>CM060925.1:208954950-211864950 GCA_030737875.1 Allium sativum
TTGAGGTTACGCTTCATCATCACATCAGATTCACTTCGAATGCCACATTGTCAGATCCATCGAAAATCACTAATTGACGTCTACAACAGTACATTACGTGTTAGCTAAAGAAGTTTCCTTGTCCGCTTCCACTCTTGGTACGGTTGAAGAAATCATTGTACGTAACCTTTCTGGAAATACTCTGTCAGACATTCATCCTTACAAGTCATCCAGGAACAGGATGAACCGAAGGCACTATTCAGTACATCCATCTTAGGCACTGTTATCTAAGACTTATATAATAGCCCTTGCACTTTACTCCGTCTTCAATTTTCTTTGGCATATATGATTCGCAACGCTTATGCCAATCTTTGGATAATAATCCAACCGGTCTCTCCATATTAACAACGTTAAAATGGTCAAAACTTCGATAGTCTGTAATTTAACCATCAAAGAAAACACGTGTGCAAACAACGATATTATTTCCAAATGGAAATTCTATCAATCAATCATCAATCATATATATGTCTATATATATATATTCATATTTCCTTATTTTCTATGTTTAGAAAATATACGTTACTAACACTGGAAAACATTTCCATTTATTTACATATCACTATCATTTCACAACTATCAGTCCCTGACTGTAAAGTAGTAGGAGAACTAATTCTCTAAGTATAAACCCCGAATGCCGAAACCAACATCAGATCGACACTTAGAAAACCATTCAATTTACTATTCTCTAGTCAGTTTCTAATTTTGCTTAACTCCATTTGATTTACTCTGTTCGATTAACTTGATTCGATTAACTCTTCTATTTTATTTTCTAAATAGAAAATCCTTTATTCCATTTATTTTGCTTAACATCTCTTTTATAACTTATTCAATTTCTAAGTCAATATCCCTTTATCATAACTTATTCATTTCCTAAATAAATAACCCGTTTAATATCCTATTTATTTATTCTAAATGTTTCCTTTAATAACCCTATTTATTTAACAAATAAATATGTCCTTTCCTTATTCTATTTATTTAACAGATAAATAAATCCATTATCTTATCCTATTTATCTAACAAATAAATATCTCACTTATTATCTCCTATTTATTTTCTAAGTAAATAGTCCATTTTATAACGTCTTATTTATTTATCCTAAATAAATAATTCACTTTATAATTTTTCCAATTTATAAACATTTCTTATTTATAAATATTCCAATTTATACATATTCCGTTTTCAATATCACTTTGAAAATCTCCTTTTCCCATTCCGATATTTTATGGTACTTAACACATCATATCACGATGACCAATATCGCCCAAACACATATAATCAACCATAGATTATAAACCACATCATATATCATAATATATGAAAAACAATAAAATAACTGTTGAGGAATCCAGTCGGATTCCTCCAACCTGTTTCCCTGCATCCACAGATGTTACATAATATGATTATCATCACTTTCAGTTCAATATGAATTATTCTGCTAACAGAATCAATATAAATGGATTTAATGGTTTATATATATATATATATATGTTTTTATATATATATGTATAAAATTTCCACTAACTGACTAGCAGTTCAATCAAACAGTCAACACACAGTCAATCAGCCAATATTTAACAGTTCTAAGAATACAACATGAAATATAAACTGTTCAGAGTTATTGAGATTTACTCACATTGGACGATCATCGTTAAACAACGATAAATGGTCGTTGATTCTGATCACACAATTTATTTCGCTATAAATTGTAGCGAGCTCCATTTCACCCCAAACCCGATTCATTTTGTAGTGTTCGTTCCTACGATCCGAGCGGATCTGATTTTTCTTGATTCTGATAACATATGACACAGTTATGCTATTTATTAGTTAACATACAATTATATGAAATAAAAACTTAGATTTATATATATAATTGGGACTTAACTTTTATTCTCTTCTTCTTCATTTTTTCTCCTCTATCAAACCACCTTATTTCGAAACTCCTCAACCTTTGATTCACGCCATCACTTCACTCGATCCAACAAAATACGCGTCATCACCAAATCACATCTCCACTACTTTCCAGTGCCCAATCAAACAGCCTCAGCCTAACCAGACTTAGAGATTTCCCCCTATAATAAAATCGTTGCTCCTTTCTTCCTATAACACAAGCCGAACTCCTTTCATCTGCAAAGAAGACTCACGACCCTTGCCTTCAGAGACAACAAAACAGTACGAACCCTTCCTCACACCCTCTTCCCTGAATCGAATGGTATCTAGGCCACCACCTTCCTCCTCAACATCGAAGTCTCCACCCAGCAACACCCTCCGCGTCACACTCGCTCAAACCAGTCCTCCGAGATCTAAATTCGTGCCCAGGTCATCAGTTTGCTCCACCGTAGATCGCACCCTTCCAAACTCCGGGGATAGGAGCCCCTTGCCACCCCAAACCCAACGCCAACCTCACTTCTTCCTCCGTCGTCGCAACGTTCTGTCAGGGTCAACCCTAGCTTTCGCTGAGAGAATTCGAGGGCCAGAAAAATGTAGTGAGTTGAAAAAAATGGGTATCCAAATGAAGAGCACTCTTTCACAAATCCAAATATACTTGTATTTTGATTTCTAGGGTTTGTTTTGATTTATTTCGAATTTAATTTGAGGATCGAAATTTTTTCTGAAAAGGTAATCTGAGCGACGCATCGGTTTGACCTATGGAGAATGAAATTAGGTTTTAGAAGAGGTTAAGGGTATTTAATAGTATTTTTTATAATATTTTTATATTGATTTTTAAGCCAACTTTATCTTTATTTGTCCTCTAAAATTCCTATAATCACACATGACATCCAAAAATCACGAAACTGGACATGCAGCTACAGTTCGACATTACGGTCCCAACGGAACTGGTTTCGTCGAATTCCGACTTCGTATGCCCATACAGCATATTTTAAACCGTCAAAATATCGACTGTTTTTCGCTCTAAAAATCCGTGCGGCCACAAAGTGATCCTAAAAATCACAGAACTTGGAATCTAGCAATAATTTGACATTGCGGATCCAACAAAATTAATTTCGTCGATTTCCGAGGTCGTTTGCAAAACTGGCTATTTTTAGAGCTCTGAATGTCCCATTTAAATATATAAATATATTTAAATATAATTACATTAAATATTTATAAATAAATATTAGCGTCTATATTCACAGTGGAATACCATACAACTCTAGAATATTCCTATATGAATTTCTAACTCGATATTCACTTCTGGGTCAACCCGATATTCTATTTATTTTGAAATTCCTTTTAAAAATATAAATAATTCCTTTATAAATTATAAAGGAATTCCACAGCGACTTTTCTAAAATTTGATTTGGACATAAATAAAAATCTACCCGACGAAATCCCGATTTTTCTCTTCCACTAGAAAGATATACTTCACCAGCTCCTAACGTTTCTTGTTTCACAGAAATCCGATTTGAAACAGCTTCTAAATATTCGTTTGAAGTTCAAATCGTCAATTTATGAACTGCAGCGCCATTTCGAGCTCGTTTTTAATTATAATATAATAATACGTTCAAACTGTCGTTCAAATAATATATTCGTTATTCTAATTCGATTCTAAACTGAATTAAATATCACAGATGATCCAGTTCACACCATATTGTCGTTTCAGCCAATTCTGATTATTTCAGAATTAAATATATTATTTAATTTATTATTTTAATTAAATATTCATCATTATTTAATTCCACGATCATTAAATCCTTTTAATCACCTTTATAATAATTAAATAAATTAATTATTATACCGCTGAAAATGCGGGTCATTACAAATGGTTAGTAAACTGTTAGGTGTAAACATATGGTATGGAACATACGTCCATGTCATATGGGTTCTTATCCGAGAAGTTGGGGCACATTCAGGATGTTACTAGTATTATAGACCGAGTCCCTGATTGGAGTCATCATCATGTTCGCGATGTTATTACTCGGCTCTAATAATCATGATGTCATTACTCGGGTTTTTATGACTAGGTGTAATCATGATGTTATTACTTGGGTTTTTGTGTCTAGGTATCATCAAGATGTTTCTGACTATATGGTCAATCACGATGATCACGATGTTATGATGTTATGTGACCCCAAGTCATCACGATGTACGGTACCAAGATTTAATACTAGTCAAGATGTAAGCACATGAGGTTTTCCAGGAAGTTTGTTTCGATTTCACTATTTCGATGATGATGCTTTATTATAGTCTTATGTAAAAAAAAGGTTTATTTATATACATGGTTTTATGGTGATTTCGAATATGATGTTTTGAACTCTTTCTGAGTTCTATCAAGATGGATTTGAGATATATTTATATTTGTGCCGGTGAGATGAGGTATAAACTATGGTAGTTCTTTTATGAATATTTTAATGATGGATCTGAGGTATTTATATACTTATACCGATGAGATGAGGTATAAATTATGGTAATTCTTTTATGATAAGTTCAAGATGGATTTGAGATGTATTTATACTTGTACCGATGAGATGAGTTATAAATGATAATAGAGATTGTAACAACCCGAAATTTTGGAACCAATTTAAAATTTATTTTTAATTGATTTTAATAAAAATTAAATATTTTGAATGATTTAGTTTGAGAATAAACGATTTAGAATTTATTTAAAATGAAGTTTGAACATAAGAATTTATAATTTAATTAAAATGAGCTCATAATGGCACGATATTTTGGAAATTTAGTTTTAAACTTTAAATGAATGTACAGTGTTCATTATAAATCAGAATTTGATGAAACCAGAAACGTTATGATCTAATTAAAAATATCTTTCTAACGAATGTAAAAAATTAAGATTTCAATTTATGATTTGTAACTTATGTCAAAATTAAAATTTCAAATAGTCGCTATGGAATTTATTAATATTATTAAAGCCCTTTTCGACGAAACCACTTTTATTGAATCCAGAATATTAAATTATTGCTAGATTCCAAAGTTCGTAATTTATGGAGCTAGTATACGGTCATGCACAAAAAATTGTGAATAGCTCAATTATTTGAGCTCGAAATTGAGCTCTTTGAGCAAACAAACTCGGAATTCGACGAAACAAGTTTCATTAGGACCGTATCATCAAAATTTAGCTATGTGTCAATTTTCATCGCCAATGGAGTTCGTGTGATCAGGGCATCACTGAACGTCGAACGAAGACAACAAGAACTAAAGAATTAATAAAATAAGATTTCGAAACCCTTCCACTATTTAATATCTTTTCCGAAATCTTATTCCTCTCCTTTCCAACGAAAATGGCAGCCACCCTCTCCCTTCTCAAAAACATTTTGCAAAAAAGTCCCTCAACACTAAATAATTTGTATCACTCAAACCGTAAGTAGTTAGGCTATGAAATTTAATGGGTTTGTAGAGAATGAGGAAAGGTACCCACGCCTTAAATTTGTTTTTCATTGGAGGTCGGAGTCTAGAGTTATCAGAGATGAACGGAAAATATTCACTTTTGGTTTTTGGATTGTTGTGGGGTCCATGTTGAGAATTAGGCCGAGCGATTTTAGGTGATGGTAAAGGGGAAGCATACAGAACTTTTGGCAGTGGTCGTAGCGTCTCAGGTGGTAGGAATTGGCCGGAATATCGAATTGAACGGTGGGATGCTGGAAAATGAGAGTCAGGAAAATGTGCAATTTCCTACCGATCCGTCCATTTTTAGACGAAGTGTCCAAAAGGAAAGTTGTTCGGGAGGTCAAGGCCGAGCTACTGGTAAAATTTGGTGGTGTCTGGAGCAACGAGTTGGCCGCAACGCCAAGATGAACGGAAAACACTCATTTCGTGTATTTAGTCATGGCGAGCGTTTAAAGTTGAGGGTGTCGTTTGGAAAAGAAGGTTGATTAGTATTATTATTTAATTCGTGTATTTAAAGTTCGTATGTTAATATCTTTTTGGTACGAAATCAGAATTGCACGAAACTGGATCCATTGCAAGCTTTGCAACAAAACTAATTTGGTCAAATTTGGAGCTAGTTGGAAATTTGAGTTAAATTAAACTATCATTTAATTTAACTCAAAAGCGATTGTTACTATAACAATCAAAAATCTCGATGAGAACCTCTCTCACTCACTGTTTTATTATGTTAAGATAATCATATTTAACTATATATTTATACATGTGTTGATTATTATTTGATTAAATTATCACAAATTGTTATACGGTGCGTAGTAGCTTACATCACAGTTGTTTGCAAACCCATGGATGACTTGTCGATTTCTTGTGTTCTATTGTGATTGTGAATTTGAAATATTTAACAAGTTAAAATGATGTTAATATGCTAGTGGTAGTTGAAATTGGATATACATATCCATTTATAATTTGAACGGTAAAATTATTATTACCCGTTTAAGTGAAATTTGTTAGTTAGAAAAATAATTAAATTGAACTAGCAATGACTAGATACATGAATCAATATCGATGTAAACTGACTGTTTGTTGGTTGAAAACCCCACACGGGAATTGGGATGATATTTGATTTACACTAATCCCAAGTATTAAGATTGAGTGTTAATTGACTGATTGACAGACCGGTATAAACGTTAAATAATTATTTAAGGCTTATATGGATGTAAGTGCACTTTGGATGTAAATTTGATGTCTAATAGTTGTTTATAACTATTGTTGAATACATGTTATGTATGAAAGCCATATAACTGAAGTTATATGGTAATTGGTTATATCTCATTTCAATCCAGAATAAACAAATATTTTAATATATTTTTTGGTTGACAGTTGAAGTTTGGTTTTGATATACGATTTTGGATGGACAAAAAATATATTAAAATTCACTAAACAATGAAATGTGCAATCAAAGATAAATGACTGAAACGAGTTTTCAAAGATGATTATATATATTTTATATAATTTATAAAAATTATTTTGAAGCATTTCGATTTATAATTAAAATATTTAATTTGAATTCGGGCTTGAATAGAAGGCGTGGCACATCAACAGTTCGCGAACGTCAACCCGTAACTTTAAATTGACGTATCGGGAGATCCGACCATCGAAATCTCCTGAATTGGAACTGTTGGAACCATAATGAAATGTGCTTTCCAATAAAATTAGAATTTTTGAAATCCATCAGTTAGATTTTAATTTAAATCCAAATATGTTTTGAAAAAGGTCGCTATGGATGTTGTTCGTTGGCCGATATTGGAAACCGACTGTAAGGGCTTTGATGAAATTATTAAAAATATAAATAAATTAGGTAAAATCATAATAAATAATTTGGAAAGATTTTGAACGAAATATTCATATTTGAAAAGATAAAAGATATTTTTATTTGAATGAACTAGTTAATAACTAGAATAATAATCCAATGATTTTTTTAAACAATAAAAAATTGGATTTGTGGACGGTTTGTCATAACCAGAAGTTTCCAACATATAAATTGGAATGGATTTAAATGGAAATTATCTTCTAATATTTTCGATATTGGATTCCTGATTATATGAATATCGTTGATGAATTTGGAAGATATTGATATCGTTATTCCAAAACGATATCTGTTAGTTTCAGAATTGGGTTTTGAATGTATGTCGATATGATTTCCATTTAAAGCCTTATATTTAAAATCAAATTGGATTTTGGGTTTGTCGTGAATGGTATCTTAAATAGTATTGTTCTTAAACCCAGTAATGAAAGGAATATATCTTTTAATTAAGATTTATGGAAGTTTTCCAATTTATTTAAATAATTTGGAATTGAATTGAGTTTGATTCATAATTATCGAAATGAGCTTCTGTAAAGGAAGGCCTTTACTATTTATGGAATTTAAAAGGTTTCGCCGTTATTTCATTTATAGTACTAGTCCGATATAGAAATTTATGTCGATTAATTTTTTTTTAGACTTCCATGAAGATTCTATATTTAATGGAAGATGATTTTAGGTTTATAGTGAACGGTATTTTTGCATGACATTTGTTCTTTAACCCAAGTAAAGACAAGATTAATTTCCGAAGGTTGAATAATCATTAAGTAATGATTTTTGGATTAAAACTAAGTTGGAGTTTTAATGAATCTTTAACTGGATTGAAATGTAAAAAGAAGTAATTAAATCTATCAAATTCAAGAATTGTTCAAGATGAAGTACCACTAGTTTTACACCATATGATAGTTAAATCTTTAATTAGATTTGAACCTGAAATGGTAATTAAATTTACCGATAAAACGATGGGTGTTAGATATGTAGCATTACCAGTTTTGCTGTAACACCCCACTTCCGTTAAGGTCACTCACAAAGGGATTGCCTTAACTTCGGTGGAACGTTATAAGTAAACAGAACAAAAATTTACATGACAGATATGTAAAGTAGTACTTGAAAATTTTATAACTTTATTACAGCAGAAACATAAATAAGTTTGGTTACATCATAATACCAAAACCCAAGTACACAAATATCAGTCTTATATAAAATCCTTCAGAATGCATAATTTTAAAGCTATAATCCCCAACAGAGAATGCCATAAATAGGTAGAATCAAAGCCAAGCGATATTTCAAGCACTTCTAGCACTTCAAGCAGATGGAACCTGAATCAAGCTCCTCTGTTTCCACCCTGGGAACCTGGGGGGGAACGGAAGAAAATAGGAGAAACAAACTAGGTCTGACATACGTCTGGTGAGTCCAGTGACTTTCAGCATATAAATAGATAATAGTATCATGACATGCAAATAAAACTGGATGAGAGATAACCATAACAGGAGTAGCAGGTTAACAGAAGAGACATAATTATATAGGTTAAACTAAGCTTCTTACTTGGTTTTTCACTTCTCTGCACTAATACTAGCATAACCGAATTAGGTGTTGTCCTAATATCTAAACAGAAAACAGAACGTTCTTACATCCTCAGAGCAGACCGGATCCATGCACGCACATGACCCGGTTGGAATGCACCATCAACACCCATCGCCATTATCAGAATGAACCTCTTACAATTAGTTCAGTAAGCGTGCCCTGGACTTCTACCTAGTGTTGGGTCATAGTTTTGACACTATAAAGGTTTACTGACTAATATGGGTCCCAAACAACAGATGACACAAGTAATTGCCCCTCCTAACCTTGTGTCCCCAGACTAACAGATTTTCAGATTAACTTACTTACAGATTTCAGATGTACAAAGTTCAGATTAACTACTTCTCAGATCAGACATAAAAGTTAACAAGTTTTTAGACTAACAGATCAGATATACATATTAACAAGTTTTCAGACTTAACCGATCAGATTACATATTACCAGACTTACAGATTGTTTCACCAAACCTTGTATTGGGCCTACAGACTTTCAAATGGGTTTATTAGATTCATTTGTCCAGCTGTTTTAACCCTATCCACCCAACACGTTTTAGGTATCACATTTATCTTAGATTTGCATTAATTAAATATCAATGCACAAACCTCTCACATGAGGTCGGTAGCTTGTGGCCGCTAGATGTGCCGGGTGGTTCCAGGCAGACTTCTGCCATAAGCCAGACCTAGCCTCGTGTCTAAGCATCTTTATGCCTATGACCTCTCACATTAGATTAACAGTTTGCAGTTGCTGGTTAAGCCGGTTCGGTCCGGGCAGGCTTCTACCGCAAATAGAGTCTAATCTCGTGTCTCAGCATTCTTATTTTTTTAGCTAAGGTATTCATTCACAGATTATGCCAATATCAGACTAATTATGCCAATTCAACAGATTAACTTCTTTACAAGTTATAACAAATTATCCACAGTTCTATTAACATGTTTTGCTTAATTTTAGATCAAGCCTACAGATTTTCATACCCCAAATTACCGCATTTAGTTTCAATAGATTTAACAGATTAGGCAATTTAACAAATTTAATCTTCCCTTAAAATTCCATTGACATTCCTCACTTAATCATAAAATTAAACCTAATTTTACATGCTCAAATCATGGTCATAATTCACAATATAACATATGCCCCAATTTTTTAGTTAAATTTACATAGTACAGAATATTCTCCAAAAACCCCAAATCATGATATACAATATGAATTATGCCAAATTGTAGCCTTTGATTTCAGCGAATGTAAATATCCAAAATCCACATTTAGGCGTATACACAATTAATAGTTATCCTATTTTTAATATAGACCTTTTATGCCTAAATCGTATATCCTTTTTCTTTCAAGTCATAGATCGTCATATAAAATATGCCTCCAAATCTAGATCTTAAATTTACAACATATATTATGTCCTCAAAATCAGATCATGCATTATGTTCCCAAATTACAAGTCATATGTTGTCATACAATAATTCTCCTTCTTCCAAATCATAAACCGTCATATATAGTATGCCTAGATCTAGAACTTAAATTACAACATACGCCCATTTCTTAAATCAGTCATGTCCAATTATGCATCATTCATTATTTTCCCCAAATTTAGCGTTTGTGCGTCTATCACTTAAGAGATTTGGCTCAGGCTCGTGGTGGCCTGGCTACAGAATAAAAGGAAGGAAGAGATACATAATAGTTACAACAATAAGATTGATCTACATAGAAAAACATATCTGGTAAAAAGGAATAAGATAGATCTACATAGAAAAACAGATCTGATGCATAATCGCCAATTCAGATTTATAACCATGTCATGATCATAATTAAATTTCATATTTGAAAATAAATGTACTGACAATTCGTGGTTTAAGAAAGAGAAGAACAGTTCTGGGATCTGATTTTCTGGAGTTGATTTAGCTTTCTATTGATGTAGGCGTTGATTTGTTATCTTTTAAACCTATTCGGATTGGAAGAAGAAGAAGCACTTGTTCTAGCTCAGGTTTCAGCAGAGTAGCGACACCATTGAGTTATTTTAATATGAATTAGGGCAGAGTATAGGCAAAATGAAATTATGTGGAAAGAACGTTAGGTTTGAGGGTGTTTAAATAGCTTAGGAGCAACGAATCTGGTCAGAACGGGCGTCTAAATACAGAAAACTGAATCTGTCCTCAGATCTGGAAAAGGGGGGGAGGTCGACCCCATGGTCGACCTGCCTACCCAGGTCGACCCCCAGGTCGACCTGGGTCCTGGGCGGGAATTTTCCTGCCCAACCCGGGTGTGTGTTTTGAATTCGGATTTTGAAATTTTGACCGAGCTGTTTAAATTTTCTAAAAACTTCTGAAGGTCATAACTTCTTCATACGGAGTCCGATTTACGCAAACTTGGACTCTATCTCAAGTAGAATTCCGATACGAATTCAATGGAGTAACCCGTTTCCCTTAATTCTTCTTTTAAAAATTAATTATACTTTGTTTTGTAACTTTATGTTCACAGAAAATACGGGGTGTTACATTCTCCCCTCCTTAAAGGATTTCGTCCCCGAAATCTTCAAGTTAAGAGGAATGTGTCCTACCATCCAATCATTCATCTACTCAACCATCATCCACAAGCATCCATTGTCCTTAGAAAACTTCTAATGTTGTATGTACATATGAAAAAGTGTGTGTATATGTCTCTTATCTAGTGCAAAGATTAGGCGGTCTACAGATTCAGTGACCTTCTTAATGCGAATTGTGTTAGTGCCATGAGTCCAATTATGTATGCAAGAAATCCTATTTGATACATATCATTTCTACATCAGTGCATAACCTTTCATCAAATGCAACATCCATGTGATAAGTTAATCATTTTGCATCCACAAAAATTGAAAAATGCACACACATGCATATGCAGTATGAGAGTGTTTTTGAGCCGATCTAGTGCCTAGTGTGTGTATATGCATCCACTAGCAACCACTTGCATCCACTTGCAACCATCAAACATAACATGTCTCAAACACATGTTTACACTCATTAGTTTCTACCTAAGGGTCGAAGAATCGATCGATAGGATATAGCCAAGTGATAGAAGCAAGTACAAAAGTTATATTCCCATTAGACATCGGTTAAGAGAGTGAATCCCTAAGTATCAACCCGAAGACCGAAATCAACATCGGCTTGACACTCATAGAATTACTCCCATTAAACAATGTCAAAACCGGAAATTTACTTCACGCTTCGAGTAAAAACCCCTATCCATTTCAGAAATATTCAGAACTTACAGATTACTGGTATAGATCAGATTATCAAATGATTCTTAGGAAAATAAGCATGATAAAACCCTACCATATCTCACAAAAACCAGAATGTATGTGTCACAGTCAGCTTAACGCAGATACCTTCAAACCCCAACTTGTCACAAACGGATGAGTCATAACCCTCCTGGGGTTTGAGACTATAGCTGGATTAGAAACAAGACTAGTATTAAAGTGCAGAGTCTCAATTACAGAATCAAAATGTCAGAATCAAAAAGAGTTCTATCTCAATAATCGGATAAGGAAATTATTCCTTCTACAAAATTTTCCTATCTCTACCCTATCTACCAGTTACGTGAGCATTCGCCTGCCCTCCAAAAGTAGGTTCGGCCCTCTGCCCTTGCCCATGTTTCTTTGGGCAGTCCCTAGTGAAGTGTCCCATTTCTCCACAGTTGAAGCAAGTGCCCTTCCTCTTTCTGCAATTCTTGTTTAGATGAGTCAAGCTAAGCACTTTTTCTCCTTCTTATCTTCAGACTTTTCATCCTTCTTTTGTGTTTCCTTTTTGGGGTACGCTTTCTTGTTCTGTGGTGCTTCGGGCTTTTCCTCTTTCTTCACACTTTTGGCTTCCTCTTCATGCATTAACGCCATGTCAACCAATTTCTCGAAGGTAGCCCCCATAGAAATGTGGGTCATAGCCAACCCATGTAGTGGCTCATTCAAACTTTTAACGAATCTCAGGGCCTTCTTCTCAGGTGTGTTCACCAAGTCTAAGCCGAATCTCGCCAACTGATTGAACTTGTTGACGTAATCCTTTACTGATAAATTCCCTTGCTTCAATGCTAAGAACCTATCCATGTATAAATTCTCTTCTGCCCGCGAGAGGAGTTTCATCTCGAACCTATGCTTGAAATCCCTCCATGTCTCCACCGGATGCTCTCCGTTCGTAACCTCCCACCAAAACGAGGCTTCGTCCTTCATTAACCAAGAAGCCAATTAGACCTTCCTTCCATCTTCTATCTCAAAGATACCAAACAAATCTTCCACCTCCTTAAGCCAATTTCGAGCTTCGACAAACGTCTCTGATCTGTGAAAAGGTTTCTCGCCCATTGCCCGAAAGTCTTTGCATATCTACAAAAAAGTATCAACGCGGGAAGGGGGAGGAGGAGGAGGAATGTCTGCTAGGCCTACGGCGGTAGCCCTAGCCTCCAGATACCTTCTGAACCAAGTTGGTATCGGTATGCCCTCGGGTATCTCGAGTAACCCAGACACGTTGAAAAGCAAATGAAGAGATTCAAAATGGAGAATTCGAAAGACAGATATACGGATTTTGGGGATTATGTTTTTCAAAATAAACTCTACTTTTTGAAAATACTTCCTTTTCAAAACCTTTTTTGAAAATATTTTTCAAAAACCTTTTATCAAATCTGGTAAACTTCAGCTCTGATACCAACTGTAACACCCCACTCCCGTTAAGGTCACTCACAAAGGGAATGCCTAAACTTCGGTGGAACGTTATAAAAAAACAGAACAGAAATTTACAAGACAGATATGTAAAGTAGTACTTTAAAAATTAATAACTTTATTACAGCAGAAACAGAAATAAGTTTGGTTACATCATAATACGAAAACCCAAGTTCACAAATATCAGTCTTATACAAAATCCTTCAGAATGCAAAATTTTAAAGCCATAATCCTTAACAAAGAATGCCATAAATATGTAGAATCAAAGCCAAGCGATATTTCAAGCACTTCTAGCACTTCAAGCAGATGGAACCTGAATCAAGCTCCTATGTTTCCACCCTGAGAAGCTTGGGGGGGACCGAAGAAAAGAGGCAAAACAAACTAGGTCAGACACATGTCTGGTGAGTCCAGTGACTTTCAGCATATAAACAGATAACAGTATCATGACATGCAAATAAAAATGGATGAGAGATAACCATAGGAGTAGCAGGTTAACAGAAGAGGCGGAATGATATAGGTTAAACTAAGCTTCTTGCTTGGTTTTTCACTTCTCTGCACTAATACTAGTATAACAGAATTAGTTGTTGTCCTAATACCTAAACAGAAAACAGAACAATCTTTTCAGAAACATGATGCTATTAATGGGCCTTTACCACCCTAACGGAGACAGATGTACATAAACAGAATGTTAGTAATGGGCCTTTACCACCCGAACAGAGACATACGGTATAGAGACAGAAGCAGAAACGGAGTCAGAGACGGAAACAGAATATTCCCCACAGAAACAGAATGTTAGAATTAGGTATACACTAGTAATGGGCCTTTACCAGACGGTACCACATAGAAACAGATAGGTGTTACCACCCCAACAGAAATAGACGGTACCCCAATAGAAACAGACAGAACTAAGTGTACCCTAAATTCTACCCCAAGCGATCGGCTCCCTAATACATAAATACCCAGTGCCGGCACCACAGAAGGGTGTATCACTCCCTAAAGTGGCAAACTATAGACACATACCTATTTATAGATGTCACGACGTCTTACATCCTCAGAGCAGACCGAATCCATGCACGCGCATGTCTCGGTTGGAATGCACCATCAACACCCCTCTCTATTATCAGAATGAACCTCTTACAATTAGTTCAATAAGCGTGCCCTGGACCCCTACTTAGTGTTGGGTCATAGCTTTGATACTAGAAAGGGTTAATGACTAATATGGGTCCCAAACAACAGATGACACTAGTAATTGCCCCTCCTAACCTTGTGTCCCCAGACTAGCAGATTTTCAGATTAACTTACTTACAGATTTCACATGTACAAAGTTCAGATTAACTAGTACTCAGATCAGACATATAAGCTAACAAGTTTTCAGACTAACAAATCAGATATACAGATTAACAAGTTTTCAGACTTAACGGATCAGATAACATATTACCAGAGATACAGATTGTTTCACCTAACCTTGTATTGGGCCTACAGACTTTCAAATGGGTTTATTAGATTCATCGGTCCAATTGTTTTAACCCTATCCACCTAACACGTTTTAGGTATCACATTTATCTTAGATTTTCATTAATTAAATATCAATGTACTATGCACTGACCTCTCACATTAGGTCGGTAGCTTGTGGCCGCTGGATGTGCCGGGCGGTTCCGGGTAGACTTCTGCCACAAGCCAGACCTAGCCTCATGTCTAAGCATCTTTATGCCTACGACCTTTCACATTAGACTGACAGTTTGCGGTTGTTGGTTAAGCCGGTTGGGTCCGGGCAGGCTTCTACCGCAAACAGAGTCTAACCTCGTGTCTCGACATTCTTATTTTTTAGCTAAAGTATTCAATCATAGATTATGCCAGTATCAGACTAATTGCGCCAATTCAACAGATTAACTTCTTACAAGTTACAACAGATTATCCACAGTTCTATTAACATGTTTTTCTCAATTTTAGATCGAGCCTACAGATTTTCATACCCCAAATTACCGCATTTAGTTTCTACAGATTTTGCAGGTTAGGCAATTTAACATATTTAATCTTCCCTTAAAATTCCATTGACATTCCTCGCTTAATCATAAAATTAAGCCTAATTTTACATGCTCAAATCATGGTCATAATTCACAATATAACATATGCCCCAAATTTCTAGTTAAATTTACATAGTACAGAATATTCTCCAAAAACCCCAAATCATGATATACAATATGAATTATGCTAAATTATAGCATTTGATTTCAGCGTATGTAAATATCCAAAATCCCCATTTAGGCGTATTCACAATTTATAGTTATCCTATTTTTAATATAGACCTTTTATGCCTAAATCATTTATCCTTTTTCTTTCAAGTCATAGATCGTCATATAAAATATGCCCCCAAATCTAGATCTTAAATTTACAACATATATTATGTCCTCAAAATCAGATCATGCATTATGTTCCCAAATTACAAGTCATATGTTGTCATACCATAATTCTCCTTCTTCCAAATCATAAACCGTCATATATAGTATGCCTGGATCTAGATCTTAAATTACAACATACACCCATTTCTTAAATCAGTCATAAATCAGTCATGTCCAATTACGCATCATTCATTATTTTCCTCAAATTTAGCGTTCGTGCGTCAATCTCTTAAGAGATTTGGCTCAGGCTCGTGGTAGCCTGGCTAAAGAACAGAAGGAAGGAAGAGATACAGAATAGTTACAACAATAAGATAGATCTACACAGAAAAACAGACCTGATAAACAAGAATAAGATAGATCTACATAGAAAAACAGATCTGATGCATAATCTCTAATTCATATTTATAACCATGTCAAGATCCTAATTAAATTTCATATCTGAAAATAACTGTTCTCACAATTCGTGGTTTAAGAAAGAGAAGAACAGTTCTGGGATATGATTTTCTGGAGTTGATTTAGCTTTCCGTTGATGTAGGCGTTGATTTGTTATCTTTTAATCCTATTCAAATTGGAAGAAGAAGAAGCACTTGTTCTAGCTTAGGTTTCAGCAGAGTAGTGACGCCATTAATTTATTTTAATATGAATTAGGGCAGAGTATTGGCGAAATGAAATTGTGTGGAGGGAAAGTGAGGTTTGGGGGTGTTTAAATAGCGTAGGAGCAACGAATCTGGTCAGAACGGGCATTTAAATACAGAAAACTGAATTTGTCCTTGGATCTGGAAAAGCAGGGGGAGGAGGTCGACCCCCAGGTCGATCTCATGGTCAACCTGCCTACCCAGGTCGACCCTCTGGTCGACCTGGGTCCTGGGCAGGAATTTTCCCGCCCAGCCCGGGTGTGTGTTTTGAATTCGAATTTTGAAATTTTGACCGAGTTGTTTAAATTTTCTGAAAACTTCTGAAGGTCATAACTTCTTCATACGGAGTCCGATTTACGCAAACTCGGACACTATATCAAGCAAAATTCCGAGACGAACGCAATGGCATAACCTGTTTCCCTTAATTGTTCTTTTAAAAATTAATTATACTTTGTTTTGTAACTTTATGTTCACAAAAAATACGGGGTGTTACATTTGCTCTATGGGATGAATAGGTTGAGATCAGGATAGTAAAATGAATGATTACTTCAGTAAGGCTCGATAATCCCGACTAGTTTTATAAACCTTAATTGGGTTTAAGATTGCTAAATGATAATACAAAATCTTTTGTAATGGTTTTCAAAGAAAGATTTAAACAAGAGGTCTAAATGAATTAAAATCTTTGACAAATGGAAATAATTCTTAGTATAAAGAATATATGATTAAAATAATATTCTGGATTGGAACGAGGCGCAAAATGTGTTTTTATATCACTTGATTACAAGATGCGCAATTTTTCGGAAAGACCGGGTTTAACCCATTCTAAATAACTATTACGACGATTAAAAGTCGAAGATATTGAAGATAGTGCAAGATCGACAATCTTCACATCGAATGGATTACTACTTATGCCTTGGATTTGGGTAGATCCCTTGAAGAGGTCATAATGCTAGTTGTCTGAACATACTTGTTGATTGTCCAGATATGCAAGGACCTGCCTCCTGTATTGGACATATGGGATGAGGAATAAGGTGCCTCCGTTTTCGTACAGACCCAGAACGGACTTGTAAATGGATTATATATATACCTGACATTGTATTATGTGTTGTTTTCATTGATCTCTGCTAAATATATATATGTTTGGTGATGGATAATTTATTCTCTTTTTTAACACCCTTCTCTAAGACATACGAGCTTATAGGTTATATATTGGTGAAAATCAATGGTATGGTATGAATTGTTAATGTGGCATGCTGAGATACAATGATCAAGTCTTTTGTTGAAAAGCAGTCATGTGGATGAGGATCAAAGCATGGCTTTAAATAACGTAGCTTTGTGTATAGCATTAATTCGCGAGTCTCACACCCCGGTATGAGTCAAAAATGGGATTAGTGGCTGTAGGGAGTGCATGCGTTTCTTTTTAGCCAAAGGTGATGTCATGGTACGGAGCCTAGACATTTTACTTATGTGGATAACGGATGTAAGGGCCCTCAAATATGATTGGTCGACATACTGACCAGGTGACAGGCTTGATAGGACCGGGAAATATATTGTTCAGGAATAACTAATCCGCAAAAGTTAAGTGTGGACCGACCCTAAAGATCCAAGGGTTGCCTATGGTGTGATCCCGGGACATATGCTAGAGTGTCTCAAAACTGGTGAAGAGACATCCCTTGCCTCGACTCATAGATGGAATCAAATTTCCAATACACGACTTTACGGTTTTAGTTATAAACCTATATGGCGACATAATATATAGTACCTATGCCGCCTATGATTGATACATTTATATTCGAAGTTGTTTTCTACACTATGCACTTATAATAATATCACAAATATTTGTTTTAAAGGGCATCAAGCATGTTTGTCTATTATAAGGTAAAACTCTATTCTCTGATTTGTGTTGCATTGTGTGGTGAGACTTGAGTTTTATAATAGCTTCATTTTTTCAAAAAACATTGTTTTGTTTTATTTTGAGCTGATATTCATGTGGAGTAAACCTGTTCCGTGTCAAACGGCGTGGTCCCTTGATTTTCCCACTTTCAAAGTAAGGTTTTAGTAACTGTTTTTAGTTCTCACACAAGTCTCATGGCTGATCTGGAGTTTATTATTTTCCACCTAAACTCTGGGTGCCCATATTTTCCACATAGGCAGCTAGTAGTTTTTGTTTTGCATATGTTTAATTAACAGGATCATGTTTTATGACTAGAGCTATATTCGGAAAACTTTGTATCCATGTATTTATTTCAGTTGTGTTAGTTAATGTATTTCCGTTATGCATTGTATTTTTACATTTTTATTTCCGCTGCTAGTATATTAATCTCTGATATTATTTTTCTATTGCGTAATATTTATTTTCACTCTGATATTCTCTTGTAGTCTGATGCAAATTCTTGTAATAGCAATGAAAAGTTTTATTGTTCTGCATTCTGATGCGTCGTGTTCTCAAACAATCCGCGTTCTCGTTGGATCTTGGTCGATAGGGGATTTTGTGTCGTTAAAGAGATTCTTTTATAATAGGTTTTAATGATTAATTTTAGATGTATTTATATTTATATCAATGAGATGAGGTACAAATAAGTATGAAGATTCTTTTAGATAAGTTTTATGATTCATTGAGTAGTATTACAAGGTTTTAGGATATGCCAATGAGATGAGGTATATCTTTATGTGTGTTATCTTAGTTATCTCTTCTACTTATCAAGAAGAAATGTCTTTCTTTCTTAGGAGGTAGAAACCTTGTTATGTCATGGCATCCTTTAAGTAAAAGGACATCATATCTTTCATTTTTTTAACCTTACCAATTGATATGTCTTACTGATGAGTTTACCTAGCTTGGCCCATGTGTTTTCACTCGAGTTAAACCGAGTTTGTTTCAGGATTTAGATTCTCTATGGACATAGCATATTCTTGATGCTTCCTTGTGGGATCGAGTCATTCTCTTGGCATTGTTTAGCATTTCTTTAAGATGTTGTTGAGTTGTTATTCCTTTCCTTCCGTGTATTAAGTGGTCGTCATAATACTTGTTGTAGTATTTGCATTATATTAAGATGTATCATATATGTGTAAGTATGTATATATGTATCTATACTCTTCTATGAAGAGATAGCCATTAGTTTTGGTGTTTTGTTATAATAGATACATAGCCGTCTATAGCTTTGCATTAATGATTTGTTGAGTATGTCGATCCACTCGAGTTAAGAAAAATTAGATAGCACTTGTCGACGTATTCGATTAATTGTTAGGACAAGATAGTTAGTCACCCTTAACCAACCATATTCTATGCATTAGAAGACAAAATTACTATGTAATTTGCTGTGTTAATGTGGGTTTCGGGTGGGGAATTATAGGGAACCTCAGAGCCTGTGAAATTGAGGATCGTAATTTGGAGATTATTTGAAAAGAAATCTGCATCAATCCAAAGTTGTGTCAGAGTAGATATAGGTTAACTCCGAACTAGTATAAAATTCCTGGTGTGTTCTTTTCTTTACTGTTGTATTTGATTTTGTGATTGTTTCATATTTGTGATTTACATCTGTTTTTGATTTATTCAAAAAGATTTCATAAAAAATATAAAATTCAATTAAACACTATTCATCTCTTCCTCTAGTGTTAAGTTTGCCTTAAGATCTATTATCCTCATTTCCTAACAATTATGATGATAGAATATGAGAGTTCTTGATTTGATGAAGTAAGAATAAAGGAAGGAAAATTAAGTATAATGTTGAATTTAGTATTTGTAGACTAGAATTCAGACAACTTGATGAAAAGAAATGTTTACAAGCTTCGGGTATGATGTAATCACAAACTCAAATGATGTTCTTACTGACGAGATTTCTGGTTGGGCACTTCCCGAAACTTTTAAAATTGTTTCATTGATTTCTTATTCTGATTTTTTGGTTTTCTTACTGTTTTTTCTCTTTATTTGGTGAGGAAAATCTTGGTGCAGCCGAGTCATTTGTTTAAACGAGGCACACGGTTTATTCTGCTGAATCAAACTCTCAAATGAGGAATATTAATCTTTAATGACAGAAAACTTAAATGATGATATTTTTCCGATGACTTTCCCTTATTTCGACAATTTGAATTTCGATTTTAACATGCTGTTAAGCAGTTTAGCTCCGATAAAATGTAAGAATTTGAGTGGATTTTTTTTATAAGTTTGAACTAAAGAAGAATTTGTGAAAATTTCTTTTATTGCTGTGATTGATCGTTTGAGTACATAAATTGTTACGATGCTTTGATATTTATACACACTCAAGAACCTAAAAGGTGGAACAAATATCAGAAAGTGGGCTACGTTGTTTTAGCCCAACATGTTGAAAGTGGTATTTGACCCAAAATAATGCTTGTGCTACATATATTGTCTTGTGAGCTACGCAAAATCTTTGCTATAACCCATAGCACTCTCCGGCCGCTACGTTATTTCAGTTTAGCATTGATGAACAGTAGCTCCACTTTAAGCCCCACTATTTTCCGCTGCACCCGCTAAATCATTGCTATTTAGCACCCTCTTTAGCAATATTAATATCTAAAGGCCGATTTGAGAAATCTCTTTTAAAATAAATCAAAAAAGTTAGTGTAAAGAATTAATTTTAAGGAATGAGTGTCTTATATGAGATATAAATATATAATAATCAGCGAATCTAGTGTGCAATCTAGTGTGCATAATCATGATATTCTTTCATTTAGTTATATAATATTAATTAATATACGTTTCTTCTTCCCCAAATGATGTGAGAATGATAATTAATTAATTTTAATTATATATATACACCTAATTAACATTTTTTACCTTCGCTATATCTCCGCTATTTCTCCGCTTTATCCCCGATATAGCTTTTTGCACCTCCACCGCTATAGAACCACTAAGCACTCTAACTGCACAACTTGTGAGAATACACTGCTAACTCATTTTCTGGCCAACATCATAATAAACCATTTTAAATATAAAATCTAAAATTGACAATCTGAGTAAACATTTTCGTCAAGATTGTATAAGTTGGGACTTACCCAATATTCGTTTTACCAACTTGTACGTGGTTGATATGGAAGGAACGCTAAAGTAGATTATTTGCCAAAATGTTTTGTTTATAATCTCTTATTTGTAAATAGATGTTGATACTAGTCAAAATTCGTATCAAGAGTTCCGAACATAGAATTTTTATCAATGAGACAAATGATGCAATATGTAGACTTATCATTGTGTGGTGATCAAGCATGACCTCTTCCCTCACAAAGAAATATCATTATGTGCTCAAAAGGCTCAATTAGACATTTAAGTATCAACACTTCATTCTTCTTTATAGTCATAAGATGTATGACTACAAAATAAAAGTCATATACACTTAATCAATTTTTTAACAATTAACCTTATATATAATGCAAATACCTTGGTCAATAGGTCAAAGTGAAGCCTTTTTCTGAATGCCTAAGATACCCTTATTGGAAATGTGTAATGTAAACCGCTTTCTGGGTATTTCTGTAATATTGGCCCATTCACATCGCTTTATGTTTGGGGAACTTACTTTCACATGATTCTTTTTCTTACACTTTCTCCACTTCGTTCTATTCCCCCATATTCTCATCTGCTAAAAATTGCTCACCCAAACCATTCTCCTAAAAAATTATTGAAATTCTTTTAGTCCAAACTGTAATCAATCGAGTAATCCATCTTCTGTAGTGCTGCCATGATAGATATATTGGCTATTTTGTATTGTTAGTTTCATTCCAATCTACCGTTGACCGAGCTGTTAAGGCATAAATTGGCTTGGCTTTTAAAGGTATTATGACAACTTATTGGCGAAATCAACAGAATCATCATCTCAAAAGTACCAGTTAGTTGATGAAGATAAATTAGGTAATCTGTCACTAATTCAATATTTGTTGTATAATTCAGTTTGTTTGCAATGTACAATAATGGATTTTGTCCAACTATGTTGGCTAATTTTTCTTTTGAAATTAGGCATTTTGAATGAGTAAATTATACGTGCTTATGGAAATCGAAGTAGAACTGGACCATTCTGTAATGTTTAAATATCGTAAGTTAAATTAAGTTATGAACATCTTATGTACGACTAATTTATACCATGTTTCGAATTCATACCATCTCACAATTGTCTTGCATAGTTTGTCTAAAATTGCCAGTTTTGAAGAAATGTAACTTATCTTATATATATAATGTAAATCTTTATATTTTCTCTGATCATTGTTATGTTAAATTTGGTGATACAAAATCACAAATAAATGGAAACAAATATGGAAAACGAAAAATAAATATTTTTAATATGGATATGCATAAATTATTGATTACATTTTTCATGAGATGACAAAGAAATAAATGCAGGATTGTTTTCTTCCATCTCTGTAAAGGAAGAGAATGGTTGATTTACTTGCTATGTTCGCACCATTTGTTTTCTCTGCAATTTGCCTCCATTATTTCTTCCATCTTGGTAATATGAATGATGACTCACATATATTTCACCGGCTATATATTAGGGGTAGACTTCATTGTAAACCCTCATCCTGACATTCAGTCAGCGATCCCAAATAGAATGTCTCTTCTTATTAACCCTAATTTTGGGTTTTGGTTACGTAAACTCTTATCTTGTAATCTCTTGTATCTCTCTTATGTGGAATGAAATATCTTTCCTTTGGACTGGGCGTACACTATCTCTTGATGATAGTGGAACCCATATAAATAATATGAGTCTCTTTTCTTCTTTATAGTTATTTACTATTTGTTTGGAGTAATAGAATAATTGCTTTCATATTAGATTGATGTTCAATTGGAAAATCTAAATCTTGTTTATTTTTATTCTTCATCTATGCAACCTTTTTGCACAATAGATTGGTATCAGGGCATTTGTGCAATTTTTTGCACAATAGATTGGTATTGGGGTAAGGCGATTTGTTTAAGTTGCACATTAATGGTTTCAAGAAAAAGCGGCATAGCTAATGATAATTATGCTATTACTATTTTGGGGGAAAAGAAAGACTTTGGTGGAGGAGATTATGTTGAGAGAGAAGAATGTTCGAGACTTAAAATTTTGACGTGATAAGAAGTTTATTTTGTTGATGGGACCATTGGACTTGGGAACTTTTGATCATGTTCCAGACAGGGGTCCTCATGTTGATGATGCTCAAGGAATCATAAATGATCAGGAAAGGAGCTCTGGTCAAGTGATAGACGGGGATCGAGTTGGAAAATCCACAAAGATAAGACAGAAATTTTTGTATTATTACAAATGTTTTTAGACCGTTGGTTTTTGCATGGTTCATCTCATTTGGAAGAAGCATCTTTTCCAAGTGGTGGGTGAAGTTCGTTATGGTTTTGATCGAGTTAAGTTGCAGGAGAGAAATTTGGATTAGCCTTTTTTGTTGCCAATTAGCTTATTTTGTGGCTCTGTATTTGGATTGGTAATTGAGAGGATTTGTTGGCCTTAGTGGTATTGAGATTACTTTGGAATCTACCTTATTTGGATATTTGCAACATTTTTTTGGCAACCAGTGACATTGTCTGAGCTCGTTAACAAGGTGTGATGACGGGTAGCTTTATCGGAACCCATTAGGTAAATATTCAATTTTTCTCACAATGAAATTTTGGCTTAAGGTGGAGTTCTTTTTTTGAAGAGTTTTATGTTGTGAAGATAATTTGACTCGAGATAGGGTGTGGGAGATATGTGATTTTACATCAAGGTGCATAGGTAAATTTGGCGATACAAAATCACAAATAGGTGGAAACAAATATGCAAAATGGAAAGTAAATATTTTTAATATGGATATGCATAAATTGTTGATTGCATTTTGCATGAGATGTGGCAAAGAAATAAATGCATGATTATTTTCTTCCATCTCTTTAAAGGAAGGGAATGATTGATTTACTTGCTATGTTTGCGTCATTTGTTTCCCATGCAATTTTCCTCCATTATTTCTTACCATATCTTAGTAATTTGATTGATGACTCACATATATTTCACTGACTAGTGGCTATATATTGGGGGTAGACTTCATTGTAAACCCATCCTTGCATTCATCTGGTGATCCCCAAATAGGGTGTCTCTTTAATTAACCCTAGTTTTGGATTTTGGCTATGTAAACTCTAATCTCGTAATCTTTTGTATCTCTCTCTTATGTGGAACAAAATCTCTCTCCTTTGGACTGGACTACACTATCTTCTTGATGACGGTGAAACCAGTATAAATATTATATGTCTCTTTTCTTCTCTATAGTTACTTACTATTTGTTTGGAGTAATAGAAAATTGCTATCAGATTAGATTTATTTTCAACTGCAAATCTAGATCATGTTCATTGTTCTTCTTCATCTATGCAACCTTTTTGCACAACTTGTTACTTTAGTCTTTTCGATATTTTTAAACAAAACATTCGTTGCTAAATTGGAATTTTGTTATATTTAGAGAAACAACAGGATTGTAAATAGGAATGTTAAACTTCTTTTACAAATTTCTTTACCAACTTTTACATGATAATTATTCAATTGCCACTGAGGTCTGTGTTTTCTTTCCAGATAGTACTAGAGTTAACTTTTTGTCTTTAACATTTCTTGAAAATTGCGTCATTTGCTTAGTAAAAAAAGACCATAAAACATATGCAAAGGGGATATAATTTACATTATTTACCATAACATTATCTTTTTTTATAGAATTTGTAACTAGGTTTTTTGCTCCTACTTCTGGTAGATGAAAGCGGATGAAATCTAATGCTTTGATATTTCTACGAATATCGAGTCTTATAGAGGGTTTTTTTAATAGGGCATGGTATTGCTTAAGTATATAAATGCGTGAGCCTAAGTTATTGGAAGTGCAGTATGTATTTTACTAATTTTTATCAAACACTTAATTCAATTTATGATACTACTATTTAGAAGGTTTATTCTGCACCGTTATATAATTCACATATCGAAAATGGCAGATTTTTATTTACAACCTGGTAAATTTTAGATTTCTATCCATTCATATGTTTGTTACTCCATTAAACCTTTTTTTTTCTTCACATGATTATTGTGTATCATCCTTTATATATATTCAACTTTCTTATCCATTTTTCGTCTACTATTAAATTTCTCATTCATATCCTTTTATTTTAGATTTTGTTATCATAAACTTCAAGGCTAACTTAAGAGCCTTGCATAATTGTTAGATAGTACGATTTAAATAATGGACGTGATAGATATTAATTTACTTCCACTGTGGAAAATAAATTTAGTACTATCTTTAGCTTATCATTGAATTTATTTGTTTATATATATAGAACTCATTCTCAAAGTAATATATTTATATTAAATGAAGAAAAGGAGCAAAACCATTGGTTCATGATGAGTGCTTTCTATGTATATTTTTCATTTAGTAAAGAGAAAATATAATTCAATATACTAATAACTACATAAGAATTTAATATGCTAAAAATTATTAGAAACATAACTCAAGTGGCACATTTAGATGTCCATGCAAGTATATATCATCATGAAATGTGCATTAATTAAATATTCGACTTTGTTTATATAAAACTATTAGGTTTATCTTTGCTATCATACTAATTTGAAACTTGGAGCGATTTTAACAACAAACTAAAATAATACCGAAATTTACGTATACCTAACTATGAATAATGTGATGTGACCAACAAATTTATTACGAAGTGTTCATTACTTTTTTAATATGAGGGTTAATTATATAAATGATGCAAAAAATTTCATCACATTCATAGTTGAGGGGATCCTAGTTATTTGAAGCACCAAAAATCAAATACAAAAAAACAAGAATACTATTAAATAAATTTGTCTTCTAATGTTCAAAAATTAATTCGTGTTTGAATTCGAAGAACCAAATTGGCGCTTGAAAATATAGCAATGAGTTTTTTGTATTTGTACAAACTATTTCAGCTTAAATATTCAATGTATCTGGGAATTCTTATTACAAATAGGTGTATTCATCAAACATCATATATAATGCAACACTAATTGCCGCATAGATGCTACAATAGTCTTCATTTAAAGAGTTTCTCCAGTTGCCTCTTTTTTTTATAATTGATATTAGATTTAAACATAAATTAAGATCATAAAAACATATATTTGCAAAATATTATGACATGGAATTCAAATCTAAAAGCATGTATTTAGTTATAATTTTTAATTGTTTTGTGAATGGACTTTAGGTCTAAAAAGATCATAAATATGAAAACAGTGGGTAGCATTAATGTCTTAGACCTACGTGGAAAATAAAATGAAAAATAGGTTTATGGCTTTATATTTCATCTGTACGTACACACATATATTTCGCAGCATCTAAGCATAAGTATGAACATGTCAATGCATCACAAGTCTATTACTTTTGTGTGAATATATACAAAGTAGGAATTTATGCTTTTATCTCAACTAATTTTAACAATATTTTCCTATTTATTGTTTTATATCTGATGCTTCATAATTATATAACCTATTTGATTGTGTGTGCAAGCTTTGGTAGCTAGATTACTTGCATGTCGATTAAGTACACAATAGATCTTGCAGTTCTATTCCAATTTTCGATGAGTGAAAAGAGTTGTGATGTATATTTCTTTCCTTTACATTATGATTCTTCTTACATGTGAATCCTTTAGCTTGCTTAAATATCCAGAAACTTGGAGTATGATATATAGACAGCTTAAGAATGAAGAAGCTAGAAGGTCTTACCAGTCTTAATCTAAATGGAAAAACATTACGTAAATGTTTTGTGTCATAGATTAGAGTTATGAAATCCCATGGCACACCATATATTCATCCGTTTAATAACAATGATAATTATTTTACTTCTGAATGACTCCATTTAAAATAGGAAAAAATATATGTTAAATTAGTGTAAATCTTAATAATGCATGCATGCAGCTTACAAGCCTCATCCCCCGATCACTGAAACTGGTGTTGATATTCCTCGATCACCTGTACCAAGGAAGCAAATACTCTGCTCACTAGGAGTATTGTGCTCTCCACCTCGGAGTGGTGATTTATGCTTAGTCATTTTTGGACTCTATGGAATTTCTATGTTATAATGTTAGGTTGTGATTTGTAATAGCTATAATAATGTGTCTGCACACCTATGTAATTTTGTTAAACCTCGGTCTTTGATTTGCTTCCTGCGTGGAGTCGTTCTCTTGTAGTTGATACATGTAATGTGTATTACCCGAAGCTGTTGTTTTTATTATTTAATAAAATAAAAGTATTACGGAGCACTCTAAAAATAAGTAGGCCTTGCCAAAAAAATCTTAATAATGCATCATGTATTGCCTACTTCGTTTAGATAAAAGAAGCGGAAAAGATTTTGTGAGTTGAATGAAAAGATGTAGTGAAAAGAACTGAAAAATGCAGTGCTGTTTCTCAGAATAGAGGTCTAGATCGCTTCTTTATAGGCTCCTAATATGATTTCAGAAAATGGACAGGTCATCCCTGATTCAGGGTAGTAATACTGTGGAGTAACAAAAGTTGTATAATGATATTTTGGACCATTATCTTAAAATAGCGTAAAAAGTCTATGTCGTAACAATTGGCCTTAATTTCATTTAATTTAAGTTTATTTATCATCTCAATTATACTATATATTAGTGATTAATTAACATATCATGAAAATCCAAAAATTATGAGTATGGCATGAGTTAGTAGACATGCACAAGTCGAAAGTCAATTATTGTGGTGATTGAAATGATTGAATCCTGGAAAGAAATTTGGTTTTTGCAAATATTTCAGTACTCGTTTAATTTTTCAATAAGTGTTTTTATATGCGAAACATATCCGACCTTTATATATTGATTATATGTGTAACATTTTATGTGATTTAGGGTATGGAGTTTGTTTTGAATTTGATGTAAGAACCAAATAACACTTTGGACTTTTCAAATGCTTATGTTTTTATTTCCACGTGCATTCGATGAACCAGAATTGAGGTGCAAATTGGTTTGAAACTCACAAAGTTTACTTGGAATAGAGTTGAATGCCTATTTAATTGTATTATAGTATTATGCATTCTCAAAATAGGTGTAAAGTTAGTAAATATTTCAGATATTCTTTTAAATTATCAAGGTTAGTAAGTTTGTTGTGTTTTAATGTTTGCATGTTAGTTGCTAACGATTGGTTCATATGAACCAAAAAATTAAGCTTTCTTTAAAATCACATTTACGATTGTAGAACTATCCTAATTTTGTACATATACTCTAAACTTCAAAATCGTATCCTAACTCCCTTTAGCTCTGATCAAAACATCTAATTTTATTGTTTAGGGTTCAAACTCCTCATCCAAAATTTAAGCTCCTATTTTCGATGGCCTTGCCTTGGACTCTTTTTTTTGGAAGATTGTCATTGTAACACAGTCTGGCAAGACCAACCACATGCCATTACAACGGAATCACACTATTAAAATGGTGTAAAACAGTTGCAAATGACTTTTTGTTATGGTGATTACATTGTCATTATTAAGAAGTTGTAATGGACTAATTTTTTTTTATAATTTTTATGCACCGTTGTAATAATAGCTACTACAACTGTTATGCATCGTTATAGTAATAACTACTACAACCGTTGTAACATATACACCAATTGTGTTTTAATAATATAATCTATGTTAATTCAAAAAATATAACTAAGTCAGATTCATTCATATATATTAGTAATCGTAGTGTTCCATCAAAATATAATACATACCAAATAAAACAATCTCAAGTAGTCATTTACATCACCAAGTGTTGACCTGCCTTTTGGCAAGGCCATCAAGGTTCATTGGAACTAAAGAATCTAGCCCAAATGATGGGAAATCCGGTATAATCCTAGTTGTGAAACCGCCCGATCCATGACCGAGCCGATTGACACCAAAGCCCTAAGCCAGGCACAAGGACACAACGTATGGACCAGTTGGAACCCACAACTTCTGAACTGATTAATATAGATTCATTCTAGGATTGTGCCTAATATCCCCCTGAAAAATTGGTCTTGCTCCTATTCGAATTCAATTAAACACTCCTTCTATGATGAAGTCAGATGCCACCTATCGCCACTAATTCAAATAAAGACGAAAAGAACTCATCTTCAGGATCTTCTAAAATCTTGGATCAAAGGACACATGTCTCAGCTAATTTGAATATTTTGGCATCTATAAATAGGCCTTTTTGAGATAGAAGAGGGGGCTTTTTGGCAAATGTCTGATTATATCGTCATTGTAACTATTCGACTATAATAGATTATCTGATATAAAAAGAATTATAAAGTGGAAGTAGGCTCGTTAATGCCGAACCACTATAAATTGAAAAATGTGTGCGTGTATGTGCCAAGTACAATACACTCACAAGGATCGTGTAATATAACAAACAATGTTCAAGTATAAAGTAATAGTTTATCACATAACAATATAATAAATAAGTAAATGCAGTAAAAGGAAAAATCACACCAGAGATTTTTATACTGGTTCGGAGCACCGTCCTACGTCCAGTTCCAGACTTCTATCTAGATTTTCACTAACAACAACCTCACTTCACCCGGAGGAACAAGTTTACAACACCCGAGCAGCAAGAACGGGAATTTCATGCCTCTATCAACACGAGGACTTCACAACTTGCCTCTTACAACACGGAGGACTTCAAACAAGATGAGTAGACTTGTGATTTGACAATATGTGTTCTTAATAACACAAATTTGTCTTATATAACCTTCCTATAATCTTATCCTCAAATAAAAATTGTGTATGTGAAGATTAGGAAGATGATATCGTGTTTTAATCGAAAGAATAATATATAAATTCTAGGATTCAAGAACGATATAAGAAGATTATGAGCGTTTGAGTGCTTTGAAAGAACAAAAATGAAATCAACAATAGATAGAATAGATAGAAAGAATTGGTTATTTGAATCGATGATTTCATTTTGTTTTTATAGAAGATAAAGAGTTGCAATCATTGGTGAAGAGAAGTATTGAATAGAAATGATTTTTGATGAAAGGAAAAGGAAGCAACTTTTGATGAATGAAGATGTCTGTACGAAGAGTTGCTTTTAGTTCGAAAATCGGTCGACAAGTCAAAAATAACCAGTAGACTGAAATTTGAATATATATACGTTATATACATGTGTGCATGTTCGTTGTGCATTCTGCCCAGAAATGGTCGACCGCCTATTTTGAAACCGGTCGACCGGTTTTCTGGCAATATGCACAATGAATGTGCATTCGTACATATATATATATATACATATATATATATTCACAATAATGATGTATATGATTATTTGAGGTTAGATTTAAACATTTATAACATGGCTAAATCACTAAATAATCAACCTCTAACTTACAATACCATTGATTCTCTTCTTTTTGTCGATCATGAAACTTCTCCATATCATTAATCAAAATGCTATGAATTCCTTGATTCAACATTCTCCCCCTTTTTGATTGATGACAACATGAATCTGTAAGTGCTTCTAACTCCCGCTGTCTATGTACTCCCCTGAAATATATATTAAAAAACTGCAAAAAATATTGTTAGTAAACATTTTTCTCCCCCTTTGTCATCCACAAAAAGGAGTAGTTAAGACATACATACCATAAAACTAACACAAAATGCATTCGGATAGTACACACCATACATACCCAACCAAGTGTTGTAGATAAGAGTTAATACGTACAAACCCAAAATAAAATATAGCATTACTTATGTGCAAGTGCTGATTTAAGTTTTACTTAAATAAGACATAAAATGATAAAACATGGATAAAGAGAGCTAATGAGTCAGATTCAGTCGTATCTCCTTCTTCTTCTTTGTCTCCTTCTTCTTCCGTGTCTCCTTCTTCTTCGTCATCTTTTTCCTCACTATCAGATTTTCCACGACCACGTGCATTACTCGTTCCAGAACTTGTGCCTTCCTGAAGATGGCCATGCGAAGGTAGGAGGCACTGGATGTTTGCCTGGATCTTGTATATGCTCTGATACCAATTGAAAAATGCATGCATGTATGTGCCAAATATAATACACTCACAAGGATCGTGTAATATGACAAACAATATTCAAGTAAAAAATAATAGCTAATCACAGAACAATATAATAGATAAGTAAATGCAGTAAAAGGAAAAATCACACCAAAGATTTTTATACTGGTTCGGAGCACCGTCCTACGTCCAGTCCCAGACTTCTATCTGGATTTTCACTAACAACAACCTCACTTCACCCAGAGGAACAGGTTTACAACACCCGAGCAGCCGAACGGGAAGACGATCCACATGATATTGCATCCCAAAGTATACCAAAGAAAGACTTAAGTTTTGAAAAGCATTTGTCAAGCTTTGTATTTAAATGATCGATCTTATTGTCTGTACGCTTAAGTCTTGCTTCAAGAAGGAATTGATTCCGTGCAATTTGTTCAAGTGAATCTTTGGTCGAAGAGGATGTTTAAAGAAGCTTAACCTCTTTCTGTTTAGGTTTAGAGGGTTTTAACGAAGTGCTTTCTTGGTGACCTTGTTCCTGGTATTGTTCGAAGGATTTGATATTTAAACATGGTTTAGGAAGCTTCATTCTCTTTTTCGATGCTTTGTTGATACATTTTGGTTTAGACGAGTAAAATCTCATCAAAAATCACACTTATCCAATTTATTTGTATATCTCCATATATAGCGTACAAAGCCTTAAAATTCTCCTTATATACCGCATCGAAGTTACCAACTCTTGGTAATAAAGAATGCGTAATAGCATGATGTAGAATTCTAGTGGTAGGCCGTAAGTTGATCGCTTTTGTACTAAGCTTATGATCTTCAATAAAAAGATGACCTACCTTGTCTCGAGTATGAATAGTACAAAAATCGCTAGAGAACTTTCTTCCATTGTTATTTGAACCAAGTACTGTTGCCATCCTTTCCTTTGAAATAAATATGTGCTCGCCTTATACAACCGACCGTGGACAATGAGTAGAATTCTCGGGTTTAACTTTTTCTAAGTTAAGATTAGCATAGAACAATTTGATCATGATATGATTGATTTCCATATTGTTCTTATCAAATTCAAGAAGTTTTTGAATACAAGCTTTGATTGCTGATTCTTTAACATCATAGAGAATAAAATCAGAGAACTTGATGAAAGAACCTTCATGAATCATATAATCTTTCATTTCATTCCATCGCTTGACTACTATTGGATCCATTAACCAATGTTTAATATTGTAATCAATGGGTTGTAGTTGTGTAGAAGATGATTTCTTCAATCTCTTCTGTGGTGGAGCCATTGATTTTGTGAACGAAATGAATCTGGGGATTTTAGGGTTGATAAGCGTTTGAGAGTTTGAGGGAATAAAAGGATAAATGAATAGGTGCGAATGGGAACCGTCGGTTTTAAGTTTGAAATTTAAAAAACAAAGAAAGATGAGACCGGTCGACCGCTACGAATTCACCGATCGACTGGTTTGAGACAGAGACTTAAACGGTCGACTGGTTAATTTCTGTTGGTCGACTGGTTGATGAAAAAAAAATTGTTTTCAACTCGAAACTTAACCGGTCGTTTGGTCATATTGTACCGGTCGACTGGTTTCTCTGTCCCTTGTTTTTCTTGTTTTTCTGAGAATTTTTCGAAGCTCCACTATTCCATATAATATAAATTTATTTCAAAACTCAAACTAATCAACCAAAATTCATGAAATTAAAAATCCCTCAAGATTGAATCCATTTATTAGAACAACAACAAAAAGATGAATCTCACGATATATAAAATCAATGAGAAGTTGAGGAGTTGTTCTCGGAATCTTCTTTGATATTAGTAACTCTTGGTGTCCATGGCGACCAAGTTTCCTTAGCTCCTTCATTTCAACTATAATTCTTATCCCATGAATTAGGAGTCCTTGATGATGAAGGAACATGAGGCATAGGTTGATAAACTCCACGTTTTTCCGTGCCATAGAAAAATGAGGCCATGCATTCCAAAAGAGTTAAACGATCAGACGTAAGTTTTTGTTCGTAATGGAGTTGTCGCTGGAGATCCATTTGATGTTTCTGGTAGTGGTGAATCTCACTTATCTTTTCTCTAGTTCGTGGGGAGCAAAATAATGCCTTCTTTGCACGTTTAGACTTTGGTATATTTCCGGGGATATGAGTACATTTTGGTCTACTTTTCGGTGTTTCTGGAGAATAGTATTCCTCCGGTTCAGAATTGGTGACTGAAATGTGTGACCTCTGTGCACATTCGTCACAGATATGAGCCATATTTGATATAATTGAACTTGTTTTAAGAGTAATATGGTCTCAGAAGTAGGAGATGCAGAAAGGAGAAAGGATGAACTCATATATATAAATTTGTCTAAGAATAGATTAATGGTTGACAAGGTTCAAAGCATATATACCATAAAAAATGGATCGCTCATAATTTTATTACTAATAATAGTGATAGCTACTTAATAGCTAAAATATGAAAAATGAAAGCACCGGTTAGAAGAGAACTTGACAATTCATATGTATATATGTTTAGAATTATACATCAAGTTCAGTTCTAGAGATTAATCCAAGCTCTCTACGCAAAGAAATAAAACTTAATTCGAGTAGAGGCTTAGTAAAAATATCCACTAGTTGATGTTCATTCTGGACATATTCGAGACATATTGTTCCCTTTTCAATATTATCTCTCAAGAAATGATGTCGAATATCAATGTGCTTTGTTTGAGAATGATTTACTGGATTTTTTGATAAGTTGATCGCACTTGTGTTATCACAGTATATGATGGAGTTCGATAAATGACTATCAAAATCACAAAGTGTTTGTTGCATATATAGTACTTGAGTACAAGCAAGAGCTGCTGATATATACTCAGCTTCACATATCGATAGTGAAACGCAATTTTGTTTCTTACTAAACCAAGAGACAAGTGATTTTCCAATAAAATGGCATGTACCACTTGTACTCTTTCTATCCATACGAGAGCCTCCAAAATCAGCATCACTATAGGATACTAACTCGAATGGAAAATCTTTTGGATAGAATAGACCAAAGTCTTTGGTATTATTAAGATAACGTATTATACGTTTTACTGCTCGTAAATGTGATTCTTTAGGATTTGCTTGAAACTTTGCATATAGACAAACACTCATCATTATATCGGGATGACTTGCGGTAGGATAAAGAAGAGAACCAATCATGCTTCGATATAACTTCTGGTCAACATTCTTACCATCTTCATCTTTTTCAAGATGTGTAGTCATACTCATAGGAGTCGGTTTACCAGATGTATTTTCTAAACTGAAACGTTTGATAAGATTTCCACAGTATTTTTCTTGATTAATAAAAATAACATTAGAAAGCTGCTTGATTTGAAGACCAAGAAAATATGATAGTTCTCCCATATGTGACATTTCAAACTCTTTGGTCATAATATTTGCAAACTCTTTACAGAGTTTATCATTTTTTGAACCAAAGATAATATCGTCTACATAAATCTGGATAACCAATATATCTTTTCGAGAATGTTTGATGAATAAAATCTAATCGACTTTACCAATTTGAAATCCTGAATCAGTAAGATAGCTACGTAATCTTTCATACCAAGCATGAGGTGCTTGTTTTAATCCGTATAAAGCTTTTTTAAGTTTATATACATGATCAGGATGTATTTCATGTATGAACAAGGGAGGTTGTTCGACATATACATTCTCTTTGATAAACCCATTTAAAAAAAGCACTTTTGACATCTATTTTATAAAGTTTGAAATTATGATGACAAGCAAAGGATAATAAGATTCTGATAGCTTCTAGTCGTGCAACTGGCGCAAAAGTTTCTTCGTAATCGATACATTCTTCCTGATTGTATCCTTGTGCTACTATTCTTGCTTTATTTCTGGTTATATTTCCTTGTTCATCGGCCTTAGTTTTATAGACCCATTTAGTACCAATAACTGACTGATCAGTTGGTCTTGGAACAAGTTCCCAGACATCATTACGCTCGAACTGATTTAGTTCTTCCTACATGGCAATGATCCAGTAATCATCAGTAGCAGCTTCTTTTGGATTCTTAGGTTTGATATTTGAAAGAAACGCGACATGACCCATTTGATTTAGTTGACTCCTTGTTCTAATTTGTGATTTACTTCTCCAATTACATTTTGAACTGGATGATCTCTTAGAATTCTCAGAGGAGATCGAAATCTTGGTGGAGAAGGTATCACAACTAGCTGAGGAATATTCTTAATAATTTCTGGGTCAGAGTCATTATTTGTGATGATGGGATTTTCAGGGATTATAACTTCGTCGTCATCAGATATGTTATGAGACGGTTTATAGAATTCATCGAATGAGACATGAAGTGATTCTTCAATAGTTTTAGTTCTTTTATTAAATATAAAACAGGCCTTTCTTCGTTCCGAATATCCAACAAATATACCTTCATCGGATTTTGGATCAAATTTTCCAAGATGGTCTTTCGTATTTAAAATAAAGCACTTAGAACCAAAAACTTTGAAGTATGAGATATTTGGCTTTCTTTGATTAAATAACTCATAAGATGTATTCTTGGTGAGAGGTCGAATGGATACACGATTCAAAACATAACACGCAGTTGCAACAGCTTCTGCCCAAAAATGTTTTGGTAAAGTGGATCCATTTAATAATGTTCTTGTAAATTCTTGTAAAGTCCGATTTTTCCGTTCTGCAACTCTGTTTTGTTGTGGAGTTCCGCCATGATCACTTCTTATATTCTTAACCATAAGCCCTTTCGATTTTTGAATTCTCTTGACGAAAGATTTGAAATGATTGAAAGTGTCACTTTTGTTTTTCAAGAAAATCACCCAAGTATAACAAGAGACAATTACAAACACATATCGACTATGATTTATTGACTGAACCTGTGTTGGTCCGAATAAATCCATATGTAATAGCTAAAGTGGTTGTAAAGTTGATATGACTTTCTTGGATTTAAATGACGATTTAGTCAATTTTCCTAATTGACATGCATCACAAATATTATCAACCGTATAGCTTATTTTGGGTAGTCCTCTAACTAGGTCATTTTTGGCTAGCTTGTCGATAGTTCTGAAGTTTATATGATAGAAACGTTTGTGCCATAGCCATGGATCATTATCATTTGCTCCAAGATACATATCTGAATTATGATTGACATTCATATTCAGAATATAAATATTTCTGTCTCTATATCCTTCAAAAACTAAGTTTCGATCTTTATCTAAAATACTACATTTGTTATGCGAAAAGGAAATGGTAAAACCCTTGTCACATAGTTGACTGATACTGAGTAAATTGTGTTTCAATTTTTTAAGTAGCATGACATTAGTAATAAGAGGTAAGTTAGATGTACCGCATTTGCTCACACCGCCTTTGCCGATGATATAGCCTTTTGAATTATCTCCATAAGTGACGGAGCCACCATCTGAATAAGTGATATTTGTCAATAAGCTCTTGTCTCCAGTCATATGCTTTGAGTAACCACTGTCCAATATCCACTTTCCTCTTTTCTTAAGTGGGACCTGCAAAAAATAAAATTAAGTCCATGGTACCCATTTTTTATGGGGTCCTATGAGGTAGGTCTTAGGAGTCCAAACCCATACGGGTCCGGTACCCACTTTATATAGATAATTGGAATTACGATGCACATTATTCAAAAAATTCTGAATGTATTTGTTCCTAATCAAATTGTTATTTGTTTTAGGAACCAATATTTTGATAGTCTTGACATTTTTCTTTTGAAATTTCACAACTGGTTTTGGTTTGGAATATAATAAACTAAGATTTTTCTTAGCTTCAGTTTCTTGTACTGTTTTATGTTTTCTTTTTCTTTTATTACTAACATATTTCTTGATATCTTGTTTCTTATACCCCAAACCTTGATTATTTGAAGCAGATTGTGAATTTTCAATTATTTTTGTCAAGTTTTCTCGACCTTTGTTGAAGTTAGAAACATTTTGAATAATGTCGTCTAACTTAATTTGTAAACTAGCATTTCCTAGGTCTGGAATCTTGACTTTTGCCTTAAGCTCATGATTTTCATTAGTAAGAGCATCATTTTTCTCTTTTTGAGTTTCAATTTCTTGACTCAAAAGAGATAATTGAGAATCAATATTAGATGATGATTCTTGAACTTTTTCAAGTTCCTCCTCTAATATTTTCTTCTCGTCTTTTAACATATCTCGTTCAAATTCTACTCTACTTAAATCTGCTTTGGCTTGTTTGCATTGTCGTTTCATATCTTTAAATTTAAAAATTAATTCAACATTAATATCAAGAACTTCTTCAAAAGTAGGAATTTGTACCTCATCTTCTGTTGCCATGAAACATACATTAGCTTGTTCACTATCTGAATCACTTTTACTATCAGATGAAGATGAGCCTGAATCATCCCATGTTACTGAGAATGCTCATTTCTTTGACTTGTCTTTCTTGTATTTGATTTTGTCATTTTCTGACTTCTTCTTTTGCTCCGGATAATCCTTTTGCATACGTCCCTTTTTGTGACAATTGAAGCATTCTATATTTGATGATGATGGTTTATTTGAACCGAACTTCTTTTTGCTGTATCGACTAGCTTTTTGTTTCTTTAAGAATTTCTTGAATTCTTTTGCAATGAACGCTAGATCTTTTTCTTTGGAATCTGAGTTGTCTTCATATTTTTCAGCATGAAAAGCTACTTTTTTTTTTGTTCTTTTCTAGCCTGCAAGTTAGCTTCATAGGACATTAGATTTTCTATCAATTCATCTGGCTTCATGGTGGAAAGATCATTAGCTTCTTTTATTGCTAATACTTTTCCTTCTCATTCATTAGTCAGAGAATGTAGGACTGTTGAAACAACATCAAAATCAGAATATTTTTGCCCTAAACCGATAAGTGCATGATGAATGGTTTGAAACGTGAATACATTTCATTGATTGTTTCATTCGGCTTCATTTTGAAATTTTGAAATTGACTTTTCAACATAGCTATTTTGGCTTGCTTATCCTTGTTAGTACCTTCATGAATGGTTTTTAGCATTTGCAAAATTTGACATGCAGTGGTGTAGATACTAACACATTTATATTCGTTTTGATCTAATGCACAAAACAACATATTTATTGCTTTTGCATTTACGATTAGTGCCTTTTTTTCAGCCCGTGTCCATTCTGAATACTCAGTTGTTGGACTTACTATTTCTTTCTGAGTAGCATTCCAAGCATCATAGCTAGTAGATTGCATGTAAAAAGCCATGCGTGTTGGCCAATAGCTATAGTTAAGACCATTGAAGAAAGGAGGTCTTTGTGTTGATAGACCTTCAGTGTAAGTAGTGTTAGTGCTACTACTAGAGTTATTTGCCATATTACTAGAATATATCAAATAACTGTGTTACGGTTATATGATGACCATGCTCTGATTCCAATTGAAAAATGTGTGTGTGTATGTGCCAAGTATAATACACTCACAAGGATCGTGTAATATGACAAACGATATTCAAGTATAAAGTAATAGTTAATCACAGAACAATATAATAGATAAGTAAATGCAGTAAAAGGAAAAATCACATCAGAGATTTTTATACTGGTTCGGAGCACCGTCCTACGTCCAGTCCCAGACTTCTATCTGGATTTTCACTAACAACAACCTCACTTCACCCGGAGGAACAGGTTTACAACACCCGAGCAGCCGAACGGGAATTTCACTCCTCTATCAACACGAGGACTTCACATCTTGCCTCTTACAACATAGAGGACTTCAAACAAGATGAGTAGACTTGTGATTTGACAATGTGTGTTCTTAATAACACGAATTTGTCAATTCTTGTACAACCTTCCTATAATCTTATCCTCAAATAAAAATTGTGTATGTGAAGATTTGGAAGATGATATCATGTTTGAATCAAAAGAATAATATATAAATTCCAGGATTCAAGAACGATATAAGAAGATTATGAGTGTTCGAGTACTTTGAAAGAACAAAAATGAAATCAACAATAGATAGAATAGATAGAAAGAATTGGTTATTTGAATCGATAGTTTCATATTGTTTTTATAGAAGATAAAGAGTTGCAATCATTGGTGAAGAGAAGCACTGAATAGAAATGATTTTTGATGAAAGGAAAAGGAAACAACTTTTGATGAATGAAGATGTCTGTACGAAGAGTTGCTTTCAGTTCGAAAATCGGTCGACAGGTCAGAAATAACCAGTAGACTGAAATTTGAATATATATATACATTATATACATGTGTGCATGTTCATTGTGCATTCTGCCCAGAAATGGTTGACCGCCTATTTTGAAACCGGTCGACCTGTTTCTGGCAAAATGCACAATGAATGTGCATTCATATACATACATATACATATATATATATATATATATTCACAATAATGAGGTATATGATTATTTGAGGATAGATTTTAACATTTATAACACGGCTAAATCACTAAATAATTAACCTCTAACTTACAATACCATTGATTCTCTTCTTTTGTTCGATGATGAAACTTCTCCTTGTCATTAACCAAAATGCTATGAATTTCTTGATTCAACATAAATTTGTATGCGATCGCTTTTTTCCATATTTTTCATTTTATTTGTCTTCATTTAATCTCTACAAATTCATTCCTTGGGTGTTGTGCCAATTTTTGGTGTCAACACTTTGGTGCTTTCAATGAGAAACTTGATATTCTCGGCATTTGAAGGATTTTGCTCTACTTTCGGATCACCAAGTCTGAGACGAGATCCTATGACTTTCCTGATATCGCTAAGTTATGGTCGCTAAACCATCAACTCGCAGTACCTGGAAGCAACCGCAAGCCGGGACATCCACGGATGCAACTGGTGGATCAAATGTTCCAGGATCTTCTTCGGGTCAACCTGCATTACCCCCTCCAACGCAACCCTCTACTACAGATCCGACCTCCTCCTCATATTTCGCCACCCGTTATGAGTTTATGGCCATGTTAAATCAACTATAGGAAATTACAGATGCCTTAAATGCTCACGCTCGGTAGAAAGCTGCAATGCGGCAGGATATGAATTGCATGTCAAGACAATGGGAGGAATTCGGGAATCATCAAGCTCATGAGTTCAGGAATCACCAAGTTCCCCCTCATCGGCTGGACCAAAACTCGGAGAGCTTATCATCATCCGAGGGGAGCAGAGACCGACATCAACCATGATGTTTATTAGAGAGATCCGAAAATATACGCTATCTAGAAGGACGCTCAGACCAATTGGGGGTAGGGGGTCAGACTCAGGACGACATGGCCGATATAGAAGTCATCGATTGTAACAACCCGTATTTTCAATAACCTGTTATAACATAAATTGAGGCAGAATTTAATTATAAAATATGGATCAAGGGAAACGGGCTATGCCATTGCGTTCGTCTCGGAAAAATACGTGAAATAGAGTCCGAGTTTTCGAAAATCGGAGTCCGTATGACCCAGTTAAGGCCCATTGAAGTTTGCAGAAAATTCCTAAGTAAAAACAGATTTAAATTTTAAATTAAGAAACTAGGGTTAGGGCAAACTGGGCAGGCGGGAAAAATTCCCGCCCAGGACCCCATGTCGACAGGCCTGTCGACAGGGGTCTTAGCATGTCGACTGCCCTGTCGACAGCCCTGTCGACAGGGGGTGCCCGGGCTGTTTAGCCTGGTGCACCATGTCTGATTAGGGCTTGGTCTTGTGGCTAGTTTCTAGAGAGTTCCGAGATCTGATGGACCTAATTGAATCTAGGGTTAATCCTATGGTCTAAATCACTAGCCTAATCTATAAATAAGACCCTAACCTACCCTAAATCACTCATTATTCACTCTAGCAACAAAACTATGGCAAAATCAAAACTCTCATGGCCTCCACTCTCTTCATACAATTCCTAAATTAATTCCTAAGTGATTTTCCATGCATACAAGTATATTTAGGCTTGTATGATCCTCCTTAGCTTGCATTAAAGGCTTGTTTCTCTATTGGCATCATAAAGGAGGAGTCTTGATCAAGTTTGCTTGCATTTGGGGGTTTTAATTAGTTGCATAAGGGGTTTCTTATAATTGCTGTACTCATTTGAGTCCGCATAAGCATTGTAAGCCCTCTTACCTTCATTTTAGAAACTCTAAAGTTAATATGTGATGAAAGTTGGGATCTTTGCAAGTTTATTTAGTTATGTATGTTTATGCAAGTTCACCATGCCATGATTTGCAAGTTAAATGAGTTATGCATGTTTATGCGAGTCCACTATGCCATGATTTGCAAGTTAAATGAGTTATGCATGTTTATGCGAGTCCACTATGCCATGATTTGCAAGTTAAATGAGTTATGCATGTTTATGCGAGTCCACTATGCCATGATTTGCAAGTTAAATGAGTTATGCATGTTTATGCGAGTCCACTATGCCATGATTTGCAAGTTAAATGAGTTATGCATGTTTATGCGAGTCCACTATGCCATGATTTGCAAGTTAAATGAGTTATGCATGTTTATGCAAGTTCATTATGCCATGTTATGCATGTTTAATAAGTTATGCATGCTTATGCGAGTTTAAAATGACAAGTTGTGCATGTTTGACAAGTTATGCATGCTTATGCAAGTTTAAAATGACAAGTTGTGCATGTTTGATAAGTTATGCATGCTTATGCAAGTTTAAAATGACAAGTTGTGCATGTTTGACAAGTTATGCATGTTTATGGTAATATGCAAGTTCACTATGCTAAGTTGTGCAAGTCTAACATGTTATGCATGATTGTTGTGCAAGTTTATCATGTATGTTGTGCCAAGTTCCCTCTTCCTATCTTTTTATGCGCTATTACGAATATGTAGGCGATAGAATGACGTTGGGGGTTTTGGGTAAACTTAAAATACATGAAAATATAAGATTGGGAATTTACCTATTAAGTTAGGTCTACCCCTTGGGAATTTACCTATTAAGTTAGGTCTACCCAAGTATTTGTTTGACTTGTAATTATGTTTTGAAATGAAGTGGACATGACACTTAGAAAACATAAGTGTGGCCAACTCGAGGTTGGGTTGAGTTTGTAGCGTAATTCTACCCGGAACCGACCGGCTTAACTAGTGGCTACAAACAATAGGACCCAATGTGAGAAGTTGGTCATGGGGTGCCAAGACCCGAGGTTAGACCAAGTTGTGGTGTAAAGCTACCCGGATCCGCCCGGCTTAACTAGTAACCGCAACAAAGTCTAATGTGAGAGGTTAAGGTACAATTAAATTAATGCCTCATGATTAGGGTTAAGTCATGGCCCACTAATACTTAACCAATTTTGGGGATGCGAGGGATTGAATGGGGTTAAGTGGTGAACTGTTGGTTACACTTAACTAATTTAATCCATGATTAGTGAGGGGTTAAACCACACTTAACCCTCTTAGAAAACCCTAGCAACGTGGTCTGTTCCAGCAGTAATCCCAGTTGGGTATCATTCACAACCCTAGAGGCTAGGCTAGGGCGGGGCACGATTACTGGACTGATGTAAGCGACCAAAGCGACGGCTGAGTGGTACAGCGGTGCAGGTCCAGGCGGGCTACGGACGTGCACGTAGTTCGGTGTTGGACAAACTCGAGGCACGGGTACCAGTAGGTCTGGGCTGTGCATTATTGCTTAAGTGTCTGGGGTTGGCACACGAGGGCTTGATACACCCGAAGGTGGACCCAGTACAGTCAGACTACATCCATATGTGGGCCGTATGGACACCAACACTTGACGTGTTAGGCTTATAGGGGGCCGATCGACTAGACCGTTGGGTGGGACCTTATATTAAGGTCACTTCATGTTATTGGGCCAAAGTTTGGGGCTGAGGGATCAATACCTGTTATGTTGGTTTACTAGTACACCGTGGTGCAAAACTTAATCTTATTTTTGCGATGACACCTCTATCTATCTTGTAGTTACTTTATCATGCCAGTATGTTGTTATCTATATCTCAGTTTCCATCATGATGTTAACTTTATTAGTTTATAGACTGATCGTAGCAGGGCTTACTCAGTCTTTTTGACTGACCCATTTTGTTTCGCCTCTTTTCTTCCGTTTCCCCCCCCCCAGGTTCTCAGGGAGGGAATACTGGAGCCTAGCTTGGATTTTAGCTGCTTCCCTGGATAGCTCAAGTATGCTTTGGACTTGAGCCCGCTATGGTTTATCACTCTTATTTGGGGATAGTACTTATGTATTTCAGTTTATCAGATGATGTATTTGTCTAGACTTGTAATTTTGGGAAATTGACATTTTGATGTACCAGACTTGTGTTTTGAAATGGTTTAAAAATCTTCCGCTGTTTTATCTACTTACTCTGCTTATTTACATATATATATGTCATGTCCTGTCTTGCTATATCATTATGCATGTTTACCTCATTTAAAAACGCCCCACCAAAGTCAGAGTCGCTTGCAAGAGCCACCCTGGTGGAGGTGGGGTGTTACATTTGGTATCAGAGCATATGGTTTACGAGAAGGGATAAAAAGGTTTTTAAAACTTTTGAAAAACTATTTTCAAAACCAAGTATAAAGTATTTTCCAAAGAAAAGTCTAGTTTATTTTAAAGGCTATTCCCCAAAAAGCCATTAGCAAAGTTCCTTCGTTTTTCTCCATTCTGAATCTATCTTTTTCTTCGTTTCCAGTATGGCCGACAACTTTGCCATTCCGGAGGGAGTACACGTACCTGTTTGGTATAGGAGACTTTTGGAGGCTAGGGCGACCGAAGCCGGCCCCGCAAATATTACTCCTCCTCCGGTAGTTGATGTTCCTCTTCCTCCTTCCCCTCAGCATCCTCAAACTGACTTCGCAGAGATTTGCCAAGATTTTAAGGCGATGGGTTGCAAGAATTTCTTTGGAACCGAGACTTTTGTAGAAGCAAGGAATTGGTTGAAAGAGACCGAAGATCTTTTAGCCACCTTTGATATAGGTGACCGCAGGAAGGTTTTACTGGCAGTATGGTTGCTAAAGGAAGAAGCTGCACGTTGGTGGGTAGTCACCACCGCTACTAGGCCAATAGAGACTTGGGATGACTTTAGAGGAAGGTTTGGACTGAGGTTCTTATCACTGAAGCAAGGGGACATGACTATTAGGGAATACATAGATAAGTTTAATCAACTGACTCATGTTGATTTAGACTTGGTTAATACAGCTCAGAAGAAGGCCTTACACTTTGCTCTAGGATTAAACGAGCCATTACATGGTTTGGCCATGTCTCATATACCCTTGGGGGCGACTCTCGAGAATTTGGTGAATATGGCCCTACTTCAAGAAGAAGATAACAATGACAAGAAAGAGGTCAAGACGAATGAGTCTCAAGGCAAGAGAGTAAATTCCGGGAAACGGGGCAAGAATAACAACAACCGCAAGGACAAGCCAAGAGAGAATAGGAAATGTAACTTCTGTGGTAAAGCTGGACATATAGCCAGGGAATGTGGGAAGAAGGAGAAGAGAAAGCGGGGCGAATGCTTTCATTGTGGTGAGTCTGGACATCTCAACAAAGATTGCCCGAGGAAATAAGGGCAAGGTCAGACTCAGTGTGCAGGACTATCTGGAGGGCGAGTTCATCCCCTCAACACTGTTCTTCCAGCTCATAGAGGTGGTGTTTCTGTTAAAAATCTTGTTTACATTTTCTGATTGTTCCTGTTCATATTTGGTTTGACTCTGGCACATCGCATAGTTGAAAGTTTGCACCTAAGTACTAGTCTAGTTGATGATCCCGTATGTGTTTCAAATCCAATTGGGGGTTCTGCCCGTTTGTCTGTGGTCTGAGTGGATTTGAAAATTTCTATCTTGAGTATAGAATTCTCGTGGGATGTTTATATTCTCGGTTTCGGGGAATATGGGTTGGTTTTGGGCATGGAATGGTTGTCCTGTTTTGGAGCCATTCTTGGTTTTTGAATATAGGGTTGTGAGGCTCATGACTCGCCTCGGTAGTACCCTAGAAATTTCTAGCAACCCTATGGGTCCCGTCATGTTATGTTATCTTGCATCCCTCAACTCGTCTATCGATAGTTTGCAATCTGTGAGGGTGGTCCGAGAATATCCTGATATCTTGAGGGAAAGTAAAGGGGTTACCCCTAGACGTGGGATAGATTTCCGCATTATCTGGTTGGTAATACCAAGCCAGTTTCGTGGCCGGTTAGGCACATGACCTCACGAGATGAGAGTTAAGAAAGCAAGTCAAGGAGTTGCTTGAACTTCCTGAGACGAAGCATTTTCGAGAAGGGTGCTCCAGTAGTATTCGTTACTAATGTGGACAGTTTGCTTCGCTTATGTGTTGATTATCGTGAGAAGAATAGACAACCGTCACCAAGGATCGATGATTTGTTTGATCAGCTTGTAGGAGCATCTGTTTTCTTTTGATCCAGCTACCGGATTCCATCAGCTTAGGATGGCTGGGGATGGAATTGACAAGACTGCGTTTAGGACTCTAGATGGGTTTTAGAATGGCTAGTCATGCTATTTGGTTTGGCTAATGCACCCGCATATTACGTGAACTTGAGGGGTAGGGTGTTTAGGGAGTCCTTGAACAAGTTTGTCGTGGTCGTCGTAGACGATATTTTGATCTCCTCAAAAGAACGAGGAAGAGCATGCTATACATCTCAAGGAGGAGATGGGTACGCTTGGAGCCACCAGTTGAAGGTCAAGTTCTCCAAATGTCACTTTGGAAGAAAGAAATTGGATTTCTTGGGCACATAGTTCCTAAGTAAGGCTTAGCGGTGGATTCCGCTAAAGTGGTTGCGGGTTAAGACCGGAAAACTCTGAGGAGGGCAATTGAAGTAAGAAGCTTTCTCCATTTGGCTAGTTAGTTAGCATTCCCGGAGCTTAGACTTACTCTTCTGGGTCAAGAAGGGGGTTTCACAGGAAGAAGACCCGCCGTTGGTCAGGAACATGGACCAGCCGATTCGAGGCGAGATGTTAAGTCACCTCGCTAGGTATATTATAGATGACAAGGGATGACTAAGGCGCGATGAGAGATTATGTGTTCCTCGAGTGAAAGACTTGGTAAAGAAGGATCTTGAAGATGCGCACCACTCGAGGAGGTGGCCGAGTTGGTCTCAGGATACATGTTGTGCCACCAGGTTAAGGTCAAGTCATAGAAGCCCAGTGGGCCATTACCTCCATTGGAGGTTCCGCAAGGGAAGTGTGAAAACATCTCGATAGATTATGTGGATGGACTACCTAGAAGGGAGTACGGGTATGTGGGTCATAAAAGGTAGACTCACGAAGAGTGCTCATTTCAGTCCGGTGAAGAGCGAGAGGACTGCGTCATGGTTAGCAACGGTTTACCCTCAAGAAGTTGGCCAGTTTTGAAATAGCCTACAGGAAGCCATGGGTAGGCAACTGAATCTAGGTATGGCCTATAAGCGGATGGTTCATTTCGATTAAGCCTGAGTTATAGAAAATCACGTTTATAGGGGCAATTGGCAACGTGGATTGGTATTTTCAAGAAAAGTTCTGCTGCGTGGAATACTTTATAGTAAGCAGACGAGATCCAGGATTCGCTAGTGAATTTTGGAGAGCTTGCATGAAATCATGAGGTTACAGTTATGTTTAACCCAAGTATGCAGAAGAAGAATAAGTGGAAAAGGAGGACGAGAGGCGACGAGTTCCAACTCGAATTTAGGAAATAGGAGTTAGGAAGCCAAGAAATCATGAAGTAAAAGACGGCCAAAGCACAGTGGAGTTAAGCTCAAGGAAACGTGACTAAGAAGAGTAAAGATTAGATACGCGCATCATATCTCTCTTTAAGGGTGCATCCTTGATCCTTGTTTTCCTGTGGAGCTTGCTTGCAAGCTATCTTTTGTATATATCCTCTCGGTCCCATTCTCGACCTTATTTCTGTTGTAAACTCCATAAGGGGGTTGAGACTCATCGGTTAGTACTATATGCCGGAGTTTGAATGGATCTCTTGTAATCCAAAAGGGAGTTTATCTTGCTAAGATCTCTTTTTAGCATATTTCTCTGTCCATGTTTATCTAGTTTATCGTGTTTATCTTGTCATGAGAACCTTAGGTAGAAACCCTTTTGTTGAAACATGTGTTTGAAACATGTTATGCTTGATGGTTGCAAGTGGTTGCAAGTGTTTGCAAGTGGTTGCTCGTGGATGCATTATACACGATTAGGCACTAGATCGGCTCGCACACTCCTCATATTGCATATGCATGAGTGTTTATGCTTATTCATGGATGGAAATTGTGTGTTATCACATGGATGTTGCATATGGGTGTATGTTATGTGCACACATATAGATGATATATATTATGTTAGGAATTGCATGCATATGGAATCATTTCACTAACATAATTCGCATTGATGATATTTGCATTAGATAAGTACATATACACACACCTCTGCATATGTTCATCCAGCATTTAGAATCTTGTAAGGACAATGGTTGCTCGTGGGTGATGTTTTGAGTAGATGGATGATTGGATGGTAGGATACGTTCTTCCTAACTTGAAGATTTCGGGGACGAAATCCTTTAAGGAAGGGAGAATGTAACAACCCGTATTTTCAATAACCTTTTATAACATAAATTGAGGCAGAATTTAATTATAAAATATGGATCAAGGGAAACGGGCTATGCCATATCGTTCGTCTCGGAAAAATACGCGAAATAGAGTCCGAGTTTTCGAAAATCGGAGTCCGTATGACCCAGTTAAGGCCCATTGAAGTTTGCAGAAAATTCCTAAGTAAAAACAGATTTAAATTTTAAATTAAGAAACTAGGGTTAGGGCAAACTGGGCAGGCGGGAAAAATTCCCGCCCAGGACCCCATGTCGACAGGCCTGTCGACAGGGGTCTTAGCATGTCGACTGCCCTGTCGACAGCCCTGTTGACAGGGGGTGCCTGGGCTGTTTAGCCTGGTGCACCATTTCTGATTAGGGCTTGGTCTTGTGGCTAGTTTCTAGAGAGTTCCGAGATCTGATGGACCTAATTGAATCTAGGGTTAATCCTATGGTCTAAATCACTAGCCTAATCTATAAATAAGACCCTAACCTACCCTAAATCACTCATTATTCACTCTAGCAACAAAACTATGGCAAAATCAAAACTCTCATGGCCTCCACTCTCTTCATACAATTCCTAAATTAATTCCTAAGTGATTTTCCATGCATACAAGTATATTTAGGCTTGTATGATCCTCCTTAGCTTGCATTAAAGGCTTGTTTCTCTATTGGCATCATAAAGGAGGAGTCTTGATCAAGTTTGCTTGCATTTGGGGGTTTTAATTAGTTGCATAAGGGGTTTCTTACAATTGCTATACTCATTTGAGTCCGCATAAGCATTGTAAGCCCTTTTACCTTCATTTTAGAAACTCTAAAGTTAATATGTGATGAAAGTTGGGATCTTTGCAAGTTAAATGAGTTATGCATGTTTATGCGAGTCCACTATGCCATGATTTGCAAGTTAAATGAGTTATGCATGTTTATGCGAGTCCACTATGCCATGATTTGCAAGTTAAATGAGTTATGCATGTTTATGCGAGTCCACTATGCCATGATTTGCAAGTTAAATGAGTTATGCATGTTTATGCGAGTCCACTATGCCATGATTTGCAAGTTAAATGAGTTATGCATGTTTATGCGAGTCCACTATGCCATGATTTGCAAGTTAAATGAGTTATGCATGTTTATGCAAGTTCATTATGCCATGTTATGCATGTTTAATAAGTTATGCATGCTTATGCGAGTTTAAAATGACAAGTTGTGCATGTTTGACAAGTTATGCATGCTTATGCAAGTTTAAAATGACAAGTTGTGCATGTTTGATAAGTTATGCATGCTTATGCAAGTTTAAAATGACAAGTTGTGCATGTTTGACAAGTTATGCATGTTTATGGTAATATGCAAGTTCACTATGCTAAGTTGTGCAAGTCTAACATGTTATGCATGATTGTTGTGCAAGTTTATCATGTATGTTGTGCCAAGTTCCCTCTTCCTATCTTTTTATGCGCTATTACGAATATGTAGGCGATAGAATGACGTTGGGGGTTTTGGGTAAACTTAAAATACATGAAAATATAAGATTGGGAATTTACCTATTAAGTTAGGTCTACCCCTTGGGAATTTACCTATTAAGTTAGGTCTACCCAAGTATTTGTTTGACTTGTAATTATGTTTTGAAATGAAGTGGACATGACACTTAGAAAACATAAGTGTGGCCAACTCGAGGTTGGGTTGAGTTTGTAGCGTAATTCTACCCGGAACCGACCGGCTTAACTAGTGGCTACAAACAATAGGACCCAATGTGAGAAGTTGGTCATGGGGTGCCAAGACCCGAGGTTAGACCAAGTTGTGGTGTAAAGCTACCCGGATCCGCCCGGCTTAACTAGTAACCGCAACAAAGTCTAATGTGAGAGGTTAAGGTACAATTAAATTAATGCCTCATGATTAGGGTTAAGTCATGGCCCACTAATACTTAACCAATTTTGGGGATGCGAGGGATTGAATGGGGTTAAGTGGTGAACTGTTGGTTACACTTAACTAATTTAATCCATGATTAGTGAGGGGTTAAACCACACTTAACCCTCTTAGAAAACCCTAGCAACGTGGTCTGTTCCAGCAGTAATCCCAGTTGGGTATCATTCACAACCCTAGAGGCTAGGCTAGGGCGGGGCACGATTACTGGACTGATGTAAGCGACCAAAGCGACGGCTGAGTGGTACAGCGGTGCAGGTCCAGGCGGGCTACGGACGTGCACGTAGTTCGGTGTTGGACAAACTCGAGGCACAGGTACCAGTAGGTCTGGGCTGTGCATTATTGCTTAAGTGTCTGGGGTTGGCACACGAGGGCTTGATACACCCGAAGGTGGACCCAGCACAGTCAGACTACATCCATATGTGGGCCGTATGGACACCAACACTTGACGTGTTAGGCTTATATGGGGCCGATCGACTAGACCGTTGGGTGGGACCTTATATTAAGGTCACTTCATGTTATTGGGCCAAAGTTTGGGGCTGAGGGATCAATACCTGTTATGTTGGTTTACTAGTACACCGTGGTGCAAAACTTAATCTTATTTATGCGATGACACCTCTATCTATCTTGTAGTTACTTTATCATGCCAGTATGTTGTTATCTATATCTCAGTTTCCATCATGATGTTAACTTTATTAGTTTATAGACTGATCGTAGCAGGGCTTACTCAGTCTTTTTGACTGACCCATTTTGTTTCGCCTCTTTTCTTCCGTTTCCCCCCCCCCCCAGGTTCTCAGGGAGGGAATACTGGAGCCTAGCTTGGATTTTAGCTGCTTCCCTGGATAGCTCAAGTATGCTTTGGACTTGAGCCCACTATGGTTTATCACTCTTATTTGGGGATAGTACTTATGTATTTCAGTTTATCAGATGATGTATTTGTCTAGACTTGTAATTTTGGGAAATTGACATTTTGATGTACCAGACTTGTGTTTTGAAATGGTTTAAAAATCTTCCGCTGTTTTATCTACTTACTCTGCTTATTTACATATATATATGTCATGTCCTGCCTTGCTATATCATTATGCATGTTTACCTCATTTAAAAACGCCCCACCAAAGTCAGAGTCGCTTGCAAGAGCCACCCTGGTGGAGGTGGGGTGTTACATCGATCCCACAACCCGACGAAACCGAAGTGCTTCTCCACCGGCTCACCAAAATACTATTTAAGTGGATAGAGCACCTGTTCATCCTCCACGAAATCCGGTGATTGATTGAGATGCCTGAGGAGGAGGAAGGACTGCCTGAACGACAAGTCAGACGACATTGCATGTGGAAAGAACGAGAGGATAGTCAGTTGAGGAAGCCAAACGAGGAACAATTATCCCTCCGAATCTAACTGTTATGGTATGGCAGATCGTGAATGACAACAAAGGGAGAATGAAGACTGGGGAATCGACCGAAGCCATAAGCCTTTCCCTGATGACATCCTATAGGCAGAATTCCCCAGAAGGTTCAATATGCCCCAGATGAACCATTGCGATGGAACCATTGACCCGCAACAATATTTTATGAGATACTTGTGGCATATAAAGGTGGCAGTAGCTCCAGACACCATCAAATGCAAAGCTTTCCCAATTTTCCTGAGCGGGGTAGCACTCATGTGATTCACCCGTTTACCACCGAGTTCGGTCCCAAGCTTCAAAGACTTAAGCGAGAAATTCCTGAACCAGTTCTATCTCTACGCCTCTAAGTCTAAGCATGTCATAGCTATTTCCACAATCAAACAGGAAAGAGGCGAGTCTCTGAAGAACTACCTTAATCGATTCAACTGGGCCGCCACCGAAGTAAGCAACCCTAATCATGATACCATCTTGATGGCCATGGTCGATGGCATTGTTAAGCGAATGAAATTCAGAAAATATCTAATTGGGAAGCCGCCCACGTAAATTGATATGTTTTATGAAAAGGGTAATATCCGGCTAAGGCGGGAGGATGCGCAGCTAAATGAGCCGGATGGGTCGAGAGATGTAGCAACCAGCCCCGTCCAGAGAAATGTAGTAGTTAAGCAATTTAGTGATAATTCGGGGAAGGTAGAAGTGAATGTTGGAAACCATGGCAAGCGAAATGGTGACGGGCCGAAGGAAGCCAATGGAAACCCTGTATAAAGAGGGAATTCCAGAAAGCGACCGCAGTTCCAGGTTTTTGAAACTTACACAACATTGACTGACATGTTGGAGAATATTTATCTCAACACTTGCAGCACAGTCCAGTACAAGGACCCACCCTTACGTGGGCCTACTGAGAAAGAGCGGGCGACTGGGAAATTTAGCTTATTTCATGAGATCTATGGGCATACAACTAATGAATGTCGACACCTTCAGGATATCATCGAGAAGTTGATTCGAGAAGGGAAGACCGATGAATACAAAGTTGCCCCGAGAGACAGGAGCAAGGGACTTCAGCACCTAAGCCAAGCCAGGCAACGCCTAGGGCTACTGCCCAAGAAAAAGGAAATGAGATAGTAATCAATGCTATTGTTGGATGACCACATCCAGCGGGACATAGCATTCGAACTATGAAATGTTATGTAAATTCTTCTAAGCATTTAGATGTTGTTGAGACAAGCACCTCCCAAGCTGCAAGTCCCATCAATCAAAGAAGGGCAATGATCGATGACATCATCTTCCGCGATCGTGAGTCGATCGGTATAGAGGCCCCAACTGTCAAACCATTAGAAACACCATCCATAATAGGCCCGACTACAGTATGAAATGTTCTAATCGACAGTGGGAGCTCGATGAATATATTATTCAAACAGGTCTATGATCAGATGAAGCTAGAATTGAAGGACTTGGAACCATGTACCGACCAGATACATGGCTTTAAGGGAGCGTATACTGAACCAGTCGACAAGATCAAGCTATCTGTAGAACTGGGAGACAGAGACTGTGGGAGAGTACGACTCCCACCGTTTGTTTTGATGAACATCAACTTCCAATATAAGGCACTTCTAGGGCGACGACCCTGGCTGAATTTTGAGAGTGCATTGCTCCCTGGTGTCTGCTTTTGAAATTCCCGACTGGTGATGGAATGGGGACAGTACGAGGAGATCAAGTAACAGGGAGAGCGTAACACCCCGTAATTTTAAAATATGACATAAGGGATAATTAAAGAATAATTAATTTTCAGAAGAAGAATTAAGTGAAATGGGTTATGCCATTGCATTCCTCTTGGAATTTGGCTTGAGATAGAGTCTGAGTTTGTGTAAAACGGCTACAATATGAACGAGTTATGGATGATGGATGTTGGGCAGAACAATCAGGAAACGAGCCAGAATAACTGGCGCACTTGTCAAGTGCACCAAAACAAAAATACACTGGCACACCCGGGAAGTGCGCCCAGGCCGAGCCAGATCTGCAGAATTCTGGAGAGTTCCATGATGACATGTCTTTTTAATCTGAGTGGTTCTGATGGTCTCTAATCTAATCTAAAAGTCCTAATTCACCTAATACATCTATAAATAAGCAACTAAACCTGACCATAATCTCATTGTTTTCATCCATGGCGCCTTCATTCTGTTCTAATCTAAATTAAAACAAGCTTTTCTTCTCCATCAAGTCAAATTAGAAGATCAGATCTACAAATCAAAATAGAGGTATTCTAAGACCAAGATATGCTACAACAAAGCCTAATTCTCTTCTTTTAGATCATATTGCTGTGAGTTTATGTCATTTTCACATATAATTAAATTAAAAGTAATTGTGATAGGATTGTAAATTGGATCTAATGTATATGCCTGTAAGTAAGATGAATCATATCAAGTTTTGTAATTTATCCTTCAGATTCATACCCAATTGCTATTATCATATGCCTATCTGATCTATTTTATCGTCATTCATTTCACATGCCTATTTATATATTTATGCCAATTTTGTAGCTTGATTCTCTTCCCTTCTTCTTTTCCTTTTTCCTTTTCGATATTAGGCTAACTTCAAGCCTAAGCATATTGCGTTGAGATTTACATACGAATAACGTTGGAATGATTGGGAAAAGTTGGGAAATATGTAATAAAATGAGATTTGGCATAAATTGTTGATGGCTATGGAAATTGGTTCGGGCATAACTTGTATACATGAGATTATAGGCATAATTTGTATTAAAATTATAAACATAATTTAGATTGGAAATTATGGGTAATTGGAATATATTATAATCCAAGATTTGAAATTGGGACTTGAATTAAGAAAGTGATAATGAACGCCTAAGACACGAGGTTAGATTCGGATTGCAGTATAAGCCTTCCCGGAACCACCCGACATATCCAACAACCGCAAACGGTAATCTAATATGAGAGGTCTAAGGCAGAATTTAGATGCGTAATAATGCAAAGACACGAGGTTAGATTCAGATTGCAGTATAAACTTGCCCGGAACCGCCTGACATATCCAACAACCGCAAAACGGTAATCTAATGTGGGAGGTATTGCAAGATTACAGTTATAATGAATTAATGAACACTTAACCAAGATAAAACATGTGATTAGACATGGGGATAATAAAGGGTTAAGTGGGTAACATGGGTAGCATGAGAAACATAATAAAAGCACTTAACCAAGATGAGACATGTGATTAGACATGGGGATAATAAAGGGTTAAGTGGGTAACATGAGTAGCATGTGAAACATAATAGAAGCACTTAATCAAGATGAGACATGCAATTAGACATGGGGATAAAGAGGGGTTAAGTAGGAATTCCTAGTAGGGACCAAGCTTAGGAGGGAAGCTTGTGTCAAGTGTGTGGACACTTTTCAACCAGTAACCCATTTTTGTATCTATATGAGCTCGAACTAGGTCGAGGACAAGGATATGCTTATTGGGGTTGATTGTAAGAGGTCAATAAAGAGTTAGCGATGGCAGTGCAAGTCCAACGGAGTCATGTGTGTGCGTGGGTCCGGGCTGGTAGGTAAGACGCTATTGCATCGTGTAGGTATAAGCTGTGCATTTCAGTAGTATCGGGGTTGCCACCTTGGGGAGTGATACACCATATTGTGGGACCAACACAGGTATCTGCGAGTTAGGGAGCCGATCGAATGGGGAGGGTAGTGGGTATGACTAGTGGTGTTAGGAGCAAGTGGGCACCTACGAGAGCAGCTAGGAGTACACGAAGCTACCATTATTATGATTAGTAGGGAGGGATCATCTTTTAGTATGTAACTAGTATGTTGGTACGGTCCAGAGCATATTTTATAGTGGTTAGGAGCTCAGTCGATGTTCTGTCTTGCTTACTTTGTTTACCTTGTCAGATCTTCTTATGTTACAATCATCTCTTGTATCCATTTTATGTTCTTATCCTGTTACTTTACTGATTATATTGTTGAAGTCACTAGACTTACCAGACTTATGTCTAACCCTTTTTATTTCTCCTCTTTTCTTTCTTCCCCTTTAGGTCCTCAGGGTGGGATTAGTGAAGCTTGACTCGGTTCTCTTTCTTCTTGAAGTGCTTGGAAGTGTTGAAAGTAATGCTCAGTTTTATCTCTTTTTCATTATGGCTATTTAGAGTGGGATTATGGTTTTTCTTTTATGTACTATGATAATAATTTTGTTTAAGATGGATATTTGTGTACTTGGCTTTAGTATGTGATTTTGATGTTGTAACCAAACATGTTTTGCTTTTCCACTGTAATGAATAAATTTTTAATTTTTAAGTACCATTTTATATATCTGTCTTGTGATGTTCTGTTCTATACTCTTATAATGCTCCATGAAAGTTAATGCATTCCCTTGGTGAGTGGCATTTACGGACGTGGGGTGTTACATGTGGTATCAGAGCTGAAGGTTACCAGAACAGATAAAAGATTTTGAAAACCGTTTTCAAAAGAATTTTTAAAAAGAAGTATTTTCAAAAACATGTTTTAAAGAAGGTATTTTCAAGAGAAAGGTTTATTATGAAAAACATAATCCCCAAAAGCCATATTTCATTCTTTCGATTCTCCGCTTGATTCCCTTTTTTTCTTTTTGTCTGGGGAACCGATTCTTCCCAGAAGGTGTCCCCATTCCGGCATGATGCCACAGGCATGTTTAGCACATGTCGAAGGGCGATGAGGTTCCTAACTTCCATTTGTATCCACAGTGGTTTCACCTACGGTTATTTTTTTAGAGCTTCATAAGGATTTCTATGCGATGAAGGCTACTTTCGAAAGACTTGTTAGCTTGTTACACGAACATGGTTAAAAGGAGTATAAGGAAGTTAGGGCTAAGGAGCACAGCCCAAGAATGAGAAAATGGTATGGCCCAAGAAAGGACAACAACAATAACAAAAGAAGGGCGGTAAGGATAACAAGGGTTCAGAGAAAAGAAAGTGTCACAATTGTGGAATGCCTGGCCATTTGAAGAAGGACTGTAGGAAGAAGAAGAGAACTGGTTGCTTCCAATGTTGTGAGGTAGGATATATGATTAAAGACAACCCAAGTAGGCAAGGACAAGGGTAAGGGCAGAGGACAGGATCTACATATGGAGGGCATATTCGTGCTCTCATGGCAACTACGTATGAAAGAGGTAGAAACATTTCCGTTGAAAGTTTGATTTTCCTTTTCGATCATCTTTTACGTACTTTGTTTGATTCTGGTGCTTCACATTCGTTTATATCTGCTTCTGTTGTTAAGTCTCTACACCTAGGTACTAGTATAGTAGTGGATCCCGTTGTTGTCTCAAATCCTATTGGGGGTAAGGCTCATCTGCCTATGTTATTTCGGGATTTGAGAATATCTGTACATGGCGTTGAGTTCGAATGCAATTCTTATGTGCTTGGTTTCATGGGCTATGGGTTGATTCTAGGAATGGATTGGCTAGCCAGGTATAGTGCCATTCTTGACTGTGAAAAGAGGGTAGTTAGACTATTGACTAGTTTAGGGAATACTCTCGATATCTCATGCGACCCTAAGGGTTCTGTTATGCTTCGATGTCTAAAATCTCTTGACACATCTATTGATGATTTGCAATATGTTCAAGTAGTCCATGAGTATGCAGATGTCTTTGAGGAGGTTATGGGCTTACCACCAAAACACGAGATAGATTTCCGTATATATTTGATGGACAATGCAAAGCCAGTTGCATTGCCTGTGCGCCACATGACTCCAAGAGAAAGGAGGGAGCTTAGTAAACAAGTGAAAGAGTTGCTTGAGAAAGGGTTCATAAGAAGAAGTATCTAGGAGTGGGGTGATCCAGTTGTTTTTGTCACGAAGGCTGATGGTTCGCTTAGATTGTCCGTGGACTATAGGGAGAAGAATAAGCTCACGAAGAAGAACAAACACCCATTACTGAGGATAGATGACTTGTTTGATCAGTTGGTTGGTGCTTCAAATTTCTCGTAGTTGGATTTAGCTACAGGACTTCATCAGCTAAGGGTGGCTGAGGACAACATAGATAAGACTGCATTTAGAACTCTAGATGGTTTCTTTGAATGGCTCCTCATGCCTTTTGGTTTGATGATTGCACTCGCATATTTCGTGGACTTGATGAGTAAGGTGTTTAGGGAGTTTCTAAACAAATTCATGGTAGTCTTTGTGGATGATATCCTGATCTTCTCTAGAAGCAAGGAAGAGCATTCCTTACATCTTAAGGAAGTTTTAGAGACCCTTCGAGTACATCAGCTTAAGGCTAAGTTCTCCAAACGTCACTTTTGGAGGAAAGAGGTAAGATTCCTAGGACACGTGGTCTCTAAAGAAGGGATAGCAGTGGATATCGCGAAGGTAGTTGCAATCTAAGATTGGAAGATTCCTAAGAATGCAATGGAAGTAAGAAGTTTTCTTGTTTTGGCGGGCTATTATAGAAAGTTCATCAAGGAATTTGCTAAGATATCAGCCCCACTTACTCGATTGACGAAAAAGAATTTGACCTTTTCTTGGGATGTTGACTGTGACGATGCTTTTCAACGATTGAAGAGGGCATTGACGACAACTCCAGTTTTAGTTTTTCCAGATAGGAATAAACCGGTCACAGTGTATACCGATGCTTGCGGGACTGGGCTTGGCGCAGTTTTGATGTAAGAGGGAAGGGTGATATGTTATGGTGGAAGGCAGTTGAAGGTCCATGAGAAGAATTATCCTACCCACGACTTAGAATTAGCTGCCATAGTTTTTGCACTTAAGTCTTGGCGCCATTACTCGCTTTGTGAGAGGTTTGAGTTGTATACAGACCATAAGCCACTAAAATACCTATTCTCTCAAAAAGATCTAAACTTAAGGCAACAAAGGTGGATGGAGTTCTTAGCATCCTATGATTTTGAGATTGCATATACCCCTGGCAAGGTTAACGTTGTAGTTGACGCTTTGAGTAGAAAGAGGTTGACTTTGAGTCCTTTGTTTGTCGAGCGGCAGAGTTTAGAGTATATATCTACCTTTGACTTTGGACCCTCTATCGATTATGTACCGGTTTGTTGGCATCATTAGAGGTGCGACCTACACTTTTGGGACAAATAGGAGCGGCACAGCGAGATGACCCACAGCTAATAGAGATAGTAGACAAGTTCAAAAGAGGGGAGTCTTCTAGCCATCTTAGTAGGTATATTATAGATGAAAAAGGTTGGTTGCGTAGGGATGGGAGACTTTGCGTATAATGAGACGAGAGTCTGAGAATGACAATCCTTAAAGAAGCACATCATTCTAAGATGAATATACTTCTCGGTGGTGACAAGATGTATAGGGACATGAAGCGAGTTTTCTTTTGGGCCGGAATAAAGAAGGATGTGGCTGAGTTCGTTTCTAGATGCTTAGTGTGCCAGCAAGTCAAGGCTGAGCAAAAGAAGCCTCGTGGTTTGCTTCACCCTTTAGAGGTTCCATAGTGGAAATGGGAAAGTGTTTCCATAGATTTCGTCGACGGGTTGCCGAGGTCAAGGAAGGGTAATACGGGGATTTGGGGGGTAGTAAATAGACTTACCAAGAGCGCTCATTTCATTCCCGTTAAGAGTAAAAGAATAGCGACATGGTTAGTATCTGCTTATCTCTGAGAGATAGTTCGTCTACACGACATACCTTCTAGTATCGTAAGCGATCGAGATACCATTTTCACTAGTGAGTTTTGGAAGAGCTTGCAAGAGGCGGTAGGAACGCAATTATGTTTGAGCACCGCTAATCACCCTCAGACGGACGACCAAACAGAAAGAGTGAATCAGATTTTAGAATATCTTTTGAGGTTATGCATCTTGGACTTTGGAGGGACATGGGAGGAACACCTTCCATTAGTAGAGTTCGCCTATGAAAACAGCTACCAGACTAGTATTGGCGTGGCACCTTTTGAAGCTCTATATGGACGACCTTGCCGACCACCGACTTGTTGGTGGGAATCTACGGATAAGATTTTGCTTGGGCCCGAGATGGTTAGAGAAACTTTGGAGAAGATAGATTTGATTCAAAGACGCATGAAGACAGCATAAGACCAGCAAAAGTCATACGCTGATAAGAGACGAACCGATCTTGAGTTCGATGTTGGAGACACGGTTTTTATTAAAGTATCACCATTGAGGAATGTAGTTCGTTTTGGATCTGTAGGAAAATTGGCACCAAGATTCTTAGGGCCATTCCCCATTACAGAAAGAATTGGACAGACGACCTACAGAGTGAAGTTGTCTGAGAAGCTTAGTGGTGTTCATGACGTATTTCACGTGTCACATTGGAAGTATTTACACAATACCGCGGAAGTAGTAGAGCCGAGCATGCTTAGAGAAGTGGAAGTAGAGCGAGACACCATGGTTAGATGAGTTCCTACATGCATCCTTGGATCGTAGGTCAAGAAATTACGCAACTGAGAGGTCAAGTTGGTTAAATTCCAATGGGGAGGTGCTCAAGGAGACGTGACTTGGGAAATGGAAGACAAGATACGTGCGTCATACCCTTTCGTTTTTGAGTGTATGTTCTTAGCTTCTCCTTTTTCTACCGCTTTGTTTATACTTGTTCTATCATTTAGTGTATCCTCTCGATTATATCTTCGATCTTTTGGTAGAAAATCCAATGTTTGTAAACATGTGTTTGAGACATGTTATGTTTGGTGGATACAAGTGGATGTAAGTGTTTGCTAGTGGTTGCTCGTGGATGCATTTACACACACATTAAGCACTGGATCAGCTCAATCACTTTCATATTGCATATGGATGAGTGTGCATATTTAAATTAATGGATGTATATTGAATTTGTTATCATATGGATGTTGCATTTGAATGAATGGTTGTGCACTCATATAGAAATGATATGTATCATTAGGATTCTTTTGCATACATAATGGACGCATGGCACTATCATGTTTTACATTAAGGAGGTCAACTGAATCAGTAGACCGCCTGATTTTGCATTAGGATAAGGACATATACACACACTTTGCATATGTTCATGATATGATTAGAAATCTTTTAAGGACAATGGACGCCCATGATTGTTGGATGAGTAGATGGACGATGGATGGTAGGACATACATTCCTTTCAGCTTCAAGATTTCGAAGGCGAAATCCTTTAAGGTGGGGGGGGGGGGGGAATGTAACACCCCATAATTTTAAAACATGACATAAGGGATAATAAAAGAATAATTAATTTTTAGAAGAAGAATTAAGTGAAATGGGATATGCCATTGCATTCGTCTCGGAATTTTCTTGAGACAGAGTCCGAGTTTGCGTAAAACGGATACAATATAAAGGAGTTATGGATGATAGAAGTTGGGCAGAACAATCAGGAAATGGGCCAGAATAACTGGCGCACTTGTGAAGTGCGCCAGAACAAAAATGCACTGGCGCACCTGTGAAGTGCGCCAAACCTAGCCAGATCTGCAGAATTCTGAAGAGTTCCATGATGACGTGTCTTTTTAATCTGAGTGGTTCTGATGGTCTCTAATCTAATCTAAAGGTCCTAATTCACCTAATACATCTATAAATAAACACCTAAACCTAACCCTAACCTCATTGTTTTCATCCATGGCGCCTCCATGCTGCTCTAATCTAAATTATAACAAGCTTTTCTTCTCCATCAAGTCAAATTAGAAGACTCGATCTACAAATCAAAATAGGGGTATTCTAAGATCAAGATCTGCTACAACAGAGCCGAATTCTCTTCTTTATAATCATATCGCTGTGAGTTTATGTCACTTTCACATATAATTATATTAAAAGTAATTGTAATAGGATTGTAAATTGGATCTAATGTATATGCCTGTACATAAGATGAATCATATCAAGTTTTGTAATTTATCCTTCAGATTCATACCTAATTGCCGTTATCATATGCCTTCTGGTCTATTTTATCGTTATTCATTTCACATGCCTATTTATATGTTTATGCCAATTTTGACGCTTGATTCTCTTCCCTTCTTCTTTTCTTTTTCCTTTATGATATTAGGCTAACTTCGAGCCTAAGCATATTGCTTTGATATTTACGTGCGAATAAAACTGGAATGATTGGGATAAGTTGGGAAATATATAATAAAATGAGATTTGGCATAAATTGTTGATGGCTATGGAAATTGGTTTGGGCATAACTTAGCATAAATTGTATACATAATATTATAGGCATAATTTGGATTAAAATTATAAACATAATTTAGATTGGAAATTATGGGTAATTGGAATATATTATAATCCAAGATTTGAAATTGGGACTTGAATCAAGAAAGTGATAATGAACGCCTGAGACACGAGGTTAGATTCGGATTGCGGTATAAGCCTGCCCGGAACCGCCCGGCATATCCAGCAATCGTAAACGGTAATCTAATGTGAGAGGTCAAAGGCAGAAATTAGATGCGTAATAATGCAAAAACACGAGGTTAGATTCGGATTGAGGTATAAGCCTGCCCAGAACCGCTTGGCATATCTAGCAACCGCAAAACGGTAATCTAATGTGGGAGGTCTTGCAAGATTACGGTTATAATGAATTAGCGAACACTTAACCAAGATAAGACATGTGATTAGACATGGGGATAATAGAGGGTTAAGTGGGTAACATGGGTAGCATGTGAAACATAATAAAAGCACTTAACCAAGATGAGACATGTGATTAGACATGGGGATAATAAAGGGTTAAGTGGGTAACATGGGTAGCATGTGAAACATAATAAAAGCACTTAATCAAGAAGAGACATGTGATTAGACATGGAGATAAAGAGGGGTTAAGTGGGAATTCCTAGTGGGGACCAAGCTTAGGAGGGAAGCTTGTGTCAAGTGTGTGGACCCTTTTCAGCCAATAACCCATTTTAGTATCTATATGAGCCCGAACTAGGTTGAGGACAGGGACACACTTACTGGGGTTGATTGTAAGAGGTCAATAAAGAGTTAGCGATGGTAGTGCAAGTCCAACGGAGTCATGTGCGTGCGTGTGTCTGGGCTGGTATGTGTCCGGGCTGGTAGGTAAGACACTGTTGCATCGTGCAGGTATAAGCTGTGCATTTCAGTAGTATCGGGGTTTCCAGCTTAGGGAGTGATACACCCTATAGTGGGACCAGCACAGGTATCTACGAGTTAGGGAGCCGATCGAACAGGGAGGGTAGTGGGTACGACTAGTGGTGGTAGGAGCAAGTGGGCACCTATGAGAGCTGCTAGGAGTACATGAATCTACCATTATTATGATTAGTAGGGAGGGATCATCTTTTAGTATGTGGTATGGTGCAGAGCATATCTTATAGTGGTTAGGACCGTAGTCAATGTTCTATCTTGCTTACTTTGTTTACCTTGTTATATCTTCTTATGTTAGAGTCGTCTCTTATATCCAGTTTATGTTCTTACCCTGTTACTTTACTGATTATATTGTTAAGTCACTAGACTCGCCAGACTTATGTCTGACCCTTTTTGTTTCGCCTCTTTTCTTTCTTCCCATCCCCCCCGGTCCTCAGGGTGGGATTAATGAAGCTTGACTCGGATCTCTTTCTTCTTGAAGTGCTTGGAAGTGTTGAAAGTAATGCTCAGTTTTATCTCTTTTTCATTATGGCTATTTGGAGTGGGATTATGGTTTTGCTTTTATGTACTCTGATAATAATTTTGTTCAAGATGGATATTTGTGTACTTGGTTTTAGTATGTGGTTTTGATGTTGTAACCAAATACGTTTTGCTTTTCCACTGCAATGAATAAATTTTGTATTTTTAAGTACCATTTTATATATCTGTCTTGTGATGTTCTGTTCACTCCTATAACACTCCATGAAAGTTAATGCATTCCCTTAGTGAGTGACATTAACGGACGTGGGGTGTTACAGAGAGCCTGCTACTTAGTGGAATGGAAAGAGCTATGAAGCAAGAGTACCAAGGAATCTGAAGAGACCTCTCCCTCTGTGGAGGGGAAGGAAGCATAGCAATTACATAAAACATCTTGGCCAGGACCGTCCCTCTGTGAACTCGAGGATATCAATCCAAGAGAGAACGAAGAACTAGAATGTAGGAAGGCAGCCCCGAATGAGGCCACCATAGATATTTCGATCGACGAAGACGGACCCACCAGGGTCTTGAAGATCGGGTCTCATCTCGAACCCTTCGGACGAGGGAGTTGATTGAATTCCTCTGTGCGAACCTTGACGTGTTTGCATGGACCCATGCTGACATGTGTGGGATTTCACCCTCCATCATAACTCACTCCCTCAATATTGATCCTAAATAAACTCCTATAAAGAAGAAGAAGCGGATGCTCGGTCTAGAGAGATCCGCAACCTTAATACAAGACAAGTTACAAGTTAATGGGTCTATTCGAGACACAAACTATCACGACTGGATTGCTAACCCTGTGCTCGTAAAGAAGGCCAACGGAAAGTGGTGAAATTGAATCAACTTCTCTGACCTAAGGCGTGCCCAAAAGACAGTTTCCGATTGCCTAGGATTGATCAGTTGGTCGATTCAACTACAGGGCATGAACTCCTTTCGTTTATGGATGCTTATTCGGAGTATAATAAAATTGCAATGCATGTCCCAGACCAAGAACATACTAGCTTTATAATGGATCTCGGACTGTACTGTTATGTAGTCATGCCTTTTAGCTTGAAGAGCACTAGGGCCATATATTAGCATTTGGTCAACCGGATGTTTCACAATCAGATAGGTAAAACGATGGATATGTAGGTGGATGATATGATGGTAAAGTTGAGACAATCATCTGATCACGTTAAAGACTTGTCATAGATGTTTGGCATCCTCCGAAGGTATGGAATAAAACTAAATCCCTTGAAGTGTTCTTCTGGAGTAGCATCAGGGAAGTTCTTAGAATTCATAATCAGTTCTTGAGGAATCGAAATAAATCCTGATCAGAAATTGGCAATCAAAAGAATCCAGGAACCTAGAAGAATCAAAGATCTGCAGAGCTTGGTGGATAAGGTCACAGCAATAGGTCGATTTATATCCAGAGTGACTAATAAGGGCTTGCCTTTCTTCGAATTGATAAAAAAAGGAAACCAAAACTTTACTTGGACACTTGACCATGTCAAAGCCTTCCAAAACTTGCTCGACCACTTAGAGAAACCTCCCATCTTATCCAAACCAATCGACCATGAAGACCTATTCGTGTATCTAGCAGTATCAGCACATGCAATCAGCTCGGTCCTAATCTGTGAAGAAGATCAGATACAACAACCAATTTACTATGTGAGCAAGAAGTTGACGGGGGTTGAACACAAATATCCAAAGATTGAAAAGCTCGCGTATAGTTTTCTAATCGCATCACGGAAACTTCAGCATTGTTTCCAGGCTCACCCTATCAAAATGTTCACCGACCAACCTCTTCAGCAAGTTTTTCAATGACCCAAGGCAAGCGGGAGACTGCTCAAATGGAACATCGAGTTAAGTCAATTTGACCTAACTTTCGTTCCGCAAATATCCATCTGGGGGAAAGCATTGGCCGACTTCATAGCCGAGTTTACCACTCCAGAGGATGTTAGCTTGGAAGATAGTGTCAAGCCTCCAGATACCAAGTCGAGAACAAAAACTTGGAAGTTGTACACGGATGGAGCTCGTAATGACCGACGTTCGGGTGATGGCATGGTGTTATTATCTACCGAGAAGAGGTCGATCTATTATGCCTTAAGGCTGGACTTTTTGGCGACAAATAATGACTCTGAGTATGAAGCCTTAATTGTCGGGCTTAAACTCGCGAAGGACTTAAGAATAACATCGCTTGAAATTTTTTGTGATTCACAACTTATTGTATTTCAGGTTCGGAAAGAATACCAGACTAAAGGAGTCAGACTTTCTGCCTATCTCAGGCAGGTCGAAAAACTGTTACATGACTTCGATCAATTAGCTTTTCCTATAATCATAGAGAGGAAAAACAAAAGGCGACTAGATTGGCAAAACTCGCTATTTCTGACAACCCGAGTGAAACATAGTTAGTCCCTATAGAGACTCTCGGCATTCCTAGCATCGACCAGATAGAGGTCGATCAAGCAGAAGCCAAGCCTGAAAAAGAGTCTTGGATGTTTCCCATTATGAATTTTCCCCTACATGGCACCCTTCCTGAAAAACTAAATGAAAGACGAGCTATCATGCTGCAGGCTTCTAGGAACGTCATTCAGGAAGACTAACTCTATAGAAGGGGTTTCTCTGTACGTATTTTTTGATGTGTGGCTAATGAAGATGTCAAGAGAATATTGAGAGAAGTGCATGAAGGGAATGCAGTGTACACACCGAAGGGAAAAATCTGACTAAGAAAGTGCTAAGATATGGGTACTTCTGGCCAACTATCAGTAAGGATGGCGCTAATTACTTCAGACAATGTGATAAATGCTAGAGGTTTGCACAGATTCCATGAGCCCCACCAACCGAGCTAACTCAAATGGTCAGCCCTTGGCCATTCGCCGTTTGGGTGATAGACATCATTGGAAGCCTGCCAATTTCAAAAGGAGGTGCAAAATATGCGACCGTGAAGGTAGATTATATTACAAAGTGGGCAGAAGCCGAGCAGATGACCACAATCACAACAAAACGAGTCATCAATTTCATTGTCAGAAATATCATATGTCGATATGGAATACCTCAGACTATTATCATAGATAATGGGACCCAATTCAACAGCTTTGAATTCTGAGACTTTTGTGAGCAACATCATATCGAGAAGAAGTACACCGCGGTTGCGCATCCACAGTTCAACAGACAAGTTGAAGCGGTCAACAAAATCATCAAGTCTATTTTGAAGAAGCGATTGGAGCGAGCTACAGGCAAATGGGTCGACGAGCTCCCTCTGGCCCTTTGGGCATATTAGACCACCATAAGACTGCCACCGGACATACTCCCTTTGCCTTGTCTTACGGATCGGAGGCTGTCACCCCCATAGAACTCAAAGTTCCTTCTCATAGAACTATGTACTACGATCCATTATCAAACAAAGCCCTTCTCTTACAATCATTAGACATGGTTAACGAAAAAAGAGAAGAAGCAAACCTTCGTGCCGAGGCTCACCGACGGAGAGTTTCCCGATATTACATCGAGAAAGTCCGACGCAAGACCTTTGATGTTGGCGATCTTGTCCTAAAACGGATCTTCCCGACTCCCATACTTATGGGTCCCAAATGGAAAGGGCCCTACGTCATTCGATATAAGCTTGATAACGATACCTTCAGGCTATCGACTGTTGATGGCGAGCCTTTTCAGAGAGCATGGAATGCGGAGCACTTGCGACCTTATCTTTCTTAGAATTTCCAGTTTCCTTTTTATTTTTTCTGTTTAATATTGTAATAAGATGTGACTAATCATTCGTAATAGTTTATGAATAAAAGCTCCCTTCCTTCTCTGACTTACAATTGTAACGACTGAATGATGTGATTCGACCGATACAAAGTCGAATGCTGACATCCCGACACGCCGACCCATGACGTAACGAGCTGACCTTGTTGGGGAGTCAGTAAAGAATCCGGGAAAACTTACCCCATGCTTAGCATTGATGATTGAATTCTCGGATCCCACTTTGTTGACTGAGAGTGAGGATGACCCTGACACAAACAACATGACTGACTATTTAGAAATAACTCTGATTCTCTCGACTTGAGAAGAAGTACAAAAAATGAACAAGTGTGAAAGGTGCACCCCGATTAAAGACTTCTCAATCTCTAAGAACTCTGACCCTCAATGAATGTATGAAGAGTCTAAAAAAACTTGTGTTCCTAATTGGGATCATTCAACCTCGAACTAGTAGGCCCGATCTCTGGGGTCAATAAGACGACTTGATTATCAAGCTAAACCCCTGCAACGCTGGGGGCATGGGCACATGCGAGTGACCCAACAAGAAAATTTGCTTAAATAGCTTCCAAAGTCTGGAATAGAATAGGAACATTAGTATTTCTCCCCTGAAATTATTTCAAATATTCAGACGCATCAATAACACAAGTGTAACAACCCGGAATTTGGGGCTAATTTAAAATTTTCATTTTAGAGTAGGGGTGTTTAAATATTTAAAATAAATTATTTTAAATAGAAATGAATGGAAATTTATTTTGAGCAAAGTTAATACAAATATATTCAATTAAATTATATAAAGAATTAGAAATAGGACGGTAGTTTGAAAAGTCAAACTTGAACTTTGATTAACTACACAGGATGCAGAATAAACCGGATTTTGGTGAAACCAAAAATATTTAAATCTGTTAATGAATATCTTTCTAACGAATCTGAAAAATCGAAGTTTCATAGTGGGAATCGAAAGTTAGGGCCAAATGAATTTTCAGAAAGGTCGCTATAGTGAATATATCGCCCTTGAAAATCGACATTTTGCATACGACCTCGGAATTTGACGAAACCACTTTTGTTGGGTCCGGGATGTAAAGTTATTGCTAGGTTTCAAATTTCATGATTTTTGAAGCTAGTATGTGAGCATGGCATAAGAAACTGTGTTTTGTCAATTTTGGTCAAAATTAATTGACTGAAAAATAGCCATTTTTCAAACAGTCTCAGAATTCGATGAAATAAATTTTGTTAGGACCGTATCATCATAAGAAAGCCAAAAATAATTTTTCTGGATTTTTCTGACTTTGTATGTGACCCCGGTAAAATTAGAAAGTACGTTCGAATTAAAAATAAAAGAATCAATTTGAAAATAAAGAAAACATACTGTAAACTTCAGAATTAGACCTCGGCACTAGCGCCATTGCATTCAGAAGACGTCAAAACCTATTGTTCGAAAGTCGTTGGGGTCCGTTTGGTGATCGTATGGAAAAACCCTAATTTTGGGATTAATTAAATAAATAAATAAAATAGAAATACGCTCAATATACTGTATAAATACGGACCATTACCCATCGTCTTCTTCCCGATTGTACAGCCACCGAACCCATATAGTTCAAAATTTTGAGCTCCGATTCCTCCCAAACCATGGAGAATTAGTGTATGCCCCTTTGGACTTTTTCGAAGTACTTCGCGAGCTCTTCCATCTCCGACAAGAATCACCTCCTCTCGCGCCCTGTAGCTCTCAAACCGAGCACCCAAAGCAGCGGCCTTCGAACCGCCGCTAGGCCCACACGCCGCCGCCGCAACCCCCAGCTCCGACCGGCGTTCAGGCGCACCTCCTCCCCGCTCCACCTCCAACAATCCGCTCCTCAATCCGATCATCCAATCTCTCGATTTCTTGATCCAAAGTTTTGAACTTTCTGAAAATATAAAGGTAAATTCAATTTCAGTTTTGCCACGCTTTTAAGCGTTACAGCGACAGCTGTTAAAAGTCAGTTCTAATTTATTCGTATGAACTTCAAATTGAAATCTTTCAGATCCGAAACTGCCGTGACCTTGAACAAGAGATCTGATTGAATCCGAACCTTCATTTCAAATCCAAGCTAGGTGAGAATTTATTTTTAATTAAATTTAATTAATTTAATTATTATTATTGCGTTATGTGAAATTGAAAGTCAAACACAATTAGATCTGCGATGAATGTTACCATGGGTTATGGATTCAAATTGTTGTGATGTTATGATTTTAGATCCGTTATTTTTAATCATAGATCTGTTAATTAAAATCATAGATCGGTAGGAAAAATTAGATTTTTACCTTGTTTAAATTTGTTGAAGTATGCCTTGTGGATATGAATCATGTATAAATCTATCATCTTTTACATCGTTATGAAATTTACATTATTTTAATGTGAATTAAAATAGTAATTTACATCACTATGAAATTTACATTATTTTAATGTGAATTAAAGTAGGAATTTATGATGTAAGGTGTAACAACCCGTATTTTCAATAACCTGTAATAACATAAATTGAGGCAGAATTAAATTATAAAATGGGAATCAAGGGAAACGGGCTATGCCATTGCGTTCGTCTCGGAAAAATACGCGAAATAGAGTCCGAGTTTTCGAAAATCGGAGTCCGTATGACCCAGTTAAGGCCCATTGAAGTTTGCAGAAAATTACTAAGTAAAAATCAGATTCAAATTTGAAGAATTGGGCCGGCTGGGCCAAGGCGGGAAAATTCCCGCCAGGGGCCCCATGTCGACAGGCCTGTCGACAGGGTCCCCAGGGAGTCGACTGCCCTGTCGACAGCCCTGTCGACAGGGGGTGCCCGGCTGATTAGCCTGGTGCACCATTTCTGATTGGGGTTGGGTCTTGTGGCTGGATTCTAGAGAGTTCCGGGATCTGATGGTCCTAATTGAATCTAGGGTTAATCCTATGGTCCAAATCACTAACCTAATCTATAAATAAGACCCTAACCTACCCTAAATCACTCATTATTCAATCTAGTAACTAAACTATGCCAAAATCAAAACTCTCATGGCCTCCACCCTCTTCATACAATTCCTAATTTAATTCCTAAGTGATTTTCCATGCATACAAGCATATTTAGGCTTGTATGATCCTCCTTAGCTTGCATTAAAGGCTTGTTTTTCAATTGGCATCATAAAGGAGGAGTCTTGATCAAGTTTGCTTGCATTTGGGGGTTTTAATTAGTTGCATAAGGGGTTTCTTGCATTTGTTATACTCATTTGAGTCCGCATAAGCATTGTAAGCCCTCTTACCTTCATTTTACAAACTCTAAAGTTAATATGTGGTGAAAGTTGAGATTTATGTGAGTTTAGTTGATTATGCATGCTTATGCGAACTCACTATACCATGTTTTACATGTTTCCTAAGTTATGCATGCATATGCGAGTTTATTATGCCATGTTCTACATGTTTAATGGATTATGCATGTTTATGCAAGTTTAAAATGACAAGTTGTGCATGTTTTGACAAGTTGTGCATGTTTTGGCAAGTTGTGCATGTTTATGCAAATTTAAAATGACAAGTTGTGCATGTTTTGACAAGTTGTGCATGTTTTGGCAAGTTGTGCATGTTTATGCAAGTTTAAAATGACAAGTTGTGCATGTTTTGACAAGTTGTGCATGTTTTGACAAGTTGTGCATGTTTTGGCAAGTTGTGCATGTTTCTGCAAATTTAAAATGACAAGTTGTGCATGTTTTGACAAGTTGTGCATGTTTTGGCAAGTTGTGCATGTTTATGCAAGTTTAAAATGACAAGTTGTGCATGTTTTGACAAGTTGTGCATGTTTTGACAAGTTATGCATGATTATGGTAATATGCAAGTTCACCATGCTAAGTTATGCAAGTTTAACATGTTATGCATGTTTATGGTAATATGCAAGTTCACTACGCTAAGTTGTGCAAGTCTAACATGTTATGCAAGATTGTTGTGCATGTTTATCATGTATGTTGTGCCAAGTTCCCTCTTCCTATCCTTTATGCGTTACTACGAGTATGTAAGCGATAGAATGACGTTGGGGGTTTTGGGGTAAACTTAAAATACATGAAAATATAAGATTGGGAATTTACCTATTAAGTTAGGTCTACCCCTTGGGAATTTACCTATTAAGTTAGGTCTACCCAAGTAATTGTTTGACTTGTAATTATGTTTTGAAATAAAGTGGACATGACACTTAGAAAACATAAGTGTGGCCAACTCGAGGTTGGGTTGAGTTTGTAGCGTAATTCTACCCGGAACCGACCGACTTAACTAGTGGCTACAAACAATAGGACCCAATGTGAGAAGTTGGTCATGGGGTGCCAAGACCCGAGGTTAGACCAAGTTGTGGTGTAAAGCTACCCGGACCCGCCCGGCCTAACTAGTAACCACAACAAGGTCTAATGTGAGAGGTTAAGGTGCATTAAATTAATTAATGCCTCATGATTAGGGTTAAGTCAGGGTCCACTGATACTTAACCAATTTGGGAGTTCAAGGGATTAGAATGTGGTTAAGTTGTGAACCGTTAGCTACACTTAACTAGTTTAATCCATTTGGGGAGTTCAAGGGATTAGAATGGGGTTAAGCCACACTTAACCAGTTTAATCCAGGATTAGTGAAGGGTTAAATCACACTTAACCCTCTTAGGAAACCCTAGCGGCGGGTCTGTTCCGGCAGTAATCCCAGTTTGGTATCATCACAACCCTAGAAACTAGGCTAGGGCGGGGCACGATTACTGGACGGATGTAAACGACCAAAGGGCGATGGCCGAGTGGTACAGCGGTGCGGGTCCGGCGGGCTACGGACGTGCACGTAGTCCGATGTTGGACAAACTCGAGGCACGGGTACCAGTAGGTTAGGGCTGTGCATTATTGCTTAAGTGTCCGGGGTCGACAACCGAGGGCTTGATACACCCGAAGGTGGGCCCAGCACAGACTACCTACATCCATATGTGGGCCATATGGACACCAACACTTGACGTGTTAGGTTTATAGGGAGCCGATCGACTAGACCGTGGGGCTGGACCTTATACTAAGGTCACTTCATGTTATTGGGCCAAAGCTTGGGCCAAGGGATCAATGCCTGTTATGTTGGTTTGCTAGTACACCGTGGTGCAAAAACTTAGCCATGTTTTATGCGATGACACCTCTATCTATCTTGTAGTTAATTTACCATGCCAGTATGTTGTTATCTATGATCATCTCAGTTCCCATCATGATGTTAACTTTATTAGTTTATAGACTGGTCGTAGCAGGGCTTACTCAGTCTTTTTGACTGACCCGTTTTGTTTCGCCTCTTTTCTTCCGTTTCCCCCCCCCCCCCCCCAGGTTCTCAGGGAGGGAATACAGGAGCCTAGCTTGGAGCTTAGCTGCTTTCTTGGATAGCTCATGTATGCTTTGGACTTGGGCTTGCTATGGTTTCTTCCACTTTGGGGATAGCTACTTTTATGTTTTTCCTTTTTCAGTTTCAGATGATGTTACTTCATGTACTAGACTTGTTTATTTGGGAAAATTGACATTTTGATGTACCAGACTTGTTTTTGAAATAGTTTAAAAATCTTCCGCTGTCTTATTTACTTTGTTTATTTACATATATATATATGTCATGTCCTGCCTTGCTATATCATTATGCATGTTTACCAATAATGCCCCTCCAAAGCTAGTGCATTCCTTTGCGAGTGACCCTGGCGGAGGTGGGGTGTTACATTTGGTATCAGAGCATATGGTTTACGAGAAGGGATAAAAAGGTTTTTAAAACTTTTGAAAGACTATTTTCAAAACCAAGTATAAAGTATTTTCCAAAGAAAAGTCTAGTTATTTTAAAGGCTATTCCCCAAAAGCCATTAGCACTATCCTTTGATCCCTCGTTTGAACTCTTTTCTTTTCGTTTCCAGCATGTCTGATAATCTCATCTTGCCCGAAGGAGTAACGATACCCGATTGGTTTCGTCGATACTTGGAAGTCACGGCACCGGTCCCAGGTGTCCCTAATGTTGTCTCCCCAGTCGAGGCCGCTGTTCCTCCTTCTCCTCCCGTAGCTGATGTTCCTCTTCCCCCTCAGCCTCCACAAGCGGATTTTGCGGAAACTTGCAAGAACTTTAAGAAGATGGGTGGCAAGAATTTTAATGGAACAGAGACTTTTGTAGAAGCAGGGAATTGGTTGAAAGAGACCGAAGATCTTTTAGCCACCTTTGATATAGGTGACCGCAGGAAGGTTTTATTAGCAGTATGGTTGCTAAAGGAAGAAGCTGCACGTTGGTGGGTAGTCACCACCGCGACCAGGCCAATTGAGACTTGGGATGACTTTAGAGGAAGGTTTGGACTGAGATTCTTATCACTGAAGCAAGGGGACATGACTATTAGGGAATACATAGATAAGTTTAATCAACTGGCTCGTGTCAATATAGACTTGGTTAATACAGCTCAGAAGAAGGCCCTACACTCTGCTCTAGGATTAAACGAGCCATTACATGATTTGGCCCTGTCTCATATACCCTTGGGGGCGACTTTCGAGAGTTTAGTGAATTTGGCCCTACTTCAAGAAGAAGGTAGCAATGACAAGAAAGAGGTCAAGGCGAATGAGTCTCAAGGCAAGAGAGTAAATTCCGGGAAACGGGGCAAGAATAACCACAACCGCAAGAACAAGCCAAGAGGGAATAGGAAATGCGACTTCTGTGGTAACGTTGGACATATAGCCAGGGAATGTAGGAAGAAGGAGAAGAGAAAGCGGGGCGAATGCTTTGAGTGTGGTGAGTTTGGACATTTCAGCAAGGATTGCCCGAGGAAACAAGGGCAAGGTCAGACTCAGTGTGCAGGACTATCTGGAGGGCGAATTCATCCCCTCAACCCCATTCTTCCAGCTCATGATAGAGGTAGTGTTTCTGTTTTACATTTTCTGATTTTCCCTGTTCGAACTTTGTTTGATTCTGGCACATCGCATAGTTTTATTTCATCTGATCCAGTTGAAAGTTTTTGCACCTAAGTACTAGTGTAGTTGATGATCCCGTATGTGCTTCAAATCCAATTGGGGGTTCTGCCCGCCTGTCTGTGGTCTGAGTGGATTTGAAAATTTCTATCTTGAGTATAGAATTCTCGTGGGATGTTTATATTCTCGGTTTCGGGGGATATGGGTTGGTTTTGGGCATGGAATGGTCGTCCTATTTTGGAGCCATTCTGGGTTTTCGTATATAGGGTGTGGGGCTCATGACTCGCCACGGTAATACCCTAGAAATTTCTAGCAACCCTATGGGTCCCGTCATGTTATGTTATCTTGAATCCCTCAACTCTTCTATCGATAGTTTGAAATCTTTGAGGGTGGTCCGAGAATATCCTGATATCTTGGGAAAGTGAAGGGGTTACCCTTAGACGTGGGATAGATTTCCGTATTATCTGGTTGGTAATACCAAGCCAGTTTCGTGACCGGTTAGGCACGTGACCTCACGAGGTGAGAGTAAGAAAGCAAGTCAAGGAGTTGCTTGGGAAGAACTTCCTGAGACGAGGCATTTCCAAGTAGGGTGCTCCAGTAGTATTCGTTACTAATATGGATAGTTTGCTTCGCTTACATGTTGAAAAGAATAGACAACCGTTACCAGGGATCGATGATTTGTTTGATCAGCTGGTAGGAGCATCCGTTTTCTTTTGACCTAGCTACCGGATTCCATCAGCTTAGGATGGATGAGGATGGAATTGACAAGACTGCGTTTAGGACTCTAGATGGATTTTTAGAATGGCTAGTCATGCTATTTGGTTTGACTAATGCACCCGCATACTACGCGGACTTGATGGGTAGGGTGTTTAGGGAGTCCTTGAACAAGTTGTCGTGGTCGTCGTAGACGATATTTGATCTCCTCAAAAGAACGAGGAAGAGCATGTTAGACATCTCAAGAAGGGGATGGATACGCTTAGAGCCACCAGTTGAAGGTCAAGTTCTCCAAATGTCATTTTGGAGGAAGGAAGTTGGATTTCTTGGGCACATAGTTCTTAAGTAAGGCTTAGCGGTGGATTCCGCTAAAGTGGCTGCGGTTTGAGACCGGAAAGCTCTGAGAAGGGCAATTGAAGTAAGAAGCCTTCTCCGTTTGGCTAGTTAGTTGGCATTCCCGGAGCTTAGACATACTCTTCTGGACCAAGAAGGGAGTTTCACGGGAAGAAGACCCGCAGTTGGTCAAGAACATGGACCAGTCGATTCGAGGCGAGATGTTAGGTCACCTCGCTAGATATATTTTAGATGACAAGGGAAGACTAAGGGCGATGAGAGAGGATGTGTTCCTCGAGTGGAAGGCTTGGTAAAGAAGGTTCTTGAAGATGCGTATCACTCGAGGAGGTGGCCGAGTTGGTTTCGGGATACATGTTGTGCCACCAGGTTAAGGTCAAGTCATAGAAGCCCAGTGGGCCATTATCTCCATTGGAAGTTTCGCAAGGGAAGTATGAAAACATCTCGATAGATTATGTGGATAGACTGCCGAGAGGGAATACGGGTATGAGGGTCTCACGAAGAGTGCTCATTTCAGTCCGGTGAAGAGCGAGAGGACTGCATCATGGTCTGCAACGGTTTACCCTCAAGAAGTTGGCCAGTTTTGAAATAGCCTACAGGAAGCCATGGACAGGCAACTAAATCTAGGTACGGCCTATAGGCGGATGGTTCATGTCGATTAAGCCTGAGTAATAGGAAATCAAGTTTATAAGGGCAATTGGCAACGTGGAGTGGTATTTCCAAGAAAAGTTCTGCTGCATGGAATACCTTATGGTAAGAAGACGAGATCCAGGATTCACTAGTGAATTTTGGAGAGCTTGCATGAAATCATGAGGTTATAGTATGTTTAAGCCAAGTATACAGAAAAAAAAATAAGTGGGAAAGAAAGACGAGAGGCAATAATGAAATGAGTTCCAACTCGAATTCGGGAAATAGGAGTTAGGAAGCCAAGGAATCATGAAGTGGAAGATAGTCAAAGCACAGTGGAGTTAAGCTCAAGGAAACGTGATTAAGAAGAATGAAGACTAGATACGCGCACCATATCTCTTTTTAAGAGTGCATCCTTGATCCTCGTTTTCCTGTGGAGCTTGCTCGCAAGTTGTCTTTTGCATATATCCTCTCGGTCTCATTCTCGATCCTATTTCTGTTGTAAACTCCATAAGGGGGTTAAGACTCATCGGTTAGTACTATATGTCAAAGTGGGAATGGATTTCTTGAAAATCCAAGAAGGAGTTTATCTAGTTATCTAGTTTATCGTGTCAATCTGGTCATGAGAACCTTAGGTAGAAACCCTTTGGTTGAAACATGTGTTTGAAACATGTTATGCTTGATGGTTGCAAGTGGTTGCAAGTGTTTGCTCGTGGATGCATTATACACGATTAGGCACTAGATCGGCTCGCACACTCTTCATGTTGCATGTGCATGAGTGCTTACACTTATTCATGGTTGAAACTTGTTGTGTTATCACATGGATGTTGCATATGGATGAATGTTATGTGCACTCATATAGATACTATGAATTTAGGAATCTGCATACATATGGATTCATTTCACTGACATACATATGCATTAAGGAGGTTTACTGTATCAGTAACCGCCTGATTTACATACATATGCATTAAGGAGGTTTACTGTATCAGTAACCGCCTGATTTTTGCATTAGGTAAGTGCATATACACACACTTTTGCATATGTTCATCCAGCATTTAGAATCTTGTAAGGACAATGATTGCTCGTGGATGATGCTTTGAGTAGATGGATGATTGGATGGTAGGATACGTTCTTCCTAACTTGAAGATTTCGGGGACGAAATCCTTTAAGGAGGGGAGAATGTAACAACCCGTATTTTCAATAAACTGTAATAACATAAATTGAGGCAGAATTAAATTATAAAATGGGAATCAAGGGAAACGGGCTATGCCATTGCGTTCGTCTCGGAAAAATACGCGAAATAGAGTCCGAGTTTTCGAAAATCGGAGTCCGTATGACCCAGTTAAGGCCCATTGAAGTTTGCAGAAAATTACTAAGTAAAAATCAGATTCAAATTTGAAGAATTGGGCCGGCTGGGCCAAGGCGGGAAAATTCCCGCCAGGGGCCCCATGTCGACAGGCCTGTCGACAGGGTCCCCAGGGAGTCGACTGCCCTGTCGACAGCCCTGTCGACAGGGGGTGCCCAGCTGATTAGCCTGGTGCACCATTTCTGATTGGGGTTGGGTCTTGTGGCTGGATTCTAGAGAGTTCCGGGATCTGATGGTCCTAATTGAATCTAGGGTTAATCCTATGGTCCAAATCACTAACCTAATCTATAAATAAGACCCTAACCTACCCTAAATCACTCATTATTCAATCTAGTAACTAAACTATGCCAAAATCAAAACTCTCATGGCCTCCACCCTCTTCATACAATTCCTAATTTAATTCCTAAGTGATTTTCCATGCATACAAGCATATTTAGGCTTGTATGATCCTCCTTAGCTTGCATTAAAGGCTTGTTTTTCAATTGGCATCATAAAGGAGGAGTCTTGATCAAGTTTGCTTGCATTTGGGGGTTTTAATTAGTTGCATAAGGGGTTTCTTGCATTTGTTATACTCATTTGAGTCCGCATAAGCATTGTAAGCCCTCTTACCTTCATTTTACAAACTCTAAAGTTAATATGTGGTGAAAGTTGAGATTTATGTGAGTTTAGTTGATTATGCATGCTTATGCGAACTCACTATACCATGTTTTACATGTTTCCTAAGTTATGCATGCATATGCGAGTTTATTATGCCATGTTCTACATGTTTAATGGATTATGCATGTTTATGCAAGTTTAAAATGACAAGTTGTGCATGTTTTGACAAGTTGTGCATGTTTTGACAAGTTGTGCATGTTTTGGCAAGTTGTGCATGTTTTGACAAGTTGTGCATGTTTTGGCAAGTTGTGCATGTTTATGCAAGTTTAAAATGACAAGTTGTGCATGTTTTGACAAGTTGTGCATGTTTTGACAAGTTGTGCATGTTTTGGCAAGTTGTGCATGTTTATGCAAATTTAAAATGACAAGTTGTGCATGTTTTGACAAGTTGTGCATGTTTTGGCAAGTTGTGCATGTTTATGCAAGTTTAAAATGACAAGTTGTGCATGTTTTGACAAGTTGTGCATGTTTTGACAAGTTATGCATGATTATGGTAATATGCAAGTTCACCATGCTAAGTTATGCAAGTTTAACATGTTATGCATGTTTATGGTAATATGCAAGTTCACTACGCTAAGTTGTGCAAGTCTAACATGTTATGCAAGATTGTTGTGCAAGTTTATCATGTATGTTGTGCCAAGTTCTCTCTTCCTATCCTTTATGCGTTACTACGAGTATGTAAGCGATAGAATGACGTTGGGGGTTTTGGGGTAAACTTAAAATACATGAAAATATAAGATTGGGAATTTACCTATTAAGTTAGGTCTACCCCTTGGGAATTTACCTATTAAGTTAGGTCTACCCAAGTAATTGTTTGACTTGTAATTATGTTTTGAAATAAAGTGGACATGACACTTAGAAAACATAAGTGTGGCCAACTCGAGGTTGGGTTGAGTTTGTAGCGTAATTCTACCCGGAACCGACCGGCTTAACTAGTGGCTACAAACAATAGGACCCAATGTGAGAAGTTGGTCATGGGGTGCCAAGACCCGAGGTTAGACCAAGTTGTGGTGTAAAGCTACCCGGACCCGCCCGGCCTAACTAGTAACCACAACAAGGTCTAATGTGAGAGGTTAAGGTGCATTAAATTAATTAATGCCTCATGATTAGGGTTAAGTCAGGGTCCACTGATACTTAACCAATTTGGGAGTTCAAGGGATTAGAATGTGGTTAAGTTGTGAACCGTTAGCTACACTTAACTAGTTTAATCCATTTGGGGAGTTCAAGGGATTAGAATGGGGTTAAGCCACACTTAACCAGTTTAATCCAGGATTAGTGAAGGGTTAAATCACACTTAACCCTCTTAGGAAACCCTAGCGGCGGGTCTGTTCCGGCAGTAATTCCAGTTTGGTATCATCACAACCCTAGAAACTAGGCTAGGGCGGGGCACGATTACTGGACGGATGTAAACGACCAAAGGGCGATGGCCGAGTGGTACAGCGGTGCGGGTCCGGCGGGCTACGGACGTGCACGTAGTCCGATGTTGGACAAACTCGAGGCACGGGTACCAGTAGGTTAGGGCTGTGCATTATTGCTTAAGTGTCCGGGGTCGACAACCGAGGGCTTGATACACCCGAAGGTGGGCCCAGCACAGACTACCTACATCCATATGTGGGCCATATGGACACCAACACTTGACGTGTTAGGTTTATAGGGAGCCGATCGACTAGACCGTGGGGCTGGACCTTATACTAAGGTCACTTCATGTTATTGGGCCAAAGCTTGGGCCAAGGGATCAATGCCTGTTATGTTGGTTTGCTAGTACACCGTGGTGCAAAAACTTAGCCATGTTTTATGCGATGACACCTCTATCTATCTTGTAGTTAATTTACCATGCCAGTATGTTGTTATCTATGATCATCTCAGTTCCCATCATGATGTTAACTTTATTAGTTTATAGACTGATCGTAGCAGGGCTTACTCTGTCTTTTTGACTGACCCGTTTTGTTTCGCCTCTTTTCTTCCGTTCCCCCCCCCCCAGGTTCTCAGGGAGGGAATACAGGAGCCTAGCTTGGAGCTTAGCTGCTTTCTTGGATAGCTCATGTATGCTTTGGACTTGGGCTTGCTATGGTTTCTTCCACTTTGGGGATAGCTACTTTTATGTTTTTCCTTTTTCAGTTTCAGATGATGTTACTTCATGTACTAGACTTGTTTATTTGGGAAAATTGACATTTTGATGTACCAGACTTGTTTTTGAAATAGTTTAAAAATCTTCCGCTGTCTTATTTACTTTGTTTATTTACATATATATATATATGTCATGTCCTGCCTTGCTATATCATTATGCATGTTTACCAATAATGCCCCTCCAAAGCTAGTGCATTCCTTTGCGAGTGACCCTGGCGGAGGTGGGGTGTTACATAAGGAATTTACATTTTTATAATGTTAAAATAAAGTAGATTTTGCATAGTGAAATAAAAATTACATTATTCTTTGTAATTAACATGTGAATTTCAACGTATGTTAAAATTTACATTTTTATATGTAAATTATATAGGGAATTATGCTGTATGTTAAAAATTACATTTTTCTTTGTAATTAACATGTGAGTTTCATCGTATGTTAAAATTTACATTTTTATATGTAAATTATATAGGGAATTATGCTGTATGTTAAAAATTACATTTTTCTTTGTAATTAACATGTGAATTTCATCGTATGTTAAAATTTACATTTTTATATGTAAATTATATAGGGAATTATGCCGTATGTTAAAAATTACATTTTTCTTTGTAATTAACATGTGAATTTCATCGTAGGTTAAATTTTGCATTTTTATATGTAAATTATATAGGGAATTATGCTGTATGTTAAAAATTACATTTTTCTTTGTAATTAACATGTGAATTTCATCGTATGTTAAAATTTACATTTTTATATGTAAATTATATAGGGAATTATGCCGTATGTTAAAAATTACATTTTTCTTTGTAATTAACATGTGAATTTCATCGTATGTTAAAATTTACATTTTTATCTGTATATTATATAGGGAATTATGCCGTATGTTAAAAATTACATTTTTCTTTGTAATTAACATGTGAATTTCATCGTATGTTAAAATTTACATTTTTATATGTAATGTATGTAAGAAATTACACCGTAGGATAAAAATGAGGGGCAAAATGAGAAAGTTTATTGAATCTCTTATGATATTCTGGGATATTCATATCTCCCTGTATCAAATAGTAGAATTCATCACATAACCGCTCAGTTCCTTCTGGAGGAATAAATTTTTCACTGAAAATCTCTTTGAATCTACCCCAGGTGATATCACCTTCTGGATTATCTTTAACAATCGAATCCCACCAGAATAAAGCTTCGTCTTTGAGTGCCCAAGATGCCAGTAATCTTTTCTGGTCATCCCTCAACTTTAAACCTTCAAAGATTTTCTCAACTGAACGAATCCAAGCTTGTGTTTTAATAATAGATTCTTCGCCCAAGAATGGTATTCTACACATATTTCTATATTTCTTAAGTAAAGCTTCAACATCTGATTCCAACCTACCTCTTTTACTTCTGTCACTCATTTTCAATGTCTGTAAATAGTAGACAAAGTGTTAAGCCAACAGAAAAGGTATCATAAAGCATAGAGACATATAGTTGAATGTAAATGTGTCTATCGAGGTGTATTTCATTCTGCTATACTCATACTAGGATATTACTGATCCTATCTGTAATGAGTTACTCGTCCTAGAACACTACTGGTTCTACTTCTGACGAGTTCGTTAATATGTTATATTCCAGAACTAAGCTTAACCAAAGCTCTGATACCACTTTTGTGACGACCCCTAACCCCATAGGACGGTAGCAAGGGTAATCTTTGGAATATAACACATAAACAGATAACAGCAGAACAGAAATAAATAAACACACCAGATAATGTACAACAGAATATACTGGATAAATATAAACATCAGAGTTACACAGTATACAGGATCATACTTAGTACAAAATACAGTTCAGCTATGCATAAATGTCTACAGCGGAAAACAAATATAATATGTACAACAGGAGCTGAACAGCATAAAAAAAGAAATGATAGAATCCATCTTCTGCTCCAGCTATCCAGAAAGAGCCTGCTAAAACCCGAATACAAGGCTGCCCGTGTAGAAAAAGGGGCACCCGAGTTTGCAAGTGAAACAAACTACGAGTCAGTCATGAGACTAGTATGAGAGATCTACTTAACACATCTTGCAATATGGCAAATCACAGGACCACGCCACTTTCACAGAACGGGTTTACTCCATTGGATTGCCAGTGCTTCAAAACAAGTAAATCCTTAAAAATCGCAATGTTTTGTATAAAAATGAAGCCATTATAAGACTCAGTTCCCATCACACAATGCAACACAAACCGGAGGATAAAGTTTTACCTTATAATGGCCAAAATTTGCTTGATATGAGCAAAACAAATCATTTGATATTATTGCTAGTGTACATATGTTTCAAAAACAATTTCAATCATAACTATCAATCATAGACGACATGGGTACCATATATCATGTCGCCATATATATATATATATATATATATATATATATATATATATATAATCAAAACCGCATGGTGTCGTATTTGGAAATTTGATTTCCGCCATGTACCAAGGCAAAAGATAGTCCTTACCGATTCGAAACAATCTAGCCCATGTCTCAGGATCAAAACGCATCGACCCTTTGGAGCCATAGGGCCGGTCCACCGATGTGGATTAAAAATGCCTAAACACTGCGTTTCCCCGCCCTTTGGGGCGTAAATGAGCCCAATGACTCCATCGGTTCCACATAGTCACCGATATATCTGAGGCACCTCGCAACAGCAACAACCACACAGGTGAAAATAATATAAATGTCAGGGCTGGTAGGTCACTGACACCACCCTAGCTAGAAAGAAACGCATGTCCTCCCTGGATCCTTCTCCCGTTTCTGGTCCATACCGGGGTGTGAGGCTCGCGAATTCACGTTATACACAAAGCTATGCCACACAGGTCGTGCTTTGATCATCAACCACAAGACTTTGCTTTCCAACAGAAGCCTTGATCATCTGCCACTTAGGCATGCCACACAAGCAATTCACTCCATGCGACTGATTTCTATCGATATATAACCTTTGAGCTCGTACATCTCAGAGAAGGGCGTTAAGCAAGAGAATAAATTCTCCGCCGCCAAACATATATATATTTAATAGAGATCAATCAGCACAGAACAAAATCCAATGTCAGACACACAGTCCATTTACAAGTTCGTTCTGGGTCTGAACGAAACCGGAGGCACTCAATACCTCACATATCTGTACAATCAACAAGTACGTCCGAACGGCTACTACTTCAGCCTCGTCAAGGTAGCTACTCCCATCATGAGCATCAGTAGCACCCCTCCATTCGACGTGAAGATCATCGGTCTTGCACTGTCTTCATATCTTCGACTTTCAATCGCCGATCAATTATTTGAAATGAGAATCAACTCGACCTTTTCAAATAATTCACGTATATTTAGAATTTCAAATCAATTCATTTCAATGGTTAAATTATTCAATATCACTAGTTCTGTTCTTTAATGTAATTTTCATGTCAAACACATTCAACCATCAAATATCACATAAATTGAGCAAATTCAGTTTATTTCCATTCCATATCGTTTATAATATTTTATCACTATTTATTGCTATTTTTATTTATTTAAAAATAGCCAATTAATTCAAACGACGCTTCAGGCCATAACGCGGCTGTGGCGCTGTTTTTCTCCAGATTTGATTTACACATATCTGAAAATCTAACCGTTGGATCTTCACAAATTTTATATTGTTAGAAAGATCTTTTCAAAATGAATCCAACGGTTTCACTTTCGGGAAAATTCGACGGTCGGATCTGCCGCACTAATCGTTTGAAGTTACGATTTCAAAATAAGAACTACAGCATCCTTATTCGATTTAATTTAATTATATATATATATATATATAAATAAATATAATCGATTCTAGCGCTGTTTTTCTTCAGATTTGAATTAAACATTTCAGATAATCCAACCGTTGGATCTTCACAAAGTGGGTGTTATTGGAAAGATATTTCCAAAGCGAACCCAATGGTGGTGGTTTCGGGAAAATCCGATGGTCGGATCTCCCGCACTAATCGTTTGAAATCACGGTTTTAAAACACGAACTGCAGCTTCGTTGTTCACTATATTTATATATATATATAAATATAATTCTTTCTTCGATTTCAAAACCATATCCACTTTATATATTTGATAAAAATGATATTTTTATAATCAAAAATATTTATTTCACACATTACCATTTTTAACACTTCATATTCACAATAAAAATGTAGATTTTATTGTTCAATCTATATATTCAATACATGAACGTTTTCGACTTCACACATACGATAAAATATGATTTTTATCATTCTAGTCCTTTATTCGATACATGAATATTTTCTATAGTTGATATATATAATAAAAATGTGATTTTTTTTATTGTAAAACAATTTATTTCAAAACACTATTATTTTATATAGTCTATACATGAGGTAAAAATGTTATTTTTGGTGTTAAAATAATTTATTTGAAATACTAATATTTTATATAGGCTATATGTATAATAAAAATGTGATTTTTATCTTTCAAATAATTTACTCCACACGTGAACTCATTCAACCGTTGAATTTCTTTTCAACACATGAATTTCTATTCAACACACGAATATAGTTTCAACGCATGAAAATAATTCTAACACATGAATATTATTGAAAATTTCGGCAGCATAATGGCAGGGTAGTTAAAACCGGGACCGTCCCTAGTACGGCTCCTCGCTCTACCTTAAAACCTCGTGGTTTTAGACAATGGGGATTTTCAATATCTAGTTCGCACGCAGGCGAATTTTCTATATACTAATCCTATTGGGATTTCATTCACAATCAATCATTTCCAATCAACCATTCATGGTATTCACCAAATTTCAGATCAACCAATCCAAACAATATCACAACCATTATGTATATCGTCCATGGTCTGTGGACGAGGGGAGAATATATATATATATATATATATTCGTATATAAATATATTTCAATTCACTTCAATATCATTTCAATTTATTTCAACGCATATATAATTTTTACAACGCATATATAACTTATACATCGAACATACGACTTATATAACGCTTATACATGAGGTGTACAATGTTTATATAACTCATATATTGACTATATAATTTATACATCGTTGTTTTCCATATCGTTTATAAATTAGAAATCTCACATTGGGTTCCACTCCTCCAAAAACAGCAGAAGGCTCAGAAAAATGTGCGGTCTCTTCTAGAATGTAGAAGACGTCCTCATGAGTCCACCGTCTCTTGTTTCACTGGATTTCAACCACAAACGAAAAAGATATGATTTTTACAGTGAAATCAAAAACTGTAGCGCTTTAAAGTACTATAAAATAAAATATAGGCCGTTACCTTCACTGTTTTGTTCAAAACTAGGTTTCGATTTTCTGATCAAACCGTGTAGCGGTTGCACGATCGGACTTCGCCATGAGGTAGAGGGAGGAGAGGGCTTCAGGCGCAGGGTGGTGGGGTCCAGTTCGATCTGGCCAGGAAGCGGCGGCGGTTGCTGGAAGTGGCGGACTTTGGAGGCATGGTTCTCGGCGATGGAGCGATGGTAGGGGGAGTAACAGGTATGGATTTGAAGCTTGAGGGGAGCCCTTCAAAAAGCTCAACAGGGTCGAAGGCTATCGATGTGTTGTTTGATCAGAAAACGGCCGGGAAGGGAGGAACGAGTTTTGTCGTCGATCGGGGGAGGGAGAGAGAGAAAGCGGGGAGAGAGAAGGTTGACTGGCCAATGAGAATTTTTTATATTTATATATTTTTAAAAAACCAAAAATAACCCTCATCTCATACGAACTCCAATCCAAAGCCAACGACTGTCGTCCCTAGCTAAATACCCCCATTCCGAACATAATGGGATATGTTTCGTAGACCCATTCGATTGTCTAAGTCAGTTTTCCTTCAAATTAAAATATAAAACATTCGATATTTGATTTTGACGTACATTTCAATTTGCTGGGGCCACATACTGATTCTAAAAATTCCCAAAAAATAAATCTAGCTATGTTTTAATGATACGGTCCCAACAAAACTAGTTTCGTAAAATTCTGAGACCGTTTGAAAAATGGTCATTTTCTGGTCGATTCAATTTGAATGTAATTGACCAAAACACATTTTCCTTCGCCACGCTCACATATTAACTTCAAAAATTATGAAATTTGAAACCTAGAAATAACTTGACATCCCGGATCCAACAAAAGTGGTTTCGTCGAATTCCGAGGTCGTTTGCAAAATGTCTATTTTCACGGGCTATATAAATTCTATAGCGACCTTTCTGAAAATTCATTTGGCCATAACTTTTGAATCCCGCTATGAAACTTCGATTTTTCAGATTCGTTAGAAAGATATTCTCTAACAGATTTAAATATTTTTAGTTTCACTAAAATCTGTTTTACTTTACACCCGGTACAGTCAGTCAAAGTTTGAATTGAAATTTTGAAACTGCCGTGCCTTTTCAGGCCTTGTTTATAATTCAAAATAATTATATTTATTTTCAAACATCGATTCAAACATACTTTTTGTCGTTATTATTTAAAATATTTATTTTAAGTATTTAAAATCCACTAAAATAGCCAATTTAAATTTTTTAAACTGGTTCAGATTTTCCGGGTCGTTACACCATCATCCAGGGTGTATTCTACACTGTATAAGCATCAAATACACATATTTAATGCTAACATAGCTTGTCAACCAATCGATTGACATACATCTAATTATTGGGATTAGTGTATGTCCAATATCATCCCAATACCCGTTTGGGGTTTCAAACAATCAAACATAGGTTTTATTTGTGCTATTGGGCGATGTGTAAAATTTATCGTCCCAATCAATATCAGTCAAATGTGTGTATATAATTGAATCGTCCGATTTGTTTATAAATATTTATTTTATATACACGTTAAAAATTATATTTTTAACTATAAAATATTTATTCATTCCATATCACACAATCAATTTTCACAACACATCAATCAAACAAACAAGTCATCCATGGTCTGCGGACGACGGGTGTCTGGTACTGCTAAGCACTGTCTGCATCCTAGTATATATTTCAACTAGAAAACAAATTAAAAGTGAGAAGTTCTCACCTTGGGTTTCCATTCCGTCATTCCTCATTTCTGAACGGTTTGAATTTTAATTCATTTCCAATTTCTCCCATCGCAATCTTTTTCACATGGTATATGTTAAAAATCACATCTTTATTCTTATATTGTTCATATAAAAATCACATTTATATTTTGCTTTTTTTACATATAAGAGATCACAATTTTATATCGCTGCCTTCTATATAAGAATTATATATTTACTTCGCTCATCTTCATAATAAAAATCTAACTTTATATTAAAGATCATATCTTTATTTCAAATCTCTTATATATAAATCATATTTTTATATTGAATCCCTTTATCTAAAATCATGTTTTTACGTCCCTTTCACATATATAAAAATCGAACCTTTCATAGTTAGAAAAATTAAACCTTTCTTTATAAAAATCAAAATTTTCTTCATGAAACCATATTTTTATTTCATTGCCACTTCATATAAAGATTAAACCTTTGTCGTGTTAAAATCATTTCTTTGCCACCATAAAAATCTCGCCTTTACACATATAAAAATCATGTCTTTATGTGCTAATTTCAGTTTTAATAACTTATAATAAATTTCAGTTTTAATAAATAAATTTCAATTTTAATAAATAAAATAAAGAAAGGGAAAGGGAAAACTTACTGTATTTTTATTTGGAGGAGGGGCTTGGCGGGTTTGTTGTCGATCTGCAAAAGGGGTGGGTGCAGCCAGAGATCTGTCAGCTGGGGAAGACACGGTGCGTTGCGGTGGTGGGACCTTGGCGTGGCGGCATCGACTGGTGGGTGGTTTAGGGCTTGAAGGGAGCTCGCGGATTGGGGCTCGCCGGTTCGGATCTCGCGTGGAGGAGGAGAAGAGGGGCAGGGGGAGAGGTTGCGGTGGAGGGGGGGTACGGTTGGTGGTGGCAGCAGCCACCTGGAGGCGCGGCGACGCGCTCAGAGGGAGGGCGTCGAACGATGTGGATCGGGTTCTTTTTTCTTTTTCCTAAAACTGAAATGAACAGGAGAGATAAGGTTTGGGGGGGGTGAGGGATTAATATATATTTAATTTATTTTAATTTAATTTTCTCAGAAAGGTTGACTTTTTTATTCGAACTCCAATCGAGACCCAACGACTGCCGCCCTTAGCAAAATACCCCCATTCCGAACGCAATGGGATATGTTTCGTAAGCCAATTCGATCGTTTCGATCAGTTTCCGTCAAAATCAAAATATAAATCTATATATTGAATTTGAACGCATATTTCAATTTACCCAGGTCACATACGGACTCTAAAAATTCCCGAAAAATATTTTCTAGCTTTGTATATACGATTCTAACAAAAAAAAATCGTCAAATTCTGAGATAATTTGAAAAATGGTCATTTTCTGGTCGATCGAAATTAACTGAGACTACCAAAACACGTTTTACTTCACCACGCTTACATATCGCTTTTAAAAATTAAGAATTTTGGAATCTAGCAATTAATTGACATCCCGGATCCAACAAAAGTGGTTTATTCGAAAACAGAGAGGTCGTTTGCAAAATTTCCAATTTTAAGGGCCAAAATTCCATAGCGACTATTCTGAATTTTCAATTAGACATAACTTTTTAACCCCCTTATGAAATTTCAATTTTCCGGATTCGTTGGGAAGATATTTTCAAATAGATTCTAATATTTTTGGTTTCACTAAACTACGGTTTATTTTGAAACATGTGCATTCATTTGAAATTTGAAATCGAATTTTCAAACTACCGCGCCATTTTCAGTTCCTTTTATAATTAAAAATAAAATATTTATATTCTAACGTCCATTCAAATAAATATATACATTCTATTTCTATTCAAAATAAATTTCTCGGTGTTATTATTTAAAATAATTCATTTTAAAAATTCAAAATTCATTAAAATTGCCAAAATAAAAATTTTAAGTTGACTCGGATTTTCGGGTTGTAACAATCTCCCCCACTTTAAACTTTTCATCCCCGAAAAGGAATGAAGCTGAAAGTTGTTTTACAAACCAACTCAACTTTCATTATTTTCTTTATGGCCTAAGTTTTTCAACTTTTCAGTTTCTAAAAACTTTTCAAATTTTTCAAAAATTTGGCTAACACCCTAAATTTTCGAAAAATTTCGCCATAACCTCCCCTGCACGGGAGCACCGGGAAAATCACGAAATTGCCATACAGGCCTCTCCAATCCAAAAAGAAAAAGAAACAGCCAATCAGCTCATAAAAACATCAAAAACCCCATGAAATACAATAAATGTGTACCTATTTGTCGGGCAAACAATTTTATTCCTCTGCTCTAGCCTCCTTGCTATGACCTGTTCACACATATATATGTACATGTATGCAACTTCAAACAATTTTCAATACATTTCAATATTTGATGCAATTTGGTTATATGTACCATTCTTTCACATGTTGATTTAAATAAATAATCATACGACACAACCATCAATCAATTATTTGATTATCATTTCAAACACATAATTTTGATATATAGTCAAAAAAATCAGATTTTTGATGCCAAATCACAATAATAAGCCCTATCTAGTTTTGGTTCTCACACCAGCCAATTGGAATCATATAGAAATCCCACTTTCGAAACATGAACATAATTCCTGATAATGTAGCTCCATTATCAAAATCATCTCTGGGCGACTAGAGTGTGATTCTATATCCATCTGGTATATTTGAGGCTTCAATACAGATGGATCAAACGTATATTCAAATCTCTATATACGTGATTATCCAAATCGATATAAAATAAATATTCAAATACAAATAACAAAGTTTAAATTTTCAAAACAAAATTTGTTGTCATTTTAAAAATATACTCTTCACACTCGTTCTAGGATACTACTGATCCCATCTCTAATGAGTCATTCTCATTGGATATTACTAATCCAATTTCTGATGAATCCTTTGTTTGGTTCTAACGTGTCTTGTTCTCGAGCTTTGTAAACCAAAGCCCTGATACCACAATGAAACGACCCGAACTTCCCCGTGAAGGAAAGCCCAAATTGCTTTGAGAACAAGACGAATCAGAACACAAACTATAGAACATTTCATTGCTTATTACAACAATTCATCAGAATACAGGAATAAAGCAGAGTATAAATAAATATTATACATTCGATAAATATTAGAGATTTACAATTTACAATGCAGCGAAAAAATAATACAAAACACAACTGAAAGAGATATACAGATACAGAGCTTTCCGGATATCATTCCAACTGTAAACCAGGATCCTGTGAATATAATTCTGCAAAACCAAAACTACCAGCTGGCCGTGTGGAAAATAGGGGCAACCAAAGTTTAGGTTAAAACAAAAAAATCCAGGTCAGTCATGTGACTGGTGTGAGAACTAAAACAATTATTTAAAATTTTACTTTAAATCAGATATATCAAGGGACCACGCCGTAAAACACAGAATGGGTTTCCTCCCAAGAATACCAATGCATATAACAAAACAGCACAATGCTTTTTGGAAAAATGAAGCTATTATAAGACCCAGGTCTTATCACACAATGCAACGCAAGCCGGGGGATAGGGTTTTCCCTTATAATAGCCAAACATGCTTGGTATGTTAAAACAAATCATTTGATACTATTATAAGTGCATAGTGTCAAAACAATTTCAATCATAAATATCAATCATAGGCGGTATAAGTGCTCCATACCACTATGTCGCCATATATAGGTTTACAATCAAAACCGCAAAGTCACGTATTGGAATTTGGATTTCCATTTGTGAACCGAGGCAAGGGATCGTCCTCACCGCTTCGAGACTCTCTAGCCCGAGCCTCAGGTCAGAGCTCGAGTGACCTTGGATCCTCAGGGCCAGTCCGCACGGAGTGGATTAAACTTAAACCATGAACATGCGTTTCCCCGCCCTATGGGGCGTAAATGAGCCAACGAATGACTCCATCGGTCCCAGATCGACCGATATAACCGAGGCACCTCACAATCCATCATCCACACAAGTAAAATGTCCGAGCGTGTAAAACCCAAAACACCACTTCTAGCTAGAATGAAACGCATGCCCTCCCTGACGTCCTCTCCCGTTTTTGGTTCACACCGAAGTGTGAGGCTCGCGAATTAACACTACACAAAGCTACGCCACAATGGTCGTGCTTTGATCATCAACCACAAGACTCTGCTTCTCAACAGAAGCCTTGATCATTTGCATCTCAGCATGCCATACAGGCAATTCATGCCATGCGACTGATATCTATCGATATATAACCTCTGAGCTCGTACGTCTCAGTGAGGGGCGTTAAGCAAGAGAATAATTTCTCCGCCGCCAAACATAGATATATTTAATAGAAATCAGTCAACACAGAATAAAATCCAATGTCAGACACAAATCCATTTACAAGTCCGTCCTGGGTCTGAACTAAACCGGAGGAACCTTATTCCTCGCATATCCATCGATCTCCAAGTACTTCTGGACGATCACCAACTGATTCCCTCCTCTTGGGTGTACAGCCCAATCAAGATCATCAGTAATTATCCAAACGATGTGAAGACCTCTGGTCTTCAACCACCATCTTCTTCTTCGACTTATCGTCGTATCAGTTGTTCAGAATGGGATAAACCCGGTCTTTCTGAATAACTCGCGTATATAATAAACCAGTGCTATAAAAACACAACATACGCCTCATTCCAATCCAGAATATTCTTTTATTCAAATATTCTTTTACTTTGGGAAAGGTTCCCATTAATTTTATCAAAGATAAATTCTTTAAATTTATTCTTTAATCTTCCTTTGAATATCAATTCAAACCATATTATGGTTTATCCAAACTAGTCGGGATTAACGAATTTTACCGAAGTAATCATTTGTTTTAATTTCCCAATACCAACCTATTCATCCCATGAAGTAAAACTGGTAATACTTCATATCTAACACCACGGTGTTATCGGTAAATTCAATTACCATTTCACGTTCAAATCTAATTAAAGATTTAACTATCGTTTGGAGCAAAACTGGCGATACTCCATTCTCGATCATTTCAATCTAATTAAAGATTCATTAAAACTCCACTTGGTTTTAATCTTCCCAAAAATCAATATTAATGATTGTTTAACTTGGGAAATCATATCCTATCTTTAATTAGGTTAAAGAACCAATGTCATTTAAAACACGGTTCATGATAAACCCAAAATCACATTCTATTCCATCAGCCTTTTACCGTAAATTAGCAAGTGAATAATTCCCTAAGTGTTAACCCCGAAGGCCGAAACCAACATTAGATCAATACCCAAGAAACTATCCAACTTAACTAATCTCCAGTTAGTTTCTGATTTTCTTAACTCTGTCGGGTCTAAGAACAGTATCATTAAAGATACCATTCATGACAACCCAAAATCACATTCCATTAGCCCTGGAATCTTCATGAAAAACAAATCGATATATAATCGATATAAATTTCCATATCTGACTAACAATATAAATGGAATAATGGCAAAACCTTTTAAATTCCATATATATTAGCAGTCCTCATCCACAGAAATTCACTTCGATTATTACCAAATCGAATTCCATTCCATTCCAATTTATTTTATTTAAATTGGAAAACTTTAGTTTGGAAAATCTCCTTTAAATCTTAACAAAAGATTTATAAACTCCAAATCACATTTCATTGTGAATCGGGTTAAAGAACGAATGTCGTTAAAACACAGCTCACAACAAACCCAATTCACATTCCATAAATTATCGGGTTAAAGAACAAATGTTATTTAAAACACCGTTCACGATAAACCCACAAATCAATTCCAATTCGATTCCAATTAAATATTATTTAATTGGTATACTTCATTAAATCCAAATAAAAAGATTTAATCTTTTTCTCAATTGGGTTTAAGAACAGTGTTAATGAAGACACCATTCACGACAAACCCAAATCCCATTTGATTTTAAATTCAAGGCTCTGAATAGAAAATATATCGGCTTATATTCAATATCAAATTCTACGACTAATAAATATCGTGTTGGACATAACGATATAAATATATCTTTCAAATTTCCAGAACAATATTTGTATAATCACGAAATCCAACATCGAAATATTCCAAAGACAATTTCAATTCAAATCCATTTCCACTTTGTATATTGGAAATTCTGGTTATTTTCAAAACCATTTCAAATCTAATTTATTTATTTTAAAAATAAATGGATTATAATTCTAGTTCAAAACTAGTTCATTTTGATAAAAATCTATTTTTATCTTTTCAAATATGGGATTTTTCATCCCAACTCTTTCCAAATCATTTCTTATGATTTTACACTAATTATTGATATTTTTAATAATTTTATCAAGGCCCGTACAGTCGATTTCCATCAACGGCCATCGAACTGCACTTACAGCGACCTTTTTCCAAATTTGATTTGGACAGAATTCCAAATCCAAAAGTTAGATTTCTAATTTCTTGTATTCGTTAGAAAGCTCTTTTCGATACGAACCCAACGGTTCTGGCTTCAGGAGAATCCGACGGTCGGATCTCCCGTAATATCCGTTCGAAGTCAATGGCCGAAATTCGCGAACTACCACAGCGCGACGCGTTCTATTCTGGCCATTATATATATAATACATATATTATATATATTTCATCGATTTCTTTTTAAATTGTTTTAAATTCATTTTCAAAACGATTTCAAATTCCATCTCAAATTCAAATCAAAATTTAATTTTCCAATATAAATTCATTTTAAATTCATTTCAAATCGATTTCAATTCAAATCGATTTCAAATTCAATTTCAATCCGTTTTAAATTCAATTCAAAACGATTTCAATTATATTTCAACTTCATATTCAATTTCAAATCAAAATTGAATATTCCATATCATTGATATATAAATGATAATATTTTCAAAACATTATATTTTGAAATCAATTCCTTTTCGATATTCATTATAAAAATGAATAAAATCGATATAAATATCGTTCAGTCAAAATGGCGTCAATCTAATAGACACGGCTTTATATATTTAAACATAATCATGTCTATCCCAAACCGGACATCAAAATTAGATTTTGATTCTTTTACTGAATATTATTTGAAAATATTCGTTATTTTAAAATATTCGTTATTTTAAAATATTCATTATTTCTGAACTGGAATCAGACACAGTCAATTACCATATAATTTGATTATATGGATTTCACACAAGAAATGTGTATAACAACAATGAAAACAACAATCCATCTTCCAGAGTGCATTCTACACTGTGTAAGCATCAAATACAAATATTTAACGCTTACATACCTTGTCAACCAATCGATTGACATACAGCTAATTACTGGGATTAGTGTATGTCCAATATCATCCTAATACCCGTGTGGGGTTTCAAACAATCAAACATAGGTTTTATCTGTACCGTTGGGCGATGTGTAAAATTTATCGTCCCAATCAATATCAGTCAAATGTGTGTATATGAACAAATCGTCTGATTTGTTGATAAATATTTATTTTATATACACGTTAAAAATTATATTTTTAACTATAAAATATTTATTCATTCCACATCACACAATCAATTTTCACAACACATAAATCAAACAAACAAGTCATCCATGGTCTGTGGACGACGAGAGTCGGGTGCTGCTTAGTACCGTCTGCATCCTAGTATATATTTCAACTAGAAAACAAATTAAAAGTGAGAAGTTCTCACCTTGGGTTACCGCTCCGCCATCCCTTATTTCTGAACGGTTTGAATTTTAATTCATTTCCAATTGGCCCCATCGCAATCTATTTCACATGGTATATGTTAAAAATCACATTTTTTTTCTCATATTGTTCGTATAAAAATCACATTTATATTTTGCTTTTTTTACATATAAGAGATCACAATTTTATATCGTTACCTTCTATATAAGAATTATATTTTTACTTCGCTCATCTTCATAATAAAAATCTAACTTTATAATAAAGATCATATCTTTATTTCAAATCTCTTATATATAAATCATATTTTTATATTGAATCCCTTTTTATAAAAAACATGTTTTTACCTCCCTTTCACATATATAAAAATCGAACCTTTCATGGTTAGAAAATTTGAACCTTTCTTTATAAAAATCAAAATTTTCTTCATGAAACCATATTTTTATTTCATTGCCATTTCATATAAAGATTAAACCTTTGCCGTGTTAAAATCATGTCTTTGCCACCATATAAATCTCATCTTTACACATATAAAAATCCCGTCTTTATGTGCTAATTTCAGTTTTAATAACTTATAATAAATTTCAGTTTTAATAAATAAATTTCAGTTTTAATAAATAAAATAAAGAAAGTGAAAGGGAAAACTTACTGTACTTTGATTTGGAGGAGGGACTTAGCGGGTTTGCTGTCGAACTGCAAAATGGGTGGGTGCGGCCAGAGATCTATCGGTCGGGGAAGACATGATGCGTTGCGGTGGTAGGACCCTGGTGTGGCGGCATCGATTGGTGGGCGGTTTAGGGTTTGAAGGGGGCTCGCGGATTGGGGCTCGCCGGCTCGGTTCTCGCGTGGAGGAGGAGAAGAGGGGCGGGGAGAGAGGTTGCGGTGGAGAGGGGGAGATAAGGTTTGGGGGGTGAGGGATTAATATATATTTAATTTATTTTAATTTAGTTTTCTTAGAACGGTTGACATTTTTATTCGAACTCCAATCGAGACCCAAGGACTATACGGACTCTAAAAATTCCCAAACAATATTTGAACGCACATTTCAATTTACCCAGGCCACATACAGACTCTAAAAATTCCCAAAAAATATTTTCTAGCTTCGTATTGACAATACGATTCTAAAAAAAGTAATTTCGTCAAATTCTGAGAACGTTTGAAAAATGTCATTTTCTGGTTGATCGAAATTGACAGAAACTGTCAAAACACGTTTTACATCACCATGCTCACATATCGCTTTCAAAAATTACGAATTTTGGAATCTACCAATAACTTGACATCTCGGATCAAACAAAAGTGGTTTCGTCGAAAACAGAGGTCGTTAGCAAAATTTCCATTTTTAAGAGCCAAAATTCCATAGCGACTATTCTGAATTTTCAATTGGATATAACTTTTTATCCCCGCTATGAAATTTCAATTTTTTGGATTCATTGGAAAGATATTTTCAAATAGATTCTAATATTTTTGGTTTTGCTAAAATCCGGTTTATTTTGAATCTTGTGCGTTCATTTGAAATTTGAAATCGAATTTTCGAACTACCGCGCCATTTTCAATTCCTTTTATAATTAAAAATAAAATATTTATATTCAAACATCCGTTTAAATAAATATATATGTTCTATTTCTATTCAAAATAAGTTTCTCGTCCTTATTATTAAAAATAATTCATTTTAAAAATAATTCATTTTAAAAATTCAAAATTCATTAAAATTGCCAAAATAAAATTTTTTAATTGGCTCGGATTTTTCGGGTTGTTACAGATTGCTACCTTAGAAAAGTTTTTGGTGGAGATTTATTTGAAAGAAAACAAGTTGGTTTGGAAATTCAAATGTTTTGAATTTGAATGGAAATAAATATATGTATATATTTATATATTATTTCAAAGGGGATTTGAAAGAAGAAGAAAAACCCAGGAATTTGAAATCTAGAATTCAAATTTAACTTAAACAAGTTAAATGAATCAAAATGGATAAATTGATTTAACTTCAATTTAAATGAATGTAAGCATACGAGGTGTGCAATATGAATAAAAACCCTAAGTATGTGGGTACTGAAATTTATTGAAATATGAAAAGTGAGTTTCAACATAAAGGAGTTCTGAAAAGTTAATGGGTTTATAGTATTTTTCTTACCTTAGGAATTTCAGGGACGAAATTTTTTTAAGGGGGGGAAGAATGTAACGACGTGGATTTTTGGTAAATTAATTTTAAATATTTAACATGGTTTTAATTATTGACTTGATAATATAAATGAATTTTTATATTGAGTTATTGATTTAAAAATCGAAATACGATTTATTTCGAATATATATAATTACCGTAATGCGAGAATCTAGAATAATTCATTTGAAATTTAAAACCAAGTCAAAACGAATCAGATAATTAATTGAAATTCTATTCGAACAGAACCGACGATAATAATAATTTATTAACAAGGAATTAATTGTTTAAAATTTTATTTATATCGATTTAAATTAATATCTTCTCCAGATGATAAAACGAGGCTTTGAAATATATTCCAGTGTGTCCAAAATAGTGGTGTAACCCTAGAAATGCTGAGTATTGCGCTCAAACAAGGGTTCATAAACACAAGATAATTTAAATTAAATAAATTCACATCGATTCAAAATAAATAGGGTAGCCAACTTATATATCTTTCCATCAAAGGTCTACAACCCTATTCCTTTCTCACAAAGTAATTCTGAGCAAGCCTATTTCTAGCTCCAGCTATCTCCTTTCGTTTCATGTACATTTCTGTTCCCTTCCTTACCTACAAAGCTATAAGAAAATTAATGATGTGCGTACTTTTGTTTTCCCCTTTTTATAACGCTCTGTTCCCTTCTCTATTTTCTTCATTCTTTAATTCTTATGAACAAACAAATAAAATAAAAACGCTGCTTCCTTCAATTTTAAAATCCATAATCTCTTCTGCCTATTTAAATCGCGACTCCCCTATTTGTTTATTTCTTCGTTGAAATTAAAACCGAAAGCAAACAAAGGAAAATAATAGAAATTGGAAATCACGAGGAGCAGCTCAATGTAGAAGCATTTGTATGGGGTGAAAGTGGGATACACGATTTCAAGTGGGGTTCGCGAAGTTGAAGATTTGTGAAATTGGGTGTTCAAAGGTGTTGGACTTGGAGATTTGGTGGCGACGACGCTTTATGAGATGATATCCAGTGGTGGATTTGGAGATGCAAGATTTGATGGCGTGATGGAAATGGAGGGTCTCAAGTTCGATGGTGAGGTGACGAGAAGAGGGGATCGAAGGTGCAGTGCGTGGTCAGTTATTGGTGATAGTTGGATGATGGATACTATGATGGTGTCGGCAAGGGTAATACTTCACTTTTTAAGTGTAGCTCAAAATTTCAGTAGCAATAACAGTTGGGTCGAGCAAAGAAATGGTAGTCGAATGTCAAACTTCGGTCAATTTGGGGTTAGAAAATTCCAGTAAACAGTTTGGCCTTGTATGTGTATGCTCAAGAAAGGAGTTATAAGGTAATTAACCCTATAATTAGTGAAATTAATTTATATATTTACAAATTAGAAGACTTATTTATTTGTGTTTAGTTAGTGATCATCTTTTGTTAGTTATAAGGTTGTCAAAATTTATAAGCTAAATGAGATGATTAAGGTATGAATTTATTTCAAGATAAATAATTAAGTGAAATATTTTTGTTTGTGTGAAATAATTTTAATACATGGAAATTATTTTATATAATTGGTAATTTACTTTATATAATCAGTTTATATAAAGGAAATTAGTTTGTAAAGAAATAAAATGGGTAGGCTAAACATTTAAGTAAAATTAAGGTTTAATTTGTGATTGGTTTATACGTAGGTAATTAATTTAATTAAATTAGTCTAATTCGATAACTAAAATAAATTCTAATTTGTGATATAAGGTAAAATTCGTATGGAATAGTCGAGTATGGATCGTAGCTGCGGGATGCGTAATTTGGAATTAGTATTAGAATCAGGATGGATCAAAATAAATCCGGTGAGTAAATCTCACTCAGATTTATTTACAATTATTTTTATTAGTTAAAAATAATTGTTTGTTGGTTGTTTTCATGCATTGAAATATTATTGTGGCGATCATATATGTATATATATTAGTTATTTAGGATTGGTATTTGTGGTTATTATTATATATATTGGTGGTTGGATTTCCCGTAGTATCATTAGCGAATGCCTACGGTATCATTAGCGGATGACCCTATGCGTCCCACATTATGATTGTGGATGACCTTCTATACCGCAATATCTTGCCTCGAGCAGTATGGGTTTTATTTATGTTGACTAACATCTGTGGATGCAGGAAAATAGGTTGGAGGGATCCAACTGGATTCCTCAAAACTATTATTTGTTTGTTTCATGTATGTTGTCATATATGATGTGCTAGAATACATGTGGTTGATAATGGTTGTTTTTTTGATTGGTTGAAGGACCATAGCCCTGAATTGATTTATAAAAATATTGTGACAAGGATGTTTAGAGATTTAAAAGAGAAATCTATTTTTCCAGAAATAGAATTTGAATTTTTAATGGACCAGAAGTATTAACCTTTTTTTGAATAAAAACAAGTATTGAATTTATCAACGGCGTTTATAACTTAGATAATGCAATGAATTTATAAACACTGTTTATAAATAAAACAGAATAATTTTCATTGGATAATACTGGGAAATGGGATGAATTTGTAAATGGAGTTTGTAAATACAAATGAAAAATTTTCATCTGGATAATTAGAGAGTTAAATTCAAATGTGAATTTAAAAAAGAAAATTTGGAAATCATTTTAATAGAAAACGATGAAATCTATTTCGATGTACGGAGTATACTTTAATTGGATAATTAAATTAGATTATGTTGAATTTAAAAAATAAATTATTTCCAGAAAGGATACAGGAATGGTACAAATTAGAAACTAATATTTAAATTAAATATTAAAATATATTCTATGTTATATAAAGATAAGTTATAATAAATAAAATATTCCAAAATAAGATTTTGGTTTTAAAATAGATTTTGAAATGGAAGTTGTTTGAATATATAAAACAAGTAAATTTATAAACAATGTTTATAAATGTAGTGAATTAATTATCCAAGGATAATTTGTAATTTTTAAATTCAAGTATGAATTTAAAATTAGAAAATGAAATCATTTCAAAAAGGGAATGATGGTTTTTATTCTGGAATTCGGAATATAGAACGAATTGAGTTTGAAATGGATTTGAAATGGAAACTAGTTTTAAATTATAAAACCAGGAAGTTAAATTTATAAATAATGTTTATAAATTAAGTGAATTAATTATCAAGAGATAATTTGAAATTTTAAGGTATGAATTTAAAAGTGAATTGGAAAATGTGTTGAAAATATAGAACAATTGATTATATTTCCAGAATTCGGAGTATAAACTGAATTGAAACAAATTTAAAGAATTTATAATTGAAATTCGATTTATATCGAATTTATAAAGTAATTTATTACAAAGATAATTGTAATTCAGTATAGAAGATTGAACTATAAATAAATTTATAACTGAATTATGAAATAATCGACGGTTAAGGAAAATCAGAAATATTAAGTTAAATTGGAAAATTTGGTTTAATATATTAGAACGGAGTTGGAATTTATTTATAAACGGAATTTGAATGTTTAATATAGTTAAAAACGATCTTGCCGCAACGTGGTAGTTCGTAAATTGGCGTTTCGAACTTCAATTGAGTATATAGAACTCACTTTAAGTCGGAATTCTTTGAAACAAGAATAGTCAGGACTGATTTGATAATAGTTTTCTATTGAAAGAGAAAAATATGGATTTCGTCGTATAGATTTTGAGTTATGTCAAAAATTAATTTTTAGAAAAACAGCGCCATAACCATTATAAAACCATAACGGTTTGTTTAAATAAATAAAAGGATTTTATACAAATAAAATCCGAATTTCCATTAGAGAAATCCAGATTTGAGTTATAAAATATATCTGAACTCAAGTAGAGAAATGAATTGATTTTTGAAACAAAAATCAGATTTTTAATTGTTGAATAGAATTAACTAACTTGAAGAATAATTAGTTAATGGAATTTTGAATCAAAATTGGACTTTGGATAAGAAAAAGGGGTTTGTAATTTATATTTGAAATCAAATATATAACTTGAATTAAAAAGGGAATTCGATTGTTTGATAAGTAATTAAAATATATTTGAACGTGATGTGTTCAAAAAAAAGAGAAATAAAAAAAATAGCTAATTAATGGAAAATTAGCGAACTGAGTTAAATTGGGCTAGATTAAATTGGAATAAATTAGAAATGAACACATATGTGTTAAATAGTATGGAATGAAGGGAATGAAGTTTATAAATATAGTGCCCGACAAAAAGGTACATGTTTAAATTTCATATGAGGTTTTATGCGCCGAATCTGCAAGCCACTTGGCTTTATGATTTTCTTTTTGAATGGAAAGGGCCCAGTGAGGCATTTTATAGTTGTACCGAGTGACCCATACAAAGGAGGTTATGGCGAAATTTTCCGAAAATTTAAGGAGTTAGAATATTTTTAAGAAAAATTGGATAACTAAAAAATCAATATATATATATATATATATATTGAATTTGATAAGTAAACGAACTTAAAAATAGAATATTAAAAACAAAAAGAAAATCTATAATTAAATCTGGTAAAATAGATAGAGAATCGTATATACGTTTTTAAAAATGAATAATTGGATTTTACGGTGTTGATTATTCGAGGTATAGAAAATATTTTCTAGGTATAGAAAATAAAAGAAGGTGATATTTGGAAATATTTTCCAAATAGCGTAAGAGGCCAAGATAATTTTTGAAATATATTGTTAACAAATATTGATAAGGAATGGAGAAGTGATTTAATTAATGAAATATTAATTAAGGGGCCCAATGATTGTTTGATGTTTTAAATGGATGTTTTTTTTTCGATAGTTAAATAACCGACTGTCGAAGTAGTTGCCAATATCGTTGTCAATATTGAGAGACCGGTTGGATTATTATCCGTTAACCACTCCGTATTGGCAGTAGCATTGCGAATCAGATTATATGAAGACAATCGAAGACGGAGTAAAGTGCAAGGGTTTTTTCTGTTAATCCTAGGTAGAAATTTTCGAAGATGGATTAATGGAAATTGTGCCTTCGGTTTCATTCAATCCCAAAACGAACGTGTACGGACGAATGTCTGACAGAGTATTTTCAGCGATCACATATGTTGGTATGTACATATATACATCTGGTGGCGGAGAATTTATTCTCTTAGCATAATATCCAGAATATCTTTATGCAAATCAATCAGTGATTAATGGATCTGACAATGTGGCATTCATAGTGATGGTACTATCAAGTAATCGTAACCTCAAGCCTCGCAACCGGGAAATGGTATAAAATCGAGTAGGTCGCATGGCTAAGTGGTTAGCTGCCAAGTAGGGTGTATTGTTACCTGATCTAGAGAAATTCCTTCTGCTTCTTAAATCTATCGATGTTGTCCCTTTCGGGAACGGTTACTGATCCCAACCGTTGGTGATAATACATTCGGTACTCCCAAGCGAAGTGAGGGGTCGGTCATGTTTAGCCTGGGTTGCAAAATGTTCTTGTTGAACCCGGTGTATTCCTCTCTAGAGATACACTGTCATAAGGTGGTCCCATACCTTTCCAGCTGGAATCCAGTATCCAATAAGTGTCCGCGCTTTTTGATTGTATACTATATATGTAGAGCGTGAGATGCATGCGTTCTTCTAGATTGATATTTACTTGTTTTAGACACTATTATAATATTAGAATAATATTGATTTCAAGATTTTTGGGTTACGGTAAGGTAAAAACCATCCATGTTTATGTGTGGATCGGTCTTACGATTATCCTTTCTTTTAAAAAGAAATTTTTTAAAAGTTAAACCAAGTGTTTGGAGTTTACTCACACCAGTCCCATGACTGAACCAGAGTTTATTTTATTTTGTTTTACCCTAAACTCTTGGGTGCCCAAATTTGTACAGGCAGTCAAGTAGTTTAGGTGTTTATAGATATATTTGGAGGAGCTTGGAGTAGGAGGCTTCAACATTAGTTATCTAGTATTATTTTCCATTGTGTTGTATAGTACTCTGAAAATGGTATGTATATGTATGTACAGTAAAAGTTTTGTACCCCAAAAGCTGTTATATATTTTATATTTCATTCCGCTGCGATGTGAGATTTTGTATTGTTATTTCTGTTCTTCTTCTATTCTAATATTTCCTTCTTTTTATTTCTCATCCTCTAACTTCTTTCTATTGATGATCCGGTAATTTCTGGTGTTTGGTTAGTCGATACGGTATTTGTATCGATAATCAGGATCGAGAAAATGACGGTTTGTTACACTGTATTGAAACGTGACTTCGACAAGCCTCATAGCCCGTGAATGGCCAAAAATAGTATTAAAGACGGCAGAGAGGACTAATGTTTCCTTCTAGCAAAGAGTGATGCCATGTTATGGAGCCTAGACTATTTACTTATGTGGATGATTGATTGAGGCGCCTCGGATGATGGTCAATCCATGACCAGGATGATGGTCAACAACGAACGAAGGAACGTTATGTTTAGGTAAAATTTTAATTAACCGTGTACAGTGCTGGTTGGCTTTACCGATCTAGATGCACATGCGTGTGAGTCCTGGACATCTTACTAGAGATGATTCTAAATCGGATAAGGAAGATCCTTTGCTTTGGTCATTGACGGAAATCCAACTTCCAATACGAACCTTACGTTTCTAGTTGTAAGCCTATATGGCGACATAATAGGATGGGGTGTTATGTCATCTAAGATCGATACAATTTTTTCGAAATTGATTTCTACACTATGACTAGTGATAATAAAAGACAATTTTCGCGTATCAAGCATGTTTGACTAATATAAGGTAAAACTCTATCATCCGGTTTGCGCTTGCATTGCGTAATGGGACTTGAATCTTATAATAGCTTCATTTTTTCAAAAATCATTGCGAGTTTTTATAACTGGTATTCATATGGAGGAAACCTGTTCCGTTTTATGCGGTGTGGCCCCATAATCTACCCAATTTTAAAACAAAGTAAATAACTATTTTGGTTCTCACACCCGTCTCATGACTGACGCGGAGTTTATTGTTTCCCACCTATACTCTTATGCCCATATTTTCCATATGTGCAGCTAGTAGTTTTGGTATTGCAGATATTTTTAAAAGAAGGATCCATGTTTAAGGCTGGAGCTATACTCTGGATTGGTTAAGAGTCTTTCGCTGAATGTATTTATGTTTCCGTTATATTGTAATTTCCTGTCCTATAATATTTTTCCGTTGTGAATCAATTATCTGTACTATTCTTTTTGTGTTTTTTCTGATGTGTTGAATCCCATAACAGTTCGAGGATTTCTATTGTTTTGGATTGGACTTGTCTGGCTTATAGTCGATTTGAAAGTCGGGAATTTTCGGTCCGTTACATTTTTAGGCTACATTTCCCCTAAATAACCTTTTTTTTTGAAATTAACAGTATCATGGATCACCTCACAGCAGTGATGACCTTTCAATTTTTCTAGCAGCAGATTTTAGGGCTTTATTACGGATCACGAATGGATTCCAATCCTGAGAGATCAGACCAACTCTTGACATGAATTGTATATATCTTCTGTTGCATCTAGATTAGGCGATATTTTTAGTTTTCGATTTGGGAGAGAATGAAACTGTGTAGTTTTTCGTCATTCTTTTGGGTACCATTGATTTGGGAGACGAACGATTTGAGATCTAGAAAACAAATAGAATGGTAAAGTTACGGAATTTTTTTACTTAAAGTTAAAGTGGCTGCAGTGAAATAATAATGGTGTGCCTACCAAAAAATTCAGCTACCGCCATTTATTTGGCACGTTAATTTTTGTTTCTGTTCAATTAATACTAATGGACGTAAGTACTACACATAATAACGCATCTATTATACCTAAAAAAATAAAAAAATTGGTACCTATTACAAATGATAAAAATAAGTAATTATTAAATCTAGTCATCAATTATAACGGGTAAACAAGAAAAGTTGTAGTATGCATCTATCACAACTGGCAAAATAATATTGTTGTTGTAAATAAATTTGACACAATTTTGTGGGAAAAAAGTTGTAGAAAAACATTAGTACAATTGCCATTTTTTTACAGTTGTAATAACACGGTTGTAATAAGTTGTTTTTATTGTAATGTGCGCTTTAGTGGGGACAATATTATTGTTGCTTATGGTTTTAGTCATATTCTTTCTCATTTAATTAAGGAAGCTACAGAAACAAAATATTTCGCATATGTTTATTTAGGTTTTGCAAGAAGGTGTCAGGCCAATATGAAAGTATCTTTTTGTATATGAAGTATGCTACATTATATCTAACTCATCTGTTGAGAACGGTGTTAGAGGGTAGGTAAACATGAAAGGTTGAATTCATGAGTAATCATAAAAGTAGAAGAAAATAGAAGTGCCATAAGATAATATGTCAAGTAAAGATTACAAAATATTTCCACTAAATTTTATGAACATTTTCATGAATTTACATGCACAGTGATTTAAATGAAAAAAGTTTTGTACACACGTCCAACAGACGTGCCTAAGTACTCGTTTAAATAGTATAAACATTAGCAACAATCTCCCACTTGAATTTTTTGAAAAATATATTTTTTGTGCAATTTATGTATAATAATAAGATTATGCATAAACAAATCTGCCTTTTGACTTGAACATTTTTATAATGGATAAGATTCAATTTTACTGGAGTGACTCAAATTCTTGAACTCTATTCTAGGAATCAAATCACATATAATCCCTTTAGAGTGCAATCAAATAAGCTCATGCATTTACGACAATGCACGTCTATTCTAGTTTAGTGAGTATCCTAAAATTCCATATGAAACGATCATACTTCCACATTCACATAGGTGTGTCTATCAAGATTACTCCTGAAGGTAGGTACTTCACGCTAAATGAGAGGACAAATCTCATTAAGGGTTACTACTGACTCATTGTTTAATCACTTCAAGAATACATGCTTCTAAATATAAACATAACATGTTCAATTCATAACACTTCACAACTTATTCTTACCCACTGAGCCTATTTCTTCGGATCGTCGGTCATTAGGTTAGATTATCATTGTGCATGACTCAACAAGCCAATGATGATAATCTAATTCCTTTAGAAGTTGTAATGAATTTCTCTCCAGTCAACCCTTTCATCAAAAAATCTTCAATTCTCATTACTATGTATATTATCCACTCTATTAACTCTTAAAGAGAGTAGCTCTCCAACAATATTTTTCTTATGATGTAATTATCGTCTTTTACCATTGTAATAATGTTTTAATGCTATTGCAATAGCCGCAACACTAACACAATATATCATCATAACTGCTATGGTTATTCCTATAAGGGAATCTCAAATAGCATATTTCTTAGGTAATCTGCTTCTTCACAAGCTATAGCTAGTGCGATCATATTATACTTCAAAATAGTCTTTTTTTTAACACAAGAAATAGCTCCACTAGCAATGCTGAAGATATAACCACTCATAATATAACCTAAGTTTCATAGTTCGCTTAAGGTATCTCATGACCCTCCCAACAGCCCACCAATGATCTACACTAGATCTACTAGTAAACCTGCACAGTAATCCCATGTCATAGGCAATGCTAGGTCTAGTTTAATCAGTGACATACCGAAGGCTGCCCATGATGCTCGCATAATTTAATGGTCTTACACCTTCATCAGTATTCTTAAATAACTCTACACAATGATCGTATGGTGTATATGTATGTTTATGGTCGAAGTAGTATATTTCTTTAAGATCTTGTGACGGCCCGCCCCGCACCAACCGACATTTACTCCAAAAGTGTGCTGTACACATGTCCAGTTAGCACGGAACGGGTCGTGAGAAGGAAAAGGGAAGAAGGAAATGAACATACGAGAACCTGTAGAATGTCTCACAGCGCATAGAATAAAATATAATAATAACATACTTGACATAAAACAGGTGAGACAGTGCATAAGCTGAAAATCAGAACTAAACATCATAGCAGCGGAAATCCAAAATACAGCTTATTACAACTTTTCAAACTGTCTCAAAGCAAAAGTAAGATAAATGAGGTACACTACTAATGCCCAAGTAGCGACCACCAACGACACAGGGAGAATGTGTATATATATATCATACGTGGAAGCCTCCTGCCCGCCTCCGAATCAGCTACTCGCGCATCACCAGCTAACCTGTCTCTAGTCTGCTCGTGTGAGCACCCAGAGTAATAAGAGGAGACATAAAACTCTGGGTCAGACATAAAGCCTGGTATGAGCGATAAGCATCTAAAGTGAACAATAACAGGTAGACTAAAACATACCTGAACCTGGACCTGCAACCAAAGAGTTAGCACTACATACTGTACAACACTCTAAGGTACCATATCAAACGGTGTAAAGATACAGAGGTGGGGGAGGTGTGCATGTCATAATGATGGCAAACAATCAAACATAGCATCCATCCTCACATCTCTCACTCAGTGCATAAAGCATACGATATTCACCACTTCGATCACGCAATATACCTTGCTACGATCACTCTGCCCCATGAAGTCATAAATGGCTCCACTGCACTGATAACGTAGCCACTAATTTCTCGCTATGTCCGCTTGCCCCATGGAGTTATTCACCCCATCTGTGCTGGCTCATAGCCTTACCAATCCTTACTATGTCCACTTGCCCCATGGAGTTGTTCACCCCATCTGCGCTGGCTCATAGTCTTACTACGCATCACCTTGCCCCTCAGGTCATAATGACCCTACTGCACTGATAACGTAGTCTTGCTACCATCACCTTACCCCTCAGGTCATAATGACCCTACTGCACTGATAAGTAGCCATCATTCCTTTTTCGTGGTGAATCAAAGTAATGAACGTCGACAACTCCTTAGCACACGTCCCGCAGCAAAGTCCAACCATGAAGTGAACTCATCGGTTCCCTACTGGATCCTGAGCTCTAACTTCCCATATCGGACTACCTTTGCATCTCGGGTTATTGGTCAATACTGGGTCGGGTCGGGTTCCTCCTCAAGCCATCGGTTCGAGTATCCTCCATCTGTTCGGGTCGGGTCTTCTTCTGGTGCGGTTCGGGTCGGGTGTCCTCCATCGGTTCGGGTCGGGCGTTTCTCCTCGCTTCGGGTCGGGTGCCACTCCCCCTCCAGTTCATGCTTTCGCTCCGATCCGCCTCCTCATCCTTTACGTGCGTCGATCCGATCCATCCTTCTCTACCCGCTCCGATCCCTACTCCCTAATCCGATCCGATCCCAGTTCAGCTAGTGTGGCCTTCCTTTTTGCCACTTTTCCCAAGTGTTGGGTACCGATCCGATCGAATTCTTTTCTCAGTTCAACATATCCGATCCGAGCCCCCTATCCGATCCGATCCGAACCCTGCACTATTTTCTGAAACTGTTCCAGCAAGTGTTTACGCCATTCGACGACGTTTTCGACCATTCTAACTATTGAAATCAATCATAAAGCATTTCATACAGTCACAGCAACATGCATGATCAACCACAAACATCAAAACATCAATATGATAGGTAAAAATGGATCAAACATACCCAAAATCTCATATTTCCCCTTAAGCATGTTTAGGTGAAACTAATGATAGGATTAGCAAAACTTAACCAAATTAACCCAAATTCATATCAGAGGTCTAAAACATCATTTAAGAATTTATGAATATTTTTCCCGAATTTTATCATGTTTAAATTCGCTAATTAGCACTAATTACTAACTAGCCATAATTAGTGTAAAACTAAGCAAATCACTCACCTTAGCCACAAATAAACTAAGATCTGAAATAAATCTCTGATTTGATGTGAATCTCTATGCTAAACAGCAGCTCCAATGTTGATTTGGTGTAGATCTTCCTTGATTAGGGGTTGCTAAGCCAAATCCTTGACCAAAAGGTGATTTGGAGGTGATTTAGAGGTTAGAGGCCATTTTTGGGGTTCCTTGGTGATAAGTGGAGGCTAGAAAACTGAAATGGAATGATTCTCTATCTCATTTCAGCCTTCCCATAACCCTAATCCCGAAATGGGTTATGGGCCTACTCACTAATCACCGATTTTGCCCGGTTAAGCAGTTTTTCACCTTACAAACCTTATTTCAGCCATATCTCCCAAACGGTAAGTCTGTTTGGCTATTATGACCACTCTACGGAAAGGTAAACCATCAAACGAATCCAATGGAAGTAGTTTCAGGTCAAATTTCCTTTTCAATCAAAAGTTATGGCCAAAACAGTACCAACCAAGGGTAAAATGGTCATTTAAAAATTAACAAAAATCATGAACATGGGAAATGAGTCTAATGGATGTTTCCCAAAGTTACATGACCATACGACTTCATATGAGAAAGAAATAAATATTGTACGATCCCCTGATGCGTAGAATGCGGGTCATTACACTCTCCCCCCCCCCCCCCCCCTTAAGAAATTTCGCCCTCGAAATTCCCTAATCAAAACACACACAATGGTCCCGCATGCCTATCAATCATAAAACAACAATCAAACATGCAAAACAAGTCTATCCTAGCATGCGGAAAAACTAAGTTACGAAGTAAGTCTTACCAGGCAAAGAGTTCTGGATACGCCTTCCTAATGCCCTCCTCTGTCTCCCAAGTACAATCATTCTCGTCCTCGCCCTACTGAACCTTGACTAGCTTCACCGCCTTCCTTCGAAGTTGCTTCGTATCGTGCCCCACAATACGAATCGGCTTGCGGTTCCCAACCGCCTCGGGTTCTACTTCGAAGTCCTCTAACTGATCAGGTGAAATAGTCATATCTGAGTCATGAATGAACTTCCTTAGTTGGGAAACATGAAATACATTGTGAACTCCCGCCATCTTCTCTGGTAAGCCAACTCTATACGCCAAATTCCCGACTAGTTCAAGAACAGGGAATGGGCCAACAAATCTTGGTGCCAACTTGCCTCTCCTGCCAAATCGTATCACGCTTTTTAACGGAGAGATCTTGACAAACACCAAGTCACCAACGGAGAATTTCAAGTCTCTTCTCCTCTTATCAGCATAACTCTTCTGCCTATCTTGGGCAGCTTTCATTCGTTGCTGAATGATCTTAATCTTATCGGAAGTTTCTCTCACCACATCTGGTCCAAGCACAAACTTCTCGCCAGTCTCTATCCAACATGATGGTGAGTTGCACGGTCTTCCGTACAAAGCTTCATATGGAGCCATACCGATACTGGATTGGTAGCTATTATTATATGCAAACTCTACTAGATGCAAATGGTCGTCCCATGATCCACCAAAATCCAATATACAAGCTCTCAAGAGATCTTCTAATATACGATTCACCCTCTCCGTCTGACCATCGGTCTGAGGATGATATGCAGTACTGAGATGTAATCCTGACCCTAGAGCCTCTTGTAAGCTCTTCCAAAACCCACTAGTAAACAACGGGTCTCGGTCACTCACAATGCTTTTGGGTACTCCATGAAATCTCACTACCCACTTCATATACAATTCTGCCAACTTGGCTACCGTTCTGGTCGATTTGACTGGTATAAATCTTGCGCTCTTAGTCAATCGATCCACAATTACCCAAATGCTATCATATCCCGATCTAGTCCTTGGTAAACCATCGATGAAATCCATCGAGACTTGCTCCCATTTCCATTCGGGAATTTCTAATGGTTGCAATAACTCACTAGGCTTTTTTGCTCGGCTTTAACTAGCTGGCAATTCATGCATTTGGATATAAACTTCCCAACGTCTCTTTTCATCCCTTCCCAGTAGTAGGTTTGCTTCATGTCTCGATACATCTTATTACCACCGGGATGTATAGTCAGTTTTGAGTGATGACATTCTCTAATCACTTCATCTCTCAAACCATTCACGTTGGGCACAACTAGTCTTCCATTCTTCCGAAGCCATCCATCTCGATCAAGCCCATATACATTCATCTCCTCATCGATACCCATCTCTAACTTGGAGATGATTTCCAATAGGTTAGGATCGTCCCTCTGGCTGGAACCAATCCGCTCTATCAAAGTGGGTCTGATCGTCAAACTAGCTAGCATAACTGAATCCAATTCGCACTTTGGTCTGAAATCAAACCCTGCGATATACTCCAGTTGCTTCCATTCAAGAAACATTGCCCCTAAGCTGGCATGTCTCCTACTCAAGGCATCGGCTACCGCATTACCTTTCCCAGGTGTGTATGCGATATCAAAATCATACGAAGCCAAGAACTCTAACCATCTCTGCTGACGGAGATTCAGATCTTTCTGGGAGAAGAGATATTTCAACGATTTATGATCGGTAAACAACTCGAATCTTTCTCCCAAGAGATAGTGTCTCCACATCTTCAGCGCAAATACAATCGCTGCTAATTCCAAATCATGGGTAGGATACTTCTTCTCATGCGGCTTTAGCTGTCGACTAGCATAAGCTACAACCCTACCTCTTTGCATCAATACAGCACCCAGTCCGGTACCACAAGCATCCGTGTATACCGTCATCTCTTCATTCCCTTTAGGAATGACTAACACTGGCGCACGCGTCAACTTCTCCTTTAGACTCTTAAAGGCATCCCCACACACTCTATCCCAGACGAAGGACTGATTCTTCTTAGTCAACTGAGTCAACGACGCTGCTATCTTGGAGAAGTCCTGGATAAACTTACGATTATATCCAGCTATTCCCAAGAAACTTCTTATATCTGTTGCATTCTTGGGCGTAGGCCAATCCTGTACCGTAGCCACCTTCACAGGGTCCACGGCAATACCACTCTATGAAACAACATGACCCAAGAATCTCACTTCCCTTCTCCAAAAATGACACTTAGAGAATTTCGCTTTCAATTGGTGTTTCCTCAATACCTCCATCACTATCCTCAAGTGTCCCTTGTGTTCCTCCTCTGTCCTTGAGTAAACAAGGATGTCATCCACGAACACAAGAACAAACTTATTCAACTGATCTCTGAATACTCGATTCATAAGATCCACAAAGTAGGTTGGTGCATTGGTCAACCCAAATGGAATAACCAACCACTCATAAAATCCAAACGGCGTCCTAAATGCCGTTTTCGGAACACTCTCATCCGCTACTCGAAGCTGATGAAATCCTGTCGCGAGATCCAACTGGGAGAACATTCTTGCTCCTTCCAGTTGATCAAATAAATCATCTATCCGCGGTAGAGGATACTTATTCTTCCTCGTTACCTTATTCAACTCGCGATAGTCCACACACAAACGAAGGGAACCATCTGCCTTAGTGGCAAACACAACTGGTGCTCCCCACTCGGAGACACTCCTTCTAATAAATCCCTTCTTCAAAAGATTGCTGACTTGCACCCCGAGCTCTCGCTGCTCCCTTGGTGCCATACGACGAAGTGGCATTACTATAGGTCTGGCATCTTTCACTAAATCAATACGGAACTCAATCTCTCGGTGTTGTGGAAGCCCGGTCACCTCCTCGAAGACGTCCGGATACTGGCCAACCACGGGCACATCTGACAACTCATCATGCGGGATGTCGAGGAAATTTACAAAACTAGCCATAACCCCATCACTAGGTAGACTACCAAACACTACCCTCCGCCCATCATCCGCCCTCACAGTCACCAAAAAGCCCTCACAGTCTACCACCACCTCGTATCTTTGGAGCCAATCGACTCCCAATATAATGCCATACCCAGTAAAGCCCAAAACAAAGCAATCACAAACAAACATACATCCATGTCTCGATAAGACCAAATTCCTGCAAATCATACTAAGGCTAGTCGAACCACCAATCGGGTTCGTCACAACCAATGGTCTATCGACTATCTCGGGTTCCAGTCCCAACCTATCTACCAGGTCACTAGATATGAAGGAACGGGAAGCCCCGGTATCAAACAAAACTCGAACTGGTACATCATAAATAGAAAGCATACCTTGAATAACAACATTCTTTCCTTTCTCCGCCGCAGTTGGGGCATTCGACGAAGAAGGAACAACATCAATAGCATATGCTTTCACAATCTGCTTCTCCTTAAGAGGTTGCGGACACTTATCCTTGAAATGTCCCACTTGACCACAGTTGAAGCACTTCTTATCTACTGGCTTGGCCCGACAATCTTTAGCATAATGGCCCTTCTTTCCACAGCTGAAGCACTCAACATTCTTCTTGCTCTTTTTCTGTCCACCCTTAGATTGGTCTTGCTTCCTCTTATTCTGAGAGCTATTCTTGCCTCCACCGCCTGCTTGCGGCTTTGGCCCTTCTGCAGATGCAGCCTCAGTCTTTGACTTAGGGTAAAGACTCTCTGATCTCAAAGCTTTCCCTACAATCGATTCAAAAGTCTCATCGATGTGGTTAATAAGCTTTTCCCCCAAATATCCATCCAAGTCAGTAATGAACTTCTCATTCTTCTTCTCAGGAGTGTCAATAAGAGATAGTCCATACTTCGACAAAGTGTCGAACTCAGCAATATAATCAGAAACTGCCCTTCCGTTCTGCTTGAGTTCCAAGAACCTCTTGAACAACACTGACTTCTGGGCAGCTGGAATAAACTTCTCGCTAAAGCGAGCCTTGAACTGATCCCAAGTAACCTGATCTTCTGGAGTAGCTGTTCTAATGGCACTCCACCAATTCATCGCTCGCCCTTGCAGCTGACGAGACGCTAACCTTCTCTTCATCGCATCTTCAAGACCCAAGTCATCGAAGATACGGTCACAGCTATCCATCCAATCCTGAACATCTGTGGCCGACTCCGTCCCGTGGAACGGCTTTCCACCAAGGTTAGTGTAATCCTTGCACAACTGGGCGAAATCGACCCTAGGCGCCTGCACTACTGGGCCAACACCAACTCCGGGATTGGGAACTGCCCCTTGCACTTCACTAAGCATGTCTCTCATGAGGTTAGTAAACATTGCCCTCATGTCAGCGGCATTCCCTTGGTTGGTCCCTCTACCAGCACCCCTCGTGTCTCGGCTCATCGTCAATCTGAAAAAGGGAAACGATTAACGACCCCATAGTGGTGCAAGTGCAGTGCGACTTCATCTTTATACTACTAATAGTATATATATAGCTTTTGAAAACCAAAGTAATCATAAATACGTGCTCTCATATACGTACTATCTCTCCCTGGTGTCTTTCCCTAGGTTAACTACGCAACTTAGAGCTCTGATACCAAGTGTGACGGCCCGCTCCGCACCAACCGACATAAAGTGCGCTGTACACATGTCCAGTTAGCACGGAACGGGTCGTGAGAAGGAAAAGGGAAGAAGGAAATGAACATACGAGAACCTGTAGAATGTCTCACAGCGCATAGAATAAAATATAATAATAACATACTTGACATAAAACAGGTGAGACAGTGCATAAGCTGAAAATTAGAACTAAACATCAAAGCAGCGGAAATCCAAAATACAGCTTATTACAACTTTTCAAACTGTCTCAAAGCAAAAGTAAGATAAATGAGGTACACTATTAATGCCCAAGTAGCGACCACCAACGACACAGGGAGAATGTGTATATATATATATCATACGTGGAAGCCTCCTGCCCGCCTCCGAATCAGCTACTCGCGCATCACCAGCTAACCTGTCTCTAGTCTGCTCGTGTGAGCACCCAGAGTAATAAGAGGAGACATAAAACTCTGGGTCAGACATAAAGCCTGGTATGAGCGATAAGCATCTAAAGTGAACAATAACAGGTAGACTAAAACATACCTGAACCTGGACCTGCAACCAAAGAGTTAGCACTACATACTGTACAACACTCTAAGGTACCATATCAATCGGTGTAAAGATACGGAGGTGGGGGAGGTGTGCATGTCATAATGATGGCAAACAATCAAACATAGCATTCATCCTCACATCTCTCACTCAGTGCATAAAGCATACGATATTCACCACTTCGATCACCCAATATACCTTGCTACGATCACTCTGCCCCATGAAGTCATAAATGGCTCCACTGCACTGATAACGTAGCCACTAATTCCTCGCTGTGTCCACTTGCCCCATGGAGTTATTCACCCCATCTGCGCTGGCTCATAGCCTTACCAATCCTTACTATGTCCACTTGCCCCATGGAGTTGTTCACCCCATCTGCGCTGGCTCATAGTCTTACTACGCATCACCTTGCCCCTCAGGTCATAATGACCCTACTGCACTGATAACGTAGTCTTGCTACCATCACCTTACCCCTCAGGTCATAATGACCCTACTGCACTGATAAGTAGCCATCATTCCTTTTTCGTGGTGAATCAAAGTTATGAACGTCGACAACTCCTTAGCACACGTCCCGCAGCAAAGTCCAACCATGAAGTGAACTCATCGGTTCCCTACTGGATCCTGAGCTCTAACTTCCCATATCGGACTACCTTTCCATCTCGGGTTATTGGTCAATACTGGGTCGGGTCGGGTTCCTCCTCAAGCTATCGGTTCGGGTATCCTCCATCTGTTCGGGTCGGGTCTTCTTCTGGTGCGGTTCGGGTCGGGTGTCCTCCATCGGTTCGGGTCGGGCGTTTCTCCTCGGTTCGGGTCGGGTGCCACTCACACTCCAGTTCATGCTTTCTGTGACGGCCCGCCTCGCACCAGCCTGCATTTCCTCCAAAAGTGCGCTGTACACATGCCCGACTAGCACAAGACGGTCGTCAGAAGAAAGGAAAGAAGGGAATGAACTAATCAAAGAACCTGTAGAATGTCTCACAGCGCATGGAATAAAATATAATAATAACATACTTGACATAAAACAGGCGAGACAGTGCATAAGCTGATAACTAAAACCAACATCAATCTCAAAGCAGCGGAAATCCAAATACAGCTTATTACAATTTTTCCAAATTTACTGTCTCTAAACAAAAGAAAGCTAAAGTAGAAGATACACCAACAATGCCCAAGCAGTGATCTTCAACAACACAGGGAGGATATTATGTATATAGTACGTGGAAGCCTCCTGCTCGTCTCCGGATCATCTACCCGTGCATCACCAGCTAACCTGTCTCTAGTCTGCTCGTGTGAGCACCCAGAGTAATAAGAAGAGACATAAAACTCTGGGTCAGACATAAAGCCTGGTATGAGCGATAAGCATCTAAACAGAGTAATAACAGGTATACTAAACCATACCTGAACCTGGACCTGCAACCAAAGAGTTAGTACCACATACCGTACAATACTCCAAGGTGCCAATAGTAAATAGTGTAAGAATACGGGGGTGGGGTGTGCATGTCACAATGATAGCAAACAAATCATCCATAGCAACCATCCTCACATCTCTCATTCAGTGCGTAAAGCATACGACATCTACCACTTTGGAACACTAGACGAACTGAAGCAACGACGAATCCCGACTTGTAGAAACCCTGCTGTGACCAAGCCAAACACTTGGAGTCATGACCAAACATTTCAATGACCCACTTCATTTGTCGTAGCCCTTGGTTCTACCGATGCCATAATGGCCCTGAATCCGCCTTCGTACCTCCTACCATAGTGGTCCAAAGCTATAGACGTCGATAACTCCTTGGCACGCGTCCCGCAGCAAAGCCCAACCATGAAGCGAACTCGTTGATTCCCATCTGAATCCTGAGCTCTAACTTCTCATTTGGACTTCCTTTGCATCTCGGGTTTGGTCATCATCTTCACCAGATCGGTTCGGATCCCTTCTCTTGGCTTGGATCGGATCGCTGCCTTCTCCTTGTTTCGGTTCGGATCATTGCCCTCTCATCGTTCCGGTTCGGTTCGTGGTGCTCAACTGGTGGCGGTTCGGTTCGTGATGCTCAACTGGTGGCGGTTCGGTTCGTGATGTCCAGCAAATGACAGTTCGGGTTATGACGTCCAGCCTACGATCCGTCCCTCCTCTCCATCTCCGATCCAGTCCTTTGCTTCTACCAGCTCGCATGACCATATGCCAACTCCGCTCCGATCCGTTCCTTCCCCTCCGACCCGATCCGTACCTTTTCCTCCGATCCGATCCGTACCTTTTCCTCCGATCCGATCCGTACCCTGTAGTTTCCAGCAGCTTTCCAGCGAGTGTTTATACACCTCTCGACGGCGTTTTCGACCGATCTAACTATTGAAATCAATCACACAACATACCAAAGAGTCATAGCAACATATAACAGCAACCACAAGTAACAAACAACAATTTAAATGAACCAAAATGGATCAAAAGTGGCCAAAACCTCACATTTTCCTATAATCCCTCTTAATCATGTTTAAGCATATGATTAGCAAAACACATCGAAATTAACCCAAATTTCTAACAGAGCCTTAAAACATTATTTTAGAATTTTAAGAATTTTTCCAGAATTTATTTACGTATAAATTCGCTAATCTTCACTAATTACCCTTAATCACCGTAATTAGTGCAAAAACTATGCAAATCACCCACCTTTGCCACAACTAGATCCCCAAAACTGAAATATGCCCTGATTTGGCATTGTTCCCAATCTTATACAGCAACTCCAACCTTGCTTTGGTGCTTTTCTTCTTAATTTAATGTTTGCTAAGCCTAATCTTCAATTAGAAGGTGATTTTTGGGTGTTTTAGAGAGATTTAGAGAGTGGAGGTCATGACTAGGTTAAGAGGAATGAAAGTGGCGGCTCAAAACTGAAATGGAAGTGATAACCTAACCCTAATCAGTCCTCCTATACCTCTAAACCCGAAATTCCCCTGTGGGCCTAGCTGCTAATCACCCGGTTAAGCCCAATTAAGCTGTTTTTCACCATCTGAAACTTGTTTCAGCCATATCTCCCAAACGGTAAGTCCGTTTGGCTAATGTGACCACTCTACGGAAAGAGAAACCATCATCCGAAGCCAATGGAAGTGGTTTCAGGTCAAAATTCCTTTCCAGTCAAAAGTTATGGCCAAAACAGTGCCAACTAGGGGTAAAATGGTCATTTAAAAATCGGGAAAAATCATGAACATGGGAAATGACCCCAATAGTCGTCTCCCAAAGTTACATGACCATACGACTTCGTATGTGAAAGAAATAAATATCCTACGATCCTATGATGCGTAGAATGCGGGTCGTTACACTCTCCCCCCCTTAAGAAATTTCGTCCCCGAAATTCCTTAATCCCAAAACATACAAGGGATCCCGCATGCCTAACAACCATATACAACAATCAAATATGCAAAACAAGCAAACCAGCCTATCCTAGCATGCGGAAAATCTAAATCGAAGTCAAAATCTTACCAGGCAAAGAGTTCTGGATACTTCTTCTTTATGTCCTCCTCTGTTTCCCAAGTACAATCATTCTCGTCCTCGCTCCACTGTACCTTGACTAGCTTCACCGCCTTCCTTCGAAGTTGCTTCATGTCGTGCGCGACAATACGGGCCGACTTGCGGTTCCCAACCGCCTCGGGTTCTACTTCGAAGTCCTCTAACTGATCAGGTGAAATAGTCATATCTGAGTCGTGAACGAACTTCCTTAGTTGGGAAACATGAAATACGTTATGAACTCCCGCCATCTTCTCTGGTAAGTCTATCCTATACGCCAAATTCCCGACTAGTTCAAGAACAGGGAATGGACCAACAAATCTTGGTGCCAACTTGCCTCTCCTGCCAAATCGTATTACGCTCTTCAACGGAGAAATCTTGACAAACACCAAGTCGCCAACGGAGAATTTTAAGTCTCTTCTCCTCTTATCAGCATAACTCTTCTGCCTATCCTGGGCAGCCTTCATTCGTTGTTGAATGATCTTAATCTTATATGAAGTTTCCCTCACCACATCTGGTCCAAGCATAAACTTCTCGCCAGTCTCTATCCAACATGATGGTGAGTTGCATGGTCTTCCGTACAAAGCTTCAAACGGAGCCATATCGATACTGGATTGGTAGCTATTATTATATGCAAACTCTACTAGATGCAAATGGTCATCCCATGATCCACCAAAATCCAATATACATGCTCTCAAGAGGTCTTCCAAAATACGGTTCATCCTCTCCGTCTGACCGTCGGTCTGAGGATGATATGCGGTACTGAGATGTAACTCTGACCCTAGAGCCTCTTGTAAGCTCTTCCAAAACCCACTAGTGAACAACGGGTCTCGGTCGCTCACAATGCTTTTAGGTACTCCATGAAATCTCACTACCCACTTCATATACAATTCTGCTAACTTAGCTGCCGTTCTGGTCGATTTGACTGGTATAAACCTTGCACTTTTAGTCAGTCGATCTACAATTACCCAAATGCTGTCATATCCCGATCTAGTCCTTGGTAAACCATCGATGAAATCCATCGAGACTTGCTCCCATTTCCATTCGGGAATTTCTAAGGGCTGTAACAACCCACTAGGCTTCTTTTGCTCGGCTTTAACTAGCTGGCAACTCATGCACTTGGATATAAACTTCCCAACGTCTCTTTTCATCCCTTCCCAGTAGTAAGTCTGCTTCATATCTCGATACATCTTGTTACCACCGGGGTGTATAGTCAGCTTTGAGTGATGACATTCTCTAAGCACTTCATCTCTCAATCCATTGACATTGGGTACAACAAGCTTTCCCTTCTTTCTAAGCCATCCATCTCGATCAAGCCCATACTTGTTCATCTCCTCACCGATACCCATCTCTAACTTGGAGATGATTTCCAATAGGTTAGGATCGTCCCTCTGACTAGAGCCGATCCGCTCAATCAAAGTGGGTCTGATCGTCAAACTTGCTAACATTTCTGGATCCAATTCGCACTTTGGTCTGAAATCAAACCCCGCGATAAACTCCAGTTGCTTCCATTCAAGGAACATAGCCCCTAAGCTGGCATGTCTTCTACTCAATGCATCAGCCACCACATTGCCCTTTCCTGGTGTGTATGCGATGTCAAAATCATAGGAAGCTAAGAACTCTAACCATCTCTGCTGACGGAGATTTAAATCCTTCTGGGAGAATAGATACTTCAGCGACTTATGATCTGTAAACAGCTCAAATCTTTCTCCCAAGAGATAGTGTCTCCACATTTTTAACGCGAACACGATTGCTGCCAATTCTAAATCATGGGTAGGGTATCTTCTCTCGTGCGGTTTCAATTGCCGACTTGCGTAAGCTACAACCCTACCGCCTTGCATCAATACAGCACCCAGTCCGGTACCACAGGCATCCGTGTATACCGTCACCTCTTCATCCCCCTTAGGAATGACTAACACTGGTGCGCTTGCCAACTTGTCCTTTAGACTTTTGAATGCATTCTCGCACCTTTCATCCCAGACAAAAGCTTGATTCTTCTTGGTCAACTGGGTCAATGGTGCTGCTATCTTGGAGAAACCTTGGATAAACTTACGATAATATCCCGCTAATCCCAAGAAACTTCTTACCTCTGTTGCATTCTTGGGCGTAGGCCAATCCTGTACCGTAGCCACCTTCGCTGGGTCCACGGCAATACCATTCTCTGATACAACATGGCCCAAGAACCTCACTTCCCTCTTCCAGAAGTGACACTTAGAAAACTTTGCTTTCAATTGGTGTTTTCTCAACACCTCCATCACTATTCTTAAATGTCCCTTGTGTTCTTCCTCTGCCCTCGAGTAGACCAAAATATCATCAACGAACACAAGGACAAACTTATTCAACTGATCTCTGAATACCCTATTCATAAGATCCACAAAATATGCTGGGGCATTGGTCAGCCCGAATGGCATGACCAACCACTCATAAAACCCAGACGGCGTCCGAAATGCCGTTTTAGCTATACTCTCAGCTTCCACTCTAAGCTGATGAAAACCTGTCGCGAGATCTAACTGAGAAAATACTCTCGCGCCACTCAACTGATCGAACAAATCATCTATCCGCGGTAGAGGATACTTGTTCTTCCTCGTCACTTTATTCAACTCGCGGTAGTCTACACACAAACGAAGGGAACCATCCGCCTTGGTAGCAAACACAACTGGTGCTCCCCATTCAGAAACACTCCTTCTGATAAATCCCTTCTTCAAAAGATCGCTGACTTGCACCTCGAGCTCTCGCTGCTCTCTTGGTGCCATACGACGAAGTGGCATCACTATAGGCCTGGCATCTTTTACCAAATCAATACGAAACTCAATCTCTCGGTGTGGTGGAAGTCCGGTCACTTCTTCGAAAACATCCGGATACTGGCCAACCACGGCCAAACCTGACAACTCACTATGCGGAATGTCGAGGGAGTTTAGAAAACTAGCCAATACCCCCTTACTGGGTAGACCACCAAACACTATCCTCCGCCCATCATCCGCTCTAGCTGTCACCAACAAGCCCTCACAGTCTACCACCACCCCGTATCTTTGGAGCCAATCTACTCCCAAAATAATGCCAAACCTAGTAAAGCCCAAAACAAAGCAATCACAAACAAACATGCATCCATGACTCGATAAGACCACATTACGACAAATCATGCTAAGGCTAGTCGAACCACCAATCGGGTTCGTCACTACTAAAGGTCCATCGACAATCTCGGGCTCCAATCCCAACCTATCTACCAGGTCACTAGATATGAAAGAACTGGAAGCTCCGGTATCAAACAAAACTCTAACAGGAACATCGTAAACAGAAAGCATACCTTGAATGACGACATTCTTTCCCTTCTCCGCCGCAGTTGGGGCATTCGACGAAGAAGGAATAGCATTAAGGGCATATGCTTTCACCATTTGCTTTTCTTTAGGGGGCTGTGGACACTTGTCCTTGTGATGTCCCATCTGGCCACAGTTGAAGCACTTCCTATCCGCTGGCTTGGCCCGACAATTACTAGCATAATGGCCCTTCTTACCACAGCTGAAGCACTCCACATCTTGCTTATTCTTTTTCTTCTGGCCATCCTTAGCCTGATTCTGCTTTCTCTTATTCTGAGAACCACCTTTGCCTCCACCACTTGCTTGTGGTTTTGGCTCTTCTGCAGATGAAACCTCAGTTTTCGGCTTAGGGTAGAGACTTTCTGACCTTAACGCTTTCCCCACAATCGATTCAAACGTCTCATCGATGTGGTTAATAAGTTTTTCCCCCAAGTACTGATCCAAACCAGTTATGAATTTCTCATTCTTTTTCTCGGCAGTATCAATAAGAGATAACCCGTACTTCGACAAAGTGTCAAATTCAGCAATGTACTCCGAGACAGCTCTGCCATTCTGCTTGAGCTCCAAGAACCTCTTGAACAACACTGACTTCTGGGCAGCTGGAATGAACTTCTCGCTAAAGCGAGCCTTAAACTGCTCCCAAGTAATCTGGTCTTCGGGAGTAGCTGCCTTTATAGCATTCCACCAATTCATCGCCCGCCCTTGCAGCTGACGGGACGCTAGCTTCCTCTTCATTGCATCCTCGATACCCAAATCCTCGAAGATACGTTCGCAACTATCCACCCAATCTTGAACATCCGTAGCCGACTCCGTTCCGTGGAACGGCTTCCCACCAAGACTAGTATAATCCTTATTCAGCTTGGCGAAGTCGACTCTTGGCGCCTGCACTATTGGACCACCACCATTTCCACCATTGGGAGCTGCCCTCTGTACATCTCTAAGCAACTCTCTCATGAGGTCAGTAAACATCGTCCTCATGTCAGCAGCATTCCCATTATTGGCTCCCCTACCAGCACCTCTAGTATCTCGGCTCATCGTCAATCTGAAAAAGGAAACGATTAACGATTCCATAGTGGTGCTAGTGCAGTACGACTTCATCCTTATACTACTAATAGTATATATATATATATAGCTTTTAAAAACCAAAGTAATCACAAATACGCTCCCTCGTATACGTATATTATCTCTCCCTGATAACTTCCCTAAGTTAACTACGCAACCTAGAGCTCTGATACTAAGTGTGACGGCCCGCCTCGCACCAGCCTGCATTTCCTCCAAAAGTGCGCTGTACACATGCCCGACTAGCACAAGACGGTCGTCAGAAGAAAGGAAAGAAGGGAATGAACTAATCAAAGAACCTGTAGAATGTCTCACAGCGCATGGAATAAAATATAATAATAACATACTTGACATAAAACAGGCGAGACAGTGCATAAGCTGATAACTAAAACCAACATCAATCTCAAAGCAGCGGAAATCCAAATACAGCTTATTACAATTTTTCCAAATTTACTGTCTCTAAACAAAAGAAAGCTAAAGTAGAAGATACACCAACAATGCCCAAGCAGTGATCTTCAACAACACAGGGAGGATATTATGTATATAGTACGTGGAAGCCTCCTGCTCGTCTCCGGATCATCTACCCGTGCATCACCAGCTAACCTGTCTCTAGTCTGCTCGTGTGAGCACCCAGAGTAATAAGAAGAGACATAAAACTCTGGGTCAGACATAAAGCCTGGTATGAGCGATAAGCATCTAAACAGAGTAATAACAGGTATACTAAACCATACCTGAACCTGGACCTGCAACCAAAGAGTTAGTACCACATACCGTACAATACTCCAAGGTGCCAATAGTAAATAGTGTAAGAATACGGGGGTGGGGTGTGCATGTCACAATGATAGCAAACAAATCATCCATAGCAACCATCCTCACATCTCTCATTCAGTGCGTAAAGCATACGACATCTACCACTTTGGAACACTAGACGAACTGAAGCAACGACGAATCCCGACTTGTAGAAACCCTGCTGTGACCAAGCCAAACACTTGGAGTCATGACCAAACATTTCAATGACCCACTTCATTGGTCGTAGCCCTTGGTTCTACCGATGCCATAATGGCCCTGAATCCGCCTTCGTACCTCCTACCATAGTGGTCCAAAGCTATAGACGTCGATAACTCCTTGGCACGCGTCCCGCAGCAAAGCCCAACCATGAAGCGAACTCGTTGATTCCCATCTGAATCCTGAGCTCTAACTTCTCATTTGGACTTCCTTTGCATCTCGGGTTTGGTCATCATCTTCACCAGATCGGTTCAGATCCCTTCTCTTGGCTTGGATCGGATCGCTGCCTTCTCCTTGTTTCGGTTCGGATCATTGCCCTCTCATCGTTCCGGTTCGGTTCGTGGTGCTCAACTGGTGGCGGTTCGGTTCGTGATGCTCAACTGGTGGCGGTTCGGTTCGTGATGTCCAGCAAATGACAGTTCGGGTTATGACGTCCAGCCTACGATCCGTCCCTCCTCTCCATCTCCGATCCAGTCCTTTGCTTCTACCAGCTCGCATGACCATATGCCAACTCCGCTCCGATCCGTTCCTTCCCCTCCGACCCGATCCGTACCTTTTCCTCCGATCCGATCCGTACCTTTTCCTCCGATCCGATCCGTACCCTGTAGTTTCCAGCAGCTTTCCAGCGAGTGTTTATACACCTCTCGACGGCGTTTTCGACCGATCTAACTATTGAAATCAATCACACAACATACCAAAGAGTCATAGCAACATATAACAGCAACCACAAGTAACAAACAACAATTTAAATGAACCAAAATGGATCAAAAGTGGCCAAAACCTCACATTTTCCTATAATCCCTCTTAATCATGTTTAAGCATATGATTAGCAAAACACATCGAAATTAACCCAAATTTCTAACAGAGCCTTAAAACATTATTTTAGAATTTTAAGAATTTTTCCAGAATTTATTTACGTATAAATTCGCTAATCTTCACTAATTACCCTTAATCACCGTAATTAGTGCAAAAACTATGCAAATCACTCACCTTTGCCACAACTAGATCCCCAAAACTGAAATATGCCCTGATTTGGCACTGTTCCCAATCTTATACAGCAGCTCCAACCTTGCTTTGGTGCTTTTCTTCTTAATTTAATGTTTGCTAAGCCTAATCTTCAATTAGAAGGTGATTTTTGGGTGTTTTAGAGAGATTTAGAGAGTGGAGGCCATGACTAGGTTAAGAGGAATGAAAGTGGCGGCTCAAAACTGAAATGGAAGTGATAACCTAACCCTAATCAGTCCTCCTATACCTCTAAACCCGAAATTCCCCTGTGGGCCTAGCTGCTAATCACCCGGTTAAGCCCAATTAAGCTGTTTTTCACCATCTGAAACTTGTTTCAGCTATATCTCCCAAACGGTAAGTCCGTTTGGCTAATGTGACCACTCTACGGAAAGAGAAACCATCATCCGAAGCCAATGGAAGTGGTTTCAGGTCAAAATTCCTTTCCAGTCAAAAGTTATGGCCAAAACAGTGCCAACTAGGGGTAAAATGGTCATTTAAAAATCGGGAAAAATCATGAACATGGGAAATGACCCCAATAGTCGTCTCCCAAAGTTACATGACCATACGACTTCGTATGTGAAAGAAATAAATATCCTACGATCCTATGATGCGTAGAATGCGGGTCGTTACACTTTCGCTCCGATCCGCCTCCTCATCCTTTACGTGCGTCGATCTCATCCTTTACCCTGCACTATTTTCTGAAACTGTTCCAGCAAGTGTTTACGCCATTCGACGACGTTTTCGACCATTCTAACTATTGAAATCAATCATAAAGCATTTCATACAGTCACAGCAACATGCATGATCAACCACAAACATCAAAACATCAATATGATAGGTAAAAATGGATCAAACATACCCAAAATCTCATATTTCCCCTTAAGCATGTTTAGGTGAAACTAATGATAGGATTAGCAAAACTTAACCAAATTAACCCAAATTCATATCAGAGGTCTAAAACATCATTTAAGAATTTATGAATATTTTTCCCGAATTTTATCATGTTTAAATTCGCTAATTAGCACTAATTACCCTTAACTAGCCATAATTAGTGTAAAACTAAGCAAATCACTCACCTTAGCCACAAATAAACTAAGATCTGAAATAAATCTCTGATTTGATGTGAATCTCTATGCTAAACAGCAGCTCCAATGTTGATTTGGTGTAGATCTTCCTTGATTAGGGGTTGCTAAGCCAAATCCTTGACCAAAAGGTGATTTGGAGGTGATTTAGAGGTTAGAGGCCATTTTTGGGGTTCCTTGGTGATAAGTGGAGGCTAGAAAACTGAAATGGAATGATTCTCTATCTCATTTCAGCCTTCCCATAACCCTAATCCCGAAATGGGTTATGGGCCTACTCACTAATCACCCGATTTGGCCCGGTTAAGCAGTTTTTCACCTTCCAAACCTTATTTCAGCCATATCTCCCAAACGGTAAGTCCGTTTGGCTATTATGACCACTCTACGGAAAGGTAAACCATCAAACGAATCCAATGCAAGTAGTTTCAGGTCAAAATTCCTTTTCAATCAAAAGTTATGGCCAAAACAGTACCAACCAAGGGCAAAATGGTCATTTAAAAATCAACAAAAATCATGAACATGGGAAATGACTCTAATGGATGTTTCCCAAAGTTACATGACCATACGACTTCATATGAGAAAGAAATAAATATTCTACGATCCCCCGATGCGTAGAATGCGGGTCATTACAGATCTTCTCAATATAATGATATTGATCAAAAGAAAATCCCTTTTCAGACCAAGTAATCTTAATGTCGAGAATTACACTTGCTTCACCTAGATCTTTCATACTAAAAATGATTTTCAACAAATATTTAACAGTGTTTAAGGCATGAATGTTTGTCCTAAAGATAAGGTCATCTACACATAAATGTAAAATAGCACAAATGTCATTTTCAGATTTATAATAGGTACACTTTTCACTTTCATTAACCTTAAAACCAGTGAAATCGTTAAATTAACAAATTTTCAATGTCATTACTTAGGTGCTTGTTTTAAACCATATAAAGGTTTATCTAACTTGTGAACTTTATACTCTTGACCATAAACTACATAACCTTCAAGGTTTCCCATATAAATTCCCACTTTTAGTTCACCCATATAAAAAGCAATTTTGACATCCATTTGTTGTACGATCAAATCATGAACAAAAGCAAGTGAATTAGTACTCGAATGAATGCAGCTCTAGCTACATGTGAAAAAGTGTCAAAATTTTTATATTTTCTCTTTGCATAAATCTTTTAGCTATCATTTATATTTATCAACTTTGTCATCATGACTTAATTTCTTTTTAATTACTCATTTACAGCTGATACATTTACATCTAGGTATTAAATCTAATAAGTACCAAGTCTTATAGGATTCCAAAGAATCCATCTCATCATTTATAGTCTCTTGCCAAAATCAACATCTAATGAAGATAAGGCTTTTTGGTGATTTATAAGATCCTCCTCTATAGTAAAGGCGCAAAATTATGAGCCAAAATATATGTGATTGTTGCACTTTTACTTATTCTAGGTTCATTTTCAAAAAAAAAATCATTTTATTAATAGACACAGTGTTACTAGATATTCCCCCACTATTCCTCAATTTAACAATTCATAAAAAATCAACATCATTAGACTCTATATAGTATATGTATTTTGATCATTGTGTAAATGCACCAGAATTAAGTAAAATAACAACAAGTAATTCAGTTAAAGTTCTATTTTCCTTTGAGCTTTAGCACTCGTTTTATATGAATATGGTGTAGTTCGTTCATGTATTATTCCATGTGAGTTATAAAATTCAATGAACATACTTGATCCATATTAGGTTCCTCTATGACCATGCAATATATTAATCTTCTTATTGTACTAATTTCAATTTTAGTTATAAAAGAATTAAACATGTACTATTCCATTTAAGTTATAAATTTCACTGATAAAGTAGCGGTGTGCATTTCTAGTCGAAGTATCATCATTCTCATGTATATCATATGAATCAAGTCTAAAGTTTTTGGTTCCCTAATTATAAATTAGTGAAGTTTTGTTAAAAAAATTGCTTGACTACAAGATTCACATTTTTAGGATCATTTAGTGACAGTTCAAGGATTAAACCTAAGTTAGCCATAATCTTTATTATTCATTTATTCACGTGACACAATCTAGAGTGTCAGATATCAAAATCACAGACCATAAAGCATAAGCTGACATTTTATTGCATTCAGCATTCCATTTGTAGCAAAACCCCTACACATAAACATGCCATTTTCAGTGGTATCTGAATCAGCCCCAATAGTTGGTGTAAACCAAGCCTAATTAAGAAGAAAACCTAAAAGAGATTCCTGATTATGTATGAAGTGTCATGACACCTTTCAAAATGATGGACTTTTCAGAGTTAAACTTTGGCGCAATGTTTCCAATCCTAGCAACAATAATGGTGTGAGAATGTCCCACTAACATTTCCTTTTCATTAGTATATATGCTTGTTTTGAACATCGTACGGTCATGCAGACATGATGTGTAGCATCGGTATCTAACAAGATGAATCTCATCTGTACTCACAATCGTGAAGGGCCCCTTGGTTATGTTAGCTTACGATGAAGAGCTAGGGTTATTCTGACACCTGCATGTATGACCTAGTTTTCAATAGTTGAAACAAATGAACGACTATCCAAAGTCATTCTTTTAGGATGGTTTATGTTGACCTTTTCTATTTCTTCCTTGTTGTCGTTTTGATTAGGCTTGTTGTCTAATTCTTAAAAATTTTGAAGTTCGGTTTTAAAGTTGAAGCCTACTTAATGTTGCTTGAAACAACATGCATTGCTTTCTTTATATCATATTTACGGGATTCGTCCTCAATATGAAGGCGAATTGTGACGACCGCCCACAAACCATGCACTAAATAAGAGGAATAATGCGCTGAAAGACATGCCAGGTGTAACACCCCGCGAATTCTATAACTATGAAATTCACAAATTAAAGTATAATTAATCTGAAATCAAAGAACTAAGGGAAATGGGATACGCCATTGCGTTCGTCTCGGAAAAATACGCGAAATAGAGTCCGAGTTTTCGAAAAACGGAGTCCGTATGAAGAAGATATGGCCTTCGGAAGTTTTTAAATTAAGTTTAAAATTCAAACAGAATAAAATAGCTCAGGAAATCAAATTTAAATTCCAAAATGGGGCCCAATAACGCACCCAGGTCGACTGGGCTGTCGACCTGGTCTAGCCAGGTCGACAGGGCTGTCGACAGGGCTGTCGACAGGCGTGTCGACCTGGTCCAGAGCCAGGTCGAACCCAGCCCAACCTGGCTGGCCTATTCTATGTTGGTCGATTTTCTGCAGTCTGCTTTGTCATTAGGGCTAGGTGGCAGGCTCTAATTGGTCTCTCCTTAGGATGAATGGCTACGATCAATCCAAGCAACATCAATGGTCCTAATCGGTTCATAACCCCTATAAAAATGACCCTAGACTCAACCCTAATCTATTCATTCAAAAATAAGAACAAAGCCGCCATGTTGCTGAGGAACGACTAAGAGTAGCCACCAATTGGAGAGAGGATTAGGAGGCAAATTCTAAAGCATCAAGCAACCTAAACAAATCAAATCAACAAGGAATCGCATCTTCAAATCCCTAAATTTGAGAATTCGCCACACAATTGTAAGTAGAGTATTACTTTGGTATGAACAAATAATTGTGTTGGTTTGTATATTTGATTTGTGGCGATAAAGTAATTCATATTTGTGCGTTACTATGATTCTTATCGATTTGGAATATTGTATACGTTTGGATATTCTCGAATTATGTTATTCATTATGAAAAACTACATGTTTGCGGTAGTTTTATGCAAGTATACGTTTGGAATATTCGCAAATTATGTAATCCATGTTGAAGCTACATGTATGTAGTTGATTAATTGAAATTCATGCAAGTTTGGGGTTTTGCTACTATGCCATCATAATGTATATTTTGTACAAAAATCATTTTGTACGTAATTGGAACAAATTTGGGTTATTATAGTTCATATGAAACTATGTTGAAATTTTGGCATCATGATCTATGTATTAAGCCATGCTTTTGTACTAGAAAACCTATTTGCAAACTTATGAATATGACAAGGCTATGATTGATATTTTGCATAATTGAAATCCATGTTAGGTCTATATTGTTAACAAGAATTATATGATGACATGTGTGGCACATAGCTAGGTTAGATTCAAAAATCCCTTTTTGCAAGTTTGCATGACTAAAGTGAAAATCATGATTTCATGTTAGAAATATTTATGCCATGGGTATGTGGAAAGATTTAATCATGACTAAGTTGAACTATACTTTTGTGTTAGTAACAAAAGTAAACACCTTTGTAAACATGTAGTAATCTTATGAACATGATTTGCTTATGTTTGACATTATGCCTGAATAAAAATATAGGGTTATGTTGTAGTTAAGCCTATGTGTCAATAGTGATATTCTTAACTTAACTACAAGTTTACACGGTTTGATTCATGTCACTTATGCTTTATGACCAAAGTATATGTTACTACTATGCAAGTACACCAATTTCTATTTTGTAGTTCCAACGTCACATTGCAAGTTCATGCGTTCACATTCCCCTTTTTGTGTATGTAATCTCGCTTTAAGCCTCCCCTTTTCGCATGGCTAAGTTGGGCTTAAAAGGGCTAAGCCCAACATATATAAATAATAAACGAACGTGTTAAACGGGGGAAAATAACGTTGGGTTAACTTAATTAATAAATGAAAACATAAAGTAGAAGGGCCCAAATTCAAGTATGGGTTGGGCCCATGATTGGTGTAACCTTTACACCATTATCTTAATAATGGGCCGCAAATATTTACATATAAGAAAATAAAGAAGAAAGACAAAATATGTGAATGTAGAACATACGATGTGTTTAACCCGAGGTTGGATTGAGTTGTGATGTAAACCTGCCCGGAACCGCCCGGCTGTCCAGTAGTCACAACAATACCTATCCAATGTGGGAGGTTAAACATGGAGCCCAATAAGGACCCGAGGTTAGACTGAGTTGTGGCGTAAGACTGCCCGGAACCAACCGGCAACAGGCAGCCACAACAATACCTGTCTAATGTGAGAGGTCAAGGCTTTAATAAGACAATTAAAGCTGAGTCAGGATTGTTAGGATTAAGTGAACTAAAGACTTAATCAAAATGGAACATGCTAAACTAAACGGACTGGTGGGGGTTAGGTTAGAAAACACTTAACCAACTTAGCATGTTGGCTAGAGATAGAAAACCTAGTAACGGGGGACCCCTTTCAGCAGTAACCCTAAAAGGTGTATCTTGATACCCTGAAACTAGGCAGGGTGGGGCACGATTACTGGGCTGATTGTAAGAGGTCAAATCGACGGCGGTGGTGTAGCAGTGTAGGTTCTAACGGGGTGCAGGCGTGCACACACTCCGGCGCAGAAAAATAAAGCACTGGGCACCAGTAGCATACCTGTGCATTCTAAGGTTGTGTCGGGCCGCCGCCATGGGACTTGATACACCCCATGGTGGGACCAGCATAGGTAACTACAACATCGGGGGCCGTAAGACACATGTAACTATGCGAGTAGGAGCCGATCATCATAGAATGGATCACATCACCCTAGTTATGGGGTGCCAGTTGGGAACTAGTTTATATGGGTTCAGAGATTACCATGGGGTACGATAGTATATTCGACCCTAGACAACTTAACCAAGTTTATAGTGCTTTCCCACTTCTTGTTTATACTTATCATACCCAGTTCTTTATTCATAGACAGAATAGTACTAGACTTACTCAGGCTTTATTTCTGACTCTACTTTTCTTTCGTCTTCTTTTCTTCTGTTTCCCCCCCTAGGTCCACAGGGAGGGAACACTACAGCTTAACCAGTCTTAACATCCAGCTTGAAGAAGAGAAATGTATTGCTTGGACCTTTTCGTTTTGAACTATGGCTTTGGACAACCACTATGGGGCTTTTGCAGTTTATCTATGTTTTATTTATGCTTCTTTAAATGATGTAATCAAGACAGATTATGAAAGTATTATGTTATGTTTTTGGAAAGGATGTAAGACAATTATGGTGATGTTGTTGTAACACGTATTTGCCTTTATGAAATAAAAGTTCTTGTTCTTCCGCTGTTTACAAATATGTGTTCTTATATCTGTCTTGTATATCTGTGACTTATACTTATAAACCTCCACCAAAATTAGGGCATTCCCTTTGAGAGTGGTTCTAACGGAGGTGGGGTGTTTCACCAGGCAGCTATAAACGATCATCATAGGTAACCAACAACATCATAACATGTCGTAGAACTCACAATGCAAGGATAAAATATAATAGAACATACACAACAAGTAGAAATAACGGAGCATCATATAGAAAACTTTTTGATAACTTTCACAACATCCTGAAAGGTTATCCATACATCATAGGAATATCAAAGTTTGTACATGAAGTTTTATTACAACACTCATAGAGAAACTCAAACAGCGGAAATAGAAATACTAGATAGTAAGTAAGATAATACGCCAGCCTCCTGCTCGCCTCTGAATTGCAACATCGTCCTCACTAAGTTATCACATGTCACCTTCCACCCAGTCTTCCCATCCACAACCGGATGAACAACCCAAGGTAATAAGAGGGAAACATAAAACCTTGAGTCAGACAACAGTCTTAGTGAGTGATAAAACAACTAACAAACATCAACAATAAAGTATATGAGAATAGGTAAATAAACAAACTATTCTACTCACAATGCCAGAGAAGAACTCAACCTCATCTTCCCCACATCGGACAGTGATAGCCTTTACATCAAACACATCAACCATACATCCATGGTAATCGTAACAATTATTCATTCATCGTAATCAGAAGTAAACACTACTAGCACTCATAACATCCATATTATTTGTATCTCACATAAATCATCCTAATCGAATTTAACATCCCTCAAGCACGAGCCTCGGATGCCTAAACCAATATCAGACAAGCACCCAAGAAACATCTCCTTTGATGTTGGATAATTTACGTGAGACAGTACAAAAAGGGCAACTAATCAACTATGACAAACTCTGGCTATCACCGCCAATCCATCTTCGAAACCATCGTTAATCGTATGACGACCAACCTTCCCATAAGTTAAGGGCTAATGATAACCCCTGTTCTAGCATAAACTCCATACACTTCAACGACATGTATGTTTGTCCAACCTTGACAACTAGGCCTTTCAACGATACCAAGAGTGCTCGACCAGCAACCTTCTAGTCTTTTGGGTGCCCCCATTGTACCCTTCTTTGAGCCTGCTAGAACTTACGACAACGATAACTTCTCCTCCTTCGCATCTCTTGTCATCCAACCTGACTACTTTTCATAGCTCAAGCAACCTTCTCAAGAAACCATTATCCACCAACTCACGATCTTTGAGTTGTCATCTCATTCGTTGTTCACGGATCAACGAACACATTCAAAACTTCGAATATTCGCACTTGAATTTACTTTGAAGTCACAACATTACTAAGCTAAATTATATCACTGGGCTGCGGATAGGGTTCAGGGGGTTGCCCCCAAAATATTTTTTTAGGCCCTTTTGTTCAAATCTGGATTGTACCCGAAAAATATAATTTTTTAGAAATAACCCTATGTGACTGACCCATCCTCTTGGTGCCGACCGGCCCAACCTCTACACGACCAACCCACACAACTCGACCCAACATCCTGAGCAACGACCGACCCAGTCTTTGCCTTGGTCATGACCGACCGACCCGGTTCCTTCTGACCGACCCTCCTTGGACTGACCCAATGCGGACCCTTCTGACCGACCCGGTTCCTTCAGACCGACCCCTTTTGCTTCAAACATAACCGACCCGACCAGCCACTAGTGCGCGACCGAACCATGGAGTTAATGACCGACCTGAACCCTTTTCCACGTGTCAACATCTGACCACCGACCTAGTCTTGAACGTCCGACCCAGTCATGACTGACCGACCCATGTATGTTGACCGACCGGAGATGTATACTATAATTTGTACTACACTTGTACCACAATGTACTAAAGTACCGGCAAAAAACCTGCACAACCCCAAATCAACACAATCGACGAAGTATACTCATCTAATTCATCCAATTTAACCGCAAACATGTTATGAAATCACTAACAACATGAATATGACAATTTTCACTAAAATTATACAAATTCCACCAAAATCATGATAAATGAATATATGAACATAATTATGGATCTAACTTGCATAAACATATGAAATAGCGTAGAAATTACCAGTTTTAATTTGCTAAATTAGATCTTATGGAGATTCATATGAAAAAAAACTTACCATGGTGTAGATCTAAGGAAAACAACTTGATTTGATGAAAACATGATCAAACATTCGTACACTTGATTGAATCCGTGTGAGAGATGCATATCACTCACCAATTCTCCAAAACAAGCTAAAAGCAATGAATAGTGATTTCGGGCAACGAATAATTTGATCTAAACCCTTCGAGTCGATGATCTGTCCCCCTTGGATTTGCGTATATTTAGCCTCAAATAATGTAGATCTTTGATTCTTTAAGCTTTAATGGTGGAAAGGTGTAGGCAATGGAGGAATGGAGGACCTCTAGCTCTTCCAATTGAGAGAACAGAGAAAGTAAAGTATTGTCCATGCCTTCTACCCCTATTTATAGCCTTTCACCAGCCCACTAATGGGCCTCTCCAAATCAATCCATTATGGCTTACAAAACCTGAACAACCAACTGTTAAACCTTAAAACAGCGATTCCTCCCAAACAGTCGAACCTAAACTTTAATGTGACCAATCTACGGAAAGGGAGTCATCATTTCCTTTCCAATGGAACAGGTCTTAATAACCGATTCAACCTGAGTCAAAAGTTATGCCCTGTACAAGATGTATAGGGGAAAATGGGTCACAAATGAAATTGGTAAAAATTATCGATATGTCTCACATCCCCATAAGCAACATATTAAAATAAGAGAATGATCCAACCCTCTGGGAATACAATAAAAATAATTTACGATCCTCCAATACGTAAAATGTGGGTTGTTACATTCTCCCCCACTTTAGGAATTTCACCCCCAAAATCCCAAACAACACAAGTAACTATCACAATTCTGCATGCCTATCACTAATGAGCAGCCAATTTTATCATCCATAGCCCTATACTAGCATGTAGAATTCTAAAACAACCATAGCACAAGTTACAACTATGTAAGGCGATATGATATTAACGGGTCATACCTAGGAAAAGTTCTGGATGTGTCGCCTTTATTCTCTCTTCCGTCAGCAACGAACAATCGTTGCCATCCTCACTCCATTGTACGTTGACTAGCTTAACTGTTTTCCTCCTAAGTTGTTTCATATCATTCCCCACAAAATGAAGCGGCTTATGAGGTCTCGCAACTACGGCCTTGACTTTTAGGTCTTCATACTGCTCTGGAGATACCACCATATTCGAATCATGCGCGTACTTTTGTAGAAACGACACATGCAAAACATTATGCACACTCGACATCTTCTCGGGTAACTCCAATCTATATGCAAGCTTTCCAATTCGCTCGACTATCGGAAATGGTCCAGCGAACATTGGAGCTAGCTTTCCTTTGTTTCCAAATCAAACCACATGCTTCAACAGCGAAATCTTGATGAAAACCATATCACCAATGCCGATTTCCAAATCTTTTCGACGCTTATCAGCATAACTCTTCTGATGATCTTGGGCTGCCTTCATTTGTTTCCAAACGATCTTGATACAATCCAAGGTCTCTCTAATCATCTTAGGCCCAACTACCAACTTATCTCCAGTTTCTAACCAACATGCTGGAGAATTGCACGACCTCCCATACAATTCCTTATATGGAGCCATCCTAATGCTAGACCGGTAGCTATTATTATATGCAAACTCAAATAGATGTAGATGGTCTTTCCACGATCCTCCGAAGTCTGACACACATGCCCTTAGGAGATCTTCCAAAACTCGGTTACCCCTCTCGGTTTGACCATAAGTTTGGGGATGATAAGCCGTATTGAAACACAATTCGGTTCCAAAAGCTTCTGGCAAACTTTTCCAAAATCCACTCATAAATAACGGATCTCGGTCAGTCACTATACTCCTTGGGATACCATGGTATCGAACTATCCATTTCACATAAAGTTCAGCCAACTTCGATGATGTCCTAGTCGATCTGACAGGAATAAATCTTATAATTTTGGTCAAACGATCCATGATGACCCAAACTCCTTCGTTTCCTGCCCTTGTTCTAGGTAGTCTATCGATAAAGTCCATCGATATCTTCTCCTATTTCCATGTATGAACTTCCAATGGCTGAAGCAATCCACTCGGCTTCTTCTGTTTAGCTTTCACCAACTGACAGTTCCTGCACTTGTGTAACAACCTGGAATTTTAGGGGTAAATTTAAAATTTATTTTGAGTAATTTTAATGAGTTTTTGATATTTAAAATGATTTATTTAAAATAATAATGATTAAGAATTGAAGTTAGAATGAATAATTTAATTTTAATTATAAAAGGAGTTAGAAATAGCGCTGTAGTTTGAAAAGTCAAACTTGAACTTTGACTGACCACACATGATGCAAAATTAAACGGATTTTAGTGAAACCAAAAATACTAGAATCTATTTAAAAATATCTTTCTAACGAATCCGAAAAATCGAAATTTCATAGCGGGAATCAAAAGTTATGCCCAGTTTAAATTTAGAAAGGTCGCTATGAAATATATAAAGGTCAAAAATGCTACTTTTCACATACGAAGGAATTTTGGACTCGAAACCACTTCCATTGAGTTTAGAATGACGTTTCTGCATTGAAAAACAGTAAACACTTATATATTTCGAGTTTCGGAAATTATTTGTTTAAAAACGTATTTTTAATATTAAATATATACGCCTTGAAAAAGGCCATTTTTTAAAAAGTCTCAGAATTCGACGAAAATAATTTTGTTGGATTCGTATCGTCATAAGAAAGCTAAAAATATTTTTTTTTAGAATTTTCTGAGGTCGTATATGGCCCCGGCATATTTAAATATACGGTAGAAGTTAAATTATTTATTTAATATTGCATTTTTAAATTAAAAACGAAAAAAAACGTTACAGACATCAGAATTGGAGCCCGGGACATAGCCCATCGCGTTCAGAAGGCCTCAAAACGTTAAGATCGACAGTAAGCAGGCCCAAATCGGACAAAGTCCAAAAATCCACCTTTTTAGCACAAATTTCGAGATTTATTAATAAAATAATATTTAATTTTCGGGCTGAAACCCTAATGGCAGCCGCCGCCCAGAATTCAAGGGCTGAAAAGCTCCGATTTTCAAATGCTTAGACCTCTCAATCCGTTCAACGAAATTTAACGTATGATATACCAAATCGAAGAGAATTCAGAGAGCTACAAATCTATACGGTCAAGATTGGGTTTTGATTCACGGATTTTGCGAATTCTGACCGAGAAGGGGCTGCGGTTTTTGGTGAACTGCGGGTCCTAGGTGGGGCCGAGCTTCAGGCGGTTGGTGGCGTGAGTGGCTTATGGCAAGGCGGTTCGTGTGGCGGTGTTTGATCGTGGTCCGGTGCGGTGTAGGGAGGTGCGTGCAGAAGGATCATCGGTGGAAGGTGGGTTCGGCGGTAACGTTTTAACGAGGAAGAAAAGGTCCGGATTTTAATATTATTTAATTAATTTAATATTAAATTTATGCAATCTTTAAAAATCGATAACTTCTTCGTACGAGGTCCGTTTTACGAACCGTTTGTTGTGTTGGACTCGTCTTTCCGAGATCTTCGCGATGGCGCAGACCAGAGCTGAATCTGAGACAGTCAAATTTTCAGTAAAAATCAATGTGAGAATTTCTAATTTTAATTAATTAAATTAATTATTTTATCGCTGTTAGATAATTGTTTGTATCTTATTTAATTAGATTTGCACTGTGATGAATTGTGATTGTGGTTCTGATGAATTGGATTGTATTGTGTTGTTTAGATCTGTTGTTGTGTTATTTTGATCTGATGAATACAATAAAAATCATCATGTTTTGCAAAGTGGATTAAACTAGAATTTTTAATCCAATTAAATATACTATCTTGTTTGGGAATTAGATCAGGTTAGAATCTTTAATCCAAATAAAATGTCATATTTTGTCATGTTTACCTTATGGACATTAAACTGATAAATATAACACCTTATATTTTGTTGTGTTGGAAATGACGACGAAATCAAACTATATTTTGTTGTGTTAGAATTGACGACAAGACAAAATTAACAATTTTTGTTAATTAGGTATGTAAAACAGAATTTACATTTTCTATGTAAATAGAATTAAAAAGAGAAAATTTACATTTTATGTAAATTGAATAATTAGAAAAGAAATTTACATTTATGTAAATAAGATAATTGAAAAGGAAAATTTACATTTTATGTAAATAAACTATTGATTTACATTTTATGTAAATAGAACAAATAGTAGGAAGAAAATTTACATTTTATGTAAATGAACAAATAAGAATGTTAAGAAGGATTTAGCATAAATTATTTATGTTAAAAGAAATTGGTAAGAGAGATTTAACATAAAATATATATTTTTATGTTAGGAAGAAATGTTTGGGAAGATTTAACATAGAATTTTTTTTATGTTAACAAGAAAAGAAAATAGAAAGACAATAGAAGTTACACTTTATGTAATATGTTATATGAGAAATAGAATTTACATCTTATGTAAATTATAGCATTAGATAGAAAAGTACATTTTATGTAAATGTGATAATAGACAATTAAAATTATATTTTTATTGTAATGTGAATTAAAAAAAAAACGTGAAACAAAATTATACTTCTCTATCAAATGTAGAAGAAAGATAAAAATATACATTTTTATCAACTGTAAAAGAAGGACAAAACATTTTTATTTTTATTTTTATTTCTTTGTGTCGATAAAAAGGAAACATTATTTATTTCTTTTTGTCGATAAAAAGAAACCCTTTTTGTCGATATTTCTTTTGTCGATAAAAAGAAACATTTTGTCGCTATTTCTTCTTAATGGTAAAAAGGAACATATTTGTCGCTGATTCTTTTTAACATTAAAAAAGAATCATTTTTATTGTTATTTCTTTTCAATTTAAAAAAAAATCCTTTTTGTGTCATGATAGTTTAGATAAAAGTAGACACCTTTTTAGTGTCAAAATTGATGAATTAAAGAGTTGCATTGTTTACTTACATTTTTGAAAGAAAAAATATAAATTTAGCAGTAGCATTTTTACTTACCTTTTAGATGTAAGTAAAAGCATGTTTTGAAGAGTCATATTTTTATTTACATGTCAGATGTAAATAAAAGTATAAATTGGAATGTTTATATTTTTATCAATATTTTGATGCGGTAAAAGAGAAATGTTAATATCACATTTTTATCGATATTTCTGGTGCGATAAAAATAGCGATGTTAACATTTCATTCTTATCGTCATTTGAGTTACGATAAAATGAATACATTTCAAAACTGCATTTTTACTGCATTTCTTTTTGTTAATAAAATGTTCATTGTTATGCTGCATATAAAGAAGATATATTTATTTGGTAATGTCATGTATTGCATATGAAGGAAATATATTTATTTGTTATATACTGCATATGAAATGAAATGCATGGTTAAGATCATATTTTTGTCAATGAAAAATGGTAGCGATGAAATTTACATTTTTATTATGTAAAACAAATTTATGAACTTGCATCGTAAATAAAATTTGCATTTTTATATGTAAACAAAAGTAGGAATGTGCATTGATAATAAAGATTACATTTTTATTATGTAACTTAGAATGAGAACTTGCATTGCAAATAAAAATTACATTTTTATTTGAAACTATGATATGAAATTTGGCAAGCGAACAAGATTTACATTTTTATAGGTAACTATAAATGGGAATTTGCACTGTAAATTAGAATTACATTTTTATTATGTAATTAAGGTATGATATTACCTTTTAAATTAAAATTATATTTTTATGACGTCACCTAGGAATAGAATTTACATTGCCATTATAAAATAAAGTCAAGAACGTTTTGGTTTTGCATTGAAAGAGATAAGAATTATTATTTTTGTTTGGCATTAAAAGAATAGCAAAATTATTATTTTTTTGTTACATGGAAATTAAACAAACAAAATAATATTCGTTTGTATAGAAATGAAGTCAACACAAAAATATACTGCATTTTTGATTAGGGATTGAAATGACACAAAAATACTCATTTTTGTTAAATATTCATTTTTATTGTAATGGGAATGAAACACAAAAATACCTATTTTTGTTGTAATTTGAAGTGATACACAAGATATACATTGTGTGTATAGTATATTTATGGAAATTGAAAAATAAAAGAAAACATTGTTGCATGTGATGATATATATATCAATATTGGATATAAATAAGAAGATTTGTTGTTAGCAAAATATAGTAAAATGAAATGGACGAGGAATTATATTTATATAAATTATATATATATATATAAATTAAAAGTACTTGAATCGAGAGTGGTGGTTCACATTTTAGAATCGTGCTTTTAATTGATCATACCAAAATATCCGACCGTCGGATTTTCCCAAAACTGAAACCGTTAGGTTCGCCTTGGGAAGATCTTTCCAATGATATGTATTGTGTCAAAATCCCACGGTTAGATTTAGAGAAATGCGTAAAACAAATTTAGGTAAAAACAGCGCCATTGTCTCCTGTTTGTATGAAGTGTTGCTAAATAGAATTTAATTATTTTTATATATAAATAAAAACAAAGACTGGTCGTTATAAATTAATATTAACGATATGAAATTGTTTTCAAATTTATATATGCGAGAATTATTTGGAAAGTCCGAGTTTACTCTCATTCCAAATAATGATACGACGTTCGAAGATTTGAAGACGGTGATTGAAGGCCGACGATCTTCACATCGAATGGGTGTGTTGCTATTGAGACCCATGATGGGAGTAGCTACCTTGAAGGGGCGACAGTAGTAGCCGTCCGGACGTAGTGTTGATTGCACGGTTTTGGCTTTCGCTCAAACCCAGAGCATAAGCGCGTAAATGGATTGTATGTCTGACATTGTATTCCTTTATACTATATTCGTTGATCTCTGCTAAACATATATCTGTTTGGTGTTTTACACCCTTCTCTGAGACGTATGAGCTCAGAGGTTATATGTTGGCAGAAATCAATGGTATGGTATGGATTGACGATGTGGCATGCTAAGATGCATATGATCAAAGCTTTGTTGAAAAGCAGGCCTTGTGGGATGATCAAAGCATAGCCTGTTTAGGCATAGCTTTGGGTATAGCGTGACTTCACGAGCCTCACACACCGGCGGAGTCTAAAACGGGAGAAGGGAACGCAGGGAGAGCAGCACGTTTCTTTCTAGCTAGAGTGGTGTCAGTGACCTACCAGCCCTGATATTTTACTTATGTGGATGATGGAATGAGGCGCCTCGGATGATAGGTCCTATAGGACTGGGAAACGTGTGTTCAGGAATAACTAATCCGCAACTTGTATGGTGGACTGGCCCTGCAGGATCCAAGGGTTAACTGCGGGAAGTCCTGAGACATTAGCTAGAGTGTCTCGAATCAGTAGGAGCTCCTCCCTAGCCTTGACTCAGATGGAAATCCAAACTCCAAATACGACCTTACGGATTTGATTGTATTACTAGTACGGAGGCATAACATATGGTACCTATGCTTCCTAGGATGGATACATTTACTTTGAAATGTTTTAAAACATATACACACTAATAATAATATCGTTTTTATCGTATCAAGCATGTTTGACCATTATAAGGTAAAACCCTATCCTCCGGTTTGCGTTGCATTGTGTGATGGGACTTGGGTCTTATGATGGTTTCATTTTTCTACAAAGCATTGCGTTGTTTTGACGATTTACTTAAATTATGCACGGCAATCCATTGGAATAAAACCCGTTCCGCTTTAGTAGCGTGGTCCTTGGATTTGCCTTATTACTATTAGTTATATTAGTTAAGAATTCTCACACCAGTCCCACGACTGACCCGTTGTTTGTTTCCACTTTTGCAAACTCGGGTGCCCTCTTTTCCACATGGGCAGTCGAGTAGTTTTTTTTTTGCAGATATTTATCTCTTTAGCAGGATCCTGGATTGAAGCTCAAAGCTGTGTCCAGAGCATAGAAAAGTCTTCCGCTGTCTTAGTTATTTTATTTCCGCTGCACTGTATTAAAGTAATGTAAAATTATCTTCCGCTGTAAATTTATTTAATGTACTCTGATATATATTCTGTACTCTGATGTAACATTTACTATGATGTTATAAAAGTCTGCTGTTGTTATTCTGATGTGTTGTAGCCCAAAGTAAGCGTATCCGGCGATTTCCCGCAAGGGCGATTTTCGGGTCGTTTCAACTTGGAAATGAACTTTCCAATATCTCTCTTCATCCCTTCACAGTAGTAGGCTCGCTTCATGTCCTGATACATCTTATTACCACCATATGAATCGTCAAATTTGAGTGATGACATTCCCTGAGAACCTCATCTCTCAATCCATCGATGTCAGGAACAACTAGTCGTCCTTTCTTTCGAAGCCAACCTTCTCGATCGACTTGGAACTATTTGTTCTCTGGTTTCAACTTCTGGATAAACACGACAAACTTTACATCACGCTTTTGGCCCTCGCCAATCCTTTCAATAAGAGTATGTCTTATTGATAAGCTTGCCAACATTTTAGGTTCCAAATCACATCGTGGCATGAAATCAGACCTTGCCAAATACTCGAGGCTCTTCCATTCCGAAAGCATCACTCCCAAACTTTCGTGTCTTTGACTTAGTGCATCTGCAACTGCGTTACCCTTTCCAGGACTATAGGCTATACCAAAATCATATGATGCCAGAAACTCTAACCACCGTTGCTGACGAAGATTCAAATCCTTCTAGGAGAAAATATACTTCAACGACTTGTGATCCGTAAATAACTAGAATCGAACTCCCAACATGTAATGTCTCCATATCTTCAAAGCAAACACAATTGCCGCCAAATCCAAATCATAAGTTGGATAATTCCTTTCATGCGGCTTCAGTTGTCGACTTGCGTAAGCCACAACCTTATCCTTATGCATTAGCACTGCTCCAAGTCCAGTGCCACATACATCAGTGTTTACCACCATCTCCTCATTCCCACTTGGAATAGTCAATCTGGGAGCACTCATCAGTTTCTCCTTTAGGATTCCAAACGTTTGCTTACACTTTGCATCCCATATGAACACTTGGTTTTTCTTCGTCAATCCTATCAAAGGTGAAGCTATCTTGGAGAAATCCTTGATAAATTGTCGGTAATAACCTACCAACCCAGGAAAACTCCGAACATCCGTCGCATTCTTAGGTCGATCACAGTCTTGGATTGCTGCCACCTTAGTGGGGTCAACTGCTATCCCATTTCCAAAAACTACATGGCCTAAGAACCTCACTTCACTCTTCCAGAAGTGACACTTCAAAAACTTAGCTCTCAGCCAATGCTTTTCAAGACTTCCAACACAATTCTCAAGTGCATCTTGTGCTCTTCCTCATTCCGAGAATAAACCAGAATATCGTCCACGAACACAAGCACGATCTTGTTCAACTGGTCTCTCAAAACTTTATTCATAAGATCCATAAAGTACGCTGGCGTATTAGTTAACCCGAATGGCATCACCAAACATTCAAAGAAACTGGATGGTGTCCTACAAGTAGTCTTCGGCACACTATCCTTTGCCACGCTCAAATGGTGGAACCCCGTTGCCAAGTCCATCCGAGAAAACAATTTGGCCTCGTGAAGCTGATCGAACAAATCATTTATCCTTGGCAACGGATACTTGTTCTTTTTGGTCACCTTGTTCAGCTCACGATAATCCACACACAATCTTAACAAGCCATCTGCTATGGTTGCAAACATGACCAGTGCACCCCACTCGGAAACACTCCTCCGAATGAATCTTTTTCCAAAAAGGTCACAACGACACCTCTAACTCTCGTTGTTCCTTAGGCGCCATCCGGCTAAGAGGCATGACGATTGGTCCAGCACCCTCGACCAAATTGATCCTAAACTCGATCTCAGGATGCGGCGGTAACGCTTTGACCTCATCAAAGACATCCTCAAACCCATTCGCGATCAGAACTAATGACAAGTCTTCCTGTGGAATCGAAAGAGAATATAGATGGCTTACGAAGACCCCATCTTCGGGCTTACATCTAATCAACGGCTTTCGTCCTTCCACATCCCCGACTCTCTCCTCTAGCTTCTCGTAATTCACCCTTGCTGCATATCTCTTGAGCTAATCCATGCCCAAGATGATCCCAAACCTAACGAAGTTAAGAACAAAGCAATCACACACAAAAGAGCAACTATGACTCGACAACACCAGACCACGACACAACGCGCATAAACTAGACGAACCCCCAACTGGATTGGTCACGATCAATGTTCTATCACAAATCTCAGGTTCCAAACCCTAGTGGCACACAAGCTCATTTCAAATGAAAGAATGAGATGCTCCAGTATCGAACAACACATGAAGTGAAACATCATTAACTGAAAGAGTGCCTTGTACGACGACACCCTTTCCTTTCTCCTTTGCAGTAGGAGCTCTCAAAGAAGATGTCACGGCTTCCAAAGCATATGCCTTCACAACCTGCTTGTCCTTAGTTGATTCTGGACACTCTTTCTTCTCATACCTAGGCTTTCCACACTTGAAGCACTTCTTCTCAGCTTTGGGATTCTTGTACTCATTCGAGTAATGACCCTTCTTTTGGTACTGAAAGCAAACCACCTCACTCTTAGGCTTCTTTTGGCCATCCTTTCCTTTCTACTGTTGCTGCTTCCTCTTCTTATTATTACCAGCTTGCTGTGGTTTCTGAACTTCCTTGGCTATAGCGACAACATTTACTTCCTTAGGAAACAAGCTCTCATGACAAACAACTTTTTCCGTGATCTTCTCGAATGGATCGTCAAGATGATCCACCAATGGCCTTCCAATATAGGTATCCAGACCCATAACGAACTTCTCGTTCTTCTGATAAGGTGTGCCAATATATGAATGAGCATATCTAGAAAAGTCCTCAAAATCAGACACATAATCAAGCACAGAACGACCATTCTGTTTCAGCTCTACGAACTTCTTGAATAGAGCGGGCTTTTGAGTAGTGGAGATAAAGTTCACCTCAAAATTAGCTTGGAATTTCTCCCATGAAATCTCTTCCTCTAGAGTCTCAAGTGTAACAAAATTCCACCACTCCATGGCCCTGCCTTGCAACTGCCTTGATGCAAGTTTTCTCTTTGTTGCATCATCCAAACCCAAGTCTCAAAAATTACGTACATAAGAATCCATCCACCTCTGAACCTCTTCAGCTGGCTCAGTTCCTTTGAATGATTTCCTTGTAAGGCTTCACAAAATCCACAACCCTAGGAACTCGCACACCTACATTTACCGTGGTTGCCACTGGAGCGAGTACTCTTCGCATGACTACTTCCATCATAGCCTTAAACATGGATGGGTAATCTGGTGTACCTCCATTACCCCATCCAGGCGCATCCCCTTCCCTAGCAATATGTCTTGAAGCACGTCGACTTACTCTAAATTTTCAAATTAGAATGATTAGACATTTGCAAGAAAAGCTGCTAAAGAAGTACAAACGCTACTATAATATATAATATCATATAGTATACATCCAACGGAAATCTACAAATACGTCTCTCATACGTAACTACGTCTTTGAACTTTGGCTAAAATCATTAACCAGAGCTCTAATACCAAATGTGACGACCGTCCACAACCCTGCACTAAACAAGAGGAATAATGCACTGAAAGACGTGGCCGGAAGCTATGGACGATCATCATAGTAACCAACAACATCATAATCACTCGTCGAACTCACAGCGTAAGGATAAAATATAATAGAACACACACAACAAGTATAAATGGTGGAGCATCATATAGCAAACTTTTTGAAAACTTTCACAACATCCTGAAAGGTTATCCATATATCATAGGAATATGAAAGTCTGTACAAGAAGCCTCACTACAACACTAAGAGAGCAACTCAAACAGCGAAAATAGAAATACTAGATAGTAAGTAAGATAATACGTCAGCCTCCTACTCGCCTCCGAATTACAACATCGTCCTCACTATGCTACCACCTGTCACGTCCCACCTAGTCTGCCCATCCACAACCGGATGAACAACCCAAGGTAATAAGAGGGAAACATAAAACCTTGATCAGAAAATAGTCTTAGTGAGCGATAAAAAAACTAACAAACATCAACAATAAAGTATATGAGAATGGGTAAATAAACAAACCAATCTACCCACAACACCAAAGAAGAACTCAAAATTGTTTTCCCTACATTGGATAGTGATAACCTTTACATCAAACACTTCAACCATACATTCATGCTAATCATAACAACTATTTATTCATGGTAGTCAGAAGTAAACACTACTAGCACTTGTAGCATCCAGATTATATGTATCTCACATAAATCATCCTAATCGAATTTAACATCCCTCAAGCAAAAGCCCCAAAGGCCTAAACCAATATCAGACAAGCACCCAAGAAACATCTCCTTAGATGTTGGACAATTTACGTGAGACGATACAAACAAGGCAACTAATCAACCATGACAGACTCTGGCTATCACCGCCAATCCTTCTTCGAAACCATCGTTTATCGTATGATGGCCAACCTTGCCATATGTCAAGGGCTAATGGTAACCCCAGTTCTAGCATAAACTCCATACGCCTTTCAGCGATACACATGTTTGTCCAACCTTGACAACTAGGCCTTTCAACGATACGCATGTTTGTCCAACCTTGACAACTAGACCTTCCAACGATACCCAGGGTACTCGACCAGTAACCTTCCAGTCTTTTGGGTGCCCCCATTGTACCTCTGCTTTGAGCCTGCTAGAAGTTATGACAACGATAACTTCTCAGCCTTCGCATCTCTAGTCATCCAACCTGACGACTTTTCATAGCTCAAGCAATCATTATCCACCAACTCATGACCTTTGAGTTTCCATCTCATTAGTTGTTCCACACCAATCAACGAACTCATTCAACACTCTAAATAGTCCCACTTGAATTTACTTCGAAGTCACAACATTACTGAGCCAAATTACATCACTTGGCTACGGGTAGGGTACGGGGGGTTGCCCCCAAATTTTTTTTAGGCCCTTTTGCCCAAATTTGGGTCATACACAAAAAATGTAATTTTTCAGAAATAACCCTGTGCGACCAACCCATCCTCTCCACAACCACCCACACTGCTCGATCCAACATCCAGTGCCAATGACCGACCCAGTCTTAGCCTTGGTCATGACCGACCGACCCGGTTCCTTCTGACCGACCCACCTTGGACCGACCCAACGCGGACCCTTCTGACCGACCCGGTTCCTTCTGACCGAACCCCTTTGCTTCAAACATGACCGACCCAACCAGCCATTAGTGCACGACTGAACTATGGAGTTAGTGATCGGCCCGAACAGGTTTCCATGTGCCAAAATCTGACCGACCGACAAGGTCTTGAACGACCAACCCAGTCATGACCGACCAACCGAGTGATGACTGACCGACCTATGCATGTCGACCGACTAGAGATGTATACTATCATTTATATTACACTTGTACTACAACGTACTATAGGACCGACCAGAAACCTGCATAGGCCCAAATCAAGTCCAATTTCAACTAAAACTTCGCAAATCGACACAATCGACAAAATATACTCATCTAATTCAACCACAAAAATGTTATGAAACCATTAAGAACATGAATATGACAATTTTCACCAAAATTATACAAATTCCACCAAAATCATGATAAATGAATATATGAACATAATTATGGATCGAACTTGCATAAACATATGATATAGCATAGAAACTACCGGTTTTAAGTTACTAAATTAGATATTATGGCGATTTCATATGAAAATAAACTTACCATGATGTAGATCTAATTAAAACGACTTGAATTTGATGAAAAACATGATCAATCATTCATACTCTTGATTGAATATATGTGAGAGATGCATATATCACCAATTATCCAAAATAAGCTAAAAGCAATTAATTATGATTCTGAACAGCGAAGAATTTGATCCAAACCCTTCAACTCAGTGATCTTTTCCTTGGATTTGCATAGATCTAGCCTCAAATATTGCAGATCTTCGATTCTCTATGCTTTAATGGTGGAAAGGTATAGGCAATGGAGGACCTTTAGCTCTTCCAATTGAGAGAATGGAGAAAGTAAAGTATTCTCCATGCCTCCTAGCCCATATTTATAGCCTTACACGGCCCACTAATGGGCCTCTCCAAATCAGCCCATTATGGCTTACAAAACCTGAACTGCCAACTGTTAAACCATAAAACAACGATTCCTCCCAAACCATTGAACCAAAACTTTAATGTGACCACTTTACGGAAAGGAAATCATCATTTCCTTTCCAATGGCACATGTCTCAACACCTGATTCGACATGAGTCAAAAGTTATTCCCTGTTCAAGACTAATAGGGGCAAAACGGTCACAAGTGAAATTGGTAAAAATTATGGACATGTCTCACATCCCCATAAGCAACATATTAAAATAGGAGAATGATCCAATCCTAAGCGAATAAAATAAAAATATTTTACGATCCTCCGACACATAAAATGCATGTTATTACACGAATTATCAGACATTCTAATGAAAATGCCTCAGTTTTATGTATAAGGGTAGCTTTTAATTCCTTTCAAATAGTTATAACTTATCTATCAAAACTACAACACGCAATTGTTCATTAATAGCCATACCGTCGAAGTTGATCTCATGGGAAATCTATAAAGCTCATGAGATAACATCTCAGCTGTCATTCGATATTTAATGCGACGATCGACTGCATATTTCTTTGCTTTTATCTCCTCCATGTCGTACCTTTTATATAATGCTTCGTAAATGTCCTTTACCATCTTGTTCGAATTATTTTGGTCACACAAATTCTGCAACTCCTTTAATTTGCCTCTCCATGCTTACATCTGATATGTGTCGTCCTCGTCGGGTTTTTCAGGAAGGTAGGGTTTGTCCATTGTCAGCAGAGCAGCCACCTTCCGTATATATAGAAAAAAAAACTTTTTGATGCCATCATTTAAAGTGAAGACTCTCGAATTCAAATGATGCAACAAATCCGTTAAAACTTGAAACATTGATGCTGGGCAGCGTCATCCATAGTTGCAGTAGAAGTCAATGATTGCAGCTCATCTTCAAATTGTTGAAAAACAATGATTATAGGTTGAGTCATGTGCATTGTCACTTTCTTAAAGATTTTTTGGTATTTTCGTTGAAGATGCAAAGCAATCATATACAACACCATCGCCTCTAGGATAAAACTTTGGTTTGGGGAACTATGGAGAAGAAGATGCTTTTGGGTTTGAGGAAAACTTGTATATGTTTCTTTTCCATTGGTTGTCATTTAAATAGACAGTAGAAAAATATATTTTGTTGTTTTAATGGAGGACATGGCCTATATAAATTGGATCGGAAGATAGAATATGTTGAATGTTATAAATATTCTCTAACACATGCTAGTCTGATCCGAGTGTTCCAACACGATTCATTACCATTCAGAAAATAATTTAAATTTTATATTAAAAATATAAGTGCTACTCCATAACAAGCTCATCCAAATCCAAGTTGAGTCAAGTCGAGTTCGCCGTTCGACGTGCATGTATGTGGTAGTTAAACCTGAATTTCCTTATAAGGAGCATCATTGGATGCCCAAATGGCTCAATCATGCATCTATGAGTCTAGTATAAATAATTGATTCTTTTTTATAGTCCTACGATGTAGTACTATTCACAAAGTAGTAGTCATACACACTTATTCAATTTTAAAAATCATTTTAAAAATATAAAACATTTCCAATGGTACTTATCTTATTTTAGATTTTCCAAGATAGTCTATAGTTTCCTTCAAATATCATCTAGTCTGAATATTTGTGTAAGCCATAACTTTTTGCATATAAATTCTAGAAATCCAAGGAAATCCATAGGAGCTTTTTCATAGTAGTGGAATTAGCTTGCTTTTTTCATATAGCATTTAGTTTATTCTTATGATATGTTAACATAATTTTGCAAACATCATTTTATACATTTGTTAGTTTTTTGAAGTATCAATACGCTTTAGGAAAGTTTGAAGTTGCATTTTAAGTTCTACAGGGCACTTACGTTTTAGACATTATTCATTTTCGTTTGGTCTTATAATAGGGCTTGCAATGTCCACTAAGGATTTAGTTAATTTTTATTTTGTTGTGTCTTATACATAATTATTCATGCTCATTATGCATTAGTGTTAAATATTTACTCATGGCTATGAAATAAATTTGTTTGAACTTCATTTCTGTAGTGTCCCGGATTTTTGAACGTCAATTTCGAATGTTTAAATCTGTTTTAAATATTGATTTGGTGATATAAATGGATTTTATATCGAATTTATTTATTAAAAGCGAAGTTTGAACGTATAAATTTATAATATAATTAAAACAGGCTCGTAATGTCGCCATAGTTCGTAATTTATGATTTTAACTTTAATTTAATATACATGATTCGATATAAGTTGGATTTTCATGAAACAAGAATAGTTCGAATCGATTTGATTATAATTTTCTAATGAAAGAGAAAAATTGAAATTTTATTTTATATTTTGTTAGTTATGTCCAATTCAAATTTTCAAATAGTCGCTATGGAATATGTTTATAAAGATAACATTTATTTAATAAATTATTAATGGTTTTTATATAATTTGAATATCGTTTAATCCAAAATTATATAATATTGAGTTATAAATCTATATCGCTTTATTTTGAAGTTGTGTAAGATTTCATTTAGAAATATACGATAATGGTAATTTATTATTTTTTAAATTGAATTGTTTTGGAACTAAAGATTATTTTATCGATATTATATAAACTTTAAAAATAGCTTTTTTCAAATGACCTCCGTTTTCAACGAAACGAATTTTATTGAAATACGTATAACTAATTATTGCTAGATTTCCGATTTGGAGCCAAACGCAGTTGTTTTGTTGGTAGACGGTTTTTTTGGCAAAGCCGACGGGGTTGAGTCGACCCTACCACTTTTATTGATATACTAAGACGATTACAAGGTCAACTAAGAAAGAAAAGAATAAAAAGAAGACAGAGCATACAAGCATATCAACTACTAATCTGAGAAGATATAGACACATATATACAACAAAACGTTAGCTAACTAAGTAGCTCAAAGATTCCCGGATCGTATGTAAATTTTAGGAATTTCAATCCTTTTCTTATATCTGTCCAGATTTGATGCTTCCATTGCGTGAAGTCCAAAGAGTTCACATTATCGGATACACAAGAATTCCGCTGCTTCCACATACTGTGCATTAGTTTCTTGAGTAGGTAGTTGATAAGTCTCAACTTGGGTCTTCTAACATGTAATGACCCGGATTTTGACGATCTTGGTTATCCGATATACAACACATATCAAACATCCAAGAGTCGAAAATAACCGAATGGTTAATGAAAGAAATTAGAGGGTGAGGAAAGATAAGATAGAAACTTAGAATAGAAGAAGAAGAACACAACATCAGAGTAACATGAATCTCACAGCGGAACGAACAACATATAATAGATAATATATCCTTGAAATAAAACCAGTATATGTATACACATCATTATCAAAGTACAACACTTACAACACAGCAGAATAATAATAGCTATATAATCCTGAAGCCTCCTGCTCCAGCTCTTCAAGTATCTGTAAATCCCGACTACTTGACTGCCCGTACAAAATTGGGAACCCAAGAGTTTAGGGAAAACAAAACAAAATAAACTCCGGGTCAGTCATGGGACTAGTATGAGTAAAACAGTTTAAACAGTTCGAACAAGTAAACGATATCTCATAAGACCACGCCGTATAACGGAACGGGTTTTTCCCTTATGAGAATCCAAAATATCTTTATATCCAAATCCTTTTGATATTATCATAATGTCTATAAATCACAATATAATAATCATCTAGCAGAAACGCTTCCATCTCATGTTCTACATATATAGTATACAATCAAAACCGCAAGCACGTATTGGGTAATGGATTTCCAACTATGACAAGGTATGGAACCACCTTTCTCTATTGTACCTCTAGAGAGGAATACACTGGGTTCAACAAGAACATCTTGTAACCCGACCACACATGACCGACCACTCATTTCGCTTGAGTGTATCGAATGTATATCACTAACGATGGGGATCAGCAACATTTTCCCGAATGGGACAATATCGACAATAGATTTTTAGAAGTTAATGGAACTCTAGATCAGATGATTATACACCCTAATAGGTGCGACCTACATTGCCATGCTGCCTGCCCAATTTCTGTCGTTTACCGGAGGTGAGGCTAGAAGCTATGCTTAACTTTTACATGCCAAATCTTCATTCACTTAGAATGTCACATTGTCATACACTTTAAATCGCAAATTGATTTATCCAAAAATAACACGAGTATACAGCTAAGAGAAACGAATTCCTCCGCCACCAAACGTGAATACGTTTAAAGAGATCAACTTACGCAATCTATCAGATATACTTTGCCAGACCTTCGTCCATACAAGTTGTCCTGGGAATGGACAAACCTAAGGCACTATTCAATACAACCATCTTAGGGAATCTATACCTAAGATTTATACAACAATTTGCACTATAATCCGTCTTCAATTATCTTTGGCATATATGATTCACACGCTTATGCCAATACGGAGTGGTTCTTCGGATAATAATCCAACCGGTCTCTCCATATTAACAACGTTAAAATGGTCTAAAACTTCGATAGTTGGTGAGTTAACCATCAAAGAAAAACACGTGTGCAAACAATGATATTATTTCCAGATGGAAATTTTATCGATCAAATCATCAACCATATATATATATATACATTTCCTTATTTTCTATGTTTAGAAAATATACGTTATTAACACTGGAAAACATTTCTATGGCTTAATTACGTATCACTATTCTTCCACATCTATCAGACTCTGACTGTAAACTAACAAGAGAACAACTTCCTAAGTATAAACCCCAAAGACCGAAACCAACATCAGATCGATACTCAGGAAACCATTAAACTTATTAATCTCTAGTCAGTTTCTAATTTTTGCTTAACTCTATTTGATTTACTTAAATCGATTAACTCTTATTTGATTAATTCTAATTCGATTTAACTCCACTTGCTTAACTCTAGATCGCAACGATCATAATGGTTACGCCTGATTCCTTCAGAAAACATCCGACCTCCGTAGGCTATCTGCAGCCCCGCGAATTACGCTAGCAGTCGTGCAAAATGGCAACTTATCCAGAATAACTATGTTTGACTAAATCTATTCGACTAACCATATTCGATTAACTCGACTTCGGATAACTAAATTCGATTAACTCTTTTATATCTTGTCAACTTCCTTTTTTATAAATCCTGTTTATTTTCCCAATAACTATTCCTTTTATAATTCTATTTACTTTCTAAATAAATATCCCTTTATTAATTCTATTTATTTCCTAAATAAATATTCCTTTATTCTATTACTTTTCTAAATACATATTCCTTTATTCTATTTATTTTCAATATACTTTGAAAATTCCCTTTTATACCTTCATGTATTTCTTACGGTATTCAACAGTACCAAATAACAGGACTAGTGTCATTATAATCAATCACAGATTATACACCACATCATATAACACAATATATGAAAACAAACAGTATTATAAATATTGAGGAATCCTGTTGGATTCCTGCGACCTGTTTTCCTGCATCACATATGTTAAACAACGTGAGTATAAAATATTCTGATAAACAGAATCAATTTTCGATTAACGATTTATATGTACATCGTTATCTATAATTTCAACCAATACACAAGCAATTCAACCAAACAGTTAAAACACAACAATCAACAAATGATTAACAGTTCTAAAAATTCTTTATAAAGATATAACTGTTCAGGGTTGGTGAGTTTTACTCACATTGGACTGTTATCGTTAAAAACGATTAACTGTCTTTGATTCACACGGGCAATTTATTTTGCAATAAATTATAACGAGCTCCGATGGACTTCCAGTCAGTTCCATCGTGTAGTGTCCGTCCATATGATCCTGTTGGATCTTGTTTCGTTGAATTTCGTTAACATATGAACAAGTTATTAGATTTACAAGTTATACATTTTAATTAAATAAATAAATAAAACTTGGATTTTCATTAGTGGCCTCTCCCTTTAAAACCCGCCGGCCCACTATCATTCAGCCCAAACCCGCTCGTTCTTCATCTTCCCCAAACCAAAACGACGAGCTCCAGACACCATGTCGCTGACTTCCCCCATGCCTCTCTCCTTCTTCTTTCAACGAAAATTCAAACTAAAACTACCACAACCCTCCTCATCAAAAACATTTCTCCCTCATACCAAAAGCCAAACCTCTGAACCCCTTTTCCCACAACCGACGTCGATGTTCACACCTCAGACCACGACTTAAACTGTAACCGAAACCCACCAATCTCCTCATACAGGTGCGGTTTACACCCTTGAACCCAAAACTACACTCGAAATCACGTATTAATGTGCCATTGACCTCAAAGATGGAACTTAAGCTCAGAACAACGAATGATGGAAAAATGTCGAATTCATCAACGTGAATCGCAGGCTACAAAAGGGATACCGAATCGAAGAGCAAGATCCCAGCAACACAAATATCTTGATAGATTGATTTATAGGATTGTATTTGATTTTCTATTGAATTTTGAAATGCTTGGTCCTTTATGTTTTTAAGTTCTGAGAGTGGCGGCCTAAATTTTTTATCTTATAGGAACGACGAGAATCTTGTGTGGTTCAAAAGAGGAGTGGGTGGCTACTTTAGGTCCACAACCAAATATTTTATTTTATAATGTCATACTAGTCTTTAAAAATCCCTGTGATCACTCTTGATACCCAAAAATCATGAAACTGGACATGCAACTAGAGTTCGACATTACGGTCCCGATGAAACTGGTTTCGTCGAATTCCGACTCTGTTTGCTCACACAGCGTATTTTTAACCGTCAAAATATCGACTTTTTTTCGCTTTAAAAATCGATACGGCCACATACTAACTTCAAAAATCACGAAAATTGGAATCTAACAATAATTTAATATCGCAGATCCAACAAAATTAGTTTTCATCGAATTCCAAGGTCGTTTGCAAAAATGGCTATTTTTAAAGCTCTAAATAACCCTTTTAATTATATAAATATATTTAAAAATAATTAAATTAAATATTTGTAAATAAATATTCTCGAATATATTCACAGCGAATACCATACAGCTCTAATTGGATTTACAACTCGATATTTCAAAATTCCCAGTTATATCGATATTCAATTTATAATGAAATCCCTTTTATAAATATAAATAAATATTTATAAATTATAAAGGAAATTCCACAGCGACTTTTCTAAAATTTGATTTGGACATAAATCAAAATCTACACGACGAAATCTCGATTTTTCTCTTTCATTAGAAAAATGTACTTCACCAGCTCCTGATGTTTCTTGTTTCACAGAAATCCGATTTAAAACGAATCATGTACATTCAGTTGAAGTTCAAATCGCCAAATCGTGAACTGCCGCGCCATTTCGAGCTCAATTATAATTATAATATAATTTATACGTTCAACTATTATTTCAAATAATATATCCGTTATCGTAACTCAATTCTAAACTGAATTAGATATCACAGATGATCCAGTTCACACCATATCGCCATTTCAGCCAATTCTGATTATTTCAGAATTAAATATATTATTTAATTTATTATTTTAATTAATATTCACTATTATTCTATTCAACGACCACTAAATCCTCTAAATCACTATTTAGATAATTAAATAAATTAAATATTATATCGCTGAAAATGCGGGTCATTACATTCTTCCCCACTTAAAATAATTTCGTCCTCAAAATTGCTAAGGTGGAAAACCAGCCCTATCGACCGGTTAGAACTTATTTGTTCACTTCTCAACTTCAGTTTCACTGAACCAATAAACTTTAATTAAAATATTAATTAATTCTTATCAACGAAAATTTTCAAAAAACCTGAAAATTTTCTAATTCCTTAACTTTTCGAAAAATTTCGCCAGCACCTCCTTTATGCAGGTCCATAGCTCCAACTCGCCTCTCTAGGCCTTCTCCAACCCAAAAGAAAATCAAACAGCTAAGCGGCTTGCCAATTCGGCTCATAAGTCTCATGCTTATATCAAATATAAACTTGTACCTTTTTTCTGGCATATCAACTCTATTACTTCCATATGCTATCAACTTAGCATATACCAATGTTATCCCAATCAAATTCTGATCAATTTATCCTCAACACATCTATTCGCTTATATCCAAAACAATTCCCATTTCAACTCAAGTTCAATTCTTGATTCCAAACTCTTAACTCGTTTATCCAATCACATTTCAAATTCAAATTTCACAAATCCAATCCTATTTGATTTCAATTCAATTACAGTTACCACTTAACTGGCTTTACTTTAATCCCAATTTGCTTTCACAAGTATTATTCAACTTGTTTTTATTTTAAACAATCTCTGCCTGGGAATTTTCAAATAGCTTACCTTTTCAAAAGTCAAATATTCCTTTTCAGGATTCAAAACAATCTTGTTTTCTCAAAACAATTCAAAAACAAAATCTTTGGTAGTAATCCGTCACTTAGAACTCGAAAATGAACACTGATTATGCTGCTGTCATTATCAGAATTATTTTCCAGTTATCGAAGTGAGTTCAATACTATATCACTTTCAAAACCATTTCAAAATACTTTCATTTTGAAATTAGTTCAAAATATCATTCACAAATGCTTGGAATACAATTTAAAATCTCCCAGGATCTTAAAATTTACATATATTTTATCCAAATTTGTTAACAAACCCTTATTCAAATTTCCAGGGTTCCAATTTCCATTCTGATTTTAATTTCAGATTTAATTCATCTGATTTCACGTATTTCACTTATATGAATTCTGGTTGATTATTTACATAATTATTTTATTTATTTATAATCATATTCGATTATAATAACAACCAATATATCCAATGTATATATATTTTCTCTATATCAGGATATAACTTGGGTAAATTTATTTCATTTACCCTCTTTTCAAAACATACCGTGTCGACCCATCGTATTCGAGTGTTTATAAACTCCTACCAATCCAGTGGATCAAACTGGTCGACCAAAACTCATAAACAACTCAACCAATGAATCTCCATGGTATAAAATCATTTTATATTAAATAACAAATACGCTCTCTTATATATATACACTCAACTCAATCTAAGGTACTACTAACCCTATCTCTACCGAGTCACGCCACAGAGCCAAGTTAATCAATTAACCTTCAGCTCTGATACCAACTGTAATGACCCGGATTTTGACGATCTTGGTTATCCGATATACAACACATATCGAACATTCAAGAGTCGAAAATAATCGAATGGTTAATGAAAGAAATTAGAGGGTGAGGAAAGATAAGATAGAAACTTAGAATAGAAGAAGAAGAAGAACACAACATCAGAGTAACACGAATCTCACAGCGGAACGAATAACATATAATAGATAATATATCCTTGAAATAAAATCAGTATATGTATACACATCATTATCAAAGTACAGCACTTACAACACAACGCAATAATAATAGCTATATAATCCTGAAGCCTCCTGGTCCAGCTCTTCAAGTATTTGTAAATCCCGACTACTTGACTGCCCGTACAAAATTGGGCACCCAAGAGTTTAGGAAAACAAAACAAAATAAACTCCGGGTCAGTCATGGGACTGGTATGAGTAAAACAGTTTAAACTGTTCGAACAAGTAAACGATATCTCATAAGACCACGCCGTATAACCGAATAGGTTTTTCCCTTATGAGAATCCAAAATATCTTTATATAAAAAACCTTTTGATATTATAATAATGTCTATCAATCACAATATAATAATCATCTAGTAGAAACGCTTCCATCTCACGTTCTACATATATAGTATACAATCAAAACCGCAAGCACGTATTGGGTAATGGATTTCCATCTATGACAAGGTATGGAACCACCTTTCGCTATTGTACCTCTAGAGAGGAATACACTGGGTTCAACAAGAACATCTTGCAACCTGGCCACACATGACTGACCACTCATTTCGCTTGAGTGTATCGAATGTATATCACCAACGGTTGGGATCAGCAACCGTTTCCCGAATGGGACAGCATCGACAATAGATTTTTAGAAGTAAATAAAACTCTAGATCAGGTGATTATATACCCTAATAGGTGCGACCTACATAGCCATGCTGCTTGCCCGATTTCTGTTATTTACCGGAGGTGAGGATAGAAGCTATGCTTATCTTTTACATGCCACATCTTCATTCACTTAGAATGTCACATTGTCATACACTTTAAATCACAAATTGATTTATCCCAAAATAACACGGGTATACAGCTAAGAGAAACGAATTCCTCCGCCACCAAACATGAATATGTTTGAAAAGATCAACTTACGCAATCTATCAAGTATACTCTGCCAGACCTTTGTCCATACAAGTTGTCCTGGGACTGGACAAACCGAAGGCACTATTCAGTACAACCATCTTAGGGAATATTTACCTAAGATTTATACAACAGCCCTTGCATTTACTCTGTCTTCAATTATCTTTGGCATATATGATTCGTACGCTTATGCCAATACGGAGTGGTTCTTTGGATAATAATCCAACCGGTCTCTCCATATTAACAACGTTAAAACGGTCAAAAACTTCGATAGTCAGTGAGTTAACTATAAAAAAACACGTGTGCAAACAACGATATTATTTCCAGATGGAAATTCTATCGATCAAATCATCAACCATATATATATATATATTTCCTTATTTTCTTTGTTTAGAAAATATACGTTATTAACACTGGAAAACATTTCTATGGCTTAATTACGTATCACAATTCTTCCACATCCATCAGACTCTGACTGTAAACTAACAAGAGAACAACTTCCTAAGTATAAACCCCAAAGGCCGAAACCAACATCAGATCGATACTCAGGAAACCATTAAACTTATTAATCTCTAGTCAGTTTCTAATTTTTGCTTAACTCTATTTGATTTACTTAAATCGATTAACTCTTATTTGATTAATTCTAATTCGATTTAACTCCACTTTCTTTACTCTAGATCGCAGCGATCATAATTGTTATGCCTGATTCCCTCAGGAAACACCCGACCGCCGTAGGCTATGTGCAGCCCTGCGAATTACGCTAGCAGTCGTGCAAAATGGCAACTTATCATGAGTAACTATGTTTGACTAACTCTATTCGACTAACCATATTCGATTAACTCGACTTCGAATAAGTAAATTCGATTAACTCTTTTATATCTCGTCAACTTCTTTTTTTATAAATCCTGTTTATTTTCCCAATAACTATTCCTTTTATAGTTCTATTTACTTTCTAAATAAATATCCCTTTATTAATTCTATTTATTTCCTAAATAAATATTACTTTATTATATTTCTTTTATAAATACATATTCCTTTATTCTATTTATTTTCAATATAATTTGAAAATTCCCTTTTATACCTTCACGTATTTCTTACGGTATTCAACAGTACCAAATAACAGGACCAGTGTCATTATAATCAATCATAGATTATACACCACATCATATAACAAAATATATGAAAACAAACAGTATTATAAATATTGAGGAATCCTGTTGGATTCCTCCGACCTGTTTTCTTGCATCACAGATGTTAAACAACACGAGTATAAAATATTCTGATAAACAGAATCAATTTTCGATTAACGATTTATATATGCATCGTTATCTATAATTTCAACCAATTCAACCAAACAGTTAACACATAGCAATCAACAGATGACTAACAGTTCTAAAGATTCGTTATAAAAATATAACTGTTCAGGGTTGGTGAGTTTTACTCACATTGGACTATTATCGTTTAAAACGATTAACTGTCTTTGATTCAGACAGACAATTTATTTTGCAATAAATTGTAACAAGCTCTGATGGACTTCCAGTCAGTTCCATCGTGTAGTGTCCGTCCATACGATCCCGTTGGATCTTGTTTTGTTGAATTTTATCAACATATGAACAAGTTATTAGACTTAAAATTTATACACTTTAATTAAATTAAAAAAACTTGGATTTTCATTAGTGGCCTCACCCCTTTAAAAACCGCCGGTCCACTATCTTTCAGCCCAAACCCGCTCGTTCTTCATCTTCCCCAAACCAAAACGACGAGCTCCAGACACCATGTCACAGACTTCCCCCATGCCTCTCTCCTTCTTATTTCAACGAAAAATCAAACTAAAACTACCACAACCCTCCTCATAAAAAACTCTTCTCCCTCATGCCAAAAGCCAAACCTCCGAACCCCTTTTCCCACAGCCGACATCGATGTTCACACCTCAGACCACGACATAAATTGTAACCGAAACCCACCAATCTCCTCACACAGGTGCGGTTTACACCCTTGAACCCAAAACTACACTTGAAATCACATATTATTGTGCCATTGACCTCAAAGATGGAACCCTAGCTCAGAACAACGAACGCTGGAAAAATGTCGAGTTCATCAACGTGAATCGCAGGCTACAAAAGGGATACTGAATCAAAGAGCAAGATCCCAGCAACACAAATATCTAGATAGATTGATTTATAGGATTGTATTTGATTTTCTATTGAATTTTGAAACGGTTGGTCCTTCACGTTTTTAAGTTCTGAGAGCGGCGACCTAAAATATTTATCTTATAGGAAGGATGATAATCTTGTGTGGTTCAAAAGAGGAGTGGGTGGCTACTTTAGGTCCACAACCAAATATTTTATTTTATTTTATAATGTCATACTAGTCTTTAAAAATCCCTGTGATCAATCATGATACTCAAAAATCATGAAAATGGACATGCAGCTAGAGTTCGACATTACGGTCCCGATGAAACTGGTTTCATCGAATTCCGACTCCGTTTGCTCATACAGCGTATTTTTAATCGTCAAAATATCGACTGTTTTTCACTTTAAAATTGGTACAGCCACATACTGACTTCAAAAATCACGGAAATTGGAATCTAACAATAATTTAATATTGCGGATCCAACAAAATTAGTTTCATCGGATTCCGAGGTCGTTTGCAAAACTGGCTATTTTTAAAGCTCTAAATAACCCTTTTAATTATATAAATATATTTAAAAATAATTAAATTTAATATTTGTAAATAAATATTCTCGTATATATTCACAGCGGAATACCATATAGCTCTCATTGGATTTACAACTCGATATTTCAAAATTCCCAGTTATATCGATATTCAATTTATAATGAAATCCCTTTTATAAATATAAATAAATATTTTATAAATTATAAAGGAAATTCCACATCGACTTTTCAAAAATTTGATTTGGACATAAATCAAAATCTACACGACGAAATATCGATTTTTCTCTTTCATTAGAAAAATATACTTCACCAGCTCCTAATGTTTCTTGTTTCACAGAAATCCAATTTAAAACGAATCATGTACATTCAATTGAAGTTCAAATCGCCAAATCGCGAACTGCCTTGCCATTTCGAGCTCGATTATAATTATAATATAATTTATACATTCAACTGTCATTCAAATAATATACCCGTTATCGTAACTCAATTCTAAACTGAATTAAATATCACAGATGATCCAGTTCACACCGTACCGCCATTTCAGCCAATTCTGATTATTTCATAATTAAATATATTATTTAATTTATTATTTTAATTAAATATTCACTGTTATTCTATTCAACGACCATTAAACCCTCTAAATCACTATTAAGATAATTAAATAAATTAAATATTATATCGCTGAAAATGTGGGTCATTACATAACACCAGCTTTGTTCTTGAAGTAGCTCCATTGTTCACAACTCATTGTAGGGAAGATAATATGACCTTCTTGCAGAAGAACATCAGAACACAGCTGCTGAACCACCCCATACTCAAAAAATAGATGTTGTAAGTTTTCTAAATCAGCTCCGCAGAGAGCACACGAGGTTTGTATATCCATCCCAAAGCCAGCTAGCCTTTCCTTAGTTAAAATAGTCTGATTGATCACCTTCCAAAAGTGCAAGTTTTCTTTTATGTTATTATCCCTTTCCTAAACCCTTTTATACTAACTGCAATTAAGATGTGATGAAGCATCTGAAACAACATAGAACATGGATTTAATATTGAAACACTCACCTTGCCAATTCCACACGGTTGTACGATGGGAGATAGGTTAGCTGTTGAGTGCTTGAATTCGATTCCACATCGGTTGAAAATTATGGATTGTGGTACTGGGCATACAAATCTTGTCGTGCACAAGCAAATCTCCCACATAGCTATCACACTAAATACCAGTACATTGTTTTTCAAGATATGTCAAGTTATCATTAATAATAAATCCATGCTCAATCCATGGATTCTCCCAAAATCTGGTTCGATCATAAGCCACGAATCCAAATTTAAAGTAAGGGAGAATTTTATGTTTCAACTTATTGATACATTTCCAGGTCCAACTGAATCCTTGAAGGGTTCTTAACAACCAAAGGCTGTGATCTTTAAGGACGTGCTTCAAGGACCAGCAAACCCAAAGACTTGATTTCTTGTTGAGAACGCATCAATATGATTGTCAATTGCTGCAGAATTCCAGATTTTTTATTAACAAAGCCAAGCCCACCTTTTCTAATAGGTCTAGTGAGTTTGTCATATGAAATTGGTGCAAAATATTTAGCATGTATGTTACCTTTCCAGAGTAATCTTAAGCAAACAGACTTAATCATATAATGTAGTTTATTAGGAAGTAAGTATGTACGTGACCAGTATAATTGCATTGAGATAATTACAGACTTGATCATGGTTGTCCACCAGCTTGACTGAGAAAGCTTGTAGACCAACAATTCAGTCTATTAATAATTTTATCAAATAGTGGAAGGCATTGCAATGTTGTAATTCTGGATAATGCCATTGGAAAACCAAGATAGGATATTGTCGAGTCATTGCAAGTTAAACCTATGTAATCTTGAATGTACTGTTTACGAGCATAACTAACACCAGCCAACATAATGTTAGAGTTGTCATAATAAAATTTTAAACCAGTAAGTATGTAGAATTTTTGAAGTGTTGACATAAAATTGGTTATAGTTTTGTCATTTGACTTGCTTTGCTTTGAGCGCTGCATGGAAGTAAGCCGAGTTCCTGTCACCGTCTTCAAACCAGTTGATCCTAGTTTTCTGCTTTCTCGTCATTGATCCCATGATCAACACTTCTTTATGCTAAAATGAAATGTCGTGTTCAATTATGGGGAGAGAGGCATTGAGAGGATCACGAAGCATGTTGGTCTGTATTTAAACAAGTTGGCTCTTGAGTGCGTGGTACTTCAAACTACCGCTCCCAAAAAATTTTGCAGCCCAATCTTTTAAATTGTTTTTAAGTGCCTTATGCTTTTTATATAGTTTAAACATCGCATTGCCAAGACAGGGGAGTTCCTAATCCTTCTTAACAATACCAAGAAAGTCATATCTAAAGGCAGGCTTCCTATCAATAGTTTGCTCATTCAAGTGAATAACTTGAGGCGAATGATCAGAAAGTATTGGTATATCAAGCTCATTAACTAAACTTGGACAAGTGTTAAGCGCAGCAGAATTTTAGAAAGAGTAATCTATTTTTGAAAATGTGCATATACCATTCCTATTACAATTTTTTCAGGAGAATTCAGCTCCACTAGTATTCATTTTAATTAGATCAGTGTTCATTATAGCCATATTAATGTGACTAATTTCAGAAAGAGACACTGAGAAACTACCAACTCTATCAGTTAATTTAAGAGGGGAGTTGAAATCCCTACAAACTAACCAAGGATCTAGAGCATGTTTCAATGTGGGCATAATGTGAAAAAAAGTTTCTCCAGCAGCTGAAGTGTTGTGCACATAAACAAAGGTGATGTAATACATTGTAGAAGTGGGTATGTGAAAATTTTGGCAACGTAAGAATTGACTTGAAGATCCGATTTTTGTAAGCTGGTGAATAGATGGATCATACATAATTAATATCCAACCATAACTAGCATCCTCTAAATTATATAACATTTTCCAGTTAGAGTTAACATACATGGTAGCTCTGGTAGATAGTTCTTCATTTAATTTTGTTTCAAACAAAGCTAAAACTGATAGGTTGTATTTCATGATTAAGGTTTTGCATATGTCTAACTTAATATACTTGTATGACCCTCTTGTATTCCACGTACAGAGGTTATGTATCATTATTATACTTGAGATGTTTTCTGAACTCCTTGTCATAGATCTGGTTTTGACCTTGTTTTCATTTACACTACTAAGAGTAGAAGCTACCAAAGGAGAGTCAGACTTGGATTGTTTGTTGCACTAGATATCATTGGTGTTTTCAATGTTACTTTTTTCAACAACAAATAGATGTAACTCAGCTGCTTCGTTGTGCCCTGGATGTCTAGTAATTTCACTATATATGTTCATTTCTTATTTACTAGCATTGTTTCTCGCAGTAGGTGAAACACCCCACCTCCGTTAAGGTCACTCACAAAGGGAATGCATTAACTTCGATGAAGCATTATAGGTAAAAGATACAGATAGTTTACACGACAGACATACAAACAGTGGAAAAACTGGAATTATTTCATAAGCAGCGTGGTTTAGTCAAAGTGTTACAACCATTATCTCAAAACCCAACTTCCAAATCTTTACAATAAAACCTCTGTCTTGATTCAAAACTCCAAATACTTAAAGAAGCATAAAACAGTAGTAAAGCAGCATTAATCCCCAATAAAAGTGTAACCATGGCCATAGTCCAAGAAAAGAGAATCCAAGCAATACATCTACACTCTTCAAGCTGGAAAAGGTCTGAACTAAGCTGAAGTATTCCCTCCCTGTGGACCTGGGGGGAGGGGGAACAGAAGAAAAGAAGACGAAAGAAAATAGGTCAAACATAAAGCCGGGTAAGCCCAGTGATTTTCAGCATGTAAACAAGAAAAAGGATCATGACATGAATAAACCGAATATAAGACAATACCATAGTAACAAGATAACATAAGAAAAGATAAGGCAAGATAAACTGAATATGCTATCGCATCCATTTCTATTTCTCTGCACCTACTAACAATTGTTTCAACTAGCCTCATGTGTTCATAATAAAATGATCCCTTTATCAATCAGATTCTACTCGCATGTATTTGTTACTTGTGTCATTCGACCCCGCTTGTTTGTAGATACCTATGCTGGTCCCACCATGGGGTGTATCAATCCCTTTGATGGTGACCCAACACAATTTAAGATGCGCAGTGTATAACTACTGATGCCTAATGCCTGATTTTTCCACTCCAGAGTACGTGCATTCCCGTACTCCGTCGGAACCTACACTGATGCACCACCTGCCGCTATTTTGACCGCTTATAATCAGCCCAGTAATTGTGCCCCATCCTGCCTAGTTCAGGGTGCCATGATACATCTATGTGGGTTACTTCTGAAATGGGTCCCCGTTACTAGGATTTCCTAACCAACATGTTATAACGGTTAAGTATTCTCAATTTAACCTAACCCCGCCCATTTGGTTATTTAACATGTTGCATTGGTTAAGTGTTGCCTACGTTAGCTTAACCCTACCATTCTTAGCATGTCTGTTCATTAGCATTAATTCATTCATTAATGCACTAACCTCTCACATTAGACTGTTGTTTGCGGTTGCTGGATGTGCCAGGCAGTTCGGGCAGACTTCTACCGCAAAATCATTCTAACCTCGGGTTTTGGGGCTTAATGCTCTAACCTCTCACATTAGATCTGTTGTTGCGGTCGCTGGATGTGTCGGGTGGTTTCGGGCAGCCTTACACCACAACTCAATCTAACCTCGGGTTAGGCATGTTTGTCTTTTAGCCAAATTACATATTTTCCATACATGTCCAAGTTTACATGTCAATTATCCACGAGTGTAGTCAATTCAAGTTATGTCACATTTAGTTGTTATGCCCAAAAATACTCAATTAAGTTATACCCAATTCCCCGCGTTTTGATCGTACGTACAACAAGATTCAAACCAGGTTTCCAAATGAACCTAGTATTCATAAAATAAAATGTAAAGGGGAATAGATAAGAAACGCAAGAATTGACATACGAGAATAAGCATGTAAAGGTGTATCAAACGCAAGAATCTTGGTTCCAATGGATTTGTTGTACATTAACAATAAATATGAGCAAACTGAGCGAGTTACATCATAGGCATAAAGATTCGATAGAACTGAACATAAAAGAATAACAAATTTGATGTACCACAAGATAGATTCAATTGTATCACTAGTAACAGTCTCATAGGCATAGGTAATCTCACATTTGACAAAAGAATAAGAATAAATCAGAATTGGTTATCATTACAATTAGGCATAGTTCTAGATTCGATTCATTATAGTCATGATTTCTATTATGTGTTCAAATCTGAATAATAACTGAACTTACAATAATAGGATTAGAACAAGAGAATTATTTAACATTGTAGCGATTCTAATCTCTCTTTGTTGATTGAAGCGAAAAACCTTTACTTTAATTTGAAGCTCTCCAATTTGATTTCTAGTTTGGAGAAGAAGGAGGCTAGGCTATTTTAGAGATGGATAGCATGGTGGCATCATAGAATAGGGTTATAAGGTTTGGGTTTAGGTTTATGTGTGCTTATATAGATGTGTAGGATTAATTAGAGCCTTTATATCAACATAGGATCCATCCAAACCATCCAGTCCAAGAAAATGCGTCATCAGACCAATCAGAAGTCGCCACATAGCTCTAAAACTCAGAGAATCGTCACTGTCCAAAACGGTCAGCTGGGATCGACCCCTATAGGGGGTCGACACCCCTATAAGGAGGTCGACACCTGTATTGACACCCCTTAAGGGGGTCGACACCCTATGGCTGGAATTTTCCAACCCACTTCTTTTCACTGGTTTGAATTTCGAATTTTGATTTATTAATTATTTATTTAATTCTGATTTAAACTTAAATCTTCTAACCTCCATAACTTCCTCATACTGTATCCACAAACTCGGACTCTATCTCAAGCAGAATTCCGAGACGAACGCAATGGCTCTACCCTTTTTGCTTAATTCCCACTTTTAAAATTAAGCATTCTATAATTCGTTATTTTAATATTCACATAAAATACGGGGTGTTACATTCTCCCCTCCTTAAAGGAGTTCGTCCCCGAAATCTCTGAGTTAAGAAGAATGTATCCTACCATCCAACATCCATCTACTGAGCCATCAATCATAGGCATCCATTGTCCATAAAAATATTTCTAATGTTTTCATGATTATATGCATAGTGTGTGTATATGTCCTTATCTAATGCAAAATCAGGCAGTCTACTGATTCAGTTGACCTCCTTAATGTGAATTATGCCAGTGCCATGAGTCCATCATGTATGCAATTATTCCTAATCATACTTTATAACTTCTACATGAGTGCACAATCATTCATACAAATGCAACATCTATATGATAACACATCAAGTTTCAATCCATATACAAACACATATATGCATATGCAATATGAAAGTGACTGAGCCGATCTAGTATCTAATGTGTGTATATGCATCCACGAGCAACCACTAGCAGCCACTTGCAACCATCAATCGTAACATATTTCAAATACATGTTTACATTCATTGGTTTCTACTTAAGGATCATGATTTGGACTGAGGAGATACACTTAAAAGATAGATACAAGCATGCATAAACTTATGGAAAAAGAGGTCAAGGATGTACCATCAAAAAGAGTAGGGTAGGCTGCGTGTATTTTGTCTTCAGTCTCCCAAGTCGCGTCTTCCTCGGCGTCACTCCATTGTACTTTAACTAGCTTGAGCTCACGATTGCGTAGCTTTTTAACTTCTGTTCCCAAGATACGAGTTGGAACTCTTCTCACCGTCGCTTCTTGTTCCACTTCTACTTCCTCTGGTATGCTTGGCTCCACAACTTCCGCAGACTCGTGTAAGCACTTTCGTAGATGAGAAACATGAAAAACATTATGAACTCCAGCCAATCTTTCGGGCAGCCCAAATCTATTAGTCATCGTCCCTATCCTCTCAATGGTAGGAAATGGCCCTACAAATCTTGATGCCAATTTTCCTATGGATCCAAAGCGAACGACATTATTCAAAGGAGATACTTCAAGGAAAACACTATCCCCAACCTCAAACTCAAGGTCGGTCCTTCATTTATCCGCGTAGGACTTCTGTCTATCTTGTGAGGTTTTCATTCGTCTTCGTATCAAATCCACTTTCTATGAAGTTTCTCTGATCATGCCGGGCCCAAGTACGAGCTTGTCTGTAGATTCCCACCAACAAGTTGGAGATCGGCATGGTCTTCCATATAAAGCCTCAAAGGGTGCCATGCCTATGGTGGCTTGGTATCTATTGTTGTAGGCGAACTCCACCAAAGGAAGATGATCTTCCCACATTCCCCCAAAATCAAGAATGCATAATCTCAAAAGATCTTGTAGTACTTTGCTCACCCTTTCAGTCTAACCATCGGTTTGAGGGTGATAAGTAGTGCTTAATCATAGCTATGTGCCTACAGCCTCTTGCAAACTCTTCCAAAATTCACTCGTAAATATAGGATCTCAATCACTTACTATGCTAGAGGGTATCCCATGCAGTCGAACTACTTCTTTAAGATAAATGGATGCTAATGATGAGGCAGTCCTCCTACTCTTAACAGGTACAAAGTGAGCGCTTTTAGTGAGCATGTCAACTATTACCCAAATACTGGAATTGCCCCTTCTTGACCTAGGCAACCCATCTATAAAGTCCATCGAAATGCTATCCAATTTCCACTATGGGACCTCTAGAGGATGAAGCAGACCACCAGGCTTCTTCTGCTCCGCCTTGATTTGCTAGCATATTAAGCACTTAGAGACGAATTCAGCTACATCCCTCTTCATGCCATTCCAAAAGAAAACCCTTTTTATGTCCTTATACATCTTGTCTCCACCAGGGTGTATGATCAACTTAGAATGGTGTGCTTCTTCAAGAGCTGTCTTCACCAAATCCCTTGCTTGTGGGACATAGTCTTCCATCCCGTCTCATCCAACCCTTGTCATCTATGGAGTATCTATTGAGGTGACTAGAAGTCTCACCTCTAATTAACTTATCCATCACATCAACTATCTGAGGGTCTTCACATTGCGCGGTTCCTATTGAGTCCAAAACGTAAGCCGCACCTCTAGTATTGCTAACAAACCAGGTACAAACTCAAAAGAGGGCCTAAAGTCAAAGGTTGCTATGTACTCCAAGTTTTGCCTTTCCACAAAGAGAGGACTTAAGGTCAGCCTTTTCCTACTTAAGGCATCTGCTACCACATTACCCTTTCCAGTGGTATGAGCAATCTCAAAATCGTATGAGGCAAGAAATTCCATCCACCTTTGCTGTCTTAAGTAAAGATCTTTTTGTGAGAAAAGGTATTTTAATTATTTATGGTTAGTAAACAATTCAAATGTTTCTTCTAGTAGGTAATGATGCCATGACTTAAGAGCGAAAACAATGGCAGCTAATTCCAAATCATGAGTTGGGTAGTTCTTTTCATGTACCTTCAACTGCCTTCCCCCGTAACAAAATACATTGCCTTCTTGCATCAAGACAGCGCCTAATCTTGTACCGCATGGGTCTGTATATACCGTAAACATCTAAACCCCATCAGGCAATGTCAGAACTGGGGCTGTTGTTAGAGCCCTTTTCAATTGTTGGAATGAAACATCACAATACAAATCCCAAGTTAAAGTTAGGTTTTTCTTCGTCAATCTTGTAAGTGGGGCTGAGATCTTCGCAAAGTCTTTAATGAACTTTCTGTAATAGCCCGCTAGTCCGAGAAAACTTCGTACTACGGTTGCATTCCGTGGAATCCTCCAATCTTGCACCGCAAATAGTTTTGCGGGATCCATAGCTATCGCCTCTTTGGACACCACATGTCCAAGAAACCTTACTTTATCTCTCCAAAAATGGCATTTAGAGAATTTTTCTTTCAGCCGATGTGCTCGAAGAGTATCCATAACTTCTCTTAAATGCTAAGCATGTTCTTCCTCACTTTTTGAGAAAATCAAAATGTCGTCCACGAAGACCACTACAAACTTATTAAGGAACTTCCTAAGCACCTTACTCATCAAGTCTAAGAAATAGGCGGGTGCGTTTGTCAAGCCGAAAGGCATGACATGCCATTCGAAGAAACCATCTGGGGTCCTGAACGCGGTCTTATCTATGCTGTCTTCAGCCATTCTTAGCTGATGAAATCCAGTAGCCAGGTCTAGTTGGGAGAAAACTGATGCACCTACGAGCTGGTCGAACAAGTCGCTTATTCTTGGAAGTGGGTGTCTATTCTTCTTGGTAAGCTTGTTTAGCTCCCTATAATCCATGCATAGGCGAAGTGAACCATCCGCTTTGGTTGCGAACACTACTGGAGCACCACATTCGAAAATACTCCGGCTTATGAACCCCTTTTTGAGCAACTCTTTAACTTGCTTGATGAGGTCCTTCCTTTCTCTTGGAGCCATGTGTCTTACAGGTAAAGCAACTGGTTTTGCATTATCAACTAGGTATATGCGGAAATCTATCTCTCGCTTTGGAGGTAAACCCTTCACTTCTTCAAAGACATCCAAGTACTCATGGACTACTCTAACAGATTGCAAATTTTCAACAGACGCATTAAGAGATTCTAGGTAGCTAAGTATAACATAATTCATAGGATTACGAGAGATTTCGAGAGTATTACCGAGGCGAGTCATAAGTCTAACCACTCTCTTTTCACAATCAAGGATGGCACCATTACTGGATAACCAATCCATGCCTAGAATAAGCCCATAGCCTGTGAAACCCAAAACATAAGCATTACATCTTAACCCAACACTTAGTATAGAAATTTCCAAATCCAAACAAATCATTGATAAATAATCCAAACCCCCAACTGGATTTGAAACAACCATGGGATCCTCTACTATACTGATATCTAGGTGCAGAGATTCAACTAAAGCAGTAGATATATAAGAGTGTGATGCGCCAGAATCAAAAAAAGTACCAATAGGATGATTAGAAAGATAAACTAAACTCTCAACAGAAATATCTCTACCTCTTGCTTGCATAGTTGAGCGTGAATCTGTCCTCCAAAAGTAGATCCAGTCCTCTGCCCTTGCCCTTTCCTTCTTGGGAAGTCCTTGGCCATATGTCATGTCTCGCCATGTTGAAAACAACCATCCATCTTCCTCTTTTTCTTCCTGCAGTCCTTAACCAGATGTCCAGGTATGCCATAAAAATTACACTTCCTCTTGTCACGGGGTTTGTTATTCTTCCCGCCCTTCTTGGAATCCATCTTCTTATTCTATGATCCCTCCCCTTTCTTTTCAAGAGGTTCTTCCATCTTCGCCTCTTTCTTCCCATCCTTGCTTTCCTCATGTAACAGTCCCATGTCCACCAGTCTCTCATAAGTCGCGCCCATAGGTATATGGGACATAGCTACGCCGTGCAGTGGCTCATTTAACCCTTTAGCGAAAAGGAGAGCCTTTTTATGTGGAGTGTTTACCAACTCCAGTCCGAATCTAGCCAATTGGTTGAACTTGTTGACGTATTCCTTAACCGATAGGCTTTCCTATTTGAGTGCTAAGAACTTCTCCATCTGTAGGCTTTGTTTAGCTTGCGAGAGAAACTTCATTTCAAACCTCATTCTGAAATCCTCCCAAATCTCAACTGGTCTCTCAGCATTAGTAACTTCCCACCAGAAAGAGGCTTCGTTCTTAAGTAACCATACAACCAACCGTACCTTCTGCTTATCGTCCACTTCGAAGATAACAAAAAAATCTTCTGTTTCCTTGAGCCAGTTTCTTGCTTCCATGAATGATTCAGTCCTATTAAAGTTCTTTCCGCCCATAGCTCGAAAGTCTCTACATATCTTCAAGAAAACATTCACACGCGGAGGAGGAGAAGGAGGAGGAACGATAGGTACAGCTGTAGGAACGTTTCCTTCGCCTTCGGTGGGTGTCGTGGCCTCTAAATACCTATGGACCCATCCGGGTATTGTGACTCCCTCTGGAAGATTAAGATCCCCAGACATGCTGAAATGAAATGAAAAGATTCAAAACAAAGGATATAAAGATAGTGCATATGGCTTTGGGGAATATGCCTTTAAAATAAAACAACACTTTTCTTGAAAATGCTTCTTTAAAACCTCTTTTTGAAAAATAGTTTTCAAAAACTTTTATCTGATCTAGTAACCATCAGCTTGGATACCAAGTGAAACACCCCACCTCCGTTAAGGTCACTCACAAAGGTAATGCATTAACTTTGGTGAAGCATTATAGGTAAAAGATACAGATAGTTTACAAGAAAGACATACAAATAGCGGAAAAACTAGAATTATTTCATAAGCAGTGTGGTTTAGTCAAAATGTTTCAACCATTGTCTCAAAACCCAACTTCCAAAATTTTACACTAAAACCTCTATCTTGATTCAAAACTCCAAATACATAAAGAAGCATAAAACAGTAGTAAAGCAGCATAAATCCCCAAAAAAAGTGTAACCACATCCATAGCCCAAGAAAAGAGAATCCAAGCATAAGCTGAAGTATTCCCTCCCTGTGGACCTTGGGGGGGAGAGGGAGGGGAAACAGAAGAAAAGAAGACGAAAGAAAACGAGTCAGACATAAAGCCTGGTAAGCCCAGTGATTTTTAGCATGTAAACAGGAAGAAGGATCATGACATGAATAAATCGAATATAAGACAATACCATAGTAACAAGATAAGATAAGACAAGATAAGGCAAGATAAACTGAATATGCTAACGCACCCATTTCTATTTCTCTGCACCTACTAACAATTGTTTCAACTAGCCTCATGTGTTCATAATAAAATGATCCCCTTATTGATCGACTTCTACTAGCATGTATTTATTACTTGTGTCATTCGGCCCCGCTTGTTTGTAGATACCTGTGCTGGTCCCATCATGGGGTGTATCAATCCCTATGATGGTGACCCGACACAATTCAAGATGCACAATGTATAACTACTAATGCCCAGTGCCTGATTTTTCCACTCTGAAGTATGTGCACGCCTGTACTCCGTCGGAACCTACACTGACGCACTACCTACCGCTATTTTGACCGCTTATAATCAGCCCAGTAATCGTTACCCACCCTGCCTAGTTCAGGGTACGGTGATACATCAATGTGGGTTACTGCTGAAATGGGTCCCTGTTACTAGGGTTTCCTAACCAACATGTTATAACGGTTAAGTGTTCTCAGTTTAACCTAGCTCCACCCATTTGTTTAATTAACATGTTGCATTGGTTAAGTATTGCCTACGTTAACTTAACCCTACCATTCTTAGCATGTCTGTTCATTAGCATTAATTAATTCATTAATGCACCAACTTCTCACATTAGAACTGTTATTTGCGGTTGCTGGATGTGTCGGGCGGTTCCGGGCAGACTTCTACTGCAAACACGTTATAACCTTGGGTTTTGGGGCTTAATTCGCTAACCTCTCACATTAGATCTGTTGTTGCGGTCGCTGGATGTGCCAGGCTATTCCGGACAGCCTTACACCGCAACTCAATCTAACCTCGGGTTAGGCATGTTCATCTTTTAGCAAAATACATATTTACCATACATGTCCATGTTTACATGTCAATTATCCACGAATGTAGTCAATTCAAGTTATGTCACATTTACTTGTTATGCCCAAAATTACTCAATTAAGTTATACCCAATTCCCCGCGCTTCAATCATACGTACAACAACGTTCAAATTAGGTTTCCAAATGAACCTAGTATTCATAAAATAAAACGAAAAGGGGAACAGAGAAAAAACGCAAGAATTGATATACGAGAATAAGCATGTAAAGGTGTACCAAACGCAAGAAGCATGGTTCCAATAGATTTGTTGTACATTAACAATAAATATGAGCAAACTGAGCAAGTTACATCATAGGCATAAAGATTCGATAGAACTGAACATAAAAGAATCTCCAATTTGATGTACAACAAGATAAATTCAACTGTATCACAAGTAATAGTCTCAAAGGCATAGGCAATCTCAGATTTGACAAAAGAATAAGAATGAATCAAAATTTGTTATCATTACAATTAGGCACAGTTCTAGATTCGATTCATTATAGTCATGATTTCTATTATGTGTTCAAATCTGAATAATAACCGAACTTATTGTGATAGGATTAGAACAAGAGAATTATTTGACGTTGTAGCGATTCTAATCTCTCTTTGTTGATTGAATCAGAAAACCTTTACTTTAATTTGAAGCTCTCCAATTTGATTTCTAGTTTGGAGAAGAAGGAGGCTAGGCTAGTTTAGAGATGGACAGCATAGTTGCATCATAGAATAGGGTTATGAGGTTAGGGTTTAGGTTTATGTGTGCTTATATAGATTTGTAGGATTAATTAGAGACTTTAGATCAACACAGGATCCATCCAAACCATCCAGTCTAAAAAAAATGTGTCATCAGACCAATCAGAAGTCGCTACGTAGCTCTAAAACTCAGAAAATCGTCACTGTCCAGAACAGTTAGCAGGGGTCAACCCCTACGGGGCGGGGGAAGGGGGGTCGACACCTATGTCGACACCCCTATAGGGGGGTCGACACCTGTGTTGACACCCCTTAAGGGGTTGACACCCTCTGGCGGGAATTTTCCCGCCCACTTCTTTTCGCTGGTTTGAATTTCAAATTTTGGTTTATTAGTTATTTATTTAATTCTGATTTAAACTTAAATCTTCTAACCTTCATAACTTCCTCATACTGTATCCGCAAAATCGGACTCTATCTCAAGCAGAATTCTGAGACGAACGCAATGGCGCTACCCATTTTACTTAATTCCCACTTTTAAAATTAAGCATTCTTTAATTCGTTATTTTAATATTCACAGAAAATACGGGGTGTTACAGCAGCACTTTCCTTACTAGGTGAATTAACTTCACTGTGTAGTTTTTTGCTTCTTGAATTTTCTTTGTGGCTGTCCTCGAGGGTTCAAACATTAGTAACGGCTAACTGAGGCATAACATTTAGAATTCTTGGCTCAAAATTAGTATCAATGAATACTTATGCTTCATCATTAGTGTTTGTGTCTTCATGTTCAGACGTGGTTCTTGGAGAGACTAGAGTGTTTGTGACCTTAATATTAACGTTTGTTATCATTATTTCCTTTTCATGATTGTCTTTACTTTCCATAGCAGCAGTCGTAGATTTCTGTTGGCATTCAATTGGATCAATAACTTTATGAAACGCATTAGCCGTGGCATCATCAAGAAAATCAATGTTGTGACTGTTCTTTGTAAGTAAAGAGTCATCAAGGATAATTCTTTGTTGCATCAAAGACTTCTCTACATTTTACATTTGAGTGTCCACTTGTGCATGGTTCTTATAAGAAGGGGACTTATGTTTATTAACAGGCATGTTTTCATTAGCTTTACAGTCTCATTGGCAGTTGAAGGAACATCTAAAACATTGAGAGAGCTAAAGCTATTCTTAGTTATGGGAGAATCGTCACTAATAATTTGTTGTGCATGGTTTTGCCTGCATGATGCTTTTGATTACTTTTATCTTTTATTTCTCCAACTTCTACCATGGAATCGGCCAAACTAATTTCTTTCCTTTTATAGATAGATCTATTGGGTGTGAAAGATTTAACCTTTTATGGAACTCGTTGAGCTTGAAAGTAACCTTACCTTTGTTCCTTTCTATCTTGTGCCATGTTGATTTTTTTTGTGCCTGATCAATGTTCCTTTGATAAATTTCCTTTTTGTGCACTGGTAGCTAAACAAAAGTATTAGTGTTCTCTATGCCCTTATTCATACCAGTGATATTAGCTTGTTCAGTTGTCTTGCTATATTGCTCTTTGTGGATATTTCCTTGGTCATGTTTGAACCCCCATTCTTCATATTTGTGTCCAAAGATACAACATTTGGTGCATAAGTGAGGTTTCCATAAATTTGTAACTTTGACCCTCTGTGTCCCTCTATCAGGCAATGTAACTAAGAAGTCTTCTACTGGAACTTTATTGGGTTTTATTTCAATCAAGCATTTTGCATAATGGAGTCTTTCAGGCCTTTCAGTTGATTCATCTAAACAAATCAGTTTACCAAGTCTACAGGATAGCCATTTAATATCAGTGTGTGACCATGTATAAAGTGGAATATTAGAGAAATCTACCCAAATTGGAATTGATTTAATCATGCTATACAAATTGCTAACGTAGGATCATACGGCTTAATGATGAAAAGCTTACTTTGCATTATTATCGGCTCCCCATGAGTGCTTTTTCTCCATCTTCTTCACACAAATTGAAACATGAAGAGCACTCCATCAGATTCGATTTTTAGATCTCCTTTTGGCTTCCAGAAAGATCTGCATTTCAGAACCACAGCCGTGTATGAAAGTGGTTTGTCAAGAAAGAAACCGACTAGGGTATCTTTCCATATAGCTGTACCAGCATCGACTACAACAATAGTGTGTTTCATTGCTTCTCCGACATAGGTTGGTTGCATATCAACGGGTTTTTACTTCCCTGCATTGTGTGGCAAACGCTGTAAAAATGAAGTCCAAACGCATTGATTATTCAATTGAGGGTTGATTTGAGTCACGAGCGGAGATTTTCTTAATGGATTTTCATGCGTAGAGCTCAAACTTGTAATCGGAGGATTGCTAGAGGAAGGGACAGATGGTAAGTTGCTGGAAGGTGGTGTTGAGTTAGGAGGTGCTGGAGGCGGATCGATTTCAGGAGGAAGGGCTGTAGATGGATCGATTCGACGGTTTGCAGAGGGGAGTTTTTTGAGGAGAAAGGGTTGGGTCTTCCATTAATTAATTAAATTTTTGAGAGAAAATTTTAATATTAACCGATAAATAAATTGGAAATAAAATAACGCTATTTTTGCAAATGGTGTCGGATTTCAACGAAACGAGTTTCCTTGGGTTCGCAGTGTTAAGACGTAGTGATACGTCCATTTTCGTTACATTTGAAGTTTAAGTAAGTCAATGCGTATTTAACGGACAACAATAAAATAGTGTACCGTAATACTATAAAATGAAACAAACAGCCTACCACATGCTTAAACTAAAATAATGTACCAATATACACATATATATAATATACAACCTATACATATTTATCTATAAATTTAAGCAGCCGACATAAAGTGGGTATAAAATTTTATATATTTAAACTTTTCCCCCACTATTCATTCTTCTATTCATTTTTGCGTCCTCAAAACAAATTTCTTGCCTGCCATATTTCATTCCTTATCACTAAGACATTTAACAAACCAGCCAAGCCTGTTTTGTTCAGCCGACCTGTGGCAGATCTGATGATAAAAAGGTGATCTTATCCACACATATCTCACCTATATATACACATCATTATATCCATTTTCTCTTCTTCTGCATAATGAAACAGACGCCTCAATACAAAAAAACTAATATATCTCCACAACCTTCGAGTATTAAGCAATGGCGACAACTAAGAAAATGTAGAGGGTGGTGAGATCAAGGGGAAGCCAGAGTTTGGTCGACGTTGGTGGCTAGAGTTGACCGGAAAATGTGTTTAACAGTGGATCTGGTTATGTGTTTTTAAGGGAAAATGTGAACATCAGCTCGGAGTATGGTCAGCGAGCGTGAGGACTGCTGGTAGGCGACTTGTCAATGCATATGTCAGGGTTAGGTTTGGTCAATGGTAGGTGGTGCTGACCATGGGTGATAAGTGGAAGTCAATGAGGTGGTAGGGCGATTTTTTCCCAAAACCTGGGATGCGTGCAATTGTGTTTCAGGATGGAAAACGTATGGCGGCAGGTGATCACTTGAGTTGCGATTCTGGATGGGCTGCTAGACGGAGAAGGTAGGGTCAGGCGAGATTTTTTGGCTCAGTTTTTGGGAGGAAAGTGGTCGCGTAGGCACCAACGAAGCCGTGGAGGAGGTAGTATGCGCAGTAATGCGCTGAAGTGGTGTATGTTGGAACTCAGGTGTGGCGTGCGAATGGTTTAAATATGACTCGTGAAAAGAGAAACAAAGAAGTGGGGAAACATTAACCGAAATAGAAGAAGATGTAGGTATCGAAAGGCTTATGTGTGCTGATGGAAAAGTAATATGGGGAAGAAAATGTGTATATGCATGGGCTGTAGGGGAAATTGAGCTTGGGCCTCCATAGTATAAAAAATGAAAGGTGAAAAGGGGATAAAACGAAACAAGAATGAAGAGGATAAGTAGATAGCAACAAGTTGGTATAGGATAAGAAACGCGTGTGAAGGAGAAGTAAGGGAAACGTGGGCTCATGCAGCATTTGGGGATTGGGTCGATTATATTCAGTTGAGCTTTAATATATATATATATATATATATATATATATATATATATATATAATGATGGTTATGAAATTATGAGGGGAAGGATATTTGCTGAAGCCGGTTTTATGTGAAGAAAGAATGGAGATGTGGAGAAGTGTTTGTGCGTGGGCTGGAAAGGTATTTGGGCCGTGGGAGAAGATAAGGAGCGTAGACTTTTGGGCCGCACGCATTATTTAACATTTGAAAAGTGTAAAGACCAAATAAAAATATCTTTGTTTACCCACCTGATTCACTTGCAGGCCAGCCTACAAGTCCGCGTTGCAACATATCATAAGTAAAGGTCATGGAATTCCTATCTAAGGAAGTTTAATTGAGAGCCAAGTGGGTTAGTCACTACAACTTCATATTAGAAAGTAAAAAGGAAAAAACAGGGTAGAGAGAATCAACAAGGAGAAGTGGATCGATTATTTGAAGCTTCAAAATGGAATGAAACAAACAGTGTTGAGACTGCATCAACGAGCGAAACATTTAGGAACTGTTTTGGACAGGACTAGTAGTAGCTAGAATTGCTGGTTAAATTAAATGCTTGATTAACTTAACCGCAACTGAACTGCTTCAATGATAAATGGAAATCAAGGTGAGTTCAACTCATTCAGTCTATCCCTTTCATATTTTATATAAGCTGAGTTTTAAATTTGCGTGCGATGTTTGATAATGATTGATGATTGTTTGCATGGATGCTGAATAATTTTAATATTCATTGATTTAATTAAATGTTTATTAAGTTAAATCAAAATAAATCGTTACTTTAACGATTATATTCCAAACGAGGCAACTTACCTTATTGGTTATATTTATAATAATATAAACATAGTTAATAAATATTGGACGCTAGAATGGATGTTATTAATTGATTGTTGACTGTTATTTGTTAAAAATTTAATTTTCGTTATTGTGAAAATGTATTGTCATATTGAATGAAGTAACCCATTGTGATGTAGGGTAGGACAGGTTGGGGGAATCCAACCGGATTCCTCACTATTATTAATAATGTTTATCAATATGAATATATGTTGTTATTGAATGTGGAATTCACTGATATTTCACGGTTTAGTATTTTAGTAGACATTCGCCTCTTTAGTACTATTAACAAATTAAAGATTTTTGGAATAGATATTAAATCGATTATGAACGTTTTAAAGTTAATTCGCATACGTTTTGAAATACGAATTTTGTTTTAAAAATAAATACCAAAGTTTATTTAGTTTAATTCATTTAATTACAACTAAAGTCGATTTTGAGATATTATTGGTCGTAATGGGTTTAAGTATAATGGAAGTATTAAGGACATTAAAAACATCGTAAATGGGATTTATAAGATTTTGAAGGATTGAAATGAGTTAAACAAATCATAAGTGTATGGAAAATGGGTTTAAAAGAAATTGAAAGGATTTCATTTAAAATAATGAATGTTTTTTAAAACATTATTTACAAATATACGAAATGTGATTAAATGGTTTTTCATTAATGGAATCGTGAATGATTCAAAGTGTGAACTTTTTCTGTTTTGAAGTTGATAATGTTGTTCAGTTAAGGTCGGAGAGGTAATTATACCCACACTTGATTGACTTCATTTTTGATTAAGAAATAGTTAAGGTTCGATAGCAAGGGTTGGTTTACTAAAATATGCTAATGAGCATAAATATTTTTAAAGACCCCATTTTAAATTATATAAAAGGGTTCCGAGAATATTCTTATGTATAATAAGAAGTAAAAGTTGTTTTTACGAATATTGAAAGATTGGAAATTTTAATTGACCGATGGTTAATTAAAGAGGCCAAATGATGCTGGGTATTGAATTAGTGAATTCAGATTTCTTTTATGGATGGATAATCGTTTATTTGATAGTTAAATAACCAACTATCATATTTTGCCAATACGATTGTTGGTACGGAAAGACTGGGATCGAAATTATATTCAAAAATCTTTCCTACCAGCAAATATGAACACAGAAGATGCTGATCAGGATGGAGCAATTAAAGACCATGGATCTTCATAAGCGGAAGGATCGCTGGTTGAATTTCTTTGGATTACTGCCAGAGGTTTTTAATTGTGATTCGCTCGTGGTTGAGATTTATGAATTTGCAAGGACTTCTCGCTATTGATCCGTAAGGGTGAGGTAGGAGAGTGCCTTCGGTTTTTCCAGTCCCAGGACAACTTGTATGGATGAATGTATGATAGTGTATGCCTAACAAATCATGTATGGTTGATCTCTTAAAGGTATTACATTTGGTGGCAGAGGAATTCGTTTCTCTTTGGTTTTATACCGTGAAATTATTACGAAATCAATTAGTGTTTTGACGGGTTTGACGATGTGGCATTCAAAGAGAATGGTAGCCAGATGTTCTAAAAACAATACATAGCCTCAAGCCTCACAACTGGGAAATGACAAAAATCGAGCAGACATCATGGCTAGTTGGGTCGCACCCAAGCAGGGTGTGTTATCACCAATCTGGAGAAATTCTTAATTTGTTCTTCTTTCTTTTATGTATCTCCACGGATGGATGGTGGGCCCTTAAAACCATCGGGTGATAATACATTTGGTCTATTCAAGCTAAATGAGTAACCGGTTATGTGTGGCTGGGTTGCAAGATGTTCTTGTTGGACCCCAGTGTATGCCCTCTAGAGTACACTGATCAGAAGGTGGTCCCATACCTTGTCATCGTTGGAATCAAATCTCCAATAAGATCCCATGGTTTTTGATATTATACTATGTATGTGGAGCGTGAGATGCAAGCGTTCTGCTATTTGGTTACTTATTTGATACAGACACTATTATAATATCACCGGATTTCATATTAAAAATGTTTGGACTTATAGTACGGTAAAAACCGTCCATGTTTATGTGTGGGATGGTCTTACTATTATCCTTTTCTTTCAAAAAGATATTCTAATGTTATGTAAGTTGAATGTTACTTAAACTAAGTGAGTTTTACTCACGCTGGTTCACTAGACTGATCTGTGGTGCTGGCAATGCCCGAGTCAGACCGAGTTTTACTAGTTCATGTTAGTAAGCTGCGAACTTCTGAAGACGTGCTGAAGGGGTTCAGGCATATTAGTATTTATTCCACTGTGTGTTGTATATGAGGAAAGGTTATTATAATTGTCTAGATGTGTTAGATGTATTGTTGTACTCTAATGAATGTAAGTATTATTTTTTAAGCTCCCAATAAAGATTATTCCTATATTATATTTTGTTTCGCTGCGATGTGAGATTCTGATTCTAAATTGGTTCTTCTTCTTCTTTCTTCTATTCTGAATTTTATGCCTTATCTTTTCTCATCCTCTGACTTCTTTCTCTTAAATTTTCATTTTTTGTATAAATTAAGTTAAATATTGTTGGCATTAACTGTACGGAGATTTTAGGATGTTACAACGTATTATTAGAGAGAGGTTGAGTAGTAACCTTGGCTCTATGGCGTAACTGAATAGAGATAGGGTTAGAAATACCCTAGATTGAGTTTGAGTGTATATATGAGAGACCGTATTTTTAGATTTTATATATAAATGTTTTGTGTCGTGTTGTTTGAATGGTTGAAGTTAAACTGGTAATTGACACAATATTATTTTTTAAAGAGGGTAAATGAAATAATTTTCCCTAAATTATATGTTAATAGAAAAAATAAATAATTTTCTATAATATAGTAATATTGGTTGTTTGGTTGTTTGATTGATTTGGTTGATATTCAAATAGAATTATGAAATGAAATTGAGGTAATTGAGAAAAATCAATTAGTCAGTTGAATTGGATATGGAAATGAAACTTAACCTAGTTAAGTAAAATTAATTTAAGAAATGGAATTAAATAAAATAAATTTGGGATTTGGAAATCTAATGGATATTGGAAATTAATCGGATATTAATCTATTGATATTAATGTATGTTAAACCGAAGTAAATGTAGACCAATAAGTATCAGTGTTGAATATAATTCAAAAGATTTGATTATTTATTATTTGGGTGTTGGATAAAGAAGTTGTATAAATTGGAAATAAATTCCAGTATAATGAATTGGGAATAAATCCGGTTATGAAATGAAACTGAATTATTTAACACTGGATTGTCATTTGCATTGTAAGTTGGGATAAGTGCAGATTCCAGAAGACCATGGGAATTGATCTGGCTATAGAAATGGAAGTACGTGTTAGAAGATGAAGGGCTGTTAGTGCTTCGTTTTGAAACTTGGATTTGAGTTGGCCGACAAATAGGTAAACCTTAATATTTTTGGTTGGTGATTGATTTGTACCCTTGAGTTGGGTAGACATTTGGCTTTAGTTTTCTTTTGGAGAAGTTGAGGCTCAGAATGGCAGTTGTAGTTGTACCGATCAAACCACGTAGAGGAGGTGCCGGAAATTTTTTCGAAAATATTTAAAACTTAGAATATTGTTGATAATAAATTCTAAAAGATTATTTTGAAACTAATTGGGTTCAGAGCATTCTTCTTACCTTGTAATTTCAGGGATGAAATTCTTTTAATGAGTGAAGAATATAATGTCCTAGTTTTTTGAACGTTAATTCCTAATATTTAAATTAATTTTAAACCTTGATTTGGTGATATAAATGTATTTTATATCGAATTTATTTATTAAAAAAGAAGTTTGAACGTATAAATTTATAATATAAATAAAACGAGCTCATAATGTCGCAGTAGTTCATAATTTACAATTTAAACTTTAGTTGAATATACATGATCCGATATAAGTCGGAGTTCCGTGAAACAAGAATCTTTTGGATCGATTTGATTATAATTTTCTAATGAAAGAGAAAATTCGAAATTTAATCTTATAGATTGGTAGTTATGTCCAATTAAAATTTTCAAATAGTCGCTATGGAATTCGTTAATAAACGATAACGTTTATTGAATATATTATTAACGGGGTTTATATAATTGGAATATCATTTAATTCGAAATTATATAATATTGAGTTATAAATCAATATCGGTTTATTTTGAAGTTGTATAATATTTCATTTAGAAATATACGATAATGGTGATTTATTATTTTTTAAATTGAATTGTTTCGCAATTAAATATTATTTTATCGATATTATATAAGCTTTAAAAATAGCCGTTTTTCAAATGACCTTCGTTTTTTATGAAATGAATTTTATTGGAATACGTATAACTAATTATTGCTAGATTTCCGATGTGGAGCCAAATAGAGTTGTTTTGTCGCTAGACGAAATTTTAATGTGAACTAATAAATAATTTGAAAATAAAATAACGTCATTTTGCCAACGGTGTCGGATTTCAACTAAACAAGTTTCGTTGGGTTTGCAATGTTAAAACAGCGATACATCCATTTCCATTACGTTTGAAATTCGTGAAAGCCGGTGCATATTTTACTAACAACAATAAAATAGTGGTACTATAATATTATAAAATGAAACAAACAGCTTACCCTATGCTCAACCTAAAATAATGTACTAATATACAAATATATAATATACAACCTACACATATTTGTCTATGAATTTAAGCAGCTGACATAAAGTGGGTATAAAATTTTATATATTTAAACTTTTATACCACTGTTCATTGTTATGCCCATTTTTGCGTTCCCAAAAGAAATTACTTGTAAGCCATATTTCTTTTCCTACCATCAAGATATTTAACAAGCCGACCAAGCCTATTTTGGTTAGCCGACCCATGGCAGATATAATGAGAAAATGTTGATCTTATCCACACATATATCGCCTATATATACACAACATTCTCTTCATTCTCTCTTCTTCTGCATAATGAAAACAGACGCCTCAATATAAGAAAACTAATATATCTCCACAACCTTTGAGTAACAAGCAATGGAGACAACAAAGAAAACGTAGAGGGTGGTGAGATCAAGGGGCAAGCAGAGTTTTGTCGACATTAGTGGCTAGAGTTGGCCGGAAAAGGTGTTTAACAGTGGATCTGGTGGGGTGGTTTGGGGGAAACCATGAACATCAGCTCGGAGTATGGTCGACGAGCGTGAGGAATGTTGGTAGGCGACTTGTCAGTGCACAGGTCGGGGTTGGGTCTGGTCGATGGTGGGTGCTGCTAACCCTAGTTGATAAGTGGAAGTCGATGAGGAAGTGACGCGTTTTTTTCTCCAAACCGGGGAAGCATGCAATTGCGTTTTGGGATGGAAAACGCATGGCAGTAGGTGACCACCTTGGTTGCAATTCAAGATGGACTGCTGGACGGAAAAGTTGGGGGTCTAGCGAGATTTGTTTGCTCGGTTTTTAAGTGGATAGTGGTCGTGCAAAAACCAACGAAGCTGTGGATGAGGCAAAATGCGCGGTAACGCACTAAAGTGGTGTATGTTGGAACTTATGTGTGGCGTATGGTGGTTTAAATATGACTCTTGAAAAGGGAAACAAAGTAAGGAACAATAATCGAAATAGAAGAAGGAGTGGGTATGGGAAGGCTTATGCATGCTGATGGAAAAGCAATATAGGGAAGAAAATGTGTATATACGAGGGTTGTAGGGGAAATTGGGCTTCGACCTTCATCGTATAAAAAAATGAATAGTGAAAAGGGATAAAACGAAACAGGAATGGGGAGGAGAAGTAGATATTAGCAGGTTGGTAAGGAAAAAGAAACGCTCGGAAAGGAGACGTAAAGGGAACGTGGGTTCATGCAGTGTTTGGGGATTGGGCCGATTATATTCATTTGGGCTTATATATATATATATATATATATATATATATATATATATAACAATCGGTATGAAATTTGAGGGAAAGGATATTTGTCAAAGCCAGGTTTATGTGAAGAAAGAATGGAAACATGGAGAAGTGTTTGTGCATGGGCTGGAAAGGTATTTGGGCTGTGGGAGAAGATAAGGGGCATGGACTTTCGGACCTCACACATTATTTAACATTTGAAAAGTGTAAAACGAAATAAAACTATTTGTTTACCTACCTGATTCACTCACAGGCTAGCCTACAAGTCCGTGTTGCAACATATCATAAGTTAAGGTCATGGTATTCCTATCTGGTGAAGTTTAATTGAGAGCCAAGTGGGATAGTCCCTACAACATCACGTTAGAAAGTAAAAGAAAAAAATGGGGTAGAGAGAATCAGCAAAGAGAAGTGGACCGATTACTTGAAGCTTTAGAATGGTATGAAACAAACGGCGTTGAGACCGTGTTAACGAGCGGAACATTTTGGAATTGTTTCCGACAGGACTAGTAGCAGCTGGAATTATTCTGAACCGCTTCAACGATAAATGGAAACCAAGGTGGGTATAACTCACTCAATTTATGTCGTTTATATTTTATATATGTCGGGTTTTAAATTTGTGTGCAGTGTTTGCGAATGATTGATGATTGTTCGCATGGATGCTGAATAATTTTAATAATATTCATTGATTTAATTAAACATTTGGTTAATTAAATCGAAATAAATCGTTATTTTAACAATTATGTTCCAAAGAGGTAATATACCTTGTTGGTTACGTTTATAATAATATAAACGTAGTTAATAAATAATTGAATGCTAGAATGGATGTTATTGATTGATTGTTGACTGTTATTTGTTGAAATGTTTATTTCCGTTATTGTGAAAATATATTGTCATATTGAATTTATGTAACCCATTGTGATGCAGAGAAGGACAGGTTGGAGGAATCCAATCGGATTCCTCACTATTATTGACAAATTTTATCAATATGAATATATATTATTATTGAATGTGGAATTGACTGATATTTCACGGTTTAGTACTTTAGTAGACATTTGCCTCTTTAGTACTGTTGACAAATTAGAGATTTTTGGAATCGATATTCAATTGATTATGAACGTTTTAAAGTTATATTCGCATACTGTTTTGAAATACGATTGTTTATTTAAAAATAAATCCGAAGTTTATTTAGTTTAAATCGTTTAATTACAATTAAAGTCGATTTTGAGATATTATTGGTTGTAATGGGTTTAAGTATAATGGAAGTATTAAGGACATTTAAAACATTGTAAATGGGATTTATAAGATTTTGAAGGATTGAAATGAGCTAAAGAAATCATAAGTTTATGGAAAATGGGTTTAAAAGAAATTGAAAGGATTTCCTGTAAATAATGAATGTTTTTGAAAACATTATTTACAAATATTTGAAATGTGATTAAATGGGTTTTGTTAATGGAATCGTGAATTGGTACACAAATTGTGAACTTTTTCTGTTTCAAAGTTAATAATGTTGTTCAGTTAAGGTCTGAGAGGTAATTATACCCTCAACTTGAATGACTTCATTGTTGACTAAGAAATGGTTAAAATTCGATAGTAAGGGTTGGTTCCCTAAAATACGTTAATGAGCATAAATGGTTCTAAAGAACCTATTTTAAATTATATAAAAGGGTTCTAAGAATTTTCTTATGTTATAATAAGAAGTAAAAGCTAGTTTTCCAAATATTGAAGGATCCGAAGTTTTAATTGACTGATGGTTAATTAATGAGGCCAAATGATGCTGGATATTGAATCAATGAATTCATTTTTCTTTTATGGATGGATGATTGTTATTTTACAGTTAAATAACCAGCGATCAGATCTGGCCAATTACGGAAAGACCGGGATTGAATTTATATTCGAAAACATTCCGACGGCAAACATGAACATGAATGATGCTGATCAAGATGGACCAATTGAAGACTGTGGATCTTCATAAGCGGAAGGATCGCAGGTTGAATTTCTCTAGCTAGCTTCTAAAGGTTTTTAAATTGTGATTTGGTCGAGGTTGAGATTTATGAATTTGCAAGGACTTTTCGCTACTGATCCGTAAGGGTGCGGTAGGAGAGTGCCTTTGGTTTGTCTAGTCCTATGACAACATGTATGGATGAATGTCTGACAGAGTATGCCTAACAAATCACGTACAGCTGATCTCTTAATTGTATTATGTTTGGTGGCAGAGGAATTCGTTTTTCTTAGCTTTATATACCCGTAAAATTCATAGGAAATCAATTAGTGGGTTGAGTGGTTTGACGATGTAGAATTCAAAGTGAATGGTGGCCAGATGTTCTAAAAAGAAAACATAGCCTCGCAACCGGGAAATGACAAAAATTGGGCAGGTAGCATGGCTAGTTTGGTCACACTCAAGCATGGTGTGTTATCACCAATCTAGAGAAATTCCTTATTTGTTCTTCTTTCTCTTCTGTATCTCCACGGATGGATAGTGGGCCCTTAAAACCATTGGGTGATAATACATTTGGTCTACTTAAGTTAAATGAGTAATCGGTCATGTGTGGTCCAAATGCAAGATGTTCTTGTTGAACCCAGTGTATCCCCTCTAGAGTACACTAATCGAAAGGTGGTACCATACCATGTCATAGTTGGAATCCAATCTCCAATAAGAGCCCATGGCTTTTGATTTTATACTAAGTATGTGGAGCATGAGATGCAAAAGTTCTGCTATTTGGTCATTTATTTGACATAGACACTATTATAATGTTCGCGGATTTCATATCAAATTTTTTTTGGGGTTATAATAAGGTAAAAGTCGTCCATGTTTATGTGTGGAATGGTCTTACGATTATCCTTTTCTTTCAAAAATACTTTTTAAAGTTAAGCAAGTTGGATGTTACATAAACTAAGTGAGTTTTACTCACGCTGGTTTACTAGATTGATCTGTGGCATTTCCAATGCTCGGGTCAAACCGAGTTTTACAGGTTCAGGTTAGTAAGCTGTGAACTTCTGAAGACGTACTAAACGGGTCTAGGCGTATTAGTATTTATTCCGTTGTATATAAGGACAGGTTATTATAACTATCCAGATGTGTTAAATGTATTGTTTTACTCTGATAAATGAAAGTATTACTTTTCAAGCTCTTAATAAAGATTATTCATATATTATATTTTGTTCTGCTACGATGTGAGATGTTGATTCCGTATTGGTTCTTCTCCTTCTTTCTTCTATTCTGATTTTTCTATCTTAATTTTCTCATCCTCTGACTTCTTTCTCTTAACTTTCCAATTTTTTGTATAATTTAAGTTGACTATTATCGACTTAAACTGTAGGAAATTTTAGGACGTTACAATTCCAAAAAAGAAGGAGACTAATTTAAATGGTAAATAATATATTAGAAGCATTTAAGTATTATTGGTAGTCTTAGAATTAATAAGAACATGTTATTTAAGTATTATAATTATGTTCGATTAACTAATTAATGCTAAAATAGTAATTTAATAATATTTACAATTATAAATGATTTTTTCAATTAAAACTACATTTGGGTCAGCCCACTCGATCTTAATTGGCAAATATTCATGAATATTATGTATATTGTAATGAATGATGAGATAAGATCTTAAGAAATATAAGGCTAATTTTTTAAAATGTATTTAGCATTATAATCTAGAAAATAAATCAGCATTCTCTCATTTGACAAACAACTTCAGTAGTCACCTCCGTTGGAGAGCTAAAGCTAATAATTAGATCTTGAAAAACTTATTAGGATGGATGATCATTTCTCTGAAGATGAAATTACTTGCAGTTCAACGTATTATAAAGCAACATTATTCAGTAAGAAGAAGTCGAATACTATTAGACATGGTATGATCGATATTGAGTAATGCTGGTTTGATTCTTTCCTTCGGGGATATGCGCTTGAAACTATGGTATATATGTTGAATTGTGAACCATTTAAATATATTTCTAACAATATAGTTATGGAGCATTAAGAAACCCCACCTCAATAATCTTAAAGTATGGGAATCATTTGGTTTACATTAAAAACATAAACCCTATAAGCTTATGGTAAGAACAGCCTTGTTGAACTTTAAAGAATATCCAAAAAATTATCATGGATAAGTATTGTATTATAGCAAGAAAATAAAGTGTTTCTTTCATGACATGCCTCCTTTTTAGAAAGAAAATTTGGCCTTAAGAAATTAATGGCTGTAAGATATATAAATGAGAATTAAAAAAAAACTACAATAGAAACTATATATTTAAACAATAATTCAACATCCATAAAAAATAAAACATATTTGAAGGTCTAGTAGTGAATCTCATATGTTAGAGAGATACTGTCATTTTATTTATAATGGTGAGAAAACGAGTTGTAAGCAAAATTCCTCAAATAGAGAAACAAGTCATGAAGGGTAAAGAACTAATGCGATGAAGGTCGAGGTGGATTCCATGTATAAGAACAAAGATTGAACTGTGGTAAATGTTCCCCAAGGGTAATTCCACGCTACTATGGATTCTTAAGAAAAAGGCTGGTATGGATGGAAACATATGTTTGTCTTAAATATATACAACTATAATATAATATAAAAGACGTTCCATTTTTCTAACATGTCTTAAAAATATACATCAATTTTAATATATAATACATACACGCGTGCACACGCACACACATTTATTAAGAAAAACAATTTTTTTTTCCATTCAACTATATAAGAGTATATATCACAAAATATAAATTATGTATACAAACAATAAAAAGGTTCATTAGTAAATCAATTATGATTCATTTATATCAAAGATTTATCATACATTATATCACAAAACTACTTTTTAGCATCAATAACTACACAACAAATTTTTACGTCTTTTACAAATTTTTCTCAATTCTTCATATTATATGTCCATATATTTAACATATTTCATAATTTTAATTTTAACTTAATTAAATAAATTCCTTTAAATAATCCTTGTTAATTCTCTAATATATCGCTAACATATTTCAGTTTCAACATGCATAGTATATTCGTATTAACAAAAGTAATAAAATTATTTCATTTCTCGAAAAATAAAAAACAAAAATAATAGTTTTGATTTAGGGTTTATATATTTCACCAAAATTTACTATACATCGCATAATGAAGTTCTCCTTTAGATGTTGAAATGATAAATACTATTTATAGTAATACTATCGTATGCAATTCACGGGTTACACACTAGTTAAGTATTTTATTAACTTTTTTACATGCATAATTCATAAGTGTACAATGAGCTTCATTTAAATGACAATGAAAATCAAGCAATACATTAAAAATATATTTTAAGACAAACCCTAGTGCATCGTATGGGTATACCATAATAATGGATAATGATGATTTGGTGGTTTATCCTTAAGTCTGCAGTACTTAACTGGAGTTGGAAAATATGGATGGTTCAAACATTCTCAGTTTACCATATGAATATGGCTATAATTTACGTCATTGTAAATAATCGTATTTTACTCCCTAATTATGTCAATTTAAAATTTGTCTCTTGGGAAAACTATATATGAGATATTTATACATTGTTAGAACCTTTTACTGAATGTCCAGATCCGAAAATCATCAAATTACCTAATAGCTCATTAAGAGGAAAAAAGGAAAACCAAAAACCATTATTTTCTCACTTTTTTTCTTCTGTTTGTATTTCTTTTATACATTTCTAATATGAAAGACAAGTTTTTTGGCTCTTGTTATACGTTACGTTCATGTGGTTCAAATATTATGAAAATATGAGGAAACACTGTAAAACAGTTTATCTTTAGCATTCAATTGGTTGAATATGTATGCATAGTATGTGTTCACCCTAATAGTGGAAAAGTATATTATTATTTTCAAACTATTATTTTCTACAAGATTTTTATATAAGAAGTTATGAATTTAATGAAACCATGAAAGATTAATTTCACTAAAATAATATAATATAATCATAGTGGGTAGCGCATTGGAATGCAAATTAGTTAGTCCCACGAAAAATCATTGTTGTAAAGATATTTTTTCAAAGTGAATAAATTTTGTTGAAGATTGATACTAGAGGTGTTCGTTGTAAAATGTTTTGTTCATGAAGTGAATTTGTTTTAAAAAAATACGTTAATGGTAATTTATTTATGAACTATTATTGTAATTAAGCCATTGCAATTTAATAAAGATGATGCATTTATGAATAATTATTATAATTAAGCTATTACAATTGCACAACGATAACGTACTTATAAACCACTACTATAATTGAGCTATTACATTTACACAACGGTAATGTTTTTATGTAGCATTATTATTGAGCCATTACAAAAGCTAATGGTGTTGCAATATTATTTTAAATAAGAATAAATTAATACTCATTAGCATTCCATCAGTTTAGCAACATATACAATTTTCATCCTTCTTATTTAAATAATAAATAGACAGAAGAGAAACGATAACAATAGACATTATTCTTTGGCAAATTCTATTCAAACACCGTAAATTGCTTTACTTACACCATAAGATTTTAAATAAAATTTCAGACCAAAATGACCTTATTAAAAGAGAATCAATATTAAAGAATGAAAATATATACAATTCTCCCTTGTTTGCATTATGTATACTCAATATAATTTGTCTTCTAAAGTTAGTAAATTATAAATTAATTTATATCACTGGTTAAATTAAATTTATATTTCTTTTGAGGATTAAAATATATTCATATCGTTACAAGCAACATTTATATACAGTCAATTTTAACTGTTTTCACTTTAATTAAATATAAAATTTAAAATTTAAAACTAACTACTGAAATTAATGTTATACAGAGTACTAAAAGTTCTTCAATCTTTCATTCAAATCTAATCATGTTTAAATTTAACACCAAAATTTAACTAGTTTGACTTTCTAATATTTAAAAAAAAATAAGTTCGAATTTCCATCATATAAAATTAAAAGTGATTTAAAAATAAAACAATCAAATAATTTAAAATACTAGTGTTATAAATTAAAGTTCTTTTTTAATTTTAGGTAAATATATTGCAATGAATTCCTAGTTTTATGTAATTTAGTTTTAAGGTTAAAGAGGAATGGTGATGAAATATAGAAGGGTAATTTTGTGAAATACATGGTGTATGAAAAGAAATTTTTAGCATATGCTATTTTATTTTATTTTACGGTGTGTGTTAAGGAATTATAGGTGTATGAATAGAATTAGCCTTATTCTTTTCTTCTTTATTCAAAAAAGAATAATAAACACATTTCTTTTCATTCTTCTTCATAACAAAAAGGTATAACAATTTTTTTCCCTTGTTCTTCTTCTTTCAACAAAACTAAAAACACCTTGAGCAGTACTGCAAAGTGCAAATCAGAATTGACTTTGTCAGTGCAAATAAGGTCAATATATTTTATGTTAAAGAGGTTGTTTTATCCCAAGGGCTATGGTAGAATTTCGAGAACTGTCTTGCACCTCCGAGCAAATTGCCAAAACATCTTTAATAAAGTGACCTAGTATATGACTCAGCCATTGTTTTCTGACCATTTAAAGATGTTCTACATAAAATAATGGCTTTGAATGCAAATTTGGACGACGCTGGCTCATCATCCATGTAATAGTTTTCTAATCAAAATCAATTAAGAAACCTTTGGAAAAGATAGCAAGCCTAGAAATTAATTTTGGATCAAATAAGGTTGATTTAAGTATGATTAAGATTGAGAAAATAATATTAATATAATTATATATTCACATCATCAATTAGAGATAAAAAAAAGTTACCTCTAATTTAGTTAGTAAGTTAAAACAATTGCTTTAGAAAACCATATAACTGAAAATGGAAGCACTTGAGTTTAATTTTATGAACCACTTAAAGTAATGGGTAAAAATAATTGCTACTCTATTGCATGTATTGATGATAGTTGTCACTTGTGTACATGTTATGGACAATAAGAATTAAGTACAAGAAGACTTTTTTAAATGTCGCTAAAATTGACATTAGAATGCAAAATTTGAAAACAACTCTACTACTTCATCTATGTCTAAATATAAGGTGTTTTACTTGTTTGCACAAGAATTAAGGAATTAATTAATGACGCTTTAATCTATACTCAAATTAAATCTCTCTCTTTAATTGGATTCTTTTTATGCACAGTTAGTGGTGGGAACATGAACAGATTTACGAAAAGTCTCATCATTTATTACGGATCAAAAATAAAGAGGTTATGAAAAACTTAAACATTTTATATTTTAAAACGCACAAAACTTCTTAAAACTTCTTATATTTAGAAACGAAGGGAGTATAGGTGGACATTAATTACATGTGTAATATTTTTGAGAATGTCAATAAGAAATATCATTAATTGATTAACTGATTGAATAAGGTTTTGCATTAAAATATATTAAAATTAGTTAAATGTATAAGTTTGGAAAATGTCACTGATAAAATCTGACTTTAACTAAATGAAAATAAAAAAAATTAATAAGAAATAGCATTACTCAAATGACATAGATTTAATAATCAATTAGTATTTCTTTTTTGAAAATGAACAACATTAGTTGAATACACAAGCGAAAAACATTGATTGAATAATCAGTGCGTACATTTGAAAATGTCATTAACTGAAAGTGACTCTAACTGAGTATAGAATGACATTCGTAATGTAGGATATTGACATAATTATTTTGTTTATACAAAATATGGCACATACACACCCCCGAAGAAGATGTGTTCAACTCACAGAAAATTAGATCTAAAGTATGGAGCCATAAACACAAAGAAAAAGTAAAGACAAGGAAATTTAAAGTGATTCGTTCTCAATTTTGACTTACATCCTCTTTAAGAGAAGATTTCATTAGCATTTCAATGATTATAATGTACATGCTCTCATACATTCTCTCTTTTTTACAAGTTTTCGCTCTCTTCTCTTACACTTAATTCACTTGAATTCAATATGAAAACAGCGAGATCTCTATAGATGCGATAATTGTTGGAGGAATTTTCAACGATTAGAGCACTTAGATGATTTTTGATGAATCCATGGAAGATCTAGTGTTGAATCAAGGCTTGAAGGAAGATTAATGGTGGTTAGAATAGCTTGGAATGGTTGAGAAAACAATTGGACAACACTTCGTGGAGCTAGGAATCGGTCCCCCAAAATGTGGAAGCCATTAGGTATTTATAGGTTTAGAGAGAATGAAGTGGAAAGGCTGAAGTTATATGTGCAAGCAATTGATCGGTCATAACTTTATATATGAAAATGCCGCTGGCTGATTTTTGTCGTTCCATCCAGCTGTCTCCAGTTGTCATTTATCCATCCGACCCATACAGTTGCTGCTGACCGATCCATCTGGTTGTTGTCGATCGATCCATCTGGTTATTGCCGACCGATCCATCTGGTTGCTGCCGTCCGACCCATGCTATAAGGCGCCGACCGATCCATGTTGTAAGGCACTGACCGACCTATAGAATATAAAAGATACCGATCGATCCATTATTTTGTAATGTGACCGACCCATCCTTCTGCGGTATGGACAAACCATTGTATTTGAATCCGACCCATCAATATACTGTATGATTTCAAGTGGATAAACATTTTCCCCTCGAAGTTTGTAACTTTTGTTCTTTACAAAAATTATGAACTTCGAAATTAACAATTATGATGCATTGTAACGGTCGTAACTCATTCTTATGGGTTGACATCATGTATTTGCCATATATGGGTTGATTCCTACATATTGCCATGAGTCGGTCGGAAATAAATCTGAATGGATCGGGTTCAACGAGCATAATAGGTCGGTCGGCCCATTTATACTTCGCCGTATATTATCCTTTTTGCCCTTATCTTCTTATATTACCTTCCTTCGATTGAAATTAATTTAATGGCGGCAATCTCTTTTCTCTGAAGAAAACTAGCTCCCCAATCAGCTTCTCAACAACTGATTTCCTTCGAATCTGTTCAAATTCAACTCGCCGAATCCATGAAACCTCGAGTCAGTTATTGAAATCGACTTCCACCGCAAATTACAACAAATCCGAGCCGAATCCAGGTACTATCCTTAATTCTAAAATGCCATGCATGTTCATACATGTGAATCTTGACTCTTGATTTGGATTTCGGGACGAATTGGGTTGGTGATTGGTCTGAGTTGAATTGACTTTGGGTTTTTAAGGTTTGAGATTATTTATGTATCGATCTGCTAATGTGTTTGTGCTTCTGGGTTCAATTGATATGTACTTTCTTATTTGAGCTTAGAAAATGTAACCCAATTGAACTCGGTAGTGTTGAGTCAATCAATTTTGAATCTCTGGTTGTACTCCCATGAGTTGTTTGTTGAATTGCCCAAGACTTGAAATCTTGTATGCTTTTTCGAGTTTGATATGTTGATCACTATTAAAGTTTGCGTTTGTCTTGACTACTATAGCAACTCCCTTATCTATTCGCTGAAAACATAGTGATTCATTTAAATTTGATAACACTGCCATGAAATACGAACTTATTTCCATCGAGTGCTTTTTTTTTTAATGTGATGATTCTTGTGTCTACTGCATTTGCCAAGCCTGATTGAATGTTGGTGACGCTCGAGGAAATCTGGCTGTTTGAACTAATTGCATTTGCACTTCAAAATTTGGCCATGATATTTAGGTGTAAGAGATTTTTTCAAAAACTGATGGATCGGTTGTCGATCCATAATGGGTCGGCCATTGTCGATCCATTATGGGTCGGTCAGCGCCGACCCATTATGGATCGGTTATTGCTAGTCCATCACACTTTTTGTATTATTCCAACAACCCTTCTGATTATTGACCTTTCCCGTATTGTGCCAAGTGTAGAAGCGATGATCAACTAAATGTGTTCTTTTATGATCACCTGTTCTGTAGTAAAAAAACATTTGCATGTTTTAGGCTAATATACTCTATTGCCGACTGCCTATGTTGACAATTGGTTAGACAAATGTTTAGAAAGTTTAGTTTCAATGGTGAATTTTTATGACTTGCATTGGAATGACATATTTGCACTGGATTGCTTTATTGGCCATTTTTAATTTAATCGCACATCTCTTGCACAAATATAAGCATTCTAACGCAGTGAAGCTTAGAATCGATTAATCAATTCATGGTGATTATAGGTCCCAAACCTTGCTTTCACATATAGCCATGCACAACATAATATTTATAATATCAAGAAACGTGCACCTGTAGTTTATTTTCAACCACAATTATTTGTGTAGAAATGGAAACTCGACAATGATCACGCCAACAACTTGAGAAAACATCTGGATCCACAAAAGTTGAGACTTCTTCCCAGACTTCAGAAATTGTGATGGCTAATGCCCCTGAATCGAATGTTAGCCAAAATTTTCCTCTACCTCGACCTCTTACCAAAGTACCTCTCGAGAGAAAATCCATGAAACTTTTTGAGCATTCGTTTATACACTTGTGTGCTCAGTTTAATATTCCGAAAACTGACGCGAAATTACTGGAAAAGAACGTATTCGCTGACCACCCACCCCTGGCTACGTTACAGTTAATCGTCACATGTTAGTAAAGAGGGACGCTCCTCCCTTTAATCCATTTTTGGGAATGATTCTTCAGCGCTTAGCTATTTCCCCTTTCCAGCTACACCTAAATGGCTAAGCCATTCTAACTGGCCTCTATGTGCTTTTTATGAGGACAAAGAAACGCTCACCCACTTTCCAGGATATCTGTTCCTTATATGTTTTCAAAAGGAGGAAGGAACGACCATCAATTATCTTTGTCGAGGGAATCCAGAATTCCAAAGTTAAAACTGACTTGTTAGAAAGTGCTAAGGGATTCATAGATCAGTACTTCTATGTACGGTGTCATTTTTTATAGTAGGTGGATGAAAGGAGGCGAATAATTACTTAGAGTTTTGTCATTTCATTTTTCATCTAAGTTTTGATTCTTAAATCCTTTCCTTATTTTACAGAACTCCCTTCTTCTAATCAAGATGTTGTTGTTGATCAAGCACTATTTGATTCTTTGAAAGCCGTTGTCGAGGAAGAGAGAAGTAGAAAAAATTTGATTACTTAGGAACTCCTTCTCCAGTATCACTTGCTCGATCCCTCACATTCTCTTGTGCTAGACCCAACTATTAAGGAAGATACTATTGGTAAATCCCCTGCTAAGAAAGCCTCTCTAAAGAAATGCTCAAACACTACGGGTAGTAGTAAGACACGTCCTAAGTCTAAATTGGGTCCTATTGAAGAAGAAAAGTTTAGACAGCATGAAGATGAAAGTCTTATAGAGGATACTGAACAAATTGAGGAAGGTGGGACCATTCTGGGAGTCAATCTAATTGTTGAGAAAGTGACTGATGATCCCGCCATTCCGGATGCTCAAGAGGAGAGTTCCACATATACCTTTAAGAATCTAAGTGACCTTAGCTCAGTTAAGGATCTTATCCAAGGTGACACTATGACCTCGGATCCAGCAGAATTGGTTACAAAAACTAGAATTGAGATAATTGTAGCTCAACCTTCTCCATAAGGGAAGACGCTTGAGGACATAGGGGTTGATTTAGATTCATCACTTAAGATTGGTTCGTTATTAGGTGCACATTAGAGAACATTTTACATGCGCTATAAGTTTCTAATTCATTGAATAAGGTTTATAATTTGTTACAATACTTTACATTCTAAGTATTGAAAACCTACCTTGCCTTTTTCCAGGTCCAAAAATGGGTTATTCATTTATGAAGAACTTTAAAAAAACACCCGCTATTCCAATCCAAAACATCTCATACAGCCCCGTCCTCTAAAATACTCACAACATGGCTATTTAATGACCGACTAGGAAAAGTAGTGGATGCATGATTGCCAAGATATGTTGGATGCGAAGGAGAGGGAGAAGCAGGAGAGAGAGGGCACAAGGTTCTCATGGTGATAAAGACAAATACGACAATCGCTATGATGATCGATATGACGATCGGGAAGATAAGGAGACCCGGTGAAGGAAGAGGAATATGGAGGATCGATGCAGGGATGATTCTCAAAAGCGCCTTAGATCAAACAAGCTTCCTGTTACCACCTAGACTACTCCATTCGGCGTTCCTCCTGTTGATATTCAAGTGATCATACAACAACCTCGTTACGATTCTGGCCTGCCAACCACTACACTTGTTAAACAATTCAAGGGCTGGTGTTTGAAAGGAATGTATTTCGACTTAGGCATATATCTGTATGATAAACGAGATATACTTAAAGAATTGGACACCTTGAAAGGCCATATGCTTATGCAGTTGGATACTTCCAAAAGTCAGCTCGAGACGCGGTTAGATGCAGTCAGAAGTCGTGCTGAGAAACAGTTAGATTTATGGTATAAGTTTGTTGAAGATCTCCAAAGAATTAACGGAGAAAATCTTGAGAAAATTGCTACTTTAGATAATGACAAGGTCGAGTGAGCCAAAGTCCTTGAGTCACGAGATAATACCATTGCCTCTCTTACACAAAGAAACACGGAGTTAAAAGGGCTAGATGATGAAAACAAGAGACTCAAAGAAGAGCTTGTTGCCGCTAAACATAGAGAAAATATACTAATAGCACAAGTCAAAGATGCTCAGTCTCTCCAACAAATTGTTGAATCCCAATTAAAAGTGGAAAAACAAGCTTCTACCACTTATCAGCAAGAGAATGCCATCCTTCGTGATAAGAATACTTCTCAGAGCTTAGCTATTTCTATGCTGAATACCATTTCTGAAATTCCTGAAGAAGATAGAGTTAAAGCTTTAACCGGTCTCAAAAACGCTAAGGCGGATGCCGATGCCACTTTATTCAAATTTTATGTCTACAGCGTTATAAGTCGGGGAAGCTTACGCTATTTAGGATCAGATTTTGCAATGAACTTGGACCTAGTTTGGGAATCTGTACTTAAGGACACTAAAGGTATTCACGATGAGGATTACCTCTTGTACAATCTACTAGATGAGGAAACCCGTGAAGCCCTGGCCGAGGGGAAGATACAGCTGATGAAAAAGTGTGGATTGTTAAATGATGAGGCTGGACCTTTTTGGGGCAAGCCCAGGACATGATCAATATTGATGCCCCTACTGATCCCACTAATGTCAAAGCCTCTAGTTCTAAAACTCTGATCGCTACTTCTATTGATCCTTCTGTTGTTCTCAAAAAGAAAGATACAGTCGTTGAGGATCATACTGCCACGAAGGATATTGTTAAGGAGAACAATGGAGATGGTGAAGGGGATGATGATGATGATAATACGGAAATATAAAGTTGAGTATAGAAATCCTCAAGCTCTAGGTTAAACTGAGATTGACCAAACTATGTCATACTGGGATTCTCTTTTTAGTTCACCTGGATCTTTTGCATTCCATGCTCATTGTTCCTTTGCTTTATGCTTAATCTCATCACATTTTTCTTCCGATGTAGGCAACATGATGATGACTAAGGCTATCATTACTAATTCGACCTTTATGTCGACTTCTCCTTCTCCAGTTGTTACTCCTTCTCCGGATGATGCATCCTTATTGGCTGCTATGACTCCATGATTACGAGACACACAGATTGGTTGGCTTGTTTACTTGGATGATGACGCTGAATATATCCCTAGCAATGAGGCTGAAGATTTTGACAATGCAGTTGAAATCCCAAAAAAAGATAATGAGGACCAGGAAAAACAGGAAACTAAGCATTTGTCATCTTTGAAGCGCAAAGGAGGAAAGCGCGTTGTCCAAAAGAAGGGAGTTATTGTTCTATCTTCTCCCTAGAGTCCTGGTGGCATAGGAGTTAAAGGCAGGAATCGGTCAGCTGATGCACCTCCTCGTTCTTCTATCAAACTATCTCTAAGGTCCAGTGGTTCGAAGAATGGAAAGAAGAAGAATTAGAGCATGTGCCTGTGACTGGCTTGCTTTTTTTTGTTGTTTCCTTTACGTACTGCATTTAGACTGGTTGTATATGCGAATGTCGGTCCTCGCTTATCACGTTATGCATATTCGTGTTTGAATTCCTGTTTCTATGACTTGTGTTGTTGTCGATGTGATGAAACTGTCGTCTGCTTATTGTACTTAATCTTTTTGCTTTAGCTTTATCGTACTTTTCTATTTGTATTTCACACTTGTTTCTTTTCACACTTACATTGCAAGCCTTTTTTTGGTATGAAGTTGTGGCGAGCTTGTGGTATGTGTTGTGAGCATTATTGATCCGTCTTAATGTGGTGGTGATACCCTCATACCAAAGGTCATCACAAACTTCATAGGCTGGGTGTGATCAACTATACTAGAGTTCCTTGGCTTTGGCTAAAACACCTGAAGTTCTTGCTTTATGGGTAAGCCTGTTACTTTCGCTATTGCACTCGGAGCTTCTTAGTTTGCTCATTAATCAAGGATTTTAGCTTAGTTGATCAAACGCGTGCCTTTCAGTTGAAGGAAATTTTTTGTTTCTGTGCCCGTGCTTGAGAGGTCTTATATTTTTAGCCCAATGTTTATCTTTTTTCCGACTAGTTAATTCAGGAGTAGGAGACTCTCATCTGCAATAGGCTGATGTATTTTAGCATTGGTGATTTCACTGGGTGCCTCCAAAAAAGTCTTTTTAGGGCCACTGGTCGTCGCAACTCAAAGTACTTGAGTGCTAACCAAGCTAATGAATGCCTCCAAATAGGTCTTTTAAAGCCCACTGATTTCTGAGTCTATGGTTAGAAGACATTAGCAATCTAATCGGGTGCACCCATAGAGGTGTTTTGCCTTCGAAGAGGTCTTTGAAGCCTAATGTTTGTCGTAATTGGGTCAGGTACTTCCTGACACTGACGATCAACTAGGTACCCCCAGAGAGGTCTTTGGTTTCACCCCAATATTTATCGTAATCGGTCCAGGTAGTTCCTGACACAGACGATCTTATTGGGTACCTCTAAAGAGGTCTTTTGAAACCTGTCAATCGCCGAGTCTGTGATTAGCAGACGCTAGTGAAATAATCAGGTGCCCCAAAGAGGTCTTTTGAATCCGCTGATTGCCAAGTCTGAGATGATTAGATATTAAGAATCTAATTGGATGTCCCCGAAGAGGTCTTTATTCCCAAGGTTTGTCGTTATTGGTTCAGGTATTTCCTAGCTCTGACGATCAAATGGGTTCCCTCGGAGAGGTCTTTAGTTCTGATGAATTCAAACATGCGACTCTCGACCCTGGTTATCTAGGCCCTTCAGAGTCTTGGTTAAACTCATGCGCCCCTTCGGCTGGGGCTTCTGATTAGCTTTATTATGAGAGGCTTTGTCATTGAGTGGCTTCACGGGGCGGACGCCAGTTCCATTACCGGATGCTCATCATAACAAGCTATCATAGCACCAGGACAAGGGTCTGGGTCTTCGTTTTTAGGAGATGCCCCTTTGGTGAACTTGCATCTATTAAATTCGACGTTGCTCCTTTTAACCATCAACTCTTGGTGGCCTTTTTTTTTGCAAGGCAGTGCTTTACACCTTCATATTTGTTGTGAATAGTGTTTATGGCACTTGTTACTTGAGTTGTTCCCACCAGGATTTGCTGTAAAGATCACAGGGTCTTACCGGTTGTTGGTGGGAAATCGTTCGATTGCTTACAATTAAAAATCGATTTTAGAAACTTTGAATAATTAAACAAGAGTTTGCAAACATACAATTCGGGCAAGCAATTCTACTTCTTTCATTTATATGTACACATTTTGATTACAATTCTTGTAAAGTATTTACAAATGTTTTGTAGTAAATATGAATGAAAAAATAGGTAAAGCAACGGTGAAGATGGTTGTTGTTCCAAGCTTTGGGAATTTGAACTCCATCCGTCGTCTTCAATTTGAAGGTGTCATCTAGGAGCTTTTGGCTTATAATGAAATGTCCTTCCCAATTGGGTCCAAAAATTTAGGTTCCAGTCATTATCCTCTCCAACACAAGGTCCCCAATTTTGAAGGTCCTTTGTCTGGCGATCCTTCTTTGGTGAGTAGCAACTCTGAACTCTGCTTCATTTCTCCTTTCTTTTAACTGATCAAGTGCCTCAAGCTACAACTTCTCATTTGTTCTTGATTGAAGTGAATCCTGCGGTGAGTGGGAACTTCTAGCTCTACCAAAATCATGGCCTTAGATCTTATTGTTAGAGAAAATGCAGTGTGCCCAATCGTAGTTTTATGACTGGTGCGGTAAGCCCATAGTGCAAGTAGAAGCTGTCTACCCAACCGCCTTTAGCTTTCTCAAGATACTTTTTAATGGTTGATTTTATGATCTTGTTTACGACTTCTGTAACGACCCGCATTCTACGCATCGGGGGATCGTAGAATATTTATTTCTTTCCCGTATGAAGTCGTATTGCCATGTAACTTTGGGAAACATCCATTAGAGTCATTTCCCATGCTTATGATTTTTGTCGATTTTTAAATGACCATTTTGCCCCTAGTTGATCTTGTTTTGGCCATAACTTTTGATTGGAAAGGAATTTTGACCTGAAACCACTTTCATTGGATTTGTTTGATGGTTTACCTTTCCGTAGAGTGGTCATAATAGCCAAACGGACTTACCGTTTGGGAGATATGGCTAAAATAAGGTTTGGAGGGTGAAAAACTGCTTAACCGGGCCAAATCGGGTGATTAGTGAGTAGGCCCATAACCCATTTCGGGATTAGGGTTATGGGAAGGCTGAAATGAGATAGAGCATCATTCCATTTCAGTTTTCTAGCCTCCACTTATCACCAAGGAACCCTAAAAATAGCCTCTAACCTCTAAATCACCTCCAAATCACCTTTTGGTCAAGGATTTGGCTTAGCAACCTCTAATCAAGGAAGATCTACACCAAAGCAACATTGGAGCTGCTGTTTAGCATTGGGATTCACATCAAATCAGAGATTTATTTCAGATCTTAGTTTATTTGTGGCTAAGGTGAGTGATTTGCATAGTTTTACACTAATTATGGCTAGTTAAGGGTAATTAGTGTTAATTAGCGAATTTAAGCATGATAAAATTCTGGAAAAATGTTCATAAATTCCTAAATGATGTTTTAGACCTCTGATATGAATTTGGGTTAATTTGGTTAAGTTTTGCTAATCCTATCATTAGTTTCACCTAAACATGCTTAAGGGGAAATATGGGATTTTGGGTATGTTTGATCCATTTTAACCTATCATATTAATGTTTTGATGTTTGTGGTTGATTATGGATGTTGCTATGACTGTATGATATGCTTTGTGATTGATTTCAATAGTTATAATGGTCGAAAACGTCGTCGAATGGCGTAAACACTTGCTGGAAAAGCTTCAGGAAACAGTGCAGGATCGGATCGGATATGAGGGCTCGGATCGGATATGTTGAACTGCGCAAGGGATTCGATCGGATCGGAACCTGACACTTGGGAAAATTGGCAAAAAGGAAGGCCACGCTAACTGAACTGGGATCGGATCGGATAAAGGGGAAGGGATCGGATCGGATAAAGAAGGAGGGATCGGATCGGAGCACGTGAAGAACGAGAGGGCGGATCGGAGCGGAAGCACGAACTGGATGGGAGATGGCACCCGATCCGACCCGAAGTGGGACACCCGACCCGAACCGATGCGATGGAGTGGACTCGAATGCGACGGAGTGGACTCGACCCGAACCGTACCAGAAGAAGACCCGACCCAACCCGATGGAGGACACCCGACCCGAACCGATGGCTTGAGGAGGAACCCGACCCGACCCAGTATTGACCAATAACCCGAGATGCAAAGGTAGTCCAATATGGGAAATTAGAGATCAGGATCCAGTTGGGAACCGATGAGTTCACTTCATGGTTGGACTTTGCTGCGGGATGTGTGCTAAGGAGTTGTCGACGTTCATAACTTCGATTCACCACTAAAAATGGATGATGGGCTACTTATCAGTGCAGTAGAGTCATTGCGACTCGAGGGGCAAGGTGATGGTAGCAAGACTACGTTATCAGTGCAGTAGAGTCATTATGACTTGAGGGGCAAGGTGATGCGTAGTAAGACTATAAGCCAGCGCAGATGGGGTGAATAACTCCATGGGGCAAGTGGACATAGTAAAGGATTGGTAAGACTATGAGCCAGCGCAGATGGGGTGAATAACTCCATGGGGCAAGTGGACATAGTAAGGATTAGTAAAGCTATGAGCCAACGCAGATGGGGTGAATAACTCCATGGGGCAAGTGGACATAGCGAAGGATTAGTGGCTACGTTATTAGTGCAGTGAAGGCATTTATGACTTCATGGGGCAAAGTGATCGTAGCAAGGGCGGGTGATCGAAGTGGTGAATATCGTATGCTTTACGCACTGAGTGAGAGATGTGAGGATGGTTGCTATGGTTGATTGTTTGCCATCACTATGACATGCACACCCCCACCTCCGTATCTTTATACTGTTTGATATGGCACCTTAGAGTGTTGTACAGTATGTAGTGCTAACTCTTTGGTTGCAGGTCCAGGTTCAGGTATGTTTTAGTCTACCTGTTATTGTTCACTTTAGATGCTTATCGCTCATACCAGGCTTTATGTCTGACCCAGAGTTTTATGTCTCCTCTTATTACTCTGGGTGCTCACACGAGCAGACTAGAGACAGGTAAGCTGGTGATGCGCGAGTAGCTGATTCGGAGGCGGGCAGGAGGCTTCCACGTATGATATATATATATACACATTCTCCCTGTGTCATTGGTGGTCGCTACTTGGGCATTAGTAGTGTACCTCCTTTATCTTGCTTTTGCTTTGAGATAGTTTGAAAGTTGTAATAAGCTGTATTTTGGATTTCCGCTGCTATGATGTTTAGTTTTGGTTTTCAGCTTATGCACTATCTCTCCTGTTTTATGTCAAATATGTTATTATTATATTTTGTTCTATACGCTGTGAGACATTCTACAGGTTCCTTGTTAGTTCATTTCCTTCTTCCTTTTCCTTCTGACGACCCGTTCCATGCTAACTGGACATGTGTACAGCGCACCTTTGGAGTAAATGTCGGTTGGTGCGGGGCGGGCCGTCACACTTGGTATCAGAGCTCTAGGTTGCGTAGTTAACCTAGGGAAAGACACTAGGGAGAGATAGTACGTATATGAGAGCGCGTATTTGTGATTACTTTGGTTTTCAAAAGCTATGTATATATACTATTAGTAGTATAAGAATGAAATCGCACTGCACCAGCACCACTATGGGGTCGTTAATCGTTTCCCTTTTTCAGATTGACGATGAGCCGAGACACGAGGGGTGCTGGTAGAGGCACCAACCATGGGAATGCCGCTGACATGAGGGCGATGTTTACTAACCTCATGAGAGACATGCTTAGAGAAGTTCAAGGGGCAGTTCCCAATCCCGGAGTTGGTGTTGGCCCAGTAGTGCAGGCGCCTAGGGTCGATTTCGCCAAGTTGTGCAAGGATTACACTAATCTTGGTGGGAAGCCGTTCCACGGGACGGAGTCGGCCACAGATGTTCAAGATTGGATGGATAACTGTGATCGTATCTTCGATGACTTGGGTCTTGAGGATGCGATGAAGAGAAGGCTAGCGTCTCATCAGCTGCAAGGGCGAGCGATGAATTGGTGGAATGCCATTAGAACAGCTACTCCAGAGGATCAGGTTACTTGGGTTCAGTTCAAGGCTCGTTTTAGCGAGAAGTTTATTCTAGCTGCCCAAAAGTCAGTGTTGTTCAAGAGATTCTTGGAACTCAAGCAGAATGGTAGGGCAGTTTCTGACTATATTGCTGAGTTCGACACCTTGTCAAAGTATGGGCTATCTCTTATCGACACTCCAGAGAAGAAGAATGAGAAGTTCATTACTGGCTTGGATGGATACTTGGGGGAAAGGCTTATTAATCACATCGATGAGACTTTTGAATCGATCGTGGGGAAAGCTTTGAGATCAGAGAGTCTTTACCCTAAGTCAAAGACTGAGGCTGCATTTGCGGAAGGGCCAAAGCCGCAAGCAGGCGGTGGAGGCAAGAATAACTCTCAGAATAAGAGGAAGCAGGACCAATCTAAGGGTGGTCAGAAAAAGAGCAAGAAGGATGTTGAGTGCTTCAGCTGTGGTAAGAAGGGCCATTATGCTAAAGATTGTTGGGCTAAGCCAGCGGATAAGAAGTGCTTCAACTGTGGTCAAGTGGGACATTTCAAGGATAAGTGTCTGCAACCTCTTAAGGAGAAGCAGATTGTGAAAGCATATGCTATTGATGCTGTTCCTTCTTCGTCGAATGCCCCAACTACGGCGGAGAAAGGAAAGAATGTTGTTATTCAAGGTATGCTTTCTATTTATGATGTACCAGTTCGAGTTTTGTTTGATACCGGGGCTTCCCTTTCCTTCATATCTAGTGACCTGGTAGATAGGTTGGTACTGAAACCCGAGATAGTCGATAGACCATTGGTTGTGACGAACCTGATTGGTGGTTCGACTATCCTTAGTATGATTTGCAGGAATTTGGTCTTATCGAGTCATGGATGTATGTTTGTTTGTGATTGCTTTGTTTTGGGCTTTACTGGGTATGGCATTATATTGGGAGTCGATTGGCTCCAAAGATACGGGGTGGTGGTAGACTGTGAGGGCTTTTTGGTGACAGTGATGGCGGATGATGGGCGGAGGGTAGTGTTTGGTAGTCTACCTAGTGATGGGGTTATGGCTAGTTTTGTAAATTCCCTCGACATCCCGCAGGATGAGTTGTCAGATGTGCCCGTGGTTGGCCAGTATCCGGACGTCTTCGAGGAGGTGACCGGGCTTCCACCACACCGAGAGATTGAGTTCCGTATTGATTTAGTGAAAGATGCCAGACCTATAGTGATGCCACTTCGTCGTATGGCACCAAGGGAGCAGCGAGAGCTCGGGGTGCAAGTTAGCAATATTTTGAAGAAGGGATTTATTAGAAGGAGTGTCTCCGAGTGGGGAGCACCAGTTGTGTTGCCACTAAGGCAGATGGTTCCCTTCGTTTGTGTATGGACTATCGCGAGTTGAATAAGGTGACGAGGAAGAATAAGTATCCTCTACCGCGGATAGATGATTTGTTTGATCAACTGGAAGGAGCAAGAGTGTTCTCCCAGTTGGACCTCGCGACAGGATTTCATCAGCTACGAGTAGCGGATGAGAGTGTTCCGAAAACGGCATTTAGGACGCCGTCTGGATTTTATGAGTGGTTGGTCATGCCATTTGGGTTGACCAATGCACCAGCCTACTTTGTGGATCTTATGAATCGAGTATTCAGAGATCAGTTGAAAAAGTTTGTTCTTGTGTTCGTGGATGATATCCTTGTTTACTCAAGGACAGAGGAGGAACACAAGGGACACTTGAGGATAGTGATGGAGGTGTTGAGGAAACACCAATTGAAAGCGAAATTCTCTAAGTGTCACTTTTGGAGAAGGGAAGTGAGATTCTTGGGTCATGTTGTTTCTGAGAGTGGTATTGTCGTGGACCCTGCGAAGGTGGCTACGGTACAGGATTGGTCTACACCCAAGAATGTAACGGATATAAGAAGTTTCTTGGGATTAGCTGGATATTATCGTAAGTTTATCCAGGACTTCTCCAAGATAGCAGCACCGTTGACTCAATTGACTAAGAAGAATCAGTCCTTCGTATGGGACAGAGTGTGTGAGGACGCCTTCAAGAGTCTAAAGGAGAAGTTGACGCGTGCGCCACTGTTAGTCATTCCTAAAGGGAATGAAGAGATGACAGTATACACGGATGCTTGTGGTACCGGACTGGGTGTTGTATTGATGCAAGGAGGTAGGGTTGTAGCTTATGCTAGTCGACAGCTAAAGCCGCATGAGAGGAAGTATCCTACCCATGATTTGGAATTGGCAGCGATCGTGTTCACATTGAAGATGTGGAGACACTATCTCTTAGGAGAAAGATTTGAGTTGTTTACCGATCATAAATCGTTAAAATATCTCTTCTCTCAGAAAGATCTGAATCTCCATCAGCAAAGATGGTTAGAGTTCTTGGCTTCGTATGATTTTGATATCGCATATACACCTGGGAAAGGTAATGCGGTAGCCGATGCCTTGAGTAGGTGACATGCCAGTTTAGGGGCAATGTTTCTTGAGTGGAAGCAACTGGAGTATATCGCGGGTTTTGATTTCAGACCAAAGTGCGACTTAGATCCAGTTATGTTAGCAAGTTTGACGATCAGACCCACTTTGATTGAGCGGATCGGCTCTAGTCAGAGGGACGATCCTAACCTGTTGGAAATCATCTCCAAGTTAGAGATGGGTATCGATGTGGAGATGAACAAGTATGGGCTTGGTCGAGATGGATGGCTTCGAAAGAATGGAAGACTAGTTGTGCCCAACGTGAATGGTTTGAGAGATGAAGTGCTTAGAGAATGTCATCACTCAAAACTGACTATACATCCCGGTGGTAATAAAATGTATCGAGACATGAAGCAGACTTACTACTGGGAAGGGATGAAAAGAGACGTTGGGAAGTTTATATCCAAATGCATGAATTGCCAGCTAGTTAAAGCCGAGCAAAAGAAGCCTAGTGGGTTGTTGCAACCATTAGAAAATCCCGAATGGAAATGGGAGCAAGTCTCAATGGATTTCATCGATGGTTTACCAAGGACTAGATCGGGATATGATAGCATTTGGGTAATTGTAGATCGATTGACTAAGAGCGCAAGATTTATACCAGTTAAATCGACCAGAACAGCAGCCAAGTTGGCAGAATTGTATATGAAGTGGTTAGCAAGATTTCATGGAGTACCTAAAAGCATTGTGAGTGACCGAGACCCGTTGTTCACTAGTGGGTTTTTTGGAAGAGCTTACAAGAGGCTTTAGGGTCAGGATTACATCTCAGTACCGCATATTATCCTCAGACCGACGGTCAGACGGAGAGGGTGAATCGTATATTGGAAGATCTCTTGAAAGCTTGTATATTGGATTTTGGTGGATCATGGGATGACCATTTGCATCTAGTAGAGTTTGCATATAATAATAGCTACCAATCCAGTATCGGTATGGCTCCGTATGAAGCTTTGTACGGAAGACCGTGCAACTCACCATCATGTTGGATAGAGACTGGCGAGAAGTTTGTGCTTGGACCAGATGTGGTGAGAGAAACTTCGGATAAGATTAAGATCATTCAGCAACGAATGAAAGCTGCCCAAGATAGGCAGAAGAGTTATGCTGATAAGAGGAGAAGAGACTTGAAATTCTCCGTTGGTGACTTGGTGTTTGTCAAGATCTATCCGTTAAAGAGCGTGATTCGATTTGGCAGGAGAGGCAAGTTGGCACCAAGATTTGTTGGCCCATTCCCTGTTCTTGAACTAGTCGGGAATTTGGCATATAGAGTTGGCTTACCAAAGAAGATGGCGGGAGTTCACAATGTATTTCATGTTTCCCAACTAAGGAAGTTCGTTCACGACTCAGATATGACTATTTCACCTGATCAGTTAGAGGACTTCAAAGTAGAACCCGAGGCGGTTGGGAACCGCAAGCCGATTCGTATTGTAGGGCACGATACGAAGCAACTTCGAAGGAAGCCGGTGAAACTAGTCAAGGTTCAGTGGGGCGAGGACGAGAATGATTGTACTTGGGAGACAGAGGAGAGCATTAGGAAGGCATATCCAGAACTCTTTGCCTGGTAAGACTTACTTCATAATTTAGTTATTCCGCATGCTAGGATAGACTTGCCTTACTTGTTTTGCATGTTTGATTGTTGTTTTATGGTTGATAGGCATGCGGGAACCTTTGTGTGTGTTTTGATTAGGGAATTTCGGGGGCGAAATTTCTTAAGGGGGGAGAGTGTAACGACCCGCATTCTACGCATCGGGGGATCGTAGAATATTTATTTCTTTCCCGTATGAAGTCGTATGGTCATGTAACTTTGGGAAACATCCATTAGAGTCATTTCCCATGCTTATGATTTTTGTCAATTTTTAAATGACCATTTTGCCCCTAGTTGATCTTGTTCCATAACTTTTGATTGGAAAGGAATTTTGACTTGAAACCACTTCCATTGGATTTGTTTGATTGATTACCTTTCCGTAGAGTGGTCATAATAGCCAAACGGACTTACCGTTTAGGAGATATGGCTGAAATAAGGTTTGGAGGGTGAAAAACTGCTTAACCGGGCCAAATCGGGCGATTAGTGAGTAGGCCCATAACCCATTTCGGGATTAGGGTTATGGGAAGGCTGAAATGAGATAGAGCATCATTCCATTTCAGTTTTCTAGCCTCCACTTATCACCAAGGAACCCTAAAAATAGCCTCTAACCTCTAAATCACCTCCAAATCACCTTTTGGTCAAGGATTTGGCTTAGCAACCTCTAATCAAGGAAGATCTACACCAAAGCAACATTGGAGCTGCTGTTTAGCATTGGGATTCACATCAAATCAGAGATTTATTTCAGATCTTAGTTATTTGTGGCTAAGGTGAGTGATTTGCATAGTTTTACACTAATTATGGCTAGTTAAGGGTAATTAGTGTTAATTAGCGAATTTAAGCATGATAAAATTCTGGAAAAATGTTCATAAATTCCTAAATGATGTTTTAGACCTCTGATATGAATTTGGGTTAATTTGGTTATGTTTTGCTAATCCTATCATTAGTTTCACCTAAACATGCTTAAGGGGAAATATGGGATTTTGGGTATGTTTGATCCATTTTAACCTATCATATTGATGTTTTGATGTTTGTGGTTGATTATGCATGTTGCTTTGACTGTATGATATGCTTTGTGATTGATTTCAATAGTTAGAATGGTCGAAAACGTCGTCGAATGGCGTAAACACTTGCTGGAAAAGCTTCAGGAAACAGTGCAGGATCGGATCGGATCGGATATGTTGAATTGGGCAAGGGATTCGATCGGATCGGAACCTGACACTTGAGAAAATTGGCAAAAAGGAAGGCCACGCTAACTGAACTGGGATCGGATCAGATAAAGGAGAAGGGATCGGATCGGATAAAGAAGGAGGGATCGGATCGGAGCACGTGAAAAACGAGGGGGCGGATCGGAGCGGAAGCACGAACTGGATGGGAGATGGCATCCGACCCGACCCGAAGTGGGACACCCAACCCGAACCGACGCGATGGAGTGGACTCGAACGCGATGGAGTGGACTCGACCCGAACCGTACCAGAATAAGACCCGACCCGATGGAGGACACCCGACCCAAACCGATGGCTTGAGGAGGAACCCGACCCAGTATTGACCAATAACCCGAGATGCAAAGGTAGTCCAATATGGGAAGTTAGAGCTCAGGATCCAGTTGGGAACCGATGAGTTCACTTCATGGTTGGACTTTGCTGCGGGACGTGTGCTAAGGAGTTGTCGACGTTCATAACTTCGATGCACCACTAAAAATGGATGATGGGCTACTTATCAGTGCAGTAGAATCATTGCGACTCGAGGGGCAAGGTGATGGTAGTAAGACTACGTTATCAATGCAGTAGAGTCATTATGACTTGAGGGGCAAGGTGATGCGTAGTAAGACTATGAGCCAGCGCAGATGGGGTGAATAACTCCATGGGGCAAGTGGACATAGTAAAGGATTGGTAAGACTATGAGCCAGCGCAGATGGGGTGAATAACTCCATGGGGCAAGTGGACATAGTAAGGATTAGTAAAGCTATGAGCCAGCGCATATGGGGTGAATAACTCCATGGGGCAAGTGGACATAGCGAAGGATTAGTGGCTACGTTATTAGTGCAGTGAAGCCATTTATCACTTCATGGGGCAAAGTGATCGTAGCAAGGGCGGGTGATCAAAGTGGTGAATATCGTATGCTTTACGCACTGAGTGAGAGATGTGAGGATGGTTGCTATGGTTGATTGTTTGCCATCACTACGACATGCACACCCCCACCTCCGTATATTTATACTGTTTGATATGGCACCTTAGAGTGTTGTACAGTATGTAGTGCTAACTCTTTGGTTGCAGGTCCAGGTTCAGGTATGTTTTAGTCTACCTGTTATTGTTCACTTTAGATGCTTATCGCTCATACCAGGCTTTATGTCTGACCCAGAGTTTTATGTCTCCTCTTATTACTCTGGGTGCTCACACGAGCAGACTAGAGATAGGTTAGCTGGTGATGCGCGAGTAGCTGATTCGGAGGCGGGCAGGAGGCTTCCACGTATGATATATATATATATATATACACACACATTCTCCCTGTGTCGTTGGTGGTCGCTACTTGGGCATTAGTAGTGTACCTCCTTTATCTTGCTTTTGCTTTGAGACAGTTTGAAAGTTGTAATAAGCTGTATTTTTGATTTCCGCTGCTATGATGTTTAGTTTTGGTTTTCAGCTTATGCACTGTCTCTCCTGTTTTATGTCAAATATGTTATTATTATATTTTGTTCTATGCGCTGTGAGACATTCTACAAGTTCCTTGTTAGTTCATTTCCTTCTTCCTTTTCCTTCTGACGACCCGTTCCATGCTAACTGGACATGTGTACAGCGCACCTTTGGAGTAAATGTCGGTTGATGCGGGGCAGGCCGTCACAACTTCGACCTGTCCGTTGGCCTGTGGATGGGCCACTACTGCAAAAGTCTTCTAAATGTTATACTTGGCACAGAATTCTTTAAACTCTTAACTTTCAAATTTTGTCCCATTGTCTGTGATTATCTTCTGTAGCACGCCAAACCTACAAATAATGCTTTTCAAGACGAAGTTGATAACTTTCTTTGAGGTGATTGTGACCAGTGGCTCTGCTTCGGCCCACTCGGTGAAGTAATCGACTGCAACAATGGCATATTTGAAATTGGATTTTGCAGTAGGTAGTATCCCGATTAGATCGATGCCCCAGAAGGAAAATGGCTATGGGCTGACCACTTGAGTCAACTCAATAAATGGTGCTCTTGGAATCTTTGCGAATCCTTGGCATTTGTCACATTTCTTAGTGTAAGTCATGGATTTTAAGTTCACATCTGGTCAAAAGTAACCATATCGCAAAATCTTCTTGGCTAGTATCTAACCACCATTGTGTCCTCCACACTCTCTTTCATGCAATTCTTCCAGGATTGCTTTTGATTCCTCTTTGGTGACTCAACGGAGCAAAGGCATAGAGAAGCCTTGCCTATATAACTGATCATCTTGAATAAGATACATAGGAGCTTTTCTGAGTAGCTTGGTTCTCTTTTTCCAATCATTTAGGAGCACACCTTTGGGGGGATAATTTTTTATTAGAGTCATCCAAGAATTCAGTCCTGTGGTGGTCTCCATGATCCAATCTATATCACAGTCATCATTATTGGGATTTGAAAGAACCTCAACTAGCATTATTCCCAACAATTGTGCATCCCATATGCTGGCAAGCTTTGCGAGTGAGTCAGCCTTTAAGTTTTCTTCCCGAGGAATACGAGAGATAGTATAATAGTCGAAGTAATCGAGTAGTTTCTTAGCTTTCGATAGGTAAGATGGCAAGTTTCCTCCTTTAGCCTAGAACTCTCTCTTGACTTGACATACCACCAGTTGTGAATCATAGAAAATGAGTAAGGCATTCAACTGTTATTCTGTTGCAATTCTCAATCCAGCAATCAGGGCTTCATATTCTATCTTGTTATTTGTCGACAGAAATTCTAATCTCAAGGCATAGCATAGTGAACGTTCTTCAAGAGTCTTCGGCACTACTTCTGCCCCGAGCAATATTCGTTCATAGCACCGTCAACAAACAATTTCCATCGAGTAGCCACTTTGGTGGCTTCTTCCTTTTCATCACCCCTATTCATGAATTCAACGATAAAGTCTGCTAAAGCCCGTTTGTTAATTGCCCTTTGCAGATGGTATGTGATATCATATTGACTAAACTCGATGTTCCACTTCAACAACCTTCCGGAAGTCTCTCGACGGAACATGACCTACTTCAGAGGCTGATCTGTAAGGACCTTGATAGGATCATACTAGAAATATGGCCTTAGCTTTTTAGAGGCGATGAGTAGGTAGTATGCAAGCTTTTCAACTTGGGATAGTTTATTTCAACCCCAAACAACCTCTTGCTGATGTAGTATACTGGCTTTTGAACTTTCGATTCCTCTTGGACCGAAGCAACGCTTAATGCATGGGTTAAAACTGCCAGATACAAGAATATATCTTCTCCGTCTTTAGGATTGGAAAACATTGGTGGCGATTCCATATGTTTGATTAACTCTTCAAAATTAGTTTGACATTCTAGAGTCCACTGAAAGTCTTTCCTTCCTTTTCTTAGATCATTAAAAAGAGGAATTCACCGATCTGTTGACTTATAAATAAAACAGTTCAAACAAGCAACCTTTCCATTCAGACTTTGTAACTCTTTCTTCGTTCTCGGAGCTCGCATTTCTCTTAAAGCAGTAATCTGTTTAAAATTAGTTTCAATGCCCCACGCATTAACTATAAACCCAGGAAACTTCCCTGACATGACCCCACAGGAACACTTGAGAGAATTGAGCTTCATGCCATATCTTCTCAGAATATTGAACATCTCGGCCAAGTTTTCCAGATGATCATCAGCTCTCTTGGACTTTACCAACATGTCATCTACATAAACCTCCATAGTCTTGCCTATTTGAGATTTGAACATGGAATTGACAAGGCGCTGATAAGTTGCTCTAGTATTTTTCAACCCGAATGGCATCACTTTATAACAATATAAGCAGACTGTAACACCCCACCTCCGCCAGTGCCACTCTTGCAAGCACACTGGCTTTGGAGGGGCGTTTAAACAAGGTAAACATGCATGCAGATATCACAAGACAGAACATATAAGTAAAACAGAGTAGTAAAGCAGCGGATTAAACTAGCATTTCAAAACCATAGTCATATTACAACAAAGTACTTGAGCATTATTTTCCAACAAACAAAGTCTAGACAAAAGCATAAACTGAAAAACTGAAATACATAAAGTACTATCCCCAAAGTGAAGTGATAAACCATAGCTAGCTCAATGTCCAAACCCGTACATGAGCGAGTCCAGTAAGCAAGCTAGAAAGATCCAAGCTAAGCTCCAATGTTCCCACCCTGAGGACCTGAGGGGGGGGGGGGAAACAGAAGACAAGAGGCGAAAGAAAACAGGTCAGTCAAAAAGACTGGTAAGCCCTACTACTATCTGTCTATGAACTAGTAAAGTTAACTGGCATGAGAAGCTGAGATGAACATAAGGATAATAACATACTGGCATGATGATTAACTAACAAGGTAGATAAAGATGTCATCGCATAATCAAGGTTAAGTTTTGCACCACGGGTGTACTAGCATTCTAACATGTCAAGTAAAAACAAGAATTGATCTCTTGGCCCAAGCTTGGCCCAATATAATGAGGTGACCTAAATCAAGGTCCAACTACACAGTCTAGTCGATCGGCTCCCTATAAGCCTAACTCGTCAAGTGTCGGTGTCATGCGGTTTAATCATGTAATATAGTTGACTGTGCAGGGTCCACCCTAGGGTGTATCTGGCCCTACGGTGTAACCCTCTGACACCATACCATGATGCACAGTCCAAACCTACCGTTGCCCGTGTTCAACTCCGGACTTGATGTGCACGACCATGGTCCGCCTGAACAACCGGGGCATCATTCAGCCGTCTCTTTTGGTCTCTTACAATCAGCCCAGTAATCGTGCCCCACCCTAGCCTAGTCCTAGGGTCTTATGATACATCTAGAAGGTTACTGCTGAAAAGGACCACGCAACTAGGGTTTCTTAACGGGTTAAATGTGGTTAACCCGATCCAAACGTGGATTAAATCGGTTAAGAGTACCCAAGGCTCCTGACTTAACCTCGATTAATCCATCAAGCCCAAATTGGTTAAGTATTAAGTGGACCATGACTTAACCCTAATCAGGAGGCATTAATTAACTTAATGCGCTTTAACCTCTCACATTAGACTTTGTTGTGGTTACTAGTTAAGCCGGGCGGGTCCGGGTAGCTTTACACCACAACTAGGTCTAACCTCGGGTTCGAGCACAACATGACCAACTTCTCACATTGGGTCCTATTGTTTGTAGCCACTAGTTAAGCCGGGCGGGTCCGGGTAGATTTATGCTACAAACTCAACCCAACCTCGAGTTGGCCACACTCATATTTTCTAAGTGTCATATCCATTATGTTTCCAAAACATAATTACAAGTTAACATATCACGTCATGTTACAAAAATCATGTTCATGTCATTATGTTACCCAACCCCAACGTAATCCCATCGTTTACATAATCGCAACAACGCATAAAGGATAAAATAGGGAACTTGGCATAACCATGACATAAAGGTGTTGAAGCCACAAGTTTAACATGGTGGCATATGAAATGTACATATGTTCATATACTTGCATATTGCATTATTAGGCTTCAAAAGCATGCATAAAACCAAACTTAGCATATGAGTGATACATGGTGATAAATGACATGTAGAAGTTGCTAGAAGTTCGCATTTTGCCTCACATGCAAGTTATCATAAGGGATATGATAACTTTCATGTTGCCAAAATGCAACCTTTAATATAAAGCTTGGAGCTTTATGCTCAAAACCTCAAGTTTAACTTGCATAACATGATAACATGATTAACCCAAACTTGCATAACATAGCAACATGTGTCATACATAATGATTAAACCAACTTGCATAATGATCATCCAAACTTGCATATAATGATCAACCAAACTTGCATATAATGATCAACCAAACTTGCATATAATGATCAACCCCAAACTTGCATCATTCATTTAACTTTAGAGTTCAAAGAAAGAAAGTAGAAAAGGGCTTACAATGCTATGAAGACACAAATAATTATTTATTATAAAGATTGAGACGAAGCCCTTATGCAAGCACCAAAAACCCAAATATGCAAGCTCCAAATGAAAACCCTTGAGCCAAATCAATAAAAACTCTTGCTTTGAAATAGAAATGTTGCAACTTGACTTGAATGCAAACTAAGAACACTCATACAAGCTTGAAAATACTTGTATGCACTCAAAATCTCTCATAGAAATAAACCTAGGAATTTTAGCATGAGAGTGGAGGCCATGAGAGGAACAATTTTGGCATAGTTTAGTTGTAGGAATGAATAATGATGATTTAGGCTAGGCTTAGGGGTCTTTTTATAGAGTTTTAGGATAGTATTAGCCATAGGATTAACCCGAGATTCAATCCAAGCCATCAAAGCATGTCTTGGGGAAGAAGTCAAGTGTAGGAACCATCTAGGGCCTTTAGATTAAAGCTGAACCAAGAGAACCATTCAAATGCAAAATCTGCATTTGAGCGAATCGGCCCATGGGTTGACAGCCAAACACCCTGGATTAACCCCTAGTCGACCCAGCAAGCTCGGGTCGACCTCAAAAATCGGCCGGTTCGGTTATTCCCCTCTCCCAATTCGCTGTTTTGAACATTTTTGCATATTTATTTATTTAATTTTCAATTATATATATATATATCAATATATATATACTTCTCTGCGCAACCCATTTCACTTAATTAAGTATATTTTAATTTGTGAATTTTTCGTGAAACTTCGCGAGGCCATATCTTGGTCATACGGACTCTGATTTTCGAAAACTCGGACTCTATTTCGCGTATTTTTCCGAGACGAACGCAATGGCACAGCCTGTTTCCCTTGATTCAGATTTTACAGTTTAATTCTGCCTCCATTTATGTTATAACATGTTATTCAAAAATACGGGTTGTTACATTCTCCCCTCCTTAAAGGATTTCGTCCCCGAAATCTCCAAGTTAGGAAGAACGTATCCTACCATCCATCACCCATCTACTCAAAACATCATCCACGTGCAGTCATTGTCCTTAAAGGATTCTAAATGTTGTATGATCATATGCAAAGGGGTGTGTATATGTACTTATCTAATGCAAAAATCAGGTGGTTACTGATTCAGTAAACCTCCTTAATGCAAAGCATGTTAGTGAAATGAGTCCATATGTATGCAAATTCCTAACATAACTCATAGTCTCTACATGAGTGCACATAACATTCATCCATATGCAACATCCACGTGATAGCATAACAAGTTTCATCCATGAATAAGCATAAACACTCATGCATATGCGATATGAAAGTGTGTGAGCCGATATTAGTGCCTAATGTGTATCATGCATCCACGAGTATCCACGTGCAAACACTTGCAACCACTTGCAACCATCAAGCATAACATGTTTCAAATACATGTTTCATCCAAAGGGTTTCTACCTAAGGTCCTCATAACATGATTAACGAGATAATTAGACAAACAGGATAAACACGGATAGCAAAAATAAAGATATGCTAATTAGGAAAAGAGATCGAGAATGTACCCTCAAAAGGAAATGGATAAAGCCCACGCATCTTCTCCTCAGTTTCCCAAGTTGCATCTTCGTCGGCTTCACCCCATTGAACTTTCACCAATTTGACTTCTCGATTCCTTAGTTTCTTGATCTCCGTTCCCAAGATACGAATCGGAGCTTTTCTCACGGTTGCTTCTTTCTCTACCTCAATATCTTCAAGAATGCTTGGTTCAACCACTTTGGCGGACTCATGAAGGCACTTTCGGAGATGCGAGACATGAAAGACATTATGCACTCCGGCTAGCTTCTCGGGCAATTCCACCTTATAGGCCATCTTCCCAATTCTCTCTATGATAGGGAAGGGTTCTACGAACCTTGGTGCCAGCTTCCCCACTGCTCCAAAAAAAACCACATTACGTAAAGGAGAAACCTTCACGAAAACCATGTCTCCCACTTCGATTTCCAAATCTGCCCTTCGTCTGTCAGCATAGGATTTCTGTCTGTCTTGGGTCGCTTTCATCTTTCTTCTCACTAATTCAACTTTCTCGGATGTGTCCCGTATCATATCGGGCCCAAGTATAAGTCTATCTGTTGTCTCCCACCAACAAGATGGTGACCTACACGGCCTCCCATATAAAGCTTCAAATGGTGTCATCCCTATGCTGGCTTGATAGCTATTATTATAAGCAAACTCTACAAGAGGAAGGTGGTCTTCCCAAGTACCACCGAAGTCGAGAACACAAATCCTCAAGAGATCTTCTAGCACTTTATTCACCCTTTCGGCTTGGCCATCCGTCTGGGGGTGATAGGCTGTACTCAAATTCAATCGCGTACCCATCGCTTCTTGCAAACTATTCCAGAACTGGCTAGTGAAAATTGGGTCACGATCGCTAACTATGCTAGAAGAAACTCCATGCAACCATACTATCTCTCGAAGATAAACAGATGCTAGCCATGATACGGTCCTCTTGCTTTTCACCGGAAAAATGGGTTCTCTTCGTAAGTCTATCAATTATTACCCATATCCCATAAAGCCCAAATAGTTTGGTGACGGACTTCTTCAACCCAACCATATATCACAAATAGGCTAGTCATACTCTTTAGGGGGTTTGCAACAGATCTAAAATTGAGGATAGGACCGAGAGGATATACTTAAAAGATAGCATGCGAGTAAGCTCTACGGAATAATAGGGATCAAGGATATACTCTTAGAAAGAGATTAAATGCGCGTATCTAGACTTCAATCTTCTAAGCCGCATTTTCTTGTGCTTAATCCCATCGTGCCCTGACCGTCTTTTATCTTCGCAATTCCGTAGTTCTTAATTCTTGTTCCCAAAATATGAGTTAGAACTCATTTCACCGTTGCTTCTCGTTCCACTTCCACTTATTCTTTGCCTAAAATACTTGGCTTAAACATAACTGCGTGCTCATGGTTCATGCAAGCTTTCCAAGATTCGTTAGTGAATCTTGGATCTCATTTACATACTATACGGTATCCCACGCAGAAAACTATCTCTTGAAAACAGTGCCAATCCACGTTGCCAAACTGGAGCTGAGGTAAGGGCTCTCTTGAGCCTTTGAAAAGCAAGCTCACACTCCAAGTCCCATGCACAGACTAAGTTCTTCTTCGTCAACTTAGTAAGAGGGGCTGAAATCTTAGCGAAGTCCCTGATGAACTTCCTATAGTAGCCCGCCAAACCGAGAAAGCTTCTTACTTCGGTTGCACTCCTAGGAGTCTTCCACAACCACTTTCGCGGGATCCACCGCTATGCCTTGCTTAGAAACTATATGTCCAAGAAACCGAACTTCCCTTCTCCAAAAATGACATTTGGAGAACTTGGCTTTCAACTGATGCGCTCTAAGCGTATTCATCACTTCCTTGAGATGCCTAGCATGCTCTTCCTCATCCTTTGAGAAGATCAGAATATCATCCACGAAGACAACAACAAACTTGTTAAGGAACTCCCTGAACACCCTACTCATCAAATCTACGAAGTAGGCGGGTGCATTAGTCAAACCGAATGGCATGACAAGCCATTCAAAGAATCCATCTGGAGTCCTAAACGCAGTTTTATCAATGCTATCCTCAGCCACTCTAAGCTGATGGAATCCGGTGGCTAGATCGAGCTGAGAGAAAACAGAAGCACCTACAAGCTGGCCAAAGAGATCATCAATTCTCGGTAACGGGTGCCTATTCTTCTTTATCAGCTTGTTCAACTCTCGATAATCAACACATAGACGAAGCGAACCATCCGCCTTAGTAGCGAATACCACCGGAGCACCCCATTCAGAAATGCTTCGCCTAATAAAATTCTTCTCAAGCAACTCCTTGATTTGCTTACTGAGCTCCCTTCTTTCACGAGGGGCCATGTGCCTAATGGGCAATGATACTGGCTTGGCATTATCAACTAGATAAATGCGGAAATCTATCTCTCGTTTAGGGGGTAACCCCTTAACTTCTTGAAAGACATCGGGATAGTCTCGGACCACCCTTACAGATTGCAGATCATCGATGGACGAGTCAAGAGATTCAAGATAACATAACATGATGGGACCTCTAGGGTTACAAGAAATTTCTAGGGTGTTACCGAGGCGAGTCATGAGCCTCTCCACCCTATGCTCACAATCGAGGATGGCTCCATAACTGGACAACCAATCCATGCCCAAGACCAACCCATATCCCGTGACCCCGAGAACATAAGCACTACACGTGAATTCTACGGCCAAGATAGAAATTTTCAAATCCACACAAATCATAGACAGATGGGCAGAACCCCCAATTGGATTTGAAACACAAACGGGATCCTCAACTAAGCTAGTACTTAGGTGCAAACTTTCAACAATATCAGAAGAGATAAAACTATGCGATGTGCTAGAATCAAATAAAGTGCGAACAGGAAAATCAGAAATGTAAACATGAATTTCTATAAAAACTCTACCTCGATCAAAAGCTGGAAGAGCGAGGAGAGCCTGCAATTGCCCTCCAGAGGGTCCTACTTGCTGAGTTTGACCTTTCCCTTGTCCATGCTTCTTGGGACAATCCTTGCTAAGATGTCCAGATTCTCCGCAATGAAAACACTTGCCTAACTTCCTCTTCTTCTTCCTGCAATCCTTGGCTATGTGCCCAGTGATCCTACAGAAGTTGCACTTTCTTGTCTTTCTTGCCTTGTTGTTGTTCTTATCTCTTTTCTCGGTATCTTCCTTCTTGCCTTGGGACTCATTTGCCTTGACCTCCTTCTTGCCACTCTTATCTTCCTCTTGAAGTAGGGTCATATTCACCAAACTCTCGAAGGTCGCCCCCAGGGGTATATGAGATATGGCCAAACCGCGCAAGGGCTCATTTAATCCTAGAGCAAAGCGTATGGCCTTCTTCCGAGCGGTGTTAACCCATTCTAGACCGAACTGAGCAAGTTGATTAAACTTATCCACGTATTCTCTAACGGTCATGTCCCCTTGCTTTAGTGATAGGAACCTCTCTAGCTGAAGGTTCTCTTCTGTCGATGATAGAAACTTTAGTCCAAACCTTCTCCTAAAGTCATCCCAAGTCTCAATGGGTCTAGTAGTGGTGGTGACTACCCACCAATAAGCAGCTTCCCCTTTCAATAGCCATACCGCCAACAGAACTTTCCTACGATCTTCCACATCAAAGATAGCAAAGAGGTCTTCAGTTTCCTTTAACCAGTTTCTTGCCTCCACGGGAGTCTCCGTTCCGACAAAATTCTTGCAACCCATCGCCTTAAAGTCTTTGCAAAGCTTTGCGAAATCCTCTTGCGGATGCTGAGGGGGAGGAGGAACCTCAGCTACGGGAGGAGGAGAGACGTTAGCGACGGGGGAAGGAATGTTCGCGGGGCCGTCTTCATTCGCCCTTGCCTCCATAAATCTCCAGAACCAGACGGGTACTTGTACGCCTTCCGGGATGTTAAAGCGATCGGCCATACTAAAACGAAGAAAAAGATAGATTCAAAACGAAGAAACGAAGGATAGTGCTATGGCTTTTGGGGAATAGCCTTTTTAAAATAACTAGACTTTTCTTGGAAAATACTTAATTGGTTTTGAAAATAGTTTTTCAAAAGGTAAGTTTCAAAAACAATTTTGCTCAAATCTTGTAAACCTTATGCTCTGATACCAAATGTAACACCCCAACTCCGCCAGTGCCACTCTTGCAAGCACACTGGCTTTGGAGGGGCGTTTAAACAAGGTAAACATGCATGCAGATATCACAAGACAGAACATATAAGTAAAACAGAGTAGTAAAGCAGTGGATTAAACTAGCATTTCAAAACCATAGTCATATTACAACAAAGTACTTGAGCATTATTTTCCAACAAACAAAGTCTAGACAAAAGCATAAACTAAAAAACTGAAATACATAAAGTACTATCCCCAAAGTGAAGTGATAAACAATAGCTAGCTCAAAGTCCAAACCCGTACATGAGCGAGTCCAGTAAGCAAGCTAGAAAGATCCAAGCTAAGCTCCAATGTTCCCACCCTGAGGACCTGAGGGGGGGGGGAAACAGAAGACAAGAGGCGAAAGAAAACAGGTCAGTCAAAAAGACTGGTAAGCCCTACTACTATGTCTATGAACTAGTAAAGTTAACTGGCATGAGAAGCTGAGATGAACATAAGGATAATAACATACTGGCATGATGATTAACTAACAAGGTAGATAAAGATGTCATCGCATAATCAAGGTTAAGTTTTGCACCACGGGTGTACTAGCATTCTAACATGTCAAGTAAAAACAAGAATTGATCTCTTGGCCCAAGCTTGGCCCAATATAATGAGGTGACCTAAATCAAGGTCCAACTACACAGTCTAGTCGATCGGCTCCCTATAAGCCTAACTCGTCAAGTGTCGGTGTCATGCGGCTTAATCATGTAATGTAGTTGACTGTGCAGGGTCCACCCTAGGGTGTATCTGGCCCTACGGTGTAACCCTCTGACACCATACCATGATGCACAGTCCAAACCTACCGTTGCCCGTGTTCAACTCCGGACTTGATGTGCACGACCATGGTCCGCCTGAACAACCGGGGCATCATTCAGCCGTCTCTTTTGGTCTCTTACAATCAGCCCAGTAATCGTGCCCCACCCTACCCTAGTCCTAGGGTCTTATGATACATCTAGAAGGTTACTGCTGAAAAGGACCACGCAACTAGGGTTTCTTAACGGGTTAAATGTGGTTAACCCGATCCAAACGTGGATTAAATCGGTTAAGAGTACCCAAGGCTCCTGACTTAACCTCGATTAATCCATCAAGCCCAAATTGGTTAAGTATTAAGTGGACCATGACTTAACCCTAATCAGGAGGCATTAATTAACTTAATGCGCTTTAACCTCTCACATTAGACTTTGTTGTGGTTACTAGTTAAGCCGGGCGGGTCCGGGTAGCTTTACACCACAACTAGGTCTAACCTCGGGTTCGAGCACAACATGACCAACTTCTCACATTGGGTCCTATTGTTTGTAGCCACTAGTTAAGCCGGGCGGGTCCGGGTAGATTTATGCTACAAACTCAACCCAACCTCGAGTTGGCCACACTCATATTTTCTAAGTGTCATGTCCATTATGTTTCCAAAACATAATTACAAGTTAACATATCACGTCATGTTACAAAAATCATGTTCATGTCATTATGTTACCCAACCCCAACGTAATCCCATCGTTTACATAATCGCAACAACGCATAAAGGATAAAATAGGGAACTTGGCATAACCATGACATAAAGGTGTTGAAGCCACAAGTTTAACATGGTGGCATATGAAATGTACATATGTTCATATACTTGCATATTGCATTATTAGGCTTCAAAAGCATGCATAAAACCAAACTTAGCATATGAGTGATACATGGTGATAAATGACATGTAGAAGTTGCTAGAAGTTCGCATTTTGCCTCACATGCAAGTTATCATAAGGGATATGATAACTTTCATGTTGCCAAAATGCAACCTTTAATATAAAGCTTGGAGCTTTATGCTCAAAACCTCAAGTTTAACTTGCATAACATGATAACATGATCAACCCAAACTTGCATAACATAGCAACATGTGTCATACATAATGATTAAACCAACTTGCATAATGATCATCCAAACTTGCATATAATGATCAACCAAACTTGCATATAATGATCAACCCCAAACTTGCATCATTCATTTAACTTTAGAGTTCAAAGAAAGAAAGTAGAAAAGGGCTTACAATGCTATGAAGACACAAATAATTATTTATTATAAAGATTGAGACGAAGCCCTTATGCAAGCACCAAAAACCCAAATATGCAAGCTCCAAATGAAAACCCTTGAGCCAAATCAATAAAAACTCTTGCTTTGAAATAGAAATGTTGCAACTTGACTTGAATGCAAACTAAGAACACTCATACAAGCTTGAAAATACTTGTATGCACTCAAAATCTCTCATAGAAATAAACCTAGGAATTTTAGCATGAGAGTGGAGGCCATGAGAGGAACAATTTTGGCATAGTTTAGTTGTAGGAATGAATAATGATGATTTAGGCTAGGCTTAGGGGTCTTTTTATAGAGTTTTAGGATAGTATTAGCCATAGGATTAACCCTAGATTCAATCCAAGCCATCAAAGCATGTCTTGGGGAAGAAGTCAAGTGTAGGAACCATCTAGGGCCTTTAGATTAAAGCTGAACCATGAGAACCATTCAAATGCAAAATCTGCATTTGAGCGAATCGGCCCACGGGTTGACAGCCAAACACCCTGGATTAACCCCTAGTCGACCCAGCGGGCTCGGGTCGACCTCAAAAATCGGCCGGTTCGGTTATTCCCCTCTCCCAATTCGCTGTTTTGAACATTTTTGCATATTTATTTATTTAATTTTCAATTATATATATATATATATATATCAATATATATATACCTATCTACGCAACCCATTTCACTTAATTAAGTATATTTTAATTTGTGAATTTTTCGTGAAACTTCGCGAGGCCATATCTTGGTCATACGGACTCTGATTTTCGAAAACTCGGACTCTATTTCGCGTATTTTTCCGAGACGAACGCAATGGCACAGCCCGTTTCCCTTGATTCAGATTTTACAGTTTAATTCTGCCTCCATTTATGTTATAACATGTTATTCAAAAATACGGGTTGTTACACAGACATTTGTAATAAAGATCATGTTTTTGTGGTCAAGCTCATGCATCAAGATTTGGTTATAGCCTGAGTATGCATCCCCAAAAATAGGAGTTCATGGCCCGATGTTGCGTCAAAAAGTAGGTCAATACTAGGCAGTGGGAAACTGTCTTTGGGACATGCTTTATTAAGATCAGAATAATCGATGCATACTCGACACTTGCCGTTGGGTTTCTTTACAAGAACAGGATTCGAGACCCAGGCAGAATATGCAAACTCTCGTATAAAGTGACTCTCCATAAGTCTGTCCACTTCTTCTTTGAGTGTAGCTGACCATTTTGGGCCATGAATCCTTCTCTTCTGCTTGATTGGAGTGATGCTTGGGTCGATATTAAGTGCATGAACTACCACTTCAGGGGATATGTGACACACCACATCCGTTAACATCACTTATTAAGATAAGTTTCCTGAAGTGTTATAGGTAAACAGAAACAGAAGCAATACAAGACAGATATAAAATAGCAGCGGAATTTAAAAACTTTATTAATCATAAAGCATAACATCGTGGTTCAAAACATCGTAAGTATGAAAATACATAAACCCGGTACATCATCTTAAAATTACTGTCTTGTACTTAAAACATCAGAGTATAATAATAAAAGAAGCATAATTCCACAAATAAAACATAGCCATAGTAGAAAAGATAAGAGCTCGAGTAATACATCTAAGCAACTCCAAGCAGAGTGTAAGCAGAATCCTGGTCAAGCTTGAGTATTCCCACCCTGAGAACCTTAGGGGGGAAACGGAAGAGAAAGAAGAGGAAACAAAATGGGTCAGACATAAAGTCTGGCGAATCCAGTTACTTTTAGCATATAAATAAGTAAAAGTATCATAACAGGCATATAAACTTGATAAGAGATATAACAACATATAAGGCAAGTATGACAAGATAAACAGGACAACTAGATAGGATAAATAGCACTTCTCAAACACTTTCCTTTTTCTCTGCACCAATACTAGTGTCTTATTAACAAGGTGATCCCCAACAAGTATAAGATGGTAGAATTAGGTGTACTTCCAGTGAGAGGTTTTCACCCCATACAATCAACAAACAACCCAACATACCGGAGTTACCCCTAAGGGTATTAACGGGCTCCCAAACATACCGGAGTCTAAATGTACCCTAATTACTACCCTAATCGATTGGCTCCCTACTCCATAGATACCCTGTGCTGGCTCCACAGTAGGATGTATCACTTCCTAAAGTGGCAACCCTTTGTTTTTAAGATGTGCACAACCATATCTACAGGTGTCACAGCATTTTATCCTCCTCTGTCCAGACCATGCATGCACATGACCCGGTCGGTTCGCGCCGCCTACACCGTTCACCCACTTTTGGATATTTTACAATCAGCCCAGTAAGCGTGCCCCGACTCCGACCTAGTTTGGAGTACTCGTTTGATACCTATATACGGGTTACTGACTGAAACAGGTCCCACACACAAGATGATACAAGCTTCCCGCTACACTTGCATCCCCACTAGGTTTTTCATAGGTTATGCCATACCAGAGTAAAAAGATTGCATAACCCTACATGTTAAGTTTTTGGCCCCATATATATAAATATTACCCAGCCACCCAAGATTTACTTATCCCACCCACTGTTTCAAACAAGTTTACTTAACCCTAACTCAAGTTAACATATACAATTCCTATGGATTCATCTAGGTTAATTATGTAATTCATTACCATATTCATTTATGCTTATAATGTGCTAGACCTCCCACATTAAGACTACCACTTGTGGATGTTGGATATGTTGGTCGGTTCCGGGCAGACTTCTTCCACAAGTCGAGCTTAACCTCGTGTCTTAGCACGTCTCATGTTTATGCACATAGACCCCTCACATTAGATTCACCACTTGTGGTCGCTGGATATGTCGGGCGGTTCCGGGAAGACTTCCACCACAAGTGCAATCTAACCTCATGTCTAAGCGCGTTTATAGTTTGTAATTACTGTAACTCTAGGCATTTCAATTATTAACCAATTATTCCTATGTCGTTATAGGTTTTCATGCCCTTTTCCCAAGTTATGTTCATAATGAACCATATGCCCAAATTCATATTCATGTATTTTGTTCAAGTTATGCCCAAATTTCCCGATATAAGTTATGCCCCAAATTTAACGTTTTCCCCTCATTCCCAATTTAACGTGTTCGCATACTTCAGCGGCATGCCTAGGCTCGAAGGTAGCCTGGCTATAAAAATAAAAGGGAAAAGATGAAGGGAAGAGGATAGAAATGATCATACTAACAACGTTGACATATAATGGTAGAAATATGCATAAATATATAGTGACATAATGACAAGATAGGCATATAGGAACGGATCTGATAAACATGTGACGATATAACTGATTCTAACATAATAGGGATATCATAAACAGGCATGATAAGATCTAAACATTGAATTAGATAGCCAACTAACAACAGATTTGATTTATCCACAAACATAATAGGAACAGGCGTGAGGTGATCTAAACATTGAATTAGATCTACAAACAATGGCAGCTCTAACATGATAAATAGGTATAGGTTCAGATATAGTTCATAGTCATGTCAGAATAACTTAGATAAACAGGTTATAGCAGATCTGATATGATTCAAATAGTCACGGGCACAGATCTAAGTTATAGACTTGTCAAGATTTACTTTTTAAATATTTAGACCTAAAAGTAACGTAAACTCACTGTGACTGGATCTAGAAAAATAGAAGAAAGAATTGCTGATGTTGAATCATAGATATCTAAACTCTAGTTGATTGACTTGATTGCACAAGAAGGAAAGACTTGAATTAATCTGGGAAAAGGCAGCATCTAATTCTCCATTATTTTAGGTATAAAGAAACAAGAGAAATGGGGTCTTATTTACAGCCTAAAGACAATGAATCAAGTCAAGAAAAGAGTCCACATTTAGCCATATGAATTTGCCTAGATCTGTTGTAGGGGGGTCGACCCCCCTATGGGGTTGACCCCCCTTATGGGGTCGACCCAGGGGTCGACACCTCTAAGCGGAATTTTCCAGCTCCCCTAAATTCCGCGATTTTAAATTGTTTTGAATTTTCTAGACCAATTATATATATATGTATATTCTTCTTATGCGAATACAAACTTCAAACCTTAATAACTTCTTTATACGGTGTTCGTTTTACGAAAACCAGGTGTTTATTTTGACCATAATTCTGAGACGAATGTAGTGGTGCAGTCCATTTCACTTAATTCTGCATATCAAATTAATTATTCTTTAGTTTATCATTTTTAATGTTGTTAAAATTACAGGGTGTTACATTCTCCTCTACTTAAAGATTTCGTCCCCGAAATCTCTAAGTTAAGAAGAATGTATATCCTACCATCCTCACCCATCTTCTCATCCACCACTGAAAGGCATCCAATGTCGTTAAAAATTTCTAATGCTTATATGAACATATGCAAAGGTGTGGTATATGTTCAAATACTAATGCGAATGATCAGGAGGTCTACCAATTCAGTTGACCTCCTTAATGTAATGTATGTTAGTGTCATGGATCCAACATGTATGTAAACAATCCTATTATAAAATGTAAGTTCTATATGTGTGCATAATCATCCGTCCAAATGCAACATCCATATGATGATACATCCATTTCCATCCATAAAAGAAGAAAAATGCACACACATCCATATGCATTATGAGGGAGATTGAGCCGATCTAGTGCCTACTGTGTGTGTATATGCTTCCACGAGTAACCACTAGCAAGAACTTGCATCCACTTGCATCCATCAAACATAACATGTCTCAAACACATGTTTACGTTCATGGGTTTCCTACCTAAAGATCGAAGATTCGATTGATAGGATATACTTAAATGATAGAAAAAGCATAAAAAAAGCTTTGGAAAGGAAGTTAAGAACATACCCTCGAGAAGAAAAGGGTACGAATCATGAATCTTGTCTTCGGTCTCCCAAGTTGCATCCTCTAGGTTATCTCCCCACTGAACTTTCATCAACTTGACTTCTTTATTGCGTAGCTTCTTAACTTCTGATCCAAGGATACGGGTAGGAACTCGTCTAACTATCACCTCCCGTTCCACCTCTACTTCCTCCAATATACTCGGCTCAACTACTTCTGCGGTATCATGCAAACACTTCCGCAAATGAGAAACGTGGAAACATCATGAACATCGGATAGTCTTTCTGGTAGCTTTACTCTATAGGCCATTTAGCCGATCCTCTATGTTACGGGAAATGGCCCTATAAATCTTGGCACCAATTTCCCTATGGATTCAAAGCAAACCACATTCCTTAAAGGTGACACCTTGATGAAAACCATGTCCCCCACCTCAAACTCAATGTCAGTCCTTCTCTTATCTGCATATGACTTCTGCCTATCCCGAGCTGTCTTCATTCGCCGTCTAATGAGAACAATCTTCTTGGATGTTCCTCGAATCATATCCAGACCAAGTAGTAGCCTTTCTGCAGATTCAAATCAACAAATCGGTGATCTACGGTCGTCCATACAATGCTTCGAAGGGTACCATGCCAATACTAGCTTGATAACTGTTATTGTAGGCGAACTATACTAAAGGAAGATGCTCTTCCCAAGTACCTCCGAAGTCTAGGATACACAACCTTAAAAAGATCCTTAAGAACTCTGTTCACCCTTTCCGTCTGTCCATCGGTCTATGGGTGATAAGCAGTGTTCAAACACAACTGTGTACCTAATGCTTCTTGCAAGCTCTTCCAAAATTCACTGGTGAAAATGGGGTCACGATCACTCACGATACTGGAAGGTACCCCATGAAGACAGACTATCTCATGAACGTAAACTGCTGCCAACCATGATGTCGTCCTCTTACTCTTAACTAGAATGAAATGAGAGCTCTTAGTAAGTCTATCTACTACAACCCAAATACCGGTGTTGCCTTTCTTCGATCTAGGCAAACCATCTATGAAATCCATAGAGATGCTCTCCCACTTCCACTGCGGAACCTCTGAGGATGAAGTAAACCACCGGGCTTCTTTTGCTCAGCTTTAACTTACTGGAAAATCAAACATTGAGAAACAAACTCCGCCAATCTTTCTTTATCCCAGCCCAAAAGAAAACCCTCTTCATATCCCTATACATCTTATTGCCACCTAGATGAATAACCATCTTAGAATGATGGGCTTCCTCAAGGACTGTCTTCAACAAACTCCCAATTCGGGGAACACAAAGCCTTGCATCTCATCGCAACCACCCTTTATCGTCAGTCAAATATCTACTGGGGTGACTAGAAGTCTCCCCTTTACTGAGCCTATCCAAGATGTCTAAAATCTGTGGATACTCTCGCTGCGAGGCTCCTATCTAATCGATAAGAGTAGGTCGCACCTCCAATGACGCTAATAAGTCAGGCAAAAACACGGTGGAGGGTCTAAACTCAAAAGTTGATATAAACTCCAAGCTTTTCATCTCCACAAATAGAGGACTTAGGGCTATCCTCTACCTACTTAGTGCATCTGCCACCACATTACCCTTGCCATGGGTATAAGCAATCTCGAAATCATAAGATGCTAGGAACTCCATCCATCTTTGTTGCCTTAAATTAAGATCCTTCTGCGAGAACAAGTACTTAAGAGATTTATGATCAGTGTACAACTCGAACTTCTCCCCAAGCAAATAATGACGCCACGTCTTAAGCACGAATACTGTGGCAGCTAGCTCTAAATCATGGGTAGGGTAGTTCTTTTCATGAACTCTTAGCTGTCCACCACTATAACATACTACTTTTCCATCGTGCATCAAAACCGCACCAAGCCCTATACTATTCATCAGTGTATACTGTAAACACTATGTTTCCATCTGGCAAGGTCAAGACTGGGGCAGTTGTTAGAGCCCTCTTCAACCATTGGAAAGTAACATCACAATCTATATCCCATGAAAACGTCAAATTCTTCTTCGTCAGCCTTGTGAGTAAGGTTGATATCTTTTCGAAGTCCTTAATGAACTTCCTATAATAGCCTGCTAATCCAAGAAAATTTCTCACCTCTATTGCATTCTTTGGAATTTTCCAATCTTGAACTGCAACTACCTTTGCGGGATCTACCACTATCCCATCTTTAGAAATCACATGCCCTAGAAATCTCACCTCTTTTCTCCAAAAATGGCATTTGGAGAATTCCGCCTTAAGCTGGTGCACGTAGAGAGTTTTCAAAAATTCTCTCAAATGTTGGGCATTCTCTTCCTCACTCTTCGAGAAGATAAATATATCGTCAATAAAGACCCCGATGAACTTATTTAGAAACTCGTGAAACACCTTACTCATCATATCAACAAAATAGATGGGTGCATTCGTCAACCCAAAAGGAATAACAAGCTATTAAAAGAAACCATTTGGAGTCCTAAAAGTGATCTTGTCTATACTATCCCCGGCCACCCTCAACTGATGAAACCCCGTGGCCAAGTCTAATTGAGAGAATACCGATGTACCAACAAGCTGGTCAAACAGATCAACTATCCTCGGAAGTGGGTGTCTATTCTTCTTAGTGAGTTTATTCAACTCTTTACAATCCACACATAAGCGAAGCGAACCATCTACCTTAGATGCGAATACTACTGAGCACCTTATTCAGATATGCTTCGCCTAATAAACCCTTTCTCAAGTAGCTCCCCTACTTGCTTTCTAAGAACCCTCCTTTCTCTTGGAGTCGTATGGCGCACAGGCAATGCAACTGGCTTTGCATTGTCTATCAAGTATATACGAAAATCGATCTCACACCTCAGAGGAAATCCCGGAACCTCATCAAAAACATAAGAATACTCATGGATTACTACTACAGATCGCAGATCATCGATAGATGCATCAAGTGACTCTAGGAAACTAAGCATGACAGACCCCTTAGGGTCACAAGAAATCTCGAGGGTCCTCCCATGGCAAGTCAAAAGTCCAGTGACCCTCCTCTCACAATCCAGAATGGCACCATACATGGCTAGCCAATCCATCCCTAGAATCATACCATAGTCCATAAAACCAAGCACATATTCTTCGCACTCAAACTCAACACGTAACACAGATATTCTCAAACCCTGAAAAATCATGGACAAATGAGCCGAACCACCAATGGGGTTTGAGACAACAATGGGATCCACTACCATACTAGTATTAAGGTGCAGAGACTCAAACACAGAATCAGATATAAATGAAAATAAGATGATTGGAAAGAGAAATCAAACCTTCCATGGAAACTTTCCTACCTCGATCTTAAGCACTAATCGCAAAAGCATGCAGTTGCCCTCCAGAAGCTCCTGCCCCTTGACCTTGTCCTTGCTTCTTCGGGCACTCCTTAGAAAAGTGTCTGACCTCTCCATAACTGAAGCAAGCATTCTTCCTTCTTTTCGAGCCTTTGATCAAATGACCCTCGCGTCCAAAATTGTAATTCATCATAATTTTAGCGACACTAAAGATGATAAATTAAAGAATAATTAAATTAATATTGAATTAAAGGAAACGGACTGTGCCATTGTGTTCGTCCCGGAATTTTGGTCAAAATAGACACTTGGTTTGCGTAAAATGGACATCGTATGAAGAAGTTATTAAGGTTTGAAGTTTGTATACGCTCAAGAAGAATATATATATATATATTAAGTCCAGAAGTTCAAAAATAGTTCCAAAATTCAAAATTACGCAGAATTGGGGAAGCGGGAAATTTTCCGCTCGGAGGCGTCGACCCTTCAAGGGGGGTATCGACCCCCCTATGTCAGATCTGGAAGATTAGGGTTTCAAGGCATCTATAAATATGGTCTTATTTCTCATGTTTTTGCACACCAAAAATAATGGAGAACTAGATGATGCCTCTGCCCAGATCAAATCAAGTCTTTTCTTCTTCTGCAATCAAGTTATTCAAGCTTAGAGATCTGTGATTCAACGCCAGCAATCCCTTCTCTATTTTTCTAGATCCAAACACTGTGAATTTAAGTTAATTTTAGATCTAAATAATTAAAAAGTTAATCTTGACATGATTATAACTTGGATCTATGTCTGTGACTACTTGAATCATATCAGATTTGCTATAACTTGTGCATCTATGATATTCGGACATGACTATGACTTAGACCTTAACCTTTGTCATGTCAGACCTACCATTCATGTAAATCTAGTCCATTGTTTAGATCACATCATGCTTGTTGTTTGGGGCTAATTCAGATCGGTTATAGTTAGTTATTTGCTTCATTAGATCTTATCATGCCTGTTATGACATCCCTATTATATTAGAATTATCTCTTGTGTCACATGTTCGTCAGATCTGTTCCTATATGCTTATCTTGTCATTATGCCACTATATGCTTATGCCATTACATTTTAACCTTGTTAGTATGATAATTTCTGTCATCTTCCCTTCATCCTTTCCTTTAATTTCTACAGCCAGGCTACTTATGAGCCTAGGCATGCTGTTAAATTAAGAGAACACATTAAATTGGGAACGAGGGGAAACGTTAATATTGGGCATAACTTGTAATTGGGAATTTAGGCATAACTTAAATGAAATATAATAATATTAATTTGGGGAAAATGGTTCAGTATGAACATATGGGAAAGGAGCATGAAAACTTATAACGACATAGGTAAATTTGTTAACAATTGAAATTCCTAGGATTACAGTAATTAGAAACTGTAACCGCACGTATACACGAGGTTAGATTACACTTGTGGTGGAAGTCTGCCCGAAACTGCCTGACATATCCAGCTGCCGCAAGGGGCGAATCTAATGTGAGAGGTATAAGTGCATAAACACGAGACGTGCTAAGACACAAGGTTAAGCCCGACTTGTGGAAGACGTCTGCCTGGAATCGACCAGCATATCCAGCATCCATAAGTGGAAGGCTTAATATGGGAGGTTTAGTACATTATAACCATAAATGAATATGGCTATGAAGTTGAATACTTAACCTTGTTGAATCCACGGGGATTGCACGAATTTGATAAATTGAATAGGGGTTAGGTAAACTTGTTTGAAACAGTGGGTGGGTTAAGTAAATCTTGGTTGGTGGGTAATATTTATATATAGGCCCATAAACTTAACCTGTTGGGATTATGCAATTTTATGACACCAGTAGGTAGGCATAATCTGTGGAAAACCTAGTATTGGGGATGCAAGACAAAGGGGAGAGCTTGCTTCATCTTGTGTGCGGGACATGTTTCAGTCAGTAACCCATATATAGGTATCAAACAAGTACTCTGAACTACGTCGGAGTAGAGGCACGCTTACTGGGATGAATATAAGAGATCCAAATGTGGGGGACGGTTTGGGCGGCGTGTACCGACCGGGTCATGTGTGTGTAGGGTCCGGACAGAGGAAAATAAGACATTGTGACACCAGTTGATATGGTTGTGCACATCCAGAAAACGAAAGGTTTCCACTTTAGAAAGTGATACACCCTACCGTGGGGCTAGCACAGGGTATCTATGGAGTAGGGAGCCGATCGATTAGGGTAGTAATTAGGGTACATTTAGACTCCAATATGTTTAGGATCCCGTTATTACCCTCAGAGGTGATTCCGGAATGTTGGGCTGCTTGTTGATTGTATGGGGTGAAAACCTCCCACTAGAAGTACACCTAAGTCTAACATCTTATAGTTGTTGGGATCATCTCATTCTGGTTATACTAGTATTTGTGCAGAGGAATCATTAGAGAAGCGTATACACTCTATCATGTTTGTCATGTTTACCTTGTCATACCTGCCTTTTGTGTTGCTACCTTTCTTATCCACTTTATATGTTTGTCATGATAATTTTACATATTTATATGCTAAAAGTAACTGGACTCGCCAGACTTTATGTCTGATCCATTTTGTTTTTTCTTCTTTCTCTTCCATCCCCACTCCCCCCACGGAGGTTTTCGGGGTGGGAATACTCAAGCTTGATCAGGATTCTGCTATCATTTTGCTTGGAGCTGCTTAGATGTATTGCTCAAGTTCTTATCTTTGCTACTATGGTTATGTTTCTTTTGGGGATAATGCTTCTTTTATTATTTTACTCTGATGTTTTAAGTACAAGATAGAAGTTTTAATGATGTACTGGGTTTTATGTATTTCAAACATATGATGTAAACAAGTTTTGAACTACGATGCTTTATGATTAATAAAGTTTTGAATTTCGCTGCTATTTTATATCTGTCTAATGTTTCTGTTTACCTGTAATGCTTCACGAAACTTAATGCTTTCTCATAATGAGTGACATTAACGGATGTGGGGTGTCACACTTGGTATCGGAGCTGAAGGTTACTAGATTAGTAAAAGTTTTTGAGAAATTATTTTCAAAAAGGTTTTAAAAGAAAGCCTTTTCAAAAGAAAAGTCTGTTTTGAAAAACATATTCCCCAAAGCCATATGTAATATCTTTCGATCCTTTGTCTGAATCTCTTTCCTTTTCTTTTCAATATGTCTGGGGAACCTAATATTCCTGATGGCGTTACGATACCAGGCTGGTTCCATCAGTATCTTGAGGCCATGGTGCCTGCTAGTGGTCAAGCAGATGTTCCTCCCCCAGCTGCATCTGTCGTTCCTCCTCCTCCTCCACGTGCAGATAACTTATCTAAGATCTGCAAAGATTTCTGTTCTATGGGAGGGAAGACGTTTGTGGAACCAAGATGTTCGTAGAGGAAAGGAATTGGCTCAAGGAGACAGGGGACTTGTTTGGAATTTTCAAAGTGGGCGGTTGTAGGAAGATTCAGTTAGCTGCCTAGCTACTAAAAGATGAAGCTTCATTCTGGTGAGAAGTAACGCAAGCAAGGTGCCCGGTGGAAACTTGAGATGATTTTAGACAGAGGTTTGAAATGAAGTTTCTTTCTCAAGTTGAGAAAAGCATGCAAATGGCAAGTTTCTTGGCGCTCAAGCAAGGAGGCATGACTGTTAAAGAATATCTTAACAAATTCAACCAACTAGCAAGGTTTGGATTGAAACTGGTGGATACTCCCCATAAGAAAGCTTTGCGGTTTGTTAAAGGAATGAATGAACACCTTCTTGGGTTAGCTATGTCCCATATTCCAACGGGAGCAACTTTTGAAAGGCTTATTGATATGGTGAGGAAACACAAAACAAGAAAGTACAACAACAACAGAAGAAAGGAGGAAAGAATGACAAGGCTAAGAGGAATTGCCATAGTTGCGGACGCGAGGGTTACTTGGTAAAGGAATACAAAAGAAGGAAGAATACTTGCTTCAATTGTGGAGATTTCGGACACTTTGTTAAGGAGTGCCCGAAGAAACAAGGACAAGGTCAAAAGGGAGGAGCTTCTGGAGGGCAGGTGCATGCTCTCGCGACTAGTTCTCTAGATAGAGGTAGGAAAGCTAATTTTGTGGTTGAGTCTCTACACCTAAATACTAGTATGGTAGTGGACCCGTTCCATTGGTGGTCAATGATTTGTCGGGGTTTGATAATATCTGTGTAAGGCATCGAGTTTGAATGCGATGCATATGTGCTCAGTTTTATGGGCTATGGTTTGATTCTAGGGATGGATTGGGTAGCCTTGTATGGTGCCATTCTGGATTGTGAGAGGAAGATCATTAGACTTTTGTCTTGCCATGGGATGACCCAAGAGATTTCTTATGACCCAAAGGGGTCTGTCATGCTTAGTTTACTAGAGTCTCTTGATGCATCTATTGATGATCTGCAATCTGTACTAGTAGTTTGTGACTATCCTGATGTTTTTGATGAGGTACGGGGATTACCTTCGCGGCGCGAGATCGATTATATATATATTTGGTGGAAAATGCAAATCCAGTTGCATTACCTGTGCACCACATGGCTCCAAGGTAAAGGAGAGAGCTTAGTAAACAAGTAGGTGAGCTACTTCAGAAAGGGTTTATTAGGCGAAGCATATCTGAATGGGGTGCTTCAGTGGTAATCGCAACTAAGGTGGATGGTTCACCTTGCTTATGTGTAGACTGTAGAGAATTGAATAAACTCACTAAAAAGAATAGGCACCCATTCCCAAGGATAGATGATCTGTTTGAACAGCTTGTTGGTGCATCAGTATTCTCTCAGTTAAACTTGGCCACGAGGCTTCATCAGTTGAGGGTGGCCGAGGATAGTATAGACAAGACTGCTTTTAGGACTCCAAATGATTTCTTCAAATGGCTCGTTGTGCCTTTTGGATTGACGAATGCACCCGCCTATTTTGTTGATCTAATGAGTAGGGTGTTTCAGGAGTTTCTAAATAAATTTTTCGTGGTCTTTGTTGATGATATCTTGATCTTCTCGAAGAGAGAGGAAGAGCATGCCCAACATTTGAGAGGAGTTTTGAAAACTCTGCGTGTGCATCAACTTAAGGCAAAATTCTCTAAATGCCATTTTTGTAGAATAGAAGTGAGATTTCTAGGGCATGTGGTCTATGAAGATGGGATAGCAGTAGATCCCGCAAAGGTAGTTGCAGTTCAAGATTGGAAAATTCCAAAGATTGCAACAGAGGTGAAAAGTTTTCTTGGACTGGCAGGCTATTATAGGAAGTTCATTAAGGACTTCGCAAAGATATCAGCCCCGCTGACCAGGCTGACGAGAAGAATCTGATGTTTTCATGGAATATGGATTGTGATATTGCTTCCAACGATTGAAGACGGATCTGATAACAGCCCCAGTCTTGACCTTGCCCGATGGGAATAAAGTGTTTACAATATACACTGATGCATGTGGTACAGGGCTTGGTGCGGTTCTGATGCAAGAGGAGAGGGTAGTATGTTATGGAGGTAGACGACTAAAAGTTTATAAGAAGAACTACCCTACCCACAACTTAGAGCTAGCTGCCATAGTATTCGCGCTTAAGACGTGGCATCATTATTTACTTGGTGAGAAGTTCTAATTGTGCACCGATCATAAATCTCTCAAGTACTTGTTCTTACAGAACGATCTTAATTTAAGGCAACAAAGGTGGATGGAATTCCTAGCTTCTTATGATTTCGAGATTGTTTATACCCCTGGCAAGGGTAATGTATTGGAAGATGCACTAAGTAGGCAGAGGATGACCTTAAGTCCTCTGTTTGTGGAGAGGAAAAGCTTTGAGTTCATACAATTTTTGACTTTATACCCTCCATCGAGTTTTTGCCTAGTTTATTTGCATCGCTAGAGATATGACCAACTCTTATGGATCAAATAGAAGCTTCGCAGCGAAAGGATCCACAGATTTTAGACATCTTGGGTAGGCTCAATAAAGGGGAGACTTCTAGTCACCTCAGTAGATATTCCATAGACGTTAAAGGGTGGTTGCGACGAGGTGGAAGGCTTTGTGTTCCCTAAATTGGGAGTTTGTTAAAGTCAGTCCTAGAAGAAGCCCATCATTCTAAGATGGCTATTCATTCAGCCGGTGATAAAATGTATAGAGGCATGAAAAGGGTTTTCTTTTGGGTAGGGATGAAGAAAGATGTGGCAGAGTTTGGTTCTCAATGTTTGGTTTGTTAGCAAGTCAAAGATGAGCAAAAGAAGCCTGATGGTTTACTTCATTCTTTGGAGGTTCCACAGTGGAAGTGGGAGAGCGTCTCTATGGATTTCATCGATGGTTTGCCTAGATCAAGGAAGGGCAACACCAGTATTTGGGTTGTAGTACACAGACTCACTAAGAGCGCCCATTTCATTCCGGTTAAGAGCAAGAGGATGGCAGCTTGGTTGGCGGAAGTTTACATTAGTGAGATAGCCTGTCTTCATGGAATACCTTCCAGCATTGTAAGCGATCGTGGCCCTATTTTCACCAGTGAATTTTGGAGGAGCTTGCAAGAAACATTAGGTACATAGTTGTGTTTGAGCACTACTTATCACCCACAGACTGATAGACAGACATAAAGGGTGAACAGAGTTCTTGAGGGTCTTTTAAGCCAATGTATCCTAGACTTCAGAGGGACTTAGGAAGAGCATCTTCCTTTAGTAGAGTTCGCCTACAACAATAGTTATCAAGCTAGTATTGGCATAGCACCCTTCAAAACATTGTACGGACGACCCTGTGGATCACCGACTTGTTGGTGGGAATCTACAAAAAGGCTACTACTTTGACCAGATATATTTAGAGAAACGTCCGAGAAGATTGATCTTATTAGACGGCGAATGAAGATAGCTCAGGATAGACAAAAGTCATATGCAGACAAGAGAAGGACTGACCTCGAGTTTGAAGTAGGAGACATGGTTTTTATTAAGGTGTCACCTTTAAGGAATGTGGTTCACTTCGGATCTGTAGGGAAATTGGCACTAAAATTTGTAGGGGTATTTCCCACAACAGAAAGGATTGGCCAAATGGTCTATAGAGTAAAGCTACCAGAGAGACTATTCAGCGTTCATGATGTTTTCCACGTTTCTCATTTGCGGAAGTTCTTGCATGATACCGCGGAAGTGGTTGAGCCGAGTATATTGGGGGAAGTAGAGATAGAACGGGAGGCGACAGTCACACGTGTTCCTACCTGTATTCTTGGATCAAAAGTTAAGAAGCTACGCATTAAAGAAGTCAGGTTGATAAAGGTTCGGTGGGGAGATTGTTGAGTCAAGAACTTTTAATGATCGTTTTGATTAATGACGAGAAGAAGCTTCATGATCGACAAAAAGAAGATACAATGGTTTCATAGGTTAGAAGTTGGTTATTTAGAATATTTTATGTTAAAATCTATCCTCAAATAATCATACTTCCCATTGATTTCAAAATTATGCATAAAAACTCGTTTTTATTGTATATTGACAAAAACAGGTCAACCTGTTAAAAATAACAGGTCAACCTATTTTTAAATATAACAGGTCAACCTGTTAAAATTAACAGGTCAACAGCTTTTTGAAATAACGGTCAAAAACCTGTCAACCTATTAATTTTTCCTGTCAACCTATTTTTGAATTTCATGAAGAGTCATCTTCTTTCTTGAATAGTTGCATCCATTTCTCTTCATTTAAAATCATTTCTTTTGATTGCAACTTTTCACCAACAATTGCAACTTCTCAATTACTATAAATACATCAGTTTTCAATCAATCAAATCACCGAAATTTCTCTCCATTCTCTTATCTATATTGTATTATTCTTAGAATTCTAAAAGCACTGAAAAGCATTCAATTATCGTTTGAATCTCCAAGCATATTTAACACACTTGTGATTCAACTCGATAATCCACTTCCAAATTTTTGCAAACATCAATATATATTTGAGGATAAGATTATAGGAAGGTTGTACTCAATCATTGACTAATCAGTGTTGAAGAAAGAACACATTCAAGGTCAAACTCTTGTAATCGTCTTGTGGGTAAGCTTGTAGCCCGTGAAATCAAGTGGGTAAGCTTGTGGCCCGCGAAATCAAGTGGGTAAACTTGTAGCCCGTAAATCAAGTAGTTGTGAACCTGTTCCTCCGGGTGAAGCGAGGGTGTTGTTTAGTGAAAAGCCAAAGAGGAGCTTCGGGACTGGACGTAGGACGGGAGGTCCGAACCAGTATAAAAATCTGGTGTCATTACTTTACTTTATCTACAGCATTTATATTTGTTAGTGATATATTTCTTGTTTGTGAATTTTTACCTGCGTAACTATTGAATAGCTTAAGTTATCACATACATTCCGCATAGCCATATTATAGATCCTGCACAAGTCGTATACACCCCGACTTTTACAATTGGTATCAAAGCTTGGTCATCTCATAACCGTAACACAGTTATTTGATATATTCTAGTAATATGGCAAATAACGCTAGCACTAGTAACACCACTTACACATAAGGTCAATCGACACAAAGACCTCCTTTCTTTAATGGCCTAAACTATAGTTATTGGGCAACACGTATGACTTTTATATGCAATCAACTAGCTATGATGCTTGGAATGCTACTCAGAAAGAGATAATAAATCCAACTACTGAGTATGCAGAATGGACCCCTGCTGAGAAAACAGCAGCTACTGTAAATGCAAAAGCAATGAATATGTTGTTTTGTGCATTAGACCAAAATGAGTATAACCGTGTTAGTATCTGTACCACTGCCTATCAAATTTGGCAAACACTAAAGACCACTCATGAAGGTACTAACAAGGTTAAACAAGCAAAAATAGCTTTGTTAAAAAGTCAATTTCAAAATTTCAAAATGAAGCCAAATGAAACAATCAATGAGATGTATTCAAGGTTTCAAACTATTCATCATGCTCTTATCGGGTTAGGACAAAAATATTCTGACTTCGATGTAGTTTCAACAGTCCTACATTCACTGACTAATGAATGGGAAGGAAAAGTATTAGCCATAGAAGAAGCTAATGATCTTTCCACCATGAAGCCAGATGAATTGATAGGAAATCTTATGTCCTATGAAGCTAACTTGCAGGCTCGAAAAGAACAAAAAGAAGAAAAGAAAATTGTAGCTTTTCATGCTGATGAAGACATCTCAGATTCTGAAGATGAGGATCTAGCATTCATTGCAAAAGGATTCAAAAAATTCTTAAAGCAAAGAAAAGCTAGTCGACACAACAGAAAGAAGTTCGGATCAAACAGACCGTCATCATCGAATGTAGAATGCTTTAACTGTCATAAGAAGGGACATATGCAAAATGATTGTCCAGAACAAAAGAAGAAGACAGAAAATGACAAGTTCAAACACAAAAAGGACAAGTCAAAGAAACGGGCATTCTCAGTAACTTGGGATGATTCAGATTCATCTTCATCCGAAAGTGAAAGCGACTCAGATAATGAACAAGAAAATATATGCTTTATGGCTAAAGAAGATGAGGTACAAATTCCTTCTTTTGAAGAAGTTCTTGATATAAATGCTGAGTTGATATATATATTTAAAGATATGAAACGACAATGCAAACAAGCTCAAGCTGATTTAAGTAGAGTAGAATTTGAACGAGATATGTTAAAAGATGAAAAGAAAATATTAGAAGAGGAACTTGGAAAGGCTCAAGAATCATCATCAAATATTGACTCTCAACTATCTCTTTTGACTCAAGAAATTGAAGTTCAAAAAGAAAAGAATGATACTCTTACTACTAAGAATCATGAGCTTAAAGAAAAAGTTAAATCTCTAGATCTTGAAAAAGCTAGTTTACAAACAAAGTTAGATAATATTACTAAAAATGTTTCTAACTTTAACAAAGGTCGAGAAAATTTGACAAAAATTATTGAGAGTTCACAATCAGCTACAAATAAGAAAGGGTTGGGATATAAGAAGCAAGTTATCAAGAAACATCTTGGCAAAAGAAAAAGGAAAAATAAGGTAGTACAAGAAACTGAAGCTAAGAAAAATCTTAGTTTATTATATTCCAAACCAAAACCGATTGTGAAATTTCAAAAGAAGAATGTCAAAACTATAAAAATATGGATTCCTAAAACAAATAACAATTTGATTAGGAACAAGTATATTCAAAAAAATTTGAGTACTGTGCATCATAATCCAAATTATTTGTATAAAGGAGATATCGGACCCGTATGGGTTTGGACTCCTAAGACCTTACTCTTAGGACCCTATAAAAAGTGGGTACCATGAACTTAACTTTATTTTTTGCAGGTCCCACTTAAGAAAAGAGGAAAGTGGATAATGGACAGTGGTTGTTCAAAGCATATGACTGGAGATAAGAGCCTATTAACAAATATCACGTATTCGGATGGTGGTTCAGTCACTTTTGGAGATAATTCAAAAGGCTATATCATCGGCAGAGGCGATGTGAGCAATTTTGGTACATCTAACTTACCTCTTATTACAAATGTCATGTTGGTTAAGAATTTGAAACATAATTTATTAAGTATCAGTCAATTGTGCGACAAAGGTTTTACCATTTCTTTTTCGGATAATAAATGCAGTATTTTAGATAAAGATCAAAATATAGCTTTTGAAGGACATAGAGATAGAAACATCTATATTCTGAGTATGAATATCAATCATAATTCAGATATGTGTCTTGTAGCAAATGATAATGATCCATGGCTATGACACAAACGTTTCTGTCATATAAACTTCAGAACTATTGACAAGCTAGCCAAAAACGAACTAGTAAAAGGTTTACCCAAACTTAGCTTTAAAGTTGAAAATCTTTGTGACGCATGCCAAGTAGGGAAATTGACAAAATCATCATTTAAATCTAAGAAGGTAATATCAATGTTACAACCACTTGAGTTATTGCATATGGATCTATTTGGACCTACTCAAATACAATCCATAAATCATAGTCGATATGTGTTTGTAATTGTTGATGACTATTCTCGTTATACATGGGTGATTTTCTTGAAAAATAAAAGTGACACGTTTACTCAGTTCAAATCCTTCATCAAGAAAATTCAAAAGTCAAAAGGACTTAAGGCTAAGAATATAAGAAGTGATCATGGCGGAGAATTCGAAAATAATGAATTTGAACATTTTTGTACAAAGAAAGGTATTAATCATAATTTTTCGTTTCCTCGAACTCCACAACAAAATGGAGTTGTAGAACGGAAAAATCGGATATTACAAGAATGTGCAAGGACATTATTAAATGGAAATACTTTACCAAAACATTTTTGGGCAGAAGCTGTAGCAACTGCATGTTATGTTTTGAATCGTGTATCCATTCGACCTCTTACTAAAAATACACCTTATGAATTATTTAATGAAAGAAAGCCAAATATTTCATACTTCAAAGTTTTTGGTTCAAAGTGTTTTATTTTAAACACAAAAGATCATCTTGGTAAATTTGATTCAAAAGCTGATGAAGGAATCTTTATTGGCTATTCGGATCAAAGCAAGGCTTATCGTATATACAATAAGAGAACCAAAACTATTGAAGAATCACTTCATGTTTCTTTTGATGAATTCTTTAAACCATCTCATATAATATCAGATGACGAAGAAACCATAGTCTCTGATAATCCTATCATCACAAATAATGACTCTGACTCAGAAATAGTTGATGATAACCCTCAAACTGATGTAATACCTTCTCCACCAAGATTTAGATCTCCTCCGAGAATTCTAAGAGATCATCCAGTTCAAAATATTATTGGAGAAGTAACATCACAAATTAGAACAAGGAATCAACTTAATCAAATGGGTCATGTTGCGTTTATCTCAAATATCGAACCTAAAAATCCTAAAGAAGCTGCTACTGATGAATACTGGATCATTGCCATGCAAGAAGAACTAAACCAGTTCGAGCGCAATGATGTATGGGAACTTGTTCCAAGGCCGACTGATCAATCAGTTATAGGAACTAAATGGGTATATAAAAATAAGGCCGATGAACAAGGGAACATTACTAGAAATAAAGCAAGATTGGTAGCACAAGGATATAATCAGGAAGAAGGTATCGATTATGAAGAGACCTTTGCTCCCGTAGCTCGATTAGAAGCTATTCGCATCTTACTATCCTTTGCTTGTCATCATGATTTCAAACTTTATCAAATGGATGTCAAAAGTGCTTTTTTAAATGGGTTTATCAAAGAGAATGTATATGTCGAACAACCTCCTTTGTTCATACATGAGAAATATCCGAATCATGTATATAAACATAAGAAAGCTTTATATGGATTGAAACAAGCACCTCGTGCTTGGTATGAACGATTAAGAAGCTATCTCATAGATTCTGGATTTCAAATTGGAAAAGTTGATCAGACTTTATTCATTAAACATTCTCAAAAAGATATATTAGTTATCCAAATATATGTAGACGACATTATCTTTGGTTCAACAAACAATGAACTTTGCAAAGAATTTGCAAAAATTATGACCAAAGAATTTGAAATGTCACATATGGGAGAACTATCATATTTCCTCGGTCTTCAAATCAAACAGCTTTCAAATGGTATATTTATCAATCAAGAAAAATATTGCGGAAATCTAGTTAAACGCTTCGGACTAGAAAATACCTCTGGTAAACCAACTCCTATGAGTACGACCACACATCTTGAAAAAGATGAACTTGGAAAGAATGTTGACCAGAAGTTATATCGTAGTATGATAGGTTCTCTATTATATTTAACAGCTAGTCGTCCTGACATTATGATGAGTGTTTGTTTATGTGCACATTTTCAAGCTAATCCTAAAGAATCACACTTACGAGCAGTGAAACGTATAATTCGTTATCTCAATAATACCAAAGATTTCGGTCTTTTCTATCCAAAAGAATGTACATTTGAATTAGTATCATATAGTGATGCTGATTTCGGAGGATCACGAACGGGTAGAAAGAGCACAAGTGGTACGTGCCATTGGAAAATCACTTGTCTCTTGGTTTAGTAAGAAACAAAATTGTGTTTCACTTTCGACGTGTGAAGCGGAATATATATCAGCAGCACTAGCATGTACACAAGTTATATATATGCAACAAACACTTAAAGACTTCGGTATAAACTTATCGAGTTCTATTATATATTGTGATAACACGAGTGCGATAAATTTATCCAAAAACCCAGTTAACCACTCTCGTACTAAACACATCGATATTCGACATCATTTTCTGAGAGATAACACTGAAAAGGGTAATATAAATCTCGAATACGTAAATACGGAAAATCAACTAGCTGATATATTTACAAAGCCTCTACTGGAATCAAGTTTTGTCAACTTACGTAGAGAGCTAGGGTTGATTTCAAGAAAAGAACTCGAAGAGTAAAAATCTTTTTAAAATATAACAAGAGTTCGTACATTATTTTCAGAAATCAAATTTTTTTTTACTATATTTAGAAGAGAATTTTTCTATGGTTAAACAAATACGAACCATCAGTTTTCTTTCTCCAAATAGAAAATTCCTTCCATATATATGATTATATTTTATTTTCTTGAGTGCTCTCAGACAACTTTTCTCTCAAATATCCATTAAATAACGTATTATCATGGCTCATATCTGTGATGAATGTGCACGAAAATCGCACATCACCATAACAAGTTCCGAGTCCGAAGAACACTACTCCCCTAAGACACCGGAACACCCTCCTGGCTTTCATCAGAATTCTCGTACACCTGGAAATACTCCAACATCGAAACGATGCAAGAAGGCTCTTTTCTGTTCCCCACGAACCAAAGAAAAGATTGACGAGATACACCACTATCAAAAACACCAAGTCGATCTCCAAAGGGAGATGTACTACGAGCAGAGATTAACTTCTTCTCGCTTAACTTATCTCGAACAGCTAGCTTCACTTTTCTGTGGTTCAAACAAGAATAATGTTCATGAACCCACGCAAATGCCATCATCATCAACAAGAACACCGAACTCATGGGATAAAAATTTCAACAAAAATGAAGGCGCTAGTGGGAAATAGTCTCCGTGGGAACCAAGGAAATAATGATTACATTGAGTCTAAGGAGATTTCTTTATATTCCGTTTAATAATGTTGTTAGTTCATTTTTTTTCATGAGTTTACTTCCTTTTATTATAATAAAAATTTATTTGAGTATTGATTTTATTCAAAATATAGCCAAATGAACAGTTTTATAAGTATCATGTCGACCTAATATATAAAGCTGTCGACCTAAATAGATAAATTTCATTCCAGAGAGTTTATAGGTCGACCGGTCCAAAAATATAGGTTGACCGGTTTTGATTTTCACAATCCAGAGAGTTTTTCGGTCGACCGGTCATAAAATTCATGTCGACCGGTTCTTGTTTTTCACTATACAGAAAAGAATTAGGTCGACCGGTCATAAATATTATGTCGACCGATTTTGTTTCAGGAAGATTTCGGTCGACCGATAGTAAAATTTAGGTCGACCGGTTTAACATCTTTTCAAACCCGAGACTTTTTAGGTCGACCGGTTTGTATTTTTTTCATTTTTTTTCAACCCGAGACTTTTTCGGTCGACCGCCTTGATTTAATAGGTCGACCGGTTTGTATTTTTTTCATTTTTTTTCAACCCGAGACTTTTTCGGTCGACCGCCTTGATTTAATAGGTCGACCGGTTTGTATTTTTTTCATTTTTTTTCAACCTGAGACTCTTTTTTTTTATATAGACATGTCAATTCACAAATTTAAAACCACGTCTCTTCATTCATTATTTCTTCAAAATTTCGAAACACCTTCTCTATCAAGCCCTAATTTCTAAAAATTCCATTTTTTTTTCAAATCTCCAAAGGCTCCAAAGAAATCAAAAACTTCTACCTCCTCAACATCAATTCAACCCATCGATGCTCAAATCAAAAATTGGCTTATGGATCCAATAGCTGTAAGAAGATGGAACAAAATGAAAGATTATACCTTTCACCAAGGAGTGTTTATCAAATTCAACGATTTATTTCTCTATAATGTTAGAGAAATAGCAAACAGAGCAGGAATCGAGTCTCTTCTTAGTTTTGAAGATAACAATGTTGATATTAATCATATCATGATTAAACTATTCTATGCTAATCTCAACTTGGAAAAATTCAAGCTAGAAAACTCATCTGATTGCTTATGGTCAGTGGTCTGTGGCCAACATGTGTTTATCTCTAAAGATAGAATGGCTGAAGTTCTCCAATCTCCAAATGATGGTATATCCTTTTCAAATGACTTCTGTCCTGTTCATATTAGAGATAAAGTTAGTCACTTATTCATTGAAGATCATAAGTCAAGTGCAAAAGGAGTTAATTTACGACCTACGCTGAGAATTCTTCATCATAGCCTTACTCATTCAATTTTACCAAGAACCGGAAATTTTGACGCAATTTACAGAGAAAATTTTAGAGCATTGTACGCCATCTATGGAAATATAAATATAAATTGGATTGAGTTGATATTTGATGAGATTTTAACGGTAAACAGACTCTCTCGTCCTCATATTTTTTACAATGAATACATTATGCGTCTTTTAATAAATTGCGGGATTCCAACTCCGGAATCCAAAATTTCAAAGCCGAAATGTATAAATAAAGCTTCAAAGAAGAGAATGAAACTTCCAGAGCCATACCTGAATATTATTCCTTATGAGCAATACATACATCAAGGTCCTCCTGAACCTTCTACATCACATGTTCCTACGTCGGGTCCTCCAGAACATTCTACATCACATGTTCCTACGTCGAGACCAGAAGATGTTAAGATTCCTTCACCCACCTCTACAACAAAGGAATCTCTTGAACAAATAGCAAGGAATCGGTTTCTTCTGGAAGCACGACTTAAGCGAACCGATAAAAAGCTTGATCGCTTAGATACCAAGATAGACAAACGATTCAACAAACTTAAGTCCTTTTTCGGCATTCTCTGGGGAGCAATTTCAAGTGGAGCTTCTTCCTCAACCACACATGTTCAAAATCCAGGAAAACGACCAATGCCTCCTACTTTCACATGGTCTACTTCGGAGGAGACCACTAGCTCTGGAGAAAGTACTCAGCATAGTCGTGGTCATGGAATCTCATATGTTGAACCAAGTAGGCATGAGGGAGAAGAAGAACAATTTGATGATGATAAGGAAGAAGAAGGAGAAAAAGAAGAAGCGGATAAGGAGCAGGAAGTAGCGGGAGATGAGGAAGAGGAATCCTCAGAAGAAGAAACAGATGAGGAGGAATGATCATCAGAAGAAGAAGGAGACGAAACCGACTCTGATATACCTCCTCAGTAGTTCTATCTATCTATGGTTATGATAATTATGTCTTTAAAAAAACACTATTAGCTTTTCTATGTATTATATATGCTACGAAACATTTGGGTTGGTCTTGTATATTTTGGTATGGTTTATACTCTGGATGTGATGTCCTATGTTATTTAATCACTCTCTTGTTTATTATACCCTTTTTGTCGATGACAAAGGGGGAGAAAGTTACTAACATCTATTCTTGCAGAAACTTAGTTATATTTTTCAGGGAGATCATATACTCAGGGGGAGTTAGAGCATATATACAGGGGGAGATAACAATGGAGATCATATTTTAAAAGCTATGTTGTCATCAATCAAAAAGGGGGAGGATGTTGAGTCAAGAACTTTTAATGATCATTTTGATTAATGACGAGAAGAAGCTTCATGATCGACAAAAAGAAGATACAATGGTTTCATAGGTTAGAAGTTGGTTATTTAGAATATTTTATGTTAAAATCTATCCTCAAATAATCATACTTCCCATTGATTTCAAAATTATGCATGAAAACTCGTTTTTATTGTATATTGACAAAAACAGGTCAACCTGTTAAAAATAAAAGGTCAACCTATTTTTAAATATAACAGGTCAACCTATTAAAATTAACAGGTCAACAGCTTTTTGAAATAACGGTCAAAAACCTGTCAACCTATTAATTTTTCCTGTCAACCTATTTTTGAATTTCATGAAGAGTCATCTTCTTTCTTGAATAGTTGCATCCATTTCTCTTCATTTAAAATCATTTCTTTTGATTGCAACTTTTCACCAACAATTGCAACTTCTCAATTACTATAAATACATCAGTTTTCAATCAATCAAATCACCAAAATTTCTCTCCATTCTCTTATCTATATTGTATTATTCTTAGCATTCTAAAAGCACTCAAAAGCATTCAATTATCGTTTGAATCTCCAAGCATATTTAACACACTTGTGATTCAACTCGATAATCCACTTCCAAATCTTTGCAAACATCAATATATATTTGAGGATAAGATTATAGGAAGGTTGTACTCAATCATTGACTAATCAGTGTTGAAGAAAGAACACATTCAAGGTCAAACTCTTGTAATCATCTTGTGGGTAAGCTTGTAGCCCGTGAAATCAAGTGGGTAAGCTTGTGGCCTGTGAAATCAAGTGGGTAAACTTGTAGCCCGTAAATCAAGTAGTTGTGAACCTGTTCCTCCGGGTGAAGCGAGGGTGTTGTTTAGTGAAAAGCCGAAGAGGAGCTTCGGGACTGGACGTAGGACGAGAGGTCCGAACCAGTATATAAATCTGGTGTCATTACTTTACTTTATCTACAGCATTTATATTTGTTAGTGATATATTTCTTGTTTGTGAATTTTTACCTGCGTAACTATTGAATAGCTTAAGTTATCACATACGTTCCGCATAGCCATATTATAGATCCTGCACAAGTCGTATACACCCTGACTTTTACAGAGATAACTTAGAGGATGCAAATTTGAAGACCGAAGACAAGATTTGCGCTTCGTACCCTTTTCTTTTCGAGGGTATGTTCTTAACTTCCTTTCCAAATCTTTTTGTTCATAATTGTTTCTATCATTTAAAATATATCCTATCGATCGAATCTTTGACCTTTAGGTAGGAATCCCATGGATGTGAACTTGTGTTTGAGACATGTTATATTTGATGGATGCAAGTGAATGCAAGTGTTTGCTAGTGGTTGCCCGTGGATGCATATACACGCACACAAGGCACTAGATTGGCTCAACCACTCTCATACTGCATATGGATGTGTGTGCATTTTTCTTCTTTTTAATGGATGAAAATGGATTTATCATCATATGGATGTTGCATTTGGACGGATGATTGTGCACACATATAGAACTTACATGTTATAATATGATTATTTGCATACATTATGGATTCATGACACTAACATACATTGCATTACGGAGGTCAACTGAATTAGTAAACCGCCTGATCTTCACATTAGTATTGGGACATATACACTCACCTTGGCATATGTTCATATAAGCATTAGAAAACATATAAGGACAATGGATGCCTGTGATTGGTGGATGAGTATATGGATGTGGATGGTAGGATATTTTTTCTTCTTAACTTGAAGATTTCGAGGCCGAAATTTTTTGAGTAGGGGAGAATGTAACACCCTCGTAATTTTAACGACGTTAAAGATGATAAATTAAAGAATAATTAAATTAATATTCAAAATTAAGGGAAACGGACTATGCTATTGCGTTCGTCTCGGAATTCTGGTTAAAATAGACACCTGGTTTGTGTAAAACATACATCGTATGAAGTAGTTATTAAGGTTTGAAGTTTGTATACGCGCAAGAAGAATATATATATTAAGTATAGAAATTCAAATTTAGGTCCAGAATTCAAAATTGCGCTGAATTGGGGAAGCGGGAAATTTTCCACTCAGGGGTGTCGACCTCTGGGTCGACCCCTCAGTGGGGTGTCGACCCATTGATCAACCCCATAATGGGGGGTTGACCCCCCTGCATCAGATCTGGTAGATTATGGTTTCGGGGCATCTATAAATGTGGCCTTATTTCTCATGTTTTTGCACACCAAAAATAATGGAGAACTAGATGCTCCCTCTGCCCTGATCAAATCAAGTCTTTTCTCTTCTGCAATCAAGTTATTCAAGCTTAGAGATCTGTGATTCAACGCCAGCAATCCCTTCTCTATTTTTCTAGATCCAAACACTGTGAGTTTAAGTTACTTTTAGATCTAAATAATTAAAAAGTTAATCTTGACATGACTATAACTTGGATCTATGCCTGTGACTACTTGAATCATATCAGATCTGCTATAACTTGTGTATCTATGATATTCTGACATCACTTTGACTTAGATCTTAACCTTTAGCATGTCAGACCTACCATTTTTGTGGACCTAGTCCATTATTAAGATCACATCGTGCTTGTTACCATTATGTTTGGGGCTAAATCAGATCGGTTATAGTTATTATCTAATTCATTAGATCTTATCATGCCTGTTATGACATCCCTCTAATATTAGATTTAGCTCTAGTGTCACATGTTCGTTATATCTGTTCCTATATTCTTATCTTGTCATTATGTCACTATATGCTTATGCCATTACATGTCAACCTTGTTAGTATGATCATTTCTGTCATGTTCCCTTCATCCTTTCCCTTTTATTTCTATAGCCAGACTACTTGCGAGCCTAGGCATGCCGCTAAATTAAGCGAACGCGTTAAATTGGGAACAAAGGGAAAACGTTAATATTGGGCATAACTGGTAATTGGGAATTTGGGCATAACTTGAACGAAATATAATAATATTAATTTGGGGCATATGGTTCATTATGAACATTACTTGGGAAAGGGGCATGAAAACCTATAACGACATAGGTAAATTTGTTAATAATTGAAATGCCTAGGTTTACAGTAATTAGAAACTGTAACAACGCTCAGGCATAAGGTTATATTACACTTGTGGTGGAAGTCTTCCCGGAACCGCCCGACATATCCAGCGACCGCAAGTGGCGAATCTAATGTGAGAGGTCTAAGTGCATAAACATGAGACATGCTAAGACATGAGGTTAAACCCAACTTGTGGAAGACGTCTGCCCGGAACGGACCAGCATATCCAGCATCCATAAGTGGTAGGCTTAATGTGGGAGGTTTAATACATTATAACCATAAATGAATATGGCTATATAGTTGAATACTTAACCTAGTTGAATCCATAGAGATTGTATGAATATGATAAATTGAATAGAGGCTAAGTAAACTTGTTTGAAACAGTGGGTGTAATCTTGGTTGGTGGGTAATATTTATATATAGGCCCACAAACTTAACCAATTGGGATTATGCAATTTTATGACAGTAGTAGGTAGGCATAATCTGTGTAAAACCTAGTAGTGGGTATGCATGACTAAGGGGAGATCTTGCATCATCTTGTGTGTGGGACCCGTTTCAGTCAGTAACCCATATATAGGTATCAAACGAGCACTCCGAACTAGGTCGGAGTCGAGGCACGCTTATTGGGATGAATATAAGAGATCCAAACGTAGGGGACGGTGTGGGCAGCGTGTACCGATTGTGCGTGCAGGGTCCGGACAGAGGAAAATAAGACGCCATGACACCAGTAGATATGGCTGTGCACATCCGAAAAACGAAGGGTTGCCACTTTAGGGAGTGATACACCCTACTGTGGGGACAACACTGGGTATCTACGGAGTTGGAAGCCGATCGATTAGGGTAGTAATTCAGGTACATTTAGACTCCGGTATGTTTAGGATCCCGTACCCTCAGAGGTGATTTCGGAACGTTGGGCTGCCTGTTGATTGTATGGGATGAAAACCTCTCACTGGAAGTACACCTAAATCTACCATCTTACAGTTGTTGGGAACATCTCATTCTGGTTATACTAGTATATATGCAGAGGAATCATTAGAGAAGCGTATACACTCTATCATGTTTGTCATGTTTACCTTGTCAATCTGCCTTTTATGTTGTTACCTTTCTTATCCACTTTATATGCCAGTCAAGATATTTTTGCTTATTTATATGCTAAAAGTAATAGGACTTGCCAAACTTTATGTCTAACCCATTTTGTCTCCTCTTTTTCTCTTCCATTTCCCCCTAGTTTCTCAGGGTAGAAATATTCAAGCTTGAACAGGATTCTGCTATCATTTTGCTTGGAGCTTCTTAGATGTATTGCTCAAGTTCTTATCTTTTCTACTATGGTTGTGTTTCTTTTGGGGATTATGCTTCTTTTATTATTGTACTATGATGTTTTAAGTACAGGACATAAGTTTTAATGATGTACCGGGTTTTATGTATTTCAAACATATGATGTAACCAAGTTTTGAACTAGGATGCTTTATGATTAATAAGGTTTTAAATTCTGCTGCTATTTTATATCTATCTTGTAATGTTTCTGTTTCTGTTTACCTATAATGCTTCACGAAACTTAATGCATTCTCTTAATGGTGACATTAACGTATGTGGGGTGTCACAACAATTGTGACATTTCCTCTAATCCTTAGCCTTGTCGTTCTTCCCGCCTTTCTTTTGGTGTTGCTGCTGTTGTCCCTTCTTCAGGCGTACTTTCTTATTTTGTGCTTCCTCAACCTTAACTTCTTTCTTGTCAGTTTTGTCTTCCTCATGCATCAAGGCCATATCAACGAGCCTTTCAAAAGTTGCTCTCATTGGAATATGGGACATAGCTAACACATGAAGGGGTTCATTTAGTCCTTTAGCAAACCACTAAGCTTTCTTATGCGGAGTATCTACCAGCTCCAACCCAAACCTCGACGATTGATTAAACTTATTAGGCTTTCTTTCTTTCATCTATGTTCCCTACTTGGGCCACCATCCTTCTCATACTTGGGTTGTGCTCCTCAGCCCTAACTCCCTTATTCTCCTCTTTATCATCCTTGTGTAACAAGCTAACAAGTCTCTCGAAAGTTTCCTCCATCACAAGGAAATCCTTACGAAGCTCGAGAAAATTAGCCGCAGGTGAAACTACTGCGGTTGTAGATCGAGGTTAGGAACTTCATTACCCTTCGACATGTGCCGTAGTTTTAACATGCCTATGGAACCATGCCAAAATGGGGACACCTTTCGGGAAGAATCGGTTCCCCAGACAAAAAGGGAAAAAAGGAATCAAGCAGAGAATCGATAGATATTACAAATGGCTTTGGGGAATATTTTTTCAAAACAGACTTTTATTTTTGAAAATGCTTTCTTTTAAAACCTTTTTGAGAATTATTTTCAAAACCTTTTATCCGATCTGGTAACCTTCCTCTCTGATACCAAGTGTGACACCCCACGTCCGGTAATGTCACTCATTAAGAGAATGCATTAAGTTTCATGAAACTTTATAGGTAAACAGAAACATAAATATTACAAGACAGAAATAAAATAGAAGTGGAATTTAGAAACTTTATTAATCGTAAAGCATAACTTCGTGGTTCAAAAGATCATAAGTATGAAAATACATAAACCCAGTACATCATCTTAAATTTTCTGTCTTGTACTTAATACATCAAAGTACAATAATAATAAAAGCATAATTCCCCAAATAAAACATAGCCATAGTAGAAAAGATAAGAGCTCGAGCAGTACATTTAAGCAGCTCCAAGCAGAATGCAAGAAGAATCCTTCTCATGCTTGAGTATTCCCACCCTAAGAACCTAGTTAGGAACAGAAGAGAAAGAAGAGGTGTGACGGCCCGCCCCGCACCAACCGACATTTACTCCAAAAGTGCGTTGTACACATGTCCAGTTAGCACGGAACGGGTCGTGAGAAGGAAAGGGAAGAAGGAAATGAACATACAAAGAACCTGTAGAATGTCTCACAGCGCATAGAACAAAATATAATAATAACATACTTGACATAAAACAGGAGAGACAGTGCATAAGCTGAAAATCAGAACCAAACATCATAGCAGCAGAAATCCAAAATACAGCTTATTACAACTTTCAAACTGTCTCAAAGCAAAAGTAAGATAAAGGAGGTACACTACTAATGCCCAAGTAGCGACCACCAACGACACAGGGAGAATGTGTATATATATATCATACGTGGAAGCCTCCTGTCCGCCTCCGAATCAGCTACTCGCGCATCACCAGCTAACCTGTCTCTAGTCTGCTCGTGTGAGCACCCAGAGTAATAAGAGGAGACATAAAACTCTGGGTCAAACATAAAGCCTGGTATGAGCGATAAGCATCTAAAGTGGACAATAACAGGTAGACTAGAAACATACCTGAACCTGGACCTGCAACCAAAGAGTTAGCACTACATACTGTACAACACTCTCAGGTGCCATATCAAACGGTATAAAGATACGGAGGTGGGGGAGGTGTGTATGTCATAATGATGGCAAACAATCAAACATAGCATCCATCCTCACATCTCTCACTCAGTGCGTAAAGCATATGATATTCACCACTTCGATCACCCAACATACCTTGCTACGATCACTCTGCCCCATGAAGTCATAAATGGCTTCACTGCACTGATAACGTAGCCATTAACCCTTTGCTATGTCCACTTTGCCCCATGGAGTCACAAAAACCCCACTGCACTGGCTCATAGCCTTACTAATCCTTACTATGTCCACTCTGCCCCATGGAGTCGCAATGACCCCACTACACTGGCTCATAGTCTTACTACGCATCACCTTGCCCCTCAGGTCATATTGACCCTACTGCACTGATAATGTAGCCTTGCTACCATCACCTTGCCCCTCAGGTCATAATGACCCTACTGCACTGATAAGTAGCCCATCGTCCATGTTTAGTGGTGAATCGAAGTTATGAACGTCGACAACTCTTTAGCACACGTCCCGCAGCAAAGTCCAACTCATGAAGTCCACTCATTGGTTCCTATCTGGATCCTGAGTCAATACCCTTCATTTGGACTACCTTTGCATCTCAGGTTATCAGTCTTCATCGGTTCGGTTCGGATCAGAATGCTCCTTCTCCACTGGATCGGGTCGGGTGTCCAGATTGCCACGGTTCGGATCGTCATCGCGGTCCTCTTTCTCTCTGCTTCGGATCGTGCTCCTCTCCTCGGTTCGGATCGGAATACCCCATACGGGTCGGATCGTGCTCCTCCTGCTCGTGGCTCCCCCTGGTTCGAATCGGCGTCTCGTAGTGCATCAGATCGTGGATGCTGCTTCCCTCTAGTCGGATCGTGATGCGAAACACAAGTGGATCGGATCGGGTAGCAGTTCGCGGTTGGTGCTCGTGGGCTTTGCGCAGATGGTTCGGTTCGGAGGAGATGACTCGACTCGTGGTGATGTCCCACGATCCCATAGGGCGATCCGATCGACCCTCAATCCCATATCTGATCCGAATTCCTGCACCTTGTCCAGCGAGTTGTTTACGCCTCTCGACGGCGTTTTCGACCATTCCAACTATTCTAATCAGTCACAAAGCATACCATATAGTCATAGAAGCATGTATAATCAACCACAAACATCAAAACAACAATATGGTAGATTAAAATGGATCAAACATACCCAAAACCCCATATTTCCCCTTAAGCATGTTTAAGTGAAACTAATGATAGGATTAGCAAAACTTAACCAAATTAACCCAAATTAGTATCAGAGGTCTAAAACATCATTTAAGAATTTATGAACATTTTTCCAGAATTTTATCATGCTTAAATTCGCTAATTAACACTAATCAACCCTAATTAGCCATAATTAGTGCAGAACTATGCAAATCACTCACCTTAGCCACAAATAAAACTAAGATCTGAAATAAATCTCTGATTTGACGTGAATCCCAATGCTAAACAGCAACTCCAATGTTGTTTTGGTGTAGATCTTCCTTGATTAGGGGTTGCTAAGCCAAATCCTTGACCAAAATGTGATTTGGAGGTGATTTGGAGGTTGGAGGCCATTTTTAGGGTTCCTTGGTGATAAGTGGAGGCTAGAAAACTAAAATGGAATGATCCTCTATCTCATTTTAGCCTCCCCATAACCCTAATCCCGAAATGGGTTATGGGCCTACTCACTAATCACCCGATTTGGCCCGGTTAAGCAGTTTTTCACCCTCCAAACCTTATTTCAGCCATATTTCCCAAACGGTAAGTCCGTTTGGCTTTTATGACCACTCTACGAAAAGGTAAACCATCAAACGAATCCAATGGAAGTGGTTTCAGGTGAAATTCCTTTCCAGTCAAAAGTTATGGCCAAAACAGTACCAACTAGGGGTAAAATGGTCATTTAAAAATCAACAAAAATCATGGACATGGGAAATGACTCTAATAGATGTTTCCCAAAGTTACATGACCATACGACTTCACATGGGAAAGAAATAAATATTCTACGATCCTATGATGTGTAGAATACGGGTCGTTACACTCTCCCCCCCCCTTAAGAAATTTCGCCCCCGAAATTCCCTAATCAAAACACACACAAAGGTCCCGCATGCCTATCAACCATAAAACAACCATCAAACATACAAAACAAGTAAAATAAGTCTATCCTAGCATGCGGAATAACTAAATCGCAAAGTAAATCTTACCAGGCAAAGAGTTCTGGATATGTCTTCCTAATGCTCTCCTCTGTCTCCCAAGTACAATCATTCTCGTCCTCGCCCCACTGAACCTTGACTAGCTCCACCGCCTTCCTTCGAAGTTGCTTCGTATCGTGCCCGACAATACGAATCGGCTTGCGGTTCCCAACCGCATCGGGTTCTACTTCGAAGTCCTCTAACTGATCAGGTGAAATAGTCATATCTGAGTCGTGAACGAACTTCCTTAGTTGGGAAACATGAAATACATTGTGAACTCCTGCCATTTTCTCTGGTAAGCCAACTCTATATGCCAAATTCCCGACTAGTTCAAGAACAGGGAATGGGCCAACAAATCTTGGTGCTAATTTGCCTCTTCTGCCAAATCGTATCACGCTCTTCAACGGAGAGATCTTGACAAACACCAAGTCACCAACGGAGAATTTCAAGTCTCTTCTCCTCTTATCAGTATAACTCTTTTGCCTATCTTGGGCAGCTTTCATTCGTTGCTGAATGATCTTGATCTTATTGGAAGTTTCTCTCACCACATCTAGTCCAAGCACAAACTTCTCGCCAGTCTCTATCCAACATGATGGTGAGTTGCACGGTCTTCCGTACAAAGCATCATATGGAGCCATACTGATACTGGATTGGTAGCTATTATTATATGCAAACTCTACTAGATGCAAATGGTCATCCCACGATCCACCAAAATCCAATATACACGCTCTCAAGAGATCTTCCAATATACGATTCACCCTCTCCGTCTGACCGTCGGTCTGAGGATGATATGCGGTACTGAGATGTAATCCTGACCCTAGAGCCTCTTGTAAGCTCTTCCAAAACCCACTAGTGAACAACGGGTCTCGGTCACTCACAATGCTTTTGGGTACTCCATGAAATCTCACTACCCACTTCATATACAATTCTGCCAACTTGGCTGCCGTTCTGGTCGATTTGACTGGTATAAATCTTGCACTTTTAGTCAATCGATCCACAACTACCCAAATGCTATCATATCCCGATCTAGTCCTTGGTAAACCATCGATGAAATCCATCGAGACTTGCTCCCATTTCCATTCGGGAATCTCTAATGGTTGCAATAACCCACTAGGCTTCTTTTGCTCGGCTTTAACTAGCTGGCAATTCATGCATTTGGATATAAATTTCCCAACGTCTCTTTTCATCCCTTCCCAGTAGTAAGTCTATCTCATGTCCCGATACATCTTGTTACCACCGGGATGTATAGTTAGTTTTGAGTGATGACATTCTCTAAGCACTTCATCTCTCAAACCATTCACGTTGGGCACAACTAGTCTTCCATTCTTTCGAAGCCATCCATCCCGATCAAGCCCATACACATTCATCTCCTCATCAATACCCATCTCTAACTTGGAGATGATTTCCAATAGGTTAGGATCGTCCCTCTGACTAGAGCCGATCCGCTCAATCAAAGTGGGTCTGATCGTCAAACTAGCTAGCATGACTGGATCCAATTCGCACTTTGGTCTGAAATCAAACCCCGCGATATACTCCAGTTGCTTCCACTCAAGAAACATTGCCCCTAAGCTGGCATGTCTCCTACTCAAGGCATCGGCTACTGCATTACCTTTCCCAGGTGTATATGCGATATCAAAATCATCCGAAGCCAAGAACTCTAACCATCTCTGCTGACGGAGATTCAGATCTTTCTGGGAGAAGAGATATTTCAACGATTTATGATCGATAAACAACTCAAATCTTTCTCCCAAGAGATAGTGTCTCCACATCTTCAGCGCAAACACAATCGCTGCTAATTCCAAATCATGTGTAGGATACTTCTTCTCATGCGGCTTTAGCTGTCAACTAGCATAAGCTACAACCCTACCTCCTTGCATCAATACTGCACCCAGTCTGGTACCACAAGCGTCCGTGTATACCGTCATCTCTTCATTCCCTTTAGGAATGACTAACACTGGCGCACGTGTCAACTTCTCCTTTAGACTCTTGAGGGCATCCTCACACACTCCGTCCCAGACAAAGGACTGATTCTTCTTAGTCAATTGAGTCAACGGTGCTGCTATCTTGGAGAAGTCCTGGATAAACTTACGATAATATCCAGCTAATCCCAAGAAACTTCTCACATCTGTTACATTCTTGGGTGTAGGCCAATCCTGTACCGTAGCCACCTTCGCAGGGTCCTTGGCAATACCACTCTCGGAAACAACATGACCCAAGAATCTCACTTCCCTTCTCCAAAAATGACACTTAGAGAATTTCGCTTTCAATTGGTGTTTCCTCAACACCTCCATCACTATCCTCAAGTGTCCCTTGTGTTCCCCCTCTGTCCTTGAGTAAACAAGGATATCATCCACGAACACAAGAACAAACTTATTCAACTGATCTCTGAATACTCGATTCATGAGATCCACAAAGTAGGCTGGTACATTGGTCAACCCAAATGGCATGACCAACCACTCATAAAATCCAGACGGCGTCCTAAATGCCGTTTTCGGAACACTCTCATCCGCTACTCGTAACTGATGAAATCCTGTCGCGAGGTCCAACTGGGAGAATACTCTTGCTCCTTCCAGTTGATCAAACAAATCATCTATCCGCGGTAGAGGATACTTATTCTTCCTCGTCACCTTATTCAACTGGCGATAGTCCACACACAACCGAAGGGAACCATCTGCCTTAGTGGCAAACACAACTGGTGCTCCCCACTCGGAGACACTTCTTCTAATAAATCCCTTCTTCAAAAGATTGCTGACTTGCACCCCGAGCTCTCGCTGCTCCCTTGGTGCCATACGACGAAGTGGCATCACTATAGGTCTGGCATCTTTCACTAAATCAATACGGAACTCAATCTCTCGGTGTGGTGGAAGCCTGGTCACCTCCTCGAAGACGTCCGGATACTGGCCAACCACGGGCACATCTGACAACTCATCCTGCGGGATGTCGAGGGAATTTACAAAACTAGCCATAACCCCATCACTAGGTAGACTACCAAACACTACCCTCCGCCCATCATCCGCCCTCAATGTCACCAAAAAGTCCTCACAGTCTACCACCACCCCGTATCTTTGGAGCCAATCGACTCCCAATATAATGCTATACACAGTAAAGCCCAAAACAAAGCAATCACATACAAACATACATCCATGACTCGATAAGACCAAATTCCTGCAAATCATACTAAGGCTAGTCGAACCACCAATCGGTTTCGTCACAACCAATGGTCTATCGACTATCTCGGGTTCCAGTCCCAACCTATCTACCAGGTCACTAGATATGAAGGAATGGGAAGCCCCAGTATCAAACAAAACTCGAACTGGTACATCATAAATAGAAAGCATACCTTGAATAACAACATTCTTTCCTTTCTCCGCCGCAGTTGGGGCATTCGACGAAGAAGGAACAACATCAATAGCATATGCTTTCACAATCTGCTTCTCCTTAAGAGGTTGCGGACACTTGTCCTTCTGATGTCCCATTTGACCACAGTTGTAGCACTTCCTTTCCGCTGGCTTGGCCCGACATTCTTTAGCATAATGGCCCTTCTTCCCACAGCTGAAGCACTCAACATCCTTCTTGCTCTTTTTCTGGCCACCTTTAGATTGGTCCTGCTTCCTCTTATTCTGAGAATTATTCTTGCCTCCACCGCTTGCTTGCGGCTTTGCCCTTCTGCAGATGCAGCCTCAGTCTTTGACTTAGGGTAAAGGCTCTCAGATCTCAAAGGTTTCCCCACGATCGATTCAAAAGTCTCATCGATGTGGTTAATAATACTTTCCCCCAAGTATCCATCCAAACCAGTAATGAACATCTTATTCTTCTTTTCAGGAGTATCAATGAGAGATAGTCCATACTTCGACAAAGTGTCGAACTCAGCAATATAGTCAGAAACTACCCTGCCACCCTGCTTGAGTTCCAAGAACCTCTTGAACAATACTGACTTCTGGGCAGCTGGAATGAACTTCTCGCTAAAGCGAGCCTTGAACTGATCCCAAGTAACCTGATCCTCTGGGGTAGCTGTTCTAATGGCATTCCACCAATTCATCGCTCGCCCTTGCAGCTGACGAGATGCTAGCCTTCTCTTCATTGCATCCTCAAGACCCAAGTCGTCAAAGATACGATCACAGCTATCCATCCAATCTTGAACATCTGTGGCCGACTCCGTCCCGTGGAACGGCTTCCCACCAAGATTAGTGCAATCTTTGCACAACTTGGCGAAATCGACCCTAGGCGCCTGCACTACTGGACCAACACCAACTCCGGGATTGGGAACTGCCCCTTGCACTTCTCTAAGCATGTCCTTCATGAGGTTAGTAAACATCGCCCTCATGTCAGCGGCATTCCCCTGGTTGGTCCCACTTCCAGCACCCCTCGTATCTCGGCTCATCGTCAATCTGAAAAAGGGAAACGATTAACGACCCCATAGTGGTGCTAGTGCAGTGCGACTTCATTCTTTATACTACTGATAGTATATATATAGCTTTTGAAAACCAAAGTAATCACAAATACGCGCTCTCATATACGTACTATCTCTCCCTAGTGTCTTTCCCTAGGTTAACTACGCAACCTAGAGCTCTGATACCAAGTGTGACGGCCCGCCCTGCACCAACCGACATTTACTCCAAAAGTGCGCTGTACACATGTCCAGTTAGCACGGAACGGGTCGTGAGAAGGAAAGGGAAGAAGGAAATGAACATACAAAGAACCTATAGAATGTCTCACAGCGCATAGAACAAAATATAGTAATAACATACTTGACATAAAACAGGAGAGACAGTGCATAAGCTGAAAATCAGAACCAAACATCATAGCAGCGGAAATCCAAAATACAGCTTATTAAAACTTTCAAACTGTCTCAAAGCAAAAGTAAGATAAAGGAGGTACACTACTAATGCCCAAGTAGCGACCACCAACGACACAGGGAGAATGTGTGTATATATATATCATACGTGGAAGCCTCCTGCCCGCCTCCGAATCAGCTACTCGCGCATCACCAGCTAACCTGTCTCAAGTCTGCTCGTGTGAGCACCCAGAGTAATAAGAGGATACATAAAACTCTGGGTCAGACATAAAGCCTGGTATGAGCGATAAGCATCTAAAGTGAACAATAACAGGTAGACTAGAAACATACCTGAACCTGGACCTGCAACCAAAGAGTTAGCACTACATACTGTACAACACTCTCAGGTGCCATATCAAACGGTATAAAGATACGGAGGTGGGGGAGGTGTGTATGTCATAATGATGGCAAACAATCAAACATAGCATCCATCCTCACATCTCTCACTCAGTGCGTAAAGCATACGATATTCACCACTTTGATCACCCAACATACCTTGCTACGATCACTCTGCCCCATGAAGTCATAATGGCTTCACTGCACTGATAACGTAGCCATTAACCCTTCGCTATGTCCACTTTGCCCCATGGAGTCACAAGAACCCCACTGCACTGGCTCATAGCCTTACTAATCCTTACTATGTCCACTCTGCCCCATGGAGTCGCAATGACCCCACTGCACTGGCTCATAGTCTTACTACGCATCACCTTGCCCCTCAGGTCATATTGACCCTACTGCACTGATAACGTAGTCTTGCTACCATCACCTTGCCCCTCAGGTCATAATGACCCTACTGCACTGATAAGTAGCCCATCGTCCATTTTTAGTGGTGAATCGAAGTTATGAACGTCGACAACTCCTTAGCACACGTCCCACAGCAAAGTCCAACTCATGAAGTCCACTCATTGGTTCCTATCTGGATCCTGAGTCAATACCCTTCATTTGGACTACCTTTGCATCTCGGGTTATCAGTCTTCATCGGTTCGGTTCGGATCAGAATGCTCCTTCTCCACTGGATCGGGTCGGGTGTCCAGATTGCCACGGTTCGGATCGTCATCGCGGTCCTCTTTCTCTCTGCTTCGGATCGTGCTCCTCTCCTCGGTTCGGATAGGAATACCCCATACGGGTCGGATCGCGGTCCTCTTTCTCTCTGCTTCAGATCGTGCTCCTCTCCTCGGTTCGGATAGGAATACCCCATACGGGTCGGATCGCGCTCCTCCTGCTCGTGGCTCCCCCTGGTTCGAATCGGCGTCTCGTAGTGCATCGGATCATGGATGCTGCTTCCCTCTAGTCGAATCGTGATGCGAAACACAAGTGAATCGGATCGGGTAGCAGTTCGTGGTTGGTGCTCGTGGGCCTTGCGCAGATGGTTCGGTTCGGAGGAGATGACTCGACTCGTAGTGATGTCCCACGATCCCATAGGGCGATCCGATCGACCCTCAATCCCCTATCCGATCCGAATTCCTGCACCTTGTCCAGCGAGTTATTTACGCCTCTCGACGGCGTTTTCGACCATTCCAACTATTCTAATCAGTCACAAAGCATACCATACAGTCATAGAAGCATGTATAATCAACCACAAACATCAAAACAACAATATGGTAGATTAAAATGGATCAAACATACCCAAAACCCCATATTTCTACTTAAGCATGTTTAAGTGAAACTAATGATAGGATTAGCAAAACTTAACCAAATTAACCCAAATTCATATCAGAGGTCTAAAACATCATTTAAGAATTTATGAACATTTTTCCAGACTTTTATCATGCTTAAATTCGCTAATTAACACTAATCAACCCTAATTAGCCATAATTAGTGCAAAACTATGCAAATCACTCACCTTAGCCACAAATAAAACTAAGATCTGAAATAAATCTCTGATTTGATGTGAATCCCAATGCTAAACAGCAGCTCCAATGTTGTTTTGGTGTAGATCTTCCTTGATTAGGGGTTGCTAAGCCAAATCCCTGACCAAAAGGTGATTTGGAGGTGATTTAGAGGTTGGAGGCCATTTTTAGGGTTCCTTGGTGATAAGTGGAGGCTAGAAAACTGAAATGGAATGATCCTCTATCTCATTTCAGCCTTCCCATAACCCTAATCCCGAAATGGGTTATGGGCCTACTCACTAATCACCCGATTTGGCCCGGTTAAGCAGTTTTTCACCCTCCAAACCTTATTTCAGCCATATTTCCCAAACGGTAAGTCCGTTTGGCTATTATGACCACTCTACGGAAAGGTAAACCATCAAACGAATCCAATGGAAGTGGTTTCTGGTCAAAATTCCTTTCCAGTCAAAAGTTATGGTCAAAACAGTACCAACTCGGGGCAAAATGGTCATTTAAAAATCAACAAAAATCATGGACATGGGAAATGACTCTAATAGATGTTTCCCAAAGTTACATGACCATACGACTTCACATGGGAAAGAAATAAATATTTTACGATCCTATGATGTGTAGAATATGGGTCGTTACAAAAGGAAACAAAATGGGTCAGACATAAAGTATGGCAAGTCCAATTACTTTTAGCGTATAAATAAGTAAAAGTATCATGACAGGCATATAAAGTGGATAAGAGAGATAACAACATATAAGGCAAGTATGACAGGATAAACAGGACAACTAAATAGAATAAATAGTGCTTCTCTAACACTTTCCTTTTTCTCTGCACCAATACTAGTGTCTTATTAACAAGATGATCCCCAACAAGTATAAGATGGAAGACTTATGTGTACTTCCAGCGAGAGGTTTTCACCCCATACAATCAATAGACAACCTAACATACCGGAGTTACCCCTAAGGGTATTAACGGGGTCCCAAACATACCAGAGTCTAGATGTACCCTAATTACTGCCCTAATCGATCGGTTCCCTACTCCGTAGATACCCTGTGCTGGCGCCACAATAGGATGTATCGCTTCCTAAAGTGGCAACCCTTCATATTCAAGATATGCACAACCATATTTATAGGTGTCACGGTGTCTTATCCTCCTATGTCCTGACCATGCACGCATATGACCCAGTCGGTACGCGCCGCCCATATCGTCCCCCCACTTTTGGATCTCTTACAATCAGCCCAGTAAGCATGCCCCAACTATGATCTAGTTCGGAGTACTCGTTTAATACCTATATATGGGTTACTGACTGAAATGGGTCCCATACACAAGATGATACAATCTTCCCCCTACGCTTGCATCCCCAGTAGGATTCCCACAGGTTATGGCGTACCAAAGTAAAAAGATTGCATAACCCTACAGGTTAAGTTTGTGGGCCTATATATATAAATATTATGCACCCACCAAAATTTACTTAACCCACCCACTATTTCAAGCAAGTTTACTTAACCCAACTCAAGTTAACATACACAATCCCTATGGATTCAACTAGGTTAAGTATTCCAATTCATTACCATATTCATTAATGGTAATAATGTTATAGATCTTCCACATTAAGCCTACCACTTGTGGATGTTGGATATGTTGGTTGGTTCTGGGCATACTTCTTCCATAAGTCGGGCTTAACCTCATGTCTTTGCACGTCTCGTATTTATCCACTTAGACTCCTCACATTAGATTCACGACTTCTAGTCATTGGATATGTCGGGCGGTTCCAGGCAGACTTCCACCATAAATGTAATCTAACCTAGTGTCTAAGCGCGGTTACAGTTTCAAATTACTACAATTCTAGGCATTTCAATTATTAACCAATTATTCCAATGTCGTTATAGGTTTTCGTGCCCCTTTCCCAAGTTATGTTCATAATGAACCATATGCCCAAATTCATGTTCATATATGTTATTCTAGTTATGCCCAAATTTCCCAATATAAGTTATGCCCCAAATTCACGTTTTCCCGTTGTTCCCAATTTAACTTGTTCGCATATTTCAGCGGCATGCCTTGGCTCGAAGGTAGCTTGGGTATAAAAATTAAAGAGAAAAGATGAAGGGAAGAGGAAAAAAATGATCACACTAACAAGTTTGACATATAATGGCAGAAATAGGCATAAACATATGGTGGCATAATGACAAGATAGGCATATAGGAACAGATCTAATAAACATGTGATGATAGAACTGATTCTAGCATAATAGAGGTATCATAAACAGGCATGATAAGATGTAAACAATGGATTAGATGCCAACTAACTACAGATCTAATTTAGCAACTAACATAATAGGAATAATCATGAGGTGATCTAAACAGTGAATTAGATCTATAAACAGTGGTAGATCTGACATGATAAACAGGTATAGGTTCAGATCTAGTACATAGTCATGTCAGAATAACTCTGATAAACTAGTTATAGCATATCAGATTTGATTCAAATAGTCACAGGAATAAATCCAAGTTATAGTCATGTCAAGATTTACTTTGTAAATATTTAGATCTAAAAGTAACATAAACTCACTGTGATTGGATCTATAAAAATAGAAGAAAGAATTGCTGATGTTGAATGACAGATCTCTAAACTCTAGTTGATCGACTTGATTGCAGAAGAAGAAAAGAATTGATTTAATCTGGGAAGAGGCAGCATCTAGTTCTCCATTATTTTAGGTGTGGAGAAACAAGAGAAATGGGATCTTATTTATAACCTAAAGCCAACGAACCAAGTCAAGAAAGGGTCCATATTCAGCCTGAAGAATCTACCCAGATCTGTCGTAGGGGGATCAACCCCCCTTATGAGGTCGACCCATGGGTCGACACCCCCTTATAGGGTCGACACCCCTAGATGGGAATTTTCTCGCTCCCCTAAATTTTGCAATTTTGAACTGTTTTGAATTTTATGGACCAATTACATGTATATATATATATTCTTCTTATGCATATACAAACTTCAAACTTAATAACTTCTTCATACGGTGTCCGTTTTACGCAAACCATGTGTCTATTTTGACCAAAATTCCGAGACGAACGCACGGCGCAGTCCGCACTTAATTATGGATATTAAATTAATTATTCTTTAATTTATCATTTTTAGTATTGTTAAAATTACGGGGTGTTACAGGATATGCTGCACATGTCAGAATGACTCCAAGCAAACACGTCAAGATAAACCTTCAAAAACATAACCAATTCTTTTTGTAATTTCAGGCCTAGCTGAGAACCTATCTTCAATTCTCTATCTGGATCTTTTTCATGAACTAGAATTGGAATTGCTACTTCAGCTGGCGAAGCTCTTTCCTCCCATGTACTGGCCTTTCTCGGATCCATCTCCTAGGCCCCACTATGCTTGCCAGTACAGGAGCCATGCCCTAATTGCTATAAGGAGGGATCGTAAATGCGGAGCGGGACCTACACACTCTTTCCTTTGTTCTACTTGTTAGCTTATCTTAACTCGTTGATATAGCACTCTCTAGAAATGTCATGATAAGCTTGAACCACGCTGATCCGCTTGTTTGTTGGAAACTTCATTGTCAAGCACCAAGGGACTAGCATAATTCTGTAAGCCGCCAAAGTTGGCCTTCCTAGAAAAGCATTATACGCTAATGGCTCAACTATAATAACAAAGGACTACATTAAAGCAGCTTTCCTCTCTCTGTCTCCAAGTTCCATAGGTAGATCAATAATCCAAATGGGTTGCTTCGATTCCCCCATGAACCCTTGGATTTTCTTCTGAAAGGCTGGCACATTCGACATGGAAAGCTTCATTCTACCAAAAGTTCTTTTGAATAGTATATTCATAGAAGCTCCCCAATCAATAAGACGTGCTTCACAGTGGTCAGGCCTATCCCGATCGTCACTACCATGGGATCCTAAGTTGGAGTGATTATTCCCTCCTCATCTTTCCCGTTGATCATGACATCCCCAACTGAGGTCTTCTGTTGCTTTGCAGAGATGGTACTGCTCAAGACCAAGCACTTTTCTTGCTTTGAAGCATTCTTGAGCACGTTAGCATACCTTTAAATGTCCCCTCCCCCCAGTTTGCCCCAGTAGGATGAGAACCACCAAAAATGGTATTAATTACCGGCATTTGACCAACCGGTGTCGAGGCTTTATCTCATGATCCAGATGCATTCTGCTCTTGGGTAGTTTGAGGAGGAATGGTAGATTGTGATCTTTTCACATACTTCTACATAAGGTTCTTCCTAATCAGCTCCTTGATTAGGTTCTTAAGGTGCTTGCATTCATTTGTATTATGACCAGACTAGTTGCGAAAGCGGCAGAACCTCCCAGAATTTGCTTGACTATCACTCACCTTCTGATTTTTGGGCTTTGGATAGTCCTCAGTATCCATAGTGGCAATAAAAACATTCTCTGGCATTTCTGTCAATAGGGTTAATTCAGCAGTTTTAAAGAAGCAGAACTTCTTTTCATTTCGATTGTCTTTAGCATCATTTCCTCGCTTTTGGCCCCCATTGTTCTTTTGGTCACTTGGAACATTATTGTTTTTCTTTGAGGGAACCACACTACCCTTAGCAACATCCATAGCAAAAGAAGGATCATCTTCAACATCAATGAACGCCTCCGCTTTTGCATAGAACCTCTCTAAGGTGTTAGGCTTCTCCATTTTAATCCATCTTCCAAATTTCACTTTTTAATTATAGAATGCTTCAATGCCATTAGAACTAGCCGAGGTTTTGGAGCTACAACTTCTGCTCCTGCAGCATTAAATCGAGTGAGGAAGGCCTTAACTGACTCTCCAGACTTCTGCTCTATGTAGTAAAACAACATCATATCCTTGACCTTCGTGGATTGCAACCTGAATTGTTCCCTAAATTTCTTATCCATAGAGGAAAAGTTATCCACAAATATTGGTGGAAGTTGGGTAAACTAGAGCAAGGCCACTCCCTTCAAATACACCGAGAAATATAAGCATTTGATTTCATTCGTAGCCCTAGCACCATCCATATGCCGATCACATTTGTATGAGAACAAATTTGGATCTCTCGTTCCGTTGTAAGCTTGAATCGTTGGCGGATTGAACTTACATTGGAACTTAGTCAGTTGTTCCTTTCGGTGACAGGAGTTTTAGATGGAGCAAACTCATACTCCTTTTCATCATCGTTTCTCTTAGCACTTCCCTTCATGATCTGCCAGACGATGTCTTTAAGACGCTCCTTCTCGTAGTGCCGATCCATAGGGTGGATTCCGTCTCCTTCGCCAGATGTTTGCTTACGTAAACAGTCTTAACTAGGGATCTGGGCCCTGTTCCTCCCTCATGGGGAAGTGCCCCTTTGGTGGAACTAGCCGCTTTCCGAGAAGTTGGTCTTTTCGCATGGTTTCCAGCAGGTGGTTTGAATTCTGCATGATCATCTTTGTCTAAACCATCAATCTCCTGAATATATTAGTCATGATTGGGACTTGTGGCCGAGGAATAGGCACCCTCCCATGGGTGGCATTAGTAGTAACTTTTACCATGGCGGGTTGGAGAGTAATGAGAGTTTCTAGCCTTTTCATCATGGCGTTAGTCGAGATCTCCATTTGTTGAGTCATGCCAGCAACGGCTCTATCCAACTCTTCTCCAATCACACCAACTCCAACTCCGTAGGGTTGGCCAACCTCAAAATTAGTCTACGGAGTGAATCATTTGCTGCATTTCCAGAAGTCATATCCATGACGGTCTTACTAGTTGAGGGCTTTTTTGGTGGCATTATGTCAGACAAATTTCTAAATTTCAAAGAGAATTCGTCGATTGGCCCGGATCATAGATTTGGAAAATATATCGTAGAAACAAGCCTCAAATTTCACTACTTCCACAAAGCACTTAGACTTGAGAATATGAACGTGGCCCCATGGTGGGCGCCAATAAGTGTTTATACCAAAAATGGCACAAACACCCCCGAAGAGGATATGTTCAACTCACAGAAAATTAGATCTAAAGTATAGAGCCACAAAAACAAAGAGAAAAGTAAAGACAAGGAAATTCAAAGTGGTTCGGTCTCAATTTTGACCTACATCCACTATAAGAGAAGATTTCATTAGCATTTCAATGATTACAAGGTGCATGCTCTCATACATTCTCTCTCTTTTACAAGTTTATCACTCTCTTCTCTTCTCTTACACTTAATTCACTTGAATTCAATATGAAAACACCGAGATCTCTATAGATGCGACAATTGTTGGAGGAATTTTCAACGATTGGAGCACTGAGATGATTTCCGATGAATCCATGGAAGATCTAGTGTTGAATCAAGGCTTGAAGGAAGATTAATGGTGGTCAGAATAGATTGGAATGGTTGAGAAAACAATTGGATAGCACTTCGTGGAGCTAGGAATCAGTCCCCCAAAATGTGGAAGCCATTAGGTATTTATAGGTGTAGAGAGAATGAAGTGGAAAGGCTGAAGTTATATGAGCAGGCTATGGATCACTCATAACTTTATTTACGAAAATGCCACTGGTTGATTTCTGCCGATCTATCCAGTTGTCTCCAGTTGTCATCTGTCCGTCCAACCCATACAGTTGTTGCTGATCGATCCACCTAGTTGTTGCTAACATATCCATCTGGTTGTTGCCGATGATACATCTGGTTGCTGCCATCCGATCCATGTTGTAAGGCACCGATCGATCCATGCTATAAGGTACCAATCGATCCATGTTGTAAGGCATCGACCGACCCTTAGAGTATAAAAGGTACCGGCCGATCCATTATTTTGTGATGTGGCCGACACATCCTTTCGTGGTATGACCGAACCATTGTATTTGAATCTGACCCATTAATAAACTGTATGATTTCTAGCAGATAAACATATTTTTACCTTTTGGATATATAGAATTCTTAATTCTAGGAGAAAAATAGTTCACTTTTGTGTTCCTAAAATAAACATTGTATGATTTTGAAAACTAAAGAAATCATAAGTCAAATATGTATTATTTTAGAACTTGAGGATGTTTGACATATGTACATGCTCCAGACCTAATAAAATTAACAGGTAGAGCTTATGAATGTGTATTTATCGACTATGCTAATAGTAGCAATGCATACAGATTTTATGACCTCAATGCACCTAATATAATCAAATCTAATTATGCTGATTTTTTTTTTTGGGATCAAAATTTCCTTTTAAATTAAGGAATAGTGGAAGCACATCAAGTAACTCTATGCCTTTTAGAACCAAACTAAATGAGTATTTTGAAAATGAACTTAACATAAGTCGAAAAGTAAAGCATCAGAAGATTTTGATTCAGATTTTTGTGCTTTTACTATAAAGGAGGATCCCGTAAATCTTCAAGAGGCATTATCTTCCTTAGATGCTAATTTTTATGCAAGATGTGATAAATGATGAGGATTATTCCGAATGCAATAAGACTTGGTATTTACTGGACTAACCACCTGGATTTATGTCTACAGGTTTAAATGAGTATTTAAAAAGAAATTAAAATCTAATGGCACAGCTGATAAATATAAGTCTGTTTAGTAGCTAAAAGATTTAAGCAAAAAGAAAATGTAGACCTTCTTCATACTTTTTCACTTGTAACTAGAATTATATCCATTCGAGTACTAATTTCACTAGCATTAATTCATAACTTAATAATACAGTAAATGGATGTTAAAATTGCGTTTTAAATGGTGAATTAGAAGAGAAAATTTATATGAATCAACTGAAAGAATTTGTAACTCATGGTAAAGAACATAAAGTTTGCAAATTTGATAAATCATTATATGGTTTAAAATATGCACCTAAGCAATGACATGAATTTTTTTATAATTTAGTAATATCATAAGGTTCCAAAGTTAATCAAAGTGACAAATTACTGCAACAAATTAACCATATTACAACCGTGGAAAACAGTTGTAAAATACTTTTTACAACGGTAGAGCCACCGTCGTCTATTAAGAAGTTGTAATAGATCAAAATCTTTTACAACTTTTTTGCACCGTTGCGACACCGTTGTAGTATGTATATTTTACAAATGTTTTCCACCGTTGTAATAAACTTTATTACAATAGTTATGCACCGTTGTGATTGACAGCTGCGTTTAAAAAAAATAGGCACCTTTTGCAACTGAAATGAACAATACACTAAATATAGCAATACTCCACAAGCAAATCAGATATTACAGTTATTTGCAAAAAAAAAACTCAAATTTTCGGTATTACAAACAATAAGTTTTAGAAAATATTTCACGCATTATTACATACTTTCCCATTACAAAAAAACTTAGTATAAGCACAAATTATCCACAAAAAATTGCACTTCCTACTGGAGTACACAAGTCGAAGACAATAAAATCTTTATGCCATTTATCTTTTTGGTGCAAGTTCACTGCAGTGCTGTGAGACCTGTTGCAAAAGAATATGTTTGTTAGAAAAAAGAACAGAAAGTGTTTTTTTAAGCCAACAATACCAAATCTTAATAGCATCAAACATAACTAGCATTCTATACACAAGTTACAATATACATATACACACACACACACATACATACACATATATAGATATACATATACATATATATATATATATAAGAATCGACATACCTGGACACGCAACAAACCATAAGTTTCAACGAAGTTTTTCTTTTATAATCCATGCCAAAATGAAATCATACCTAGACAAGTTCACATAACATAAGCCTCAACCATGGTCGGCCCTAGGTCATTTTGCATCATGGACAAAACTCAACTTCGGGCCCTTTCATACGATTTCAAATAACGATGGTAATCATATGCAAAAAATATCAATGGTGGAAAAAAGTTTTAAAGTTAATTAATCTTTTCAATAATCTCAAAAGTAACAAACTTGAAACTTCTCAATCATTAGAAAGAGAAAAGAGAATAATCCAACAATAACATAATTTTAAATTCTCTTAATGCATTTCGCATTAACGGGGCCTATTATTTAGTCCTATTCGACCTGAATTAAACATATCACAGTTGTAATCCACACTAACATCCAGACGAAATCATTGTTTGACACTGTTTCATTTATATGCTACCATAATTTTGATCGTTCTTACTGCATATGCAGTCTATATATTATTGAAATCAACATATTTCGGTTATAGAGATCAAGATAATTGCTTCATTTTCATGATTTTGCTAAATTGTATAGCTTGAGTCACTACGCCATAGATGACATATCGCAACGAAAATGCATGGTATTGCTAGCTACAGTGTTGCCATTGTTATGCTATTTTTTGTCTATTGCAACGCCGTTTCAAGGTGTTAGCATAAATATTAAACTGTGTTGCAGTAGCTGTGGATATATTCTAAATTAAAAATTTAACAAAAGTATCAATCCACGTGAATAGAATCCAATGGTCCACCTCACTGATCCACTTCAATTTGATTTTCCTTTATCCCCTCAGCTAGTTTGCCCCCAAATTTTCATTTTCCGCTGGAATAATTCAAGCTATCGCCCGCTAGAACAATTCAAGCTATCAGGTTCATTTTTTTCCTCTTCTCAAATCAACGAAATATTTCCCCTTTCTACTTTTTTCCTTCCAGCCTAAAATCAATTCCCTGTTTAAAAAAATAGAAAATGGAAATCCCGATTCCATCGCAAGGATTGAAAGGGGAACTCGCGATTTTGGGAACAAAACTGGTTTGGGTGACGTGATTTCACTTTGCATTCTCTGCCTTGTTGTTATGTATGTTCAAAAATATCGGCATGGGAGGCTAAAGAATTATCTAAAATCAATGGAAGATTCAGGAGATAGGAATCGATTATTATTGGTTGGGAAGAAGGTCAGGTCGAAACTGCTACTGCTTGGCTTAACAAAGTCGAGGTATTTCATTCGATTTTGGGTTTTAATAAGATTTACTAAATGAAATCATGCCTAGAGTTTGACAGATGGATTCTCAACTAAAAGATGACATTTTTTAGAAGCTGCAAGGTAGTTTTATTCCTAATAGATGATTCATTTAAAAAATCATAATTTTTTTAACATGTCTAGCACTAATGTTTCTTTTTCCAACTTGCTACAATGGGAATGGGTGTAGGGGTATGTTATGGACTTTACAGTTTCGTATTTATGAAAAGATAATTTAAATGAACAAGGAGCTAGGGTATAGTATAGTACAGTAAGGCATATATAAAGTTGATGTATATGGATGGACTTTACAGTTTTATATGTATGCATAGGAAGTGTTCAAGGTGCAATAGTTATCAGCTATTGCAAGCACATCACAATAAAACTAGTACTAATCATGACACACTTTCAGATTCTTATAGTTCTTATGGTGTTAATATATTGTTCTTGAATGGCATGATTGCGGGCATTATAGCCACTGTTGAATCCATATAGAGTAGATTTTAACAATCAAGAAATGAAATTGGGGGATTGGACTTGTCCAAAGTAATTGATTCACTTGATAATGATATATTGGTCATACTGACTTGTGCTAATGCTGATGCACTTGAATCTACTGGACCTTCCATTACAGCAGATCATATGAATATTGTTGAGAATGGTGTGCATGCTGGTCCTTCGCAGCAACTAGTGATGGTGATAAATAAATATGCTTCATTGCAGCATCTTCACTGGACCTTAATTTTGTATATTTTGTAGGTTAGTGAGAAAAAACGAGCTTTGTTTTGCACAATGCACTTTCAGCTATACAATTGTGACAGCTAGTAGTTTTATCATGACAGCTATACAATGGTGGCATTCACAATACAGTCATGGATAACAGGAATAAGTGAACGATGCGGTTCTTTCTTGTCTCGTCTCAAGAAGTTTTTGCGAAGTATGATCTGGCATTAGACCCTGCAGTTCTTTCTCGTCTCAAGCAGTTTTCCGCAATGAATAAACATAAGAAAATGGCCCTACAAGTATGTGCATCTATGGTTCTTTTTGCGAAATATGAGCTTTCAATGTGATCGTGTATAATGCGCAATGTGTATCAGGTGATAGCTGAAAGCCTTTTGAAGGAGGAGATAACTGGACTGAAGGAAATGTTTAAGGCCATGGACAAGATAACAGTGGTGCTATCACATTCGAAGAGTTAAAGGCTGGTCTTAGAAGAGATGGTTCTACCTTGAAAGAATCTGAAATTCACGATCTTGTGGATGCTGTAAGTAATATCCCCCCATCTTTCCAACTATAACATGCACACGTACACTACTTTGAATATATGTATGTGCATTATGTGGAGAAGTTGTAGCTGAAGTCCATGCAGATGCGGACCGCTTTGTTCAAAATGATAGGAGAAGCATATGTCACATTGTCCGGCCTCTCAAAGGTAGTAGTTTATATAATCATTTTTGTGTGTTTTTTCTTGCTTATGATTGTATGTGTGAGTCTGTATATGAATGAATCGAGTGACAATGTAGCGAGGAATGTATGTAAATATAAATGATTGTGTAATATACGAGTGAATGTATAGTAGTGAAGTCAAAAAAATTGAACCATTTGAAATGTTGAAATAAAATATTTATTTGAATAAAATACTGTGTTATAATAATATTTATTATAATATTATGAAATCTTTAATTAATAGCAGGTGATCTGTAATTACTTTTAGTAGTTGTAAAATAATTTTTAACAACTGCTAGAAACAGTTGTAAAAAAGGTTGACTTTATTACGATTGCCAACTGTACTAGACATATTACAACTGTTTTTAGCAGTTGTGAAAGGGTATTTTTTTGTTCTTGTGGTACTTGTAGCAACACTTGTAGCGATGTTACCTTAGGATAGCAAAGATGTTGCCTTTGACTCTAAGGCAACGCGGCAAAAGGCAACCCCAAAAAAGTGTTGCCACAGACCTATAGCAACAATTTTTTGCACCTACTGCGTCATTTCTCTAGGTTGCCATAGGCCATCTATGGCGTAGTGAGTGATAGTATAGAAGGATGAAAATAACAGTCAAAGCAATACAACCTGATTCATGAGTTGGAGTCCGCCCACCAAACAATCATCTCTCGTTATTCTTCTTTCCAATAAACATTAACTTCAGGTTGCTGAAACATTCAAAAATAACAACAAATGAGATAAACTTGTTACTCCATGTAAAAGTATTGAATAGTAATGCAATTATAATCAAATCTAACTTAAAAATAACTATTTCAATGCTTGTTGGCACAACAACTTTCCAATTTAAGAAGCATATCTTGCAGTTGAATTCTAATATTTCAAATTGTACAAAATCTGAATTTGACTTTAATTAGAGGTTGGACACAACTTCCAGTGCCAGTTTTAGCGCCAGTCAACTCTACTGCATTAAGAATCCATCTTATTTGGGAAAAAGATGGACAGTGGAAAGAAATATCCCAGGAAAAGGATGACAAATCAGTTCATAGGTCCGTAGGTCAAAAGTTCAAACATGCGGAAACAGGGGTAAATTGTAGTTTAACAAACAATCAGTTAACTCAACCCATAAAGAAACTAAGGAAGGACAATCCCTCATTAATAAACGATTTCATCCATCTAAGAGGCCTTGGTTTTCAAAGATGATTATCATGGTGCCCCCAACTTTGTGAAACACACACTATTTTCTAAAACAAAAGAATATGTAATAGAAATTGAATCAATCAATGTTAAGCTGTCTCTCTAACACATTCAGTTCATTTAGTGTAAAAGAATGTTTGAAAATCCATGGTATGATAGTGTTTGTGAAGCAAACCGAATAAATATAATCATATCAAACCAAATAAAACCATACAAAAAACTAAAAAAAAAGAGTACCAAACGGAAGCAGCTCCTTCAGCCTGGATACCGAGGTTTTCATCTGAAAACTCAACCAAATAGCTTCGATTCAGCTACTTCGAACGGATACACCGCGGACCCGAAAAGGAACTCACCTCTGGACGTAAAAAGGAAGCAGCGCCTCCTCTTCCGATTGGGTTCGTTCTGGATAATTTTAGTGGGTTTCGGGTATGGATAATTTAACAGATCTCGAATTTGGATTAAGGTTTGGAAGAAGAACGTCTGGAGGCTAGAGGTAGAATTTATTACGAGGTTATAAGGGCGAGGTGATTACATCCAAAATTTTTGCTTGGAGTAAGAACTTTTGGAAGAAGAAGAAGGTCGGGAGAGAGGGCGAGGTGATTACATCCGAAATTTTTGTTTTGGAGCCAAGAAATTTCGTTTTGGAGCCAAGAAATTTCGTTCTTTGGACCAACGAAATTTGTGTTTCTTTAGCCTATCATCTTGTGTTACATACCATTCAAATCAGACGCATTAATTACTAGGATTTAACAATGAATTATTTGTTAATTATTAATTAACTTGTGCAATTAATACTTATATAATGATTATTAATCAAATAATTATCAATTAACTATTAATTATTGATTATTAATTACTAATTGTTAACAAAAATTATTCCATCTTTCAAATTAACTATTAATTTTATTATTCATGGGTAGTTATTAATATTATATGGTAATATTTAATTATTATTATTATTATTATCTAATTATCACTTAATTCTTCTTATTATTATTGCATCTTAATTATTTTGTATATGTTACTAGATATTAACTATTAAATACTTAACAGTAATTATTTAAAAATAACTTCAATTTATTAACTATTTAGTAGTAATTAATAATTATTATAAGTTTATAAAATTATTATTGAATATTAATTATTTTTATTAAATGTTAATATAAGAATTGTTAAAAATAAATATGTATTGCAGTTGTCACAAAAGAAAGGTTCGTTACATGAAATATTAGATGTTAAATATAATTATTACCCATAACTATTAAATATTAAATACTAATAATAAATATTACTTCCTAATTGATTATTAATAGTAATTATTAGTTATTAATTATAAATAATCAATATAAATGTATTAAATATTATTTAATTAGTAGTTAATTATATTAAAATATAATCATATATTACAACAGTCAAAAAATATAGGTTGTGATAGGCTTTTATTACAATTGTCAAAATAACACAGTTGTTAAAAATAAGTTTATTACAACTTTTCTGGGAAAAGTTGTAAAATAACATTTATTACAACGGTGCTTTTACCACCGTTGTAAAATTGAAGTTGTAATATGTTGTTTTTGTTGTAGAGAATGCATTCATTATAAATATGAGAATGAAATTTTTCTACCATATGTCTATATGTAGTTGACCTACTTATTTTTGGGTCAAACATTCATGCCATAAATATTGTTAAATCCTTTCTAAGTGCTAATTTTGACATGAAAGATCAAGATGAGGCTAGTGTAATCCATGGTACTAAGATGACTAGGTCCGAAAATGGACTTTCTTTGGATCAATCTCATTGTACTGAGAAGATTCCAAAGAAATATAATTATTTTAACTGTAAATCTGCATGTACACCATATGATCCTAGTGTAAAGCTACTTAAGAACACTGGTGAGGATTTAAGACAATCTAATTATGCGAGCATCATTGACAGCCTTAGATATGCTACTGGTTGTACTAGACCTGACATAGCTTATGTTATGGGATTATTAAGCAGGTTTACTAGTAGACTTAGTATAAATCATCGGCACTCTATTTAGAGGGTGATGAGATAGCTAGAACTAACCATGAACCTTGGATTACATCATGGGAAGTTTCCAGGTTTTCTTGAAGGTTACTACGATGCAAACTGGAATATTATCTGACGATTCAAAAGCAACCAGTGGTTATATCTTTAACATTGTTGGGGAAGCTGTTTCTTAGAAATCCAAGAAACATACTATTTGGCTCAGTTTACTACGGAGTTCGAGATGATAGCTGTAAAGACCCGCAAATTCCCACCCTTTGAATCGACCATAAACCACACAGGTCTGACCCAAAAAGTGAGAACCTACGAATACTTTAACTTTGGGCATACAACACATTAAAACAACAACAGAAGACTTTTATAACACTATAATAAATGTTACATCAGAGTACAGAATATACATATCAGAGTACATTGGAATATAATTACAGCGGAAGATAAATACAAAAAATGTAATATACTGCAACGGAAGAACACAGCGGAAGATTCTCTATCTCTGGACACAGCTTTAAGCTTCAACCCAGAATCCTGTTTAATATATCTGCAAAAATAGCTACTCGACTGCCCGTGTGAAAAAATATGGGCACCCGAGTTTGCCAGTGGACAAACTACAGGTCAGTCATGGGACTGGTGTGAGAATTCTACTTAACCTATATAATATAATAAGGCTAATCATAGGACCACGCCACTTTCGCGGAACGGGTTTTCTCCCATGGATTGCCAGTGCATGACTAAAGTAAATCGTCAAAATAACGCAATGCTTTTTAGAAAAATGAAACCATTATAAGACCCAAGTCCCATCACACAATGCAACGCAAACCGGAGGATAGGGTTTTACCTTATAATGATAAAAAAATGCTTGATACGATAAACACGGTATTATATAATAATAGTGTGCAACCAATTTGAAGTACATCAAAGTAAATGTATTAATCTTAGACGGCATGAGTGCCCCATCCCACTATGTCGCCATATATAGGTATACAATCAAAACCGCGTGATGTCGTATTGGAAATTTCGGTTTCCATCTGAGTCAAGGCTAGGGAGGAGATCCTTACCGATTCGAGACACTCTAGCAATGCCCCAGGATTGGTACTCTGTCCAACCCTTGGATCCTGCAGGGCCGGTCCACACTTGCTTTTGTGGATTGGTTATGCCTGAACACACGCTTCCCGGTCCTTTTGGACCTATACTACGGCCAGTGGCGACCGCATAAACCGAGGCCTCGAACAATCCAACAACCACAATGAATAAATGCCGGCGCTGGTAGGTCCCTGGCACCACTCTAGCTAGAAAGAAACGTGTGCACTCCCTGCGTTCCCTTCTCCCGTTTTAGACTCTACCGGGCTGTGAGGCTCGTGAGGTCACGTCATACACAAAGCTATGCCTAAATAGACTATGCTTTGATCATCCCACAAGGCTCTGCTTTGCAACAATAAGCCTTGATCAAGTGCAACTTGGCATACCACATCAACAACTCATATCATGCGATCGGTAATTATTTAACATACAAAAGGGTGTTAAGCAAGAGAATAAATCCTCCGCCACCATGCATTTATATATTAAATAAAAACCAATTTAATTACATGAAATAAATTTCAATGTCAGGCATGCTATCCATTTACAAGTCCGTTCTGGGTCTGAACGAAACAACGTATCCGTCGATCTCCAGTACGTCTGGAAGATCATCACTTTTACCTTGCCTTGGGGGATCAGTCCCAATTCAAGATATTAGTCACCATCAACCAAACGATGTGAAGCTCTCCGGTCTTCAGTCACCGTCTTCATCTTCGACTCTTGATCGTCGTGATGATTATTCAGAATGGGTTAGACCCGGTCTTTCTGAATAACTCGCGTATTTGTAATTAAAACAACCATACGCCACATTCCAACTTTGAATATCCTTTTAAATAAAAATTATTATTTATGTTAAAAGGTTCTCATTAATTTTATCAAAGATAAAATAAATTACATTTTAATCTTTCTAAAAAGATGTATTAATATTCCAATTTTGATTTAATTTATAAAATAGATTTATAAATTTCAAATAGTAATTTCAATGTAAATTGGATTAAAGGATAAATGTTATTTAAACATCGTCCACTACAAATCCAATATACATATCAATCACCAAACATAATTGTTAAGATCTAATAATCTTAAATAAAATATTTATCTTAAAGATATTAATTCATTACTATATAAAAAAAACACATTTTAAAATAATCAATAAAATATTCTATATATAAAAGATTCTGAATGTAAAATATACTTTATAATACAAAATCTTTTATTTTACAAAAATCCTTTTATTATATAAACATTCTTTATTTAAAAAGAAATTCTGCATTGGAATGCGACTCAACCATGTACCATATAATTTGGGTCATATGGGTTTCATACATTTCATGTATAGGGTAATAACAGGAAATAATCCTCAATCCATCCATTAACAACCAGAGTGACAATGTCAACTGTGTGAGCATTAAAATAAAACAATAACGCTCATCGCAGCCTGTCGATCAATCGATAGACATATAATTAAACATTGGGATTTGTGTCAGTCAAGTATCGTCCCAATACCCGTGTGGGGTTTTCAGCCAACAAACAAATAATAAATTATTTGTGCACTTGGGCGATGTGTAAAAATAATCGTCCCAATCACATAAACAAGTCGGATGACTTGTAAATGGAAGTGTAATATTCAATGTTGAATATACTAATATCACATTTAACACATCAAAATACAACAACACAGGCAAATATTTCAATACTTTTTATTATGAACATATGACAATAAAAATCGTGACTTTTATTTATTTACCAAAAATGCATATTTTTTGGTCTCATTCATTTTAATGACAAAATGAATATCTGACTTCATTATTTTTAATGTATAAAAATATACATCCTTAATTCATTCTCTTTAATGTATGAAAACATACATTATACATCCATTCTTTTTCTCAACATAAACAAATATGATGATTTTGTTTCTTAACTTCTAATGCAACAAAATGAAAATTTTGTCTAATCTTTTTCAATGAATAAAGATGTCTATTTTTACTTCATTCATTTTAATGTGCCAAAAATGTCCATTTTGTCTAATTCACTTTTAATATACAAAAATGAGTATTTTGTTTTAATCTCTTTTCTTATGCAAAAAAAAAAAAATTTAATTTATTCCTTTTTTTTTATGACACCAAATGTTCATTTCTAATTAATCCTTTTTAATGACACAAAATGTTCATTTTTAACTAATCCTTTTTAATGACACAAAATGTTCATTTCTAATTAATCCTTTTTAATGACACAAAATGTTCATTTTTAACTAATCCTTTTTAATGACACAAAATGTTCATTTCTAATTAATCCTTTTTAATGACACAAAATGTTCATTTTTAATTAATCCTTTTTAATGACACAAAATGTTCATTTCTAATTAATCCTTTTAATGACACAAAATGTTCATTTCTAATTAATCCTTTTAATGTATAGAAAGGTTCATTTTCTAATTCACTGACATGTTAACTCAAAATGACAATTTAAATTCACTAATCAAGTCTTGACAAGAATGTTGTTCTTTTTCATTTACAATAGAAAATGAAAATAAAAAGGATTCACATGTCTTGTTCTTTTTATTTACCATAGAAATACCAATAAAATGATCAACATATTTTGGTCTTTTCATTTACAAAAGAAGTTGTAAATAAAGTGGTCCTCATATTTTTACTCTTTTCACTTACAATAGGAGTTGTAAATAAATGATTCTTATGTTCCTGTTCTTTTTATTTTCTATCGCACCAAAAATGTCGATAAAAATGAATCACTAACATTGTCTATTTTTATCGCACCAAGAATGTCGATAAAAATGAATTACTAACATTGTCTATTTTTATCGCACCCAGAATGTCGATAAAAATGACAACATTAACCATTCTATTTTCACCGCGTTCAAAATGACGATAAAATATTCAACATTAACCATTCTATTTTTACCGCATTCCAAATGACGATAAAATATTCAACATTAACCATTCTATTTTTACCGCATTCCAAATGACGATAAAATATTCAACATTAACCATTCTATTTTTACCGCATTCCAAATGACGATAAAATATTCAACATTAACCATTCTATTTTTACCGCATTCCAAATGACGATAAAATATTCAACATTAACCATTCTATTTTTACCGCATTCCAAATGACGATAAAATATTCAATATTAACAATTCTATTTTTACCTACTATAGAAAATGTAAATAAATATATTTCTAAATTCTATTCTTTTTATTTACAATTGAAAAGGTAAATAAGAAATTCACATATTTTGTTCTTTTCATTTTACATCTGAGGATGTAAATATGATGATTCACACATTTATCCTTTTCATTTACAATAGAAAATGAAAATAAAATGATTCACAAATTTTGTTCTTTTTCTTTTACAAAAGAAAATGTAAATATAGGATTCACATTATTTAGTTCCTTTTTCATTTACAAAAGAAAATGTAAATAAAAGGATTCTCATTATTTAGTTTTTTTTTTCATTTACAAAAGAAAATGTAAACAAAGTGATTAACATGTTTTACTCTTTCTCTTTTACAAAGAAAATGTAAACAAAAACCGTTCACACATTATGTTCTCCTTTGGTTTCCATATAAAATGTAAACAATATGATTTACCCATTATGTTCTCTTTTGTTTTACATATAAATGTAAATAAAAACAATTCACAAATTATGTTCTCTTTTGGTTTACATAGAAAAATGATTTTCTTTATATTTCTGTTCATTTATTTACAAAAGCAATGTAAACAAAATGACTAACAAAACTTTATTTCTTTTCTTTCACCATATAAACATCAATAATGTGAATAACATATTTTTGGTCTTATCATTTACAAAGGAAGGTGTAAAAAAAAAAAGGATTAACCTATTTTGTAATGTAAAAATATGACCTTTTCTATTTTACAATGTAAAAATGATAACTCCTCTATTTTAAATATAAAAAGATCATCTTTATATTTTCATCGTCAAAATTACATCTTTTGTTTTCAATATAAAAAGATTGTCTTTTTAATTCTTTTTATCACATCTAAATGTGTTCATTTATTTACAAAGAAATGTAAATAAAAACTTGTTCTTTTATTAATAACAGAAATGTAAATAAAAACTTTTTTTTTATAAGGACAAAAAGAAATTCATTTGTGTACATGTTCTAAAAATAAAAGAGGATTTTATTTGTTTTACAAGTTCTAATCCAATCTTAACATATATATATATATATATATATATATATATATATATATATATATATACTGAATAAAATATGTTATGATCTCATTTTAGATCCCATTTCTCCAACCGCAAATAAGATATATATAAATCCAAGCGGATTTGCAAATCATGTACAACAATCATTCAACAAACAACAATTATCACTCCAAACAACACCCAACATTTCAGGTCAGAATTAAACGATCAAACAATTATTTTTAATGCAAGAAAATAATTTATAATTAATTAAACAAATAAAATTAGAATCCTCACATTGAATTTTTGGCCAAAATTTTACTGTCTCCTTTTCAGCTGCGGTCTGCGCCATCGTGAAGCTCTTAATTTTGTGATTCCAACGCAATTTACGGTTCGTCAAACGGACCTCGTATGAAAGAGTTATGAATTTTTAAAGATCGGGTAATTAAATAATTAATTAATATTCGTGAAAATACCTAAAAATTTCACTGTCTCAGAATTGGACAAAATTAGTGTCCACGCGTCCATCTCGTCGCCACGATCCCAACGCACCTGAAATCGTCGATTTTCGACTTCGTATGAGTGAGTTATGCAATTTTAAAGTTCTGGAAATTAATTAAATAATTTAAAAATAAAATAGAAAATACCCTCAGCCCATTGACCGCGAAACACTGTTCACCGCCGAACTTTGACCGCAATTTGCCGCTGCCTCAGGCCACCTGACGCCACGGGACCACCGCCAACGTCTTCGTCTTGGCGGGACGCACCACCACCAGAAAGAGCCGCCCCAAAAGCTTCTCCGATCATCGGGAAATCGCCTAGAACGGATTTCGCCTCGCGGGTCCCACAGGCAGCCTCACACCTCCAAACTGCCTGAAATTTTCTGAGCATCTTTGTCTTGCGTAGACGAAGAACTTCCGTGTTCGCCACTTCCTCCAGTTCTCGCTAGATTCGCGGGAAATTTGTGATTTAGGTTTTGAGCTTTATGGGTTCGATTTTCAGCGAGCTTTGAGACGAGATTCCGGCGAATCCGTGCGCTGTTTGACGAAACCGACGACTCCATTAGCTTCGTATCGTCGATACCTTCGAGTGGACATATAATTTGCTATGTTTTAAAGAAATTTTATATTTTATGAATTTTAGAGGAAGAGGGAACCGCCATGGAAATTGGGAAAAATGATGGAAAAGAGAAGTGGCTGCTGTGCATTTCGAATTTCAGCCCTAAATCTCAGAAAAAAGATAATATATACCATGGGTTTAATTTTGGTTTGGGTCCAAATATCATTACGTGCCCAATTACTCAATTTTCAACTGTTTTCTTCAATTCAGAAATTCTTATAAATACATGCGAATTTCAAAATTAATAAATTTTTAAACATAATTATTTCAGGTCATTACGAACCCAACGAACCTGATTTCGTAATTTTCCGATTCCGTATGAATTTATTATAAATTTCCGAAGTCTGAAAATAGGCTGTATTTCCACTGTAAAAATTATACAGGCCACAAAATAATTCCAAAAATTATAAATTTTAGAATTTAACCTTAATTTAATATTCCGAATCCATAGAAACTGGTTTCGTCGAATTCGGAGTTCGTTTGCAAAAATTCTATTTTTCAGGTGTATATTTTAATATTTAAAAATACCAAAAATAGTGGAATTTTTCCGAAACTCAAAAATATAAGTTCTTATAGTCATTTTTATATGTAAACAACATTCTAAAACCAATGGAGATGGTTTCGGGTCCTAATTCCTTATTCTGCAAAATGTAGCATTTTGGCCCTTATAAATTTCATAGCGACTTTTCTAAATATTGAATTGGCCATAACTTTTGATTCCCGTTATGAAATTTCGATTTTTCGGATTCGTTGGAAAGATATTTTTAAATAGATTCTAATATTTTTGGTTTCACTAAAATCCGTTAAATTTTGCATCCTGTACGGTCAGTCAAAGTTCAAGTTTGACTTTTCAAACTACCGCGTTATTTCTAACTCTTTTTATAATAAAAATTAAATCATTCATTCTAACTTCGATTTAAATCAAATTTGTGATCATTATTATATAAATAAATTATTTTATATCAAACTTATTAAAATCACTTAAAATAAATTTTTAAATTGGCCCCAAAATTCCGGGTTGTTACAATATCACTAGGCACAGCTAGTGAAGAAGGAGAGTACATAAGAAATCTACCAGCTGAGATTCCTTTATGGGAAAAACTGACACCAGCTATATTTATTCATTTCCATATTATTGCGGCTATTACGTAAGTATAGAATCGTTATTACAATGGTAAGAGATGACAGGTAAGTCGCAATACTGTGATGATAATTTGAAAGTTCTTTTTACGAAAGTACTCGCCAAAGAGAAAGTCCTTAATGCTTCTAAGAGAATGAGACGATTTCCCTTAGATTCTTTAATCACTCACAGTGGTAACCCGACCGAATGACTAGAGATCTTAATAATTAAGTTCAATAGGTAAAGACAAGTTGTGAAGTGATATTTGTTGGACATGTTATTTTTATATTAAGAAGCATGCATTCCTGAAGTGATTAGAGAATGAGTTAATAAAAACTCTTAATTAGATATATATATATATATACACTCTATTTGGAGTGGAGTGCCTACCTTCAAGAGTACTTTTAACAGATTCACCTCCGTTTCCTATTGAGTTTTTGGGCGAAATTCCTAGAGCATTCACTAAACTGGGATAGACGTGTGTTGATATGGGAAATTGGTTATTTGCGCACGCCAACCCCCAGTGGGTTTAGAAGAAAACTTGATATCCGAACAACCAAAGGCAGTGAAATGTAAAGAGACACACAACTTTTTATAATAGTTCAACAATAACGGCTACGTCCGCTTTATATTAATCATTCATCATCATTATATCGATTACAATGTTCAACCTATTTAGGACATTTTGAATATATGAAGTTGCACAATAGAATAACAAATATCTTGTTAATTCTAAACTTTAACTAAAGTGCTTTGCTTCTTCTTCGTTATGCCAAAGTATGTTAGAGTGAACACAATGTCCAGTGAAAAGCTTAAGTGTCCAAGAATATCTAAGAATGTCCAAAAGCAAGCTAAAAGTTCAAGTGAATGCCAAAAAGCTATAGATAAACTTCTATATGAAGTTTACTAGTCAAAGAAATATCCCAAAATCATAGGATTAACCATGGAAGCCATTAATGAGCTCCAAAGAAAGCTCTCCCGTATGCCCAAAGCCCAAAAATACCAAGCCAAGACAACCCCTTTGAATGCCAAGAGAGGGGGTATTCATAGGTGAAGTTTCCATGCATCAGCCTGAATTTTGTGTCCCGAAGTGAAACACCCCACCTCCGTTAGGGTCACTCTCAAAGGGAATGCCCTAATTTTGGTGGAGGTTTATAAGTACAAGTCACAGATATACAAGACAGATATAAGAACACATATTTGTAAACAGCGGAAGAACAACAAACTTTATTTCATAAAGTCAAATACGTGTTACAACAACATCCTTTCCAAAAACATAACATAACACTTCATAATCTGTCTTGAGTACATTATTTTTAAAGAAGCATAAATAAAACATAGACAAACTGCCAAAGCCCCATAGTGGATTGTCCAAAGCCATAGTTCAAAACAGGAAAGTCCAAGCAATACATTTCTCTTCTTCAAGCTGGATGTTGAGGTAGGTCAAGCTGCTGTGTTCCCTCCCTGAGGACCTGGGGGGGGGGGAACGGAAGAAAGAAGACGAAAGAAAAATAGAGTCAGACATAAAGCCTGAGTAAGTCTAGTACTACTTTGTCTATGAATAAAGAACTGGGTATGATAAGTAAAACAGGAAGTGGGCAAGCACAATAAACTTGGTTAAGTTGTCTAGGGTCGAATATACTGTCGTACCCCATGTTAATCTCTAAACCCATATAAACTAGTTTCCAATTTGCACCCCATAATCAGGGTAGTGTGATCCATTCTACGATGATCGGCTCCTACTCGCATAGTTACATGTGTCTTACGGCCCCCGATGTCTGTAGTTACCTATGCTGGTCCCACCATGGGGTGTATCAAGTCCCATAGTGGCAACCCGACACAACCTTAGAGTGCAAAGGTATGCTACTGGTGTCCAGTGCTTTATTTTTCTGCGCCGGAGTGCGTGCACGCCCGCACACCGTTAGAACCTACACTGCTACACCACCGCCGTCGATTTGACCTCTTACAATCAGCCCAGTAATCGTGCCCCACCCTGCCTAGTTTCAGGGTATCCTGATACACCTTCTAGGGTTACTGCTGAAAAGGGTCCCCCGTTACTAGGTTTTCTATCTCTAGCCAACATGCTAAGTTGGTTAAGTGTTTCCTAACCTAACCCCACCAGTCCGTTTAGTTTAGCATGTTCCATTTTGATTAAGTCTTTAGTTCACTTAATCCTAACAATCCTGACTCAGCCTTAATTGTCTTATTAAGGCCCTGACCTCTCACATTAGACAGGTATTGTTGTGGCTGCCTGTTGCCGGTTGGTTCCGGGCAGTCTTACGCCACAACTCAGTCTAACCTCGGGTCCTTGCTGGGCTCCATGTTTAACCTCCCACATTGGATAGGTATTGTTGTGACTACTGGACAGCCGGGCGGTTCCGGGCAGGTTTACATCACAACTCAATCCAACCTCGGGTTAAACACATCGTATTTTCTACATTTACATATTTTGTCATTCTTCTTTATTTCTTATATGTAAATATTTGCGGCCCATTATTATGTTAATGGTGTAAAGGTTACACCAACCATGGGCCCAACCCATACTTGACTTTGGGCCCTTCTATTTCATATTTTCATTCATTAATTAATTTTTAACCCAACGTTATTTTCCTCCGTTTTACACGTCCGTTTATATATATTGGGCTTAGCCTTTTAAAGCCCAATTTAGCCATGCGAAAAGGGGAGGCTTATGGCGTATACACAAAGAGGGGAAAGTGAGCGCATGAACTTGCATATGACGTTGGAAAATACATAATAGAAATTGGTGTACTTGCATAGTGGTGACATGTATTTTGGTCATAAAACATAGGTGACATAAATCAAGGCATGTAAACTTGCATAGGTTTAACTACAACATGAACCTATATTCTTATTTAGGCATAATGTCAAACATAAGCATGGCCTAAATACTTCTAGCATAAACATGGCATATTGTCAAACATAAGCATGGCATAAAATACTTTTTGCATAGGCATGGCATATGGTCAAACATAAGCATGGCATAAATACTTCTAGCATGAACATAGCATAATTCAACTTAATCATGATTTAAGCCTAATCACATAACGATGGTATAAACATACTTATGCATAAATATTCCTAAACATGGTGTTTGCTTTAAACTTGCAAAAAGGGGATTTTTGAGTCCAACCTAGCCATGTCGTCATATAATTCTTTAAAACAAGATAGACTTAATAACGGATTTCAATTATGCCAAATATCATTCCTAGCCATATTCATAAGTTTGCAAAAGCATGACTTAATACATGGATTATGGTGTCAAAATTCCACATAGTTTCATATGAACTATAATAACCAAACTTGTTTCAATTACTTGCAAAATGATTTATGCACAAAAATATACATCATAATGGAATAATAACAAAGCCCCAAACTTGCATGAATTTCAATTAACTACATACATGTAGCTTCAACATAGGTTATATAATTGGCGCAATATTCCAAACGTATATATGCATAGAACTACCGCATGTAGTTCTTTATAACATGAATAACATAATTCAAGAATATCCAAACGTATATAAATTGATAAGAACGCACAAATATGAATTACTTCCATTGCCACAATTCAAGCATACACATCAACACAGTTGTTTATTTATACCAAAGTAATACTCTACTTACAATGGTTTGATGAATTCTCTAGTTTAGGGATTGAAGACGCAAATTCCTTTGTTGAATTGATTAGCTTTAGGTTGCTTGAATTGCTTTAGGCCTTAGAACTTTCTCCCTAATCCTCTCTTTAGTTGGCGGCTATTCTTTGTCGTTCCTCAGCAACATGGCGGCTATAATCTTATTTTGAATGAATAGATTAGGGTTTAGTCTAGGGTTGTTTATATAGAGGTTAGGAATTGATTAGGACCATTGATGTTGCTAGGTTAGATCATAGCCATTCATTAGGTAGAGAGACCAATAAAAACCCGCCACCTAGCCCTAATGACAAAGCAGACCACAGAAATTCGACCACACACCGACCTGGCCAGCCAGGTTGACTGGGCTCGACCAGGTCGATACCCCTGTCGACAGGGCTGTCGACAGCCCTGTCGACATGGGTAGCCCAGGTCGACAGCCCAGTCGACCTGGGTGGCTAGGCGGGTGTTTTATCCGCCTGGCCCATTGGGCCCCATTTCAAATTATTATTTTATTCTGTTTGAATTTTAAATTTAATTCAAAACTTCCGAAGGCCATATCTTCTTCATACGGACTCCGTTTTTTCGAAAACTCAGACTCTATTTCGCGTATTTTTCCGAGACGAACGCAATGGCGTATCCCGTTTCCCTTAGTTCTTTGATTTGAATTTGATTATACTTTAATTCATGAATTTCACAGTTATAGAATTTTCGGGGTGTTACACGAAGGAATGAGAAATTCGTATCCCCGTACATAGCTAAAAAAAACTGAGTCATGGTAGAAATTTTTGAATCCTAGAGAAAACCTGAAAAAATAGTGATCGACATGTGTTGATCACCTAAAAAGCAGTGATCAACACATATCTGACAAGTTTGCCACTTGCCAATCCAAATTTTGAATCCCTACGCCATGTCAGATTTCGCATCCCGAAAACGAAGATCGACATGAGTTGACCACCAAAAACCAAATGATCTACACGTGAATCCCACTTCGCTAAATTCCCGTTTTTCCATTTCGCATCCTCTTTGCCAAGATTTCACATCCTGAATCTCGGATGAGGGCATGGTGATTTCACACCGCATCCCGGTGTACTCAGGTGTTTTCAAAGTGCCAAATTCATATCATGGGATTTCGAATCCCGAGTTTGCTAAAATTCGGAGCTTGCCAAGCCGGTGCGTACACACGAAAAAGAGTGACTGCACTATGTCGATCAACCTATTTTAAAGTGTCAAATCAATACTTTGCCAAAGTGGCTGATTTTCGAGTTTTCAGTTTCCACAAGCAATTTTAGGTGATCATATTGTGCCGATCAACAATTTTTAAGTGATCGAAACCAGAATTTTCCAAAACCAAAATATTTTTCCTCAACGAGTTTTGCCACGTGATCGGACTGAGGTGCTCAAGGATTTTGAGCTGATCAGACCAACTCGATATCGTGTTTTGAGCATGCCAGATTAACCAAGGTTTTAACGGCTTTTTCAATCTGATAAAGACGATCTGCGAATCAACGATATTTCCAACCTTTTCTGAACACATCGCGATTTGGACCAAATTTCTTTGTGTATTCCAACTAATGTTTTTGAAACTCGAATGCATTGCTAACCATAAACTTGACGTATGAATGCTTTGCCAAAAAATGGGTCAACAACGTGCATGGTTATAAATGCATGGTATTATTTTATTGAACTCTAGAAAGGTGGTGTGTGCTCTGATGTCAAGAATATAGTTCAAGATCACATGTTATTCTAATGAAAACTGAATCTTATCCACTAAGGAAAGGTTCAAATCAAAAGACACTTTTGTTTATGCACAATCTTATGTTTTTAGAAACTGCTCAGAAAATATTTTGAAAAAATTCAAAAGGAGGATTATTGGAAAATGTTTTTCTTATGAAGTGAATTTAAAAAAAAACATGTTAATGGGAATTTATTTATGAACCGTTATTGTAATTTAAGTCGTTGCAAGTTTATAACCGTAATTATTTACGAATCATAATTATAATTGAGCTGTTACACTTGCACAACGGTAATATTTTTATGTGGCATTATTATTAAGCCGTTACAAAATCAAATGTTATTACAATATTGTTTTAAATAAGAATAAATCCAAATACACTAACATTCCATCAATTTAACAACATATACAATTTTCATTCTTCCAATTTAAATGATAAATAGGCAGAAGAGAAATTATTAAAAAAACATATGTTATTCTTTTTCTTCTTCCTTTAAAAAAGAATAACAAACAATTTTCTTTTTTTGTGCTTAAACAAACAGTTATAACAGATTTGTTTTTCTATTTTTCTTCCTTCAACAAAACTAAAAACACCTCGAACGGTATTTCAGAGTGCAAATCAAAGTTGACTTTTTTAGTGCAAACAAGGTCAATATATTTTAGGTTGGAGGGGTTATTTTATCTCAATGATGGGGACAGAATTTGGAGAACTGTCTTACACCTCCGAATACATCACCGAAACATCTTCAAGAAAGTGACCTAATAGATGACTTTGCTATTATTTTCCAACAGTTTTACAACTCTATGATATATACTTCAACTATTATTGAGTGTGGAATTGTTCAAAGTGACCTAGGACTGTTAAGATGATATGGCATTCTCAACATATAAAAAATTAACTATATCAACTGTTTTTCTACTATGCTATGCTCATCCATCAAATTAACTAATGTCTAACCATTAAGCTTAGCGTAAATGGTCTAACGTGTTGCATATCTTTAACGACTAAGATGAAGTAGAAGTGCAAATGATCTTCTATTCAAAAAACTCATTTAGTGTGTTTGCCTCAATGGTCGCCCACATCAAGTTATGGATAATGTATTACAGCTGGGATTATCATGTTTTCTAACCTAAACCAAATGCAATTTTTATCATTCTTGTTACGTTATTTATTATGTACATGGATGCAATACAAATATTGTTTTTACAAAAACAAGAATTTCACTATATTTATGCATTGCAACTATCATCTTTTGATGTGTGTTCCTATACTATTGTTTGTTGAGTTAAAGTATTTATTATTTGTAATGCATATGTATTTTTTGATAAGTTTACAAAGGGTATGAGATATTTTAGCAGGTCTTTGAATCAAAAAGCATTCAATCAAGCTATTTACTTATAAAGAAAAATTGTGCAAGCATTATGTCATTGACTATTCATATACTTGCAAAAAAAATTAATGATGTATGGTTACCATATGTAGGGCTTGCAATGTTGGATTATTCTTCAAATGTATATCGATAAACAGCTTAGCATATTAACTTATATACTATTTTTATTTCATCTTCCATTGTCTAAAGTTTAAATGCAAATTTTATGTCCTTGATGCATTTGGATTTTTCTCTAGGACATTGTAATAAATTAATATAATCAAATCTACTGAATATGTAACATAACTTAAATCTAAGAGCATGATGCCTAATTTCTCTTTTGTTTTCCCTATGCGTAAAACTTTGTCATACACACTCCATTGATTGTTCGATAATGATAAAAAACAAAAACGTTATACAAATCTGAGTTGTTACCATCTTCCCCATTGTGATGTGCGGCTATTCACGTTTATAATAAATAAGATATTCTTTCTCAATAAGATGGGAATAATTAATATTCATATTTTTTTTAAGTTTCGAATAGTAAATAAATGTAATGTTATCTATTGTTGCTTAAAGTTGGTTGCTACTAAATATTTGATGACAGATTTTCTTAAACTGCTCTTTATTTATTGTTGACTTCAAATCATTGTACAACTACTTTCACCAACCAACCATGTGCGAAGCACGGATTCACATTAGCAAATATCTAATTTTCAAAAAAAAATCAATAGTTTAGAGTTATTTTTGTTGTGCGAATACTTGACCGAATTGCTCCAGTACCAATCAGTTGTGCAGAATATTGATATTATTTACATAAAATCCAAAACTACGCAGCGGAATACAAAAGGCACATGAGCGATACAAAAAAGAGGTTCTAGTTAGTCGATTAATTATCAACTGCCAACTCAATGAAAAATAATCATCAAATAATACAAAATAGAAGAAAGGCAAAGATTTAACATGGTTCGGCTATGCCTACGTCCACGGACCCAACAACTATTCTTTATTTCAATGAAGAGAGTATAAAATAGAACACAAGGGAGAAATTAAAAAATATAGGTAGTAGATGGAGAGACTAACCTATAATTATAAGTTTAATAACTAATATCGGTAAAGACTTGTATGCACTTAAAACCCCTAATTGATTGACCACATAAATTAGGGTTTACTGAAAAAGAGGATAATGGTGGATGCTCTCTCACATTCACACTCCACTCTAATATCAAGATTTAAATAGGCTTCAGGATGAAAGGATGCTTGGAGATGAAGAGAATTAATCATTATCTTGAAATCTTTCCAAATGTCCATCATTTGATTGCAGTGTAAATGAAAAATGAAGATCTTGGTTTCCATACGTTTCCTCCCCTGCTTAATTCTCCAAGCCTAATTACTTATTTTTTATATTACAAAATCATTGAATTTATAAATATACTTCTTTCTTCATTTATAGATCCATTGATTAACTAATCAATTATGTAATCAATTTATTTCCTTCCAAAATATCCTCTCAAATATTTCCACATATAGCATAACTGATTGATTGAATCAATTAATTAATTAATTTCCCTCTTAAAAATATATTTAAATCACATAATTTCTACACTTCATCTTGATTCAAATATAACAAAATCTCTACAAATTGTTGAGTCTACACCATCAAGCTCAATGCAAACTATTTTGGACAATATTTCCCAAATAAAGCTTCCCAATCTTTCCCAAGCATAAGAAAGATAGAAAACACCAAAAATTCTTTAAAAATCTAATGAAGGAGACAAACTTGTAGATAAAGAAATGTGAGAGACTAATGGACACTTCACAGTGCGCTTCACCTTCTCCATCATATATTGAGTGAAGACATACTCAATATTATCTATTTCAACTTCCTTATTAAAAAAATTACTCGGCTTCACCAAGTCTAGCTTATCAAAATCCACACTAGGCTCTGCACGACAAATAGCATAAGAAGTTAAATTATCACCTTAACTATGCTCACAAACAAGACCAAAAAAGCAAAAGGCCTTAACTGCAACTGAGATCCACATAGAGTTTGAACATATGAAATCTTCTCATCAACTATGGTACCATCATAAATACCATTTTTTCCTCGAATATAGGTACAATATGATGACTCCAAACGTGGTTAGAAATGTTGTATCCTCGCAACGTTATCACTTAATAGAGGCTCTACCTTCAATACAGATCTCTCATCAAATATCGCATGCCTTTTGTCACTAGTTCTTTTAGTTATTCTGCACCACAACCTATACTTATTCATTCCTTCTCCATGGCCTAACAAAACGTGCTTGCTTCTCTAGGCTTCAACTTATCATGCTTCTCATCTTCTAAATAAGCTAAACAACCAAACACTTTAAGGAATGAATAGTCGACAAACTCTCTTTTCCATACTTCTTGTGGGATCTTTATATGTACGGTAATAGAAGACGCGTGGTTTATGAGAAATACTACCATAGATATCTCTTCTGCCCGAAATCTCTCTTCTAGACCAGCAGTCTGTCTCAAGTTCTTAGCTCTTTCCTATTATATTCGACACATGTTCTCCGCCACTCCAAAAGAATGTGACTTAGGAGAAAAATCTCTAAATACATGCTCGGACGGACAATAGTTAGTGAATTCTTGTGACACAAATTCACTACTATTGCCAACTCTAAGAACTCTCAAATACTTTTTCGAATTCTTTTCAACTAAGGTAATACACTTTCGTAATTGGGCAAATATTTTGGATCTAGTCTTCATGAAATAGACCCAAAACTTTTGTGAGAAATCGTCAACAAATAAATAAAAGAAACTAGTTCCACCAAAAGATGCAATTGGGGTAGGTACACATACATAAGAATGAACATATTCTAGAAACTCTGTATCTCTAGGTCTTCCAACATCAAATGTGACATGCTTCTTTCCAAAAGAACAATCTCCACAAGATCTAGGCTTTGATTAAGAATCACCAGCAATTAACCTACGTTTCTTTAATGCTTCATGACTCTCCTCATCAACATGAACTAAGATAAGGTGCCATAACTATGTAGAATCTGGAACACTAGAATTAGTAGAAACTGTTGAATCTCCCAAGGCTGTCACTTCACGAAGCATATAAATATCATAGACTCGCACCCCTTTCATCACTACCAAGAAGCCCTTCGCCACTCTTAAATAGGATCGTAAACGGATGCAGACGGATACGTATAGTGCAACATCTGAAAATAAAAATTTGTATACGTTTCTGATATCCGCGGATACCCATTTAATAGTATATGTATTCGTATCCACGGATATTTTTGGATATTCGAAAATATCCTTATCCGCCTTAGAGAATACGGATATCTGAAAATATCTATATCCAAAACTTAAAAATGTACATTAGATGCGGTTATCCAAAAATATCCAAAAAATATCTGAAATAATATCCGAAAGTATTCGAAAAATATCCCAAAAATATCCAAAAATAAAGCAATCAAAGTTTACAAATACATCACTCACATGCAAATTTGGTTCATTAAATATTTTTTGAAAAGATGAATACATCTAATTAAAAATTACAAGTAAGGTATTGATCAACTAAATTTCATACATTAAATATTTTAAGAGATAAAGTGTTTGATATATGAAATAAACCACCTTAAGACTAAAACAAAATAAAATATAAATCATATAAGCATATACACAATTATGTCTTAATTATAACCATACCACAAAATAAAATGAGTACACGATTTAAAATGTTGCATAATACCAAATACAATATTCATTTATAATCTAATAGTTGAGATTAGTTTAGCTATTTTAAGGAAATTTATATATAGGTGTAAATTAAAATTATATGTAATATATACACACACATACATACACACGCATCAAAAAATCGAACGGATATTTTTCAGATACGGATACCACTATAACCATATCCATATCCAGAAGGATTTTCAGATATCGGATATCTGTATCCGCATCTCGGATAACAGATATATTCCATGTTTTCGGAAACGAATACGAACGGATATCAAATTTTTCAGGTATTCATTGACAGCCCTACTCTTAAATTATCTCCATTTATTATTATCCTCATACCAAGTCTACTCAAAGGTTCAACTGACAAAAAACTCTTATGCAGCATCGAAACATGTCTAACATCCGTGATAGTTCTAATAATACCATCATGAATCTTAAACCTCACACTTCCAATGCCCACAATATGAAAATATGTTTCATTCTCTAAACAAATTACTCCACTATCAATCTTCTCATAAATGACAAAACAACTCCTTTCTAATGTCATATGACAAAAGGTTCCAGAATCAATTACCCAAACTTGTTATTTCTAAAGGTGAAATATTGGCTGAAAATAATGACGTATCACTATCACTTTTATCTACTTCTGATATAACTGTTGCCAAAATTGAAGCTTTCTCCTTCCTCTCTCTCTTCTTCTGAAGAGATGAACAATTTCATATGAAATGTCCTTTCTTCTTACAATTATAGCAAGCGCCTCTTCTAGAACCCATGAGGTGGGTCCTGTGCTTATCTCCTCCAAGGAGCTTCTTCATCTTATCTCTTTCTCTAAGTGAATACAGTTTTTGCCGAAGAACACCGTCATTAGTCTTCACTTTGACCTTCTATGCCCAAAAAACTTCTCTTCTAACAAATTTGGTAAGGCCATAATTTTTCATACCACCACTAAAAGAATTTGCCATTGGTAACTAATCAAGAACAAGACAGCTAACTCTGATGCCAATTTGTTGTGCGAATAATTGCACAAATTGCTCTAATACCGATCTATTGCGCAAAACAATTATTTGGTTTTCACAAACTCCAAAACTGCACAACGGAATACGAAAGACGCGGGAGCAATGCAAAAAAGAGAATCTAGCTTGTCGATTAATTATCAACCACCAACAACTATTCTTTATTTCAATGAGGATAGTAAAAAAGACAAGAGTCATATACAAGGTTCACTACTAGATTCATGACCATTAATGGCGACTAAGCACTCCTCCCTTTTCTTCATCTTCTACACATTCTTCATCTTCACTTTCTCTACCATATCCATTACTGCCTCACTCAAATCGATTCCAATCTCTCTTCACCTCTTCTCATCTTCCTACTTTTCATCACGCATGGACGTGAATCTCGTCCACGAATTTCAGATCTAATTTTCCTTGTTCTCCAAACCCTTGTCTTTTAGCTCCTCCATGCCATCTCCCACCATGATCTCTCTCAATCTCTAGCCAACCTACTTTCCCCAACATGGTATCACTTTACAGTTCTAGTTTTTATTTCTTTGAATCTTACTACAATAGTCTATTTCACGACTTCCCTAACATCCCTCCTTCGAAATGCTCCATCTCCAGTGCTAGGATTCCGAGAGAACAGGTTCTATTGTCATTGCTTTGTGACATTACTGTCCAGCACTGCCTAGCCATGTTTAGGAAGCTAGGGGTTCTAGGTGTTTTTTGGTATAGTTTGGAATGGTTTGGAGTAAGAAATTTTTGACTGGGTATGTTAAGTGTTCAATTTGCTGGAAGAGTATGTCTACACACCTTCGCGGAGGTCCTGACCCACATAGCATAGTTGATATGCTCAGAAGGCTACGCGTCTTGTTCATCCTCCATGATTAAACTGCCTTACTTGTAGCAAACAGATTAACTTAGTAAGCTATATGGGAAGTTACACAATGTCTATTGCTAGGTGAGCTAATGGGGTGTTTGTGAGAGTGAGGTACTCTGGTTGGGTTTGACTATCTGCATGGTGTTGGGGAGCGTCTTGTCGGTTTGTATTTTGTTGGTTATGATGGTTTTGGGGTTTATGTGGTGGGGTTATACTGTTGTGTCTCTTTATGGTCTTGGGGTTATGTGATGGAATCTAGTGATTTACTGCCTTGTGGGTGGTGGAGTACTGGGGTATGCTAAAATGGTGATTGCGGATGTTATTCGGCTATGTGATGGTATTTGTTGGAGTTCAATCCTATGTTGCTTCCTGGTGCTCATAGTGATGCCTTTGTCTTTGTCAGGTCTCTTCCTAGGTTATTGTCTTCCCTGTTTCTTATGTTAGACTGTTTGTTCTAATTGTCTTAGGTAGTGGTTGTTGAGCTAGTCTCGTACAGCTACTATTATCCCCTAACAATTGTTTATCGACCATGTTGGATATCTTCTGCAAGGGCTTAGAAGTCATTTCTTCTGCTTGTCATGGATGGTACTGCATCATGGAATCTGTTTGTTACTTCTGCAATTTGCTATGTAATAGTATGTGTTAGATCTAGATTAACCCTAGAGGGGATGAATAGGGTTTACTGGATTTTTATAAGATATTAAAAATGTCGCAGCATAAATTTCAGTAGAGAAAATAAATGCAAAAAGTAAATGATGCAGATTTTACCTAGCTTCGGCAAACCCTTGCCTATTGTTGCATTCCTAAGATTTCTTCTAGGTATTATAACAAATTACCGCTTACAAAATCCTTTAAACTCACAAACCCTGTTACTACTCTAATCCTATGCTCAAAACCTTGGACTGATCTTTATCCCAAGATCATATTTTCCCCGAATTACAAAACCATAACTCGTAAACCCTAACTATAAATGCTACAGCTAGTATACCCTAGTTTTACAGAAAAACTATAAAAACTGATGGATCAATTTAAAAATAAAATTAAAAAAACAATAAAATAAAACAAAACCCCCTTATTTAAAAATAAAATGGCCGACCCCCTTTTTCACTTAAAACACCAGCTTCCTTCTTTGTTTAATTTAATGCTGACCAACCCAAATGAAATTATGGTGTTTCTCCCCTCCAAATCAAATCACGATCTCTGAAAGATTGGAAAATGATTCTCTGGTGCTTGGTTGCTTCTTGCTTGATTGATTTGGGCTCTTATGATCGAAAAACATAAGTACTCTGATTAGATTTGATTTTGGCTCTCGAATTTGTTGTTTGGTTTTTCGATGATTCCAGTGATGAAATATGTGTGAATATATAGGGCTTAGAAACCCCTAAACATACTCTGATTTCTTGAATTGACTTGTTCCTGATTTTTGCATGATTGTTGCCTTGATTAAAATGATTTTCCATGGCACTGATATGCTTGTTTGTTGCTTGATTGAATGCTATGTATGATTTGTTAATTTCAGGAAACAATTCGAATTGTTTTCTTGGTGCTTGCATATTTTTGGAAACATTGAATTGATTTCTTTCCAGTATTGAGTCATCGAATTTGGTGATGAAAACTTTCCTGAAACTCATGATGTACCTAGTCTTGTTTTCGTCCCTTTGTGAATTCGTGAATTTATTTGCAATATCCATTTTGCCAAATTTAACACATGCCAAAAAATTGAGATTATAGCATTTATTCGAACCATATTTTTTTTAAAATAAAATCCATTTATTCCTTTGGGCCATTTGATCATTTCATTTGCACTTAAACTCTTTGTTGTGGCTTGACATGATCAATATAGTATATTTATTTGGTATACATACATATATGTTCATAAATATGTATATATACATATTTATGTTGCTTGCCCTATTTCTAATCATCCATGACACACACTTGTTCATGATGCACACAGTGTGTTTGTTGAACTTTGGCTTGACCTATCTTGTGTACATGAGACTATTGTGTGTACATGAACTTTTACTTGCCATTTTTGCTGAGTTGTTTCGGCCATATCTCTACGGCAAGCTGTATATGTTGTACCCATTGATTTTTGAGTTTGAACATGAGTTTCATGCCACATATATTTGCTTGATTGATTCTTGGAATCCATTCGATTTGTTTGGCTTTTGATACTACCACATATTTTTTCCTTCCTCAAAAAATAATTCTGGGCCACATTTGGTATTTAAGAAAAAATATTTTCTTGTGCACTTGATTCTTGTGCACTGCTGCCTTGACCATCCTTCACTAACCTGTGCATATTTGTGCTTGTTTATATGTTTGCACTACTGTATACATGCACTTGATTCTTGAAACTGGCTTGTTGAGTTGTTTTGTGCCATCCTTCCTATTCACTAAATCTGGTCCTTGGTTGTTTGCATGTTGTCACTTGTCATGTTATTCCTTCTTGTGTATTTGTTGCCATATGTACACCCAGTCTTGATGTTGAACCATATGTGTGTGTGTGTATATATATATAAACATGTGTATATCTATATGTATATATGTATATATGTGTATATACTTTGCCATGAACTTTTTATATGCAGTGCATCATGCTACTGTTATGTTTGTGCACCCATGTACATCATTTATGTCTTCCTGAGTCTTTACTTGTCTGGTTGCATGTGCATGAATCTGCCATTTGCTCCTTAACCATGTGTTCATGTACTGCCTTGAGCTTGAGTTGTTGTTGTACCCCGTATACATGGCCATGCAGTGGGTCTTGAGATTTCTGACCTGTTGTGTCAGTAGCTTGCACACACACATATGTGCTCTTTGTAACCATTCATATCTTGCTATGTAGTTGCTTTATCTTGTACATATGCTCGAAACAAAGTCTGGATTGATCGAGATGCACATATATTTGTTGTGTTGTTGATGTACTTCATCCTAAACTTGTGCATGCATGATGACCTATATTCTGATGTATGCGTTCATGTATATACACACACACACATGTGTGTGTGTATGTTTGTATATATATGATATGTCATATATGTAATGTCACTTGTATTGAATTTCTTGGTTCATGTGCATTCACTGAGACTTGACCATGTTACCCCTGCATAAAATGTATGTGTACATACATACACATGTTTGTGTATACATGTATCGTGCATGTCCAGTTTATATATTTGAGCCCTACTGATATCGTCTATCTTGTAGTATTTACAACGATTCACTGTGAGTATCGTAAGTAGTCAGATAAAGATAGATGTGTGTACATATCAGACCAAGTCAAAAAATATGATGAGAAACACACCAAAAATTCAGAGGCAAATAAAATTAAAAATAAATTTATATCTGCTAGAATTTAAATCTATTTTGTTCCAGTTTACTTTATGTGTTTCTATGATAGGTATGCAGGTGACTAGACTAACAGTGTAGCAGACTGAAGACTAGTGTGTCAGTGAGTGAAAATTTGAATGTGAGTTTGTATAAATATATAACTAAGTGAAATGTAACTGAATGAAGTGTACTGAGTTACTGAGTGTTGTAGTGAGGAACTAATGTAACAAATGAAACTGAATGTATTATATTAAAGTGGCATATACAAATAGTGGAGTTATAAATATGTACTGTTGAAATAAAATATTATATTTAAATAAAATACTGTTTAAATATTTAATATCTTGTGCAGTAGTATTCTATTCAAGTATAAATATTTATCTCTTTATGTGATGTAGTAGAGTAGTACAATTGCAAACATATTTATAATATATATATATATATATATTATCATCAAATAAAAATCATATTGTTATATTCAACAATCTCCCCCTTTTGATGATGACAAACAAATAATAAGATTTTGAACATAATAAATGTGTTTGGCAGTGTAGTGTCGAACTCCCCCTATATGTATGGTCCCCCTACAACAGAACTCCCCCTGAGTATGTGCATATGAGTGAGAAGAATAAGTGAATTGAATTTCCAATAATAAAATATTCAAGAAATATTCACTCATCAATCAAAAATCTTAACCATTCTCCCCTTTTTGTTATCATCAAAAGGATATTAAAATCAAAATAGTGATGAAATATGGACTACTTATATAAAATCAGATCAAGAGAGAAAATGTACATCGCAAATCTCATTCAATCAAACGAAAATAACAATATTCTTCAAACTATTGGCAAATTTTACATTGTAGAATGATGGATTTACGATGAATTTTATAAAACGAAGAGAGTTTTAAAACATACGAATTCCTGTTATTTTCAAATAAAATTTTAAAATGAGCACAAAACAGTGATGGATTTGGGCTATGGTTGTAGATTCAAATCAAGTGACAAAATCAAATAATCTCAAATCCCAAAGACTATCAATCAAAAAATCATAATATATCATAAGATATTAACACATTTCTCAATTTAGAAAATGGATTGATATGTTGGTTTTTACAAAACGAGGAGGATTTCGTATATATGAATTTTTATATTTTTTTCTTTTTCTTTTTTTTTTGTTTTAAGAAAACACTAACCATTCATAGCCTATTAGGACTTTTAAATGGGATCGTCCTCAACTAAAAAAATAAGTAATCTCTAACCATGCATGACCATATCTAGTTTTTTAAATGAGATTAGAGAAACACTTATTATAGACAAAATCTCCTAAGTATATAAAACCAAAATGGATGATAGAAATGTGGTAGATATAGAGATGGTTTATGAAATAAATTTCTAAATGAATCATATTATGAAATATGCTCAACAATACCAGGATTTTTGAAAATTTTCAATTATTTCTTTTTTTGAAAAATAATACATTTACATTTCCATCACAAATTTTGAAACAGTATATTCTTCAAGATGATTTTCAAAAATATTAAACTCTCCACATTAAATAAAATCATGATGGGGGTGACAAAAGGATGATAGAAAAAGAAGATGGTTATGAAATAAGCACTAATTAAAAGTTATTATAAAAACTGTACAATCATCATGAAAATTTGAATAATATTTCCTTTTGTTATGAAGAATACTATAGTCAAAACTCATCACAAATTCATAAATCTGATAATTATTTTGATGAGTTCCAAATATAGTTCATTTTGGTTAACGAATTCAATTTCTGAATAAATAACCAAAAATGATTTCTAATTGAAAATATCAATTACAAGAGATATTCTGAGAGATCTATATAAGATGAGAACCAATATAAAACAAATCATTCAATTGAATAAGACTTCTAAGCCAGATACCACTTGCAGCTCCTAATTGCCATTTAAAATATATCTCAAACAAAAATCCAATCATCAAGCCCAAACAGACAAATCTCCCCATTCAGTTCCTTTTATCAGAGCAAAAGAACAATCAGTTTCAGAACAAGCAACAAAAGATTTTTTTCAGAATTATCTACAAACAAGCCCGAGAGACAAATCTTGATCCATGATTGAAAAACAGTTTGTTTGAAATCACTTGAAGAAATGTGTAAATTTCAAGATTCAAGAATAAGTTGATCACACAAGATTGTGAATTTCAAATCCAAGAAGTGTGTGAGATACAAGATATCAACAATTTCAAATGATTTCAAGAAATCAAACATCCAAGTTAAATCATCATGATTTAAAGTGAGTTTCAAAATGCAACACTAGAATTCATGCCAAAAGATTTTTAGTTCAGAATTGCTAAGCCAATCCAAAAACCAATGTGAGTATACATCATAAAAAAATTAGTGTGCTGTAATGAGGGTAGTTTATCAAGTCCTTCCAAAATAAATTAGAAGAAACTCATAACGGAAAAGTTGTGTGAAATTTCATTAGGTTTTAGACCTTCAAGAAATTAGAATTCATATTAATAGTGTTCAAGATATGATAAGAATGCTTAATCACTATTAGTAATTCAGAAATAAAAAAAAGAGTTAAACTTCAAAACAATTGCAGATATTTACAAATTTGAATTCAAAATCTGGAAATCATCAAAACATGAGAGTTTTAGGTGAAAGAATCTAATTTCTAGAAAATCATGAATTTTGCAATTTGAAGTTAGAAAGCTTAAGAAGAAGAAAAATATGGCGGTGTCAATAATGAATCAGAATAAAAGAGGGAGTGGAAGGAGGAGTAAAAATAAAAAATAAAAAATAGAGAATATAAACAAAGAAATGTGAGTCTAGAGATCATACCTGATTTACAATAGATGTTGTGGATCTCAAACTCATCAAGCTTAGCTAAGGAACCCTGAATAAATCAAAGATGTGGAATAACTTGAAATCAATTTCTCTTTCACTATAATGACCAGATTTTTAACTGTTTTGTTTAAACATTTAATTTGGTTTTAAATGTTAATTTAGGAATATATATATATGGATTTATATTTATTATTTAATGAAGGTGAATGTATAATTTATATTTAATTATGAACAAGCTCGTAACGTCGCGGTAGTTCATAATATTACGTTTTGAACTTCAATTGAATGTACAAGATCCAATATAAGTTGGTATTCATTGAAACACGAATCGTCCGAATCTATTTAACAATAATTATCTAATTAAAGAGAAAAATCAAGATTTCACATGGTAGATTTTGAGTTATGTCAAAATCAAATTTTCAAATAGTCGCTATGGAATCATTTGTAAATTATAACGTTTTATTTAATAAAATACAAGGGTTTTTAATAAATTAAATATCGTTATAACCTGGAATTTGATATAAATGGTTTCTAAATAGTTATATATGCTATTGTAATGTAATGAAGGTTGATAGAGTTTTAAAATAGTCAGTTTATTATTGATTTGGCAGAAATAAGAATTTTATATTAATTTAATCGAGTCAAAAATAGCCATTTTTCAAACAATCATGAATTTCAACGAAATTAGATAACGTATGTGATTTCGGTATGAAAATAAATTTTGTGGCGATCTGATATCGTATGTGACTTCGGTAGCCACGTGTAGCTATTCTACGTAGTGATTAATTAAATAGATTTAATTTAAAGAGAAGGTATTTGAGTATAACTTATCTATCGATCAAATTAAGATGCGAGACCTATTCCGTTGAATTCATATTGATGTTTAGAGTCAGGATATGTTTGGTTCATTATTTTCGGAGATCAGTCATTTTAGTGTCCAAAAATAGTGTTGTTTTGCGTGTAAAATACCATTTCGAGTGAACAGTCTCGGAATGCGATGAAACTTGTGTCATTGGATCCGTATTATTAAGTTGTTATAGGATTTCGATTTCCGAGTCGATCAGACTTATCGTTTGATTGTGGTAATGATAAACGCCTAGAATTCTATTTAATCGTTTTATCAGTTTAATATGAAACTTAAGAAAAAAACGAATTTTCAAATGATCTCTGAGTTCAACGAAACGAATTTTATTAGATCCGTAATAATTAATTATTGTAAGATTTTTGAGTTAATATGTGCTCGTACCCAATTAAATGTGTATCGATTCACGTTATGCAATTATAAAGGAATTTTCAAAAACGACCTTGGAATTCAATGAAACCTTTTCCATCATGTCAAAAATATTAAAATATACTAGAATTCCAATTTTCATTGGAATCGAAGGTCATATGAGGCAGTTTTCGCATAAAACTTATGGCGTAAGTTTCGTTAATAATTAAATAATATTACTTCTAACCTATTTAAACAAAGCCTAATTCATTTCATTCACACGTCAAAATACCCTTTCCTTGTCATTGTGTTCCTCAGCCGCCACCTTAACCAATGAACGACCCATAATTCTCTAGTTTCTTCCTCGACCTTCTCCTAATTCGTTGATCTATCAAACATACATCCTACAACAAAAATGATCAGCTCCTTGAGAGCTTTAATCCAGTGTTTTGAAGACCCAACCCAACCTCGGTTCGATCGCGGTTAACCTTCGACCTTGGGGCGTTACGGCTCTGAAAATGAAAGAACCTTGTGTGTGTGCACAGATCCGCGGTTTAACCTCAAAACCCTATAAAAACCTCTAGTCCGACCTCTTTGAACCTCACGGTTCTTCAAATTTTCGAAAAAATAATTGTTTTACTCTTTATTTTTTACTATAATAAATTTAACAAATAATTTTGTAATAATTGTTATTAAATTTTGGATGATATAATTCAATATTATGTACATTTTACGAACTATTATTGAATTAATTCTCTCTCACTATAAAAAAAATTAGTAAATCTACAACTTTCCTATGATAATTTGTTATATAATTATTTCAATTAGGTAGTTTGGACATGAGTGTTTGTCATAATTAGAATTTTTTTGTCTACATTTACAATAATTTTATATTTAAATCCAAAAAATAGAAATAAACTATCAGCGCGGTTCTCACAGTCTGACCGGTTGAACCACGAAAACCTTGGACCTTGCATTACCACGGTTTGACGTATGGTTTAGTCTTTACAACTATTCTTTAATCGCACCCGTTTTGATCAGGTTTTGGTTATCATGGCAGACAGGGTTAAGCTTAAATGCCACGACATTCATAGGCGTTTTACTTCCAACTAACAAGATCGAGATTGATGAAATTTTGGGTGTTGACGGAGAGCTTGCAGTGCTCGGAATGGCGGAGCTCGATCGGATTCTTATGGGTTAATGAGGGAGCGACGTTGATGAAGGTTGTGCGTAAGTGGTTTGATCTGTAAAGGAGCGAGAAGATGTGAAGTAACAGCTGAAAACAAATAGTAATTGGCCTGGGTTTACTAAAATAAAACGTGATTAACAATATAAGTTAATTAAGAAACAAAATTTAGCCTATTGCCTAATGCTATAGGTATTTACACAGGAACGAAGACAAGCTGAACGTGAAGTAGCAGTTTTCAAAGACGAAGACGGGGAACGAAGTGCAACAGAAATTCGGGACTATATCCAAAAGTTTAGAAGTAATTAACATGACTAAACTATAATAATTAAGAATTAGTTAGTTATTAATTAAAATTGTATACTATAATGGTTATAATCTCACGCATGTCAATAGAATTGGATGAAACAAGTTACATCGGGATCATGGTGATGAGATCTACAATTTGAAATTAATTTGGACAAAGCTGGAGATAACTGGAATTTCTAGTTAAATTAAACATCTGTTTAATTTAACTAGAACATAACCGTTTTAGTTACAAATGGAAACAAGGCGAGTATAACTCAGCAGTTTATCTCACTTATATTTTATAAGTCAGTTTTAATTTTTGTGTGTTATGGTTATTTATTGTTGGATGACTACCAAATATATATTTATATATTGACTGAATTAATTAAATTAAACGTTCGTTTAATTTAATTAAAACCCAATCTTTATTTTTAATAATTATTAATTTACCTTGTTGTTTACATTTATAATAATATAAACGTATAAGTTGAATAATTGGATGCTTGAATTGCTGTTATTGGTTAATTGATGAAATTATTGATTGATCTGTTTATTTTTGTCTATTGAAATGGAAAATGATAAATATATTATCGTATTTAATTGAAATGATTATTTTAAGGTAACCTGTTTGGACGTAGGGAAAGATAGGCTTAAGGGATCTAACAGGATTCCTCACTTGTATTGACAATGTTATCATAATTATTGAATAAGTTTGATTGGATGTGAAATTAGATGAAATAAACCCTTATATAACAATTGATTATTTTATTAGTCGATTGGCCTTTTTATACTGACGATAAATTAAGAAACTGTTGAGTCCATTTTTAAATCTAGACTGAAATGTTTCCAGTTGTATACCTTTTTAAGAAGTTGATTACCGATAGGCAAATCAATGAAGTTAAGTTATACAATTTATTTTTATAACTAAAGTTAGATTTTTAACTTATCTTTTATAAGTTATTTAAATTAGAAGTTCTGTAGGAAAAATGATTGCCAATTTTTTTATAAATTATTATTAAATAAGTTATATAGTGATTACTTATATTTTTTAAGCAAGTAAATTGGAAAATTAACCAAAGGGTAAATGATTAGAGATAATTGTTTTGAGAAAAACAATTTAGCGTATTTAAATTAATTATAGTATGAATTAATCTAAGGGTAAGAATTAACTGATATTTTCAAGTTGACCGAGTCAACTGCTTCAATTGGAATTGGATACTAGATTAAATTGTTTACAATAAATCTAATAGGTAATAGTTTCTCCCAAACTGTCATTAAAGTTAACAAATTAATCATTAATTAACTACGTTTAAAAGTGTTTACCGAATTATTTATTATTATTTTAGTAAATTATTATTTAATATTTGTAAAATGATTAATGATTGGGTTAAAATGGTTTAAAGTAAAAGATTTGCTATATAATTATAGTTTACTAAATCGACGAATTAAGTGGAAATTAAATATGATTAAAAAGAGAATCTCAAAAGTAAAGGATGGTTTATAGAACCATATTCTAATGAAATAGTTAAATAAGATTTGTTTTGATAGTAGAGTTAACATCGGTTTTAGAGTTACAAACTCGTACCTGTCTTAAGACAAGAACGTTGTCGACAAGGTCTGAGAGGTAATAAAAATACCCTAATTTGAATGATTTCACTATTATCAAGAGATGATATTAGTTTGTAATAGTAGAAGATGTTGAAAATGGTTTATTGTTTCCATAAGTGAAATATTGCAGCTTATTGCAAAAATTTGAAATATAATTGGAAATGCATATATAAGTTGAATCTTATAAAAAGGGTTTTCTTGTAATAAATGATTTTGTTAAACGGGTGATTAAAATATCAATAAAAGGAGTTAATGGATATGTTAAGATAAGAATATATTGAATAAAAATGGTTTTAAAAATACTCTTATATTTAAATAAGAGGTAAATGTTATGTTCCGATTAATGAAAGATATTGGGGGCCAAGTGATGCTTTATACCAAACTAGTGAATTTATTTTATTTTCATGGTTGTGTGGATGTTTATTTTGCAGTTAAATAACCAACTATTAAAGTATGACCTATTACCAATTGCTGGTACGAAAAGAATGGGATCGAATTTATATTCGAAAACCATTCTGACCAGCAAATACGTAAACGTGGAAGATATCAGAAGATGGTCAAGATGGAGCATTGGAGACCGTGGAACTTCATGAGCGGAAGAACTACTTGTTAAATTTCTTTGCTCTGGCCACTGGATTTGTAAAGAACAACGAGAAGTTGGTTTCAAAGTAGATATTAAATAGGAATCTATTTAACAGATAAATTAAGAAGATTAATTTATAAATAATATTTTATAAATTAAATAAAAATATTTATCTTTTGATAAATGAAAATATATAAGTCGAACTTATATAGAGAAGTAGGAATCGGTTTAACATCGATATTTTATGGAATATGAATTCAGCATTTATAAAGAGAAATTTAAATGAGATTTTAAGTGTTAGAAGTTAAAAGGAGATTTTCTTTTTACAAATAATTCTATAAATTTGCTGCCATTAGGGTGAATATCACCTATCTAGAGAAAATCCAATTCAATCTTTTATTTATTTTCGATGCTATCCCTTTTCAGGAAACGATGGGTAGCTCCCAACCGTTGGTGATATACATTCGATACACTCAAGCGAAATGAGTGGTCGGTCATGTGTAGGCCGGGTTGCAAGATGTTCTTGTTGAACCCAGTGTATTCGCCTCTAGAGATACACTATCGGCAGGTGGACCCATACCTTGTGATAGTCGGAATCCAATCTCCAATAAGCGCCCGCGGTTTTGTTTGTATATTATATATGTGGAACGTGAGATGCAAGCGTTCTGCTAGATTGTTATTTACTTGTGATTAGACATTCTATAATATCAGAATAGTATTGATTCCAAAATATTTTGGGTTATTGTAAGGTAAAAACCATCCGTTTTTATGTGTGGATCGGTCTTATGATTATCTTTTCTTTTGAAAAGAATTTTGAAATGTTAAACCAAATGACTTGAGTTTACTCACACCAGTCCCATGACTGACCCAGAGTTTATTTTGTTTTGTTTTCCCTAAACTCTTAGGTGCCCAAATTTATACGGGCAGTCAAGTAGTTCAGGTCCTTATAGATATACTTGGAGGAGCTTGAAGCAGGAGACTTCAGGAATATATATAGCTATTGTTATTTCCACTGTGTGTAAGTGTTGTACTCTGATAATGTTATCGTATATATATACTATTTTATTGCAAAGTTATATTATATTTTATTCGTTTCGCTGTGAGATTCGCATTACTCTGATTCTGTTCTGTGGTGATCTTCTTCTTTTTCTATTCTAATTTTCTATCTTATCTATTCTCACCCTCTAACTTCTTTCTATTAATGATCTGGTATTTCCGATGTTCGAATAGTCAACATGGCAGTTTTGTGTTGAATTTCGGAGTCGAAAACCCCGGTTCGTTACAGGATTTATTATGACTTGTGATTCTATCGTGATTGAAAAATATTCGGATTGCAAGGACTTCTCATTGCTGATCCTTAAGGTGATTCTTATATAAAATGTGGTAGGAGGGTTCCTCCGATTCATCCTTTTCCTGGATGAATTGTATAATGAATGTCTAACAAAGTATTCTCTTAAAAGTCACGTACATTGATTTTTACAAATATACCAAGTTTAGTGATTGGGAAGGAAACTTCTCTTAGCTTAACACCCAAAGTATATTTTTGAATGTTAATTAGTGATTTGATAAATCTGACGATATGGCACTCAAAATTGTGAGATGTTCTCTGAAAGGTAATCGTGACCTCAAGCCTCATCAACCAGGAAATGACAAAATTTGGGCAGGCAATATGGCTAAGTGGGTCATTCACAATTAGGGTGTATTGTCACCATCTAAAGAAAATTTTATTTGTTCTTCTTTCGTTTCTGTATCTCTCAGGAATTTCAGTGGTCGCAACAAAAAGCCGAAGGGTGACAATATATTTGGTACACTCAAGTTGAATGAGTGACTGGTCATGTGTGGCCGTGTTGCAAGATGTTCTTGTTGAACCCTAGTGCATTGCTCTCTAGAGGTACACATTCGGAGGTGGTCCCATACCTCGTCATAGTGGAATCCATTCTCCAATAAGCGTCATGCGGTTTTTGATTATATACTATATATGTGTGGAGCGTGAGATGCAAGCATTCTGTTAGATGGTTATTTATTAGAAGTTTGATAGACACTATTATAAGATCACTAGATTTTGATATATCAAAAATATTTTGGGTTATCGTAAGTTAAAAACCGTCCGTGTTCATATGTGATTAGCGTTACGATTATCCTTTTCTTTCAAGGGATTTTATTAAAAGTTAAGCAAGTTGGGTGTTATAACTTAGTGAGTTAACTCACACTAGTTCACTAGACTGATCCATGGCGTTTGTAATGCTTGGGTCATACTGAGTTTTTACAAGTTTAGGTTAGGATGCTACGAACTTCATAAGACATGTCGGAGGAGCCCGGACGTATTAATATTTATTCCGCTGTGTATGGTATATGAGGACAGATCATTATAACTGTCCAGATGTATTGATTGATTGTTGTACTCTGATTAATGTAAGTATTTTTGAAGTTCTTTATAAAGCTATATTTTTATATTATATTTTATTCCGTTGCGATGTGAGACTCTGTTTTTGTTCTTCTTCTTCTCCAGTTCTAATATTTATTTATTGCCTCACCCTCTAATTTCTTTCTTCTAACTGTCTGGTTTTCATTCAATTTATGTTGGGTGGAAGTGTAATTAGTCGACCTAAAGGGTATGAAAAAGTCGGGTCGCTGCATTTGGTATCAAAACTAATGGTTTAGTAATAACCCTGGCTCTGTTGCGTAACTCAATAGAGATAGGGCTAGTAATACCCTAGATTGAGTTTGAGCGTATATATAAGAGCGTGTATTTGTAATTGAATATAAAACAAATTTAAATTAATTTGTAAAAGGGGTAAATAAAATAATTTCAACCAAATCATATTTTTGTGATTCTCTCAAATTATTGATTTGATTGTTTAAAGCTTCTATTGGCTTGATTGATTGATTTGAATGAAATTCAAATGGAATTAAATAAATTTGATTTGGAACTAGAAAATCAAATAAATATTAATTAAATTTAACTGAACTAGTTGAATTAATAAAGAATTGAATGATTTGGATAAGTTGTTTATGCATTGTTTGTTAATTGTGTGTTAGATAGGTAGAATAAAATTCGTTAATGATTTAATAAAAAAAGTTGAATGAATTGAAATTTTTGTAGTTATACTTGCTAATCAATGAAATGTTATTTAAATTTCATGTAATTGTTACTTACAAGATAACTTGAGTTAAGTACATATACCAGAAGGCCATGAGGATTGAAATTGATTGCATTTACATTGAGCTAGTATGCTTAATAGCGCTCGTATAAGGTACGCCAACGCGAAAAAAATAAATTTTTGGGTTTTGAATTTTGTTTTTCGACCGTGTGGGTCGATGTATATATGTTTGTTGTTCTTGCAAAATTGCAGAAGTCCCTTCGATTAGGGGAGACTCTGCCAAAAAATTTCCAAAATTTAAGGTGTTAGAATATTTTTGAGATTTTTATTAACAATATTGAATCGGTTTTCAATACAAACTAATTGGGTTTGTTCATAAATTAGAACATAATATTTCAACTGAATATATTTTTGAAGAGTTAATAGACTTGTAGCATTTTTCCTACCATAGTAATTTTGGGGATGAAATCCTTTTAAGGGGGAAGAATGTAATGATCCATATTTGTAACCGTTTTGTTTAAACATTTAATTTGGTTTTAAATGTTAATTTTGGAATATATATATGGATTTCTATTTATTATTTAAAGAAGTTGAACGTATAATTTATATTTAATTTTAAACGAGCTCGTTATGTCACAGTAGTTCATAATATTACGTTTTGAACTTCAATTGAACGTACAGGATCCAATATAAGTTAGTATTCATTGAAACAAGAATCATCCGAATCTATTTGATAATACTTTTCTATTGAAAGAGAAAAATCGAGATTTCATATGGTAGATTTTGAGTTATGTGAACATAATATTTTCAAATAGTCTGTTATAATCATTTATAAATTATAACATTTTATTTGATAAAATAAAGGGGTTTTAATAAATTAATTATCGTTATAACCTAGAATTTTATATAAATGATTTCTAAATAGTTATATACGTTATTGGAATGTAGTAAAGGTTGATAGAATTTTAAATTAGTTAGTTTAATATTGATTTGGAGAAAATAAGAATTTTATATTAATTTAATTGAGTTAAAAATAGCCATTTTTGAAACAGTCATGGATTTCAACAAAATCAGTTTCATTGGATCCGTAATGTTCAATTATTGTATGAAAATAAATTTCGTGGTGATCCAATATCGTGTGTGGCTCCGGTGGCCATAAACGCGCAACTATTATGCATAGCGATTAATTAAATAGATTTACCAAGGAGGTCTCTCTATCTTGGTCGTATAACGTATCCAGCTTTGGTTCACCATACGGTTTATAAGAGAGGTGGCCTTCCTATTTTGACTTTACCTTAACATTTTGATGGCTCTATGTGTCCCATCTTGAGAACTTTACCTATCAGGCAGGGTTGTCAGTCTGATGACAGCTCGGCATTGGCTAAGTTCACACAACAACTGGTATTGTCTCCTTTAAGCAATTCCACATTTTCCTCTGATTTTTCTATTCATGTTATTCTGATGTGTCTCATGTTACTTTTTGTCTCCCCGTTTCTTTCTCGTCTCCCTTCTTAGTAAGGATGAGATAACGGTCATTAATGATCGCCTATCTTGACTTACTAAGAACACTTGTCCATCTCGGTCTGATGTTTCCATTTTTTATACACCAGATCAGGGTCATGGGTCTCTTTGAGGTCTTTTGTGTCCTGTGAGGCATCTGTTCGCTCGTCTGGTCGCTCTACACATCATAGTCAACGAGCGTTTCCTCGCACTCCTTGTACCATTCGCTCAAGCTCTATAGCGGCGCCTGAGCAGATCATTAGGTCTGCTCTTTATCTTATCAGAGCGGTGTGGTGTTTTTTCTCTTGTCTTGTGTGTGGTCTTTCTTCTCTGTGCATTTGGTTGTTTTTTTGCATTTCATAGATGGCGAAATTTCCTTTTTTGGAACGTTTGTGGTATAGGAAATGATGCATCTGTGGCTAGACTCAAGCGCATTGTTAATAAACATTCTATTTGTTTAGTGGAGCTTCTGGAACTTTTTGTGGGTCTGGAGAAGATCACCAAGTCGGTTTTGTCTCTTGACTTCGGTGGTGCCTTTGCCGAGTGTCCGATAAAATTTGGATTCTTTGGTCCAAAGACGTTCTCGTCCACCCTGTTTTTTTATTCCGATCAGCTTCTATTGGTAGCCTGTTTGTTTAATTCCTTTACTCCCTCCTTTCTATTTTTTCTTGTCTACACTAAGCACGATAGGGTAGAGCGATTGGCCCTTTAGTTCGACATCCTTTCTCTTTCCGACTTGTGTTTTTCAGCTTTATTTTTGGGAGGTGTCTTTAATGTTGTCGCCATTCAAGCTGAGAAGAAGGGTGGAAATGTCGTTAATCTTGTGACGGTAGTAGATTTCAATGCCTCTGTCGTCAGTTCAGGTCTCTCCGAAGTCTCTTTCGTCGGTTCATCTTTTACTCGGTATAATAACCAAGATGGGCCATACTAGATTCTTTCTAGAGTTGATAGAGTTTTTGGATCGAAAGGATGGTTCTCCATTCCGTTCACATTCTCCATCCCTCATTTGAATCGTACCTTCATAGATCATGCTCCAATGATTCTTCGCTATCTCTCTTTTCCCTTTCTGGCCCGTCTTCTTTTCGGTTCCAAAGTATGTGGAAGATCACACCACACTTTCCATAGTGTTGTGGAAGACTCCTGGAACTCCCATGTTCTTGGTTCCCCGTGTGTTGTGTTTTATCGTAAGCTGAAGCGTCTAAAGGCTTGCCTTAAGGCGTGGAATGTTCTTGTTTTCAGGAATCTCTTCGACCGCGTTTGGGTGGCCTAAGAAATTCTTGTTCTAGCAGAATCGCCTTTTGAGGAGAATCCCTCTACTGCTAACAAGGAGGCTTGAGCGCTTACCCAACTGGTCTCTCATCAGAGCTTTGTATTGAGCATGATTATCTTCGCCAAAAGGGGAGGATCAAGTGGATTGTTAAAGAAGATACAAATTCCAAAATTTCCGTTCCTCTATCCGTAAGAAAAATAATCTTCTTACGATTCATCAGATCCAATGTCCTGACCTATCTTGGGATCCTATGCCGAGAGAAGTCAAAGATACAATCCTATCCCATTTCCAAGCTTTTCTTGGAACTCCATTAGTGCCGGTCTCTGACTCGACCTTGCTCGCTTTCATCCCTATATTGGTCCTTCCCTCGGATACCTTTGATCTTGCCGCACCTCTTTCCTCAGAGGAAATTCATGCTTGTGTATTTGTTCTTTGTAAGGACAGTGCGAGTGAGACAGATGGTTTCATTGGGGTCTTCTTCCAGAGTGTCTGGCCGATTAACCAAGCTTACTTTTGTCTTGCCATTCAGTTTTTCTTCTCTGGTAGAGATCTGACTATGGGGTGGACTTCCACCAATTTGATTCTCATTCCCAAGTGCAAAAATCCTCATAATTGCGCGGATTTTCGTCCGATTAGCTTGTGCAACTTATCTAATAAGGTTATCGTTAAGGTCCTAGCCTCTTGACTAGCATCGTTTCTGGAGTGTATTATTTCTTCTTCTCAGGCTAGGTTTGTAAAATGATGTTTGATTACTGATAACATCCTATTAGCCAAGGAGATGGTATCTCAAATCGATCGGAAGCTACGAGGTTCTAATGTTGACGTTAAGCTTGATACGGCTAAGAGTTGTGATCGCATGTCCTGGTTCTTCGTCATCAAGGTTCTGAGGGCTTTTGGTTTCCCGGAACCCCTTATTGATATTATTTGGAGACTTATTACTAACAATTGGTTTTCCGTTCTCATCAACGGATCTGCCAATGGTTTTTTCAAGGCGGCCAAAGGTTTGCGTCAAGAAGACCCCATCTCCCCTTCTCTTTTCATGATTGATGTCGAGGCTTTCGTCGTGGTCTACATTCACTCACGATAGCAAGGCAGATTCATTGTTTTGGCATCCCTAGTGGATGCCCTATTATTTCCTCCTTATCTTTCACTGACGACATCATCAATTTCATTAATGGTAGTCGTCGCTCTATCCGTCGGCTTATTAGCCTTATTGAGTTGTACGAGAGATGCTCGGGGAAACTCGTTAACTCTGATAAGAGCTATTTTGTTCCTGCGAAAGTTCTGTCTATGATAAGATTTTCCTAGATTCAGATCTTTACTGGATTCAAGGTTGCCTCCCTTCCTTTACCTTATCTTGGTATTGTACTATATCGAGGTAGGAAACTTAATGCAATTTTTGATCCCTTAACTGAAAAAGCCAGGGGAAGATCATTCGTTGGAATGCGACTCTTCTTTCACAGGCAGGTAGATTCGTTCTCATTATGTCTGTTTTTGACTCTATTGGATCATATGCCTTTGCTGCTTTGACTCCCACTTTTCTTTCTTCCATTCTTTGGAGTCGTCCTTTTTCTAGCGAAACAAAGACAATGCGCATCGACACCTTTGGATTACGTGGAACTTTATTTGTCGCCCCAGAAGTGAGGGAGGTCTTGGCCTCTATAACCCTAAATACATTTGTACTACCTTTGCTTGCAAAAACCGTGGGCGAGGTTTGAAGAAAACGACTCCCTTTGGGCGACTTTCCTCCATGCCAGGTGCCACAGGCTTTCAGGCGCAAATTTCACCGGTGTCTCGTCCTATGCCAGTGAGACGTGGAAATGGATGTAATCTATGAAGGCCTTATTGGATTCACATGGTGGTGGAACCGATTGGGACGGTAGTTCCTTCTCGATGAATGTTGTGTGGAATTCTGCGAGGACGCCGGCTCCACGCCTATTTCTTTTCTCTTTCATCTGGGAAGTCCGGCTTCCCCTTAAGGTCACTTTGTTTATGTGAAAAACTCTGCATGATGGTTTACCACTTGACGAGAACCTCCACAGGATCGGCATCCCAATCATTTCCCATTGCAGATGCTGCAGTTCAGGTTTTTTCGAATCCATTGCTCATTTATTTTTCCTTGCCTCTTGTGCCAATTTTGTCTGGAATTACTTATGGAACTTGGTTGGTTTCCGAGGTAATTCCACTTCGCTTATGGATTTACTGAGAATCTGGTGGACCGACATCTCAGGTAAATATATTCGCTCGATTATATTTCTTCTAATCCCTTGTTTTATCTGTTGGCATATCTGGTGCTCACGGAATAAAGAAATTAAGGACGAAATGCCGACCCCTAACATCATACGGAGGGTAAGGAATGGTGTTTTCCTTGCATTCCGGGTAGGCCTTTCAAGGGAGTTATTGGTTCCCACTCGAGGAGATTAGCATGTACCTTTGGTATCACTAAGGTACTGTCTACTCCTAGGGCAGGAATCAATTGACTCCTTTGTTGGCAGGCTCATCCTTTCTGTCTTCACGTACTTCACACTTCCTCCTTGTTTATCTTATGTTGTTTGCTAGTTTTGCATGACATGGAGATTTAGGTTATTGGAATTCGTCTAGTCCTGGGATTCTTCATGGCAGGAGGTGCTGCCTCACAGTTGGATATGATAGAGCTTGTGGAGCTGGAGCTCTCGGAGCTTCTGGTGCATTAGGTCAGAGTTTCCTGCCTGTGCCTGTGGTCTTCCTCAAAGAGCACTTTCGTAGCTCTTGCTAATTGCTCGTCTTATGTGGAGCTATGGAGGTTTCAGCGTCGCTATTGTCTTTGGCATCTGCCTGGTGAGGATTCGTCTGCCTCATATGTTTTCTTGTTATTCGTTTTGTTGTTGGACGTCTTCGTTATTTAGATGCAAATTTTCCATATCTACTATTTGTGTGTATATGCACGGTTTTTGCATTATACAAAAACTATTTTTTGTGAGCCATTGGAGAATGGCTAGATTCTCCCTTTTGTTATACAGTATTTTGCATTAAAATAATTAAATACATTTAATTTAATTAGAAGGTATTTTTGTATACTTGATCTAACGATCAAATTAAGATGTGATACCTATTACGTTGAATTCATATTGACGTTTAGAGTCAGGATATGTTTGGTTCTTTTTTTTGGGGACCAGTTATTTTGGTGTCCCAGAATAGCGTCGTTTGCATGTAAAATATCGTTCTAGGCGAACAGTCTCGGAATGCGAAGAAACTTATTTCATTAAATCTATATTAGTAAGTTATTATAGGATTTCGATTTTCGTGTCGATCATACTTATCTTTGATCGTGGCAACGGTAAATGCCTAGATTTTTATTTAATCGTTTTATCGATTTAATATGATACTTACACCGGATTGAGTTTGAACGTATATATAAGAGCGTGTATTTGTAATTGAATATAATTTTTTTTAAATTATTTTGTAAAAGAGATAAATGAAATAATTTTACCTAAATCATATTTTTGTAATTCTCTCAAATTATTGATTTGATTGTTTGAAGCTTGTATTGGCTTGATTGATTGATTTGAATGAAATTCAAATGGATTAAATAAATTTGATTTGGAACTAGAAAATCAAATAAGTGTTAACTAAATTTAACCAAACCAATTGAATTTAATAAATAATTGAATGATTTGGATAAGTTGGTTATGCATTGTTTGTTAATTGTGTGTTAGATAGGCTGAATAAAATTCATTAACGATTTAATAAAAAAGTTGAATGAATTGAAATTTACGTAGTTATACTTGCTAATTAATGAAATGTTATTTAAATTTCATGTAATTTTTACGTACATGATAACTTGAGTTTAGTACAAATACCATAAAGCCATGAGGATTGAAATTGATTGCATATATTGCATATATGTTGAGCTAGTACGCTTAATAGCACTCATATAAGGTATGCCTACACGAAAATATAAATTTTTGGGTTTTGAATTTTGTTTTTCAACTGCATGGGTCAATGTATATATGTTTTTTGTTCTTGCAATATTGCAGAAGTCCCTCCGTACAGTGGAGACCGTACCAATTTTTTTCCAAAATTTAAAGTGCTTGAATATTTATGGGATTTTTATTAACAAGATTGAATTGGTTTTCAATAAAAACTAACTGGGTTTGTTTAGAAAATAGAACATAATATTTCAACTGAATATATTTTTTAAGATTTAACAGGTATGTAGCATTTTTCCTACCTTAGTAATTTCGGGGATGAATTTCTTTTAAGGGGGAAGAATGTAACGACCTAGATTTTTTAACTGTTTTGTTTAAACATTTAATTTGGTTTTAAATGTTAATTTGGGAATATATATATATATGGATTTCTGTTTATTATTTAACGAAGTTGAACGTATAATTTATATTTAATTATAAACAAGCTCGTAATGTCGAGGTAGTTCGTAATATTACGTTTTGAACTTCAATTGAATGCACAAGATCCAATATAAGTCAGTATTCTTTGAAACAAAAATCATCCGAATCTATTTGATAATAATTTTCTAATAACAGAGAAAAATAAAGATTTCATCTGATAGATTTTGAGTTATGTCAAAATCAAATTTTCAAATAGTCGTTATGGAATCGTTTATATATTATAACATTTTATTTATTAAAATAAAGGGGTTTTTAATAAACTAAATATCGTTATAACCTGGAATTTGATATAAATGGTTTCTAAATAGTTATATATGCTATTGGAATGTAGTGAAGGTTGACAGAGTTTTAAAATAGTCACTTTAATATTAATTTGGCAAAAATAAGATTTTATATTAATTTATCGAGTTAAAAATAGCCATTTTTGAAATAGTCATGGATTTCAACAAAATCAGTTTCATTGGATCTGTAGTGTTAAATTATTGTATGAAAGTAAATTTCGTGGCGATCTGATATCGTATTTGGCGTTGGTAGCCATAAACGCGCAGCTATTCTGCGTAGAGATTAATTAAACAGATTTACCAGGGAGGTCCCTCTATCATAGTCGTATAGCGTACCCAGCTTTGGTTCACCATACGGTTTACCAGAGAGGCGGCCTTCCTATTTTGACTTTACCTTTACCTTTTGATGGCTCTAGGTGTCCCATCTTGAGAACTCTACCTATCAAGCGGGGCTGTCAGTCTGTTGACAGCTCGGCATTGGTTAAGTACACACAACAACTGGTATTGTCTCCTTTGAGCAATTCCACATTTTCCTCTGGTTTTTCTGCTCCTTTAGTTCTAGTGTGTCCCCTGTTACTTCTTGTCTCCCCGTTTCTTCTGTTTCTTTCTCGTCTACCCTTCTTAATAAGGATGAGATAACGATCATTAATGATTGCCTATTTGGACTTGCTAAGAACTCTTGTCCATCTCGGTCTGGTGAGTCCACTTTTTATACACCAGATCAGGGTCATGGGTCTCTTTGAGGTTTTTTATGTCCTGTGAGGCATCCGTTCACTCGTCTACTCTCTCCATGCTTCGCAGTCAGCGAGTGGTTCCTCACACTTCGTGTACCATTCGAACACGCTCTATAGTGACGTCTGAGAAGATCGTTAGCTCTGCTCGACACATGCTTTATCTTATTAGAGCCATGTGGTGTTTTTTCTCTCGTCTTATGTGTAGTCTTTCTTCTCTATGTGTGTGGTTGCTTTCTGCATTTCCTAGATGGTGAATCTCCTTTTTTGGAATGTTTGTGGTATAGGCAATGAGCGTCTATGGCTAGACTCAAGCGCATTGTTAAGAAGCATTCTATCTGTTTAGTGGCGCTTATGGAACCTTTTGTGGGTCTGGAGGAGATCACCAAGTCGGTTTTATCTCTTGGTTTCGGTTATGTTTTAGCCAATGTGTCCGACAAGATTTGGATTCTTGGTCCAAAGACGTTGTCGTCCACCCTGTTTTTGATTCCGATCAGCTTCTGTCGATAGCCTATTAATTTCCTTCCTTTACCTCCTCCTTTCTGTTTCCGCGGTCTACATTAAACGCGATAGGGTTGAGCGATTGGCCCTTTAGTCCGACATCTTCGCTCTTTCCAACTTGGGTTTTTCGGCTTTGGTTTTGGGAGGCGACTTCAATTTTGTCACCAGCCAAGCTGAAAAGAGGGGTCTGTTCGGGTCTCTCCGAAGTCTCTTTCGTCGGTTTGGCTTTTACTTGGTGTAATAACCAAGACAAGCCAAACTGGATTCTTTCTACACTTGACATAGTTATTGGATTGGAAGGATGGTTCTCCCTTCCATTCACATTCTCCATCTCTCATTTGCATCGTACCTTCTCGCATCATGCTCCAATGATTCTTCATTATTCTCTCCTTTCCCTTTCTAACCCGTCTTCTTTTCGGTTCCAAAGTATGTGTAGATCACACCACACTTTCCATAGCATTGTGGAAGACTCCTGGAACTCCCCTGTTCTTGGTTCCCCGTGTGTTGTGTTTTCTCGTAAGCTAAAGCGTCTTAAGGCTTGCATTGAGGCTTGAAACGTACTTGTTTTCAGGAATATCTTCGACCGCGTTTGGGCATCCGAATAAATTCTTGTTCTAGCAGAATTGTCTTTTGACGAGAATCCCTCTGCTGCTAACAAGGAGGCTTGCGCGCTTTCCCAACTGGCCTTCTCGTCGAAGCTTCATATTGAGCATGACTATCTTTTCCAAAAGGCGGGGATCAAGTGGATTATTGAAGGAGATACGAACTCCAAAATTTTACATTTCTCTATTCGTAAGAAAAACAATCTTCTTATGATTCATCAGATCCAGAGTCCTGACCTATCTTTGGCTCCCACGCCGAGTGAAGTCAAAGATACAATCCTATCCTATTTCCAAGCCTTTCTTGGAACTCCATTAGTGCCGGTCTCTGAATCGATCCATCTCGCTTTCATCCCTAGATTGGTCCTTCCCTCGGATACCTTTGATCTTGCCGCACATCATTCCTCGGAGGAAATTCGTCCTTGTGTATTTTCTCTTAGTAAGGACAGTGTAAGTGGGCCAGACGGTTTCAACGATGTCTTCCTCCGGAGTGTCTGGCCGATTATCCAGGCAAGTTTCTGTCTTGCCATCCAGTTTTTCTTCTCTAGTGGAGATCTACCTATGGAGTGAACTTGCACCAATTTGGTTCTCATTACTAAGTGCGAAAATCCTCATATTGTGTGGATTTTCGCCCGATTATCTTGTGCAACTTTTCTAATAAGTTTATTTCTAAGGTCCTAGCCTCTCGACTAGCATCGTTTCTCGAGTGTATTATTTCTTCTTCCCAGGCTAGGTTGGTAGAAGGACGTTTGATTATTGATAACATCCTTTTAGCCCAGGAGTTGGTATCACAGATCAATCGGAAGGTCTGAGGTTCTAATGTGGAAGTTAAGCTTGATATGGCTAAGGCCTGCGATCGCATGTCCTGGTTCTTCGTCATCAAGGTTCTGAGGGCTTTTGGTTTTCCGGAACCCCTTATTGTTATTATTTGGAGACTTATCTCCAACTACTAGTTTTCCGTTCTCAACAACGAATCAACCAACGGTATTTTCAAGGTGGGCAGAGGTTTGCGTCAAGGAGACCCCCCTCCCCTTCTCTTTTCATGATTGTTGTTGAGGCTTTTGTTCATGGTCTGCATTCACTCAGATAGCAGGGCAGATTCAAATATTTGGCATCCCTAAGGGCTGCCCTATTATTTCCTCCTTATCTTTCGTTGACAACATCATCAATTTCATTAATGGTAGTCATTACTCTATCTGTCGTCTTATTAGCCTTATTCAGCAGTACGAGAGATGCTCGGGGAAACTCGTTAACTCTGATGAGAGTTGTTTTGTTCCCATGAAAGATATGTCAATGATAAGATCTTCCTGGATTCAGACCTTCTCTGGATTCAGGCTATCTCCCTTCCTTTACCTTATCTCGATATTGTACTACACGAAGGTAGAAAGCTTAATGCCATTTTTGATCCCCTGACTGACAAAGCCAAGGGGAACATCATTCGTAGGAAGCTTAATCGAAACCTTTTCCATCATGTCCGGAATATTTAAATATGCTAGGATTTCAATTTTCATTGAAATCGGAGGTCAAATGAGGCAGTTTTCGCACAAAACTTACGGTGTAAGTTTTGTTGATAATTAAATAATATTATTTCTACCTTATTTAAACAGACCCTAATTCGCTTCATTCATGCGTCAAAATACCCTTTCCTAGTCAACGTACTCCCCAACCGCCACCTTAACCAATGAACAACCCATAAATCCCTAGTTTCTTCCTCGATCTTCTCCTAACTCGTTGATCTATCCACTAAAACTCCTATAGCAAAAATGATCAGCTCCTTGAGAGCTTTAATCTAACCCGTGGTGATCGGGTTTCGGTTATAATGGCAGCTAGTGTAGAGCTTAAATGTCTCGACATTCATTAGCATTTTACTTCCAACTGACAAGACCGAGCTTGATGAAACATAAGGTGTTGATGGAGGAACCTGCGGCACTCGGAATGGCGGAGCTCGATCGGATTCTGATGGGTCAAGGGGTGTGCGGCGTTGATGAAGGCTGTGCGTAAGTGGTTTGATATGTAAAGAAGCGAGAAGACGTTAAGTAGCAGGTGAAAACAAACAGTAATTGGCCTGAGTTTACTGAAATAAAACATGATTAACGATACTAGTTGTAATTAAGAAACAGATTATAACCTATTTCCTATTGTTATAGGTATTGAAACGGGAATGAAGAAAGATGAACATGAAAAAGCGGTTTTCAAAGACGAAGACGATGAATGAAGTGCAACAAAAATTCGGAAAATTTAGAAGTAATTAACATGACTAAACTATAATAATTAAGAATTAGTTAATTATTAATTAAAATCGTACATTATAATAGTTATAATTCTCTCGTATATCTACAGAATTGGATGAAACAAGCTACATCAGGATCGTGGTAATGAGATCTACAATTTGAAATTAATTTGGACAAAGCTAGAGATAACTGGAATTTCTAGTTAAATTTAACATTTGTTTAATTTAACTATAACAGAACAGTTTTAGCGACAAATGGAAACAAGGTGAGTATAACTCACTCAGTTTATCCCACTAATATTTTATAAGTCGGGTTTAATTTTTGTGTGTTATGGTTGTTTATTGTTGGATGATTACTGAATATATATGATATGTTGACTGAACTGATTAAATTAAATGTTCGTGTAATTTAATTGAAAGTCAATCATTATTTTTAACGATTATTTACAATTGAGGTAATTTACCTTGTTGGCTACGTTTATAATAATACAAATGTATAAACTGAATAATTGGATGTTTGAATTTCTGTTTTTGGTTTATTATTGAAATTATTGATTAAACTTTTGTTTTTATCTATTTAAATGGACAATGATAAATATATTGTCGTTTTTAATTGAAATGATTATTTTGAGGTAACCTATTTGGATGTAGGGAAAGACAGGCTGGAGGGATCCAACATGATTCCTCACTCATTTTGATAATGTTATCATATTTATTGAATATGTTTGAATGGATGTGAAATTAGATGAAATAAACCTTTGTTTCACAGTTGGGTATTTTAGTAGTCGTTTAGCATTTTTATACCAACGATAAAATAAAAAACTGTTGAATCGATTTTTAAATCGAGACTGAAATGTTTTCAGTTGTATACCTTTTTGAGACGTTGGTTACCTTTAGGCAAATCAATTAAGTTATGTTATAAAATTTATTTTTATAACCGAAGTTAGATTTTTAACTTATATTTTTATAACTTATTTAAATTAGAAGTTCTGTAGGAAAAATTATTATAAATTGTTTTATAAAATATTATTAAATAATTTATATAGCGATTTCTTATATTTTTAAGCCAGTAAATTGGAAAATTAACTAAACTGTAAATGATTAGAGATAATTGTTTTGAGAAAAACAATCTAGCGGCATTTTTAAATTAATTATAGTATGAATTAATTTAAAAGGAAGAATTAACTGACATTTTTAAGTTGACCGGGTCAACTACTTTAATTGGAATTGGATATTAGATTAAATTGTTTACAATAAATCTAATAAGTAATCATTTCTCCCAAACAGTCATTAAAATTAACTAATTATCATTGATTAATTATGTTTAAAGTGATTAGCGAATTATTTATTATTAATTAAGTAAATTATTATTTAATATTTTTAAAATGATTAATGATTGGGTTAAAATGGTTTAAAGTAAAAGATTTGCTATTTAATAAGAATTTACTAAATCTACGAATTAAGTGAAAATTAAATATGATTAAAAAGACATTGACAAAAGTAAAGGATGGCTTATAAAACCATATTTTAATGAAATAGTTAACTAAGATTTGTTTTGATATTAGAGTTAATATCGGTTTTACAGTTACAAACTCGTATCTATCTTAAGACAAGAACGTTGTTGATCAAGGTATGAGAGGTAATTAAAATACCCCAACTTGAACGATTTCACTATTATCAAGAGGTGATATTAGTTTGTAATAGTAGAAGATGTTGAAAATGGTTTATTGTTTCCATAAGTGAAATTGCAGCTTATTGCAAAATTTTGAAATATAATTGGAAATGTATATATAAGTTGAATCTTATAAAAAGGGTTATAAACGGGTTTTCTTATAACAAAAAGGATTGTTAAATGGAAGTTAAAATATCGGGAAAAGGAGTTAATTGATATGTTAAAAGAAGAATATATAGAATAAAAATGGTTTTGAAAATACTCTTATATTTAAATAAGCGGTAAATGTTATGTTCCAATTAATAAAAGATATTGGAGGCCAAGTGATGATTTATACCAAACCAGTGAATTTATTTTATTTTCATGGTTATGTGGATATTTATTTAGACAGTTAAATAACCGACTATCAAAGTTTGGCCTATTATTGATTGTTGGTACGGAAAGACCGGGGTCGAATTTATATTCGAAAACCATTCCGACCAACAACTACGTAAACGTGGAAGATATTAGAAAGGTAAAGATGGAACATTGAAGACCGTGGATCTTCATGAGCGGAAGAACTACTCGTTAAATTTCTCTGCTTTGGCCACTGGATTTATTATGACTTGTGATTCTTTCGTGATTGAAATCTTCGGATTGCAAGGACTTCTCGTTGTTGATCCTTAGGGTGATTCCTATATAGGATGTTGTAGAAGGGTGCCTCCGGTTCATCCTGTCTCTAGATGACTTGTATGGACGAATGTCTGACAAAGTATTTCCTTAAGAGTCACGTACGTTATTTTTACAAATGTACCAAGTTTAGTGACTGGGAAGGAAACTTCTCTTAGCTTAACACCCCGATTCTATTTGTGAACGTCAATTACTGATTTAATGGATCCGATGATGTGGCATTCAAAGCTATGAGATGTTCTCTGAAAGGTAATATTGACCTCAAGCCTCATCAACCGCGAAACGAAAAAAATCGGGCAGGTGTCATGGCTAAGTGGGTCATTCCCAATTATGGTGTATTGTCACCATCTACGGAAAATTCTATTTGTTCTTCTTTCATTTCTGTATCTTCCGGGAATTTCGATGGTTGCGACAAAAGCCGAAGGTTGACAATATATTCGATACACTCAAGTTGAATGAGTGGTCGGTCATGTGTGGTTGGATTGCAATATGTTCTTGTTGAACCCTACGATATTGCTCTCTAGAGGTACATTTTCGGAAGGTGGTCTCATACCTCGTCAAAGTCGGAATCCATTCTCCAATAAGCATCATGTGGTTTTTGATTATGTACTATATATATGTGGAGCCTTATATGCAAGCGTTCCGTTAAATGGTTATTTATTTGTGGTTTGATAGACACTATTATAATATCACTGGATTTTGATATATCAAAAATATTTTGGGTTATCGTAAGGTAGAAACCGTCTGTGTTTATGTGTGGACTGGTCTTACGATTATTCTTTTCTTTCAAATGATTTTTTAAAAGTTAAGCAAGTTGGATGCTATAAATTATTGAGTTTACTCACGCTGGCTCACCAAACTGATCCGTGGCATTTGTAATGCTCGGGTCAAACCAAGTTTTTACAGGTTCAGGTTAGGATGCTACGATCTTCAGAAGACATGTTGGAGGAGCCCGGACGTATTAGTATTTATTCGGCCGTGCATTGTATATGAGGACAGATCATTATAACCGTCCAGATGTATTGATTGACTGTTGTATTCTGATGAATGTAAATATTTTTTAAGTTGTTTATAAAGCTATATTTCTATTTTATTCCACTGCAATGTGAGACACCGTGTTGTGTTCTTCTTCTTCTTCTCCTATTCTAATATTTCTTTCTTTCCTCACCCTCCAATTTCTTTCGTCTAACTATCTGCTTTTTCGTGCAATTTGCGTTGGACGAAAGTGTAATTAGTCGACCCAAAAGGTACGAAAAAGTCAGGTCACTACATTTACAAAGTGGTTCCTCGGTCTCCTCCGGTACCTAAGAATTTATAGGATCAAGTAGTCTAACAAAATATGTAAAATCACTCACAGTTTCGTTCACACGTTTTGGTACCCAAACTTGTTTGTGCAACAAACCATTAGAATCTACTTTGTACCTTTAGGAACCCAAATCTATTTGGATTTAGTCAAAACATTTTATTTCCTTTTGGGATCCAATCTTGTCATGTTTAAGCACCCATGTGCATCATTTGTATCTACCTGAGTCTTTACTTGTCTGGTTGCATGTGCATGAATCTGCCATTTGCTCCTGAACCATGCGTTCATGTACTTCCTTGAGCTTGAGTTTTTGTTGTACCTCATATACATGGCCATGTTGTGGGTCCTGAGATTTCTGACCTGTTGTGTCAGTAACTTGCACACATATATATGTGCTCTTTCTAGCCATTTAGATCTTTTTGTGTAGTTGCTTTATCTTGTAAATGTGCTTGAAACCAAGTCTGAATTGGTGGAGATGCACACATGTATTTGATGTGTTGTTGATGTACTTTGTTCTGAACTTGTGCATGCATCATGCATGCTGACATGTATTCTCATGTATACATTCATGTATATATACACATATGTGTGTGTATATATATGTTTATATATATATATATGATACTTCGTATGTGCAATGTCATTTGTATTGAATTTCTTAGTTCATGGGCCTTCACTAAGATTTGACCATATTGCCCCTGGACAAAATATATGCGTATATACATACACATGTATATGTATACATGTAGCGTGCATGTTCAGTTTATATATGCGAGCACTAGAGATATTGTCTACCTTAGTGAGTCACTGTAAATATCACAAGTAGTCAGACATAGATATATGTATGTACATATCAGACCAAGTCAAGAAATATGATGAGAAACATGCCAAAAATTATGATGTAAATAAAATTTAAATGAATTTTATCTGGTAGAATTTAAATCTATTTTGTTTCAGTTTACTGTATGTGTTTCTATGACAGGTATGTATGTGACTGGACTGACAGTGAAACAATTGAAGACTAGTGTGTCAGTAAGTGAAAAATTGAATGTGAGTTTGTATAAATATACAACTGGATGAAATTTAACTAAATGAAGTGTAAATGAGTAACTGAGTTTTGTAGTGACGAACAGATGTAACAAATGAAATTAAATGTACCGTATTACAGTGAGATGTACAAATAGTGGAGTTAGAAAATATGTACTACTGAAATGTTGAAATAAAATATTATATTTAAATAAAATACTGTTTGAATATTTAAATTCTTGTGCAATAGTATTCTATTCAAATATAAATATTTATTTCTATATGTGGCGTAGTAGAATAGTACAATTGCAAATACATTATATATACAAGCGTCACGGCACGCGCATCGCGCGTGGCAACGGCACGCGCTTCGCACATGAAATTTTGTTTTTAAATTATTGTGTATTTTATGTATTTTCACATATGAATTGTGTAAATTTTGCGTAATTTATAAACTACCACTAAAGAGGACAAAAATAGGAATACCAAATAGTAAATTGACATACGAATGACATGCATGAAAGAAAATTTTTAAATATAAAACAATCAGTAGGATTAAGATATATTTCATTGATGGTGATTGCTACTTTATAAGCATGCATTAAAATAAAGGAACTGAAAATAAATTTTGCGTGGTTATTTCTCAAATATTGTGTATCTTATAAATATTATGTGAAACTGCCAAAACGCAGAAAGAGTAGCAACATAAAAAATTCGAAAGTATATCTATATAAAAAATAATGAAGATGGAGTTACACATATGCATTTATGTGTGTATTTGTACATAAATTCTTTCTGAAGAAAAATTGGTACATTTATGGTAGGTGACTATATTATGCATGTCAATGGGAGGAATAATGGCTTCATTTCTGAGGAGTCTTACATGAAAATTTCTAGCAAGTAGAATAAGCAATCAGACCCCTCCTTTAAATCGTTCTGCTTCTTACTCCTAATTACAAAACCTAGGTGCCATCGAAACCTGCAAATTGCAAATCATCGAGAAAATTAAACTGAGAAGCATGAAGCTTATTCACAAAGCTTAACAACTAAACAATAAGAACTAAAAATAAATGACTAACCTAGGGCTTTAAGCGATCTGCCACAAATACGACAAATACGATGTTGAAAAGCATTGAGCAAATCCCAATGTCTTAGGTGATGACGGCTCTACCAAACTATTCAGTTCCATCGAGGCCGGCATTAAAGCTGCTTTGGAGGTAATTTTTACATCAATTTTTTTTTAAAATACGAGTTGGTCGTATAGCGACCGTTCTTTTTTAAGTGTTTCCTAAAAATACGATGGGAAGGGGGAATGAAGAGAGAACAATGGTTGTAACACCCCATATATTCTATAACAGTATAATTCATAAATTAAAGTATAATTAATTCTAATGAAAGAATTAAGGGAAATGGCTTACGCCATTCCATTCGTCTCGGAATTCTGGTTGAGATAGAGTCCGAGTTTGCGTGAAACGGACTCCGTATGAAGGAGTTGTGATCTCCGGAAGTTTCAGAATAAATTTGAAATTTAAAAACAGCTCAGAACAGGTTTAAAATTCGAATTCGAGTTCAAACTGGGCTGGGCGGGAAAATTCCCGCCCAGTGACCAGGTCGACACTAGTGTCGACTGGGCAGTCTACCTGGCCCCCCCCAAGTCGACTGCGCAGTCGACTTGGGCGTCGACCTGCAGGTCGACTTGCCTGGTCAGCCTGACCAGGTGGGTCTGACCCTGGTTCGACTTCTGGTGTGCTGTACGGTCTGATTTCCCTCCCTGTTTGCATCTGACGGCTCAAATTAACTTGAAAACTCTATAAATACACACTAAGACTCAACTAATTCACATAAGAAAATAAGAGAGGAGTCGTCATGCTGTCAGGAAGGAGTTGATCGTAGCCGCCAAGAATCAAACTAAGAGGCAAATTAAAGTCTAATCAAATCAATCAACAAATTGCTACCCAAAGGAGAGCATCTCCAAATTCAGAAAACAGAAATCAGAAAACAAGATCTCGTCACACGTTGTAAGTATAGTGGTCTTTCAGAATTTGAATAAAATTATGATGTGATACGATGTAATTGGGAATAGAATTGTATAATTATAATGATGTAGATCTTTTGTATTGTAATGTTTCTATTGTGATTGTTTTTGGTGAATTGATTTGTGGCATAAATGGATCGATGCAAGTTTATTATACGTTTGTATATGAAAGTGATGGTAATTGCAAGTTTTGTGGCAAAGTCTATGATTAGATCCCTCTCATGTTTATGTTAATATCCCCTTTATGTTTATGTTGATATCATGGGCCATATACTTATGCAAACACATCCAAGATCTGAGGTCCTTTATGCTACATGACTCAGAACTTATGTATACATCTTAGATCCATTACAAGTATGATTAGAACTATGTTAAATGCAGTTTGGGCTACATAAACTATGCAAGTTCATGTGGAAATAGACTATATATTAGATTTGGACATTTTGGGTTAATTTACAACGTGCTAGTTTTGTGTTCAACGTTATGCCAAGTTAATATGTTAAAACCCAAGTTTGTATAAGTCTACATATGCCATCCTATGTGACACCCATTTAGTTGTATGCCAATTTTGAATGCAAGTTCACATGCTCCAATGTTTATGTTAACGCCAATTTGCAAGTTCATGCGCTACACCTTCTATGTATCATAGAAATATTATATGTTCTGAATTTCCCCTTTTCTCACGTTTGTCAAGTTGGGCTGAATTGTGTCGAGCCCAACATTAGTACGTACAAACGGAGGTAATAGCGTTGGGTGTAAAACATGATATAAATAAATATGTTGGCATGTTTGGCGCGTGCCAACGAATGTGACATTTTTGCGGTATAAATTGTTATACCCAAATTAAAAGACGACATGACATTTACATAAATAATGAAATATGTAAATCTAGAAAAGATGACATGTTTGACCCGAGGTTGGATTGAGTTGTGACATAAACCTGCCCGGACCCGCCCGGCTGTCCAGTAGTCACAACAATACCTATCCAATGTGGGTGGTTAAACATTGAGCCCAATAAAGACCCGAGGTTAGACTGAACTACGGTGTAAACCTGCCCAGAACAAACTGGCACATCCAGTAACCGTAGTGATATCTGTCTAATGTGAGTGGTCGGTGCTCTAAAGGGCTAAGGACAGGTGGTAGGGTTAAGTCAACTGAAAACACTTAACCAAAGATTCAACATTTTAACGAATACTGATGGGTGGGGGGGTTAGGTATATACATACACTTAACCACTTAACATGTTTGACTAGAAAACCCTGGTAATGTAGGGACCCGTTTCAGCAGTAACCAAATTTAGGTATCAACGGTACCCTGAAACTAGGCAGGGTGGGGCACGATTACTGGGCTGATTGTAAGCGGTCAAATAACGGCAATGTTTGGTGCACAGTGTAGGTCTAACGGTGTGCGGTCGTCCACGCACTCTGGAGAAGACAAGCAGGGCACTGGGGGCACCAGTAGTATATCCTATGTCTTCTAGTAATTGTGTCGGGGCCGCCACCATGGGTCTTGATACACCCCATGGTGGGACCAGCATAGGTATCTACACTTCTTGGGGTAGCCGTAAGACACACGTATGAGTAGGAGCCGATCTTTAGAAAACAAAAAGGATCACTTCACCCTCAGCATGGGGTGCCGGTTAGAGTAATACTAGTAAATGCAGAGATATAGTGTGGGTTCGATAGTATATTCGATTCTAGACTACACTCCCTTAGTTATGATACTATCTTGTTTTTCAGTTTATGTCTATCATATCCTTTTCTTATTCATGTACTGAAAAGTCACTAGATTTACTCAGGCTTTATGTCTGACTCCGTTTTTCTTTTCGTCTTCTTTTCTTTCGTTCCCACCCAGGTCCACAGGGAGGAAACAACTCAGCCTAGTCAGACTCTTTTGCAAGCTTGAAGACAGTAGATGTACGGTTTGGATCTCTTTGGCTTGGATCATGGCTTTGGATATCATTATGGGGATTTTGTTGCTTTATTTATGTTTTATGCTTCTTTGATAATCAAGACAGTTATGGAAATGTAATGTTTTGGAAGTATTGTAAGACAATTATGGTATGGTTTGTGTAACACGTATTTTGATGAAATAAAAGTTGCTGTTGTTTCCGTTGTTTAAAAATATGTGTATTTATATCTGTCTTGTGTATCTGTGACTTATACTTATAAACCTCCACCAAAATTAGGGCATTCCCTTTGTGAGTTACCCTAACGGAGGTGGGGTGTTTCACTTGGTATCAGAGCATAGGTTTACCAGATAAGATAAAGTTTTTGATATTATTTTCAAAAGAAAGTTTAAAGAAGCATTTTTTTTAGAAAAAGTGTTATATTTTAAAAGGCATGATCCCCCAAAGCCATGTGTACTATCTCTCTCTATCCTTCGTTTTGAATCTTTCCTTTCTGTTTCGGCATGTCTGGAGACCTTAACATTCCTGAAGGAGTACCGATACCCAGTTGGTTTAGAAGGTTCTTAGAAGCTAGGGCCGCAAATGGCGCGGGCCCGGCAGATATCCTTCCTCCCCTAGTAGCACCAGTTCCCCCTCCTGCTCCTCCCCTTGGAAATGCTTTTGCCAAAACATGCAGAGACTTCAAGTCTATGGGTGGAAAAGACTTCCATGGAACTGAACCCTTTGTAGGAGCAAGAAATTGGCTAAAGGAGACCGAGGATCTGTCTGACATCTTCGGAGTTGATGATAGGCAAAAGATACAGCTAGCAGTGTGGTTGCTCAAAGATGAAGCTTCCTATTGGTGGGAGATCACTAATGCTCAGAGGGCAGTGGAAACTTGGGATGATTTTAGGACAAGGTTCGAACTGAAATTCCTCTCCCAAGCTGAAAGGAGCCTTCAAATAGAGAAGTTCTTGAATCTTAAACAGGGAAGCATGATGGTCAGGGAGTACGTCAATCAGTTTAATCAGCTGGCCAGATTTGGGCTGGACTTAGTAAATACCCAACACAAGAAGGCGCTTCGCTTCGTCAAAGATTTGAATGAGCCTATACACAGCCTTGCCATGATCCATTTGTCCACGGGAGCGACTTATGAAAGCTTGGTGGACATGGCGTTGCTACATGAGGAAGACCACGGCAAGAAGGAGACTAAGGCTGAGGAAAAGAAAGAAGGTTTACAGGCTAAGAAGACAAACTTTAAGAAAGGAGGAAAGAACAAGAAGTCCCGTGAGAAGAGAAAGTGCCATTTCTGTGGCATAGTTGGGCATATAGAGAAAGACTGTCGGAAGAAGAAGGCAAAGATGGGTGGTTGCTTTCATTGCGGAGTGACTGGGCACCAAGCTAAGGACTGCCCAAAGAAGAAAGGACAGGGACAGAAAGCTGGATCTACTTCAGGGGGTCAAGTTCATGCTCTGACAGCAACTGCACAGGAGCGAGGTAGTAATATTTCTGTAGAAAGTGTAGTCTATCTTTATGATCATCCAGTTCACACACTTTTTGACTCCGGTGCATCACACTCCTTTATTTCATCTGCTTTAGTAGAATCTCTTCATCTAGACACTAGTATGGTTGAGGATCCCTTGGTAGTTTCAAATCCAATTGGGGGCTCCGCTTACTTGTCAATGGTTAGTTTGGGTTTGAAAATCTCTATTCTCAGTGTTGAGTTTAGTTGTAATGCCTTTGTTCTAGGCTTCTCGGGATATGGTTTGATCTTAGGCATGGACTGGTTATCTAGTAACGGTGCCATTCTTGATTGTGAGAAAAGAGTAGTTAGACTCTTGACTCGGCTTGGTTACACTCTAGAAATTTCCTGTAATCCTTTGAATGCTGTTATGCTTAGTTATCTAGAGTCGCTTGATGCTTCTGACGAGAATTTGTAGTCGGTTAGAGTAGTCCGGGAATATCCGGATGTCTTCGAGGAGGTGAAAGGCTTACCTCCGAAGCGGGAAATAGACTTTCGAATCTATCTTGTGGATAACGCAAAGCCCATAGCTTTACCTGTCAGACATATGGCTCCAAAAGAGAGAAAGGAGCTCAGTAAGCAGGTTAAAGAACTTCTTGAGAAAGGGTTCATTCGAAGGAGCATTTCAGAATGGGGTGCTCCAGTGGTGTTCGCAACCAAAGCAGACGGTTCGCTTCGCCTCTGTGTTGACTATAGGGAGTTAAACAAGTTGACCAAGAAAAATAGGCACCCTCTTCCCCGAATCGACGATTTGTTTGATCAGCTTGTAGGCGCGTCGGTTTTCTCCCAACTTGATCTAGCAACTGGGTTTCATCAGCTAAGAGTGGCTGAAGATAGTATTGATAAAACGGCGTTCAGAACCCCAGACGGTTTCTTTGAGTGGCTTGTCATGCCTTTCGGCCTGACAAATGCACCCGCTTATTTCGTGGACCTAATGAGCAGAGTGTTCAGAGAATTCCTCAACAAGTTTGTGGTTGTCTACGTGGACAATATCTTGATCTTTTCAAAAAGTGAGGAAGAGCATGCTCAACATCTGAAGGAAATCATGGATACTCTCCGAGCACATCAGCTAAAGGCAAAATTTTCAAAATGCCACTTTTGTAGAGAAGAAATAAGGTTTCTTGGGCATGTAGTATCTAAAGAAGGGCTGGCCGTAGACCCCGCGAAGGTAGTTGCGGTGCAAGACTGGAAGGCACCAAAGAATGCAACTGAGGTCCGAAGTTTTCTAGGACTAGCAGGCTTCTACCGAAAATTCATAAGGGATTTTGCGAAAATCTCAGCTCCACTCACAAGGCTGACAAAGAAGAATCTAGTGTTCAATTGGGACTTGGATTGCGAGTTGGCTTTCCAACGCCTAAAAAGGGCTCTTACAACAGCCCCAGTCCTGACTCTGCCAGACGGAAGTAAGATGTTCACAGTTTATACAGATGCATGTGGGACAGGGCTAGGCGTTGTCTTGATGCAAGAAGGGAGAGTAGTAGCTTATGGTGGAAGGCAATTGAAAGTTCATGAAAAGAACTACCCGACCCACGATCTTGAGTTAGCCGCCATCGTCTTTGCACTTAAGTCTTGGCGACATTATCTCCTAGGTGAGAAGTTTGAACTTTACACTGACCATAAATCGTTGAAATATCTTTTCTCGTAGAAAGATCTTAACTTGAGGCAACAGAGATGGATGGAGTTTCTTGCCTCGTATGACTTCGAGATTTCCTATACTCCGGGCAAGGGCAATGTGGTGGCAAACACCTTGAGTAGAAAGAAACTGACCCTAAGCCCACTCTTTGTAGAAAGGCAAAGCCTAGAGTATATAGCCAGTTTTAACTTTAGGCCCTCGTCCGATCTCGTACCGGGTTTGTTAGCATCTCTAGAGGTGCGCCCTACTCTTTTGGATACAATAGGGACTGCACAACGCGAAGACCCTCAGCTAGTTGATGGGGTTGATAAGCTAATTAGGGGTGAGACTTCTAGTCACCTCGGTAGATACTCTATCGATGATAAAGGTTGGCTGAGACGCGACGGAAGACTATGCGTTCCACAAGCAAGGGGGTTGATAAAGAAGGTTCTCGAGGAAGCACATCGTTCCAAGATGACAATACATCCAGGCGGAGACAAAATGTACAAGGACATGAAAAGAGTTTTCTTTTGGAACGGCATGAAGAAGGACGTGGAAGATTTCGTTTCTAAGTGTATGGTATGCCAACAAATTAAAGCGGAACAGAAAAAGCATGGAGGACTGCTTCATCCCCTAGAGGTCCCACAGTGGAAGTGGGATAGCATTTCAATGGACTTCGTTGATGGGCTGCCTAGGTCGAGAAGGGGCAATACTAGCATTTGGGTAATAGTGGATAGGCTTACAAAGAGCGCCCACTTTTTACCTGTCAAGAGTAGAAGGACCGCCTCATCCCTAGCGTCTCTTTACATCAAGGAGATAGTTCAACTCCATGGGATACCCTCCAACATTGTTAGTGACCGAGACCCTATCTTCACAAGCGAGTTTTGGCGAAGTTTGCAAGAAGCTGTAGGCACATAGTTATGTTTGAGCACGGCCTATCACCCCCAGACCGATGGCCAGACGGAAAGGGTGAATAGAGTTTTAGAGGATCTTTTGAGACTTTGTGTTCTTGACTTTGGAGGGACATGGGAGGACCACCTTCCCTTAGTGGAGTTTGCTTACAACAATAGCTTCCAAGCTACCATAGGCATGGCACCCTTCGAAGCATTGTATGGAAGACCGTGCAAGTCACCAACTTGTTGGTGGGAGTCTACAGATAAGGTTATTCTTGGTCCAGACATGATCAGAGAAACTTCAAAAAAAGTGGACTTGATTCGAAGAAGGATGAAGACGGCCCAAGATAGACAGAAATCCTACGCCGACAAGAGAAGGACTGACCTTGAGTTTGAGGTTGGGGACAGAGTTTTTCTTAAGGTATCTCCTCTAAGGAACGTTGTTCGTTTTGGATCCACTGGAAAGCTAGCACCGAGATTTGTAGGACCATTTCCTATCATCGAGAAGGTTGGGAAGATGGCCTATAGATTAGAGCTACCCGAAAAACTGGCCGGAGTTCACAACGTCTTTCATGTTTCTCACCTCCGGAAGTGTTTACACGAGTCTGCTGAAATAGTAGAGCCTAGCATTCTAGAAGAAGCCGAAGTGGAACGTGAAGCAATTGTGAGAAGAGTTCCAACACGCATCTTAGGAACTGAAGTGAAAAAGCTACGCAACCGCGAAGTCAAGCTCATCAAAGTTCAGTGGAGCGACGCCGAGGAAGACGCGACTTGGGAAAGCTAGAATACGCGCAGCCTACCCTTTTCTTTTTGAGGGTACATCTTTTGATCTCTCTTTTTCCCTTAAGTTATGCTTATCTTTCTTTTAGGCATATTTCCTCGGCCCTTTCTCCTTAACTCCATAGGTAGAAAACAAATGGATGCAAACATGTATTTGAAAACATGTTATGGATTATGGTTGCAAGTGGTTGCAAGTGATTGCTAGTGGTTGCTCGTGGATGCATATACACACACACCCTAGGATTTAGATCGGCTCAGTCACTTCATACTGCATATGCATATATGTATTCTCGTTCACATATGGTTGAAATTTTATATGTTATCATATGGTTATCGCATTTGTATGAATTTTTGTGCACTCATGTAGAATTATGAGTAGAAAAAAAAAATTGCATACATAATGGATTCATGGCACTTACATGATTCGCATTTAGGAGGTCAACTGAATCAGTCGACCGCCTGATTTCTGCATTAGATAGGGACATTTACACACACAATGCATATGATCATAAAGCATTAGAAGTCTTTAAGGACAATGGACACCTATGTTTGTTGGTTGAGTAGATGGACGATTGGATGGTAGGATATACATTCTTCCTAACTGGAAGATTTCGGGGACGAAATCCTTTTAAGTGGGGGAGAATGTAACACCCCGTATATTCTATAACAGTGAAATTCATAAATTAAAGTATAATTAATTCTAATGAAAGAATTAAGGGAAATGGCTTACGTCATTGCGTTCGTCTCGGAATTCTGGTTGAGATAGAGTCCGAGTTTGCGTGAAACGGACTCCGTATGAAGGAGTTATGATCTCCGGAAGTTTCGGAATAAATTTGAAATTCAAAAACAGCTCAGAACAGGTTTAAAATCCGAATTCGAGTTCAAACTGGGCTGGGCGGGAAAATTCCCGCCCAGTGACCAGGTCGACACTAGTGTCGACTGGGCAGTCGACATGGCCCCTCCAAGTCGACTGCGCAGTCGACTTGGGTGTCGACCTGCAGGTCGACTTGCCTGGTCGGCCTGACCAGGTGGGTCCGACCCTGGTTCGACTTCTGGTGTGCTGTACGGTCTGATTTCCCTCCCTGTTTGCATCTGACGGCTCAAATTAACTTGAAAAATCTATAAATACACACTAAGACTCAACTAATTCACATAAGAAAATAAGAGAGGAGTCGTCATGCTGTCAGGAAGGAGTTGATCGTAGCCGCCAAGAATCAAACTAAGAGGCAAATTAAAGTCTAATCAAATCAATCAACAAATTGCTACCCAAAGGAGAGCATCTCCAAATTCAGAAAACAGAAATCAGAAAACAAGATCTCGTCACACGTTGTAAGTATAGTGGTCTTTCAGAATTTGAATAAAATTATGATGTGATACGATGTAATTGGGAATAGAATTGTATCATTATAATGATGTAGATCTTGTGTATTGTAATGTTTCTATTGTGACTGTTTTTGGTGAATTGATTTGTGGCATAAATGGATCGATGCAAGTTTATTATACGTTTGTATATGAAAGTGATGGTAATTGCAAGTTTTGTGGCAAAGTCTATGATTAGATCCCTCTCATGTTTATGTTAATATCCCCTTTATGTTTATGTTGATATCATGGGCCATATACTTATGCAAACACATCCTAGATCTGAGGTCCTTTATGCTACATGACTCAGAACTTATGTATACATCTTAGATCCATTACAAGTATGATTAGAACTATGTTAAATGCAGTTTGGGCAACATAAACTATGCAAGTTCATGTGGAAATAGACTATATATTAGATTTGGACATTTTGGGTTAATTTACAACATGCTAGTTTTGTGTTCAACATTATGCCAAGTTAATATGTTAAAACCCAAGTTTGTATAAGTCTAATACGCTATCCTATGTGACACCCATTTAGTTGTATGCCAATTTTGAATGCAAGTTCACATGCTCCAATGTTTATGTTAACGCCAATTTGCAAGTTCATGCGCTACACCTTCTATGTATCATAGAAATATTATATGTTCTGAATTTCCCCTTTTCTCACGTTTGTCAAGTTGGGCTGAATTGTGTCGAGCCCAACATTAGTACGTACAAACGGGGGTAATAGCGTTGGGTGTAAAACATGATATAAATAAATATGTTGGCATGTTTGGCGCGTGCCAACGAATGTGACATTTTTGCGATATAAATTGTTATACCCAAATTAAAAGACGACATGACATTTACACAAATAATGAAATATGTAAATCTAGAAAAGACGACATGTTTGACCCGAGGTTGGATTGAGTTGTGACATAAACCTGCCCGGACCCGCCCGGCTGTGCAGTAGTCACAACAATACCTATCCAATGTGGGTGGTTAAACATTGAGCCCAATAAAGACCCGAGGTTAGACTGAACTAAGTTGTAAACCTGCCCGGAACCAACTGGCACATCTAGTAACCGTAGTGATATCTGTCTAATGTGAGTGGTCGGTGCTCTAAAGGGCTAAGGACAAGTGGTAGGGTTAAGTCAACTGAAAACACTTAACCAAAGATTCAACATGTTAACGAATACTGATGGGTGGGGGGTTAGGTATATACATACACTTAACCACTTAACATGTTTGACTAGAAAACCCTGGTAACGTAGGGACCCGTTTCAGTAGTAACCCAATTTAGGTATCAACGGTACCCTGAAACTAGGCAGGGTGGGGCACGATTACTGGGCTGATTGTAAGCGGTCAAATAACGGTAATGTTAGGTGCACAGTGTAGGTCTAACGGTGTGCGGTCGTGCATGCACTCCGGAGCAGACAAGCAGGGCACTGGGGGCACCAGTAGTATATCCTATGCCTTCTAGTAATTGTGTCGGGGCCGCCACCATGGGTCTTGATACACCCCATGGTGGGACCAGCATAGGTATCTACACTTCTTGGGGTAGCAGTAAGACACACGTACGAGTAGGAGCCGATCTTTAGAAAACAAAAAGGATCACTTCACCCTTAGCATGGGGTGCCGGCTAGAGTAATACTAGTAAATGCAGAGATATAGTGTGGGTTCGATAGTATATTCGATTCTAGACTACACTCCCTTAGTTATGATACTATCCTGTTTTTCAGTTTATGTCTATCATATACTTTTCTTATTCACATACTGAAAAGTCACTAGATTTACTCAGGCTTTATGTCTGACTCCGTTTTTCTTTTCGTCTTCTTTTCTTTCGTCCCCCCCCCTAGGTCCACAGGAAGGAAACAACTCAGCCTAGTCAGACTCTTTTGCAAGCTTGAAGACAGTAGATGTACGGTTTGGATCTCTTTGGCTTGGATCATGGTTTTGGATATCATTATGGGGATTTTGTTGCTTTATTTATGTTTTATGCTTCTTTGATAATCAAGACAGTTATGGAAATGTAATGTTTTGGAAGTATTGTAAGACAATTATGGTATGGTTTGTGTAACACGTATTTTGATGAAATAAAAGTTGCTGTTGTTTCCGCTGTCTAAAAATATGTGTATTTATATCTGTCTTGTGTATCTGTGACTTATACTTATAAACCTCCACCAAAATTAGGGCATTCCCTTGTGAGTGACCCTAATGGAGGTGGGGTGTTTCAATGGTGATGAACAAAGGGTGGTGAAAATGAGGAGAGAAATGTGAATATGAATGGAGATTTTGAACAATATTTAAAGCGGTGTATGGTTTGTTCTAGAAATGTCGCATTTGTAGGTAGCGGGTGAGTATTTCTGAGCCATTAAAATGCAGAAGATGCTATTTTTTAGCTATGAATAAAACATTGTAAGACGGATGCTATTTTTTCGGGCTTAGCGAAATTTTAGTTATTTATTCCAATTATTAGTACCATCTATATTTGAAATTGAATTGGATAAAAATTCCATATAAGGAATTGAAAAATCAACTATCATCATTGGTATAGTGCTAAATTTGCTTTCTAACCGTATAAGAAATTGCCATATATCCACGTCAATAGAAATTTCTATATATGGAAAATAAATTGAATTAGTATATCTATATGAAAAATATAAACGACCTTAGTTCTAATTTTAAACACAAATATGTTTATACATATATAATAGTATCATGTATACATATAATAAAGGTTTGAAGCAAACTATTTTGGAATGTAAAAAATTTAATTGCATAATAAAAACCTGAATGGATGCAGTAAATTACGCATGGAAATTCGTAGCATTAGAACCAATGAAAATGCATAAACTAAAATAAATAGCAAATAAATCAAAGAAACTGCCCTAAACTTAGCACCTAAATATTGTTTAAAAAAATTTGTCATTGATATAGTGCCAAATTTGCTTTCTAACCATATAAGAAATTGTCATATATCCACGTCAATATTAATCTCTATATATGGAAAATAAATCGAATTAGTAGATCTTTATTAAAGCAAACAGATTTGGAATGTAAAAAATTTAGTGGCATAATAAAAACCTGAATAGATGCAGTAAATTACGCATGAAAATTCGTAACATTAGAACCAATGAAAATGCATAAACTAAAATAAATAGCAACTAAATCAAAGAGACTGCCCTAAACTTAGCACCTAAATATTGTTTAAAAAAAATTGTCATCGATATAGTGTCAAATTTATTGGATCCCGCTATATGAGTATTTTGACTATGACAATTATAAACATATATTATCGACTAACTCTGTATTGTAGGAAGACAACATGTCCGACGATCAGATTCAAGAACACAAGATTGAATGATATAATATGTTGTAAGAATTTGGTAGTCCTAGAATTTTATGTTAAAGTCTTCCTTGATGATCACACACACAAAAAGTGTATATATATATAGTTTTCTAATTTAAATAAGGCAAGGAATAGACAAGAAACAGAAAACAGATGTCTGGTCTGAAAAATTCAGACGTCTGTTTGCTGAAACAGAATGTTTTTAAATACAATATTCAGACGTCTGGTTGATATATTTCAGACGTCTGAAATGCTCCCGAAATACACTATTTCCTTTCTGACTTGATTTTTAAAAATAAACAGACATCTAAATTTTATTTTCAGACATCTGAATTTCGAAGAGTTGCATCTAGGAATGGCAATGGGGCGTGTTTCGGGTCTAAACCCGGCTGACCCACCCCTGTTTTGACCCATCAAAACCCGCCCCATCGGGTCATCGGGGCGGGTAGACCCGGACCCGGTTCAAAATTGTTCGGGTCTTGGGGCGGGTATGGGGTTTGGTCAACCCGCCCCAACCCGACCCGTAGCTCTTAATTTCAGTTATAATGTGTGACTCTGTGACCGTATTATACGTGAAATGCTGTAATTATAACGTGGCCCAGTTAAAATACACACGCATGCAGCCCATTCTTTTCGTGTTGCCGCTTCTAACTACTCATAGTTCGCACTTTCTCTATCTAAAGAAGAGAAACCCTAGCCGGCGCCTACATACAGTAATCTCATGATTATTGATTGCAATCTCCATCCCCAAGTCTTCGGTTTTCCATCAAAATACCGATCGTGAATCTCAGTTTTTAATTTCCAGTAAAAGCTCGAAGCAAAGCTGCGGGGTTATATTATTTTCATTGCGGATTCTGATTTAATTATATAATCGTAAGTTTACTTTTTTGTTTCTTAATTTGTAATGCTAGGCTATTATTTGATTCTTAGTAATTTAGATTTTAACATAAAACTTCAGATGATATCCTTTGCCTTGTTGGATAATAATGAATCAATGATTAAACTAAGACACAATTAGTTTGTTGCTTGTAATCAGTTTTATTTTACTGTGAATATATTCAGTTTAAGTGTAAACAAGAGTTAATTAGTGCTAGCGTTTTCTTTCATCTAGCCATGTTGCATAACAGAGTTTTATTCAATTTCATGTGCCAGCGTTTTCTTTCATCTCGGTTTTCAGTTTAAGTGTAAACAAGAGTTTTATAAGTGCCAGTTGTCATCTCTATTATCTAATAGCCCTGTAATGCATTATAAAATAATAATTAACAATTAGTTATTACTCGGTTTAAATAATATATGTGTATTTCTTTACAATCATCTGTCTATTTTGTTGTAACATTTTTTATGCTGATTTCATAATGCAGTTGCAGTTAATGCCGTATGTAAATAAAAAACTATAGTCTCATTCATGTACCAATCACAACTTTTGGAATACTGGATTTAACACTCTGCTTCTTCACTTTAAACGAAAGAAATTACGCTTTCTACATGAAGATGTGTTAGTCTGAGCAAGGTGATCTTCAAATGTTTATGAAAGAATTAGTTTTGAGCTGTGAATTTATCTGATTCAATACTGTGTTGATGAAGTATAAAACTAATTTAATGTCCAATATTCATTTATAATCCCTTTTGTTCAGGGCTAGAAGCACAAGGATATCAACTTAATATCTATTATGCTATATCATCTTTTTCCAAGCATTTCCTGCTTTGTATTCATGTTTTGAACTTTCGTTTCCTCTGTTATTTTTTAGGTGTATTCATATATACAAACACAAAAATGCATACTTCAGATCCATATAATGGTTGGCATGAATATTCATCGCACTAATCCATATATTTTTCAGGTTGTTGTAAATGAAATCTTGGTTGGTGCTGGTGCAATAATGAAGCTTGACACTGACTTTTATTTTGTTTAGTCATTGATATTCTGCATTGTAGTTGATATGTATGTGTTATATTACCTTTCTACATTCTATTTGCTGCAGTAATTTCCATGTATGTAAGAATCTTTGTAGTGATGCACTTGTGCCAGTAAGATGAATAGTATGTAGTGTATGCTCTTTTGTTTCATTAAAGTGCAGTGGACGTTTATATTAAAATGCAGCTTTATTTTGTTATCATGAATGCATGCATATTCTTAAGTCTCTGAATACACTATTTGGATTTTAAACCGGGTTTGGGGCGGGGCGGGTCTACCCGTGACCCGTACGGGTCATGGGGTGGGGCAAAAATTAGGACTCGTGCCAGGTCTATGGGTCGGGTACGGGTCATGAGTAAAAAAGTTTGGGGCGGGTCTGGGGCACGTGAAACCCGCCCCAACCCGCCCCATTGCCATTCCTAGTTGAATCCTTTAAGAAGAGACACAACTATATAATCCATATCTCTTCATCAAAACTCTTCACGCTCAGTTGTATCTTTTTATATATTATAAATAGAGAATTGCTTAGATAATCTAATCACCGAATTTTATTCTAATTCTCTCTATCTTATTCAAAGCTCTCTAAGTTCTAAAAAGCTATCTACTTTCATACTTGAGACTTTTAAACTTCCATATTCCTTCACGCACTTCACGGTTATCATCAAGGAAAGGCTATAGGAAGGGTGTACTTAATATTCGACAATCTGTGTTATCAAGAACACAAAAGAGTCAACAATTATTCTGTATTAGTGAAGACCTCTTCAGTGGTTGAGGCAAGAAATCCCGTTCAGTGGTTCGGGTAATTATGAACCTATTCCTCCGGGTGAAGTGAGGGTTTTAGTGTTAGTAAAATACCAGAAGTGAGTTTGGGACTGGACGTAGGACAGTGGTCCGAACCAGCATAAATCGACTATGTGATTTACTGCTTACTACTCTACCATATACATTATATCTTATACTCCATTCTATACGATCTTACCGCTGTATAGACTCTACAAAATTTGCTTTCTAACCATATAAGAAATTTTCATATATCTGCATTAATATTAATCTCTATATATGGAAAATAAATTAAATTAGTAGATCTTTATGCCAAATATAAATGATCTTAGTTCTAATTTTAAACACAAATATGTTTATATACATATAATAGTATCGTGCATCATATAATAAAGGTTTTAAGCAAACTGCTATGGAATGTAAAATTTTAATTGCATGATAAAAATTTGAATGGATGCAGTAAATTACGCATGGAAATTCGTAGCATTAGAACCATTGAAATGCATAAACTAAAATAAATAGCAACTAAAATGAGAAGGGATTAAAATTTGCAATGAAACCTGTTTAGAGATCCTCTTTTTTAGCGATATCAAAGAGGTTGTTGAAAAGTTTTATTAGATCCTAATTTAAGTGACATTTAATGCCTAATTTATTGGGGATATTAGGTTAAATAATAATTTTATATTTATATATTTAAAAGCTCATACGTAAGGGCATTTTGGGAAGTTAATGGTCGGACCAAAACTTTGTGCTACTAAGAGAATTATTAATAAAGATATATATATATATATATATATATATATATATATGTGTGTGTGTGTGTGTGTGTGTGTGTGTGTGTGTGTGTTTATTATCATCAAACAAATATCATATTGTTATATACAACAGTTTGAATGTTATTATTTTTCCTAGTGTGGTTTGAAATTGTAGTGTAGTCCTTATTAGCTCCAGTACTCTAAGGTAGGTTTAGCAGTGGTAGATCCACTTTGAAAACGTCTTTAGTGGACTATCTACCTTAAAACCAAAGATGTAGTACGTTGATAAACTGTCAATCTCTTGTAATATTGTAATTATTATTTGTTGTATTAATAAGTGTTTATGGCCCTTTAAAAACCGGTCAGCTCTGCCAAAAAAAAAAAGTACAAAAGATAGCACAAGAGGGTAATTATAAAAAATGCAGGTAGTAGATGGAGAGGTTAACATATAATTACAAATTGAATAATCAATTTCAATAAAGACTTGCATGCACTCAAAACCTCTAATTAATTGACCACACAATTTAGGGTGTACGGAAGAAAAGGATAATGGTGGATGCTCTTTCACATTCACACTCCACTTTAATATGAAAATTTAAATAGGCTTCAGGATGAAGGTTGTTTGAAGATAGAGAATTAAATTCCCGATTGTCTTGAAACATTTTCAAATGTCTATGATTCGATTGCAGTGCAAATAAAAAATGAAGATCTTGATCTCTGTACGTTTCCTCCTTTACTTAATTCTTCAAGCCTAATCATTTATTTCTTTATATTACAAAATCAATGAATTTATAAATATACTTCTTTCCTCATTTATAAATCTATTGATTATGTAATCAATATGTTTTCTTTTGAAATATCATTTCAAATATTTTCGCGTATAGCATAATTGATTGATTGAATCAATCAATTAATTTTTTTCTTTTTTAAACAAATATTTGAACGACATATATTCTACGAGTTTTACAATAAGTTATTATGAAACTTACTAAAAGAATTTCTAGCAGTAACTTTTAACTAATTTTACTTATTGATTATTAAGTAGAATCGTTGGGTTGCAAGTTGACTTTTAAATTAAATAATCAAAAAAATTATTACTAATTACAAAATATGTTAGTAAGCCATAAGCCCCATAACAAACAAATTATTATTTTCATTTGCATTAATTAACATACAGCATTTTTGTTCTAGAAGCCAACTACTTTTTATACAAATTAAATAACAATCTTTTCACACCTGATTTTTGAAACGTAGTTGAATAGAAAAGTCAAATAAACCTAAAGCATACTAATAATTTCTGGTAATCGAAATTAGGCTTAAAAAACATGCATATATGCAAACAACAGAGCATAAAGTGTGCATATCCTTTATTATATGTATATATAATATATTTCCCCATCTTTGACTTCATATAATATTTCAATTAAACGGGGCTATATATTATAGCAGGCGATCTCAAAACGAGCATCCTGCAAACAAATGCGCAACCCGGCGTTCATTTAAACAGCAAATCGAATAACTCATCTATTTTATTTCTTCCAAAAAGGAGAGGAAAATAATGGAGAGTTTCCTAAAGAAGAATTTTGAAGTGCCACCCAAGAATCCATCCGAAGAAGTTCAACGGAAATGGAGGAACGCCGTCGGAAAGATCGTCAAAAATCCGAGAAGACGATTCCGTATGGTTCCGGATCTGGATAAGCGATCCGAAACTTTAGCCAAAAGGAAAAAGATTCAGGTCCATATTTATATTATAATCATAGCATAAAAAGTTCTGGATTGATTTTTAGCTTTCCGGTTGATTTTTACGTGTCGAATTTCTTCTGGCTAACCTAGAAATTATGGGTACCTCCGTACTGGTGTTGAGGATGTGTGATGTGACTGCTTCGTGTTTGTGTAATCGTTGAATATATGAGTTGATGTTCTATCTTCCACCAGCAAAATTTTCACTCCTTAACGCGTACACTTGTAAAAAAAAAAAAAAAAAAAAAAAAGATAAATCTACTATCTACAAATACATGCATTTAATGCTGATTCATGTTCCTATTGCAAAGTATATGATCTAATATATTCATTAGTCCTGTTTTTAATGCCTATACCATATAAAACTCTATAAAGGATTTGTTTGGTTCCATAAGTAAAGAAGACTTTTATATACTTTCATTTATTGGGGCCACTAATTTAAGGTATTTGCTGACAGGATGACTCCTCGGGCTTATAAAAGAAAAAAGAAAAAAAGAAAAAAAACACTTTTTTTTAAGAAGATAAGGTTAAATACCATTTATCTTCTGTATCTCCCGATATTTGTTTCTTGTAGAAACTAGTTATACAGCTACTATACTAGACACCGGAGCCCATAAAATTTGTAATCTTTCTTGCTTGTTTCTTATGTACTACTAAAAGTCTTGCCAGATTATTTGTAGATGATAGGATGCTATTAACGGCACCATCCATTATTATAACCATCATCATAATGCAAGCACCACTGATTTTTTTATCGCACATTTAGAGAGGGAACCAGTAGGACCGCACTGATGGGTTCCATGAACCCTTTCTCTGTCTAAGTGGAATCACGCCCGGATAAGTATGATGTTCAGTAATATCAATATAAAAACCACAGTGAGCAAAAATGTTGTGGATAGGCGAGCCCTTTTGGGCCGAGTGCGAGTTTGTTCACACCAAAAAAGTGGTGTGAACAAAACTCCGGCCCCTGATTGGTGGAAATCAGAAGAGCCCATATGGGTCTCTCTGATTTCCACCAATCAGGTGCTAGAGTTTTGTTCACACCACTTTTTTGGGTGTAAACAAGCTCGTACTGCTTTTGGGCCTGCTTGTCTTTTATTTGTGTGAATGGCCCGCACATTTACGTGGAATATCTGACTACTCTTTATTTTATTTTTAAGCTTGGGTTGTTGTTAGTGACATGGGTAGCAAAGCTATTGATATCCGATCTACTGTTATGAACGAATATTAGATAGTAATGATATTCACTAACTATTGATAAATCAAGAAAATAAACTGAAATTTTTAATTAGCATTTTTCTAATCTCGTTACTTGTCAAAGTGGTAAAAAATTAAAAATATTATGATTACGATGATGTATAGTTTTGAATGTTTAATATACATCTAATGCATATATGATATGAACTTGAGCTTTGAACCTACACCACTATTATCATAGTGCAAGTCCTTAACCATTGGATCTGCTTTTCAAGTTCTAATACAGATAAATTTCAAATATTTTGGTTTTCTATTGACTGCTCTAGTCTCGTATACGTATACCTCACAACGCAAGCATATGTCTATCGATTTCGATTTAAAAAATAATCCACTGCAATGTACAGTAACTGATGACAAAAGTATAATCTACAACTTTGATTGAGGTACGTTTATTGATATTACAATTTATGACAAACATTCTTTCTGTGTTACCCTCCATAGTAAGTTGTAAATAAAGATAGGTAATGGTACTTGTGCATTTGTGGACAAATGCAGAAGTATGTTTTATACTGGATGATTACATTGATGGACAAAAAAGCCATTTGTGTCAGTAAATTCATGTACCTACGTCAACTTTGACAATAATTATGGCAAGTAGGCACCACCTGATCACTACGAGTTTGTTGACACACTTTTCTTATGTGTCATGGTGACTCCTCAATGTGATTGGTGGAAATAAGGAGGACCCATATGGGCCCCCCTGATTTCCACCAATCACAGCCCGGAGTCACGGTGACACACATGAAAAGTGTGTCAACAAACTCGGATTTCCACCTGATGACACTTAGATGTCATAATAATGGTTGTTGGTAAAGCCGGTGCATGCTGCATTGTTTTGAAAATATTTTTGATTCGGTAATTAAAACCAACATATTTCAGTTCAATGTAGTCAAAAGACGAATTTTGATGGATTGAATGCATCTCAAACAGCATAGCACTTCTAAATGCCGCATCATTTCAGCTACAAGTTCTGCTTCTTTCCCTCCCTCAATCCAATAAAAACTTGTGCTTGTAGTTGATGTGCTTTTGCGGTGCTGTAAAGCACAAATATTGTAGAATGCTTCTCTATATTCGGTGACATACCTAATTAATGGCTTGTAAGGATTGTGAACCCCATTAGATTTTAAAAGAAAATTTTATCTTTTACCGATAACTTTATCTACCTATTTCTACCGTCTGTACATTTACAGTTTTACGGGTGCTCGTGTCATCCTTTATTTATTCGAATACCATACGTTAACATACTCTATCTAGCAATATCGTACACCAAAAAAGGTAGTTTTATTGGTTTAATTTGCATTTCTCTATTATCTTCTCGTGATATTGTGAAAATTAAGTAAGATTAGTTTTACTTTATATTTATGTATACTTTACATAAACTAAATTAAAAATTTTAATATTACAAATATATTAGTTTTGTTTCTATGTTTCATCCTCAACTTTGAAACAAATAAAGATTTAACACTTCCAAAATACACATATCGAAGGATGTTCTTATGGTGAATCTTGGTTAGAGTGATATTCAAAAACAAAAAATTGATGTGACATTTCGATAATTATGCTATGTGATGATCCATTATATCAAATGCTAATATATATATTTTTGAGGCATTTAGTATTAACATATTGTTATAAATTTAAAAAATAAAATAACAAACGCCAACCTTCCCCTCTTTCCAATTTCTCTCTCCCTCACTGTATGAAATTTTTACAAATATTGAAGATCAAATCATAATGTTTTCTTCTTTAAAAAGCAATGGTAACTTAAGCACAGTACATGATTAACAAGTTCGATTCACATATTCCCAACAAATCACAATCATTCCTTATTTGTATAAAATTTAAGTGGTGGAATCCACACTTAAATAAGTGATGTGATTTCGAAGGAAAGGGGTGAATGGAGGACCTGATCTTCCAATTAACTAACTGTGAATTATGATATCGCTGAAAATAACTAAATAACTACCACCGGCCTAAACATGTGATTATTCTAATGTCCACATCAGCTACCTTCGTGTGAAGTTTCCAGGAAAGTTCGTTCTAGGTATAAAATTATATTTAACGCGGCTTACGAGTCCATTTTGGCTCCACTTGCATCCATCCCTATCTTTGATGTTAGTAATTTAAACGTCTGTATCAACTCCTTCACTATAATCTAAGGAAAGTTACTCTCCCTTCCCATCTCCATTTAAAGTTTCCTAGTTGAAAATATAGTAATGTTTTGGATGGTTGCATGACGACATAGATGACTGTTTAGTTTGCTATTGGGTTCCTATTCAAAGTCTTAAATAAAATTCATTTTCATTGGCTTCTTTGTGGGACCCAAGTTTTGTAAACTATGCAGCATGATCGCTTATCATTATTGATACTCATTTACATTTACGTGAAAGTATGATACTGTGCACATGTTTATTCTTTTAGCGTCGCGCACAGTTAACAACGGTTTTGATAATACAAGTTATTTGTTATTGCTTTAAATTGCATTTCCCTCCCATCTGCTTGAGTTTTTTTTCTTTCCTTTTTTAAATTAGGTACTTATATATACAATTTTGGATAATATATATCATACTACCATGACAAGTGGATCCGGCCGAATCAAAGACATGACCTTTTTATTCTGCCTCTCAAGGCCTTAACCAATTGAGACCTCTCAATGCCTTAACCAATTGAGACAATGATGCATATCAACATCTTGCTATAATGTCATAATGAAGTAAGGTTAGTTTTAGTTTATATTTATATAATTTACGTAACATAAATTTAATTTTTAATAAGACAAATCTATTATTTTTGTTTCTATATTTCATTCTCAACATTGAAACTAATAAAGATTCGACACCTAACAAAATATGCCGATCGAAGGATTTTCTTGTAAACAATTTTGGTTAGCCGTGATATTTAAATAAAATAAAATTGATGTGACATTTTGAATATTATGTTACTTGATGATTCTTTTCATGGTTTATATCAAATGCTTATATACATATTTTGGTGCTGTAGGTGCATTTAGTATTAACATACTGTCAGAAATTCAAAAAATAAAATAACAAAATTTCCGCTTCAACTCTGAAATCTCTGCATACGCCCCTATGTGTACATACATGTATAAATTTGTGTGACCCAAAAAAGTGCAATTGTATTGATCAAACCTTGCCCATTTGTTACTATGAGGTAGGGGTTTGACTAAGAACTTGCGTGCTTATGGTGCTTTTTAGGAATCATATTCTCCTTTCAAACTTCAATTCAAGTCACATTTTCTTTCGGTAGATTCTTTACGCATTCGAGTGGAATTTTCAAATGAAAACATTATAAGTGGGTAGGTTGAGAGTTGACTAAGACAACTTTTTAATTTCACGGGCACATTCCTTCAAATTGATTGACCAGCTGAGTCAGTCGTGTCCTTAGGATTCGAGAATGGACTTGAGTTGTGATTCGAAAACTTCGGTTTCTGAATCTTATTCATGTAGAAATTTAGAAATTATTATTGTACTGATGAAATTGGTATCTAGACAGCGTGTAAATATTAGGTGGCGTATAAATGTCTTTAAATGATTATTCTCTTCTACGAAATGTTCTTTATTTCAACAATGTTTCACATATACTGTAATGTTCTTTGTTATTCTTCCCACTTAACGTGTTATACTGTATAGACTCCTCCACCGTAGTATAAAAGAACACACTTCACAAGATCAGTGTTGGAACTCAAACGTTACGGTGACTTTTTTTGGAGCATGCATGTTGTATTTCAAATGAAGAAGTTTGGTGACATGAAAAAAAATCAAGTTATTTCCATAAAATATTATCAAATGGACGTACAGTTTTCCTCAAAAAGTTCAATTTTTGACATGCACTACACCTGCATGTTACAATACTGCAAATCCCAATTCATAAACGGTGCTACTTTTAAATGCTTGTGCGCATTTTTTTAACTTGGCTATGATCATCACATACAAAGAAAATAACATGTCCTCGACATTTTGGGATAAAATTTGGTCAACTGAAATTAAACATATCATCTGCAGGGTATTTCTCGGTGACATTCCACATATATAGATTGTCTTCTGTAGATTGGACAATTACATTTTTGATGCAGGATAAAATGACAGATATTATTTGCATTATAAGTTTTCCACCGTGTATATACGTGAGATCTAATCTAGTATAATTTCTATTGTATAGGAAAAGATTCGGGTTGCGCTGTATGTACAAAAGGCAGCCCTTACCTTCATTGATGGTACGTAAAATTCTTTGTGATAATCACTATCTAATGTATAATTTGTAATCCGATTTTGTTCCATATACATATGATGATATTTATTGATCTTCTTTTGATGCAGCTGCTAGTAAAATTCACTATCAGCTGACAGAAAAGGCTAAAAAAGCGGGATTTTCTATCAGCCCAGATGAATTAGCATCTATTTCACGTGGGCATGATATCAAAACACTAAAGGTTCATGGAGGTGTCAATGGATTATTAAGCAAAACATCTGTGTCCCCGGATGATGGCATTAAGTCAAGCGAACTTCCTATCAGACAAGAAATCTATGGATTGAATAAATATGTCGAGAAGCCCTCGAGAAGCTTTTGGATGTTTGTCTGGGATGCATTGCAAGATTTAACTTTGATTATTCTTATGATATGTGCAGTCATGTCTATCGGAGTCGGCCTTGCAACTGAAGGATTTCCTAAAGGTATGTATGATGGCATGGGAATATTACTCAGTATATTATTGGTTGTTATAGTCACTGCTTGCAGTGATTACAAGCAGTCTTTACAATTCAAAGACTTGGATAGAGAAAAGAAGAAAATTTCCATTCAAGTAACTAGAGATGGTTTTAGACAAAAAGTGTCTATATTTGACTTGGTTGTCGGAGATATAGTTCATTTATCAATAGGAGACCAAGTTCCTGCTGATGGTTTGTACATATCTGGGTACTCACTTCTAATAGACGAATCAAGTTTATCTGGAGAAAGCGAGCCCGTTTATATCACGAAAGAAAAGCCATTTCTTTTGGCAGGGACTAAAGTGCAAGATGGATCTGCTAAAATGCTCATTACATCAGTTGGTATGAGAACCGAATGGGGAAGATTGATGGAAACCCTAAGTCAAGGCGGTGAAGATGAAACACCATTACAGGTTAAATTGAATGGTGTTGCAACTATTATTGGGAAAATTGGTTTGGTTTTTGCCTCGTTAACTTTCATTGTTCTGCTGGCAAGGTTCTTAATAGATAAGGCAATACATGGTGGCTTGCTAAAATGGTACCCAGATGATGCGCTGGTTATATTGAACTATTTTGCAATTTCAGTTACTATAATTGTTGTCGCCGTTCCTGAAGGATTACCATTAGCAGTGACATTGAGTCTTGCATTTGCTATGAAGAAATTGATGAATGATAAGGCTCTTGTTAGGCATTTATCAGCTTGTGAAACTATGGGATCTGCTGAATGTATATGCACGGATAAAACAGGAACTTTGACCACTAATCATATGGTTGTCGATAAGTTATGGATATGCGAAGAGTCGAAATCGTTTAAGGTTAAAGAAACATCCAACGCTATGAAATCAATGATTTCGGATAAAGCATTAAGCATTCTTTTACAATGCATATTTCAAAACTCTGGTTCTGAAGTTGTGAGAGGGAAAGATGGAAAACAAACTATTATGGGAACACCTACGGAAACAGCATTACTAGAATTCGGTTTGGATTTGGAAACTGCAGTTGGCAATAATCAACATAACGATTGCACAAAGTTAAAGGTAGAACCTTTCAACTCGGACAAGAAGAAAATGTCAGTTCTTGTATCATTGCCCGGTGGGGAAGTCCGAGCTTATTGCAAAGGTGCTTCAGAGATCGTATTACAAATGTGTGACAAGCTCATCGATTCTAATGGTGATACATCACCTTTATCTGAAAAGAAGACAAAAGAAATAATGGATGTGATTGAAAAATTTGCTTGTGAAGCTCTAAGAACCCTATGCTTGGCAGTAAGAGAAATGGGAAACGGATATGATGGTGAGATTCCAAGTGATGGTTATACTTTGATTGCTGTTTTTGTCATCAAAGATCCTGTGCGCCCTGGTGTGAAGGAAGCAGTCGAGGCCTGTGTTGCTGCTGGTATTAAAGTGAGGATGGTAACTGGTGATAATATCAACACTGCTAAAGCCATTGCTAGAGAATGTGGGATATTGACAGACGATGGTATCGCTATAGATGGTCCTGATTTTCGAAACAAAAGCCCCGAGGAGATGCGGGAAATCATACCAAAAATTCAGGTGTGATTCACTATAACTCCTCATGATATGATTTTATCTTTTATTATTATTATTTTTCAACTTATATAAGGATTGTTTATAAATTCAACAGGTAATGGCGCGATCTTTGCCTCTAGACAAACACACACTTGTTACGAATTTGAGAAATATGTTTGGGCAAGTAGTCGCTGTAACCGGTGATGGGACTAACGATGCTCCTGCTTTGCACGAGGCAGATATCGGTCTTGCAATGGGCATTGCAGGCACAGAGGTAGAAATTCCTTCTCGGTTATTTCTATGAAAATGTTTTATAACCATGCCATATTGAACATTCTTCTGTGCTCAGGTGGCCAAAGAAAATGCCGATGTGATAGTTTTGGATGACAATTTCACAACGATAATAAATGTGGCAAAATGGGGACGTGCGGTCTACATCAATATACAGAAATTTGTTCAATTTCAGCTAACTGTCAATGTCGTTGCTCTCATGGTTAATTTTGTTTCAGCGTGCATCACAGGTGTTATTTCTATTTCACTGTGTTTCTTAACTTCTTATCATGCAATTACAGCTCAATAACACAAGAATTTACAGGAAGTGCTCCTCTTACCGCTGTCCAGCTACTTTGGGTCAATATGATCATGGACACACTCGGTGCTTTGGCCTTAGCAACCGAACCCCCCAATGATGAAATGATGAAAAGACCACCAGTAGGCAGAGGTGAAAATTTCATCACAAGGTACATGTGGCGAAATATCATTGGTCAGAGCGTGTACCAGCTTGTTGTACTCGGACTTCTCATGTTCGATGGCAAGCACCTTCTCAAGATCAGTGGCCCAAACTCTGATGCTGTCATCAATACTTTCATATTCAACACTTTTGTCTTTTGCCAGGTACATATCATGCTATGTCCAGACATACTCGTGCACACATACACACATGTACACACAGTGTGTGGTAATGGTGTAACGTAACTAAGGCTTGTTGTTTGGTTGTGCAGGTATTCAATGAAATAAACAGCAGAGAGATGGAGAAAATAAACGTGTTTAGAGGGATATTTGGAAGCTGGATATTCACGGGGGTGTTGGTGTCAACGGTGGTGTTTCAAGTAATAATAGTTCAGTTCCTGGGTGCATTTGCGAGCACGGTGCCTCTAAGCTGGCATCTGTGGTTAGCTTGCATTGGGATTGGATCTATTAGCATGATTGTATCGGTTATACTGAAATGCATCCCTGTAGGGTCGCCTAAACGGGGCCAACACGTACCGGAACAGCATAACGGGTATGAACCTCTGGCCAGTGGACCAGAAGCGGTGTAGTTAGCATTTTTGTTTTATTTTTATTTTTGATTTTTACTAATTTTGGGTTAATGATTGTAAGCATTATTTAGTTTTGTATAAGTTAAATTCCCACGCAGATGCGGCCGTTGTTTGGTGGCTGAGATGTGATTTTTTTGTGATGGATGACAATAACATAACTGGTGTTTATGTTTTTTTGATTTATGCTAGGGTGGTGTATACGGAATCCTAATGTAAACCTTGATTTATTGGATGCAACTGCCATTTGTTGCAAACTTTTCAAAAACAAAGATTGGTCGATTCTATCAAATGAAATTAAGATCAATTTGAAAGTGCTCTTTGTGAATGGCCACTAAAGAACCCATTTAAGATCTCATGGTTCAACTTGGAATTCATTGCATGCAACCCTTTTTTCGATAATTGCAGAATATATAATCCATCTTCTGATGAAACGTAAGTTTCAGAAAAGCGCATGTATCTTTCTGGGAGTGTTCGAGTGATGTTGCAATAAAACCTTACGGTTAATTTGGATTGGTTAATGGAGCAATGGGTATTGCTTGTGTAACGATCTAGAATTTTACCGCTTTGATTTGTGTGAATATTTAATTTATTTCAAATATTAGATTTTATAATGAAAAATATATCTTTTAGATAATGACCAATGGTGGTGAAATAGTTTCCAAAATTAAATTGCAAAAACAATTAGTTTAAAAGAAAATAGAAAATGTGATCGGAGTTCGTTTATTGAATTTTGGACTTTTTGGTATTTCAAAGTTGTTGAAAACGTTGTGCACATTCAAGTTATTTATATACGAGCTTTTGTTAATAAGTTAAAATAATTTGATAAGTACATAAGATACATGCATATATGTATATATGTTTGTATGTGTGTGTGTATACACACACATTAAAAAAAATGAAGAAAAATGGCGGACTCTTCTTCAAGTCTCCCGCCTAAACCTCCATCTAAACCGCCTAGATCTCCTCTACCATCAAAGTCGACCGTGCCTTCTCATTTTGCTGTTGTTAATCCAACTCCAATCAATGAGGTAGATACAATTTGCTTCGGTTGGTGAAACAATCTGAAAGTCACGTTTGCATTCTTGAAAACATCTTTAAATTTTCTACTGAATCTTGGCATGATACGGTAGCACTTCATCATTGATTCCAAATTATCAGTGAAGAAATTGAAGGAGTATATTGAAAAGGTTTGTAAATCCAAAGGTAATTTTATAATTCATATTGCTCCCGAGTTTCATTATATTGTTCAATTTGAGGAAACTTCGGATTGTATTTCAATGCTTAAATCATCGACTTATTCTTATTTTTGGCAAGTTATTGATGGTAGTTAAATTGTCTCATGGCTATGAGTTTGGGAATTTTAGTGCTAAAAAGGTTCAGATCTGGATAAAAATGCTTAATCTAGATATGAAAATGTGGTCGAATCAAACTCTTTCCATGATTGGTAGTTTCATTAGTGAACCTATTTGTATTGTTGCTTATACTGCTAGTAAGAAAATCATAAAATATGCTAGAGTGATTATTGCTATTGATCTGGATGCTAAGCGTAACAACCTGGATTTTCAGAACAAATTTAAATTTTTTATTTTAATTATTTTAATGGATTTTGAATATTTAAAATAATTTATTTTAAATAATAACGACTAAAAATTTATTTTAATCAAAGTTAGAACGTAAAAATTTATTTTAATTATAAAAGGAGTTAGAAATGGCGCGGTAATTCGAAAATTCGATTTTAAATTTCAAATGAATGTACAAGATTCAAAATAAACTGGATTTTAGTAAAACCATAAATATTTGAATCTGTTTAAAAATATCTTTCTAATGGATCTGAAAAATTAAAATTTCATAGCGGGATTAAAAAGTTATGTCCAGTTTAAAATTTGGAATAGTCGCTATGGAATTTATATATATTTTAATATAACAAATAGTCATTTTGCAAACGACCTCGTTTTCGATGAGACCACTTTTGTTGGATCCGGAATGTCAAATCATTGTTAGATTCCATTTTTCATAATTTTTGGAATTAATATGTGAGCGTGGCGAATTAAAATGTGTTTGGTCAATTTAAATTCGAATTGGATTGACCAGAAAATGACCATTTTTCAAACGGTCTCTAAATTCGATGAAATTAATTTTGTTAGGACCGTATCGTCAAAACATAGATAGATATAATTTTTCCATAATTTTTGGAGTCATTATGTGGCCCCGATAAATTGAAATGTACATTTAAATTAAGTATACATTGATTTATATTTTAATTTTGATAAAAACCTATCGAAATAGCCGAATTGGCTTACGAAACATATCCCATTGTGTTCAAAATGGGGGTATTTGGTTAGGAGCGACACTCGTTGGGTTTGATTTGGAGTTCGGAACGATACACGAGTTATATTGAAATTAAATTGGATTAAATATATAAAATAAAAATAAAAATACGGTATAAATACACCCAAATATACGCTGAACCCTAACCCCATATGTAAGCCGCCGCCTGTTCTAAAATAAGGCTGAAATACATCGATTTTCTCTGAATAAAATCTCCTTCCAAAAATCAAATTATAGTATGAAAACAAAACAAAAATGGTAGAGATTCTCTTGAGCTTCAAGATCATACGGTTGAGATCTGATTTGAGGTGGTGGGGTGGGTTACTCAGTTGGTTGAAGTGTTGTCGTTTGTGAGGCTTTTGAGCGACGAAGTGGCCTTCGAGTTCGGTGCAAATCACGGTGATGGAGGAGGTTGTTCAGGCGGTTGGCGTCATGGTGTCTGATCGGATTCCGATCAACTTGGTAAGGAGCAGCGGTGGAGTTCTTCAATTTGAAGTTGGGTTCGTATTGGCTGTAGTTGATAACGAAGGAGATGAGGGTAAACGTTATTAAAAGTTTATCAAACCTTAATTAGTGTAATTAATTTACTAATTAAGTAATGTTTAAAAAAAGATAAATATCAAAAGTTTTAAAAATATAAATGTCAAATGTTTTAAAAATAGAAAATAGCATTGTATTTATAAAAAGAAAATAACATTGTTTTTGTAAATAAAATATAAAATTGTTTTTAAAATAAAATTTACATTGTTTTTAAATATAAAATTTTCATTGTTTTTAAATAAAAATAGCAAAAAAATTAACATGATATATATATATATAACATCATTATAAAAATATGAATTCTTGATGTTAATTATATGAATTCTTTGATGTTAAAAACATTATTTTTCATTGTATAGGAAAACATTATTTTTCATTGTATAGGAAAAACATTATTTTTCATTGTATAGGAAAAACATTATTTTTCATTGTATAGGAAAACATTATTTTTTCATTGTTAGAAAAATATGATTTTTTACTATATAGGAAAATATGATTTTTTTATCATATAAAAGAAATATTTTTAGATTAGATAAAAATGGGATTTTTATCGTATGTATGAAATAACTTTTAATTCCATAAAAATATGATTTTTAGATTATATAAGAGATATGAATAGATTATAAAAATATGAATTTTTATATGAAAAACATTGTTTTTAAAATGTGATTTTATTTAATATATATAGCATTGTTTTAAAAATGCGATTTTTAAATATATAAACATCATATTAAAAATGAGATTTTTAATGTAAACAGCGTGAAGAAGATTGCGTTGGAATTTCGGGAAAATCCAAACTGTTCAGAAATTCAGATATGAAACTGGCGGAGTGGAAACTAAAGGTGAGAACTCCTTTTCACTTTATTTATTTTACAGTTAAATATATATTAGGATGTAGACTGTGCTTAGTAGCACCCGACACCTTTGATTGATACAATGATTGTATGTTTGGACTGTATTGTGATGTGATTGTTGAATAAAATGTGTGAATAATAAAAATATCATTTTTATTGTATAAATGAACTAAATAAAATTTTCATACATTGAATAAAATATTTTATCGTTAAAAATATATTTTTTAACGTATATATATGAATGGCATAAAATTATCATGAAAAGAAATAAAATAAATATTCATTTACAAATTGGACAATTGTTTATGTACACCCATTTATCTGATATGGATTGGTACAATAAATTTTACACATCGCCCAACTACACAAATAAATAAACTGATGCTGTTTGAAAACCCCACACGGGTATTGGGATGATATTTGATATACGCTAATCCCAATATTTAGTTGTATGTCAATCGATGGATTGACAGGCTGTGATGAGCGTTATCTATTTAATTTAATGCTCACATAGTTGTAAATTTCACTCTGGATGTGAACAGACTTTTTAATGATTGTTTATCATTATTGTTGTATACATGCGATGTATGAAATCCATATAATTGAAATTATATGGTAATTGATTGAGTCGCATTCCGATTCAGAAATAAATAATATTTTAAAATAAAGAATCTTTTCAAATAAAGAATATTTTAAAATAACGAATATTTTAAAATAATATTCACTGAAGTAATAAAAATAATCATATGTTGAATTATATGTTTGTTAGATAAAAATATTATTTTTAACCTATATGTGAAGGGAAAAAAATTTACATATAATGAATTACACAGTTTTATTGTATTAATAAAATATGTAAAATATTCATGTTATGAAATAAAATTGTTTGAACAATAAAAATCACATTTTTATTGTATTTATAAAGTATTTAAAATGTTCATGTTTTGAAATAGAATAGGTTGAACAATAAAAAAAATTTCTTTTTTATTTTATATATATATATATAATATGAAAATGATCGTTTGTTTGAAATAAAAATATGTTAACGATAAAATTTACATTTTTTTATTGTACATGTAGAAAAGATTAAAAAATATCCATTGATTGAAATTGAAAAGTTAAACAATAAAAATTCACATTTTTATTGAATGTAGAAATAATGTAAAATATTCATTGATTGAAATAAAAAGGTTTAGCAGTAAAAATTTACATTTTCATTGTTTATAAGAAATGGTGAAAAAGATTCAAGTTTAAATAAAAAGATTTCAATATTAAAAAATTACATTTTTAATGTAAGTATGATTCATCAAAATATTCTTGTGTTAAATAAAATATTTAAACAATTAAAATATTTAAAACAATTAAAATGGCATTTTATTGTATTATAAAATCATTAAAAAGAGCCATGTTAAATAAAAATTTAAACAATGGAAATTACATTTTGTTTGTATTATAAAATCACTAAAAAAAATATGTTTTAAATAAAAAGATTAGACAATAAAAATTATATTTTTATTGTACGTTTGATTCATTAAAGAGATTTTGTTTATTAAAATGTAAATCATTTACATGATTGCAAAGTAGAAAATGATCATATATTAATACCTGTTTTGTTTATTAAATGTAAATCATTTACACGATAGCAAAATAGAAAATATTATCATTCCAATTTGATAAAAATATGCAATATTCAATTTTGATTAAAAAGTGAAAACGAAGTTGAAATCGTTTTAAAATGAAATAATAAACGATTTAGAAAATACGTTTTGAATGGAATCAAAGAAATATATATATATATATATTATATATATAATGGCCTGAATAGAACGCGTCACACAGCACCGTTCACGAATTTCGACCATTAACTGAGATCCGACCATCGGATTCTCCTAAAACCGGAACCGTTGGGTCCATATCGAAAAGAGTTTTCCAATGAATATAAGAGATTTGAAATCTAACGGTTAGATTTGGGGATATGTCCAAATCAATTTCTAAAAAGGCCGCTATGGATGCAGCTTGGTGGCCGTTATTGGAAACCGACTGTACGAGCGATAATAAAATTATTAAAAATATGAAAAAATTATGTAAAATCATAATAAATGATTTGGAAAGATTTTTGGATGAAAAACTACAACGTTGTAAAGATAAAAATATATTTTTATCGAAATGAACTAGTTAATAACTAGAATAATAATTTAATTATTTTTAGAAATAAATTGGATTTGAAAATGGTTTTAAAATAACTAGAATTTTCCAATATATATATATATATATATATATATATATATACTGGAATGAATTTGAATGGAAATTATCTTCAGAATATTTGGATATTGGATTCCGTTATTATACGAATATTATTGAGGAATTTGGAATATATATATATATATCGTTATTCCCAATACAATATTTGTTGGTTTCAGAATTTGATATTGAATATAAGCTGATATAATTTTTTATTCGGTACCTTATATTTAATGTCAAATGGGATTTTGGGTTTGTCGTGGACGGTGTCTTTATTAACACTGTTCTTAAACCCAGTTTAGAAATAATAAATCTTTTAATTAAGATCTAGGAAATTTTACTAATTAATATTTAATTGGAATTGAATAAAAGAATTGGATTTTTGGATTTATTGTGAACAATGTTTTAAATAACATTTGTTCTTTAACCCAATTAACAGTGAATAATATGATTTGGAATTTATAATCTTTTAATTAAGATTTAGGGAAATTTTCCAAAATAAAGTTTTTCAATTTAAGATACGAAATTGGAATTGAATGGAAGTTGATTTGGTAATAATCAAGATGAGCTCCTGTGAATGAAGACTGATACTATATATGGAATTTAAAAGGCATTGCCGCTATTCCATTTATATTATTAGTTTGATACGAGAATTTATATCGATTATACACCATTATGTTTTCCGTGAAGATTCCATAGTTAATGGAAGAAGATTTGGGTTTATCGTGAACAATGTTTTTAAAAGACCTTAGTTCTTTAACCCAGTTAAAGATAAGATTAATTTCTTAAATCGAATAATCATTAAGTAATGATTTTTGAGATTAAAAAGAATAAATTTAAAAGGATTTATCTTTGGTAAAATTAACGGGAACCTTTCCCTAAAAATGTATATATTTGAATAAAAGAATATTCTGAATTGGAATGCGGCGTACGATGTGTTTTTATCGCACCTGATTATAAATTACGTGAGTTATTCGGAAAGATCGGGTTTAACCCATTCTGAATAATGAACACGACGACTAACGGTCGAAGAGATTGAAGATGGTGCAAGACCTACGATCTTCTCATCGAATGGATGAGTTGCTACTGATGCCCATAATTGGAGTAGCTAGCTTGAAGGGGATACAGTGGTAGCCGTCCGGACGTACTTGTTGATTGTTCGGATATGCGAGGGCCTCTCATATGGGACGAGGAATAAGGTGCCTCCGGTTTCGTTCAGACCCAGAACGGACTTGTAAATGGATGGTATGTCTGACGTTGTATTCCTTTACGCTATATTTGTTGATCTCTGCTAATATATATCTATTTGGTGACGGAGAATTTATTCTCTTGCTTAACACCCTTCTCTGAGACGTTTGAGCTTGGAAGTTATATATTGGCAGAAATCAATGGTAGGGTATGGATTGACAATGTGACATGCTAAGATGCATTGATCAAGGCTTTTTTTGAAAAGCAGAGCCTTGTGGATGATGATCAAAGCACAACTTTAATTAGCATAGCTTTGTGTAGCGTGACTTCGCGAGCCTCACATCCCGGTATGATGGTGAACTGATGGTCAGATCAGTACGCTTTCGATATTAGTATGGATTCAGTCGATCGAGATGAGCTGGGTGTGGTCGCTGCACGCTCAGAGGGATATGGCATATACCCCCGATTCCCATAGTGATAGAGTAAGCGGCATTTTCTCATGCACGGGACGTAAGTCGCAGAGATACTCGATATCTTAGATGTAGAGCGGATGTACATTACGGTGTTTTCTCTAGCTGGGACGTAAGCCATTGAGCATTGCACTACGCGATAGATCTTTCGAATCAGGAGCCATCATGATGGAAATACAACTTTCCAATACGAGCTTTGCGGTTTTAATTGTAAACCTATATATGGCGACATAGTGGGATGGGGCACTCATGCCATCTACGATTGACACATTTACTTTCGAAACTAATTTCTACACTATACACTTATAGTAATAATAAAAGAGAAATTTCGCGTACCAAGCATATTTGGCTATTATAAGGTAAAACTCTATCCTCCGTCTTGTGTTGCATTGTGTGATGGGACCTGAGTCTTATAGTAGCTTCATTTTTCTTTAATTAGCATTGCATTGTTTATTTATGCACTGGTATTCTTAGGGGTAAACCCGTTTCGTTTTATATGGCGTGGTCCCTTGATTTACCTAACTTTAAAATCAAATTAATAACTGTTTTGAGTTCTCATACCAGTCCCATGACTGATCTGGAGTTTATTGTTCCTTCCTAAACTCTGGGTGCCTATATTTTCCATACGGGCATCTAGTAGTTTTGGTTTGGCAGATATTATATTCACAGGATCCTGGATTACAGCTGGAGCCTGGAGCTATATTCGGAAAGTTTTGTATTCGTATATCTCTTTCAGTTGTGTCAGTTGTTATTTTCCGCTACGCACTATACCTATGTATTATTTTCCGCTGCTAATGTAATTTTTAAATCTCTGATATTTATCAAATGTATATTATTTATTCATACTCTGTTATATTCTCGTACTCTGATGTAAATTGTTGTAATAAGCAATGAAATGTTCTTCTGTTTGTGTTCTGATCTGTCGTGTTCTCAACTCAATCCGTGCTTTCCCAAAAGGGGGAGTTTGGGTCATTTCACTAAGTTAGTGAATAAGATTCCTATTTTGCTTCATATTGTCTCAAAATGGTTATTTCAGTTGAATACGAGTTTGTTCCTCATAGATGCGATTAATGTAAAACTTTTTGTTACTACCATATTTAACATCGAGACAGGCCATCGGTGAAGGGGTAACGAACCGTCACACACAGAAAAGAATGATCCAAAAGAAAAAGACCAGGTATAAGATAAAACCGAAAGCATAAAAGAGGCATTCAGAATAATGAGTAACCGACAACACCATTGTCAAAGAAGAAACCTCATATTCGACAGGAAGAAAGGATACCAGTAGGGTAGTTCCGGCATGAAGGGTAACCAACAAGTCACGTAAAACCGGAAGCTGATGAAGTGAAAGACCAAGAATACTATAACCCGAGACCCAGAGGGACGAAAGGGCTATTGGCATTAATTTGCTTAATGCCGATACAAAAAGAGACGAAAGCATCAAAGGAAGCTTATACGAAGCCAACTACCGGGACCAAGCTTATTAATCACCGAAAGGCAATTTCAGTAATTAAAAAACAAGACGACTAAAGCATCCCTCTAGAAGACCGGTAGCTCATGGCCGAAAGCTCTTAACCAGAAGCCAAAAGCCTTCCTAAAGTTATCCATATTGACAGGCTTGGTATCGATAAAAAGGAGATAGATATAACATCAAAAAGAAGTTCCAAAGATCGAGAGCATCCTTCTGGGAGCCGAAACCAGCACCCTAAAAGCAATAAGCAAAGCCAAAAGAGCGGCCGAAAGCCAAAGCAACCGAAACCAAAGGGAAAAGAGGCCGACAGGGGCTTTTGCTGGCCTAATAGCAAAAGGGACCCCGATTTATCTATAAACAAGAACTTAGGGGTCTCATTTTTGGGGGCAGATTTTCATTTTCTCATTCTTGTACTCTTTTCTTCTAGAGTAAACCCTAATTTCTAAATCGATTTGGGGATTTCTACTGTAATCACTTATCTACTTCAAATCAACGATCAATAAAGAGCGGATCCACACTTAACATGTTTCTTATGTGCTTCTTTCGAGTTTTCTTAGTTATTTCTTACACAGCCTACTATATGCTTTCTACATGGTCATGGTTTCATACCCAAGTCTAAACCCTTCTGCAAAGTTATAGCAAAATCCTTTCCTATGAGCCATTTAGCCTTCTACCGAGGGTTGTGCTTAGGGAAACCCTTGTCCCAAGATAACTGTTAGTTCTTAAGTCAGTTAAGCATGATGCTCACCCCTTTGAGGGAAGAGTAACTAATCTTTTGGGCTTTGAACCTTGATATATAGGAAACAGTGAACTAACTCAAGCTTGTGGAAACTAAATAACCCGATTTTCCCCTTAGGTCCAATTCCGTAGACTTATCTCTGGTGTTGACGAAAAATATCGTTAACATTTTGGCACTAGAAGGAGGGGTTGAACCTCCGACCTTGTGGTTAATAGCCACAAATCTAACTGTGTTGTTCCATCCAGGATTGGACTAGGCTTTGAAGAAGCTGAAATCATGAATAGAAGGTCTCTACGAGCAACTAATAAGTTTTCCATTGTTACATCAAGCATTAATAAGCCATGGACAGTCGAGAAGGTTAAGTTAGAAACCTTGCATATTCAAGATAAGGAAAGAGATGTAAAGCCTTATGATCCTGATCATTGGAGCATTAACCCTTTCCATTTGGGACCAACCCCGATTTTTGCCCTAAGCAACTCAACAACAGAGGAATATAACTCCTTCCTACGTATCAAGGAGGCCATCCAAATATAGGCTAGGCGAATGATATTTGAGCAAAAAATTGAGAAAGGTTCCGATTACCTTGCCACAAAAGAAATTAAGATGGTTACGCGCCCTTTGTCCCAGGACACAGCTAAGAGTAAGTTCGAGGATAAAGAGAAGTTAATGGAATCAAGTGGTAAAAGGGCTAAGTTCCGACATTAACAGAAATCCTTTGAGTTAAGATTACCAAAAGGATGTGAGCTTACTACATCAATTGAGGGTATCTACTTCCTAACTAAGCATAAATTAAACTTTTGGGCATCATTAAAGAAGAAACCCAAGAACGAAACTAAGTTGGGAAGACGTTATTGCTATTACCATATGATGAATAGACATGAATCCAATCATTGCAGAGTCCTATAAGGAATGATTATCAATTTCTTGAGCCAGGGAAAGATACACAAATATGTAAAGAAAACATAGCTAACTACAGCAATAGATTCTTTGAGAAAAGGATTTTCTACAAAATTACAGGAATGGAAACCCCCTCAAAACTCGAAATGAACAAAGGAGGGTCAAATCATAAAAGGATGAAAACCCTTATCACCACCAAGTTAACCAGGGCAAGGCACCCCCTCGAGGGGGGGGGGGGGAGGGTAATGTGCAAGCCTTTCTGCGCGCCTAAATCAGAAATGTCCAGGTTAAAGCATAAAAAACGTAAGCATCCGATCCACGCCAGAAATGGTTAGGATGGAACATCTAATTAGCACACCATGCCTCTGCTCGCAGAAGAGTATGCCTTGCCACTACTATGAACTAAGCACATCCTACCTCAGCTAGCAGAAGAACACATCCTACCTCTGCTTATGTTCCGCGTTACTCACAAAAGGGAACGCAAACCGTTATCATCGCCTACGATGGTCAGGATAAGGCTCCCCTTAGAGGGGGTGGAGTGTAAGCCTCTACCATCACCTATGGTGGCCAGGGTAGAGCATCAAAAGAATAAGCCTTAATTCTGTGTCTATGATGGCATGGTTTAAGCATTTAAGACCTTATCATTGCCTACAATGGTTTGGATAAGGTGCCTCCTGGAGGGAGGTCAGGTAAGTCCTTGGGCCCTGCTTGTGGATAAGCTAGCCAAGCGCACCGGACGCACAAGCCCAAAGAATGGCCAATAAAGCACGTACATCCTCTGCGTTGATAACCAAAAGCCCAGGGAGAGGCTCAAAAAGCACTTTACATCCTCTTCTTCCTAAATCGAACCCAAAGGGGGAAACAAAACTAATTGCCAGAAATGGATTTCTGGTCTTCTATTTAATACTCGAATCTGGGTTAGTCAGGGACTTCCATTAAATACCTGAATCTGGGTTAGTTCAGGATTCCTATTTAAACACCAGAAGTGGATCTATGGTTCTCCATTAAATACCCAAATTTGGGTTGGATCTGGACTTCTATTATTGCCTGGGGGAAACAATTCCCGGACATCATTCAACAACTAAGATCCAAAGTATGGGCCAAAGCTTTTAATCATTGCCAAAAGAGGCATTCTGGCCACCTCTCGTTAATGCCCTAATTTGGATTGCGAAGACTTAATTTTTCACTCCCATAAAAGATTAGCAAAACAAGACTTAGAGGGAAATACAAAGTCTATTATTTAAAGGTTTTCAAACTAAGATAGCAATCTTCCATATTGCTCAGGGAGATTTCTTAAACTTATTATGTACAAATCATTATTATTTCTATTCAATACAAGCAAAAATCATATGACAGATGATACACACAATTTGCAAGTTTATTTACAAAGAATACATCATTGACTATTCGAATATGGGTATGTATACATTACAATCACAAACACAATCAAGTTCCTACTCCCCTTCATCTTCAGGTAAACGTGGATTGGTGGCATGACGAATTGTGATGCTTAGGAGCTCATTAATTTACGCACCTTTCTACTAATCTCACCAAGGTTATCAGAGGGTTTGATCTGAAGTTTCTAAGCTCTACACATAGCCCTTAGAGACTTATTGTCTTTCTTTAACTCAAAGATGTGTATACATATATTGTGCTTTTCCTCTTGCAAATGTCTGGTTTGATCATTGTATCGATTGATACAATTGGACGTGTCATCAACTAATTTGGTGTCATAGATACTTTTCATTTCAGCTATTACTCTCTTACACCACTCAGAAATAACTGACTCTTCTAATCCTCGAGGGGGGTTCTTCAGATAAATATACTTTTGAGAGGTTGAAGCCCTAGGCTCGGTCATGGCGCCAGAAGATTGGGACACCATTATAATGGGAATGTCCTTGAAAGAGTATTCCCATGTCTTACATCTTGCATTAACATCATCTAACTCAATCTCCAAGTTGGCTACACGCTGGCGTAAAGCTCTCAATTCATCTTCGAAACTAATAGATAGTTTGGTCTTTATATATGTCTTCAATCCAAGAATAATTCTATCCTTTCCCTCTAATTGGCCTTTCAAGACATCTATTCTTTCATGAAAATGCTTGATAGTTAAGTTTTGAAGTAAGATCGTTCTTTCCCGGGATACAGAAGATCCCTCTTTTAGGACGTCACTTTTCTTTACAGCCCTCAATATTCCATCCTAAGCCGGGGAGATTCCATATTGATCCACCTACTCTCAAAGATAAGAAATAGTTATGCACAAGTTTTCTTGCTTACCAGAGTAGTTTTGTGTTTCTAGATAAAAGTTTTGCAAGAACTTTATTAAAAACCAACTTTCAATCACTTTGATAAACACATAAACTAAAAAGAGTAACAAGAGTTTAAACTCACTCATTGATACACTTTTTGTTTACATATAAGCTAGGCATGCTCAATCCGAAGTCTTTTTAAGATCATCTTGCGGTCTTCACCCAAAAAGTTAAGGGGAAGTTGAGGGAATTTTGAATAAATGCTCTTAAGCCCTCTTAGAAAATGTTTTCTCTCAAAAATATGAGATGATATTGTCGAAAATTCCTTTCTCAGTTTACAAGTGAAACGTAACATGTCCTCATGATAAACAAGGTTTGTCATAACATAAATAAAGGAATCAACAATCATAACTGACGAATAGAGTTACAAACATATTTCACACATTCACAACATCAAGTTTACAAATACTTCTTCTGTTCTTATAAGATCGACCTCTTAAACAGTTCAGGATTAAACTATATTTGTTGTACTTAAGCTTTTCTAGGGGAAGATCCCTAGGAATTGAGAGAACCCTTTCAAAGTTCCAGCAAGCCCCGGGATGTGGGTCAGTTCCGAATTCATCTAGATAATACCTATAAGGCGATGCATTAAACCCCCACTACGATCCCCTAGGAAATAAAAGTTTACTATTATGTATCTTTTATAAACTTCATACATAAAATTAACTAAGATATCTCCATCCTCAATCAAGATCTAAAATAGTGTCATTAACTCCTTGTTTTCCTCCCGAAGAGTTTCCCTATGCTTGTGGGCTTTCTTTAGCCTGGGTGCAACTTCGTGCTCCTTGTAACACATAATCTTAGATGCGCTCTTCTCCAGATCATAATATTTTTGAGATAAAGCATTATAATCTTCTAACAGCCTTCCTTGCTCTATATAGGAACGAGTTATTTCCCTCTGTTTTTTATCTAATTTTGCTTTAAGTTGGAAGACAATATTTCTTTTGGTCTTTACAATATAATGACAAGAAGCAAATTACCACCATACATTCGAGAAAGGAAAAAGCATTGCGAAAACAAAAGCTATACCTGGGAAAGAGGAACTTCAGGCTCGGTAAGCTGCTCTCTTCCTAAAGGCTTAGGAGTACCACCTTTTTTAGCTAGAGGAGTGTTATAGTCTCAAGTAGCTTGAGCACCTACAACGTCAGGGTTGGTTCTTGAAAAATCACGTAAGACTTCAACAACTATGGAAGGGTCACTCCTGTCCTTATCGTGCTTATCTTGGCGATCATCGCTATCAGGACCATCACCATCATCACCTATATCACCATCAACAAATTACGAGTATTCTTCTTCATCACCGAAGTCATCAAAAAGATCCTCAATGTATAGGAAGTCTTCGGCTCTGAGCTTTTCCTCGTTTGGCAACTCAACTCCATGCTTAGCCAAATTGATTCTTTCTATGACCCTATCCCTAACGGAAGAAGGGACAGAGGAAAATTATATATCAGGACTACTTCGAAAGTTATCCAAAAAGGCATGAAATAAAGCATCCTCATAGCATTCGGTCCTAATTTGGGGAAGATGATCTTGCAAAAATCAGAAATTCTTCCCTTGGCCTCATAAATTATCCGCACTGCCTGAGAAAGCTTCTAATCTTTCTTCTTAAGATCATCGACATAACTGACTACATTTTTTGCTATTTGGTGCTTGAAGGTTGAAACTTGGTCAGATTAATGGCTTTTTTCTTGCCTCTCTTTTTCAAGAGCTGATTCGACATTTTCAAGAGAAGCCTTCAACCACTCACGCTCATCACTTAAAGTTGTGTTTGCTTCCCGAAGCCGAGTAACCTCAGAAGAAGATGAGGAAGGCATCGCTCTAGAAAAGAGCCATCTTTTAGTAACCTAAGAAGGAAATAGAGTCCAATCAACCATAATGAAAAATTAAAGACAAAGGAAGGGATGAGGAGAAAAATCTGTACGAAAGTTGCTGCTCGACTAGGTGTTGATAAAGACCCCCCTCCCCAGTTTGAAGGAATGGAAGGCAACAGTGTAACACCCCGTATGTTAAATAACTTGTTATAACATAAATCAGAGCAGAATTAAATTTAATATTCTGAATCAGGGGAAACGGGCTGTGCCATTGCGTTCGTCTCGAAAAAATACGCGAAATAGAGTCCGAGTTTTCGTAAATCGGAGTCTGTATGACCAAGTTATGGCCCGTCAAAGTTTCACGAAAAATCAAAAACAAAAACTGCTCATGTTTTGAGGCCCGGGATGAGTTTTGGGCTGTTTTTTTTGGGCCCTAAATGGTTCCTACACTTGACTTCTTCCCCAAGACATGCTTTAAAGGCTAGGATTGGTTCTAGGGTATATCCTATGGTCCTAAAACATCTAACTAATCTATATATACACCCTAATACCCCCCTTATCCTTACCAAAAATAGATCTAAGGCCATTATGCCACCACTTAGAAAATTGGAGAGCCTCCACTAAAAATCCTAAGAGGATTTGCAAGCTAATCTACATCTTCTTCTACTTAATCATTGGGATTTGCTTCATTTAACTTGCTAATCTTGTTTTGGTGAGCTTCTATCCCCTTAATAATCAATTATTGAATTGATTATGATAAGATGTGATAAAGTATGGCTATGTTTGTGGATCCATATATTTATGCAAGCTTGATGTAGTGAATATTATGTGTTTTGCAAGTTATATGCCTTATGTCATGCAAGTTTCATAATATGTAATCATGATATTTTTATGCAAGTTGTTTCATGATGTTTATGATGCAAAACACTAAGTGAATATGGATCCATTATGCAAACATGTTATGCAAGTATGTGAGTACTTATGCAAGTCATGTATATGCTTATATGCATGATTAACATCTTATGCAAGTATATGAATGTTTATGCAAGTTATGTATATGTTGAAATGCAAGTTTAACATAATATGCAAGCTATGCAAGTATGTGAATGTTTATGCAAGTTATGTATATGTTGAAATGCAAGTTTAACATAATATGCAAGCTTATGCAAGTATATGAATGTTTATGCAAGTTATGTATATGTTGAAATGCAAGTTTAACATAATATGCAAGCCTATGCAAGTATGTGAATGTTTATGCAAGTTATGTATATGTTGAAATGCAAGTTTAACATGATATGCAAGCTTATGCAAGTATATGTATGCTTATGCAAGTATGTGAGTGCTTATGCAAGTTAAGTATATGCTAAAATGCAAGTTCTACATGTTATGCAAATCACATGTATGATGATATGTAAGTTCATATGCAACATGTTATGCAAATCACATGTTTGATGATATGTAAGTTCATATGCAACATGTTATGTAAGACACATGTTTGATAATATGCAAGTTTGGGTTGAATATAGTTGGGTTAATACATGCTCATATATGCAAGTTGACATCCTCTTAACCCATGATAAAGTTATATGCTAAACCCATGTTATGTGTGGTAAATCTTCCCTTTATTATGTTATGTCATAATGACGATTTACGTGGGGAACGATGGGGTTAATTAATATGTTAATTAAAAGTATGTTGAAATGGGTATGATTAAGCATACAAAAAAAAAAAAAAAATTAATTACCATAAGTGGGAATTTACCTATTGAGTTAGGTCTACCCCATGGGAATTTACCTATTGAGTTAGGTCTACCCATGTTATGGAAAATTTGATATTAATTGGGGATAATTAATATGGGGGTGATTAATTAGGTTTAATTAATCAACTAAGACACGAGGTTGGACCCTTTTGTAGCGGAAGTCTGCCCGGAACCGACCGGCCATCCAGCGGCTACAAATGATTGGCCCAATGTGAGAGGTCTTAGTCATAAATTAAATACATGATTAAAGTAAAGACACGAGGTTAGGCCCTTTTGATGACAGAAGTCTGCCCGGAACCAACCGGCATATCCAGCAGTCATAAAAGACGGTCTAATGTGGGAGGTCTTTATGAGGTCATGATCTTAATTAATGAATTAAGAAACACTTAACCATATTAGCATGTAAGTGAGACATGAGGGGTTAAGTGGGTGCCTTGGGGTGGCATGATGAGACTAGTGGGTTGCCTTGGGTGGCAATAGAAAAATACGATTAGAATACTTAACCAAGGTGGAACATGTAATTAAACAGGATAAAAGGGTTAAGTAAGTGCCATGGGTGGCATGTGAGAATACGATTAGAATACTTAACCAAGGTGGAACATGTAATTAAACATGATTAAGGGGTTAAGTAAGTGCCATGGGTGGCATGTGGGAATCTAGTGGGTGCCCTAAGTGGCAATTGAAATATGATTAAAGGACTTAACCAAGATTTATAACATGTAAGAGGACATGGTTAAAGGGTTAAGTGGGATGCACTAGATTAAACGACAAGCTTAAGTAGTAGCTTGTGGGGGCCCATTTCAACCAATATCCCAAACGTATCTTTGTAGGCTCGACTCTAGTCGGGTGACGGGACACGCATATTGGGCTTGACTGTAAGAGGCCAAAACGGGTTAGCGGTGGCAACGCGGGATCAACGGGTTTCATATGCGTGTGTGGACCCGGGCTGGTTGGTAAGTCGTTGTTGCATCGTGTAGATATAAAGCCGTGCACAGTGATATTATATGGTAGCCACTTTGGGGAATGATACACCCCCTTATGTGGGACCAGCACGAGTATCTACGGTAGGGAGCCGATCGCTTGGGGGTAGTGGGTACACCTAGTAAAAATAGGGGCAGACGGCACCTGTGTAGGGGTACAGGAAACTACCGGGTAAAAATTACTAAGTACACTTAGTGGGATCAACCTTTAAGTAGGAATTACTCTTGGTGGGTAAAACTGGTGTGGTGCAGTGTAGGAATTACCCTTGGTGAATAAGTCTGGTGTGGTGCAGTTAGTAATTATCCTTGGGTGGGTAGATGCGTCTTTACGGTTATCTTAGTTCGTCCTGTGTTCGTGGGCAACTTAGTGTAGTCATTATCCCCAAAGATACCATACCGAGTTCATATCATACCCTAATTACTTTAATAATTGTATTATTAAGGAGATAGGGTTCACTCAGGCTTATGTCTGACCCCCGTTGTTTTTATCTTTTTCCTTCAGGTCCTCAGGTTGGGCCTAGTGCTAGTGGGCTTTGATCAGTTTGCTTTATCTATCTCTTGGAGCTCGGACCGTAGATGTAGAGCTCAGCTTATCTTATCTTTTCTGTTATGGCTATTTGTTATGAGTAGTGGGATTATGTACTTATTTTATTCAGGATGGATATTTTGTACTTGACTCTTGTTATGGTTTTATGATGTAACCAAACATGTTTTACTTTCCGCTGCTATGAGATGATGTTTTAAATTTTCAAGTATTACATTATATCTGTCTTGTTGTAATTTTACTGTTCTATACTCACTAAAAATACTCCACCGATGCTATGGCATTCCCTTAGTGAGTGACTATAGCGGGTGTGGGGTGTTACACGTGGTATCAGAGCAAAGGTTACCGAAACAGATAAATTTTTTAGAAAACTATTTTTCTAAAACATTTTTGGAAAAGATATTTTCAAAAACATGTCTTTTAGGAGAAAAGTTTTTGAAAGAAAAGCATAATCCCCGATAACCATATCTTTATCTCTCGAATTCTCCATTTTGAATCTTTCCCTTTTTCGTCTCAGCATGGCTGAAGATCTTTTTCTTCCGGATAGTGTAGCGGTACCAGTATGGTATAGGAGGTTGTTAGAGGCTAGGGCCGCCGCTGCAGGTCCAGCAAATGTTCCTCCTCCACCCGTTGCACTCGTTTCTCCTCGCACGGATACTTTTGCTATGACTTGTAGGAAGTTTAAGGCTATGGGAGGAAAACCTTTTGTTGGAGCTAGGGATTGGCTTAATGAGACGGAAGAATTGATGGAAATCTTGGAAGTAGAAGAGGGAAAGAAAGTCAGGTTGGCCGCTTGGTTAATGGAAGGAGAGGCCTCGTTCTGGTGGGAGGTCACTAATGAAGAACGCCCGATTGACTCTTGGGTGGATTTCAGGCATATGTTTGAGGCAAAGTTTCTCTCAAAAGCAGAAGAAAATATGCATAAGGAAGAGAAGGGTATCAATGCTAGTAAAGCACCCGAGAAGAAAGGAGATCAGAAGAGACCTCAACAACAACAGCAAAAAAAAGGTGGCAAGGGAAAGAAGAGGTGCTTCAATTGTGGGACACTAGGCCACCTAAACAAAGATTGTCGCAAGAAGACTAAGACTGGCTGCTTCCACTGTGGCGAAGCAGGGCATCTGATGAAAAACTGTCCAAAGAAGGAGCAAGGGACGGGGTCTACCTCAGGAGGACTGGTGCAAGCTCATGTGGCACCAGGTCAGGCTAGGGGGCAAGTACAGGCTCTCGCGATTCGGGAAAGAGGTAGAACTACTTCTATTGAAAGTCTAGTTTTTCTGATCGATCATCCTGTCCATACTTTATTTGATTTTGACGCATTAAGTTCGTTTATCTCATCATTACTAGTAGAGTCACTGCACTGAGACACCAGTTGGTAGATGATCCCTTAGTTGTTTCAAACCCAATTGGGCTCCATGATGTGTTTGGGTTTGAAAGTTTCTATACTTAGCGTTGGGTTTAGATGTGATGCTTGTTGGGCTTCACGGGCTATGGGTTAGTGGGCATGGACTGGTTATCCAGTAGGGGTGCCGTTCTTGATTTTGAGGGGAGAGTTGTTAGGCTTATGGGCCGCTTGGGTGACACTCTTGAGATCTCTTGTAATCCCATAGAATCTGTTATGCTAAGATATCTAGAATCGCTTGACACGCAGGTCGAGAGTTTGCAATTTATAGGGTGGTCCGGGAATACTCGGATGGGTTTGGAGGAGGTGAAGGGCTTACCTCCGGAACGGGAGATTGACTTCCGAATATGTTTGGTAGACGATGCCAAATCAGTATCTTGGCCAGGGTGCCACAAGGCTCCTCGTGAGGGGAGGAAACTCCATAAGCGAGTAGGCGATTTGCTTGAGAAGGGGTCATAAGACAAAGTATATCGGAGTGGGGCGCTCCAGTAGTTTTTGCGGATGGGTCACTCAGACTTTGTGTAGGCTAAAGAGAACTAAAGAAACTCACAAAGAAGAATAGATACCCATCGCCGAGGATTAATGATCTCTTTGATCAGTTGGCTGGCGCCTCAGTATTTTTGTAGTAGGACTTAGCCACGGGATTTCATCAGTTGAGAGTGGCTGAGAATAGTATAGAGAAGACTGCCTTGAGGACTCCAGATGATTTCTTTTATGAGTGGCTGGTGATGCCATTGGGTTTGACGAACGCCCCCGCATACTTTGTTGATTTGATGAGAAGGGTGTTCAGGGAGTACCTAAATAAGTTTGTGATGGTCTTTGTAGATGACATCTGGGTCTTTTCTAGGAGCGAAATAAGTTTTCGTATGTGCTCAATAGGCTGAGCAGGGCCAGTATAGGATAAACGACGGGTTTGGAGCGAGACTGGCGAGAACATCCAGAATTGGTCAAGGGCTTAATTATTTAGCCATTTTTACTAGTATCGTCTCACGTAGGTCGTCTGAATTCGAAGGAGGTATCCCTTGGGTGTTTGTCTGATATTGGTTTAGGCCTTTGGGGCTTGCATTTGGGGGATGCCGAATTCGACTAGGGTGGTCTGCGTGGGAGACAGTTGTGATGATTTTGGATGATATTCTGGTGGAGAAGAGCATGCCCTACATCTTAGGGAAGTGTTGGAGACTCTTCGAGCGCATAGTCTTAGGACAGCAAAAGTGGATGGGATCCTTAGCATCCTATGAGTAAGGGTAACATGGTAACGGACACCTTAAGTAGAAAAAGGTTGTCCTTGAGTTCATTGTTCGTTGAACGACGGAGCTTAGAGTTTATTTCTAAGTTTGACTTTAGACCTTCCGTTGACTTTGTACCCGGTTTGCTAGCTTCTTTGGAAGTTAGACCTACTCTTTTGGGGCGGATTGGAGAAGCACAGAGGGGCGACCCACAGTTGGTTGAGTTAGTAGAGAAGCTCATAAGGGGGGAGTCGTCCAGCCATTTGAGTAGGTACACCTTAGAGATAGAGGGTGCTTGCGTAGAGACGGTAGACTTTGTGCGCAGGACGAGGGCTTGAGGAAGGCTATTCTTGATGACGCACATCGTTTTAGGATGACCATTCATCCCGGTGGGGGTAAGATGTACCAAGACATAAAGAGGGCTTTCTTCTGGGCCGGTATGAAGAAAGATGTGGCCGAGCATGTCGCTCGATGCTTGGTGTGCCAACGAGTGAAGACGGAGCGAAAGAAACCGGGTGGGTTGCTTCACCCATTGGAGGTTCCGCAATGAAAGTGGGACAGCGTCTCGTTGGATTTTATTGACAGGTTACCCAGATCGAGAAAGAGTAATACAGGAATTTGGGTGGTGGTAGACAGACTTACTAAGAACACCCATTTCATACCTGTGAAGAGTAAGTGGACTGCTCCATGGCTAGCTTTTGTATATCTTCGAGAGATAGTTCGATTGCATCGGGTACCCTCCAGTATAGTGAGTGATCGAGATCCTATCTTCACTAGAGAGTTTTGGAAGAGTTTGCAAAAGGCGGTAGGGACTCAGTTGCGTTTGAGTACCGCATATCATCCTCAGACGGACGGCCAGACCGAGAGGGTGAATCATATTTTAGAAGACCTTTTGAGGCTATGTATCTTGGATTTTGGAGGTAGATGGGAGGAGCATCTTCCATTGGTGGAGTTGCCCGACAGACTTAGTGGTGTACATGATGTATTCCATGGGAGGAAGTGCCTACATAAGACCGCAGAGGTGGTAGAGCCAAGTTTGCTTAGAGAAGTGGAAGCAGAGCGTGATGCGACTATTCAACGAGCTCCTACTCGCATCCTTGGGTCAGAGACTAGGAAATTGAGGAATCGAGAGGTTCAGCTAGTCAAAGTGCAATGGGGAGAAGAGGAGAGCAACGCAACTTGGGAGACGGAAGCGAAGATGCGTTCTTTGTATCCATTTCTTTTTGAGAGTATGTCTTTTAACTTCTCCTTTATCGTTTGACTGGTACTTATCTTATCCTTAGTATGTCCTCTCGTTAGTACCTTTGACCTTCAGATAGGATAGTCCTATGGTTGAAACATGTGTTTGAGACATGTTATGTATGATGGATGCAAGTGGATGCAAGTGTTTGCTAGTGGTTGCTCGTGGATGCATATACACACACTCTAGGCACTAGATCGGCTCAATCACTTCATATTGCATATTGCATAAAATTGTGTGTAGGAAGCTATATTTATGGATGTATAATGATTGTGTTATCATATGGATGATGCATTTTGGTGAATGATTGTGCACTCATGTAGATATTGTATGTGTCGATAGGGTTCCCTCGCATACATAATGGATGCATGGCACTATCATGGTTTGCATATGTTCATACATTAGATAGGGAACATATACACACACTTTTTGCATATGCTCATACATCATTAGAAATTGTTTTAAGGACAATGGATGCCAGTGTTTGATGGTTGAGTAGATGGTTGTTTGGTTGGTAGGATACGTTCTTCTTGACTTAGAGATTTCGGGGACGAAATCCTTTAAGTAGGGGAGAATGTAACACCCCGTATGTTAAATAACTTGTTATAACATAAATCAGAGCAGAATTAAATTTAATATTCTGAATCAGGGGAAACGGGCTGTGCCATTGCGTTCGTCTCGAAAAAATACGCGAAATAGAGTCCGAGTTTTCGTAAATCGGAGTCCGTATGACCAAGTTATGGCCCGTCAAAGTTTCACGAAAAATCAAAAACAAAAACTGCTCATGTTTTGAGGCCCGGGATGAGTTTTGGGCTGTTTTTTTTGGGCCCTAAATGGTTCCTACACTTGACTTCTTCCCCAAGACATGCTTTAAAGGCTAGGATTGGTTCTAGGGTATATCCTATGGTCCTAAAACATCTAACTAATCTATATATACACCCTAATACCCCCCTTATCCTTACCAAAAATAGATCTAAGGCCATTATGCCACCACTTAGAAAATTGGAGAGCCTCCACTAAAAATCCTAAGAGGATTTGCAAGCTAATCTACATCTTCTTCTACTTAATCATTGGGATTTGCTTCATTTAACTTGCTAATCTTGTTTTGGTGAGCTTCTATCCCCTTAATAATCAATTATTGAATTGATTATGATAAGATGTGATAAAGTATGGCTATGTTTATGGATCCATATATTTATGCAAGCTTGATGTAGTGAATATTATGTGTTTTGCAAGTTATATGCCTTATGTCATGCAAGTTTCATAATATGTAATCATGATATTTTTATGCAAGTTGTTTCATGATGTTTATGATGCAAAACACTAAGTGAATATGGATCCATTATGCAAACATGTTATGCAAGTATGTGAGTACTTATGCAAGTCATGTATATGCTTATATGCATGATTAACATCTTATGCAAGTATATGAATGTTTATGCAAGTTATGTATATGTTGAAATGCAAGTTTAACATAATATGCAAGCTATGCAAGTATGTGAATGTTTATGCAAGTTATGTATATGTTGAAATGCAAGTTTAACATAATATGCAAGCTTATGCAAGTATATGAATGTTTATGCAAGTTATGTATATGTTGAAATGCAAGTTTAACATAATATGCAAGCCTATGCAAGTATGTGAATGTTTATGCAAGTTATGTATATGTTGAAATGCAAGTTTAACATGATATGCAAGCTTATGCAAGTATATGAATGCTTATGCAAGTATGTGAGTGCTTATGCAAGTTAAGTATATGCTAAAATGCAAGTTCTACATGTTATGCAAATCACATGTATGATGATATGTAAGTTCATATGCAACATGTTATGCAAATCACATGTTTGATGATATGTAAGTTCATATGCAACATGTTATGTAAGACACATGTTTGATAATATGCAAGTTTGGGTTGAATATAGTTGGGTTAATACATGCTCATATATGCAAGTTGACATCCTCTTAACCCATGATAAAGTTATATGCTAAACCCATGTTATGTGTGGTAAATCTTCCCTTTATTATGTTATGTCATAATGACGATTTACGTGGGGAACGATGGGGTTAATTAATATGTTAATTAAAAGTATGTTGAAATGGGTATGATTAAGCATACAAAAAAAAAAAAAAAAATTAATTACCATAAGTGGGAATTTACCTATTGAGTTAGGTCTACCCCATGGGAATTTACCTATTGAGTTAGGTCTACCCATGTTATGGAAAATTTGATATTAATTAGGGATAATTAATATGGGGGTGATTAATTAGGTTTAATTAATCAACTAAGACACGAGGTTGGACCCTTTTGTAGCGGAAGTCTGCCCGGAACCGACCGGCCATCCAGCGGCTACAAATGATTGGCCCAATGTGAGAGGTCTTAGTCATAAATTAAATACATGATTAAAGTAAAGACACGAGGTTAGGCCCTTTTGATGACAGAAGTCTGCCCGGAACCAACCGGCATATCCAGCAGTCATAAAAGACGGTCTAATGTGGGAGGTCTTTATGAGGTCATGATCTTAATTAATGAATTAAGAAACACTTAACCATATTAGCATGTAAGTGGGACATGAGGGGTTAAGTGGGTGCCTTGGGGTGGCATGATGAGACTAGTGGGTTGCCTTGGGTGGCAATAGAAAAATACGATTAGAATACTTAACCAAGGTGGAACATGTAATTAAACAGGATAAAAGGGTTAAGTAAGTGCCATGGGTGGCATGTGAGAATACGATTAGAATACTTAACCAAGGTGGAACATGTAATTAAACATGATTAAGGGGTTAAGTAAGTGCCATGGGTGGCATGTGGGAATCTAGTGGGTGCCCTAAGTGGCAATTGAAATATGATTAAAGGACTTAACCAAGATTTATAACATGTAAGAGGACATGGTTAAAGGGTTAAGTGGGATGCACTAGATTAAACGACAAGCTTAAGTAGTAGCTTGTGGGGGCCCATTTCAACCAATATCCCAAACGTATCTTTGTAGGCTCGACTCTAGTCGGGTGACGGGACACGCATATTGGGCTTGACTGTAAGAGGCCAAAACGGGTTAGCGGTGGCAACGCGGGATCAACGGGTTTCATATGCGTGTGTGGACCCGGGCTGGTTGGTAAGTCGTTGTTGCATCGTGTAGATATAAAGCCGTGCACAGTGATATTATATGGTAGCCACTTTGGGGAATGATACACCCCCTTTTGTGGGACCAGCACGGGTATCTACGGTAGGGAGCCGATCGCTTGGGGGTAGTGGGTACACCTAGTAAAAATAGGGGCAGACGGCACCTGTGTAGGGGTACAGGAAACTACCGGGTAAAAATTACTAAGTACACTTAGTGGGATCAACCTTTAAGTAGGAATTACTCTTGGTGGGTAAAACTGGTGTGGTGCAGTGTAGGAATTACCCTTGGTGAATAAGTCTGGTGTGGTGCAGTTAGTAATTATCCTTGGGTGGGTAGATGCGTCTTTACGGTTATCTTAGTTCGTCCTGTGTTCGTGGGCAACTTAGTGTAGTCATTATCCCCAAAGATACCATACCGAGTTCATATCATACCCTAATTACTTTAATAATTGTATTATTAAGGAGATAGGGTTCACTCAGGCTTATGTCTAACCCCCGTTGTTTTTATCTTTTTCCTTCAGGTCCTCAGGTTGGGCCTAGTGCTAGTGGGCTTTGATCAGTTTGCTTTATCTATCTCTTGGAGCTCGGACCGTAGATGTAGAGCTCAGCTTATCTTATCTTTTCTGTTATGGCTATTTGTTATGAGTAGTGGGATTATGTACTTATTTTATTCAGGATGGATATTTTGTACTTGACTCTTGTTATGGTTTTATGATGTAACCAAACATGTTTTACTTTCCGCTGCTATGAGATGATGTTTTAAATTTTCAAGTATTACATTATATCTGTCTTGTTGTAATTTTACTGTTCTATACTCACTAAAAATACTCCACCGATGCTATGGCATTCCCTTAGTGAGTGACTATAGCGGGTGTGGGGTGTTACACGTGGTATCAGAGCAAAGGTTACCGAAACAGATAAATTTTTTAGAAAACTATTTTTCTAAAACATTTTTGGAAAAGATATTTTCAAAAACATGTCTTTTAGGAGAAAAGTTTTTGAAAGAAAAGCATAATCCCCGATAACCATATCTTTATCTCTCGAATTCTCCATTTTGAATCTTTCCCTTTTTCGTCTCAGCATGGCTGAAGATCTTTTTCTTCCGGATAGTGTAGCGGTACCAGTATGGTATAGGAGGTTGTTAGAGGCTAGGGCCGCCGCTGCAGGTCCAGCAAATGTTCCTCCTCCACCCGTTGCACTCGTTTCTCCTCGCACGGATACTTTTGCTATGACTTGTAGGAAGTTTAAGGCTATGGGAGGAAAACCTTTTGTGGGAGCTAGGGATTGGCTTAATGAGACGGAAGAATTGATGGAAATCTTGGAAGTAGAAGAGGGAAAGAAAGTCAGGTTGGCCGCTTGGTTAATGGAAGGAGAGGCCTCGTTCTGGTGGGAGGTCACTAATGAAGAACGCCCGATTGACTCTTGGGTGGATTTCAGGCATAGGTTTGAGGCAAAGTTTCTCTCAAAAGCAGAAGAAAATATGCATAAGGAAGAGAAGGGTATCAATGCTAGTAAAGCACCCGAGAAGAAAGGAGATCAGAAGAGACCTCAACAACAACAGCAAAACAAAGGTTGCAAGGGAAAGAAGAGGTGCTTCAATTGTGGGACACTAGGCCACCTAAACAAAGATTGTCGCAAGAAGACTAAGACTGGCTGCTTCCACTGTGGCGAAGCAGGGCATCTGATGAAAAACTGTCCAAAGAAGGAGCAAGGGACGGGGTCTACCTCAGGAGGACTGGTGCAAGCTCATGTGGCACCAGGTCAGGCTAGGGGGCAAGTACAGGCTCTCGCGATTCGGGAAAGAGGTAGAACTACTTCTATTGAAAGTCTAGTTTTTCTGATCGATCATCCTGTCCATACTTTATTTGATTTTGACGCATTAAGTTCGTTTATCTCATCATTACTAGTAGAGTCACTGCACTGAGACACCAGTTGGTAGATGATCCCTTAGTTGTTTCAAACCCAATTGGGCTCCATGATGTGTTTGGGTTTGAAAGTTTCTATACTTAGCGTTGGGTTTAGATGTGATGCTTGTTGGGCTTCACGGGCTATGGGTTAGTGGGCATGGACTGGTTATCCAGTAGGGGTGCCGTTCTTGATTTTGAGGGGAGAGTTGTTAGGCTTATGGGCCGCTTGGGTGACACTCTTGAGATCTCTTGTAATCCCATAGAATCTGTTATGCTAAGATATCTAGAATCGCTTGACACGCAGGTCGAGAGTTTGCAATTTATAGGGTGGTCCGGGAATACTCGGATGGGTTTGGAGGAGGTGAAGGGATTACCTCCGGAACGGGAGATTGACTTCCGAATATGTTTGGTAGACGATGCCAAATCAGTATCTTGGCCAGGGTGCCACAAGGCTCCTCGTGAGGGGAGGAAACTCCATAAGCGAGTAGGCGATTTGCTTGAGAAGGGGTCATAAGACAAAGTATATCGGAGTGGGGCGCTCCAATAGTTTTTGCGGATGGGTCCCTCAGACTTTGTGTAGGCTAAAGAGAACTAAAGAAACTCACAAAGAAGAATAGATACCCATCGCCGAGGATTAATGATCTCTTTGATCAGTTGGCTGGCGCCTCAGTATTTTTGTAGTAGGACTTAGCCACGGGATTTCATCAGTTGAGAGTGGCTGAGAATAGTATAGAGAAGACTGCCTTGAGGACTCCAGATGATTTCTTTTATGAGTGGCTGGTGATGCCATTGGGTTTGACGAACGCCCCCGCATACTTTGTTGATTTGATGAGAAGGGTGTTCAGGGAGTACCTAAATAAGTTTGTGATGGTCTTTGTAGATGACATCTGGGTCTTTTCTAGGAGCGAAATAAGTTTTCGTATGTGCTCAATAGGCTGAGCAGGGCCAGTATAGGATAAACGACGGGTTTGGAGCGAGACTGGCGAGAACATCCAGAATTGGTCAAGGGCTTAATTATTTAGCCATTTTTACTAGTATCGTCTCACGTAGGTCGTCTGAATTCGAAGGAGGTATCCCTTGGGTGTTTGTCTGATATTGGTTTAGGCCTTTGGGGCTTGCATTTGGGGGATGCCGAATTCGACTAGGGTGGTCTGCGTGGGAGACAGTTGTGATGATTTTGGATGATATTCTGGTGGAGAAGAGCATGCCCTACATCTTAAGGAAGTGTTGGAGACTCTTCGAGCGCATAGTCTTAGGACAGCAAAAGTGGATGGGATCCTTAGCATCCTATGAGTAAGGGTAACATGGTAACGGACACCTTAAGTAGAAAAAGGTTGTCCTTGAGTTCATTGTTCGTTGAACGACGGAGCTTAGAGTTTATTTCTAAGTTTGACTTTAGACCTTCCGTTGACTTTGTACCCGGTTTGCTAGCTTCTTTGGAAGTTAGACCTACTCTTTTGGGGCGGATTGGAGAAGCACAGAGGGGCGACCCACAGTTGGTTGAGTTAGTAGAGAAGCTCATAAGGGGGGAGTCGTCCAGCCATTTGAGTAGGTACACCTTAGAGATAGAGGGTGCTTGCGTAGAGACGGTAGACTTTGTGTACCGCAGGACGAGGGCTTGAGGAAGGCTATTCTTGATGACGCACATCGTTTTAGGATGACCATTCATCCCGGTGGGGGTAAGATGTACCAAGACATAAAGAGGGCTTTCTTCTGGGCCGGTATGAAGAAAGATGTGGCCGAGCATGTCGCTCGATGCTTGGTGTGCCAACGAGTGAAGACGGAGCGAAAGAAACCGGGTGGGTTGCTTCACCCATTGGAGGTTCCGCAATGAAAGTGGGACAGCGTCTCGTTGGATTTTATTGACAGGTTACCCAGATCGAGAAAGAGTAATACAGGAATTTGGGTGGTGGTAGACAGACTTACTAAGAACACCCATTTCATACCTGTGAAGAGTAAGTGGACTGCTCCATGGCTAGCTTTTGTATATCTTCGAGAGATAGTTCGATTGCATCGGGTACCCTCCAGTATAGTGAGTGATCGAGATCCTATCTTCACTAGAGAGTTTTGGAAGAGTTTGCAAAAGGCGGTAGGGACTCAGTTGCGTTTGAGTACCGCATATCATCCTCAGACGGACGGCCAGACCGAGAGGGTGAATCATATTTTAGAAGACCTTTTGAGGCTATGTATCTTGGATTTTGGAGGTAGATGGGAGGAGCATCTTCCATTGGTGGAGTTGCCCGACAGACTTAGTGGTGTACATGATGTATTCCATGGGAGGAAGTGCCTACATAAGACCGCAGAGGTGGTAGAGCCAAGTTTGCTTAGAGAAGTGGAAGCAGAGCGTGATGCGACTATTCAACGAGCTCCTACTCGCATCCTTGGGTCAGAGACTAGGAAATTGAGGAATCGAGAGGTTCAGCTAGTCAAAGTGCAATGGGGAGAAGAGGAGAGCAACGCAACTTGGGAGACGGAAGCGAAGATGCGTTCTTTGTATCCATTTCTTTTTGAGAGTATGTCTTTTAACTTCTCCTTTATCGTTTGACTGGTACTTATCTTATCCTTAGTATGTCCTCTCGTTAGTACCTTTGACCTTCAGATAGGATAGTCCTATGGTTGAAACATGTGTTTGAGACATGTTATGTATGATGGATGCAAGTGGATGCAAGTGTTTGCTAGTGGTTGCTCGTGGATGCATATACACACACTCTAGGCACTAGATCGGCTCAATCACTTCATATTGCATATTGCATAAAATTGTGTGTAGGAAGCTATATTTATGGATGTATAATGATTGTGTTATCATATGGATGATGCATTTTGGTGAATGATTGTGCACTCATGTAGATATTGTATGTGTCGATAGGGTTCCCTCGCATACATAATGGATGCATGGCACTATCATGGTTTGCATATGTTCATACATTAGATAGGGAACATATACACACACTTTTTGCATATGCTCATACATCATTAGAAATTGTTTTAAGGACAATGGATGCCAGTGTTTGATGGTTGAGTAGATGGTTGTTTGGTTGGTAGGATACGTTCTTCTTGACTTAGAGATTTCGGGGACGAAATCCTTTAAGTAGGGGAGAATGTAACACCCCGTATGTTAAATAACTTGTTATAACATAAATCAGAGCAGAATTAAATTTAATATTCTGAATCAGGGGAAACGGGCTGTGCCATTGCGTTCGTCTCGAAAAAATACGCGAAATAGAGTCCGAGTTTTCGTAAATCGGAGTCCGTATGACCAAGTTATGGCCCGTCAAAGTTTCACGAAAAATCAAAAACTGCTCATGTTTTGAGGCCCGGGATGAGTTTTGGGCTGTTTTTTTTGGGCCCTAAATGGTTCCTACACTTGACTTCTTCCCCAAGACATGCTTTAAAGGCTAGGATTGGTTCTAGGGTATATCCTATGGTCCTAAAACATCTAACTAATCTATATATACACCCTAATACCCCCCTTATCCTTACCAAAAATAGATCTAAGGCCATTATGCCACCACTTAGAAAATTGGAGAGCCTCCACTAAAAATCCTAAGAGGATTTGCAAGCTAATCTACATCTTCTTCTACTTAATCATTGGGATTTGCTTCATTTAACTTGCTAATCTTGTTTTGGTGAGCTTCTATCCCCTTAATAATCAATTATTGAATTGATTATGATAAGATGTGATAAAGTATGGCTATGTTTATGGATCCATATATTTATGCAAGCTTGATGTAGTGAATATTATGTGTTTTGCAAGTTATATGCCTTATGTCATGCAAGTTTCATAATATGTAATCATGATATTTTTATGCAAGTTGTTTCATGATGTTTATGATGCAAAACACTAAGTGAATATGGATCCATTATGCAAACATGTTATGCAAGTATGTGAGTACTTATGCAAGTCATGTATATGCTTATATGCATGATTAACATCTTATGCAAGTATATGAATGTTTATGCAAGTTATGTATATGTTGAAATGCAAGTTTAACATAATATGCAAGCTATGCAAGTATGTGAATGTTTATGCAAGTTATGTATATGTTGAAATGCAAGTTTAACATAATATGCAAGCTTATGCAAGTATATGAATGTTTATGCAAGTTATGTATATGTTGAAATGCAAGTTTAACATAATATGCAAGCCTATGCAAGTATGTGAATGTTTATGCAAGTTATGTATATGTTGAAATGCAAGTTTAACATGATATGCAAGCTTATGCAAGTATATGAATGCTTATGCAAGTATGTGAGTGCTTATGCAAGTTAAGTATATGCTAAAATGCAAGTTCTACATGCTATGCAAATCACATGTATGATGATATGTAAGTTCATATGCAACATGTTATGCAAATCACATGTTTGATGATATGTAAGTTCATATGCAACATGTTATGTAAGACACATGTTTGATAATATGCAAGTTTGGGTTGAATATAGTTGGGTTAATACATGCTCATATATGCAAGTTGACATCCTCTTAACCCATGATAAAGTTATATGCTAAACCCATGTTATGTGTGGTAAATCTTCCCTTTATTATGTTATGTCATAATGACGATTTACGTGGGGAACGATGGGGTTAATTAATATGTTAATTAAAAGTATGTTGAAATGGGTATGATTAAGCATACAAAAAAAAAAAAAAAAATTAATTACCATAAGTGGGAATTTACCTATTGAGTTAGGTCTACCCCATGGGAATTTACCTATTGAGTTAGGTCTACCCATGTTATGGAAAATTTGATATTAATTAGGGATAATTAATATGGGGGTGATTAATTAGGTTTAATTAATCAACTAAGACACGAGGTTGGACCCTTTTGTAGCGGAAGTCTGCCCGGAACCGACCGGCCATCCAGCGGCTACAAATGATTGGCCCAATGTGAGAGGTCTTAGTCATAAATTAAATACATGATTAAAGTAAAGACACGAGGTTAGGCCCTTTTGATGACAGAAGTCTGCCCGGAACCAACCGGCATATCCAGCAGTCATAAAAGACGGTCTAATGTGGGAGGTCTTTATGAGGTCATGATCTTAATTAATGAATTAAGAAACACTTAACCATATTAGCATGTAAGTGGGACATGAGGGGTTAAGTGGGTGCCTTGGGGTGGCATGATGAGACTAGTGGGTTGCCTTGGGTGGCAATAGAAAAATACGATTAGAATACTTAACCAAGGTGGAACATGTAATTAAACAGGATAAAAGGGTTAAGTAAGTGCCATGGGTGGCATGTGAGAATACGATTAGAATACTTAACCAAGGTGGAACATGTAATTAAACATGATTAAGGGGTTAAGTAAGTGCCATGGGTGGCATGTGGGAATCTAGTGGGTGCCCTAAGTGGCAATTGAAATATGATTAAAGGACTTAACCAAGATTTATAACATGTAAGAGGACATGGTTAAAGGGTTAAGTGGGATGCACTAGATTAAACGACAAGCTTAAGTAGTAGCTTGTGGGGGCCCATTTCAACCAATATCCCAAACGTATCTTTGTAGGCTCGACTCTAGTCGGGTGACGGGACACGCATATTGGGCTTGACTGTAAGAGGCCAAAACGGGTTAGCGGTGGCAACGCGGGATCAACGGGTTTCATATGCGTGTGTGGACCCGGGCTGGTTGGTAAGTCGTTGTTGCATCGTGTAGATATAAAGCCGTGCACAGTGATATTATATGGTAGCCACTTTGGGGAATGATACACCCCCTTTTGTGGGACCAGCACGGGTATCTACGGTAGGGAGCCGATCGCTTGGGGGTAGTGGGTACACCTAGTAAAAATAGGGGCAGACGGCACCTGTGTAGGGGTACAGGAAACTACCGGGTAAAAATTACTAAGTACACTTAGTGGGATCAACCTTTAAGTAGGAATTACTCTTGGTGGGTAAAACTGGTGTGGTGCAGTGTAGGAATTACCCTTGGTGAATAAGTCTGGTGTGGTGCAGTTAGTAATTATCCTTGGGTGGGTAGATGCGTCTTTACGGTTATCTTAGTTCGTCCTGTGTTCGTGGGCAACTTAGTGTAGTCATTATCCCCAAAGATACCATACCGAGTTCATATCATACCCTAATTACTTTAATAATTGTATTATTAAGGAGATAGGGTTCACTCAGGCTTATGTCTGACCCCCGTTGTTTTTATCTTTTTCCTTCAGGTCCTCAGGTTGGGCCTAGTGCTAGTGGGCTTTGATCAGTTTGCTTTATCTATCTCTTGGAGCTCGGACCGTAGATGTAGAGCTCAGCTTATCTTATCTTTTCTGTTATGGCTATTTGTTATGAGTAGTGGGATTATGTACTTATTTTATTCAGGATGGATATTTTGTACTTGACTCTTGTTATGGTTTTATGATGTAACCAAACATGTTTTACTTTCCGCTGCTATGAGATGATGTTTTAAATTTTCAAGTATTACATTATATCTGTCTTGTTGTAATTTTACTGTTCTATACTCACTAAAAATACTCCACCGATGCTATGGCATTCCCTTAGTGAGTGACTATAGCGGGTGTGGGGTGTTACAAACAGAATGTCAGTAACTTCAGGGGAAGAAAGAGCGAGCTTCACAAGTTCATCAAAGCTCACGGTTGGCACTAGATACCTTAGAGGGTTGATGTGTTCAGAAGTAGAAGTTTGGGTCATGGCATGATTGTCCACTTATAACGTACCCGGAAGGGTTGACGGTAAAACGCAACCCTCATGCTCATGACCAAAGAACCTTCGGGAGAGGCAGTAACAGTAACAACAGTAGAATCAATAGCAAAGGCTATGGAACTAGGAACTTCTTTATCAACAATATCAACAACAATATCCTGAGAGAGAGAAATAGAAGCGTTATATTTCAATCTTTTAGGTGATAGCTCAACGGTCGATTAGGTCAGCCTCTTGATAGCAACGACAGTAGATTTATCTAGAGCATCGGTGGGAGTTACAATCTCAGAAGTCAAGTCCCTGGGTCAAATGTAAATACAAAGGTAAACTCAGGGGTGAATACCTTGCAAATTAAAGCTACTCCAAAAAGAAAGTAGCATTTCCAATGGGAATACCTGGAATAAAGGAGACGAACTAGTAAACGTGTTCGAACCCAAAGTCAAATGCTTGGATCCTAAGAAATGGATAGGTGGATGCCCTAAAATCTTTTGCCCATCAGGGAGAAGGTTATATTGACGCAATTTATCCAAGTTCAGCAAAACTAATCGACTCTGCGGCTCTTTAGAGACTTTGGAAATAATTTCAAGTGCGCGAGACTCACTTTCTATTAAAGCAGCTCTCTTGGAAGCAGGATCTGGGAAGAAATTAAGGTAAAACAAAGTCTAAGAAAAGTATGGTTACTCATGAGAAAGTAGGGAAACTCACCAAAATATGCAAAATCGCCTGAAATGCCGACAGGGCATGGAATAGAACTGACCTTCCTTGGGTTTAGTCTTACTAATACTATCGCTAATGATTTTCTTTAAAGGATTGGAATGCAAAATAGGTGAGTCTGCCCCCTTCAAAAACCGTACCAAATGCTGAATAAGATTGGAAGTAAGGGAAGCCTGGCACGATTCGAGTGCCAAAACTTTGAGACACAAAAGTAAAGTATAGGTGTTTGGTAGAAGTTGGAAAGGTGCAATTCCTAGGTCCCGTAATAGTCGAGATACAAAAATCGGAAAGGGAAAGAAGCCCCCATGCCAAATGTGGATGGAAGAATAAGCAAAGTAATCCTTTGGAGGATTTCTGATATTATCCCGCTTAATGGCAGGAACGACGTCCACATCAGACATCCCAAAGCTATCAAGGATGGAGTTTACTTCGTTATGAGAAGTAATAAGAGACTCCTTCAAAGTGAATGGCATCTTCTTCCAAAAGGTGATAGGAACACCAGACTTTGGTTGACTAAAGCTCTTTTTATCATACAAGGTGCTGTCAGGTGATATAATTTCATAACACATGCATCAGTACCACATTCATTTATACAATATGGGTGAACAACATGTAAACCTACTAATGCTAGGAATTTAAACTATTACATATCAAGATAGTCCTAAATATTAATCTGGACAGAATCATGCATGTTTTATGTTCACTTAAAAACAATCAACCCCTTAGTGATATAAAATTAGTCATCCCGGCACCGAAGACAAGAAGAATCTAAAGAAGGTTGCCGGGAAGATTAATTCTCAAAAGAAACTGGTAACGGTTAAACCAAGACCAAGTAAGGCTAAGTCATCACTAAAGCCTGATAGACCTTTGGGTCCGGTACACGTGATATCAAAATCAAAAAGTTATGGCAACGGAGCTCTTAAATTTTACCGACACCAAAACCGAAAGAAACCATCCCTTCGACAGCCCTTTTGGACGATTCACTATTGTCGGACTAATCCAACACTTACATGCTAAACAAATATAGGAATTGGTGTCGGAAGAATCGGAGCAAACGAGCCAATAACAATGTTGATGAGTTCACCAACATCGAAAGCATAAAATTTCACTTTGTAACAGTGTAACACCCCGAAAATTCTATAACTGTGAAATTCATGAATTAAAGGATAATCAAATTCAAATCAAAGAACCAAGGGAAACGGGATACGCCATTGCGTTCGTCTCGGAAAAATACGCGAAATAGAGTCCGAGTTTTCGAAAAACGGAGTCCGTATGAAGAAGATATGGCCTTCGGAAGTTTTGAATTTAATTTAAAATTCAAACAGAATAAAATAATAATTTGAAATGGGGCCCAATGGGCCAGGCGGATAAAACACCCGCCTAGCCACCCAGGTCGACTGGGCTGTCGACCTGGGCTACCCATGTCGACAGGGCTGTCGACAGCCCTGTCGACAGGGGTGTCGACCTGGTCGAGCCCAGTCAACCTGGCTGGCCAGGTCTGTGTTTGGTCGAATTTCAGTGGTCTGCTTTGTCATTAGGGCTAGGTGGCGGGTTTTTATTGGTCTCTCTTCCTAATGTATGGCTATGATCTATCCTAGCAACATCAAGGGTCCTAATCAATTCCTAACCTCTATATAAACAACCCTAGACTAAACCCTAATCTATTCATTCAAAATAAGATTATAGCCGCCATGTTGCTGAGGAACGACAAAGAATAGCCGCCAACTAAAGAGAGGATTAGGGAGAAAATTCTAAGGCCTAAAGCAATTCAAAGCAACCTAAAGCTAATCAATTCAACAAAGGAATCGTGTCTCTTAATTAGAGAATTCGCCGCAACCATTGTAAGTAGAGTATTACTTTGGTATTAATAAACAACTGTGTTGATGTGTATGCTTGAATTGTGGCAATGGAAGTAATTCATGTTTGTGCAAAATGATGTTATTCATTATAAATAACTACATGCGGTAGTTCTATGCAAGTATACGTTTGGAATATTGCGAAAATTGTGCAATCTATATTGAAGCTACATGTATGTAGTTAATTGAAATTCATGCAAGTTTGGGGCTTTGTTATTATGCCATTATGATATATATTTTGTGCATAAATCATTTTGCAAGTAATTGAAACAAGTTTGGTTATTATAGTTCATATGAAACTATGTGGAATTTTGACACCATAATCCATGTATTAAGTCATGCTTTTGCAAACTTATGAATATGGCTAGGAATGATATTTGGCATAATTGAAATCCGTTATTAAGTCTATCTTGTTTTAAAGGATTATATGACGACATGGCTAGGTTGGACTCAAAAATCCCCTTTTTTTGCAAGTTTAAAGCAAACACCATGTTTAGGAATATTTATGCATAAGTATGTTTATACCATCGTTATGTGATTAGGCTTAAATCATGATTAAGTTGAATTAAGCTATGTTCATGCTAGAAGTATTTATGCCATGCTTATGTTTGACATTATGCCATGTTTATGCTAGAAGTATTTATGCCATGCTTATGTTTGACAATATGTCATGCCTATGCTAGAAGTATTTTATGCCATGCTTATGTTTGACATTATGCCATGTTTATGCTAGAAGTATTTATGCCATGCTTATGTTTGACATTATGCCATGCTTATGCTAGAAGTATTTGTGCCATGTCTATGTTTGACATTATGCCTAAATAAGAATATAGGTTCATGTTGTAGTTAAACCTATGCAAGTTTACATGCCTTGATTTATGTCACCTATGTTTTATGACCAAAATACATGTCACCACTATGCAAGTACACCAATTTCTATTATGTATTTTCCAACGTCATATGCAAGTTCATGCGCTCACTTTCCCCTCTTCGTGTATACGCCATAAGCCTCCCCTTTTCGCATGGCTAAATTGGGCTTTAAAAGGCTAAGCCCAATATATATGAACGGACTTGTAAAACGGGGGAAGATAACGTTGGGTTAAAAATTAATTAATGAATGAAAATATAAAATAGAAGGGCCCAAGTTCAAGTATGGGTTGGGCCCATGATTGGTGTAACCTTTACACCATTAACTTAATAATGGGCCGCAAATATTTACATATAAGAAATAAAGAAGAATGACAAGATATGTAAATGTAGAACATACGATGTGTTTAACCCGAGGTTGGATTGAGTTGTGATGTAAACCTGCCCGGAACCGCCCGGCTGTCCAGTAGTCACAACAATACCTATCCAATGTGGGAGGTTAAACATGGAGCCCAATAAGGACCCGAGGTTAGACTGAGTTGTGGCGTAAGACTGCCCGGAACCAACCGGCAACAGGCAGTCACAACAATACCTGTCTAATGTGAGAGGTCAGGGCCTTAATAAGACAATTAAGGCTGAGTCAGGATTGTTAGGATTAAGTGGACTAAGACTTAATCAAAATGAAACATGCTAAACTAAACGGACTGGTGGGGGTTAGGTTAGAAACACTTAACCAACTTAGCATGTTGGCTAGAGATAGAAAACCTAGTAACGGGGGACCCTTTTCAGCAGTAACCCAAAAAGGTGTATCAGGATACCCTGAAACTAGGCGGGTGGGGCACGATTACTGGGCTGATTGTAAGAGGTCAAAAATCGACGGCGGTGGTGTAGCAGTGTAGGTTCTAACGGAGTGCGGGCGTGCACACACTCCGGCGCAGAAAAATAAGGCACTGGACACCAGTAGCATACCTGTGCACTCTAAGGTTGTGTCGGGTTGCCACTATGGGACTTGATACACCCCATGGTGGGACCAGCATAGGTAACTACGACATCGGGGGCCGTAAGACACATGTAACTATGCGAGTAGGAGCCGATCATCATAGGATGGATCACATCACCCTGATTATGGGGTGCCAGTGGGAAACTAGTTTATATGGGTTCAGAGATTAACATGGGGTACGATAGTATATTCGACCCTAGACAACTTAACCAAGTTTATAGTGCATGCCCATTTCTTGTTTATACTTATCATACCCAGTTCTTTATTCATAGACAAAATAGGACTAGACTTACTCAGGCTTTATGTCTGACTCTATTTTTCTTTCGTCTTCTTTCTTCCGTTTCCCCCCAGGTCCTCAGGGAGGGAACACAGCAGCTTGACCTACCTCAACATCCAACTTGAAGAAGAGAAATGTATTGCTTGGACTTTCCTGTTTTGAACTATGGCTTTGGACAATCCACTATGGGGCTTTTGCAGTTTGTCTACGTTTTATTTATGCTTCTTTAAATAATGTACTCAAGACAGATTATGAAAGTGTTATGTTATGTTTTTGGAAAGGTTGTTGTTGTAACACATATTTGACTTTATGAAATAAAAATTTGTTGTTCTTCCGCTGTTTGCAAAATATGTGTTCTTATATCTATCTTGTATATCTGTGATTTGTACTTATAAACCTCCACCAAAATTAGGGCATTCCCTTTGAGAGTGACCCTAACGGAGGTGGGGTGTTTCACTTGGTATCAGAGCATAGGTTTACCAGATAAGATAAAAAGTTTTGAAAAATTATTTTTCAAAAAGGAAATTTAAAGAAGCATTTTTAAAAAGAAAAATATTATTTTATTCTAAAAAGGCAAAGTCCACTCCCCAAAGCCATAGGTATTATCTCTTATCCTTCGTTTTGAATCTATCCTTTTTTGTTTCAGCATGTCCCAAGAACTTAACTTGCCTGAAGGGGTACCCATACCTGGTTGGTTTAGACGTTTCTTAGAAGCAAGGGCCACTCAGCCAGGTCCTACCGTTCCTCCTCCTCCAGCTGAAGGGAATCATCCAGCCGCAGCAGCACCTTTTCCTCCACCTCCTCCTCGGGGAAACGCATTTGCTAAGATATGTAAAGATTTTAAAGCTATGGGAGGAAGGGATTTCCATGGAACTGAGTCCTTCGTGGCAGCTAGAAATTGGCTGAAAGAAACGGAGGACCTATTCATCATCTTTGAGGTAGAAGATAGACAAAAAGTACAGTTGGCAGTATGGCTATTGAAGGGCGAGGCTTCCTACTGGTGGGAAGTCACTAATGCTGAAAGACCAGTGGAGACATGGGAGGACTTTAGGGCAAGGTTTGAGACCAAATTTCTCTCAGATGCGGAAAGAAGTTTGCAGTTGGAAAAATTCTTATTTCTTAAGCAAGGGGACAAGACAGTCAGAGAATATGTGAATCAGTTCGATGAGCTGGCTAGGTTTGGGCTTGACCTAGTCAACACCCCGCACAAGAAGGCTCTCCGTTTCGTCAAAGGGTTGAATGAGCCATTACACAGTTTGGCCATGACCCATATACCCATGGGGGCCACGTATGAAAGATTGGTGCAAATGGCATTGCTGAATGAAGAGGACAAGGGCAAGAAGGAGACCAAGGCAGAAAGCTCTCAAGGGAAGAAAGAGGGTTTGCAGCCCAAGAAGACAGACTTTAAGAAGGGCGGAAAAGGCAACAAAGAGAAGAGGAAGTGTAATTTCTGTGGCAAAGTGGGGCACTTAGTAAAGGACTGCCGGAAGAAGAAGGCCAAGGAGAATGGTGGGTGCTTCTCGTGCGGTCAGACAGGCCACAGGGCTAAGGACTGCCCAAGGAAACGAGGACAGGGGCAGGGCACTGGATCCACCCCAGGGGCACAGGTCCATGTGCTAGAAGCGCCACCTTTGCAACAGCGAGGTACAAATACTTCTGTAGAAAGTGTAGTTTATCTTTATGATCACCCCGTTCGCACTTTATTTGATTCTGGCGCATCACACTCCTTTATCTCGTCTGCTTTAGTAGAATCTCTGCACCTAAAAACTAGTATGGTAGAGGACCCCTTAATTGTTTCAAACCCAATTGGGGGCCCAGCTCATTTGTCTATGATCTGTTTGGATTTGAAAATTTCTATCCTAAGTGTTGAATTTCTATGTAGTGCCTTTGTTTTGGGCTTTTCGGGGTATGGTTTGATTTTGGGTATGGATTGGCTATCCAGTAATGGGGCCATCCTTGATTGTGAGAAAAGGGTTGTTAGGCTCCTAACCCAGCTCGGTAATACTTTGGAAATTTCTTGTAATCCCTCGTATGCGGTTATGCTTAGTTATCTTGAATCGCTAGATGCCTCTGTTGAAAATTTGAAATCAGTTAGAGTGGTCCGGGAATATCCGGATGTCTTCGAAGAGGTGAAGGGCTTACCTCCGAAGCGGGAAATAGACTTCCGCATATATCTGGTAGATAATGCAAAGCCCGTTGCGTTGCCCGTTAGACATATGGCTCCACGAGAAAGGAAAGAGCTCAGTAAACAGATTAAAGAGCTTCTAGAAAAGGGGTTCATTAGGAGGAGCATTTCAGAATGGGGCGCTCCAGTGGTGTTCGCTACAAAGGCGGATGGTTCACTCCGTCTATGTGTTGACTATAGGGAGCTCAACAAGCTAACGAAAAAGAATAGGCACCCTCTCCCTAGAATTGACGATTTATTTGACCAGCTTGTAGGAGCGTCTGTTTTCTCCCAACTCGATTTAGCAACCGGTTTTCATCAGCTAAGGGTGGCTGAAGATAGCATCGATAAAACGGCTTTCAGAACCCCAGACGGCTTCTTTGAATGGCTTGTCATGCCTTTCGGCTTGACAAATGCACCTGCGTACTTCGTGGACCTGATGAGTAGGGTATTTAGAGATTTCCTCAACAAATTCGTAGTGGTCTTCGTAGATGATATCCTTATCTTCTCAAAGAGTGAAGAGGAACATGCTCAGCACTTAAGGGCAATCATGGAAACTTTGCGAGTCCATCAACTAAAAGCCAAATTCTCCAAATGCCACTTTTGGAGAGAAGAGGTGAGGTTCCTTGGGCACATAGTATCCAAACAAGGGTTAGCGGTGGACCCTGCTAAGGTAGTGGCGGTACAAGATTGGAAGACACCAAGGAATGCAACTGAGGTCCGAAGCTTTCTAGGACTAGCAGGTTTCTATCGAAAATTCATAAGGGATTTTGCGAAAATTTCAGCTCCGCTCACGAAATTGACCAAGAAGAATCTAGCATTGTTAGTGACCGAGACCCCATCTTCACCAGCGAATTTTGGCGGAGTCTCCAAGAAGCAGTAGGAACGCAGTTATGCTTGAGCACAGCCTATCATCCCCAAACCGACGGCCAAACAGAAAGAGTGAACAGAGTTTTGGAAGACCTTCTAAGGCTATGCGTCCTTGACTTCGGAGGGACATGGGAAGACCACCTTCCTTTGGTGGAATTTGCCTACAACAACAGCTATCAAGCAACCATCGGAATGGCGCCCTTCGAAGCTTTGTATGGAAGACCGTGCCGATCACCAACTTGTTGGTGGGAGTCCACGGATAAGCTTATACTTGGACCAGACATGATCCGAGAAACTACAGAGAAAGTAGACTTAATACAAAGAAGGATGAAGACGGCCCAAGACAGACAAAAGTCCTATGCCGACAAGAGGAGACCGACCTTGAATTCGAGGTTGGAGACAGAGTTTTTCTCAAGGTATCACCGCTAAGAAACGTTGTTCGTTTTGGAACCATAGGAAAGCTAGCACCAAGGTTCGTAGGGCCATTCCCTATCATCGAGAAAATTGGGAAAATGGCTTATAGATTAGAGCTACCCGAGAAGTTGGCCGGAGTCCACAACGTTTTTCACGTTTCACATCTCCGAAAATGTCTGCATGAGTCAGCTGAAGTGGTAGAGCCAAACATCCTCGAAGAGGCCGAAGTAGAACGCGAAGCAACCATAAGGAGAATTCCTACCCGCATCTTAGGAACGGAAGTGAAGAGGCTACGCAACCGCGAAGTCAAGCTCGTCAAAGTTCAGTGGAGCGACGCCGAGGGAGACGCGACTTGGGAAACTGAAGATAGAATCCGTACTGCCTACCCTTTTCTGTTCGAGGGTACATCCTTGATCTTTCTTTTCCTTAAGTTGCGCTTTTATCTATCTATCTTTTTAGGTATATTTCCTCGACCGTATCTTTTAGGTAGAAAACCTTTGGATGAAAACATGTAGTTGAAACATGTTATGTATGAATGGTTGCAAGTGGTTGCAAGTGATTGCTAGTGGTTACTCGTGGTTGCATATACACACACAATCTAGGTTTTAGATCGGCTCAGTCACTTCATATTGCATATGCATATATGTTTGTATTCGTATGTGGTTGAACTATAATGTGTTGTCATGCGGATGTTGCATTTGCATTGAATGATTGTGCACTCATGTAGAATCATGAATAGGCAAATTTGCATACATAATGGATTCATGGCACTTACATAATTTGCATTAAGGAGGTCAACTGAATCAGTAGACCGCCTGATTTTGCATTAGATAAGTACATGTACACACACACTTTGCATATGATCATGAAGCATTAGAAGTCTTTTAAGTACAATGGATGCTCGTGTTTGATGGATGAGTAGATGGATTATTGGATGTTAGGATTTACATTCCTCCTAACTTGAAGATTTCGGGGACGAAATCCTTTTAAGTGGGGGAGAATGTAACACCCCGAAAATTCTATAACTGTGAAATTCATGAATTAAAGGATAATCAAATTCAAATCAAAGAACCAAGGGAAACGGGATACGCCATTGCGTTCGTCTCGGAAAAATACGCGAAATAGAGTCCGAGTTTTCGAAAAACGGAGTCCGTATGAAGAAGATATGGCCTTCGGAAGTTTTGAATTTAATTTAAAATTCAAACAGAATAAAATAATAATTTGAAATGGGGCCCAATGGGCCAGGCGGATAAAACACCCGCCTAGCCACCCAGGTCGACTGGGCTGTCGACCTGGGCTACCCATGTCGACAGGGCTGTCGACAGCCCTGTCGACAGGGGTGTCGACCTGGTCGAGCCCAGTCAACCTGGCTGGCCAGGTCTGTGTTTGGTCGAATTTCAGTGGTCTGCTTTGTCATTAGGGCTAGGTGGCGGGTTTTTATTGGTCTCTCTTCCTAATGTATGGCTATGATCTATCCTAGCAACATCAAGGGTCCTAATCAATTCCTAACCTCTATATAAACAACCCTAGACTAAACCCTAATCTATTCATTCAAAATAAGATTATAGCCGCCATGTTGCTGAGGAACGACAAATAATAGCCGCCAACTAAAGAGAGGATTAGGGAGAAAGTTCTATGGCCTAAAGCAATTCAAAGCAACCTAAAGCTAATCAATTCAACAAAGGAATCGTGTCTCTTAATTAGAGAATTCGCCGCAACCATTGTAAGTAGAGTATTACTTTGGTATTAATAAACAACTGTGTTGATGTGTATGCTTGAATTGTGGCAATGGAAGTAATTCATGTTTGTGCAAAATTATGTTATTCATTATAAAGAACTACATGCGGTAGTTCTATGCAAGTATACGTTTGGAATATTGCGAAAATTGTGCAATCTATATTGAAGCTACATGTATGTAGTTAATTGAAATTCATGCAAGTTTGGGGCTTTGTTATTATGCCATTATGATATATATTTTGTGCATAAATCATTTTGCAAGTAAGTTTGGTTATTATAGTTCATATGAAACTATGTGGAATTTTGACACCATAATCCATGTATTAAGTCATGCTTTTGCAAACTTATGAATATGGCTAGGAATGATATTTGGCATAATTGAAATCCGTTATTAAGTCTATCTTGTTTTAAAGGATTATATGACGACATGGCTAGGTTGGACTCAAAAATCCCCTTTTTTTGCAAGTTTAAAGCAAACACCATGTTTAGGAATATTTATGCATAAGTATGTTTATACCATCGTTATGTGATTAGGCTTAAATCATGATTAAGTTGAATTAAGCTATGTTCATGCTAGAAGTATTTATGCCATGCTTATGTTTGACATTATGCCATGTTTATGCTAGAAGTATTTATGCCATGCTTATGTTTGACAATATGTCATGCCTATGCTAGAAGTATTTTATGCCATGCTTATGTTTGACATTATGCCATGTTTATGCTAGAAGTATTTATGCCATGCTTATGTTTGACATTATGCCATGCTTATGCTAGAAGTATTTGTGCCATGTCTATGTTTGACATTATGCCTAAATAAGAATATAGGTTCATGTTGTAGTTAAACCTATGCAAGTTTACATGCCTTGATTTATGTCACCTATGTTTTATGACCAAAATACATGTCACCACTATGCAAGTACACCAATTTCTATTATGTATTTTCCAACGTCATATGCAAGTTCATGCGCTCACTTTCCCCTCTTCGTGTATACGCCATAAGCCTCCCCTTTTCGCATGGCTAAATTGGGCTTTAAAAGGCTAAGCCCAATATATATGAACGGACTTGTAAAACGGGGGAAGATAACGTTGGGTTAAAAATTAATTAATGAATGAAAATATAAAATAGAAGGGCCCAAGTTCAAGTATGGGTTGGGCCCATGATTGGTGTAACCTTTACACCATTAACTTAATAATGGGCCGCAAATATTTACATATAAGAAATAAAGAAGAATGACAAGATATGTAAATGTAGAACATACGATGTGTTTAACCCGAGGTTGGATTGAGTTGTGATGTAAACCTGCCCGGAACCGCCCGGCTGTCCAGTAGTCACAACAATACCTATCCAATGTGGGAGGTTAAACATGGAGCCCAATAAGGACCCGAGGTTAGACTGAGTTGTGGCGTAAGACTGCCCGGAACCAACCGGCAACAGGCAGTCACAACAATACCTGTCTAATGTGAGAGGTCAGGGCCTTAATAAGACAATTAAGGCTGAGTCAGGATTGTTAGGATTAAGTGGACTAAGACTTAATCAAAATGAAACATGCTAAACTAAACGGACTGGTGGGGGTTAGGTTAGAAACACTTAACCAACTTAGCATGTTGGCTAGAGATAGAAAACCTAGTAACGGGGGACCCTTTTCAGCAGTAACCCAAAAAGGTGTATCAGGATACCCTGAAACTAGGCGGGTGGGGCACGATTACTGGGCTGATTGTAAGAGGTCAAAAATCGACGGCGGTGGTGTAGCAGTGTAGGTTCTAACGGAGTGCGGGCGTGCACACACTCCGGCGCAGAAAAATAAGGCACTGGACACCAGTAGCATACCTGTGCACTCTAAGGTTGTGTCGGGTTGCCACTATGGGACTTGATACACCCCATGGTGGGACCAGCATAGGTAACTACGACATCGGGGGCCGTAAGACACATGTAACTATGCGAGTAGGAGCCGATCATCATAGGATGGATCACATCACCCTGATTATGGGGTGCCAGTGGGAAACTAGTTTATATGGGTTCAGAGATTAACATGGGGTACGATAGTATATTCGACCCTAGACAACTTAACCAAGTTTATAGTGCATGCCCATTTCTTGTTTATACTTATCATACCCAGTTCTTTATTCATAGACAAAATAGTACTAGACTTACTCAGGCTTTATGTCTGACTCTATTTTTCTTTCGTCTTCTTTCTTCCGTTTCCCCCCCAGGTCCTCAGGGAGGGAACACAGCAGCTTGACCTACCTCAACATCCAACTTGAAGAAGAGAAATGTATTGCTTGGACTTTCCTGTTTTGAACTATGGCTTTGGACAATCCACTATGGGGCTTTTGCAGTTTATCTACGTTTTATTTATGCTTCTTTAAATAATGTACTCAAGACAGATTATGAAAGTGTTATGTTATGTTTTTGGAAAGGTTGTTGTTGTAACACATATTTGACTTTATGAAATAAAAATTTGTTGTTCTTCCGCTGTTTGCAAAATATGTGTTCTTATATCTGTCTTGTATATCTGTGATTTGTACTTATAAACCTCCACCAAAATTAGGGCATTCCCTTTGAGAGTGACCCTAACGGAGGTGGGGTGTTTCAAACAGTGTATAACCTTCCTTATGAAAATTGTGCATTTCGAACCCCCGAGAAATTAACACTGGGAGGATAGGACATTCATTTGATTCACTATGAATTGTTAATTAAATTACTTATGATTGATTAACTTGAATTTAACACGCTAAATCCTAATCGAGTTAAGTGCTTAGCATAAATTTCTGCTTATAATTGAAGTATAAATACTTATAGAGGATCAAATATGAGATTCTCGAAAAGCTTTAGTAATTCTTGAAGAACAGTAATTTGGTTTAAGTAATTAACGTTGCATGTAAAGGGAAGAAGGAGAAGAGGAGGTAATATCTATGTAAAATTACCCTTTTTAGATCCAAGCTGTACAGGCAAGACCTGATCAACAGGTCCGATCAATGGAGATCAAGAGACAGGGAGTTGAAACGTCAAAAGAACGCCAAAGTTTGACTTGGAAAGTCGAAATTACCCCTTCATAAGGGAGGAGGGGAAAAATGTTATTGCCAAAATTAACACCGAGATAGGCCATCGATGAAGGAGTAATGAACTGTCACAAGTTGAAAAGAATGATCCAAAAGCAAAAGACCAGGTACAAGATAAAACCGAAAGCATAAGAAAGGCATTTAGAATAACAAGTAACCGACAGCACCATCGTCAAAGAAGAAACCTCAGATTCGACAGGAAGAAAGGATACCGATAGGGTTGTTCCAACATGAAGGGTAACCAAAAAGTTGCCTGAAATCGAAAGTTGATGAAGTGAAAGACCAAAAATACTACAACCCAAGACCCAGAGGAACGAAAGGACTATTGGCATTAATTTGCTTAATGCCGATACATAAAGAGATGAAAGCATCAAAGGAAGCTTATCAGAGGCCAACCACCGGGACCCAAGCTTATTAATCACTGAAAGGCAATTTCAGTAATCAACAGACAAGATATCGGAAGCATCCCTCCGGAAGACTGAAAGCTCATGGCCGAAAGCTCTTAACCGGAAGCCAAAAGCCTCCCTAAAGATATCCATATCGTCAGGCTTGGTTTTGATACAAACGAGATAGATATAACATCAAAAAGTAGTTCCAAAGATCAAGACCATCCTTCCAGGAGCCGAAACCGGCACCCTAAAAGCAATAAGAAAATCTAAAAGAGCGACCGAAAGCCAAAGCTACCGGAACCAAAGGGAAAAGAGGCTGACAGGGACTTTTGCTGGCCCAATAGCAAAAGGGGCCCCGATTTGTCTATAAGTAAGACCCTAGGGGTCTCATTTTTAGGAAGATTTTCATTTTCTCATTCTTGTACTCCTTTCTCCTAGAGTGAACCCTAATTTCTAAATTGATTTGGGGATTTCTACCATAATTACTTATGTACTTAAAATTAAAGATCAATAAAGAGCGGATCCACACTTAGCATGTTTCTTATGTGCTTCTTACGATTTTTCTTAGTTATTTCTTACACAACGTACTATATGCTTTCTACATGGTCATGGTTTCATACCCAAGTCTAAACCTTCCGCAAAGTTATAGCAAAACCCTTTCCTACGAGCCATTTAGCCTTTGACCGAGGGTTGTGCTTACGGAATCCCTTGTACCAAGATAACTGTTGGTTCTTAAGTCGCTTAAGCATGATGCTCACCTCTTTGAGAAAAGAGTAACTAATTTTTTGGGCTTTGTACCTTGATATCTAGGAAACAGTGAACTAACTTAAGCCCGTGGATACTAAATAACCCCGCTTTCCCCTTAGGTCCACTTCCTTAGACCTATCTCCGGAGTTAACGAAAAATATCATTAACACTTTTGGACACAAATCTGTTGTGCATCAGATATCTACAGACCCCACATGGTTATCTAAACAGACGATGGATAAGGATCCTTCTTCTTCTACAACTTCTAAGATAGATGATGTAAACTCTTATCCAATTCATCTGTTCTTTTAGCATCATAAAGAATAATGTGGATGTTTATTGGGAGTTTATATTCTGGGTTACCACACAATATTTTTCTAGAAGATCTGAATCATATTGTTGATAGTTTGACAGAAGATCCTGGTGATGAAGATCATCGAGATGTTTCTGTAGGGGTTACTAAAAATTATGAATTTCAGCACGTCTAAAAGGAAAAAAGTAAAGCTTCTACTTCTGCTCCTCCTAAAAGGCAATTAAGGAGCAATACAATGGTCAAACATCAGTGAAGACTTGGAATGTCAGAGGGATGAACACTTCACATCGTATGTGTGAAGTGTTATCTCTACTGACTAAGTTCAAACCAACAATTGTTGGTTTGGTTGAAAATAAACTCAATGTAGCTAATTTATATTTAGTAGATTAATTTCAATTAATTGGGATTATATCCCTTATGATTCTACTTTGTTTTCTGGTAGGATACTACTTATATGGAATTCTGAAGTGCGGTCTATTGATGCTATTTCGACATCTAACCAACATCTATCAGTTCAAGCTAATAATATTAGTGGTCTTTATTTTTCTGTTATAGTTGTTTATGCAAGTTATTTGTTTCCATGATAGACAAATTTTAGGACAACACATTTTTCAAGAGGCAGCTCAAATGAATGGTGAGTGGGTTCTCATGAGGGATTTTAATAACTCATCTTCTCCGTTAGATAAAAAGAATGGTTTGTCGGTGCCTTTTCAGTAGATTAGAACTTTCAATAACTGTTTAACTTAATCGGGATTGATAGAGATTAAAGCAATTGCTTTTGATTACAAGTGGAGACATAAAGGATGGCATATAACATTGATAAGATTTTTTTTAACCATTCATGCTTGCAGAAACTTAATGATCTTAAGGCATTATCTTTAGCTCAATTTTTAGGTGATCATAATCCGTTAGTTCTTGATCTTATTTCTACTACTTTATCTAAGGGTTTTCCATCTAGATTTTCTAATGAATGACATTATAAGAAGGATATGGGGATTGTGTTTATAGAGGATTACAGGTAGATGTGCGGGGTTTTCCTAGTAATACATTTCAACAAAAATTAAACGCTTGCAAATTAGAGTTTAAAGAGTTGGAATAAAAATAGGCCGAAAAATGATGCTTTATTGATTGAAGCTGAAGCTAATTTTAACGAGAAGAAGACTGCTTCTAATTTATATCCAGAAAATTTAATATTATATGAACAGATGTTAGAAGCTAAGCAATCTTTTATGGTTCAAAGGCAGATCAAATACTGGAGTTATAAATATAAAGCTAAAGCGTCATGGTTACAAGAAGGGGATATGAATTCTAAAAAAAATCATTCCAAAGTGTCTTCTTGTAGATACAATAACAATCTTAAAGCATTGATAAATTATGATGCCAATCTTCTACATAAATGAGACGACCCCAAACCCCGTACTGACGGCGGCAAGGGTAATCCTTGGAATATAACACATAAATAGATAACAGCAGAACAGAAATAAATAAATACACCAGATAATGCACAATAGAATATACTGGATAAACATAAACATCAGAGTTACACAGTATACAGGATCATACTTAGTACAAATACAGTTCAGCTATACATAAATGTCTACAGCGGAAAACAAACATAATATGTACAATAGGAGCTGAACAACATAAAAAGAGATAAATGATAGAATCCATCTTCAGCTCCAGCTATCCAGAGAAAGCCAGCTAAACCTGAATACAAGGCTGCCCGTGTAAAAAAAGGGGCACCCGAGTTTGAAAGTGAAACAAACTACGAGTCAGTCATGGGACTGGTATGAGAAATCTACTCAACACATTTAATATATGGCTAATCACAGGACCACGCCACTTTCGTGGAACATGTTTACTCCATTGGATTGCCAGTGCTTTAAAACAAATCATTCTTTTAAACATCGCAATGCTTTTTATAAAAATGAAACCATTATAAGACTCAGTTCCCATCACACAATGCAACGCAAACCGGAGGATAGAGTTTTTACCTTATAATGGCCAAGATATGCTTGATACGAATAAAACAAAAGCATTTGATATTATTACTAGTGTCTATATGTTTCAAAAACAATTTCAAATCATAAGTATCAATCATAGACGACATTAATGCCCCATACCACTATGTCGCCATATATAGGTATACAATCAAAACCGCACAGTCACATATTTGGAAATTGGATTTCCGTCATGAACCAAGGCAAAAGATAGTCCTTACCGACTTCGAAACGCTCTAGCCCGCCCCTCAGGATCAGAGCTCGAGTGACCCTTGGATCGTCAGGGCCGGTCCATCGACGTGGATTAAAATGCCTGAACAATGCGTTTCCCCGCCCTTTGGGGCGTAAATGAGCCAACGAATGACTCCATCGGCTCTGGATCGACTGATATAACCGAGGCGCCTCGCAACAGTAACAACCACATAAGTAAAATGTCAGGCCGTGTAAAAACACTAACACAACTCCTAGCTAGAAAGAAACGCAAGCCCTCCCCGATGTCCTCTCCCGTTTCTGGTTCATACCGGGGTGTGAGGTTCGCGAATTCACGTTATACACAAAGTTACGCCACACAGGCGGTGCTTTGATCATCACCACAAGACTTTGCTTTTCAACAGAAGCCCTGATCACTGCATCTTAGCATGCCACACAGGCAATTCATACCGTGCAACTGATGGCTATCAATCACACAGAATAAATTCCAATGTCAGACACACTGTCCATTTGCAAGTCCGTTCTAGGTCTGAACGAAACCGGAGGCACTATATACCTCGCAAACCCATCGATCACCACGTACGTCTGGACGATCACCACTCATTATCCATATTTCGGGATGCCTCCCAATCAGGACCTTGGTTACCATCCAAATGAGGTGAAGATCTCCGGTCTTCGACCACCGTCTTCATCTTCGATTTCTTATCGTCGATTCAGTTATTCAGAATGGGATAAACCCAGTCTTTCTGAGCAACTCGCGTATATCATAAACAAGTGCAACACTAACATACATACGCATCATTTCAATTCATTAGTCACTAACCGTCAATCAGTAAGAGAACGATTTCCCATATATTAACCCCGAAGGCCGAAACCAACATCAGATCAATACCCAAGAAACCATTCGACTTAGCCAACCTTCAGTTAGTTTCTAAATTTCACATCCATATCGTTCATAATATTTTATAACGATTTATCGCTATTTTTATTTATTTAAAATAGCCAATTTATTCAAAACGACGCTTCGGGCCATAACGCGGTCGTGGCGCTGTTTTTCTTCAGATTTGATTTACACATATCTGAAAATCTAACCGTTTGATCTTCACAAAATTCACATCATTAGAAAGATCTTTTCAAAACAAATCCAACGGTTCCAGTTTCGGGAAAATCCGACGGTCGTATCTCCCGGTATAATCGTTTGAAGTTTCGATTTCAAAATACGAACTACAGCGTCGTTATTCGATTTAATATAATTATATTTTTATATATATAAATATAATCGATTCTGGCGATGTTTTTCTTCAGATTTGAATTAAACATTCCAGACAATCCAACCGTAGGATTTTTACAAAGTTGGTGTCGTTGGAAAGATATTTCCAAAGCAAACCCAACGGTTGCGGTTTCGGGAAAATCCGATGGTCGGATCTCCCATACTAATCGTTTGAAATCACGGTTTCAAAATACGAACTGCAGCTTCGTTATACGATATATTTCAATTCTCTCTATATATATATATCGATTCTTCGATTTCAAAACCAAATGAATTTCATACATTTGATAAAAATGATATTTTTATCTAACTGTCTTCTATTTCAACACTTCACTATATTTTACAATTCATGTATATAATAAAAATGTGATTTTTATTGTAAAACAATTCATTTCAAAACACGATTATTTTATATAGTTCATATAGGTAATAAAAATATGATTTTTATTATAAAACAATTTATTTCAAAACAAGATTATTTTATATAGTTCATATCGATGATAAAAATTGGATTTTTATTGTAAAACAATTTCTTCAAAATATGAATACCATTCAACACATGAATTTCAATTCAATGAATGAATTTCGATTCAACACATGATGGTTTTCTATAGTTTATATATATAGATAAAAAGGTGATTTTTATATTTCAAACACGAATACCATTCAACACATGAATTTCAATTCAACGAATGAATTTCGATTCAACACATGAAGTTTTTCTATAGTTTATATATATAGATAAAAAGGTGATTTTTATATTTAAAACACGAATACCATTCAACACATGAATTTCAATTCAACGAATGAATTTCGATTCAACACATGAAGGTTTTCTATAGTTTGTATATATAGATAAAAAGGTGATTTTTATATTTAAAACACGTATACCATTCAACACATGAATTTCTATTCAACGAATGAGTTTCAATTCAACACATGAAGGTTTTCTATTCAACGAATAAATATAGTTTCAACGAATGAAAATAATTCAAACACATGAATATTATTCAAAATTTCGGCAGCATAACGGCAGTGTAGTTAAAACCGGGACCGTCCCTAGTACGGCTCCTCGCTCTACCTTAAAACCTCGCGGTTTTTGACAATGGGGATTCATGCATCTAGTTCGCACGTAGGCGGTATGTATATTTATTTCATTTCTACAAACTAATCCTATGTGGTTTCAACCAAATATTTCTCAACCACAAACGGGTATTTTTCAACCACAATCAATCAATATCAACCACAAACAATTCCAATCAACCATTCACTATCAATCAATTTCCACACCAATCACAACCAATAAATATCGTCCATGGTTTGTGGACGAGGGGCGTATATATATATATAGCATTTCACTTCTATTTCAACACATATATAATTTTTACAACGCACATACAACTTATATATCGAACGTACAACTTATACAACGCTTATACAAGAGGTGTACAACGCTTATAGAACTCATACATCGACTATATAATTTATACATCGTCGTTTTCCATATCGTTTATAAATTAGAAATCTCATATTGGGTTCCACTCCACCAAAAATAGCAGAAGGCTCAGAAAAATATGCGGTCTCTTCTAAAATGTAGAAGACGTCCACACGAGTCCACTGTCTCTTGTTTCACTGGATTTCGACAAGAAACGAAAAAGATATGATTTTTCAAAGTTTGCAACGGTTTAAAGGTGTTAAAATCAGATTAAATAAAACACAGCCGTTACCTTCGAAAATTCTTCAAAACTAGGTTTGCAATTTTCTATCAATCCGTGTAGTTATTCGTCGATTGTCCTTCGCAGCGTCGAAGGGGGAGGAGAGGCGCACGTGCGCAGGGGGGTGCGGCGGCGCTCGATGCTCGGAGGAAGCGGCGGCGGCGGTTTCAATACCCGAACTTTCGAAGCTCTATTCTCCCTCTACACTCAATGAAAAATCACACAACTTATATGGATTTGAAGGTGGAAGAAAACTCTACAAAAACTTCCAAAGGAGCATGCGGTTTTATTGCGTGGATTGATCAGAAAATGAACGAGAAAAGAAGAAGGGATAATCGGCGTCGATCTGGAGGGTTTTCGGGGAGAGAGAAAAGTGATTAGCCAATAGGTTTTTTTATTAATTTATATATTTTTAAATTTCTAAAATACCCTCTTTCACCTACGAACACCAATTCAAACCCAACGACTGTCGTCCCTAGCGTTTTACTCCCATTCCGAACATAATGAGATATGTTTCGTAGACCCATTCAACTGTTTCAGTCAGTTTTCATTCAATTTAAAATATATAACATTTAATATTCGATTTGAACGTACATTTCAATTTGCCAGGGCCACAAACTAATTCGAAAAATTCCAAAAAAATAAATCTGGCTATGTTTTGACGATACGGTCCGAACAAAACTAGTTTCGTCGAATTCTGAGACTGGTTGCAAAAAGGCTCTTTTCTGGTCGATCCAATTTAACTGTAATTGACCAAAACACGTTTTCCTTTGCCACGCTCACATACTAGCTTCAAAAATTATGAAATTTGAAACCTAGCAATAACTTCACATCCCGGATCCAACAAAAGTCGTTTCATCGAATTCCGAGGTCATTTGCAAAATGGCCAATTTCACGGGCTATATAAATTCCATAGCGACCTTTCTGAAAATTCATTTGGCCATAACTTTTGCTTTCCGCTATGAAACTTCGATTTTTCAGATTCGTTAGAAAGGTATTCACTAACAGATTTAAATATTTTTGGTTTCACTCAAATCCGTTTTGTTTTGCACCCGGTACAGTCCGACAAAGTTTGAATTCAATTTTTGAAACTACAGCGCCATTTCAGGCCTTGTTTATAATTAGAATTAATTATATTCGTTTTCAAACGTCGATTCAAACTCACTTTTCATTGCTATTATTTAAAATATTTATTTTAAATATTTAAAATCCACTATTTTAGCCAATTTAAAAATTTTAAATTGGTTCAGATTTTCCGGGTCGTTACAATCTCCCCCACTTAAAACTTTTCGTCCCCGAAATGAAACAAAGTCGAAAGTGGTTTGATTAATCAACTCTACGTTCAATCTGGCTTCCATTCTCCAACTTTTTAGTTTCTGAGAATTTTCAAATTCTTCAAAAATTTGGCTAACACCCAGAATTTTCAAAAAAATTCACCATAACCTCCTTTGTACGGGGAGAGGTTTAGAAATTTATTGGGCCGTATTAGGTACCCAATAAATCCTAATAAGCATACACATATTTATAGTGATATATTCTGGTGTTTACAGGGGAGCGTGTATAGATAATAACTCCAGAGAATAAATTCTCGTCACCCTGTCAAAGCCTGAGGGAGTGTGTATTTTAAATGCTCCAGAGGATAAATCCTCGTCACCTCGTCCCGTGTGGGAAATAAATAGTCCATGTTCCGTATCTAATGACTAGAGAGACGTGATTATTGTCAACTCCAGAACCATGTGGGTTTTTTTAATTAATCTAGCAATTTTATCATTACAATTTAAATAGTCCATATCAGTCATCAGTTCAACCTGTAAAATATAGTCATCGCCATACAAGCCTCTCGCTCGTATGGTAAATCTTCCACCTCGTCACACAAGCTCCAAATGCTTATGTGGTATATGATGAAGTATGCCTATCTTCCAGAAGTATGCCATGTAATATAGTTCAAAATTAACTGTTACTATCCTATGGCGACATTTATTTTTACACACAGAATAACCAGCACTCCGCATCCAATGGCATTCACAGGAGTTGATATAATAATATTTCGCATCCAACTCATTAAGGTTTACCTATTTGTCGGGCACGCAAATAAAATCTTTACTCAACAGCTATCCATTTACCTGTTCAAACATATATAATGCACATGTATATATTTCTATCTATTTTCTAATCAGTTCAATATGTGATTTAATCGAATAAATTCTACTATTCATTCCATTATTGATTAAATTAACTATCGTTTTAATAATTTAATTAATCAAATCTACTATCACACAACACAAACAACAATCAAATTGTTTTTAACTTTTCAAAAATATACTAATCAATTTCTATATTCTTTTAAAATCCTTTAGACCATAGAATTAAAAGTGCACATCCATGGAAAGAAAATAACAACAGAGTAGAGAACTAATTGGTAATGCAAAGAATGGTAAATGTACCTTGCACCGGAGTCAATCAGAGATATCCACTCGGCATCTAGGATAGGATTTCTGAATGCTCTCCTCAGTTTCCCAAGTACAATCTCGCGGATATCCACACCATTGCACTTTGACTAAGTGAACCTTCTTGTTCCTCAGCTCTTTGGTTTCTTTGCCGATGATCTTTAGCGGGTCTCTTCTCACAGCCAATTCTGGAGTAATTTCAATATCCTGTTGGGCTGCTTCTTCCACGATGAAGTCTGGATCATGAACGTGCTTTCGAAGTTGAAATATGTGAAAAACATCATGAACTCCAGGCAACCAATCAGGTAATTTAACCCTATAAGCGAGAGTTCCAATCCGTTCTAGAATAGGAAACGGACCAATGAATTTGGGCGCCAACTTCCAAGTTTTTCCGAACCGGATAACTCCTCTCATCGGCGATACTTTCAGATATACATAGTCGCCAACTGCAAATGATATATCCCTCCTACTATTGTCGGCATAGCCCTTCTGTCGACTTTGAGCGGCGAGTAATCGCTTCTTAATAAAGTCGACTTTGTCGGCAGCTTCTCGGATCATATCAGGTCCCAATATAAGTCTATTTCCGGGTTCGACCCAACAAGCAGGGGATCGGCACGGTCTACCATATAATGCTTCGAATGGCGACATTGTCAGGCTCGCTTGGTAGCTGTTATTATATGAGAATTCAGCCAAATGCAGATGGTCTTCCCATGATCCGCCGAAATCTAGAACACAAGCCCGCAATAGATCTTCCGGTATACGATTCACCCTCTCAGTCTGACCATCTGTCTGAGGATGATAGGCGGTGCTTAGGTTCAGCTTTGTTCCCAGCTCTACTTGAAATGCCTCCCAGAATTTGCTAGTAAATATTGTATCTCTATCACTGACTATACTGAGCGGCACTCCATGTAGCCTTACAATTTCCCTGAAGTATATCTGCGCCAGACTCTGAGCAGTTCTGTTTGATCTGACAGGTATGAAATGGGCGGTCTTCGTGTAGTGATCTACGATCACCCAAATACTGTCATTTCCTTTTCTGGTTCTGGGCAAACCATCAATGAAGTCCATGGAAATATGTTCCCACTTCCAGCCTGGAACGTCAAGCGGTTGCAACAATCCAGCCAGTTTGTGTTGGTCGCTTTTGACTAGCTGGCAAGTAGGGCATCGGCTAACATATATTGAAACGTCTCTTTTCATAGCCTTCCACCAGAATGTTCGCTTGAGATCGTTGTACATTTTGGCCACACCGGGATGGATACTCAGCTTGGACTTGTGACACTCGTCTAACACTTCCCTTTTTAACTCTGGGATGTCAGGAACACAAATCCTTCCTTTCAACCTCAGGGTCTCGTCGTTATCTATTTGAAAACACGAGGGTTCGCCTTTCTGAATCCTTTTGATCATATCCTTAATAAAGTTATCCTCCTTCTGAAGAATAGATATTTTGTCAATCAAGGAAGTCTTAATAATAAAGCTGGCGATCATTACATTCTTTCGACTCAGCGCATCGGCCACGACATTGGCTTTCCCTGGAGTGTATATAATCTCAAAGTCGTATGCTGCAAGGAACTATAGCCAACGTTGCTGCCTCAGATTCAAGTCCTTCTAGGTGAACAGATACTTTAGCGACTGGTGATCTGTAAACAGTTCAAATCTCTCACCCAAAATATAATGTCTCTAGATATTTAAAGCGAATACTATAGCCAACAACTCAAGATCATGAGTTACATAGTTTTTCTCGTGTGGCTTCAGCTGACGGCTAGCATAAGCAATCACTTGACCCCTTTGCATTAACACTACGCCAAGGCCTTCTCTAGAAGCATCAGTCCATACTTTTAAATCCTGATTGCCATCGACTATGGTTAACACTGGAGCAGTCGTTAATCTTAACTTTAGCTCTTCAAAAGCCTCCTCACTTTCTGGAGTCCATTTGAATTTTGAATGCTTCTTTGTAAGCTTCGTTAAGTGACCAGATATCTTCGAAAAGTTTTTAATGAACTTCCGGTAATAACTAGCCAATCCAAGAAAACTGCAGACTTCTGTAAGGGTACTAGGCTGTTTCCAGTTTTGAATAGTAGTGATTTTACTGGGATCCACTAAAATTCCCTGCTTTAACACTACGTGGCCAAGAAATTTGACTTCTTCTTGCCAGAATATACATTTGGAAAACTTTGCTTTCAACACATTCTTTCTGAGAATTTCTGACACTTGTTCCAAATGTTTTTCGTGCTCGCTTTCTGACTTAGAGAAGATAAGGATATCATCAATGAAAACCAGAACAAATTTATTCAATACTCCTCTGAATACTCTGTTTATTAGATCGACGAAATAGGCTGGAGCGTTACATAAGCCGAAGGGCATTACTAACTACTCGTAGAATAAGTCTGGACCGCTGAATGCTGTCAAAGGAACACACTCCTCGGCGATACGAAGCTGACAGAAACCTGTAGCTAGGTCCATTCGTGAAAATACTTGTGCGCCTTTTAATCGATCCAACAAATCATCAATCCGCGGAAATGGATATTTATTCTTTATTGTCTGTTTGTTCAGATCACGATAATCCACACATAGACACAGAGTACCGTCAGATTTTGGGACAAAACCACTGCTGCTCCCCAATCAGAGAAACTAGGCCTGATCAGACCCTTCCATACGAGCTGTCGTGTTTGATTGTCTAATTCTTCTTTCTCTTTCAAGGACATTCTTCGAATAGCGTGAACTACCGGCCTTGCATTCGGAATCAAAGCGATCATGAAATCTATTTCCCTTTGCGGAGGTAAGCGAACAACTTCCTCGAACACATCCGCATAGTTCTTGACGACAGGAATGTCTTTGATGAGGTCAGGAATATTCTCTGTGACTTCAGGGATATTTTCTATTTGAACAGGAGAAACATCCAAAGCTGCCCGGAAGTCTTTTCTATTAGCATTCTGACCTTCACAGGGAATGGTTATATAATCACCTGATTTTATCTTTGCCTTAACGACTCTGTCGGCGCATTTAACCTCAGCTTCATACTTGGTCAACCAGTCTAACCCCAAGATAAGATCAAACTCTGTAAAATTCACGACGACCGCGATGGTAGGGAATTTATAGCAGGAAAAAGAGACAGGTACTGCACAAACCCAACTGAGATCGATAGAACCCCCAACCGGATTTTGGACAGTCATTGGTTCTTTGAGCTTCTTCAAATTCAAATCCAGTTTCTTAACTACATTCTTGGCAATGAAGCTTCGTGACGCGCCTGTATCAAACAACACTTTAACTGGAATGTTTTTGACATTGAGCGTGCCTTCTAAAACATCTGGCCTCTCCTGAATAGCTGAGGGCTTAGAAGTTTCTGCTACTTCATTTATATGTACTGTTTTAGACTTCTTGAATAGCGGGCATGCCTTTGAAAGGTGACCCGACTGAAAACATCGATTACACTTTCTATTCTCTTGAAATCCCATCTGAGGTTTGAACTTATTCTTTCTTCGTTGGTTCCAAGATTTACAACCTGTCGCCAAATGTCCTGGTCTATTGCAGCTTGAGCACGTGGCAGTCGTTACTGATCCCTTCTCAGATTTAGCCCTTTTCCTCTTGGCACTGGGCTTCTTACTGACTTCTGACATCTTACCGGTCTCAGGAAGATCAGTTTCTGACTCAACTTTATCACTAGAACTGACCTCCTCCTCGTCGCGCAACAAGCCTTTCTTATGGAGATCTTCATACTGATAAGCCATATAAATCATTTCTGAAAAGGGAAGCTTCACATGCCCCATTACTTTATTCTGGTATTTCCTTTGAAGCCCGTTAATAAATCTCAGATTCTTTCTCTTCGTATTTTGAATTAGATGGGGAGCAAAGTGAGAAAGTTCGTTGAATTTCTTATGATATTCTGGAATGGTCATATCTCCTGTATCAGATAAGAGAATTCATCACATAATCGCTCAGTCGCTTCTGGAGGAGTAAATCTTTCCAGGAAATTCACTTTGAATCTATCCCAAGTGATATCACCTTCTGGATTATTCTCAATAACCGAATCCCACCAGAACAAAGCTTCGTCTTTGAGTGCCCAGGAGGCCAGTCATCTTTTCTGGTCATCCCTCAGCTTTAAACCATCAAAGATTTTCTCAGCAGAACGAATCCAAGCTTGTGTCTTCATAATAGATTCTACACCAGAGAACGGTATTCCACCCATATTTCGATACTTTTTTAATAGGGCCTCAATATCTGGTTCTGCATTCCTTCTGTTTCTGACACTCATTTTCTAGTACTTCTGCAAATAGCAGATCAAGTGTCAGGTCACAGAAAAGATATTTTATGTAACGACCCAGAAAATCTGAACCAATTTAAAAAATTTAAATTGGCTAAAATAATGGATTTTAAATATTTAAAATAAATATTTTAAATAATGGAGATGAAAACTGAGTTTGAATCGACAATTGAAAATGAATATAATTAATTATAATTATAAACAAGGCCTGAAATTGTTGAATGGACTATATTTATATAATTATATAAATATAAATAAAATTAAAACGAAACGTGGTCGTGCAGTTCGTATTTTGAAACCGTGATTTCAAACGATTGTACCGGGAGATCCGACTATCGGATTTTCCCGAAACCGCAACCGTCGGGTTCGCCTTGGAAATATCTTTCCAACGGCACCAACTTTGTAAAAATCCAACGGTTGGATTGTCTGGAATGTTTAATTCAAATCTGAAGAAAAACAGCGCCAGAAAATGATTATATTTATATATAAATGTAAATATAATTATATTTAATCGAATAACGACGCTGCAGTTCGTATTTTGAAATCGAAACTTCAAACGATTGTACCGGGAGATCTGACCGTCGTATTTTCCCGAAACTGGAACCGTTGGATTCGTTTTGAAAAGACCTTTCTAATGATGTAAATTTTATGAGGATCCAACGGTTAGATTTTCAGATATGTGTAAATCAAACCTGAAGAAAAACAGCGCCACGGCCGCGTTATGGCCCGAAGCGTCGTTTTAAATAAATTGGCTATTTTAAAATAAATAAAAATAGCGATAAATCGTTATAAAATATCATAAACGATATGGAATGGAAATAAACTGAATTTGCTCGATTTAAGTGGTATTTGATGGTTGAATGTGTTTGGTGTGAAAATTACCTTAAAGAACAAAATTGGTGTTGTCAAATAATTTAACCATTGAAATAAATTGATTTGAAATTCTAAATATACGTGAATTATTTGAAAAGGCCGAGTTAATCGTCATTTCAAATAATTGACCGACAATTGAAAGTCGAAGATGAAGACGATGGTCGAAGACAGGAGATCTTCACCTCGTTTGGATGGTAACCGAGGTCCTGATTGGGAGGCATCCCGAAATATGGATAATGAGTGGTGATCGTCCAGGCGTAAGTGGTGATCGATGGGTTTGCGAGGTATTTAGTGCCTCCGATTTCGTTCAGACCCAGAACGGACTTGTAAATGGACTGTGTGTCTGACATTGGAGTTTATTCTGTGTTGATTGATCTCTATTAAATATACATCTGTTTGGCGACGGAGAATTTATTCTTTTGCTTAACGCCCTTCTCTGAAACGCACGAGCTCAGAGATTGTGTATCGATGGACATCAGTCGCCTGGCATGAATTGCATGTGTGGCATGCTAAGATGCAGTGATCAGGGCTTCTGTTGAAAAGCAAAGTCTTGTGGTGATGATCAAAGCACCGCCGGTGTGGCGTAGCTTTGTGTATAACGTAAAATCGCGAGCCTCACACCCCGGTATGAACCAGAAACGGGAGAAGGACCTTAGGGAGGGCATGCGTTTCTTCCTAGCTAGGGTGGTGTCAGTGACCTACCAGCTCTGACATTTATATACTTTTCACCTATGTGGTTGTTGCTATTGCGAGGCGCCTCGGTTTGATCGGACGATCCGGGTCCGATGGAGTCATTCGTTGGCTCGTTTACGCCCCAAAGGGCGGGGAAACGTATTGTTCAGGCATAATAATCCACATCGGTGGACCGGCCCTGACGATCCAAGGGGCAGTTGCGGCTGTTCCTGAGGCTCGGGCTAGGAAGTCTCGAATTTGGTAAGGACTATCGTTTGCCTTGGTTCATGATGGAAATCCAATTTCCAAATACGACATCGTGCGGTTTTGATTATATATATATATATATATATATATATATATATATATATATATATATGGCGACATGATATATGGTACCCATGCCGTTTATGATTGATAGTTATGATTGAAATTGTTTTTGAAACATATAAACACTAGTCATAATACCAAATGCTTTTGTTTTATTCATATCAATCATATTTTGGCCATTATAAGGTAAAACTCTATCCTCCGGTTTGCATTGCATTGTGTGATGGGAACTGAGTCTTATAATGGCTTCATTTTTATAAAATGCATTGCGTTGCTTAAAAGAAAGATTTGTTTTAAAGCACTGGCAATCCGATGGAGTAAAGCCGTTCCACGAAACTGGCGTGGTCCTGTGATTGGCCATATTTTGAATGTGTTGAGTAGATTTCTCAAACCAGTCCCATGACTGACTCGTAGTTTGTTTCACTTTCAAACTCGGGTGCCCCTTTTCCTACACGGGCAGCCTTGTATTCAGGTTTAGCTGGTTCTTTCTGGATAGCTGGAGCTGAAGATGGATTCTATTATTTATCTCTTTTTATGCTGTTTAGCTCCTATTGTACATATTTTTTTTATTTCCGCTGTAGACATTTATGTATAGCTGAACTGTATTTGTACTAAGTAAGATCCTGTATACTGTGTAACTCTGATGATTACTTTTATCTAGTATATTCTATTGTTCACTATCTGGTGTATTTATTTAATTCTGTTCTGCTGCTATCTGTTTCTGTGTAATATTCCAAAGATAACCCTTGTCTCCGTGAGAACGGGATTTGGGGTTGTCATAACGTGGTATCAGAGCTTTGGTTAAGCTTAGTTATGGAATATAACATTTGAACGAACTCGTCAGAAATAGAACCAGTAGTGTTCTAGGACGGGCAACTCTATACAGATAGGATCAGTAATATCCTAGTATGAGTAAAGCAGAATGAAATTACACCTCGATAGTCGCATTTACATTTGAAGTATATGTTCCTATGTTTTAAAATACCTTTTCTGTGACCTGACACTTGATCTGCCATTTGCAGAAGTACTAGAAAATGAGTGCAAGAAACAGAAGAAGTAATACTGACCCGGATATAGAAGCTCTATTTATGAAATATAGGAATCTGGGTGGAAAGCCGTTCTCGGGCGAAGAATCTATTATGAGAACACAAGCTTGGATTCGTTCGGCTGAGAAAATCTTCGAAGCCTTAAAACTGAGGGATGACTAGAAAAGATTACTGGCCTCCTGGGCACTCGAAGACGAAGCTTTATTCTGGTGGGATTCAGTTATTAAGGATAATCCAGAAGGTGATATCACCTGGGATAGATTCAAAGTAATTTTCCTGGAAAGATTTACTCCTCCCAAAGCGACTGAGCGCCTATGTGATGAATTTTCTTATTTGATACAAGGGGATATGACCATCCCAGAATATCATAAGAAATTCAACGAACTTTCTCACTTTGATCCCCATCTAATTCTGAATACGAGGAGAAAGAACCTGAGATTTATTTACGGGCTTCAAAGGAAATATCAGAATAAAGTAATGGGGCATGTGAAGCTACCTTTTTCAGAAATGATTTATATGGCTTATCAATATGAGGATCTCCATAAGAAAGGCATGTTGCGCGACGAAGAGGAAGTCAGTTCTAGCAATAAAAATGAGTCTGAAACTGATCGTCCTGAGGGCAGTACGGTGTCTGAGGTCAGCAAGAAGCCCAAAGTAAGTCGGAAAAGGGCCAGACCTGAGAAAGAATCAGCAATGACCGCTATGTGCTTAAACTGCAATCAAAATGGTCATTTGTCCAGGAAATGTAAGTCCTTGAAATTGCAAAAGAAGGAGGGATCTAAATCAAAGAGCAAGTTTAAAGGAAATAGAAAATGCAATCTCTGCCATTAGGCTGGTCACGTAAAGCAAGATTGCTGGCAGTTGAAAAAGACTGAAATAGTTCAAGTGAATGAAGTGGCAGAAACTTCTGAGCCCTCAGCTATTCAGGAAAGGCCAGATGTTTTAGAAGGCACGCTAACTGTCAAAGACATCCCAGTTAAAGTACTGTTTGACACAGGCGCGTCACGAAGCTTCATTGCCAAGAGTGCAGCTGAAAAGCTAGATTTGAATTTGAAGAAGCTCAAGGAACCAATGACTGTCCAGAATCCGGTTGGGGGTTCCATCGATCTCAGTTGGGTTTGTGGAGTGCCGATTTCCTTTTCTCGTTATCGGTTTCCTACCATCGCGGTCGTCATGAATTTTAAAGAATTTGATCTTATCTTGGGGTTATATTGGTTGACTAAATATGAAGCTGAAGTTAAATGCACCGACAGAGTCGTAAAGGCGAAGATTAAATCAGGTGATTATATAACTATCCCCTGTGAAGGTCAGAATACCAATAGAAAAGACTTCTGGGCAGCTTTGAATGTTTCTCCAGCCCAAATAGAAAATATCCCAGAAGTCGCAGAGAATATTCCTGACCTCATCAAAGACATTTCTGTCGTCAAGAACTATGCGGATGTGTTCGAAGAAGTTGTTCGCTTACCTCCGCAGAGAGAAATAGATTTCAAAATTGCTTTAATTCCGAATGCAAGGCCGGTAGTTCACGCTATTCGAAGAATGTCCTTAAAAGAGAAAGAGGAATTAGACAATCAAACACGACAACTAGTATGGAAGGGTCTGATCAGGCCTAGTTTCTCTGATTGGGGAGCAGCAGTGGTTTTTGTCACAAAATCTGACGGTACTCTACGGCTATGTGTGGATTATCGTGATCTGAACAAACAGACGATAAAGAACAAATATCCATTGCCGCGGATTGATGATTTGTTAGATCGATTAAATGGCGCACAAGTATTTTCACGAATGGATCTAGCTACAGGCTTCCATCAACTTTGAATTGCCGAAGAGTGTGTTCCAATGACAGCATTCAGAGGCCCCGATTTATTCTATGAGTGGTTGGTAATGCCGTTCGGCTTATGTAACGCTCCCGCCTACTTCGTCGATCTGATGAACAGGGTATTCAGGGGAGTATTGAATAAATTTGTTCTGGTTTTTATTGATGATATTCTAATCTTCTCTAAATCAAAGGCCGAACATGAAAAGCATTTGGAACAGGTTCTAGAAATCCTCAGAAGGAATGTATTGAAAGCCAAGTTTTCCAAATGTATATTCTGGCAAGATGAAGTGAAATTTCTGGGCCACGTAGTATCGAAAGAAGGAATCGCTGTGGATCCAAGCAAAATCACAGCTATTCAAAATTGGAAACAGCCCAGCACCCCCACTGAAGTCCGCAGTTTTCTCGGATTGGCTAGCTATTACCGGAAGTTCGTTAAAAACTTTTCGAAGATATCTGGCCACTTAACGAAGCTTACAAAGAAGCACTCTAAATTCAAATGGACTCCAGAAAGTGAAGAGGCTTTCGAAGAGCTAAAGTTGAGATTAACAACTGCTCCAGTGTTAACCATCATCGATGGCAACCAGGATTTAAAAGTCTGGACTGATGCTTCTAGAGAAGGCCTTGGCGCAGTGTTAATGCAAAGGGGTCAGGTGATTGCTTATGCTAGCCGTCAGCTGAAGCAGCACGAGAAAAACTATGTAACTCATGATCTTGAGTTATTGGCTATAGTATTCGCTTTGAAAATCTGGAGACACTATCTTCTGGGTGAGAGATTTGAACTGTTTACAGATCACCAGTCGTTAAGGTATCTGTTCACTCAGAAAGACCTGAATCTGAGGCAGCAACGTTGGCTGGAGTTTCTTGCAGCTTATGACTTTGAAATTCTATACACTCCAGGGAAAGCCAATGTCGTGGTAGATGCGCTGTGCCGAAAGAATGTAATGATTGCCAGCTTTATTATCACGACTTCATTGCTAGATAAAATATCTGCTCTTTAGAAGGATGATTACTTCATTCAGAAGATCAGAGAGCTAATTCAACAAGGCGAACCCTCGAGCTTTCAAGTAGATAATGATGGGATTTTAAGGCTCAAAGGTCGAATATGTGTCCCTAACATTCCTGAGCTTCGAAAGGAAGTACTGGATGAATGCCAGAAGTCGAAACTTAGTATCCATCCAGGAGTAAGCAAAATGTATAATGACATCAAACGCACTTTCTGGTGGAAGTCGATGTAAAGGGACATTTCCTGATATGTTAGCCGATGCCCTACTTGCCAACTAGTCAAGAGCGACCAACAAAAACTGGATGGACTATTGCAACCGCTAGAAGTTCCTGGTTGGAAGTGGGAACATATTTCTATGGATTTCATTGATGGTCTGCCCCGAACCAGAAAAGGAAATGACAGTATTTGGGTGATCGTAGATCGCTTCACGAAGACCGCCCATTTCATACCTGTCAGATCAAATAGAACCGCTCAGAGTCTGGCGCAGATTTACTTCAGAGAAATAGTTAGACTACATGGAGTGCCGCTCAGTATAGTCAGTGATAGAGATACAATATTCACTAGCAAATTCTGGGAAGCATTTCAAGTCGAGCTGGGAACGAAGTTAAACCTAAGCACCGCTTTTCATCCTCAGACAGACGGTCAGACTGAGAGGGTGAATCGTATTTTGGAAGATCTATTGCGGGCTTGTGTTATAGATTTCGGTGGATCCTGGGAAGACAATCTGCATTTGGCTGAATTCTCTTATAACAACAGCTACCAGGCGAGTCTGACAATGTCGCCATTCGAAGCATTGTATGGTAGACCGTGCCGATCTCCTGCTTGTTGGGTCGAACCAGGTAATAGACTGGTGTTGGGTCCGGCCATGATTCGAGAAGCTGCCGACAAAGTCGATTTTATTAAAAAGCGATTACTCGCCGCTCAAAGCCGACAAAAGAGCTATGCCGATAGAAGAAGAAGAGATATATCCTTTGCTGTTGGCGACTATGTATATTTGAAAGTATCGCCGATGAGAGGAGTAATCCGGTTCGGTAAAACTGGAAAGTTGGCGCCCAAGTTCATAGGCCCGTTTCCTATTCTGGAACGGATTGGAACTCTCGCTTATAGGGTCAAACTGCCTGATTGGTTGCCTGGAGTTCATGATGTATTTCATATATCTCAACTTCGAAAGCACGTTCATGATCCAGACTTGATCGTGGAAGAAGCAGCTCAGCAGGATATTGAAATTACCCCAGAATTAGCTGTGAGAAGAGAGCCGCTAAAGATTATCGGCAAAGAAACCAAAGAGCTGAGGAACAAGAAGGTTCACTTAGTCAAAGTGCAATGGAGTGGAGATCCGCGAGATTGTACTTGGGAAACCGAGGAGAGCATTCAGAAAGCTTACCCTAGGTGCCGAGTAGATATCTCTGATTAACTCTGGTGCAAGGTACATTTACCCTACTTTGCATTACCATTTAATTCTCTATTCCGTTGCTATTTTCTTCCCATGGATGTGCGCTATTTATTCTATACTCTGAATGATTTTAAGGGAATATAGGATTTGATTGGTATATTTTTGGATGGTTAAAATCAAATTGGTTGTTGTGTTGTGTGGTTGTAAATTTATCAAACCACTTTTGACTTTGTTCCTTTTCGGGGACGAAAAGTTTTAAGTGGGGGAGATTGTAACGACCCAGAAAATCTGAACCAATTTAAATTTTTTAAATTGGCTAAAATAATGGATTTTAAATGTTTAAAATAAATATTTTAAATAATGGAGATGAAAACTGAGTTTGAATCGACAATTGAAAATGAATATAATTAATTATAATTATAAACAAGGCCTGAAAATGCGCGGCAGTTTCAAAAATTGAATTCAAACTTTGCCGGACTGTACCGGGTGCAAAATAAAACGGATTTTAGCGAAACCAAAAATATTTAAATCTGTTAGTGAATACCTTTCTAACGAATCTGAAAAATCGAACTTTCATAGCGGAAAGCAAAAGTTATGGCCGAATGAATTTTCAGAACGGTCGCTATGGAATTTATATAGCCCGTGAAAATGGCCATTTTGCATACGACCTCAGAATTCGACGAAACCACTTTTGTTGGATCCGGGATGAGAAGTTATTGCTAGGTTTCAAGTTTCATAATTTTTGAAGCTAATATGTGAGCGTGGCAAAAGGAAAAGTGTTTTGGCCAATTACAGTTAAATTGGATCGACCAAAAATGGGCCTTTTTGCAAACGATCTCAGAATTCGACGAAACTGGTTTTGTTGAGACCGTAACGTCAAAATATAGCTAGATTTATTTTTCTGGAATTTTTCGAATCAGTTTGTGGCCCTGGCAAATTGAAATGTACGTTCAAATTAAATATTGAATGTTTTATATTTTGATTTGAAGGAAAACTGGCTGAAACAGTCGAATGGGCCTACGAAACATATCCCATTGTGTTCGGAATGGGGGTAAAACGCTAGGGACGACAGTCGTTGGGTTTGGATTGGGGTTCGCGAGAGGCAAGGGGTATTTTCGGATTTTAAAACTTTATAAATATATAAAAAAAATCCCATTAGCCCACGTCAGCCCCCCCGGTTTCTCTCTCCCCGAAACGACCTAACGGCGGAAAACTTCCCCGACATCTCCCCTCAATCGCCGCCGCTACAGGCCACCAGAGCCGCCCCCACCACCTCCAGTCGAAGCGCCTCCCTTCCCCCTTCAAATCCGACCTTGCCCCACCCTCTCTCCCTCCGCCTACCTCGAGAACGAAGCCCGCAAAGTCAACGACTTTGTCACCGTCGTTCTCCACCGTCTGCCCGCCGGAGTTGCCGCCATCACCACCGATCTGAGCGCCGTTCGTAGCTCTTCGACGCTGCAGCACCTGATCATCCTCTAGCTTCACGGATTTCGCGATAATTCAAAACCTAGTTTTGAATCAAAAGGAAGGTATCGGCTGTTAATTATTTAACTGATTTCGACAGTTTAAAACCGTTGCAAACTTTGAAAAATCGTATCTTTTTCATTCGTTAACGAAATTCGATGAAACAGGAAACATCGTGACCGTGTGGACGCCTTCTACATTTTAGAAGAGACCGCATATTTTTCTGAGCCTTCTGCTATTTTTGGTGGAGTGGAACCCAAGGTGAGATTTCTGTTTTAAAAACAATATGGAAAACAACGATGTATAAATTATATAGTCGATGTATGAGTTATATAAGCGTTGTACACCTCTTGTATAAGCGTTGTATAAGTTGTACGTTCGATGTATAAGTTATATATGCGTTGTAAAAATTATATATGTGTTGAAATAAAAGTGAATTGCTATATATAAATATATATATATACGCCCCTCGTCCACAAACCATGGACGATATTTATTGGTTGTGATTGGTGTGCAAATTGATTGATAGCGAATGGTTGTTTGGGATTGTTTGTGGTTGATATTGATTGATTGTGATTGAAAAATACCCGTTTGTGATTGGAAAATACCCGTGTGTGGTTGAGAAATATTTGGTTGAAACCACATAGGATTAGTTTGTGGAAATGAAATAAATATATACATGCCGCCTGCGTGCGAACTAGATGCATGATCCCCATTGTCAAAAACCGCGAGGTTTTAAGGTAGAGCGAGGAGCCGTACTAGGGACGGTCCTGGTTTTAACTACCCTGCCGTTATGCTGCCAAAATTTTCTGAAATATACATGTGTTAGGATAATTTTCATTCGTTGAAATAAATTACATATGTTGAGAGAATACTCATTCGTTGAGTTGCAATTCATTCGTTGAGTTGAAATTCATGTGTTGAATATTATTTGAATTTAAACAAATAGTTTTAGCGATAAAAATCACATTTTTATATATATACAAACTATAGAGAATATTCATGTGTTGAGTTGCAATTCATTCGTTGAGTTGAAATTCATGTGTTGAATATTATTTGAATTTAAACAAATAGTTTTAGCGATAAAAATCACATTTTTATATATATACAAACTATAGAGAATATTCATGTGTTGAATTGAAATTCGTTCGTCGAGTTGAAATTCATGCGTTGAATATTATTTGAATTTAAACAAATAGTTTTAGCGATAAAAATCACATTTTTATATATATACAAACTATAGAGAATATTCATGTGTTGAATTGAAATTCGTTCGTCGAGTTGAAATTCATGCGTTGAATGTTATCGTATTTTAAAATAAAATGAATAGACAATAAAAACTACATTTTTATTGTGAATATGAAGTGTTAAAAACATTCACGTGTTGAATAAATATTTTTGATGATAAAAATATTTCTTTTATCATGTATACGCTTTGATAAAAATACACACGTGTTGAAATAAATAATAGTTTGCTAGAAATATTATTATTGGCTTTGTTCTGCATATATATACATGTGTTGAACAGGAAAAATGGATTAGCTGTAGAGTAAAGAAATTATTTGCATGCCCGACAAATAGGTAAGCCTTGATGAGTTGGCTGCGCAATTTTATTTTTATATCAACTCCTGTGAATGCCATTGGATGCGGAGTGCTAGTTATTCTGTGTGAAATAATAAATATCGCCGTAGGATAGTAACAATTAAATTTGAACTACGCTACATGGCATACTTCTTGACGATAGGCATACTTCATCATATTCCACATAAGTAATTGGAGCTTGTGTGACGAGGTGGAAGATTTACCATACGAGCGAGAGGCTTGTATGGCGATGATTATATACTACAGGTTGAACTGATGACTGATATGGACTCTATAAGATATAACGATAAATTGCCAGATTAATAAAAACCCCACACGGGTCTGGAGTTGACAATAATCACGTCGCTCTAGTTATTAGATACGGCACATGGACTATTTATTTCCACACGGAAACGGGGGTGACGAGAATTTATTCTCTGGAGTGATTATCAATACATGCTCCCCCGTAAACACCAGAATATATCACTATAAATATGTGAATGCTTTTTAGGATTTATTGGGTACCTAATACGGCCCAATAAATTTCCAAACCCCTCCCCGTACAAAGGAGGTTATGGCGAAATTTTTCGAAATATTAAAGCGTTAGTGAAATATTTGAAGTGAAAGCGATATTGAAATTGTTGAATGGACTATATTTATATAATTATATAAATATAAATAAAATTAAAACGAAACGTGGCCGTGCAGTTCGTATTTTGAATCCGTGATTTCAAACGATTGTACCGGGAGATCCGACCATCGGATTTTCCCGAAACCGCAACCGTCGGGTTCGCCTTGGAAATATCTTTCCAACGGCACCAACTTTGTTAAAATCCAACGGTTGGATTGTCTGGAATGTTTAGTTCAAATCTGAAGAAAAACAGCGCCAGAAAACGATTATATTTATATACAAATATAAATATAATTATATTTAATCGAATAACGACGCTGCAGTTCGTATTTTGAAATCGAAACTTCAAACGATTGTACCGGGAGATCCGACCGTCGGATTTTCCCGAAACTGGAACCGTTGGATTCGTTTTGAAAAGACCTTTCTAATGATGTAAAATTTATGAGGATCCAACGGTTAGATTTTCAGATATGTGTAAATCAAACTTGAAGAAAAACAGCGCCACGGCCGCGTTATGGCCCGAAGCGTCGTTTTAAATAAATTGGCTATTTTAAAATAAATAAAAATAGCGATAAATCGTTATAAAATATCATAAACGATATGGAATGGAAATAAACTGAATTTGCTCGATTTATGTGGTATTTGATGGTTGAATGTGTTTGGTGTGAAAATTACCTTAAAGGACAAAATTGGTGTTGTCAAATAATTTAACCATTGAAATAAATTGATTTGAAATTCTAAATATACGTGAATTATTTGAAAAGGCCGAGTTAATCCTCATTTCAAATAATTCACCGACGATTGAAAGTCGAAGCTGAAGACGATGGTCGAAGACCGGAGATCTTCACCTCGTTTGGATGGTAACCGAGGTCCTGATTGGGAGGCATCCCGAAATTTGGATAATGAGTGGTGATCGTCCAGGCGTAAGTGGTGATCGATGGGTTTGCGAGGTATTTAGTGCCTCCGGTTTCGTTCAGACCCAGAACGGACTTGTAAATGGACTGTGTGTCTGACATTGGAGTTTATTCTATGTTGATTGATCTCTATTAAATATACATCTGTTTGGCGGCGGAGAATTTATTCTTTTGCTTAACGCCCTTCTCTGAAACGCACGAGCTCAGAGGTTGTGTATCGATGGACATCAGTCGCCTGGCATGAATTGCCTGTGTGGCATGCTAAGATGCAGTGATCAGGGCTTCTGTTGAAAAGCAAAGTCTTGTGGTGATGATCAAAGCACCGCCGGTGTGGCGTAGCTTTGTGTATAACGTAAAATCACGAGCCTCACACCCCGGTATGAACCAGAAACGGGAGAAGGACCTCAGGGAGGGCATGCGTTTCTTCCTAGCTAGGGTGGTGTCAGTGACCTACCAGCCCTGACATTTATATACTTTTCACCTATGTGGTTGTTGCTGTTGCGAGGCGCCTCGGTTTGATCGGACGATCCGGGTCCGATGGAGTCATTCATTGGCTCGTTTACGCCCCAAAGGGCGGGGAAACATATTGTTCAGGCATAATAATCCACATCGGTGGACCGGCCCTAACGATCCAAGGGGCAGTTGCGGCTGTTCCTGAGGCTCGGGCTAGGCAGTCTCGAATTCGGTAAGGACTATCTTTTGCCTTGGTTCATGATGGAAATCCAATTTCCAAATACGACATCGTGCGGTTTTGATTGTATATATATATGGCGACATGATATATTGTAACACCCCGTAATTCTGCGACATTAAGATTCTCAAATTAAAGTATAATTAATTTTTAAAAGAAAAATTAAAAGAAAAAGATCCATGCAGTTGTTTAATTTAAGTATTGTAACTAACATGAAAAAGAGAAGTAAGGAGAGAACAATAATTATTATTGTTCTAAGACTTATTAACAAAAGCCTCTGTAGCTCAGTTGGTTAAGGCATTGGATTTGTAGCATGGAGGTCGGGGGTTCGAACCCCGGCGGCGGCATAATTTTTTATCTTTGTTTTAGAGAGGGCCAACTGAACATGCAAATATATGTACGTATACAAATTCAAAATTTGAAAGGATAAGAACGTACATATAAGGAAATAAAGAAAATATATATATATACATATGAGAAATATAAATATATATATATATATACAAAAATATATGTATACGAAAGATAAAATTCAAGATAAGGCTACAGTCAATGAAATATGGCAACATCATTTGAATTTTGAAAATAAAATGAAAGTTGTGCGTATATATATACGCGTAAAATGGTCGTTAGAGGAACTGTATACATATAAGAATATTTCATGTGAATAAAACAGTTAAATAAACTCCAGAAATTCAAAAGTTTGAAAATCAAACTTTTACGCCAAAATAGCTTGTGGGACCCAATGCTGACTCAGCACTGCGTGTATGATAAGGTTTGGCTAGATTCATCTACGTACCTGGACTATTTTCTTAACTAGGTTCAATGCTGACTCAGCGCTGCGTGTACGATAAGGTCTTGAGCAGCTATATAAACAGCCCTAGTCTTCATTCTCTTTGCACCAATTCTCTTCTATCCTTATGCTGCTAAGATTCATGGCTTCTTCCCCTCCTCTAAATTTTCTTAAATAAATAAAATAAAATATGATTCAAGACGAGGAGATGCTGCTAAAAGACTTTTAAGGAGGGATTCAAATCAAAGTTTCAAGTGAAGAATTCAAAGGCTAGCTCAAACAAGTTTCAAGCAACGACGCACGAATCATAGCCACGCTTTCCTTCTTTTCTAGATCTATTTTCTGTAAGTTGGTTATTTCTAGATCTGAATATTTTGTTTTATTTGTGACATGAAATTAAAGGAATAAAGGAATATGCCAAATCTCTCTCTCTCTCTCTCTCTTCGAATCTGTGTTTATACTCTTGGACTGAATTAAGAACTGTTATGATTCGAGGACAAATAAGACTGTAACCGTGACTATGACTATAGAACTGTGGCCTTTGAAAGCATATGCCTTTGGACTATGACATAAGCCTTTGATTTTGGGACATATAAACATTGCCTATGACAATGACTTAGGACTATGGGAATTATTTTCCCTTTTGGACTATGAACATCGCCTATATTGCCTATGACCATGGACATTACTTATGACTAAGAACATAAGCCTTTGAATTGGACATAAACTATTGCTTATGACATAATGAGGACAATTGTGATTTTGACACCCATGATTCATGATTAGGAAAATATTGCTTTAGTTTGGTGATTGTGAAATTGGGTCTAAACCCAATTATTTATTCTACCTATTCCTTGGTTTTTTCTTTGGTTTTAAGACAGTGGGAATTTACCTATTAAGTTAGGTCTACCCACGTTCTTGAACCTATTTTGCCCATTCTTTGGTTTTAAGACAGTGGGAATTTACCTATTTAGTTAGGTCTACCCATATTCTTGAACCTACATTGTTATCCAAACCTTTTTATGCCAATTATTCCTTCTTGTCATTTTGATTCATTCCCTTTTTATCTACGAATCTAGATTTATTTATAATCTATGATGAATCACGATTATTCGAACGGTGGGAATGCGATTTGGGGAAAAACATGGAAATGAATATGAACGTAATTGAAAACTGGGAAATTGGCATAATTTGGAATATGTATTATGACATGCATATTAAAATGAAAACGGGGAAATTTGACATGGATTAGGGAATATGTGATTTTGACATATTAAATTTAGCGTTAGTAAGTAAGCTAAATTTTAGGCATAAAATGTAAACTAGAAAAATAATTCTAGTTTTGCCATAAATTGTGAATTAGGATGTTAAACCAAGATTGGGTTAATTAAGGTTGATTTGGAATAAGTATATTAGCACAATTTTGAATTTATTCATAATTGTGAGCAATTGTCATGTTTAGAATAAATTATGGTTAGCGACACTAAACTTGGTATAATTTACATACCAAAAAGTATAAATATGATAAATAAGAGAGAATGGGCCATAATAATAAATGTGACAATGTACATTAAAAGAGTAGTAATGAAATCAGTAAATTAGGAGTAATTTACTTATAGAATTCGTCATAAATGTTAAATTGTTCATTTACCACAAAATATGTAACTTGGTTAAATTTTGGCCATAAATTATAAACTAGGATATTTAATCTAGTTTCGGCAATGAAATAGGAAATGGCCTAAACTGCATGTTGGGTTAGGACTTGGGCCTAGAATATAAGTATACTAGTAGGCTTGACAAATAAATATAGGCCAAATTTGTCTAAAAAGGGGAAATGGGCTTTTGAAATAAATTGTTAACAATTTATAAACAAAAGAAAAGTATTTTGATAACACCCCTTTTTATAACACATAGACCAGAAGGTTCTAGGGTGACAGAGAGGATAGTGTCTAGGCTTGGGTTTGGAAAATACAAGTTTCCTGCCCTCCCTGGCTATCCCTAACTGATCCGAAGGACGGGATGGTTGTTTTCAAAACCAGATTTGGAAATTAATCAAAAACCCTTTGAACTTAGAAAACATGAATATGCCTAACCCGAGGTTAGACTGAGTTGCGGTGTAAACCCGCCCGGAACCGACCGGCACATCCAGTAACCGCAGCAATATCTGTCTAATGTGAGAGGTTGCGGCTTTAATTTATTAATTAAAGCTAGAATGGGAAGGTTAAGGAACACTTAACCAACTTAGCACAGTTAAAGCTAGAATGGGAGGGTTAAGTCCATGGGAATACTTAGCCAAATTAACATGTTGACTAGACTAGAAGGTGGGGTTAAGTAAAGTTAATACACTTAGCCAATTTAACATGTTAATTAGACTAGAGGTTGGGGTTAAGTAATACACTTAGCCAAATTAATATGTTAGCTGGACTAGACCATAGGGTTAAGTAAACTTGAATGCTTAACCATCAGAATATGATAAATGAATAGGGTTAAGTAAAAAGCATAAAGGGATAACACTTAACCAGTGTAATAGGATAAGGGAAGTGGGTTAAGATAGCTTCAATCGACTAAAGACACTTAACCAACCCAACCCGGCGAGAAAGAAAACTAAATAGTAAACCTCAGTTGAAAAAGGGACTAAGTAGTAAAACTTAGTTAAGAAAACAAGGAATTTGGAAACTAAGTGGTAAACCTTAGTTAGTAGAACTAAGTAGTAATTCTTAGTATAACACGAAGGAGCGGACATCCATCTGGTTTTAAGAAGGCTCCAACGAATTGGGTTACGAAGCCCGAGGCTTCGAGGGGACGTGAGGGTACCCTTGGTATCCCTCTGTGAGGCTGCAGATGATCATCCTGGGCTCACAGAGGTTAAGGTCTGCGTTAGAAGAACCGAGGGTATGCCTTGGTTGCAATATATATATGTGGCAACCTAAAGACTAGGATGGACCAGCGTGATTCGGCGAGAAGACGGTAGCCCTGTGATAGCAACTCGTCGTCTACCATCCATCTTGAGTCAATCGAGATACGTGAAGCGGAAAGGCGGAGAACTCCAAAAGACCATATACTTGCTATCTAGTTATGGTTGCGGATGGCCATAGGATAGTGGGGCACCGGGGGCCGGCGTATAGTTCTCATTTTACAAGGTGTGCCTTTCATTAGTTGAGGGAGGGGTCAAGTGGGACCATAGCCACTGGAATAAAAACAGACCTTAGCATCTGCATCGGCAGATATCCGAAAGCTCCCGATCGAGTTCTGTATTCCTTGATTTGCCCTGTCACAGGACTCGGATCGCACATTACAGGACATGTGCATCTAGACAAGCGATAACGATTCGCGATACATGCGTGGGGAAGCCTAGGAGCATATACCACTCTAGGTAGTGTGTCCTAGACTTGGGGGCATTGTTCGACAGGTAGCGTAATCCCTAGTTGGACTAGGTGGCATAAACCCTGAACTCGAAAAGCGTTCAGCAGATAGCGTAAAACTATAGTTAAATCTAAGAAGCACTTGATAGAAAACCCTAGACTAGATCTAGGTAATAAATAATAAATGTATGCCTGAAGACAATGGAAACTACAGGGTTTGGGATCACGTTATCGTTACTAGTTGAACACTAGTTAGGTGGTGCAGAGATATAGAAACCAGTATAACAAGGAAATAGCGAAGCTGCGAAAGTATTAGAGCGTATCCAGTCATCTTAGCATATCTTGTGACTACCTTGTCTAATCTTGTTGACCTTATCGTCATGGTGTAATCTTGTATTCAGTTAATTCATGTCGTTTTGTTTTTCCATATTCACATGCTAGAAGTTACTGAACTTACTCAGGCTTTATGTCTGACTCTGTTTTTCTTTCGTCTTCTTTTCTTCCGTTTCCCCCCCCCCCCCAGGTAGTTAAGGAGGGAATTGTATAACTCAGGATTAGACTGGACCGTTGCTCTTTCCCAGCTTGAAGATTTGACGAAGTTGTCTTTGGATTCTCTTCCAGATGCTATGGCTGGCTCTTGCTACATTGGGGAATATATATAAATGTATTTTCATGCTTCTTTATTTTATAAAGACAGATGATACTCTGATATTGTAAAAGAATCTTGTATAGACTAAATTATCAATAAAGCAAAGTTCTATTTTCCACTGTTTAATAATTTGTCTGTCTTGTAATTTATCTGCATCTTTTACCCAAAATGCTCCACAGAACTTAGTGCATTCCCTTTGTGAGTGACACTAACGGACGTGGGGTGTTACACGTGGTATCAGAGCTGAAGGTTACCGGATCAGATAAAAGATTTGAAAAATTATTTTCAAAAGGTTTTTAAAGAAGCATTTTTAAAAGAAAGGATTTGTTTTAAAGGCATATTCCCCAAAGCCATACGCATTGTCTTCTCTTCCTCTATTTGAATTCTTGTCTCCTTCTTTCTTGACTCTCTGGGGCTCCTGGCTTTCTGGGAGGTAACCTCATCGAAGGGCGAAGTAGTGCCCGACTTCCACCTATAGCCGTAGTTGTTTTACTTACGGCTAGTCTTCTTTCAAGTTTATAGGGTTTTTCCGTGCGATAGAGGCAACTTTCGAGAGATTTGCCAACATGGTTACACGCGGAAGTTTGGCAAAGGAGCACGACCCAAGGATGAGGAAATTATGGATGTAGACTTGGCTCACGAAGGAGGAAGGGATTATAAAACCTAAGACAAGAGCAAGTATCTTTACTATGGTATGATAGGACATATACTTAAGGACAAGGGCAAGAACGAGGACGAGATTTTCAGAAGGACAAGTACATGCTTTCGCCACCAAGCGCACCTAGGAGAAAGGTGGTCCGGTTGGAAGAGTCTAGTTTTCTGTTCGTACTATTTCCTTAGGTTCCGGCGCTTCTTAATTGTTCATACCCACTTCCATAGTTGAGTCTCTGCACCATAGTACGTGTATAGTAGAAAGATCCCACTAGAGTCTCAAATCCAATTGGTGGTCCGACCAGTTTTTGGTTAGTAGGGATTTGAGGATAGCTATCGAGTTTGCTTATATCATCTCACGTAGATCGTCTAAATTCGGAGAAGATATTCCTTGGATGCTTGTCTGATATTGGTTTAGGCCTTTGGGGCTTGTACTTGAGGAATGTCGAGTTCGGTTTGGATGGTTTGCGTGAAAGATGAATAGTTGTGGTAGGTACTCTAAAACGTACGGAGTGATCTTTTGACTCTCATAGTTATGGCGTGATGGATAAGCTAAGAGGGAGGCCTCTAATCATCTTAGTACATATACTTGGCGCCGTGATTGACATCTGTTTATTTTGGAAATGGAGATTAGGAACTTCACAATCGTGAAGATAAATTGGTTAAGATACGGTGGAGTAAAGCTCAAGAAGGCTAGATACTAGCAACATGCCCTTTTTCCTTAAGGGTGCATCCTTGATTTCTCTGTTTAGGAGCTTTACGCGTAGTTGTTTCTCTCTTTCCAAAGTATATCCTCTAGGTCGTATCTGCGATCCTTAGGTAGAAGCCAATGGATGTAAACATGTATTTGAAACATGTTATGGTTGAATGGTTGCAAGTGGTTGCAAATGGTTGCTCGTGGATGCATATGCATACGTATTAGGCACTAGATCAAGTTTGGACGCTCTCATATTGCATTTACATATATGCATTTGTTTATAAGTTGAACTTGATATGATATCATATGGACGTTGCATATGGATGAATGGCTGTGCACGCATGTAGTATTTACATGACTAGGGATGTTTGCATGCATGATTGGACGCATGGCACTAACATGATTTGCATTAAGAAGGTCAACTGAATCAGTAGACCGCCTGATTTTGCATTAGATAGAGACATATACACACACTATGCATATGACCATGAAAGCATTAGAAATCTTTTAAGGACAATGAATGCCTGTGATTGAATGGTTGAGTAGATGGGTGATTGGATCGTAGGACACATTCTTCCTAACTTGAAGATTTCGGGGACGAAATCCTTTTAAGTGGGGGAGAATGTAACACCCCGTAATTCTGCGACATTAAGATTCTCAAATTAAAGTATAATTAATTTTTAAAAGAAAAATTAAAAGAAAAAGATCCATGCAGTTGTTTAATTTAAGTATTGTAACTAACATGAAAAAGAGAAGTAAGGAGAGAACAATAATTATTATTGTTCTAAGACTTATTAACAAAAGCCTCTGTAGCTCAGTTGGTTAAGGCATTGGATTTGTAGCATGGAGGTCGGGGGTTCGAACCCCGGCGGCGGCATAATTTTTTATCTTTGTTTTAGAGAGGGCCAACTGAACATGCAAATATATGTACGTATACAAATTCAAAATTTGAAAGGATAAGAACGTACATATAAGGAAATAAAGAAAATATATATATACATATGAGAAATATAAATATATATATATATATATACAAAAATATATGTATACGAAAGATAAAATTCAAGATAAGGCTACAGTCAATGAAATATGGCAACATCATTTGAATTTTGAAAATAAAATGAAAGTTGTGCGTATATATATACGCGTAAAATGGTCGTTAGAGGAACTGTATACATATAAGAATATTTCATGTGAATAAAACAGTTAAATAAATTCCAGAAATTCAAAAGTTTGAAAATCAAACTTTTACGCCAAAATAGCTTGTGGGACCCAATGCTGACTCAGCACTGCGTGTATGATAAGGTTTGGCTAGATTCATCTACGTACCTGGACTATTTTCTTAACTAGGTTCAATGCTGACTCAGCGCTGCGTGTACGATAAGGTCTTGAGCAGCTATATAAACAGCCCTAGTCTTCATTCTCTTTGCACCAATTCTCTTCTATCCTTATGCTGCTAAGATTCATGGCTTCTTCCCCTCCTCTAAATTTTCTTAAATAAATAAAATAAAATATGATTCAAGACGAGGAGATGCTGCTAAAAGACTTTTAAGGAGGGATTCAAATCAAAGTTTCAAGTGAAGAATTCAAAGGCTAGCTCAAACAAGTTTCAAGCAACGACGCACGAATCATAGCCACGCTTTCCTTCTTTTCTAGATCTATTTTCTGTAAGTTGGTTATTTCTAGATCTGAATATTTTGTTTTATTTGTGACATGAAATTAAAGGAATAAAGGAATATGCCAAATCTCTCTCTCTCTCTCTATCTCTTCGAATCTGTGTTTATACTCTTGGACTGAATTAAGAACTGTTATGATTCGAGGACAAATAAGACTGTAACCGTGACTATGACTATAGAACTGTGGCCTTTGAAAGCATATGCCTTTGGACTATGACATAAGCCTTTGATTTTGGGACATATAAACATTGCCTATGACAATGACTTAGGACTATGGGAATTATTTTCCCTTTTGGACTATGAACATCGCCTATATTGCCTATGACCATGGACATTACTTATGACTAAGAACATAAGCCTTTGAATTGGACATAAACTATTGCTTATGACATAATGAGGACAATTGTGATTTTGACACCCATGATTCATGATTAGGAAAATATTGCTTTAGTTTGGTGATTGTGAAATTGGGTCTAAACCCAATTATTTATTCTACCTATTCCTTGGTTTTTTCTTTGGTTTTAAGACAGTGGGAATTTACCTATTAAGTTAGGTCTACCCACGTTCTTGAACCTATTTTGCCCATTCTTTGGTTTTAAGACAGTGGGAATTTACCTATTTAGTTAGGTCTACCCATATTCTTGAACCTACATTGTTATCCAAACCTTTTTATGCCAATTATTCCTTCTTGTCATTTTGATACATTCCCTTTTTATCTACGAATCTAGATTTATTTATAATCTAGGTTGAATCACGATTATTCGAACGGTGGGAATGCGATTTGGGGAAAAACATGGAAATGAATATGAACGTAATTGAAAACTGGGAAATTGGCATAATTTGGAATATGTATTATGACATGCATATTAAAATGAAAACGGGGAAATTTGACATGGATTAGGGAATATGTGATTTTGACATATTAAATTTAGCGTTAGTAAGTAAGCTAAATTTTAGGCATAAAATGTAAACTAGAAAAATAATTCTAGTTTTGCCATAAATTGTGAATTAGGATGTTAAACCAAGATTGGGTTAATTAAGGTTGATTTGGAATAAGTATATTAGCACAATTTTGAATTTATTCATAATTGTGAGCAATTGTCATGTTTAGAATAAATTATGGTTAGCGACACTAAACTTGGTATAATTTACATACCAAAAAGTATAAATATGATAAATAAGAGAGAATGGGCCATAATAATAAATGTGACAATGTACATTAAAAGAGTAGTAATGAAATCAGTAAATTAGGAGTAATTTACTTATAGAATTCGTCATAAATGTTAAATTGTTCATTTACCACAAAATATGTAACTTGGTTAAATTTTGGCCATAAATTATAAACTAGGATATTTAATCTAGTTTCGGCAATGAAATAGGAAATGGCCTAAACTGCATGTTGGGTTAGGACTTGGGCCTAGAATATAAGTATACTAGTAGGCTTGACAAATAAATATAGGCCAAATTTGTCTAAAAAGGGGAAATGGGCTTTTGAAATAAATTGTTAACAATTTATAAACAAAAGAAAAGTATTTTGATAACACCCTTTTTATAACACATAGACCAGAAGGTTCTAGGGTGACAGAGAGGATAGTGTCTAGGCTTGGGTTTGGAAAATACAAGTTTCCTGCCCTCCCTGGCTATCCCTAACTGATCCGAAGGACGGGATGGTTGTTTTCAAAACCAGATTTGGAAATTAATCAAAAACCCTTTGAACTTAGAAAACATGAATATGCCTAACCCGAGGTTAGACTGAGTTGCGGTGTAAACCCGCCCGGAACCGACCGGCACATCCAGTAACCGCAGCAATATCTGTCTAATGTGAGAGGTTGCGGCTTTAATTTATTAATTAAAGCTAGAATGGGAAGGTTAAGGAACACTTAACCAACTTAGCACAGTTAAAGCTAGAATGGGAGGGTTAAGTCCATGGGAATACTTAGCCAAATTAACATGTTGACTAGACTAGAAGGTGGGGTTAAGTAAAGTTAATACACTTAGCCAATTTAACATGTTAATTAGACTAGAGGTTGGGGTTAAGTAATACACTTAGACAAATTAATATGTTAGCTGGACTAGACCATAGGGTTAAGTAAACTTGAATGCTTAACCATCAGAATATGATAAATGAATAGGGTTAAGTAAAAAGCATAAAGGGATAACACTTAACCAGTGTAATAGGATAAGGGAAGTGGGTTAAGATAGCTTCAATCGACTAAAGACACTTAACCAACCCAACCCGGCGAGAAAGAAAACTAAATAGTAAACCTCAGTTGAAAAAGGGACTAAGTAGTAAAACTTAGTTAAGAAAACAAGGAATTTGGAAACTAAGTGGTAAACCTTAGTTAGTAGAACTAAGTAGTAATTCTTAGTATAACACGAAGGAGCGGACATCCATCTGGTTTTAAGAAGGCTCCAACGAATTGGGTTACGAAGCCCGAGGCTTCGAGGGGACGTGAGGGTACCCTTGGTATCCCTCTGTGAGGCTGCAGATGATCATCCTGGGCTCACAGAGGTTAAGGTCTGCGTTAGAAGAACCGAGGGTATGCCTTGGTTGCAATATATATATGTGGCAACCTAAAGACTAGGATGGACCAGCGTTATTCGGCGAGAAGACGGTAGCCCTGTGATAGCAACTCGTCGTCTACCATCCATCTTGAGTCAATCGAGATACGTGAAGCGGAAAGGCGGAGAACTCCAAAAGACCATATACTTGCTATCTAGTTATGGTTGCGGATGGCCATAGGATAGTGGGGCACCGGGGGCCGGCGTATAGTTCTCATTTTACAAGGTGTGCCTTTCATTAGTTGAGGGAGGGGTCAAGTGGGACCATAGCCACTGGAATAAAAACAGACCTTAGCATCTGCATCGGCAGATATCCGAAAGCTCCCGATCGAGTTCTGTATTCCTTGATTTGCCCTGTCACAGGACTCGGATCGCACATTACAGGACATGTGCATCTAGACAAGCGATAACGATTCGCGATACATGCGTGGGGAAGCCTAGGAGCATATACCACTCTAGGTAGTGTGTCCTAGACTTGGGGGCATTGTTCGACAGGTAGTGTAATCCCTAGTTGGACTAGGTGGGATAAACCCTGAACTCGAAAAGCGTTCAGCAGATAGCGTAAAACTATAGTTAAATCTAAGAAGCACTTGATAGAAAACCCTAGACTAGATCTAGGTAATAAATAATAAATGTATGCCTGAAGACAATGGAAACTACAGGGTTTGGGATCACGTTATCGTTACTAGTTGAACACTAGTTAGGTGGTGCAGAGATATAGAAACCAGTATAACAAGGAAATAGCGAAGCTGCGAAAGTATTAGAGCGTATCCAGTCATCTTAGCATATCTTGTGACTACCTTGTCTAATCTTGTTGACCTTATCGTCATGGTGTAATCTTGTATTCAGTTAATTCATGTCGTTTTGTTTTTCCATATTCACATGCTAGAAGTTACTGAACTTACTCAGGCTTTATGTCTGACTCTGTTTTTCTTTTGTCTTCTTTTCTTCCGTTCCCCCCCCCCCCCCAGGTAGTTAAGGAGGGAATTGTATAACTCAGGATTAGACTGGACCGTTGCTCTTTCCCAGCTTGAAGATTTGACGAAGTTGTCTTTGGATTCTCTTCCAGATGCTATGGCTGGCTCTTGCTACATTGGGGAATATATATAAATGTATTTTCATGCTTCTTTATTTTATAAAGACAGATGATACTCTGATATTGTAAAAGAATCTTGTATAGACTAAATTATCAATAAAGCAAAGTTCTATTTTCCACTGTTTAATAATTTGTCTGTCTTGTAATTTATCTGCATCTTTTACCCAAAATGCTCCACAGAACTTAGTGCATTCCCTTTGTGAGTGACACTAACGGACGTGGGGTGTTACATATATGGTACCCATGCCGTCTATGATTGATAGTTATGATTGAAATTGATTTTGAAACATATAAACACTAGTCATAATACCAAATGCTTTTGTTTTATTCGTATCAATCATATTTTGGCCATTATAAGGTAAAACTCTATTCTCCGGTTTGCGTTGCATTGTGTGATGGGAACTGAGTCTTATAATGGCTTCATTTTTATAAAATGCATTGCGTTGCTTAAAAGAAAGATTTGTTTTAAAGCACTGGCAATCCGATGGAGTAAACCCGTTCCACGAAAGTGGCGTGGTCCTGTGATTGGCCATATTTTGAATGTGTTGAGTAGATTTCTCATACCAGTCCCATGACTGACTCGTAATTTGTTTCACTTTCAAACTCGGGTGCCCCTTTTCCTACACGGGCAGCCTTGTATTCAGGTTTAGCTGGTTCTTTCTGGATAGCTGGAGCTGAAGATGGATTCTATTATTTATCTCTTTTTATGCTGTTCAGCTCCTATTGTACATATTTTGTTTATTCCCGCTGTAGACATTTATGTATAGCTGAACTGTATTTGTACTAAGTAAGATCCTGTATACTGTGTAACTCTGATGACTACTTTTATCCAGTATATTCTATTGTTCACTATCTGGTGTATTTATTTAATTCTGTTCTACTACTATCTGTTTCTGTGTTATATTCCAAAGATAACCCTTGTCTCCGTGAGAACGGAATTTGGGGTTGTCATATTTTAAAACATAGAAACATATACTCCAAATGTAAATGTGTCTATTGGGGTGTATTTCATTCTGCTACTCATACTAGGATATTACTGATCTTACTAGTATTGAGTTACCCGTCCTAGAACACTACTGGTTCTATTTCTGACAAGTTTGTTAATATGTTATATTCCGGCACTAAGCTTAACCAAAGCTCCGATACCAAATGAGACGACCCCAAACCCCGTACTGACGACGGCAAGGGTAATCCTTGGAATATAACACACAAACAGATAACAACAGAACGGAAATAAATAAATACACCAGATAATGCACAATAGAATATACCGGACAAACATAAACATCAGAGTTACACAGTATACAGGATCATACTTAGTACAAATACAGTTCAGGTATACATAAATGTCTACAGCGGAAAACAAACATAATTTGTACAATAGGAGTTGAACAGCATAAAAAGAGATAAATGATAGAATCCATCTTCAGCTCCAGTTATCCAGAGAAAGCCAGCTAAACCTGAATACAAGGCTGCCCGTGTAGAAAAAGGGGCACCCGAGTTTGAAAGTGAAACAAACTACGAGTCAGTCATGGGACTGGTATGAGAAATCTACTCAACACATTTAATATATGGCTAATCACAGGACCACGCCACTTTCGTGGAACGGGTTTACTCCATTGGATTGCCAGTGCTTTAAAACAAATCATTCTTTTAAACATTGTAATGCTTATTATAAAAATGAAACCATTATAAGACTCAGTTCCCATCACACAATGCAACGCAAACCGGAGGATAGAGTTTTTACCTTATAATGACCAAGATATGCTTGATACGAATAAAACAAAAGCATTTGATATTATTACTAGTGTCTATATGTTTCAAAAACAATTTCAAATCATAAGTATCAATCATAGACGACATTAATGCCCGATACCACTATGTCGCCATATATAGGTATACAATCAAAACCGCACAGTCACGTATTTGGAAATTGGATTCTGTCATGAACCAAGGCAAAAGATAGTCCTTACCGACTTCGAGACGCTCTAGCCCGCCCCTCAGGATCAGAGCTCGAGTGACCCTTGGATCGTCAGGGCCGGTCCACCGACGTGGATTAAAATGCCTGAACAATGCGTTTCCCCGCCCTTTGGGGCATAAATGAGCCAACGAATGACTCCATCGGTCCCGGATCGACCGATATAACCGAGGCGCCTCGCAACAGTAACTACCACATAAGTAAAATGTCAGGCCGTGTAAAAACACTGACACAACTCCTAGCTAGAAAGAAACGCAAGCCCTCCCTGATGTCCTGTCCCATTTCTGGTTCATACCGGGGTGTGAGGTTCGCGAATTCACGTTATACACAAAGCTACGCCACACAGGCGATGCTTTGATCATCACCACAAGACTTTGCTTTTCAACAGAAGCCCTGATCACTGCATCTTAGCATGCCACACAGGCAATTCACACCGTGCAACTGATGGCTATCAATCACACAGAATAAATTCCAATGTCAAACACACTATCCATTTGCAAGTCCGTTCTAGGTCTGAACGAAACCGGAGGCAGTATATACCTCGCAAACCCATCGATCACCACGTACGTCTGGACGATCACCACTCATTATCCATATTTCGGGATGCCACCCAACCAGGACCTCGGTTACCATCCAAACGAGGTGAAGATCTCCAGTCTTCGACCACCGTCTTCATCTTCGATTTCTTATCGTCGATTCAGTTATTCAGAATGGGATAAACCCGGTCTTTCTAAGCAACTCGCGTATATCATAAACAAGTGCAACACTAACATACATACGCATCATTTCAATTCATTAGTCACTAACTGTCAATCAGTAAGAGAACGATTTCCCAGATATTAACCCCGAAGGCCGAAACCAACATCAGATCAATACCCAAGAAACCATTCGACTTAGCCAACCTTCAGTTAGTTTCTAAATTTCACATCCATATCGTTCATAATATTTTATAACGATTTATCGCTATTTTTATTTATTTTAAAATAGCCAATTTATTCAAAATGACGCTTCGGGCCATAACGCGGCCGTGGCGCTATTTTTCTTCAGATTTGATTTACATATATCTGAAAATCTAACCGTTGGATCTTCACAAAATTTACATCATTAGAAAGATCTTTTCAAAACGAATCCAACGGTTCCGGTTTCGGGAAAATCCGACGGTCGGATCTCCCGGTATAATCGTTTGAAGTTTCGATTTCAAAATACGAACTGCAGCGTCGTTATTCGATTTAATATAATTATATTTATATATATATATATATATATATATAATCGATTCTGGCGCTGTTTTTCTTCATATTTGAATTAAACATTCCAGACAATCCAACCGTTGGATTTTTACAAAGTTGGTGTTGTTGGAAAGATATTTCCAAAGCGAACCCAACGGTTGCGGTTTTGGGAAAATCCGATGGTCGGATCTCCCGTACTAATCGTTTGAAATCACGGTTTCAAAATACGAACTGCAGCTTCGTTATTCGATATATTTCAATTATATATATATATATATATATATATATATATATATCGATTCTTCGATTTCAAAACCATATGAATTTCATACATTTGATAAAAATGATATTTTTATCTAACTGTCTTCTATTTCAACACTTCACTATATTTAACAATTCATGTATATAATAAAAATGTGATTTTTATTGTAAAACAATTCATTTCAAAACACGATTATTTTATATAGTTCATATAGGTAATAAAAATATGATTTTTATTATAAAACAATTTATTTCAAAACAAGATTATTTTATATAGTTCATATCGATGATAAAAATTGGATTTTTATTGTAAAACAATTTCTTCAAAATATGAATACCATTTAACACATGAATTTCAATTCAACGAATGAATTTCGATTCAACACATGATGGTTTTCTATAGTTTATATATATAGATAAAAAGGTGATTTTTATATTTCAAACACGAATACCATTCAACACATGAATTTCAATTCAACGAATGAATTTCGATTCAACACATGAAGGTTTTCTATAGTTTATATATATTGATAAAAAGGTGATTTTTATATTTAAAACACGAATACCATTCAACACATGAATTTCAATTCAACGAATGAATTTCGATTCAATACATGAAGGTTTTCTATAGTTTGTATATATAGATAAAAAGGTGATTTTTATATTTAAAATACGAATATCATTCAACACATGAATTTCTATTCAACGAATGAGTTTCAATTCAACACATGAAGGTTTTCTATTCAACGAATACATATAGTTTCAACAAATGAAAATAATTCAAACACATGAATATTATTCAAAATTTCGGCAGCATAACGGCAGGGTAGTTAAAACCGGGACCGTCCCTAGTACGGCTCCTCGCTCTACCTTAAAACCTCGCGGTTTTTGACAATGGGGATTCATGCATCTAGTTCGCACGCAGGCGGCATGTATATTTATTTCATTTCCACAAACTAATCCTATGTGGTTTCAACCAAATATTTCTCAACCACAAACGGGTATTTTTCAACCACAATCAATCAATATCAACCACAAACAATTCCAATCAACCATTCGCTATCAATCAATTTTCACACCAATCACAACCAATAAATATCGTCCAAGGTTTGCGGACGAGGGGCGTATATATATATATATATATATATAGCATTTCACTTCTATTTCAACACATATATAATTTTTACAACGCATATACAACTTATATATCGAACGTACAACTTATACAACGCTTATACAAGAGGTGTACAACGCTTATATAACTCATACATCGACTATATAATTTATACATCATCGTTTTCCATATCGTTTATAAATTAGAAAGCTCACATTGGGTTCCACTCCACCAAAAATAGCAGAAGGCTCAGAAAAATATACGGTCTCTTCTAAAATGTAGAAGACGTCCACACGAGTCCACTTTCTCTTGTTTCACTGGATTTCGACAAGAAACGAAAAAGATATGATTTTCCAAAGTTTGCAACGGTTTAAAGGTGTTAAAATCAGATTAAATAAAACACAGCCGTTACCTTCAAAAATTCTTCAAAACTAGGTTTGCAATTTTCTATCAATCCATGTAGCTATTCGTCGATCAGCCTTCGCAGCGTCGAAGGGGGAGGAGAGGCGCACGTGCGCAGGGGGGTGCGGCGGCGCTCGATGGTCGGAGGAAGCGGCGGCGGCGGTTTCAATACCCGAACTTTCGAAGCTCGATTCTCCCTCTACACTCAACGAAAAATCACACAACTTATATGGATTTGAAGGTGGAAGAAAACTCTACAAAAACTTCCAAAGAAGCATGCGGTTTTATTGCGTGGATTGATCAGAAAATGAACGAGAAAAGAAGAAGGGCTAATCGGCGTTGATCTGGAGGGTTTTCGGGGAGAGAGAAAAGTGATTAGCCAATAGGTTTTTTTTATTAATTTATATATTTTTAAATTTCTAAAATACCCTCTTTCACCTACGAACACCAATTCAAACCCAACGACTGTCGTCCCTAGCGTTTTACCCCCATTCCGAACACAATGAGATATGTTTCGTAGGCCCATTCAACTGTTTCAGTCAGTTTTCATTCAATTTAAAATATATAACATTCAATATCGATTTGAACGTACATTTCAATTTGCCAGGGCCACAAACTGATTCGAAAAATTCCAAAAAAATAAATCTGGCTATGTTTTGACGATACGGTCCCAACAAAACTAGTTTCGTCGAATTCTGAGACTGTTTGCAAAAAGGCCCATTTCTGGTCGATCCAATTTAACTACAATTGAACAAAACACGTTTTCCTTTGCCACGCTCACATACTAGCTTCAAAAATTATGAAATTTGAAACCTAGCAATAACTTCACATCCCGGATCCAACAAAAGTGGTTTCGTCAAATTCCGAGGTCGTTTGCAAAATGGCTAATTTCACGGGCTATATAAATTCCATAGCGACCTTTCTGAAAATTCATTTAGCCATAACTTTTGCTTTCCGCTATGAAACTTCGATTTTTCAGATTCGTTAGAAAGGTATTCACTAACAGATTTAAATATTTTTGGTTTCACTCAAATCCGTTTTGTTTTGCACCTGGTACAGTCCGACAAAGTTTGAATTCAATTTTTGAAACTGCAGCGCCATTTCAGGCCTTGTTTATAATTAGAATTAATTATATTCGTTTTCAAACGTCAATTCAAACTTACTTTTCATTGCTATTATTTAAAATATTTAAAATCCACTATTTTAGCCAATTTAAAAATTTTAAATTAGTTCAGATTTTCCGGGTCGTTACAATAAACTAGAGGAAGTTGCGGTAAAGGCGATTGATTATTTCCAATCTTTATTTAGTGGACCAATTAGCAGTGAACTCCCTTCATTCCAACCAACATTTGTTATCAATATTCATGGACAACAGGTACTACTTAGTCCTATTTCTTTAGATGAAGTTAAAATTGCAGTTAATTCAATTCATGATGATTCTAGTCTTGGACCAAATGGCCTTAACTCCAAGTTTTATAAGTTACATTGGGATAAAATTGAATTTGATTTATTGGCTTCACTTCAGGATATTTTCAGTTCTACTAAACTTCCTAAGGGCAGCAAGCATACTTTTATAACTTTGATCCCAAAAATTTATAGGCCTACCGAAATTTCACATTATCGCCCTATTCATGTTGTAACATGTATTATAAAGAAATTAGTAAGATATTATGCAATAGAGTTAAGTGGTTTCTACCACATCTTATCTTCCATATCAGTGTCTTATTCGTTACATTGGAGATAGCATTCTACTTGCACATGAGCTATTAAGATATTTCAAGGAGCCTGGTGTTAATAAATTTTGTGTTAAAGTGGATTTACATAAAGCCTATGCAGTTAAAGCCCTGCATGATCCCCACTATAGCCCGTAGCGCTCTCCGGTCGCTATGCTATTTCAATTTAGCACTAGTGAACAATAGTTTCGCTTTAAGCCTCGCTATTTTACGCTGCACCTGCTAAATCAACGCTATTTAGCACCCGCTTTAGCAATATTAATATTCAGAGGATGATTTGATCATTTCTCTTTAACAATGAATCAAAAAGTTAATGTAAAGAGTTAATTTTAAGTCATAAATGTCTTATATAAGGTATAAATCTGTAGTAATCCTCAAATGTAGTATGCATAACCATGATATTATTTGATTTTGTTATATAATATCAATTAATATTCGTTCCTTCTACACAAATGATGCAAGAATGATAATTAATTAATTTTAATTATATTGTTTTACATCTAATTAACATTTTTGTACCTCCCTTTATCCCCGCTATTTCCTCGCTTTATCCCCGCTATAGCTTTTTACACCTCTACCGTTATAGAACCGCTAAGCGCTTTAACTGTACAGCATAAGGCTTATGATCTGATAAATAGATAATTCATTTGTCACTTTATGATGAAGATGAGGTTTCCTATACATTTTATTTATGTGATATATGAGTGTATACCAACTCCTACTTTTTCCATCTTGATTCAAAGAGTTCCTAAAGGCTTCATTTCATCAAATAGAGGGATACGACAAGGTGATCCATGTTCCCCTTATTTTTTTTGCTATTGCGATAGAATTTTTTGCTTGTTGCATGAATAAAGTACTGCTGTAGAATCTGTTGTTCCTGTGCATAGTTTGAGCCAGTTGTTACGCACTTATTGTATGTTGATGATTTAACGATGTTTGGCAAATGTTCAACTTCGTGTGCTACTACCTTAAAAGATGTCTTTTCAGGCTAAGACAGCATAATGGATTAACTGTAAGAAAAAAATATACTTTAGTTCTCTTGCACTTTAGTCACGTGAGATTTCATTTATATTAGGGTTTCAAATTCGTTAATTGCCTGTTAATTATTTAAGTGTTCCCTTATCATCCAATTATAATCATTATAATGATTGTCAATCCTTGTTGCATAAGATTAAGTATATGATTCAATCGTAGGATGCTAAAATTTTAAGTTTTGCTGGAAGAGCCGAGTTATTTCAATCTGTTATAACTCGTACAGTCTTGTATTGGCTTTTTGTATACCAACTACCTAAACATACAATAGAAAAATTACATATGTTACCCTTTAATTTCTTTTGGGGTGGTGCTACTCATAAAGTCTAATGGGATAAACTTTGCTCTCCAATATCGGAAGGGGTATAGGATTGAAGTTGTTTACTGACCTTAAGAAGGCTGCTAGTGTGAAACTGATGTGCAAATTTATTTTAAATTCTTCATTATGGAGCAACTGGATGAATATGAAGTACTGTAGGGGGAAGCAATTTTGGAATATGAGAATTGATAATAACACTTCAAGTACTTGAAAAGCTATATTATGGATGATAACAAATGGCAATCAACTGTTCAACAGAGTTATCTCTTCACGTGATTCGACTTTATTATGAATTAAACCTTTGATTAATAGTAAATGTCTTGTTGAATTGTTTGGTATATTTAGATTTCAATATATTGGTAGAAAAAATGAATTGGTGTCGTCTATAATCCATAATGGAAGATTAAACTGTAGCCTACACCCAGCTATGAAGTACAACAACATATTAATAATCTTGTGTTGAATCACAGACATCAATCTGATTATAATGAGTGGCGTGAAGGAGGGGATTTTTCTTTCTAGAAAGCTTGGGTGAAAGTTCGAGACAAGCAACCCATTAAACTCCATTTTAAGGTTGTATGGCACTTTAAGAATTAAAACCGGATGGCTTTTATTACTTATTTGGCTAGTATTATTAGATTAAGCACAAAGGAATGATTGAGAAGGTTTGGAATACTATCTGAAAGTAGATGTCTTCTGTGTGGCAATAATGATGAATCAGTTCATCGTTTTTTTTTCATGCAAATACTCTATGTATGTATGGTGTTCAGTTGTTGTTAGACTGGGTATAGATTCAAATATGGTTGGATCTTTGGAGGACGAGGCCTTAAAATTCTAAATGGTTTCAAAATGAAAGATCAGGTTTTTGATGTTGCATATGCAACACTTACAGTGTATCATATATGGCAAGAAAGGAATGCAAGGATTTTTAATACTAAGAATATTTTGAAGGAGATAAAGTTACAACTTATTGAGAAGGAGATATGCTATTTAGTTGGCGGTAATGGTAGTAAGTCAATTTGGTCAGAATTTAATGTTGAGTTTTTGAGGCATTGGGGTATTGATTTAGTGGATACTAGATAATGATGTGTTTTGACAGTAGATGATCTGGGCTTGTTTGTTATAGGCTGGGTTTACGATTTTATTTTATTTTGTTGTTGTATCTTGTTTCATATTGGTTTTTTTCTTTTGCGCTTGTATTTTGAATATTTGGAGTTTATATGTAATACGGTTTTACGTTTTAACATTAATATCACATACATTAATGATCAATGAGATATGATCATTAGTCAATCAACATACTAGTCTCAATGTTTTATTGTTGTTCTATATACAATAAAACTTGACTAGGGACATTTAAGAATTATAATACTTATTATTATATTATATAATCTCATGTTTAAGTCACTTACTTGAACTATATAATTCTTTATTATTATTCTAAGGACTTATATTATATTATTTATATTACACATTAAATACAACATAATAGAATTTTTTATTCAAAAATAAAATAACATGAACAGTGTTATTAATCACATCAAATGGATTGCCTCTAAGGCATAAACTCTAACAATCTCCCACTTGCACTAGAGTCAATCATTCATGTATCATATACCCATGAAACTAGTGTGACTATCATTCTTCTACTACGATGGAGTTTTAGTCAGTAGGTTTGCAACATACGATGCTTGGCAGATATGTATATCTCCTCTATGAACAATTTCACAGATGAAATTATATTTCTTAAATATATATTTGGATCAATAATATGATCAAGGTTTCTAGGCTTGATCAATAGCTCCTTTGTTATCACAATGTAAAATCATTGGATCAATAACGGATTAAGTTCAATAATGAACTGCTTAATCCGTACATCCACTTTCTTAGAATCAGTATCTATGTTTTGTTTTGAGCTAACATCATTCACAATAAGTAAAATGTTATCAACATATAACACTAGAATTATTGTGTCACTCCTACTCAATTCCTTATCCATACAAGGTTCAATGGTATTTTGTGGTTCCCGAGATGTTTCGAGTTCTATTTTATTTCCATCAGTATTTTAGAGACTAGTTTTCTTTTTAAAAGGGTACTTATTTGACCAATAAACATTTTATTCTTAGAGGAGTTATAGAAATAATATCTTTTTTACTTCATTTGGATATTCCACAAAATATTACTTATCAGATTTGGGTCCGATCTTGTCAGAGCCTAGACGTTCAAAAACGGTTCACATCACAAATTTGCATACAAGACACAGTATGACATTTCCTAGTTCATATCTCATATTGTGCTTTTAGAATTGTTTTAGTAGGATTACAATTAATTATGAATGCAATTGTTTCAAGGGGATAACCCCAAAACTTATTGGAAGATCTGTATGGCTCATCATTGATCGACCATATCTTACAAGGTGTGACTTCTCCTTTCAGACACACCATTCCTATGGTGTTCTAGGTTGAGTGAGTTGTGATACAATTTCACACTCTTTTAGATAGTCATTAAATTATAGGCTTAATTATTCTCTTGATCTGTTTGAAGAGTCTTTATATTCTTTCAAAATTGTCCTTGAACTTGATTTTTGAATTCTTTGAACTTTTCAAAGGATTCCGATTTGTGTTTCATGAGACACACACAATCATATCTAGTGACATCACCAGTAAATGTAATGAAGTAATAAAACCTACCTCTATCTGATGTACTTATCGGTCCACATACATCACTATGCAAAAGGCCCAATGCATCACTAGCCCGTTCACTGTGTCCAGTGAAAGGTGTTTGTCATTCTCCTTATAAACAAGATTCACATTTCAAATGATTTGAAATCAAATGACTTCAAAATTTCATCATTATGGAGTTTGATATGCGTTTCTTGTTTGTATGGTCTAAATGAAAATGCCAAAGGTATGTTGGATCATTAGATTTAATCCACCCAATATTTATGTTATAATCAAGCATATTATAGTTAAAAATTCACAAAATTGTTAACTAATTGTGCAATTTCAGAGGATATTTCATTTAAATAAAATGAACAACAATTGTCATTTATTTACAAATGAAATTCAAACTAATCTAAACATGATACAAAGTAACATTTATTTCAAACGAAATTTACATAACAACAATATTTTGATTCTTTAACTAAGCCAGCGGTTATGTAACACCCCACCTCCGTTAAGGTCACTCACAAAGGGAATGCCTTAACTTCGGTGGAGCATTTAGGTAAAAGATGCAGATAAATTACAAGATAGACAAATAAAGCAGCGGAAAATAAAGTCATTTTATAAACAATGTGGTTCATTCAAGCTTTTACAACAATTGCCTCAATCATACTTACAAGTAATACATCGAACTTCTGTCTTGATTTCAAATACTTCCAAGTACAAAAGAAGCATAAAAATAACAATGATATTCCCTAATGAAGCATGAACTAGCCATAGCAGTGGAAGAGAGAGTCCAAAACAATACATCGACTATCATCGAGCATGGAAAGAAAACTGAGCTAAGTGGTAACATTTCCTCCTTGTGAACCTTGGGGGGAGGGGGACGGAAGAAAAGAGGCAAAACAAACTAGGTCAGACATAAGTCTGGTAAGTCCAGTGACTTTCAGCATGAAAATAGGCAAAAGCATCATGACTGAATAAACCGAATATAAGACAATACCGTGATAACATGGATAACAAGATAACATAAGATTAGCACAAGATATGACAACGCAAGTTAAACTGAGTGCGCTTCTACTCTTTCTCTGCTTCGCTACTACCTTGTTATTCTGATTTCTATATCTCTGCACCACCTAACTAGTGTCCTAACTAGTAATCTGTATAAAATGATCATATGATAATGTGATCCCAATCCCGACAATTGTGGTAGCCTTCAGGTGTACATCTAGCATGAGGACCTTACCTCAATCAGCCTAGTTGCCATGAAGATGTTAGATGTACCCTTACTACCCTATCGATCGACTCCCTACTTGTGTTAATGTTCCATGTGTCTGTGTCAATCGGACCTCTCTTGCGTGTAGATACCCTGTGCTGGTCCTAACATAAGGTGTATCAATCCTTATGATAGCAACCCAACACGATTCAAGATGCACAATGTATAACTACTGGTACCCAATGCCTGCTTTTTCCCACTTCAGAGTATGTGCACGCCCGTAATCCGTCGGAACCTACACTGATGTACCCCCTGCCGCTATTTTGACCGCTTATAATCAGTCCAGTAATCGTGCCCCGCCCTGCCTAGTTTCAGGGTACCTTGATACATCTATGTGGGTTACTGCTGAAATGGGTCCTCGTTACTAGGGTTTCTTACTAGTTAAGTTTATGGGCCTATATTTACTAATATTACCCTACAACCCGATATGTACTTAACCCTCCCACTGATTCAAATATGTTTACTTAATGGTTAAGTTTGTGGGCCTATATTTACTAATATTACCCACCAACCCGATATGTACTTAACCCTCCCACTGATTCAAACATGTTTAATTAATGGTTAAGTTTGTGGGCCTATATTTACTAATATTACCCACCAACCCGATATGTTCTTAACCCTCTCACACATTATGTCATATTGTTTAAGTGTTGTCCATTTATGTTAACATAACCTACCTACTCATCATGTTATGTTGGTTAAGTGTTTCTTATTAACCCTTCTCACTTGTCATGTTGGATTGGTTAAGTGTTTCCTGTTAACTTAACCCGTTCATTCATCATGTTATATTGGTTAAGTATTTCCCATTAACTTAACCTCATTCGTTCATCAAGTTACACTGGTTAAGTGGTTCTTATTAACTTAACCCTACGCGTTCATCATGCTTTATTGGTTAAGTGTCATCAATCAATTAAAGTTAACTTAACCCACCCACTTGTCGTGTAACATTGGTTAAGTGTTGCTTTCTTGTGTTAACTTAACCCTTCCACGCATCTTGTTATATTGGTTAAGTGTTGCTCTCTTGTTTTAACTTAACCCTACCTGTTCATCATGTCATATTAGTTAAGTGTTTCTTATTAACTTAACCCTACTCATTCATCACGTTGTATTGGTTAAGTGCTTCTTATTAACTTAACCCTAATCATTCATCATGTCATATTGGTTAACTTAACCCTGCTCGCTTGTCTAATTAACATGTTATAATAGTTAAGTGTTCTAAATTTACTTAATCCCACCATCTTGTCTAATTAACATGTTATAACGGTTAAGTGTTCTAAATTTTACTTAACCTTACCATTCTTAGCATGTCTATTTATTGGCATCAATTAATTTATTAATGCCCCAACTTCTCACATTAGAACTGTTGTTTGCGGTTGTTGGATGTGCCGGCCGGTTCCGGGAAGACTTCTACTGCAAATTCATTCTAACCTCGGTTTTTTTGCTAAATGCGCTAACCTCTCACATTAGATCTGTGTTGTTGTGGTTACTGGATGTGCCGGGCAGTTCCGTGCAGTTTTACACCGCAACTCAATCTAACCTCGGGTTAGGCATGTTTATCTTTTAGCATATTTACCATACATGTCCAAGTCTTGATTTTATATGCTAATCATCACAAATTCACAAAACTAGTCATGTTCCAATTCTAAAGTTATACCCAACAAAGCTGATTGTAAGTTATGTCCCATAAATTCCAATTCAAGTTATTACTCAAAATAGGTTACATCCAATTTTCCCAAATTTGCAATAATAGTCTTGCCCCGAAAATCACAATATAACACATGCCCTAAGGTTTAGTCATATTGCACCGTACAAAATATTCTCCAAAAACCCCCAAACCATGATTCACAGTATAAACTATGCCAATTTATAGCCTTTAATTACAGTGCATGCCAATTACCCAAAATCCCAATTTAGGCATGTTCACATTTAACAGTTATCCCTATCTTACTATAGGTTTTCATGCCTAAGCCATATATCACTATACACAATAATCTCCTTCTTCCAAGTCATAAACTATCGTATATAATATGCCCCAATTTCTGGTCTTAAAGCACAACCTGTACTATGCCTTATATGTTTACAGTTCAATTTACGCCCCAAATCCCAAGTCATATGTCCAATATACTTTATCCCTCAAATCTCAAGTCATATGTTCGATACACTTTATGTTTTAAATACAACATGTGCTATGTCCTCAAATCAGTTATGCCCAATTATACATAATTTAATACTTTTCCTAATTTTAGCGCTGGCCATGTCCAAATGATATATTATGTCCAATTTTTCCCAACATACGTTTATCTCTTATGAGATTTGGCTTAGGCTCGCAGTAGCCTGGCTATAAAAACAAAAAGGGAAGAAGGAAAGAAGAGACAAAGAATGGACATAATAATATCAATGAGATAGATCCAATGGATATAGAAAGACAGATAGAAATAGGCATAATCTCAGATTCAGATTTATTACAATGTCATAATCACAATTGAATTTTACTTCTAAAAGTAACATGAACTTACAAATTACAGAACGGTCTTGAATTCTGGGATCTGATTTTTGAATTTGATTAGCTATTCCTTTGATGTAGACTTTGATTGTTAACTTGAAAACTCTAATTTGATTGATTAAGGTGGAGGCTAGGTCACTTCAGGTTTTAGCAGCATATAAACGCTTATGAATTCGTGTGTAGAAAATAATAGGTTTAAGGGTCTTTTTATAGGTGTAAAGGGAGATTTAGAGCCTTCAGATCAGTCTAGAAGTCATCATGATCGTCCAGAGCAGAATACTACGTCACACAGTGAATTAGAGAGCGACATATGGCGAAACACGTCATTGGCCAGATCTAGGCAAACAGGGGTCGACTCCCTCCGCGGGGGGGAGGGGGGGTGGGGGTGACACCCTGAGCGGGAATTTTCCCGCTCAGCCTATTCTGCTTGAATTTCGAATTTTGAACTTGGTTTGAGATGTTTAATTATTATTTATATTTTCCATTTAAACATGAAATCTTCTGAACTCCATAACTTCTTCATACGTAGTCCGATTCATGCAAACTCAGAGTCTATCTCAAGCAGGATTCCGAGACGAACGCAATGGCGTAATCCATTTCCCTTAATTCTCACTTTTAAAATTAAGTATTCTTTAATTTGTTACTTTAATATTCACAGGAAATACAGGGTGTTACATTCTCCCCTCCTTTAAAGGATTTCGTCCCTGAAATCTCCAAGTCAAGGAGATTGTATCCTAGCATCCAACATCCATCTACTCAACCATTCAATCACAGGCGTCCATTGTCCTTAAAATGATTTCTAATACTTTTCATGAACATATGCATAGTGGCTGTATATGTCCTTATCTAATGCAAAATCAGACGGTCTACTGATTCAGTTGGCCTCCTTAATGCGAATTATGTTAGTGCCATGAGTCCATCATGTATGCAATTATTCCTAATCGTACTTTATAACTTCTACATGAGTGCTCAATTATTCATACAAATGCAACATCCATATGATAACACATCAAGTTTCAATCCATATATATATAATTCACTCATGCATATGCAATATGAAAGTGACCGAGCCGATATAATGCCTAATGTGTGTATATGTATCCACGAGCAACCACTAGCAAACACTTGCAACCACTTGCAACCATTAATTATAACATGTTTCAAACACATGTTTACATCCATTGGCTTCTACCTAAGGATCGAGGATAGAACTGAGAGGATATACTTAAAGGATAAAGACTAGCATGCAAATAAATTTTACAAAAAAAGAGAGATCAAGGATATACCCTCAAAAAGGGTACGATGCGCGTATCTAATCTTCAGTCTTCTAAGCCGCATCTTCTTGAGCTTCATTCCATATTGCTCTGACTGTCTTAACTTCACGATTGCATAGCTTCTTAATTTCTGTTTCCAGAATATGCATTGGAACTCATTTCACTGTCGCCTCTCGTTCCACCTTTTCTTCCTATAGTATACTTAGCACTACAACCTCTGCCGTGTCATGCTAACATTTCCAGAACTATCTCTTGAAAATAAACATATTCTAACCATGTTACCAAGTGTATATACTAAGATGATTAGATTCTTCTTCGTCAATCTAGTAAGTGGGGCCGATACCTTCATAAAGTCCTTAATTTACTTCCTATATTAGCCCGCTAGTCCAAGAAAGCTTCTTACTTTTGTTGCATTCCTAAGGACCTTCCAGTCTTGCACCGCAACTACTTTTGTGGGATCTACTTCTATCCCTTCTTGGACGCCACATGTTCTAGAAACCTTACTTCTTCTCTCCAAAAATGACATTTTTAGAGAACTTTGCCTTAAGTTGAAGTGCTTGGAGGGTATCTGAGACTTCCCTTAGATGCAAAGCATGTTCTTCTTCATTCCAAAATATCATCTATGCACAAGCGAAGTGAACCATCTGCCTTTGTAACGAAAACAACTGGAGCACCCCATTCAGAAATACTTCGCCTTATGAACCCTTTTTCAAGTAACTCTTTTACTTGTTTACTGAGCCCTTCCTTTCCCTTGGATTCATGTGTCGTACAGGTAATGCAACTGGTTTTGCATTGTCAACTAGATATATGCAGAAGTCTATCTCGCGTTTTAGGGAATAAGCCTCTAACCTGATCAAAAACATCCGCGTACTCATGGACTACTCCAAAGGATCGCAAATCGTCGATAGATGCATCAAGTGATTCTAGGTAGCTAAGACAAACTGATCCCTTATGATCGCACGAAATCCCGAGGGTATTCCCGAGGCAAGTCGAAAGTATAACTACCCTCCTTTCACAATTACTAGCTAACCAATCCATGCCTAGAATCAACCCATAGCCCATGAAACCAAAAACATAAGCATTACACTTAAACTCAATACTTAACATAGCTATTCTCAAATCCTTACATACCAAAGATAAACGGGCCGAACCACCAACCGGATTTGAGACAATAATGGGATCCTCTACTATATAAGCATTAGGGTGTAGAGACTCAACTATGGAAGCAGATAGAAACAAATGTGAAGCGCTAAAATAAAAAGAGTACTAACAGGATGATCAAAAGAAGATTAAACTACCTCTCTCTGAGGTACACCGGCGGTGAGAATATGCACTTGTCCCCTTGAAAATCCTGTCCTTTGTTCTTGCCTTGGTCCTTAATTATATGACCCATTATACCATAATAACGACACTTCCTCTTTCTATTCTTTCCTCCTTCATGAACCAAGTCCATATCCATGAGTTTCTCATCCTTGGGTTGTGTTCCTTAGCCAAACTCCCTTATTCTCATCTTTGCCATCCTTGTGTAACTTGTTGACAAGTTTCTTGAAAGTTGGCTCCATCGCACGGAAAACCCTATAAAGCTTGAAAGAAAATTAGCTGTAGGTGAAACTACTACGACTATGGATGGAGGTTGGGCACTTCTTTGCTCTTTGACAGGTGTCGTAGTCTCATCAAGCCTATGGAACCATGCCGCGATGAGGTTACCTCCCGGAAAGCCGGGAGCCCTAGAGACTCAGTAAAGAAGGAAAACAAGGATTCAAACAGAGGATTAAAAGATAGTTCATATGGCTTTGGGGAATATGCCTTTAAAACAAACCTTTCTTTTGAAAATGCTTCTTTTAAAACTGTTTTGAAAATATATTTTTTCAAATCTTTTATCTGATCCGGTAACCTTCAGCTCTAATACCAAGTGTAACACCCCACCTCCGTTAAGGTCATTCACAAAGGGAATGCCTTAACTTCGGTGGAGCGTTTAGGTAAAAGATGTAGATAAATTACAAGACAAACAAATAAAGCAGCGGAAAATAAAGTCATTTTATAAACAATGTGGTTTAGTCAAGCTTTTACAACAATTGTCTCAATCATACTTAAAAGTAATACATCGAACTTCTATCTTAATTTCAAAAACTTCCAAGTATAAAAGAAGCATAAAAATAACAATGATATTCCCCAATGAAGCATGAACCATCCATAATGTGAAAGAGAGAGTCCAAAGCAATACATCGACTATCTTCGAGCTTGGAAAGAAAACTGAGCTAAGTGGTAACATTTCCTCCCTATGAACCTGGGGAGGGTGGAACAGAAGAAAAGAGGCGAAACGAACTAGGTCAAGCATAAGTCTGGTAAGTCCAGTGACTTTCAGCATGAAAATAGGCAAAAGCATCATGACATGAATAAACTGAATATAAGACAATATCGTGATAACATGGATAACAAGATAACATAAGATTAGCGCAAGATATGACAAGGCAAGATAAACTGAGTGCGCTTCTACTCTTTCTCTGCTTCGCTACTACCTTGTTATTCTAATTTCTATATCTCTGCACCATCTAACTGGTGTCCCAACTAGTAATCTGTATAAAATGATTATATGATAATGTGATCTAAATCCCCGCAATTGTGGTATCCTTCAGGTGTACATCTAGTATGAGGACCTTACCTCAATCAGCCTAATTGCCATGAAGATGTTAGATGTACCCTTACTACCCTATCGATTGGCTCCCTACTTGTGTTAATGTTCCATGTGTCTGTGTCATCAGCCCTCTCTTGCGTGTAGATACCCTGTGCTGGTCCCACCATAAGGTGTATCAATCCTTATGATAGCAACCCGACACGATTCAAGATGCACAGTGTATAACTATTGGTACCCAGTGCCTGCTTTTTCCCACTCCGGAGTATGTGCACGCCCGTAATCCGTCGGAACCTACACTAACGTACCCCCTACCGCTATTTTGACCGTTTATTATCAGTCCAGTAATCGTGCCCCACCCTGCCTAATTTCAGGGTACCTTGATACATCTACGTGGGTTACTACTGAAATGTGTCCACATTACTAGGGTTTCTTGATGGTTAAGTTTGTGGGCCTATATTTACTAATATTACCCACCAACCCGATATGTACTTAACCTTCCCACTGATTCAAACATGTTTACTTAATGGTTAAGTTTATGGGCCTATATTTACTAATATTACCCACCAACCCGATATGTACTTAACCCTCCCACTGATTCAAACATGTTTACTTAATGGTTAAGTTTGTGGGCCTATATTTACTTATATTACCCACCAACCCGATATGTACTTAACCCTCCTACACATTATGTCATATTGTTTAAGTGTTGTCCATTTATGTTAACTTAACCCACCTACTCATAATGTCATGTTGGTTAAGTGTTTCTTATTAACCCTTCTCACTCGTCATGTTGGATTAGTTAAGTGTTTCCTATTAACTTAACCACGTTCATTCATCTTGTTATATTGGTTAAGTATTTCCCATTAACTTAACCCCATTCGTTCATCAAGTTACATTGGTTAAGTGGTTCTTATTAACTTAACCCTACGCGTTCATCATGCTGTATTGGTTAAGTGTCATCAATCAATTCAAGTTAACTTAACCCACCCACTCGTCATGTTACATTAGTTAAGTGTTGCTTTCTTGTGTTAGCTTAACCCTTCCGTGCATCCTATTATATTGGTTAAGTGTTGCTCTCTTGTTTTAACTTAACCCTACCCGTTCATCATGTCATATTGGTTAAGTGTTTCTTATTAACTTAACCCTAATCATTCATCACGTTGTATTGGTTAAGTGCTTCTTATTAACTTAACCCTACTCATTCATCATGTCATATTGGTTTACTTAACCCTGCTCACTTGTCTAATTAACATGTTATAACGGTTAAGTGTTCTAAATTTACTTAATCCCACCTTCTTGTCTAATTAACATGTTATAACGGTTAAGTGTTCTAAATTTTACTTAACCTTACCATTCTTAGCATGTCTATTTATTGGCATTAATTAATTTATTAATGCCCCAACCTCTCACATTAGAACTGTTGTTTGCGGTTGCTGGATGTGCCGGGCGGTTCTGGGAAGACTTCTACCGCAAACTCATTCTAACCTCGGTTTTTGGGCTAAATGCACTAACCTCTCACATTAGATCTGTGTTGTTGTGGTTACTGGATGTGTCGGGCAGTCCCGGGAAGTTTTACACCGCAACTCAATCTAACCTCGGGTAGGCATGTTTACCTTTTAGCATATTTACCATACATGTCCAAGTCTAGATTTTATATGCTAATCATCCCAAATTCACAAAACTAGTCGTGTTCCAATTCTCAATTTATACCCCAACAAAGCTGATTGCAAGTTATGCCCCACAAGTTCCAATTCAAGTTATTACTCAGAATAGGTTACAGCCAATTTTCCTAAATCTGCAATAATAGTCATGCCGCAAAAATCGCAATACAACACATGCCTTAAGGTTTAGTCATATTGCACCATACAAAATATTCTCCAAAAAACTCCAAATCATGATTCACATTATAAACTATGCCAAATTATAGCCTTTAATTACAGTGCATGCCAATTACCCAAAATCCCAATTTAGGCATGTTCACATTTAATAGTTATCCCTATCTTACTATAGGTTTTCATGCCTAAGCCATATATCACTATACACAATAATCTCCTTCTTCCAAGTCATAAAATATCATATATAATATGCCCCAATTTTTGGTCTTAAAGCACAACTTGTACTATGCCTTATATGTTTACAGTTCAATTCACGCCCCAAATCCCAAGTCATAAGTCCAATATACTTTATGCCTCAAATCTCAAGTCATATGTTCGATACACTTTATGTTTTAAATACAACTTGTGTTATTTCCTCAAACCAGTTATGCCCAATTATACATAATTTAATACTTTTCCCAATTTTAGCGCTGGCCATGTCCAAATCATATATTATGTCCAATTTTTCCCAACATACGTTTATCTCTTATGAGATTTGGCTCAAGCTCGCTGTAGCCTAGCTATAAAAACAAAAAGGGAAGAAGGAAAGAAGAGACAAAGAATGCACATAATAATATCAATGAGATAGATCTAATGGATATAGAAAGACATATAGAAATAGGCATAATCTCAGATTTAGATTTATTACAATGTCATAATCACAATTGAATTTTACTTCTGAAAGTAACATGAACTTACATATTACAAAACGATCTTGAATTCTGGGATCTGATTTCTGAATTTGATTAGCTATTCCTTTGATGTAGACTTTGATTATTGACTTGAAAACTCTAATTTGATTGATTAAGGTGGAAACTAGGCCACTTCAGGTTTTAGCAACATATAAACGCTTATGAATTCGTGTGTAGAAAACAATAGGTTTTGGGGTCTTTTTATAGGTTTAAAGGGAGATTTAGAGCCTTCAGATCAATCTAGAAGTCATCAGGATCGTCCAGTGCAGAATACCATGTCACACAGCGAATCAGAAAGCGACGCGTGGCGAAACATGTCATTGGCCAGATCAGCCAACAGGGGTCGACTCCCCTAGGGGGGTCGACACTTATGTCGACATCCCTATAGGGGGGTCGACACCTATGTCGACTCCCCTTGAGGGGGGGGGGGGTCGACACCCTGAGCGGGAATTTTCCCGCTCAGCCTATTCTTCTTGAATTTCAAAATTTGAACTTGGTTTGAGATGTTTAATTATAATTTATATTTTCCGTTTAAACATAAAATCTTCTGAACTCCATAACTTCTTCATACAAAGTTCGATTCACACAAACTCGGACTCTATCTCAAGCAGAATTCCAAGACGAACGCAAATGGCGTAACCCGTTTCCCTTAATTATTACTTTTAAAATTAAGTATTCTTTAATTCGTTACTTTAATATTTACAGGAAATACGGGGTGTTACAGGTTAGAACAAGAAGCAACTTCCTACGAATAATGCAACAACATTTTCTTCATTTCCATTCGTAAGTCCACTTCCTATTTTGTCAGATTTTCCACTCCTTTTGCAATCCCTGCTAATTCACATACATATATGTGATTCATATCTATTATCTAATACTAGAGATGTATAAGTAGACAGTTATAACATTTATACTTTATTTGGTTGAAGTCGTACTTCAATTTTCTCTTTTTAGATCTTCTACATTTGTAAAAGAATTATGTTTTAATTTGTTTATGGACAACCCTCAACTTTCATTGTTAATCAAGAAATTGGATTTTAATTCAATTTATCCTTCTTAAGGATTAATTTTAGTAGTAAATTATCGGAGCTGTTTGCCATTTAATATCTACAATAGATAGTAAATTATAAAACAATAATAACTGATTTTAATATATATAAATATATTATAAACAAAAATTTGGAAAATTAAAAATTATATTAATATTAATGTATAATTTAAGCTGAAATATGCTACCACTCAAATTAACATCCCTATATTTTTTTTTTGAAAATTTTATATATATGTGTATATGTATATATGTATATATATATATATATGCATATGTACATTAGGAGTCCAAGATCCATATCTGATCATGCCTTGAGTTAGCTTTAGCTAATCCCCAAAACACATTATTTTAGGTAGACATCTTATGTCAATTATATCACAAATATAATTCTTAGATAGCATAATGAATAATTTTGTTCATTTTAAATATTGAATATTTCATGGTCCTTGTCTTTAAGCCCATAATCTAATAATGCAGCCTAGTTAAGTCAGACTCAATTATATAGTTGAGTATCACATTTACTCGATTGCATATACTAAAATAAACAGTGTACTAATGCTTTGGCATTATCCAAATGATTCTGGCATTGATGAGTGTGTTTATTGGAAGACATCACCATGACTTAATATAATTGATTAGTTTGAAGGAATTTGGAAAATTGATGTGCAGTGACATTTATACATTTCAAAAACATAGTAATATTAATCGCATGTAAATGCAGTAACAAAATTAACTTTTGTGTATTGACACATTCGAAGGATAAGCCAACACACTTTTTATTTTTACATTCCAGGTCATCAATATTTGTACCGACCTTCACAAAGATTATATAACCAAGATTGAGTATAAATATAGCACCAAAAAAATGAAATATAAAACTACACGCATGTTTCCATGCTTTATATATATATACATACATACATATATAAATCCAGGCGCTATATTGCAAATTACATAGCCAAAGATTACTTAAGGCCCAACTATGTATAAAATAAACATCAAGCCCATATTTTGCATAATTACATAAAGCTAGTGCCATATGAAACACATATTGGAGCATGATCATTTTGGGAAAAACTAATTTATATATACACATCATACTGTATATTCACATATTTCGGTATAATCAAGCACTATATAATTGCAGCGGACCAGAGCATATATACATAGGCAGTTTAATACAGAATGTATTCTAGCATATTTATAATTGCAGGAATCGTCTCAAATATAAACAATACATGCATCTTCAGATTTCATACATATTTACAACTTATTAAACCATATTTTAACTGAAATAAAATCTGCTCACACATATAGGCATAAACACATATAGTGAATATTTTTGCAGTATACAAAACATTACAACTTAACTTGTGTTGACTCTGAATAATTTAGTTGCCGCCCCACTGAAACAATTCCAGCAAGCATCACTTCTACCCTTTTAAATCAATTTTAATTTACAGGGTCAACATGACTTAAATACATCAAATGTATTATGTATATACATGCAGAAATATACATAAATCAAATATATATATATATATATTCAGCTAAGCATTGCTGCTAGCTTTGAGAATTAAATATTCATATATTTGCAGCAACTGGAAAATTGATTTCAGTGTTAATTTAACATAAAATACAATTAATATAAAATCGAACTGTAACGATCTACAATTTTTAACTAGTTAATTTAGATGAATTTATAAATTAAATTTGAAATAAGTTGTTTATAAATATAAAATATAGTTGAGAAGTATTTTGATAAAATATACGATTTTATATATATCTTTGGTAGCATTTGGTTAAGTGTTGCATATAGTTTTCAATAGCATTTAAGGGAGAAATGCTACCTAAAGTACCTTCCTCCTTATGTTTACAATTAGGATACTTGTCTTAATGCATGTACCTTTCCATGCCTGGCTTACACATGTCCCATTATGTATCACTCTCTCCTTAAGCTTTACCCTTATGTTAATAAGTGTTAGAACACTTGTAAAGTTGCATGCACCACTCCATGCATGACATACACTTGTCCTATGAGGTTTCATCACCATATTCATCCATTTCGACTATAAATACACGCCCTTATTCCCTTAAACATTCATTTCAATCCTCTCTTAAATTTCTCCTCCTTCGTCACCTTAAAATCCGTGGCTTCCATGGTATAAATCCTCCTCCTCCTCCAGTTATAAAATATATAAATTGCTGCAAAGTCGGTATCAAACAGTCAGTCCAAAATAGTTAGAGTAAGTCTAGCAGCCTAACGATAAAGGATAGCATAGTGGTACCCCAAGGTGAGAACTCGACACTTATATTGGTTCCCTTTTTATGCTGTGTGAATTGTTGTTGATGATGTGGTTAATTAGTAATTATTGCAATGTAAGTGTTTAGTGACAAACGCTTATACGCACACATATATACAATGTTATATATACCCATATGTGCTTTTGTGATGGATGAATGGATGCTTTGTGGTTGTTATTAGTGATAGTATGTGCATTTTACATGTTACATTGTAACATCCATGGTTTTTGACCATTCAAATCGACAATGATCCTCAATGTCGACTTAAACAAATAAAAAATACAGATAGTAATTAGGATTTATATAAGAAAAGAAGAGAAGAAGAAGAAAAAAACAGAATCACACAGCGAAAGGACAAACTATAATAATTAAATAACAATTCATGAAGCTGTTAAAACATACACTTGATTTTATTTTATAACGATTTTCAGAGTTAACTATCATAAACATACCAATATTTGCAATGGAAATAAATAATTATACTTCTGGCAAGATCCATCTTCATCTTCATAACAGTGTCTTTGATAACTGAAACTCAGGCTGACCCGAGCACAAATGAAAAGATAAAAATACTCAAACTAAAATATTCTCATATCAGTTAAAACAAATTCAGATGAAAATATGAGTGCAATAATTTAAAGAAACATTATGGGAATTTGCACCTCTTAAAGATCCGTTAAACTAAATACTATATAACACAATACGCCATTATAATAGTGTCTACGTTTAAATAAAAAATATTAAAATAGCATAAGCGGGATTACCATTATTACCCTTACACTGTTTATAATACCGTAGTCTATACAGATACCGTAAAGTCCACCATAATCTAGTAGCTATCAGAGGGCACTCCATAGGTATGGTACAAATCAAAGTCGTAGGGACCTTGTAACACCCCACCTCCGTTAAGGTCACTCACAAAGGGAATACATTAACTTCAGTGGAGCGTTATAAGTGTATAGAACAGATAAATTACAAAACAGACAAAATTTAAACAACGGAAAATAAATAAAACTTTACTTTATTGATAAAACAACAGCTTGGTAAAACAGGTTGTACAAAGATTGTTTTCCAGCACCAAAACACCAATACCCATTACAATAAAGCATCTTTCTTGTTTAACAAAATAAAGAAGCATGAAATGACAATGATATTCTCCAATAAAGCATGAGCCAGCCATAGAAGTGGAAAAGAGAGTCCAAAGCAATACATCGTCTATCTTCGATCTTGGAAAGAAAACCGAGCTAAGTGGTAATATTCCCTCCCTGTGAACCTTGGAGGGGAGGGGGAACGGAAGAAAAGAGGGCGAAACAAAATAGAGTCAGACATAAAGCCTGGTAAGTCCAGTGATTATTCAGCACGGAAACAGGTAAAAGGATCATGAAATGAATAAACTGAATACCAGACATAACCATGATAATAAACATAGCCAGACAACAAATGATGATCGTTAGATATGACAAGGTAAGATAAACTGAATGCGCTTCGGTTCTTTCTCTGATTTCCTATTTTCTCTGCACCACCCAACTAGCATCCTAACTAGTGTCTTTTATAGAACGATTCGTATTCCCTACTAGTGTCCCAACTAGTATCCTGTGAAAAAGGATCCGTACCCCCTACTAGTGTCCCAACTAGTATCATGTGTTATAAAATAAGGTGAACCCAACCCCGCAATTGTGGTAGCCTTCAGGTGTACATCTAGTATGAGGATCTTACCTCAACCAGCCTAATTTCCATGAAGATGTTAGATGTACCCTTACTACCATGTCAATCAGCTCCCTACTTGTATTAATTTTCCTCGTGTCTCTGTCAATCAACCCTCTCTTACGTGTAGATACCCTGTGCTGGTCCCACCATAAGGTGTATCAATCCCTATGATAGCAACCCGACACGAATTCTAGATGCACAGTGTATACTACTGATGCCCAGTGCCTGCTTTTCAACTCCGGAGCACGTGCACGCCCATACTCCGTCAGAACTACACTACTGCACCCCCTACTGCTATTTCGACCGCTTATAATCAGCCCAGTAATCATGCCCCACCCTACCTAGTTCAGGGTACCGTGATACATCTATGTGGGTTACTGCTGAAATGGGTCTCCGTTACTAGGGGTTTCTAGGGTCTATTTGTATATCCCCCAAATTGGTTAAGTGTTATCCATCCATTCATGTTAATTTAACCCATCCACACGCCATGTCATGTTGGTTAAGTGTTTCTTATTAACTTAACCCTTCTCATTCATCATGTTGTAATTGGTTAAGTGTTTTATATTAACTTAACCCTGTTCATTCATCATGTTATATTGGTTAAGTGTTTCCCATTAACTTAACCCCACTCGTTCATTGGTTAAGTGTAAACTTAACCCTTCCATTGGTCATGTTACATTGGTTAAGTGTTGCCCTCTTGTGTTACTTAACCCTACCACTTGTCATGTTATATTGGTTAAGTGTTGCCCTCTGTGTTACTGAACCCTATCACACATCATGTTATATTGGTTAAGTGTTGCTTTGATTAACTTAACCCTACCACTGGTCATGTTACATTGGTTAAGTGTTGCCCTCTTGTGTTACTTAACCCTATCACACATCATGTTATATTGGTTAAGTGTTGCTTTGATTAACTTAACCCTACCACTGGTCATGTTACATCGGTTAAGTGTGGCCCTATCACTTGTCATGTTACATTGGTTAAGCGTTGCCCTGTTGTGTTAACTTAACCCTATCTTGTCATGTTACATTGGTTAAGCGTTGCCCTTTTGTGTTAACTTAACCCTATCTTGTCATGTTACATTGGTTAAGTGTTTCCCTATTGTGTTAACTTAACCCTACCATTCTTGGCCTGTCTGTTTCTTAGCTTTAATTCATTCATTAAAGCGCCAACCTCTCACATTAGATCTATATTGTTGCGGTCGCTGGATGTGCCGGGCGGTTCCGGGCAGTCTTACACCGCAACTCAATCTAACCTTGGGTTTTGGGCTTAATGCGCTAACCTCTCACATTAGATCTATATTGTTACGGTTGCTGGATGTGCCGGGTGGTTCCGGGCAGTCTTACACCGTAACTCAATCTAACCTCGGGTTAGGCATATTCATTTTTTAATTAATTTACATATTTACAATTTATGTTCATATGTAAATTATCCACAAGTGTTGTCAATTCAAGTCATGCCCCATTACCCTCTAAATTATGTCCATAATTCTAGGTATACAAATTCTACCATTTCATGCTACTAATTATTTACATGATTATGAGCCAATCTATGCTAATAGCACGTAGTTTAATATTTTTTCCCAACGTCTCCCCCATTATTCGTTTGCATAATTCACATAGAACGTTAGGCTCACAAATTAGACTAACTTATAAAAAAAAGGGAAAAGAAAGGGACATGTAAAATTCCAATAGTCCTAAACAATATAAATCAACATGCGTAGTATAAATTTGGATAGAATGACAAAAATTTAATTAAGCACATGAACTTGATCTTACATTTAAATTAGATCCAATTAACATGCGAACTAGCATAGATCTAATTGTATTAAGCACGAACTTATATTGATCTTAAACATGGGTACTAGCTTGGATCTAAGCATGTAAGCATGTATGAACATAACTTATCATGTAATTTGCATATACAACATGGTAGGTTCAATTGTGTCAGTCCAATAATCTCATAGGCATAATATGTACTACATGATAAATCAATCACAACAATTCCGTAGGCATGATAGGTTCCATTTTGTCAATCCAACAGTCTCATAGGCATGTTAGGTTTCATTATGTCAATCACAATAGTCTCGTCATAGGTGACATTACATCAATCACAATAGTCTCATAGGCATAGGCAATTCAGAATTGACAAAAGGATAGACACGAATAGAATTAGGCATAGTTCTAGATCCAGTTATTACTGTCATGATTTCTTATTAGGTGTTCACATCTAAACAATTACTTTACTTACAGAAAAAGGACAGATCTTGATTTCTGTGATCTGATTTATGAATATGAAAAGCTATCCTTTGATGTAGACATTTGATTCTCTAGTTCTTCTAATTGATTCCTAGTTTGGATTTATTTTTCTAGTTAGGTGAAGATGAAGGAGGCTAGGCTAGCTTGTAGACGAACAGCATGACGACACCATAATCTTAGGGTTATGAGGTTAGGGTCCAGGTTTGGCTACGTATATATAAAGTCTAGGTTTAATTCTAGCCTTTAGATTAGTCTAGGGGAATCAGAGCCATCAAATCAAAGAGATGTGTCATCCAACCAACCATAGCATGACACATATGCCCTAATACCTCAGAAATCAGTCATTGGCTAATCAGAGAAGGCCACATCATCAAAGAGTTGTAAAAATTCGTCACATGAGCTGGATCTGGGAAGGGTCGACTCCCTATCGGGGGGGGGGGGGGGGAGGGGGTCGACACTTATGTCGACTCCTTTATAGGGGGTCAACACCTATGTCAACTTCCCCTTGGGGGGGGTGTCGACACCCTTGGGCGGGAAATTTCCCGCTCAGGCCGCTCTTGCCAGATATTGAAATTTGAACTATTTTCTGATTTGATTTATTATTATATTTAATTACTATTTAAACTTGAAAACTTCTGAACTCCATAACTTCTTCATACGGAGTCCGATTCACGCAAACTCGGACTCTATCTCAAGCAGAATTCCGAGACGAACGCAATGGCGCAACCCATTTCCCTTAATTCTTCTTCTAAAAATTAATTGTTCTTAGATTTGTTAATTTTAATATTCACAGAAAATACGGGGTGCTACATTCTCCCATCCTTAAAGGATTTCGTCCCCGAAATCTCTAAGTTAAGAAGAATGTATCCTAACATCCAACATCCATCTACTCAACCATCAATCACAAGCATCCATTGTCCTTAAAAGACTTCTAACACTTTCATGATCATATGCATAGTGTGTGTATATGTCCTTATCTAATGCAAAATCAGGCGGTCTATTGATTTAGTTGACCCCCTTGATGCGAATCATGCCAGTGCTATGAGTCCATCATGTATGCAGTTATTCCTAATTGTATTTTGTAACTTCTACATGAGTGCACAATTATTCGTACAAATGCAACGTCCACATGATAACACATCAAGTTTCAATCCATATATAAATTCATATATGCATATGCAATATGTAAGTGATTGAGCCGATCCAGTACCTAGTGTGTGTGTGTGTGTGTATGCATCCACGAGAAACCACTAGCAAACACTTGCATCCAACAAACATAACATGGCTCAAACACATGTTTACTTCCATTAGCTTCTACCTAAGGATTGAAGATTGGACCGAGAGGATATACTTAAAAGATAAAGACTAGCATGCAAACAAACTTTACAGAAAAAGAGAGATCAAGGATATACCCTAAAAAGGGTATGATGCGCGTATCTAGTCTTCAGCCTTCTAAGTCGCATCTTCTTGAGCTTCACCCCATTGTGCTCCGACTGTCTTAACTTCACGATTGTGTAGCTTCTTAATTTCTATTTCCAAAATATGAGTTGGAACCCATTACCTCTTCTCTTTCTAGTATACTCGGAACTACAACTTTTGTTGTGTCATGCTAACATTTCCTCAAAAGGTCTTCAAAATTCACTAGAGGGCATTCCATGTGGAAGAACTATCTCTTGAAAATAAACAGATGCTAACCATATTTCCAAGTGTAGTTATTAAGGTGATTAGAGGTCTCTTCTCTACTTAACTTATCCATTGCGTCAACTATCTGAGAGTCTTTTCTTTGTGAAGTCCCTATTTGATCCAAAAGCGTAGGTCTTACTCCTAGAGATGCCAACTACTAACTTAACCGAAGGTTTTAAAATCAAAGGTTGATATGTATTCTGAACTTTTCCTTTTCACATAAAGAGGATTTGAAGTCAACTTTTTCCTTCTTAAGCCATCCGCTATGACCTTACCCTTCCTTTTCACATCAAAATGGCGCCTAGTCCCGTGCCGCATGCATCCGTGTATACCGTAAACCTTTTACTACCATAAGGTAAAAGTCAAAACTGGGGCCGTTGTAAGAGCCCTCTTCGATTGTTGGAAAGCGACATCACAATCAATATCCCAAGCAAAGGTTAGATTCTTCTTTGTTAATTCAGTTAGTGGGACTAATACCTTCGCAAAGTTCTTAATGAACTTCCTATATTAACCCGCTAGTCCAAGAAAGCTTCTTACTCTTGTTGTATTCTTTGGGACCTTTCAGTCTTGCACCGCGACTACTTCTGCGGGATCTACTGCTATCCCTTCTTTGGACGCCACATGTCCTAGAAACCTTAATTCTTCTCTCCAAAAATGACATCTTGGAGAACTTCGCCTTAAGTTGATGTGCTCGAAGTGTATACATGACTTCTCTTAAATGCAAAGCATGTTCTCCCTCGTTCTTTGAGAAAATCAAGATATTGTCCACGAAGACTACTACAAACTCCCTAAACATCCTACTCATCGAGTCAACAAAATAAGCGGGTGCATTCGTCAAACCGAAAGGCATGACGAGCTACTCAAAGAAACCGTCAGGGGTCCTAAAAGCAGTATTGTCTATACTGTCCTCAGCTTCTCTTAGTTGATGAAACCCTGTAGCCAAATCTAATTAGGAGAAAACAAATGCACCTATAAGCTGGTCAAACAAATCATCTATTCTTGGAACTGGGTGCCTATTTTTCGTAGTCAGCTTATTTAATTCTCTATAATCCACGCATAGGCGAAGTGAACCACCCGCTTTGGTTGCGAACACTACGGAAGCACCCCATTCAGAAATTCTCCGCCTTATGAACCCTTTTTCAAGAATCTCTTTAACTTTCTTGCTAAGCTCTTTCCTTTTCCTTGGAGCCATGTCTCGTATGGGTAATGCAACTGGGTTGGCATTATCAACCAAGTATGTGCGGAAATCTATTTCATATTTTGGGGGTAAACCCTTCACTTCATCAAAGACATCGGGATACTCATGGACTACTTGAATAGATTGCAAATTATCAACAGAGGCATCAAGATATTCTAGGTAACTAAGCATAACAGAATTCATGGGATTACAACAGATTTCTAGAGTGTTACCGAGGCGAGTCATAAGTCTAACCACTCTTCTTTCAAAATCTAGCATGGCACCATTATTGGATAACCAATCCATCCTTAGAATCAACCCATAGCCCACGAAACCAAAAACGTAAGCATTACATCTAAACTCAACGCTTAGTATAGATATTCCCAAATCCAAACAAATCATAGATAAATGAGCCGAACCACCAATTGGATTTGAGACAATAATGGGATCTTCTACTAACAAGTACTAAGGTGCAGAGACTCAACTATGGAAGCAGATAGAAAAGAATGTGAAGCGCTAGAATCAAAAAAAGTTCTAACAAGATGATTGAAAAGAAAAACTAAACTCTCAATAGAAACGTTCCTACCTCTCTTAGGTACACTAGCAGTGAGAGCATGCAATTGCCGTCTAAAAGAGTATGTCCTTTGACCTTGCCCTTGTCCTTTGGCAATCCTTAATAAGATGTCCTACTTCACCATACTGAAAATAACCACTTGTCTTCTTTTTCTACAATTAAATGACCCGCTATACCACAGAAAAGACACTTCCTATTGTCGCAGGATCTATTATTTCTTCCACCCTTCTTATATTCCAATCCCTTGTTTGTGATTCCTCCACTTTGGCCTCTTTCTTTTCACCTTTCTCCTTCTACGTGGATTAAGCCATATCAACAAGCTTCCTATCTTTGGGCTTGTGCTTTTTAGACAAAATTCTCTTATTCTCATCCTTACTATCCTTATGTAGCTTGTTGACAAGTTCCTCGAAACTACCTCCATCGCACGACAACCTACAAGGCTTGAAAGAAAATTAGTCGCAGGTGAAACTACTATGGATACAGATGGAGGTTGGGCACTACTTCGCCCTCGACATGTGCCTTATGCCTACGAAACTATGGCGAAAAGAAAGGAAGAAGAGATTCAAATAGAGAATAAAAAGATAGTGCATATGGCTTTGGGGAATATGCCTTTTAAAAACAATACTTTTCTCTTAGAAAACGCTTCTTTAAAACATGTTTTTGAAAATACTTCTTAAAAAAGATGCTTTTGAAAATGGTAACCTTCAGCTCTGATACCACGTGTAACACCCCACCTCCGTTAAGGTCACTCACAAAGGGAATGCATTAACTTCAGTGGAGTGTCATAAGTGTATAGAACAGATAAATTACAAAACAGACAAAATTTAAACAGCGGAAAATAAATAAAACTTTACTTTATTGATAAAACAGCAGCTTGGTAAAACAACTTGTACGAAGATTGTTTTCCATCACCAAAACACCAATACCCATTACAATAAAGCATCTGTCTTGTTTAACAAAATAAAGAAGCATGAAATGATAATGATATTCCCCAATAAAGCATGCGCCGACCATAGTAGTGGAAAAGAGAGTCCAAAGCAATACATCGTATATCTTCGAGCTTGGAAAGAAAACTGAGCAAAGTGGTAATATTCCCTCCTTGTGAACCTGGGGGGGGGGGGAGGGGAATGGAAGAAAAGAGAGCGAAACAAAACAGAGTCAGACATAAAGCCTGGTAAGTCCAGTGATTATTCAGCATGTAAACAGGTAAAAGGATCATGACATGAATAAACTAAATACCAAACATAATCATGATAATAAGCATAGCCAGATAACAAATGATGATCATTAGATATGACAAGGTAAGATACACTGAATGCGCTTCGGTTCTTTCTCTTATTTTCTATTTTCTCTGCACCACCCAACTAGCATCCTAACTAGTGTCTTTTATAGAACGATTCGTATTCCCTACTAGTGTCCCAACTAGTATCCTGTGAAAAAGTATCCGTACCCCTACTAGTGTCCCAACTAGTATCCTGTGTTATAAAATAAGGTGATCCCAACCCCGAAATTGCGGTAGCCTTCAGGTGTACATATAGTATGAGGATCTTACCTCAACCAGCCTAATTGCCATAAAGATGTTAGATGTACCCGTACTACCCTATCAATCGGCTCCCTACTTGTATTAACTTTCCTTGTGTCTGTGTCATGCGGCCCTCTCTTACTTGTAGATACCCTGTGCTGGTCCCACCATAAGATGTATCAGTCCCTATGATAGCAAACCCGACACAAATTCTAGATGCATAGTGTATACTACTGATGCCCAATGCCTGCTTTTCCACTCCGGAGAACGTGCACGCCCATACGCCGTCAGAACTACACTGCTGCACCCCCTACCACTATTTTGACCGCTTATAATCATCCCAGTAATCGTTCCCCACCCTGTCTAGTTCAGGGTACCGTGATACATCTATGTGGGTTACTAGTGAAACGGGTCACCGCTACTAGGGTTTCTAGGGTCTATTTGTAAACCCCCCAAATTGGTTAAGTGTTATCCATCCATTCAAGTTGACTTAACCCATCCGTACGCCATGTCATGTTGGTTAAGTGTTTCTTATTAACTTAACCCTTCTTATTCATCATGTTGTAATTGGTTAAGTGTTTTCTATTGACTTAACCCTGTTCATTCATCATATTATATTGGTTAAGTGTTTCCCATTAACTTAACCCCACTCGTTCATTGGTTAAGTGTTAACTTGACCCTACCACTGGTCATGTTACATTGGTTAAGTGTTGCCCTTCTGTGTTACTTAACCCTACCACTTGTCATGTTATATTTGTTAAGTGTTGACCTTTGTGTTACTTAACCCTATCACACATCATGTTATATTGGTTAAGTGTTACTTTGATTAACTTAACCCTACCACTGGTCATGTTACATTGGTTAAGTGTTGCCCTCTTGTGTTACTTAACCCTATCACACATCATGTTATATTGGTTAAGTTTTGCTTTGATTAACTTAACCCTACCACTGGTCATGTTACATTGGTTAAGTGTTGCCCTCTTTTGTTAACTTAACCCTATCACTTTTCATGCTACATTGGTTAAGTGTTGCCCTGTTGTGTTAACTTAACCCTATCACTTGTCATGTTACATTGGTTAAGTATTGCCTTGTTGTGTTAACTTAACCCTACCATTCTTGGCCTGTCTGTTTCTTAGCTTTAATTCATTCATTAAAGCGCCAACCTCTCACATTAGATCTATATTGTTGCGGTCATTGGATGTACTGGGCGGTTCCAGGCAGTCTTACACCGCAACTCAATCTAACCTCGGGTTTTTAGGGTTAGTGCACTAACCTCTCACATTAGATCTATATTATTATGGTTTCTGGATGTGCCGGGCGGTTCTAGGCAGTCTTACACCGTAACTCAATCTAACCTCGGGTTAGGCATATTAATTTTTTAATTAATTTACATATTTACAATTTAAGTTCATATGTAAATTATCCAGGTGTTGTCAATTCAAGTCATTCCCCATTTACCCTCTAAATTATGTACATAATTCTAGGCATACAAATTCTACCATTTCATGCTACTAATTATTTACATGAATATGAGCCAATCTATGCCAATAGCATGTAGTTTAATATTTTTCCCAACGTCTCCCCCGTTATTGGTTCGCATAATTAACATAGAACGTTAGGCTCGCAAATTATGCTAAATTATAAACAAAAGGGAAAATAAATGGACATGCAACATTCCAATAGGCCTAAACAATATAGATCAACATGCGTAGTACAAATTTGGGATAGAATGACATAAACTTAATTAAGGACATGAACTTGATCTTACATTTAAATTAGATCAAATTAACATGCGAACTAGCATAGATCTAATTGTATAAGCATGAACTTATGTAGATCTTAAACATGGGTAGTAGCTTGGATCTAAACATGTAAGCATGTATGAACATAACTTATCATGTAATTTGCATATACAGCATGGTAGGTTCAATTGTGTCAGTGCAATTGTCTCATAGGCATAGGATGTACATCATGATAAATCAATCACAACAGTTCCATAGGCATGATAGGTACCATTTTGTCAATCCAACAGTCTCATAGGCATGTTAGGTTTCATTATGTCAATCACAATAGTCTTATAGGCACGATAGGTGTCATTACATCAATCACAATAGTCTCATAGGCATAGGCAATTCATAATTGACAAAAGGATAAACACGAATAGAATTAGGCATAGTTCTAGATCTAGTTATTACTGTCATGATTTCTTATTAGGTGTTCACATCTAAACAATAACTGTACTTACAGAAAAAGGGCGGATCTTGATTTCTGGGATCTGATTTCTGAATTTGAAAAGTTATCCTTTGATGTAGACGTTTGATTCTCTAGTTCTTCTAATTGATTCCTAGTTTGGATTAATTTTTCTAGTTAGGTGAAGATGAAGGAGGCTAGGCTAGCTTGTAGACGAACAACATGACGACACCATAGTGTTAGGGTTTTGAGGTTAGGGTCCAGGTTTGGCTACGTATATATAGAAGTCTAGGTTCAATTCTAGCCTTTAGATTAGTCTAGGGGAATCAGAGCCATCAAATCAAAGAGATGTGTCATCCAGCCAACATTAGCACGACACATAGCCCTAATACCTCAGAAATCAGTCATTGGCCAATCACAGAAGGTCACATCATCACAAGGCTGTAAAAATTCGTCACAGGAGCTGGATCTGGGAGGGGTCGACTCCCCACAGGAGGGTCGACACCTATGTCGACTCCCCCTAGGGGGGGGGAGGGAAGGGGGTCGGCACCCCTGAGCGGGAAATTTCCCGCTCAGGACGCTCTTGGCAGATTTTGAAATTTGAACCGTTTTCTTATTTGATTTATTATTATATTTATTTACTGTTTAAACTTGAAAACTTCTGAACTCCATAACTTCTTCATACGGAGTCCAATTCATGCAAATGGGACTCTATCTCAATTAGAATTACGAGACGAACGCAATGGCGCAACCCGTTTCCCTTAATCTTCTTCTGAAAATTAAGTGTTCTTAGATTTGTTAATTTTAATATTCACAGAAAATACGGGGTGTTATAGGGCTCGATCAGGATAATATGACAAGGCATACGAGGAATGCTAAAGTAGGTATATACTAGTTGTATGCCTGGACTGGTGGTAACGCATAGCTGCGACAACTGCTCACCTCGAACAACACTCCCAAATCACGGATGCACATCAAATTAATCAAACTGAGGGACTATAGTAATAAAGGAAGAAGTGTTGCCGATGGAGGTAGCTAACCCCATTTGGTCCGATATATCCCTGTTTTAGTCATTTTAATTATGAACCGAAGGTCAAGGATATCCTTTATCGTTCTCTTTCTTTAAATCCAGTAATTGCCTCCAAATTAATCTAATTCATTCTGGAACTCCACCGCGTAAGCATTTGTTAAAGTGGTTTTTAGTACTGGTAGAGAGTATGACAATATCCAAACTGGTCTTTTTAACAACCCAACGTTTACATTTTTCACATCGGTCGGTTCCTTTACATTTCAAAAGGGTTCATACTTCATTTCGAAATGTCATATTTTCTTAAAATTCATTTCAATATTCAAGATAGAATATATTTGATAATAAAATCTCCATTTAACAACCAAATTAAAAAAAATCTTGAAACAATTCCAATCTTAAAATAATTTAAATATTTAAAATAGTTGAGAAGTAAAATAATAATTTATATATATAATTTTGAAAAGGTTTGAAAATAAATAGTTTATATATAAAATAAAATTATAAAAATTTAATAAAATCAATATTTAAAATATTAAAGCAGTTTATAAAATAAATAGTTGATTGTTAAAAATAGTTTATTTAAAATAATTAATATAGTTAAGTTAAAAATAAAATAGTTATAAGGTAAAATAGTTTATAATGAATTTTTTTTGTAAAATGGTTTAAAATACTATAGTTGGAATTAGGATCGTTTCTTCAAAATTAACCAAACAGGAAATCATATTCCAATTTTCAAATTAATTCGGCTACATTTCGATATCTTAGTTCCAAGTTGTACACGACCTTGCATTCCATAGTCTCATCAATCAAGAGGCCCATGGATATCGCTATGTATATATTGTATGGTTAAGTTCCATCTAGATCATTCATAATTTTCAATTGATTGGAGATGTATTTGATAATCTGTAACGACCCGCATTCTACGATCGCAGGATCATAGAATATTTATTTTATTTTCATATGAAGTCATATGGTTATGTAACTTTGGGAAACGACAATTGGGGTCATTTCCCACATTCACGATTTTTGCTGGGTTTTAAATAGCCGTTTTTCCCCTGGCGAATCTTGTTTTTCCTATAACTTTTGACTGGTAAGGATTTTTGACATGAAACCACTTCCATTGGATTCGGATGATGGTTTACCTTTCCGTAGAGTGGTCCCATTAATCAAAAGGACTAACCATTTGGGAGATATGGCTGAAATAAGGTTTGGAAGATGAAAAACAGCATTATCGGGCTTAACAGGGTGATTAGCAGCTAGGCCTATAACCCTTTTTGGGATTAGGGTTATGGGAGGGCTGAAAGGAGATGGAGAATGATCCCTTTTCATTTTTTAGCCGCCATAAACATTTCCCTAAACCTAGTAATGGCCTCCATCTTCCAAATCTCCCCCTAAGTGCTTTCTAATCACATATTAAGCAAATCAACATCAAATCAAGTCAAATTAGCATCAAATCAGAGATAGAGCTGTTTCTACACATAGGAATCCGTGCCAAATCAGTGGGGTTTTCAGATCTATAATTCATTTGGGGCTATAGTGAGTGATTTGCATGTTTCTACACTAATTACGGCTAATTAGGGATGATTAGTGATAATTTGCGAAATTATGACTCAAAAAAATATGGAAAAATATGTAAAAGTTCTAAAAAATTATTTTATCTCACTAGTATAAATTTGGGTTAATTTGAATTAAGTTTTCTAATCCTATAGTTAAACATGGTTAAGGGAGAAAACTATGGATTTGGGTATGTTTGATCCTAAATAACACATATGACTGATGTTTTAATGTTTTTTCTTGATTATACATGTTGCTACTGCTGTTTGGTATGTTTATGATTGCATAGGAGAAGTTAGAATGGTCGAAAATGCCATCATGTGGCGTAAATAGCTAGTTGGAGGAGTTGCAGAGTTCGGACCGGGTCGGGTCGCCACCCCCGAACCAAACTGTGAACTAGTTGCCATAAGCCGAAGCAACTCGCGTTCAAGCACCACGACCCGCCCCACCTCCTCCGAACCGACTCGCTTGTCTTGAACCGACCAGTTTGCCTCGAACCGAAGTGCACGAGCCGATGGCCAGAAGGAAGCCACGAACCGATGCCACGAGCCGGAACCAGACAAGGACCACGAGCCGGACCCAGACAAGGACCACGAGCCGGACCCAGATGAGAACCATGAACCGAACCGGAATGCCATGAGATGAACAGAGAGCCTTAAACCAAATCGAGGAGTTAGAACTAAACCGAACCGAGATGATGATTGAAACCCGAGATGCAAAGGATGTCCAAGTTGGAAGTTATAACCTAGGATCCAGATGGGAACCAACGAGTTAACTTCGAGAACTAGACTTTTGTTGCGTGATGTGTGCAAAGGGGTTATCGATATCTATAACTTTGGTTCACTATTGAGGGATGAGGCATTGACTATGGACCAGTGCAGTGGGGTCAGAGGATGTATGGAGTCAGACTCCATCAGGGCTCCAAAGGGTAAAGTGGTCATAATGATAGTTGTACGGAGTTGGACTCCGTCATGGCCCTAATGGTTCTGGTGATCAAAGTGGTGGATATCGTATGTTTTACACACCGAGTGAGAGATGTAAGGATGATTTCTAAGCTTGATGTTTGCTATCACCATGGCACACACACTCCCATTTTATACTCTATGTTAGTGTTTACCTTAGAGTATTGTACACCCTATTGTGCTAACTCTTTGGTTACAGGTCCAGGTTAGATATGATTTCTTATACCTGTTATAGCTCTATTTAGTGGTATAGATTTGCTATCGCTTATACCAGACTTTTGTCTGACCAAGAGTTTTATGTCTCTTCTTATTACTCTGGGTGCTCCTAAATGAGCAGACTAGAGACAGGTTAGATAGTTATGCATGAGTAGCTGTCCGGAGACGAGCAGGAGGCTTCCACGTACTATATACATATATTCTCCCTGTGCTGTTGTTGGCCCCTACTTTGGGCATTAGTAGTATACTTTTTCTATTTTGCTTTAAAGTCAGTATTTTGAAGTTGTAATATTGGTTTGGATCATATGCTGTATTTTTGGATTCCGCTACTCTGATGGATATGGTGTATTTTTCACCTTATGTACTGTCTCGCCTGTTTTATATCAAGTTATGTTATTATTATATTTTAGGACAAATTTTCAAAATAGCCTTGTTTTTAAAACTAATAGAGGATTTAGGCTAGTTTGAAACTATTTGCAGAAATAGGCTTGTTTTGTCCACCTCAGCGCTGAGGTGGCCAGTTGTTTAAAAAAAATACACGTGGGTGCACTTGTGAAGTGCACCCCTGATAAAAATATAGGGGACAAATTTTCAAAATAGGCTTGTTTTTAAAAATAATAGCAAATTTAGGCTGGTTTTGAAACTATTTGCAGAAATAGACTTGTTTTTGAACAACTATTGCAAAAAACAAGCCTATTTCTGCAAATAGTTTCAAAACTAGCCTAAATCTGCTATTAGTTTTAAAAACAAGCTTATTTTGAAAATTTGTCCTATATTTTATTCCCTACGCTGTGAAATATACTACAAGTTCTTAATGATTCATAGCTTCAAACCCTTTTCTTTTGACGACCGTTCAGTGCAGGTCGGGCATTGGCACAACGCATTTCGTAGGAATGTCGGCTGGTGCGGACGGGCCATCACACTTGGTATCAGAGCCTAGGTTGCGTAGTTTAACCTTGGGGAAGACATCAAGGAGAAATAGTATACGTATATGAGAGTGTATTTATGATATTTTGGTTTTCAAAAACTATATATATATACTATTAGTATATCTAAGGATGAAGTCGCACTGCACTGGCACCACTAAAGAGATGGTTAATAGTTTCCTCTTTACAGATTTAACGATGAGCCAAAATACGAGAAGTACGATGAGGAACCCCACATCGGGAGTTGAAGACGGAGCGAGTTCAGGGGCCAACAGTGGGAATTTCCCTGATATAAGGATGATGTTTACTGCTTTCGTGCAAGATATGCTTAAGGATGCTTAGGGAGCAGTTCCTAATGCTGCTAACGGTGGTGGTGCAGTGGTGCAGGCGCCAAGGGCCGATTTCGCCAAGCTCAGCAAGGATTATACTAGTCTTGGTGGGAAGTTGTTCCATGGAACAGAATCAGCTACGTATGTTCAAGATTTACTAGATAGTTATGAGCGCATCTTCGAGGACTTGGGGATCGATGATGCAGTAAAGAGAAAGTTAGCATCACGCCAGCTCCAAGGACGGGCTATGAATTGGTGGAATGCCATTAAAGCGGCTACTCCCGAGGATCAAATTACTTGGAATCAGTTTAAGACTCGCTTCAGTGACATGTTTATCCTAGCTGCTCAGAAATCAGAATTGTTTAGGAAATTTTTGGAGCTTAAGCAGAATGATAGGGCAGACTCGGAATATATTGTTGAATTCGATACTTTATCGAAATATGGATCATCTCTTATTAATACTACCGATAAGAAGAACGAGAGGTTCATAACTGGCTTAGATGAGTACTTGGGGGAAAGACTTATAAACCATATTGATGAGACTTGCGAATCTATTGTAGGAAAGGCATTGAGATTAGAGAGCCTTTACCTAAGTCAAAGACCGAGGTTGCTATTGCATCTGCAGGGGAGCCAAAGCCGCAGGCAAGCAGTGAAGGCAATAAGAATTCCCAAAATATGAGAAAACAGAACCAAACCAAGGATGGCCAGAAAAGAAGAATAAGAAAGATATCGAGTTCTTTAGCTGTGGCAAGAAAGGCCACTGTGCCAGAGATTGTCGAGCAAAGCCAGCGGATAGGAAGTGCTTCAATGGCGGTCGAGTGGGACATCACAATGATAAATTCCCACAACCTCCTATGGAGAAGCACATTGTGAAAGCATATGCTATCAACATTGTTCCTTCTTGTTGAATGCCCCAACAGCGGCGGAGGGGGGAAAGGGTGTCGTTATCCAAGGTATGTTTTCTATTTATGATGTTCTTGTTCGAGTACTGTTCGATACCGGGTCTTCCCATTCCTTCGTATATAGTGACCTGGTAGATAGGTTGGAATTGGACCCCAAGATTGTCGATAGACCTTTAGTTGTGACGGACTCGATTAGTGGTTCTACTAGACTTTGTATTCGTAATTTGGTCTTATCGAGTCATGGATGTGTGTTTACTTGTGATGCTTTGTTTTGGGCTTTACTGGGTTTGGCATTATTTTGGGAGTCGATTGGCTCCAAAGGTATGGGGGTGGTGGTAGACTGTGAGGGGTCTTCGGTGGCCATTAGAGCGGATGATGGGCGGAGGGTGGTATTGGGTTTTCTACCTAGTGATGGGGTGATGGATAGTTTTCTAAATTCCCTCGACATCCTACATGATGAGTTATCAGATGTGCCTATTGCTGGCGAGTATCCGGACATCTTCGGGGAAGTGACCGGACTTCCAACACACCGAGAGATCGAGTTTCAGATTGATTTAGTGAAAGATTCCATACCTGTGGTGGTGCCTCTTCGTCTTATGGCGCCAAAGGAGCAGCGAGAGCTCAAAGGGCAAGTAGGCAATCTTTTGAAGAAGGGATTTATCCGAAGAAGTGTTCCCGAGTAGGGAGCACCAGTTGTATTTGCTACCAAGGCCGATGGTTCTGTTCGCTTATGTATAGACTACCGCGAGTTGAACAGAGTGACTAGGAAGAATAAGTATCCTCTTCCATGGATAGATGATTTGTTTGATCGGTTAAGTGGAGCAAGAGTGTTCTCCCAGTTGGATCTCGCGACAGGATTTCGTCAGCTATGAGTAGCAGCTGAGAGTATACCTAAAACGACATTTCGAACGCCGTCTGGATTTTATGAGTGGTTGGTCATGCCATTCAAGTTGACCAATGCACCCACATATTTTGTGGATCTTATGAATAGGGTATTCATGGATTAATTAAATAAGTTTGTTCTTGTGTTCGAGGACGATATCTTGGTTTGCCCGAGGACAGAGGAAGAACACAAGGAACATTTGAGGACAGTGATGGAGGTGTTGTGGAAACACCAATTAAACAAAATTTTCTAAGTGTCACTTCTGGAGGAAGGAAGTTAGGTTCTTGGGTCATGTTGTTTCAGGGAATGGTATTGTCGTGGATTCTGCAAAGGTGGCTATGATGCAAGATTGGTCTATGCCCGAGAATGCAATGAACATGATAAGTTTCTTGGGGTTAGCTATATATTATCATAAGCTTATCCAAGAATTCTCCAAGATAGCGGCACCGTTAACTCAGTGACCAAGAAGAATAAAGCTTTCGTCTGGGACAGAAGGTACGAGTATGCATTTAAGAGTCTAAAGACGTATGCACCGGTGTTAGTTATTCCTAATGGGAACAAAGAGATGACGGTATTTCACAGATGCCTGTGGTACCGGACTAGGTGCTGTACTAATGCAAGGAGGTAGGGTTGTAGCTTATGCTAGTCACAACTGAAACCGCATGAGAAAAGTTATCCTACCCATGATTTGGAATTGGTAACGATCGTGTTCACGTTAAAGATGTGGAGACACTATCTCTTGGGATAAATATTCAAGTTGTTTACCGATCATAAGTCATTAAAGTATTTTTTTTCTCTTAGAAGGATTTAAATCTTCGTCAGTAGAGATGGTTAGAGTTCCTGGCTTCGTATGATTTCAATGTCGCATACACACCCGGGAAGGGCAATGCGGTAGCTGATGCATTGAGTAGGAGACATGCCAGTTTGGGAGATATGTTTCTGGAATGGAAGCAACTGGAGTATATCGTAGGATATGATTTCAGACCTAAGTGTGAATTGGATCCAGAGATGTTAGCAAGTTTGACGATCAGACCGATTTTGATTGAGGGGATTGGTTCCAGTCAGAGGGACTTTCCTAATCTATTAGAAATCATCTCCAAGGTAGAGAAGGGTATCGACGATGGGAGAATGAACAAGTATAGGCTTGATCGAGAAGGATGGCTTCGAAAGGACGAGAGGCTGGTTGTTCCCAAAGTAAATGGATTGAAAGATGAAGTGCTTAGAGAGTGTCATCACTCGAAGCTGACTATACATCCCGGTGGTAACAGAATGCATCGAGACATGAAGCAGACCTACTACTGGGAAGGGAAGAAGAGAGATGTTGGGAATTTTATATCCAAGTGCATGAATTGCCAATTAGTTAAAGCTGAGCAAAAGATGCCTAGTGGTCTGTTACAACCGCTGGAAATTCCTGAATGGAAATGGGAACAAGTATCAATGGATTTCATTGGCAGTTTGCCAAGGACTAGATCGGGTAATGATAGTATTTAGGTGATTGTGGATCGATTGACCAAAAGTGCAAGGTTCATACCTGTCAAGTCAAATAGAATGATAGCTAAGTTATTGTTAGCCTACTTTGTGAACTAGGCTACACAAAGTTAAAAGATCAAATAATGACAGCACTCACTTAAATGTTCGGTTCGGATCAGATCCCTTTTAATCGAGACAGAACGGCTCAAAGCGGAGAAGGAAGAGACACAAGCCAAACCGGTTCGGAGCAGTTAGAAGGCTATTTCCCCACGTTTACCCACTAATTCAGTGTGCTGGCATCACCTTAAGAGCTCCGAACCCGACATTAATGGGATGGGCGCCACGTGGATCCGAACCGGAGCCGTTCTGAAAGCATTTTTCATCTATAAATAGACCACCAATGGTCATTTGAAAGGATCTTTTGGCATTTTCAGAGTTGAAACCCCTTTGAGAACCAAATTCCATCACCATTTTTATATCACAATCACCTTATAAAGTATATTTCAGAGAAGATTGAGTGAATCTATGCATTGAGTAAGTGAAAGTGAGTGAGAATTATTGTTGTATCTACATTCAAATCATCAATTCAAAGAGTAGAAAGTGGAAGTAGGCTATTTAACGCCGAACCACTATAAATTGTGCGTTTTCTTCATTTTTAGTTTCATTTCATCATAAATTGTTCATAATTTGCGTGTTAGAGCCATTTTTGGATCTAACATTTTGGTGCTTTCACTGAGAATCTTCTGAACTCTTTGCTTTTTGGGATTATCATTCTACTATTTGGACCCTCAAGTTCAAAGAAGTTAATCCTCTATTTCCGACACTTTTAAGTACTTGCTGGTTAACCACTGAAAAATTGGAAATTATGGCCAAAGGAAAAGGCAAAGAAATTGTAATGACCCAGATTTCCGTAACATCGGAGTTGACTATATACATCATACGTCCAACCCAAATATCACGAAAATACGGAACATTTTTTTTAGAAGAAAGAGATAGAAGAAGAACATAAATAACAACACAGAATCTCACATCGCATCGGAACAAAATATAATATATCATAACTTCTGAAATACAAAATTTCAACTGTATAACATAAACTTATCAGAGTACAACACTTACAACATAGCGGAACAAACTATAACTAGATAACGCTGAAGCCTCCTGCTCCAAGCTCCTTTAGATATATCTGAAAAATCCTGAACTACTTGACTGTCCGTACAAATTTAGGCACCCAAGAGTTTAGGTAGAACAAAACAAATAAACTCCGGGTCAGTCATGGGACTGGTATGAGTAAACAGTTTAAAACAGTTTCAGAAACTAAATGATATCTCATAAGACCACGCCGTATAACACGGAACGGGTTTTTCCCTTATGAGAATCCAAACACTTGACTTATCTTTATATCAAAACTCTTTTGATATTATAATAATGTCTATTAACCACAGTATATATATAATCATCTAGCAGAAACGCTTTCATCTCACGTTCTACATATATAGTATACAATCAAAACCGCAAGCACGTATTGGGTAATGGATTTCCAACTATGACAAGGTATGGAATCACCTTCCGCTGGTATATCTCTAGAGGAGAATACACCGAGTTCAACAAGAACATCTTGCAACTCAGCCACACATAACCGACCACTCATTTCGCTTGAGTGTATCGAATGTATATCACCAACGATTGGGATCAGCAACCGTTTCCCGAATGGGACAGCATCGACAATAGATTTTTAGAAGTAAATGAAACTCTAGATCAGGTGATTATACACCCTAATAGGTGCGACCTACATAGCCATGTTGCCTGCCCGATTTCTGTCATTTACCGGATGATGAGGCTAGAAGCTACGCTTTATCATCACACCAGATTCACTTCGAATGCCACATCGTCAAATCCATCAAATCACCGATTGACGTCCTCAACAGTACATTACGTGTTAGCTAAAAGAAGTTTCCTTCTCCGCTTCCACTCTTGGTACGGTTGAAGAAATCAATGTACGTGACCTTTCTGGAAATACTCTGTCAGACATTCATCCATACAAGTCACCCAGGAACAGGATGAACTGAAGGCACTATTTCTATTAATAGAAAAAGTCCTTGCACTCTACTCCGCCTTCGATTATCTTTATATAATCTGACTCGCACGCTACTGCCGATATGGAGTGGTTCTTCGGATAATAATCCAACCGGTCTCTCCATATTGACAACGATGGTCAAAACTCCGATAGTCTATGATTTAACTATCGGATAAAAACAAGTGTTTCGATAGTCGATGATTTAACTATCGAATAAAACAAGTGTTCATCCAAACATCCAACAATCACTGAACCTTTAATTAATATTCTATTAATTTAATCTCTTCTCTATTTCTTATCAATATTTGTTAACCAAATATTTTCAATAACCATATTGGCCTTTTACGTTCTTTGGAAAACATTTCCATATATCGCCTTCTTATTATTTTCTAAACTTTAGAAAATATTCTTTATTCCATTTCCAAGCTTTGCACATATTTGGGTTAAAACAGATGTTGTGTAAAACATCGTTACGACAACCCAAATACAGTATTTAACTAATTCTTATTCCACATTGATCTTCGAGCTTGAATCTTGCTACTTATCGGTATATCATGAAATCAACCAAGTTGGGGTATAATTACCTCTCAGACCTTGACTGAATAACATTTAACGTCAAAACAGACAAGACTACTTACTCGAATAATCAATACCATACCACTACTTCTTCACTTTTAAACACATATATACTTTCTCTTTTATCCTTACGAGGTTTTATTCTTATACTTCCTTTTTGATTATACTATTCTATTTCTAAGTTCGTTTTCTTATCGACTTCTATATATATCGATACGTTGATTTCTAACTATCAAATTATCTTAAAAATATTCTATCTCCTTAAATTCCCGGAAAAATTCTCCATAACCTCCTTTGTACCGGGAGCATCGGGAAATTTCAAATAGCTTTCCCGGTCCTTCTCATCTCAAAAAGAAAAAGAAAAAGCCAAGCGGCTAGCCGATACGGCGCATAAAATCTCATATGGAAATTAAATACGTACCTTTTTGTCGGGCATTCTATTTATTTCACTTCTATACTTTATTCCATACCTGTCTCATGTATGTCTATACCTGTCCAATCTATTTTAACTATACCAATCGTTTTAACTCAATTTGTTAATTAAATCTGTTACTTAACTTTTCAGTCTATTTCACCTTCATATTTGAACATGACATGTTCAAATATATTTTAACTGCATATTAACAAATTCTAATTATACTCATACTCTCGTTTCCTTATCGACTTCTCTATTCAAATTCCAATTCAATTCTATTTGAATTCTCTTTATTTAAAACTTCATTTGAATTCTACTTTCAAATTCTATGGTTTAAAGTCGCTTTGAATTCTATATTCAAAATATATAGTTTAAAGTCCATTTGAATTCCATATTCAAAATCTATAGTTTAAAGTCTATTTGAATTCCATATTCAAAATCTATAGTTCAATTCCTTATATTCAAAGTCCATTTGAATTCTCGGCATTATTTATAACAACGTCTATAACTTCAATTCAAATCCCACCTTTCCATTTATAAACAACGTTTATAAATTCAATTCAAACCCCATATTTTCATTTATAAACAACTTTATAAATTCGATTCAAATTCCATCCTTTCATTTATAAACAAAGTTTATAAATTCAATTCAAATTCCACATTTCCATTTATAAACAAAGTTTATAAATTCAATTACTTGTTTATATATATATATTCAAAACAAGTTAATGTTTCTATACTTCATTTAAAATTCAAATTCTATTTATAAAAATAGAATTCCCCTTTTAAATTTCAAATACCCTTTTCGATATTTTTATAAATCAATATTCAAGCCCAGGGATATTTTCAACAATCAAATCAACCAATTTTCAATCATTTGATTTTTAACACATCATATATAAATATATATATGAAATCAAACAAACAACAACAGATAATATATTTTTGAGGAATCCAGTTGGATTCCTCCAACCTGTTTTCCTGCATCCACAGATGTTAGTCAACATAGTAATACCCATCCTGCTTCGAGGCAGGATATCGCGGTATGAAGGTCATCCACTATCATAGCGTGGGGCGTATAGGGTAATCATCCGCTATGAAACTGCGGGAATCCGCTAATGAAACTGCGGGAATCCAACCAATCATCAACCCAATATATATAATAGTCAACCAATCCTAGATAACTAATATATTATTTTTTTAACAGCAATAAATAAATATTTAAAGCATCCAACAATCAACAAAACAATTATTTTTAACTGAAAATTATAAATTCTAAATAAAACAGAGTGAGATTTACTCACCGGATTTTCCATTTGTCGAATATCCGTTTTAAATTCCATATCTCGCTCTATGAATCATCTCAAATGAAATTTACCTAGCACATACGATTATTTATTTCCATTAATCGATTTATCTGTTAATTTAAATTAACCATTATCAAATGAATAAATTAACTGTCATATATATATTTTGAATTTTGTAAAAAAAACGAATTTACCTTACTGAAAATACAATCACTCCAACCTTCTTTAAATCAGCATTACTGTCGAACCCACCTTCTATATTGCCTTTGAATGGTTAAACTTCAGCCTCACTGTCCTGACAGTCGCTTTTCACAATCCATGATATCCAACTCTTTACTTCTACCTTGAATTTCATACCCAGTCTTCTCCACGCCATAACGTACCACAGACCAAAACTGTCCACCCTCATCCTCCTTCTATTTTCAGGTCATGATATCCTTCCTGCTCCACTTCAGCTTCATCTCACTCTAGTTGCGAAATTCCAAACCAAACCACCCAGACTTCGCAACAAATCTAGTTACTAACCTTGCTACAGTAGCTTGAATACCACGAGCGACATTCATGGTGAAGGAAATCCACCCAAAAATAAATACGACTTGCCCAGCTTCCGCAAAATCACACTGTCGAACCTCAGTTTGCCACTATCGAACCCCATCCGCAACCTTACACTTCAGAACTTCGATCCCCATTTCACAACAATCGATCTTCATATTGAAGACTACCTCGATCACATCAGAACCCCACACCCCTCACGGGTGCTCCTTGCCGACGTCGAGTTTTAGATGTCCGAAGATGAAATGGAAATCGCGGGTTTATTTTTAGAGAAAAAAAAATGAATCGGCCTTGGGTTTTCATCAGAGGAACGAGAAAAAAAATGGAAAGCAAAAAACAAAGGGGAAATCGCGATTTGTACAGGGAGGGTGTGGCATCAAAATTGAACAGCAAGGCCCATTCTTTTGGGTTGCGCTGGGACTTCAGGCTCCATGGGTTTATAAGGAGTGGTGTGCGATTTTTAAGCAAAAGAATATATATTATAATATTTTAATTTTAATTGAACCAGTATGATTTTTATTCATTTAAAATTTCTTCGAGATTCTGAACTCCTTTCGGAACCCAACAACTGACATTTCTAGCGTAATACCACTGCTCTGAACACACTGAGATAGGTCACGAAGTCCAATTCGATCATATGGAGAAGGTATTAACTTAAATCCTATATAAATTAAATTCCAGAACAATTAATTCCCTCGACAAATAAATTAATGTTATCGTTATTATTCAGTTTTGAATTTCTATTGATTATCTGAATCAATTTCAGTATAGTCTGAACTCTTGAATTCAATTAACTTCTTATTTCGAAAATTATATAAATTCAAAGTAAATCATATTTCGGCTTTTAAATCGATAATCAAATATAAAATTTCTTTTATATTTTTATTTCAATATTTAAACCTCATTAAATATTCTAAATTTACCGACGAAATATCCGGGTCATTACATTCTTTCCCACTTAAAATAATTTCGTCCTCGAAATTGCTAAGGTAGAAAAAGTGCTACAAACCCATTTATCTTTTCAAAACTTATTTATGTTGATACTCAACATCTCCAACTTCCTTACATAACTCTCTTTCGAATAAATCCCTATTCGATAACTCCTCCCTTCGAATAACTATATTCGATAATCTCTCTTTCGAATAACTAGTTTCGAAAAACTTTCTTCGAATAAACTATATTCGATTTACTCTATTCAATTTACTCTTATCAATTAACTCTATTGGATTTAAATCTTTTCGATTAACTCCATCGAATAACTAAATTCTATAACTCCTTCGAATAACCAATATTCTATAACTCACTTCGATTAAACTAATCGATAACTCCTTTCGATTAAACTATAATCGATAACTCATTTCGATTAACAAATAATCGATAACTCATTTCGATTAACAAATAATCGATAACTCCTTCGATTAACTAATAATCGATAACTCCTTTCGAATAAAACTATATTCGATAACTCCTTTAATTCTATCCGAATAACCAATATTCGATTTAACTCCATTCGCTTAACTCTAGATCGCAGCGATCACAATGGTTACGCCTGATTCCCCCAGGAAACATCCGACCGCCCTAGGCTATCTGCAGCCCTGCGAATTACGTTAGCAGTCGTACGAAATGGCAACCTATCATGAGTAACTATGTTTGACTAACTCTAACTCAATAACTATATTCGATCAATTTTAATTGAATAACTAACATTCAATTAAATCCTAATTCGATTTACTATGTTCAATTAACTCTATCTGGTTAACTCTTAATTTGAATAACAAATATTCGATAAATTCTAATTGAATAACAAATATTCAATTAACTCTATGGATTAACCCTAACTGATTAACTCTAACTGATTAACTCTAACTGGTTAATTCTTACTCTAATCGAATTATTTTAACTCTAATCGATTATTTCTAACTCTAATCGATTTCTCCTATTCGAATAACTCCTATTGGATAACGTTTATTCATTTATAAAGATTTACTTTTAGTAACGGTTCTTCACTTTATAAATGTTCTCTTTAATAACGTTACTTCACTTATACAAGTGTTGTGCACCCCTTTCTATTTCAAACTATCGGTGTTAAAAACCAATATCTTTTCTCTATATAAGTTCAGACTTATATATCCATTTATCGAATGATAAATATTTAATTTAATTTATAAACTGTTATTTATAAATTAATCCTTTCTATTTATCCGTTAAAATAGATTTCCATTTTCTATTCATCCTCTGAATATTCCTTTGATTAAATTCTACTTATTCAACAAATAAATATCTCATTTATAACATTCTATTTGTAAATGTTTTTACAAATATTTCTCCTTCTATTTGTTTGCACATAACTTCCTTTGTATTTGCTTTTACAAATATATTTCCTTTTTAACTCTTTTGGTTTTTCCTTCCTTCATACCAAATTCATATTTCATTCACATTGATTTTACTCAATTTATTCATTTCGATCCATTTAACTTACCTAAGTTAAATTTAATCTCAATCATTCAAATTCCCATTAACTAGTTGCTAATTAACCGTTTTGCCTATTTCATCCTTTTTATTTGAATATAACTTGTTCAAATACATGTCAACTAAATTATAAACTAATCTAATTATATTTTCAACTCGAGTTATATATTCGGTTTCGAATATAAATCCTCAATCTCTTTCACTTATCCAAAACCTCAATTTCGATTCAACTTTCTTTTAACTAATTATTTTTCAATTTAGTAAATTCTATTTAACCATTTAAAATATGATTTTTGTCTTAAAAATCATTCCACTTACTTCACTGGAGTTCATATTTATTTTATATCCCCAGTCTGGATTTTTCTAATGCCAATTCGGATTTTATTTCCTAAAAATCCTTTTATTTATTTAATTAAACCGTTATGGTTTTATAATGGTTCTGGCGCTACTTTTCTAAAATTTTGATTTTGACATAACTCAAAATCTATACGACGAAATCTAGATTTTTCTCTTTCATTAGAAAACTTTTATTCAACCGGTCCCGACGATTCTTGTTTCGAAGAATTCCGACTTCAATTGAGTTCTGTATACTAAATTGAAGTTCGAATCGCCAATTTACGAACTACCGCGCTACGACAAGCTTGTTTTAATTATATTTATAATTATAAACGTTTTAACTTTGTTTATAATAAATTCAACTCCATTCTGATATATTTTTAATATATATCCAATCCATTTCACATAATATTCCCGATCTATTTCACTACTATTTGAAATTCTATATATTTACAATATTCAAATTCCATTTGAATTTCTTTATTCCAACTCATTTGAATTTCCTTCTATTCAATTTCTATTTGAATTTTCTTCGATTCAAATTCTAATTCAATTTCCTTATCTTCAGATTCTATTTGAATTTCTTATCTTCAATTTCTATTTGAAGTCCTTCATTCAAAATCCATTTCAAATCCCTTATTCAAATTCCATTTGAAATCCTTTATTCAATTTCTATTTGAAATCCTTTGAATTTAAATTCTATTTTAACTCCTTTGAATTCAAATTCTGTTTAATTTCACTTTGAATTCAAATTCTATTTAATTTCACTTTGAATTCAAATTTTATTTAAACTCCTTTTGTTTTCTTTGAATTCTAATATTCAAACCTCTATTTGACTTTTCTTTATTCAAATCCATTTGAATTCCTTTGAATTCAAATTCCATTTCAATTTTTCTTATACAATTTCTATTTGAATTTTCTTTATTCAAATCCATTTGAATTCCTTTGAATTCAAATTCCATTTCAATCTTTCTTATACAATTACTATTTGAATTATATATATATATATATATATATATATATATTCAAATTCCTTTATTTTACTTCTATTTGAAATCTATATTCCAATTCCCATTTCAAAAATTCCTCTGAAGTAATATAAATATATACATATATTTATATCTATCTCAAATTCAAAACATTTGAATTTTCAAACAACTTGTTTCTTTCAAACAAATTTCCATCAAAACTTTTCTAAGGCTGCAATTCGTCACTTAGAAACTCGAAAATGAACACTGGTGATGTTGCGACCATCATCTGAATTATTTCCCAGCTACTGAAGTGAGTTCAGTGCTATATTTCTTTCAAACTCCATTTAGAAAAATATTTTCCCAACTCCCAGGATTTTAAATTCTGAATTCTGGTTGGAATTCAATTTCAATTTATCTCATTTGTATATTTGATTTCATATACAAATTCCATTGGTTATATATATAACTTTTTCTGTTTTTATAATCTAATTTGATTATAATCCTAACAATCAACTTAACTATTTGAAAACAATATCGTGTCCAATCTTCTGTTCAAGTGTTTATAAACTCCTATCGACTTCGTGGCGTCCCACGATTCGACCAAAATTTATATTCCACTCAACAGACTAGTCAACACAATATAAAACGGTTTTTATATCAAATAACAAATACGCTCTCTCGTATATATATACACTCAACTCATTCTAGGATACTACTGATCCTATCTCTAATGAGCACATTCCAACAAGCCTAGGTATTCGTAAACCTAAGCTCTGATACCAACTGTAATGACCCAGATTTCCGTAACATCGGAGTTGACTATATACATCATACGTCCAACCCAAATATCACGAAAATACGGAACATTTTTTTTAGAAGAAAGAGATAGAAGAAGAACATAAATAACAACACAGAATCTCACATCGCATCAGAACAAAATATAATATATCATAACTTCTGAAATACAAAATTTCAACTGTATAACATAAACTTATCAGAGTACAACACTTACAACATAGCGGAACAAACTATAACTAGATAACGCTGAAGCCTCCTGCTCCAAGCTCCTTTAGATATATCTGAAAAATCCTGAACTACTTGACTGCCCGTACAAATTTAGGCACCCAAGAGTTTAGGTAGAACAAAACAAATAAACTCCGGGTCAGTCATGGGACTGGTATGAGTAAACAGTTTAAAACAGTTTCAGAAACTAAATGATATCTCATAAGACCACGCCGTATAACACGGAACGGGTTTTTCCCTTATGAGAATCCAAACACTTGACTTATCTTTATATCAAAACTCTTTTGATATTATAATAATGTCTATTAACCACAGTATATATATAATCATCTAGCAGAAACGCTTTCATCTCACGTTCTACATATATAGTATACAATCAAAACCGCAAGCACGTATTGGGTAATGGATTTCCAACTATGACAAGGTATGGAATCACCTTCCGCTGGTATATCTCTAGAGGAGAATACACCGAGTTCAACAAGAACATCTTGCAACTCAGCCACACATGACCGACCACTCATTTCGCTTGAGTGTATCGAATGTATATCACCAACGATTGGGATCAGCAACCGTTTCCCGAATGGGACAGCATCGACAATAGATTTTTAGAAGTAAATGAAACTCTAGATCAGGTGATTATACACCCTAATAGGTGCGACCTACATAGCCATGTTGCCTGCCCGATTTCTATCATTTACCGGATGATGAGGCTAGAAACTACGCTTTATCATCACACCAGATTCACTTCGAATGCCACATCGTCAAATCCATCAAATCACCGATTGACGTCCTCAACAGTACATTACGTGTTAGCTAAAAGAAGTTTCCTTCTCCGCATCCACTCTTGGTATGGTTGAAGAAATCAATGTACGTGACCTTTCTGGAAATACTCTGTCAGACATTCATCCATACAAGTCACCCAGGAACAGGATGAACTGAAGGCACTATTTCTATTAATAGAAAAAGTCCTTGCACTCTACTCCGCCTTCGATTATCTTTATATAATCTGACTCGCACGCTACTGCCGATATGGAGTGGTTCTTCGGATAATAATCCAACCGGTCTCTCCATATTGACAACGATGGTCAAAACTCCGATAGTCTGTAATTTAACTATCGGATAAAAACAAGTGTTTCGATAGTCGATGATTTAACTATCGAATAAAACAAGTGTTCATCCAAACATCCAACAATCACTGAACCTTTAATTAATATTCTATTAATTTAATCTCTTCTCTATTTCTTATCAATATTTGTTAACCAAATATTTTCAATAACCATATTGGCCTTTTACGTTCTTTGGAAAACATTTCCATATATCGCCTTCTTATTATTTTCTAAACTTTAGAAAATATTCTTTATTCCATTTCCAAGCTTTGCACATATTTGGGTTAAAACAGATGTTGTGTAAAACATCGTTACGACAACCCAAATACAGTATTTAACTAATTCTTATTCCACATCGATCTTCGAGCTTGAATCTTGCTACTTATCGGTATATCATGAAATCAACCAAGTTGGGGTATAATTACCTCTCAGACCTTGACTGAATAACATTTAACGTCAAAACAGACAAGAGTACTTACTCGAATAATCAATACCATACCACTACTTCTTCACTTTTAAACACATATATACTTTCTCTTTTATCCTTACGAGGTTTTATTCTTATACTTCCTTTTTGATTATACTATTCTATTTCTAAGTTCGTTTTCTTATCGACTTCTATATATATCGATACGTTGATTTCTAACTATCAAATTATCTTAAAAATATTCTATCTCCTTAAATTCCCGGAAAAATTCGCCATAACCTCCTTTGTACCGGGAGCATCGGGAAATTTCAAATAGCTTTCCCGGTCCTTCTCATCTCAAAAAGAAAAAGAAAAAGCCAAGCGGCTAGCCGATACGGCGCATAAAATCTCATATGGAAATTAAATACGTACCTTTTTGTCGGGCATTCTATTTATTTCACTTCTATACTTTATTCCATACCTGTCTCCTGTATGTCTATACCTGTCCAATCTATTTTAACTATACCAATCGTTTTAACTCAATTTGTTAATTAAATCTGTTACTTAACTTTTCAGTCTATTTCACCTTCATATTTGAACATGACATGTTCAAATATATTTTAACTGCATATTAACAAATTCTAATTATACTCATACTCTCGTTTCCTTATCGACTTCTCTATTCAAATTCCAATTCAATTCTATTTGAATTCTCTTTATTTAAAACTTCATTTGAATTCTACTTTCAAATTCTATGGTTTAAAGTCGCTTTGAATTCTATATTCAAAATCTATAGTTTAAAGTCCATTTGAATTCCATATTCAAAATCTATAGTTTAAAGTCTATTTGAATTCCATATTCAAAATCTATAGTTCAATTCCTTATATTCAAAGTCCATTTGAATTCTCGGCATTATTTATAACAACGTCTATAACTTCAATTCAAATCCCACCTTTCCATTTATAAACAACGTTTATAAATTCAATTCAAACCCCATATTTTCATTTATAAACAACTTTATAAATTCGATTCAAATTCCATCCTTTCATTTATAAACAAAGTTTATAAATTCAATTCAAATTCCACATTTCCATTTATAAACAAAGTTTATAAATTCAATTACTTGTTTATATATATATTCAAAACAAGTTAATGTTTCTATACTTCATTTAAAATTCAAATTCTATTTATAAAAATAGAATTCCCCTTTTAAATTTCAAATACCCTTTTCGATATTTTTATAAATCAATATTCAAGCCCAGGGATATTTTCAACAATCAAATCAACCAATTTTCAATCATTTGATTTTTAACACATCATATATAAATATATATATGAAATCAAATAAACAACAACAGATAATATATTTTTGAGGAATCCAGTTGGATTCCTCCAACCTGTTTTCCTGCATCCACAGATGTTAGTCAACATAGTAATACCCATCCTGCTTCGAGGCAGGATATCGCGGTATGAAGGTCATCCACTATCATAGCGTGAGGCGTATAGGGTAATCATCCGCTATGAAACTGCGGGCATCCGCTAATGAAACTGCGGGAATCCAACCAATCATCAACCCAACATATATAATAGCCAACCAATCCTAGATAACTAATATATTATTTTTTTAACAACAATAAATAAATATTTAAAGCATCCAACAATCAACAAAACAATTATTTTTAACTGAAAATTATAAATTCTAAATAAAACAGAGTGAGATTTACTCACCGGATTTTCCATTTGTCGAATATCCGTTTTAAATTCCATATCTCGCTCTATGAATCATCTCAAATGAAATTTACCTAGCACATACGATTATTTATTTCCATTAATCGATTTATCTGTTAATTTAAATTAACCATTATCAAATGAATAAATTAACTGTCATATATATTTTGAATTTTGTAAAAAAAAACGAATTTACCTTACTGAAAATACAATCACTCCAACCTTCTTTAAATCAGCATTACTGTCGAACCCACCTTCTATATTGCCTTTGAATGGTTAAACTTCAGCCTCACTGTCCTGACAGTCGCTTTTCACAATCCATGATATCCAACTCTTTACTTCTACCTTGAATTTCATACCCAGTCTTCTCCACGCCATAACGTACCACAGACCAAAACTGTCCACCCTCATCCTCCTTCTATTTTCAGGTCATGATATCCTTCCTGCTCCACTTCAGCTTCATCTCACTCTAGTTGCGAAATTCCAAACCAAACCACCCAGACTTCGCAACAAAGCTAGTTACTAACCTTGCTACAGTAGCTTGAATACCACGAGCGACATTCATGGTGAAGGAAATCCACCCAAAAATAAATACGACTTGCCCAGCTTCCGCAAAATCACACTGTCGAACCTCAGTTTGCCACTATCGAACCCCATCCGCAACCTTACACTTCAGAACTTCGATCCCCATTTCACAACAATCGATCTTCATATTGAAGACTACCTCGATCACATCAGAACCCCACACCCCTCACGGGTGCTCCTTGCCGACGTCGAGTTTCAGATGTCCGAAGATGAAATGGAAATCGCGGGTTTATTTTTAGAGAAAAAAAAAATGAATCGGCCTTGGGTTTTCATCAGAGGAACGAGAAAAAAAATGGAAAGCAAAACAAAGGGGAAATCGCGATTTGTACAGGGAGGGTGTGGCATCAAAATTGAACAGCAAGGCCCATTCTTTTGGGTTGCGCTGGGACTTCAGGCTCCATGGGTTTATAAGGAGTGGTGTGCGATTTTTAACCAAAAGAATATATATTATAATATTTTAATTTTAATTGAACCAGTATGATTTTTATTCATTTAAAATTTCTTCGAGATTCTGAACTCCTTTCGGAACCCAACAACTGACATTTCTAGCGTAATACCACTGCTCTGAACACACTGAGATAGGTCACGAAGTCCAATTCGATCATATGGAGAAGGTATTAACTTAAATCCTATATAAATAAAATTCCAGAATAATTAATTCCCTCGACAAATAAATTAATGTTATCGTTATTATTCAGTTTTGAATTTCTATTGATTATCTGAATCAATTTCAGTATAGTCTGAACTCTTGAATTCAATTAACTTCGTATTTCGAAAATTATATAAATTCAAAGTAAATCATATTTCGGCTTTTAAATCGATAATCAAATATAAAATTTCTTTTATATTTTTATTTCAATATTTAAACCTCATTAAATATTCTAAATTTACCGACGAAATATCCGGGTCATTACAGAAATCCGGAGCAATCGAGAGAATGAAGTTAGCGAAGATTAGAAAACCATGGTCGTGACGAGGTCGCATGGTCAAGATTCTGGAGCAGGCCGATCCGGTCCGGAAGATCCGAACCGAACTGATGAACTGGATCCGATCTGATCCAGTCGTGTTGAGGCCACTCACACTCCCCCACTGAACCGGTCTGGCACTACCACCCTGCTCCGATCCGATCCGACCCGAACCGGGCTGAAGCTGGTACTTCTACTCGAGCACCCACCAATGCTCCAATGCCGGCCACGACAACTGGTGATCCACCTGCTCCATCCGCACCCATCACGCACCAGAATTTTTCACGTTTTCTTGACATGCTGGAGAGTACTAGAAATGCATTGGAATCCCATAAATGTGACAGTCTTCACATGCAAGAAAACATGATCACCATGAGTAGGGAACTCAATAAGCTCCGGAGACAAAAGACACCATCCATAACACGCCGCCTTGATGCAGACTATTCATCTTCTTCGGATGAAGGACGTCCTCGTGAAAAAAGGCCACTTGAGCGACCTCAAAATCTTGATCAGTTGACCTTTGGATCTTTAGGATCCCGTGAAGATGCTGCTCGTTCGTTAGGACCTAATGACCCGAGCCTGCAAGAACCAATGTTGCTACCCATGCGTGGATCCCACGTTCTACCCAGGGATACTAATATTACTAATCCTACGCGACAGCAACTTTTCCAACCCCTTCCTCCTAAGATCAACCGGGAGCATAGGGAGCAGTGTAGAGTAGCCGCCGCTAGAAATAGGAGGTTATCCCCTAATCAGGAACACAGGGATAATCTGAATATCAGACCTAGAGAACGTGTGCAAACGTTAACAAATGCCGATGTATGGGCAATGGTGCGTCAAATCATGCCCGAAAGCTGACGATACACTAATGAGGACCGGGGCATTGAGCGAAGTCATACCCCCTTCACATATGATATATTGGACTTCCAGTTCCCTTGGCGATTCAACTTGCCACAGATGGATCGATATTCAGGGAGAACCGACCCAGGACATCATCTGATGAGGTATGCATGGTTCATGAATGCCGTAGCAACTTCAGATGCTGTAAAATGCAAGGCCTTCCCGATTTATCTAGAAGACGTGGCATTAATGTGGTTCGCCCGACTCCCCCCACGGTCAATATCAAACTTCATAGAATTGAGTGAATGCTTTATGAACCAGTTTCGACTTCACGCTCGAAAATCCAAAAGCATCATAGAGTTGTCAAGGATTAAGCAAGCTCCAGGTGAATCTTTGAAATCATATTTAGATCGCTTCAACTTGGCTGTCACTGAAGTTAGTGAACCTCATGAACCCACTATTCTGATGGCCTTAATAGAAGGAGTTGACCCGGACACAAAATTCGGTGATTATCTATCCGGGAAACCACCCCCACTAGGAAATTGTTATACGAAAAGGCCAACATCCGCTTAAGGCGAGAAGAAGCTCATGCAAATAGAAAGAGAAAGTCTAAAGGGGCCTCGAGGGAAGGTGTCCATAGTAATGTTGTTGTGAAGCAATCCGGTGATAGTTCGGGGAATTGAGGTGAACGTCGGCAACTAGAACGGAGGTAATAACAACAGGAATGGAAATGGCAATAGGAGGAATAGGAATCGAGGGAATAGCTCCAGCAAAAGACCTCGATTCCAAACTTTTGAGAACTATTAGTCGTTGAATGAAACATTGAAAAACATTTATTTGGACACATACAACATATTACAATACAAAAAGCCACCACCCAGAGACTCCACTGAAAAAGAGATAACGGGAAAGTTTTGCTTGTTCCATGGAACCCATGGTCATTCGACTAACGAATGCTGTCATTTGAGAGATGTAGATGAGAAATTGCTGCGGGAAGGGAAGTTAGACGAGTACAAGGTTGCCCCACGGGACAGGGGGCAAGGAGGGCAAGCCCCGAACCAAAACCAGCCTACTTCTAAACCCACGGTCCAGCAGAAAGGTGAGGGGATCGTTATCAATACTATTAAAGGCGGACCCTATCTAGCTAGCATAGTTTCAAAGCGATGGATCAGTATGTTAATGCCGCCAAACACTTAACCTCGAAGACATTACTCCAGTAAAACAACAAAAGATGATGTTAGACGACGTCATATTCCATAGTAGAGATGATACTGGAATTCAATCACCAACCGAAGAACCATTGGTAATTACCACGGCCATCGGGCCCGCCTTAGTCCATAAGGTGTTGGTGGACAATGGAAGCTCAGTTAATATACTCTTCAAGAAAGCTTTTGAACAAATGAGACTCGAAGAAAAAGATTTAAAGCCCTGCGAAGGATGGATACAGGGCTTCAATGGGGCGTCAACGTCTCCGACGGGCTACGTAGAATTACTAGTGATGTTAGGACAAGGAGATCGCCAGAGAGTGAGAATCCTGCCATTTGTAGTTTTGGATGTAGAGTCACCCTACAATGCTTTCCTAGGTCGACCGGCCCTCGCCGAGTTTAGGGCATGTATTGCACCTTGATGCTTACTGCTTAAATTCCCGACTGACGCAGGAATAGGGGTGATGAGAGGCGACCAAGCTACGGGATGAGCTTGTTACATAACGGAGTTGAAGATGCTAATGAAGTGGTTGAATATAGAATCTAAGGACATTCCCACCTTTCGAAGGAAAACTCAGCATAACAACTAAGGGTCCAGCCCCAGGAGAGTCGCCCTTAGATGTGCTCGAGGATATAGATCCCAGAGAGGATAGAGAACCCGAAGACAGAAAGGCGACTCCCAACGAGACGGCCATGGATATATCTATTGATGATGAAGATTTGACAAAAGTACTGAAGATCGGATCGCAGCTAGATCCAATTCGAGCGAAAGAGTTGGCTGAATTTTTAAAAGCAAATTTAGATGTGTTTGCCTGGACTCACGCTGACATATGTGGGATTTCGCCTGCTATTATGAGCCATTCTTTAAGCATCAATCCAAAGCACCCGCCGGTCAAGCAGAAGAGACGGATGTTAGGCCTAGAGCGGTCAGCAGCTTTGAAGGAAGAAGTAGAAATTGAAGGATAATGGATTCATTAAGGATTCAAAATATCCCGAATGGATATCATATCCTGTCCTAGTCAAAAAATCTAATGGGAAGTGGCGTACATGTACTGATTTCTCTGACTTGAACAAGGCTTGTCTGAAAGATAGCTTTCCTCTTCCCAGGATTGATCAACTAGTGGACTCGACGGTCGGACATGAGCTCTTATCCTTTATGGATGCCTATTCTGGGTACAATCAAATTCCCATGCACATGCCAAATCAGGAGCACACAAGTTTCATTACAGACTTGAGGTAATAATGTTATGTGGTAATGCCATTTGGATTAAAGAATGCAGGAGCCACATATCAGCGCTTAGTCAACCGCATGTTCTATAATCAAATCGGAAAAACCATGGAGGTTTATGTGGACGACATGCTTGTGAAGTCTAGACAATCTTCCGACCATACAAAAGACTTAGCCGAAATGTTCGACATTCTCCGATGGTATGGGATGAAGTTAAATCCCCTAAAAATGTTCGTTTGGGGTTGCATCTGGGAAATTCCTTGGTTTTATCATGAGCTCTCGAGGGATTGAAATAAATCCTAGTCAGATAACAGCAATAAGGAATATTGAAGAACCATGAAAGATTAAGGATGTTCAAAGCCTTGCCGGAAAAGTTGCTGCATTGAGCAGGTTTATCTCCAAAGCCACAGATAAGTGTGTACCTTTCTTCGATCTGATAAAACAAGGGAAACCAAATTTTGAGTGGACTCCTGATTGTGTGGAGGCTTTCCAGAATCTATTAGACTTATTAAAGAAGCCTCCAATATTGTGAAAACCCGTGGAGCATGAGGATTTGTTTGTCTACCTAGCGGTATCGTCTCATGCTGTTAGTACAGCGTTGGTACGTGAAGAAGATAAAGTCCAGAGGCCTGTATACTACGTAAGAAAGAAGCTAGCCGCTGGAGAACGTAATTATCCAAAAATAGAAAAACTTGCTTATAGCCTCCTGATTGCTTCCCACAAAATTCGTCATTACTTTCAGGCTCACCCGATAGTTGTATACACCGATCAACCTTTAAGGCAAGTGTTGCGAAAACCCGAAGCCTTAGGGCGATTACTTAAATGGAACATCGAGTTGAGTCAATTCGATTTGAATTTTCAACCACGAAGATCAATAAGGGGAAGGCCTTGGCCGACTTCATAGTTGAATTCACGATTTTCGAAGAGGAAATGGTGGGTGATAAGGTGGTTACTTTAGAACAAGAGTTAGAGCTTAGTTCGTGGAAGTTATAAACGGACGGAGCCAGTAATGATCGAAGGTCCGGCTCCAGAGCTGTTTTAATCACTCCTGAAGGACGATCAATTTACTATGCCTTGCGATTTGAATTTGCTGCTACAAATAACGATTCCGAGTATGAAGCCCTAATTGCCGGGCTGAAGCTCGCCAAAGAACTAAGAGTGAAGACACTGGATACATGTTGTGACTCCAAAATAGTTGTCTGCCAGGTACGGGAGGAGTTTGTTACTAAAGGACCTCGGCTTGTTACTTATCTTAAAAAAGTAAAGGAGTTACTGGGCAATTTAGAGCGTTACAGCATAACTCACATTCCATGAATAGAAAATCAGAAAGCAGACCAGTTGGCTAAACTAGCAAGTTCTGACAATCCTGAAGAAACTGAAATGGTTCTGATAGAGACTTTGGAGTCACCAAGTTTCGACCTGATGGAGGTGGAACTAGCCTCAGAAGCTGAGCCAGAGAGGGATTCATGGATGACACCAATCAAGAACTTTCTCAAAAACGGAATTTTATCATTGAAGAAAAGCGGAAGACGAGCTGTAACACGAAAGGCTGCAAGATACGTTTTGCAGGACGACATCCTTTATCGCCAAGGGTTTTCCATGCCCCTACTGAGGTGTATCGCACATGACGACATCAAATGTGTACTGTAGGAAGTACGTGAAGGTGAGTGCGGAGATCACACCGGGGCCAAACCTTAGCAAAGAAAGTACTGCGGTATGGCTATTTTTGTAATGTCCCGTATTTTCTGACCATTTATTTGAGATATTTTGTTTATTTAAAATATTGATTCTAGTTTAAATAATGGGATTTGACTATTTTAATTTAAAATATTTAAGTTATATTAATAATATAATAATATTTTATTTTCGGGATATTGGGAAAAGGTTAATTTTGCTGTATAAGGTGAATGAGCGATTTAAAGTGGTTTAAATATATTTTATATTGAATTATATAAATATATTCGTTATTAAAATGACGTCAGAACGTTATAATTTATAAATATTTATGAACGAACTAGAAATGGCGCGGTAATTCGTAAATTTCGTTTTGAATTTCAATTGAGTATACAGAATTCGTTTTAAGTCGGAATTCTGTGAAACCAAAAACGTTTGAATCGATTTAGTTATATTTTTCGTATGTAAGAGAAAAATCGAGATTTCGTGTTATAATTTGTTAATTATGTCCAGTTTAAATTTTGAAATAGTCGCTATGAAAAATCGTTATTTAACGATAACGTTTATTAAAAATATAACTGGATTATAGAATCCTGAACTTCTGTTCGGTCACCTTAGAAATCATAATTTAGTGCACATGAACTGTCCCGTTGAAAAATTCGATACTATTCTATATTTGAATTTGAGTGAATCATTTATTTGAATTAAATTCCATTTGCATACTCATGCACTGTCCAGTTATAAGAATAGGGTGTAAGCGGATACCTTACCGATAAGGTATGCGTTACCCCATTGATACATTATTACACATGTAAATATAATCCAGTAAGGTATCCTTTTCTTTCTTTCTTCTAACAAGTCAATGACATTACTATGTATGTGATAAACTAAGTTAAATGGGATTTAGACATAGTTTAATACCGTTCATATACATACCTAAACCTAAACAGTTATGATGATGAATCAAAACATATTACTTGTTCTTTAGTCCAAGTAATTGTATTCATATACTACACGATCCAATATACACAGACTACAATAGTTAAAAGATGTAGTAATGCGATAATTTCAAGAACAAATCTTTACTAAATATTCTGCCATACATCAACATTCAAAAAGGACACCAATACGCCCAAAACTCAGATTTTACATATTGCCAAATACTCTATACAATTGAAATCTTATATTTGATATACCAGGTACATTTCCAATTCAAAATCCTCAATGAAATGAAGTAAACAAATCCAATAGCAGGAAAAATCTGAGACAAAAATCTACTCACAGTGTCATGTTTTCCATCACCACCAAATCAACCTGAAAAGAGAAAAAAAAAGCACAGCTATGAGTAGCTAGAAATAGATATATGTATAAGATTGAAAGATTTTCAATAGAAAGAGAAAGAAAAAAATATATGTAAGAATTATGTGCAACTCAAAACAGCTAGCCTAACCACCAGAACAACTAAGCATACATCAAATCCAAACAGCTAAAAAAAATATTGACTAGAAATAGCATATACATGTTGTACAATGCAAAATATTGGACATGACAATTCCTATTGGATACAAATCTCGAAATGGATTGGAATAGTAATGCACCAGCTAAACAGCTAGATGGACTAATATAGGTATATATATACCTAAATCTGTACACCATGTGAACAAAGGAAATAGAATATAAACAGCTATATATATATATAGTCCTATGTACAAATTGTTCTGAAATACATACCACATCACAATTCAAAATCAGAAATTGAATTATTAAAATAAAAATGTATAGCTGTACCAAATATATATAGCCCTTATACCTCAAATCTATAAAACTGAACAAAGATTTCAAACAAGAAAGAAATCAGAAATGATAATTGCTGAATTGACAATACACAGTTCACTGAATCTATGTATAAACAGTTCAAATCTTCGTACATGGATCTAAGCAAACAACTTCATGAAATCCCACATAAAGTCTTCACATTTCACTGTTAAACGTCACACACAAACCAAGATTTCGATCACAGCTGGACTGAAATGAAAGAACAAACATCACCTAAGAAGCTAAGCACTTCTGAAATCTAAACTTAGGATGTTACAATTCAAAGTTAACAGTGGATCATACACTAGTATAAATATGGGTCGCATATCACAATTCTTTCCCAGAACAAACCATAAACAAAGAGGAACACCGAATTCAAACAAATCAGAAGAAAATGAAAACTGAAATTTTATCAAAATATTTAGCTTTTGGGATGGCGGCCTCGGTCTGGGTTGAATCGACTGAAGGAGGATGGAGCGACAGGTAACGGAGGAAGGTGGCAATGGAAGAGGAGAGGATTTTCATGGACATAGAGTTTTCGTTCCTGTTCTTTTTGATGGCGGCTGAGGTTGTGAAGCAAATGAAAGCGATCAGATGGATTGTGAAGGAGGATCGGAGGGTTTTGTTTATGTATAGTGGAAAGGGGCCGATTATTTTCGTGATGGGCTGAACTAATTTAAGGTTAGGCCCAATTTTATTAAAAAAAATTAAAGGTTTAGTTAATTTAAATATTTATATAAACTTCGATTTTTAATTCCGAGTACACACGTAATCAGAATTTGACGAAACGAAAAACATCGGAACCGTGATGACGAGTACTACGCGATGGATGAGGACTGAGCAGGACAGACAGAAGATGAATTTTTCAGTTAAATTAAACGTCGTTTAATTTGACTGAAACAAGCTGATTTAACGACGAAATCAAATCAAGGTGAGTTAAACTCACTCAGTAGTTCCCGCTTATATTTTATAAGTTGGGTTTTTATTTTTGTGTGTTATGGTTACTAGTGTTTTGACTGGTTGATGATATATATATTCACATATCGTTTGAACTGATGAAATTAAACATCGTTTAATTTCAGTGAAACCCAAATTGTTATTTTTAATGATTGGTTCCAATTGAGGTAAGTTACCTTATTGGTCACGTTCATAAAATAAACGTGTTTTAATAAATGAATGGTTTGGATTAATTGTTGTGGTTGATATTGAATTGTCGTTATAAAATGTGATGAGATCATTATTGAATTGTTTGGATTTAATGGTTGAATATTGACCTAAAATTCACCATTTGTTACCAATGGGTATTATTGGTTGGGTGATTGGCAGTACATGGCCTATGAATTAACCTTTTCATAAATATCAATCTACCGTCAGGTAAATCGACGAGATAAAGTTAAAAATTTTTATAATTGGAAATAGATTTTTAAAATCTACTATTTGAATTAAAGTTTGTAAAAAGGAAATAAATATTTATTATTTATTTATTTTATAATTGATTTCAAATGAATTTATAAAGGAAATTCATGTTATATATATTAGAGTTATAAGTGAATAAGCAAGGATTAACTTAATGTGATAGATTCGAATATTCATTTTGAGAGTTAAAGGGAAAAATTAATTAAATTAATTAATTTAAGTAAACGATTATTTGGAACTGGTTAATGAGATAATCGTATTTTGGATTGGCAAGGTCAATTATTTGACTAAGTTGATTTTTAAACAAATTGTTTGAATTGAACCAACGAGATGAGATAACGAATAACGGTTTAGTTTTAATAAGATTTTTTAAAAGGAAATTTATTATTTATTAGCCAATAAATAAGTTAGTTAATTATACAGTAGCTGATGGTGAAGTGAATCATTAATTTAAATTAAAAGATTACTACTTAAATGAGAATGATTATAGAAGATAATCAGAGTTAAAATGAAATACGGTTTCATTGTGAAAGGAATTCATGAACGGGTTTATATAAAACCCAAGTCTTTGTAACAAAATGAAAGAGGAAAATTTAAGCAAATGTGACAGTATGTTTGCTAAATGTTTAAATTTAGTAAAAGAAGGAAATCGATAATGAAAAGGGTATATTAAAACATGATTTATAAACAAAGTTTATAAAAAGGAAGTGAGGTGTAAAGCGTCAATTAATGTTACTTAATAGGGGAATTAAGTAAAATGAATGAAATAAGATGAGTCATTTACCTAGTATGGTTAATGAGAGATAAATAGTGAATGAGTTTGAAACAATGTTAGAATAAAGATTTGAATATGGTTTTAGAATATTTTCTTAAATATGAAAATGAAATGGTTGAAATAAGAACCTTATGTCAAATAAGTTATATTTGAAATGTTGAGATATTTAAGGGTTAGAGATTAACTATCGTTAATCATTTTTAATTAAAGAGACCGTGTGGTGTTGGTACTGAACTGGTAAACTCATGTTATTAACACAATTACTTATTTGATAGTTAAATCACCGACTATCAAACCTGACCCTTACGATCGTTGGTACGGAAAGACCTGGATCGAATATATATTCGAAAACCATTCCGACCAGCGAAAAGAAGATTATTGAAGATAGAGCAATGGAAGACCGTTGATTTTCATGAGCGGAAGATCTACTAATTGGATTTCTCTGGTTTAGCGGTCGGAAATATTTCAATAGTGATTCTGTCATGATTGGAATCTACGGATTGCAAGGATTTATCGCTACTGATCTGTAGGGTGATTCCTAAGATGCAGTAGGAGGGTGCCTTCGGCTCATCCTGATCCTAGATGACTTATATGGACGGATGTATGACAGAGTATTTCCAAAGGAACTACACGCGTTGATTTCTCCAAACGTACCATAGTTGATGGCGGAGAAATGGTTATTCTCTAGCCAAATAAACTAGAGTATTTTTTGTGCACGTCAATCAGTGTGATCTGGCGGATCTGACGATGTGGCATTCAAAGTGAATGATGACCAGATGTTTTAAAGTTAAGTTCTAGCCTCAAGCCTCATCAATCGGGAAATGACAAAAAATCGGGCATGCAGCATGGCTATGTGGGTCGCTCCCATTAGGATGTATGATCACCTATCTAGAGAAATTCCATTTGTTTCTTTAATCTATATTCGATGCTGTCCCTTTTTGGGAGACGGTTGTTGATCCCGACCGTCGGTGATATACATTCAATACACTCAAGTGAAATGAGTGGTCGGTCATGTGTGGGCCGGGTTGCAAGACGTTCTTGTTGAACCCAGTGTATTCGTCTCTAGAGATACATGATCGACATATGGTCCCATACCTTGTCAGAGTTGGAATCCAATCTCCAATAAGCGCCCGCGGTTTTGATTGTATGCTATGTATGTGGAGCGTGAGATGCAAGCGTTCCACTAGATTGCTATTTACTTGTATTTAGACATTATTATAATATCAGGAAGGATATTGGCTTCAAAACTGTTTTGGGTTATCATAAGGTAAAAACCGTCCGTGTTTATGTGTGGATTTGGTCTTACGATTATCCTTTTCTTTTGAAAAGTTTTCGAACTTTAAACCCATGATTAGATGATTTACCCTTAATACTATGCGAATTTATCTCACTCTGGTTCACCAGACTGACCCAGTGTTTTGTAAATGCTCGGGTTAGCCCGGAGTGTATAGGTTCAGGTTATCGAATGCTATGAACAGAGGGACTGGAAGAGTTCGGACGTATGATATTCCACTGTGTTGTATATAAGGGCAGATTACTATAACTGTCCAGATGTGTTCATGTATTCGGATATTGTAAGTTTCATGTAAAGCTCTCAGTAAAGATTTATTTCTATATTATATTTTGTTCCGCTGCGATGTGAGACTCTGTTTATTTTCTTCTTCTTCTTCTATTCTTATATTTCTTTCTTTCTTATCTCACCCGCTAACTTCTTTCCATAAACGTTCCAGTATTCTCGTTGTTGTGGAGGATCGGCATGAGATATGCTTAGGTATTTATGTCGATTTTCGGGCCGAAAATCGCTAGGTCGTTACAGTGGTATCAGAGCTATTGGTTTAGTGATAACCTTGGCTCTGTAGAGATGGGGCTACTAATACCCTAGATTGAGTTTGAGTATATATTTATGAAAGCGTATTTGGAAATTTTATATACAATTGTTTTGTATTGTGTTGTTTGATCGGTTCAAGTGTTGAAAAGCGTTGAACTAGTAAATGAATACAATATTGTTTTGTAAAGAGGGTAAATGAAATAATTTTACCCGAAATTTATTTTTGTATAGAAAAGAGATAATTTTCTCAATTTATTTAAATATTATGTGTTGACTGATTTGAATAGAATTCAAAATTTTGTTAAAATTTTGAATTGGAACTTAACTGGGTTAAGTGAAATTGAATTAAATCATTAATAATTATATTGTATTTAAATTAAGAAATAATGTTGTAATTAAATATAGTTGATTGGAATTTGTAAATTTAATAAATAATAATTAAATAGAGATCAATTGAATATTAATTGGTGGATATCCAGATATGTTGAATCAAATTAGATAATAATATTGAATGTGGATTCAGTCGATTTGATTAAGATTGTTGTGCCCTGATTATTGATTTATTTGTGACTGTTTGTTAGATTGGTTGAATATATTTCATCCATGGGTTAATAAAGAGTTAAATAAACTGAAACCCAGAAAAATAAAGTGTTATTCGAATATTTCATGTATGTGCTGCTTATACGATGGATTGAGTTAAGTACAGATGCCAGATGATTGTGAGAATCAAATTTGATTACATAAATTGCACGTAAATTGAGTAGTAGACTCAATCATGCTCGAAAAGGTACGCCTACGCGAAAATAAAAATTTTTGGTTTTGGTTTTTGTTTTTCGACCATGAGGGTCGATATTAATTATTTCTGCAGTATCGCAGAAGTTCCTCCGTGCAGGGGAAACTCTGCTAAATTTTTCTGGGAATTTAATGTGTTAGAATATTTTCGATAATTTTGAAAAGTTTGTTTTACCGTAATAAATTGGTTTTTCTTTGAAATAAAATATATTTTTAAAGTTAATGGGATTTACAACATTTTCTTACCTTAGCAATTTCGAGGACAAAATTATTTTTAGGGGGAAGGAATGTAATGTCCCGTATTTTCTGACCATTTATTTGAGATATTTTATTTATTTACAATATTGATTCGAGTTTAAATAATGGGATTTGACTATTTTAATTTAAAATATTTAAGTTATATTAATAATATAATAATATTTTATTTTTGGGATATTGGGAAAAGGGTAAATTTGCTGTATAAGGTGAACGAGCGATTTAAAGTGGTTTAAATATAGTTTATATTGAATTATATAAATATATTCATTATTAAAACGACGTTAGAACGTTATAATTTATATATATTTATAAACGAACTAGAAATGGCGTGGTAGTTCATAAATTTCGTTCTGAATTTCAACCGAGTATACAAAATTCGTTTTAAGTCGGAATTCTGTGAAACCAGAAACATTTGAATCGATTTAGTTATATTTTTCGTATGAAAGAGAAAAATCGAGATTTCGTGTTATAATTTGTTAATTATGTCTAGTTTAAATTTTGAAATAGTCGCTATGAAAAATCATTATTTAACAATAATGTTTATTAAATAATATAACTGGATTATAGAATCCTGAACTTCGGTTCGGTCACCTTAGAAATCATATTTTAGCGCACATGAACTGTCCAGTTGAAAAATTCAATACTATTCTATATTTGAATTTGAGTGAATCATTTATTTGAATAAAATTCTTTTTGCATACTCATGCACTGTCCAGTTATAAGAAGAGGGTGTATTAAGCGGATACCTTACCGATAAGGTATGCGTTACCCCATTGATACATTATTACACATGTAAATATAATCCTGTAAGGTCTCCTTTTCTTTCTTTCTTCTAACATGTCAATGACTTTACTGTGTATGTGATAAACTAAGTTAAATGGGATTTATACGTAGTTTAATACCGCTCATATACATACCTAAACCCAAACAGTTATGCTGATGTATCAAAACATGTTATTTGTTCTTTAGTCCAAGTAATTATATTCATATACTGCACGATCCAATATACATAGACTACAATAGTTAATAGATGTAATAATGCCATAATTTCAAGAACAAATCTTTATTAAATATTCTGCCATACATCAACATTCAAAAAGGACACCAATACGCCCAAAACTCAGATTTTACATATAGCCAAATACTCTATACAATCGAAATCTTATATTTGATATACCAGGTACATTTCCAATTCAGAATCCTCAATGAAATGAAGTAAACAAATCCAATAGTAGGAAAAATCTGAGATAAAAATCTCCTCATAGTGTCATGTTTTCCATCACCACCAAATCAACCTGAAAAGAGAAAAAAAGAAACACAGCTATGAGTAGCTAGAAATAGATATATGTATAGGATTGAAAGATATTCGATAAAAAGAGAATGAAAAAAAATATATGTAAGAATTCTGTGCAACTCAAAACAGCTAGCCTAACCACCAGAACAACTAAGCATACATCAAATCCAAACAGCAAGAAAAAATATTGACTAGAACTAGCATATACATGTTGTACAATGCAAAATATTGGACATGACAATTCCTATTGGATACAAATCTCGAAATGGATTGGAATAGTAATGCACCAGCTAAACAGCTAGATGGACTAATATAGGTATATATATACCTAAATCTGTACACCATGTGAACAAAGGAAATAGAATATAAACAGCTATATATATATATATATAGTCCTATGTACAAATTGTTCTGAAATACATACCACATCACAATTCAAAATTAGAAATTGAACTATTAAAATAAAAATGTATAGCTGTACCAAATGTATATTGCCCTTATGCCTCAAATCTATAATACTGAACAAAGATTTCAAACAAGGAAGAAATCAGAAATGATAATAGCTGAATTGACAATACACAGTTCACTGAATCTATGTATAAACAGTTCAAATCTTCGTACATGGATCTAAGCAAACAACTACATGAAATCCCACATAAAATCTTCACATTTCACTGTTAAACGTCACACACAAACCAAGATTTCGATCACAGCTAGACTGAAATGAAAGAACAAACATCACCTAAGAAGCTAAGCACTGCTGAAATCTAAACCTAGGATGTTACAATTCAAGGTTAACAGTGGATCATACACTAGTATAAATATGGGTCGCATATCACTATTCTTTCCCAGAACAAACCATAAACAAAGAGGAAAACCGAATTCAAACAAAACAGAAGAAAATAAAAACAGAAATTTTATCAAAATACTTAGCTTTTGGGATGGCGGCTTCCGTCTGGATTGAATCGAGTGAAGGAGGACGGAGCGACAGGCAACGGAGTATGTTGGCGATGGAAGAGGAGAGGATTTTCATGGACATAGGGTTTTATTTCCTGTTCTTTTTGATGGCGGCTAAGGTTGTGAAGCAAATGAAAGGGATCTGATGGATTGTGAAGGAGGATCGGAGGGTTTTGTTTATGTATAGTGGAAAGGGGCCGATTATTTTCGTGGTGGGCTGAACTAATTTAAGGTAAGGCCCAATTTTATTTAATTTTTTTTAAAGGTATAGTTAATTTAAATGTTTATATATACTTCGATTTTTAATTCCGGGTACACACGTAATCAGAATTCGACGAAACGAAAAACATCGGAACCGTGAAGACGAGTACTACACGATGGATGAGGACTGAGCAGGGCAGACCGAAGATGGATTTTTCAGTTAAACTAAACGTCGTTTAATTTGACTGAAACAAGCTGATTTAACGACGAAATCAAATCAAGGTGAGTTAAACTCACTCAGTAATTCCTGCTTATATTTTATAAGTTGGGTTTTTATTTTTGTGTGTTATGGTTACTAGTGTTTTGACTGGTTGATAATATATATTCACATATCGTTTGAACTAATGAAATTAAATGTCGTTTAATTTCAGTGAAACCCAAATTGTTATTTTTCACGATTGGTTCCAATTGAGGTAGGTTACCTTATTGGTCACGTTCATAAAATAAACGTGTTTTAATAAATGAATGGTTTGGATTAATTATTGTGGTTGATATTGGATTGTCGTTATAAACTGTGATGAGATCATTATTGAATTGTTTGGATTTAATGGTTGAATATTGACCTGAAATTCACCATTTGTTTGGTTTAAACCAATGAGTATTATTGGTTGGGTGATTGGCAGTACATGGGCTATGAATTAACCATTTCATAAATATCGATTTACTGTCAGGTAAATCGACGAGATAAAGTTAAAAAAATTTATAACTAGAAATAGATTTTTAAAATCTATTATTTGAATTAAAGTTTGTAAAAAGGAAATAAATATTTATTATTTATTTAGTTTATAATTGATTTCAAATGAATTTATAAAGGAAATTCCTGATATATATATATTAGAGTTATAAGTGAATAAGCAAGAATTAACTTAATGTGATAGATTTGAATCTTCATTTTGAGAGTTAAAGGGAAAAATTATTTAAATTGATTAATTTAAGTAAATGATTATTTGGAACTGGTTAATGAGATAATCGTATTTTGGATTGGTAAGGTCAATTATTTGACTAAGTTGATTTTTAAACAAATTGTTTGAATTGATCCAACAAGATGAGATAACGAATAATGGTTTAGTTTTAATAAGATTTTTTAAAAGTAAATTTATTATTTATTAGCCAATAAATAAGTTAGTTAATTATACAGTAGCTGATGATGAAGTGAATCATTAATTTAAATTAAAAGGTTACTACTTAAATGAGAATGATTATGGAAGATAATCAGAGTTGAAATGGAATACGGTTTCATTGTGAAAGGAATTCATGAACGGGTTTATATAAAACCTAAGTCTTTGTAACAAAATGAAAGAGGAAAATTTAAGCAAATGTGACAGTATGTTTGCTAAATGTTTAAATTCAGTAAAAGAAGGAAATCGATAATGAAAAGGGTATATTAAAACATGATTTATAAACAAAGTTTATAAAAAGGAAGTGAGGTGTAAAGCGTCAATTAATGTTACTTAATAGGGGAATTAAGTAAAATGGATGAAATAAGATGAGTCGTTTTCCCAATATGGTTAATGAGAGATAAATAGTGAATGAGTTTGAAATAATGTTAGAATAAAGGTTTGAATATGATTTTAGAATATTTTCTTAAATACAAAAATGAAATGGTTGAAATAAGAACCTTACGTCAAATAAGTTATATTTGAAATGTTGAGATATTTAAGGGTTAGAGATTAACTATCGTTAATCGTTTTTAATTAAAGGGGCCATGTGGTGTTGGTACTGAACTGGTAAACTAATGTTATTCACACAATTAATTATTTGATAGTTAAATCACCGACTATCAAACCTGACCCATACGATCGTTGGTATGGAAAGACCGGGATCGAATATATATTCGAAAACCATTCTGACCAGCGAATACGTGAAAGAAGATTATTGAAGATAGAGCAATGGAAGACCGTTGATTTTCATGAGCGGAAGAACTACTAATTGGATTTCTCTGCTTTAGCGGCCGGAGATATTTCAATAGTGATTCTGTCGTGATTGGAATCTATGGATTGCAAGGATTTCTCGCTACTGATCTGCAGGGTGATTCCTAAGATGCAGTAGGAGGGTGCCTTCGACTCATCCTGTTCCTGGATGACTTATATGGACGGATGTCTGACAGAGTATTTCCAAAGGAACTACACGCGTTGATTTCTCCAAACGTACCATAGTTGATGGCGGAGAAATGGCTATTCTCTAGCCAAATAAACTAGAGTATTTTTTGTGGATCTCAATCAGTGTGATATGGCGGATCCGACGATGTGGCATTCAAAGTGAATGATGACCAGATGATTTAAAGTTAAGTTCTAGCCTCAAGCCTCATCAACCGGGAAATGACAAAAAATCGGGCAGGCATCATGGCTATGTGGGTCGCTCCCATTAGGGTGTATGATCACCTATCTAGAGAAATTCCATTTGTTTCTTTAATCTATATTCGTTGCTGTCCCTTTTCGGGAGACGGTTGCTGATCCCAACCGTCGGTGATATACATTCGATACACTCAAGTGAAATGAGTGGTTGGTCATGTGTGGGTCGGGTTGCAAGATGTTCTTGTTGAACCTAGTGTATTCATCTCTAGAGATACACGATCGGCAGGTGGTCCCATACCTTGTCAGATTTGGAATCCAATCTCCAATAAGCGCCCGCGGTTTTGATTTTATGCTATATATGTGGAGCGTGAGATGCAAGCGTTCCACTAGATTGCTATTTATTTCTATTTAGACATTATTATAATATCAGAAAGGATATTGGTTTCAAAACTGTTTTGGGTTATCATAAGGTAAAAACCGTCCGTGTTTATGTGTAGATTTGGTCTTACGATTATCCTTTTCTTTTGAAAATATTTCGAACTTTAAACCCATGATTGGATGATTTACCTTTAGTACTATGCGAATTTATCTCACTCTGGTTCACTAGACTAACCCGGTGTTTTGTAAATGCTCGGGTTAGCCCGGGGTGTACAGGTTCAGGTTATCGAATGCTGTGAAGAGTGGGACTGGAAGAGTTCAGACGTATGATATTCCGCTGTGTTGTATATAAGGGCAGATTATTATAACTGTCCAGATGTGTTCATGTATTCTGATATTGTAAGTTTCATGTAAAGCTCTCAGTAAAGATTTATTTCTATATTATATTTTGTTCCGCTGCAATGTGAGACTCTTTGTTGTCTTCTTCTTCTTCTTCTTCCATTCTTATATTTCATTCTTTCTTATCTCACCCTCTAACTTCTTTCCATAAACGTTCTAGTGTTCTCGGTGTTGTGGAGGATCGGCATGAGATATGCTAAGGTATTTATGCCGATTTTCGGGCCGAAAATCGCTGGGTTGTTACAATTTTTAGCCTACCGTGAATAAAGACGCTGCTGATTATTCACGACGCTGTGACAAATGTCAAAGGTTCGTAAAAATTCACAGAGCACCCCCAACCCGCGTTAAGTCAATGGTAAGTCCATAGCCATTTGCTATGTGGGGAATTGATATTATTGGAGTGTTACCCATCGCCAAAGCAGGAGCAAAGTATGCACTCGTCGCCGTGGATTATTTCACGAAGTGGGTAGAAGCTGAACCCTTAACCACAATTACGACAAGGAAGGTGATAAGTTTTTTGGTCAGAAACATTATTTTCCGACTTAGGATACTAAAGACCATCATAACTTATAATGGGACACAATTCGACAACGTCCAATTCAGGAACTTCTGTCAGAAATACAAGATTGATAAAAGGTATACCGCTGTGGTTCACCCGCAAACAAATGGGCAGGTTGAGGCAATTAACAAAGTTATTAAATCTATCCCTAAGATAAGGTTGGAACGGGCCAAGGCCAAGTGGGTGGATGAGTTGCCGCTAACTTTGTGGGCCTACAGAACAACCTTTTAGATGACAACTGGCCACACTCCTTTTTCACTCTCCTTCAGATCGGAGGCAGTAATCCCGGTGGAGCTAGAAATCCCCTCTCATAGGGTGACATAGTATGACCCAATGACGAATAAAGCACTCCTCCTTGAGTCTCTTGACATGGTTGAAGAAAAAAGAGACGAAGCTAATTCCGTTTGGCCATTTACTCATGTGACCGCGTACTTAAAATACGTTTAGTCTATTACGCGTCATTTACTCATGTGACCACAAACTAATTCCGTTTTCAACGAAATTTGGAATACTGAAATATTTGTCCATTACGGTTCCAACAAAACTTATTCCATCGAATTCCAAGTCCATTTGCTCAATAAGTGCTCGTTTGAGCTCAGTTCGAGTTCAAATTATCGATCGGTTTGCACTTAAATTCCATTCAGTCATATACTTACACCGAATGAGGCGAAATTTAGATTCCTACCATACTTTGACGTTCCGGTTTCGATAAAATTAGGTTCGTCTAATTTCGAGATCGTTTTGCAAAATTCCATTTTCTAGGCTATCAAAACAAATTTAAAATTTCCAATTTCATATTGATTGAAAATTCTTATATATGTAAACTTGGAATTAAAATTTTAATTTGGTTCCAAAATTTTAGGTCATTACATTCTACGTATTAAACGATGTGGTGGGTTCTATTAGTTCTGTCTAACGAGAGGTACCCCACAAACTTTTCTTTTCATATATACCCGGGAGGCTATTGCTGGAGTGATATATGGGTTGGCTAATCCATATTATATTGCACTTTAGCATATTTTATTAGGATTGTTCTGACCATTGTTAGTGCGAGAGTGCATGGATGGTTATTTTGTTGCAAGTTGCTAGTGGGAGGAAACTCGTTCCGCTAAGCGGCATGTCTCACTAGATATCTTCTAGTTTCTGGATACTTATTATTATTAGCACCGTTTTTTGATTGACCCAAAGTTTTTTACCCTTTAAATTCTTGGTTACTCGTCTGAGTAGGTTCAAAGTTAGGAGTTTTCAGGTTCTTCTTCTATGAATAAGCTTCCATAGACATGTGGGAGACAGTTAGCTATTTATGGAGTTTTCCCCTATATGTTTTATTATTTTGCGTAAATGTAATGGCAATGATGCTTATCGGATTTGTTTGGACTATGATCAACAAAGGGCATCTTCATATGTTTCTATTGTGAATGTATTTCACAATAATTATATTTATTATGAGCATGGGTTTTCATAACGGAAATTTGTAATGAAAAATTATTAATGATGTCTTTTGAAACTCTTTCATAGACTTATGTTCTCCAATGTTATGATTCATTAATATATCTATTTTATATCGCTGAAAGATAACACTATAGATGCCTACAACATTTGTAGCGCGTAGCTTTAAGCCTTAGAAAATTGGGTGCTACAACTTGTTATCAGAGCATAGGTTTCTGTAAAGTCGGAAAAAATATTTCCTTAAAAGTATTTTGAACAAAAAACCCAAAGATTAGAGCAATATACCAGAGTATGGGATAACAATATTATGATGTCCTTATATTTATATTATATAAGTACGTGTATACCTCACTCTTTAGACCACCCTTAATTATCTTACAAAGGTTCGTATAAAGACAAAGGAAGTAAAATATAGAGAGAAGGAGTAAAAGATTGAATCATGGTGGCAGGAGCATCACAACCAATGGAAATGCGTCTGATCTGAAGTTCGATGGAACCATGGTTGTTGGGCTAATGAGAGTGAAGGTAATGCAACCTCACTAGTAGATATGGGGAATTTGTACTTGTTCTTTGTTTGGTTGATGCAAGATGGAGCCACTACTTGTTTTGTTGGTGCAAGTGTTGCATTGCTACATGAGTTAATATTTAGTATATGTTGGTAACAACAATGTTAGGATCCATCGAGGGTTTTCCAGGATTAAAGATAATAAGGAGTTGAATGTTCAAAGTAATAATAAGAATACGACTAGAAATTAGATCTTATGGAAAGACGGGAAAACTCTTGAAAGGAAAAGATGCTAAGAAGGAAGGAAATACCAAGAAGTGAAAATCTATGATTGTCTACTTCAAGTAAGACAAGAAAGGTTATTGTGCTAATAAGTGTCGATCAAGAAAGACTGGAGCAACTGTTGGGAAGCAAAATGTGAGACAATTTAATTGCAACCAATTAGGAAACTATAAGAATAAGTTTTTAAAAGAAGATAAAGGAAAGGTTCTTTCTTTGGAACCTTCATCATCTAGACTCCCAGTTGCAAAGAAAGGAAAAGCTAAGTTGGACGGTATGCTTTTGATTCATAGCAAACCTATTTGAGTATTTTTTTGATACTTGTGCATTACATTCATTTATCTTTAAATTTTTGTAGATAAGTGATAATTAGAGCGTCGTAAATAGTTATGTCCCTTAGGATAGCCAATCCTATAGGAGTGTACACAACTTTGGGTATAAGATGCGATAACCTAGAATTTTAGTTTCTAGGTTGCATTTTGTTTGTAGTTTATATGTGTTTGACTTTGAGGGCTTTGGAAACATTTTGGGTATGGATTGGATGAAACATTTTGATGCTAGAATATTTTGCTAAAATAGGGAAATATCATTGTACCATCCAAGTTGTGGTGGTCAGATTTATATACTTAGTAGAGAGCGCAAGCCCATAAAATTATGCTTTGTTGGGTACATCAAAGTTAGAAGATGAAGTTTTCCAAGTTCATGTTGTTAAGTAATTTGCAAATGTTTTTGAACTATTTAAAGTATTCACTACCAAAGAGAACTTATATAGTTTAGAATAAAACTTATAATTGGAGTTGAGCCAGTCAGTAGACCACCTAGTAGGATGACACATACATAGATGAGAAAACTGAAGGTGCAACTAGTAGAGTTGGAAGGATAGATTTTTTCAGTCTAGGCAGTTCGCCGTCGGGAGAACCTGTAGTGTTTGTAAAGAAGACAAATGGATCATTAAGGGTGTGCATTGATTATCGTAAGCTCAATGAGAAGACGATGAACAATAGGTATCCTTTCCAAGAATTGATTACCTGTTCGATCAGCTGAATGGAACCAGTGTATCATATCAGTTAGATTTGGCTACTGGGTTTCACGAATTGCGTGTAGTAGCATATAGTATTCCATTGATGGTGTTTCGAGAAAAATATGGATTGCACGAATGGATAGTCATGTCATTCAGATTAACAAATGTGCCTGCTTTCTTCGTGAATTTAATGAATTGGATTTTCAATGAACGCTTGGATAAGTTCGTATTAGTCTTTATAGATGTCAAATTGTCGTACTCCAAGGAATGATAAGGATCAAGAGATTCAACTTCGGATTGTGCTTGAGTCTTTCCGAAAGTATCAATTAAAGGCTAAGTTTTCTAAGTATCACTTTTGGAAAAAGGAAGTGAAGTTTCTTGGTTATGTATTTTTATGAGAAGGGTTGTCTGAAGATCTAAATAAAATTGAGGATATTAATAATCGAAAGAGGCCTGAGAGTGTTACTGAGATTAGAAGTTTTCATGGAATAACTGCATATTACCGAAGATTCATTAAAAATTTCCCGTGGATAGCAACACCTATTATCAGAAGGATGTTATTTTTTTTGGATGAATAAATGTGGGGAAGCATTTCATAATTTGACGCATTTATTAAACAATGCTCTTGTTTTGTTAGTACAGATGGCGATTAGGATTTGGTATTGTATATTGATGCTTATGAACTAGATTATTGGTAGTTCTTACGTAGAAAAGAATATTGGAGAATGGAGTTTTAATGAGTAGCTTATTTCAATTACCATTGTTAATTGATTATAAAATATATACTAACATCTTTATCTAGAATATATATAGGGTTTGCATATAGGATTTATTATTGAAGACTGTATAGTTTTAGAATTCCAAGAGATTCAGGATTCAAAGAGATTCAAGACTCATGAGTATCAAGATATCAAGATTTCAAGAGCTCAAGAAAATGTAGTAATTGAGTCTAGTTTATATGTAACACTCAAATAACACTTCATTTTCAAATTCTGTTTTTCAAATTCAAATTCTATTTTTCAAATTTCCAAACTCTGTTTTCAAAATTCAAATTCTGATTTTAATATTATTTCAAACTACTTTTAAATGATTTCAAATTATTATGATTTCTAGTATATATTTGTAGTTTTTGTGAACATTAAGCGCAAAATATATTACTCTTCCAGAAATTACAATGAGAACTTACTCCCAATACATAACCAGTTTACTTAAAAGAAGCACCTCGCCAACCCTCAAAACATACAACAAAAAAACTCTCAATATCTCAAAACAAAATTTACAAAACACTGAGATTACGAGCATGAAAACCTTAATCACCACATGAACTCCCTATCATCAACAAAAGACAAGAGCTTTTTACTTGAAAAACATGCATGATAGACTGAGCATAAAACAAAGAATCGGTACATACGATACTACCATTGATACAACATACATTTTCAGCTTCAGCCTCATGAAATCTAATTCCTCAACAAATGATATCAGTAAAACCTGATGCAGTTCAAAATAACAACAAAACTGAAATGATTAACCAACCAACTGATAGTAAATCACTAATATAAACCCCATAAGCCCTTATTTAAGTAAGGAATGGATCAAACAAGGGTGATGGATTATGCCTGGTGTGCCTTTTCATAGATTGACTACCAGTAAGTATCACATCCTTTGGTCTGAAGTCTTGCCCCTCGTCTAAGTCATCCCATAATTTACCCTTTAATCTATTGGTCTTTGGTTTAGACGAAGAGAGGATATAACTAGTTGGAAAAGCAGATGATAATGCCAAAGTAGTATTAATGTCTGGAAATGTCAAACCTGCACCTGAAACAGGTGGTAGTTTAATATTGGAGGGTGTCTTCAAGTGTGCATAAGGAGAAGACTTTGAAAGTGAAGTTGAAGACATGCTTGAGCTTATAGAGTTACTTGCAGATGAAGGAGCATTGGAGATAAAAGTTGATGCGCAAGACATGGCAGCTAATGAAGAAGAACTAGTAATGAGAGCAATATTGACCATAGAAGAAGAACTAGTTGACATAGATGAACTAGATGACATGCCAAGAAACCCAGTAGACGGCATAGATGATCTAGTTAACATTAATGAACTAGAAAACATGGATGAACCAGATGAGACATTGTTACCAAACCTAGAAGCATTTACCTCAACAGATTCATGAGTATCTTTCAAAAACTCACTTGCATCATCAAATAAATTCCTAAGCAAGGACTCATCCGTGTGATCATCAATTTTTGCATTGTCCACATTATCACTTATCTCTAAGTTTTATAATAATATGTTTATAATATATATAGTTTTAAATCATATAACTTTATAAATATGTTTATATTATATATCACTATGTTTTTATATGTTATAAACTTCATTTAAACACTAGTTTTTATTTCAGGAATTTTCAGAATATATAAAAACTTGAAAAATGGTTTAAAAAATCAAATTCAACATACGTATGTTGACATACCCATTTTGACATTTCGACACATAACTATCATATTTTTAATTTTCAAAGGAAGTGTCTTTTCACTATTTGAAATATTTCAGAAACGTTGCAACCTTTGGGACACTACAAAAGGGGCTGGTTTCGAATTTTTTAATCACTCTTTCTTCTGCTTCTTCACCCCTTTACTTACCACCATTAAAATACATAAATTTCTTGATTTCTACACTTATACTTGTCGATTTCAACAAAATTTATATCATTCTTCTTCTCTTCTCGGTCTTTATTAACTACTCGTTGTTGAAGTGCCATCGAAGAGTTCTATGGCTATTGCAATCATCTGGGAATTGTTTGTGAAAGGGTGTGTTCCTTGTAGCCCTAAAATCAAGGAAAGGGAGCGATGTTAAACATGTAGCTGTGGAAACACAGGTGGTGGAATCAATATTAACCTTGTAGCCATGAAATCAAGGGCGTTGTACTTGGATATTGATAAAAATAAAACTCGGCGAAATCCAGTATTGTGTGAGACAGGACGTAGGAGTAATCCGAAACCAGTATAAAATCTGGTGTGCTCTTTCCTTTTCTTCATTTTAATTTACTTATTTCTGTGTCTACGATTGTTTTTGTGTTTGTGATCATTTCTGATGTGATAGTCATTATGTGATTCATATAGTAATTTAAGTTAGTTTAAGATTTCTATAAATTCCTCATAAACACTATTCACCCCCTATAGTGTTAGTTCTGCCTTTAGATCTGCATTCCACATCCTTAACAATTGGTATCAGAGCATAGGTTTTCAAAATTTCATAATCTGAATTTTGGAAAGATTAAATGGCAACCAACACAAGTAATAACAGTTCTTTTGTAGAGGGTCAGTCCACTATTAGACCACCACTATTTAATGGCAGTAATTTTTTTTACTGGGCATGTAGAATGAAAATATATTTACAATCAATAGCAACAAATGGTTCCGAATTAAGTAGTGAGATCGATGAAGAAATTGCTTTAATGACAAGGAATTTCAGAAAATTTCTAAGATATAAAAGGAGAAATAATTTCAAAGAAATAATCAAGGAAGTTTGGGGAGAAATGATGAGAGATGTTATAACTGCAACAAACCAGGTCATATAAATGGAATATACCCATATCCAGATAAATCAAATCAATAAAAAAAATATTAATTCGTCAAACAAAAGAAATAGAGCATATGCAGCGACATTAGACAATTCTGATTCATCATCTAGTGATGAAGAGTCAAAAACCGGAAACTAGCAATTCAAAATTCAGAATATGTCAAAGAAATGGATCTGAAAACAGATACACCGTAATTAATTTTTAATTCTTTTGGTTGATATGGAAGAATGGATGTTTTGTTTGTTTGCCTTGTTTGAATTTGAAATTTAAAATCTAAAATTCAAATTTGAAATTTAAAATTCAAATTTGAAATTTGAATTTTGAACTTCATAATAATAATATAATATAATAAATATTAATTAATTTTTTAATGATTGTTAGGATTAATATTATTTTGAGAAATGATAAATCTAAAATATAAAATGTTAATATAATAAAACAAATTCAAATAAAAACTTGTCTTTTCAAAATACACCTATATGTCGACATACTCAAACAAAATTGTTGATATATATGCCAGTAAATGAAATTCAAAATTTGAATTTCAAAAGTTTGAACTTTCAAACTTCCCTCCAACTCCCAAGGTTCGAAAAGGTGTCCTTAATTTCAGAAAAGTTGTACCCATTCGATCTCTATTTATTTATCTATTCAATCCTGTTCTGTCTACCTCTCATTCAAAATTCAAACAACATTCTTCACATCTATACTCTTCGAAACAACTCTTTAATGGCTTCCTCTAGCGAAACAAAAACTATGAGATTGACCAAAACTCTGAAAGGTCATCTCTACAATGATAGAGAAGCTATTGAAGGCTATGTTGACTATATGGAAAACGGAAAAGTCAACATGGAGCCTACGCTATGTTTGAACATTTTCCCTCTTATGATCTTTGTTCTCTTTCCAATCAAAATGAAGTTCTAAGCCTGGTTGGTGCTCGGGATAAAAATGAAGTATGTTACCGAATCTCGTCAAAATGTTTTATGCAAATTTGAATCGTGGCTTTTACGAAGGAGATGAGAATCAAGTATGAAATAACGTAAAAGGCACTCAAATCATTTTGGATTATGAAATTTTGAGTAATATTTTAAATTGTAAGTGTGTGGGCTCGGATTTTCCAGAATTCAAAATTGATGAAACGGATTTGGAAACTTATCATCACATTTTTGAAAGCGACAAAAACATGGATTTTAAAAATTGCCTTTTTGCCCAAAAGCAAGAATCGTCAACCTCCTCCTTTAACATACTCTCACACCTCATTCCAGAAATTTCAATAACCCTACCCTTAATTTCCAAAATGCCCTCTTTGTTATTTTTGGTATTTACGATATAAATTGGGCCGATGTGATTTTAAAAGAATTTAATCCCAAAGAGATGTCTACCAAGGAAAATACTCTTTATCATGGAGTTTATCTTACTCATATTTTTAAGTATTTTAGAGTGGATCTCAAAGGAGAATAATTTGTATTAAGAAAGGTGTTTAATTTGGCAAATACAAATCTTATGCAAATTCCAATTGTTTTAAAGCCTTATGAAACATTTCAGGATAAACAAGCAAGAATGAAACAAGAGGAAAATCCAATGGAAATTGACGAAGAAGAAGATTCCACTTTAGAAAGTGTAGAATTCCCTACAAACACTAGAACCATAACCAAAGAAACACTTGTTCAAAACCAAGTTAAATTAGCCAAGATACAAAAAAAGTTCATGAAGACTCTAACCAAAATGTCTAAGTTCATTAGCAAAATAGGAAGAAAACTTAGAATATCATCTTCCTCCTCATCATCTGCTGAAATCTAAGCTTATCTAGTGTAATGTACCGGATTTTTTAGCGATTTAATAATTAATTTATTTAATTATTTTAATATATTGGTTCGATAATTTAAACGGTTTGAATTCTAATTTTTTGAATATTTAATTAAAATAATAATGGGATAATAAAATTTAATTTCAAATGGTCGAAAATAAGTTGAATTCACAATAGTGTGTGAATTAGATAATATATGAGATTTAATTTAGTTTAGAATTTGATTTATATAAATGAATACATTTATATACGACAGTTGAACGTATTAATTATAATACAAATTATAATCGAGCTCGAACTATCACGGTAGTTCGTAATAGTTCGATTTGAACTTCAATTGAATATACAAAATCCGTTTTAAGTCAGAATTACGTGAAACAAGAAATGTTCGAATCTATTGAGCTATATTTTTCTAATAAAAGTGAAAAATAGAGATTTCGTGTTATAGATTATGAGTTATGTCCAAATAAAATTTTCAGAAAGTCGCTATGTGATCGTTTATAAACCATAACCATGTATTTAATTATAATTAAATATTGGTTTCGAATTTGGATAAGATATTTAAGACCTACTTATAATTTAATTTATACAATTTTCCTGTAATCTTTATTTTGGAAAATAAGCAACTTTTTGTTTAACGTATTTTGCACCCTAAATCAGCATTTTTGGGGTTTCACAAAATGAACTAACTTGTCTATATTATTATATTTCTGGGATCATAGCGCACCGCTCGACATTGCGATATTTTTATTTTTGTCTGTAATAATCAGTATATAAGTGAAATGCTATGCAACCGGTACCGCTTAAAACTAAAAGAATGTTGACCGACTTTAGTCGCGTTAAATCAACTACTAAGTTGAACTTCCGGTTTCTAAAATTTAAAACACATATATCTTGTAGATATGTAAAATGAAAAGATGTCATATTTTGTCTGTTTTAATCTGGAATTCTTATGTAACATATAGCGTACTTCACCATGCCTTTATAGCTTTCACTCAGCAACCCCAAGTTATCTTCTTTTAAGTGCCTAACATAACATGATATCACCATGTTAACTTCTTTTAAGTTATCTTCATTACGAAGTAAGCATCTCCACACACCATGTGATAACTTACACTCAGCAACCCCTTTTCAAAAAAGTTATGTGAGTTCTTGTCCTACCCTAAATCTGAAAGCTGGCCTATTCTATAGCCTACCTCCCTCTATTCCTTAAACCCCAAGTTTTCACTTCTATAAATATACATAATCGCAGCAGCTTCTCTCTTCTTTTGCTACAGGAAGGCTTGAAGCTTCAAACCGAATTCTAATGGCATTATAAAATCAAACAAAATTTCGATCGTGTACAATACAATATAAAACAATATATATAAGTTTATACGGAAACTCTAGCTCACTTCTATATTTTTCTTTGGGATCAATCAAGTATTGTTGTGCATTTAGTGAGCTAGGGTACGAAGTTATGCTGAAGTGTGGTCGCTAGTTTACGGATCTAAGGTCAGATCAGTGGTAAGTGGGGGCAAGAAGCACCTTCCGTGCATTTTGGGTGGAATGCGAGGTGGAGAAGCCAGCGAAGTAGGCACGTGAAGAGCTGTAGATCCGTGGTCTTCATGTTCGAAACTAAGGGATGACAGCGGTGAAGTGCACCATTCATGGGTATGGGTTTCAATGCAAACCATAAGGGAAGTTCGAGGGCTTTGTTTTGATGTCAGGAAGCAGGAAGGTTGGACCAAGTATAGCATGATATGGGGGAGTTAATGATATTGTGAGCATGCGTTATGGTGTGGAGGAGGAGATGGCCATTTGTAAGAGTGGCGGGTGGTTTTATTGATGGAAGAAATAGCTACAGTAGTAGCATGGAGGGTGTATGGTGGAGGGTATGTAACACCCTGTAATTTTAACAACACTAAAGATGACAAATTAAATAATAATTAATTTAATATTCAGAATTAAGGGAAATAGATGCCATTGCGTCTGTCTCGAAATTCTGGTCAAGATAGACATTTGGTTTGCGTAAAACAGACATCGTAAGAAGAAGTTATGAAGGTTTGAATTTTGTATACTCGCAAGAGAATACAATGTTTATATATATATATATATATATATATATATATATATATATATATATATATATATATATATATAGTGTCCAGGAATTCAAAAATTAGGTCCAGAAGTTCAAAATTGTTCAAATCATGAAAATCTGGGTGAGCGGGAAAATTCCCACCTACGGGAGTCGACCCCTCAAGGAGGGTTGACCCCTTAGGGCAGACGTGATAGTTTGGGTTTGGGGGATGGCGGCTATAAATATGGCTCCATTTCTCTTATTTTCTACACTGAAAAATAATGGAGGACTAGATGTTGTCGGTGCCCAAACTGAATCAAACCTTTTCCTTCTTCTGCAATCAAGTTAATTAAGTTATTGAAGTGTAGATCCGTGATTCAACCTCTGCTATTCTCCTTCTATTTTCTAGATCCAAACACTGTGAGTTTAATTTACTTTTAGATTTAAATAATTAACAAGTAAAACATGATATGACTGTAATTTGGATCTATGCCTGTGACTGCTTGAATCATATCAGATCTGTAATAACTTGTGAATCCATGATTTTCAGACATAACTATGACTTGGATATTAGTCTTTATCATGTCAGATCTACCTTTGATTATAGATCTAATTCACTATATATATCACCTTGTACCTATCATGTTTGGGGTGAGATCATATCTTTTGTTCATTGGACATCTAAATTATTGTTTAGATCTGATCATGCCTGTCCCTATTATGTTAGAATCATTTCTATTTTCACTTGTTCATTAGATCTGTTCCTATATGCCTATTGTCATTATGACACTATATGTTTATGCCTATTTCTGGCATTATATGTCAATTTTGCTAGTATGATCATTTCTGTCCTTTTTCCCTCTTTCTTTTCCTTTTTATTTTTATAGCAAGGCGACCTTCGAGCCTAGGCATGCCGCTGAAATATGCGATCGCGTAAAATTGGGAACGAGGGGAAAACGTTAGAATTGGGGCGTAACTTGAATTGGGAAATTTAATGTGAATCAAATAGGCGAATATGGAATTTGGGCATGTGAATATGGAATTTGGACATAACTTGAAATTGATTAAAATCCTAAAATTTGGGGCATATGGTTCATTATGAACATAACTTAGGAAAGGGGCATAGAAACCTATAATGACATAGGTATAATTGATTAATAATGGAAATGCCTAGAATTATAATAACTGAAATTGTAATCGTGCTTAGCCACGAGATTAGATTACACTTGAAATGGAAGTCTGCCCGTAACTGTCCAATATAACTGACGACCACAAGTGGTGAATCAAATGTGAGGGGGTCTAAGTACATAAACACGAGATGTGCTAAGAAACGAGTTTAAGCCCGACTTATGGAAGAATTCTGCCCGGAACCGCCCGGGACATCCAACATCCATAAGTTTTAGACTTAATGTGGGAGGTCTAGCACATTACAACCATGAACGGATAAAGAGTAATGAATTAGAGTAAATAGGGAATGATAGTAACCTATTATAATTAATTACTTTAATAAGAATGTTATATAATAGGTAGGCTTGTCCTAAGGACAAGTCGGAATTATAAGATAGGTTATAATAAAGGGAAAGAAAGCCTATTAATTAACCTTAGTTAAGAAAACTAAGTTAATAAGTAAACAACGTCAAGTTGTAGTGATACGTTTAACAGAAAACAGGTGTACTGAGATGAAGTACACTTAATTACATATTAAGTAAAACATGTTATTTGGAGTCACATAATGAATATTAAAGAGGGATTGATTACGATCTACGGGTAAAAGATTGTAAATCACTTTTGTTAATTACAATCTAAAGAATAATATGTGATGAGGCTTATTAATAAACTTAAATGAAGTAAGTTATATTTATATGAAATCAATAAGCAAGTGGAACTTGGCAACTTGAAAAGAAGTCAATGCGAATAGGAATAATTTGTTAATCTGTAATACTTAACCCGTTTGAATCCTTAGGGATTGTATGAACATGTTAATTTGAATAGGGGTTAAGTAAGCTTGGTTGAAAAAATGGGTGGGTTAACTATATCCGGGATGAGTGGGTAATTTATATATATATATATATATATATATTGGCCCACAAACTTAACTTATTCGGGTTATGTAATTGAGCTTACATCATCTTGTTTGTGGGACCCGTTTCAGTCAGTAACCCATATAACATTATTAAATGAGTACTCCGCCCTAGGTCGAAGTCGGGGCACACTTACTGGGCTGATTGGAAGAGATCCAAACATGGAGAATGGTGTGGGCAGCGCAAACCGACCGGGCCATGTGCGTGCATGGTCAGGGCAGAAGGGGATAATACCACCATGAAACATGTAGATATGGTTGTGCACATCATGAAGACGAAGGGTTGCCACTTTAGGAAGCGATACCTCCTACTATGGGGTCGGTATAGGATATCTACGTGGATTAAGGAGCCGATCGATTAGGGTAGTAGTTAGTGTACATCTAGACTTTGGTAAAGTTTAGGAGCATGTTAGGTTGGGATGCCTGTTGATTATATGGGGTTAAAACCTCTTACCAGAAATACACCTAAGTCTACCAGCTTATACATGTTGGGGATCATCTCATTCTGGTTATACTAGTATTAGTGTAGAGAACTCATTAGAGAAGTGACATATACTCTATCATGTTTACCTTGTCGTACCTGCCTTTTGTGATATTATCTTTCTTATCCACTTTATATGCCTGTCATGATACTTTTACTTATTTACTTACTAAAAGTAACTGGACATACCAGACTTTATGTCTGACCCTTTTTGTTTCCTCTTCTTTCTTTCGTTCCCCAAGGTTCTCAGGGCGGGAATACTCAAGCTTGACCAGGATTCTGCTGTCATTTATCTAGAGCTGCTTAGATGTGTTGCTCAAGCTCCTATCTTTTCTACTATGGCTATACTTTTATTTGGGGATTATGCTTCTTTTATTTTGTACTCTGATGTTTTAGTTTCAAGACAGAAGTTTTTATGATGTACTGGTTTTATGTAATTCAGACATATGATGTTTTGAACCACGATGCTTTATGATTAATAAAGTTAGTTTTTATTCTGCTGCTATTTTTATATCTTTCTTGTAATGTTTTTGTTTTTGTTTACATATGATGCTTCATGAAACTTAATGCACTCTCTTAATGAGTGACATTAACGGTCGTGGGGTGTCACACTTGGTATCAGAGCTGAAAGTTACCAAATTAGATAGACGTTTTGAAAATTATTTTCAAAAAGGTTTTAAAAGAAAGCATTTTCAAAAGAAAAAGTCTGTTTTGAAAAACATATTCCCCAAAGCCATAGGAAATACCTTTCGATTCTTCGTTTGAATCCCTTCTTCCTTTTCGTTTTAGCATGTCTGGGGAACCGAATATTTCTGAGGGCGTTCAAGTACCGGATTAGTTCCGTAGGTATCTTAAGGCTACGACACCAACCGGGAGCTAAGGAGACGTCCCTCCCCCAGCTGCAATCGTTGTTCCTCCACCTTCACGAGTAGATGATTTCTCTAAAAAGAAAGAAGCTAGGGTTGAGGAAACACAAAACAATAAAGTATGGCCCAAGGATGGATAACAACAACAGTAAAAGGCGGAAAGAACAGCAAAGCTAAGGATAAGAGGAAGTGTTAAAGTTGTAGACGTGGGGGTCACTTGGTAAAAGACTGTAAAAGAAGGAAGAATGCTTGCTTCAGTTGTGGAGAAGTCGGACACTTTGCTAAGGAGTGCCCAAAGAGGCAAGGACAGGACTAAAGGGCAGGATCCTGTGGAGGGCAGGTGTATGCTCTAGTGGCCATCATTCCGGATAGAGGTAAGAAATTTTTTGTTGAAGTTTTGATTTCTCTTTCCAATCAACCTATTAGAACTCTTTTTGATTCTGGCGCTTCGCATTCTTTTATATCTGATTCTGTGGTTGAGTCTTTGCACCTTAGTACTAGTATGGTAGTGGATCCCGTTGTTGTCTTAAACCCCATTGGTGGTACGACTCATTTGTTTATGATTTGTCGGGGTTTGAGAATATCTGGGTTAAGCGTTGAGTTTGAGTGCAGCGCATATATGCTCGGTTTTATGGGCGATGGTTTGATTCTAGGATGGATTGGCTAACCACGTACAGTGCCATTCTCGATTGTGAGAGGAGGGTCGTTAGGCTTCTGACTGGTCATGGGAGGACCCTCGAGATTTCTTGTGACCCACAAGGGTCTATCATGCTTAGTTTCCTAAAGTCTCTTGATGCATTTATCAATGATCTCTGATCGGTACCAATAGTCCTTGAGTAGCCTAATGACTTTGATGAGGTTCGGGGTTTACCCCCAATGCGCGAAATCGACTTCTGCATATATTTGGTAGACAATGCAAAGCCAGCTGCATTGCCTGTGCGCCCTATGGCTCCAAGAGAAAGGAGGGAGCTTAGCAAACAAGTAGGGGAGCTTCTTGAAAAAGGGTTTATTAGGAGAAGCATATCTGAATGGGGTGCTCTAGTGGTAATCTCAACTAAGGCAGATGGTTCGCTTTGCTTATGTGTAGACTATAGAGAGATGAAAAAACTCACTAAAAAGAACAAGCACCCACTCTCGAGGATAGATGATTTGTTTGACCAGCTTGTTGATGACATCTTGATTTTCTCAAAAATGAGGAAGAACATGCATTACATTTAAGGGAGGTTTTGAAAACTCTCTCTGTGCATTAGCTTAATGCGAAATTCTCCAAATGTTATTTTTGGAGAAAAAAGAGAGAGTTCTAGGGCATGTGGTTTCTAAAGATGGGATAGCAATAGATCTCGCGAAGGTAGTTGCAGTTCAACATTAGCAGATCCCAAACACTGTAATGGAGGTGAGAAGTTTTCTTAGATTGGCAGGCTATTATAGGATGTTCATTAAGGACTTCGCAAAGATATCAACCTCATTCACCTGGCCGACAAAGAAGAATCTGACGTTCTCTTGGACATAGATTGTACTGATGCTTTCCAGTGATTGAAGAGAGTTCTGACAATAGCCCTAGTCTTGACTTTGCCTGATGGAAAAAAGTGCTCAAAGTATACACTGACGCATGTGATACAGGGCTTGGTACAATTTTGATGCAAGAGGGAAGGGTAGTATGCTATGGGGGTAGACATTTGAGAGTCCATAAGAAGAACTACCCTACCAATGTTTTGGAATTAGCTGCTATATTATTCACGCTTAAGACTTGGTGGTAGTATCTGGTCGGAGAGAGGTTTGAGTTATACTTGGACCATAAGTCGGACACGTATCTATTCTCATAGAAGGATCTCAAACTGAGACGGTGGAGTTATGACACCACACATCCGTTAATGTCACTCACTAAGTGAGTGCATTAAGTTTCATGAAGCGTTATAGGTAAACAGACACAAAATAATTACAAGACAGATATAAATAAGATAGTAGTGGAAATTTTTAAATTTTTATTTCAAACATAAACCATAATGCCGTGGTCCATAATATCATAAGTCACAAAAACCATTACAATAAAACAACTTCTGTCTTGCATCATCAGAGTACATAAGAATATGAAAAACGTAATTCACCAGTTAAAAGAGTTAAGCCATAATAAAGACAAGAACTTGAGCCATACTTTAGAAGTAGCTCCTAGCAAGGTGATATCTGAGTCATGGCTAAGCCTGAGTGTTTCCTCCCTGAGAACCTGAGGGGGAGGGGACGGAAGAAAGAAGGAGAAACAAAAGGGTCAGACATAAAGTTTGGCGAGTCTAGTTAGTTTTAGCCAGTAAATAAGTAAAAGTAACATGATAGGCATATAAAGTGGATAAAAGAGAGATCAGTACATAAATGGCAGGTGTGACAAGGTAAGCAAGATAAGGTGTATGTGCCTCACTAATGATTACTCTACACTATTACTAGTATAACTAAAATGAGATGATCCCTTCCACTATAAGTTGGTAGACTTAGGGAATACGTCCGAGCGTACCCTAACCACTACCTTAATCGATCGACTCCCAACCCCGTAGATATCCTGTGCTGGCCCTACGGTAGGAGGTATCACTTCCTAAAGTGGCAACCATTAAGGTGTGCATAACCATACCTACTGGTGTCATGGTTGTCTTATCCCCTTCAGCCAGGCTTATGCACACACATGGCCTGGTCGGTTTGCGCCGCCCACACCATCCGTCTCGTTTGGATCTCTTATAATCAATCGGTAAGCGTGCCCCTTCTCTGTCTAGTACAGAGTTCTTTATTTGATACCAACTCCGGGTTACTGACTGAAATGGGTCCTACATAATATGATACAAGCTCTCCCCTTTGTCCCGTATCCCTACTAGGTTTTTCACTAACTATGTATACCCTTAGGTGTATTTAATTACATAGCCCTATATCAGTTATGCTTAAAGGGTGTCTTTAATTACATAAATTTATTATATTTTGCACTGGTTATGTATACCACTAGTGTCTTTATTTACATAACATTATTGGGTTAAGTTCGTGGGCCTATATATAAATATTGCCCACCCACTCTAATTTACTTAACCCACCCACTACCCATCCAATTTTACCTATCCCTAACTTAAGTTCACAATCATACGACCCTTATGGATTAAATTAGGTTAACTAGTCTAATTCAATACCATGTCCAGTTATGGTTATAATGGGATAAACCTCCCACATTAGGCCTACAGCGTGTGGATACTGGATATGCCGGTCAGGTCCGGGCAGTCTTATTCCACAGTTGGGCCTAACGTCGTGTCTTAGCCCGATTCATATTTGCACACTTAGACCTCTCACATTAGGTTCAACATTAGTGGCTGCTGGATATGCCGGTCGGGTCCGGGCAGACTTCCGCCACTAATGCAACCTAAGCTCATGTCATAAGTGCAATTACAATTCCTAATTGTAATTACTAAATATTCCATTTTTATCCAAATCTACTTATGTCATTATAGGTGATTATTTCTATGTTTCCCCGTTTGAATTAAATGTTCAATTTGTATAAATATTACATAAATTATGCCAATTATAAATCCCTTTTCCCTGTTTCCTAACTAACATATTCACACATACTTTGGCAGCATCTAGGCTATAAAGCCGCCTAGCCATAACGATGAAAAGGGAATATGACAAAGGTGATAGTTTCAATATATCTTGGCATAAACTAGCATGATAACAAGGTGAATGGACATGTAATTAACATCATAAGAAGGTGGACATAAAACTGATGAACTTGTAGCAACTACGATGTCAAAGCTAGCATAATGAGATCTAAATTAACCATTTTAGGTGTCCAACTATTTAGATCTAGCATAATTAGGGTGACATAGTAACACATATAGATCTAAGTATGACTTCACATATCAAGTTTGCAACATATCTAGATTGATCACAATATGACAGGTGAAAAAGGGGATTTACATAAAGAACTGGATCTAGCAAATGTTACAACTGTCCACCTTAATAGATGTACATCCACCATGATATAGTTACAAGTCAAGATCCTCATAGGCTACATAATACAATAACCACAATTGTATTAGATCTAGGGAAATAGATCTATCATAACATAGTATAGGATATATTTACAACATATCCAATTTACAGTCTTTCACAATTTAATTTATTTATCTAAACCTAAAAGCAATCTAGAAACTCACAGCGTTAGGTTTAGAGAATTGAGAAAGAACGGATCTTGAATTCTGAATTTGATTTGCAAAGTATGTTGTTATAGAAAGCAGTCATGTCTCAGTTTGCACTCTGACAGCATATGGCTCCCATAGTTTTCAATTAAGAAATAGGAGAATTGAGCACATATTTATAGCTGCAGAACCCTCTGAAACCGACTGCCACCTCAGCCCTAGAGGTGTCGACACCCCTGTGGGTGGCTCGACTCATAGGTCGACACCCCTTAAGGGGGGTCGACCCCTAGGTCGACACCCCTCTAGGGGGGTCGACCACCTAGAGCGGGAATTTTGCTGCTCTGCCGAATTTTTCGAAATTGAATCGTTCTAGATAAAATTCTGACTCATCTCTGACTCACACACACAAACATATATATATATATATATATATTTTTTCTACGTGTATACAAACTTAAAACCCTCATAACTTCCTCATACGATGTCCGTTTTACGCAAACCAAGTGTCTATCTTCACCAGAATTTCGAGACGAACGCAATGGTGTGGTCCATTTCCTATAATTCTGTATATTAAATTAATTATTATTTAATTTACCCTCTTTTAGTGTCGGTACAAATTTAGGGTGTTACATTCCCCCCTACTCAAAGGATTTCGTCCCGAAATCTCTAAGTTGAGAAGAATGCATATCCTACCATCCATCATCCATCTACTCATCCACCAACCACTGGCTTTCATTGTCCTTAAAGATTTCTAATGCTTATATAAATATATGCGAGGGTGTGTGTATATGTCTCTACACTAATGCGAAGATCAGGCGGTCTACTAATTCAGTTGACCTCCTGAATGCAATGTATGTTAGTGCCATGAATCCAATATGTATGCAAATAAACCAATTATATCATATAAGTTCTATATGCGTGCACATTCATTCGTCCAAATGAAACATCCATATGCTAACTCGTCCATTTCCATCCATAAAAGAAAAGAAAATGCACACACATCGATATGCAGTATGAGAGTGATTGAGCTGATCTTAGTGCCTAATGTGTGTGTGTATGCGTCCACAGGCAACCACCAGCAAACACTTGCATCCATCAATCATAACATGTTTCAAACACATGTTTACATCCATAGGATTCCTATCTAAAGGTTGAAAATACTATGGGTAAGATACACTCTATTGACAGAAACAAGCATTGATAGAACTTAGGAAAAGGAGTTAAGAACATACCCTCAAAAAGATAAGGGTAAGAAGCACGAATCTTTTCTTCGGTCTCCCAAGTCGCATCTTCTGGGTTATCTCCCCATTGAACCTTTTGCAACTTGATCTCCTTATTGCACAACTTTTTAACTTCTGACCCAAGAATATGGATAGGGACTCGTCTGACTGTCGCCTCCCATTCCACTTCGACTTCTTCCAACATACTCGGCTCAACAACTTCTGCGGTGTCATGCAGCCACTTTCGCAGATGAGAGATGTGGAAAACGTCATGAACATCGAATAGACTTTCTGGGAGCTTTACTCGGTAGGCCATTTGGCCAATCCACTCGGTTATGGGAAATGGTCCTACAAACCTTGGTGCCAACTTCCCTACTGATTCAAAGCGAACCACATTCCTTAAAGGCGATACTTTGGTTAAAAAATCAAGTCTCCCACTTCGAATTCGATGTCAGTCCTTCTCTTGTCTGCATAGGACTTATGTCTATCTTGAGCTGTCTTCATCCGCCGTCGAATAAGGTCAATCTTTTCGGACGTTTCCCTAACCATATCTAGTCCAAGTAATAATCTTTCTGTATATTCCCACCAACAAGTTGGCGATCTACAGGGTCGCCTGTACAAGGCTTCGAAGGGTCCCATGCCGATGCTAGCTTGATAACTGTTATTATAGGAAAACTATACTAAAGGAAGATGTTTTTCCCAAGTCCCTCCGAGGTCTAGGATACACAGTCTTAGAAGATCTTCAAGAATTCTGTTCACCCTCTCCGTCTACCCGTTAGTTTGAGGATGATAAGCGGTGCTCAAACAAAGCTGTGCACCTAATGCTTCTTGCAAGCTCCTCCAAAATTCGCTGGTAAAGAGGGGGTCACGATCACTCACGATGCTGGAAGGTACTCCATGAAGACGAACTATCTCACGAACATATATTGTTGCTAACCATGATGCCGTCCTTTTACTCTTAACTGGAATAAAGTGAGCGCTCTTAGTGAGTCTATCCACTACTACCCAAATACTGGTGTTACCTTTCTTCGATCTAGGAAAACCATTTATGAAATCCATAGAGACGCTCTCCCATTTCCACTACGGAACCTCCAACGGATGAAGTAATCCACCGGGCTTTTTTTGCTCAGCTTTGACTTGCTGGCAAACTAAACATTGAGAAACAAATTTGGCCACATTTTTCTTCATCCCAGCCCAAAAGAAAACCCTCTTCTTGACCCTGTACATCTTATCACCGCCTGGATGAATGGTCATCTTAGAATGGTGGATTTCTTCTAGGACTACCTTTATCAAGCTTCCAGTTTGGGGAACACAAAGCCTTCCATCTCGTCGCAACCACCCCTTTTTATCTATGGCATATCTACTGAGGTGACTAGAAGTCTCCCCTCTTCTGAGCTTATCCATGATATCTAGAATCTGTGGGTCACCTTGTTGTGAAGCTCCTATCTGATTCATAAGAGTTGGTTGTATCTCCAAGGATGCAAACAAATCAGGCAGAACCTCGATGGAGGGTCTAAAATCAAAAGCTGATATGAACTCTAAATTCTTTCTTTCCACAAACAGAGGACTCAAGGCCACTCTCTGCCTACTTAGTGCATCTGCCACCACATTTCCCTTTCCAAGGGTATAATAAATCTCAAAATCATATGAAGCTAAGAACTCCATCCACCGTTGTTGCCTCAAGTTGATATCCTTCTGTGAGAATAGATACTTGAGAGAATTATGATCGGCGTATAACTCGAACTTTTATCCAAGTAAATAATGATGCCACATCTTTAATGTGAATACTATGGCAGCTATCTCTAGATCATGGATGGGTAGTTCTTCTCATGAACTCTCAACTGTCTACCCCCATAACATATTACTTTCCCTTCTTGCATCAGAACCGCACCAAGCCCTGTACCGCACGCATCAGTGTAAACAGTAAACACTTTACTTCCATCAGGCAAGGTCAAGACTGGGGCTGTTGTCAGTGCCCTCTTTAGTTGTTGGAAAGCCACGTCACAGTCTATGACCCATGAAAATGCCAAATTCTTCTTTGTCAACCTGGTGAGAGGGGCTGATATCTTCACGAGTCCTAGATGAATTTCCTATAATAACTTGCCAACCCAAGAAAGCTTCTCACCTCAGTTGCATTTTTAGGAATCTGCCAATCTTGCACTGCAACCACCTTCGCGGGATCTACAGCTATCCCTTCTTTGGAGACTACATACCCCAAGAACCTCACCTCCTTTCTCCAAAAATGGCATTTGGAGAACTTTGCCTTTAGCTGATGGTCATGAAGAATTTTTAAAACTTCTCCCAAATGCGGAGCATGCTCTTTTTCACTCTTGGAGAAGATCAAAATAACATCAACAAAGACTACGACAAATTTGTTTAGGAACTCCCGAAACACCCTACTCATTAAATCAACAAAATAGGCGGGTGCATTTGTCAACCCAAAAGGCAAAACTAGCCATTCACAGAAACTGCTCGGAGTTCTAAAAGGAGTCTTATCTATGTTGTCCTCAGCCACCCTCGACTGATGGAACCCTGTAGCCAAATCCAACTGAGAAAATACCGAGGCACTAACAAGTTGATCAAATAAATCACCAATCCTCGGAAGTGGGTGCCTATTCTTTTTGGTGAGCTTATTCAATTCTATATAGTCAACACACAAATGAAGTGAACCATCACTTTAGTTGAGAACACTACTGGAGCACCCCATTCAGATATGCTTCGTCTGATAAACCCGTTCTCAAGCAGCTCCCCTACTTGCTTACTCAGCTCCCTCCTTTCCCTTGGAGCCATGTGGCGCACTGGTAATGCAACTGGCTTTGCATTGTCTACCAGATATATGCGGAAGTCAATCTCGCGCCTTGGAGGTAAACCCCGTACCTTATCAAAATCATCGAAATAACCTCGAACCACTGGAACAAATTGAAAATTGCATCTAGAGACTCTAGGAAGCTAAGCATAAAAGACCCTAGATGTCACAAGAAACTTCGAGGGTCTTCCCATGACAAGTCAGGAGTCTAACAACCCTCCTGTCACAATCTAGAATGGCCCCATACGTGGTAAGCCAATCCATTCCTAGAATCAACCCGTATCCCATAAACCCGAGCACATACACATTGCATTCAATCTCGATGCCTAAAACAGATATTTTAAAACCCCAACAAATCATCGATAAATGAGATGAACCACTAATGGGGTTTGAAACAACTATGGGATCGACTGACGTACTAGTAATTAAGTGCATAGATTCAGCCATAGAACTAGATATAAACGAGTGTAAAGCACCAGAATCAAAAAGAGTTCTAACTGGATGGTTTGAAAGAGAAACTAAACTTTCTACGGAAATTTTTCTACCTCTTTCAGGAGCACTGATCGCGAGAGCATGCAACTGCCCTCCAGAAGTCCCTACTCTTTGACCTTGTCCCTGCGATACCTATTTCTTCGGGCACTCTTTAGAGAAGTGTCCGATCTCTCTGCAATTAAAGCAATTGTCGTTCCTTCTCTTACAATCTTTGATCAAGTGACCCTCCTTTCCACAATTGTGACATTTTCTCTTATCCTTGCCTTTGTCATATTTCCCTCCTTTCTTCTACTATTGCTGCTGTGGTTGCTGCCCCTTCTTGGGCCATACCTTCCTATTCTGCGATGTCCCATCGGCCTTTGCTTTCTTCTTCTCTCCTTTGTCCTCCTCATGCATTAGGGCCATATCAACAAGCTTTTCAAAAGTGGCCCCCATTAGAATATGGGACATGGCTAAACCATGCAGAGGCTCATTCAGCCCTTTAGAAAACCACAAAGCCTTTTTGTGCGGTGTTTCCACCAACTCTAACCCGAACCTTGCCAGCTGGTTGAACTTGTTCACATACTCCTCCACTGTCAAATTTCCTTGTTTGAGTGCTAAGAACCTCTCCATATGTATGCTTCTCTCAGCTTAGGAAAGTAATTTCATTTCGAACCTCTATCTAAAATCTTCCTAAGTTTCCACCGGACGTCCAGCTTGGGTGATTTCCCACCAAATGAGGCTTCGTCCTTTAACAACCAAGCAGCTAACTGGAGCTTTCTTCGGCCCTCCACTTCAAAGATTATGAACAAGTCCTCGGTCACCTTGAGCCATTTCCTAGCTTCTACGAATGTCTCATTCCCATGGAACGACCTTCCTCCGATAGCTTGGAAGTATTTGCAGATCTTGGCAAAGTCGTCAGCACTTGGAGGGGAAGGAGGAGGAGGAATGACTGGTGCAGCTGGGCGAGGAACGTCTCTTTGACCTTCGGCCGACTCTGTGGCCTCCAAATACTTATGAAATCATCCGGGTATTGTGACATCCTCTGAGATATTAGGGATGTTTTGTTCCCCAGACATGCTGGAAAAGGTAGAAATTTAGATAAAGGACAGAAGGATAATACATATGGCTTTTTGGGGGATGTTTTTCAAAATAGACTTTTCTTTTGAAAATACTTTCTTTTAGAACCCCTTTGAAAATAATTTCCAAAAACTTTTATCTAATCTGGTAACCTTGCTCTGATACAAAGTGTGACACCCCACGTCCGTTAATGTCACTCACTAAGGGAATGCATTAAGTTTCGTGAAGCGTTATAGGTAAACAGACATAGAATAATTACAAGACAAATATATAAGATAGTAGCGAAAATTTTTAAATTTTTATTTCAAACATAAACCATAATGTCGTGGTCCATAATATCATAAGCCACAAAAACCATTACAATAAAACAACTTTTGTCTTGCATCATCAGATTACATAAGAATATGAAAAACATAATTCCCCAGTTAAAAGAGTTAAGCCATAGTAAAGACAAGAACTTGAGCCATACTTCAGAAGTAGCTCCTAGCAAGGTGATATCTTAGTCCGGGCTAGGCCTGAGTGTTTCCTCGCTGAGAACCTGAGGGGGGAGGACAGAAGAAAGGAGAAACAAAAGGGTCAAACATAAAGTCTAGCGAGTCCAGTTACTTTTAGCTAGTAAATAAATAAAAGTAACATGATAGGCATATAAAGTGGATAAAAGGGAGATCACTACATAAATGGTAGGTGTGACAAGGTAAGCAAGATAAGGTCTATGTGCCTCACTAATGATTACTCTGCACTATTACTAGTATAACTAAAATGAGATGATCCCTTCCACTATAAGTTGGTAGACTTAGGGCATATGTCTGAGTGTACCCTAACCACTACCCAGATCGATCAGCTCCCTGCCCCGTAGATATCCTGTGCTGGCCCCATAGTAGGAGGTATCACTTCCTAAAGTGGCAACCATTAAGGCATGCACAACCATACCTACTGGTGTCACCGTCATCTTATCCCCTTCTGCTCGGCTCATGCGCGCACATGGCCCGATCAGTTTGCACCGCCCACACCATTCGTCTTGTTTGGATCTTTTATAATCAATCAGTAAGTGTGCCCCTTCTCCGCCTAGTATGGAGTTCTTTATTTGATACCAGCTCTAGGTTAATGACTGAAATGGGTCCCACATAATATGATACAAGCTCTCCCCTTTGTCTTGTATCCCCATTAGGTTTTTCACTAACTATGTATACCCTTAGGTGTCTTTAATTACATAGCCCTATACCAGTTATGCTTACCCTAAAGGATGTCTTTAATTACATAACTTTATTATATTTTGCACCGGTTATGTATACCACTAATGTCTTTAATTACATAACCTTATTGGGTTAAGTTCGTGGGCCTATATGTAAATATTGCCCACCCTCTCTAATTTACTTAACCCATCAACTACCCGTCCAATTTTACTTAACCCTAACTTAAGTTCACAATCATACGACCCTTATGGATTAAATTAGGTTAAGTAGTCCAATTCAATACCATGTCCAATTATGGTTATAATGGGCTAGATCTCCCACATTAGGCCTACAACGTGTGGATACTGGATATGCCGGTCGGGTCCTGGCAAGTCTTATTCCACAGTTGGGCCTAACCTCGTGTCTTAGCATGATTCGTATTTGCGCACTTAGACCTCTCACATTAGGTTCAGCATTAGTGGCTGCTGGATATGCCGGTCGGGTCCGAGCAGACTTCCGCCACTAATGCAACCTAATCTCGTGTCATAAGTGCAATTACAATTCATAATTGTAATTATTAAATATTCCATTTTTATCCAAATCTACCTATGTCAATATAGGTGATTATTTCTATGTTTCCCCATTTGAATTAAATGCCCAATCTGTATTAATATTACATAAATTATGCCAATTGTAAATCCCATTTCCCTATTTCCTAACTAACGTATTCACCCGTATTTTGGCGGCATCTAGGCTATAAAGCAGCCTAGCCGTAACAATGAAAAGGGAATATGACAAAGGTGATATTTTCAACATATCTTGGCATAAACTAGGATGATAACAAGGTGAATGGACATGTAATTGACATCATAATAAGGTGGACATAAAACTGATGAACTTGTTGCAACTACGTTGTCAAAGTAAGCATAATGAGATCTAAATTAACCATTTTAGGAGTCCAACTATTTAGATCTAGCATAATTAGGGTGACATAGTAACATGTTTAGAACTAAAGATGACTTAACATGTCAGGTTTACAACATATCTAGACTGATCACAATATGACAGTTGAAAAAGGGGATTTACATAAAGAACTAAATCTAGCCAATGTTACAACTGTCCACTTTAATAGATGTACATCCACCACAATGTAGTTACAAGTCAAGATCCTCATAGGCAACATAATAGAATAACCACAATTGTATTAGATCTAGGGAAACAAATCTATCATAACATAGTATAGGATATAACACTTGCACATAATCATACTTTACAGCGTATCCAATTTATAGTCTTTCACTATTTACTTTTATTTATCTAAACCTAAAAGCAATCTAGAAACTCACAGCATTAGGTTTATAGAATTGAGAAAGAATGGATCTTGAATTCAGAATTTGTTTTGCAAAGTATGTTGTTGTAGAAAATGGTTCTATCTCAGTTTGCACTCCTGCAGCATATGCTCCCATAGTTTTCAATGAAGAAATAAGAGAATTGAGCACATATTTATAGCTGCAGAACCCTCTGAAACCAATTTGCACCTCATCCCTAGGGATGTCGACACCCCTGTGGGTGGGTCAACGCATAAGTCGACACCCCTTAAGGGAGGTCGACACCCCTCTAGGGGGGTCGATCCCCAAGAGCGGGAATTTTGCCGCTCTGCCGAATTTTTTGAATTTGAATTGTTCTGGATAAAATTCTGACTCATCTCTGACTCATGCGTATATATATAATTTTTCTGCGCGTATACAAACTTAAAATCCTTATAACTTCCTCATAGGTGTCCGTTTTACACAAACCAAATGTCTATCTTGACCAGAATTTCGAGACAGACGCAATGATGTAGTCCACTTCCTCTAATTCTGTATATTAAATTAATTATTATTTTATTAATCCTCTTTTAGTGTCAGTACCAATTTTGGGTGTTACAGGAGTTAGGCTTCTATTTGGGCTTGGACCTAAGACGATTAGAGACACTTCAAAAAAATATTGATTTTATCCAGGTGCACGATGATAGCTCAGGAAAAGACGAAGTCATATTTAGATAAAGAAAGAACCGATATCGAGTAGAGGTGCGGGACAGGGTTTCATCCAGATATCACCTCGAAAGGATGTGATTCATTTGGAACTGTAAGGAAACTAGCGCTAAAATTTGTAGTACCATTTCCCATAATGGAAAGAATTCAACTAGCTTACAAGGTAAAGCTACTAGAGAGATTAGCGGATGTTCATTTGCGAAATGATTGCATGGTACAGTAGAAGTAGTTGAGCCAAGTATGCTTAGGGAAGTAGAAGTGGAACGGGATGTAACAAGTAGACGGGTTCCTACCTGTATTCTTGGATCAAAATTTAAGAAGCCACTCAATAGAGAAGTCAAGTTGATAAAGTTTCAGTGGGTAGATAACCAAGAGGATGCAACTGGGGAGACCAAAGACAAGATTTTGCGCTTCATGCCCTTTTCTTTTCAAGGGAATGTTCTTAACTTCTCTTCCGAAAGCTTTTATTCTTGCATGTTTTTATCATTTGAGTATATCCTATCGATCGAATCTTCAACCCATAGGTAGGAATCCCATGGATGTAAACATGTTTTTGAGATATGTTATGTTTGATGGATGCAAGAGGATGCAAGTGTTTGCTAGTGGTTGCTCGTTGATGCATATACACACACGTTAGGCACTAGATCGACTCAATCACTCTCATACTGCATATGGATGTTTGTGCAGTTTTTTCTCTTCTTTTGATGGATGAAAATGGATGTATCTTCATATAGATATTGCATTTGGATGGATGATTGTGCACACATGTAGAACTTACATGTTATAATAGGATTGTTGCATACATGTTGGATTCATGGAACTAACATACATTGCATTAAGGTAGTCGACTGAATCAGTAGGCCGCCTGATCTTCACATTAGTATTAGGACATATACACACACCTTCACATATGTTCATATAAGCATTAGAAGTCTTTAAGGACAACGGATGCTTGTGGTTGGTGGATGAGTAGATGAATGATGGATAGTAGGATATACATTCTTCTTAACTTGGAGATTTCGGGGACGAAGTCCTTTGTGTAGGGGAGAATGTAACACCCCATAATTTTAACAACACTAAAGAGGACAAATTAAATAATAATTAATTTAATATTCAGATTAAGGTAAACGGACTGCGCCATTGCATCCGTCTCGAAATTCTGGTCAAGATAGACATTTGGTTTATGTAAAACGGACACCGTATGAAGAAGTTATGAAGGTTTGAAGTTTGTATACGCGCAAGAGAATATATATATATATATATATATATATATATATATATATATATGTTCATATATATATACACACACACACACACACAAAGGGTCTAGGAATTCAAAAATTAGGTCCAGAAGTTCAAAATCGTTCAAATCACGAAAATCTGGGTGAGCGGGAAAATTCCCGCCTAGGGGAGTCGACCCCTTAAGGGGGATGTCGACCCATGGGTCGACCCCCTGAGGGGGATTGACCCCCCTAAGGCAGACATGGCAGTTAGGGTTTGGGGGCTGGTGGCTATAAATATTGCTCCATTTCTCTTGTTTTCTACAATGAAAAATAATAGAGGACTAGATGTTGTCGGTGCCCAAACTAAATCAAACCTTTTCCTTCTTCTTCAATCAAGTTAATCAAGTTATTTAAGTGTAGATCTATGATTCAACCGCTGCAATTCTCCTTCTTTTTTCTAGATCCAAACACCGTGAGGTTAAGTTACTTTTAGATTTAAATAATTAAAAAGTGAAACATGATATGACAGTAATTTGGGTCTATGCTTATGACTGCTTGAATCATATCAGATTTGTAAAAACTTGTGAATCCATAATATTCTGACATAACTATGACTTGGATCTTAACCTTTATCATGTTAAATCTACCTTTGATTATAGATCTAATCCACTATTTAGATCACCTTGTACCTATCATGTTTGGAGTTAGATCAGATTCGTTGTTAGTTGGACATTTAAATTATTGTTTAGATCTCATCATGCTTGTCCCTATTATATTATAATCATTTCTATTATCACTTGTTCATTAGATCTATTCCTATATGCCAACTGTCATTATGCCACTATATGTTTATCCCTATTTCTGCCATTATATTTCAATTTTTCTAGTATGATCATTTCTGTCCTTTTTCCCTCTTTCTTTTCCTTTATATTTTTTTAGCCAGACTACCTTCGAGCCTAGGCAAGCTGCTGAAATATGCGATCGCGTTAAATTGGGAACGAGGAAAAAATGTTAGAATTGGGGTGTAACTTGAATTGGGAAATTTGGGCATAATGTGAATCAAATAGGCGAATATGGAATTTGGGATGTGAATATGGAATTGGGACATAACATGAAATTGATGAAAAATCTAAAATTTGGGGCATATGGTTCATTATGAATATAACTTAGGAAAGGGGCATAGAAACCTATAATGACATAGATATAATTGACTAATAATGGAAATGCCTAGAATTACAATAACTGAAATTGTAATCGTGCTTAGACACGAGGTTAGATTACACTTGTGGTGGAAGTCTGGACGGAACCGCTCGGCATAACCAACGACCACAAGTGGTGAATCTAATGTGAGGGGTCTAAGTGCATAAAGATGAGACGTTTTAAGACATGAGGTTAAGCCCGACTTATGGAAGAAGTCTGCCCGGAACCGCCCGGCACATCCAACATCCACAAGTTGTAGACTTAATATGGAAGGTCTAGCGCATTACAACCATGAATGGATAAATGGTAATGAATTGGAGTAAACAAGGAATAATAGCAACCTACTATAATTAATTACTTTAATAAGAATGTTATACAATAGGTAGGCTTGTCCCAGGGACAAGTGGAATTATAACATAGGTTATAATAAAAGGAAAGAAAGCTTATTAATAAACCTTAGTTAAGAAAACTAAGTTAATAAGTAAACAATGTCAAGTAGTAGTGATAAGTTTAATAGAAAACAGGTGAACTGAGATGAAGTATACTTAATTACATATTAAGTAAAACATGTTATTTGGAGTCAAACAATGAATATTAAAGAGGGATTGATTACGATCCAGGGGTAAAAGATTGTAGATCACTTTCGTTAATTACAATCTAAAGAATAACATGTGATGAGACTTATTAATAAACTTAAATGAATTAAGTTATATTTATATGAAATTAATAACCAAGTGGAACTTGGCAACTTGAAAAGAAGTCAATGCGAATAGGAATAACATGTTAATCTATAATCTTAACCCATTTGAATCCATAGGGATTGTATGAACATGTTAATTTGAATAGGGGTTAAGTAAGCATGGTTGAAACAGTTGGAGAGTTAAGTATATCTGGGATGGGTGGGTAATATATATATATATATATATATATTTATATATATATATATACCACAAACTTAACCTATTCAGGTTATGTAATTAAAGACACTGTTAGGTAAGCATAACTTGTGGAAAAACCTATTGGGGTTATGTAATTAAAGACACCGTTAGCTAAGCATAGCCTGTGGAAATCCTAGTGGGGATGCAAGAAAAAGGGGAGAGCTTGCATCATCTTGTGTGTGGGATCTGTTTCAGTTAATAACCCCTATAACGGTATCAATCGAGTACTCCTTCCTAGGTCGGAGTCGGGGCACGCTTACTGGGCTGATAGTAAGAGATCCAAACGTGGAGGACGGTGTGGGCGGCACAAACCGACCGGGCCATGTGCGTGCATAGTCCTGGCAGAATGGGATAAGACGACCGTAACACCTGTAGATATGGTTGTGCACATCATGAAGACGAAGGATTGCCACTTTAGGAAGTGATACCTCCTACTATGGGGCCGGTATCTATGCGGATTAGGGAGCCGATCGATTAGGGTAGTAGTTAAGGTACATCTAGACTCTGGTAAATTCTACGAGCCTGTTAGATTGGGCTGCCTGTTGATTGTATGGGGTTAAAAACTCTCAGCAGAAGTATGCCTAAGTCTACCAACTTATACATGTTGGGGATCATCTCATTCTAGTTATACTAGTATTAGTGCAAAGAAATCATTAGAGAAGTGCAATACTCTACCATGTTTACCTTGTCATACCTGCCTTTTGTGATATTATCTTTCTTATCCATATTATATGCCTGTCATGATACTTTTACTTATTTACTTACTAAAATTAACTGGACTCGCCAGACTTTATGTCTGACCCTTTTTGTTTCCTCTTCTTTCTTCCGTTCCCACCAGGTTCTTAGGGCGGAAATACTCAAGCTTGACCAGGATTCTGCTATCATTTAGCTAAAGCTGCTTAGATGTATTGCTCAAGCTCCTATCTTTTCTACTGTAGCTATGCTTTTATTTGGGGATTATGCTTATTTTATTTTGTACTCTGATGTTTTAGTTGCAAGACAGAAGTTTTTATGATGTACTGGTTTTTTTGTAATTCAGACATATGATGTTTTGAACCATGATGCTTTACGATTAATAAAGTTAGTTTTATTCTACTGCTATTTTTTATGTGCCTTGTAATGTTTCTGTTTCTGTTTACCTTTAACGCTTCACGAAACTTAATGCATTCTCTTAATGAGTGACATTAATGGACGTGGGGTGTCATAGGGTACATGGACGTTGGGTCAGTTTTTATACGGAGGCCTAGATGTAAAAAATAATTAAAAAAAAGAGAGAAATCCCAAAATAAAATAGAAATTGGGACGTGAATGCTGCTAGCACGATGGAAGGCAAGTGATAGGAGCAGTAGCAGATTTTCGTTTGGGGAAGAAGATTTTAGCGATCGGATATTAATAGCTAAGGGTGAGTCAGAAGGACATTGGGCCCATCAAAATTGGTAAAGCCCATTTCGAAATCAAAAAGAAAAATATTATAAAGAGGAGTTAGTTGCAAATGCTGATACTTGAGATGGAGGAGGAGTTCAAAAATCTGGAGCGGACGTGTTATCGGAGAATACGAGTTGAAGGCGGATCCGGGTTCTAAGGAATGACTGGGCCGAATTATTAAGGTAAAGCCCAATAAATTTACTAAAGTAAAGTTTAGTTATAATTAAATACATATAAACATTTATAATGTTATACCGTGCTCATACGTTATCCGAATTCAACAAAACATGATCCGTTAGGATCGTATGGTCACAGACAACGTACTGGAACTGGTTTGAGGAATTTTGGAGCCTGGTTCAATTTATGGAAAAATAAAATGCCTAACCGGATCAACTGACCGTTAATCGTATTTAACGATTTACGACCAATGTGAGTAAAACTCACAAAAGCTGTCCAGTTTTATAATTTTATAAATGTTATTTAATATTGATAAAAATGTTTGAATGCTGTGTGTAATGTTTGTTTAGATAATTTTCTAATTAATCGTTTGAAATTATATATACCATTATATATATACACACATACATACATAAATAATGTTGATTTAATACTGGTTCTATTTATTTTATTATCACTTATTGATATGAAATTAGCGTTATTTATATTGATTAATGTCTGTGGATGCAGGGAAACAGGTTGGAGGAATCCAACTGGATTCCTCAACAATTGTATTGTTGTTTTCCGTATATTACATTATATGATGTGATAAATAATCTGGTGTTGATTATTGTGTGTTTGAAAGTTGAATAACATTGACCCTGATAATAATTAGTATTTTAATACCGTAAAATATATTCCAATATATTGAAAAAGAAATTTGGGGGTTTAAAAAGAAAAAATCTATTTTAAAATTGAAATTAAGTTTCGATGGACGAAAATATAATAACTTGTTATAGTTTGATTTATAAACGATATTTATAAATGAGATGGAATAATTATTATTAAATTACTTAGGAAAGTAAATTCAAGAGGGAAATGGGAAATAGTTTTAAAAAGGAAATCAATGAAATTATTTTGAGGTTTGAAATATAAATAGAATTGAAATAAAATCATAAGATTTATAATGGAAATTCGACTATGTTGAATGTTACAAAAGAAATTTATTTTTAGAAATTATATATTATATAATCCAGAATTGGACAAGAAGGCTAATATTTGATTTAATTTATGATTGAATTGGAAATTGAGATTTAAGTTATAAAGTTAATATTTAATTAATAAGATGTTGGTTTATAAATGGAGTGTATGAAGTGAAAAATTGATATGAATTTATAAAATAACTTGATAAAAGTATGTGAACCTCTTATAGTATTAGTAAATACGAATCAAGATTTGATTTGATAAAATGAGTCGCGATTTCTGTAAAGAAATAATATTCACATTTTAAAGTGAGTAATGATATGAAAGCAAACGTTTTGAAGACTTAAAATGGAGTTAAGGAAATTAGAAACTTACTGGAGACTAGTTAAGTTGAATGGCTTTATGGGTATTGATCTGATATTTGTTTCGGCCTTTGGGGTGAATACTTGGGGAGTTGTTCTCTTACTAGTTTCTGGTTAGGGACTAATGGATGTTGAAGAGTAATGGTGCGTGAATAAGAGATGAAAATGTCTTTCCAAGCTAATAAGAAATATTTTATGGGTTATAGGAAATAAATTGTTTAAAATAGATGGAAACGGTTTCTAAGAATCATGAGAGGCTAAAACGATTTTGAGAAATAATTGGGTAAAGACAGGAAAGGGAAATAGGGAAATGAATTAATTAATGATAAAATCAATTAAAGGGGCTCAGTGTTGATTGATGACTGATTGGTAAGATTTCCATTTGGAAATACGACCGTTGTTTGTATGTATGTTTTCCTTTGATAGTTTAATAACCGACTATCAAAGTTTATTGACCATTTTTCTATTGTCAATACGGAGAGATCAAGATCAGATTTATTATCTAAAAACCACTCCGTATGGGCATTAACATTGCAAATCAAATATATTGAAGAAAATTGAAGATGGAGTTTATGCAAGGGTTGTTCCGATAATCCTAGGTAGAAATTGCCGTAGATGGATTTACAGAATAGTGCCTTCAGCTTGTCCAGACCCAGGACAACTTGAATGGATGAATGTCTGATAGAGTATATCTAACAGATTGTGTAAGTTGATCTCTTCAAACGTATTTACATTGGTGGTAGAGAAATTCGTTTCTCTTAGCTTTATACCTGTGGTATTTCTAGGGAAATCAATTTTTGATTTGGCGGGTATGACGATGTGGTATTTAGATAAAATGAAGGTGATTTATCAAGATACGTTATGACCTCAAGCCTCGTCAATTGGGAAATGAGAAAAATCAGGCAGGCAACATGGCTAAGTGGCTAGAGAATATTCATATTTGTTGCTTCTTTCAATTCTGTATCTCTCGGGAACAGTTATATTGGTATACCAACATTAAGGTGACAATATATTCAGCATATTCAAGCGCAATGAATGGTCGAGTTACAAGATGTTCTTGTTAAACTCCAGTGTATCTCTTCAAGAGTACACTGATCCGAAGGTGATTCCATACATTATCATAGTTGGAAATCCATCACCCAATAAGAGACCACGTTTTTTGATTTTATATTATATATATAGAGCGTGAGATGAAAGCATTTTGCTAGATTGTTATTTACTTGATTTAGACATTATTATAGTATCATAAAAGTATTATTTTAGAAAAGAAAGTTTTGGGTTATCGTAAGGTAAAAACCATCCGTGTTTATATGTGAATCGGTCTTACGATTATCATTCCTTTGAAAAGGATTTTGAAAAGGTAAACCGAAATAATTAGAGTTTACTCACACCAGTCACATGACTGACCTAGAGTATGTTTTGTTTTGTTTTCCCTAAACTCTTGGGTGCCCAAATTTGTACGGGCAGTCAAGTAGTCGGGATTTTTCAAATATACTTGGAGGAGCTTGAAGCAGGAGGCTTCAGAGTTAGATATATATAGAGTTTATTTTCGGTGTGATGTTATGTGATAATGGTATGTACATACAATTACCGGTTGTATTTCTAAGGTTGTTATATAATATTTTTTATTCATTCCGCTGTGAGTTTCGTGTTACTCTGATTCGGTTCTGTGGTGACCTTCTTCTTCTATTCTTATTTTCCTTCTTTCTATTTCTCACCCTCTAACTTCTTTCTATTAATGATCTAGTATTTATGATGCTTGAATAGTCGACATGGTGTTGTGTCGATTTTTAGGGTCGAAAATACTTGGGTTGTTACAGTGGTATCAAAGCTAAAGGTTAAGTAATTACTTGTCTCTATGGCGTAACTCAATAGAGATGGGGTAAGTAATACCATAGATTGAGTTGGAGTGTATATATACGAGTGAACGTATTTGTAAATTTTATAAAAATGATTTTTGTATTGTGGAGATTTATTGGTTGAGTGGTTTATGAATTTTGGTGGATGGTGGGGCACCACGATATCGATAGGGCTTCCTAAACTCTCGAATACGATAAACCAACACAGTGTATTTTTGAAAGGAGGGTAAATGAAATAATTTTACCCAAGGTATATCTTGAAATAAAAGAAGTATTTATATTGAAATTATTATAATATATATTGGATATGTTGGTTGTAATTATAATTGAATAAGATTATAATTGAAATGGTTATAAATAACCAATCAGAATTCGTATAAGAGTGGTATATAAATTCAGAAGAATTAAATCTGAATTTAAAATAGAATTGAAATAAAACTCTGAAAATTGAAAAAGTGTTTGTAAATGGTTTTGGATTGAAAATATGGGAATTTTAAGATCCAAGGTGGTTTGAAAATGTTTTTCAAATATTGTAAAAGGTATTTTAAAGTAATTTAAAAATAGGAGTAGTTGAGAATTGTTTTGAAAAGTGATATAGTATTGAACTCACTCTGATAGCTGGAAAATAATCCTTATGATGACTACAGCATCGTCAATGTTCACTTTCGAGTTCTAAGTGACTGATTACTACCAAAGATTTTGTTTTGAATTATTTTAAGGAAATAAATTATTCGGAAATTCAAATGTTTTGAATTGTTATTATTGTATATGATTTCAAGCATCGATATATGCTGAAGTGATAACAAATGGAAGGGATAGAGTTGAATGCCCGACAAAAAGGTACAAGTTTATATTTTTTACGAGTATGAGATGTTTGAGCCTATTTGGCAAGCCGCTTGGTTATTTGATTTTCTTTTGGATTTGAAAAGGCCTAGAGAGGCGAGTTGTAGTTGTACCGATTGAGCTGTGCAGAGGAGACGCTGGCAAAATTTTCCCAAAATTTCAAGTGTTACAAAAATTTTGGGATTTGTAAAATTTTTCGTTAGTAGGAATAAATTAATTGGTTCGGTTGAAACTAAAGTTTATGAGTAGAATAAAAGATTTTAAATCTAGTTAATAGGGTGATAGCATAATTCTGACTTAGTAATTTCGGGGAGGAAATTCTTTTAAGGGGAAAGAAATGTAACATAACAAATTTTTTAGCGATTTAATATGTAACAGCCCGCATTTTATGTATCAGAAGATTGTAAAATATTTTTATTTCGTTCCCTGAGGGTTGGATCATCCTCAATATGTTACTTATGGGGATGTGAGACATGTCCATAATTTTTACCGATTTTGTTTGTGACCATTTTGCCCCTTTCAGTCTTGTACATGGAATAACCTTTGACTCAGGTTGAATCAGAAGGTGAGACCTGTGCCATTAGAAAGAAATTGATGTTTGCCTTGCCATAGAGTGGTTACATTAAAGATTTGGCTCAGCATTTTGGGAGAAATCACTGTTTTAAGATTTTTTAGTTGGCTGTCCAGGTTTGGCAAGCCAAAATGGACTGAATTTTGAAGGCCCATTATGGGGTTGGTGGAAACTATAAAAAGGGGGTAAGGGATATGTGAAAGGGTTTGAATTTTCCATTCTCTCATTCGGAGGTCTTGAGCTCCTCCTTCCTCTAACACCTTTCCACCATTAAAAATCCAAATCTGAGGAAGGAAATCGAAGATCTACACCATTGGAGGCTTGATCTACATCATTTCAAGGGCGAATTCATCGGATCGAGGAGTTTATTCAAATTGCTCGCTATCCAGATTCATAATTCTATCATTTTAGCTTGTTCTGGGGAATCGGTGAGTGAGTTACATCTCTTACATGAATTCAATGAAGTATATGAATGTTAGATCATGTTTTTCATCAAATTCAAGTGTTTTCTTATAGATCTACACCATTATATGCCCATTTTCGTATGAATCACCCTATGATCTTAATTAGTAAGTTTGTACTATTTCAAGTTAGATCTCTTATTTTGATCATATGTTCATTTTAATGGTTTGGTGAAATTTATGTCATTTTAGTGATAATCATCGTATTCTTGTTGTTAGAAATGTTATGACATGTTTATGATTGTATTTGGTGAGTTAGATGAATTGGTTTCGTCGAATCTACCATTTGGTGAAGTTTTGGTCAAATCGGAGTTGCATTGGAGAATGCAGGTTTTGGGCCGGCCTAGTCACCAGTTGGGTTGTCGTAGTCACCAGTTGGGTCGGCATAGTCACCAATTGGTTGGCATAGTCACCAGTTGGGTCGAGAAAGTCACCAGTTGGATCGGGAAAGTCACTAGTTGGGTCGGCCATTTCTGGTGATGGTGTGACTTCGATGTGAATTCAATTGGGAAGTTTCGAAGTGTTGAATATTGTTCATTGATCGACGTAGAACAACGAATGTTATGACAGCTCAAGGGTGTATTGATTTCATGTCGAGTAATGGCTCTTAGGTGTTCTGAGCTGATTAATAGTCATAATCGATAACGACTAGAGACGAGAAGGCCGAGGAACTATAGTTGTCGTAGGTTCTAGCGGATCCAAAGCAAGGGGCACAACTGTCGACCAGTTATAGGCCGAGTGCCCTGGGCGTCATGTATGGCCTAGACACATGTTGAGTATAGCGTGTGGAGTTTTACTACAGCCAGGGCGTCGTGTATGGTCCTTGAAAATTGATGGCAAGTTGTTAGCTAGTCATATGATAACTAGGGTTCCAAAGCAAGGTTGGCGGTGATAGCCAGAGTCAGTGATGGACGTTTGAATGCATGTTGTGATCATAATTGAGTTGCTATTGCTATGCATGAATAGTTGGTCTAGTTACCATGGCTAAATTATTATCCCTTTGGGTGTATAGATCATAAAGGCTATCACTATCATGTTGTGAAGAAGGTAGGTGTAAGTTCTTCTCCGGAGCTGGGTAGATTAGTTCTTTTATTTACCCATTCTCATATGCTATATTGATAAAGTTTTTTAGTTGTTTTATTGCTCACTAAGACTGTTGTATGACTTAAGGTTTTATGTTTCCTCTTATTACCTTGGGTTGTTCATCCGGTTGTGGATGGGCAGACTGAGTAGTAGGTGACAGGTGATGCTTTAGTAAGGACGATGATGCTGATCGATGGCGAGCAGGAGGCTCACGTACTAGTTTTACTACTATCTAATAATTGGATTTCCGCTGTTTGCTATTTTTCTGCGTGTTGTAGTGAGGCAAATTGTACAAACGCTATTGTTGTTATCCTCTTGTATGGGAAATACTTTCTAGTTGTCATGAAGATTTAGTGTTTTGTGCTTCACTATCACTACCTGCTTTATATGTTCAATTATATTTTATCCTTGCGTCATGAGTTTACAACTGGTTCCGCTTACGTATCATACCATGATGATCGTCCATAGCTGCCTGGCACACCTTTTGACGCATTATTCCTCTTATATAGTGTGGGGGTTGTGGGCGGTCGTCACATAATAATTAATTTATTTAATATATTGGTTTGATAAATGGTTTGAATTCTAATATTTTGAATATTTAATTAAAATATTAATAGGGTAGTAAAATTTAATTCCAAATGGTCGGGAATAAGTTGAATTCGCAATAGTGTGTGAATTGGATAATATATAAGATTTAATTCTGTTTAGAATTTGATTTATATTAACGAACACATTTATATACAACCGTTGAACATATTAATTGTAATATAAATTATAATCGAGCTAGAAATGTCGCGGCAGTACGTAATGGTTCGATTTGAACTTCAAATGAATATACAGAAACTGTTTCAAGTTGGAATTCGGTGAAACAAGAAACGCTCGAATCTATTGAGATATATCTTTTTAATGGAAGTGAAAAATACAGATTTCATGTTATAGATTATGATTTATGTTTAACTCAAATTTTCTGAAAGTCGCTGTGGAATCGTTTATAAACCATAACGATATATTTAATTATAATTAAATATTGGTTTCAAATTTGGATAAAATATTTAAGACGTAGTTATTATTTAATTTATAAAAAAATTATGTAAATTTTATTTTGGAAAACAAGCAACTTTTTGTTTAACGTATTTTGCACCCTAAATCGGCATTTTTGGGGTTTCACAAAATAAGCTAACTTGTCTATATTATTATATTTCTAGGGTCGTAGCGCACTACTCGACATTGCGATATTTTTATTTTTGTCTGTAACAATCAGTATATAAGTGAAATGCTATGCAACCGGTACCGCTTAAAACTAGAAGAATGTTGACCAATTTTAGTCAGGTTAAATCAACTACCAAGTTGAACTTTCGGTTTCTACAGTTTAAAGCACATATATCTAGTAGATATGTAAAATGAAAAGATGTCGTATTTTGTCTGTTTTAACCTGGAATTCTTATGTAACATATAATACACTTCACCATGCCTTTATAACTTACACTCAACAACCCCAAGTTATCTTCTTTTAAGTGTCTAACATAACATGATATCACCATGTTAACTTCTTTTAAGTTATCTTCATCACGAAGTAAGCACCTCCACCACACCATGTGATAACTTACGCTCAACAACCCCTTTTCAACACAACTATGTTCTTTCTTGTCCTACCCTAATTCTGATAGCCGACCTATGCTATAGCCTACCTCCCTCTATTCCTTAAACCCTAAGTTTTCACTTCTATAAATATACATAATCGCAGCAACTCCTCTTTTCTTTTGTTACAGGAAGGCACAAAGCTTCAAACCGAATTCTAATGGCATTATAAAATCAAACTAAATTTCGATCGTATACAATACAATATAAAACAATATATATAAGTTTATACGGAGATGCTCACTCACTCTTATATTTTTCTTTGGAATCGATCAATAACTAGTATGCGTTCAGTGGAGCTAGGGTACGAATGTTATGTTAAAGTGTGGTTGCTAGTTTACGGATCTAAGGTCGGATTAGTGATAAGTGGGGCGAGAAGCACCGTGTGTGCAATTTGGGTGGAATGCGAGGAGGAGAAGCCAGCGGAGTAGGCACGTGAAGAGCTGGAGATCGATGGTCTTCATGTTCGGAACAAAGGGATGACAACGGTGAAGTGCACCATTCATGGGTATGGGTTTCGATGCAAACCCTAGGGGAAGTTCGCGGGCATTGTTTTGATGCCAAGAAGGAGGAAGGTTGGGCTGAGTATAGCGTGAGATAGGGGAGTTAATAATGCATTATGGTGTGGAGGGAGGAGATGTCCATTTGTAAGAGTGGCAGGTGGTTTTACTGATGGAAGAAATAGCTACAGTAGTAGCATGGAGGGTATATGGTAGAGGGTACATAGACGTTGGGCCAATTTTTATACAGAGGCCCAGATGTAAAAATAATAAAAAAAGGGAGAGAAAGCCCAAAATAAAGTAGAAAGAGGGACGTGAATGCTGCTAGCACGGTGGAAGGCAAGTGATAGGAGCAGTAGCAGATTTTCGTTTGGGGAAGAAGATCTCAGCGATCCGGTATTGATAGTTAAGGGCGAGTCAGAAGGACATTAGGCCCATTTAATTTGGTAAATCCCATTTCGAAAAGAAAAATAAAAATATTATAAAGAGGAATTAGTTACAAATGTTGATACTTGAGATGGAGGAGGAGTTCAAAAATCTGGAGCGGACGTGTTATCGGAGAAGACGAGTTGAAGGCAGATCCGGGTTCTAAGGAATGAGTGGGCCGAGTTATTAAGGTAACGCCCAATAAATTTAATAAATTAATGTTTAGTCATAATTAAATACATATAAGACTTTATAATGTTATACTATGCTCATACTTTATCCGAATTCAACAAAATAGGATCCGTTAGGATGTATGGTCGCATACAATGTATTAGAACTGGTTTGAGGAACTTTGGAGCCCGTTTCAATTTATGGAAAAATGAAACGCCTGACCAGATCAGTCGACCATTAATCGTATTTAACGATTTACGACCAATGTGAGTAAAACTCACTAATGCTGTCTAGTTTTATAATTTTATAAATGTTATTTAATATTGATAAAAATGTTAGAATAATGTGTGTGATGGTTGTTTGGATGATTTGCTAATTAATTGTTTGAAGTTATATATGCCGTTATATATATAACGTTGATTTAATACTGGTTCTGTTTACTTTATTATCATCTATTGATATGAAATTAGCGTTATTTATATTGATTAACGTTTGTGGATGCAAGAAAATAGGTTGGAGGAATCCAACTGGATTCCTTAACAAGTATATTGTTGTTTTCATATATTGCATTATATGATGTGATAAATAATCTGATGTTGATTATTGTGTGTTTGAATGTTGAATAACTTTGACCCTGATAATAATTGGTATTTAAATACCGTAAAATATATTCGAATGTATTCGACAAGAAATTTGGGGGTTTAAAAAGGAAAAATCTATTTTAAAATAGAAATTAAGTTTCGATGGACGAATATATAATAACTTGCTTTAAATTATATAAAAACAAGTAGTTTGATTCATAAACGATATTTATAAATGAGATGGAATAATTATTATTAAATAACTTGGGAAAGATCAAGAGGGAAATGGGAAATAGTTCTAAAAAGGAAATCAATGAAGTTATTTTGAGGTTCAAAATGTAATAGAATTGAAATAAAATCATAAGATTTATAATGGAAATTCGACTATGTCAAATGTTACAAAAGAAATTTATTTTTAGAAATTTTATATTATATAATCCAGAATTGGACAAGAAGGCTTATATTTGATTTAATGTATGATTGGATAGGAAATCGAGATTTAAGTTATAAACTAAATATTTAATTAATAAGAAGTTGGTTCATAAATGGACTGTATGAAGTGAAATATAAATATGAATTTATGAAATAATTCGATAAAAGTATGTGAACTTTTAATAGTATTAGTAAATACAAATCAATATTTGATTTAATATAATGAGTCGGGATTTCAGTAAAGAAATAATATACACATTTTAAAGTGAATAACGATTTAAAAGAAAACGTTTTGCAGATTTAAAATAGAGTTAAGGAAATTAGAAACTTACTGGAGACTAGTTAAGTTGAACGACTTTCTAGGTTTGACCTGATGTTGATTTCGGCCTTCGGGGTTAATACTTAGGGAATTTGAAATGACCCAAACTCGCCCTTACGGGAAAACCCGGATTAAGTTGAGATCATGACAAATTAGAACGCAAACAAAAGAACATTTCATTTCTTATTAAAACAATTACATCAGAGTACAAGAATATAACCGAGTTTAAATAATTATTTATAGTAGAAAATGTCAGAGATTTAAATTACAAAGCATCGAAAAATAATACATAACACAACTGAAAGAAATACACGGATACAGAGCTTTCCGAATATAGCTTCAGCTGTAAAAGAATCCTGTGAAATAATATCTACAAAACTAAAACTACTAGCTGCCCGTGTGGAAAATAGGGGCACCCAGAGTTTAGCTTAAAACAATAAACTCCAGGTCAGTCATGTGACTGATTCGAGACACTCTAGCAATGCCTCAAGATCCCCTGCAGTGAACCCTTGGATCTTCAGGGCCGGTCCACACTTATGTTAGTGGATTAGTATTCCTAAACACACGTTTCCCGGTCCTATCAGACCTATCCATCGGCTCCGTAGTAACCGATATATCTGAGGCGCCTCGCAATCCATCATCCACATAGGTAATAAAAATATAAATGTCTGGGCTCCATACCATGACACCATTCATAGCTAGAAAGAAACGCCGTGCACTCCCTGTAGTCACGATCCCGTTTTTGATTCATATCGAGGTGTGAAGCTCGTGAATTAATGCTATGAACAAAGCTATGCTATTTAAAGCCGTGCTTTGATCATCAACCACAAGACTTTGCTTTTCAACAAAAGCCTTGATCATTTGCATCTCAGCATGCCACACTGACATTCCATGCCATGCGACTGATATCTATCGATATATAACCTCTAAGCTCGTATGTCTCAGAGAAGGGTGTTAAGCAAGAGAATAAATTCTCCACCACCAAACAGATATATATATATATATATTTAATAGAGATCATTCAAAACAGAATAAAATCCAATGTTAGACACACATCCATTTACTAGTTCGCTCTGGGTCTGAACGAAACTGGAGGCACCTTATTCCTCGTTCCATATGTCCAATACATGAGAGAGGCCCTAGCATATCCGGTCGATCTCCAAGTACATCTTGAGTGTATAGCCCAATCAAGACATCAATAATCATCCAAATGATGTGAAGACCTCCAGTCTTCAACCACCGTCTTCATCGTCGACTTATCATCGAATCAGTTATTCAGAATGGGAATAAACCCGGTCTTTCCGAATAACTCGCGTATATTATAAACAAGTGCTACACAAACATAACATACGCCTAATTCCAATTCAGAATATTCTTTTATTCAAATATTCATATCATTAGGGAAAGGTTCCCATTAATTTTATCAAAGATAAATTCTTTAAATTTATTTTTTAATCTTCCTTTGGATATCAATTCAAACCAAATTAAGTGTAACACCCCGTATTTTCTATGAACATTAAAGTAACGAATTAAAGAATACTTAATTCTAAATGTGGAAACTAGAGGAAACAGGTTTCTCCATTGCGTTCATCTCGGAATTCTGCTTGAGATAGAGTTCGAGTTTGCATGAATCGGACTCCGTATAAAGAAGTTATGGAGTTCAGAAGATTTCAAGTTTAAATGGAAATTAAGTATAAATAATAATTAAATCAAAAAGCAGTTCGAAATTCAAAATTCCGAGAATCAGCTAGGCGGGAAAATTCCCGCCTACAGGGGTCGACTCCCCCCATGGGGGGTCGACATAGGTGTCGACCCCCCAAGAGGGGTGTCGACTGGGGTGTCGACCCCCCGGTAGGGGTCGACTCCCTCGGGCAGATCTGAGCTGTTTTGTCCAGTGACGTTTTTCTGAGTCATTAGGGCATATGTGGCGACTTCTGGTTGGCTCTGTTTCGTGTGGATGGCTATGATTACTCCTAGGTTGATCTAACGACTCTCATTAATCTAAACTTCTATATAAACTACCCCAACCCTCAACCCTAAAACCACATAACCTTGCTCTCTGAAGCCGTCATGCTGTCCATGGCCAAACTAGCGTAGCCTCCATTTTTTAAGAAATCAAGTTAGAAAGCCCCGAATCAAGTTCAAACTAGAGAATCAATAGTCTACATCAAAGGATAGCTTTTCAGTTTTAGAAATCAGATTCCAGAAAACAAGATTTTTTCTTTTTTTGTAAGTTCGGTTATTCTTTAGATTTGCACAAATAAAATTTATGACTTGTAATGAAGCGAAACTAGAACTGTGTCTAGTTGTAAGATAATCGTATTCTGATTCATGTTTATCCCTGTAGCAATTCTGAAATTACCTATGCCTACGTGACGACTGTGATTTATACAACTTATCATGTTGTATATTAATTTGGTGATGAACCTATCATGTTGTATATTAATTTGGTGATAAACCTAGTGATGAACCTATCATGTTATATATTAATTTGGATGAACCTATCATGTTGAATATTAATTTAGTGATGAACCTATCATATTGTATATAAATTTGGTGATTCTTTTATGATATGTTATACGTAAGACCATAAGCTAAGTCAAGTTCATATATGCTTATATGTCTACACTACATGCTTAGATGTTCAGATCTATGTTAATTTGGTCCAACTCAAATGCAAGTTCACATTTACAAGCTTAATTAAATTTGTGTAGTACTATGCCAAATTTATATCACACATGCTTAGTTGATCTATACTGTTTTATGCCGTTGGAATGTTACATGTCCCTTTGCTTTTCCCTTTTTGTTTATGAGTTAGGCTAATTTGCGAGCCTAACGCTCTATGTAATTTATGCGAACGAATAACGGGGGATACATTGGGAAAAATATTAAATTACATGCTATTGGCATAGGTTGGCTCATAATCATGTAAATGATTAATGGCATGAAATGGTATAATTTGTATACCTAAGAATTATAGACAAAAATTTAAAAGGGTAAATGGGACATGACTTGAGTTGACAACATTGGTGGATAATTTACATATAAACATAAAAGGTAAATATGTAAATTTATTATAAAGATGAATATGCCTAACCCGAGGTTAGATTGAGTTACGGTGTAAGACTGCCTAGAACCGCCCGGCACATCCAGCGACCGTAACAATACAGATCTAATGTGAGAGGTTAGCGCATTAAGCCTAAAAACACGAGGTTAGATTGAGTTGCGGTGTAAGATTGCCCGGAACTGCCCGGCACATCCAGCAACTGCAACAATATAGATTTAATGTGAGAGGTGGGTGCTTTAATGAATGAATTAAAGCTAAGAAACAGGCAGGCTAAGAATGGTAGGGTTAAGTAAATTAAGGCAACACTTAACCAATACAACATGTTAACTAAACTGATGGGTGGGGGTTATGTTAATTTGAGAACACTTAACCATTTTGACATATTGAACTAGGCAGTGTGGGGCATGATTACCGGTCTAATTATAAGCGGTCAAAATAATGGCAGGTGGTGCAGCAGTGTAGGTTCCGACGAAGTATGGGCGTGCACGTACTCCGGCATGGACAAATCAGGCACTGAGCATCGATAGTATACACTATGCATCTTGAATTTGTGTCGGGTTGCCACCACAGGAATTGATACACCCCATGGTGGGACCAACACAGGTATCTACAATCAAGCGGGGCCGAATTACACAAGTCATAAATGCATGCGAGTAGAAGCCGATCGGAAAAGGGGATCATTTTATCATGAACACATGGTGCTAGTTGAAAACACTTGTTAGTAGGTGCAGAGAAATAGAAATGAGTGCGATAGTATATTAAATTTATCTTGCCTTATTTATTGTTATCTTATTTCTAGGGTATTGTCCTAGATTCAGTTTATTCATGTCGTGATCCTTTTTCCTGTTTACATGCTAAATAATCACTGGACTTACCAGACTTATGTATGACCCGTTTTATTTCATCTTCTTTTCTTACGTCCCCGCCCCCCAAGTCCGCAGGGAGGGAAAACTTTGGCTTAGTGCAGACCTTTCCAAGGTTGAAGAGAGTAGATGTATTGCTTGGATTCTCTTTTCTTGGGCTATGGCTGTGGTTACACTTTTATTGGGGATTTATGTTACTTTACTTCTGTTTTATGCTTCTTTATGTACTTGGAGATTTAAATCAAGACAGATGTTTTGTTGTAATAATTTAGAAATTTGGTTTTGAGACAATGCTTGTAATATTTTGACTGAACCACGCTATTTAATAAATAATTTTAGTTTCCCACTGTTTATATGTCTGTCTTGTAAATTATCTGTGTCTTTTACCTAAAATGCTTCACCAAAGTTAATGCATTCCCTTTGTGAGTGACCTTAACGGAGGTGGGGTGTTTCACTTGGTATCAGAGCAAAGGTTTACTAGATCAGATAAAAGTTTTTTTTTTCAAAAAGAAGTTTAAAGAAGCGTTTTTAAGAAAAATGTTGTTTAATTTTAAAAAACATAATCCCCAAAGCCATATGCACTATCTTTCCATCCTTTGTTTTGATTTTTTTTCCATTTCAGCATGTCTGGGGATCTTAATCTTCCTGAGGGTGTACCGGTACTTTGTTGGTTCAGAAGGTACCTGGAGGCTAGGGCTAATGACGCAAGCCCAGCAGACGTTCCTCCTCCCCCAGTTGCAGCTGTTCCTCCTCCACCTCCTCCTCCTCGTGTGAATGCTTATCGAAGATATGTAGAGACTTTCGAGCCATGGGTGGAAAGAACTTTAATGGGACTGAGTCATTTGTGGAAGCAAGAAATTGGCTCAAGGAAACATAAGATTTGTTTGTTATCTTCGAGGTGGACGATACACAGAAGATACAATTGGCTGTGTGGTTACTTAAGGACGAAGCCTCTTATTGGTGGGAAGTTACTAATGCTGAGAGACCAGTTTAAACTTGGGAGGATTTTAGAATGAGGTTTGAAATGAAGTTCCTCTTGCAAGTTGAACGAAGCCTACAGGTGGAAAAGTTCTTAGCTCTCAAACAGGGAAGCCTATCGGTCAAGGAATACGTCAACCAATTCAACCAGCTGGCTAGATTCATATTGGAATTATTGAACACTCCACATAATAAGGCTCTCCGTTTCGTTAAAGGGTTGAACAAGCCACTGCACAGCCTGGCTATGTCCCATATACCTATAGGTGCGACTTATGAGAGACTAGTGGACATGACACTATTACTGGAGGAAGACAAGAATTGCAAGAAAGAGACAAAGGTGGAAGTACCTCAAGACACGAAAGTGGAGGGATCACAGAACAAGAAGATGGATTCCAAGAAGGCAGGAAGAATAACAAACCCCATGACAAGAGGAAGTGTAATTTTTGTGGCATACCTGGACACCTGGTTAAGGACTGCAGATTGAAGAAAAGGATGATGGGTGGTTATTTTCAGTGCGGCGAGACATGACACATGGCTAAGGACTGCCCATGAAAGCAAGGGCAAGGGCAGAGGACTGGATCTACTGCTGGAGGGCAGGTTCACGCTCTGATAGCACCTCCACAAGAACGAGGTAGAAATATTTTTGTTGAGAGTTTAGTTTATCTTTTTGATCATCTTGTTCATACTCTCTTTGATTCTGGCACATCACACTCTTTTATATCTACTACTTTAGTTGAATCTCTGCACCTAGACACCAGTATAGTAGAGGATCCCTTGGTTGTTTCAAATCCAATTGGGGGTTCGGCTTATTTATCAATGATTTGTTTGGATTTGGAAATTTCTATACTAAGCGTTGGGTTTAGATGTAATGTCTATGTTTTGGGCTTCACGGGCTATGGGTTGATTCTAGGAATGGGCTGGCTATCCAGTAATGGTGCCATCCTCGATTGTGAAAAGAGAGTAGTTAGACTTATGACTCGCATCGGTAACACTCTCGAAATCTCTTGTAATCCCATGAACTTTGTTATGCTTAGCTACCTAGAATCTCTTGAAGCGTCTGTTGAAAACCTGAAATTTGTTAGCGTGGTCTGTGAATACTCAGATGTCTTTAAAGAGGTGAAGGGTTTACCTCCAAAGCGATAGATAGACTTCCGCAAATACCTTGTTGATAATGCAAAACCTGTTGCTCTACCCATTAGACACATGGCTCTAAGGGAAAGGAAGGAGCTCAGCAAGCAAGTTAAAGAGTTGCTTGAAAAGGGGTTACAAGGCGGAGTATTTCTGAATGGAATGCATTAGTGGTGTTTGCAACCAAAGCAGATGGTTCTCTTCGCCTATGCGTTGACTATAGGGAGCTAAACAAGCTGACCAAGAAGAATAGGCACCCACTTCCAAGAATAGACGACTTGTTCGATCAACTTGTAGGTGCATCGGTTTTCTCCCAACTGGATCTGGCTACCGGGTTTCATCAGCTAAGAGTGGCTGAGGACAGCATTGATAAGACCGCATTCATGACCCCGGATGGTTTCTTTGAATGGCTTGTCATGCCTTTCAGCTTGACAAATGCACCTGCTTATTTCGTTTACTTGATGAGTCGGGTGTTCAGGGAGTTCCTTAGTAAATTTGTAGTGGTCTTCATGGATGACATTTTGATCTTCTCGAAAAATGAGGAAGAGCATGCTTTGCATTTAAGGGAAGTCATGGATACTCTTCATGCTCACCAGCTAAAAGAAAAATTCTCCAAATGCCATTTTTGGAGAGAAGAAGTAAGGTTTCTTGGACATTTGGTGTCCAAAGAAGGGATAGCTGTGGATCCCGCAAAAGTAGTTGCAGTGCAAGGTTGGAAGGTCTCCCGGAACGCAACCGAAGTACGAAGTTTTCTCGGGCTAGCAGGCTTTTATAGAAAGTTCATTAAAGACTTTGCGAAGATTTCAGCACCACTTACAATATTGATGAAGAAGAACCTAACTTTTTCTTGGGATTTGGATTACGATGTTGCTTTCCAACGACTAAAAAGGGCTCTGACAATAGCCCCGGTTCTGACATTGCCGGATGGGAGTAAGATGTTTACTGTATACACAGACGCATGCAGTACAGGATTGGGCGCTGTCTTGATGCAGGAAGCAGAGTAGTTTGTTATGGAGGAAGGCAGTTGCAGGTACATGAGAAAAACTACCCAACTCATGATTTAGAGATTGCTGCCATTGTTTTCGCTCTTAAGTCATGGCGTCATTACCTACTAGGAGAAAGGTTTGAATTGTTTACTGACCACAAATCGTTAAAGTACCATTTCTCACAGAAAGATCTTAACTTGAGACAACAAAGGTGGATGGAATTTCTTGCCTCATATGATTTTGAGATTGCTTATACCCCTGGTAAGGGCAACGTGGTGGCGGACGCCTTAAGTACGAAAAAGCTGACCTTAAGTCCTCTCTTTGTAGAAAGGCAAAGCTTGAAGTACATAACAAACTTTGACTTTAGACCCTCCTTCGAATTTGTACCTGGTTTGTTAGCATCGCTAGAGGTGCGACCTACTCTTTTGGACTCAATAGGAACCGCACAACGAGAAGTCCCTTAGCTAGTTGATGTGATGGATAAGCTAATTAGAGGTGAGACTTCTAGTCACCTCAATAGATACTCCATCGATGAAAAGGGTTGGTTGAGACAGGATGGAAGACTATGTGTCCCACAAGAAAGGGATTTGGTGAAAATCGTTCTCGAAGAAGCACACCATTCTAAGTTGACCATACATCCGGGTAAGGACAAGATGCATAAATACATAAAAAGGGTTTACTTTTGGAATGGCATGAAGAAGGATGTAGCTGAGTTTGTCTCTAAATGCTTGATATGCCAGCAAGTCAAAGCTGAGCAGAAGAAGCCCGATGGTCTGCTTTATCCTCTAGAAGTCCCACAGTGGAAATGGGATAGCATTTCGATGGACTTTATTGATGGGTTGCCCAGGTCAAAAAGGGGCAATACCAGTATTTGGGTAATAGTGGACAGGCTCAATAAAAGCGCTCACTTTATACCTGTTAAGAGTAGAAGGACTGCCTCTTCATTAGCATCCATTTATCTTAAAGAGGTGGTTCGACTGCATGGAATAACCTCTAGCATAGTAAGCGATCGAGATCCTATTTTTACGAGCGAGTTTTGGAAGAGTTTGCAAGATGCCGTAGGCACACAGCTATGCTTAAGCACGACCTATCACCCTCAAACCGATGATCAGACAGAAAGGATGAACAGAGTATTAGAAGATCTTTTGAGGTTGTGCATTCTTGATTTTGGAGGGACATGGGAGGATGATCTTCCTTTGGTGGAATTCGCCTACAACAATAGCTACAAGCCACCATAGGCATGACACCCTTCGAGGCTTTATATGGAAGACCATGCGGATCACCAACTTGTTGGTGGGAGTCTACAAACAAGCTTATATTTGGTCCAGACATGATTAAAGAAACTTCAGAGAAGGTGGACTTGATACGAAGATGAGTGAAGACTGCACAAGATAGACAGAAGTCCTACGTCAATAAAAGAAGGACCGACCTTGAGTTTGAGGTTGGAGACAGGGTTGGGTCTACAGGAAAATTGGCACCGATTTGTAGGGGCATTTCCTATCATTGAGAGGGTTGGGAAGATGGCTTATAGAGTAGAGCTGCCCGAAAGATTGGCTGGAGTTCATAATGTTTTCCATGTCTCTCATCTACGAAAGTGCTTACATGAGTCTGCGGAAGTTATGCAGCCAAGCATACTAGAGGAAGTAGAGGCAGAACGAGAAGCGACGGTGAGGAGAGTTCTAGCCTGTATCTTAGGGACAGAAGTCAAAAAGCTATTCAATCGTGAAGTCCAGCTTGTTAAAGTTCAATGGAGTGACGCTGAGGAAGACGCGACTTGGGAGACCGAGGACAAGATATGCGCAGCCTACCCTTTTCTTTTTTAGGGTACATCCTTGATCTCTTTTCCATAAGTTATGCATGCTTATATCTATCTTTTAAGTATATCTCCTCGGTCCTATTCTTGATCCTTAAGTAGAAACAAATGGATGTAAACATGTATTTGAAACATGTTATGATTGATGGTTGCATGTGGCTGCAAGTGGTTGCTAGTGGTTGCTCGTAGATGCGTATACACACACAGTAGGTACTAGATCGGCTCAGTCACTTTCATATTGCAAATGCATATGTGCGTCTGTATATGGATTGAAACTTGATGTGTTGTCATATGGACGTTGCACTTGTATGAATGATTGTGCACTCAAGTAGAACTTATAAAGTACGATTAGGAATAATTGCATACATAATGGATTCATGGCACTATCACAATTTGCATTAAGGAGTTCAACTGAATCAGTAGACCGCCTGATTTTGCATTAGATAAGGACATATACACACACTATGCATATAGTCATGAAAGCATTAGAAATCTGTTCAAGGGCAATGGATGCCTGTGTTTGATGATTTAGTAGATGGACGATTGGATGGTAGGATATACATTCTTCTTGACTTGAAGATCTCGGGGACGAAATCCTTCAAGGAGGGGAGAATGTAGCACCCCGTATTTTCTGTGAACATTAAAGTAACGAATTAAAGAATGCTTAATTTTAAAAGTGGAAATTAAGGGAAACGGGTTTCTCCATTGCGTTCGTCTCGGAATTCTGCTTGAGATAGAGTCCAAGTTTGCATGAATTGGACACCATATGAAGAAGTTATGGAGTTCAGAAGATTTCAAGTTTAAATGGAAATTAAATATAAATAATAATTAAATCAAAAAGTAATTCGAAATTCAAAATTCCGAGAATCAGCTGGGCGGGAAAATTCCCTCCCACAGGGGTCGACTCCCCCCATGGGGGGTCGACATAGGTGTCGACCCCCCCAAGAAGGGTGTCGACCCCCTCAGCCAGATCTGAGCTGTTTTGTCCAGTGACGTTTTTCTGAGACATTAGGGCATATGTGGCAACTTCCGGTTGGCTCTGTTTGGTCTGGATGGATCTGATTACTCCTAGGTTGATCTAACGGCTCTCATTAATCTAAACTTCTATATAAACAACCCCAACCCTCAACCCTAAAACCAAATAACCTTGCTCTCTGAAGCCGTCATGCTGTCCATGGCCAAACTAGCGTAGCCTCCATTTTTCTAGAAATCAAGTTAGAAAGCCCCTAATAAAGTCCAAACTAGAGAATCAATAGTCAACATTAAAGGATAGCTTTTCAATTTTAGAAATCAGATCCCAGAAAACAAGATTTATTCTTTTGTTTGTAAGTTCAGTTATTCTTTAGATTTGAACAAATAAAAGTCATGACTTGCAATGAAGCGAAACTAGAACTGTGCCTAGTTGTAAGATAATCGTATTCTGATTCATGTTTATCCCTGTAGAAATTCTGAAATTACCTATGCCTGTGTGACTATTGTGATTGATACAACTTATCATGTTGTATATTAATTTAGTGATGAACCTATCATGTTGCATATTAATTTGGTGATAAACCTATTATGTTGTACATTAACTTGGTGATGAACTTATCATGTTGTATATTAATTTGGTGATGAACCTATCATGTTGAATATTAATTTGGTGATGAACCTATCATATTGTATATAAATTTGGTGATTCTTTTATGATATGTTATATGCAAGAGCATAAGCTAAGTCATGTTCATATATGCTTATATGTCTAGATCTACATGCTTAGATGTTTAGATCTATGTTAATTTGGTCCAACTCAAATGCAAGTTCACATTTACATGCTTAATTAAATTTGTGTAGTAATATGCCAAATTTATATCACACATGCTTAGTTGATCTATACTGTTTTATGCCGTTGGAATGTTATATGTCCCTTTGCTTTTCCCATTTTGTTTATGAGTTAGGCTAATTTTCGAGCCTAACGCTCTATGTAATTTATGCGAACGAATAGCGGGGGATACGTTGGAAAAAATATTAAATTAATGCTATTGGCATAGGTTGGCTTATAATCATGTAAATGATTAATGGCATGAAATGGTATAATTTGTATACCTAAGAATTATAGACAAAAATTTAGAAGGGTAAATGGGAAATGACTTTAGTTGACAACATTGGTGGATAATTTACATATAAACATAAAAGGTAAATATGTAAATTTATTAAAAAGATGAATATGCCTAACCCGAGGTTAGATTGAGTAACAGTGTAGGACTGCCCGGAACCGCCCGGCACATCCAGCAACCGTAACAATACAGATCTAATGTGAGAGATTAGCGCATTAAGCCCAAAAACCCGATGTTAGATTGAGTTACGGTGTAAGACTGCCCGGAACCGCTCGGCACATCCAGCGACCACAACAATATAGATCTAATGTGAGAGGTGGGTGCTTTAATGAATGAATTAAAGCTAAGATACAGGCAGGCTAAAAATGGTAGTGTTAAGTAAATTAAGGCAACACTTAACCAATACAACATGTTAACTAAACTGATGGGTGGGGGTTAGGTTAATTTGAGAACACTTAACCATTTTAACATGTTGATTAGGAAACCCTAGTAATGGGGACCCATTTTAGCAGTAACCTACATAGATGTTTCATGGTACCCTGAACTAGGCAGGGTGGGGCACGATTACTAGGCTGATTATAAGCGGTCAAAATAATGGCAGGTGGTGCAGCAGTGTAGGTTCCGACGGAGTATGGGCATGCACGTACTCCGGCATGGACAAATCAGGCACTGGGCATTAGTAGTATACACTGTGCATCTTGAATTTATGTCGGTTTGCCACCATAGGAATTGATACACCCCATGGTGGGAGCAGCACAGGTATCTACAATCAAGCGGGTCCGAATGACACAAGTCATAAATGCATGTGAGTAGAAGCCAATCGAAATAGGGGATCATTTTATTATGAACACATGGTGCTAGTTGAAAACACTTGTTAGTAGGTGTAAAGAAATAGAAATGAGTGCGATATTATATTCAGTTTATCTTGCCTTATTTATTGTTATCTTATTTCTAAGGTATTGTCCTAGGTTCAGTTTATTCATGTCCTGATCCTTTTTTCTGTTTACATGCTAAATAATCACTGGACTTACCAGACTTATGTCTGACCCATTTTCTTTCGCTTTCTTTTCTTCCGTCACCCCCCAGCTACATAGGAAGGGAATACTTCAGCTTAGTGCAGACATTTTCAAGCTTGAAGAGAGTAGATGTATTGCTTGGATTCTCTTTTCTTGGGCTATGGCTGTGGTTACACTTTTATTGGGGATTTATGATGCTTTACTTCTGTTTTATGCTTCTTTATGTACTTGGAGATTTAAATCAAGACAGATGTTTTGTTGTAATAATTTAGAAGTTGGGTTTTGAGACAATGCTTGTAATATTTTGATTGAACCACGCTATTTAATAAATAATTTTAGTTTCCCGCTGTTTATATGTCTGTCTTGTAAATTCTCTATGTCTTTTACCTAAAATGCTTCACCAAAGTTAATGCATTCCCTTTGTGAGTGACCTTAACGGAGGTGGTGTCTTTCATTAAGGTTTATCCAAACTGGTTTAGCGCACCTTACCAATGTAATCATTTGTTTAATTTCCCAATCCCAACATATTCATCCCATGGAGCAAGACTGGTAATACTCCATATCTAACACCACGGTGTTATCGGTAAATTTAGTTACCACTTCACGTTCAAATCTAATTAAAGATTTAACTATCGCTTCGAGCAAAACTGGTGATACTCCATTCTCGACCATTTCCCAAATTTGATAATTTAAATTATCATATCCTCATTTCAATCTAATTAATGATTCATTAAAACTCCACTTTGTTTTAATCTTCCCAAAAATCAATATTATTGATTATTTAACTTTGGGAAATCAAATATATCGCATCGACAATCTACACCGTACCACTGATTTCTGCCGATATATAACCTCTGAGCTCGTACGTCTCAGAGAAGGGTGTTAAGAAAAAGAATAAATTCTCCGCCACCAAAAAAAAATTAGCAGAGATCAACAATACGGTTCGAAATACAATGTTAGACATGTAATCCTGTCTTTACTGGGTTAAAGAACCAATGTCATTTAAAACCCAGTCCACGATAAACCCAAAATCACATTCCATTAATTATGGAATCTTCACAAAAAAACAGATCAACATATAATCGATATCAATTTCCGTATCCGACTAATAATATAAATGGAATAACAACAAAGCCATTTAAATTTCATATATATTAACAGTCTTCCTCTACAGAATTTCACTTCGATTATTACCAAAATCGAATTCCATTCAATCCTAATTTAATATATTAAGTTGGAAAACTTTACTTTGGAAAATTTCCATTAAATCTTAGAATAAAGATTTATAAATTCCAAATCGTAACTTCACTCTTAATTGGGTTAAAAAACAAATGTTATTTAAAACACCGTTCACGATAAACCCAAAAATCCAATTCTTACTTCAATTTCAATTAAATATTAATTAATTGGGAAACTTCTCTAAATCTTAATTAAAGATTTATTCTTTTCTCAACTGGGTTTAAGAATAGTGTTATTGAAGACATCATTCACAACCAACCCAAAATCCCATTTGATATTAAATACAAGGCTCTGAATAGAAATTATATTGGCTTATATTCGATATCAAATTCTGAAACCAACGAATATCGTATTGGAAATAACGATATATATATCTTCCAAATTTCCATAACAATATCTGTATAGTCACGGAATCCAATATTGAAATATTCCAAAGAATATTTCTATTCAAATCCATTCCAATTCGTTCATTGGTAATTTCTAGTTATATTAAAACCGTTCACAAATCCAATTTATTTTATTTAAAAATTATTGGCTTTCAAATCTAATTAATAACTAGTTCGTTTTGATAAAAATATATATTTTTATCTTTGCAAACGTGGACATTTTCGTCCAAATTCTTTCTAAATCATTTATTATGATTTTACACAAATTATTAATATTTTAATAATTTTATTAAGGCCCTTTCAGTCGATTTCCATAAAATGTCATCAAACTACACTTACAACGAACTTTTCCAAATTTGATTTGGATATAATTCCAAATCCAACCGTTAGATTTCAAGCCTCTTATATTCTTGGAAAGCTCCTTTCGATACGAACCCAACAGTTCCCGTTTTAGGAGAATTCGACGGTCGGATCTTCCGTAATGTCAATTCGAAGTCAATGGTCGAAATTCGCGACCGGTTGCGGGGCGGAGCGTTCTATTCAGGCCATTAATATATATAATATATATATTTCATCAATTTCCATTTAAAATGTATTTTATGAATCGTTTGTAAATCTGTTTTAAAACGATTCTAACTTCATTTTCAATTTTACATCAAAATTGAATATTTCTTATCATTATAATATATAAATGATAATATTTTGAAAATATCAGATTTGAAATCATTTCCTTTTCGATATTCATAATAAAAATGAATAAAATCGATATAAATATCGTTTGCGTCTAAATGGTGCAAATCTAAATGACATGACTTCATATATTTCAATATTTTCGTGTCCATCCAAAATCGGACATCAAATCCACCTTTTAATTCTTTACTGAATATTATTTTAAAATATTCGTTATTTTAAAATATTCGTTATATTCTGAATTGGAATCAGACACAGTCAATTACCATATAATGTTATTTATATGGATTTCATACACACATGTACACAACAATAATCAAACGCAGTCAATCATCGTCTAGAGTGCATTACACAACTGCATAAGCGTTAAATATTAATAATTAATGCTTACAACAGTCTGTGAACCCATCGATTGACATACAACTAAACAATTTGGATTAGTGTACGTCAAATATCATCCCAATACCCGTGTGGGGTTTCAACCATCAAATAATTATTATTATTTGTGCACTTGGGCGATGTGTAAAAATTATCGTCCCAATCAATATCACAAAAATATGCGAGCATAAACAAGTCGTCCGACTTGTAAATGGATGTGTAAACTTATCTTTAACTGCCTGATAATTGTTTTATTTATCGAAGTTATAAGCTAAAAATATTATTTTTCAACTAACTAAATTTTTCTAACACTTTTTTGAAAATTTTGGCAGCATAACGGCATGATACTAGAACCAGAATAAGGTCTAGCCTTATCCCTCGCCTAATACTGCCTCGCGCCATACACAAACCAATTTCAACCCAATTCACATCCAAATCAAATCTAAACAAATAAATCAATTTTCATGACCATAATCAAACCACGTAGAACCTCCAAATAAATAAATACTCAACTACCCCAATGTAATTTACGGTGCTATAAGTGGCTATTCACGGAGTATGGAATCCGTGTGTCGGGCTTTCAATTTATGTGATTGTGCGAATTCGAGTGTTGAACTCCGTATAATTCACATCAAACAATATGGCTTGTATAATAAATAGTGTCGGGGGCTTCTAATCCACGTCTGCAACCAAAAATATTTTTAAATGTAAAATAAATTAAGTGAGAAGGAGTTCTCACCTTTGGTTTCCACTCCGTCATTCTTTAATTGAAAGGTTTGGATTTGGATTTGTTTCTGTGCATTGTGTTCTTCACCGCGTTTCCAACGAGATCTGTTTCACGCGATTTATATTAAAATCATATTTTTAACAATGTTATATATATTTTAAAAATCATAATTTTTTTTCACTAGTATATATATAAAAAATAGATTTTTATAACGCTATTCAAATAATGAATCATATTTTTATAACTCTATTCAAATAATAAATATCATGTTTTTATCATACCATTCAAACAATAAAAATCATATTATTATTCATGGTCATGTAAATAAAAATCATATTTTTATATCGCTATTCATATAATAAAAATCATATTTTTATATAAATAAAAATCATAACTTTATATAAATAAAAATCCTAACTTTATATAAATAAAAATCAAAATTTATATAAATAAAAATCATTACTTTATATAAATAAAAATCATTACTTTATATAAATAAAAATTATAACTTTATATAAGTAAAAATTATAACTTTATATAAATAAAATTATATTTTCCATAATTAAAAATCATATCTTTCCATGAATAAAAATCATATCTTTCCATAAATAAAAATCATATCTTTTCTTTTATAAACTAAGAAATCATATTTTTTTAATAAAATAAGAAATCTTATTTTTCTATTAACTAAAAATCATAATCAAAGGAGGATTCAGAGAAATCACAGCGGGGCTGGGGGGGAGGGGGAGAGGGTGGATTTTCTGAGTGAATTGGAGAGGGGGGTCGCGGTTGCTCGCGGTGGCGGCGGCCTGCGTCTGGCGGCGGGTGTAATACCCGGTATTTTAATAACATGTTAAAACCATAAATCAAGGTAGAATTAATTTTTGAAATAAGAATCAGGGAAAATGGGTTGCGCCATTGCGTTCATCTCGAAATTTTGCTTGGAAACAGTTCGAGTTTTCGAAAAACGGATTCTGTATGAGGGAGATATGACCCTCCGAAGTTTCAAGGATTTTCTGAACCCAAAAACAGCTCGAATTCGAATTCAAAATTCGAATTCAAACCCCAGCGCAGACTGGGTGGGAATTTTCCTGCCCAGGACGAGGTCGACCTGGGGGTCGACACTATGGTTGACCTCCCAAGGGCCAGGTCGACCCTATGGTCGACCTGGGGTCGACCTGGTGCTGAAACCTAGTTTTGAGCCTGGGTTCATTCTGATGTTTTTGGTCTCGTTTTCAGTCTAGATTCGTTCGCCTAATCCTATATAAACAGCTGCTTAACCCCATTCTCTTTACACCATTTTATTCTCTCCTTATGCTGCCTCTGAAATAATTGAAATAAATAAATTAAAATAAAATACGAAGACTATTTCTTGAAGACTACGGCTAGGAATTGCATATTGGGGATTTTCTTCTATAATCAAATCGAGATTCAACGATTCAACAATTCGACGACTAGTTTCTAGATTCAACTTCTACATCTCAATTTCTTAGTCCACGATCTGTAAATTCTAGTTACTTTGAGATTAAAACTTGTTAATTGTAATCTGGACATGAGATAAAGTGAAATTGGACTTAAGTATGATAATCGATTCACATCTATTCTAGTTTCCATCTTGGATCTTGACATTTGGGAATATTGCTATGAAATCAGTTTGGACCTATTCATGTTGTAAATCACACTCCTTCATGTCCATATTATTATCATGCCTGTGATGTTGAATCAATCTACTTTTCACAAGTTTGGATTATCACCTTTATCATGACTATCACCTTATTATGCTAGATATGTAATCCTAATGTTTTGGGACTATAATTCTATATGCCAGTGATGTTATAACCAATTATCTCAAGCCATATCATGCTAGATTTATCACCTTGTGCTCGTTCTTTTGCCTATCATAGTTTTGATGTTATTCCCTTTTATTTTGGATATGGATTTACTTGTAACCTAGATCGATTCATGTTTACGTGCGATGGGAATACGATTTGGGTGGATTAGGCAAAACATGAATTGGTTATGAACATGAATCATGAAACTAGACATGAAACTTGCCATGAAACTTGACATGAACTTGACATGAAATTTGAACATGGACATGACACTAGAATGAACTTGAAAATGGCCAACTCGAGGTTGGGTTGAGTTTGCAGTGTAATTTTGCCCAGATCCGCCCGGTAAATCCAGTGACTGCAAACAATAGGATCCAATGTGGGTAGTTGGTCATATCGCACTTGAAACCCGAGGTCAGACTGAGTTGTGGTGTAAATTTTCCCGGAACCGCCCGGCATATCCAGTGACCACAACAACAGGTCTAATGTGAGAGGTTGGGGTGCATTAATGAATTAATGCCACATGATAGGGTTAATTCATGAACATGAAAGACAACATTTAACCAACTTGACATGCTAGACTGATAAGGGTTAAGTCACGAATTTAAATGGCAACACTTAACCTGTTGGACGAAAACCCTAGTTATGCGGTCCATTTCAGCGGTAACCCACTTAGATGTATCATGGTACCCTGGAACTAGGCAGGGTGGGGCACGATTACTGTGCTGATTATAAGCGACCAGAATGACGGCTGAGTTGGTGTGCCAGTGTAGGTTCAGGCGGACTATGGTTGTGCACATAGTCCGGAGTTGAAAAAGCAGGCATTGGGCATCAGTAGGTTTACACTGTGCATGCTTGATTCGTGTTGGTGGTTGGCACCCTAGGTCTTGATACTCCCTATGGTGGACCTAGCATAGGTGACTACATTCGTGATAGGGCCGTATGACACAGACACACGACGAGCTAGAACTTGTAGGGAGCCGATCGATTAATGGATCATTTCGTAGGTCCCCGAAATGGGTCATTTCATGATATTAGGCCAAGGGATCATTTCATTGTTAATATATGACATGGGTTTGGGATACTAGTACAGTTGGTGCAGTGAATCTTGAACATGCGATGCTATACTTGATTTATACTTGATTTATCATGTTATCTTAGTCTATCTTGCCCATCTTGACAACATCCTTATGTTTACTTTCAGTTTATACATGTCATGTTACCTTTACCTGTTTTTATGCTGAAAGTCACTAGGACTTACCAGTCTTTATGACTGACCCATTTTATTTCGCCTCGTTTTCTGTCGTTTCCCCCCCAGGTTCTCAGGGAGGAAACTCTAGCACTTAGCTTTGATTTCTCTTGCTTTCAGTTCAGCTCATGTACGGTTTGATCTTGAGCTCTGCTATGGCTGCATTTCTGCTATCTTGGGGAATTATGCTATTTTAAGCTTTTATGCTTCTTTATTTATGCAAGACAGAATTTGTTGTAATGGAAAATGATGACTTTGGCTATTTGGTACTTTGGATGAAAAAGGCTTTGACTATTTTGAAAGTAATGAAATTTATCTTCTGATTCTTCCGCTGTTTTATTTATGTCTGTCTTGTAATATTTCTGTGATTATTTACCTCGATAAGGCTCCTCCAAAACTAGTGCATTCCCTTTGTGAGTGACCCTAGCGGAGGTTGGGTGTTACAGCGGGTTTTGCTTAGGGCTTAGGTTTGGATCGGAGAAAGATAGAGAGATGGAAGAGGGGGCGTCGACAGTGGCTGGGGGGCACTGGCGTACGGCGGCGCGGCTGGCGGTGGCGATCGCCTGAGTGACGAAGGGCTCTGGTGTGGCGGCTCCATCTTTTTTTTTAATTCTTTTTAAATCCCGGGTTTTGAACGATTGATTTGGAGGAGAGAGAAAACAAAAAGGGGGGGGTTATATTATATAATATATATTTAATTATTTTTAATTCTAAAAAGTCACTTTTTCATTCTAATCCAAATCGAATCCAATGACTGTCGCCCCTAGCTAAATACCCCAATTCCAAACACAATGGGATATGTCCGGTAAACCAATTTGAAGGTTTCGAACAGTTTTCATTAAAATTAAAATATAAATTAATATAACGTTCAAAATTGATTTCAACGCATATTTTAATTTATTGGGGCCATATACTGAATCCAAAAATTCCAGAAAAATAAATCTAGTTATGTTTTAACGATACAGCCCTAACAAAACTAGTTTCATCGAATTTGGAGACCATTTGAAAAAAAGTCATTTTCCAATCGATTAAATTCAAACTGAAATTACCAAACGCATTTAAATTCACCACGCTCAGATACTAATTCCAAAAATTCTAAAAATTGGAATCTAGCAACAATTTGACATTCCAGATCCAAAAAATGTGGTTTTGAAACAACCCAAACTTCCCCTTTTGGGAAAGCCCGGATTGAGTTGAGAACACGACACATTAGAACACAAACAATAGAACATTTCATTGCTATTACAACAATTACATCAGAGTACAAGAATATTCCCGAGTATGAATAACTATTACACATTGGAAATACAGTATCAGAGATCTAAAAATTACATAGAAGCAGAAAATAATACATAAGTACAATGCATAGTGGAAAATAACAATTGACATAACTGAAAGAGATATACGGATACAAAGCTTTGTGAATATAGCTCCAGCTGTAATCCAGGATCCTGTGAATATAATATCTGCAAAACCAAAACTATTTGCTGCCCGTGTGGAAAATATGGGCACCTAGAGTTTAGGAAGGAACAATAAACTCCAGGTCAATCATGGGACTAGTGTGAGAACTAAAACAGTTATTAATTTTATTTTAAAGTTAGGTAAATCAAGGGACTACGCAGTATAACACGGAACAGGTTTACCCCCAAGAATACTAGTGCATAAATAAACTGCGTAATGCTAATTAAAGAAAAATAAAGCTAATATAAGACTCAGGTCCCATCACGCAATGCAACGCAAGCCGGAGGATAGAGTTTTACCTTATAATATCAAAATATGCTTGGTACGCAAAATTTATCTTTTATTTTTACTATAAGTGTATAGTGTAGAAATCAATTTCGAACGTAAATGTATCAATCCTAGAAGGTATAGTACCCCATCCTACTATGTCGCCATATATAGGTTTACAATTAAAACTGCAAAGCTCTTATTGGAAAGTTGGATTTCCATCATGATGGCTCCTGATTCGAACGGTCTATCGCGTTGTGCAATTCTCTACGACTTACGTCCCAATCATGAGAAAACGCCGTAATGCACATCTGCACTATATCTAGGATATCGAGTATCTCCACAACTTACGTCCCGTGTAGGAGAAAACGCCGCTTACTTTATCCATTTGGGAATCGGGAGGTGTGCCGTATCCCTCTGAGTGTGGAGCAACCACACTCAGCTCATCTTAATCGGCCGAATCCATCCTCATATCGAATGCATACTGACCTGACCATCAGTTCACCATCATGTCGGGGTGTGAGGCTCGCGTAGTAACGCTACACAAAGCTTTGCTAATTAAAGCTATGCTTTAATCATCATCCACAAGGCTTTGCTTTTCAACAAAATCCTTGATCAATGCATCTCAGCATGCCACATTGTCAATCCATACCATGATTATTGCCAATATTTAACCTCTAAGCTTGTACGTCTCTGAGAAGCGTGTTAAGAAAGAGAATAAATTCTCCACCGCCAAACAGATATATATTTAACATTGATCAACGAATACAACATAAAGGAATACAACGTCAGACATACCATCCATTTACAAGTTCGTTCTGGGTCTGAACGGAACCGGAGGAACCTTATTCCTCGTCCCGTATGTCCAATACCGGAGAGAGGCCCTCGCATATCCAAGCAATCAACAAGCACGTCCGGACGGCTACCACTGTAGCCCCTTCAAGGTAGCTACTCCAATCATGGACATCAGTAGCAACTCATCCATTTGATGTGAAGATCGTCAGTCTTGCACCGTCTTCAATCTCTTCGAGTGTTAGTCGTCGTATCAATTATTCAAAATGGGTTAAACCCGCTTATTCCGAATAACTCATGCATTTTAAAATCAAGTGCTATAAAAACACATCCTACGCCTCATTCCAATTCAGAATATATTTTTATTCAAATATTTACATTTTTAGGGAAAGGTTCCATTAATTTTATCAAAGATAAATTCTTTTAAATTTATTCTTTAATCTTCCTTTAGATATCCATTTCAAAAGATTTATTTTATCTTTTCATAATTCTAAACCAAATTAAGTTTAGTCGGGATTAACGAGCCTTACCGAAGTAATCATTTATTATTTTATTAATCCCAATCCCAACCTATTCATCCCATGGAGCAAAAATGGTAGTATTCCATATCTAACACCAACTGTGCTATCGGTAAATTTAATTACCATTTCACATTCAGATCTAATTAAAGATTTAGCTATCGCTTGGAGTAAAACTGGTGGTACTCCATTCTCGATCATTTCATAAATTCGATAAATTTATTTCCCTCATTCACATTTCAATCTAATTAAAGTTTCATTAAAACTCTAGTTCAGTTTTAATCTCAAAAATCATTACTTAATGATTATTCGAATTTAAGAAATTAATCGTATCTTTAACTGGGTTAAAGAACTAATGTCTTTTAAAACACAGTTAGGATAAACCCAAAATCATCTTCCATCAAAGTGGAATCTACACAGAAATCATAACAGTATATAATCGATATAAATTCCCGTATCAGGTTAATAATATAAATGGAATAGCGACAAGGCCTTTTAAATTCCATATATAGTAACAGTCTTCATCCATAGAAGATCATCTCGATTATTACCAAGTCGAATTCTGTTCAATTCCAATTTAATATATTAAATTGGAAAACTTTAGTTTGGAAAATTCCCATTATTCTTAATTAAAAGATAATAAACTCCAAATTATATTTTCACTGATAATTAGGTTAAAGAACAAATGTTATTTAAAACAGTGTTCATGATAAACCCAAAAATCCAATTCTTTTACTCAATTCCAATTAAATATTAATTAATTGGAAAACTTCACTAATCTTAATTAAAAGATTTATTCTTTTTTTTCAACTGGGTTTAAGAATAGTGTTATTAAAGACACCAATCACGACAAACCCAAAATCTAATTCGATATCAAATATAAGGCTCTGAATAGAAATTATATCAGCTTATATTCAATATCAAATTCTGAAACCAACAAATATCGTATTGGGAATAACGATATATATATATATATATATATATCTTCCAAATTTCTCAACAATATCTGTATAATCACGAAATCCAATATCGAAATATTTCGAAGATTATTTACATTCGAATCCATTCCAATTTATATATTGGAAAATTCTGGTTATTTTAAAACCATTTTTCAAATCCAATTTATTTAATTCAAAAAATAATTAAATTATTATTCTAGTTAATAACTAGTTCATTTTGATAAAAATATATTTTTATGTTTTCAAAACTGGAATTTTTCATCCAGATTCTTTCCAAATCAAATATTATGATTTTACATAATTTTTCCATAGTTTTAATAATTTTATTATCGCCCGTACAGTTGGTTTCCAATAACGGCCACCGAACTACATCCATAACGACCTTTTCTGAAATTGATTTTGACATATCTCCAAATCTAACCATTTAGATTTCAAATCCCTTATATTCATTGGAAAGCTCTTTTCGATACGAACCTAACGGTTCCAGGTTTAGGAGAATCCGATTGTCGGATCTCCCGTTACATCAAATTGAAGTTAATGGTCGAAATTCGCGAACGGTCACTACGCGGCGTGTTCTATTCAGGCCATTAAATATATTTATATATATAATATATATAAATATATTTATATATATAATATATATAAATATATATATATATATATTGAATATTTCATCGATTTCCATTTAAAACGTTTTTATAAAATATTTATAAATTCGTTGTAAAACGATTTCAACTTCCTTTCCAATTTTAAATCAAAACTGAATATTCCATTACATGACAACTTTATACATTCCATATATTCGTTAAAAACAATATTTATTTCAATACATGACAATTTTATTCATCGCATATTCATCGATACATGACAATTTTATTTATCTCATATATATATATATATATATATATATATATATATATATATATGTTAAACAATATTTATAACGAACATATATTTACTTCATATCACGACCATTTTATATATCGCATATATATGGTTTATTCTCATTTCATATATATGTATATTCTTCACATTTTATATTTATGTCTTGCATATATCTTTTTTTTCTTTTTTTCTAATCTAACATGATAAAAATGTCATTTTTAAGGACAAAACATGTTTAACAAATAATTCTCTTTTTATAACTTAACTTGATAAAAATGTCATTTTTAAGGACAAAACATGTTTAACAAATAATTCTCTTTTTATTCTAACTTACCTACAATAAAAATGTAAATTTTATTGTTAACATATTTTATTTCAAATAATTAATATTTTTAATGATAACATACAATAAAAATGTGATTTTTATTGTAAAAACATTATCCTTTTAAACGTGAAACTTTTAATGATTTGAATATACAAAAAAAAAAAAAAATTATTGTAAAAACATTATCTTCTAAACGTGAAACTTTTAATGATTTGAACATACAATAAAAATGTAATTTTTATTGTAACAACATATTCTTTTAAATATGATTCTTTTTAATGAATCAACAGTACAATAAAAATGTAAATTTTATTGTCTAATTATTTTCTTCAATCATGCATCTTTTTAACTTCACTTACATGTTAAAGGTTACATTTCTAAGTGAACAAAATCATATTTTTTAACATACGATTATTTATATTAACATCGCTAACATGTTACTAACAATATTTCAATTTAACAAAATCATATTTTTAATATATGATTATTTTTATATTAACATCGCTAACATATTACTAACAATATTTTAATCTCACCTTCATACAATAAAAATGTAATTTTTATTGTTAACATATTTTTGTTTCAAATAATGAATATTTCATATCATTCTAATATTAAAATGATAACATTTTCAAAATATCAGATTTTGAAATCACTTTTCGATATTCATTATAAAATAAATAAAATCGACAAAAATCCTGTTCATTTTAAAATGGCGTTTAAATACTTAACACGGCTTCACAATTCAATATTTACTGAATAATATTTTAATATATTCGTTAATTCTAAACTGGAATCAGACTCAATCAATTACCATATAAATTCAGTTATATGGATTTCAACATCACATGTATACAACAATAATGATAACAATCACTAAAAATTCACACAACATTCAGAGTGCATTTTACAATTGTGTGAGCATTAAAATAATAAATAACGCTCATCACATCCTGTTAACCCATCAATTGACATACAACTAATTATTGGGATCAGTGTATGTCAAATATCATCCCAATACTCGTGTGGGGTTTTCAAACAACAAATACTGTTTATTATTTGTGCATTTAGGCGATGTGTAAAATTTATCATCCCAATCAATATCAGATAAATGGGTGTACATAAACAAACCATTCGGTTTGTAAATGAATATTTATTTTATTTCTTTTTATGATAATTTTTATATATGTTATGTTTATATATATATAATTTTTATATACAACAACATCCATCCTAATCACAATCCAAACAAACAATCAACTGGTCTATACAAAAAAAATGTGTCGGGGGCTTCTAAGCCCCGTCTGCAACCTGGTATATGATAACTATAAATTTAATTGAGTGAGAGAGAGTTCTCACCTTGATCGGTTTCCGAAATCGATAAAATGATTATTTTTAATAATTATCAAAAATCCAAATGGACTTTGTTTTAGTTTTGATCTACTTCATGTTGTAGTGCTCGTCTAGAGGATTCCAACAGGCCCGGGTTTTCGCGATTCTGAGATCGTATGACAAAGATATGAGTTTTTGAAGTTTAATTACATAATTAGAATAATTTATTAATTAATTAAAATTAATTACTTTTAATAAAACTTTAATAAACGTAGCCCTTTCTTCATCTTCCATTTGGAAAAGAACGAACCATTGTCGATTTCAAGTTTTGATCGTTGCGCCACCTAGGGTGAAACACTCCAAGTCTGTTAATGTCACTCACTAAGTGAATGCACTTAGTTTCGTGAAGCGCTATAGGTAAACAGATACATAATAATTACAAGATAGAGAAATAAGGCAGCAGCGGAAAATTTAAACTTTTATTTCAGACATAAGTCATAATACCATGGTCCACAATTTAATAAGTCACAAAAACCATTACAACAAAAATACTTCTGTCTTGCACCATCAAAGTACATAAGTAATTAAATGCATCATTCCCCCAATAAAAAGAGTTAAGCCATAGTAGAGTCAAGAACTTGAGCCATACTTCAGAAGTAGCTCCTAGCAAGATGATGTCTGATTCCTGATTAAGTCTGAGTGTTTCCTCCCTGAGAACCTGGGGAGGGGGAACATAAGAAAGAAGGAGAAACAACAGGGTTAGACACAAAGTCTGGTGAGTCTAGTTACTTTTAGCCAGTATATAATTAAAAGCAACATGATAGGCATATAAAGTGGATAAGAGAGAGATTACTACATAAATGAAAGGTGTGACAAGGTAAGCAAGTTAAGGTATATGTGCCTCACAATGATTACTCTGAATTATTACTAGTATAACTGAAATGAGATGAACCCTTCCACTATAAGTTGGTAGGCTTAGGTCATACGTCCAAGTATACCCTAACCACTACCCTAATTGATTGGCTTTGTAGATATCTTGTGCTGGCCCCACGGTAGGAGGTATCACTTCCTAAAGTGGCAACCTATGGTGTTCACAATCATATCTACTGGTGTCATGATCGTCTTAGCCACCTCTACCCGGCCCATGCACGCACATGTCCCTGGTCGGTTTGCGCCGCCCACACCATACGCCTCGTTTGGATCTCATACAATCAATCAGTAAGCGTGCCACTTCTCTGCCTAGTATGGAGGTCTTTACTTGATACCAACTTCGGGTTTCTGACTGAAATGGGTCCCTCCCAATATGATACAAGCTCTCCCGCTTGTCTTGTATCCCCACTAGGTTTTCTACTGAATATGTATACCCTTAGGTGTCTTTAATTACACAGCCCTATACTAGTTATGCTTACCCTAAAGGGTGTCTTTAATTACATAACTTTATAACATCATCCACCGGTTATGTATACCCCAAGGTGTCTTTAATTACATAACCTTATTACGTTATCTACTGGTTATGTATACCATTAGGTGTGTTTAATTACATAACCTTATTGGGTTAAGTACGTGGGCCTATATATACATATTATCCATCCCCTCTAATTTACTTAACCCACCTCTACCCATCCAATTTTACTTAACCCTAACTTAAGTCCATAGTCATATTAAATTAGGTTAAGTAGTACACTTCTTTACCATGTCCAATTATGGTTATAATGGGCTAGACCTCCCACATTAGGCGTACAACGTGTGGATGCCGGACATGCTGGTCAGGTCTGGGTAGTCTTATTCTATAGTTGGGCCTAACCTTGTGTCTTAGATCAATTCGTATTTGCGTACTTAGACCTCCCACATTAGGTTCAACATTAGTGGCTGCTGGATATGTCGGTCGGGTCCGGGCAGACTTCCACCACTAATGTAACCTAACCTCGTGTCATAAGTACAATTTACAATTCCTAATTGTAAATTACTAAACATTTTAAATTAATCCAAATCTACCTATGTCATTATAGGTAACTATTTTAATGTTTTCCCCATTTGAATTACATGTCCTTTTTCATATTAAACAATACATACATCATGCCAATTATAATCCCTTTTTCCCCATTCTCTCCCTAACGTATTCGTATGTAATTTTGGCGGCATCTAGGCTATAAAGTAGCCTAGCTATAATAATAAAAAGGGAATATGACGAGGGTGGTAGTTTCAACATGTCTTGGCATAAACATGAACATGAATTGGCATAGTAACAAAGTGAACGGATATGTGATTAACATCATAATAAAGTGGACATCAAACTAGTAACTTGTGGCAATCACTATTATGTTTAAGCAAGCATAATGAGATCAATATTTAACATTAGGTGTCCAATTACCTAGATCTAGCATAGTTAGGAAGACATAGCAACATGTTTAGATCAAAAGGTAGATTTACATGTCAAGTTTACAATATATATCAATGCACCAAAATATGACAGGTGAAAGGTGACTAACATAAAGGTCTAGATCGAAGTAATGTCACAATTATCCCAATTAATAGATGTACTTCCATCATAACATGGTTACAATTCATGATCCATATAAACATCATAATCGAATCACCACAATTATATTAGATCTAGGAAATTAGATCTGTCATGACATAGAATAAAGTTTCATATTAACACAGAATCATATTTTACAACATATCCAATTCATTGTCTATCAAAGCATACTTTTATTTATCTAAACCTAAAAGTAATCTAGAAACTCACAGTGTTAGGTTTAGAGAATTTAGGAAGAACGGATCTAGAATTTCTGAATTGGATTTGTAGAGTATGTTGTTGTAGAAATGGTTCAGTTCACACTCCAACATCATATAGCCTCCATGACTCCCAATGAAGAGAATATGAAAAATATGACACATATATATAGCTGCCAGACCCCCTGAAACCGAGTGCCACCTCAGCCCTAGGGGTTTCGACACCCCTGTGGGTGGGTCGACCCCTAGGTCGACACCCCTCTTCGGGGGTCGACCCCCTAGAGCAGGAATTTTGCCGCTCAAAGGAATTTTTCGAATTTGAATTCTCTGGATAGGATTCTGAATCATCACTGACTCACCTCTGACTCATGCGTATATTAAAATATTTCTGTGTGTATACAAACTTAAAATCTCCATAGCTTCTTCAAACGGTGTTCGTTTTATGCAAACCAAATGTCTATCTTGACCAGAATTTTGAGAGAGACGCAATGGTGAAGTCCGTTTCCTTAATTCTGAACATTAAAATAATTATTATTTAATTTATTCTATTTAATGTCGTTTAAAAATTCAGGGTGTTACATTCTCCCCTACTCAAAGGATTTCGTCCCCGAAATCTCTAAGTTGAGAAGAGTGCATATCCTACAATCCATCGCCCATCTTCTCATTCACCAATCACTTGCATCCATTGTCCTTAAAGATTTCTAATGCTTATATGAATATATGCAAAGTTTTGTGTATATGTTCCAACACTAATGCGAAGATCAGGAGGTCTACTGTTTCAGTTAACCTCCTTAATGCAATGTATGTTAGTGCCATGAATCCAATATGTATGCAAATAAACCTATTTTGTCATACCAGTTCTATATGTTTGCACACCCATTCGTCCAAATGCGACATCCATATGCCAGTTCATCCATTTTCATCCATAAAATAAAAAAAATGCACACACATCCATATGCAATATGAAAGTGATTGAGCCGATCTTAGTGCCTAATGTGTGTGTATATGCGTCCACAGGCAACCACTAGCAAACATTTGCATCCATCAAACATAACATGTTTCAAACACATGTTTACATCCATAGGATTCCTATCTAAAGGTCGAAAATACTATGGATAAGATATATTCTATTGACAGAAACAAGTACTGATAAAAATTACGAAAGGAGTTAAGAACATACCCTCGAAAAGAAAAGGGTACGAAGCATGAATCTTATATTCGATCTCCCAAGTCGCATCTTCTATGTTATCTCCCTATTGAACCTTTAGCAACTTGATTTCCTTATTGCGCAACCTCTTAACCTCCGACCCAAGAATACGGGTAGGGACTCGTCAGACTATCGCCTCCCGTTCCACTTTGACTTTCTCCAACATACTCGGCTCAAGAACTTCTACGGTGTCATGCAGGCACTTCCGTGGATGAGAGGCATGGAAAATGTCATGAACACAATATATTTTCTGGGAGCTTTAATCTGTAGGCCCTTTGTCCAATCCTTTCGGTTATTGGAAATGGTCCCACAAACCTAGGTGCCAACTTCCCTACGGATCTGAAGCGAACCACATTCCCCAAAGGTGATACTTTGATAAAAACTAAGTGTCCTACTTCGAATTCGATGTTAGTCCTCCTCTTGTCTGCATATAAATTCTGACTGTCTTGAGCTGTCTTCATCCGCCGTCGAATAAGGTCAATCTTTTCGGACAATTCCCTAACCATATTTGGTCCAAGCAATAATCTTTCTGTAGATTACTCTCAACATGTTGGCGATCTACAGGGTCGTCCGTACAATGCTTTGAAGGGTGCCATACTGATACTAGCCTGATATCCGTTATTATAGGCAAATTCTACTAAACGAAGATGCTCTTCCCAAGTCCCTCCGAAGTCAAGGATACACAGCCTTAGAAGATACTTCTAGAATTCTGTTCACCTTCTCCGTCTACCCATCGGTCTGAGAATGGTAAGCGGTGCTCAAACACAACTTTGTACCTAATGCTTCATGCAAGCTCCTCCAAAATTCGCTGGTAAAGACGGGTTCATGATCGCTCACGATGCTGGAAGGAACTCCGTGGAGACGAACTATCTCACGAACATAAATTGCTTCCAACCATGGTGTCGTCCTTTTACTTTTAACTGGAATAAAGTGAGCACTCTTAGTGAGTCTATCTACTATCACCCAAATACTGGTATTGCCTTTCTTTGATCTAGGCAAACCATCTATGAAATCCATAGAGACGCTCTCCTATTTCCACTATGGAACCTCCAACGGAAGAAGTAATCCACCGGCCTTCTTTTGCCCAGCTTTAGCTTACTAGCAAACCAAACATTGAGAAACAAATCCAGCCATGTCCTTCTTCACCCCAGCCCAAAAGAAAACCCTCTTCATGTCTCTGTACATCTTGTTACCGCCTGGATGAATGGTCATCTTAGAATGGTGGGCTTCTTCTAGGATTGCCTTTATCAAGCTTCTAGTTTGAGGAACACAAAGCCTTCCATCTCGCTGCAACCACCCCTTTTTATCTATAGCATACCTACTGAGGTGATAGAAGTCCCCCCTCTTCTGAGCTTATCCATGATGTCTAGAATCTGTAGGTCACCTTGTTGCAAAGCTCCTATATGATCCACAAGAGTCTGTCGTATCTCCAAGGATGCAATAAATCAGGCAAAACCTCGATGGAGGGTCTAAAATCAAAAGCTGATATGAACTCCAAATTCTTTCTTTCCACAAACAGAAGACTCAAGGCCACTCTCTGCCTACTTAGTGCGTCTGCCACCACATTTCCCTTGCCAGGGGTATAAGCAATCTCAAAATCATATGAAGCTAAGAACTCCATCCACCTTTATTGCCTCAAGTTGATATCCTTCTGTGAGAATAGATACTTGAGAGATTTATGATCGGTGTATAACTCGAACTTTTCTCCAAGTAAATAATGACGCCACGTCTTTAACGCGAATACTATGGCAGCTAGCTCTAGGTCATGGGTGGGTAGTTCTTCTCATGAACTCTCAACTATCTACACCCATAACATATTACTTTCCTTTCTTGCATCAGAACCGCGACAAGCCCTGTACCGCACGCATTAGTATAAACAATAAACACTTTACTCCCATCGAGCAAGGTCAAGACTAGGGCTGTTGTCAGAGCCCTTTTTAATCATTGGAAAGTAACGTCACAGTCTATGTCCTATGAAAACGTCAAATTCTTCTTTGTCAGCCTGGTGAGAGGGGTTGATATCTTCGAGAAGTCCTTAATGAATTTCCTATAATAACCTGCCAACCCAAGAAAGCTTCTCACCTTGGTTGCATTTTTAGGAATCTGCCAATCTTGTACTACCACCACCTTCGCGGGATCTATAACTATCCCTTCTTTGGAGACTACATGCCCCAAGAATCTCACCTCCTTTCTCCAGAAATGGCATTTGGAGAACTTTTCTTTTAGCTGATGGTCACAGAGAGTTTTCAGAACTTCTCCCAGATGTTGGGCATGCTCTTCTTCACTCTTAGAGAAGATCAAAATATCATCAACAAACTCTACGACGAATTTATTTAGGAACTCCAGAAACACCCTACTCATCAAATCAACAAAATAGGCAGGTGCGTTTGTGAACCCAAAAGGCATAACTAGCCATTCAAAGAAACCGTCTGGAGTTCTGAAAGCAGTCTTATCTATGTTGTCCTTAGCCGCCCTCAGCCGATGGAACCCCATAGCCAAGTCCAACTAAGAAAACACCGAGGCACCAACAAGCTGATCAAATAAATCATCAATCCTCGGAAGCGGGTGCCTATTCTTCTTGGTGAGCTTATTTAACTCTCTGTAGTCAACGTACAAACAAAGTGAACCATCTGCTTTTGTTGCGAATACTACTGGAGCACCCCACTCAGATATGCTTCGTCTGATATACCCTTTTTCAACTAGCTTCCCTACTTGCTTAGTAAACTTACTCCTTTCTCTTGGAGCCATGTGGCGCACTAGTAACGCAACTGGCTTTGCATTGTCCACCAGATATATGCGGAAGTCGATCTTATGCCTTGGAGGTAAACCCTGTACCTCATCAAAAACATTGGGATAATGTCCAACCACCGGAACAAATTGCAAATCATCTATGGATGCATCTAGAGACTCTAGGAAGCTAAGCATAACAGACGCTTGGGGGTCACAAGAAACTTCGAGGGTCTTTCCATGACAAGTCAGGAGTCTAAGAGCCCTCCTCTCACAATCCAGAATGGCCTCATACGTGGTAAGCCAATCCATTCCTAGAATCAACCAATAGCCAATAAACCCGAGCACATACAAGTCGCATTAAAATTCGATGCCCAACACAGATATTTTCAGACCCCGACAAATCATCGATAAATGAGACGAACCACCAATGGGGTTTGAAACATCTATGGGATCTACTACCATACTAGTAATTAAATGTAGAGATTCAACAACAGAACTAGATACAAACGAGTGTGAAGCACCAGAATCAAAAAGTGTTCTAACTGGATAGTTTGAAAGAGAAACTAAACTTTCTACGAAATTTTTTCTACCTCTTTCAGGAGACTGATCGCGAGAGCATGCACCTTCCCTCCAGAAGTCCCTATTTTTTGCCCTTGTCCCTGCGATCCCTATTTCTTCGGGCACTCCTTAGAGAAGTGTCTGACCTCTCCACAATTAAAGCAACTGGCCTTCCTTCTCTTGCAATCTTTGATCAGGTGTCCCTCCTTTCCACAATTGTGACATTTTCTCTTATACTTGCCTTTACCATCTTTTCCCCCTTTCTTTTGTTGTTGATGTTGTTGCTTCCCTTCTTAGGTCATACCTTCTTATTTTGCGATGTCCCCTCAGTCTTTGTTTCCTTCTTTTCTCCCCTGTCCTCCTCATACATTAGAGCCATATTAACAAGCTTTTCAAAGGTGGCCCCCATTGGAAGATGGGACATAGATAAACCATGTAGAGGCTCATTCATCCCCTTAGCAAATCACAAAGCCCTTTTGTGAGGTGTGTCTACCAGCTCTAGCCTGAACCTTGACAGCTGGTTGAACTTGTTCACATATTCCTTCACCGTCAAATATCCTTGTTTGAGTGTTAAGAACCTCTCCATCTGTATGCTTCGCTCTGCTTGGGAAAGAAATTTCATTTCGAACCTCTATCTAAAGTCTTCCCAAGTTTCTACCGGACGTCCAGATTGGGTGACTTCCCACCATAATGAGGCTTCGTCCTTTAACATCCAAGCGGCTAATTGAATTTTTCTTCGATCCTCCACTTCAAAGATTACGAATAAGTCCTCGAGCTCCTTAACCCAATTCCGAGCTTCTGCGAATGTCTCGTTCCCATGGAATGGCCTTCCTCCTATAGCCCGAAAGTCTTTACAGATCTTGACAAAGTTATCAGCTCTTGGAGGGGGAGGAGGAATGACTGGTGCAGCTAGGGGAGGAACGTTTTCTTGGCTTTCGGCAGGCGTCGTGGCCTCCAAATACCTACGGAACCATCCAGGTATTGTGACGCCCTCCAGGATATTAAGATTTTTTGTTCCCTAGACATGCTAAAAAAAGAAAAAGGAAGAAATTTAGATAAAGGACCGAAGGATACCACATATGGCTCTATGGGGAATGTTTTCAAAATAGACTTTCCTTTTGAAAAATGCTTTTCTTTAAACCTTTTTGAAAACAATTTCCAAAAACTTTTATCTAATCTGGTAACCTTCAGCTCTGATACCAAGTGAAACACTCCACGTCCGTTAATGTCACTAATTAAGGGAATGCATTAAGTTTCGTGAAGCGCTATAAGTAAACAGACACAGAATAATTACAAGACAGAGATAAATAAGGCATCAACGGAAAATTTAAAAATTTATTTCAAACATAAGTCATAATACTGTGGCCCACAATTTCATAAGTCACAAAAACCATTACAACAAAAATACTTCTGTCTTGCACCATCAGAGTACATAAGTAAATAAAAAGCATCATTCCCTAATAAAAAGAGTTAAGCCATAATAGAATCAAGAAATTGAGCAATACTTCAGAAGTAACTCCTCGCAAGATGATATCTGATTCCTGATTAAGTCTGAGTGTTTCCTCCCTGGCAACCTGGGGAGGGGGAGAATGAAAGAAAGAAGAAGAAACAACAGGGTCAGACATAAAGTATGGCAAGTTTAGTTACTTTTAGCCAGTTTATAATTAAAAGCAACATGATAGGCATATAAAGTGGATAAGAGAGAACACTACATAAATGGCAGGTGTGACAAGGTAAGCAAGTTAAGGTATATGTGCCTCACAATGATTACTCAGCATTATTACTATTATAACTGAAATAAGATGAACCCTTCCATTATAAGTTGGTAGGCTTAGGTCATACTTCCAAGTATACCCTAACCACAACCCTAATCAATCGGCTCCCTACCTTGTAGATATCCTGTGTTGGACCCACGGTATGAGGTATCACTTCCTAAAGTGGAAACCATAGTGTGAACAATCATATCTATTGGTGTCACGGTCATCTTAGCCCCCTCTGCCTGGCCCATGCACGCACATGTCCCCGGTCGGTTTGCTCCGCCCACACCATCTGCCTTGTTTGGATCTCTTACAATCAATCAGTAAGCGTGCCCCTTCTACTCCTAGTACGGAGGTCTTTACTTGATACAAACTTCGGGTTACTGACTGAAATGGGTCCCTCCCAAAATGATACAAGCTCTCCCCCTTGTCTTGTATCCCCACTAGATTTTCTACTGACTATGTATACCCTTAGGCGTCTTTAATTACATAGCCCTATACTAGTTATGCTTACCCTAAAGGGTGTCTTTAATTACATAACTTTATTACATCATCTACCGGTTATGCATACCACTAGGTATCTTTAATTAAATAACCTTATTACATTATCTACTTGTTATGTATACCTTTATGTGTCTTTAATTACATAACCTTATTGGGTTAAGTACATGGGCCTATATATACATATTACCCATCCCCTCTAATTTACTTAACCCACCTCTACCCATCCAATTTTACTTAACCCAAACTTAAGTCCATAGTCATATTAAATTAGGTTAAGTAGTCCATTTCTTTACCATGTCCAATTATGGTTATAATGGGCTAAACCTCCCACATTAGGCCAACAACGTGTGGATGCTGGATATGTGGGTCGGGTCCGGGAAGTCTTATTCCATAGTTGGGCCTAACCTGGTGTCTTAGCCCGATTCGTATTTCTGTATCCCATATTAGGTTCAACATTAGTGGATATTGGATATGCCGGTCGGGTCCGGGCAGACTTCCACCACTTAAGTAACATAACCTCGTGTCATAAGTACAATTTACAATTCCTAATTGTAAATTACAAAACAATCCAAATTAATCCAAATCTACCTATGTCATTATAGGTAACTATTTCTATGTTTTCCCCATTTGAATTACATGTTCTTTTTCATATTAAACATTACATAAATCATGCCAATTATAATCCCTTCTTCCCCGTTCTCTCCCTAACGTATTCGTACATAATTTTGGCGGCGTCTAGGCTATAAAGTAGCCTAGCTATAATAATAAAAAGGGAATATGACAAGGGTGGAATTTTCAACATGTCTTGGCATAAACATGAACATGAATTAGCATAGTAACAAAGTGAATGGACATGTGATTAACATTATATTAAAGTGGACATCAAACTAGTAACTTGTGGCAATCACTATGATGTTTAAGCAAGCATAATGAGATCTAGATTTAACATTAGGTGTCCAATTACCTAGATCTAGCATAGCTATGATGACATAACAACATGTTTAGATAAAAAGGTAGATTTACATGTCAAGTTTAAAACATATATTAATGTATCACAATATGACAGGTGAAAGGTGATTAACATAAAGGTCTAGATCAAGGTAATGTCAAAATTATCCAAATTAATAGATGTACTTCCATCATAACATGGTTACAACTCAAGATCCATATAAACATCATAATCAAATCACCACAATTATATTAGATCTAGGAAATTAGATCTATCATGACATAGGATAAAATTTCATATTAACACAGAATCATACTTTACAACATATCCAATTCATTGTCTATCAAAGCATACTTTTATTTATCTAAACGTAAAAGTAATCTAGAAACTCATAGCGTTAGGTTTAGAGAATTTAGGAAGAATAGATCTGGAATTTCTAAATTGGATTTGTAGAGTATGTTGTTGTAGAAATGGTTCAGTTCGCACTCCAGCAGCATATAGCCTCCATGACTCCCAATGAAGAGAATATGAAAAATATGACACATATATATAGCTACCAGACCCCCTGAAACCGAGTGCCACCTCAGCCCTAGGGGTGTCGACAACCCTATGGGTGGGTCGACCCCTAGGTCGACACCCCTTCAGGGGGGTCGACCCCCTAGAGCGGGAATTTTGCCGCTTAGAGGAATTTTTCGAATTTGAATCTTCTGGATAGGATTCTGACTCATCACTGACTCACCTCTGACTCATGCGTATATATAAAATATTTCTATGCGTATACAAACGTAAAATCTTCATAACTTCTTCACACGGTGTCCGTCTTATGCAAACCAAATGTCTATCCTGACCAGAATTTTGATACGGATGCAATGGTGCAGTTGAACATTAAATTAATTATTATTTAATTTATTCTCTTTAATGTCATTTAAAAATTCAGGGTGTTACATTGGGGATCGAACCCTCCATCACCACCACCACGCGACGCGCCGCCGCACCTTCCTCCCACTCCTCGAACCCCGTGCCTCGCCGTGAATTAGCTCCAAACAGTGCAACTTCGAGCACAATCCAGAATGATTCAGGCCACTTCCGATCAACATCACCGTATGATATTGAAGAACATGAAAATTTCTTCAATTTTGTGTTGGAGTCCTGTTCTAATTTGCGTTGTATTAGGAGAGATTAAATGAAGAAATTGGAACGATGTTGGCCTTCCATTAGAAATTGGCGGCGGCCTGAGTAATGGGGAATAGGGTTTCAGAAAAATTAATATATATATTAAATTAATATATTTTTAATTCACAAATTACTTGTTTTATCGGTTCGGACTCCAAATGAGGCCCAGCGCCTATCACCCCTAGCTAAATACCCCTATTCCAGACACAATGTAATATGTCCTGCCTACCAATTCGACTGTTACGATCAGTTTTTATTTAAATTAAAATATAAATCCATATATATTGAATTCAAACGTACATTTTAATTTACCAGGGCCATATGCTAACTCCAAAAATTCCCGAAAAATAAATCTAGCTATGTTTTGACGATACAGTCCTAACAAAATTGATTTCGTCGAATTTGGAGACAGTTTGAAAAATGGTTATTTTCTGGTCGATCCAATTCAAATTTAAATTACCAAACACATTTAAATTTACTTCGCTCACATATTAAATCCAAAAACTATGAAATTTGAAACCTGACTATAATTTGACATCCCGGATCCAACAAAAGCGGTCTCATCAAAAATGGAGGTCGTTTGCATAATGGCTACTTTTAAGGGCTATATATTATATTAAATTCCATAGCAACTATTCTGAATTTTAAACTGGACATAACTTTCAATTCCCATTATGAAATCTGGATTTTTCACATTCGTTAGAAAGATATTGTTAAAAAGATTCAAATATTTCTGGTTTTACTGAAATCCGATTTGTTTTGAATCCTGTACATTTAACTGAAATTAGAAATCGAATTTTCAAACTACCGCGCCATTTCAGTCTCATTATATAATTAAAATAATTTTTTACGTTCTAACTTCGATTTAAATCAAAATTTTAGTCGTTATTATTTAAAATAAATCATTTTAAATATTCAAAATCCATTAAAATAGCTAAAATAAAAAATTTAAATTTGTTTTGAAAATCTGGGTTGTTACAATCTACCCCACTTAAAATCTTTTCGTCCTCGAAAAGGGACGGAGCTGAAAGTTGTTTAACTAATCAACTCAACTTTCATTCTGGCTTTCATTCTTCAACTTTTCAATTTCTAAGAATTTTCTAATTTCTCAAAAATTTGGCTAACACCCTAAATTTTCAAAAATTTCGCCATAACCTCCTTTGTACGGGTTGATATTTAAAATGCAACTAGCCTCCCAGGGCCCTCATCAATCCAAAAGAAAAAGCCAATCGGCTCATAAAATCATCAAACCCAAACAAAACAGTAAATATGTACCTATTTGTCGGGCATACAATTTTATTCCTCTTCTTTAACCTCCTTGCTATGACATGTTCATTATATATATATATATATACATATATGTATATGTATATGTATATGTATTCATGTACATATATACAATTCAAATAAATTTTCAATTCAGTTCAATATTTGATTCTATTTGGCTTAATTTACCATTTATTCTCATATTGGTTAAATTCATCATCATTCCAATATTTTAATTAGTTAAACTAATTATCAAACATCACTACCAGCAATCAATTAGGTGATTAATTTTTTAAGTATATATAACTTATATATATATATTCAAAAATCATATTTTTGATGCCAATTCACAGCAATAATCCCATCTAGTTTTGGTTCTCACACCAGCCAATTGGAAATATATAGATACCATACTTTCGTAGCTCGAACATAAATTCTATTGCCGCTAGCAATCATCAGAATCATCTCCAGGCTACTAGAGTGTGATTCCATATCTACCCAGTATACTTGAGACTTCATATATACGTGGATCAGACATACATTAAAAATCTCCTTATACCCAATAATCCAAATCAATATAAATAAAATGCTCAAATACATATAATAGGGTTTTAATTTTCAAAATTAAATTTGTTATTTTTATATATAACACTCTTCAAACTCATTCTAGGGTATTACTAACCCCATCTCTAATGAGTTATTCTCATTGGATATTACTAATCCAATCTCTGATGAATTCTTTCATTCGGTCCTAATGTGTCTTGTTCTCGAGCTCTATAAACCAAAGCTCTGATACCACGCTGAAACGACCCAACCTTCCCCTTTTGGGAAAGCCTAGATTGAGTTGAGAACACAACGCATCAGAACACAAACAATAAAACATTTCATTGCTATTACAATAATTACATCAGAGTATAAGAATATTCCCGAGTATGAATAACTATTACACATTGGAAATATAGTACCAGAGATTTAAAAATTACATAGCAACGGAAAATAATACACAAGTACAATGCATAGTGGAAAATAACAACTCACACAACTAAAAGAGATATACAGATACAAAGCTTTCTGAATATAGCTCCAGCTATAATCCAGGATCCTGTGAATATAATATATGCAAAACCAAAAGTACTAGTTGCCCGTGTGGAAAATATGGGCACCTAGAGTTTAGGAAGGAACAATAAACTCCAGATCAGTCATGGGACGGGTGTGAGAACTAAAACAGTTGTTAATTTGATTTTAAAGTTAGGTAAATCAAGGGACCACGCCGTGTAACACGAAACGGGTTTACCCCCAAGAATACCAGTGCATAAATAAACAGGGCAATGCTAATTAAAGAAAAATCAAGCTATTATAAGACTCAAGTCCCATCACATAATGCAACATAGTCCGAAGGATAGAGTTTTACCTTATAATAGCCAAATATGCTTAGTACGCGAAAGTTATCTTTTATTATTACTATTAGTGTATAGTGTACAAATCAATTTCGAAAGTAAATGTATCAATCCTAGACAGTATAGTACCCCATCCTACTATGTCGCCATATATAAGTTTATAATTAAAACCGCAAAGCTCGTATTGGAAAGTTGGATTTCCATCATGATGGCTCCTGATTTGAAAGGTCTATCGCATAGTGCAATTCTCCACGACTTACGTCCTAGGCATGAGAAAACGTCGTAATGCACATCCGCATTATATCTAGGATATCGAGTATCTCCGCGACATACGTCCCGTGCATGAGAAAACGCTACTTACTCTGTCCATCTGGGAATCGGGGGGTACCCTATCCCTCTGAGCGTGAAGCGACCACAATCAGCTCATCTCGGTCGACCAAATCCATTCTCATACCGAAAGCATACTGACCTGACCATCAGTTCACCATCATACCGGGGTGTGAGGCTCGCGAAGTAATGCTACACAAAGCTATGCTAATTAAAAATATGCTTTTATCATCATCCACAAGGCTTTGCTTTTCAACAAAAGCCTTGGTCAATGCATCTCTGCATGCCACATTGTTAATCCATACCATACCATTGATTTCTGCCAATATATAACCTCTAAGCTTGTACGTCTCCGAGAAGGGTGTTAAGCAAGAGAATAAATTCTCCGTCACCAAACAGATATATATATATATATATATATTTAGCAGAGATCAACGAATACAGCATAAAGGAATACAATGTCAGACATACCATCCATTTACAAGTCCCTTTTGGGTCTGAGCGGAACCAGAGGCACCTTATTCCTCGTCCCGTATGTCCAATACCGGAGAGAGGCCCCTGCATATCTAAACAATCAACAAGTACGTCTGGATGGCTACCACTGTAGCCCCTTCAAGTTAGCTACTCCAATCACGGGCATCCGTAGCAACTCATCCATTCGATGTGAAGATCGTCGGTCTTTCACCGTCTTCAATGTCTTCGACTGTTAGTTGTCGTATCAATTATTCAGAATGTTTTAAACCCGGTCTTTTCGAATAACTCCCGCATTTTATAATCAAGTGCTATAAAAACACATCCTATGTCTCATTACAATTCAGAATATTCTTTTATTCAAATATTTACATTTTTAGGGAAAGGTTCCATTAATTTATCAAACATAAATTCTTTTAAATTTATTCTTTAATCTTCCTTTGGATATCCATTTCAAAAGATTTATTTTATCATTTCACAATTCTAAACCAAATTAAGGTTTATCAACTAGTCGGGATTTTCGAGCCTTACCGAAGTAATCATTTATTATTTTCTTAATCCCAGTCCCAACCTATTCATCCCATGGAGTAAAACTGGTAGTACTCCATATCTAACACCTACCGTGCCATCGGTAAATTTAATTACCATTTCACGTTCAAATCTTATTAAAGATTTAACTATCGCTTGGAGTGAAACTAGTGGTACTCCATTCTCGATCATTTCATAAATTTGATAAATTTAATTCCCTCGTTCACATTTCAATCTAATTAAAGATTCATTAAAACTCTATTTCAGTTTTAATCTCAAAAATCATTACTTTTGTTTATTCGAATTTAAGAAATTAATCTTATCTTTAACTAGGTTAAAGAACTAATGTCTTTTAAAACACAGTTCATGATAAACCCAAAACATCTTCCATCAAAGTGGAATCTACACGGAAATCATAACAGTATATAATCGATAAAAATTCCAGTATCAGACTAATAATATAAATGGAATAACGACATGGCCTTTTAAATTTCATATATAGTAACAGTCTTCATCCACAGAAGATCATCTCGATTATTACCAAATCGAATTCCTTTCAATTCCAATTTAATATATTAAATTGGAAAACTTTACTTTGGAAAATTCCCATTATTCTTAATTAAAAGGTAATAAAATCCAAATTATATTTTCATTGATAATTGGGTTAAAGAAAAAATGTTATTTAAAACACCGTTCATGATAAACCCAAAAATCCCATTCTTTTATTCAATTCCAATTAAAGATTAATTAATTGGAAAACTTCACTAATCTTAATTAAAAGATTTATTCTTTTTTTTTCAACTAGGTTTAAGAACAGTGTTATTGAAGACACCATTCATGACAAACCCAAAATATAATTCGATATCAAATATACGGTTTTGAATAGAAATTACATCGGCTTATATTCAATATCAAATATCGAAACCAACAAATATTGTATCGGGAATAACGATATATGTGTGTATATATATATATATATATATTTGAAAATTATAACGATATATATATTTTTTTTTTCTCCAAATTCCTCAACAATATCTGTATAATCACGAAATCCAATATCGAGATATTCCGAAGATTATTTCCACTCGAATCCATTCCAATTTACATATTGGAAAATTCAAGTTTTTTAAAACCATTTATTTAATTTTAAAAATAATCAAATTGTTATTCTAGTTAATAACTAGTTCATTTCGATAAAAATATATTTTTATATTTTCAAAACTAGAATTTTTCATCCAAATTCTTTCCAAATCATTTATTATGATTTTACATAATTTTTTCATATTTTTAATAATTTTATTATCGCCCATGCAGTCAGTTTCCAATACTGGCCACTGAACCGCATTCATAGCGACCTTTTCTAAAATTGATTTAGAGATATCTCCAAATCTAACCATTATATTTCAAATCCCTTACATTCATTGGAAATCTCTTTTCGATACGAACCCAACGGTTCCAGTTTTAGGAGAATCCGACGGTTGGATCTCCCGTCACGTCTAATTGAAGTTAATGGTGGAAATTCGCGAAAAGGTCGCTGCGCGGCGCGTTCTATTCAGGCCATTAAATATATATATAATATATATATATTTCTTTGATTTCCACTTAAAACGTATTTTATAAAATATTTATAAATTCATTGTAAAACGATTTCAACTTTTTTTTCAATTTTAAATCAAAATTGAATATTCCATTACATGACAACTTTATACATTCCATATACACATTAAAAATAATATTTATTTCAATACATGACAATTTTATTCATCGTATATTCATGTTAAAATTTATATTTTTAATAATTCAATATTTATTTCAATACATGACAATTTTATTTATCGCATATTCATGTTAAAAATTATATTTTCAACGATCTAATATTTATTTCAATACGTGACAATTTTATTTATCTCATATATATATATATATATATATATATATGTTAAACAATGTTTTTAACGAACAAATATTTACTCCATATCACGACCATTTTATATATCGCATATATATGGTTTATTCTCATTTCATATATATATATATATATATATATACACATATATATATATATATATATATTCTACACATTTTTTATTTATTTCTTGCATATATCTTTTTTTCTTTTTTTCTCTAATCTAACATGATAAAAATGTCATTTTTAAGGACAAAACATGTTTAACAAATAATTCTCTTTTTATTCTAACTTACCTACAATAAAAATGTAAATTTTATTGTTAACATATTTTATTTCAAATAATGAATATTTTTAATGATTTAAACATATAATAAAAATGCGATTTTTATTGTAAAAACATTATCCTTTTAAACGAGAAACTTTTAATGATTTGAACATACAATAAAAATGTAATTTTAATTGTAAAAACATTATCTTCTAAACGTGAAACTTTTAATGATTTGAACATACAATAAAAATGTAATTTTTATTGTAACAACATATTCTTTTAAATATGATTCTTTTTAATGAATCAACAATAGAATAAAAATGTAAATTTTATTGTCTATTTATTTTCTTCAATCATGCATCTTTTTAACTTCACTTACATGTTAAAGGTTGCATTTTTAAGTGAACAAATTCATATTTTTAACATATGATTATTTTTATATTAACATCGCTAATATGTTACTAACATTATTTCAATCTAACAAAATCATATTTTTAATATATGATTATTTTTATATTAACATAGCTAACATGTTACTAACAATGTTTTAACTCACCTATGTACAATAAAAATGTAAAATTTTATTTTTAACATATTTTTGTTTCAAACAATGAATATTTCATATCATTCTAATATTAAAATGATAATATTTTCAAAATATCAGATTTTGAAATCACTTTTCAATATTGATTATAAAATGAATAAAATCAACAAAAATCTCTTTCGCTTTAAAATGGGATTTAACTACTTAACATGGCTTCACATTTCAATATTTACTGAATATTATTTTAAAATACTCGTTAATTTTGAACTGGAATCAGACTTAATCGATTACCATATAAATTCAGTTATATCGATTTCAACATCACACGTATACAACAATAATGATAAACAATCATTAAAAATTCATACAACATCCATAGTGCATTTTACAATCGTGTGAGCATTAAAATAATAAATAACGCTCATCACAGCCTGTCAACCCATTAATTGACATACAACTACTTATTGGGATCAGTGTATGTCAAATATCATCCCAATACCCGTGTGGGGTTTTCAAACAACATATACTATTTATTATTTGTGCAGTTGGGAGATGTGTAAAATTTATCATCCTAATCAATATCAGATAAATAGGTGTACATAAACAAACCATCCATTTTGTAAATAAGTATTTATTTTATTTCTTTTCATGATAATTTTATATATATATATAATTTTTATATACAACAACATCCATCCCAATCACAATCCAAACAAACAACTGGTCTGCACAAAAAAAATAGTGTCGGGGCTTCTATGCCCTGTTTGCAAGCTAGTATATGATAACTGTAAATTAAATTGAGCGAGAGAGTTCTCACCTTGATCGGTTTCGGAAATCGATAAAATGATTATTTTTAATAAAATTAAATAGATGTTTAATTTATCAAAAATCCAAACGACCTCTGTTTTAGTTTTGATCTGCTCCGTGTTGTAGTGCTCATCTAGTGGATTCCAATGAGCCCGGGTTTTCGCGATTCTGAGATCGTATGACAAAGATATGAGTTTTTGAAGTTTAATTACATAATTAGAATAATTAATTAATTAAAATTTAATTACTTTTAATAACACTTTAATAAATGTTTCCCTTTCTTCATCTTCCATTTGGAAAAGAACAAACCACTGTCGATTTCAAGTTTGGATCGTCGCGCGCCACCTAGGGGATCGGACCCCCCATCACCACCACCACGAGACGCGCCGCCGCACGTTCCTCCCACTCCTCGAACCCCGTGCCTCGCGATACCTCCTCTTAGCCGCGAATTAGCCCCAAACATTACAACTTCGAGCCACAATTCAGAATGATTCAGGACAATTCCAATCATCATCACCGTATGATATTGAAGAACTTGAAAATCTCTTTAATTTTTTGTTGGAGTCATGTTCTAATTTGCGTTGGATTAGGAGAGATTAAATGAAGAAATTGGAATGATGTTGGCCTTCCATTAGAAATTGGCGGTGGCCTGAGTAATGTGGGATAGGGTTTCGGAAAAATTAATATATATATATATATTAAATTAAAATAATTTTGATTCACAAATTACTTGTTTTATCGGTCCGGACTCCAAACATGGCCCAACGACTGTCGATTTAAGCTAAATACCCTCATTTCGGACACAATGGGATATGTCCCATCTGCCAAGTCGACTGTTACGATTAGTTTTTATTTAAATTAAAATATAAATCTTTATATATTGAATTCGAACGTACATTTTAATTTATCGGGGCCATATACTGACCCCAAAATTTCCCGAAAAATAGATCTAGCTATGTTTTGACGATACGGTCCTAACAAAATTAATTAGTCAAATTTCAAGACTATTTGAAAAATGGTCATTTTCTAGTTCATCCAATTTAAATTTAAAGGGTGTGTTTTTTGCAGGTCCCTATTAAGTTTCAAAATTAGGCTCATATCCGGTCATAAACTTATTATAAATTAGGTCCCTATTTTTCAAAAATACATCAAAAAAAATTAAAAAAATGCAAAAATTAATATTAAAATAAAACATGGTCTCGACCAAAAAATCACTCAAAAAAAAGTTAAAAAAACACGCAAAAAGCAAAAAACGACAAAAAAAGAAAAAAATGCAGTTAATTGCATAATATTATGTACGTATTTGATTTTGTTGCATGCATATGTGCATGTATTCCAGTCCGTCCATCCGCCTTGGTTTATTTGCATATTTCTATGCATATATTTCATATTTCTTACATAGAAGTATGCAATAATTCGTAACAGTCCAACTCAATTTATTTTTATTTGCATTCAATTTTGCAAATAAAACTGAAAACACGCACACATGTGTGCAACATATCTACAGACAAAAATGTTAGCTGAATTCCCTTTATGCAATAGTTGCATACATGTATGCAATTTTTTTTATTGACGTGGACTTCTGGGATTATTTTATAATTTTAGAAAAAAATATATGCACTGATGCATTTTTTTCTGGCAGGAAATAGTGGAGGCGGAAGGGTTGAAAAGAGGAAGCGGAAGTTAGAAAATGGGTGAGGCGGAACTAAAACCGAGGGGCGGAAACTTATAAAAGAAAAGGAGGGATGTGGGCTACATTAAGTTTGAAAATAGGGACGTATGCCTAATTTTCACAAATTTAAATTACCAAACACATTTAAATTTACTGCGCTCACATATTAAATCCAAAAATTATGAAATTTGAAACCTGACTATAATTTGACATTCCGGATCCAACAAATGTGGTCTCGTCAAAAATGGAGGTCGTTTGCGGAATGGCTACTTTAAAGGCCTATATATTATATTAAATTCCATAGCGACTATTCTGAATTTTAAACTGGACAAAAAATTCAATTCCCTTTATGAAATCTGGATTTTTTCACATTCATTAGAAATATATTGTAAAACAGATTAAAATATTTCTAGTTTTGCTGAAATCCGATTTATTTTGAATCATGTACATTCAATTGAAATTACAAATTAGAAATCGGATTTTCAAACTACCACGCCATTTCGGGCTCGTTATATAATTAAAATAAATTTTTACGTTCTAACTTCGATTTAAATAAAAATTTTAGTCATTATTATTTAAAATAAATCATTTTAAATATTTAAATCCATTAAAATAGCTAAAATACAAATTTTAAATTTGTTCTGAAAATCCGGGTTATTACAGGTTTGGTCGAAAACGGAGTTCGTTTGCAAAATGACTATTTTTAAGGGCTATATATTATTAAATTCCATAGCGACTATTTTAAATTTTTAACTGGACATAACTTTTTATTCCCATTATGAAATCTGAATTTTTCACATTCGTTAGAAAGATATACTTTAACAGATTCAAATGTTTCTGGTTTTACTGAATTCCGATTTATTTTGAATCATGTACATTCAATTCAAATTTGAAATCGAATTTCCAAACTACCACGCAATTTCAGGCTCGTTTTATAATTAAAAATAAATTTATACGTTTTAACTTCGATTAAAATAAATTTTTAGTCATTATAATTTAAAATAAATCATTTTAAATATTCAAAATTCATTAAAATAACTAAAATAAAAAATTTAAATTGGTTCTGAAAATCTGGTTTGTTACAATCTCCCCCACTTAAAATCTTTTCGTCCTCGAAAAGGAATAGAGCTGAAAGTTGTTTAACCAACCAGCTCAACTTTCTTTTTGGCGTTCATTCTGCAACTTTTCAGTTTCTAAAAATTTTCCAATTTTGCAAAAATTTGGCTAATACCCTAAATTTTCGCCATAACCTCCTTTGTATGGGGATACCTTTAAAACCGCAATTTGCCTCACATGGCCCTCATCGTCCAAAAAGAAAAAGAAAAAGCCAAGCGGCTAGCCAATCAGCTCATAAAATCATCAAAATCCAAGAAAATGGTAAACATGTACCTATTTGTCGGGCATACAATTTTATTCCTCTTCTTAGCTTCCATGTTATGACCTGTTTAATTATATACATGTACATATTTGCAATTCCAATCAATTTTCAATTCAGTTCAATATTTGATTCAATTTTGGCTTAATTTCCTTTCATTGTCATAGTGGTTTCAATAATTTTATTAGTTAAACTAATAATCAAACAACATAACCAGCAATTAATTAGTTGGTTAACTTTTCAAACATATAAATTTAATATATATTTTCAAAATCATGTTTTTTATGCTAATTCACAACAATAACCCTATCTAAATTTTGGTTCTCACACCAGTCAATTGGAAATATATAAACATCCCACTTTCGAAACTCAAACATAAATGCTGATGATGTCGCGACATCACCAGAATTATGTTCGGGCGACTAGAGTGTGATTCTATATCTATCCACTATATTCGAGGCTTTGTATACACGTGGATTGACGTATATTAAAATATCTGTATACCCGATAGTACAAATCAATTTAAAATAAATTACTCAAATACGTATAGTAAGATTTAAATTTTCAAAACAAAATTTGTTTTCAATTTTATTTTAAAAATAACACTCTTCTAACTCATTCTAGGATGCCGCTGATCCTATCTCTAACTAGTCATTCTTATTGGATATTACTAATCCAATCTCTAATGAATTCTTTCTTTTGGCTCTAATGTGTCTTGTTCTCGAGCTCTGTAAACCAAAGCTCTGATACCACGATGAAACGACCCAAACTCGCCCTTACATGGAAGCCCGGATTGAGTTGAGAATACGACAAATCAAAACGCAAATAGAAGTACATTTCATTGCTTATTACAACAATTACATCAAAGTACAAGAATATAATAGAGTTCAAATAATAATTTACAGCAAAAAGTATCAGAGATTTAAATTACAAAGTAGCGGAAAAATAATGCATAACACAACTGAAAGAAATACGTGGATACAGCTTCATCTGTAAATCCAGAATCGTATGAAAATAATATCTGTTAAACCAAAACTACTAGCTGGCCATGTGGAAAATAGGGGCACCCACAGTTTAGGTTAAAAAATTAAACTCCAGGTCAGCCATGTGACTGGTGTGAGAACGAAAACAGTTATTAAATCTTTACTTTAAAATAAAGTAAATCAAGGGACCACGCCATATAACACGGAATGGGTTTTCTCCCAAGAATTCCTGTGAATAAACAGTTATAAATAGTGCAATGCTTTTTGGAAGAATGAAGCTATTATAAGACCCAGGTCCCATCACACAATGCAACGCAACCTAGAGGATAGGGTTTTCCCATATAATAGCCAAACATGCTTGGTACGTTTAAAACAAATCATTTGATACTATTATAAGTGCATAGTATATAAAACAACTTCAAATATAAATGTATCAATCATAGACGGCATGGGTACCATATATCATGTCGCCATAATAGGCTATACAATCAAAACCTAAATGTCACATATTGGAAATTGGATTCCATCTATGAGTCGAGGCCAGGGATGGCTCCTCACTGATTCGAGACACTCTAGCAATGCCTCAAGATCCCCTGCAGTGAACCCTTGGATCTTCAGGGGCTGTCCACACTTACGTTAGTGGATTAGTATTCCTGAACACATGTTTCCTAGTCCTATCGGACCTATCCATCGGCTCCGTAGTAACCGATATATCCGAGGCGCCTCGCAATCCATTATCCACATAGGTAATAAAAATATAAATGTCTGGGCTCCATACAATGACACCACCCATAGCTAGAAAGAAACATCGTGCACTCCCTGCAGTCACGATCTCGTTTTTGACTTATACCGAGGTGTGAGGCTCACGAATTAACACTATACACAAAGTTGCGCTATTTAAAGCCGTGCTTTGATCATCAACCACAAGACTCTGCTTTTCAACAGAAGCCTTGATCATTTGCATCTTAGCATGCCACACTGACATTCCACGCCATGCGACTGATGTCTATTGATATATAACCTCTGAGCTCGTACTTCTCAGAGAAGGGTGTTAAGCAAGATAATAAATTCCCCGCCACCAAACAAATATATATTTAATAGAGATCAATCAATAAAGAATAAAATCCAATGTCAGACACACATCCATTTACTAGTTCGTTCCGGGTATGAACGAAACCGGAGGCACCTTATTCCTTGTCCCATATGTCCAATACAGGAGAGAGGTCCTCGCATATCCGGTTGATCTTCAAGTACGTCTGGACGATCACCACTTATTACCTTGTCTCGGGTGTACAGCCTAATCAAGACATCAGTAATCATCCAAACGACATGAAGATCTCCGGTCTTCAACCACTGTCTTCATCGTCGACATATTGTCCAATCAGTTATTCAGAATGGGTATAAACCCGGCCTTTCCGAATAACTCACGTATATTATAAACAAGTGCTACACAAACACAACATACGCCTCATTCCAATTAAGAATATTCTTTTATTCAAATATTCATATCATCAGGGAAAGGTTCCCATTAATTTTATCAAAGATAAATTCTTTAAATTTATTCTTTAATCTTCCTTAGGATATCAATTCAAACCAAAAATAGGTTTATTCGAACTAGTGGGGATTAGCGCACCTTACCGAAGTAATCATTTGTTTAATTTCCCAATCCCAACTTATTCATCCCATGGAGAAAAATTGGTAATACTCTATATCTAACACCACAGTGTTATCGGTAAATTTAATTACCATTTCACGTTCAAATCTAATTAAAGATTTAACTATCGCTTGGAGCAAAACTGGTGATACTCTATTCTCGATCATTTCCCAAATTTGATAATTTAAATTATCATATCCTCATTTCGATCTAATTAAAGATTCGTTAAAAATCCACTTAGTTTCAATCTTCCCAAAAATCAATATTAATAATTATTTAACTTTGGAAAATCAAAGATGTCGCATCGACAATCTACACCTTACTACTGATTTCTGCCGATATATAACCTCTAAGCTCGTACGTCTCAGAGAAGGGTGTTAAGCAAGAGAATAAATTCTCCACCACCGAACAAATATATATTTAGCAGAGATCAACAGTACGGTTCAAAATACAATATTGGACATGTAATCTTGTCTCTAACTGAGTTAAAGAACCAATGTCATTTGAAACATAGTCCACGATAAACCCAAAATCACATTCCATTAATTATGGAATCTTCACGGAAAAACAGATCAACATATAATCGATATCAATTTCCGTATCCGACTAAAAATATAAATGGGATTACGAAAAAGTCTTTTAAATTCCATATATATTATCAGTCTTCCTCCACAAAAGTTCACTTCGATTATTACCAAATCGAAATCCATTCAATCCCAATTTAATATATTAAATTGGAAAACTTTACTTTGGAAAATTTCCATTAAATCTTCTAATAAAGATTTATAAATTTCAAATCTTAACTTCACTGTTAATCGGGTTAAAGAACAAGTGTTATTTAAAACACCGTTCACGGTAAACCTAAAAATCCAATTCTTACTTCAATTCCAATTAAATATTAATTAATTGGTAAACTTCTCTAGATCATAATTAAAAGATTTATTCTTTTCTCAACTGCATTTAAGAACAGTGTTATTAAAGACACCATTTACGCCAAACCCAAAATCCCATTTGATATTAAATATAAGGCTCTGAATAGAAATTATATCGGCTTATATTCAAGATCAAATTCTGAAATCAACAAATATCGTATTGGAAAAAATGATATATCTTCCAAATTTCTATAACAATATCTGTATAGTTATAGAATCCAATATCGAAATATTCCAAAGAATATTTCTATTCAAATCCACTCCAATTCGTTCGTTGGAAATTTCTAGCTATATTATAACCATTCACAATTCCAATTTATTTTATTTAAAAATTATTGGAAAATCTAGTTAATAACTAGTTCATTTTGATAAAATTATATTTTTATCTTTACAAACATGGAATTTTTCATCCAAATTCTTTCAAAATCATTTATTATGATTTTACACAAGTTATTAATATTTTAAATAATTTTATTAAGGCCCTTTCAGTCGATTTCCAAAAATGGTCATCAAACTGCACTTATAGCGACCTTTTCCAAATTTGATTTGGACATAATTCCAAATCCAATCGTTAGATTTCAAATCTCTTATATTTGTTGGAAAGCTCTTTTCGATACTAACCCAATGGTTCTGGTTTAGGAGAATCTGACGCTCGGATCTACCGTAATGTCAATTCGAACTCAATGGTCGAAATTCGCGAATGGTTGCGGCGCGGCGCGTTCTGTTCAGGCCATTAATATATGTATATATATATATAATATTATATACATTTCATCGATTTTCAATTAAAACTTATTTTATCAATCGTTTATAAATTCATTTTAAAACGGTTCTAACTTCATTTTCAATTTTACATCAAAATTGAATATTCCTTATCATTATAATATTTAAATGATAATATTTTTCAAAATATCAGATTCGAAATCATTTCCTTTTCGATATTCATTATAAAAATGAATAAAATCGATATAAATATCGTTCGCATCTAAATGGCGCAAATCTAAATGACACGGCTTCATATATTTCAATATTTTCGTGTCCGTCCAAAATCGGACATCAAATCCACATTTTAATTCTTTACTGAATATTATTTTAAAATATTCGTTAGTTTAAAATATTTGTTATTTTAAAATATTCGTTATTTTTAAATATTTGTTATTTTAAAATATTCGTTATATTTCGAATTGGAATCAGACACAGTCAATTACCATATAATGTTATTTATATGGATTTCGTACACACATGTACACAACAATAATCAAACACAGTCAACCATCATCCAAAGTGCATTACATAACTGCATAAGCGTTAAATATGAATAATTAATGCTTACAATAGTCTGTCAACCCATCGATTGACATACAACTAAACAATTGGGATTAGCGTACGTAAATATCATCCTAATACCGTGTGAGGTTTCAACCGTCAAATTATTATTATTATTTGTGCACTAGGGCGATGTGTAAAAATTATCGTCCCAATCGATATTACGAAAATAGGCGAGCATAAACTAAATCGTTCGATTTGTAAATGGATGTGTAAACTTATCTTTAACTACCTAATAATTATTTTATTTATTACAATTATAAGCTAAAAATAGTATTTTTAACTAACTAAATTTTTCTAACACTTTTTAGAAAATTTTGGCAGCATAACGGCACGATACTAGAACCAGAATAAGGTCTAGCCTTGTCCCTCGCCTAATACTGGCTTGCGCCATACACAAATCAATTTCAATCCAATTCACATCCAAATCAAATCTAAAAAAATAAATCAATTTTCACAACCATAATCAAATCACGTAGAACATCCAAATTAATAAATACTCAACTACCCCAATGCCATTTACGGCGCCATAAGTGGCTATTCGCGGAGTATGGAATCCGTGTGTCAGTAATATCCATACGTCGCTTTCAATTTATGTGATTGTGCGAATTTGAGTGTTGAACTCCATATAATTCACATCAAACAATATGGTTTGCACAATAAATAGTGTCGGGGGCTTCTAAGCCCCGTCTGCAACCTAAAATATTTTTAACTGTAAAATAAATTAAGTTAGGAGTTCCCACCTTTGGTTTCCACTCCGTCGTTCTTTAATTGAATGGTTTGGATTTGGATTTGTTTCTGCATGTTGTGTCCTTCACCACGTTTCCAACGAGATCTGTTTCACGCGATTTATACTAAAATCATATTTTTAACAACGATATATATGTATTTTAAAAATCATATTTTTTTTCACAACAATATATATAGAAATTATATTTTTATAACACTATTTAAATAATAAAAATCATATTTTTATCATACCATTCAAACAATATAAATCATATTTTTATTCATGGTCATGTAAAAAAAATCATATTTTTATATCGCTATTCATATAATAAAAATCATATTTTTATATAAATAAAAACCATAACTTTATATAAATAAAAATCATAACTTCATATACATAGAAAATTTAACTTTATATACATAAAAAATCATAACTTCATATACATAAAAAATTTAACTTTATATACATAAAAAATCATAACTTTATATACATAAAAATTCTAACTTTATATAAATAAAATCCTAACTTTATATAAATAAAAATACTAACTTTATACAAATTAAAATCCTAGCTTTATATAAATAAAAATCATTGAATTTAACTTTATATACATAAAAAATCACAACTTCATATACATACAAAATTTTACTTTATATACATACAAAATCCTAACTTTATATACATAAAAATCTTAACTTTATATAAATAAAATCCTAACTTTATATAAACAAAAATCCAAACTTTATATAAATAAAAATCATTACTTTGTATAAATAAAAATCATTGCTTTATATAAATAAAATTATAAATTTATATAAATAAAAATTATAACGTTATATAAATAAAAATCATATCTTTCCATAAATAAAAATCATTTCTTTCCATTAATAAAAATCATATCTTTTCTTTTATAAACTAAGAAATCATAATTTTTTTAATAAACTAAAAATCATAATCAAAGGAGGATTCAAGGAAATCACGCCGGAGGGAGGGGATGGGGGATTTGTTGATTGAATTGGAGGAAGAGGTCGCGGTTGCTCGTGGCGGTGGTGGCTAGGGCATCTAGTCGTGGGTTTTGCTTAGGGCTTGGGGTTGGATTGGAGAAAGAGGGAGAGAGGGAAGAGGGGGCGTTGACGGTGACTGGGGGGCATTGACGAACGGTGGCGCGGTTGGGGTGGCGATCGCCTGAGCGACGATGGGCTCTGGTGCGGCAGCTCCGTCTTTTTTATTTCTTTTTAAATGCTAGGTTTTGAACAATTGATTTGGGGGAGAGAGAAAACAAAAAGGGGGGGGGTTATATTATATAATATATATTTAATTATATTAAATTTTAAAAAGTCACTTTTTCGTTCCAAATCGAATCCAACGACTGTTGCCCCAGCTAAATACCCCTATTTCGAGCACAATGGGATATTTCCAGTAAGCCAATTCGACTGTTTCGATCAGTTTTCATTAAAATTAAAATATAAATTAATATAACGTTCAAAATTGATTCCAACGCACATTTTAATTTACTGAGGCCACATACTGACTCCAAAAATTCCAAAAAAAATTCTAGCTATGTTTTGACGATACGGTCCTAACAAAACTAATTTTGTCAAATTTGGAGACTGTTTGAAAAATGATCATTTTCCAGTCGATTAAATTCAAATTGAAATTACCAAACGCATTTAAATTCACACACTCACATATTAATTCCAAAAATTCTAAAAATTGGAATCTAGCAATAATTTGACATTCCAGATCCAACAAAATTGATTTCGTCGAAAACGGAGGTCGTTTGCAAAATGGCTATTTTAAGGGCTATGTATTATATTAAATTCCATAGCGACTATTTTAAATTTTAAACTGGACATAAATTTTATTCCAGTTATGAAATCTGAAATTTTCACATTCGTTAGAAAGATATACTTAAACAGATTCAATTGTTTCTAGTTTTACTGAAATCCGATTTATTTTGAATCCTGTACATTAAATTGAAATTTGAAATCGAATTTTCAAACTACCATGCCATTTCAGGCTCGTTTTATAATTAAAATAAATTTATACATTCTAACTTCGTTTAAAATAAATTTTTAGTCGTTATAATTTAAAATAAATCATTTTAAGTATCTAAAATACATTAAAATAACTAAAATAAATTTTTTAGTTGGTTCTGAAAATCTGGGTTGTTACAGAGTTGTTCTCTTACTAGTTTACGACTAGGGACTAATGGATGTTGAAAAGTAATGGTGCGTGAATAAGAGAAGAAAATGTTTTCCAAGCTAATAAGAAATATTTTCTGGGATATAGAAATAAATAGTTTAAAATAGATGGAAATGGTTTCCAAGAAACTTGAGAGGCTAAAACGAGTTTGAGAAATAATTGGGTAAAAACAAGGAAAGGAAATGGGGAAATGAATTAATTAATGATAAATTCAATTAAAGGGGCTCAGTGTTGATTGATGATTGATCGGTAAGATTTCCATTTGGAAATACGATCATTGTTTGTATGTATGTTTTCCTTTAATAGTTAAATAACGGACTATCAAAGTTTATTGACCATTTTTCTGTTGTCAATACGGAGAGACCAGGATCAAATTTATTATCTGAAAACCACTCCGTATGGGCAGTAGCGTTGCCAATCAAATATATTGTTGAAAATCGCAGATGGAGTTTATGCAAGGGTTGTTATGGCTATCCTAGGTAGAAATTGCCTAAGATGGATTTACAGAATAGTGATTTCGGCTTGTCCAGACCCCCGCAATTTGAATGGACGAATGTCTGACAGAGTATATCTAATTGATCGTGTAAGTCGATCTCTTAAAACTTATTTACTTGGTGGCGGAGAAATTCATTTCCCTTAGCTTTATACCCATGATATTTCTGGGGAAATCAACTTGTGATTTGGCGGGTATGACGATGTGACATTTTGGGAAAATGAAGGTGATTTGTCAAGATACGTTATGACCTCAAGCCTCATCAACCGGGAAATGACAAAAATCGGGCAGGCAGCATGGCTAAGTGGATCGCACCCAATTAGGGTATATTGTCACCATCTAGAGAATATTCATATTTATTTCTTCTTTCAATTCTGTATCTCCCAAAAACGGTTATGTTGGTATACCAACCGTAAGGTGACAATATATTCGGAACATTCAAGTGAAATGAATGGCCGGTCATGTATGGCCGAGTTACAAGATGTTCTTGTTGAACTTCAGTGCATCGCTTCTAGAGTACACTGATCGGAAGGTGATTCCATAGCTTGTCATAGTTGAAAATCCATCACCCAATAAGAGTCCACAGTTTTTGATTTTATATTATATATATAGAGCGTGAGATGAAAGCGTTCTGCTAGATTGTTATTTACTTGATTTAGACATTATTATAATATCATAAAAGTATTATTTTAGAAAATAATGTTTTAGGTTATCGTAAGGTAAAAACCATCTGTGTTTATATGTAAATCGGTCTTACGATTATCATTCCTTTGAAAAAGATTTTGGAAAGTTAAACCGAAATGATTGGAGTGTACTCACACCAGTCACATGACTGACCTAGATTTTATTTTGTTTTGATTTCCCTAAAATCTTGGGTGCCTAAATTTGTACGTGTAGTCAAGTAGTCGAGATTTTTCAGATATACTTGGAGGATCTCAGATTAGGAGGCTTCAGAGTTAGATATATATATAGTTCATTTCTGCTGTGATGTTATGTGATAATGGTATGCATATATAGTTACCAGTTGTATTTCTAAAGTTGCTATATAATATATTTTATTTATTCCACTGTGAGATTCGTGTTACTCTAATTCTATTCTATGGAGACCTTCTTCTTCTTCTATTCTAATTTTCTTCCTTTCTTTTTCTCACCGTCTAACTTCTTTCAATTAATGATCTAGTATTTACGATACTTGAATAGTCGACATGGTGTGTTGTGTCGATTTTCAGGGTCGAAAATACTTGGGTAGTTACATCTAGTTTATGTTATATTTCTTATTTACTTGCATTTGATTTCGAACCTCGTATTTAGTATCTTGTATTTTGAATGTGTTTGCTTTCAAGTAGTAATGGATAGTGTTCATTTCTGTCGAAATAATATTTAATTTAATGTAAAAGCACATTAGAATTAAATAAGTTAAAATAACATAATAAGAATCGACTAAAAATTGAAAATACCCAAAAAATAACTAGGGTATCTCGACATGTACAAAATGACATGTCGACATATAACTACTATTTTTCCAAATTTGTTCAAAATTTAAAATTTGAATAACCAACACGTGTCTCTTCATTTTAAACGAATTCCAAACCCTATATATACCTCTTTCTTCCAGAAAAACTTATTCAAAACTTTCTCCTTCTTCTCTAATCATTTTTTTTTCTATAATATTACATTACGTAAAATCCTATTCATAATTTGAGTGAGAATCTTGATGAAACACTTAATTCATTCAAAAATATCCTATTTATAATACTTTGTAATCAGCGTCATCTCAAATTGAGTCAAATGAAGATGGTTGAATATTAAGAGAAACACTTTGATGTCATCTATTGGTTAATTTAATCTCATTTCAGAGATGAAAATAACAATCTCGCTAAAGTACCACCCATAAAAGAAGATAAAGATCAGGGAGTCATCAAGAAGGATCCAATCTTGGAGGAGGCGGAAGGGTGGAAGTTCTAAGAGAATTTCAAATTGTTTGAATTAGTTGATATGATTTAATTTGTTTGATTTGAATTTGTTTAATATTTCTTTAAAATATTGCTTGATTTTGTTTGGTTTGAAACTTGTATATGAGTGATTAAAATACTTGTAAATATTGGTTGAAATGCATGAATTGTGTGATTTGTTTATACTTTTTCTTGTTAGAATTAGAATAATACATGCATATGAATCTTAATAATTTGGAAAGACATTAGGATAATTTATTCAGGGGGAGAATAGACATAGAGATTCTTTTTGTTGATGATAAAGGGGGAGAAATTATAAAATAGAGACTAGTTAGGCTTAGTTTAAGGGGGGTATGTAGGATTCATGGTGAAAGGAGAAGTATTCGAAGCACCAGATCAACAAGAATTAGCAGGTATGAATATTTTATAAATCAAGGTTGTCATCATCAAAAAAGGGGAGCTTGTTGGAGAATATTTTGATGACAACAACCTTATTTCAATTATCTTTATTAATTGATTATAAAATATATACTAACATCTTTATCTAGAATATACATACATATATATATATATATGTGTGTGTGTGTGAAGGGTTTGTATATAGGATTTAATACTGAAGACTGTACAGTTTTAGAGTTCCAAGAGATTCAGGATTCAAAGAGATTCAAGACTCACGAGTATAAAGAAATCAAGATTTCAAGAGATGAAGAAAATATAGTAACTTAGTCTAGTTTATATGTAAGACTTTAAATAACAGTTCATTTTCAAATTCTGTTTTTCAAATTCAAATTTTATGTTTCAAATTTCAAAATTCTGTTTTCAAAATTCAAATTCTGATTTCAAGATTATTTCAAACTACTTATAAATGATTTCAAATTATTATGATTTCAAATATATATTTATAGTTTATAAAGTTTTATAATAACATGCTTATATATATACACATAGTTTTATAGTTTTAAAATCATATAACTTTATAAATATGTTTATATTATATGTCACTATGTTTTTATATGTTTTTATACTTTAGAAACTTCATTTAAACAATAGTTTTTTTAGGAACTTTTAGAATATATAAACACTTGAAAAATGGTTTAAAAAAATCAAATTCAATATACATATGTCGACATACCCATTTTGACATGTCGACATATAAATGTCATATTTTTAATTTTCAAAGGAAGTGTCTTTTCACTATTTGAAACATTTCAAAAACGTTGCAACTTTGGGACACTATAAAAAGGGGTTGATTTCGAATTTTTAATCATTCTTTCTTCTCCTTCTTCACCCCTTTACTTACCACCTTTAAAAAATATAAATTTTTTGATTTCTACACTTATACTCTGCCGATTTCAACAAAATTTATATCATTCTTCTTCTCTTCTCAATCTCTACTAAATACTCTCTATTTGAAGTGCTTCCGAAAAGTTCTAGGGCTATTGTAATACATTTGGGAATTGTTTGGGAAAGGGTGTGTAATACCCTGTATTTTCTATAAACATTAAAGTAACGAATTAAAGAATAATTAATTACGAATGTGAGAATTAAGGGAAACACGTTAGGCCATTGCATTCGCCTTGGAATTCTGCTTGAGATAGAGTCCGAGTCTTCGTAAATCGGACTCCGTATGAAGGAGTTATGACCTTCAGAAGATTCAAGAATTTAAATAATAAAACCAGCCCGAAATTCAAATTCAAGTTTCAAAATTCAAAAAAGTAGGCTGGGCGAGAAATTTCTCACCTACAAATCAGGTCGACCTGGGTCACATAGGTCGACCAGGGGGTCGACCTAGGGGTTGACCTCCCCCTCGGGCTATATCTGAAACATGACGTATTTCTTTGAGTGACAATTTTCTGAGTCATTAGGGATTGTATAGAAAGTTCTGGTTGGTTCTCTTAGGTTTGATGGCTTTGATTGGCCCTAAGTTGATCTAACGGCTCCTATTAAATCAAACTATTATATAAGCAACCTAAATCTAAATCCTAAGACACACAAAAATATTCCTAGAACTGTCATGCTGTCAATACTCAACCTTGAGTAGCTGCCATTTTCCTTCAACTAGAAAGCAAGTTAGAAACTACGAATTAAATCTAATTCAACTAAGATAATTCAACATCTACAACAAAGGAGAGCTATTCAGTTTCAGAATACAGATCCCAGAACACAAGACTAGTCTCCTTTTTGTAAGTCCAGTTATCATTTAGACCTAAATGATATTAGAATCGTGGCTAAAAATAACTGGATGTAGAACAACGCCTAATGTAATTTTATGCCTATCTTTTTTGTTAAAACTGAATTGATTAAGACTACGACTCTTATCATGTTAAGTTTGTGATCATGTTGTATGTAATTTGATGATAAAACTACCATGTTAAATGATTGGCAATGAACCTATATGTTGTATAATTTGGCGATGACAAATCATGTTGTATAATTTGGCGATGACATATCATGTTGTATAATTTTGTGATGACACCTATATGTTGTTTGTCAATTTGGGAATTTTGCTATGTTTGTGCAAGTTCAACCATGTTCACATATATGACTAGAACTACATGCTAATTTGCAAGTTCACAACTGCATGCCTAATTTAAGTTTATGTAATTCTATGTAAAACCCCTATTTTATGATACATCTTGATTAGATCTAAATTTGCAAGTTCATAATTAAATGTCGAATTCATATGACACATATGTAGTTAGATCCATATTTTTATGATGTTGGAATATTACATGTTCCTCTTTTTCCCCTTTTGTGTATGAGTTAGGCTATGTAGCGAGCCTAACATTTTATGTGATTTATGCGAACGTTTAACAGGGGTAACGTTGGGGGAAAACGTGAAATTACATGTAATTGGCATATTAAACTCATAATCATGTAAATGGTTTATGGCATAAAGTGGTATAATTTTTATACCAAAAATTATGAACTTGATTTAAAAGGGAAAGTGGGGCTTGACTTGAATGACAATAATTTACATATAAACAAAAAGAGGTAAATATGTAAATTTAGAATAGATGAATATGCCTAACCCGAGGTTAGATTGAGTTACGGTGTAAGACTTCCCGGAACCGCCCGGCACATCCAGCAACCGTAACAATATATATCTAATGTGAGAGGTTAGTGCATTGAGCCCAAAGGAACCCGAGGTTAGACTGAGTTACGGTGTAAAACAGCCCGAACCCGACCAGCACATCCAGTGAACACAACAATACCTGTCTAATGTGAGTGGTTGGTGCTTTAATGAATGAATTAAAGCTTAGTCAGGAATGGTCGGGTTAAGTTAATTAAGGCAACACTTAACCAATACAACATGTTAACTAAATTGATGGGTGGGGTTATGTTAACTTGGACACTTAACCAATTTAACATGTTGATTAGGAAACCCTAGTAACGGGGACCCATTTCAGCAGTAACCCACATAGATGTATCATGGTACCCTCAACTAGGCAGGGTGGGGCACGATTACTAGGCTGATTATAAGCGGTCAAAACAACGGCGGTTGGTGCATCAGTGTAGGTTCCGACGGAGTACGGGCATGCACGTACTCCGGAGTGGAAAAAGCAGGCACTGGGGATCAGTAGTTATACACTGTGCATCTTGAATCATGTCGGGTTGCCACCATAGGATTTGATACACCCATGGTGGGACCAGCACAGGTATCAATAATCGAGCGGGGTCGTATGACACAAGTAGTAAATGCGTGCGAGTAGGAGCCGATCAATAAAAAGGGATCACTGGATTTGAACTCATGATGATGGTTGAAATATCTAGCAGGTGCAGAGAATATGGATATGAGTGCGATAGTATGATTAGTTTATCTTGCCTTGTTTATCTTGCCTTATCCTATGTTACCTTATTTCTTTGTTATTGTCCTGCATCCAGTTTATTCATGTCATGGTTCTCTTACCTGTTTACATGCTGAATAATCACTGGATTTACCAGACTCACGTATGACCCATTTTTCTTTCGCTCTCTTTTCTTCCGTTTCCCCTCCCCCCTCAGGTAGCCAGGGAGGGAATAGCTCAGCTTAATTCAGACCGTTCATCTTTCCAAGCTTGAAGACTCTGTGATGTATGGCATGGAACCTCTTATCTTTGGCTATGGCTTTGATCACACTACCACATGAGGATTTATGCATTTTTATTTATGTTTTATGCTATGTTATAATCAAGATAGAGATTTTGATGTAACGAATTGGAAGTTGTTTTGAGACAGTTTGCTGTAATGTTTTTGTTATGAACCGCATACCAAATAAATTTAGTTTTTCCGCTGGTTATATATGTCTGTCTTGTAAATTATCTGTGTCTTTTACCTATAATGCTCCAACAAAATTAAGGCATTCCCTTTGTGAGTGACCTTAATGGAGGTGGGGTGTTTCACTTGGTATTAGAGCCAGGTTTACCAGATCAGATAAAATTTTTGAAAACCGTCTTTCAAAAAGAAGTTTAATGAAGCAATTTTCAAGAAAAAGTGTTTTATTTTAAAAAGGCATAATCCCCCAAAAGCCATATGCACTATCTTTCTATCCTTTGTTTTGAATCTTTCCTTTTTCGTTTCAACATGTCTGGGGATCTTAACCTTCCAGAGGGCATGCCGGTACCTGGCTGGTTCAGAAGGTACCTAGAGGCTAAGGCTAATGTCGCAGGCCCAGCAGACGTTCCTCCTCCCCCAGTTGCAGCGGTTCCTCCTCCTCCTCCGCGTGCAAATGCTTTCTCAAAAATATGTAGGGACTTTCGAGCCATGGGTGGAAAGAACTTCAATGGAAATGAATCCTTCGTGGAAGCAAGAAACTGGATTAAAGAAACTGAGGATTTGTTTGTTATCTTCGAAGTGGATGATAGGCAGAAGATACAGTTGGCTGTATGGTTGCTTAAAGACAAAGCCTCCTATTGGTGGGAAGTTACTAATGCTGAAAGACCAATTGAAACTTGGATGGATTTCAGAATGAGGTTTGAAATGAAATTCCTCTCACAAGCTGAACGGAGCCTACATATGGAGAAGTTCTTAGCTCTCAAACAGGGAAGTAAGTCGGTCAAGGGATACGTTAGCCAATTCAACCAGTTGGCTAAGTTTGGATTGGAGTTAGTGAACACTCCACATAAGAAGGCTCTCCGTTTTGTTAAAGGATTGAATGAGCCACTGCACAACGTAGCTATGTCCCATATACCTATGGGTGCGACTTGTGAGAGACTGGTGGACATGGCACTATTACAAGAAGAAGATAAGGTTGGCAAGAAATAGACAAAAGTGGAAGTACCTCAAGATAAGAAAGTGGAGGGATCATAGAGTAAGAAGACAGATTTCAAGAAGGGCGGAAAGAACAACAACCCCCGTGACAAGAGGAAGTGTAATTTTTGTGGCATTCCTAGACATCTGGTTAAGGACTGCAGAAAGAAGAAGAGGAAGATGGGTGGTTGTTTCCATTGCGGCGAGACAGGACACATGGCTAGGGACTTCCCAAGAAAGCTAGGGCAAGGGCAGAGAGATGGATCTACTTCTGGAGGGCAGGTTCACGCTCTCATGGAACCTCCGCAAGAACAAGGTAGAAATATTTCTATTGAGAGTTTATTTTATCTTTTTGATCATCCTATTCGTACACTCTTTGATTCTGGCATATCGCACTCTTTTATATTTACTGATTTAGTTGAATCTCTGCACCTAGACACCAGTTTAGTAGAGGATCCCTTGGTTGTTTCAAATCCAATTAGGGGCTCAACTTATTTGTCAATGATTTGTTTGGATTTGAAAATTTCTATACTAAGTGTTGGGTTTAGATGTAATGCCTATGTTTTGGGCTTCACGGGCTATCCAGTAATGGTGCCATCCTCGATTGTGAAAAGAGAGTGGTTAGACTCATAACTCGGCTCGGCAACACTCTCGAAATTTCTTGTAATCCCATGAACTCTGTTATGCTTAGCTATCTAGAATCTCTTGATGCGTCTGTTGAGAATTTGCAGTCTGTTAGAGTAGTCCATAAATACTCAGATGTCTCTGAAGAGGTGAAGGGGTTACTTCCAAAGCAGGAGATAGACTTCCGCATATACCTCGTTGATAATGCAAAACCCGTTGCTTTACCCATTAGGCACATGGCTCCAAGGGAGAGGAAAGAACTCAGCAAGCAAGTTAAAGAGGTTCTTGAGAAAGGGTTTATAAGGCGGAGTATTTATGAATGGGGTGCTCCAGTAGTATTCGCAACCAAAGCAGATGGTTCGCTTCTCCTATGCGTTGATTATAGGGAGCTAAACAAGATGACCAAGAAGAATAGGCACCCACTTCCAAGAATAGATGACTTGTTCGACCAGCTTGAAGGTGCATCGGTTTTCTCCCAACTAGATCTAGCTACCGGGTTTCATCAGCTAAGAGTGGATGAACACAGTATTGATAAGATCGCGTTCAGAACCCCAGATGGTTTCTTCGAGTGGCTTGTCATGCCTTTCGGCTTGACGAATGCACCCGCTTATTTCGTTGACTTAATGAGCAAGGTGTTCAGGGAGTTCCTTAATAAGTTTGTGGTGGTCTTCATAGATGACATTTTGATTTTCTCGAAGAGTAAGGAAGAGCGTGTTCAGCATTTAAAAGAAGTCATGGATACTCTTCGAGCACATCAGTTGAAAGCCAAATTCTCCAAATGCCACTTATGGAGAGAGGAAGTAAGGTTTCTTGGACATGTGGTGTCCAAGCAAGGGTTAGCTGTGGACCCCGCAAAAGTAGTTGCGGTGCAAGATTGGAAGGTTCCACGGAATGCGACCGAAGTCCGAAGCTTCCTCGAGCTAGCGGGCTTTTACCGAAAGTTCATTAAAGACTTTGCGAAAATATCATCTCCACTCACAAGGTTGACGAAGAAGAATCTAACTTTCAATTGGGATTTGGATTTCGATGTTGCTTTCCAACGATTGAAGAGGGCTCTAACAACAGCCCTAGTTCTGACATTGCCGGATGGGAGCAAGATGTTTACCGTATACACGGATGCATGTGGTACGGGACTAGATGTTGTCTTGATGCAAGAAGGGAAGGTAGTAGCTTATGGAGGCAGATAGTTGAAAGTACATGAGAAAAACTCCCAACCCACGGTCTAGAGTTGGCTGCCATCGTCTTTGCGCTTAAGTCGTAGCGCCATTATCTCCTGGTTGAGAAGTTTGAATTGTATACTGACCATAAATCGTTGAAATACCTTTTCTCGTAGAAAGATCTTAACTTGAGGCAACAAAGGTGGATGGAGTTCTTGGCATCCTACGATTTCAAGATTTCCTATACCCCTGGCAAGGGCAATGTAGTAGCAGACGCCTTGAGTAGAAAGAAGCTGACCTTAAGTCCTCTTTTTATAGAAATCTAGAGCCTTGAGTACACAGCCAACATTGACTTTAGACCCTCTGTCGATCATGTGACTGGTTTGTTAGCATCGCTAGAGGTGCGGCCTACTCTTTTGGACTCAGTAGAAACCACGCAACGTGAAGACCCTCAGCTAGTTGATGTGATGGATAAGCTAATTAGAAGTGAGACTTCTAGTTACCTCAATAGATACTCCATCGATGATAAGGGTTGGTTGAGATGGGATGAAAGGCTATGTGTCCCACAATCAAGGGATTTGGTGAAGAAGGTTCTCGAAGAGGCACACCATTCCTAGTTGACCATACACCCAGGTGGAGACAAGATGTATAAAGACGTAAAAAGGGGTTTTCTTTTGGAATGGCATGAAAAGGGATGTAGCTGAATTCGTCTCTAAGTGCTTGATATCCAGCAAGTCAAGGCAGAGAAAAAGAAGCCTGGTGGTTTGCTTCATCCTCTAGAGGTCCCACAGTGGAAATGGGATAGCATTTCAATGGACTTTATTGATGGGATGCCTAGGTCAAGAAGGGGCAATACCAGTATTTGGGTAATAGTGGACAGGCTCACAAAAAGCGCTCATTTTATACCCGTTAAAAGTAGAAGGACTGCCTCGTCTTTAGCATCCGTTTATATTAAAGAGATAGTTCGACTCCGTGGGATACCCTCCAACATTGTGAGTGACCGAGATCCTACCTTTACGAGTGAGTTTTGGAAGACCTTGCGAGAGGCTGTAGGCACACAGCTATACTTAAGCACGACCTATCACCCCCAAACCGATGGTCAGACGGAGAGGGTGAACAGAGTATTAGAAGACCTCTTGAGATTATGCATTCATGACTTTGGAGGAACATGGGAGGATCATCTTCCTTTGGTGGAGTTTGCCTACAACAATTGCTACCAAGCCACCATAGGCATGGCACCCTTCGAAACTTTATATGGAAGACCACGCCGATCACCAACTTGTTTGTGGGAGTCTACAGACAAGCTCATACTTGGACCAGATATGACTAGAGAAACTTCTGAGAAAGTGGGCTTGATACGAAGAAGAATGAATACTGCCCAAGATAGACAGAAGTCCTATGCAGATAAAAGAAGGACTGACCTTAAGTTTGAGGTTGGAGACAGGGTTTTCTTTAAAGTATCTCCTTTAAGGAACGTCATTCGCTTTGGATCCGCAAGAAAGTTGGCACTAAGATTTGCAGGGTCGTTTCCTATCATTGAAAAGATTGGAAAGATGGCTTACAAAGTAGAGCTGCCCGAAAGATTGGCTGGAGTTCATAATGTCTTTCATGTTTCTCACCTAAGGAAGTGCTTACATGAGTCTGCGGAAGTATTGGAACCAAGCATATTAGAGGAAGTAGAACGAGAGGTGACTGTGAGAAGAGTTCCAACTCGTATCTTGGGTACAGAAGTCAAAAAGCTATGCAACCGCGAAGTCAAACTTGTTAAAGTTCAATGGAGTGACGCTGCGGAAGACGCGACTTGGGAGACCGAGGCCAAGATACGCGCAGACTTCCCTTTTCTTTTTGAGGGTACATCTTTGATCTCTTTTTCCTTAAGTTTATTCATGCTCGTATCTATCTTTTTTTTAAGTATTTCCTCAGTGTTATTCTTGATCCTTAGGTAGAAACCAATGGATGTAAACATGTATTTGAAACATGTTATGATTGATGGTTGCAAGTGATTGCTAGTGGTTGCTCGTGGATGCATATACACACACATTAGGTGTTAGATCGGCTCAGTCACTTTCATATTGCATATGCATATATGTACTTGTATATGATTGAAATTTGATGTGTTATCATGTGGATGTTGCATTTGTATGAATGATTGTGCACTCATGTAGAAAGTATGATTAGGGATGATTGCATACATAATGGACTTATGGCACTGACATGACTTACATTAAGGAGGTCAACTGAATCAATAGACCGCCCGATTTTGCATTAGATAAGGACATGAACACACACTATGCATATGATCATGAAGCATTAGAAGTCTTTTTAAGGACAATGGACGCCTGTGTTCGATGGATGAGTAGATGGACGATTGGATGGTAGGATATACGTTCTTCTTAACTCGAAGATTTTGGGGACGAAATCCTTTAAGGAGGGGAGAATGTGTAACACCCCACGTCCATTAATGTCACTCACAAAGGGAATGCATCAATGTCCATGAAGCGTTATTGTTGTATAGAACAGATAAATTACAAGAATAAATAAATAAAACAACACAACGGAAGATAAAACTTATTTTATTTCATCATAACTCAAAACGAGTTTACATAAGTAGTTTCCAAAACCAATACAACAGGATCAGTAGTCTTTTCCAAAAACTTCAGAGTACATAAAGAAGCAAATACTTAAATAACATAAATGGATAAATCCCCACTAAGCATAAGCAAAGCCATAAAGATGAGAGAGTCCCAAGCGATATATCTACTCTCTTCAAGAAACTGAAAGAAATCGACACTAAGCTGTAGTATTCCCTCCTTGCAAACCTAAGGGGGGGAAGGAAGAAAAGAGGTGGAGAGAAAAGGGGGTCAGACATAAAGTATGGCGAGTGCGATAAATTTAACAATATAATTATCAAAATAACTAGGCTAAGGCTTAAGCTGGAAAATAAGGAAATGACTGTGAACAATTGGGTATGACAGGGAAATAAGACGAACAAAGATAACGTCAAAGGCGCACCTAGTCACTATAAGATAATTACTACACTGCACCACCACTAGTCACCCTAAAGGTTGATCCTACCTACAAAACTTAATAATGGTAATGGTAGTTTAATGTACCCCTAGCTACCTTCATAGGTGTCGTCTGCCCCTATCTCAACTAGGTGTACCCACTACCCCCAATTCGATCGGCTCCCTAACTCGTAGATACCCGTGCTGGCCCCACAGTGGGGTGTATCACTCCCCAAAGTGGCAACCTGATACAACCAAAAATGCACGGCTTATATCTACACGATGCAACGACGTCTTACCTACCAGCCCGGGCCCACACATGCATATGAACCCGTTGGACTTGCGTTGCCACCGCTGACCCGTTTTGACCCCTTACAATCAAACCCAGTACGCGTGTCCCGTCCTCGACTTGGGTCGAGCCCACAAAGATACTTAATGGTTTACTGGTTTGAAAAGGGCCCCCATGCATGACACAAACTTTCCACCTATGCTTGGTCCCCTCTAAGATTTTTCCCACTTAACCCCATTCTTATTCATGTCTTCTTACATGTTTCAATCTCGGTTAAGTGCATCTAATCGTATTTCAAATGCCACCTAAGGCACCCACTAAATGTAGGATCTAAATTAACCCTAGAGGGGGGGTGAATAGGGTTTATCGCAGATTTTCACAGAGTAATTAAATAATCACAACACAGATAATAATCAGAAGAAATGCAGAAAATAAATAACACACAGATATACCCAGCTTCGGCAAAAACCTGCCTACTGCTGCATTCCCCAAGGTTTCTACTAGGAGTTAAAACAATCTCTACGCTTACAATCTCCTGTAAACTCGCGACACTCGCTCCCAACTGTTCTTAACCCTACGCTCAAAACCCTGCACTGGTTTTTATCCCCAAAACCAGATTTCCCCGAATTACAATTCCCGTAATTCGTCTCCCTAGTTTTAGAGACAAACTAGAAAACTCTAGACTTGTTGGCAAATTGAAATTAAAGATGAACAAGAAACAAAACAAAACAAAAAAAAAAACCTTAAAACTTTGAAAACCCTAGGAATTAAATAAGGGTTATCCCCTTTAGTTAAAGCTTGGCCGGCCTCTTTTGTTATTGCTTCACCACTTTTTTTGTTTGGCTCGATCTCCTTGTTTCTGTAAAAATGGCGGCCTAGGGTTTGCGATCTAGGGTTTTCTTCTGGAATCCGATTCTCTGCAAAATGATCGATCGATCGTACTCTTGCTCTGATGTTTTGCCGATGTTGGTCTCGTGCTCTGATGGTTTCCTGGTTCTTCGATTTGCAGATTCACTCGTTCCAGATCCAAGTGATTATTGGTATGATTTTTCCACTTCTAATTTTTCTTTGATTGCGTTGATACTTGGATGTTCTTCTGTCGATGATGATTGGTGTATTTATAGGATTAAAATCCTAATATATCTCTGATTTCATGCTTAGACTTGTTCATGATATATACGAAATATTTGGGCTTGACAATTGCTTTGAATTAAGCTTTTCATGATTTCTGATATTTCGCACAAGACTTGGTCTGATATTTTCGTGAATTTTGGACTTGAAATTTTGTTGAAATTCTGGAGGTATCTTCGAAATTAAACTTGATTATATTGCATAAATCTTGGACTTGAAGTCTTCTGGAATTCTGATGATTTCTTCGATTCAAATTTTGTGGAATAATTTTCGTTTATCCTGTATACTTTGAATTTCCTGCTTTTAAATCAATCCCTTGATTTTTTTAGTTATTCAAAACTGGTAGTATACTCTGATTTTCAACATGTTTAAACTGAAGCTAGAACAAATTGAAATGCATTTAACTATGAACCGATGCTATACTTGACTACTCTCGACTGATATCTTGATTTCTGGTACTTGTTCTTTGTACTTGACATTGGTTCATGCATATTTGTCATGTATCACTTGTATCTGCCCTTATTGTATCTACTGAAAAAAAATTATGTTGCTTTGACATCCTCATCCATGTTGCATGTGTACTTCCTTGTTTTGAGTTTTCACTTGCATATGCACCATATACCACTCATGCTTGCTAACCGATCATTGAACTGTCTAGTCCTATGTCGAGCAGTTTTGAATCTTTATTTCTCTTTGACCATTTCTGAGTTAACCTTAAACAGATACTATGCTTGACATTAAAGAACACCTCTTCACTTGTTCTTTGTACTTGAAATTGCTTTGCCGAGAACTAAGAACTGGTGCTGTACTTGATCTTACAATTGCTCTTCTCACTTGGTTGAATGCCATTTTCATTTTGCATGACTTAAAAACTTCGGCACGAACTTGATTCTGCTCTTTAATGCTTCCATGTTTAAAACCTTGCCGAATTTGAACTTGTGTCACTTGTCTTGGTTTGGCCACTGAATTCTTGTATTTGCTTCACGCTCGAACCTGTAACTTGTGTATTTATACGAACAGATGCTACATTTGAACTTGGTACTGCCTTGATCAAACTGTTTTCCTGTTAGCATGTTGTCTGTATTTTTTTTTTTTTTTTTTTTTTTTTTGCTTGACTTGCTATATTGTACTTTGATTTGCATGGTCCTAGAAATTTTCCTTACTAATATTATATTGAAAAAACTGCTACTATTCTTCACTTGCTTTTGCCATACAAACTGTCTTGATCTTATTGAGATGACTTTCTCTGAATTGTGGACTTGTCACTGATTGCAATTTGCAAAAAAACTGTTGACACATCGATTTCCTGATTTCACCTTGTTCACTTGCTGGTTCAGTTTGACATGCTGCCTGTTCTAGTACTGACCATTTTGATTTGAACTTTTCTCTGTCATTTGTGTTGAGCTGTAACTTCCACTTGCTCCCACCTTTGCACTCACACTTGGTTATGCCATTCACTAAACTTGTTGTTTTTGTCTTCTTGATCAATTTTCATTGCTGCTTTGCTTGATATTTTACTTCAGACTCGAATTGTTTTGAACTGTGCTACTTTTTATTTCCACTATGTTTTCATTCATGTTTGACTTGGCTATTGACTTTCTTGTGTGTTGACCTGTCAACCATTTTACTTTTGCTTTTGACTTTGTTCATGTTCATGAGTATATTGCGCTGAGTCGAGATGGTCCAAGTGGCTACTCCTCAGTCGCGACACTGGATTGGCGTGGCAGTGCACACGTGTATACACGTGTGTATATGCAGCCATCCAGACGAGTTTTCCTGTCCCTGCATATCAGACAAAGTCTAGAAAAATGATGAGAAACACACCGCAAATCTGAGACAAAATAAAATTTAAAAATAAATTTTTATTTGCTTTTATTTAATTTTATTTTTGTTGCAGTCTACTGTGTGTTTTCCTTATGACAGGTATGAAGACAGGATTTGACTGAAGGATGTGAAGATAAGAAGACTGAAGATGATAATATTCATATGTGTTGGTATATACGAGTGAACTGTATAGAAATGTAGTATATATGAAAGTGTAAGTGTTGTAAAGAGGAACTGAGTATGAAATTGAAAATTTTGAAATGTCTATCAATGATGTATATACAAATAGTGAAGTTGTAAATCTGTACTGTTTAAATATTGAAATAAAATATTCTTGTTCAAATAAAATACTGTGTGAATTTTTAAATTTTTGTATAGTTGTACTTTATTTAAACAGAAATATTATATTCCTGTCTGATGTGTAGTATACCAGTACAGTTACAAACACATTCAATAATAAAATAAATTTGGTTGTTATCATCAAACAAAAATCATATATTCGTGTATACAACACTGTTATATACAACAATCTCCCCCTTTTGATGATGACAAACAAATAAAAGATTTTGAATGTGTTTGAATGTGAAATATATTACTCCCCCTATTTGTATGCTCCCCCTACAACTGAACTCCCCCTATATATGTGGAAAAATATGAATGATGAAATCCAACAATTGACCATTCTCCCTCTAGATATTTAATTTCCAATCTTAAAATATTTTTGAATTAAATACTCATCAGTCAAAATCTTGACAATTCTCCCCCTTTTGTTATCATCAAAAGGATAATAGAAATTGAAATAGTGATGAATATTGACTATAAATTCAAATTAAGAGAGAGAATATATATCGCAAATCCCATTTAATCAAACAAAAATCATAATAATCTTTAAATCAGAAGCAAATTTCACTTTCAGAATGAATGGATTTACGATGGATTTTATCGAATGAGGAGAGTTCAATAAAAAATGAATATTTGAATATAAATTTTAAAGATTTTAAAAATGCAAAAGAGAATGTGTTAAGCACTTTCTAACCACGCATAGCCCAAAGGTCTTTTAAATGGGGTTAGTAGTAACTTAACTTTATCCTCTCTAATGAGTTCCATCCATGCACAGCCCGAAGGTCTTTTAAGTGAGAATGGAAGCACATAGAAATTAAGGTAATTCACCCACGCATAACCGCGAGGATTTTTAAATGGGAGTGAATACCAAGGATAAATTATTTATTTATTTTTATTTTATTTTTTTATTTTTAAATTTTAAGAATAATTAGAACTCCCCAAATTAAATAAAACCATGATGAATGACAGAAATATGGTAGATATAGGAGATGGTCGTGAAATAAATTCAAAGATATTATAAAATCTGTTTAATCATCATGGGATTTAAAATAATATCTCTTCTAGTTATGAATTATACCATAGTCGCAACTCATCACAATTTCATAAATCTATCAATAATTTTGATGAGTCCCAAAATGGTTCAAATTAATCAATAATTTCAATTTTTGAATAAGTAATCAAAAATAATTTTAAAATTGAAAATATCAATTTTAATAGGAGTTTTTGAAAAATGCAAGTTGAAAATCGGCTTAAAAATCAATCAGTTAGAAAATGAAATTTTCTAATATTTTTAACACTGATTGCTCCTAGACAATTTTTAAAACCATTTATATATTAATTCAAATTGTCTATGAATTTTAACTAAATCTGGTTACTGATTTTCTAACTTATCATTTAATCACCAACATACTTAAATGAATCAAATCAATTTCCTTATCAGAGCAGCACAAGATCATTTTCAAAGAAAGAATCACAAGTGACATCATCAGAGAATTTTTTATAATCACCTAAAAGATAATTGTTTGAAATCTTATTAAATCTGAAGATAATTGTTTGAAATCACCAAAAAATCAATTTTTTATAATCCAAGAATTTCAACTATGAATGATTTCAAAAACAGCCAAGTAAAAAAAAAACTAAAAGGAATAAAAGTACGAGTTTAGAGATCATACCTGACTTACCATAATCAACGTGATGCAATGAATCTCCAACTCTGAATCTATGGCTAAGGAACTCCAAATAATTTGATATATGAATCAACTTGAATTTTATCTAACTAGAGTACAGTTGTTCCTTAGCCTCCTATGATACCTAAATGTTTGTATGATCGAGTGGTCTAACAAAAGTTGTTTTACCACTCTTATCTTTGTTTACACGTTTTGGTACCCAAACCCGTTTATATAACAATCCATTACTATTCACTAGCGTACCCTTTGAAACCCAAATTTGTTTAGATTTGCTTAGATTTATTTTGTTAATTTTTGGAATCCAAATAGATTTAAATGAATTGTTTTTAAATGAGTTATCAATTTGTTTATGATTTAAAAACCCTTTGAGATTATTAAATTTCAAAAATTCAATTTGATTGTTTTCAAAGCCAATTAAAGGATTTTTAAAATCATTAAAATTTTGTTTTTTAACTTGATTAGATTCAAATCCAAGTCCCTTTTTATTCTGAACAAAAAATTGATTTTTTAACAACATATTCAACGATTTCTCTCCTTTAGAAAATTTAGTCAAAGCTGACTCAAGTCGTTGAATTTTAAATTTAAGATTGCTATTTTCTTTCATTAAATTTGAGCAACGATTAATAGCAATTTTCCTCTTTTCAGCGTCAGTTTGTTTTAAAATCAAATTTTCGTTTTCAAGTGCTTTGATTCTAGCATCGGACTTGGAAATTTCAATTTCAAATTGTTTTCTCTTTCCAAAATCAAGTTTTTCATATTCTCTAAACTTTTCAATCACCTTTTCAAAATCAAGATTTTCATTTTTCAAATTCATGTTTTCTCTTTTAAGTAACTCAAGATCAGTTTTTAATTTCAAAAAATCGTTACTCAAAAATCGACATTTTTCGCATTCTGAAAACGATGAATTCTTAAGTTTTTCAAGTTTTGTTTCTAAACTGTTATTTTCTTGAACTAGTTTTGACCTATCAGATTTTAATTTCTTAACTTTTAGTTCAAGAGAATCAACAGTTTTTGTGAGATCGTGACACATTAGAATTAAATCTTTATAAGTAAAATTCGATACCTCACTTGAATCCTTTTCACTACTTTCTGAATCAGATTGAGCCATAAGACACAAATTAGCTTCCTCTTCTTCACTTTCAGAAACTTCTTCTCCTTCTTCATCATCCCATGTAGCAGCAAAAGCTTTCTTCTTTCTTCTGAACTTCTTCCTCTTTTCATTTTTAAGCTGTGGGCAATTTGGTTTGATATGACCGGGTTTCTTGCAATTGTAGCAAAACACTTCATTGTCTGAACTATCTGAACTTTCGGACTTGTCGGTTTTTGAATTCTTCTTTCGTGGTTTGTATTTTCCTTTGGCCCATTTTTTCAAAACCATGGCTAGCTCTTCAGCGGGATCATCATCATTACTTTCAACAGAATTATTTAGAGCGATCGTCTTCTTCTTTGATTCAGAATCCTTTCGTTCTTCTCTTGCTTTCAACTCCATCTCGTAAGTAATCAGATTTCCGATCAACTCTTCCATGCTTACTTTATTTAGATCTTTTGATTCTTGAATCGCCGTTACCTTTGCTTCAAAATTCATCGGTAGCACTCTTAGTATTTTTCTGATCAATTCTACTTCAGTATAGGTTTTGCCAAGAGCTTTTGCATTGTAGACCAGTGATGAGAAGCGTCCATACATCTCTTTTATATCTTCGTCTTTTTGCATAGAGAAATTTTCATATTCGTTGCTGAGAAGAGCGAGACGAGATTCCTTCACTTGAGATGTACCTTCGTGTGTGACCTCCAACGTATGCCATATTTCCTGCGCAGTCTCACAGTGAGAGATTCGATTAAATTCAATTTTATCAAGAGCACAAATTAAAGCATTCATCGCTTTGGCATTAGTTGAAAATAATTTTTTATCATTAGCATCCCACCTATCTTTTGATTTAGGAATTTCAACATCACTAACAATAACAGTGGGAGATCTATAACCCGTTTCAATAATATCCCACACATCATAATCGACTGAACTCAAATAAATTTTCATCCTAGCTTTCCAATATGCATAATCAGTTCCATTAAACATTGGTGGCCTAGCTATGGACTGACCCTCAGAATACGCGTTATTGGACAAATTCATGACTCTAGAGTTAAAATAAAATAAAAATAAAAAATTCCTGCTCTGATACCACTTGTAGGATCTAAATTAACCCTAGAGGGGGAGGGGGGGTGAATAGGGTTTATCGCAGATTTTCACAAAGTAATTAAATAATCACAACACAGATAATAATCAGAAGAAATGCAGAAAATAAATAACACACAGATATACCCAGCTTCGGCAAAAACCTGCCTACTGCTGCATTCCCCAAGGTTTCTACTAGGAGTTAAAACAATCTCTACGCTTACAATCTCCTGTAAACTCGCGACACTCGCTCCCAACTGTTCTTAACCCTACGCTCAAAACCCTGCACTGGTTTTTATCCCCAAAACCAGATTTCCCCGAATTACAATTCCCGTAATTCGTCTCCCTAGTTTTAGAGACAAACTAGAAAACTCTAGACTTGTTGGCAAATTGAAATTAAAGATGAACAAGAAACAAAACAAAACAAAAAAAAACCCCTTAAAACTTTGAAAACCCTAGGAATTAAATAAGGGTTATCCCCTTTAGTTAAAGCTTGGCCGGCCTCTTTTGTTATTGCTTCACCACTTTTTTTGTTTGGCTCGATCTCCTTGTTTCTGTAAAAATGGCGGCCTAGGGTTTGCGATCTAGGGTTTTCTTCTGGAATCCGATTCTCTGCAAAATGATCGATCGATCGTACTCTTGCTCTGATGTTTTGCCGATGTTGGTCTCGTGCTCTGATGGTTTCCTGGTTCTTCGATTTGCAGATTCACTCGTTCCAGATCCAAGTGATTATTGGTATGATTTTTCCACTTCTAATTTTTCTTTGATTGCGTTGATACTTGGATGTTCTTCTGTCGATGATGATTGGTGTATTTATAGGATTAAAATCCTAATATATCTCTGATTTCATGCTTAGACTTGTTCATGATATATACGAAATATTTGGGCTTGACAATTGCTTTGAATTAAGCTTTTCGTGATTTCTGATATTTCGCACAAGACTTGGTCTGATATTTTCGTGAATTTTGGACTTGAAATTTTGTTGAAATTCTGGAGGTATCTTCGAAATTAAACTTGATTATATTGCATAAATCTTGGACTTGAAGTCTTCTGGAATTCTGATGATTTCTTCGATTCAAATTTTGTGGAATAATTTTCGTTTATCCTGTATACTTTGAATTTCCTGCTTTTAAATCAATCCCTTGATTTTTTAGTTATTCAAAACTGGTAGTATACTCTGATTTTCAACATGTTTAAACTGAAGCTAGAACAAATTGAAATGCATTTAACTATGAACCGATGCTATACTTGACTACTCTCGACTGATATCTTGATTTCTGGTACTTGTTCTTTGTACTTGACATTGGTTCATGCATATTTGTCATGTATCACTTGTATCTGCCCTTATTGTATCTGCTGAAAAAAAAAATTATGTTGCTTTGACATCCTCATCCATGTTGCATGTGTACTTCCTTGTTTTGAGTTTTCACTTGCATATGCACCATATACCACTCATGCTTGCTAACCGATCATTGAACTGTCTAGTCCTATGTCGAGCAGTTTTGAATCTTTATTTCTCTTTGACCATTTCTGAGTTAACCTTAAACAGATACTATGCTTGACATTAAAGAACACCTCTTCACTTGTTCTTTGTACTTGAAATTGCTTTGCCGAGAACTAAGAACTGGTGCTGTACTTGATCTTACAATTGCTCTTCTCACTTGGTTGAATGCCATTTTCATTTTGCATGACTTAAAAACTTCGGCACGAACTTGATTCTGCTCTTTAATGCTTCCATGTTTAAAACCTTGCCGAATTTGAACTTGTGTCACTTGTCTTGGTTTGGCCACTGAATTCTTGTATTTGCTTCACGCTCGAACCTGTAACTTGTGTATTTATACGAACAGATGCTACATTTGAACTTGGTACTGCCTTGATCAAACTGTTTTCCTGTTAGCATGTTGTCTGTATTTTTTTTTTTTTTTTTTTGCTTGACTTGCTATATTGTACTTTGATTTGCATGGTCCTAGAAATTTTCCTTACTAATATTATATTGAAAAAACTGCTACTATTCTTCACTTGCTTTTTCCATACAAACTGTCTTGATCTTATTGAGATGACTTTCTCTGAATTGTGGACTTGTCACTGATTGCAATTTGCTAAAAAACTGTTGACACATCGATTTCCTGATTTCACCTTGTTCACTTGCTGGTTCAGTTTGACATGCTGCCTGTTCTAGTACTGACCATTTTGATTTGAACTTTTCTCTGTCATTTGTGTTGAGCTGTAACTTCCACTTGCTCCCACCTTTCTCACACTTGGTTATGCCATTCACTAAACTTGCTGTTTTTGTCTTCTTGATCAATTTTCATTGCTGCTTTGCTTGATATTTTACTTCAGACTCGAATTGTTTTGAACTGTGCTACTTTTTATTTCCACTATGTTTTCATTCATGTTTGACTTGGCTATTGACTTTCTTGTGTGTTGACCTGTCAACCATTTTACTTTTGCTTTTGACTTTGTTCATGTTCATGAGTAGATTGCGCTGAGTCGAGATGGTCCAAGTGGCTACTCCTCAGTCGCGACACTGGATTGGCGTGGCAGTGCACACGTGTATACACGTGTGTATATGCAGCCATCCAGACGAGTTTTCCTGTCCCTGCATATCAGACAAAGTCTAGAAAAATGATGAGAAACACACCGCAAATCTGAGACAAAATAAAATTTAAAAATAAATTTTTATTTGCTTTTATTTAATTTTATTTTTGTTGCAGTCTACTGTGTGTTTTCCTTATGACAGGTATGAAGACAGGATTTGACTGAAGGATGTGAAGATAAGAAGACTGAAGATGATAATATTCATATGTGTTGGTATATACGAGTGAACTGTATAGAAATGTAGTATATATGAAAGTGTAAGTGTTGTAAAGAGGAACTGAGTATGAAATTGAAAATTTTGAAATGTCTATCAATGATGTATATACAAATAGTGAAGTTGTAAATCTGTACTGTTTAAATATTGAAATAAAATATTCTTGTTCAAATAAAATACTGTGTGAATTTTTAAATTTTTGTATAGTTGTACTTTATTTAAACAGAAATATTATATTCCTGTCTGATGTGTAGTATACCAGTACAGTTACAAACACATTCAATAATAAAATAAATTTGGTTGTTATCATCAAACAAAAATCATATATTCGTGTATACAACACTGTTATATACAACACTAAATTCCCCATGCCACCCAAGGCACCCACTTAACCCTCATGTCCCACTACATGTTTATCTGGTTAAGTGTTTCTTAATTCATTAAGACCGTAACCTTGTAAAGACCTCTAACATTAGACTGGCATTTATGGCAGCTGGATTTGCCGGGCGGGTCCGGGATATCTTACACCACAAATGAGCCTAACCTCGTGTCTTTACAACTGTTACGCATTTAATTCATGCCTTTGACCACTCGCATTAGACTGGCATTTGTGGCAGCTGGATTTGTCGGGCGGGTCCGGGAAGTCTTACACCACAAACGAGTTTAACCTCGTGTCTTAGGCGATTAATTACACATAATTAATTATCCCCAATTTGAATTAATTTCCCTATTCAAATTGTCAATTAATTACAAATTTAACTATGTCCATAATTAACACTTTAATTATGTCCGCCTATTTATGGTATATAAAATTATACCAATTAACATCACATTTAAGGCATTTATGCCAATTCTCAATATTAAATCTTTTAATATTATCCCATTGCCCCATGTTGTACGTTCGTTCGTTTAACGTGAAATATACGTTAGACTCGAATAGTCTAACTTATGGAAAATAAGAGAAAACATCACAACATGCATAGAATAAAAACTAGATCTAAACATAAAGGGTGAACTTGCATGTGTGAATAAGCTTTTTCATCTAAAACTTGCATAGGGCAAAGTTACAAACTTGCATAAACTATGGATGTCATAGATCTAATCATAAGGTGTAAACTTGCATAGGCAATAGTCACAAACTTACAATACATGATTCATATTCCAACATATATATACTTGCATATGTGATTTATACAACATAAACTATGATGTAAACTTGCATCTAACTCACACATGTCATAGCCTAACTTTAGATCCAATTTACACATAAAATAGATGTCATGAAACATGTAAGGTTGTATATGATTCTCACTAACTTGCATATGATTCATATCAAAATTATCATCGAAACTTGCATACATACATATGACTTAACATATGAATTAGTATCACAAACATAACCAAACTTAGCATATGAAGCATCATTATGAATTAATTGTACATAAGCCAACAATTAACATAGATGATAATATCATAGATTTACAACATAGACAATAACATCATAGATTTACAACATAGATAATAACATCATAGATTTAAAACATAAATAATAACATAATGGTTCAATGATTCACAACATAACTATATAATCCAAATCATATCTCAATCCAATTAAATTGTTAATTATCTTATTAAAGAAATCGAACTCACAAAAAGAAGGTCTTGGGTTCTGAAATCTGAGTTCTGAAATTGATTTAGCTCGCCTTTGTAGTAGATTCGTTATTGTTTAGATTAGAGTTAAATAGAATTGAGTTGATTAGCTTTTCTTCCTCTCTAATTGGTGGCAGCTACTCTAGGTTACAAGATGATAGCATGACGACCATAGTTCCAATTTTGATTTTGATTTTAGGGTTTGAGTTTACCCATATTTATATAGAATTTCAATTTAATTATAGCCGTCGGATGATCTTAGGTTTAATCAAAACCATTCAGTCGGGATAGAGTGACACCTCAGCCCTAATGACTAAGCAAGGAGTCAGAAATGACTCAACAATGAGTCACAATATGGATCAGATTACACCAGAAAGCTATGCAGGCTTTCTGCTCGGCCTGGGCGCACTTGGCAGGTGCACCAGTGCAACATTCGTACTGGTGCACTTCCCAAGTGCGCCAGTGCAATTATATTTTTTTTCTTCTGATTTTTCCGCCTAACTTCGTTTGTCCATATCTCCTTCATCCGGTATCTGTTTTACGCAAACTCAGACTCTATCTCAACCAGAATTCCGAGACGAACACAATGGCGCAACCCATTTCCCTTAATTCTCACATCTGAGATTAATTATTCTTAAATTTATTTAATTTTATCATTCAAAAATTCGGGGTGTTACATTCTCCCCTACTTAAAGGATTTCGTCATCGAAATCTCTAAGTCAAGAAGAACATATCCTACCTTCCAATCATCCATCTAATTAACCATCAACCACTAGCAACCATGGTCCTTAAAAGATTTCTAATGCTTTTCATGTACATATGCATAGTGTGTGTATATGTCCATATACTAATGCTAAATCAGGCGGTCCACTGATTCATTCGACCAACTTAATGCAAATAATGATAGTGCCATGTATCCATCATGTATGCAAAGAACCCTATACATATCATTACTACATGTATGCACAACCATCCATTTAAATGCAACATCCATATGATACACACATTCAATGTACATTTATTTTACTAAATACATCCATTTATATGCAATATGCAATATGCAATATGCAATATGAAAGTGACTGAGCCGATCTAGTGCCTAAAGTGTGTGTATATGCATCCACGAGCAACCACTAGCAAACACTTGCATCTACATGCATCCATCATACATAACATGTCTCAAAAACACATGTTTCAACCATAGGACTACCCTATCTAAAGGTCAAAGATACTAGCGAGAGGACATACTAAGGATAAAACAAGTGCAAGCTAAGCGATAAAGGAGAAATTAAAAGACATACCCTCAAAAAGAAAAGGGTACAATGAACGCATCTTCTCTTCCGTCTCCCAAGTAGCGTTGCTCTCATCATTTCCTCAATGCTTTTTGACTAGCTTGACCTCTCGATTCCTCAACTTCTTAATCTCCGACCTAGGAATGCATGTAGGAGCTTGTCGAATCGTTGCGTCACGCTCTATTTCCACCTCTCTAAGCAAGTTCGGCTCTACCACTTCCACGGTCTCATGCAATCACTTCCTCAAATGTGATACATGGAATACGTCGTGTACACCACTAAGTCTCTCGGGAAACTCCACTCTATATGCTATCTGTCCAATCCTCTCCTTAATAGGAAACGGCCCTACGAACCTTGGTGCTAACTTCCCAACGGACCCAAAGCGAACAACATTCCATAATGGAGACACCTTGATAAAGACCATGTCCCCAATATCAAACTCAAGATCTGTCCACCTCTTGTCCGCATAAGATTTCTGCCTATCTTGCGCCTTCTTCATCCTCCTTCGAATCAAATTGATCTTTTCCGAAGTCTCTCTAATCATATCGGGCCCAAGTAAGATCTTATCCGTAGATTCCCAACAACATGTAGGCGAATGACACGGCCGTCCATAAAGAGCCTCGAAAGGTGCCATGCCAATGCTAGACTGAAAGCTATTATTATATGCGAACTCCACCAAAGGAAGATGCTCCTCCCATGTACCTCCGAAGTCTAAAACACATAGCCTCAAAAGGTCCTCTAGAATACGATTCACCCTCTCGGTTTGGCCGTCCGTCTGAGGATGATATGCGGTGCTCAAACATAACTGAGCCCCTACCGCCTCTTGCAAGCTCCTCCAAAACTCGCTAGTAAAGATAGGATCGCGATCGCTCACTATGCTAGAAGGAACACCGTGCAAACAAACTATCTCTCGAATGTATACGGAGGCTAACCATGGAGCAATCCTCTTACTCTTTACGGGAAAGAAATGGGCGCTCTTAGTAAGTCTGTCTACCACGACCCAAATCCCCGTATTACCCTTCCTCGATCTCGGTAACCCATCAACAAAGTCCATCGAGACACTCTCCCACTTCCATTGTGGGATCTCCAATGGGTGAAGCAACCCACCGGGCTTCTTTTGCTCTGCTTTTTTTTGTTGGCACACCAAGCATCTAGCAACAAACTCGGCCACATCCTTCTTCATACCGGCCCAAAAGTAAACTCGTCTCATGTCCATGTACATCTTGTCCCCGCCGGGATGAATGGTCATCTTCGAATGATGTGCATCATCAAGAATGGTCTTCCTCAAGTTCTCGTCTCGTGGTACACAAAGTCTACCGTCCCTACGTAACCAACCCTTATCATCTAGGGTATACCTACTGAGATGGCTCGATGACTCCCCTCTTATGAGCTTCTCTACTAAATCAACCAACTGTGGGTCATCTCGCTGTGCCTCACCAATCCGTCCCAAAAGCATAGGTCTTACCTCTAAGGATGCTAGCAAACCGGGTACAAAGCCAATGGAAGGTCTAAAGTCAAACGTAGAGATGAACTCTAAGCTTCGCCGTTCAACAAACAATGGACTCAAGGACAATCTTTTCCTACTTAAGGCATCTGCCACCACGTTACCCTTGCCAGGGGTATATGCTATCTCGAAATCGTGGGACGCTAAGAATTCCATCCACCTTTGCAACCTTAAGTTCAAGTCCTTCTGAGAGAACAAGTATTTTAGCGATTTGTGGTCAGTGAACAATTCTAATTTTTCGCTAAGAAGATAATGGCGCCAAGACTTAAGCGCGAAAACAATAGCGGCCAACTCTAGGTCATGCGTAGGGTAATTTCTCTCATGTACTCTCAACTGCCTTCCTCCATAGGCTGTTACCCTTCCCTCTTGCATTAAGACTGCGCCTAGTCCTGTCCCACAAGCATCGGTATAAATGGTGAATGGCTTACTCCCATCTGGCAACACTAAGACTGAGGCTGTGGTCAAAGCACTCTTTAAACGTTGGAACGCATCATCACAATCTACATCCCATGTAAAAACTACGTTCTTCTTCGTCAAGCATGTTAATGGGGCTGATATTTTTGCGAAGTCCTTGATAAACTTCCTATAGTAGCCTGCCAACCCCAAGAAACTCCTCACCTCGGTAGCATTTTTAGGGACCTTCCAATCTTGGATGGCCACCACCTTCGCGAGATCCACAGCTATCCCTTCTTTGGAAACCACGTGCCCTAAGAATCGCACTTCCTTCCTCCAAAAGTGACATTTAGAAAATTTAGCTTTAAGGTTATGCTCTCGAAGGGTCTCCAACACTTCCCTAAGATGTAGGGCATGCTCTTCCTCGCTCTTAGAAAAGACCAAGATGTCGTCCACAAAGACCACCACGAATTTATTAAGGTACTCCCTAAACACCCTACTCATCAAGTCAACAAAGTATGCGGGGGCGTTTGTCAAACCGAAAAGCATCACAAGCCATTCCTAGAAACCGTCCGGAGTCCTAAAGGAAGTCTTGTCTATGCTATCCACATCCACTCTCAACTGATGGAAACTAGTGGCTAAGTCCAATTGTGAGAACACTGATGCGCCAACTAACTGATCAAAGAGATCGTCAATGCTCGGCAGTCGGTGCCTATTCATCTTAGTAAGTTTATTAAGCTCTCTATAGTCCACACAAAGTCTAAAGAATCCATCCGCCTTCGTGGAAAATACTACTGGAGCACCCCACTCCGATATACTACGTCTTATGAACCCTTTCTTAAGCAACTCCTCTACTTGCTTATTGAGCTCCCTCCTCTCACGAGGAGCCATGTGGCGCACTGGTAGAGATACTGGTTTTGCATTGTCTATAAGATAAATACGAAAGTCTATCTCACGTTTTGGGGGTAGATCCCTCGCCTCATCGAAGACATCAACATATTCACGGACTATACGTACAGAATGTAAATCATCATTGGATGCGTCAAGTGACTCAAGATAACTAAGCATCACCTGTCCTCTAGGGTCATAAGAAATGTCAAGGGTCTTTCCACTACGAGCCAACAATTTTACTACCCTTCGTTCACAATCTAGGATGGCGCCATATCGGGCTAGCCAATCCATCCCTAGAATCAACCCATAGCCCATGAAACCAAGCACAAAAGCATTACATTCAAAACCAACGCCTAAGATAGACAATCTCAAATCCTTAAAAACCATGAATAAATGAGCCGACCCACCAATAGGATTTGAGACTACAATGGGATCCACAACAAGACTAGTATTTAAGTGCAGTGTTTCAACTAATAATGTAGAGATAAACGAATGTGATGCGCCAGAATCGAATAAAGTACGGATAGGATGATCAAACAGAAAAACTAAACTCTCGACGGAAATGTTTCTACCTTGTTCTTGCAGCGGTGGGACCGCTAGAGCCTGGATCTGCTCCCTTGCCTGCCCTGGTGCCATGAGAGCCTGAAGCTGCCCTCCAGAAGTTCTTTGCCCTTGTCCCTATTTCCTTGGGCAGTCCTTAACTAGATGACCTGGCTCTCCACAGTGGAAACAGCCAGTCTTCTTCTTTTTCCTACAGTCTTTACTCAGATGGCCTGGTATCCCACAATTAAAGCACTTCTTCTTTCCTTTGCCATTATTGTTCTTCCCGCCTTTCTTGTTTTGCTGTTGCTGCTGCAGTTTCTTTTGATCCCCTTTCTTCTAGGGTGCCTTATTAGCATTGGCGCCCTTCTCCTCTTCATGCATAAGCGCCATGTCAACTCGCCTCTCAAAGGTGGCCCTCATAGGGATGTGGGTCATAGCTAACCTATGTAGTGGCTCGTTCAAACCCTTAACAAATCTCAGGGCCTTCTTTTCGGGTGTATTCACCAAGTCCAAGCCAAATCTCGCCAACTGATTGAACTTGTTGACGTATTCTTTTACTGACAGATTCCCTTGCTTTAATGCTAAAAACCTTTCCATGTATAAATTCTCTTCAGCCCATGAGAGAAACTTTGCCTCAAACCTACGCCTGAAACCTGACCATGTATCAACTGGAAGCTCTCCATTAGTGACCTCCCACCAAAACGAAGCTTCGTCCTTCATCAACCAAGCAGCCAATTGGACCTTCTTACAATCGTCCAAATCAAAAATGCCAAACAGATCCTCCACTTTTTTCAACCAATTTCTTGCTTCAATGAATGTTTCAGATCCACTAAAAAAAATTTCACCCATCGAACGAAAGTCTTTACTTATCTTGGAGAAAGTATCTCCACGCGGAGGAATGACTGGAGCTAGGGAGGAGGAGGAGGAACGTTGGCTGGTCCCGCGGCAGCGGCCCTAGCCTCGAGATATTGACGAAACCAACCGTGTACATGAACACCCTCTGGTATCTCAGATGCTCCAGACATGCTGAAAAAGAAAAACAAAGAGTTTCAAAACAAGGGAAGCGAAAGAGAGATGTATGGCTTGCGGGGATTATGCTCTTTAAAGTAAACTTTCCTTGAAAATAGCTTCTTTAAAACAAGTTTTTGAAAATACTTTCTGGGAAAATAATACTTTTGAAAACACTTTTCAAAACTTTTTATCTGTTCTTGTAACCATAGCTCTGATACCACGTGTAACACCCCACGTCCATTAATTGTCACTCACAAAGGGAATGCATCAATGTCCATGAAGCGTTATTGTTGTATAGAACAGATAAATTACAAGAATAAATAAATCAAACAACACAGCGGAAGATAAAACTTATTTTATTTCATCATAACTCAAAACGAGTTTACATAAGTAGTTTCCAAAACCATTACAACAGGATCAGTAGTCTTTTCCAAAAAACTTCAAAGTACATAAAGAAGAAAATACTTAAATAACATAAATGCATAAATCCTTACTAAGCATAAGCAAAGCCATAAAGATGAGAGAGTCCCAAGCGATACATCTACTCTCTTCAAGCAACTGAAAGAAATCAGCACTAAGCTGTAGTATTCCCTCCATGCAAACCTGAGGGGGCAAGGAAGAAAAGAGGTGGAAAGAAAAGGGGGCCAGACATAAAGTCTGGCGAGTGCGATAACTTTAACAATATAATTATCAAACTAACTAGGCTAAGGCATAAGCTGGAAAATAAGGAAATGACTGTGAACAATTGGGTATGACAGGGAAATAAGACGAACAAAGATAACGTCAAAGGCGCACCTAGTCACTATAAGATAATTAGTACACTGCACCACCACTAGTCACCCTAAAGGTTGATCCCGCCTACAAAACTTAATAATGATAATGGTAGTTAAGTGTACCCCTAGCTACCTTCATAGGTGTCGTCTGCCCCTATCTCCACTAGGTGTACCCACTACCCCCATTCGATCGGCTCCCTAACTCGTAGATACCCGTGCTGGCCCCACAGTGGGGTGTATCACTCCCCAAAGTGGCAACCCGATACAACTAAAAATGCATGGCTTATATCTACACGATGCAACAACGTCTTACCTACCAGCCCGGGCCCACACACGCATATGAACCCGTTGGACTTGCGTTGCCACCGCTAACCCGTTTTGACCTCTTACAATCAAACCCAGTACACGTGTCCCGTCCTCGACTTGGGTCGAGCGCACAAAGATACTTAATGGGTTACTGGTTTGAAAAGGGACCCCATGCATGACACAAGCTTTCCACCTATGCTTGGTCCCCTCTAAGGTTTTTCCCACTTAACCCCATTCTTATTAATGTCTTCTTACATGTTTCAATCTTGGTTAAGTGCATCTAATCGTATTTCAAATGCCACCTAAGGCACCCACTAAATTCCCCATGCCACCCAAGGCACCCACTTAACCCCCTCATGTCCCACTACATGTTTATTTGGTTAAGTGTTTCTTAATTCATTAAGACCGTAACCTTGTAAAGACCTCCCACATTAGACTGGCATTTGTGGCAGCTGGATTTGCCGGGCGGGTCCGGGCAGTCTTACACCACAAACGAGCCTAACCTCATGTCTTTACAACTGTTACGTATTTAATTCATGCCTTTGACCTCTCACATTAGACTGGCATTTGTGGCAGCTGGATTTGCCGGGCGGGTCCGGGTAGTCTTACACCACAAACGAGTCTAACTTTGTGTCTTAGGTGATTAATTACACATAATTAATTATCCCCAATTTGAATTAATTTCCCTATTCAAATTGTCAATTAATTACAAATTTAATTATGTCCATAATTAACACTTTAATTATGTCCGCCTATTTATGGTATTTAAATTATACCAATTAACATCACATTTAAGGCATTTATGCCAATTTTCAATATTAAATCTTTTAATGTTATCCCATTGCCCCACGTTGTACGTTCATTCGCTTAACGTGAAATATACGTTAGACTCGAATAGTCTAACTTACGGAAAATAAGAGAAAACATCACAACATGCATAGAATAAAAACTAGATCTAAACATAAGGGGTGAACTTGCATGTGTGAATAAGGTTTTTCATCTAAAACTTGCATAGGCCAAAGTTACAAACTTGCATAAACTATGGATGTTATAGATCTAATCATAAGGTGTAAACTTGAATAGGCAATAGTCACAAACTTACATTACATAATTCATATTCCAACATATATATACTTGCATATGTGATTTATACAACATAAACTATGATGTAAACTTGCATCTAACTCACACATGTCATAGCCTAACTTTAGATCCAATTTACACATAAAATAGAGGTCATGAAACATGTAAGGTTGTATATGATTCTCACTAACTTGCATATGATTCATATCTAAATTAACATCGAAACTTGCATACATACATATGACTTAACATATGAATTAGTTTCACAAACATAACCAAACTTAGCATATGAAGCAGCATTATGAATTAATTGCACATAAGCCAACAATTAACATAGATAATAACATCATAGATTTACAACATAGATAATGACATCATAGATTTACAACATAGATAATAACATCATAGATTTACAACATAGATAATAACATAATGGTCAATGATTCACAACATAACCATATAATCCAAATCATATCTCAACCCAATTAAATTGTTAATTATCTTATTAAAGAAATCGAACTCACAAAAAGAAGGTCTTCATTCTGAAATCTGAGTTTTGAAATTGATTTAGCTCGCCTTTGTAGTAGATTAGTTATTGTTTAGATTAGAGTTGAATAGAATTGAGTTAATTAGCTTTTCTTCCTCTCTAATAGGTGGCGGCTACTCTAGGTTACAAGATGACAACATGAAGGCCATAGTTCCAATTTTTATTTTGATTTTAGGGTTTGATTCTACCCATGTTATATAGAATTTCAATTTAGTTATAGCCGTCGGATGATCTTAGGGTTAATCAAAACCATTCAGTCGGGATAGGGTGACACCTCAGCCCTATTGACTCAGCAAGGAGTCAGAAAGGACTCAGCAATGAGTCACAATATGGATCAGATTACACCAGAAAGCTGTGCAGGCTTTCTGCTCGGCCTGGGCACACTTGGTAGGTGCGCCAGTGCAACATTTGTACTGGCGCACTTCCCAAGTGCACCAGTGCAATTATTTTTTTTCTTCTAATTTTCCGCCTAACTTCGTTTGTTCATGTCTCCTTCATCCGATATCCGTTTTATGCAAATTCGGACTCTATCTAACTAAAATTCCAAGGAGAACACAATGGCGCAACCCGTTTCCCTTAATTCTCACATCTGAGATTAATTATTCTTGAATTTAGTTAATTTGATCATTCAAAAATTCGGGGTGTTACAGAATGTAACACCCCGTATTTTCTGTAAACATTAAAGTAACGAATTAAAGAATAATTAATTACAAATATGAGAATTAAGGGAAAAGGGTTATGCCATTGCGTTCGTCTTGGAATTCTGCTTGAGATTGTGTCCGAGTTTGCGTAAATCGGACTCCGTATGAAGGAGTTATGACCTTCAGAAGATTCAAGAATTTAAATAATAAAACCAGCCCGAAATTCAAATTCATGTTTCGAAATTCAAAAACCTCGAAGCAGGCTAGGCAGGAAATTTCCTGCCCAGAAATCAGGTCGACCAGGGGTCGACCTGGGTCACATAGGTCGACCAGGGGGTCGACCTCCCCCTCGGCCCTGATCAAAAACATGACGTATTTCTTTGAGTGACGATTTTCTGAGTCATTAGGGATTGTGTGGAATGTTCTGTTTGGTTCTCTTAGGTTTAAAGGGCTTTGATTAGCCCTAGATTGATCTAACGGCTCCAATTAAATCGAACTTCTATATAAGCAACCTAAATCTAAATCCTAAGCCACACAAAAATATTCCTAGAACCGTCATGTTGTCAATACTCAACCTAGAGTAGCCGCCATTCTCCTTCAACTAGAAAGCAAGTTAGAAACTACGAATCGAATCTAATTCAACTAAGAGAATTCAATGTCTACAACAAAGGAGAGCTATTCAGTTTCAGAATACAGATCCCAGAACACAAGACTAGTCTCCTTTTTGTAAGTCCAGTTATCATTTAGACCTAAATGATATTAGAATCGTGACTAAAATAACTGGATGTAGAACAATGCCTAATGTAAATTTATGCCTATTCTTTTTGTTAAAACTAAATTGATTAAGACTATGACTCTTATCATGTTAAGTTTGTGATCATGCTGTATGTAATTTGATGATAAAACTACCATGTTAAATGCTTGGCAATGAACCTATATGTTGTATAATTTCGCGATGGCATATCATGTTGTATAATTTGGCGATGACACATCATGTCGTATAATTTGGTGATGACACTTACACATTGTATGTCAATTTGGGAATTTTGCTATGTTTATGCAAGTTCAACCATGTTCACATATATGACTAGAACTACATGCTAATTTGCAAGTTCACAACTACATGCCTAATTTAAGTTTATGTAGTTCTATGTAAAACCCCTATTTTACGATTCATGTTGAGTAGATCAAAATTTGCAAGTTCATAATTAAATGTATATTATTCTATGTCGAATTCATATGACACATGTGTAGTTAGATCCATATTTTTATGATGTTGGAATATTACATGTTCCTCTTTTTCCCCTTTTGTGTATGAGTTAGGCTATGTAGCGAGCCTAACATATTATGTGACTTATGCGAACGTTTAACGGGGGTAACGTTGGGGAAAAACATGAAATTACATGTAATTGGCATATTTGACTCATAATCATGTAAATGGTTTATGGCATAAAGTGGTATAGTTTTTATACCAAAAATTATGAACTTGATTTAAAAGGGAAAGTGGGGTTTGGCTTGAATGACAATAATTTACATATAAACATAAAGAGGTAAATATGTAAATTTAGAAAAGACGAATATGCCTAACCCAAGGTTAGATTGAGTTACGGTGTAAGACTGCCCGGAACCGTCCGGCACATCCAGCAACTGTAACAATATTTATCTAATGTGAGAGGTTAGTGCATTGATCCCAAAGGAACCCGAGGTTAGACTGAGTTGCGGTGTAAAACTGCCCGGGCCCGACCGGCACATCCAGTGACCGCAACAATACATGTTTAATGTGAGTGGTTGGTGCTTTGATCAATGAATTAAAGCTAAGTCTGGAATGGTAGGTTTAAGTTAATTAAGGCAACACTTAACCAATACAACATGTTAACTAAACTGATGGGTGGGGTTAGGTTAACTTGGACACTTAACCAATTTAACATGTTGATTAGGAAACCCTAGTAACGAGGACCCATTTCAGCAGTAACCCACATAGATGTATCATGTTACCCTGAGGTAGGGTGGGGCACGATTACTGGGCTAATTATAAGCGATCAAAACAATGGCGGTTGGTGCGTCAGTGTAGGTTCCGATGGAGTACGGACGTGCACGTACTCCGGAGTGGAAAAAGCAGGCACTGGGCATTAGTAGTTAGACATTGTGCATCTTGAATCGTGTCGGGTTGCCACCAAAGGATTTGATACACCCCATGGTGGGACCAACACAGGTATCTACAATTGAGCGGGGCCGTATGACACAAGTAGTAAATGCGTGCGAGTAGGAGCCGATCAATAAAAAGGGATCACTGGGTTTGAACTCATGATGATGGTTGAAATATCTAGCAGGTGCAGAGAATATGGATATGAGTGCGATGGTATGATTAGTTTATCTTGCCTTGTTTATCTTGCCTTATCCTATGTTACCTTATTTCTTTGTTATTATCCTGCGTCCAGTTTATTCATGTCATGGTTCTCTTACCAGTTTACATGTTGAATAATCACTGGACTTACCAGACTCATGTCTGACCCATTTTTCTTTTGCTCTCTTTTCTTCCGTTCACCCCTTCAGGTAGCCAGGGAGGGAATAACTCAGCTTAATTCGGACCGTTCATCTTTCCAAGTTTGAAGACTCTGTGATGTATGGCTTAGAACCTCTTATCTTTGGCTATGGCTTTGGACACACTACCACTTCGGGATTTATGTAGTTTTATTTGTGTTTTAGGTTTCTTTATGTTATAATCAAGACAGAGATTTTGATGTAACGATTTGGAAGTTGTTTTGAGATAGTTTGTTGTAATGTTTTTGTTATGAACCACGTATGAAATAAATTTAGATTTCCCGCTGCTTATATATATCTATCTTGTTAATTATCTGTGTCTTTTACCTATAACGCTCCACCAAAGTTAAGGCATTCCCTTTGTGAGTGACCTTAATGGAGGTGGGGTGTTTCATGGTGTGTACCATGTAGTCCTGAAATCAAGGAAAGGGAGCAGTGTTAACCTTGTAGCCATGGAATCAAGGTTGATGGAATTAGTGTTAACCTTGTAGCTGTGAAATCAAGGGTATTGTACTTTGATATTGATAATAATTAAACTCTGCGCAATCCAGCATTGTGTGGGACTGGACGTAGAAGTAATCCAAACCGGTATAAAATCCGATGTTTCTTTCCTTTTCTACATTTTTAATTACTTATTTCTGTGTCTATGACTGTTTCTGTGTTTGTGATCATTTCTTATTTGATAATCATTGTGTGATACATATAGTATTTCAAGTTAGTTTAAGATTTCTATAAATTCCTCATAAACACTATTCACCCCCCTCTTTAGTGTTAATTCTTCCTTAAGATCCGCATTCTGCATCCTTAGCAAAGAAGAGTTACTGCATATGCTTTTAGATAGCTTAGAGCACTTGAGGTCAAATACCCAACTCACGGTATAGGGATAGCTCCTATTACCATTTCTTTAAAGATTTGGAGATATTACCTCTTAGGGAAGAGATTAGATTTATGTATGGTTTATAGGTCTTGAGGTACTTATTATCTCAGAAGGAACTAATATGATGTAGCAGAGATGCCTAGAGTTTTTGACCACTTATAATTTTGAAATTGAGTGTACATCTGGGAAAGGGAGCAAAGTTGCTAATATCTTTAGTAGGAAACATCATGATGTGGTGTTAGATATGTCGGTTACAATGGAAAGAATTAGAGAAATTGATTACTTGTGATATGATGATTTGATCGATAGCTAGTTCGAGTAGAAGCGTTGCTCTGATGTCATGTTTTGAAATTCAAGTAGCATAAAGACGGTGAGTTCAAGTAGGATCTTATTAACGACCCGATGGAAATTCGACACTTGAATTTCGCGTCGAATTTCGACAAAAATACAAAATCCTGTATTATTTGCCAAAACCCAAGTATCAAAAACTCTGAAAAGTTAATAGAAAAAAATTAGAGGGTGAGAAAAGAAAAAAGAAATACTAGAACAGAAGAAGAAGAAGAAGAACAACAATATCATAGTCGAATAGAACCTCATGGCGGAATGGACAAAATATAATATATCAAAACTCTTTACTCAAAAGAAACTGTATATATATATAAATTGTTACAACATCAGACTACATAACAGATCAATACAACTCACACACAACGGAAAATAGTTTATTACCAGAAAATGTGGGGATAGTCTCATCATCACCTTCTCTCCAAACTCAAAGCGAAACCTAACTTGGGAAATACTCGGTCTGACTAGAGTACATTTGAAGCAAAGAAAAATCAACCCCGATCAGTCTGAAATACTTTTAATGATAAATCCATATTGCAAACAACTTTTTTTTTACTTTAGAAAATCCTTTGAAAAAATGGAACTCTTGTAAGACACAACCATATATAAACATGGCACGTGTTTTTACCATACGATAACCAAAACCACTTTTATATCAAAATCCAATGATATTATAATAATGTTTATCAATTCACAAATAAATAAGAATGTTGCCAAAAAGCTTGCATCTCACTTTCCAACATAGTTGGTATACATCTAACAATGTACGACTCATGCTGGAGTTTGGATTTCCAACATGACAAGGTTTAGGACCACCTTCCGAGTAGTGTACCTCTAGGGATAATATACTAGGGTTCAACGAGAACATCTTGCAACCCGACAACACATGACCGATCACTCATTCAACTTAGGTGTATCAAATATATTGTCACCGCGAGCCCAAACCATATTCCGTAAGATATAGAAACAACCGAAGAAGAAAAAAGAAATTTCTCTAGATGGTGACAATACACTTAATGGGAATGACCCATATAGCCATGTTGCTTTCCCAATTTCTGTCATTTCCTGGTTGTTGAGGCTTGAGGTTATAATTACCTTTTTAGAGAACATCATATTAACTCTGAATGTCACATTGTTAGATCGGTCAAACCACTAATTGACATCCACAAATATACTCTAGGGATTAAGCTAAAAGATTTTTCCTTCCCCACCATCAAACTTGGTATATTTGTGTACGTGAGCCTCAGGAAATACTCTGTCAGACATTCGTCCATACAAGTCATCCTCAAACAGGATGAACGGAAGGCACCCTTCCACTACATCTTATATTGGAATCACCCCCAAGGATCAGTAGCGAGAAGTCCTTGCAATTTGTAAATTCCAACCACGATAGAATCATAGTGTATCTTTGGTTTCAAGTCGGAGATTATAAGTGTTTCTTCCATTTTATGAATATCTGCAGTCTTCAATTGCTCCATCTTTATTCCCTGTGAAGCGACCCGAACTTCCCCGGTCTCCGAAGAGATGAGAAAGAACGAATTACTGTGAGGACAAGACAAATCAGAATGCAGACGGAAGAACATTTCATTGTATATTACAACACATTCCATCAGATACAAGAATATACAGATTATGAATGAATAAAATACATTCGATAAATATCATAGATTACAATAAATTACATAGTAGCGGGAAAAAACAATATAAAACACAACTGGAAGTAATGCACAAATACAGAGCTTTCCCAGCATCGTTCCAGCTGTAAATCAGGATCCTGTGAATATAAATCTGCAAAACCAAAACTACTAGCTGCCCGTGTCGAAAATAAGGGCACCCAGAGTTTAGGTTAAAACAATAAACTCCAGGTCAGTCATGTGACTGGTGTGAGAACTAAAACAGTTATTAAAAACTTTACTTTAAAAGAGAGTAATTCAAGGGATCACGCTGTATAACACGGAACGGGTTTCCTCCCAAGAATACCAGTGCATAGAATAAACAACGCAATGCTTTTTCAAAAAATGAAGCTATTATAAAACCCAGGTCCCATCACACAATGCAACGCAAGCCGGAGGATAGGGTTTTCCCTTATAATAGCCAAACATGCTTGGTACGTTTAAAACAAATCATTTGATACTATAATAAGTGTATAGTGTCAAAACAATTTCAATCATAAATATCAATCCTAGGCGGCATGGGTACCATCTATCATGTCGCCATACTAGGCTCTACAAATAAAACCGGAATACACGTATTGGAAATTGGATTTCCGTCATGAGTCGAGGCAAGGGGCAAGCTCCTCTCCGCTTCGAGACACTCTAGCAAATGCTCAGGACTACACACTCTGGGCAGCCACTTGGATCGGTTGGGCCGGTCCTCTCTTACGTTTGAGAATTGGCAATTCCTGAACACACGTTTCGTGGTCCTATCAGACCTAATATCGAGGCGCCTCATTCCAACAACCACAAAGGTGAAAATATATAAATGTCAGGGCTAGTAAGTCACTGACACCACCAAAGCTAGAAAGAAACGTCGTGTCCTCCCAACGGTCCGTATCCCGTTTTTAACTCATACCAAGGTGTGAGGCTCGTGAATTCACGTTATACACAAAGCTACGCCACGTAGGCCGTACTTTGATCATCAACCACAAGACTTTGCTTTTCAAAAGAAGCCTTGATCAATTGCAACTTAGGCATGCCACACTGGCAATTCATGCCATGCGACTGATGTCCATCGATATACAACCTCTGAGCTCGTACGTCTCAGAGAAGGGCGTTAAGCAAAAGAATAAATTCTCCACCGCCAAACAGATGTATATTTAATTGTAACAACCCGTATTTTTCGATAACGTGTTAAGACGAGAATCAAGGCAGAATTTAATTTTAAATTCTGAATCAAGTAAAATGGGCTATGCCATTGCGTTCATCTCGGAAAAATACGCGAAATAGAGTCTGAGTTTTCGAGAATCAGAGTCCGTATGACCAAGATATGGCCTCGCGAAGTTTCACGAAAAATTCCCAAATTAAAGTATACTTAATTAAGTGAAATGGGTTGCGCAGAGAAATATATATATATTGATATATATATATATATATATGAAAATTAAATAAATAAATATGCAAAAATGTTCAAAACAACGAATTGGGAGAGGGGAATAACCGAACCGGCCGATTTTTGAGGTCAACCCGAGCCCGCTGGGTCGACTAGGGGTTAATCCAGGGTGTTTGGCTGTCAACCCGTGGGCCGATTCGCTCAAATGCAGATTTTGCATTTGGATGGTTCTCATGGTTCATCTTTAATCTAAAGGCCCTAGATGGTTCCTACACTTGACTTCTTCCCCAAGACATGCTTTGATGGCTTGGATTGAATCTAGGTTTAATCCTATGGCCTAAAACACTTGCCTAATCTATAAATAAGACCCTAACCTATCCTAAATCCTCATTATTCATTCATGCAACTAAACTATGGCAAAATTTTACCTCTCATGGCCTCCACTCTCTTCATAAAATTTCTAAATGGTTTCTATGAGAGATTTTCCATGCATACAAGTGTTTTCAAGCTTGTATGAGTGTCATTAGCTTGCATTCAAGTCAAGTTTCTATCTTTGCATCATAAAGCAAGGGTTTTGATCATTTTGGCTCAAGGGTTTTTATGTTAGAGCTTGCATTTTGGGTCTATTTGATTGCATAAGGGCTTTGTCATATCTTTTGTGCCTTCATAGCAATGTAAGCCCTTTCCCTACTCTTAGATATTAACTATGAAGTTAAATGTTCATGTTGCAAGTTTGGGTTTGATCATTGAGTATGATACATGCTATCATGTCATGCAAGTTTATGAAGTCATTATCTTGATCTTGTGAGCTAAAAGCTACAACCTTTATGTTGAAATGTTGCATTAGGCAACATGAGAACCCTCATAACCTTTATGTCAACTTGCATATGAAGTCATAACCCTTATATGATGATATATGCGAGTTACTAGTCATCATTCCATATCTTTTGTCACCATGATTCGCTTATGTGCCAAGTTTGGGTTTATGCATGTTTTGAGGCTTAAGAATGTAACATGCAAGTTAATGAACACATTTGTGCCTCATTTTCCACCATGATTAACTTGTGTCTTAATATCCATTTTTGTCATGCCTTTGCCAAGTCTCTTCTTTTAATCCATTACGTTGTCGCGAACGTATATGCGAGTTTAAAAGCGTTGGGTTATGTTATGGGTAATTTCTAATGACATGAAAATACAACTTGAAAACATGACTTGAAATATAACATGGAAGTTGACATGTAAGTATGCATAAAAACATAAGCTTGGGAATTTACCTATTAAGTTAGGTCTACCCTTTGGGAATTTACCTATTAAGTTAGGTCTACCCAAATGCTTGAAAACTTGTAACATGTTTTGGGAAACATGATGGACATGACACTTAGATAATATAAGTGTGGCCAACTCGAGGTTGGGTTGAGTTTGCAACGTAAAACTACCCGGAACCGACCGGCCTAACTAGTAGTTGCAAACAATAGGACCCAATGTGAGAAGTTGGTCATGTTGTGCTTGAACCCGAGGTTAGACCAAGTTGTGGTGTAAAGCTACCCGGAACCGACCGGCTTAACTAGTAACCACAACAAAGTCTAATGTGAGAGGTGAAGGTGCATTAAGTAATTAATGCCACATGATAGGGTTAAGTTAATTTGATTAATGACTCTTAACCAAATATGACATGGACAAATGGGTTAAGTAATTTGATTAGGCTAATGATACTTAACAAAACATGACAAGGTTGGGTAGGTTAAGTAACTTGATTTGCCTAATGACACTTAACCATTTTTATATGACTAGTGGATGGGGTTAAGTTAACCAACACTTAATCAATCCAACGCGATAACTTGGTAAGGTTAAGTAAGTTTTCTTAATGACGCTTAACCGAAAAATACGGTTAACGAATGGGGTTAAGATTAGACTCAACTAGTCTAAACATGGAAATCGGATGGGGTTAAGTTAGCCTAGACTTAATTAATCCCACTTGGTAGTTTAATGGGGTTAAGTTAAACACTTAACTAATCTAAACATGATGAATTGATGTGGTTAAGTGACCTATACTTAACCAATCTAACTCGTGAATTTATTGAGGTTAAGTTAACCTATACTTAACCGATCTAACGTGAAAACATGATAAGGCTAAGTCACGAATCGCTTGAATACACTTGACCGATTTGACTGAGTAAATTGATAGGGTCAAGTTAATATATACTTAACCAATCTAGAATGATAATTGGACGAGGTTAAGTCGTGAATTGCTTAATACATACTTAACCAACGTGAGCATGGTTTGTAGGGTTAAGTCTTGGACTTGGATACTTAGCCAATTTTGACATGATTTGAAGACGGGTTAAGTCTTGGACTTGGATACTTAGCCAATTTTGACATGATTGGTAGACGGGTTAAGTCATGAACTTAAGCGACACTTAATCCATTATGTAAACCCTAGTTCTGAGGATAGGGGATAACCGTAGTTAACAAGGATAACGGGAATAAGGCTAAGTGGTAAACCTTAGTTGAGGAATAACTAAGTAATGATTCTTAGTCAAGGAAATTTAGACCAGTTCATAGATAGATGAGTAACCTGATACGGTAGGTCATCGTTTAAGTATACGAGTAGGAGCAAGTATCTGATTTAGATAAAGGCTCCAGCGAACTGGGTAACGAAGCAGCGGCTTCGGGGAACGTGAGGGTATTCTTGGTATCCCTCTATGAGCTGCCAGGTGATTATACTAGGCTCATGAGAGGTTAAGGTCTGCGTTAGAAGAACCAAGAGTATGCCTTGGTTGCTATGCGAGCGACCTAAAGACGGGGATGGATAGGGGATAGTCGACGATACACGGTCATACCCTAGATAGCATTTCGTCAGACTACCTACCATCTTTGGTCAAGCGTGTACGTACGGAAAGGCAGAGAACACCCAATAGACCATAATTGCTATCTAATTATGGTTGCGGTAAGGCTTGGATGTGGGTTGTCCAGTGTTGTGTTCTCATACAGGATTTATCCTGTCTTGTCATTCACTAGTTGAGGGAGGGGTCGCGTGGGACCATAGCCACGTATAGAAAAACAGACCTTAGCATCTGCATCGGCAGATAAATCGAAAGCTCCCGACCGAGTCCTGTATTTCTCGATCTGCCCTGTGACAGGAGTCGGATGGCACGATGTGATACATGTGCATACAGTCATGGAAAACGATTCACGATGAATGCGTGGGAAAAAGGGCGCGGTTGACGGTTAGCGTAAATCCCAGTGGCCCTGGGTGGTTGAACCAAAACCGAGATACGAAAACGTGCAATAGGTAAGCGTAATCCCTAGTGGCCCTAGGTAGCATAAGTCCTAGTTGTACAAACGATAATTCATGTTGGAAGACCCTAGCTAGGTTTAGGGTAACAGTCCAAACCGATCTTAAGGATCATGGAACTATGTTAAAGTAATGTAGAATCTCATGGGAAAGCCCGTATGGTCTACGGCAAGGGACTGAACATTTACATGGAATAAAACATACAAGTTGAGTAACCTATATATGCGATATATTAGGTTGACATGGACCATTACACGACTTTTGAGTGAGGGTCATTCTTGGTTAACACATGACACGGTGGGGATACTAGTACGGTAGGTGCAGAGCTAAAATACAGGATAGATATCACGGGGCATTATACGTGACATATATCTTGGGGATATTATACTTGATAGAAACCTGACGATGTGATACCTTGTTTTATCTTGACATCGTAATTTATCATGACACCTTAGTTTATCTGAGTTCAGTAGTTCATCCTGTTATTTTGATTTAGCTTATCTATCTTGTTATCATGCTTATGTTCATCTCAGTTTCTCATGTCAGTTAACTTTACTAGTTTTTATGCTAATAGTAGATAGGGCTTACTCAGTCTTTTTGACTGACCCGTTTTGTTTCGCCTCTTTTCTTCCGTTTCCCCCCCAGGTTACAGGGAGGAAATACTGTTGTTTAGTTCAGACTTCTTCTGCTTGAAGGTCATCATGGATGGCTTGGACTTTTCTTGGCTAATGGCTACTTTACTGTTTTTACTTGGGGAATAATTTATGAAAATGTCTTTATGCTTCTTTACTATTGCAAGACAGGTTTTGATGTACTCTGATGTAAAAGGCTTTAGACCTTATTTATTCATGTTATGAAAGTTTGATTTTACTTCCGCTATTTTTATATGTTCTGTCTTGTGATATTTCTGTGCATGTTTACCAATAATGCCCCTCTAAAGCTAGTGCATTCCTTTGCGAGTGACCCTAGAGGAGGCGGGGTGTTACACGTGGTATCAGAGCAGAAGGTTACCAGACGGGGCAAAAGTTTTTAAAGACCTTCTGAAAACTATTTGAAAATCGTTTACAAAGAAGCATTTTTCAAGAAAATTTTCTTTTAAAAGAAAAAGGCTATTCCCCAAAGGCCATTAGCACTATCCTTGTTTCCTTAATTGAGTCTCTTTTCCTTTCTTTCCTCCATCTGTAGTCACAGTAGTTTTAACTGCGACTAGTCTTTTCTACCTACGAAAGTGCTTTCCATACGATGGAGGTGGTTCTCGAGAGACCAGTGGCCGCGTTATAAGAAAGGATCGTGAGAAAGAAGGATAAAGGATACGAGCTTAAGGATGAGCAACTTGTTGGTATGGCTTAGTCCTCAAAGGAGGGAGAAAGATGAACAATGAAACCCATGACGAGAGAGTACCTTTGGCATGGTAAAACGGGGCGGATAGTTAAGTATTATGGGACAAGGACAAGATCATCGGGAGGGCAGTAGTATGCTCTCATTTCTAGAGTACCTCGGAAGGAGGGTAACGATCTTGTTAAAGGTTTAGCTCTTCTTCTCTATCATCCCGTTAGGACTTCGTTGTTCGTATCATTTAAGTCTGCTTCGATAGTTGAGTCTCTGCACCTTAAGTACTAGCGTAATAGAGAATCCCATTTTTGTCTCAAAGTCCTATTGGAGAATCAGTCCATTTATACATGACTTGTTTGGATTTGGGAATGTCTATGCCAAGTGTTGAGTTTGGAAATAATGCTTATGTTTATAAGCTATGGATGGATTCTAGGGATGAAGTGGTTATCCAGTAGGGGGTGCCACTCTCGGTTTTGATAGGAGGGTAGTTAGACCTTTTGACTAGCCTTGGTAATGCCCTCGAAGTATCGGGTAACCTTTTTGAGGTTCTGTCATGACTAGTTACTTAGAATCCCTTGATGCCTTTATTGGAAATTTGAAGCCCGATCGAGTGGTGTTCGCCAATAAGACGGATGGTTTACTTCATTTATGCATGGGTAATAGAGATCACCCTAGTAAGTGCGCATGACAACCTGATTGACATCTGTTTACTTTCAAGAGAAAGTTCTTCTACATGGAATGCCTTATAGTATATAAACGAGATCCAAGATTCACTAGTGAATTTTGGAAAGCTTGCATGAGATCATGAGTACGCAGTCATGTTTGCGCCAAGTATTCTAGAAAAAGGATAAGTGCAAGTGGAACGAGAGGCGACGAAGAAATGAGTTCCAGCTCATGTTATGGAAACAGGAATAAGAAGCTACAAAATAGCGAAGTTAAAAGACGACTTTGATGGTCAAAGACTAGATACGCGCATGATATCTCTTTTTGGGAGTATATCCTTGATCCCTGTTTTCTGTAAAGCTTACTTGTAGGCTATCTTTTGTGGACATCCTCTCGGTCCTATTCTCCGTTACAAACCCTGTAAGGAGTTTGTCCTGTTTATCTTCTCGACCCTGTTTCAGGGAATTCTAGGTAGAACCCTATGGATGTAAACATGTATTTGAAACATGTTATGATTGATATGGTTGCAAGTGGTTGCTCGTGGATGCGCGAATACACATTAGATACTAGCTCGACTCGGTCACATTTCATATTGCATATGCACGAGTATTTATATTTGTTTATGGATGAAATCGAATGTATTATCATGCGGTTGTTGCATATGAATGAATGATTGTGCATGCATATAGTATCTATATGACTAGGACTATTTGCATACATGTTGGATTCATGGCACTATACATATTTTGCATTAGAAAGATTATTCAGGCCTGATCATTAGCATTAGCTAAGGAACATGTACACACACGTTTTGCATATATTCATACAGCATTATAAATCATCTAAGGACAATGGTTGCTTGTGGATGATGTTTTGAGTAGATGGATGATGGATGGTAGGATATGTTCTTCCTAACTTGGAGATTTCGGGGACGAAATCCTAAAAGGTGGGGAGAATGTAACAACCCGTATTTTTCGATAACGTGTTAAGACGAGAATCAAGGCAGAATTTAATTTTAAATTCTGAATCAAGTAAAATGGGCTATGCCATTGCGTTCGTCTCGGAAAAATACGCGAAATAGAGTCTGAGTTTTCGAGAATCAGAGTCCGTATGACCAAGATATGGCCTCGCGAAGTTTCACGAAAAATTCCCAAATTAAAGTATACTTAATTAAGTGAAATGGGTTGCGCAGAGAAATATATATATATTGATATATATATATATATATGAAAATTAAATAAATAAATATGCAAAAATGTTCAAAACAGCGAATTGGGAGAGGGGAATAACCGAACCGGTCGATTTTTGAGGTCGACCCGAGCTCGCTGGGTCGACTAGGGGTTAATCCAGGGTGTTTGGCTGTCAACCCGTGGGCCGATTCGCTCAAATGCAGATTTTGCATTTGGATGGTTCTCATGGTTCATCTTTAATCTAAAGGCCCTAGATGGTTCCTACACTTGACTTCTTCCCCAAGACATGCTTTGATGGCTTGGATTGAATCTAGGTTTAATCCTATGGCCTAAAACACTTGCCTAATCTATAAATAAGACCCTAACCTATCCTAAATCCTCATTATTCATTCATGCAACTAAACTATGGCAAAATTTTACCTCTCATGGCCTCCACTCTCTTCATAAAATTTCTAAATGGTTTCTATGAGAGATTTTCCATGCATACAAGTGTTTTCAAGCTTGTATGAGTGTCATTAGCTTGCATTCAAGTCAAGTTTCTATCTTTGCATCATAAAGCAAGGGTTTTGATCATTTTGGCTCAAGGGTTTTTATGTTAGAGCTTGCATTTTGGGTCTATTTGATTGCATAAGGGCTTTGTCATATCTTTTGTGCCTTCATAGCAATGTAAGCCCTTTCCCTACTCTTAGATATTAACTATGAAGTTAAATGTTCATGTTGCAAGTTTGGGTTTGATCATTGAGTATGATACATGCTATCATGTCATGCAAGTTTATGAAGTCATTATCTTGATCTTGTGAGCTAAAAGCTACAACCTTTATGTTGAAATGTTGCATTAGGCAACATGAGAACCCTCATAACCTTTATGTCAACTTGCATATGAAGTCATAACCCTTATATGATGATATATGCGAGTTACTAGTCATCATTCCATATCTTTTGTCACCATGATTCGCTTATGTGCCAAGTTTGGGTTTATGCATGTTTTGAGGCTTAAGAATGTAACATGCAAGTTAATGAACACATTTGTGCCTCATTTTCCACCATGATTAACTTGTGTCTTAATATCCATTTTTGTCATGCCTTTGCCAAGTCTCTTCTTTTAATCCATTACGTTGTCGCGAACGTATATGCGAGTTTAAAAGCGTTGGGTTATGTTATGGGTAATTTCTAATGACATGAAAATACAACTTGAAAACATGACTTGAAATATAACATGGAAGTTGACATGTAAGTATGCATAAAAACATAAGCTTGGGAATTTACCTATTAAGTTAGGTCTACCCTTTGGGAATTTACCTATTAAGTTAGGTCTACCCAAATGCTTGAAAACTTGTAACATGTTTTGGGAAACATGATGGACATGACACTTAGATAATATAAGTGTGGCCAACTCGAGGTTGGGTTGAGTTTGCAACGTAAAACTACCCGGAACCGACCGGCCTAACTAGTAGTTGCAAACAATAGGACCCAATGTGAGAAGTTGGTCATGTTGTGCTTGAACCCGAGGTTAGACCAAGTTGTGGTGTAAAGCTACCCGGAACCGACCGGCTTAACTAGTAACCACAACAAAGTCTAATGTGAGAGGTGAAGGTGCATTAAGTAATTAATGCCACATGATAGGGTTAAGTTAATTTGATTAATGACTCTTAACCAAATATGACATGGACAAATGGGTTAAGTAATTTGATTAGGCTAATGATACTTAACAAAACATGACAAGGTTGGGTAGGTTAAGTAACTTGATTTGCCTAATGACACTTAACCATTTTTATATGACTAGTGGATGGGGTTAAGTTAACCAACACTTAATCAATCCAACGCGATAACTTGGTAAGGTTAAGTAAGTTTTCTTAATGACGCTTAACCGAAAAATACGGTTAACGAATGGGGTTAAGATTAGACTCAACTAGTCTAAACATGGAAATCGGATGGGGTTAAGTTAGCCTAGACTTAATTAATCCCACTTGGTAGTTTAATGGGGTTAAGTTAAACACTTAACTAATCTAAACATGATGAATTGATGTGGTTAAGTGACCTATACTTAACCAATCTAACTCGTGAATTTATTGAGGTTAAGTTAACCTATACTTAACCGATCTAACGTGAAAACATGATAAGGCTAAGTCACGAATCGCTTGAATACACTTGACCGATTTGACTGAGTAAATTGATAGGGTCAAGTTAATATATACTTAACCAATCTAGAATGATAATTGGACGAGGTTAAGTCGTGAATTGCTTAATACATACTTAACCAACGTGAGCATGGTTTGTAGGGTTAAGTCTTGGACTTGGATACTTAGCCAATTTTGACATGATTTGAAGACGGGTTAAGTCTTGGACTTGGATACTTAGCCAATTTTGACATGATTGGTAGACGGGTTAAGTCATGAACTTAAGCGACACTTAATCCATTATGTAAACCCTAGTTCTGAGGATAGGGGATAACCGTAGTTAACAAGGATAACGGGAATAAGGCTAAGTGGTAAACCTTAGTTGAGGAATAACTAAGTAATGATTCTTAGTCAAGGAAATTTAGACCAGTTCATAGATAGATGAGTAACCTGATATGGTAGGTCATCGTTTAAGTATACGAGTAGAAGCAAGTATCTGATTTAGATAAAGGCTCCAGCGAACTGGGTAACGAAGCAGCGGCTTCGGGGAATGTGAGGGTATTCTTGGTATCCCTCTATGAGCTGCCAGGTGATTATACTAGGCTCATGATAGGTTAAGGTCTGCGTTAGAAGAACCAAGAGTATGCATTGGTTGCTATGCGAGCGACCTAAAGACGGGGATGGATAGGGGATAGTCGACGATACACGGTCGTACCCTAGATAGCATTTCGTCAGACTACCTACCATCTTTGGTCAAGCGTGTACGTACGGAAAGGCAGAGAACACCCAATAGACCATAATTGCTATCTAATTATGGTTGCGGTAAGGCTTGGATGTGGGTTGGCCAGTGTTGTGTTCTCATACAGGATTTATCCTGTCTTGTCTTTCACTAGTTGAGGGAGGGGTCGCGTGGGACCATAGCCACGTATAGAAAAACAGACCTTAGCATCTGCATCGGCAGATAAATCGAAAGCTCCCGAACGAGTCCTGTATTTCTCGATCTGCCCTGTGACAGGACTCGGATGGCACGATGTGATACATGTGCATACAGTCATGGAAAACGATTCACGATGAATGCGTGGGAAAAAGGGCGCGGTTGACGGTTAGCGTAAATCCCAGTGGCCCTGGGTGGTTGAACCAAAACCGAGATACGAAAACGTGCAATAGGTAAGCGTAATCCCTAGTGGCCCTAGGTAGCATAAGTCCTAGTTGTACAAACGATAATTCATGTTGGAAGACCCTAGCTAGGTTTAGGGTAACAGTCCAAACCGATCTTAAGGATCATGGAACTATGTTAAAGTAATGTAGAATCTCATGGGAAAGCCCGTATGGTCTACGGCAAGGGACTGAACATTTACATGGAATAAAACATACAAGTTGAGTAACCTATATATGCGATATATTAGGTTGACATGGACCATTACACGACTTTTGAGTGAGGGTCATTCTTGGTTAACACATGACACGGTGGGGATACTAGTACGGTAGGTGCAGAGCTAAAATACAGGATAGATATCACGGGGCGTTATACGTGACAGATATCTTGGGGATATTATACTTGATAGAAACCTGACGATGTGATACCTTGTTTTATCTTGACATCGTAATTTATCATGACACCTTAGTTTATCTGAGTTCAGTAGTTCATCCTGTTATTTTGATTTAGCTTATCTATCTTGTTATCATTCTTATGTTCATCTCAGTTTCTCATGTCAGTTAACTTTACTAGTTTTTATGCTAATAGTAGATAGGGCTTACTCAGTCTTTTTGACTGACCCGTTTTGTTTCGCCTCTTTTCTTCCGTTTCCCCCCCAGGTTACAGGGAGGAAATACTGTTGTTTAGTTCGGACTTCTTCTGCTTGAAGGTCATCATGGATGGCTTGAACTTTTCTTGGCTAATGGCTACTTTACTGTTTTTACTTGGGGAATAATTTATCAAAATGTCTTTATGCTTCTTTACTATTGCAAGACAGGTTTTGATGTACTCTGATGTAAAAGGCTTTAGACCTTATTTATTCATGTTATGAAAGTTTGATTTTACTTCCGCTATTTTTATATGTTCTGTCTTGTGATATTTCTGTGCATGTTTACCAATAATGCCCCTCTAAAGCTAGTGCATTCCTTTGCGAGTGACCCTAGCGGAGGCGGGGTGTTACATTAATAGAGATCAATCAACATAGAATAAAATCCAATGTCAGACACACAATCCATTTACAAGTCCGTTCTGGGTCTGAACGAAACCGGAGGCACTTTCCTCGCATATCCATCAATCTCCAAGTACGTCTGGACGATCACTAACTGATTCCCTCATCTTGGGTGTACAGCCCAATCAAGATCATCAGTAATCACCCAAGCGATGTGAAGACTTCTGGTCTTCAACCACCGTCTTCATCTTCGACATATCGTCGAATCGGTTATTCAGTATGGGTATAAACCCGGCCTTTCCGAACAGCCCGCGTATATTATAAACAAATGTTACACAAACACAACATACGCCTCATTCCAATTCATTAGCCACTAATCGTAAATCAGTAAGAGAGCAATTCCCCAAATATTAACCCCGAAGGCCGAAACCAACATCAGATCAATACCCAGGAAACCATTCTTCTTAACTAACCTACAACTAGTTTCTAAATTTCAATTCTTAGGGAAAGGTTCCCATTAATTTTATCGAAGATAAATTCTTTAAAATTTATTCTTTAGTCTTCCTTTGGATATCATTTTAAACCACATTATGGTTTTCCAAACTAGTCGAGATTAACGAACCACACCGAAGTAATTATTTGTTTTATTTCCCAATCCCAACCTATTCATCCCATGAAGAAAAACTGGTAATACTCGATATCTAACACCACGGTGTTATCAGTAAAATTAATTACCATTTCACGTTCAAATCTAGTTAAAGATTTAACTATCGCTTTGTAGCAAAACTGGCGATACTCCGTTCTCGCTCACTTTCCAAATTTGATAATTTAAATTATCAATTCACATTCAATCTAATTACAGATTCATTAAAACTCCTTTTACTGGTTTAAAGAACTAATGTCATTTAAAACATAGTTCACGATAAACCCACAAATCAATTCTATTTAAAACCCATTTCAAATCCAGTTTATTTATTTAAAAATAGTTGGGTTTTAATTTTAGTTCAGAACTAGTTCATTTCGATAAAAATCTATTTTTACCTTTTCAAATATGGAGTTTTTCATCCCAAATTCTCCCAAATCATTTCTTATGATTTTACACAAATGATTGATATTTTTAATAATTTTATCAAGGCCCGTACAGTCGATTTCCATCAACGGCCATCGAACTGCACTTACAGCGACCATTTCCAAATTTGATTTGGACGTATCTTCAAATCCAACCGTTAGATTTCAAATTTCTAATATTCTTCAGAAAGCTCTTTTCGATACGAACCCAACGGTTCTGGTTTAGGAGAATCCGACGGTCGAATCTCCCGTAATGTCCATTCGAAATCAATGGTCGAAATTTACGAACTGCCGCGGCGCGGCGTGTTCTATTCAGGCCATTATATTATATATATAATATATATTTCGTCGATTTCTATTTAAAACGAATTTTATAAATAGTTTTAAATTCGTTTCAAAAACATTTCAACTTCCATTTCCAATTCAAATCAAAATTGGATTTTTCCTTATAAATTCGTTTTAAAATTCATTTCAATTCAAATTCGTTTTCTATTCAATTCAATTCAAATTCGTTTTCTATTCAATTCAATTCAAATTCGTTTTCTATTCAATTCAATTCAAATTCGTTTTCTATTCAATTCAATTCAAATTCCATTTTTAAATCTCTTTTCAACATAAAACGAATATATCGATATAAATATCGTTCACGTCAAAAATAGCGCATCTCTAATGACACGGCTTTATATTTTTTAATAAATTCGTTATTCTATTCAACAAATGAATCTATATTTCTTTCAATACATGACTCTATATTTTTGTCAACATATGACTAATCTCAACGAATGAGTACTGTCCACGTGTGACTATTTTTGTTATTTGATATATTTTATAAAAATTATGGTATCTATCGTTTGATTTCAGATTAGACTCCAACCGTAAATTAGTAAGAGAACGATTCCCTAAATATTAACCCCGAAGGCCGAAACCAACATCAGATCAATATCCAGGAAACCATCCTTCTTATCTATTTTCCAGTTAGTTTCTAATTTTATATATGATAAAGATGTAAATTTTATTGTTAAAATATTTCGTTCAACACATGACTAATCTCAACGAATGAGTACTGTCAACACATGAACCTTTATTTTATAATGATAAAGATGTAAATTTTATTGTTAAAATATTTCATTCAACACATGATTAATCTCAACGGATGAGTACGGTCAACACATGAACCTTTATTTTATAATATTCTTTATTTTTCTAATTGGAATGAGGCCCAATCAATTACCATATAAAGTTAATTATATGGATTCCATACAATACATGTATATAATAGCAACGATACATAATCAACCATCATCCAAAGTGCACTACACTGTATAAGCATCAAATATAGATATCTAACGCTTATAACAGCCTGTCAATCAATCGATCGACATACAACTAATTATTGGGATTAGTGTATGCCGTATTTTATCCCAATACCCGTGTGGGGTTTCAAATCAACAAACACAGATTTTTATTTGTGCAGTTGGGTGATGTGTAAAATTTACCGTCCCAATCAATGTCCTTCAAATATGTGTACATAAACAAACCGTCCGGTTTGTAAATGAATATTTATTTATTCACGTTCACGTTAAAAATTATATTTTTAATGACCAAATTATTTTATTCAACCTATGAATATATTTTGTTATCTATTTCACATCAACATCACAAACAATTTTCACAACACATCAAACAAACAAACAAGCCATCCATGGTCTGTGGATGACGGGTGTCGGGTGCTGCTAAGCACCGTCTGCATCCTAGTGTGTATATATATATAACTAGAAAGAGAAGATTTAAAGTGAGAAGTTCTCACAGAGGGTTCCACTCCGCCGTGCTTTGCTGTTGAACTGCTGAACCGTCTGGATTTGTTTGAAATTCCAATGCAGTTCTTGTCCCGCTGTTTATAATAAAAATTATATTTTTATCATTTCATTTCAATAAATAAAAATCATATTTTTATTTCTACTTTATATATTTTTACAACGCTTCTTCTTATATAAAGATTGAATTTTTATCTTACTACACATATAAAAATCGAATTTTTATTTCATCGTTATAAAAATCACATTTTTTATGTCAACATAGATATAATAAAAACCAGACTTTTATTTCGCTACATAATTAAAGATCAAATTTTTATTCACGCGAATCTTATATAAAAATATAATCTTTTTAATACCATTCAACTATAAAAATCATACGGTATTCTTATAAAGTAAAAATCAAATTTTATAGTATATTTTCATGTCACTATCATTCATGCAAAAAACGAATTTTTATTTTTACACTACAATTATACCATAAACTGAGAATAAAATAAAATGTAAAGCTCACTGTTTTTGCAAAAATCGACACTTTGTCCAAGGTGGAAGGCTTCCCGCTGTCGGGTCAGTGGCCATTGGGGCGCCAGGGTTCGTTGCTGATGTGTGGAGGTGGGGGTGCTGCTCGACGAGGTCATGGTGGAGGCTAGGTCAAAATCAACGGAGGGGATACGGTTTAGAGGAGGAGGAGGCCAAGGGGTAGAAGAAGGAAGCAGGGGGGGGGTCGCGCGAGGCCAGAGGCGGTAGCCAGGCGCGGTGGTGGCCACGGGGCTGAGGCAGCGGTCAGGACAGAAATTGGGGCAAGGGATTTGGATTGGGGAAGGAGGAGCTAACGGGCTTGGGGGGGATCTCGATCACTGGCGGCGGCTTAAGGGGGGGCGACGGTGATGCGCCGCCACGAGGTGGGTAGCGACGGGGATTTAGGCACGTTCTTTTTTTTTTTCTGAACGAAATGGAAGAGTGAGAGAGAGAGAGGGAGAGATGAGGGTAATAATTTATATATTTATTATTTAATTATTTTATTGTCCTTTTATTTCGAATCCCAAATCGAGTCCAACGACTGTCACCCGTAGCTAATTACCCCTATTCCGAACACAATGGGATATGTATCGTAAGCTGATTTGATCGTTTCGATTAGTTTTCGTTAAAATCAACATATAACTCTATATATTGAATTTGAACGCGCATTTCAATTTACCGGGGTCACATACTAACTCAAAAAATTCCCGAAAAATATTTTCTAGCTTCGTATTGACGATACGGTCCTAACAAAACTAATTTCGTCGAATTCTGGGACCGTTTGAAAAATGGCCAATTTCCAGTCGATTAAAATCAACTAAAGATGATCAAACGCGTTTTCCTTTGCCACGCTCACATATTGATCCGAAAAATTATGAAATTTGGAATCTAGCAATAACTTGACATCGCGGATCCAACAAAAGTGGTTTCGTCGAAATCCGAGGTCGTTTGCAAAATGGCTATTTTTAAGGGCCTGAATTCCATAGCGACCATTCAGAATTTTCAACTGGACATATCTTTTGATTCCCGCTATGAAATTTTGATTTCTCGGATTCGTTGGAAAGATATTCTCAATTAGATCCTATTATTTTTGGTTTCCTTAAAATCCAGTTTATTTCGCACTTGGTACATTCGTTTGAAATTTGAAATCGAATTATCGAACTACCATGCCATTTTCAATTCATTTAATAAATATAAAAAATTTATTATATTCTAACGACGACGTATATAAATATATACGTTCTAATTCTATTCTAAATAAATTTCTCGTCAATATTATTTAAAATAATTCATTTTAAATATTCAAAATTCACTAAAATTGCCAAAATAAATTTTTTAAACTGGCTCGCATTTCCAGGTTATTACAATCTTCCCCACTTAAAACTTTTCGTCTCTGAAAAGGAACGAAGCCGAAAGTTGTTTAACAATTCAGCTTAACTTCCTTTGTCCTCTTTACGGCTTAAGTTCTTCAACTTTTCAGTTTCTAAGAACTTTCCAAATTTTTCAAAAATTTGGCTAACACCCTAAATTTTCGAAAAATTTCGCCATAACCTCCCCTGCACCGGGAGCACGGGAAAATCCCGAAATCGCCATATAGGCCTTCTGATCTCAAAAAGAAAAAGAAAAAGCCAAGCGGCTAGCCAATAGGCTCATAAAATCATCAATCAATTAGTGAATTAACGTTTCAAATTCATAAATTTGATATATAATCAAAAATCATGTTTTTGATGCCAAATCACAACAAATAAATTTATCTATATAAGTTTTGGTTCTCACACCAGTCTAATGGAAATATATAGATATCACACTTTCGAAACACGAACACAAATTCTGATGATGATATATCAATCATCAGAACCATCTCCGGGTGTCTAGAATGTGATTCTATATCTATCCAGTATATTAAAACTTCGAATATACATTCATGACGCGTATATGCAAAATCTTTATTTACTCGATTGTCCAAATTCAAAATAAATAAATATTCAAATACGTATAAACTGGTTTAAATTTTCAAAACAATATTGTTTTATTTTAAAAATATACTCTTCACACTCGTTCTAGGATACTACTGATCCTATCTCTAACGAGTCATTCTAATTGGATATTACTAATCCAATATCTGATGAATTCTTTCGTATGGTTCTGATGTGTCTTATTCTCGAGCTCTGTAAACCAAAGCTCTGATACCAAATGAAGCGACCCGAACTTCCCTGGTCTCCGAAGAGATGAGAAAGAACGAATTACTGTGAGGACAAGACAAATCAGAACGCAGACGGAAGAACATTTCATTGTATATTACAACACATTCCATCAGATACAAGAATATACAGAGTATGAATGAATAAAATACATTCAATAAATATCAGAGATTACAATAAATTACATAGCAGCCGGAAAAAAACAATATAAAACACAACTGAAAGTAATGCACGGATACAGAGCTTACCGAGCATCGTTCCAGCTGTAAATCAGGATCCTGTGAATATAAATCTGCAAAACCAAAACTACTAGCTGCCCATGTCGAAAATAAGGGCACCTAGAGTTTAGGTTAAAACAATAAACTCCAGGTCAGTCATGTGACTGGTGTGAGAACTAAAACAGTTATTTAAAACTTTACTTTAAAAGAGAGTAATTCAAGGGACCACGCCGTATAACACGGAACGGGTTTCCTCCCAAGAATACCAGTGCATAGAATAAACAACGCAATGCTTTTTCGAAAAATGAAGCTATTATAAGACCCAGGTCCCATCACACAATGCAACGCAAGCCGGAGGATAGGGTTTTCCCTTATAGTAGCCAAACATGCTTGGTACGTTTAAAACAAATCATTTGATACTATAATAAGTGTATAGTGTCAAAACAATTTCAATCATAAATATCAATCCTAGGCGGCATGGGTACCATCTATCATGTCGCCATACTAGGCTCTACCAATAAAACCGAAATACACGTATTAGAAATTGGATTTCCGTCATGAGTCGAGTCAAGGGGCAAGCTCATCTCCGCTTCGAGACACTCTAGCAAATGCTCAGGACTACACACTCTGGGCAGCCACTTGGATCGGTTGGGCCGGTCCTCTCTTACGTTTGAGGACTGGCAATTCCTGAACACACGTTTCGCGGTCCTATCAGACCAAATATTGAGGCGCCTCATTCCAACAACCACAAAGGTGAAATGTATATAAATGTCAGGGCTGGTAAGTCACTGACACCACCAAAGCTAGAAAGAAACGTCGTGTCCTCCCAACGGTCCGTATCCCATTTTTAACTCATACCGAGGTGTGAGGCTCGCGAATTCATGTTATACACAAAGCTACGCCACGTAGGCCGTGCTTTGATCATCAACCACAAGACTTTGCTTTTCAACAGAAGCCTTGATCAATTGACACTTAGGCATGCCACACTGGCACATGCGACTGATGTCCATCGATATACAACCTCTGAGCTCGTACGTCTCAGAGAAGGGCGTTAAGCAAAAGAATAAATTCTCCGCCGCCAAAAAGATGTATATTTAATAGAGATCAATCAACATAGAATAAAATCCAATGTCAGACACACAATCCATTTACAAGTCCGTTCTGGGTCTGAACGAAACCGAAGGCACTTTCCTCGCATATCCATCGATCTCCAAGTACGTCTGGACGATCACTAACTGATTCCCTCATCTTGGGTGTACAGCCCAATCAAGATCATCAGTAATCACCCAAGCGATGTGAAGACTTCTGGTCTTCAACCACCGTCTTCATCTTCGACATATCGTCGAATCGGTTATTCAGAATGGGTATAAACCCGGCCTTTCCGAACAGCCCGCGTATATTATAAACAAATGTTACACAAACACAACATACGCCTCATTTCAATTCATTAGCCACTAACCGTAAATCAGTAAGAGGGCAATTCCCCAAATATTAACCCCGAAGGCCGAAACCAACATCAGATCAATACCCAGGAAACCATTCTTCTTAACTAACCTACAACTAGTTTCTAAATTTCAATTCTTAGGGAAAGGTTCCCATTAAGTTTATCAAAGATAAATTCTTTAAAATTTATTCTTTAATCTTCCTTTGGATATCATTTTAAACCTGATTATGGTTTTCCAAACTAGTCGAGATTAGCGAACCACACCGAAGTAATTATTTATTTTATTTCCCAATACCAACCTATTCATCCCATGAAGAAAAACTGGTAATACTCCATATCTAACACCACGGTGTTATCAGTAAAATTAATTACCATTTCACGTTCAAATCTAGTTAAAGATTTAACTATCGCTTTGGAGCAAAACTGGTGATACTCCATTCTCGCTCACTTTCCAAATTTGATAATTTAAATTATCAATTCACATTCAATCTAATTACAGATTCATTAAAACTCCTTTTACTGGGTTAAAGAACTAATGTCATTTAAAACACAGTTCACGATAAACCCACAAATCAATTCTATTTAAAACACATTTCTAATCCAAATTATTTATTTAAAAATAGTTGGGTTTTAATTTTAGTTCAGAACTAGTTCATTTCGATAAAAATCTATTTTTACCTTTTCAAATATGGAGTTTTTCATCCCAAATTCTCCCAAATCATTTCTTATGATTTTACACAAATGATTGATATTTTTAATAATTTTATCAAGGCCCGTATAGTCGATTTCCATCAACGGCCATCGAACTGCACTTACAGCGACCTTTTCCAAATTTGATTTGGATGTATCTCCAAATCCAACCGTTAGATTTCAAATTTCTAATGTTCTTTAGAAAGCCCTTTTCGATACGAACCCAACGGTTCCAGTTTTAGGAGAATCCGACGGTCGGATCTCCCGTAATGTCCGTTCGAAATCAATGGTCGAAATTTACGAACTGCCACGGCTCGGCACGTTCTATTCAGGCCATTATATTATATATATAATATATATTTCGTCGATTTCTATTTAAAACGAATTTTATAAATAGTTTTAAATTCGTTTCAAAAACATTTCAACTTCCATTTCCAATTCAAATCAAAATTGGATTTTTCCTTATAAATTCGTTTTAAAATTCATTTCAATTCAAATTCGTTTTCTATTCAATTCAATTCAAATTCGTTTTCTATTCAATTCAATTCAAATTCGTTTTCTATTCAATTCAATTCAAATTCGTTTTCTATTCAATTCAATTCAAATTCCATTTTTAAATCTCTTTTCAACATAAAACGAATATATCGATATAAATATCGTTCGCGTCAAAAATAGCGCATCTCTAATGACACGGCTTTATATTTTTTAATAAATTCGTTATTCTATTCAACAAATGAATCTATATTTCTTTCAATACATGACTCTATATATTTGTCAACATATGACTAATCTCAACGAATGAGTACTGTCCACGTGTGACTATTTTTGTTATTTGATATATTTTATAAAAATTATGGTATCTATCGTTTGATTTCAGATTAGACTCCAACCGTAAATTAGTAAGAGAACGATTCCCTAAATATTAACCCCGAAGGCCGAAACCAACATCAGATCAATATCCAGGAAACCATCCTTCTTATCTATTTTCCAGTTAGTTTCTAATTTTATATATGATAAAGATGTAAATTTTATTGTTAAAATATTTCGTTCAACACATGACTAATCTCAACGAATGAGTACTGTCAACACATGAACCTTTATTTTATAATGATAAAGATGTAAATTTTATTGTTAAAATATTTCATTCAACACAAGACTAATCTCAACGGATGAGTACGGTCAACACATGAACCTTTATTTTATAATATTCTTTATTTTTCTAATTGGAATGAGGCCCAATCAATTACCATATAAAGTTAATTATATGGATTCCATACAACACATGTATATAATAGCAACGATACATAATCAACCATCATCCAAAGTGCACTACACTGTATAAGCATCAAATATAGATATCTAACGCTTATAACAGCCTGTCAATCAATCGATCGACATACAACTAATTATTGGGATTAGTGTATGCCGTATTTTATCCCAATACCCGTGTGGGGTTTCAAATCAACAAACACAGATTTTTATTTGTGCAGTTGGGTGATGTGTAAAATTTATCGTCCCAATCAATGTCCTTCAAATATGTGTACATAAACAAACCGTCCGGTTTGTAAATGAATATTTATTTATTCACGTTCACGTTAAAAATTAAATTTTTAACGACCAAATTATTTTATTCAACCTATGAATATATTTTGTTATCTATTTCACATCAACATCACAAACAATTTTCACAACACATCAAACAAACAAACCATCCATGGTCTGTGGATGACGGGTGTCGGGTGCTGCTAAGCACCGTCTGCATCCTAGTATATGTATATATATATAACTAGAAAGAGAAGATTTAAAGTGAGAAGTTCTCACAGAGGGTTCCACTCCGCCGTGCTTTGCTGTTGAACTGCTGAACCATCTGGATTTGTTTGAAATTCCAATGCAGTTCTTGTCCCGCTATTTATAATAAAAACTATATTTTTATCATTTCATTTCAATAAATAAAAATCATATTTTTTATTTCTACTTTATATATTTTTACAACGCTTCTTCTTATATAAAGATTGAATTTTTATCTTACTACACATATAAAAATCGAATTTTTATTTCATCGTTATAAAAATCACATTTTTTATGTCAACATAGATATAATAAAAATCAAACTTTTATTTCGCTACATAACTAAAGATCAAATTTTTATTCACGTGAATCTTATATAAAAATATAATCTTTTTATTACCATTCAACTATAAAAATCATACGGTATTCTTATAAAGTATAAATCAAATTTTATAGTATATTTTCTTGTCACTAACATTCATGCAAAAAACGAATTTTTATTTTTACACTACAATTATACCATAAACTGAGAATAAAATAAAATGTAAAGCTCACTGTTTTTGCAAAAATCGACACTTTGTCCAAGGTGGAAGGCTTCCCGCTGTCGGGTCAGTGGCCATCGGGGCGCCGGGGTTCGTAGCTGATGTGTGGAGGTGGGGGTGCTGCTCGACGAGGTCATGGTGGAGGCTAGGTCAAAATCGAAGGAGGGGATACAGTTTAGAGGAGGAAGAGGCCAAGGGGTAGAAGAAGGAAGCGGGGGAGGGGGGGTCGCGCGAGGCTAGAGGCGGTGGCCAGGCGCGGTGGTGGCCACGGGGCTGAGGCGGCGGTCAGGACAGAAATTGGGGCTAGGGATTTGGATTGGGGAAGGAGGAGCTAACGGGCTTGGGGGGGATCTCGATCACTGGCGGCGGCTTAAGTGGGGGCGACGGTGATGCGCCGCCACGAGGTGGGCAGCGACGGGGATTTAGGCGCGTTCTTTTTTTTCTGAACGAAATGGAAGAGTGAGAGAGAGAGGGGGAGATGAGGGTAATAATTTATATATTTATTATTTAATTATTTTATTGTCCTTTTAAAGTTGACTTTTCTTTCGAATCCCAAATCGAGTCCAACGACTGTTACCCCTAGCTAATTACCCCCATTCCGAAAACAATGGGATATGTATCGTAACTTGATTCGATCGTTTCGATCAGTTTTCGTTAAAATCAACATATAACTATATATATTGAATTTGAACGTGCATTTCAATTTACCGGGGTCACATACTAACTCGAAAAATTCCCGAAAAATATTTTCTAGCTTCGTATTGACGATACGGTCCTAACAAAACTAATTTCGTCGAATTCTGTGACCGTTTGAAAAATGGCCAATTTCCAGTCGATTAAAATCAACTGAAGATGATCAAACGCATTTTCCTTTGCCACGCTCACATATTGATTCGAAAAATTATGAAATTTGGAATCTAGCAATAACTTGACATCGGGGATCCAACAAAAGTGGTTTCGTCGAAATCCGAGGTCGTTTGCAAAATGGCTATTTTTAAGGGCCTAATTCCATAGCGACCATTCATAATTTTCAACTGGACATATCTTTTGATTCCTGCTATGAAATTTTGATTTCTCGGATTCGTTGGAAAGATATTCTCAATTAGATCCTATTATTTTTGGTTTCGTTAAAAATCCGGTTTATTTCGCACCCGGTACATTCATTTGAAATTTGAAATCGAATTATCGAACTACCGCGCCATTTTCAATTCATTTAATAATTATAAAAAAATTATTATATTCTAACGACGACGTATATAAATATATACGTTCTAATTCTATTCAAAATAAATTTCTCGTCGATATTATTTAAAATAATTCATTTTAAATATTCAAAATTCACTAAAATTGCCAAAATAAAAATTTTAAACTGGCTCGCATTTCCGGGTTATTACACCCTGCAAGTTAGATTCGAACGAAACCTTGGTTCGAAGGGGTTTTGGGTCTAGTTCCCATCTCGGTCTCTTCGAACTAACACGTCAAAAGTCCAAGAATAACATTTCATTGATAGTCGGGTTTTTAACTATCATTTCAAATAGTACGGCCAAGTACATTGGCAGCTCAGATCCTTTTACTTAGAACCATTCATTAAAACTATTTCATTGATTCTTAAAACTGATTATATATACTTATCTCAAATCTCATTGTTTTCATTACATTGAAAAAATTGACCATATCTTCATATATTTTGAATAAATGTATTTACCAAACTCCACTTTTTTCTTTACCTCGAAAACCTCTTTATATATTCACCAAATCTCTTTCATTTCCTTTACTTTGGAAAAATCACTATATATTCTTAACTCAAAGATATAAATCCACTTACCAATTCTTATTTGAGAAACCAATGTTAATCATTGTATTCTTATTATAAACCCAACGGCCTTTATCTAACTTCAACTTGAAGATTCCAATTTAATAATAACACTTATGGAAATGTATAATTAAATTCCAAATATTCATTCCCGTTTTCAACCCAATTTAACCGTTATTCCATTTCTTTGGAAATATTATTTCCATTTACTTATTATTTTATAATAAGTATATTTCAAACCATATTATTTTCATTTTCAAGAAAATAGTGGTATATATTTAACCAAATGGTATATACATAATCATACTTCAAGATTGAGCCAAACAATGCTAAGTTATACATTGTTGACTTTAAAGCCCAATAGTTATAATTACATTTCAAAATCTTGCAAATAACGTGGCAATATTTCTCTTATGGAAATAATAACTAATTTTAACATACTTTACCGTTACAAACTAATACCATCCCTTGATAATAGTTAAGTCGTTTAAGTTGGGGCATTTTATTTACCTTTCCGACCTTGATCGATAGTGTTCTTATCTTGAGATTAATAGAAGTTCATAACTCAAAAACCTGATATTAATCTTTATATCATATAATTTCGTTTATCAATCCATTTTTAACATGGTTTTATAGACCATTCTTATTTTTGCAAATCTCTTTTCAATATAATTATTGTTAGTTAATCCATTGATTGAGTAAATTCTTACTAGAACATCACCTTTTGCTATAACTTGGATTGTATCACAAGATCCGATTACTAAACCCTTTACCAAACCCGATCAGAAAGATAGCTTTTACCAATTCATCTAACCAATTCCTTTTACCAATTTTTTTTTTGAATTTTATAACTAAAATCAATTTATCAACTTCTTTACTGAAATCCATTAACATTTCTTTCTTTTTACTTTTCCGACATTTTCTTCCAATTCCAATAATTGTTCTTAATTCAATGACTAAGCAAATACCTCTTTTGAAAGCTATTATTTTAGCTTTAGAACTCCTTTATATACCATCCCATATCACTTGGATTTTTATTATAATGAATATCCCATTGAATCTTATTACAAACTTGGTTCCTTACTTAAATGAATCCCATTTAAAAAATAATCGCTTTAATTATTATGAATTAAAATAATAATTAACTTCATCATTTGCCGAAGTAAATGCAGTTTACTTCATCATTTGCCAAAATAGATTAGTTAATCAATTAATGAATTTATTAAACAATATTACTTCATTTATGATTATTATTGGTAATCATTTTCAAACATTGTGAATTAAAAAGTGAATCTAAAGAAATCTTATTAAATTAAAATAATTATTTATTAAACTGTTTCATTAGATTAATTAATCTAATAACTTCTTCTAATTAAATTAGTTGACTAGTAAACTTGAAATCATCGGCTGACTTGTAAACTAAGTACAATTAATCTTTTCTCATAGATTATTATAATTAATGTAATTATGTCGCTTAATTGTTTACTTAAAAACAGTTATTTCAAAACACTAACCCGTAGGTTAGATTCTGATTTCTACGCTTATAAAACTTATTAAAACATTAAAATTACTATACATGATATTATATAACTATTTTTTAAAAAACGATTGATAAATACCGACTTACTTAGACTTCTATTTTCAATAAAAATATAATTTAAACTTCGCTTCAGTTATAAAAATAAATTTTATAACTCTAATTACATCAATTCACCTGATGGAGAATGAACGTCTTAAATCATGGTTTTTAGACCATTTGCTGCTAACTACTCAGCTAGTACTGTCTTATTGATTAAAAACATCACAATGCTAAATTTCAATTCAACATTCAATGTCCAAACAGGTTTTAACGTCATTGGGGTTAAACAGTTCATATATAATAAATATGAAAATAAATAACACATAAATGTTTAGGAATCCAGTTGGATCTCTCTAACATGTTTTTCCTTGCAACATAGCTCATAGTAACATTTAATAAAAACATTACAAAATTAATATTTCAATCTAGATCATCCAAGACGACATAAATATGAATGTCAACAACCATTGACCAATCAATAAGCTTCCAAGGCATCCAAACATCGAATCTATTATTACCAACGGTTAATTTTAATTATATGAATTTAACCACATCATAGAATTCCAGAGACCGTGAGAGTTAACTCTCTACTTGTTTTCGATTGACGATTGCCACGTTGTTTCTTTTTTTTAACAAGCATTTAAATTCAAATGAAATCCAATTGCTTTCAATCGCATCCTAACCAGCTCGACTACGTAGTCTTTATCTTTGTGATTCCAACATCTCTTGTTTTGTGCAATTTAGCTCAAAAACAAACGAGTTATGGATGTTATAAGTTTATATGAATTAAATTATTGTCAATCTTAAGATAAAACAATTAATTAACCTAATTAATTACCCTACTAAATAACCACCGCCTAATTATCTTCTTAAACAGGAAAATCCCAACCCCCTTCTACCATTCGAACACGATACCTTCAAGCCTCCACCGCACCGCCATCGTACCACCTGAGACCAACCTGACCCGCCAGAATCTTCACATCGCCGTGAGCCACCACATCCCTGAACGATGCCCTGCCTCTTGACCCTAACCACCTGAATTCCTTCCTCGACTGAAACTCGATCATATACCAAATTCTCCACCACCAGGCCATCGATCAAGACACCACCGCTAACATTAGGATGGCATCGTTTCCCCCTTCTATCGACCTTCAGATCATTTCCCCCAACTCTGCCTCCAGCACCTGTAAATCAACCAAAACCATTCACAACACCCCAAAAACAACAGCTTTGATCATCTCGCCACTATGGCCACCTCTAGCCACTATAGTTCACTGTGTCGGTGCCAAATGAAAGCCCTACCTCTCTACTTAACCTTTCCTTCAGGCCACATTGCCTGTAACAAGCCTCACCGCCGTCAATCATAAATATATGAAACTGCCCTTTTCTCGGTTCCTAACGATTTCCGACCACCACAAGCACCCATAAACCACCAAATTTTATCCATAGTTTCCCCTCAATATCCCCTTCAACTTAATATTTGATGACCTCCTCCAATTCTCGATCATTTCAGAGATATATATTAAAATTCTAAATTGGACTTAAGTGTAAAATGTTGGCTGACTTCGGATTTGGAGCATTGGGTTTGGGTTGGTTAGAGTATATATAGAGGTAGTTTATATTATTTTATCTTAAAGTGACTAACGATATTTTATTAAAAATGACTAATGATATTTACTCGTGCTTATCGCCATTTTCGATCAACGTCTATTGATTCGTATGATCACATACGAACTCCTTTTGCGATGAAAATGGACATCAAACTATAGTTCAACATTCTTGACCCAATGAAACTTGTTTCGTCAAAATCTGAGTGCGTTTGCAAAAATAGTGCTAGTTTGAGTTTAAATTATTGTTTTATTCATATTTTATATTGTGTACACTCACAAAATAATTCTGATTGGCAAAAAACTTGAAATCTAGCAATAATTAGCGATTAACAGATTTAATAAAATTTGTATCGTTGAAATCTGAGATCGTTTGAAGAATGGTCATTTTTAAGTGTCTAAATTAATCAATTTTAAAATACTTCAATATAATAATAATCAGTTATTATTATTATCAAACATATTTTAGCATAATTTCATATAGCTTTAAAATGAACTATTTCAGATTAATTTTCAAGTCAAATCGATATTCAATATATTAAAAATCCATTTATTTTATATAATATATTTATAAACGACTCCATAGTGACATTTGTAATTTTGATTTGGACATAACTCAAAATCTACAATATGAAAACTCATTTTCTTTAAAAAATTATAATCCAATAGATCCGGATGATTCTTGTTTCAAAGAATTCTAACTTATATTGGATCATGTACATCAATTTAAAGTTCCAAACGTAAACAACAAACCATCTTGCCGTTACAGCTTATTTTATAACTATATTATAAATTATACGTTCAAACATCATTTAATAAACGAATTCCTTATAGAGATTGAATTCTAAACTAAATTAAACCTTTTTATATTGCAAATTCATATTATATTTCAAATTTAGCTAATTCCGACTATTTCGGAGTTAATTTTATTATTTAAATTAAAAATTAAAAATCATTGAATTCAGGTTATTTAAATTACAAATCAAATTTAAAACCATTTTTAAATAATCAATTAATCAGTTAAAAATCCAGGTCGTTACATTCCTCCCCCTTAAAAGAATTTCGTCCCTGAAATTATTAACGTTGGGAAAATGCTACAAAGCCGTTATCTTTCAAAAATCTACTTTAGTTAAAATCTTCTGTTTCCACTTTATAACTTCTAGTTTTAACTAGCCCAGTTAATTTTAATCAAAAAAACTAATTAATTTTTGTTGAAAAATGTTTCAAAAAAATTCTAGCACCTTAAATTTTGAAATTTTTTGGCAGAGTCTTCAGTATACAGAAGGAATCCTGCAATATTGTAGGAATGAAAAGTTTAAACATTGACCCAAACGTTGGAAAATTCAATTCAAAGCCCAAATTTTTGTATTTTGCGTAGGTCGTACCTTATACGAGCATTATTGAGCGATAAGCAATAAGCTATACGTGAGCTTGCTCAATTATTATGCAGCTCTAACCAAAGTGGATCCAATCTGCTCCAGAATTCAACCAATATGAATTAGGCCCTGCACCTGTTCTTAACTCCAATGAAACTCATTAGTTTCACAATCATGCAATGTAAGTTCAAACATTCAGATCATCCATTTCAATATGTTTTATATGCTATGCAGTTCATATGAAATTTATTTATAATCAACTTTTTAGCAATCCATTTATTTATTTATATATCCCATTAAGATTCATTATACTTGAATTAATTCATTCAATGGTTCTCAATCAAGCTCAAATCAATACACATACAAAATATTTCAAAGATACAATACAAATTCATTATCTTTGAAATTCATTTTAATAAGCTCAATTCATTCAGTCAATATGATTGATTCCCAAACATTACAGTTGGATTCATTAACTTTCATTTATCCTATTGACTTACGCTAAATTTTATTATAATATTCAATTCCAATTGAACATTCATTTTAATTTAACATAGCTTAAATCAAACTACTAATTTATACATTTAATATTTGAAATTGTCTTTAAGTTAATCATTCTGACTTCATAATAAAATTGGAATTCTATTCAAATCAACATAATAATTTGGGAAAATTATTACGTTTATCCTTTTTATAAAATATATTTGCAAAAATAATACAAAATAATTTTATATCAAATTACAAATACGCGCTCTCATATGTATACACTCAAACTCAAATCAAGGTATTACTAACCTTATCTCTATCGAGTTACGCCACACAGCCAAGGTTATCACTAAACCTTATGCTCTAATACCACTGTAACGACCCAGCGAACATTCAACGCTCAAATTTCGACAATAATATTTAACCCTGTATTACCTGCCGAAACCTAAGTTTCGAAAACCTAGATAGTTAAGAGAAAGAAATTAGAGGGTGAGAAAAGAAAGAAATATTAGAATGGAACAACAACAATATCAGAGTCGAATAGAACCTCACAACAGAGTGGAGAAAATAAATTATATCATAGCTCTTTACTCAAAAGTAACTATGTGTGTGAGTGTGTGTGTATATATATATATATATATAATTACAACATTAAAGTACAAAACATATCAATACAACTCGCACACATCTGAAATGGGTATACCTCTCGTCTCCAGCTTCACTTTGAAACTCCAAGTTAAACCTAACCTGGTAATATACTTAGTCTGACCCGAATACATTTGAAGCTAAACAAAATCAACCCGGATCAGCCTGGAATGCTTTCAGTGATGAATCCATATTGCAAACGACTTTTTTAACTTTAGAAATTCCTTTGAAAGAAAGGAACTCTTATAAGACACGACCACACATAAACATAGCACGTATTTTTACCTTACAATAACCAAAATCACTTTTTATATCAAAATCCAGTGATATTATAATAATGTCTATCCATTTACAAATAAACAAGAAGATAGCCGAAAATTTTGCATCTCACTTTCCAACATATTTGGTATACGCCTAACAATGTACGGCTTGTATTATAGTTTGGATTTGCAACATGTCAAGGTATTGGACCACCTTCCGATTAGTGTACTTCTAAAGACAATACGCTAGGGTTCAAATGGAACATCTTGCAATTCGACCACTCATTCAACTTGGGTGTATCGAATGTATATCACCACGGTTGGTCGTGGACCCAAACCATATTCCGTAAGACATAGAAATGACAGAAGAAGAAGAAATGAAATTTCTTTAGATGGTGAAAATACACCCTAATGAGATTGACCCACATAGCCATGTTGCCATGCCCGATTTCTGTCATTTCCCGGTTGATGAAGCTTGAGGTTACGATTACCTTTTCAGAGAACATCATATTAACTTTGAATGCCACATCGTCAAATCCATCAAATTACTAATTGACGTCCACAAATATACTATGGGTGTTAAGCTAATAGAAGTTTCCTTCTCCGCCCTCAAACTTGGTATATTTGTAAAAATCAATGTACGTGACCTCAGGAAATTCACTGTCAAACATTCGTCCATATAAGTCATCCAGGAATAGGACGAACTGAAGGCACCCTCCTACTGCATCCTATATAGGAATCACCCTAAGGATCATAGCGAGAAGTCCTTGCAATCCGTTGATTCCAACCACGATAGAATCACATTGTATCTCTGGTTGCAAGTCATAGATTATAAGTCTTTCTTCTGTTTTATGAAGATCTACAGTCTTCAGTTGCTCCACCTTTATTTCAAGCAAGTTAGTTCTGAACACAATGTTAGTTTGAAGTGGTTTTAGGTCTAGTTCCCATCCCGATCTCATCGAATGAACACGTCGAAGTCCAAGAACAACGTTTCATTGATAGTCGGGTTTTTAACTATCAATTCAAATAGCATGGTCAAGTACATTGGAAGCTCAGTTGCTTTTACTTAGAACCATTCATTAAAATATTACATTGATTCTTAAAATCGATTATATATACTTATCTCAAATCTCATTGTTTTCGTTATGTTGAAAAAATTGACCACATCTTCGTATATTTAGAATAAATGTATTTACCAAACTCCACATTTTTCTTTACCTTGAAAACATCACTATATATTCACCAAATTTCTTTCATTTCTTTCACTTTGGAAAAATAACTATATATTCTTAACTCAAAGATATAAATCCACTAACCATTTCTTATCAAAAAAAACCAATGTTAATCGATATATTCTTTATTATAAACCCATTGGCCTTTATTAAACTTCAACTTGAAGATTCCAATTTAATAATAACACTTAAGGAAATATATAATTAAATTCCAAATATTCATTCCCGTTATCAAGTCGATATAACCCTTTTCCATTTCTTCGGAAAAATTATCACCAGTTACTTGTTATTTTACCATATTATTTCCATTTTCTAGAAAATAGTGGTATATGTTTTACCAATTGGTATAAGCATAATCATACTTCAAGCTTGGGTCAAACAATGATAAATTGTACATTGTTTACTTTAAATCCTAACAGTTTTAATTACATTTAAAATTCTTGCAAATAACGTTGCAATACTTATATTATGGAAATAATAAATAATTTCAACATCCTTTACCGTTACAAACTAATACTATCCCTTGATATTAGTGAAGTCATTCAAGTTGGGGTATTTTATTTACCTCTCAGACCTTGTTTGACAACATTCTTATCTTCAGATAGATAAAAGTTTGTAACTCAGAAACCTTATATTAGTCTTAGTATCATAAATTTTCATTCGTCAATCCATTTAAATGGTTTTGTGAACCATTATTAGTTTTGCAAATCTCTTTTCAAATATAATTACTGTTACTTCATCCATTGATTGAGTAAATTCTTACTAGAACATCACGCTTTACTATAACTTGGATTGTATCACAAAATCCGATTACAAAACCTTTTACCAAACCTAGTTACAAATATCCCTTTTACCAATTCATTTAACTAATTCCCTTATCCGAACCTGTTAAATATAAAACTTAAATTTGGATTTTTATTATTAAATTTCGTTTACTAAACTTGGTTCCCTAAACCTATTTATCGTTATATTATAAAACTATTTTTTTTTGAATTTTATAACTAAAATCCATTAATCAACTTCTTCACCCATTAACATCTCTTTCTTTTTACTTTTCTAACATTTTCTTCCAATTTCAATCATTGTTCTTAATTCAACGATTAAGCAAATACCTCTTTTTAAAACTATCATTTTAGCTTTAGAACTCCTTATAAACCTTTTCCATATCACTTGGATTTTTATAATAAAATCTATTTACAAATACCTTTACGAATATCCCACTAAGAGCATCTCCAACCCACCAAAAATTCTTTTAAAATGTAGGTGCCAAGTTAGAAGTTGACAAAATTATTAAATATTCTCTTTCCAATGGGAATGTCCAAACAAAATTAAAGACGAAAACGTGAAGTAAAATGTCTAATCCTAGACATTCTACATTAAACTTTGAAACATTCCACATCATATTTTCTGTTACCACTTTTCTCTATCTCTTTTTTCCTGCGTAGAATGACTCTTCTTATCCTATCAATAAACGAAAAATAATACTCAGATCCACAGAATTCAACTTTTATTCCTGCAAAAACTAAAAGCTCAATCAGTGATTCATCAAAGCAAGTAGGTATGTCAGGTGTTAAAAATGGACAAAAAAGGATGGAAAAGTTTATTGTACCTTGTACAATTGTTTAATGTAACATAGTTTAATGGGAAAATAAGGATTCACATTGAAAATTAAAGTGAAAGGAAAAATTATGTTATCTTTCTGGTTTCTATTCTCTTTCACCATGGATGAATGCTGTTCCTCCATGGCATATATTTGTCTTTGTAAACCATGTGATCAGTCCATCAATTTGACTGTATTTTCAGTGGAAAACTTTAAAGAGAAAATATAGCGCCAAATTCAACTGCAAATAAATAGTTAATGGCCATTTTGTAGGATTGGATACAATCTTTAGTTGACATTTTCAATTAGATTAACATTGTGAAACATGGTATGACACTTAGAATTTACAAGTTATCACATCCACCAAAGGTTAGAGATGCTCTGAGTCTTATTACAAACTTGGTTCTTTTCTTAAATGAATTTTATTTAAGAAATAATCACTTCAATTATTATTTATTAAAATAATAATTATCTTCATCGTTTACCAAAGTAAATGCAGTTTACTTCATCGTTAACCAATATAGATTAGTTAATCACTTAATGAATTTATTAAACAATAATACTTCATTTAAGATTATTAATTGATAATCATTTTCAAACATCATTAATTAAAAAGTGAATTTAAAGAAATCTTACTAAATTAAAACAATTATGCATTAAACTATTTCATTAAATTAATCGAAGATCAATTATAATCGAATAACTTCTTCTAATTAAAACAGTTGACTTAGTCAATTTGAATTCATCGGCTAACTTCTAAACTGATTACAATTGATCGTCCCTCTTATTATTATAATTAATCTAATAATATCACTTAACTGTTTACTTAAAAATAGTTATTTCAAAACATTAACCCGTAGGTTAAATTCTGACTTCTATGCTTATAAAACTCATTAAAACATTACAATCACTATACATAATTTTATGTAACTATTTTTTAAAAATTGTTTATAAATATCGACTTACTTAAACTTCTATTTTCAATAAAATATAAATTACACTTTGCTTTAGTTATAAAAATAAATTTTATAACTCTAAGTATGTCGATTCACCTAACGATGAATTAATTTCCTAAAACATGGTTTTTAGACCATTTGCTACTAAATGCTCAATCAATGTTGTCTTATTGATTAAAAACATCACAACGTTGAATTTCAATTAAACATTCAACGTCCTAACAGGTTTGAACATCACTAGGATTAAAAATCGTATATAAACAATATGAAAATAAATAACACACAAATGTTGAAGAATCCAGTTGGATCCCACCAACCTGTTTTTCCCTACAACACAGCTCATAATAACATTATAAAATAAATATTTTAATCTAAAGATGACATAAATATGAATGTCGACAACCATTAACCAATCAATAAGCAACCAAGGTATCCAAACATCCAATTTATCATTATCAACGATTAATTTTAATTATATGAATTTAACCTGATCATAGAATTCCAGAGAGCATGAGAGTTAACTCACCATTTTCTCTCGATTGATTGATTGCCGCGTTGTTTCATTTATTTTTAAATAAGCATTTAAAATTAAATGAAATCCCAATTGCTTCCAATCCCGATCCAGCCAGCTCGATCATGAAGGGGTCCGTATCTGTGATTCTGACGTTTCTTATTCGCGAAATTCTATTCACGAACGAACGAGTTATGGATATTACAAATTTATACGAATTAATTTACTGTTATCTTAAGATAAAATAATTGATTACCCTAATAATTAACCACTGCCTTATTACCTTCTCAAACGAAAAAATTCTAATCCCCTTTTACCATTCGAACACGATAGCTTCAAGCCTTTACCGCACCACCGTTGCGCCACCTAAGACCGACCCCGACCTGACAGAACCTTCACGTCAACGTGAGCCACCACTATGACAAACGATACCATACCCTTGACCCCACTACCGCTGGGACGACCTCGCTTCCCCCTTCCATCAACCTTCAGATCATTTCCCCCAACTCTTCCTCCAACACTAGTAAATCTGCCAAAATCATTCGCAACATCCCAAAAACAAAAGCTCTGATCATCTCGTCACCACAGCTACCTCCAACGACCATAGTTCACCACACTTGTGACAAATAAAAGCCCTACCTCTATACTGCAACTTTTCTTTAAGCCACATCGCCTAAAATAGACCTCACTGTTGTCAATCATAGAAAATACGAAACAACCATATCTTGGTTCCTGGCGATTTTCGGCCACCACAGGCACCCGTACACCACTAAATTTTACCTGTAGGTTTCCCTTAACACCCCCTCTAACTTTCTAGTCGACGACCTCCTTTATTCTCGATCGTTTGAGAGATATGACTTAGAATGTGAAATTGGACATAAGTGTAAATTATTAGCTGACGTTCTGATTTGGGGCTTGGGGTTTGGGTAGGTTAGAGTATATATAAAGTAATTTGTATTATTTTATCTTTAAGTGACTGAGGATATTTATTGAAAACGACTAATGATATTTACTCGTATCCATCGTCATTTCCAGTCGACATTTATTGATTTTAAGATCACATACAAAGTCCATTTACGACGAAAATGGACATCAAACTATAGTTGTAACACCCCACGTCCACTCTCAAAGGGAATGCATTGACTTTCATGGAGTATTATTGGTGAATAGAACAGAATATAACAAGATAGATACATATATTGGTACTTGAAAATTTTCAAAACAACATTTATTGCAGCGGAGGAATAGTTTGATTACAACAACATCATAAACCAATAGAATAACCAAGTACACTTAGTAGCCATCTTGACAAATTATTTTCTGAGTACATAAAATAAAAAGCATAACCTCAACATAAGTAGCCATAAAAGAGATGAGTTGAACTTTACTTTCAGCAATCCAAGCACTTCCAAAAGAGAGAGAAAGATCCAGATCAAGTTTCACTAGTACTAGTCCCACCTTGAGAACTTAAGGGGGGGAGGAAAGGAATAAAAGAGACGAAAACAAAGGGGGTCAAACATAAAGTCTGGTGAGTACCATAACTTTAACGATATAATTATTAAAGTAATTAGGATAAGGCATAAACTGGTAAAACAAGGAATGACTGTGAAACAAGTGGGCAAGACAAAACAAAGAGGAGGAATATTCTGGCGTTAATCTCGCTCCTAATCACTATAGGATAATTACTATACTGCACCACTACTAGCCACCCTAAAAGTTGATCCCGCTTACTGAACACAATAATCATAATGGTAGTTTCGTGTACCCCTAGCTGTCTTCATAGGTGTCGCCTGCCCCTATCACCACTAGGGTACCCACTACCCCCATGCGATCGGCTCCCTAACTCGTAGATACCCGTGCTAGTCCCATAGTGGGGGTGTATCACTCCCCAAAGTGGCAACTCGATACCACTAAAGATGCACGGCTTATATCTACACGATGCAACAACGTCTTACCTACCAGCCCAAGCCCACACATGCACATGACCCCGTTGGACTTGCGTTTCCACTGTTAACCCGTTTTGAACTCTTACAATCAAACCAAGTAAGCGTATCCCGTCCTCGATCTAACTCGAGCTCACAAAGATACTTAATGGGTTACTGATTTGAAATGGGTCCCCCATGCTTGACATAAGCTTTCCACCTGTGCTTAGTCCCCTCTAGAATTTTCCACTTAACCCCCTCTTATTCATGTCTTATTTACATGTTTCAATTTGGTTAAGTGCTTCTAATCGTATTTCACATGCCACCCGTGTCACCCACTTAACCCCCATGTCCCACCACATGTTTATCTTGGTTAAGTGTTACTTAGTTGATTATAACCATAACCGTGTAAGACCTCCCACGTTAGACTCCAATTTGCGGTTGCTGGATTTGTCGGGCGGGTCCACGCAGTCTTATGCCGCAAACGTGTCTAACCTTGTGTCATTATAACTGTTACACATTTAATTTATGCCTTCGACCTCTCACATTAGACTACCGTTTGTGGTTGCTGGATTTGCCGAGCGGGTCCGGGCAGTCTTACACCACAAACGAGTCTAACCTCGTGTCTTAGCCGTTTATTATTACACATTATTTCACCCTAATATGAATTAATTATCCCTATTCAAATTTCCAATAATCTCCAAATTAATTATGTCCATAATTGTCACCTAAATTATGTCCATACCTTTTAGGTATAAAAATTATACAAATTAAGCCTCAATTTAATTGTATGCTTTTTAAAGCCATTTTATGGCAATTCACAATTTACATAATTAGTATTTTCCCATTTGTCCCCACGCTATTCGTACGTTCAAATATGAAATATGTTAGACTTGCAAATAGTTTAACTTATATATATATATATATATATATATATATATATATATATATATATATAAAGGAACATCACAACTTGCATAACGCATAGAAATAGATCTAACTTGCAAATAGGAATTCGAACATAAAATTGCATAGCCAACAATTTGCATAGACAATGTCATATAGAATCATTATTTGCATAAACTACCATGGATATAAATATAGATCTAAACATGAAATTGTGAACTTGCATATATAAATTATGGGTCTCGCTTAACTTGCATATGTGAATATAATTTTCACCCAAAAATGTGAATATAGTTTTTCACCTAAACTTGCATATGGATTTCTACAACTTGCATATGAATTTCTACAACTTGCATATGAATTTATCACATGATTTTGCATATAAACTAGCATATGTATATACTTGATTCACATATAAACTTGTGTACAATTCACATATAGACTTGCATAAGATTCATATTCAAACTAACATACAATTTAACATCCCAAACTTGCATAAAATTCACATACGAATTAGCATATGATTTTACATCTAAACTTGCATAAGATTCACATATGAATTAAAATATGATTTAACAACCCAACTTGCATAAGATTCACATATGAATTAACATATGGTTTAACATCCCAAACTTGCATAAAATTCACATATGAATTAACATATGATTTAACATCCCAAACTTGCATAAAATGAATCAAGTTAAATATGAAATAGATTTACAAAGTTAAACAACATCATGCGATTCAACAGACATGTTCTCATAATCCAATTGCAACCTATCATAATTGATTTAATAATTATATTATGAAAGAAATAATACTCACAAAGATAGGCTAGAGAAGAGAATGATTTATTCGTCTTTTGAATTGGAATTCTGACTTGTTAAATCCTAAGCTTTAGGAAGGAGACTATCATAGGAGCAACATGGTGGCCATGCGACAAATTTTGTTTTGATTTAGGGTTTGAGTTTAGGCACTCTTTTATAGAAGTTTGAAGCAACCTAAGCCGTTAGATTATCATAGGAACAATCCCAACCATCCATGACTAGATAGAGTTATCTAGAACAGCCACCTCAGCCCTAATGACTCAGCACAGAGTCAGAAATCGTCACATGTCAGATCTGCCCGGGAGGGGGGGTAGGTCAACCCCCAGGTCGACCCCCCGGTCGACCAGTATGGGTAGGTAGACCCCCTGGTCGACCTGGCCCTTGGGCGGGAGAATTCCTACCCAGCCTTCTCCTCTGTTTGAATTTGAATTTCAAATTCATTATTCTGAACTATTTTTAATTTATTTGAATTCTGAATCTTCGGAAGGCCCTAACTTCTTCATACGGAGTCCAATTCACGCAAACTTGGACTCTATCTCAAGCAGAATTCCAAGACGAACGCAATGGCGTAACCCAATTCCCTTAATTCTCACTTTAATAATTAAGTATTCTTAAATTTGTAAATTTTTATATTCACAAAAAATTCAGGGTGTTACATTCTCCTCTCCTTAAAGGATTTCGCCCTTGAAATCCTCAAGTTAAGGATAATGTATATCCTAACATCCAATCATCCATCTACTCAATCATCAAACACATGCATCCATTGTCCTTACAAGATTTCTAATGCCATATGAACATATGCAAAAAGTGTGTGTATATGTTCCTTATCCAATGCAAAATCAGGCGGTCCACTGATTCAGTTGACCTCCTTAATGCAAATCATAATAGTGCCATGCGTCTAATATGCATGCAAAAGAATCCTAATGATACATATTGCTTCTACATGTGTGCACAACCATTCATCATAATGTAGCATCCATATGATAACACAACCATTATACATCCATTAATTTAAATATGCACACACATTTATATGCAATATGAAAGTGACCGAGCCGATCTAGTGCCTAAAGTGTGTACATGCATCCACGAGCAACCACTTGCAACCACTCGCAACCATCAATCATAACATGTTTCAAATACATGTTTACATCCATCGGTTTCTACCTAAGGCTAAAGAATAGGACTGAGGAGATATACTTGAAAAATAGACATAAGCATGAATAAAATTTCGGAAAAAGAGATCAAGGTGGTACCCTCAAAGAGAAAAGGGTAGGCTGCGCGTATTTTCCTCTCAGTTTCCCAAGTTGCGTCTTCCTCAGCATCACTCCATTGACCTTTAACAAGCTTGACTTCACGGTTGCGTAGCTTTCTGACTTCCGTATCCAAGATACGAGTTGGAACTCTTCTCATAGTCGCTTCTCGTTCCACTTTTACTTCCTTTAGTATACTTGGATCCACCACTTCCGTAGATTCATGTAAGCATTTTCGTAGTTGAGAAACATGAAAAACATTATGAACTCCAGCTAGTCTCTCGGGTAGCTCTACTCTGTAAGCCGTCGTCCCACTCCTTTCAACGATAGGAAATGGACCTACTAATCTTGGTGCTAGCTTTCCTACGGACCCAAAACGAATTACATTCCTCAAAGGAGATACTTTAAGGAACACCCTATCTCCAACCTTAAACTCAAGGTTGGTCAATCTTTTGTCTGCGTAGGACTTCTGTCTATTTTTTGCAGCCTTCGTCCGGCCCAATTATGAGTTTGTCTGTAGAATCCCACCAACAAGTTGGTGATCAGCATGGTCTTCCATATAAAGCTTCGAAGGGCGCTATGCTATGGTGGCTTGGTAGCTATTTTGTAGGCGAATTCCACCAAAGGAAAATGATCCTCCCATGTCCCTCCAAAGTCAAGAATGCACAATCTCAAGAGGACTTCTAATACTCTGTTCACCCTTTCCGTCTGACCATCGGTTTGGGGGTGATAGGCTGTGCTTAAGCATAATTGTGTGCCTACTGCCTCTTGCAAACTCTTCCAAAACTCGCTCGTAAAGATAGGATCTCGATCACTCACTATGCTGGAGGATATCCCATCGAGTTGAACTAATTCTTTAAGATAAATGGATGCTAGGGACGAGGTAGTCCTTCTACTTTTAACAGGTATAAAGTGAGCGCTTTTAGTGAGCATGTCCACTATTACCCAAATATTGGTATTTCCCCTTCTTGACCTAGGCAACTCATCAACAAAGTCCATCGAAATGTTATCCCACTTCCACTGTGGGACCTCGAGAGGATGAAGCAGACCACCGGGCTTCTTCTGCTCTGCTTTGACTTGCTGGCATATCAAACACTTAGCGACGAACTCAGCTACATCACTCTTCATGCCATTCCAAAAGAAAACCCTTTTTATATCTTTATACATCTTGTCTCCTCCTGGGTGTATGGTCAGTTTAGAATGGTGCGCCTCTTCGAGAGCCGTCTTCACTAAATCCCTTACTTGTGGGATGCATAGCCTTCCATCATATCTCAACCAACCCCTATCATCGATAGAGTATCTACTGAGGTGACTAGAAGTCTCACCGCTAACTAGTTTTTCCATCACATCAACTAGCTGAGGGTCTTCTCGTTGCGCGGTTCCTATTGAGTCCAAAAGAGTAGGCCGCACCTCTAGTGATGCTAACAGACCAGGCACAATTTTAGAGGAGGGTCTAAAATTAAAGTTTGCTATATATTCCAAGCTTTGCCTTTCTACAAAGAGAGGACTCAGGGTCAGCTTTTTCATACTTAAGGCATCTGCTACCACATTGCCCTTGCCTTGGGTATAGGAAATCTCAAAATCATAAGAGGCCAGAAATTCCATCCACCTTTGCTGTATTAAGTTAAGACCTTTCTGCGAGAAAAGGTACTTCAACGATTTATGGTCAGTATATAATTCAAACTTCTCACCTAGAGATAATGGCGCCAAGACTTAAGCGCAAAAACGACGGCAGCCAACTCTAGATCGTGGGTCGGATAGTTTTTCTCATGTACCTTCAACTGTCTGCCTCTATAAGCTACTACCTTCCCTTCTTGCATCAAGACAGCACCTAGTCCCGTACCACGTGCATCCATGTATATGGTAAACATCTTGCTCCCATCCAGCAATGTCAGAACTGGGGCTGTTGTTAGAGCCCTTTTCAAACTTGGAAAGCAATATCGCAATCCAAATCCCAAGCAAAAGTTAGGTTCTTCTTCGTTAATCTTATGAGTGGGGCTGAGATTTTAGCAGTCTTTAATGACTTTTCAGAAAAGCCTGCTAGCCCTAGAAAGCTTCGGACTTCAGTTGCATTCCTCAGAACCTTCCAATCTTGCACCGCAACTACTTTTGCGGGGTCCACAGCTAATCCCTCTTTGGACACCACATGTCCAAGAAACCTCACTTCTTCTCTCCAGAAATGGAATTTAGAGAATTTGGCCTTCAGCTGATGTGTACGAAGAGTATCCATGACTTCCCTTAAATTCAAAGCATGCTCTTCTTCATTCTTCGAGAAGATCAAAATGTCATCTACGAAGACCACCACAAACTTATTAAGGAATTCTCTAAACATACTACTCATCAAGTCAACAAAGTAAGCGGGTGCGTTTGTCAGACCCAAAGGCATGACAAGCCATTCGAAGAAACCATCCGGGGTTCTGAACGCGGTCTTATCAATGTTGTCTTCAGCCACCCTTAGCTGATGGAACCCGGTAGCCAAATATAGTTGGGAGAAAATAGATGCACCTACAAGCTGATCAAACAAGTCATCTATTCTAGGAAGTGGGTGCCTATTCTTCTTGGTCAGCTTGTTTAGCTCCCTATAATCAGTGCATAGGCGAAGTGAACCATCCGCTTTGGTTGCGTATACTACTGTAGCACCCCATTCAGAAATACTCCGCCTTATAAACCCCTTTTCGAGCAGCTCTTTGACTTGCTTACTGAGCTCTTTTATCTCCCTTGGAGCCATGTGTCTAACGGGTAGAGCTATGGGTTTTGCATTATCAACAAGGTATATGCAGAAGTCTATCTCCTGCTTCTGAGGTAAGCCCTTCACCTCTTCAAATACATCTGAGTATTCATGGACTACTCTAATAGACTGCAAATTTTCAACAGACGCATCAAGAGATTCTAGGTAACTAAGCATAAAAGAATGTATGGGGTTACAAGAGATTTCGAGAGTGTTGCCAAGGCAAGTCATAAGTCTAACCACTCTCTTTTCACAATAGAGGATGTCACCATTACTGGATAACCAATCCATGCCTAGAATCAATCCATAGCCCATGAAGCCAAGAACGATGGCGTTGCATTCAAACTCAACGCTCAAAATAGACACTCTCAAATCCCGACAAATCATTGAAAGACGAGCTGAACCACTAATAGGATTTGAAACTACTATGGGATCCGCAACTAGACTAGTATTTAGGTGCAGTGTTTCAACTAACGAAGCAGACACAAACGAGTGTGGAGCACCAGAATCAAATAAAGTACGAACATGATGATCAAACAGAAAAACTAAACTTTCAACAGAAATGTTTCTACCTCTCTCTTGTCCTGGTGCCATGAGAGCGTGAACCTGCCCTGTTGCTTGCCCTAGTGCCATGAGAGCCAAGAACGATGGCGTTGCATTCAAACTCAACGCTCAAAACAGACACTCTCAAATCCCGACATATCATTGAAAGATGAGCTGAACCACCAATAGGATTTGAGACAACTATAGGATCCGTAACTAGACTAGTATTTAGGTGCAGTGTTTCAACTAACGAAGCAGACACAAACGAGTGTGGAGCACCAGAATCAAATAAAGTACGAACATGATGATCAAACAGAAAAACCAAACTTTCAACAGAAATGTTTCTACCTCTCTCTTGTCCTAGTGCCATGAGAGTGTGAACCTGCCCTGTTGCTTGCCCTAGTGCCAGAAGTAGAACCTGTTCTTTGCCCTTGTCCATGTTTCCTCGGGCAGTCTTTAATTAGATGTCATGCCTCTCCACATTGGAAACAGCAAGACTTCTTCTACCTACAGTCCTTGCTCAGATGGCTTGGTGTTCCACAATTAAAGCACCTTTTCTTTCCTTTGCTATTGTTCTCCTTATGTAATGTCCCATATTTTTCTGGCCATTTTATTGAAATATTTTATTTAATTGAAATATTGATTTGAGTTTAAATAATCGATTTTAACCATTTTAATTTGAATATTTATTTATTTTGAATAATATAATAATATTTTATTTTTGGGATATTTGAAAAAATGTCGATTTTGCTATATAACGTGAACGGGCACTTTAAAATGGTTCGATATGGTTTGTATTGAAATTCTAGTGGCGATTTCATTTTAAAATGACGATCTGAATGTTGAATTTATAATTTAATTATAAAACGAGCTGCAGCGGCATGGCAGTTCATAAATTGGCGTTTTGAACTTCAAATGGCTAGACAGGACCCAAAATAAATCGAATTTCCTCGAAACAAGAAACGTTGGAATCTGCTTGACGATATCTTTCTAATGGCAGAGAAAAATCCATTTTTCATCGCGTAGATTTTATTTTATGTCCAAATCAAATTTTGAAAAGGTCGCTGTGGAATTTCCTTTATATATTATAACTTTATTTATATTAAATAAAGGGGTTTTTAAATATTTTTAATATCGATTTAGCTTCAAATTCAGCCCGGGATATTTTATTGCGGTAATATACGATATTCTGGTCGGTATATGGCTAATTTCAATATTTTAATAATATTATATTGAGGTACTTTAAAATTTGATTTATTCTATTTGAGTTGGGCAGTTATAAAAGGGCCTTTATTCAAACGACCTCTGTTTTCGACGAAACAAATTTTATTGAGACCGCAACAGTAAATTGTTGTTAGATTTCAAGTGGCGCGTCAATCGGGGTTAATTTTTGAGCATGGCAAAATAAAATACAAATAAAAACGACTATTTGAACGTGAACGAGCGCCATTCGAGCAAACGAACGAGCAATTCGACGAAACATGGTTCATTAGGACCATATCGTCAAATTATACTATGTCGTCCATTCGCATCTCGAACGGGATTTGTATGTAAGCACAACAACGAATAAACGATGTTCGAAATAACTATTTTCCACCTTCAGCATAATTGCAGAAAACACCCTAAACCTATTTTAATTTATTTCTTCCAATCCGTTGAGAATTTGGGAGGGCGACCTGAAGTGGATTGGTAGATCTGGTCGAGAGGAAGCTACTGACAAAAATTGGGGACCTATAGTGGTCGGAGGTGGCCGGAATCGGCCAAAAACGGCCAGATCTGACTTTCGTTCTTTTGATGATTGCGTGTGTTTGGGTTGGTTTGAGAAGACGAGACCTATGGGAGGTGAAAGAGGGAAGACAGGGCTTTAATTTGGTGGTGGTCCGGTAGACTAAGATCGTCGGTGGTGGTGGTTGGCAGTTGAACGTGGGGGTGTTGTTTTAAGTGGTTCGGTCGGGTTTTGCTTCAAATTCCGGTGATGGAGGCCGAACTGGGTGGCGGTGCTGAAGGTCGAGGAAGAAGGGATGCACGACGACCACATTGGCGGTGGTCCGGTGATCTAATTCGGACGGTGGCGGTGGAATTTTGTGGATGAACAAAATTGGGGAAAACTTGATTTCAGGGCTGTCGGAGGCATGGGGTGGTCGGCGCTCTCGGGCGGAGCAGTGAACTTGACTGGCGGTTGCAAGGGTCAGGGTGCGGTGGTCCCAGTCGCGATGGTAGCGGCGGAAATGACAATCAAAGGTGATGGGTTATGTTCGATGGTCACACAAAGGAGAACAATCGGGGAAGAGGAACTGTAAAGATGGAAAACGCGTATTACTAAGCTGACGTGGACAGGTAGTTAAATAAGGTAATTAAGTTAATTGTTTAATTAAATTATTAATTAATAGTTAAGTTATAAATCGTATATATATAGATCTTTAAACTAGCGTAACTTTCTCATACGTGAACGGAATCTGACGAAACTGGATCCGTTGGGATCACAGGGACGAGGCCTAGACGATGGCGCAGACTAGACACTGATCTGACGCTGTTGAAATTTCAGTAAATTTTGAACGTCCGTTCAAGATTAAAAGGAGCAAACGCGTCAACCGTCAAACCTGGTGAGTTAATTCTCACACCTTATGGAATCCTGTGATGTGGTAAATTCATATTAAAATATAAATTTACCGTTAAAAATATAAACTGGTTGCTTGGTTGTTATTGGTTGTTTATTGTTTGATTGGATGCTGTTATTTATATTTAATCATTTTAAATTAGTAGATCATATGAAATCTATTTCATATATTATTGTGAAATATATAACGAGCTGTGGTGCAGGGAAGGACAGGTTGGAGGGATCCGACTGAATTCCTCAAATATTATATATGTTGTTTGTTTGTTTTATATTGTTGTTATTTAAACTAATTGAACCCCAGAGTAGTTAAACCTGTTTGAACATGATGGTTGAACAAATATTCACCTGTGTTGTGTTTAAAACCAACCGACAGTATTGATTTGGCAATTGGCAGTTGTTAGACCAAAAAATGGTCCTAACACCCAAATCGTCGTATTTTGAGCATAGGATATGAAGAAATAACTGAAAAGTATTGAAAAAGCAAGACAACAAGATTTTTATAGTGGTACGGCGTTAACGAGCCTACGTCGACTTCATATTTTCTCATTTCATTCATGGATTACAATTACAACGAGTGTTGTCTCTCTCTCTCACTCACTCGAATTCAGTGAATAATTCCCTCTGAATTCATTGATTTTATTGAGGAAGATTGTGGTTGTTCATCGATTAGCGTCGGCCATGGCTGCCATGGATGTTGAGATGCCAAAAGGTCCCTTGAAAATGCCCTCCGGAGGTGTATTTATAGCTGTAGGAAAGCCCATTTGGTGACCAGGTCATGGTAGGACACATGGCACCCGATCCGGGAAAATAGGAGAGGTCATAGCCTTGAGAATAGGTCAAAATCTACATGTGTAGTAGCAGGTCCTGGTCGCAGTTCGTGGTCATGGTTCATGAGCCGGGGTGGTGCTGGTCGTGATGGTGATGGTCACGATCTGAATCGGTTAGCGTACATGGTCACGATCCGAATCGGTTAGCGTACATGATCACGATCCGAATTGGTTAGCGCACATGATCACGATCCGAATCGGTTAGCATATATGTCCGCGATCCGACCCTAGGGGGTGGTCACGAACCGATCTTAAAAAGTGCCAAAATCCAGATTTTTACAGATTCTGCCACTTCATCCAAACGATTGATGATCAATGCATGCTCATGCTCAAATCCTTTGCTTTGGGTGGCCTGGTCACAAAGCAGGCTAACATTTTGCACCCCAAAGTACATCTTATTGCATATGAGATGTGCTTTGAATGTGTTGAGCTAAGTCTCTCTGGAACGTCATTCATCCTTGGGGAGGCTTTATCAAATTGTTGCAATGCTTCCCTGGTAGCTAGTCAGGCCAATTTCCATGGAAGGAGCATTCGAGATGATTAAGTAACTGTCTAAACCTTGTCGAATCAAAAGTTCTGGTTTATTCGTCAAAAGTCATGCTAAATCGTTGGCTCTCGAGCGTGATTCTACACGTACAGGTCGTTGCCAAACAATTTTATCATTTTTCGCAAGTCGAGTGCATCGTCGGGCCAGATTTTCTTTTACATATGGGTCAATGTACAAAATAGCCATCCAAATCATTGGGTAATTCAAGAATTCTCGAGCTTTGAGTCGGTATCTGGATCACCGGGACCGAGCACATTAGAATCAAGATATGAATTTTTTCATTTATACTCAAGTTTGGACTAGCTTGATATCTTGATATTGATCCACACTACAACAAAACTGATGTTTTATAGCGGCCTAAAACCGCTATTAATAAGAAAGATAGCGGTTTCATAACTGCTGTATATGAACATGTTATTAAAAACTGCTAAACTTTTATAACGCTTTCAATGCTGTTATTAATGATACTCCATGACAACGGTATTTGGCCGTTATGTTATATTATTACAGTAGCGCCTACTGACCGCTATAATACATCGAAATCTCATTCAAAGAGAAAATATTTATAACACAATGTTGCCGTTATAAAATTTGTATTCAATAACAGATATTCAGCGTTATTAATAAACGTGTTATAGTGTTACTAACCCCTTTGACAGCTCAATATTGCCGCTATGCTTGATCAATACAATAACACATTTTAGCCGCTATGCCACATCAGTACAATAGCTCAGATTTACCGTTATTATACATCTAAATCTCAATAAATATGAGATTATTCATAGCGCAGGTTTACTGTTATAATAGCTCATGCATTTTAATAATAATAATCAAAATGAATATTCTTAACAAGTTAAAAGAAGAACACAGAAAATATACTAATAGCAAATAAAGTATCAACTAACAAAAGAAATTCAATACATGAGTTAACACCTAATTCAGTACTAATGTCAACTTGAGTACGCAAAATACATAACATAGTTTACAGTTCAGTTAACACACAAAAGACACCCTTCCATTGGTAATCGCAGCACCATCACCAAAGTCATTTCTTCTTTCCTCACCTGCAAATATAGAAATTGGCAGTAAGTTCACTGCAGTAAGAGCACGACATGTTAAAAAGTTGCAAAAATTGGCAGTAAGTTTCGGCTGTATCATTTCTTATTTCGGCTGTATCATTTCGGTCCATTAGTATCTTTGTAATATATGGTTGATCAATGCATGGTTGACTGTTTAGGTAAGCAGAATATTTTAGAAATTGAACCAAAGTACAGGAGAAACAAAAGAAGTCATGCATGCTGATTGTTTTACTAGTGGCTTTAAGTCCTTAGTCAGGTAAGCGAACAAAGAATCAATTTCAACTGAAACTCGTGAAAAATTCAAATGCAATTCTTCCATAGTATTATTATTTTACTAGTGGCTTTCATATAAACAAAGCCAGTAACATATAGACAAAGTTAGCGGACGCTTTTCATCAAACTGACCGTGCCACTGAAATTCGGGATGAAATTTGTCCGTGCCATTGAAATTCGGGATCATATTCGCGCACCAGATGATTTCTCCGCGTTCTCTCCGTTAATTTTTTTTCATGGCTTCTCCTCTCTCGCAACTAATATCCAAACCCACAACCAATGACGTACGTGGCTAAGGCCTAGTGGGGGCCGTCGACCCCACTGAGAATATTTTTTTTATCTTTTACCGGTACCCTGCTGCTGCTTTATCGAAAGAAATGGACACAACATGATAAGCTACCGTTATCTTTATCAAACCAATATTAGGTCTCATTTTACCAGTATTATATATACACTGCAAGTGATCTGTACATTATTTCATTCTGCATTATGTACAAAACCATCATCAATGAAGAATATCTCCATACTCCACACAAAATCAAATATGTGTAAAACTTTATATGCTGCTTTACTTTTTATAGTTTTATTGTTGCTCATAATCATATCCTCCTCTGTTTACTTTCTACATGAACAGCATACGCTAAGATATCTAACTATGTCCAACACCAGAAGCTAACTGTTTTTTGTTTTAAATTGCATTTCCATTTAATTTTCTCGTGATATTGTTACAATTAAGTAAGATTATTCTAGTTTATATTTATATACTTTACATAAGCAAAATTAACTTTTTTAACATGATAAACCTGATGGTTATGTTTCTATATATCATCCTCAACATTGAAACCAATAAAGATTTAACACTTTCATAATATGCAGATGAAAGAATTTTCCTGTATAGAATATTAGTTAGGGGTGACATTTCAAAAAATAAAGTAAAATTGATGTGATATCTGAAAAATTATATATTATGTGATGATATCTTTCATGGTTATATCAAATGATAGTATACATATTTTTGAATTATAGGTATATTTAGTACTAACATAACATATTATTTGTCTGAAATTCAAAAACTGAAATAACAAAATTCCCGCCCCCACTCGGTGAAATATCTGCGTACGTCCATGCCCACAACTACCCCACCATCTAATTCACAAAGTTAGCGTTCTTCTCCTCTCACGAAACCTAATCTATTACCAATCTCAAATTTGCATCACACCCTTAGGTTCATCAGATATACTGCAGTCAAGCTATCATCTTACAAATTAAGATCTGAGGTAATCCATTGATTTTTGTAATTATTACTAAGATTGGTAATATTGTTATTATTTAAAACTTTATTCGCCGTTCAAAACTAATTATTCTGTTCAAAAATGAACTTTTGAAAACTGGTTTTTTATGCCAATGAATCTGTGGTTTTTGAAGGTCAACATAACCAACGTCGGCCTGAAAGTACGATGCCGTCATGGTGAAATGCACAAAATATCGTATACTACGTTTGAGCCTTTTAACTTAAAATAATCATAAAAATAAAAATTGTTTGTTCTTTTTTTGAACAGGCATGATTATGTGCAGCTAAAAAGGATTGTGTACATCAACTAATATGTCATGTTTGTGTGCAGTTTTCGTATGCATTATTCTCTTGTGTAACATTACTAACACGGAAACAAGTGACATTTTCAAGTTGCTGGCTAGATGCATGACAAACAGATGAATTCATATGCAGTTTCTGTTTAATGTAGCTGGCTAAGATTAACATAAAAATTAAACGGTAAAAATTTACTTAAAATTCATTCCATTATGATGTGCTCAGCAGGCCAAGCTATAGTAGAAGAGAGCGCATCTTCCATGTACTGAAATTCGGATGTCTGCCTCCATAGCTCTACTTCCGGCTCTTTTACGGTGTCTATCCAAACTTTAACTGCATTGTTTCGTAGAGGTTTGAAATGTACGCATGCATTTGGGTCGGTTCACTCCACCCATCCAAAGCTACTACTTTCCCATTTCCCGATAAACTCATTATCTTGCATTTATTGTTTGTTTTTGAACTTGCAGTCTGCAAGTTGAAAAAAGAAAAAAAAATCAAGTTGCTAATCCTTGAAAAAATAAAAGACAACATAAAAATCAAGTACCATAAATGTTTTCACGAAATCCTTAGTCGTAGTAGTAACTGTATTATCACTTGTCTCAACAACTACTTGCGATTCAGGCCATGCAACCTTCTTACCAGCAGCATCTCCAATTCGGAACAAACCAGGGGATGGCCTCCACAAAAAAGCTTCTGGATTTAGGGGTTCATCTATCCAAACAATCATAGCTGATGGTCCAAGCGGAACATCGTTAACAATTTCCTCCGAGATGCTCGAATGTAATCGTCCTACAGCCACTAATTCCTTGCTCCCTCCCCAATCAAAAATCTTGCATTTGCATTCCAAGCTGCTGCTTCGACTCTATTAGATGTAAAAATATTTATTTAGTAAAAAATGTATATAATAAAATTGCATGTTCATTGTGAATAAAAATATTTACCTTATCTTCTCCTCCTCCATTGTGATCGGTTGAATGTAGAACAACACTATTCTTCGGCCATGCCACTAAATAATCCTTTGCCTCCCCAATAAGTGAGAAAGAAGTTGTAGGCCTCCATACAAAAGCATCTAGCTTGGTTGGATTTTCAACAAAAATAATCATCGCATCCGGCCCTAAAGGAACATCATTGACAAGCTGGTTTGGATCATCTGACACGAATCTTCCTTCAGCAATGATCTCTTCATTCCCTCGCCAATCCAATAAATCACACTTCTTCATATTTTCGTCACAATTACACTACATTTAAACATAGGAAAATAATGATACTAATTGAATAAAAAGTTAAAATAAGAACGATGCGAAACCAATTAAAAAAAATTACTTGAGGTTTGTTTACTTCTGTCCCACTGTCTCTACTCTGCAAAATCTTAGATAATATAAATTTAGTTAGAATTATATACAAATGTAATATTTAAGATATACAAGCAGGTAATACTTCAAGTTTAAAATCATAGCAATAGCAGTTTGTTTACACAGATTCAAGAATGTATTAATATCAAGTGAACATTCAGGTGTTTTATACTAAAATTAAGGACAATGATCCTGCTTGATGTTTTATAAAATTATTATGGTGCAACTACAGGTTATCAGATCATATGCAGTCATACATAGATATAAACAAGACGACATTTCATCATTGAAATCCATGCATACAACTATTATGTGCTAATTCATGTCTTCATAAGACATTTTAACACATAATGATTTAAAAGGTGAATCAGCAAATCTCATTTGTGGTTTCCTAGAACATTTTAAAACCATGATGTTCCAAAATATACAATATCAGAGTTTTAAAAGGATGCATAGGTTCAAATAAAATTTTTGATCATATCAATTTTAGATATACATATGGTATATATGTCTGTTTCACACATCATGCTCGTTAACCTTTTAAAATTTGTACAATTACAAATATATGCAGATTTACATAAGTTACAATATCTTGTGTAGTATATATGTACATATATAAATATATGATTTAAAATTTAAAACCATACTATACATATGTATCACATATACAGATATGAATATGATTGTAAGCTAAGGATTATACATGTAGTTGTATAACCTTTTAAACTCGGCGTAATTAACAAAATTAACTATTCAGGTTCAAAATGATTCGAAACTGTTTCCATAACCTAATAACTCAGCATTACAAACATAATTAACTGATCAATCACATTGATATATATATAATATATACATATGTAGAAAATGCTAAGATACAATATCATTCATGCAACAATGGTCATCCACCAAAATTCTAATCTTGTTAGTCCATAAATATTAAACAGATTCATGACCTTTTAACAATATTGAAAAACATCAAAACAAGAGCATAAAATATGTTAAAATATGCTTAACATATTCCAGTTTGTCAATCAAGAATTCTGTAATAACTTATGGTCGTCCTATTTGATCAATATCAGTGTAATAAGAATGTTTTAAGTTCAATTCTCTATGAAATTTAAATTTTGTGAATCCAAATATCACAAAATAAAATCATAGATAGATCAACTGGCCAAATAAAAAAAATTGGAGTGCTGCTAGTCAATATGTAAACATTTTACATATTAAAAAAAAAATTTGGCAATGTCACAAACTGAATTAAATTCCATATAACAAAGCCAGATTCAGTTATAGTTTCAAACACCTTTGTACTACATTCTGATCTGTATGCTTATGTGTCAAGAGAAAACAAAATAGAAAAGAAAAACCAAGATAAAATTTATAATTTCCCTTTTATACCTTTTATAAGATTCAGTTATATTCGGACAGTATGAGATTAGTTTGAGTAGTTTTGTTAATCAAATGGTGGTGCTCTCAGCAATATATAATTTTATTGTCAACTGCTATGATTTTCAGATTTTTTTTTTGATGGACTTTAATGGCCGAGCATGGCGGACAGTAGTACAAATGGTATCAGCAAATAATAGTAACTTGGTCTGCTTAACGAAACATAGTGGTTTTATCATAGTATTTGCTCGGTTCTTTGAATTAATTTTGAAACCGTAACCTGGATTTATTGGTATAACCGTATAACGATGAAAAACCAATCGTTCAATTATTTGAGATAGTTCGCGTGAAAGAAACATTTCAGAGAAACTGATGCCTTTATTATTTTAACAATGCAATATGTAGTGATAATTTGCACCTGATTTTTCTCTAGTCGTAGAAATCTCTTCTCTAAGTCCGACACTTTGCTTTCAAGTTGCTGTGTAATGTTATCCTTAACTTGCGCTAAAGCCGCTCTACTAAGACTCATTCCTCTTCCCATCGCTCTAAGTCGACCCGGTCTTTCTTGCCCTAACACTTGTGCAAGTGCATCTTCTCTATAATTAATTGGCGAGGTCGATGGTGAAACACTTTCAATTTGTTTAATCTTTTCCTACAAAACATGATTAATTTCATATTATTGCAGTTTAAATACCACAGTGCAAATAAAAAAACATGGTGCTCGTTTGAATCCATCACCAAAAAGCTAAATAAATAAATCATTATTACCCGTCAACATCGCTTTGGTGACCCTAGCAATCACCGTAATATCCAACATTTGAATTGCAGTTCTATCAAAAATATTTAGCCGGCATTATACATTCATAGTGATCATCAACCAGTAAAAAAATACCAAAAAAAAAAAAAGAAAAAAAAAAGATTAAAATAAATGTGACACTCTGAAACAGAAACGAGTAGATAAAAGATTTAGCTGTAGTCACTGCCGATCAGTAAAAGTTGATATTTGTTTAACAGTGTGACCACTTTCACTGTAGGGAACTCAGAAGGTACAGCCAAATGAAAATTTTCAGAAAAAGGGCATTTATTGCTTCCCAATTTTCACAGCACTAAACCATTATGCAGTACTAAAACTTGGTATTTAAATTAAAATAGGCAACACACTCAGAAGCTTGCAAATTTAAATACCACAGATATGACAGCTTATATTTGTTCAGAACTCATTAAAACATAGTATTTATATGTCTATCATACGTATTTGAAAAGTATGAACTTACTATAGCATCTGCAGCAATCATATTCACCGGTTCACCATTTTTCTTAGTGCGAGATTTGATCCAGACTGCACTTCTAGGGACAGCAGAGCGATCGCTACTTTCGCTTTTCTACATTCAAAATCAGCAAATAACAAAAGCAATTAAATTAAAAGTTTCGTAAATATTGCAGTAAATTATAACTACAATTTTGTTTCCAAATATTCAGCTAGTCGCGCCATTCCTTTACGGCTGGACGTGTGTGGCAACTGCCTCTGTCTAATCGCTCTGTTCTTCTCGCTTATAGCCTAAAATAAGAATGGTATGGTAGTATTCAAGTTAGTCATTACAGATAAATAAAATTACAATATATTCATGAGCCAATACCAATGTTTATATGCAAAGCGCGTCAGGGTAGCACTGAAAGAAATTTTCGTATACAAATATTCCTTTACAGATATAACTCAAAAGTTTTAATTGCATATTCAGTTTTTAGTATATCTGTAATTGAATAAAATTGTCAGCTTGAATATTTCAGAGAAACATTATAGATATAACTCAAAATTTTATTCAATTTTAACAATGGTACATTTGACAATTTTAATTTTAACATTTCAGAGACATTTGACAATTTGATATAATTTTAACATTTGACAATTCGATATAATGGTACATTTGACAATTTTATTCAATTTTAACATTTCAGAGAAACATTACAGATATAACTCAAAAGAAATATTCAGTTTTTATTCAATTACAGATATAACTCAAAAGGTATATATACACACACACATATACGTATGTATGTATGTATAGAAGCACTTTTAAGAACTCTACTCTAAGTGCCAATGAAGCCGGTTATACCTCATCACTGTATACAATAAATTAATGCGAAAAAAAATAATATGGAGTCTAATTTTTCTGAATGCAAAAAAAAATATTATGGAGTATAATTTTTCTGACTGAAACCCATACAGATCTAAGGACGCAGTCTTGCATAACAAAAGCCAGCTACTTTTATAATGATATAAAATGTTCAGATGATAAGTGCATTGCATTTACTGTCATATGGTTTCAGTTCTTTAAAGTTGCAATTTTTATTCATTACAGATAATCAAAGAAGAAACTGAAGACTACACCCCCCCACACACACACACCTTGAATGATTAATACATGCAAATTCATAACGGGCTGGATGTATGTTTTACTAGCACCATATATTATTGACATGCACATACAAATTCCAATGAAGTTCTATTTAATTTAGTTTTTTGTGCATTAGTAGTACATAAGAAAATTTCTCGCACCTTGAATTCTGAGTTTGTTTTCAACTTGATAAATTTCTTCCATTCATTTATACATCTTATGTTAGCTGACTTTAATTGAAGTCTTTCCTCCATGGACTTGGCTTGTAACACCTGCCGAACCAATCTACATTTTGATGCACGCCAAATACCGCCCATTTGATGAAAAACTTGTGTTTTGTGCCAACCTGAATCCAATTTAAACCTTGCCTGTGACAATAATACAAGTTGTTATAGTTTGCTTGCGAATACTGGCACCAAAAGAGGTCCTATCATTGCATGTTTCCTCCACCATATAGCAGGTTCCAGGAATATGGCGAAATTTTAATACTAACAATTTATTAACTTTTATATTGTTAGGTCTAATAAAAAACTATAATTTTAATACTCACCTGGATGCTTTCCCATAAAACATCTTTCAACTCGGAACTAACTTGCTTCCATCCACTTAGTGTAACCGGAACAACTTCTCGTACAAGTGGTCCTAAATAAGAGGATAATTTGACTGACCCCGGTCCTATTGGTTCGCCGGTACTACTAAATTCAACTTCTATCAGCTCCGAAGAGTTGAATGGAAGTCTTCTGACTTTGGTTGGCCCTCTAGGCTTTCTTCTCGATTGTCCTTCAGCCTGAACTCCGTTGTCAATTGTTTGTGGATTGTCTTGTACTTCATCATTGTTTTCTAATACGATTTGAGCTTGATTGTTTTCTAATGCATGTGGGTTGTCATGTATTACATCAGTATTTTCTGGTTCAATATCAGCCTCGTCTACTACTTGATGGTCTTCAAACAACTCTTCTCTCGTAGGTTTCTTCCTCTGTTCGTCTAGTTCGTTTTGCTTTTGACTTTTCCTTTTAATGGCCTTATTCTTCTTCGCTATTTTCTGTTTATAAAAAATAAAAGGACAACTGTCATGAATGAGGCTATTAATACATAAATAATAACAGAATAAATGTGAGGAATGACAAATCCATGTCTAGATACTACGTTTATATTGGATCAAATCCGGTATCATTGGGTCGTATGTTACATTGGGCTGTTAAAACAGAGAGCAGGCAATACGTTTGAACTATCAGAACCCAATATTCTAGCAAATTGCACAAGCAATGTAGCTACCCAACGTCCAAATGCAATAAGAATTGCAATGGATAGCGAGGGAAGCATGTACTTTTGCTTCGCATATTACATGACCGAACAGAATTAGCAGTTTGGCCGACTATTAATTGTATAAGCAAAGCAGTTAAGTAAAATCAATGACCGAAATAAAAATAATTAAAATATGAGACAACTCAGCCCCTTAGATGTTCAATGAATGCGATCATTTCCGCAAATCATTACAGGTCTGTAAACATTGTTCATCATCGCCGCCTCTGAATTATATTATTAACTTGGAAGACAAATTTTACAATATAATCTGTATGTAACTTTCAGTTTTTTTTCTCCAAAAGTCAACTGCCGGAGAAACAAAATATCGAAAATTACAACAAATTAATCTGGCTTCAAGGGAACGAGTTCACAGGGAATCAAATATCCACAATGACCAGATAATGAAGCAAATTGACATCAGCAAATAGAAATTAATTTAAACAAATTATGAAATTAGATAGTCACCGTCGGTTTAAGGGAATGAAAAAAAATTAGAAAAACCAAAACGCAGAAATGGAATTAAGCGAGCATACAGAACGATAGCGTCTACCTCAGTATTTTATTTGCTTGTCAAAAGCTTAAATTGAAAGTTAGGGCTAGCGATTGGATCTGGAGGAAAGCAGTCGCGCAAACTTGGGGCAGGAAACTATTGAATTAAAGTTCAATCTAGCTCTAAAGGTATGAATGTATCAACGTTATTTGAATACTGCATCCACTAGAAGTAAATATAACAAAATTTTGACAAATTAAAATAAAAAATATTCTGAAAAAGAATGGGTTGGGCAGATTTGATATTCAATGTGGAACAAGTTGTGTTGCTTTAATCAGATATATATCAAACGTCTTATGTCTTTTGAACTGAAGCTATATATATTATTAACTAAGTTAAATTTGTCTTTATGCCTCTGCCTTCTGTACTTAAAGTCTTAAACTGTATATATTTAGTACATGGTGGCCGTTGGATTAACTGAATGCGAAGAAAAAAAAGATAACATTGTTACGTAAACGCTACCTGTTTAATTATCAAATGCTATTATCAAATGATATTACATAGGCAAAAATAATAACAGAAAGAAAAATGAATGAGCCTACCAATTTAGACAGCGTAATCTCATCGTCAGCATGATTGTCTCCAAGCTGCTTATTTGTTGTCCTTTTCTTTTTATGCTCATTGAATTCTTTTTGCATGTGCCGAGTTCTTACATTCCCACAGTTGCTCATTTTCTGTACCACAAGCAATGAACAAATTATTTGCAAGTTCAAACAAGGCATATAAATTATTTGCAGAGTATCATCAAGAATAAAAAATTAACAATATCATATAAAGCACTGTATGACAACATATCATCAAAAATGAGAGCAATAAACGAAATATAACTTTATTTGAAAACATATCATCAAGAATAAAAAAAATTGGTGCATGTATTAAATACTGTAATTAGATGATTTGCTAATTATTTCCTAATTATTTCCAATATCAAGAATGAAAAAAAATTGGTGTGCCTCATTATTTCCTAATTTTTGTAGTTGTATAACGATAGAGTGATTTGTCTCCGCTGATTAATCTTTGTTGTTTTCATGCTTATTTTCCTGTTCTCAACCATGTCCATCTCACCCACTGAAGCGAGAGAAGTTAAATTTGCAACAGGTTAGACTTCTTTTCATTCTCAGTTCTCTTGTATTGATTTATTTCAATAAATATTTTAGTGTTTATGTGATCTGTAAGACCTACTTTCACTTTGAGCTGATGTTGAATTAATATTATATAACTTGGTTTTATGATAAATTCAGATAAAGAGGTGGTGATGTCAGATGGAAGAAACGTCACTAGAGGGGGGCTACCCGCTCCGCCATCACCGCAGCGCAACATTCCACCACCAGGAGCAGACGTCTGAGTGGTCTTAGCAAATTTCACATTAATTATGAATTATGTTTATGTATGCGTAGCATGCAGTTGTTTTCAAAAGTGCTTATATAATTGTCTTACAATCTTGTTGTATTCCCCTCTATAAAAGATATGATCTATTTATATACCAATTTTCTTTTTAGAATTTGGTAAATCTAAAATTGTTCAAATAATTATGCTGTATTATATTTGGTAAACCTAAAAGGGTAAGCCGCCCTTGGTTTCCTTGTTTCTTTTTGATTCAAATTTATCTTGTATCGGTTCATGCTTTTCAGCACTGCATTTCAGAACTACGCTATTTCAGCTTGATAAGAAAAGTTCTCAAAGCCTAATGTCGCACATGAAGCAATATTGTTTGATGTAAACTATACTATGTTAAGCTCAAGCGTTTCTATGCCTGCATCGGATTGTCAACATGATGTTATTTTTTATCAAATAACATTTGGTGGAAAAATGAAAATAATGGTTAAACGAGAAAAGAGAATGCAGTCCTATAATACATGTCTAAAAGCGCTTGTAGACGTTTTGTTGTAAGTATTTGCTTCTCATCCATTTAGACCGAATTGTGTTCTTGGTTAGAAAATTCCACATCATGACCACATTCATGTTGACTCTTTGAAAGTTGCATGAACCCATTCCTTCGATTTTCTAAATTATTTTATTGAATTTTCCTTAATGCTTGAAATATATGTAAAATTAGAGCTTATTCTGATTATTTTGTTCAACATATCAAAGGGAATTGGAAAGTTATATTTCTAAAATATTACTAAAGGCTAGACAGTTGATTGGATAAATTCAATCCTACTAACTATGCTTAAGCACTTACTTTCCTACTTTTATATTTTTTTTCTTTTGATTTTTTTATAATAGGACAAAGCTATTTAACACAATATTATGGTTCCAGGATTTCAATCATGGACAGAAGGTAGAAGGAAAATACCTCTTACATTCAATGAAGAAGTAATCTATACTACCATAGCAAAATAGGAGGAAAAAAAGAAAAAAAAATCGGTTGTAGACATGTTTGAAAGAATATGCATACCATTCATGAAAGTACGGAAATCTACTCAAATATGCCTTCACAATCTTCTCTAACATAACTAACATTCTCAACCGAATCAATATCCATATCGGTTTCTTCACAATCTTTCCTAACAAAGCTAACTTCCGTAATAGGATCATCTGTCTCTAACTCATGATAGCCTCTTGGTGGTGCTTTCATTACAACATACCAATTAGAATGGTCATTCTCTCTAGAATAAAAAACTTGTTTTGCTTGAGATGCAAGGATATATGGATCTTTTACAAATGAAGCTTGATTTTGTTGTAAATTGACAAGAGTGAATCCGTCTTCGACCTTCACTCCATTTCCTATATTTGCCCAGTGACACTTGAATACGGGAATATAAAAAACATGATAGTCTAGCAAGATTATGTCTGTCACTACCCCATAATAGGTGACCACATCAACTCTTTGAGAAATATCTTTTGCACTTGCCCTACACATGGTAGTCACATCGTAAGTGACTCCGTAGTTTTGGGTTTCTCTTTCAACGTCCTTTGTATGAAAACGTTGTCCGTTAATTATATAACCTTTATAGGACAATGCATTACTACTTGGGCCAAAAGCAATCCATCTTAGTAATTCATCACTTGTTGATTGGAAAGGTACCTGGAATCAAATCGTTTTACATAAAATTTGAAGTAAAAAGGAAATTTTTTTGTCCATGGAAGGATAATGAAAATTAAACTAACCTTCTGTTTAATCCAATCTGAAAAATTATCTGTATGTTTTTTCCACAGCAACGTCGCACTTTTTTCCAAACGCTTATCAGAATTTTGTAACTCCTCCAAATGCATACTGGTGTTTAAATAATTTTACCCAAGTTATATTCCACATCAAAATTTTTATAAAAAGGTATAAACAAAATATATTATGTACTTACTCTAAGTACGATTCCACTACAGCTATATTCATTAGCACAGACAAATGAGCAATATCTTTTTCATTCGGTGACAATGTAATTGTCTTCGGTTTTAAAATTGGACGTCCTTCAAGTATCGCTTTGTTTTCATAATCTTCATTTCGGACTTCTTTCCCCTCCATTTGTACTTTCTTTTGTAGAAATTCACTAAAAAATCTCATTGATTCTTCTGCAAGATAAGATTCTGCAATACACCCTTCAGGTCGTGCATAATTCCTTACATAATCTTTAATCGTTTTCATATACCTTTCAAAAGGATACATCCAACGAAAATGAACCGGACCACATAATTGCGCTTCTCTTCCAAGATGAATTGTCAAATGTACCATTATATCGAAAAAGGAAGGTGGAAAATATCTTTCGAGTCCACACAAAATTTCAACAATCTCATCATTAAGTCGCCTCCATGTCTCTCTTTCAAGAACACGTTGACATATTTGATTGAAAAACGAACACAAACGAATTATTAGTGTTCTAACTTTTTTCGGTAACAAATCTCTAACCGCAACAGGTAACAATTGTTGCATTAGGACATGATAATCATGCGACTTCAACCCACTAAGTTTGCACTCTTCTAATGATACAAAACTTTTGAAATTTGAGCAATAACCATCAGGACCTTTAAAATCATGTAACCTTTTACAAAATATTTTTTTTTCGGACAATGACAACATATATGGAGCCGGTGGTAGATATGTTCTATTCCCACAAGGTTGTGCATAAAGACTTTGTCGAATCCCCCATTCCTTCAAATCCTTCCTTGAATTAATTCCATCTTTCGATTTACTGTCATGCAACATCGTGCTTATTAGGCTTTCAGCGACATTTTTCTCAACATGCATCACATCTAAATTATGTCGCAAAGGAAGTTCCTACAAATATCGATAATACAACAATTTATTAACTTTTATATTGTTAGGTCTAATAAAAAACAATAATTTTAATACTAACCTTCCAATACGACAAATCAAAAAAGATTGATCTTTTTTCCCACCTTAATAGCTCTTTTTTCCCATCATCTTCGCCTTCTTTACTGTGAGTACTCTTCCCCTTCCTCTTTTTACTTGTTAACTTCTTACTCAACTCTGTCTTTAGCTTCTTCTTACTCATCCTCCTTTTTATTGCTTCATTCTTATCTTTTCCAAAAACATTTGGAAAATCATCCAAAATAGCAGAAATGTTTCGTCCCGTTAGAATTCTAGGTCTATAACCCTCCTCTACAATGTTATCAAACCAAGTTTTTTTCTCTCCATGGATGTGAAGGGTCTAGAAACCTTCTATGTCCCATATAAACACTTTTCTGACAATGCTTCAACCATCGATGATGAGTGTTAACACCGCATAATGGACAAGCTTTTTCGCCTTTTACACAACATCCTGCAAGATATCCATAGGCTGGAAAGTCGTTTATTGTCCATAGTAAAATTGCTCTTAAATTAAAAACTGATTTACTGAATGCATCATATATATCAATTCCATTATTCCATAAATAATTTAAGTCTTCTACCAATGGCGCCAAGTACACATCAATATCATTTCCAGGTTGCTTTGGTCCAGGAATTATTAATGTTAGCATCATATTTTCTTGTTTCATACATAACATAGGCGAGAGATTGTATGTCACAAGCATTACTGGCCAACAACTATATTTGGAGCTCATCGAGGCAAATGGATTGACACCATCTGAAGCAAGACCAAGTCTGATATTGCGTGGATCGGATGAAAATGATTTCCACCTCTCGTCCACTGCATTCCATGTTACAGAATCTACAGGATGTCGCATTTTTCCATCATTGCTTTTATTGTTGAAATGCCACCTTAGGTCTTCTGCCATTTGTTGCGATCTATACATTCTCCTAAATCTTGGAATGATTGGAAAATACCTCAACACTTTAGCTGGAACACCACGTATAATCTCCTTAGTGTCCTCATTTATCTTCCACCTCGAAGAGTTACATTTTGGACAACTTTCTAAATGTTGAAACTCTTTTCTAAAAAGACAACAATCCTTCTTACAAGCATGAATCTTTTCAAACCCCATGTCAAATACTTTGAGAAATTTTTTTACATCATGCAAAGTCTTAGGAAGTACATTATTCACCGGCAACAACAATTGTAGTACCTTCAAAAGCTTATCAAAACCATTATCGGATAACCCAACCTCACATTTAAGATTATACAAAGCAGTGATGGCGGATAGTTTAGTTTGATCTACACAATCAGGATATAAGGGGGTTTCTACATCCTCCAAATTCTTAAGTAATTCATCCTCACGTTTTTGAACATCCTCGTCTTCATTAACATCAGTAAAAAAAGCATGATTCATAAAATCTTCATCTTCAAAATGAATAGCTTTAAGTAGATCAAATGTATTGTCCAACTTCATGTCTACGCCCACATTTAATTGTTCGCCATGATGATACCACTTAGTACTGCTCTTGTACGTAGGATCCATACCCCTTATAATTAAATGCTCAACAATAACGTCATCATCTTGTCGACTAAGATTTCGGCAATCTAAACAAGGGCATAAAAGTTTCTCTACATTTCTTATATTTCTCTTTGCAGCATCTACGAAGATTCTTGCCCCTTGCGAGTACTCTTTGTAAGTTCTATAATGAAAAAAAAATCAACAAAATAGTTGAGTTTTAACGTCAAATATTTTTATTTTCTGAAATTAAACACAGTTGAGAATATTGAATTATCTATTTACCTGTGTAAATAAACCCAATCTTTTTCCATCGACATACAATTTAGGATACACACGGGAAGAAAGAGTGCTCAAGCTCCAAAACTACATAGAAAAAAGATTGCTACAACATAAAGTACATTAAACTCATATCAACGTCATCAACCTCAGCTGCTCATTTGCTATTCCTGCACTCCTCAATTATTGTTATTAATCTCAGACCAAATGGTAACAACCGTGGTGAGATCTCATTCCTAGGCAATAGAAAAGTCTATATACTCTCTTGTGTACGCTTATTTTTTTACTATATATATTATCATTACTTTAAGTGAATGATATGTTGGTAATAAACCTCGTTAATTCAACCCTGGTGAGATCTCATTCCTAAGCAGTAGAAAATGCTTTTTCTATTGAAGTGATTTTGTTTAATATAATTTCCGTGTTTAAATGTTAATTCAATGATGATTGTCATTCAAGTTTTTCTTGCTGGTACTAATCGAGCGAAGAAAAAACATTAGTTACAACTTTTTTTTTATTTACCTAAGATGTCATTAGAGTCTAATGCATGTTATGAATTTATCAAAATGTGATGAGATTTGTTGGAATCAAGCAATACCTAGAGCACAACAAAGTCGAGTCTATCAATCTGCGCTGTTAGGTTCTGTACTGACGGTTTAGTCTTACCCTTTTATGCTTATTTTTAGTTTTCAATTTTTTGCAGTGTGAATATTTGCAGGTTACCTTAAATATTTGCAGCGTGAAATGCAAATATGGTAGTTTTAAGTGCTGAATTCTGAAATTGTTTGAAAAAACATTCCGAAGAAAGTTCTATACAATTTATAATGCTTATGTAAACATGCATTTATTACTAAAACAATTATTATTTTATTTCAATGCAGATTTAGCGCGGGTGCTGGTGGTAGTGGATTGTGCACATCCAAATGGAACAGAAGGAAGAGACAGCAAAAACATGAGCGTTCTGCAGCAGCACGTCGCCTTCTTTGATAGGAATAACGATGGAAAGATTTATCCCTGGGAAACTTTCCAACGCAAATAATTATATTTTTCAAATAAAAAGATTTCGTTGGTTAACAATTTAATGAAATTTCCATTTCTTTTTGCAGGCTCTAGAGCAATAGGGATTGGTGTCATTGCGTCGTTTATTATTGTTATTGGACTTGGCATTTTCTTCACTTACCCAACCCGAAAGGTTAAAAATATTGATATCAAATTATGCCTACTTCTATACTGTGGAACACATTGTTTTGGCAAATACAACCGTTTGCAGGGGTGGCTGCCTTCGCCTCTGTTATCGATTCATATCGAGAACATCCACAAAACTAAGCATGGTAGTGATACGGAGAGTTATGATACAGAAGGAAGGTCAGTGTCCCTTTGTTAGCTTGAAATGGACTACGAACAGACGAACAGTTACAGTGGTTATAAATTGTAACTACTTGAATCTGTTTTTGCTTTCGCAGATTTGATGCAACCAATTTTGACGCTATTTTCAGTAAGCATGCATTGGCCTATCCTAATGCACTGACATGGCACGAGTTAAACACAATGATTCGAGCTAACTAACTTCGGTGATCTAGTAGGATGGTTAGAACACAGACTAATCAGTGTCCTGTCTTCTTTACTTGATATTTGAATATTTGCTTAAATCCGAATGTGGTATAAGGATAAATATAATTTGACCACCTTTTTTTCCTCTGAATGGATGAAATTTGAATACAACCAGAAGTTTTCTTAAAGAATATCGGTCAACCTAGTTGGTTAGATTGGAAAATGACTTCCTTGTAAAGTCAAATGGACGTGAGTTTGATACAACCAGAAGTTTTGTTAAAGAATATAATCGCAGTAATATATATATATATATATATATATATGTATGTATGTATATATGTTTATGTGTGTGTGTGTAGTAATTGTTTAGTTTATAAATATTATAACTAGTCATAATTTTCAATATTCACATAGGTTTGCAAAAAATTGAGTAACATATCCACTTTAGTATGTATGCATATGATAAGGTTGACTGTTAGAGTCTGACAAGATTAAAAACAAATCCACATGCAGTCACTAGTTCTAAAAACAGGGTATGGATTTCTTTTCAAAAAAGGTATGGATTTCTTTTCAAAAAAGAAATTATTTGCACTAAAATATAAAAGTGAAAATACAAGTGGTATAATGTTCTAAAAACAGGGTTCTACAGGTCATTAGTTGGAAAAAAAATATCGTTCTACTCACAAAATATTCATAACCAACTAACCAAAACATTAATCTAACCAATAAAGAAAAAATAATGACAACATAAAATTACCTGACTTCAGGATTGACGGTAATGTTACTATAAAGAGAATACACGCAGGTACCTACAGCAGAGCCAACAGCAGCAAACAATGGGTAGACCTACCACCAAAATAAAATTAAGAATTAGGTTAAAAAAAATAGCAAAATGCCAGCATATTTCTAATTATATATGTTTAATGACAGAGGATTTTGTTGCATGTTATGAAAAGTACACATATATTTTATTTTGTTGTAAAAATGCCAGCATGTTATAAAAAATTTGGTGCATCAGTGTGCAAGAGCCCTTTCCCATGTTATAAAAGTACAGTGAATTTTGTTGCATCAGTGTGCAAACATAACCATACACACACACACACACATATATATATATATATACATACAAATATATGTATATATGCATGTCATTAATTATGATGGCTGATCAGAATTTATTATCTACATAGTATGATGTTACAGACAAAAAAAAAATCAGTTCAAAACTGATTCTTGTAAATATACAAGTACAGGAATAATTGCTATGTTAATGAAATATGTATTAAAATATATGGTAATGGAGATGCATATATATAAACATGAAAATCATTCAGTAATGTTCATATATGGACCAAATTAGAAGTTTATGAATTGATCTAAAACCAATTCAATTTTGATATAATTGTTTATACATGCAGTATAAAGGCAAATATCATGTTACATTCGCAGAACTTTTCAATCTAATTTGGATCATGTATATTTATCAACAAAAATATACAAACAGCTCATTGATATCCTAATCTACTAAACATGATCTGTCAAGTATATGATGCAAGATATAAGATGAAAATTGGTCTTTTAAATCCAATTCTTGTCTTGGTGCATATATGTATGTCCAATACCCAAATTCAGTTTTTATAATAATGTTCAATACCCAGATTCAGTGTGTTCATGAAAATAATAAAGTAAGTCACACTTGTTTTTAAATAATAGTACATATTAGAACACTTATTATTATGAACACCACTGGCTTACCATTTGAATTAAACACATAGCATGTTATCAAATGTAAATAAAATTTATGTTATAATCTATCAGTTATAGCAAGGCAACAAACATATTATTTTAACAGTTTAAAACAAATGTCTTATATCCATTGCCTAGTGACCATGAATATAATTCAAATATATGAGCAGAAATCTTATCTTTTGAAATGGTGCAAGGAGCTTCACCAAATCATATTTGCATTATAAAGGCAGTGTCACAAATAGCTTTATATAAAACATACATTACATCTTATGCGAAGACAGATCGAGCAAAGCTTTTTCTACGGCAGGATATCCCTTTTATATCAAAACAAGCTCACAAACATCATTACCTTGTAAGGGGGTATACATTTTACAACTTACATTTCTAAGATTTAAACATCTGGAATTTATATAAAGGAACACATACTCAAAAATATTTGCACTTGCTTCTCTCTATACTACTCCTTATTGTCTTGCATTTCAAAGAATGGCCAGTACCCTTTGTAGGGGTAGGTCATCCAAAGTGTACATTGGCATGAAGATGTACACATACTACGAATACATGCATACATACACACATACATACATACATATATATATATATATATATATATATACACACACACATATATATATATAAAACCAAAAGACTCACGTTTTCTTACTTTTTATACTCAGGCTATTTCGTTAATATGCCACATATAATTCCAATGATCATGAGGTTAAAGATTCTACTTAAGTTCAAATAAACTTACAAGCATTATTTATCCCTAATCACAAATAACAAGTTATATCTTATCTACATATTACATCATGTCATTCAATAATCTGTTTTTTCTATATATATGAACACTTACAAACAGATTCATACAAATTATTTTATATATTTACTACTGAAATTCAGGTGTTGCTCCTATAAATACATAAACTTCCAGGCTCAGTTTATATCTAATTCTCAAGCTTCTTGAAATACATACCTAAGATATTATATATATCAGGTATAAAACTGAGTGTCTATACAATACGTTAAAAACTAATCAATGGTCTCTCTCAAACTTCATTAAACCTCCAATTTAGTTTAGAAATTCGTAGGTTAAGCACCACCATTTTTACAAGCATTACATAACATCACTCCAAATTTAATAGCTAATTAAACTGACTTTTACACTCAGCATACGATAAAGCAATACATCAAACATACTATCCTCAAACAAGCATTTTGAATAACAATTTAATCATTAATTTAACAGTTCCTATTAACATCTTTTTTGCGATAGGACGAGAAACCGTGTAAATATACAAATTAGGTGTGGATGAACTCAAGAATATGGTGGATGAAACCCTAGCTTACCAAACAACAACCCTAGCTTACCAAACAGCAACCCTAAAATTTAAACCTAGCTTACCCTAAAATTATTCAAGATGTTTACCCTAAAACAGTATCGTAAATCCAAAATCGTAAATGCATAATCGTAAATTCAGATCTACAGAACACACAAACAAAGAATCGGGATCGCTTACCAAAATCCAATCGAATATTAGATCCAAATCGCGCCGCGCCCTAGATTCGACAGAGATTGGAGATGGAAAAAGTTTTGAAGGGACACCGTGTATAAGAGTTGACGAGATTGGAGATTGGAGTTGATGATTTGTGAGGTACGGTGTTAGTTTTGGGGGAAGAAGAATGGATTATCGGGGGGAAGACTGAAAAAATATTTGTGAAGTGGCGGCCTTGAAAAGAGGCCAGCGTTACACTCTAGTTACGTGAAAAAAAGCCAGCGTTACTCTCTAATTACAAAGCAAATTCAGGTTGAAAAAAATAATCAAGTCTAATCAATAACAGTTTAGAATAGTATGTTATAAAAAAGCGTTATAAATAATATATTTTGTTGTAGTGCCAGGATCTTAAAATTGCGTTGAATTGTAACAGTAAGGAATCTGAAAGCCATGATCACTCTGGATCGCTTCGTTATCCAATAATCACATATAAAGTAGTCAATAAGGGATGTTGTTAAAATCATGTGCACCAGCGCCTATATGATCGTTTCCATCGTAAGGTAATAGATAGGTTTGTCACACCTTCCATCCGGTGTTGTTTTAGTCTTTAAGTTAACATCTGATCAACAAGCTTGCTCGCTTGGTCGAGGAAGATGAGTAAGGTCGTACTCCGGAAGCATGACGTACATGCTTTGAATCCGTTCCATGCCGGGATTGTCTTCAAGGTTAGTCTATGAATCGACACTTGTGCTCTTAGTGCTTTCGGAGGACAAGAAAAGTCAGTACTCATGCCCCCAGCATCAGTGGGGTTGAGCTAAGTTAATAGGGCATATGGTCTTTAAGCTCTTATACTCTCTGCAGTTGATTCAGGCCGTAGCTAAGTTGCAAGTTCAGTAATTCTAGTCCCAAGTTGTCCTGTGCTCTTCTTGAGTCAACAAGAGTTCGAGCTGTACATGCGAATGGTCGAATCACATTTTCTTTGATATCATCCCTTCCCTTTAGTCAGAAGGCGGGAATTTACTCATTTGGTGTTAGCTAACATTAGCACTCTTATCGGATCAATCACGGGGATAAATAGGCTCGTTAAAGATGTAAGCGGATTAGTCGAGCCCCTCCGTTCATACTTCAAGATAATCCAAAATGGTCTTCATAGTCTTGTTGAATCCCTTTGTCATGATCAGTTCAATTGAGCTTGACAAACAATATCGTGGGCCCGATAAGTGATATAGATTCTCTTTAGAACTGCACATACTAATCATTCGTTTCCAAGGTTTTTTCTTTATCCTTATCAGTTCGGGAGTCGGATGGTGCTCCATCCTTTATCATAAAAGCATTGAGATTTTCTATCTTGGCATTAACACCTTCTTGTCATAGAAGTATATCCACCTCATGGTTGAATTCATGAAAGCTTCTAAGCAACTCTCGTTAGAGAGAAAATTTAAAGTCTGGGGGAATAACAGGGGATCCTGACGTCCCACGTGTAAGGGCTGACTATCGTTATCCATATCATCTTGAGAAGTGCCTCCTCTCGAGAGGCGCTGAATCAAACTGGCGAGCAAGTTGCCATCAAATAATTGATGCATATCATCAATATCATGACTGGTTCCCCCAACATTGAATCTGAGGTTATAAAGGGGGTCTTTGTTGATTTCTTACTTCCGCTTCGATATTGCCCCCGGGTAGTGGTTCAAGTCATTTGACCCGACTGGGTTCCTGTTCTTCGAATTATTGCGTTTTTGCTTGGAGTTAAGTATGAAATATCGCTCGAATATCCATTCGAGTTGGAGCTAAAGCTGGTCATGCATAACCTGAGTTTGTTACAATTCTTGCATTCTCATCTAGGATGTTGCAGGTAGCTGTTCCATTGTCCATGTTTCCATCCATGATGTTCTGAATCGAAGCCGCATACCGCACGCCTGCTGATTGGTTCATGTTCATCCCGAGTTGATGGTGGCTATCTGACTGTGCCAAGTTCGTCACTGCTTGAACTTCGATTTTATCATTTTCAGCGAATGGATGATTGTTGCTCGACCTTCCGATTCAGAGCTGGTGTCCTCAGCGTGAAGTCTTGAAATAGGTGAAGGTCGGCTTCGGGCTTCTTGGTTCCACATGAGTAATAGCCGTCAATCAAGCTTTTGTCATTCATTCTAAATATAGGCATCGAGTAGTTGAACTATGCTACTTGAGGCTCGTATTCCGTGCCCCCATCCTCGGGGGTTTGGTCTGAGTAGTAGACTTCGAATCCATATCTTTCATACTCCCTCTTCGCATCATGAGTCAGAGTTGGGTGAAAATCGATTTGTTGGTATGTATCCCATGCCAATCTCTTGTCTCTTATCCAGATTCCGAGGTTCGGTATCAGATGGCAAAAGGTCAGACTTTGATAGTCCCGAGTGTTGTCGCTTGCCTCTTGCATCAAGGGAAAGGTCGGAGACAGGGTGGCTGTGTCACACCTAGTCGTTGCATGGGATATGTCCATCCTCATCTGAACTTTCCAGTTTAGAAATATGTTAGGACTAGCAAATGGACGTTCTCGCTGCATCCGCTTCATGGTCCTCAAACGGCATGTCATGATCACAAAATAAGTTAAGTACAAGCAAATAAACTATGCCATTTGTGAGTAATTTTAATAATCATGCCCCCTGTCCGGGGTAATGACATAGGACAGGTGGAGGTCGGATCACATCCTTTTCGAATTTAGATGAAGGAAGGTGTGTTCTGGATAGCCCGAGAAATCTTCAATTCATAAAATCCTGATTGTCGCAATCGAATCGGATCGTATTAAGGCCAAGTAGAAATCCAAGAATCCATAGGCTTCGCTGGGTCCTTCCCCGCCATGAGTATTCAGTCGCATGATATGTCATTGAATAATTCACTCTCAAGGCCACTTTTGGGATGCTGCCTTAATTCACGTAGGAATCTTATCATTGGGCATCAATCCCATCCTTCTGGACGCGCCCCTTAGTTTCTTTTCCATTGGCCAGCCGTCGTTGCTGCGATTTCGGTCTTCGCGTTCCTGGCCAGTTACCGTTTGTAAATTTGCATTCAGTAAATTAAATTTCATTTATTTTGCATCATTACGTACCTGCGAATATTCCATAATCAGTTACGCATTTAAACATTTGAAATGCAAATGGGCAAGTAAGTCATGAAGCGTTATAAGTAGTCAATGCGATTATAGATGAAAGTGCACTCAAGTGGTATGTGTATACAGGTACGCCCCCAATCAATCATTGACTTAGTGCCTGGCCAAGACTTTGTTGAGGATTGATTAGGACCTTAATTGTTTTGCCCCCATGCCCGGACATGGAGGATCCGAGCTCAGTTTTCAGTCTGGCCCCCAACACTCCGGCGGGGTAAGAGCCCTTGATTGGCATTTCAATCTATGCCTTTATACTCTCTATGGAGTTCGAACTCAGCTTTCAGTCTGCTCCCCAATCCTTCAGCAGGGTAGGAGTTCTTGTGGCGCTAAGTCTCTAGCGCCTTTATACTCTCCCAATCCTTCAGCGGGTTAGAGTTCGAGTGGCACTAAGTCTCTAGCGCCTTTATACTCTCCCGATCCTTCAACGGGTTAGAGTTCGAGCTCGGTTTTCATTCGGCTCCTCGATCCTTCAGCGGGGAGGGAGTTCTGGGGGCGCTGAGTCTCCAGCACCTTTCTCAGCGCTTAATCATAGACGCTTTTATACTCTCCTGGCAGTCGCCAAGGTTAGAGTTCGAGCTCAGCTGTTCTGTCGCTCCCCGATCCTTCAGCGGGGTAAGAGATCTTTCTCAGCGCTTAATCATAGACGCTTTTATACTCTCCTGGCTGTCACCAAGGTTAGAGTGCTGTCAAGGCAGTTCTTATCATGGTGCATCGTCACGCCTTGCGGACGTCATCTTCGCATCCTTTATACTCTCTCTCGAATCTTGAGAGTTAGAGTTACGGATCGAGTGGTCTTCAATCATGGCGTGCCCATCACACTCGTCCTAGATTTATACTCCTATCCAAGCTCCGAGGATTAGAGTTTATCGGAAAATATTCGCCAAGGCTTTGGGTTCCTCCGATCCATCTGTGGGAGGATTGGTTGGCACCAAACTTTGGGTACCTGCATCATTCATATTGCTTGAGTTAGTCATGTCATTGACTCAGGAAACATGTAAAAGAAAATTGCATTATTGAGGAATATGCATATCAAGGGGCAATGCTGCCTCCTTTATTTGAATTCATGTAATTTGGTGGCATCGAGGATAGGATCGAGCCATATAGACGGTCACACCGCGTCCATCTGGAGTAGGACTCCGACTTAGCAACTCAATGATTTATGTACGATTGTCTTGTGGTCTTCCATGTATGAGCCAAGGATTGGACTGTCATCACGAATCCATCTTGAGCTATGCAGCTTTCTTTAGATGGAGGGCATGGCTTTGTAGACGAGCAGTTCGGTCGAGCTCGTTATAGTTCCGTTCCATAATTCCATATGCGGGTGTTAGAAATTTAATCGGCATAAAATCCGGGGTACCTATACCATCCACATATTAATTCATCTGAGTTAATTACATCAATAACTCATAAAGCATGCAAATATAAGAGTCATGGTTAGAGAATAATCTTGTTAAAGGAATGAGTATCATTCTGAGCGAAAAATGGCGTTGCATGTTCATTGCAGGTCCATTTTGCTTCGCCCTATCTCTGCCAATAAAGGGCTGCCAAAGTCCTTTAGTTGATGAGGGGCATCTTTTCAAACTATCATGGGGGCGGCAATCCCAAAAAAATGAATAGACCTTGATCGGGGTCTTGAGATGGCAAAGGCGGCTAGGTAAGTACTATAAGCGAGTGATGAGGTCACATCTCTTTTTGAATCACCTCTTTGCCCCCTATGCTGAGGGTAAGGATAGAGTGTCAGGAAGTCATAACTGTATCGCTAATAGTAGCACATCGTCGCATTGGTGTTAGGTTGTAAATTAGCATGAGAACAATGGATTCATGCTTATAGAAATTTTTGCACTTTCCATGCTAGGAAATACGATATCACTGCTGGTGTTTGTTTTGATGGTATACCCTTGATCCCATATCGGGGACAAGGATTGGTGCGCTGACAATCAACCAGCATTCATGCGTAACCGTTCTAGATCTTCAACTCGCTAACTTTCAGGCAAGACTGAGTCAATTGGCCAGGCAAATTCTTGATGTATCAGCTCTGAATTAGATGATGCAATCTCGATCAATTTATGCTCAAATCTGTAGTTTCCCCCAGCCTTAGGGGAGTGAGTCACTTGGCAGATAGTCGTTGAAAAGAGTGGAAGTATGAGTCTTCACTTTCTAACTTCAAAACGCCGTTCACCAGAAGTTTCATTCATGTACATCTCCCATCTAATGGGTGGCTGATTGGTGTTTGGTCGAATCATTCAGGGTGGTGAATTTTGCACTCGTTGGTGTTTGTTTTGGGATAACCTTCCAAGAAAAATAGGCAATGTCGAATTGCATGTCATATCTCGAGGCATAAAGAACGATTGCAAGCCTTTCACTTCACCTTGTTAGATGCATTCTGTGCTGTAGGAAGTTTATCATGGAGTTAACCATGACTCTCTTCCGGGTTCGGTCTCCAACGTTGGATCAACTTCATAGTGATTTCAAATCCATAGGTTAATCGTACTTTGGCAACTTTACGTAAGGCAGAGTTTGTTTTTTTGGGTGTGATAGTGGAAAAGTTGACAGACATGTCACTCTACAGAACCGTACATGAGATTTTCCCCTCATACAGCTCCTCGTTCAATTCTTTCGAAGTAATTGGATCCTTTTCTTCATTCGAGAATCTCTTCCCTTCTTCCACTCTGCCCCGAAGAGTAACTAAGATCAATTCATTCACGTTTTCATGTTCCAATTGAACAATCTGATCAATGGTTGTATTTCATAGTGTCTTGATGGGGATCATCTCTATCTATTCTAGATCGTCGGACCCTTCTAACTTAGTCAGATTATCCGCCTTCTGATCTTCTGCTCATAGGAAATGAGATATGTTGTAACGTTCTAATACATCCAACAACCCTTCTCCCGATTTTAGGTAAGCTGCGAGTGGTGGTTCCTTCGTCTAGAATTCCTTTCCAGCCTGGCGAACAACAATGTGAAAGTCAGAAAATATGTTCAATGCCACTATTCCCAACTCCTTAGCGAGTTTCAATTTGATAATCAGGGTGTCGTCTTCGGAGCCATTGTTACTAGCGGCGAATTTCAACCGTAAGGCATAGTAAATTGACTGTCCTTTAGGGGTTATTAATAAGACACCGACGTCGGACAATCAATCATTCTTTGCACCGTCTGATTACATCTTCTAGGTGCATCTTCTACATCTGCCACATCCTCTTCGGGAGTGGTACATATAGCGATGAAGTTGGCTAATGCTTGTCCTCGTATGGACTTCTTTAGGATGAAATTGAGATCAAACTAGTTCAGATCTATGTCCCATTCGAGCTGTCTTCCAAAAGCCTCAGGTTGTTGTAGGACCTGTCGTAGTATCTTATCAATGTGTATCACAATCAAGTGAATGTCAATAGTGGCGGAGTTTTGTCGAAACAATGAACGAGCTTTAAGCAAGCTTTTCCAACTTTGGGCAGTTGCTACGTTAGATGTCGCATCCTGAATCTTCATCCTCTATGGGATCTATATCTTCGGGCATATCATCGGGCAATTCCTTTTGTGATGCTCCCTTTATTCACAACATTAACACCTCCTTCACACTCCATTTCATCTGGAGGGGAAGCGTCTTCGGGTTTCATGCCATCTCTGTTGCGTAGCGTATTCCATCCAGCCAAATAGTCACCTTCTCCAATAAGTTGGCCACCGTAGACAATTTCCACTCCATCTTCGGTTGGGATATTTAGTAATAGGCACTAGGGTGGAATGTAGGCTCTGAATTCCGTTGGAGCTGGTCTGTCTGGACCTTGATTAGATAAGCTTGAATATGAAAGCACTGCTTGTGAGGCTTCAAGTAATGTTCATGTGTTTTGTCACAATGAAAGGAAGAAGTAGAGAGCTAATGGTTGATTCATATTTACTTTGATCTCGAACTCTCATCTCTTGACCAAGGTCATATGATGGCTGGTGAGTAGTCAAGTTGCTATCATCCGAGCAAGGATCCATATGCCCAATCATGGCCTACGGTGGTTCAATTGGCACCTAACTTTGGGCACCAAAGTACATTGATCTACCCTTTATTCTATGGAAATCAGTCTTCCTTGATGCGGTCGAAGACAAATAGGCATTGCAAATATTAGCTAAGCTTTTCAAGGAATGAACCGTGGGACATATATTTTTCACCACGCCATTCAAGCGAAGGGTAACTTTGTAGTTCTAGGATCCGTACTTGTTGTCGGGTATCCCATTATTGAGAATCATGGTCATTGGGATCTTCTGAGTCAACCTCAGAATAGTATCCGGATTGTTCTATGTCAATGTCATCTGGGATTTCTCCTGTAGGACAGGTTTAAGTCACGTACCTATTCATGAAAAACATCAGTTGCATTGGCCAAATCAATACACCATCAGAACTCTAGAAGAGGAGGCTGTTATGAGACCATCATCATTTAGTATACTGCCATAGCCAGCGTGTCGAATCTTTTCAACAACTCCTCACATTCAATATCACCGGTAGATAGAGGTCATGGCTTCTGGAGGAATTCCAGTCGTCGCCATTCCGTTGTCAAATTCTTTGACAATCCGTTTATTCTTCATTGACAAGCTTTGATGAATGTTGTTGGCCAACATATATGTTGAGCTGAAGATGAGCCATGCTCCGAGCCGAAGGCGAGGCCGTGCTCCGAGCCGAAGGCGAGGCCGTCAGCGGGTCTGGGCGCAGCGCCGGCGGGGTTCCGGGGTCCCGCAGTCCCGGCGGCGATCGACCTAACAAATCCTCAACATGGAGCCTTTTCTAAAATGATCTGAAAATTGTATTTTTTCCAAAAAAATGTCACTTTCTTGGGTCGGGTCGCGAACCTTGTTCGTCACCACATTTCTGGGTCGCAGATCGTGCATATCCCTTTGGATCGGGCTTCGCAAATCACTTCAGGTCATGGCTTGGCAGTTCATCCGGTTCGTGGTCCAGCTTGGCGATCGGGACCCTCCAACCTTCCAGCTTCATATCGGTTCGTGGATATATCACCGGGTTGGATCGCGATTTCCTTGCTCAGTCGGGTCGTGAAGGCTCTTTGGGACCGGATCGTGGAGATCATACCAGTTCGGATCGTGAATCAGACATCTCTCCGGGTCACTGTCGCCTTAAGGGTCGTGGCTGCTCCGTGGGTCGTTTCGTGGCCTCCCCAACGATCCGCGAGCCAACCACCTGCTCCTGCGCATTATCTATTCATTCTTCATTCGATCACGAAGCTGGCGAATCCTTTGCTTTCTTCGATGGCATGAAGCTATGATTTTCTGAAATCACCAAAAATCTTCAAAAATGGTAGGAAGGCGGACTGTTTTCTTCGGACTTTCAGATCCAAATAGTAGAGTAACAATCCGATAGGATGAGAATTCAGTTCTTAGTGAAAGCACCAAAATGTTAGACCAAAAAATGGTCCTAACACCCAAATCGTCGTATTTTGAGCATAGGATATGAAGAAATAACTGAAAAATATAGAAAAAGCGAGACAGCAAGATTTTTATAGTGGTTCGGCGTTAACGAGCCTACGTCCACTTCATATTTTCTCATTTCATTCATGGATTACAATTACAGTGAGTGTTGTCTCTCTCTCACTCGAATTCAATGAATAATTCCCTCTGAATTCAATGATTTTATTGAGGAAGATTGTGGGTGTTCATCGATTAGCGCCGGCCATGGCTGCCATGGATGTTGAGATGCCAAAAGGTCCCTTGAAAATGCCCTCTGGAGGTGTATTTATAGTTGTAGGAAAGCCCACTTGGTGACCAGGTCGTGGTAGGACACATGGCACCCGATCCGGGAAAATAGGAGCGGTCATAGCCTTGAGAATAGGTCAACATCTACATGTGTAGTAGCAGGTCCTGGTCGCGGTTCGTGGTCATGGTTCATGAGCCGGGGTGGTGCTGGTGATGGTCGTGATGGTGATGGTCACGATCCGAATCGGTTAGCGTACATGGTCACGATCCGAATCGATTAGCGTACATAATCACGATCCGAATCGGTTAGCGTACATGATCATGATCCGAATCTGTTAGCATATATATGTCCGCGATCCGACCCTAGGGGGTGGTCACGAACCGATCTTAAAAAGTGCCAAAATCCAGATTTTTCCATATTCTGCCACTTCATCCAAATGATTGATGATCAATGCATGCTCATACTCAAATCCTTTGCTTTGGGTGGCCTGGTCACAAAGCAGGCTAACAGCAGTGAACGGCCTAAATGTGTTGTTTCAGACGTCGGTTTACTTTTTGGTGAATCAACACAGTTTAAAGGTTATAAATTATTTTATAATTGAACTGAACTTTTCAGTCATTTTATTTAAGTAATTAAAGTAGAAATTTATAAATAAATAAATTTAATTGAGTTTATAAGAGAAATTATTGAAATGGTTTATGCAAAGGTAACAGAAAACCTAAAGATTTACATATGGGTTGGAAAGGTAGAGCAATTGTATTTTAATACAATTAAATAGTGTTTTTAAATTTATTGAGTTATTTAATTAATTAAAAGGGGAAATGACGATTAAATCAGTTAGTAGTAAACTGATAGGTAGGGTTGACAAAAAAAATCAACCTTTGGTAATTAAAACTAATAATTGAATTAATTTGATTTTCTGGATAGTCGTTAAATTAACGAATCGTGTAAAATATTAGTTAATCTTCGATTAACTATAAATAAAAGTAATTATTAAATTGTTTAGGGTTAATATAGTTAGTTATTATTCAATAATCCTTTGAAAGTGATAATGATCCTATTCTTGTTAATAGCAAGGTTTATTTTATTTAATATAGTAAATGATAAAGTTAATCAATATTTTAATTAACAATAATTAAAATGATGGTTTTTAGTTGGAATTCAACTAAGAAAGGGTTTAGGTAGCGATGAAGTTTAATCTAAAAGGCGATAAGAGTTTTATGAGAGATTTATAAACGAAAAGTTCAAATGAGGTTTGTAAATAAGATATTTAAGTGAATGCGGGAATTCAAGTAAAGTTTTACTTAATGTTTCCAATTTAGTAAGGCGAATTCAAATGGAATGATACTTTGAAGGAGTTAGGTAAAGCGATCATCGAACAAAGATTGCAAAAGCAAGAAAAGGTTTATAAAACCAGATTTGAAATCAAAAGGGGAAAATGAGATATTAATGGTGAAGTGACAAACCAATATTACTCTAAGGTAAGGACGTTGTCGATCAAGGTCTGAGAGGTAAATAAAATACCCCAACTTGAACGGCTTCACTATTATCTTGGAATGATATTCGTTTGGTGGTGAGTGCAAAGTGTTGGAATCGGTTAATTATCCTATATGAGAAATATTGAATTAAGTACAAGGTTTTGAATAAAAATGTTGGTTACAAGATAAATAAGAATATTTGACTTTAAGTTATATAAATTTGACATTCGATTTGTCATATCAAATTGGTAATTTGGTTTATTCCATTAACTATTATGTATATAAATATATATATATATATATCATGGTGCCAGGATTTAAGGAAATGGAAAATTGGTTTTGAGTTATATAATTGACATTTACTTTAACCAAATTAGAATTGGTAAATGGTTTCATACCATTAAAGTATATATATATATATATATATATATATATATATATATATATATATATACGTCGAGATGATTGAATGTAAAGAAAAAGGGAAAGGGTTTTAAAGGAATATATCGATATTCCCAAAAGGGATGGAAAGCTGGGGATATACATATACATGCTTGAAAGTGTTTAAAATGATTTTTGTTAAATAAGGATAAATGTAATGTTTTCAATATATTAGAAGATTTAAAGGTTGAATTATAAATTATTTTAAAGAGGCCAAGCAGCGCCAAGTACCTAAATCCGCAAACTCATTGTATTCACACTACTGTTATTTGGTAGTTAAATCACCGACTATCAAACTTGACCAATACGGTTGTTGGTACGGAAAGACCGGGATCGAATTTATATTCGAAAACCATTCCGACCAACAAACACGTGAAGATATTTGAAGACAGTCGAGATGGAGCATTGAAGACCGTGGATCTTCATAAGCAGAAGAACCACTAATAATCTTTGGTTAGCTCCCAGAGATAAAATGTGGTTCTGTCGTGGTTGGAATCTAAGGGTTGAAAGGACTACTCGCTACTGATCCATGGGGTGATTCCTATATTGGATGCGGTAGGAGAGTACCTTCGGTTCATCCTGTTTCTGGATGACTTGTACGGACGAGTGACTGACAGAGTATTTCCAAAGGGGTCAGGTACGTTGATTTCTTCAAACGTATTCCTGTTGATGGAGGAGAAGGCCGTATACCTTCTCTTAGCTAACCGCAGAGTATTTTTGAGGACGTCAATTAGTGATATCTGGTGGATCTGACGATGTCGCACTCAAAGTGAATGATGGCTAGATGTTCGAAAGGGAATTCTAGCCTCAATCCTCATCAACTGGGAAATGACAAAAATCGGGCAAGCAGCATGGCTATGTGGGTCGCTCCTATTAGGGTGTATGATCACCTATCTAGAGAAATTCCATTTGCTTCTTTAATCTATATTTGATGCTGTCCCTTTTCGGGAGGCGGTTGCTGATCCCAACCGTCGGTGATATACATTCGATACACTCAAGCGAAATGAGTGGTCGGTCATGTGTGGGCCGGGTTGCAAGACGTTCTTGTTGAACCCAGTGTATTCGCCTCTAGAGATACACGTTCGGAAGGTGGTTCCATACCTTGTCAAGTTAGAATCCAATATCCAATAAGCGCCCAAGGTTTTGGGTTGTATACTATATATGGGGAGCGTTAGATGCAAGTGTTCCTCTAGATTGTTATTTATTTGTATTTAGACATTATTATAATATTAGAGCAAGTTATGATTTCAAACCTGTTTTGGGTTATAGTAAGGTAAAAACCGTCCGTGTTTATGTGTGGACTGGTCTTACTATTATCCTTTGATTTCGTAAAGGATTTTACAAAGTTAAACAAGTTGTGTGTTCTGTGAATTTATCACTGATAGTATTCCGGACTGACCCGGTGTATTTTGCTTTGCTTCAAATGTGCTCGGGTCAGACCGAGTATGTTCCAGGTTAGGTTTGGCTTGGAGTTTCAGGAGCTGGAAGCAGGCGGCTTCACCGCTAGCTATATAAAGTTATTTTCCGCTGTGACTGATATCTGTTGTACTCTGATGATTGGTATGTATATACAGTTTCTTTGTATAAAGGATTTGTTATATTTTATTCATTCCGTTGTGAGATTTTGATGTGGTGTTCTTCTTCTTTCTTCTATTCTAATATTCTTTCTTTCTTTCTCACCCTCTAAATTCTTTCTATTGACAATCTGGGGTTCGATACTTGGGTGTTTTGGCAAGTGATATGGATTTATGTATTATTGTCGAAAACTCGAGCATCGAGTTTTTCCCCGGGTCGTTACACCTTACCCCTTTCTTAGGTTGCTGCTATGACTTCTTTTAATCCCCTTTCTTTTCTGGTGCCTTACTAGCATTAGCGCCTTTCTCCTCTTCATGCATAAGCGCCATGTCAACTAGTTTCTTAAAGGTAGCCCCCATAGGAATGTGGGTCATAGCTAATCCATGTAGGGGCTCATTCAAACCTTTAACGAATCTCGGGGCCTTCTTTTCAGGTGTGTTCACCAAGTCTAAGCCAAACCTCGCCAACTGATTGAACTTGTTGACATACTCCTTTACTGATAAATTCCCCTGCTTCAATGCCAAGAATCTTTCCATGTATAAATTCTCTTCTGCTCGTGAGAGTAATTTCATCTCGAACCTATGTTTGAAATCCATCCACGTCTCTACTGGACGCTCCCCATTCGTGACCTCCCACCAAAACGAGGCTTAGTCCTTCATTAACCAAGCGACCAATTGGACCTTCCTTCCATCTTCTACCTCGAAGATACCAAACAAGTCTTCTACCCCTTAAGCCAATTTCGAGCTTCAACAAATGTCTCTGATCCGTGAAAATGTTTTCTGCCTATTGCTCGAAAGTCTTTGCATATCTTTGAAAAAGTATCAATACGGGGAGGGGGAGGAGGAGGAGCGGCTACAGCTGGGGGAGGAGGGATGCCTGCTGGGCCTGCGGCGGTGGCCCTAGCCTCCAGATACCTTCTGAACCAGGTTGGTATCGGTATTCCCTCGGGTATCTTGGGTAAACCAGACATGCTGAAAAGAAAATGAAGAGATTCAAAATGGAGAATTTGAAAGAAAGATATATGGCTCTTGGGGGTTATGTTTTTAAAACAAACTTGTCTCTTGAAAATACTCTCCTTAAAACATACTTTTGAAAGTATTTCTTTATAAATGCTTTTGAAAAACAGTTTTTTAAAATCTCTTATCTGTTATGTTAACCTTCAGCTCTGATACCACGTCTAACACCCCACATCCATTAATGTCACTCTCAAAGGGAATGCATTAACTTACATGGAGTATTATTGGTGAATAAAACAGAATATAACTAGACAAATACATATATTGTACTTGAAAATTTTCAAAACAACATTTATTGCAGCGGAGGAATAGTTTGATTACAACAACATCATAAAACAACAGAAAAACCAAGTACACTTAGTAGCCATATTGACAAATTGTTTTCTGAGTACATAAAATAAAAAGCATAACCCCAACATAAGTAGCCATAAAAGAGACGAGCTGAACTTTACTTTCAGCAATCCAAGCACTTCCAAAAGAGAGAGAAAGATCCAGATCAAGCTTCACTAGTACTAGTCCGACCCTGAGAACCTGGGGGGAGGGAAAGGAAGAAAAGAGGTGAAAACAAAGGGGTCAGACATAAAGTCTGGCGAGTACCATAACTTTAATGATATAATTATTAAAGTAATTAGGATAAGGCATAAACTGGTAAAACATGGATTGACTGTGAAACAAGTGGGCAAGACAAAACAAACAAGAGGAATATTCGTGCGTTAATCTCGCTCCTAATCACTATAGGATAATTACTATACTGCACCACTACTAGCCACCCTAAAAGTTGATCCCACCCACTGAACACAATAATCATTAAGGCAGTTTCATGTAACCCTAGCTGTCTTCATAGGTGCCGCCTGCCCCTATCTCCACTAGTTGTACCCACTACCCCCATGCGATCAGCTCCCTAACTCGTAGATATCTGTGCTGGTCCCACGGTGGGGTGTAACACTCCCTAAAGTGGCAACCTGATACCAATGAAGATGCACAGCTTATATCTACACGATGCAACAACGTGTTATCTACCATCCTGGGCCCACGCACGCACATGACCCCGTTGGACTTGCGTTGCTACCGTTAACCCGTTTTGACCTCTTACAATCAAACCTAGTAAGCGTGTCCCGTCCTGGATCTAACTCGAGCTCACAAAGATACTTAATGGGTTACTGGTTTGAAATTGGTCCCCCATGCTTGACACAAACTTTCCACCCATGCTTTGCCCCACTAGAATTTTCCAATTAACCCCCTCTTATTCATGTCTTCTTTACATGTTTCAATTTGGTTAAGTGTTTCTAATCATATTTCACATGCCACCCACTTAACCCCCGTGCCCTACCACATGTTTAACTTGGTTAAGTGTTACTTAGTTCATTAGAACCGTAACCTTGTAAGACCTCCCACAATATACTCCCGTTTGCGGTTGCTGGATTTGCCGGGCGGGTCCGGGCAGTCTTATATCACAAACGTGTCTAACCTCGTGTCATTACAACTGTTACGCATTTAATTTATGCCTTCGACCTCTCACATTAGACTACCGTTTGTGGTTTCTGGATTCGTCGGGCAGGTCCGGGCAGTCTTACACCACAAACGAGTCTAACCTCGTGTTTTAGGCGTTTATTATTACACATTATTTCACCCCAATATGAGTTAATTATCCCTATTCAAACTTCCAATAATTTACAAATTAATTATGTCCATAATTGTCACCTAAATTATGTCCATATTTTTTAGGTATAAAAATTATACCTATTAAGTCTCAATTTAATTATATGCTTTTTAAAGCCATTTTATGCCAATTCACAATTTACATAATTAGTATTTTCCCATTTGTCCCCACGCTATTCGTACGTTCAAATATGAAATATGTTAGACTCGCAAATAGTAAAACTTATATATATATTAAAAAAAGGAACATCACAGCTTGCATAATGCATAGAAATAGATCTAACATGCAAATAGGAATTCTAACATAAAATTGCATGGCCAACAATTTGCATAGACAATGTCATATAGAATCATATATTTGCATAAACTACCATGGATATAAATATAGATCTAAACAAGAAATTGTGAACTTGCATATATAAATAATGGGTCTCGCTTAACTTGCATATGTGAATATAATTTTCACCCAAAAATGTAAATATATTTTTTCACCTAAACTTGCATATGGATTTCTACAACTTGCATATGAATTTATCACATGATTTTGCATATAAACTAGCATATGTATATACTTGATTCACATATAAACTTGTGTACAATTCACATATAAACTTGCATAAGATTCATATTCAAACTAACATACAATTTAACATCCCAAACTTGCATAAAATTCACATACGAATTAGCATATGATTTTACATCCAAACTTTCATAAGATTCACATATGAATTAACATATGATTTAAAAACCCAACTTGCATAAGATTCACATATGAATTAACATATGGTTTAACGTCCCAAACTTGCATAAAATTCACATATGAATTAACATATGATTTAAAATCCCAAACTTGCATAAAACGAATCAAGTTCAATATGAAATAGATCTACAAAGTTAAGCAACATCATGCGATTCAATAGACATGTTCTCATAATCCAGTTGCAACCCATCATAATTAATTTAATAATTATATTGTGAAAGAAATAGTACTCACAAAGATAGGTTAGAGAAGATAATGATTTGGTCGTCTTTTGAGTTGGAATTCTTACTTGTTAAATCCTAAGCTTTAGGAAGGAGACTATCCTAGGAGCAGCATGGTGGCCATGAGACAAATTTTGTTTTGATTTAGGGTTTGAGTCTAGGCACTCTTTTATAGAAGTTTGAATCAACCTAAGCCGTTAGATTATCATAGGAACAATCCCAACCATACATGATTAGATAGAGTTATATAGAACAGCCACATCAGCCCTAATGACTCAGCACAGAGTCAGAAATCGTCACATTTCAGATCTGCCCGGGGGGATGGGGGAGGGGTAGGTCGACCCCCTGGTCGACCTAGCCCTTGGGCGGGAGAATTACCGCCCAGACTGCTCTCCTATTTTAATTTGAATTTCAAATTCATTATTCTGAATTGTTTTTAATTTATTTGAATTCTGAAACTTCGGAAGGTTATAACTTCTTCAAACAGAGTCCAATTCACGCAAACTCGGACTCTATCTCAAACAGAATTCCGAGATGAATGCAATGACATAACCTTATTCCCTTAATTCTCACTTTAATAATTAAGTATTCCTAAATTTGTAAATTTTTATATTCACGGAAAATTCAGGGTGTTACAATAGTTCAATATTCCCTAACCCAATGAAACTTGTTTCATCAAAATCCAAGCGTGTTTGCTAAAATAGTGCTAGTTTGAGTTTAAATTATTGATTTATTCACATTTAATTTTGCATATGCTTACAAAATAACTTGAATTGGCACTAAACTTGAAATCTAGCAATAATTAGCCATTATAGATTTAATAAAATTCGTTTCATTGAAATCTGAAGTCGTTTAAAGAATGGTCCTTTTTAAGGGTCTAAACTAAATGAATATAAATCAATTTTAAAATACTTCTATAGAATAATAATAACAAATTATTATTATCGAACATATTTGAGTAGAATTTCATGTAGCTTCAAAATAAACTATTTCAGATTGAATTTCAACTCAAATCGATATTCAAAATATTAAAAATCCTTTTATTTTATATAATAAATCGTTATGGTTTATAAATAATTCCATAGCGACTTTTTAAATTTTGATGACATAACTCACAATCTACAATATGAAACCTTGAATTTTCTCTTTTATTAGAGAGAATTATAATCCAATTGATTTGGGCGATTCTTATTTCAAAGAATTCCGACTTAAATTGGATCATGTACATCCATTTAAAGTTCAAAACGTGAAATTATGAACTACCCTACCACTGCAGCTCATTTTATAATTAAATTATAAATCCGTTCGAACTTCATTTAATAAATGAATTCCTTATAAAAATTCAATTCTAAGCTGAATTAAACCGTTTTATATTGCCAACTCATATTATATTACAAATTTAACTAATTTCGACAATTTCAGTATTAAGTTTATTAATTAAATCAATAATTCAAAATCATTGAGTTAAGGTTATTCAAATTCCAAATCAACATTTAAAACTATTTTTAAATATTTAATTAACCGGTTAAAAATTCAAGTCGTTACGCGTATATTGACCAAAAAGATTATAGAACTTCAAGTAGGATTTAAGACTGATGACTTAAAGGAATTTAGTCCTGACCGCAATGGATGATCAAGGAAAAAAGGAAGATTCTATGTCCCAAATGTTGGTGGTCTATGGCAGGAAGTATTTAGAGAGTATCATCGATCTAATTTCGTGATTCATTCTGTTGGTGTCAAAATGTATCAAGACATGAAGACGAGTTTCTTTATAAAGGAATTAAGGGAGTTTGGCTTATGGATAATGAACTGTCAACCGGTAAAAGTCAAACATAAGATGCTTAGTGGTTTGCTACAATCATTAAATAATCCTATTTGGAAATGAGATTCGATTTCCATGGATTTTTTTGATGGGTTGACAAAACCAAGGAAAGGAAATGAAAGTGTTTGGATTGTAGTAGATCGACTAAACAAGAGGCCCAATTTTATTTTTGTTAAATCTAACACGACGACACCATTGCTGGCTAAGTTATTTTTGAGGAATATAATTAAATTTCATCGGATTTCTAGTAGCATTATAAGTAATATAGGTCGACTGTTGACTAGCGAGTTCTAGAAAAGTCTATAGAATAACTTTAAGAGTTAAGCACCGAATGAATGGGTGAACTAAAAGAGTCAATCAAATAATTGAAGGTTTGTTAAGAGCTTATATTCTGGATTTTGGTGGCTCATGGGAAGATCATTTACATTTTGTTAAGTTCCCCTTTAATAATTACTTTCAGGTTTGTACAGGAATGACGCCATTTAAGGCTTTATATGGAAGGTCGTATAAATCTCTGGCTTGTTGGTTAGTGACCTTAGATAGATTATTCTAAGATCCCGAACTACTGAAAGAAGCTATAGAGGAAGATTGAGTTGATCTAAGGCTGAATGAAGGAAGCACAATTGAGGTAGAAGAGTTATGCAGACACAAGGTGTAAGAATATTGAGTTATCAATTGGAGATTGATTTTTTATTATAGTATTATTGATGAAGGGTGTAATTTATTTTGAGAAGTCGGGGAAGCTGGCACCATGATTTGCTTGACCCTTTTCCATTTTGGGAAGTATTGGGAAGTTGATGTACCAAGTAGCATTACCAAAGAATTTGTCAAGCATCCATACTTTATCTCATGTCTCTCATCTTCATAAGTATATTTAACATCCAAAAGCTATATAGATCCACGAGTATTGGAGGAGTTATTGGTGGAACCAAACTTGACATTTGTTAGACAACCAGCATGAGTTGTAGCTAGAGATGAGAAGAAGTTAAGGAATAAGACAGTCAAAATGGTGAAAGTTCAGTGGAGTGATAGTGAGAAAGACTGTACTTAGGAGATTGAAGACAAGATTATAGATACTTATCCTGATATGCTTAGTGGTATGTTCTATACTGTTTTATAAATAGTAGCGATTGCCATGTTGTTTTAGTCCTTGATGGTATTTTGAGAACAAAATTATTTTAAGAAGGGAGGATGTAACATCACTAATTTTAGAAAACAATATTCAGGAGAATTAATTAGATTATTAAAAGAACGATATAGTTGGATGATTACACGAGATTTGCAATTAAACTACATGGTAGATAATCAATCTAAATAAACACAGTGAAGGTTTATAAGAAGGAAAGGTAGAGAATACGTAGCCTCTCATATATATCAAACCTTCCACTCTTTTATCTTTCATTTTCATTTCCCAAACCCTAAAACCAAAGGGAAAGCTAATGAAATTCAAGATTAGGATTCTACAACAACGTGTCTCAACTTTCCATCCAAAACAAAGGTGAGCAATGACTCTAACCTATGTTTATTTTGGATGTAGTTCATATCCGAATTATTTGTGTGATTACATGATTGTTTTCATGTTTATTTTAAGGCCAATGAATTATTTAAATAAAACAATGTGCAGATATTTATTTATAAGCTTGATTTGCACGGAAATTGTTAGGTTTTATATGAAAACCTATAGTTTAGCATCTCCAATTGATCCAAAATTTTGATATGATGTTTATAATGTAATTTTCGAGATGGGTGTTGAATTTCATAATTTTCTATGAATTTCCTAAGTTGAGATAAAAGTTAATTATAGGATTAATTAATTGAAATAATTAATTAATTTGGACTTGAAATTCTTATAAATGAATGAAAAGGACATTCTCTCATTTTTGTGAATATTTAGGATTTCTCCAACGCTTTTCTCAATTGATATGAATTTCCCAAGTTGGATATACTTAGGGCAATTAAAACGTTAATTAGAGCAATTAAAATGTTAATTAGGGAAAGTAAAATGTTAACTAGGGCAATTAATGAATTATTAATATTTTGGAAATATGAATTCCGAAAAGATAGTCCCACTTTTATTAACCAATCACGTTTTGACAAATATAATAGTGTTGGTGAAAAGTATTGCTCTACCTAGAAATAAATCAGTTTTCTTTTAATTATCTATCAACGCCATCGACCAAGGAAAAGGACCCTTTCGACGCGATCGGTACAATTTGTTTTGAGAAAAATTCTTGATGCATGTAATACGACGAAGAAGTGTATAACAGGCTTCTAGGCTTGTCGCCTTTATCCCTTTCGACTTGATCATGATAACTTGCATTACGTTTAAAAGTTAGCCACTCCATATGAGCTCAATGACTTTGTACATGGGCTTTCATCGTTGCACCGAGTCAATGTGATTATTTTCTAAAACATATAGTATAAGGGGATGTTACCTCTATAGTTTTAAATTCTATATAAATATCGCCTCAACACATTTTCAACAGGGTTAAAGGGGTTTGTTTTCTAACCCATGTTTATAATAAGCTTTAAGGCATATTACCTCAATACTCCTTCGATATGATCAAAGAGGTTTGTTATCCTAAAACCCCTGTTTTTCAAACTTTAGAGGCTATCGCCTCCATACTCTTCCGACAATGTCAAAAGGGCTTATTTTCTAAACCTTAATTTATTATAAGTTATGAGGCATGTCTTTTTAAATATTCTTAGTGGAAGGGATATGTTTATAAAGCTTTGTTTTACAAAGATTGGAGCATATTGCCTCAATACCCTTTCGGTAGGATCATAAGGGTTCATCTTCTAAATATGCTCAGACCTTATCGCCTTTGTACCTTGTCAATATTGTTCGTGTTGATAAGGCTTATTTCTCGAAGTTTATCACTTCTAAAACTCGTGGCATCAGTGCCCATGTCAACAAACCTTATTTCAAATTATTATTTTGATTGCTTAGAGGGTAACTCCTCTTTTCCTTATAGTCATAGTTATGGTCAACAAGGTTCTTTCCAAGCTGTTTTAAAATCATTAGAGGATATCATCTTATTGGCTTATTGGTGTCGACAATGTCGAGAAAGAGGATCTTATAAATTGTTTTTAAATTTTCTTACGAATTTCGCCTTTAGAGCTTGTCTCCATCGTTCATCTCTACCAGTCAAGTTGGCTTGATTGTTTTTTGTACTATTAATAAGGCTTTACCTATCATTATAACGAATTATATTAACTTCAACACTTATGGAGAGAGTTGAATGGGGGATAGGGTCGACAGGGGTGTTGTACACTTTATTTTATATGATGCTTTCGATAGGGAACCACTCATGTCATTGGAATGTTACTTCAAACTAGTTAACAAACCTATTATTTATGTTGAAATAGAGATAACCATAATTATTTGTTGCTCGTTGTTTTGGACACATGATTTGCAAATAAATTGGAGACACCAATAGGAGGGATCAAATCATGTAGTCTTAGGAATATTCATACATATAAATTACTCTGGAGTTACCAGATAATAATTATTTAATGGGTTTGTAGCCACCCTATGAGGGAAACTATGGGTTTCTTAGTTATCATACTAGTAAAACTATGGCATGTAAAACTATTGAGTACTTAGTTATCCTATTAGTAAAACTATGGCATATGTATGGATGTTGCCTACATATGTTGATGGGTTCATAGTTATCCTATGGGTTAAACTATGGGTGAGTTTTGCTAGTTCCCATCCAATGAGGGGTACCTTAAGAACTTTTCTTTTCATATATGCCAAGAAGGCTATTGTTGGAATGGTTGGGATATATAGGTTGATTAATCCACATTATGTTTCACTCTGGAAAATTTTGTTATAATTGTTATAACCATTGCGAGTGTAGAAGTACATGAATGGTTATTTTGTTGCAAGATACGAGTGAGAGCGAACCCGTTTCACTAAGTGGCATGGTCTCATTAGATATCTCCTAGTTTTTTAATACTTGCTATAACTCACATAGACCGTTGATTGACTTGAAGTTTTTGTTTTCCCTTTAAACTCTCGTATACTCATCTGAGTAAATTGAGAGTTATGGTTTTTCAAGTTCTTCTTCTATGAATAATTTTCTAGAGACATGCAAAAGATAGTTAGGTATTTACAGAGTTTCTCCACTACGCGTTTTATTATTTTGGATGTATGTAATATCATATTTAATCCGAACGTGGGATTACGTATTGAGAATTTGTAATGATAGATTATTAATGAATGTGTCTTAAAAAATGTTCATATTATCATGTTCTCTGATGTTATGATTCATTAATTTAACTGTTTTCTATCATCGAAAGTTAGTATTATACACGACTGTATCATCTGTAGTGCTTAGCTTTGAGCCTTAGAGGATAAGGTGTTACACCTTGTGGTTTGATGAGACCATTAGAGGTTCCCAAATGGAAGTGGAAACATATGTCAATGGAATACTTCGATGGGTTTCCAAGGGCTCAATTAGGGCACAACAACATTTGGATCGTAGTCGATTGGTTGACCAAGACCACTAGATTTATACCCTTTAAGTTAAGTAGAACGAAAACCAAGTCGACCGATTTATATATAATGTAGATAGTATAGTTCCATGGTATATCAAAAAGTATTGCGAGCAGATAAGGTCTGTTGTTCCCTAGTTGGTTCTAGAATAGCTTACAAGAAGAACTAGGGAATAAGGTGCACTCAGCATAGCTTATCACCATTAAAATGACGGTCAAGCCAAGAGACTAAATAGTATCTTAGGAGGTCATCTTTATGCTTACATATTAGATTTTAGAGGCTCATGGGACAATCATTCACATATCTTTTAATTCTCATACAATAATAGTTATCAGTCTAGCATTTTATTAACATAACTTGTGGCATTATATGGGTTACCATGCAATGCTCCTTCATGTTGGAAGAAAGCACGCAAGAATCTGATACTTGATCCAGAGATGGTAAAGGATTAATTCAAATAAGAATGAGCTCATTCATCAATAAACGGAGGATGCTCAAGACAACTAGAAGGGTTATGTCGATAAGAGGCATGGAGATTTGGAGTTCTCTGTCAGTGGTACGGTGTTTGTTAAGATATCTTCTTTGAGAAATATTTTTATGTTCGGTAAACTAAGGAAGTTGACAATGTGATTTGTTAGTCCATATCTGATCTTAAAGGGCTTAAGAGCTTTGCTAATAGAGTTGACTTGCTTCAGAAGATGGTCGGAGTGCTCACTGTATTCCATGTTTTCTCAATTGCGGAAATTTGCTTATGACTCTGATATAACCATCATATGAGAACAACATGATTCCAGTGAGATCAAACTAAAATCTTCGAGACCCATAGTCCAAATTCTTGTTATCATGCATGATATAAGAGACACAAGAGGAATATGGTGAGGTTAGTGAAGTTTCAACGGAGCCAAAGTGAGGGAGGCTCCACTTCGAAGACTCAGAAGAGTATGAGGATATTGTATCCAAAGCTCTATACTTGGTAAGATTATCTCTTTTACTTTCACAGATAATGTCATTAATGTTCCTTGGTATGGTATCTTAAATGATAAAATAGTATTAGATTATTCCTTTTCCTATTGGTTTATGTGAATTCATGTCTGGATTGTATAATTGAATATGGCTGTTAGGCATGCAGATTGGCCTTGTTGACTTATTAGGGGAATTTCAAGGGAAAAATTCTTAAAGGAGAAAGAATGTAACGACTTGTAGTTTTGAGATTTTCAGTGTGTAAATAAGAAATATTATTTTCATATGAGATCTGTAACGACCCATTTTTTGCCCGATTTTCGCCGGTAATTAAACCAACTTAAATCGTTCATAAAGACGAATTGTTATGGGTACATACATACATTGAACAAAATAACAAAACCTTTATTGCAAAATTCAATATTACATCAGAGTTACGTGGAATATCAGAGTTACACATATATACACAGCGGAAGAAAACATATAAATATATTCTCAGCGGAAGAACAAAACACAGTGGAAGCTTCAACTCTAGCGTGGACTCCAACTCAAAAAGTGCTCCGAACCTTGCTCCAACAAATAAAACTGCAAAACTAATCTACTGGCTGCCCATGTGAAAATTAATGGGCACCCAGAGTTTAGGAAGGAGCGGTAAACTCCGGGTCAGTCATGGGACTGGTGTGAGAATATAAAACAGTTGCTTTTAGGACATATTTTAAAGTTGGGAAATTCACAGGACCACGCTGCTAATGCGGAATGGGCTTACTCCATGTGAATGCCTGTGCATATAAATATGCAATGACTTTTGAAAATGAAGCTATCATAAGCTCGTCCCACATCACACAATGCAAGTGCACACCAGATGGGCGAGTTTTATCTTATGATAACCAAAAATGCCTTCATACGTGAAAATCCTCTTTTAATTACTACATACAGTGCGGAAATCATTTCGCAAGTAAATATAGAATCATAGCCCCCATAACCCCAATTGGTTATATTGACATATAGGTATACAATCAAAATCCGTATGGCATATATTGGAGATTTGGGTTTCCAACTTGATGATTCCTGTTACGAAAGATCAATCAGGGATACGAAGCGAAGTGTAACATGGCTTTTTTTCCCATCTCGGACACGAACAACAAATCGCAGCGCGAATCAACGGTTTTCGACCAGACACGGCACCCCGAACATACCCAATTTCCCCAAGTTCATAAGTGGTTTCCCACTGCTGCAGCTTCATCATCAATTCATATACAAGTATACAACCTAATCGCCAGTTTCTCATCAATCCGGGGTGTGAGTTTTGTCGATGTCACATCATACACAAAGCATGCCTAGATAAGTAATGCCCCGATCATACAAGCTCATTTAATATCTTAAGTATGTCACATTGTCCATTCACAACATGACACTGATTTCCATCATTACATAACCACTTTGAGCTCGTATGTCACAAACCAAAAACATATCAATAGAAATCAGTGTTGTGCCATCAATTACAATGTCAGGCATACAGTCCATACAAGCCCATTCATGGTCTGAACGAAACAAATCCAAAAATCTCCAAATATACTCAGACCTCATACCACTTATAACCTTGAATCAGGTGTACAACCCGATTTGAGACATCAGCAATCAATCCGAATAAATTCAAGGATTCTCGGTCTTCATTTGTCAATTCCAAGTCTTGAATATGCTTCATGTGTCGTATTATTACTTGGAATGGTTTTCGGATTTAAATATGATCCCAGTCTTCCAAGCAATAAGCGTAATCTTAAAACAATAGCTACGGATTATACAGATTTCCATTTCAAATATCCTTTCCAATGGTTATTAATTCATTTAAGGTGGGGTCTTTTCAAAATCCGTTAATCCCTTAACATCTAAATTACTTTACAAAACCGGATATTCATTTACCAACATAATGTCTTTATGTTTGTTAACATTACATAATTCTTCAAATCCTCCCAATCATCTCCCAAACCATTTCCAATGAATGTAAAAGCACTTCTTAAAGCACTATAGAATAATTATAAATAGAAAATTTTCAAAATTCCTTACTTTTAACTCAAATCCTTTAAATATGATTTTGACAACTTTTCCTGAATTTCCAATAACTAAAAATTCATTTTAATCAGTTTCTTATTCATGTCAACCCAATTTAAAATGTTTAAGTTATGCCGTTTGAAAATAGAATCGATATAAATGAACTGTCGCTACACGACGTGTTCAATTCAAACCATATAAATCGTCTTCTTTCCGCATAAACTCATATTATCATAACCTAACTTTTAAAACCATATTCCAAATAATATTTTATATTTACATTCGAGTTCCAATTTTGCTTTTAAAATCATCATTTCAATTTCCAACTATTCAAATTAGACCAAAGTCTAAAATAATATTTTAAATCTTGTTCAATTGCTTATAATTATCGTAAAAAATGGTTTATGCATAAGTAATACTGAATACATACATCAATTCATTCCTCTATCAAATTTCGAAACTAATTATTTTGATAACCCAGTTTTGACTCAATCATTCCTTCAAACTCACTCCCTTGATTAAATTTCAAAACTCGCTTAACTTTGAAAATCCAAATTATACATAAAAACATTTCTGGAAATAATCCTATCTTTCACAAAAGTCTTTTTTTATACATAACTCAGATACGCAAATCACTTGAAACTTAAGTTCAACCCCAATTTCTCAAACGATATTTTTAATATTAAAATAATAAATCATTATAGAAAGGAGATTTAACTCGATTATCCGTATAATTCAATAACTACGGTGCATGATGCAACCATAAACACATCAATAGATCAACGATATGAATCGTATGAACATGCATGAATTTACAACAATTAAACATGCATTCTAACTATGCGCAAGCATTACAGTCAATAACGCTAATAGTGTTCGGTGTTTCTCTAACTTCATGGACAACCATTCAAACATTGCATACCAACATACATATCGAAATCAAATTTTCATTAACTAATTATAATTAACCTCAACTAATTATAATTATCTAATTTATACTAATTTAAATAAATAATTAGATCAGAAGTTCTCACTGAATGTGCTCCAACTCTTTCGCTGTCAGATTTTCCCTAATGCTACCGCTATGCGTACAATTTCCAGTCCAAAGCGACGGACGATATCCGGTTTAGCTCGAGCCCAAAACTTCTCTTCAAAGTGCCAAGCTTCCCCGCTTCATCATGAAAGATAAATCTCGCTGCCTCTCTATTTTTCTTCCGTCACCAACTTAGCCCTGAAATCAGCCCCAATTTAACCTTTCAAACTTTGCTTTAGCAAAATAACCACTTTCAACAAGTGTGTCCAATTTGGTGAAACAACGGCAAATACATGGATTTTACCTTTCTTCTTTTCTTTGATAAAATAATTTTTTTTTTTACATGCATCCCACTTAACTGTAATTCGCATGATATCACCTACCTGCATCGTGCATGCAAATGCAAATTTTCCCTTTTTATATATACAAGGTCATGGGTTCACTTGGCTTGGAGTTTAAATCTCTGATCGGATGAGTGTTAGATGCAGCGGCTAAGGTGTCAAGCGAGAAAGGGAACATGGGTAGCAAATGAGGCTAATGGAGTTTTGGAAAGAAAAGTCATGCGTTTAGAAGAAGGGCATGGAGTTTTAAATGATGGTCAGCAGTTTTGACATGGGAAGTTGTGGGAAGAAAAGGGAAGGGGTGAAGTGACAGCAGTGCATGCGGTGAGAAATTTCATGCAATGGAGGCTCCCTTGGTCGGACAACACTTCTTACGGTGGTGAGCGGAATGACTGTCATGGAGCTTCGGAAGGGACAGCCTTGGTGCTTGGAGAAGTGGGTGGTGCCGAGTAGGGTACGGGAAGGAAGACCGTTTGCTAAAGAGAGAAGAGGAGAGGAAAAGGGTGGAGCGACGGACTGAGGGAGGTGAAAGTATGGGCTGTCATGATGAGGTGGGGCACCTGGAACGGAGTGGTGGAGCAAGACTAACGCGAGGAGGAAAGGAACGGAAGGTGAGGAAGGTGCGAGGGTAGCTGATGTGCAAAGAGGAAGAACGAGAGCAGTGAAATATACACGCATGAATACTTTCCTAATTGGTCTTATACGTTTTTTCCTCTTCTTTTGATGGTCGTAAGTATTGGAGCCAGGCGAAACAAAAGAGAAGGGTAAAGGAGTTTTGTACTAGAAGGTGAAGCAAAAAGATGAGGCATTAAGGTTGAAGGAAGAAATACGTTAATGGCGCTAGCGGGTGAAAATGTGATGAAGAGGATGGATCTGAGCATGCAAAGGAGCTTTGAAATGAAGGGTAAGGCGATGGAATAAGGGCGACATGTGTTGGGAGAATTCTGGGAACTCTTGAACGATGTACACTCGAAGAAAAAGAAGTGCGGAGGCCAACAGAACTTTATATACACGTGTATGCCATGCTATGTCAAATTTAACAAGTGTCCAACGTTTGTGTTTTGAATCTTACCAAGCGTTGTTCGTTCTTATGAAAGGAAGTAATGCACTCTTGTTACCAATTTTATTTTATTTCTATGAATTCTTATTATTATTTACTCTTATTATTATACCAAAATCAAATTATAATCGTGTACAACAACGTATGTTGGTCACAAAACAATGATGAAACAGACCGGTTGATTAATTCGGTAAGGTGTCACAAGGGCAACAGTTACCCAAAAATCCGTTAGAAAAATATATGAGTATTTCCGAATTTAAAATTTTCAGCAAAATTTTTTTAAAAAAATTAAGACTACGCGTACGGAAATCAAACGATTACTTGAACCGGTTGTTTAATTGTAATTTATATTCGAACAGCGATCGTTTTAACAACCATATTACAAATCGTTTTGACAATTTTGATCAAGGACGAATTGTTTTGCCAAACGGATATTATTTCAGATAAATTTCTCAAAAATCACATAAACAAAATATTTATTCAACTCATATATATATACTTTTAAAACAATATTTGTATTTTAAATCTTATTAAATTCACTTGATATTCAGAAAATTGAAATCAAATCATGTACCAACATTGAATAATCTTGGATCATTACAATCTCCCCCACTTAAGACTTTTCGTCCTCGAAAAGGAGAGTTCGTAGCACTTACATAATTAAAATAAATCTTACCCATAAATTTCAATTTTCGAAATCTCAAGATGATCTCTCGGACTTAGAGTCCCATTTTCCATTTCAAAGCATTGAAATATTACATATTCCTTTCATATAGAATATCCTACTTAACTTCAGAATTTCCAAAACCAAATTTACTTCCAAAAATTCAAATATACTATAATGAAATCCATATATAATTAGCTCGAGAAGTTCATCCTCATGACAGGGCAACTGAGTATCACCCATCGCATGAAATCCAACCTTTCATCACAATCCAGTTTTAGTCATGGTTACTCGAACAAACCAAATCGTTTCTTATCCTAAAGCTGTAAATCAATTCGAAATCATCATTTACAATTACTTATTGTTTTTTAAACACTTAAAAATATCGGGATTCTAGTCATTGAAATTTTATTATTTATAAGTCATTCGTAATGTCTAAATAATTGGAAAATTCGCATAATTGAGGATAAAATTTCAACTCCAACATACAAAAATATTATGTTTCAAAATTTCGAAATCAAGGATCTTACTCAAACATTTCAAATTTCTAAGTTGAAAATTTTAAGAATTCTATTCATAAGTTTCAAATTTATTTCAAAACATCTAATTATCTATATAAGTTAATAATCATATAACCATACAATTTCCCTTTATCCAATTTGATTAATATGAATTCTCTAGTAGTCATTTACTACTTATGTCTTTTTAACTTTACTTAACTCAAATTCTACATTATTTCCAAGATATCAAGTAAATCTTCATACATTTTATGATTGAATTTCATATTTTAGTTGCCTTATTCACATACTCGAATAACCCTTTTCTTTCTACGTTCATTTGAAATCCAAAGTATATAATTTTTCTTCTTCATCACATATTGAAGCTCATTTGAGAAAATTTTCTTTACTCCACTAGTCGGAAAAATCATCCATTTCAAATAACACCATGCTTCCGCTGTGCTACTCTGATTCGGCATATTCCAAACTAGTATTGTTTCAAGCATTTGAGGTAAATTTCTGAAATCAACTAATATCAATAAATCCAAATTTCTTGCATAAGTTGGACTCTTTATTTCAAACTCTTTTAATTTCTATGCAACGTCTATTTATTGAGATTTCGTTAACATAATATTTTGATAGATCACCATTATCTATTTTGAATTTAAGGCTTGGCTTCGTTCGACAAATCAAATAACATTTGCTCAAGTCGAGCTATAAATAAAAGTTCAATACCAGAGTGAGGGTCCGAATCAAATTACTTGACCAAGTTCATAAGATGAATGATGCTTTTCAAAGCAAACGGTTCAAAAATGGAACTAGTGTAGGTCAAGATAGAAAATTGAGTGCACCTAACGATATGATTATGGACCATTCAACTAAAGTAAATATTACTTCAATATTCCCTTTGTTCCATAAACGATTGCTTGTTAAATAATTTCCAGTTGACTTACTCATACTGTCTTAATAGGAAAGAGTGATTTTCTCCCCCACTTAGATTTTTAGCTTTATTCAAATCATCTTTTTAAACAATTTCCTACTTAAGTCAAAATTACTCTTAAATTTCTTTAAGAGGTTTATTTTGCTAAATATACTTTCAAGAAAAATAATTTAACTTGCATATTATCATTTACAATTCATGTTAGGTATCGATTTAGATCTGCTGCTTAAATTAACTTATTTAACATTCATTGAGTAGTATAATACCTTCTCTGCTTACAACTTATTAGATTCCAAAATTCATATTCGAATGTTCGTTATAATTTGGTCCATTATTCTTGTTAGTCTGTGGTATGGGTAAATTATCTTTCTTACGTGCATTTTCAGCAATTCATTTTCCAATTCTTAAGTGAGATTTACCCCCAAATATATCTTTATTTATTCAAGTACTTATCGTTTACCATATTCAAGGTTTTAAGGATTCAAAGTCTTGAAGTGTTTTAAGCTAATCTAAGTTCGTTTTTTCCAAACTAAATTCCTATATTAATTCACCAAACTATTTTATTATGATTTATTCATTAACACACCTAGTTCAATGATTTTAAATATTCCTCGACGTTTAAATCGTAATTATATAGTCATCCCATCTTCAAAACTCGAAAATGAATACCGATGATGATGCAGTCATCAACAGAATCATCCTCGAGTGACTGAAGTGTGATTCTATATCTGTCTAATATATATTGGACTTCGTATATACTTGATCAGACGTATACTCAGAATCCTTACATACTCGATAGTCCAATTGTGACGTTGAATACAATATCCAAAACCATTATCTTCAATTATATTCCAAAAATATATTTCAAAATAATTATTATTACCAAAACGATTATCTAGTTTCAAAATAACTTTATATTTCCAAAATATGCTCTCTCTCAAACTAATATTCCAGAATCTCATTCTAGGGCATTTCTAACCCTATCCCTAATGAGACGTTATATCTCTGATGGTTCCTATCTTTGTTCAAAATATGTCGTACCCCATAGCTTTGTATAACCAAAGCTCTGAACCCAACTGTAACAACCCATCTTTTTGCCCGATTATCACTGGTAATTAAACCAACTTAAATTGTTTACAAAGACGATTTGTTATGGATACATACATACACTGAACAAAATAACAGAACCTTTATTGTATAACTCAATATTACATCAGAGTTACACATATATACATAGCGGAAGAAAACATATAAATATATTCTCGGCGGAAGAACCAAACACAGTGGAAGCTTCAACCCTAGCGTGGACTCCAACTTCAAAAGTGCTCTGAACCTTGCTCCAACGAATTAAAACTGCAAAACTAAACTACTGGCTGCCCGCGTGAAAATTAATGGGCACCTAGAGTTTAAGAAGGTACAATAAACTCCGGGTCAGTCGTGGGACTAGTGTGAGAACATAAAACAGTTGCTTTTAGGATATATTTTAAAGTTGGGAAATTCACAGGACCACACCGCTAATGTGGAACGGGTTTACTCCATGTGAATTCCCGTGCATATAAATACGCAATGACTTTTGAAAATGAAGCTTTCATAAGCTCGTCCCACATCACACATTGCAAGCACACACCAGAAGGGAAAGTTTTATTTTATGATAACCAAAAATGCCTTCATACATGAAAATCCTCTTTTAATTAATACATACTGTGTGGAAATCATTTCGCAAATAAATATAGAATCATAGCCCCATAAGCCCAATTGGTTATATTGACATATAGGTATACAATCAAAATCCGTATGGCTCATATTGGAGATTTGGGTTTCCAACTTGATGAATTCTTGACACGAAAGATTAATCAGGGATACGAAGCGATGTGTAACATGGCTTTTTCGCCCATCTCGGACACCAACAACAAATCGCACAGCGGATCAATGGTTTTCGACCAGACACGGCCCCCCGAACATACCCAATTTTCCCAAGTTCATAAGTGGTTTCCCACTGCTGCAGCTTCATCATCAATTCATATATAAGTATACAACCTAACCGCCAGTTTCTCATCAATCCGGGGTGTGAGGTTTCTCGATGTCACGTCATACACAAAGCATGCCTAGATAAGCAATGCCCTGATCATACAAGCTCATTTCATATCTTAAGTATATCACATTGTCCATTCACAACATGACACTGATTTCCATCATTACATAACCACTTTGAGCTCGTATGTCACAAACCAGAAACATATCAATAGAAATCAATGTCGTGCCGTCAATTACAATGTCAGGCATACAGTCCATACAAGTTCATTCTGGGTCTGAACGGAACAAATCCAAAAATCTCCAAATATACTCAGACCTCATGCCACTTATAAATTCGAATCAGATGTACATCACGATTTGAGACATCAGCATTCAATCCGGATAAATTCAAGGATTCTCGATCTTCATTTGTCAATTCCAAGTCTTGAATATGCTTCATGCATCGTATTATTACTTGGAACGGTTTTCAGATTTAAATATGATCTTGGTCTTCCCAAGCAATAAGCGTACTCTTAAAACAATAGCTACGGATTATGCCGATTTCCATTTCAAATCTTCTTTCCAATGGTTATTAATTCATTTAAGGTGGGTTGTTTTCAAAATCCATTAATCCCTTAACATCTAAATTTCTTTACAAAACCCGATATTCATTTACCAACATAATGTCTTTTTGTTTGTCAACATTTCATAATTCTTCAAACCCTCCCAATCATCTCCCAAACCATTTCCAATGAATGTAAAAGCACTTCTAAAAGCACTATAAAATAATTATAAATTGAAAATTTTTCAAAATTCCTTACTTTCAACTCAAATCCTTTAAATATGATTTTGACAAATTTTCCTGAATTTCCAATAACTAAAAATTCATTTTAATCAGTTTCTTATTCATGTCAACCCGATTTAAAATGTTTAAGTTATGCCGTTTGAAAATAGAATCGATATAAATGAACTGTCGCTACGCGACGTGTTCAATTCAAACCACATAAATTGTCTTCTTTCCATATAAACTCATATTATCATAACCTGACTTTTAAAACCGTATTCCAAATAATATTTTATATTTACATTCGAGTTTCAATTTTGCTTTTAAAATTATCATTTCAATTTCCAACTATTCCAATTAGATCGAAGTCTAAAGTAATATTTTAAATCTCATTCAATTGCTTACAATTATCATAAAAAATGGTTTATGCATAAGTAATACTGAATACATACATCAATTCATTCTCCTATCAAATTTCGAAACTAATTATTTTGATAACCCAGTTTTGACTCAAATCATTCCTTCAAACTCACTCCCTTGATTAAATTTCAAAACTCGCTTAACTTTGAAAATCCAAATTATATATAAAAACATTTCTGGAAACAATCCTATCTTTCACAAAAGTCTTTTGCTATACATAACATAGATACGAAAATCGCTTAAAACTTAAGTTCAACCCAAATTTCTCAAATGTTATTTTTAATATTAAAATAATAAATCATTATAGAAAGTAGCTTTGACTTGATTATCCGTATAATTCCATAACTACGGTGCGCGATGCAACCATAAACACATCAATAGATCAACCATACAAATCATATGAACATGCTTGAATTTACAACAATTAAACATCCATTCTAACTGTGCGCAAGCGTTACAGTCAATAACGCTTATAGTGTTCGGTGTTTCTCTAACTTCATGCACAACCATTCAAACATTGCATACCAACATACAAATCCAAATCAAATTTTCATTAACTAATTATAATTAACCTCAAATAATTATAATTATCTAATTTCTACCAATTTAAATAAATAACTAGATTAGAAGTTCTCACCGAATGCGCTCCAACTCTTTCGCTGTCAGAGTTTCCCTAATGCTACCACCATGTGTACCATTTCCAGTCCAAAGCGACGGACGATATCCGATTTAGCTCGAACCCAAAACTTCCTCTTCCAAGTGCCAAGCTTCCCTGCTTCATCATAAAAGACAAATCTCGCTACCTCTCTATTTTTCTCCCATCACCAACTTAGCTCCAAAATCAGCTCCAATTTGACCTTTCGAACTTTGCTTCAGCAAAATAACCACTTTCAACAAGTGTGCCCAATTAGGTGAAACAACGGCAAACACCAAGATTTTACCTTTCTTATTTTCTTTGATAAAATAATTTTTTTTTACATGCATCCCACTTAACTGTAATTTGCATGATATCAGCTACCTGCATCGTGCATGCGAACGCAAATTTTCCTTTTTTATATATACAAGGTCATGGGTTCACTTGGCTTGGAGTTTCAATCTCTGATCGGATGAGTGCCGGATGTGGCGGCTAAGGTGTCAAGCAAGAAAGGGAACATAGGTAGCAAATGAGGCCAGTGGAGTTTTGGAAAGAAAAGTCATGCGTTTAGAAGAGGGGTGTGGAGTTTTAGATGGTGGTCAGCAGTTTTGACAAAGGAAGTTTCGGGAAGAAGAGGGAAGGGTTGAAGTGACGGCAGTGCATGCGGTGAGAAGTTTCATGCAATGGAGGCTCCCTTGGTCAGACAACACTTCTTATGGTGATGAGCGGAATGACTGTCATGGAGCTTCGGAAGGGACAGCGGTGGTGCTTGGAGAAGTGGGTAGAGCTGAGAAGGGTACGGGAAGGAAGACCGTTTGCTGAAGAGAGAAGAGGAGAGGAAAAGGGTGGAGCGACGAACTGAGGGAGGTGAAAGTATGGGCTGTCGATGATGAGGTGGGGTGCCTAGAGTGGAGTGGAAGAGCAAGACTAACGCAGGGAGGAAAGAAAAGGAGAGGTAAGGAAGGTGCGAGGGTAGCTGATGTGCAAAGAGGAAGAACAAGAGCAGTGAAATATACACGCATGAATACTTTCCTAATTGGTCTTATACGTTTTTTTCTCTTCTTCTGATGGCCGTAAGAATTGGTGCCAGGCAAAACTAAAGAGAAGGGTAAAGGATTTTTGTACCAGAAGGTGAAGCAGAAAGATGGGGCATTAGGTGGAAGGAAGAAATACATTAATGGTTTAATAACCCGGAAATCCGAGCCAATTAAAATTTTTATTTTGGCAATTTTAGTGAATTTTGATTATTTAAAATGAATTATTTTAAATAATATCAACGAGAAATTTATTTTGAATAGAATTCGAGCGTATATATTATATAGATTGTCGTTAGAATATAAATATTTATATTAAATTATAAAAGGAAATGAAAATGGCGCGGTAGTTCGATAATTCGATTTCAAAATTCAAATGAATGTACCAGGTGTGAAATAAATCGGATTTTAACGAAACCAAAAATATTAGAATCTATTTGTGAATATCTTTCCAACGAACCCGAAAAATTAAAATTTCATAGCGGGGATTAAAAGATATGTCCAGTTGAAAATTCTGAATAGTCGTTATGGAATTCAGGCCCTTAAAAATGGGAATTTAGCAAACGACCTCGGATTTCGATGAAACCACTTTTGTTGGATCCGTGATGTCAAGTTATTGCTATGTTTCAAATTTCATAATTTTTCGAATCAATATGTGAGCATGGAAAATGAAAACGCGTTTGACCAGTTTTAGTTAATCTTAATCGACTGGAAAATGGCCATTTTTCAAACGGTCTCGGAATTTGACGAAATTAGTTTTGTTAGGACCGTATTGTTAATACAAAGCTAGAAAATATTTTTTGGGAATTTTTAGAGTTCGTATGTGACCCCGGTAAATTGAAATGTGTGTTCAAAATCAATATATAGAGTTATATGTTGATTTTGATGAAAACTGATCGTAGTGGTCAAATTGGCTCACGAAACATATCTCATTGTGTTCGGAATGGGGGCAATACGCTAGGGATAACAGTCGGCGGGTTCGATTTCAAGTTCGAATGGAAAGGGTGCTTTATGGAATTCAAAAGTTTAAAATAAATAATAAATAAAATATATAAATCCCCTCCCTCCCCTTATCTCCTTCAGTCAAAGGAGAGAGAAATTAAAAAAAAACGAAACAAACCCGACACCCGATCCTCCCTCCCAGATCTACCATCGGCCTCCGCCTCCCACCGTCGTGCGCCAGGGCGCCGACCACCCCGCCTCCTCCCTCTTCCATCTCCTGCTCCTCCGCCTCTTTTTATCTTCCTCTCTGAAACTGAATCCCCCATGTCGCGAATTCCAGTTCGCTAGCCCCACCTCCTTACAGCGTCGCGCTGCCCCTCCAAGCTCCGCCCCATCGACTGGAGGCCACCAACACCTCCACCAGACTCCGGTGGGTCCACCAACGAATGCCCCTTTCCAAAAAAAAATTTGTGAGTATTTTTTCTTGGTAAATTTAATTCTTTGATTTATACGAATGAAAATATACGGTTTTTATGAATGAGGGAATATGATGAAGACTATATTTTTATCATAGAAAAGATAGGATTTTTATTTATAAAAAGGTTTGATTTTTATTTATAAAAAGATTAGATTTTTATTAAGGAAAAGATAGGATTTTTGTTCATGAAAAGATCGCATTTTTGTACACGGAAAGGTCGGATTTTTAGAGATGAGAACGTCAGAGTTTTATACATTGAAGTGATGATTTCTAATACATAAAAGTTTTGATTTTTATCATAGATGAAAATTGGGTTTTTGATGTAGAATAAAAATTAGATTTTTAAGATGATAAAGGTCGATTTTTTTTAAATAGTCTATAATATAGAAAGGTTAAAAATATAATTTTTATAATATAGAAAGGTTAAAAATATAATTTTCATATGTGTAGTGAAGTAAAAATTCGATTTTTACATACATGAAGTAGAAATAAAAATTCGACCTTTATATAGAAAGTGACGTAATAAAAATATAATCTTTATATAAGAAGTAGCGTTGTTAAAAATATAATTTTTAACATATACTTCGTGAAACAGACAGCGTTGGAAAAACGATGAAGATTTCCTATATATGAAGAGACGTGGCGTTTGGTTTAGCAACACTTTAAACTTTCATTTCTAGTTTAAATATATATACTAGGATGCAGACGGTGTTTAGTAGCACCCGACACCCGTCGTCCACAGACCATGGACGGCTTGTATGTTTGTTTGATTTTGATGTGTAGTTGATTATGTGATGTGATGTGAAATGAAATAAAATATTTATACAGTTTAAAATATTTTATAGTTAAAAATAGAATTTTTAACATGTATATGAAATGAAATAAATAGTAATAAACAAATCGGAGATTTGTTTATATACACTGATTTGATTGATATTGATTGGGACGATAAATTTTACACATCGCCCAACTGCACAAATAAAACATGTGTTTGATTGTTTGAAACCCCACACGGGTATTTGGATGATATATGACATACACTAATCCCAATAATTAGTTGTATGTCGATCAATTGATTGACAGACTATCATAAGCGTTAAATATTTATATTTGAAGCTTATACAGTGTAGAAGGCACTCTTGATGATGGTTGATTATTTATCGTTGTTATTTTATACATGTGTTGTAGAAAATCCATATAATTAACATTATATGGTAATTGATTGGGCCTCATTCCAGTTTTTAAATAGGAATATTTGAAAAAGAAATATTTGAAATAGAATATTTGAAAATAGAAATATATGAAGCCATGTTGATTAAATTTATGCCATTTTGACGTGAACGATATTTATATCGATTTTAATCAATTTTTAATGTATATTGAAAGTGATATCGAAATTTGAAATAAATTGAAAAGAATTGAATTCAAATATAATTTGAAAAGAACTGAATTCAAATTGAAAATAATTGAATTCGAATTGAAATTGAATAGAATTGAATTCGAATTGGAATTGAATTAATTTGAAATTCAAATTGAATTGAAAACGAACTGAAATTGAATTATAAATCGATTTGAATAGAAATCAATTTGAAAGGAATTTAAAACGGACTTATAAGGAAAAATTTCACTTTGATTTGAATTTGAAATGAAGTTGTAATCGTTTTGAAAACGAATTTAAAACGATTTATAAAATATGTTTTAAAAGGAAATCGACGAAGTATATATTATATATATAATATAATGGCCTAAATAGAACGCGTCACGCTGTGATAGTTCGTGAATTTCGACCATTGACTTCGAATGGATATTGCGGGAGATCCGACCGTCGGATTCTCCTAAAACCGGAAACGTTGGGTTCGTATCGAAAAGAGCTCTCTAATGAATATTAGAAATTATAAATATAACGGTTGGATTTGGAATTATGTCCAAATCAAATTTGGAAAAGGTCGCTGAAAGTGCAGTTCGATGGCCGTTGATGGAAATCGACAGTACGGGCCTTAATAAAATTATTAAAAATATCAATAATTTGTGTAAAATCATAAGAAATGATTTGTGAAGAATTGGGATGAAAAACTCCATATTTGAAAAGATAAAAACAGATTTTTATCGAAATGAACTAGCTTTGAACTAGAATAGTAATTTATTTATTTTTATATAAATAAATTGGATTTGAAATGGTTTTGAAAATAACGAGGATTTCCAATAATTGAAATGGAATGGATTTGAATCGAAATCATCTTCGGAATTGTTCGATGTTGGATTTAGTGATTATACAGATATTGTTCTGGAAATTTGAAAGATATATATATATATATATATCGTTATTTCCAATACGATATTTGTAGGTCGTAGAATTTGATATTGAATATAAGCCGATATATTTTCTATTCAGAGCCTTGTATTTAATATCAAATGTGATTTGGGTTTTTCATGAATGGTTTCTTCATTAACACCGTTCTTAAGCCCAGTTGAGAAAAAGATTAAATCTTTTTATTTAGATTTAATGAAATGTGCCAATTAAATAATATTTAATTAGAATTGAATTGGTATTTTTTTTGGGTTTATCGTGAACAGTGTTTTAAATAACACTTGTTCTTTAACCCGATAATTAATGGAATGTGATTTTGGGTTGTCGAGAGCGGTATCTTCAATAATACTATTCTTAGACCCAAAGGAGTTAAGAAAATCAGAAACTAATTGGAGATTTGTTAAGTTGAATGATTTCTGGGGTATTGATCTGATGTTGGTTTCGGCCTTCGGGGTTAATACTTAGGGAATTGCTCACTTGCTAATTTACGGTTAGGGACTGATTGAAATGTAATGTGATTTTGGGGTTTATCGTGAACCGTGTTTTAAATGACACTGATTCTTTAACCCAGTTAAAGATTAAAACAAAATGGAGTTTTAATGAATCTTTAATTAGATTGAAAAGATCGAGAATGGAGTATCACCAGTTTTACTCCAGGCGGTAGTTAAATCTTTAATTAGATTTAAACGTGAAATGGTAATTGAATTTACCGATAACACCGTGGTGTTAGATATGAAGTATGACCAGTTTTACTTCGTGGGATAAATAGGTTGGGGTTGGGAAATACAATAAAAGATTACTTCAGTGTGGTTCGCTAATCTCGACTAGTTTGAATTGATATTCAAAAGAAGATTAAAGAATAAATTTAAAAGAATTTATCTTTGATAAAATTAATGGGAACCTTTCCCTAAGAATGTGAAATTTAAAAACTAACTGTAGATTAGCTAAGCAGAATGGTTTCCTGGATATTGATCTGATGTTGGTTTCGGCCTTCGGGGTTAATATTTGGGGAATTATTCTCTTGATTAATTTACGGTTAGTGACTGATGAATTGGAATGAGGCGTATGTTGTGTTTGTGTAACACTTGTTTATTATATACGCGAGTTATTCAGAAAGACCGGGTTTATCCCATTCTGAATAACTGATTCGGCGATTAGTCGAAGATGAAGACGGTGGTTGAAGACCGGAGGTCTTCACGTCATTTGGATAATTACTGATGATCTTGATTGGGTCGTACACCCAAGAGGAGGGAATCAGCTGGTGATCGTCCAGACGTACTTGGAGATCGATGGATATGCGGGGTACTAGGTGCCTCCGGTTTCTTTCAGACCCAGAACGAACTTGTAAATGGACTGTGTGTCTGACATTGGATTTTATTCTGTGTGATTGATTTCTATTAAATATATATCTGTTTGGCGGCAGAGAATTTATTCTCTTGCTTAACGCCCTTCTCTGAGACGTACGAGCTCAGGGGTTATATACTGATGGATATCAAACGCATAGAGTGAATTGACTGTGTGGCATGCCTAAGTGGCAAATGATCAAGGCTTCTGTTGAAAAGCAAAGTCTTGTGGTTGATGATCAAAGCACGGCCTTTGTGGCATAGCTTTGTGTAACGTTTAATTCGCGAGTTTCACACCCGGTATGAACCAGAAACGGGAGAAGGACCTCAGAGAGGGCATGCGTTTCCTTCTAGTTAGAAGTGGCATCAGTGGTTTTACACGCCCTGACGAGTTTGACTTATGTGGTTGTTGGTTTGCGAGGCGCCTCGGATATATCGGTGACTATGTGAAGCCAATGGAGTCATTCGTTGGCTCATTTGCACCCCATAGGGCGGGGAGACGTATTGTTCAGGCATAATAATCCACTCCGTGTGGACCGGCCCTGACGATCCAAGGAGCAGTTGCGGCTGTTCCTGAGACACGGGCTAGAGCGTCTCGAATCGGTAAAGGACGATCCCTAGCCTCGGTTTATACCATAAATGATAACCCAACTTCCAATATGACATTTTGCGGTTTTGATTGTATACCTATATATGGCGACATGATATATGGTACCCATGCCGTCTTGATATTTATGATTGTATATAAAATCAGAAACTAATTGGAAACGAGCTAAGATGGGTGGTTTCCTGGGTATTGGTCTGATGTTGGTTTCGGCCTTCGGGGTTAATACTTAGGGAGCCGTTCTCTTACTAATTTACGGTTGGAGTCTGATTAATAATAAAAGATGAAATTTAGCGTATCAAGCAATCTTTGGCTATTATAAGGTAAAACCCTATCCTCCGGCTTGCGTTGCATTGTGTGATGGGACCTGGGTCTTATAATAGCTTCATTGTTCTTTATTTAGCATTGCGTTGTTGTTTTATGCACTGGTATCCATGAGAGGAACCCCGTTCCGTGTTATACGGCGTGGTCCCTTGATTTACCTAACTTTAAAATAAAGATTAATAACTGTTTTAGTTCTCACACCAGTCACATGACTGACCTGGAGTTTATTGTTTTAACCTAAACTCTGGTTGCCCTTATTTTGACACGGGCAGCTAGTAGTTTTGGTTTTGCAGATTTATATTCACAGGATCCTGGTTTACAGCTGGAATGATATCCAGAAAGCTCGGTATCTGTATATCTCTTCTAGTTATGTATTGTATTATTTTCCGCTGCGATGTATCTAAATGTAATTTAAATCTCTGATATTTTCCTTTGTGTAATATTTGTTCATACTCTGTATATTCTTGTATTCTGATGGAATTGTTGTAATATACAATGAAATGTTCTTCTGTCCGTGTTTCGATGTGTTTTGTCCTCGACTCAATCCGTTCTTTCCTCAATGGGGAAGTTAGGGTCGTTTCACTTGGTATCAGTGCTTTGGTTTACAAAGCTCAGAGAACAAGACGCATTAGAACCAAACGAATGAATTCATCAGAAATTGGATTAGTAATATCCAATGGGAATGACTCGTTAGAGATGGGATCAGTGGTATCCTAGAACGAGTTTGAAGAGTAGTATTTTGAAAAATAAAATTAAAAACAAGTTTTGCTTTGAAAATTTAATTCAACAATTCGTATTTGAATATTTATTTATATTGATTTGGACTATCAGGTATATAGAGATTTTAATATACGTCTGATCCACGTGTATTAAAAGCCTCCAATATACTGGATGGATATAGAGTCACACTCTAGTTGCCCGGAGATGATTTTGATGATTGTAGCTACATCATCAGAATTAGTATTCGAGTTTCAAAAGTGGGATTTCTATATATTTCCTATTAACTGGTGTGAGAACCAAAATTAGATAAGATATATTGTTGTGATTTGGCATCAAAAATCTGATTTTTTGACTATATATCAAAGTTATGAATTTGAAAAGCTAATCAACTAATTGATTGATGGTTGTGTTGTTGATTATTGATTGATTAATTAAAATTAGTACCCTATAGCCAAATTGATCAAATAGTGAGTGTATTGAAATTTGGTCACATTTGCTTGCATATACATGTACATACATTGAACAGGTCATAGCAAAGAGGGTAGAGCAGAAGAATAAATTTATTTGCCCGACAAATAGGTACATGTCTACCATAATTTACTGTTTTGTTTGGGTGATGATGATTTTATGAGCCGACTGGCTAGCCGCTTGGCTTTTTCTTTTTCTTTTTCTTTTTGAGATCAGAGGGCCTGTATGGAAATTTCGGGATTTTCCCGGTGCTCCCGGTGCAGGGGAGGTTATGGCGAAATTTTTTGAAAATTTAGAGTGTTAGCCAAATTTTTGAAAAATTTGAAAAGTTCTTCGAAACTGAAAAGTTGAAGAACATAAGCCGTAAAGAAAATAACGGAAGTTGAGTTGATTTGTGAAACAACTTTTGGCTTCGTTCCTTTTCGGGGATGAAAAGTTTTAAGTGGGGGAGATTGTAATAACCCGGAAATCCGAGCCAATTTAAAATTTTTATTTTGGCAATTTTAGTGAATTTTGATTATTTAAATGAATTATTTTAAATAATATCGACGAGAAATTTATTTTTAATAGAATTCGAGCGTATATATTATATAGATCGTCGTTAGAATATAAATATTTATATTAAATTATAAAAGGAATTGAAAATGGCGCGGTAGTTCGATAACTCGATTTCAAAATTCAAATGAACGTACCGGGTGTGAAATAAATCGGATTTTAATGAAACCAAAAATATTAGAATCTATTTGTGAATATCTTTCCAACGAACCCGAAAAATCAAAATTTCATAGCGGGGATCAAAAGATATGTCCAGTTGAAAATTCTGAATAGTCGCTATGGAATTCAGGCCCTTAAAAATGGGAATTTAGCAAACGACCTCGGATTTCGACGAAACAACTTTTGTTGGATCTGTGATGTCAAGTTATTGCAAGGTTTCAAATTTCATAATTTTTCGAATCAATATGTGAGCGTGGCAAAGGAAAGCGCGTTTGACCAGTTTCAATTGATTTTAATCGACTGGAAAATGGCCATTTTTCAAACGGTCTCAAAATTTGACGAAATTAGTTTTGTTAGGACCGTATCGTTAATACGAAGCTAGAAAATATTTTTTGGGAATTTTTAGAGTTCGTAGGTGACCCCGGTAAATTGAAATGTGCGTTCAAAATCAATATATAGAGTTATATGTTGATTTTGACGAAAACTGACCGTAGCGGTCAAATTGGCTCACGAAACATATCCCATTGTGTTCGGAATGTTGGTAATACGCTAGGGATGACAGTCGGCGGGTTCGATTTCGAGTTCGAAGGGAAAGGGTACTTTATGGAATTAAAAAGTTTAAAATAAATAATAAATAAAATATATAAATCCCCTCCCTCCCCTTATTTCCTTTAGTCAAAGGAGAGAGAAATAAAAAAACGAAACAAACCCGACACCCGATCCTCCATCCCAGATCCACCGTCGGCCTCTCCCTCCCACCGTCGTGCGCCAGGGCGCCGACCACCCCGCCTCCTCCCTCTTCCATCTCCTGCTCCTCCGCCTCTTTTTATCTTCCTCTCTGAAACCGAATCCCCCCTGTCGCGAATTCCAGTTCACGAACCCCACCTCCTTACAGCGTCGCGCTGCCCCTCCAAGCTCCGCCCCGTCGACTGGAGGCCGCCAACACCTCCACCAGACTCCGGCGAGTCCACCAACGAATGCTCCTTTCCAAAAATAAAATAAAATTTGTGAGTATTTATTCTTGGTAAATTTAATTCTTTGATTTATACGAATGAAAATATACGGTTTTTATAAATGAGGAAATATGATGAAGACTATATTTTTATCATAGAAAAGATAGGATTTTATTTATAAAAAGGTTTGATTTTTGTTTATAAAAAGAATAGATTTTTATTAAGGAAAAGATATGATTTATAGAAATAAAAAGATAGGATTTTTGTTCATGAAAAGATCACATTTTTGTACATGGAAAGGTCGGATTTTTAGAGATGATAATGTCAGAGTTTTATACATTGAAGTGATGATTTCTAATACATAAAAGTTTTGATTTTTATCATAGATGAAAATTTGGGTTTTTAATGCAGAATAAAAATTAGATTTTCAAGATGATAAAGGTCGATTTTTTTTAAATAGTCTATAATATAGAAAGGTTAAAAATATAATTTTCATAATATAAAAAGTTTAAAAATATAATTTTTATAATATAGAAAGGTTAAAAATATAATTTTAATAATATAGAAAGGTTAAAAATATAATTTTTATAATATAGAAAGGTTAAAAATATACTTTTCATATGTGTAGTGAAGTAAAAATTCGATTTTTACATACATGAAGTAGAAATAAAAATTCGACCTTTATATAGAAAGTGACGTTATAAAAATATAATCTTTATACAAGAAGTAGCGTTGTTAAAAATATAATTTTTAACATATACTTTGTGAAACAGACTGCGTTGGAAAAACGATGAAGATTTCCTACATATGAAGAGACGTGGCGTTTGGTTTAGCAATTGGTGAGAACTTCTCACTTTAAACTTTCATTTCTAGTTAAAATATATATACTAGGATGCAGACGGTGTTTAGTAGCACCCAACACCCATCGTCCACAGACCATGGACGGCTTGTATGTTTGATTTTGATGTGTAGTTGATTATGTGATGTGAAATGAAATAAAATATTTATACAGTTAAAAATATTTTATTGTTAAAAATAGAATTTTTAACATGTATATGAAATGAAATAAATAGTAATAAAAAAATCGGAGATTTGTTTATATATACTGATTTGACTGATATTGATTGGGACGATAAATTTTACACATCGCCCAACTGCACAAATAAAACTTGTGTTTGATTGTTTGAAACCCCACACGGGTATTGGGATGATATATGACATACACTAATCCCAATAATTAGTTGTATGTCGATCGCCTGATTGACAGACTGTCATAAGCGTTAAATATTTATATTTGATGCTTATACAGTGTAGAACGCACTCTGGATGATGGTTGATTATTTATCGTTGTTATTTTATACATGTGTTGTAGAAAATCCATATAATTAACATTATATGGTAATTGATTGGGCCTCATTCCAATTTTGAAATAGAAATATTTGAAAAAGAAATATTTGAAATAAAATATTTGAAAATATAAATATATGAAGCCGTGTTGATTAAATTTACGCCATTTTGACGTGAACGATATTTATATCGATTTTAATCAATTTTCAATATTGAAAGTGATATCGAAATTTGAAATAAATCAAAGAATTGAATTCAAATACAAATTGAAAAGAATTGAATTCAAATTGAAATTGAAAAGAATTGAATTCGAATTGAAATTGAATAGAATTGAATTCGAATTCGAATTGAATTAATTTGAAATTCAAATTGAATTGAAAACGAACTGAAATTGAATTATAAATCGATTTGAATTGAAATCAATTTGAAAGGAATTTAAAACGGATTTATAAGGAAAAATTTCACTTTGATTTGAATTTGAAATGAAGTTGTAATCATTTTGAAAACGAATTTAGAACGATTTAAAAAATACGTTTTAAAAGGAAATCGACGAAGCATATATTATATATATTATATAATGGCCTGTATAGAACGCGCCGCGCTGCGGTAGTTCGTGAATTTCGACCATTGACTTCGAATGGATATTGCAGGAGATCCGACCGTCGAATTCTCCTAAAACCGGAACCGTTGGGTTCGTATCGAAAAGAGCTTTCTAATGAATATTAGAAATTAGAAATCTAACGGTTGGATTTGGAATTATGTCCAAATCAAATTTGGAAAAGGTCGCTATAAATGCAGTTCGATGGCCTGTAACACCCCACATCCGTTAGTGTCACTCACAAAGGGAATGCACTAAGTTCTGTGGAGCATTTAGGGTAAAAGATGCAGATAAATTACAAGACAGACAAAAATTACAACAGCGGAAAATAAAACTTTGCTTTATTGATAAAATAGTTTGTACAATGATTTCTTTACAATATCAGAGTATCATCTGTCTTACAAAATAAAGAAGCATAAAACAACATTTATATTCCCCATTTTAGCAAGAGCCAGCCATAGCATCTGAAAAGAGAATCCAAGCAAAACTTCGACAAATCTTCAAGCTGGGAAAGAGTGACAGTCCAACTTAACCTGAGCTATACTATTCCCTCCTTTACTACCTGGGGGGGGGGGGGAACGGAAGAAAAGAAGACGAAAGAAAAACAGAGTCAGACATAAAGCCTGAGTAAGTTCAGTAACTTCTAGCATGTGAACATGGGAAAAACAAAACGACATGAATTAACTGAATACAAGATAACACCATGACGATAGGGTCAGCAAGATTAGACAAGATAATCACAAGATATGCTAAGATAAGATAAACTGGATTTGCTCTAATACTTTCGCCGCTTCACTATTTCCTTGTTATACTGGTTTCTATATCTCTGCACCACCTAACTAGTGTCCCAACTAGTAACGATGACGTGATCCCAATCCCTGTAGTTTCCATTGCCTTCAGGCATACATTTATTATTTATTACCTAGATCTAATCTAGGGTTTTCTATCAAGTGCTTTCAAGATTCAACTAGAGTTTACGCTATCTGCTGAACGCTTCTCGGATTCAGGGTTTATGCCACCTAGTCCAACTAGGGATTATGCTACCTGTCGAACGATGCCCTCAAGTCTAGGACACACTACCTAGAGTGGTATATGTTCCTATACTTCCCCACGCATGTATCGCGAATCGTTATCGCTTGTCTAGATGCACATGTCCTGTAATGTGCGGCCCGAGTCCTGTGGTAGGGCAAATCAAGAAACACAGAACTCGGTCGGGAGCTTTCAGATAACTGCCGATGCAGATGCTAAGGTCTGTTTTTATTCCAGTGGCTATGGTCCCACTCGACCCCTCCCTCAACTAATGAAAGGCACACCTTGAAAAATGAGAACTATACGCAGGCCCCTTATGCCCCACTAACCTATGGCCATCCTCACCCATAACTAGATAGCAAGTATATGGTCCTTTGGAGTTCTCCGCCTTTCCGCTTCACGTATCTCGATTGACTGAAGATGGATGGTAGACGACGAGTTGCTATCACAGGGCTACCGGTTTCTCGCCGAATCACGCTGGTCCATCCTAGTCTTTAGGTTGCCATATTTTGCAACCAAGGCATACCCCTGGTTCTTCTAACGTAGACCTTAACCTCTGTGAGCCCAGGAGGATCATCTGCAGCCTGACAGAGGGATACCAAGAGTACCCACACGTCCCCTCGAAGCCTCGGGCTTCGTAACCCAATTCGTTGGAGCCTTCTTTTTACTCAGACGGAAATTCGCTCCTTCCCGTGTTATACTAAGAATTACTACTTAGTTTTACTAACTAAGGCTTACCACTTAGTTTCCAGAATCGTTGTTTTCTTAACTAAGGTTTACTACTTAGCTCCTTTTAACTAAGGTTTACTACTTAGTTCTTTTTCCCATCAAATTTGGATTGGTTAAGTGTCATTAGTCAATTCAAGCTAACTTAACCCTCTTCATTTATCCCGTCAAACTGGTTAAGTGTTATCAGTAATTCATGTTGACTTAACCCTACCACAAACCAAGTTATATTGGTTAAGTATTTCTTATTACTTAACCCTACCCATTCATCCTGTGTTGGTTAAGTGTTCCTTTTTAACTTAACCTTTCCTGTCTGTTTTAACTTACATGTTATTAATGGTTAAGTACTATCCCTTCATGTTTTAAACTTAATCCGATTCCTTTATCACAATCTGATGGTTAAGTGCTCAAGTTTACTTAACCCTACGGTCTAGCCCAGCTAACATATCAAATTGGCTAAGTGTATTAAATTTTACTTAACCCCAACCTCTAGTCTAGTTAACATGTTAATTTGGCTAAGTGTATTAACTTTACTTAACCCCTACGAATCTTGTCTTGTTACCATGTTAAGTTGGTTAAGTGTCCCTATTGATTTAGCCCTCCCATTCTAGCTTAACTGTGTTAAGTTGGTTAAGTGTTCCTATGGACTTAACCCTCCCGTTCTAGCTTAACTGTGTTAAGTGTCTGTATGAACCTAACCCCACCCATCGGTTTTGTTATCATGTTGAATTTGGTTAAGTGTCTTAGTTAACTTAACCCTACCATTCTTGTTCTAGCTTTAACTAAATAAATTAAAGCCGCGACCACTCACATTAGACAGATATTGTTGCGATTACTGGATGTGCCAGTTGGTTCCGGGCAGGTTTACATCGCAACTCAGTCTAACCTCGGGTTAGGCTTATTCGTGTTATCTAAGTTCAAAGGGTTTTGATTAATTTTCAAATCAGGTTTTTGAAAGTAACCATCCCGTCCATCAGATCAGTTAGGGATAGCCAGAGAGAGCAGGAAACTTGTATTTTCCAAACCCAAGCCTAGACACTATCCTCTCTGTCACCCTAGAACTTTCTGGTGTATTATTAAAAGACATGTCGTTAATAAACCTTTAATTTGTCTAAATTTACATTTTCTTATTTAGGACAAATTCTATAAATAAATCATCCCTAATTTACTTATTTCCTAATTACTCTTTTAATGTAAATTGTCAACATTTATTCTTATGGCCCATTTTCCCCTCTATATCATATTTATGCTTTTTGGTATGTAAACTATACCAAATTAAGTGTCACTAACCATGATTTTGCTAAACCTGACAAGTACTCCCAATTATGGCCAATTTCAAATTTATGCCAATATACTTATCATGCCAAATTAGCTAATCCAATTCTGAATTAACATTCTAATTACAGTTCATGTCAAACTAGACCTATTATTCTAGTTCACAATTCATGTAAATGCTAGATTTACAAGTCAATACTAGATTCAAATTACACATCCTATAATCCATGTCAAATTTATCCAATTTGCATTTCTATGAACATGCCATAATACGTGTTCCCAATTTATGCCAATTTCCAAGCTAAAAACTACGTTTTTAGTAAATTTCATATTTTGCCCAAATTGTATTCCCACCGTTCGTATAATCGTGATTCAATCTAGATTATAGATAAATCTAGATTCGTAGAAAATAGGGAATGAACCAAAGATGCTATGGAAAAGATAGACATAATAACTGGCATAAATTGATAATTTACTAATTACAGGCCTAACGAATTACACTGAAATTGATCTAAAACATCGAAGGCCTATAGGTCTGAAAATCTTATGACATAAAAAAGGGTTGAATAACGACGTAGGTTCAAGAACATGGGTAGACCTAACTTAATAGGTAAATTCCCAAGATCTAAAACCAAAGAAAACCAAGAATAGACAGAATAGAAAATCAGGTTTAGACCCAATTTCATAGTCACAAAAATTAAGCAACACTTTCCTAGTCATGAATCATAGGTGTTTAAACACAGTTGTCCTTGTTATGTCATAGGCAATAGTTTATGTTTCCTAATCAAAGGCATAGGCTTGTGTTCATAGTCAAGGAAATAATTCTCATAGTCATGAGTCACAGTCATAGGCAGTGTTCATAGTCATAGGCAATGTTCATAGTCAAAGAGGCATATGGTTTTTAGGTCCATAGTTTCATAGTCGCAGTCTTATTGGTCCTCGAATCATAACAGTTCTTAATTATGTCCAAAGATATAAGCACAAATTCGAATAGAAAGATTTGGCATATTCTTTTATTCCTTTAATTTCATGTCACGAATAGAGAAAACGTTCAAATCTAAAAAGTAACCGACTTACATTGATCGGTTTTTATAATAGAAAGATGGCGTTGCTATGATTCGTGCGACGTTGCTTGAAACCGTTTGAGTTAGCCTTTGATTCTTATCTTGAAGCTTTAATCTTGATTCGAATCTCTTCTTGACAAACTTGAGCAGTATAACCTTGTCTTGGATTTTCGTATTATTTTCTTATTTTACTTAGAATTAGAGTAGAGTATAGGCATAGAGAAGTTGTGAGGAGAAAATATGAGGCCTAGGGGTGTTTTTAAAGTGTAGAAGTCAACGAATCTGGTCAGAATGGCGTCCGGATACAGAAAAACGAACCAGGCTGCAGATCTGGAAAAAGCGCCGGAGGGGGGGTCGACCCCCAGGTCGACTACCCAGTCGACCTGGGTCTTGGGCGGGAAAATTCCCGCCCTGCCCAATCTGGGTCCGATTTTGAATTTTGAACTCGTTTCTGACCTGTTCGAATTTTAAATCGAATTCTGAAACTTCTGAAGACCATAAATCCTTCATACGGAGTCCGATTAACGCAAACTCGGACTCTATCTCATGCAGAATTCCGAGACGAACGCAATGGCGTAGCCCGTTTCCCTTGATTTTGATTTTAAAATTTAATTCTGCCTTGATTTGTGAATCCTAGTGTTACAGAATTACGGGGTGTTACATGGCCGTTGATGGAAATCGACTGTACAGACCTTGATAAAATTATTAAAAATGTCAATAATTTGTGTAAAATTATAAGAAATGATTTGTGAAGAATTGGGATGAAAAACTCCATATTTGAAAAGATAAAAATAGATTTTTATCGAAATGAACTAGCTTTGAACTAGAATAGTTATTTATTTTTAAATAAATAAATTGAATTTGAAATGGTTTTGAAAATAACCAGGATTTTCAATAATTGAATTGGAATGGATTTGAATCGAAATCATCTTTGGAATTGTTTGATGTTGGATTTTGTGATTATACGGATATTGTTCTGGAAATTTGAAAGATATATATATATATATATATATATATATCGTTATTTCCAATACGATATTTGTAGGTCGTAGAATTTGATATTGAATATAAGCCGATATATTTTCTATTCAGAGCCTTGTATTTAATACCAAATGTGATTTGGGTTTTTCGTGAATGGTGTCTTCATTAACACCGTTCTTAAGCCCAGTTGAGAAAAAGATTAAATATTTTTATTTAGATTTAATGAAATGTGCCAATTAAATAATATTTAATTAGAATTGAATTGGTATTGATTTTTGGGTTTATCATGAACAGTGTTTTAAATAACACTTGTTCTTTAACCCGATAATTAATGGAATGTGATTTTGGGTTGTCGAGAGCGGTATCTTCAATAACACTGTTCTTAGACCCAAAGGAGTTAAGAAAATCAGAAACTAACTGGAGATTAGTTAAGTTGAATGATTTCTGGGGTATTGATCTGATGTTGGTTTCGGCCTACGGGGTTAATACTTAGGGAATTGCTCACTTGCTAATTTACAGTTAGGGACTGATTGAAATGTGATGTGATTTTGGGGTTTATCGTGAACCGTGTTTTAAATGACACTGATTCTTTAACCCAGTCAAAGATTAAAACTAAATGGAGTTTTAATGAATCTTTAATTAGATTGAAAAGATCAAGAATGGAGTATCACCAGTTTTACTCCAGGCGGTAGTTAAATCTTTAATTAGATTTAAACGTGAAATGGTAATTGAATTTACCGATAACACCGTGGCGTTAGATATGAAGTATGACCAGTTTTACTTTGTGGGACAAATAGGTTGGAGTTAGGAAATACAATAAATGATTACTTCGGTGTGGTTCGCTAATCCCGACTAGTTTGAATTAATATTCAAAAGAAGATTAAAGAATAAATTTAAAAGAATTTATCTTTGATAAAATTAATGGGAACCTTTCCCTAAGAATGTGAAATTTAGAAACTAACTGTAGGTTAGCTAAGCAGAATGGTTTCATGGGTATTGATCTGATGTTGGTTTCGGCCTTCGGGGTTAATATTTGGTGAATTATTCTCTTGATTAATTTACGGTTAGTGACTGATGAATTGGAATGAGGCGTATGTTGTGTTTGTGTAACACTTGTTTATTATATACGCGAGTTATTCAGAAAGACCGAGTTTATCCCATTCTGAATAACTTATTCGGCGATTAGTCGAAGATGAAGACGGTGGTTGAAGACCGGAGGTCTTCACGTCGTTTGGATAATTACTGATGATCTTGATTGGGCCGTACACCCAAGAGGAGGGAATCAGTTGGTGATCGTCCAGATGTACTTGGAGATCGATGGATATGCGGGGTACTAGGTGCCTCCGGTTTCGTTCGGACCCAGAACAAACTTGTAAATGGACTGTGTGTCTGACATTGGATTTTATTCTGTGTGATTAATTTCTATTAAATATATATCTGTTTGGCGGCAGAGAATTTATTCTCTTTCTTAACGCCCTTCTCTGAGACGTACGAGCTCAGGGGTTATATACTGATGGATATCAAACGCATAGAGTGAATTGCCTGTGTGGCATGCCTAAGTAGCAAATGATCAAGGCTTCTATTGAAAAGCAAAGTCTTGTGGCATAGCTTTGTGTAACATTTAATTCGCGAGTTTCACACCCGGTATGAACTAAAAACGGGAGAAGGACCTCAGGGAGGGCATGCGTTTCCTTCTAGTTAGAAGTGGCGTCAGTGGTTTTACACGCCCTGACGAGTTTGACTTATGTGGTTGTTGGTTTGCGAGGCGCCTCAGATATATCGGTGACTATGTGAAGCCGATGGAGTCATTTGTTGGCTCATTTACGCCCCATAGGGCGGGGAGACATATTGTTCAGGCATAATAATCCACTCCGTGTGGACCGGCCTTGACGATCCAAGGGGCAGTTGCGGTTGTTCCTAAGACACGGGCTAGAGCGTCTCGAATCGGTAGAGGACGATCCCTAGCCTCGGTTCATACCATAAATGATAACCCAACTTCCAATACGACATTTTGCGCTTTTGATTGTATGCCTATATATGGTGACATGATATATGGTACCCATGCCGTCTAGGATTGATATTTATGATTGTATATAAACTCAAAAACTAACTGGAAACGAGCTAAGATGGGTGGTTTCCTGGGTATTGGTCTGATGTTGGTTTCGGCCTTCGGGGTTAATACTTAGGGAGTCGTTCTCTTACTAATTTACGGTTGGAGTCTGATTAATAATAAAAGATGAAATTTAGCGTATCAAGCATTCTTTGGCTATTATAAAGTAAAACCCTATCCTCCGGCTTGCGTTGCATTGTGTGATGGGACCTGGGTCTTATAATAGCTTCATTGTTCTTTATTTAGCATTGCGCTGTTGTTTTATGCACTGGTATCCTTGGGAGGAAACCCGTTCCATGTTATACGGCGTGGTCCTTGATTTAGCTAACTTTTAAATAAAGATTAATAACTGTTTTAGTTCTCACACCAGTCACATGACTGACCTGGAGTTTATTGTTTTAACCTAAACTCTGGGTGCCCTTATTTTGACACGGGAAGCTAGTAGTTTTGGTTTTGCAGATTTATATTCATAGGATCCTGGTTTACAGCTGGAATGATATCCGGAAAGCTTTGTATCCGTATATCTCTTCTAGTTGTGTATTGTATTATTTTCCGTTGCGATGTATCTAAATGCAATTTAAATCTCTGATATTTTTCGTTGTGCTATATTTGTTCATACTCTGTATATTCTTGTATTCTGATGGAATTGTTGTAATATACAATGAAATGTTCTTCTGTCTGCGTTCCGATGTGTTTTGTCCTCGACTCAATCCGTTCTTTCCTCCCTCACCAGGGACGTTCGGGTCGTTTCAAATGGAGCTTACGATTGAAAATGTGAAGAAGAGGATGGATCTGAGCATGCAAAGGAGCTTTGAAATGAAGGGTAAGGCGGTGGAAAAAGGGCGACACGTGTTGGGAGAATTCTGGGAAATCTTAAACGATGTACACTCGAAGAAAAAGAAGTGCGGAGGCCAACAGAACTTTATATACACGTATGTGCCATGCTATGTCAAATTTAACAAGTGTCCAACGTTTGTGTTTTGAATCTTACCAAGCGTTGTTCGTTCTTATGAAAGGAAGTAATGCACTCTTGTTACCAATTTTATTTTATTTCTATGAATTCTTATTATTATTTACTCTTATTATTATACCAAAATCAAATTATAATCGTGTACAACAACGTATGTTGGTCACAAAACAATGATGGTTGATTAATTCGGTAAGGTGTCACAAGGGCCACAGTTACCCAAAAATCCATTAGAAAAATATATTAGTATTTCCGAGCTTAAAAATTTCAGTAAAATTTAAAAAATTAATAATGTAAGACTGCACGTACTGAAATCGAACGATTACTCGAACCGGTTGTTTAATTACAATTTATATTCGAACAACGATCGTTTTAACAACCATATTACAAACTGTTTTGACAATTTTGATCAAGGACGAATTGTTTTGCCAAACGGATATTATTTCAAATAAATTTCTCAAAAGTTACATAAACAAAATATTTATTCAACTCATATATATATATAATTTTAAAACAATATTTGTATTTTAAATATTATTAAATTCACTTGATATTTAGAAAATTGAAATCATAACATATACCAACATTGAAAAATCTTGGATCGTTAAAAGATCATACGATTCCATATTTTAAAAAATGCCTATTAGAGGCATTTCTCATATTTAGACTTTTTTGAATTATCCAGAGATCGTTTTTCCTTGAGGAAATCTTATTCCACCCATAACCTATGACTTGACTAGAATTTGAAATAGAAACCACTTTCATTCAATCGAGATGATAGTTTCCCTTTCAGTAGTATAGTCATATATAGAAATAATGCTAAGCTTTTGAGAGCTATAACTATTTTAAATATTTTTGGATAACAAACAACCTAATTCTGCAATTGATGGCTTATAATTATGGGGCTAATTCTAAATTTCATTATTAAGGGATAATATAAATGAAATTATATATTGGGACATTTCTCTTGTATTGTATTCCTCCTTTTGCTTTTCAAAACCTCCAACCTATATTAAATTTTTTTTCTATCCAAATAATAAAACATCTTCACCAAAATTAATAATAAATTGGAGAAATCGGTAGATCAACATAAAAGATGGATTGCTACTTCTATTAGGAGGGAAGATCCATTTTATTTTATTGATTTTACCTAAAATGTGGGAGGTTATATCAAATAATACCTTCTTAGGAAAAGAATAGTGATTCCATGTCTCACTTACAAATTTCTACACCTTTTTAATTCTAAAACTCCTTTACAAAGTAATATTTATTAGAAACCTTATTCAACATAATTTTGAACCACATCACCAAATTTTAAATTAGGCAGAGATTAAATTGTTTAGTATTATGCCTACAAAATTTCTAGTTTATTCTTAAGGATCCCATGTTCTTATTTAAGATCTGGATTTTCTATAATTGGTTGATTTGGATAAATTACTGTTCTAAATTGTTGTAAATGGTTCCACACATGTAATTTCTTGCTTGGACGTTTGGAAGAACCAATGAATAACGATTTAAATTTAGGACTGAATTGGGGTTGCTGCAAAAATGTCCAAAATTTTTGGAAGTGCTCGGATTTACATAAGACATGGAAGGGACATGTTGTAAGATCTTCAGAAATTCTATGCAAAATTTTAGGTCATTTGAAGTTTATGTATAGGAGTTGCGGGCATTTTAAATATGATCAACCAAAAATTCAATGCATAGAAAAATGTGCGATCCGTAGGGGTGATAGATGATGACATCGAGATGTTACGCTTGAAATTTCAAGCTAAATTGAGTTGATATAAGGGAATTATCGTGCTTATTTTTTTAGTATAGCAATATGCGTCGGATCAGATTGGATCAAAAACGGAATGAACTTGGTTCGGATCGGCATAAGAGGTGGTGACTTCTGGTCGGACAGTGGTTTCGAGAATAGGATCTACATGGTGGCGTCAAAGATAAGATTGACTTGGAAGGCTCGAGGAATTGATCAGTGTGTACACACTGATCTACTTAGTCTCGGTCACCAAAACATATGAATTGGGTCTGTACCAATTCGAATAAGTTTTGATTTGGGGTCATGCAACCTCTAGAGGAGAAAGATATAGGTTGGCGGGAATTTTGAGCGAGTTTTCCGTAGTCCATAGAAGTTCTATTATGTTGTTTAGATTATCAATGAAATTGCAAAGTGAATACGAAAACATATTTAAATGAATATTCTAGCTCGGGAAGAACGACTCCAATAACGACCAGTTGAACTCTGGGAGGAAGAGTGATGAGATTATGGGTTAGGATTACGAGACTCCAAATCAAAATAATGGGACCATGAGACAGGATGGCGAGGATGCTTGTCAAGATGGAGGAACTATAATGAGAGGTTAAGTGGTGAAGTTTGATGACAAATGTTAGTTGTCTAGACAGCTTTCGACTAGGAGGCTTCAGACTAGAGTTAGGAAGAAGGTTCTAAAAACAAACTCCGTAGAAGGGATACAAATGAAAAGGGATCATTAGTACCTGGGTTCTGGCAGATACTTGGAGAGATAAGGTTTAAATGTTTGCCAAGTCTTCAACTTGATGTAGGTTGTCAGCCAGACCTAGTTGGTTTCCCATCCAACATTCAACCAGGTTGCAGATTATTTATCTATAAAGAGACTTATGACATTGGTTTGTGCTCATTCTCAACATGATGTAGGTTGTTGCACCGATTAGTATGTTGTCTCAACAAATAGATTTTGAAGCAGGTATAGATTCAGACATACTTTACATCCAATGTATTGGGTGAGTATATGGAGGGATGGATAATGCATGCCATGTTTTCTAAGTCATTTATCGCTCTTAGGGTCACTAGATGTAGGCAGTGTTTATGAAGATGTAGATAGCGTTGATGCAGACATTTAGACACCCAAATACTCTGACTTTAAGTACACCCATAATGTTGATTTCATAAGGTAGTGCATACTTTAACGTGCTAACTCTATGGATGCTGTGAAAGGTCAGGTATGGTTTTTCACATCGCATGTTCCAGCTATTTTAGTGCTTGATATTTATGTCGCTCACACTAGATTTTGTCTGACCTACAGTTTTATGATTTACTTCTTATTACTCTGGGTACTCTTAGATAAGTAGATTGGAGAAAGTTTAGGTGAGCAAGTGGAGTTGTTTAGATGATGAGCATATGGTTATTCTCGTATTACCAGATTTTTGTAATAGCTTGGGTTTTTGGGTACTTGTGGTAAATAGATTTTTCTAAGTTTTTTAATTTTAAACTTGAGAAGATTAAAATATGAGTTCGGGAGCCTAAACTCGTATATTGATCCAAAACGAGAAATAAATAAATTGACAAGGAAATTTGTGTGTTTCGAAATAAGTTTAAATTCATTTAGAATTATAAGAAAAATTATTCTAATTCGTGTTAGTAAAATTATATTTTTGATAGTTCAAATGAAAATATTGAAACTTAAATTATTGGTTAACAATTAATATTTAAGTGAATATATATTTTCAATATGAAGGGTTTGTTTTAACAAGATAATTAATAATTTGTGAATTTGAATTTGGAAAATGTAAGTTGTCGAAATTATATAATAAAATAAGAATTGAGTTTAAAACCATGTTTGGAAATGTTTAAGTAAATTTTAAAGTAACAATATAATGTTGAATTGTGTCAAGATGAAATAAACTATTATAGACTGATGTTAGAAGTGAATTTTAGTAATAACAATAATAATTGAAGAACTATGTGGTATTAGTAAAACAAGAAATATAAAATATTGATTGAAATTAATATTGTATGTCAAAACTATATTAATGTGATTGTACAAATCTTTTGCATTAAAATAATTTTTTTGTACTAATTTTAGAATGGAAAATGTATGTTGTTCATGAAATAACAAAACATGCAATTTGAGTTGAAAGTGTAAATTGTGATGTTAATATGTTAAAAATATAAACTGAGTCTTATTAGTTCTTTTTTTACTTGTAATGTAAATTTTAATATGCTTAAATAATGTTAAATATTACAAGGGTTTGTGAAAATGTGTTGAATATGGTTTATTTTGTGTTTTAGTGCAAAAGAGAGATATGTAAAAAAAAATGGCAAAGCTAACTGTTTTTATAATGATCCGTAACACTTATTATTATAACAAATAATATTTACAAAGGAAAACAAGAGGTTGGAAGATTGCCAACCTATTGCAGATGGTTTTTATAGTGGACTATCCACTCTAACTAAACAAGCTTACAGAGCTGGAGCTAGACAGAAAAATCTAGAACATTGTATTTTCAAACTCCGCGCAGGGAGTAATATCACACACCGAACTTCACACAGGGAGTCAAAACAAATTACATAACATACAAATTACATATAATACATTCAAAAAGCAAACATCAAACACGACCAGTAAAATTACATATAATACAGGAAAGCACAGCCTGTAAAAATTTCTCTACCTAGCATGGCTAATACCTAATAGGAGATAGCAATATAGAGAACCAGGGAAACATCACTTCCTAGCTAAGTCTACACCACACTGAGACATGGCCCCACCAGAATAAATTACTGGCAAGGACAAGCTACTCACGATGCATAAACCCGAACATATTTGTAACACGTAGAAACAAAAAGGATTTGTAAAACTTGTTGGGTTAACGGATTCTAAAATTTAAAGCCCGAAGTCTAGAATTTGTATTGTTTATAGAGAAAAATAGACAAAATATTCTTTTCTTTTCTTTTCTCGTGAAGTTCATCTTCCTTCTTTTCCCGAGATCCACTGAGAAAATTAATCACCACCTCCTAAAATTGTAGAATCTAAATACTTTAAATTTATATTAAACAGCAAAAGGAGAATATGAATCTCTCCCCTCCATAACAAAGATTAAGCTTGATCTTCTCAAATCATGGTGATAGAAAATCAAGTTACAGTGATGTTGCATGTCAGTGGTTCTTCTTTGAATCAAGTTCTAGTGTTTCAAGCCTCAACCTTGCAACAAATTCTGCCAAAATCTCTCTAAAAACCACTCTAGTTAAGTTCATACACCCATGATTTCTATCTTAAATTTATTGTAGGATTAAAATTTGGGTTTCTATGTCTAAAATCTATGTTACAGTAAAACTCCCTTGTGAAATTGGTCTATAAGAGAGTTAACAATTTGGGTTGACCACTGAGACTTCATTTCTAAAGTTAATTTAGGATCAAATTAGTAGCGGAATGAACAAATTTAAGAATGCTAGTATATAGATCCAAACATGAATTCAATAAATCGAATTAACGTGTACCTTTTGATGCTTTCAACTTAAGAACTCACGCAAAAATTAGATCTGACCGAATCAATTTAAGCGCTTAATGATGGCGCCTCTACGGAAGTCCACGAACGTCGCTTTGACAATGTCAAAAAAAAAATCGAATAAGTGGGGAGATCTGTTTGGTACTAGCCATACCCGATCCTTTTTCAATCTTAGAAATTTTCTAATCTTCGTGTGTATATATTATAGAAGGAAGAAACCATTTCTTTATAAAACACGAATATAATGTGTCCATGAAAAACTATCGGCCTATCAAGTCTTATAGAATTCAAATATCTATGTTTGACCATTTAAAATTCAAAGAATGGTTACCCCATTTTTAAACATTCTATTTGTGTGACCCTGTAGGTTATTACTACATTGGCAATAATTTTAAATCATATTTAAAATTATAAACAGTGAGCAACATCTAGTAATACATCACTATTACCCAAGTTATAATAAAATCAATGATTCGATACAGCTTTTCTGTGACCAATGTTACAACGTAATTCAATCCTTTTAACCAATATATTCAAGATTAAACCCAAGGCATGGAACGTATCATCCTCTTTATAATTTAATCCTTTTTATCTTGATCGATGAGCAAATTATATAAAAAAACTAATATTTGAGCACGACCATGCATTTCATAATCATACTCAATGAAGAGGCCCATAGATATCTCTACTTATATTGTAGGGTTAAATCTCATCTAGATCATTCATATTATTTAACCGATTGGAGATGTATCCGATAATCACCTTTGTCGTTGCTCGGTTAAAAGTAACTTTTGATGATATCCAAACACAAATATCCTCGAATAAAATATATAATGATTTCAGGTCTGAGGACCATTACATCACTGTCACTGTGAGAATTACTTATGACACTATTAATTATGCTCCATGAAGTTTTCTCATGTTGGGCCAGTCCAACACACTATTCTCTAAAACGTATTTTTGTATTGACATTAATATCACATATGTTAATGATTAATGAGATACGATCATCAGTAAATCAACATACTAGTCTCAATGTTTTATTGTTGTCCTATACACAATAAAACTTGAATAGGGACATTTAAGAATTATAATATTTATTATTGTATTGTATAATCTCAAGTTCAAGTCGCTTACTTGAGACTATATAATTCTGCATAATTATTCTGAGGACTTCTATTATGTTAATATTTATATTATGCAGTAAATATAACCTAACAGAATCTTTTATTTAAAATAAAATATAACATAGGCAATGTTATTAATCATATCAAATGGATTGCCTCTAGGGCACAAACTCTAATAATCTCCCACTTGAACTAGAGTCAATCAATCATGTATCCTATGCGAATGAAACTAATCTGACTATCAATCTGCTGTTGCGACAAAGTTTTAGTCAGTGGGTCTGCAACATACGACAATTTGTAAATATGTATATCTTCTCTGTGAATAATTTCACAGATGAAATTATATTGCTTAAATATGTGTTTATATCAATAATGACATCTAGGTTTCTAAGCCTGATCAATAGCCCATTGTTATCATAATATAAATCTATTAGATCGACAATGGATGGATCTAACTTTAATAATGGGATTTTAATCCAAACAGCTTCCTAAGCAACTTCGAAAGCGGCAATGTATTCAGTCTCCATGGTTGAAACGGTGACTGTTCCTTTCTTTAAACTAACATCATTCCCAGTAATTAATATGTAATCAACATATAATACTAGGAATATAAAGTTACTCCCACTAATTCTCTTGTACACTCAAGAATCATTAGTATTTTTTGGTTCCCGAGATTTTTCGAGTTATACTTTATTTCTGTCAATACTTTTAGAGACTAGTTCTCATTCAAAAATACCAGTTCAAGCAATAAACATTTAATTCACAAAGGAACAGTTCACATCTAAATCTGATATGTGTTCCTGACACTGAAATTCACAGTGTCCTCTCTTTCTGTCATGACCAAGCATGCGGTGGTCACTTCGGTCCCAAAAAGACAGCCGAAAAGGTTCTCCAATCGGGTTTCTACTGGCCCAACCTTTTCAAAGACGCGTACGAATTTTGCAAAACTTGTGATCGATGTCAATTCTTGGGGAAAATTTCTAAACGGAATATGATGCCCCTAAACCCCATTCTAGAGGTCGAAATTTTTGATGTGTGGGGTATAGACTTCATGGGACCCTTCCCTAATTCTTTTGGGAACATTTACATTCTCTTGGCTGTTGACTATGTTTCTAAATGGGTAGATGCTGTACCATGCAAAACAAACGATAACAAGATTGTTGTGCGCTTCTTGAAAGAAAACATCTTTTCTAGGTTTGGCACACCTCGCACAATAATCAGTGATAATGGTACACACTTATGTAATCGTTCTTTTGAAGCTCTCATGAGAAAGTATTCGATAACCCACAAGTTATCTACTCCTTGCCATCCTCAAACTTGCGGGCAAGTTGAAGTATCGAATAGGCAGATTAAACAAATTCTTGAGAAAACTGTGAATCGAAATCGTAAAGATTGGTCCCAAAAGTTAACCGACGCTCTTTGGGCTTACCGCACCGCTTTCAAAACCAACTTGGGTATGTCCCCTTATCGGTTGATTTTTGGTAAGCCATGTCACTTGCCAGTTGAACTAGAACATAGGGCGTTATGGGCAATAAAAACTTTGAATCTTGATTTAGAGCAAGCAGGTGAACATAGGAAGCTTCAACTTAATGAACTTGATGAAATTAGAAATGATGCCTATGAAAATGAACGAATTTACAAGGACAGAACAAAAGTTTTTCATGATAAATCGATTTTACGTAAAACTTTCATGCCAGGACAAAAAGTTCTCTTGTATGACTCAAAACTGCATCTATTTCCGGGTAAGCTAAAATCTAGATGGACAGGGCCTTACACTATACGGACCGTTTTTCCGTATGGTGCGGTAGAAATTGAGAATCCAACTGATGGATCATCCTTTAAGGTCAATGGTCAACGCCTTAAACCTTACTTGGAACCAATACCCAACCAAGAGGAAGAGCTCATGGTCCTCCATGAGCCACATTACATTCGGTAAGACGCACTAACCCTCTTTTGTACATATATAAATATTCTCTTATTTGTTTTTCCTTTTCACTAAGATATGTCTGATTAAGACTGTGAGGACACATTCACACTCAAGTGTGGGGGGAATTTACATTACATCAGCAATCAAATTTTATGAAGTAGGTCATTCATTGAACAAGGATTAACTTAAATTCATAAATAACACCTTGGTTCTTGTTTGATAAGTTGAATTGTTGGGTGATGAGAATGAACGTTATTTATTCATTGAGTCGTAATGTGTCTTTTTAAGATGCTAGCTTGAGACTGTGCAGACGTTAGTCGTGTTCTGGAGTAAGCGTGTCAACCTTTGTTATACATGTTAGAATGTGCAAGTAAAAATAATCAAAAAAAATAAAAAAAAAATCATGAAATAAAAGGATTTTGCACCTACATTTGTTGGATTTTCTGAGTTCGTTTTCATGCATAATATTTTCTTTTCCACTCAAAATTTTCAGAATCGTAAGTTCTAAAATCCACTTGGCCCAGTTAAGGAGAAATGACTCATTGTAGCGTTCTTCTTCGATACCCCACATTATTCAAACCCAAGTTTTAGTCGATTTACATCCATGTTTCGACAAGTTTATCTTATATTGGTATACTCAAGAACCTTTCATTTTCAAAGGTTAAAAACGTCATTTCTATACCAATATTACACTACCCACTCCGTACTTGTTTTAAGGTAGGATAACCATATACCACATCTTATTTTATATGGGTTATCTATCTTACGAAACTTTGTTTATCATTCCTTTCAGCTTTTTGTATAACATCAATCCAGACTTGTGTGTTGAATTAGAGTTATAGAAGTAGGGTGACCAGGGCACAAAACTTTCCTTTCATGAAGTGTTGGTTTAGTAGAGGAGGAATCAAATGAAATAATGTACGGTATCATTCCATTCCATCTCCATTCATTATTCATCATGCAAAAAAAAAAAGGAAAAAAAAGAAGAAAGAAAGAAAAAAAAATGAAATAAAGAGAGAGTCTCTCAGAATAAAATAGTCATTCATTCTTGACTATAAAGCATTCAGTTCCATTCCATCCAATCCATTATACCATACTTGGAAGTGAGGATTGTAGTAGAGGAGATGAAAGGAAATAAAAATGTTCATATGTGCCTTAGTATTACCTTATCTTTTGTAGCTTGAAGTTCAACTAATACACTTGCCCTCTTATCTATAACATTTTTAGGACTTACAAAATTTTCCTTCATCTATGCATAACTCACATCCAATACATTACAGTTACATAGGTGCAAAATTATTCAATAAAAAAAAATCAAAAAAAAAGGGGTCAAATAAATGATTGGGTGTACATTGTCGATGTGTAGAACTTTGGTTGACACCACGCTCTTAACCTTCAAGACAATTACAGTGTTATCAAGGAATTACGATTCAGCTTGAAAATTTTTGTTCATTTTTGCACTAATTATGGGATGGACAAATTGGGACTAAACCGTTATTATTGAAGTTAGGTGAAATCCTTGGAATGTGAAAGACCTTAAATATATTGTTTGATTAATCCGCGTACATAAGACGCTTTGGATTTTGTGGGTAGTATCCGCTGAAAACCCTCACGAGACAACACTCGTCCTACTAGGGACACCCAGAGGTTTAACGGCTTGTTGCATACGCTAAATGCAATCGTGTTTCCTACGAAAGTGTGACATATCTTAGTTTAGTTTATTCGAGGACGAATAAAAAGATAAGTGTGGGGGTATTTGATATACACGTAAATGTGTATATTTTATCCGCTTATTTATCTTATTTTCCCTTTAAAATAATTGATACTTTGTATTTATAGCTGTATTTTCAGATTGTTGACAAGAAGCATGGTTTAGAGCATTTGATGGATAAAGCATGAAGAATTTGCTTAAAAAGAGTGAAGTTAAAATTACTAAAGCTTGAAGAGTCTAAAGCTTGAAGAACGGTTGCAATTATATTTCAGTTAAGAAGATTTGGCTCAATAAAGACTCAAACTGCATTCACATTAGCTCATTTGGAAGGCCTCTTACTCATGTTGCGTTCACACTAGCTTATTTGCTAGACCACTCACTCTAAAGTTGCGTTCACACTGGCTTATGTGTTATTTGGGTTATTTCTTTAGTCCCACATTATGTAACTAGCTAGCTAGCCTTTGTCATATCAGCTATAAATACATTGTATCTTAGTCTTGTAAAGAACACACTTAGTTTTATTCTGTAATCCTTTGCTTGGAATAAAACTCTTCTTTCTCTCTACTATTTAGTTTTTATTTGCATTTTATTTATGTTCATGTCTGTTATTTTCTTTTTATTTTCTTCTCTTTTAGCTATGTCTAGCTAATCCTCTTTGATTAGGGGGTGATGACGCTAATAGATATGATTCAATATGAATCACATAGCCAAAAGATTAGAACTTCATGTATGTAGATCTAGATTTGAACTAAGGGTTAGATCTGAACCTTCATACCCTGTGTCGTTTAAGAGCTGTGCTCCTTCACAGGGTATATTCGAGTTTGGTCTAACACTTATCAGATTTAGATTGAATATTTAGGGTTTTAGAAATAAAATAGTGAATCTGTCCTGATAGCCTATGGTTGTTTAAGAGCTGAGCTCCTGCATAGGCTATACTTGTTGTTATTTACATATTTGTTTCTAGAAACCTAATTATAGTTGATTCATGTTTGTGACAGAAACATGAATTAGATCTGTAGTTATTCGATTGGCTATTGATGAATATTAATCCAATCTATGTCATTATCCCCTAATTGCTTTCACTTATTGTTAAAACTCTCTTTTATTTAATTTCTGCTATTTTCTTTGTTTTCAACAGTTCGGATCTAACCCTTAATTCAGATCCAGATCTAATTTTAGGGTTTTAGAAATTAATTAGTGAATCTGTCCTGATAGTCTATGGTTGTAGAGCTGAGCTCCTGCATAGGCTATGCTTGTTGCTATTTACATATTTGTTTCTAAAAACCTATTATCGTTGGTTCATGTTTGTGACAGAAACATGTATTAGATCTGATTAATCTGTTTGGCTATTGATGAATATTAAACTAATTTATGTCATCGCTCCCTAATTGCTTTCACTTATTGTTAAAACTCTCTTTTATTTAATTTCTGCTATTTTCTTTGTTTTCCACCAATCAAAAGTTAGGGATAACTTGATTGGATTTATTAATAAAATAATTTGGTCCCAGAGTTCGACACCCTCTACAACAATCCTTGTTGTTTAGGAAAGCCGAACGGATTTTACAGTTGTTTACAACTGCATAATTCGTTCGCAAAAAAATTCACAAAGGGTGTAGAAATAATATCCTTTTATTTGTTTTAGATATCCCACAAAATAACACTTATCCGATATGGGTCCAAGATTATCAGATGTAAACGTTCAACAAACGCCTCACATCCCAAATCTTTATAAAAGAAATACTAGGACATTTCCCAACCCATATCTTATATGGCGTCTTCTGAATCGCTTTAGTAGGATTACAATTAAGTATAAATGAAATTGTTTCACGGGCATAATCTTTTTCTTTTTTTGGAAGATCTGTATGACTAATCATTGATCGTACGATATCTAATAAGGTGTGATTTCTCCTTTCATACACACCATTCCATTGTGGTGTTCCTGAGGAGCGAGTTGTCATACAATTCCACACTCTTTTAGATAGTTGCTACATTGTTTGCTTACATATTTTCCTCTATTTGTTCGAAGAGTCTTTATATTCTTTCATTTTGGTTTTGATTTTCATTTTTCGAATTCTTTGAACTTCTCAAAGGATTCTGATTTGTGTTTCATAAGATACACATAATCGTATCTACTAAAATCATCAGTAAATGTAATGAAATAGTAAAACTTACCTCTAGCTGATGTATTCGTTGGTCCATATACATCACTATGAATAAGGCCAAATACATCACTAGCCCGTTCACTCTGTCCAGTGAAAGGTGCTTTAGCCATTTTATCTAATAAACAAGATTTGCATTCTTCATATGATTCGAAATCAAATAACTTCAAAATTTCATCGTTATGGAGTTTTGATTGTGTTCCTTGTTTATATGGCCTAAATGACAATGCCAAATGTATGTTGGATTTATATTATTAGATTTAATCCACTTAGTGTTTATGTTATAATCAAGAACATCAAAGTTAAGGATTTATAAAGATCGTTAACTAATTGTGCATTTCCATAAGAAATTTCATTTTAATAAAATGAACAACAACTATATTTTATTACAAATGAAAATTTCAAACTTTTCTAAACAAGATACAAAATAACATTTATTTTAACAAAAATTACATAGCAACAATCTTTTAATTTCTCAATTAAGCCAACGGTTAGGACAAGAGGCAATACCTATGCATAATGCGTCAACATTTGCTCCATTTCTACTTGTAAGTTCACTTCTCCTTTTCCATATTTCTACTCTTTAGCAATTTCTGCAAATTCACATGTATGTGTGATCTACATCTAGTATCTAATACCAAAGATGTAGAAGTAGATAGATTGACAGTTATAACATTTATACCTGATTTGGTTGAAGTCATACTTCTCCTTTTTTCCTTTTAGATCTTCTAATTATACAAAACAACTACGTTTTTCCTTCTGTTTGAGGACAATCCTCAAATTTCGATGTTAGTTAACAAATTTGATTTAATTCAGTTTATCCTTCTTAATGAAATAATTTAGTGATAAATTATTGGTGTAATTTACCATTTAATATCTACATGAGATAATGAACAAAGATGATAAATGATATTGCTACATTTATGTTCATTGCAAATTTTACAATCAAAATTATACAAAACATTGCATATTTATATAAAATATAAATTAAGTTAAATATGCTCCCACTCAAATCAACATACCTCTATATACATATATATTATTTAAAAAAAAATATACATATATATCAAAGTGATCTAAGATCCATATCTAATCAGCTTTGAGTTAGCTTTAGCTAATCCCCAAAACACAATCTTTTGGGTAGACATCTTATGTCAATTATATCATATATAATTCATGGATAACATGATGATTTTTTTGTTCATTTAAATATTGAATATTTTCATGCATTTTGTCTCTAAGCCTATAATCTTATTGTGGCAGCCTAGTTAAGTCAGACCCTGTTATACAGTTTGAGTATCACTTTTACTCCATCGCATACAACCAAAATAAATAGTGTACTAGTGCTTTTGCATTGCCTACATCTTGATTATGGCTTAATGAGTGTATTTATTGGAAAACGTTAAAACTTGAAATGGAAACTCAATATTTATATATATATAAATATATATGCCTACAATAGGCTTTTGAACATTTCAAATATGGTCATTCTTTTCTTTGTACAAATTTTCGTAAATGTCGGACAAGTCATTGAAACTTTTATAAAAACCTAGACAGGGCACGAAAATATAATACGAACTGTTGTAAATTTAAAATAGGCTACGAAAATATAATACAAACCTTTTATAAACGTTATATAGCCCAACTGGAGAGGTACAATAGAAAAATATTTGCAAAATTAAGCAAAAGGAAACGAGCCTAGATTGCAGTAATATATATAAATCTAGGCCGATGGAAAAGAAATTTTGAGGCCCAATTATGTACCCAAATTAAAATATGGAACAATTGCACATTTACAAGCAAATTCTCAAACATATAGACGACATTTACATGGAAACACTGCCTGCTAATATATATATATATATATATAATTATTTTTGATAATTGGTACGCCTTTTATTAAAATACAAAATAAAACCTCCTCTACATGCTTCGTTAAAACCTTGCAACCCCCCAAACATAAATGGGTACCTTACAAGGAAAAAGAGTACACATAGATTTGGAAAAACAATATATATGGTCTTATGAATTACAATGTTTTTAAAAATAACATTAAAAAATCCAACATATGAGTCCATGGCCCATTCTTCTACATAACAATTCAAATTAAACATGGCAGTCATCCAGCCTATCAATACTATACCCAGCGCTCCAATATTTCTTCTTTATGACGTCCTCTCCTGGTTTTAGATCCATTATTTTGAACGAGAAGTAGAATCTCCTTCTCAATTTGATGCAGCTTTGTAGTAGCTTGTAGCCTTCTATCTTTAAAAAGTCGGCTATTTCTTTCAAGCCAAATGTGATAGATGGTTGTGGTCAATGCAGCAGAAGCCAGATCTTTGATGTAACGACCCGGGGGATTCGACTCCCGAATTCCAACAATAATACATAAACCGTATTAGTTGCCAGAACTCAAGTACCGAAAACACCAGATAGTTAATGAAAGAATATAGAGGGTGATATAAGAAAGAAAGAAAATTTAGAATAGAAGAATAAGAAGAACACAACAACATCAAAGTCTCACATTCCAGTGGAATAAAATATAATATAAAAATAAAACTTCATTGGGAGCTTTATAATAAAAACTTACAATCATTGGAGTACATCAACACATCTGAACTGTTATAATAAACTATTATCACATAAAACACACAGCGGAATGAATAGACTAATTTGTATCATACGTCTGGACTTCTCCAGCTTATCTTCGGACTTCACAACATCCGATAAACTGAACCTGTAAGACCCGGTCTAACCCGAGCATTTAACAAATGTCGGATCAGTCTGGTGAACCAGAGTGAGATAACTCACTAAGTTTAAAAACATCACCCATTTGATTTTAAAGTCAAATCATTTCTTTTTGGAAATCATAGCTTATTTTGATATTATAATAGTGTCTAAATACAAATAAATATCAATCTTGTAGAACGCTTGCATCTCACGCTCCATATATATAATATATAATCAAAAATCTTGGGCTCTTGTTGGAGATTGGATTTCCAACTGGCAATGTAACACCCCATAATTTTGACAATGCTAAAGAGGGTAAATTAAAGAATAGTTGATTTAATACTCGGAATTAGGGGAAAAGAATTGATCATTGCGTCCGTATCGAAATTCTGGTCAGGATAGGCATTTGGTTTGCGTAAAATGGACACCATATGAAGAAGTTATGAGGGTTTGAAGTTTGTATACGCATAGAATATATATATATATATATATATATATATATATATCAGACCAAACTTATCCAGAAACAGTTCAAAAAACAAAAATTGGAGAGCGCCAAAATTCCAGCTCTATGGGGTCGACCCCCTGGGGGTGTCGACACCAGGGTCGACCCCCCAAGGGGTAGGTTAAAACCTCTAGGACTGAGGTGGCAGTTGGTTTTCTGGGGCTAAAAGCTATATATACATGCTCATTTCTCTTGTTTTCATCACTGGAAATCAATGGAGGCCAAATGCTGTCAGTGCCTGGACTAATTCAGATCCCTTTTCTTCTTCTGCAATTAGAGATTTGAGATTCCAAGTGTAGATCTATTTCTATGGATGAATTATGCCAGATCTGTTGTAAATTATGAATCTATGACATTCTGAATTGGTTATGACTTGAATCTCAATCCTTATCATGTCGAATCTATTGTAACTTGTGACTATATTACATTTGGACATAACAACTTGTGACTATATGACATTTGGACATAACTATGATGTAGATCTGAAACCTTTATTATGTTAGATCTAATTTTGATTTTTAGAACTAGCCTATTATTTGAATCACCTTGTGCTTATCATATTGGACCTGAACTATTGGATATCTAAATTGTTATTTAGATTTTATATGATATCCTTAATATGATAGGGCGATTTTAATTATCACAAGTTTACTAGATCTATTCTCATATGTCCACCTTATCACTATGCCAGTTTATGCGTATGCCTGTTATGTTAGAATAATCACTTTTTGTCATCTTCCCATCACCATTCCCTTTTATTGTTTATAGCCTGGCTAATTTCTAGTCTAGGCTACTACTAATTATATGTGAATGTGCTTTTAAGGAACGGGAAGGGAGAACATTAGAATTGGCATAACTTGAATAATGTTTATATACATAAATTTGGACCTGTAATTCATTGTGAACATAATTGGGGAAAAAGGGGCATGAATACTATAACTTATAACGACATAGGTGAAAACTGGATAATAGTGGCATGCCTAGAATCACAGTAATAAAAAAATGTAAATGAACTTATGACACGAGGTTAGATTGCACTTGCGGTGGAAGTCTTCCCGGAACCGACCGACCTATCCAGCGACCGCAAGTGTTGAATCTAATGTGAGAGGTCTAAGTGCACAAATACGAGACATGCTAAGACACGATGTTAAGCCCAATTTGTGGAATAAGTCTGCCCGGACCCGCCCGGCATGTCCAACATCAACAAATGGCAGGCTTAATGTGAGAGGTCTAGCACACCTTAACCATAAATGAAAATATGGTAATGAATTGGTATACTTAACCTAGTTGAATCTGTAGGGATTGTATGAATATGAACATGAAAAGGGGTTAAGTGAACTTGTTTGGATAGTGGACGGGTTAAGTGAATCTGAAGGGGTCAGTAATATGTAAATATAAGCCAACAAACTTAACCTGAAGGGGTTATGTAATTAAAGATACCAATAGGCGTACATAACCTGAGGAAATCCTAGTGGGGATACAAGACAAGGGGGAGAGCATGTATCATTTTGTGTGGGGACCCATTTCAGTAAGTAACCTATATAATGGTTTCAAATGGGTATTCCGTCCTAGGTTGGAGTGGGGCACGCTTACTGGCCTAATTGTAAGAGAGACAAATGAGGGGAGCGGTGTCATGACGACGCGTTCCAACGGGGTCATATGTGTGCATAGGTCCGCCTGCCTGAGAAAATAAGATGTTATGACATCAGTAGATATGTTTTTGCATTCAACATGAATAGTTGCCACTTTAGGTAAGTGATACCCCCTACCGTGGGGCCGATACAGGGTATCTACAGAATAGGGAGCTGATCGATTAGGGTAGTAGTTAGGGTACACCTAGATTTCGGTAAGTTTAGGAGTCTGTTATAGGGGCTGTCGGTGGATTGTATGGGGTTAAAACCTCTCAATAGAAGTACTCCTAAGTCTACTAATTTATGCATGTTAAGGGATCATCCCATATCTGGTTATACTAGTATTAGTGCAGCATAATCATGGGTGAAGCGTATATACTCTATCATGTTATCTCATCATACTTATCCTTTATGATGTTATCTTCCTCATCCACTTTATATGTCCTTCATAATACTTTGATTTATTTACTTGCTAAAAGTAGCTGGACTCGCCAGACTTTTTGTCTGACCCTTTTTGTTTCCTCTTCTTTCTTCCGTTCCCCCCAGGTTCTCAGTGAGGGAATTCTCAAGCTCAGTCAGGACTCAGTTACCATCTTGCTTAGAGTAGCTTCTGAAGTATTGCTCAGTTTCTATCTTTGCTACTATGGCTTTATCTCTTTTGGGAAATTGTCTTTTTTATGTATTTTCTATACTCTGATGGTACAAGATAGAAATTCTATGTTATTGTAATGGGTTTTATGCAGTTTCAGACTTATGGTATTTTGTACCACGATGTTATGACTTATGTTTAAAATAAAAATTTAAATTCCATTGTTGCTTTTATATCCATCTTGTAATATTTCCTTTTTTGTTTACCTATAACGCTTCACGAAACTTAATGCATTCCCTTAGTGAGTGGCATTAACGGATGTGGGGTGTCACACTTGGTATCAGAGCTAAAGGTTACCAGACTAGATAAAAGTTTTTGAAAATTATTTTCAAAAAGGTTTTAAAAGAAAGTATTTTCGAAAAGAAAAATATGTTTTGAAAAACATATTCCCCAAAGACATATGTAATATTCTTCGATCCTTTGTCTAAATCTCTTTCCTCTTCTTTTTCAGCATGTCTGGGGAACCTAATATCCTAGAAGGCATTATGATACTAGGTTGGTTCCGTAGGTATCTAGAGGCCACGATGACTGCCGGTTGTAACGACACGGATTTCGCCCGGACCTAATCGATCGTTAAACCGACCAAGACCGTTCGAATCCCGCATACGCTAACTTTGGGTATACAACACATGTATATCATAGCATTGAAAAATAATCAATCATCAACCAAAGTGCACTACACTGTATAAGCATCAAATATAGATATTCAACGCTTATAACAGCCTGTCAATCGATCGATCGACATATTTAATCAATCAGGATGAGTGAACTTCAAATTTCATCCCAACACCCGTGTGGGGTTTCAAACAATCAAACACCTATTTTATTTGTGTTGTTGGGCGATGTGTAAAATTTATCGTCCCAATCAATGTCATTCAAATAGGTGTACATAAACAAACCGTCCGGTTTATAAATGAATATTTTATTTTATTCACTTCACGTTAAAAATTATATTTTTAACGATAAAACATTTTATTTCAACCTATGAATTTCTATTCAATTCATTCTTTAAATAAAATGATTTTTTTTCTTTTTTCAATTTATGTTGACTTTTACATACGAACACCGAACCGGGTCCAACGACTGTCATCCCTAACGTAATACCCCCATTCCGAACACAATGGGATATGTATCGCAAGCTGATTCGGCTGCTACAATCAGTTTTCATTACATTTACATTTAAATCACTATATTGAATTTTAAACGTACATTTCAGATTACCGGGGTCACATACTAACTAGAAAAATTCCAGAAAAATATTTTCTAGCTTCGTATTAACGATACGGTCCTAACAAAACTAATTTCGTCGAATTCTGAGACCGTTAGAAAAATGGCCAATTTCCAGTCGATTAAAATCAACTGAAACTGGTCAAACGCGTTTTCCTTTGCCACGCTCACATATTGATTCGAAAAATTACGAAACTTGGAATCTAGCAATAACTTAACATCACGGACCCAACAAAACTGGTTTCGTCGAAATCCGAGGTCGTTTGCAAAATTGCTATTTTTAAGGGCCTTATATATATATAAAAATATATATAAATTCCACAGCGACTATTTCTAATTTTAAACTGGACATATCTTATCATTTCTAAGATGAAATCCCAGTTTGTTAACTTCGTTACAAAGATATAGTTATACAGATTCAAATATTTCTTGTTTCGTTCAATTCTGACTTATATTGAATTCTGTATATTCATTTGAAATTAGAAATCGAATTTTCGAACTACCGCGCCATTTTCAATTCCCTTTATAATTATATATAATTATTATATTCTAACGACGACGTATATAATATATACGTCGAATTCTATTCAAAATAAATTTATCGTCAATATTATTTAAAATAATTCATTTTAGATAATCAAAATTAGCTAAAATTGCCAAAATAAAAATTTTAAACTGGCCCAGATTTTCCGGGTTATTACAATCACCCCCACTTAAAACTTTTCGTCCCCAAAAAGGAACAAAGTCGAAAGTGGTTTGATTAATCAACTCTACGCTCGATCTGGCTTGCATTCTCCAACTTTTTAGTTTCTGAGAATTTTCAAAATTTCAAAAATTTGGCTAACACCCTAAATTTTTGAAAAATTTCGCCATAACCTCCCCTGCACCGGGAGCATCGGGGAATTTCAAATAGCTTCCCCGGTCCTTCAGATCTCAAAAAGAAAAAGAAAAAGCCAAGCGGCTAGCCAATAGGCTCACAAAATCATCATCACCCAAACAAAACAGGAAATTATGTAGTAAACATGTACCTATTTGTCGGGCAAACAAATTTTATTCTCTGGCTCTAGCCTCCTTGCCATGACCTGTTCAATGTAAGTGCAAGTATATGCATGCATTTGCAACCAAATTTCAATACAGTTTACTATTTGGTTCAATTGGCTAAATGGTTAAAAATTATCAAACAAGTAAACCAACAACACAAACATCAATCAATTAATTGATTATATTTTCAAATATATAATTTTATATATTTAAAAAATTTATATTTTCTAAAATCAGATTATATATATATAATCACAGATACGTTATTTATAAACAAATAACTCTCGACTCATTCTAGGGCATTTCTAACCCCATCTCTAACGAGTCACTCATCCTAGAATGCTACTGATTCTATCTCTAATGAGGATTCTTTTATAGGACATTACTAATCCTACCTCTGATGAGTCTTTTATTCTGTTCTAACGAGTTGTACCCCAAAGATTTGAGTTTAACCAAAGCTCTGATACCACGTTGTAACGACACGGATTTCGGTCGGACCTAATCGATCGTTAAACCGACCAAGACCGTTCGAATCCCGCATACGCTAACTTTGGGTATACAACACATCAGAACAAATAACAGAAGACTTCAATAAACATCATAATAATGTTACATCAGGGTACAGAATATCAGAGTATATCGAAATATAATACACAGCGGAAGACTAATTTTACATAAATGTAATACAATGCACAGCGGAAATATAAACTACACAGCGGAAGACTGTAAATGCCTGGACACAGCTTAAAGCTTCAATCCAGAATCCTGCTCAAAACATCTGCAAAATAAAACTACTCGACTGCCCGTGTGGAAAATAGGGGCACCCGAGTTCGCAAGGGAAAAGCAAACTACGAGTCAGTCATGGGACTGGTGTGAGAACTCAAAAACAGTTGTTAACTTTGTTCAAAAATAAGGCAAATCACGGGACCACGCCACTTTCGCGGAACGGGTTTACCCCCATGAAAGCCAGTGTATAAACAACAATCAATATAGATATATGGATCTACTATGCATCAATCAACATGCAATATCCCAATCTACCCATTTAGATTAATCACCACACTTAGATTTTCCAAATCCAATTCAATTTACAGAAATTATTCCTTTGGATTTTATTCCCGATTTCTTATTTCAAATCATTTGAAATACATATCTAACTTTCTATATCAAAGTAGATTTCACTTCGGGATTTCAAATCAAATCATTTGGAAATGTGAATTCCAAAAACATAACAATGCATACAAACAAGTATGCAACCAAATATCGTGCTCCCCATCGATAAGGCAAAGGGTACGCACCTCGCAACTCGATATATATATGTGCACCTACCCCACGTAGGAGTAGGCTACACCGACGATGCACCTCCCACTCATGGAGAGCATACACCGCCCTCTCACCCATACTTTTAGTCTCAGGGTTACCCGACTCTTTAGCCACATACTAAATCATTTCATATCCCGAAGTAGGGAAAATCATTTCACAACGTAATAATCACAAGTACTTTCAAAATATAGTACTTCACATCAGTAATTCACGCATATGATCAGTCACTATTAATCACATAACCTTTGAGCTCGTACGTCTCAAAGAAGGGTGTTAAGCAAGAGAATAAATTCTCCGCCACCAAACAGATACATCATCAATAGCAACTAATCGAATATACGATGAACCACAATGTAACATATAATACATTTCTAAATCATTTTAGAAATCATCGGGTTTTTGGGCCTCGAAATCCTTTCTGCTTTATAAAACATTTTTTATAAAACATTCCCTGTCCAAAATCGGGAATACATTTCTTTTCACTTAAGGAAAATATCATTTCACAATCATTCGTTAAATTTGAAATGAACACAACATCGCTAAACACCTTATCGTCAAATCGTGAAGTGTTTCACAAGGCGTTAGCACACAGATATTTTCAACCCAACCCAATGCTAAATGCAAAAGCATATTTTGCTCATAAACTGGTCGAGCACAATCCAAACCATCAATCAATCAAATTTGACATTAAATATAAGGTTTTGAATAAAGATAGTATCGACTTATATTCAACATCAAATCCTGAAACCAACAGATATCATATCGGGAATAACGATATCGATATCTTCCAAATTCCCATCACAATATCTGTAATCACGGAATCCAATATCGAAAATATCCATTGATAATTTCAATTCAAATCTAATCCAATTTATTTATTTTTAACCATTGGATTATTTTTCTAGTTAATAACTAGTTCATTTCGATAAAAATCTATTTTTATCTTTTCAAATATGGAGTTTTTCATCCCAATTCTTCCCAAATCATTTCTTATGATTTTACACAAATTATTACTATTTTTAATAATTTTATCAAGGCCTGTACGGTCGATTTCCATCAATGGCCATCGAACTGCACTTACAGCGACCTTTTTCAAATTTGATTTGGACGTAATTCCAAACCCAACCGTTAGATTTCAAATTTCTAATTTTCCTTAGAAAGCTCTTTTCGATACAAACCCAACGGTTCTGATTTCAGGAGAATCCGACGGTCGGATCTCCCGTAATGTCCGTTCGAAGTCAATGGTCGAAATTCGCGAACTGCCGCAGTGCGGCGCGTTCTATTCAGGCCATTTATTATATATATAATATATATAATATATATTTCGTCGATTTCTATTTAAAACGAAGTTTATAAATAGTTTTGAATTCGTTTCAAAAACAATTTCAACTTCCATTTCAATTCAAATCAAAATTGAATTCTTCCTTATAAATTCGTTTTAAAATCCATTTCTATTCAATTCAAATTTCAATTCAATTTGAATTCGTTTTCAATTCAATTCATTTCGAATTCGTTTTCTATTCAATTCAATTCGAATTCGTTTTCTATTCAATTCAATTCGAATTCGTTTTCTATTCAATTCAATTCGAATTCGTTTTCTATTCAATTCAATTCGAATTCGTTTTCTATTCAATTCAATTCGAATTCGTTTTCTATTCAATTCAATTCGAATTCGTTTTCTATTCAATTCAATTCGAATTCGTTTTCTATTCAATTCAATTCGAATTCGTTTTCTATTCTATTCAATTCGAATTCCTGTTCTATTCTATTCATTTTGAATTCCTTTTCTATTCAATTCAATTCGAATTCGTTTCCTATTCAATTCAATTCGAATTCATTTTCTATTCTATTCAATTCGAATTCCTGTTCTATTCTATTCATTTCGAATTCGTTTTCTATTCAATTCAATTCGAATTCGTTTTCTATTTAGTTCAATTCGAATATTTCATATACATCGTTTTCATTTCATATATATATATATATATCGTTTTCAATTCGAATATTTCATATACATCGTTTTCAATTCATATATATATATATATATATATTCACTTTTCACTATATACGATATTTTCATTTTCAATACATACGATATATTCATTTTCAATATATTCGATACTTTCACTTTCAATATATATATTTCATACACTTCTAATATATATAATATTTTCACTTTCAATATATTCGATATTTTAACTTTCGATATATTCGATATTTTCACTTTCGATATATTCGATATTTTCACTTTCAATATATTCGATATTTTCACTTCGCTATATATATATAAATTTCACTTTTCATATATTCGATATTTTCACTTTGCTATATATATATAAATTTCACTTTTCATATATATGTTATTTCACTTCGCTATCAATCAATTTTCACAACAATTTCAACCAATAAATATCGTCCATGGTTTGTGGACGAGGGGCGTATATATATATATATATATATATATATATATAGATATTTATATATAGCAATTCACTTCCACTTTCAACACATATAAAATTATAAAAAGAAATTGAAGAGTGAGAAATCCTCACCAATAGCTATCCAATAACACGATTCTTCCTCAATAGAAATCTTCGCCTATTTGTTGCTTTCACCCGTATTCTCTACATAAGTAAAAATCGAATTTTTACTATGTTATTCAATATATAAAAATCTGATTTTTCTTTCGACTTTCAATATATAAAAATCTGATTTTTATCTCGACTTTCAATATATAAAAATATGATTTTTATCTCGACTTTCAATAAATAAAAATATGATTTTTATCTCGACTTTCAATATATAAAAATATGATTTTTATCTCGACTTTCAATATATAAAAATATGATTTTTTTACTTTTCTACAAATCCGATCTTTTTAAAGTTTAAACCCTTTGCTTTTAACTTAAAATTAAAATCAGTTTTAATCCTAAAATCAGTTTTCAGTTTTAACCTAAAATCAGTTTTCAGTTTTAACCTAAAATAAAATTCAGTTTTATACTTTTAACCATTTTCAGTTTTTATTACTTTTAAAAATATCAGTTTTAAAATGTTTTGAAAAAACCAGTCTTAAGAATTAAAATAAAAATAAAATAAAGAAGAAAAAAAACTTACTGCATCACGAAGAAAACAAAAGGGCGTCGATGTCGGCGGCAGGAGGAGGCGGAGGGTTGGGGCGGCCTTCAGTTCGTCGGCGGTCATCACTGTGGGGGGGGGGGGGGGGAAAGCTCTGGCGTTTGCGTCTTCGATTCGAAGGGAGGAAGGAGATGAGCGAGAGGGGAGAGGAAGGCGCGAGGTCAGGAGATGGTCGGAGGGGGTGCGCCTCCGGCATGGGTTGGTGGCGAGCGGCTTCGAGTCCCAGGCGGCGGCGCGATTAGGTTTACATTTTCCCCTTTTTTTTTCTTTTCTGTTTAAACGATTTTGAACGGGGGGGGGGCCTGGGTTAAAAAGGGGGAGATTTAAATTTTTTATTAATTTAATTATTTAATTATTTTATTTTAATTCAAAAAGTCAACTTTTTCAAACGACCTCTAAACGAGGTCCACCGCCTGTCGTCCATAGCGTTTCACCCCCATTCCGAACACAATGGGATATGTATCGTAAGCTGGTTTGATCGTTACAATCAGTTTTCATTACATTTACATTTAAATCACTATATTGAATTTTAAACGTACATTTCAAATTACCGGGGTCACATACTAACTAGAAAAATTCCAGAAAAATATTTTCTAGCTTCGTATTGACGATACGGTCCTAACAAAACTAATTTCGTCGAATTCTGAGACCGTTAGAAAAATGGCCAATTTCCAGTCGATTAAAATCAACTGAAACTGGTCAAACGCGTTTTCCTTTGCCACGCTCACATATTGATTCAAAAAATTACGAAATTTGGAATCTAGCAATAACTTAACATCACGGACCCAACAAAACTGGTTTCGTCGAAATCCGAGGTCGTTTGCAAAATTGCTATTTTTAAGGGCCTTATATATATAAAAATATATATAAATTCCACAGCGACTATTTCTAATTTTAAACTGGACATATCTTATCATTTCTAAGATGAAATCCCAGTTTGTTAACTTCGTTACAAAGATATAGTTATACAGATTCAAATATTTCTTGTTTCGTTCAATTCTGACTTATATTGAATTCTGTATATTCATTTGAAATTAGAAATCGAATTTTCGAACTACCGCGCCATTTTCAATTCCCTTTATAATTATATATAATTATTATATTCTAACGACGACGTATATAATATATACGTCGAATTCTATTCAAAATAAATTTATCGTCAATATTATTTAAAATAATTCATTTTAAATAATCAAAATTAGCTAAAATTGCCAAAATAAAAATTTTAAACTGGCCCAGATTTTCCGGGTTATTACACCGGTGGTCAAGATGACATTCCTCCCCTGGCTACACCCATCGTTCCTTCTCCTCCTTCTCCTTTAGCATATAATTTCGCCAAGATCTGCAAGGATTTCTGGGCCATGGGAGGGAAGTCGTTCCGTGGAACCGGAAAATTCGTAGAGGCAAGGAATAGGCTCAAGGAGACTGAGGACGTGTTTGTAATCTTTGAAGTAGAGGACAAAGGAAGATTAAGTTAGCTGCCTAGCTAATGAAAGATGAAGCTTCATTCTTGTGGGAAGTTACCCAAGTTGGACGTCCAGTGGAGACATGGAATGATTTTAAGATGAGGTTTGGAATGAAATTCCTTTCCCAAGATGAAAGAAGCATGCAAATGTAAAAGTTCTTGACACTCAAGCAGAGGAGCGTGACAATTAAAGAATATGTTAACAAATTCAACCAATTGGCAAGATTTGGATTAGAGTTGATAGACACTCCTCATAAGAAAGCACTGCGGTTTGTAAAAGGATTAAATGAACCCCTTCATGGGTTGGATATGTCTCACTTTCCCATGGGAGCTACTTTTGAAAGACTTGTCGATATGGCCTTAATGTATGAGGAAGGCAAAGGGGAGAAGAAGGAAGTTAGGGCTGAGGGAACAACACAGAATCAGAAGGTATGGCCAAAGAAAGGATAACAACAGCAACAACAGAAGAAAGGCGAAAGAATGATAAGGCTAAGGAAAAGAGGAAGTATCGTGCTTATGGGCGTGAAGCTCATTTGGCTAAGGATTGCAGGAAAAGGAAGGATTGTAGCTTCAGTTGTGGAGAGCACAGACACTTTTCTAAGAAGTGCCCGAAGAAACAAGGTGCCTCTAAGGGGTAGGCGCATGCTCTCGCAATTGATGCTCCAGGTCGAGGTACGAAATTCACTTTAGGAGGTTTGATATCTCATTCCAGTTACCCTATTAGAACTCTTTCTGACTCTGGCACTTCAAATTCATTTATATCTAGTTCTGTAGTTGAATCTTTGCACTTAAATACTAGTATGATAGTGGATCCCGTTGTTGTCTCAAACCCCATTGGTGGTTCGGCTCATTTACCTCTTATTGGTCGAGGTTTGAGGATATCTATGTTAGGCATCGAATTTGAATGTGACGCATATGAGCTCTGGTTTTTAGGCTATGGGTTGATTCTACGAATTGACTGACTAACCATGTATGGTGCCATTCTAGATTGTGAGAAGAGGATCGTTAGGCTTTTGACCTATCAGGGGAGGACCCTCGAGATTTCTTGTGACCCTCAAGTGTTGGTTATGCTGAGTTTCTTAGAGTCTCTTGATGCATCTATTGATGATCTGCAATTTGTTCCAGTAGTCCGAGACTATTCAGATGTCTCTGATGAGGTTCAGGGTTTACCCCCAAGGCACGAGATTGACTTTCGCATATATTTGGTGGACAATGCAAAGCCAATTGCATTGCCCGTGCGCGACATGGCTCCAAGAGAAAGGAGGGAGCTTAGCAAAAAAATAGGGGAGCTGCTTGAAAAAGGATTTATTAGGCAAAGCATATCTGAATGGGGTTCTTCAGTAGTGTTCGCAACTAAGGCGGATGGTTCACTTCGTTTGTCTATAGACTACAGAGAGTTGAACAAACTCACTAAGAAGATTAGGCACCCACTCCCGAGGATAGACGATTTGTTTGATCAACTGGTCGGCGCATTAGTATTCTCCCAGTTAGACTTGGCCACATGGTTTCATTAGTTTAGAGTGACCGAGGATAGTATAGATAAAACTGCCTTTAGGACTCCAGATGGTTTCTTTGAATGGCTCGTTATGCCTTTTGGGCTGTCGAATGCACCATCCTATTTTGTTGATTTAATGAATAGGGTGTTTCGGTAGTTCCTAAATAAATTCGTCGTGGTCTTTGTTGATGATATCTTGATCTTCTCAAAGAGTGAGGAAGAACATGCCTTGCATATAAGAGAAGTTTTGAAAACTCTGCGAGCACATCAGCTGAAGGCGAAATTCTCTAAATGCTACTTTTGGAGAAAAGAGGTGAGATTCTTAGGGCACGTGGTTTCTAAGGAAGAGATAGTAGTAGATGCTGCGAAGGTAGTAGCGGTCCAAGACCGACAGATCCCAATGCAACGAAGGTGAGAAGCTTTTTGGGTTTGGCAGGCTATTATAGGAAGTTCATTAAGGACTTCGCAAAGATATGAGGTCCACTCACTAGGCTGACGAAGAAGAATTTGATGTTCTCATGGAATATAGATTGTGACATCGATTTCCAACGATTAAAGAGGGCTTTGACAATGGCACTAGTCTTGACCTTGCCTGATGGGAATAAAGTGTTTACAGTTTACACTGATGCATGTGGTACGGGTCTTGGTGCAGTTTTGATGCAAGAGGGAAAGGTAGTATGTTATAAAGGCTGACAATTAAGGGTTCATGAGAAGAATTACCCTACCCATAATCTAGAGCTAGCAGCCATAGTACTTGCGCGTAAGACTTGGCGCCACTATTTGCTTGGAGAAAAGTCTGAATTGTACACTGATCATAAATCTCTCAAGTACTTGTTCTCACAGAAAGATCTTAATTTGAGGCAGGAAAGATGGATGGAATTCTTAGCGTCTTACGACTTTGAGATTTCTTATACCCCTTGCAAGGGTAATGTAGTGGCAGACGCACTAAGTAGGCAGAGGATGGTCTTAAGTCGTTTATTTGTGGAAAGGAAGAGCTTGGAGTTTATATCAACCTTTGACTTTAGACCCTCCATCGAACTTTTGCCTGGCTTGTTAGCAACACTGGAGATACAACCTACTCTTATGGACCAAATAGGAGCTTCGCAATGAGAGGATCCACAGATTTTATACATCGTGGATTGGCTCAATAAAGGGGAGACTTCAAGTCACCTCAATAGATATTCCATTGACAATAAATGGTGGTTGCGACGAGATGGAAGGCTTTGTGTTCCCCGAGTTGGGAGTTTGTTAAAGAAAGTCCTAGAGGAAGCCCATCGTTCTAAGTTGACTATCCATCCAGGCGGTGATTAAATGTACAGGGATATGAAGAGGGTTTTCTTTTGGGCTTGGATGAAGAAAGATGTGGCGGAGTTTGATTTGCATTGTTTGGTTTGCCAGCAAGTCAAAGCTGGGCAAAAGAAGCACGGTGGTTTACTCCATCCTTTGGAGGTTCCACCATGGAAGTGGGAGAGTGTCTCCATAGATTTCATAGATGGCTTGCCTAGATCAAAGAAAGGCAACACCAGTATTTATGTAGTAGTGGATAGACTGCGCCCATTTCATTCCCATTAAGAGCAAGAGGACAGCAGCATGGTTGGCGGCAGTTTATGCTCGTGAGATAGTCCGTCTTTATGGAATACCTTCTACCATCGTAAGAGATCGTGACCCCGTCTTTACTAGTGAATTTTGGAGGATCTTACAAGAAGCATTAGGTACACAGTTATGTCTAAGCACCGCTTATCATCCTCAGACTGATGAAGAGGGTAAACAGAGTACTAGAGGATCTTTTAAGGCTGTATATCCTTGACTTCGGTAGGACTTGGGAGGAGCATCCTCCTTTAGTAGAATTTGCCTACAACAATAGTTACAAGGCTAGTATTGGCATGTCACCCTTCGAAGCATTATACGGACGATGCCGTAGATCACCAACTTGTTGGTGGGACTCTACAGAAAGGCTATTGCTTGGACCAGATATGGTTAGAGAAACATCCGACAAGATTGATCTCATTAGGCGGCGAATGAAGACTGCACAAGATAGGAAAAGGTCCTATGCAGACAAGATAAGGACTGACATCAAGTTTGAAGTGGGAGACATGGTTTTCGTCAAAGTATCTCCTTTAAGGAATGTGGTTCGCTTTGGGTCTGTAGGGAAATTGGCTCCACGATTTGTAGGGCCATTTCCCATAATAGAAAGGATCGGCCAAATGGCCTATAGAGTAAAGCTACCCAAGAGACTATCTAGCATTCACGATTTTTTCCATGTTTCTCATTTGCGGAAGTGCTTGCATGATACCACAGAAGTTGTTGAGCCAAGTGTATTGGAGGAAGTGGAACAGGAGGCGACGGTTAGACGAGTTCCGACCCGTATTCTTGAATCATAAATTAAGAAGCTACGCAATAAAGAAATCAAGTTGGTAAAGGTTCAGTGGGGAGATAGCCTGGAGGATGCAACTTGGGAGACTGAAGATAGAATTCGTTCTTCATACCCTTTTCTTCTCGAGGGTGTTCTCTTAACTTTTTTTCCAAAACTTTTATTTATGCTTGTTCCTATCATTTAAGCATGTCCTATCGATCGAATTCTTTGACCTTTAGGTAAGAGTCCCATGATTGTAAACATGTGTTTGAGACATGTTATGTTTGATGGATGCAAGTGGATGCAAGTGTTTGATAATTGTTGCTCATGGATGCATATACACGCACATTAGGCACTAGATTGGCTCAATCACTTTCATATTGCACATGGATGTGTATGCATTTTTCTTTCTTTTGTGGATGATAATGGATATATCATCATATGGGTGTTGCACTTGGATGAATGATTGTGCACGCATATAGAACTTACATGTTATACTAGGATGATTGCATACATGTTGGACTCATGGCACAAACATATATTGCATTAAGGAGATCAACTAAATCAGTAGATCGCCTAATTTTGGCATTAGTATTAGGACATATACACTTACCTTTGCATATTTCATATAAGAGTTAGAAATCCTCTAAGGACAATGGATGCCTGTGATTGGTGGATGAGTAGATAGATGTGGATGGTAGGACACATTCTCCTTAACTTGGAGATTTCGGGGACGTAATCATAGGAGTAGAGGGGAATGTAACACCCCGTAATTTTAACAATACAAAAGAGGGTAAATGAAAGAATAATTGATTTAATACTCAGAATTAACTACACCAATGCGTCCATCTCGAAATTCTGGTCAAGGTAGGCATTTGTTTTGCATAAAATGGACACCGTATGAAGAAGTTATGAGGGTTTAAAGTTTGTATACGCATAGAAAAATTATATATATATATATATATATATATATATTAGACCGAACTCATCCAGAAATAGTTCAAAAATCAAAAATTCGGAGAGCGCCAAAATTCCCGCTCTAGGGGGTCGACCCCCTGGGGGTGTGACACCAGGGTCGACCCCCTGAAGGGGTGTCGATACCGGGGTCGACCCCCCAAGGGGTAGGTCGACACCCCTAGGGCTGAGGTGGCAGTCGGTTTTCTGGGGCTGGTAGCTATATATACAGGCTCATTTCTCTTGTTTTCTTCACTGGAAATCAATGGAGGCTAAATGCTGTCAGTGTCCGGAATAATTCGGACCCCTTTTCTTCTTCTGCAATTACAGATTTGTGATTCAAGTGTAAATCTATTCTTATTCTATTATCTAATCCAAACGCTGTGAGTTTCACGTTGCTTTTAAAATTAAAAGATTAAAAGTAAAATGATATGACTATAGTTTGGATCCATTTCTGTGACTGAATTATGCCAGATCTGTTGTAAATTATGAATCTATGATATTCTGAATTGGTTATTACTTGAATCTCAATCATTATCATGTCGAATCTATTGTAACTTGTGACTATATGACATTTGGACATAACAACTTGTGACTATATGACATTTGGACATAACTATGATGTAGATCTAAAACCTTTATTATGTTAGATCTAATTTTGATTTTTAGATCTAGCTTATTATTTGAATCACCTTGTGCTTATCATATTGGACCTGAAATGTTGGACATCTAAGTTGTTATTTTGATTTTATATGATATCCTTAACATGATAGGACTAGTTTAATTATCACAAGTTCACTAGATCTATTCTCATATGCCTACCTTCTAACTATGTTAGTTTATGCTTATGCCTGTTATGTTAGAATAATCACTTTTTGTCATCTTCCCATCACCTTTCCCTTTTATTGTTTATGGACAGGCTATTTTCTAGCCTAGGCATGCTACCAATTATATGCGAATGCACTAGTTAAGGAATGGGGAGGGAGAACGTTAGAATTGGCATAACTTGAATAATGTTTGTATACATAAATTTGGACCTGTAATTCATTGTGAACATAACTTATAATGACATAGGTGATAACTGGATAATAATGACATGCCTAGAATCACAGTAATAAGAAACTGTAAATGTACTTATTGCACGAGGTTAGATTGCACTTACGGTGGAAGTCTTCCCGGAACCGACTGGCATATCCAGCGACCGCAAGTGTTGAATCTAATGTAAGAGGTCTAAGTGCACAAATACGAGACGTGCTAAGACACGAGGTTAAGCCCAATTTGTGGAATAAGTCTGCCCGGACCCGCCCGGCATGTCCAGCATCCACAAGTGGTAGGCTTAATGTGAGAGGTCTAGCACACCTTAACCATAGATGAAAATATGGTAATGATTTGGAATACTTAACCTAGTTGAATCCTTAGGGATTGTATGAATATGAACATGAAAAGGGGTTAAGTAAACTTGTTTGGATAGTGGGAGGGTTAAGTGAATTTGAACGGTTGGGTAATATGTAAATATAGGCCCACAAACTTAACCCGAGGAGGTTATGTAATTAAAGACACCAATAAGCATACATAACCCGAGGAATTCCTAGTGGGGATACAAGACAAGGGGGAGAGCTTGTATCATTTTGTGTGGGGTCCCATTTCAGTCAGTAACCCATATAACGGTATCAAACGGGTACTTCGTCCTGAGTCGAAGTGGGGCATCCTTATTGGGCTGATTGTAAGAGATCCAAACAAGGGGGACGGTGTCATGACGGCGCGTTCTGTAACGACCCGTATTTTAACGGATAATAAATAATTTATTTAATTATTTAAAGGATGGTTTGGTAACTTAAAGTAACCAGGATTAAATAATATTGAATATTTAATTAATATAAATAATAGAATAATATATTTAATTTCCGAAATAGTCGGAAATAGTGGAATTCACAATATTGTGTGAATTGGATCGTTTATAATATATAATTCAGTTTAGAGTTGAATTATATTAACGAATATATTATATAAACGACAGTTGAATGTATAATTATATTATAATTATAATCGAGCTCGAAATGGCGCGGTAGTTTATAATTTCGCGATTCAAACTTTAAACGAATATACAAAATCCGTTTTAAATCGGATTTCTGTGAAACAAGAAACGTTCGGAGCTGGTGAAGTATATTTTTCTAATGGAAGAGAAAATTCGAGATTTTGTTGTGTAGATTGTGAGTTATGTCCAAATCAAATTTTCGAAAAGTTGCTATGGAATTACTTTATAATTTATAATGATTTATTTATATTATAAAAGGATTTTTTATATATTGGATATCGATTTAATCCGAATTCGAAATATCAAGTCATAAATCCAACTGTGTCTATTTTATAGCTGTATGATATTCTATGTGAATATATACACGATAATATTAATATATTAATATTAAATTAAATTATTTTTTAAATATATTAATATTTAAATGGGTTTATTTAGAACTTTAGAAATAGCCAGTTTTGCATACGACCTCCGTTTTCGACGAAACTAATTTTGTTGGATCTAGAATATTAAATTATTGTTACATTTCTATTTCCGTGATTTTTATAGTCAGTATGTGGTCGTACCGGATTTTAATATGAAAAACAGTCGATATTTTGATGTTTAAAAATACGTTGTGTGAGCAAATGGAGTCGGAATTCGATGAAACAAGTTTTGTTGGGTCCGTAATGTTAAACTATAGCTGCATGTCAATTTTCATGATTTTTGGATATAGTATATGATCATACGAATTTTTAGAAGACAAATACAATTAAGGATTGATTATAAATGGAATAAAATAATCAATAGGAAAATATCTAAATTTTCTATAAATACACCACTAAAACTTTTCTAACCCTTGAAAACTTTTTCCTTCTGGTCAAACGAAAAGGAGCCGCCAGTTCCTCCTTCTCAAGTAATACGTGATCTTCAAAATTCAATATAAAATCATAGGAAATTTTATAAATCTCAAAACTGTCTCTTTGCAATCCCTAAGACTTCCTCTTCAACCTGATATATGAATGGTAGGGTTCGATCATTTTTTTGTGATGTGGTGTTTGAATAGCCGAGTTAGGGTTCCGATTTCTAAAGCGAGCACAGTCTCGAGTTAAACGAGACTCATGGCATCGACGCAGGGTAGGAAGGACGTTGGAGCGGTGGAGGCTGATTTGATTTCGACGCCGCCAGGAGGGTGAACGATGGAAGAATTTGATCGAATAGGGATAACGCTGAAAAGAGGAGTACTAGTTTTACATCGCGTAACTGAAAACTCGATCGATGGCCTTCTGGTGTAGAACTGGAGGTAAGGTGAACATCGAGGAAGTAGGGATCGAAATGAGGATGGCGAGTTGATGATGGCGTTGAGGGGTTGGGTGAACAGCAGTATATGGGTTTTAAATGAGGAGTATTATGGAGTCTGTATATTGGTTACTGAGTGCGTTAGTGTATTGAAAGCAAGAGAAGAAACAGTGGTGATTGGGTGGAGTCACTGTTTTTATGGTGAGTTGTGTCACCGTCATCTGTTTAGGTTTGGGGAAGCTTGTGAAGCACAGGTGATGGCAACGGTTAAGAAGAGGGGAGGTTAAGGAGTGGTTATTTCGATTTCTAAATGAATGAAACACTGTAGCGAGATGGTAGTTTCGGTTTTCAAATTCAGAGTAAAAGGGGAGAGTGAGTTCAGTTGTATTAGTTTTCCTGGAGTGCAAATTTCATTTGGAGGAGAAGAAGGAGGCGTGTCTAGGTACCAACGTTTGAATATGGGCCTGCTCTAGAAAATGGTGAAGCCCAATCAATTTAAAGGTTAATTAAATCAAAAGTTTAGTTAGGAGTGGAAAGGGCAATAATGGCCATTGGTTTTCTACATCGTCGATACTAGGAGGAAGTGTGGAAATGTATGAAGGGAAAGATAACTGTAGAGGCAGCTTGGATGGGTATTGGGCCAACATGGTAATCAAAGCCCAAATGTTTTGAATAAATTTTAAGTTCATTTAATCTAAATAATGTGTGGTACTTATAATTATTATATCTCGATCATATAATATCAGAATTTTGAGCGGTAAGATCCGTTGGGATCGTATGGATGGTGGCTATACAATGGAACTGACTGAAAGCGAATTGGAGCTCGTTACAATTTATAGTGAAATAAATTGTCTATCTGAATCAATCGACAGTTATCGTTATTTAACAATGACCGTCCAATGTGAGATTTTCTCACTAACTCTGTACAATTTATATTTTTATAAATATAATATAGTATTGATAAATGATGATTAATTGTTGTGTGTTGATTGTTTGGTTGAATTGCTGATGTATTGGTTGAGATTATAGATAACGATATATATATATATATATATATATATATTAATCTTTAATCAAATAATGATTCTATTTATCAGAATATTTCATATTGAAATGAAATCGATGTTATTTATGTTCTTTATTATCTATGATGCAGGGAGATAGGTTGGAGGGATCCAACTGGATTCCCAATATTTATAATACTATTTGTTTTCATATATTATGATATATGATGTGATATATAATCTGTGATTGATTATGATGACACTGGTCATGTTATTTGGTATTTTAAATACCATATGAATTATTGGAATGTATAAAAGGAAATTTTCAAAGTGAATATTGAAAATGAAATATTATTTTATAGAAGAAATAGAATTATATAAAATGATTATATAGAATAAATAGAATTATATAAAAAGATTTAAATTGAATATATAGAATTATATAAAGGGAGTTATAAATGAGATTTAATTGTTAGAAATAAAAAGGAGATTTGTATGAATTATTCTATAAATAAAAATATAAATAAAAATCGTATTTGGGATATTGCTTTTAAAATACGAAATCAAACTGTTTGATTATATATGTAGACATGTTATTCACATTCTGTGTGAAAAATTAGATTAAAGTAAACATTTTGCACATAAAATATTAGAAAGGAATTTGGGGTTTGAATTAGGAATTTAAATGGAACTACTGAAATTAGAACTGATTGGAAATTAGTTGAGTTGAATGGCTTTCTGGATATCGATCTGATGTTGGTTTCAGTCTTCGAGGTTAATACATAGGGGGTTGTTCTCTTACTAGTTTATAGTTAGAGACTGATATATGTGAGAAGATAGTGATGCGTGAATCAGAAATGGAAACGTTTTCCAAAGTTAATAATGTATATTTTCTAAAATTAGAAAATAAGGATTTGATGAATATATGGAAACGAGAAATGGGGAAATGAATAAATATTGATTGATGATTGATCGATAGAATTTCCATTTGGAAATAATATCGTTGTTTGCACACATGTTTTTCTTTGATAGTTAAATCACCGGCTATCAAAGTTCTTGACCATTTTTCCGTCGTCAATACGGAGAGACCGGGATCAGATTCATTATCTGAAAACCACTCTGTATGGGCGTTAGCATTGCGATCAAATATAAGGAAGATAATTGAAGACGGAGTTATGCAAGGGCTATCCTATTTACAGAATAGTACCTTCGGTCTGTCCAGTCCCAGGACAACCTGTATGGAAGAATGTCTGGCTGAGTATATTTAATAGATCGCGTTTGTTGATCACTCTAAACATATTTACGTTTGGTGGCGGAGGAATTCGTTTCTCTTAGCTGTATACCCATGCTATTTTTAGGGAAATCAATTTGTGATTTGGCGGGTATGATGATATGACATTCAAAGTGAATGAAGGTGTGGTTTGTAAAGGATACGTTATGGCCTCTAGCCTCACAACCAGAAATGGTATAAAATTGGGTAGGTCGCATGGCTAAGTGGTTAGCTACCAATTAGGGTTTATTGTCACCTAATCTAGAGAAATTCCATTTACTTCTATAATCTATTTCGATGCTGTCCCTTTCAGGAAACGGTTGTTGATCCCAACCGTTGGTGATAATACATTCGGTACATTCAAGTGAAATGAGTGACCGGTCATGTTTAGCCTGGGTTACAAGATGTTCTTGTTGAACCCGGTGTATTCCTCTCTAGAGATACTGTAACAACCCGAAAATCAGACCCAATTTAAAATTTTTATTTTTAAGAATTTTATAAGAAAAATCTACCAGAATTTAAAATTTCCATTTTAAATAACATTTTTATTATAGAAAAATAGACATTTTGCAAACGAACCCCGTTTTCGACGAAACTACTTTTGTTGGAACCGGAATATCATATTATTGCTAGGGTTCAATTTTCATAATTTTCAGAATCAGTTTGTGAGCGTGGCAGAAGAAACTGTGTTTGGGTCAATACAGTCAAAATTGAACGACTTAAAAATGGCCGTTTTTCAAACAGCCTCAGAATCCGACGAAAATTATTTGGTTGGATTCATATCATCAAAACATAGCCAAAAATATATTTTTCTGGATTTTTCCGGGCCCATATGTGACTCCGGTGGATTTTTGAATACGTCAAAATATTAAAATAAAAGAATTATTTTTAAATCTGAAAAATGGAGGCTGAGATGACCTCTTGGGCCTGCGGGACATAGACGGATGAATCCAGAATAGGGGCTATTAGGTAGGAGGGGCAGTCGTTGGGCTGAAAACGGGATAAGTGGGTAATCGGGCCAAATGGGAAAATTAATAAACAAATTAATTAAAACCCTAATATAATATTATATATAAATAGGTCAGCCGAACCGTTCATCGTCTTGCTCAAATTGGTGGCCGCCCCTTTCTTCAATCATTCCTCCACCAAATTCTCTCTCCTCCCTTCGAATTAGACCCCAAACTATAGCTCATTTTGAAGCTCTTTCCCTTCTCTACATTCTCATATCCATTATTCCTCCTCTCGTGTACTGTTTTCAGAAGACCGAGCCCCCAAAGTCCGAGTCTTGCGTGCGCCGCCGTCCCCACCAGGCTTCACCGCGCCCTCCGACGTGCTCGGCGCTGGTAGACCTCTCCAAGCCCTTCCTCCTCCAACTGACGGCACCCCAAACCGACACTTCTAGCTCCCGCAATTCGTGGTCAAAGTTTTGAACCTATATTGAAACTAACGGTCGAATTCTAGTGGGGAAGAAGAAGGTTAATTTCTTAATTAACCAATTAATTAATTAATCTAATTTATTTTATAATTTTTTTTGACCATATCTAATCCATTTCAAACCGGAATTCGATGATTTCAGCAACGTTGTGATCGTATTGAGCAGATCTACGCAGCTGGACTAAAACGGAGAAATTCTGAACACTTTGAATTTTGGACAAAAATTGCAACGACTGTGAGATTCTTTATTTAAATTTAATAATTAATTAAATTATTTAGTTACGACGTAGATTAAATATGATTACGATTCAGATCTGTTTATTTGGTCATGGTTTGTGATGATTGTTCTATGTTTGAATAATTCATATAGATCCATATGATTATCATTTTCATATTATGCTATGTTATCATTTGCCATCACTTTAGAGTAGAGATTAAATTGATCTAATTATCAATTTAAAGTAAAAGAATAATATAATCATCACATGTTACCCTTGTGTTAGTATTGGATTGATTTTATTTACCAATTCAAATCAATAGAAATTGGTTTTCATATTATCGCTTGTGTTCGAATTAAATTGAATTGATTTGATTATCCATTCAAATCAAAAGAAATTTGACTACCACATCTATTTGAATTGACCTAGGATTATCAACTTAATATAGAAATGTAAAGTAAAAAGAACACAGAAGAAAAAGTCGTGTATATTCAATTTTCATTTTCATAGTTAAAGAAGCAAAACATGTTATTTTCATTTTTTTTTCATTTTCATAGTTAAAGAAGCAAAACATGTTATTTTCATTTTTTTTTTCATTTTCATAGTTAAAGAAGCAAAACATGTTATTTTCATTTTTTTCATTTTCATAGTAAAAGAAGTAAAACATGTTATTGACTTTATTTTCATGTTCATTGTAAAAGAAGCAAAACATGTTATTGACTTTATTTTCATTTTCTTTGTAAAAGAAAAAGAGCAAATATGTTTATGACTTTATTTGCAATCTCAATGTAAGCAAAAAGAACAAAATATGTTAATCATGTTATTTACAATTCTATTGTGAAAGGAAAAGGAAAATTTATGAGAATCACCTTATTTACAATTTTCCATTGTAAAATAAAAGTACAAATTTATGAGAATCAATTTGTTTACAATTTCTATTATAAATGAAAGAACAAAACATTTGAATCATCTTATATACATTTTCTATGTAAGAGAAAAAGAACATAAAAGTGAGAGTCAGTTATATACAATTTCCTTTGTAAAAAAAAATAAAAAAAAAATCTTGAGAGACATTTATACACAATTTTCTTTGTATGTAAAAAGCACAAAATAGGAGAGTCATTTTGTTTCACTTTATATGTAAAGCATATAAAAAAAGCACAAAATATGTAAGTCATTTTGTTACATTTTATATGTAAAACAAAAGAGAACAAAGATATATAAATCATTTATTCACATTTTATATGTAAAATAAAAAGGACATAATGTATGAATGGTTTTTATTTGCATTCTCTATGTTAAGCAAAGTGTACAAAATATGTAAATCATTTTGTTTATACTTTATATGTGAAAGGAAAAGGAAAAGATAGGAGAATTGTTTTTATTTACATTTTCTAATGTAAAACAAAAAGAACAAAATATGTGAATTATTTTTATTCACATTTTAGTGTGTAAATAAAGAGTGTAAACTATGTGAACTTCTTGCATTTACATTTCTAGTGTAAACAAAAAGTGCAAACTATATGAATCACTTTTATTTGCAAATTTCAATTGTAAATAAAGGATATAAGATTGGAAATACACTTTTATTAATATTATGTTTATTAATAAAAGGACAAGATTAATTTTACATTTTTATTTACATTGTTTTGATGAAATAAAGTTATGAAATACATTGTCTTACACAAATAAAAAGATAAAATTTGGAAATACATTTTTTTTATATAAATAAAAGGGATGTGAACCGAAAGTGTCAATTTTTATCAAAATCTACATATGATAAAAGAGAAGACAAAACCAAAAACAGAATCATGCTATGATTGACTACACTTGCTTGTTGTATTGACTGAATTGTGTGAATCGCCAAATGGATTTATATTTATTTATAGTTATAAATATTAATTAAATTAAAACGAATCGCGCATGGTAGTTCGCGTTTCGAAAACATAACTTCGAACGTTCTTACAGAAAGATCCAACCGTCGGATTTTTCCAAAGCCGGACCCGTTAGGACCGTCTTGGGAAAATCTTTCCAACGGTATAAATTTCGTGAAAATCCAACGGTCAGATTTTGAGTTAAGTGTAAATCAACATTTGGGGAAAACAACGCCACGGTTCTCTATTGACCTGAAGCGTCGTTAAGAAAAAAAAAACAAACTTTTCTTAATTGAAACAAAAATAGTGAAATCATTATAAAGTGTTTCTAGCGATATAAATTGGTTTTGTAATTTATACAACTACGCAAATTATTTGAAAGACCGAGTTTAAACTCATTTCAAATAATTATACGGCGTTATTAACCTAAAGATTTGAAGACGACGGTCGAAGACCGACGATCTTCAAGACGGTTGGTCGTATTGCTATTGTTGGCCTTGATGGGAGTAGCTACCTTGATGGGTCGATGTTAGTGATCGTCCGAACGTTCTTGTTGACGGTTCGGATTTGCGAGTGTCTTTATTTCCCATGAAATGAGACGACTCCGGTTTTGTTCAGACCCAGAACGGACTTGTAAATGGATCGCATGTCTGACGTCAAAATTTATTTCATGTAGTTAAGTTGGTTTTATTTGATATATAAATGTTTGGTGGCGGAGGATTTATTCTTTTGCTTAACACCCCTTTATATGTTAAATAATTATCGATCGCATGATATGAGTTGTTGACGTGACACGCTAAGTTGCACTCGAACAAGGTGTATTGTTGCAAAGCAGAGCCTTGTAGGATAATCAAAGCATAGTCCAGTATGGACACAGCTTTGCGTATACGTTACTTCGCGAGCCTCACACCCCGGTGGAGTCTAAAACGCAGCAAGGGAACGCAGGGAGTGCGCACGTCTCTTTCTAGCTAAAAGTGGTTGTTGGATTTGAGGTACCTCGGTATATTGGTCGCTAATGGCCAATTTAAAGGTCCGTTAGGATCGGGAGGCGTGTGTTCAGGAATTGCCAATCCATTAAGCGTTAACGTATGGACCGGCCCTGCAGCTATCCAAGGGTTGGACAGAGTACCAATCCTGGGGCATTGCTAGAGTGTCTCGAATCGGTAAGGATCTCGCTCCTAGCCTTGACTCAGTATGGAAACCCAACTTCTCAATACGAGATAACGGACTTGATTGTATACTTATTATGGCGACATAGTAGGATGGGGTACTATGCCGTCTAGGATTAATACATTTATTTTGAAGTAATTTAAATCATATTACACACTTATAATATTAAAAATAGTATTTGACTCGTACTCTACATTTTTGATCATTATAAGGTAAAACTCTATCCTCTGGTGTGCGTTGCATTGTGTGATAGGACATGAGTCTTATAATGATTTCATTTTTCAAAGGCATTGCGTTATTCTTTTTATTTAATAAATATATGCACAGACAATCTATTGGAGTAAACCCGTTCCACGAAAGTGGCGTGGTCCTTAGATTTGTCATTTTCAGTGGTTAGTATAGGTTTCTCATACCAGTCCCACGACTGACTCGCGTTTGTTTTCACTTTGCAAACTCGGGTGCCCTCTCTCTACACGGGCAGCCAATTGACAGGTTCCTATTTAGCTTGCTTGGAGTTTTGCTTGGAGTTCTTGCTTGGAGTTTTTGCTTGGAGATTCTATTGTTGAGGTGACTTGGAGCATGAAGGCTTGCTATCTTTCTTTCTTCTTCATTTCGTTTTCTGTTAGACATTTTCTGAGTTCTTGAGACATTCAGACTTATTCCAGTTTTAATTCTGTACTTTGGAGTTTTGAGACATGTTACATTCTATTTGGTTTTGATGTAATAATTAGAACTACTGTGACTGTGGGATTCTATATTTTGATGACATCTATTTCCGTTGCCATGATGTTGTTATGATGTTGTTTTCTTATATTTATGTCGTTATCTGTGTTATGTATTGCCATATTTATGATGTATTCCAATGATCATCCTTGCTTTCGTTATGCGGAAATTGGGGGTTGTCACAGTTGGTATCAGAGCTTTGGTTTTAACCTTAGTTTTGGAATATAACATATTTATAGCAATACGCCTCATTAGAGATGGGATTATTTATTCCTAGAATGAGTATGACAGTTTAGCGCATATTTTACAGTCATTTATCCATTTCCATCTTTTCTATCTTTTCCTTTGAATTTTCATTTCACTTGGTCTGACACCTTTTTCTTGAACGTACAGACTAAGTAAAATGGCAACTCGAGCCAGAGTTAGAGCTAGAGGTGGAGCAGCTAGAGTGAGGGAAAATACCGCTTCAGTGGCACCCAACCAACCAGATAGAGAGGAGGAAGTACGACCACCACCTCCACCTGTTTTCGATCTTGATAAAGTTAAGAAGAAAATAAATAATTTGGGGGGAGTTCATTTCACGGGCCAAGAATCTGTCACGGAGGCCCAAGTTTGGTTAAAGACTATAGAGAGGATTCTGGATGGTTTGGAGCTAGAGGATCACCGCAAGCGATTCATGGCGGTATGGTTTTTGCAAGGACAAGCCCAAATTTGGTGGGAGCTCAGTATGATAGGAGTTGTGGAAGCTGAAGTTACATGGGAAAAATTCAAGGAGTTATTCAATGCCAAGTATGTCCCACCATGAAGTGGAAAGATGGCATGATGAGTTTGCCAACCTCCAGCAAGGAGGAATGACAGTTTCTGATTATGTAAAGAAATTTGAAGAGCTCTCAAGGTATGCTCCGGAGTTGGTGCAGGATGCAACTCAGAAGAATAAAAGGTTTATCAATGGCTTGGCAAGGAAGTATCACAACTGTGTCACTAACCATATAGAGCGACCCTTTGCTAAGATTATAGAGATGGCTTGTCGCTTTGAAGAGATTGACCAGAAAGCAAGCCAACAGGATAAGGAGAAGAAGCAAGCCAATACAAAGAAGAAGGAGGCAGATAAAAAGCCAGAAGCAGTGAGTTCCTCTTCAGCTAAGCCACAGGGGCAAAAGAGAGACAAGTCAAAGATCAAGTGCCGTAACTGTGGGAAGATGGGCCATTATGATAGGGAGTGCTGGGCCAACAAGGCGCCAAAGAGAAACGAGTCCGGACCCTGCAAAGGCTCACATGACAAGAGGGAGTGTTTCAACTGTCACAAGCCTGGACACATTGCCAGAGACTGCCCGTTGCTTAAGAAATCAGAGGTGGCTCACGTCTATGGTGAACCTGCTGCACCAGCTTCTAATTCTGAAGGTACAGGTAAACCTGATGTTCTCAGCGGTTCCATTAATGTTAAGAATATCCCCGTTACTGTCCTTTTTGACACTGGTGCTTCTAGAAGTTTTATTTCTGTCGACACAATTAAGAAGTTGAAATTAAAACCAAGAAAATTAAAAGAACCATTTAATGCACATAGTCCGATAGGTGGTACACTCTATCTAGATCAGTATTGTCGAGTACCCATTTCATACTCCTATTTCCAATTCCCATTTGACTTGATTATCATGAGTTTTTCTGGATATGATATTATTCTTGGACTCGACTGGCTTGAAAATTATGAAGCTGAATTGTTGTGTGTTGAAAGGATAGTTAAAATAAAAACCAACCTTGGAAAATTGATTTCTATTCCGTGCCATGGCTCTGCCACTGATAGAAAGGAATTTTGGTCTTCTTTAGAAGTCACCCTGGCTTCTATTGAAGATATTCCTATTGTAAGAGATTATGCTGATGTCTTTGAAGAGGTGGATAGCTTACCTCCTCGTCGAGAAATAGATTTCAAAATCGAATTAGTTCCTGATGCTAGACCAGTTGTTCATGCTATACGGAGGATGTCTCCAAAAGAGAAAGAAGAGCTGAGCAACCAAACCCAACAACTTTTATGGAAGGGTCTAATCAGACCAAGCTTTTCTAGTTGGGGCGCAGTGGTGGTGTTTGTGCCTAAATCTGACGGTACCCTCAGGCTTTGCGTGGACTACCGTGATCTCAACAAACAGACATTAAAGAACAAATACCCTCTCCCCCGCATTGATGATCTTCTTGATAGATTGCATGGAGCTCGTGTATTCTCTAAGATGGATCTAGCCACAGGTTTCCATCAACTGCGCATCGCAGAAGAGTGTATTCCTCTCACCGCTTTTAGAGGGCCTGACACATTTTATGAATGGCTAGTAATGCCTTTTGGACTGTGCAATGCTCCAGCTTATTTTGTTGACTTGATGAATCACGTTTTTAGAAGTGTCCTTAATAAATTTTTGCTTGTATTCATTGACGATATTCTTATCTTCTCAAAATCTGTTGAGGAGCATGAAAAACATTTGAGAGAAGTCTTAGAAATTCTTCGCAGAAATGTACTGAAAGCCAAATTCTCTAAGTGTATGTTTTGGCGAGAAGAGGTGAAATTCCTCGGCCACGTAGTTTCCAAAGAAGGTATTTCAGTTGATCCTGGAAAGATCTCAGCCATCCAAGAATGGAAGCAGCCCACTACCCCCACTGAAGTACGAAGTTTCTTGGGTTTGGCTGGCTAGTATCGCAAATTCGTGAGAGATTTCTCTAAATTATCTGGTCCATTGACTGAGCTGACTAAAAAGCATAAGAAGTTCATTTGGACACCAAAAAGCGAGGCATCTTTCCAAGAGCTCAAAGAGAGACTGAACACTGCTCCTGTCTTGACCATCATCGATGGCAATCAGGATTTGAAGGTTTGGACCGACGCTTCCAAAGAAGGTTGTCCCTATTTTATTTTAAATAAACATGTTTGAGGTGACATTTTCCTTTTTGTCAAACTCATTTTAACATGTTACGCTTCATCTTTAATTTTAAGGCATTGGCGCGGTGCTTATGCAAAGAGACAAAGGTGTCGCTTATGCTAGTCGCCAACTAAAAGTCCATGAGAAGAAGTACCCCACCCACGATCTTGAACTTATGGCCATTGTCTTCGCTCTGAAGATTTGGAGACATTATTTATTGGGGGAAAAATTCGAGCTTTACACCGACCATCAATCTCTGAAATATCTCTTCACTCAGAAGGATCTAAATTTGAGGCAGCAGAGATGGGTGGAATTCCTTGCGGCTTATGACTTGGATATTCTATATACGCCTGGAAAGGCGAATGTGGTGGCGGATGCACTCAGTCGAAAGAATGCCGCCAACACTAATCTCATCCTCGCCCATCTCATTATCACTCCTTCTCTGATTGACAGGATTGCCGCTCTGCAGAAGGGTGATAAATTTATTCAAATGATGGTTGAGCGTATCCACAAAGGTGAAGCATCAAGCTTTTCTATTGATGACAAAGGAATTCTCAGAATGCAAGGGCGTATTTGTGTGCCTGATATCCCAGAGCTAAAAGGGGAAGTCATGGATGAGAGTCACAAATCAAAAATCAGTGTTCATCCCGGTGTTAGCAAGATGTACAAGGATCTAAAGCGTACATTTTGGTGGAAATCCATGAAGCGCGATATTTCTCTATATGTTGCTAGATGTCCCACCTGCCAGCTAGTAAAGAGTGATCAGCAGAAGCTAGCAGGATTATTACAGCCGCTAGAGATTCCAGGTTGGAAATGGGACCAGGTCTTCATGGACTTCATAGATGGCTTACCCCGCTCTAGAAAGGGGAATGACAGTATCTGGGTGATTGTTGACCGTCTTACAAAAACTGCTCATTTTATCCCGGTCAAATCCAACCGTACAGCTAGAAGTTTGGCTGAAACGACCTGTAACTTCCCCGTAAAGGAAAGTGCCGGATAGTTCGAGAACAAGCCACAACAGAACGCATACAGAAGAACATTTCATTGTATATTACAACAATGCATCAGATTACAAGAATATACAGAGTATAAATGAATATTACACAGAAATATCAGAGATTTAAATTACATTTAAATACATAGCAGCGGAAAATAATACAATACACAACTAGAAGTAGATATACGGATACAAAGCTTTCCGGATATCATTCCAGCTGTAAACCAGGATCCTGTGAATATAAATCTGCAAAACCAAAACTACTAGCTGCCCGTGTCAAAATAAGGGCACCCAGAGTTTAGGTTAAAACAATAAACTCCAGGTCAGTCATGGGACTGGTGTGAGAACTAAAACAGTTAATCTTTATTTTAAAGTTAGGTAAATCAAGGGACCACGCCGTATAACACGGAACGGGTTTCCTCCCAAGAATACCAGTGCATAAAACAAACAGCGCAATGCTAAATAAAGAAAAATGAAGCTGTTATAAGACCCAGGTCCCATCACACAATGCAACGCAGCCGAGGATAGGGTTTTCCCTTATAACAGCCAAAGAATGCTTGATACGTTTAAACCAAATCATTTGATACTACTATAAGTGCATAGTGTAAAAACAACTTCAAATCATAAGTATCAATCATAGGCGGCATGAGCGCCCCATCCCACTATGTCACCATACTAGGTTCTACAAATAAAACCGCAAATGTCACGTATTTGGAAATTGGATTTCCGTCTATGAACCGAGGCAAAAGATAGTCCTCAACCGATTCGTGACTCTCTAGCCCGAGCCACAGGATCAGAACGCATCAACCCTTTAGATCGTCAGGGCCGGTCCACCGATGTGGATTATTATGCCTGAACACTACGTCTCCCCACCCTATGGGGTGTAAGTCTGGTCCGTCAGCCGACCAGAATGCATCGGCCGAAACCGATATAACCGAGGCGCCTCGCAACAGCAACAACCACATAAGTCAAACTCGTCAGGGCGTGTAAAACCACTGACGCCACTTCTAGCTAGAAAGAAACGCAAGTCCTCCCAGATGTCCTCTCCCTTTTTTGGTTCACAACCGGGGTGCGAGGCTCGCGAATTCACGTTACACAAAGCTGTGCCACACAGGCTGTGCTTTGATCGTCACCACAAGACTTTGCTTTTCAACAGAAGCCTCGATCAATTGCCACTTAGGCATGCCACACAGGCAATTCACTCCATGCGTTTGATATCCATCAATATATAACCCCTGAGCTCGTACGTCTCAGAGAAGGGCGTTAAGCAAGAGAATAAATTCTCCGCCGCCAAACAGATATATATTTAATAGAAATCAAACGTACAGACTAAAATCCAATGTCAGACACACAGTCCATTTACAAGTCCGTTCTGGGTCTGAACGAAACTGGAGGCACCTAGTACCTCGCATATCCATCGATCTCCAAGTACGTCTGGACGATCACTAACTGTTTCCATCTTCTTGGGTGTACAGCCCAATCAAGATCATCAGTAAGCACCCAAACGACGTGAAGATTTCTGGTCTTCGACCACCGTCTTCATCTTCGACTTATCGCCGTATCGGTTATTCAGAATGGGATAAACCCGGTCTTTCCGAATAACTCGCGTATATTTTAAATAAGTGTTACACGAACACAACATACGCCTCATTCCAATTCATCAGTCACTAACCGTAAATTAATCAAGAGAATAATTCCCCAAATATTAACCCCGAAGGCCGAAACCAACATCAGATCAATATCCAGAAAACCATTCTGCTTAGCTAACCGACAGTTAGTTTCTGATTTCACATTCATAGGGAAAGGTTCCCATTAATTTTATCCAAGATAAATTCCTGAATTTATTCTTTAATCTCCTTTGAATATCAATTCAAACTAGTCGGGATTAGCGAACCACACCGAAGTAATCATTTATTTTATTTTCCCAATCCCAACCTATTCATCCCATGAAGTAAAACTGGTAGTACTTCATATCTAACACCACAGTGTTATCGGTAAATTCAATTACCATTTCACGTTCAAATCTAATTAAAGATTTAACTATCGCCTGGAGCAAAACTGGTGATACTCCATTTTCGATCATTTCAATCTAATTAAAGATTCATTAAAACTCCACTTAGTTTTAACCCTCGACTGGGTTAAAGAATCAGTGTCATTTAAAACACGGTTCACGATAAACCCAAAATCACATTCATTAATTATCGGGTTAAAGAACAAGTGTTATTTAAAACACTGTCCACGATAAACCCAAAAATCAATATCAATTCTATTCCAATTAAATATTGTTTAATTGGTACACTTCATTAAATCTAAATAAAAAGATTTAATCTTTTCTCAACTGGGTTCAAGAACAGTGTTAGTGAAGACACCATTCACGACAAACCCAAATCACATTCGATATTCAATACAAGGCTCTGAATAGAAAATATATCGGCTTATATTCAATATCGAATTCTACGACTAACAAATGTCGTATTGGGAATAACGATATAAATATATATCTTTCAAATTTCCATAACAACACCTGTATAATCACGAATTCCAACATCGAAATATTCCGAAGACAATTTCGATTCAAATCCACTCCAATGCAATCATTGGAAATTTGGGTTATTTTTAAAACCCTTTTCGAATTCAATTTATTTATTTAAAAATAAATAGAATTATAATTCTAGTTCAAAACTAGTTCATTTTGATAAAAATCTATTTTTATCTTTTCAAATATGGAGTTTTTCATCCCAATTTTTCCCAACTCATTTCTTATGATTTTACACAAATTATTACTATTTTTAATAATTTTATCAAGGCCCGTACAGTCGATTTCCATCAATGGCCATCGAACTGCACGTATAGCGACCTTTTTCCAATTTGATTTGGACATAATTCCAAATCCAACCGTTAGATTTCTAATTTATCACATTCGTTAGAAAGCTCTTTTCGATACGAACCCAACGGATCCAGTTTTAGGAGAATCCGACGGTCGGATCTCCCGTAATGTCCATTCGAAGTCAATGGTCGAAATTCGCGAACTGCCGCGGCGCGGCGCGTTCTATTCAGGCCATTATATTATATATATAATATATATATATCGTCGATTTCCATTTAAAACGAATTATATAAATAGTTTTAAATTCGTTTCAAAAGCAATTTCAACTTCCATTTCAATTCAAATCGAAATTGAATTCTTCTTTATAAATTCGTTTCAAAATTCATTTCTATTCTATTCAAATTTCAATTCAATTCATTTCGAAATCGTTTCAATTCAATTCATTTCGAAATCGTTTTCAATTCAATTCATTTCGAAATCGTTTCAATTCAATTCATTTCGAAATCGTTTTCAATTCAATTCATTTCGAAATCGTTTTCAATTCAATTCATTTCGAAATATTCGATTTCGAAATCACTTTTCAATATTCATTTTAAAATGAATAAAATCGATATAAATATCGTTCACGTCAAAATGGCGTCAATCTAATCAACACGGCTTCATAAATTTCTATTTTCAAATATTCTATTTCAAATATTTCTTTTTTAAAATATTTCTATTTCTAAACTGGAATGAGGCCCAATCAATTACCATATAAAATTAATTACATGGATTTTCATACAACACATGTATATAATAGCATTGAAAAATGATCAACCATCAACCAAAGTGCACTACACTGTAAAAGCATCAAATATAGATATTCAACGCTTATAACAGCCTGTCAATCAATCGATCGGCATATTTAATCAATCAGGATGAGTGAACTTCAAATTTCATCCCAACACCCGTGTGGGGTTTCAAACAATCAAACACATATTTTATTTGTGCTGTTGGGTGATGTGTAAAATTTATCGACCCAATCAATGTCCTTCAAATAGGTGTACATAAACAAACCGTCTGGTTTGTAAATGAATATTTATTTATTCACTTCACGTTAAAGATTATATTTTTTAACGACAAAAACATTTTATTCCAACATATGAATTTCTATTCAATTCATTCTTTAAATAAAATGATATTTTTATTTTCCTAACTTATTTTAGAAAATTTCGGCGGCATAACGGCACGATACGGGACAAGGCCTAGCCTTATCCCCGGTCTAGTGAAGGCCCACGCCATTCACACATCAATCAAAATCACCAAACAACCAATTCAAATCACATCATATAACTAATCTATGCAACCAAACAAACAAGTCCATGGTCTGTGGACGATTGTGTCGGGTGCTACTAAGCACCGTCTGCATCCTAGTATATATATATAATTAGAAAAAGAAATTGAAAGGTGAGAAATTCTCACAGATAGCTATCCTAGCTCCACGGCACTTCATTTGCAGAAGTCTTCGTCGTTTCGCCCTTTTGTCACCTTCGTTGTCCGCTTTCACTACATATGTAAAAATCGAATTTTTACTATGCTATTCAATATATAAAAATCATATTTTTATTTCGAAGTTCAATATATAAAAATCATATTTTTATTGCGATGCCATATAGATAAAAATTCCATTTCAAAAATATAGACTTCGCCTTTTCTAATAAAAAGTTTTCCTCTTTTCTAATAAAGATCAAATCTTTTCCCTTTTAAAGTTAAAACCTTTTTCTATTTCAAAGTTTAAACCTTTTTCCTATTTTAAACCTTAAAATAAAATTAGTTTTTATTTTCTTTATAAATCAGTTTTTAAAATCCTTTTATAAATCAGTTTTTCTTCTTTTTAAAAAAAATCAGTTTTATATCTTTACAAAAATCAGTTTTATATCTGGAATGTAAATCACATAATAAATGATAAAGAAAGTAAAGCAAAAAAAATAAAAAATAAAAAAAACTTAAATTAACTTACAGCGGGGGGGGGGGGGGGGGCTGTGCTTGTTCGTCAGTGGAAGGGGGGGTTCGGAGCTGCGGAGGAGCTTCAGAAGGCGGAGGCTGGGGGTCGGAGGAGGGTGCGGTCGGCGGTTTCAGGTGGGGGTGGTCTCGCGTCGCCGAGCAGCGGGGGGGGAAGGGTTCGGGCGCGGGATCTCTGAGGAAGAGGAGGGTGAGCGCGTGAGGAGGGGAGGAGATAGGGGAGGTGGGCGGCGAACGGAGGAGGCAGGCGGTGGATGAACGGCGGCTTCGCCCCTTTGGGTTTTTTTTTTTTAAAAAATCGATTCTGAAATAATGATTTGGGGGGGGGGGGCAGAGCGGTTTTAAGGGGGAGGGGTTTTTTTTATTTTTAATTATTTTATTTTAATTATTTTATTTGCAAATAGTTGACTTTTACATACGACCTCTAAACGAGGCCCACCGCCTGTCGCCCATAGCGTTTTATCCCCATTCCGAACACAATGGGATATGTATCGCAAGCTGATTTGATTGTTAGGATCAGTTTCCGTTGAATTTACATTTGAATCACTATATTGAATTTTAAACGTACACTTCAAATTACCGGGGTCACATACGAACTTTAAAAATTCTCGAAAAATATTTTCTAGCTTCGTATTGACGATACGGTCCTAACAAAACTAGTTTCGTCGAATTCTGAGACCTTTTGAAAAATGGCCATTTTCTGGTCGATTAAAATCAACTGAAACTGGTCAAACGCGTTTTCCTTCGCCACGCTCACATATTGATTCGAAAAATTATGAAATTTGGAATCTAGCAATAACTTAACATCACGGACCCAACAAAACTGGTTTCGTCGAAATCCGAGGTCGTTTGCAAAATTGCTATTTTTAAGGGCCTTATATATATAAAAATATATATAAATTCCACAGCGACTATTTCTAATTTTAAACTGGACATATCTTATCATTTCTAAAATGAAATCTCAGTTTGTTAACTTCGTTACAAAGATATAGTTATACAGATTCAAATATTTCTTGTTTCGTTCAATTCTGACTTATATTGAATTCTGTATATTCATTTGAAATTAGAAATCGAATTTTCGAACTACCGCGCCATTTTCAATTCCTTTTATAATTATATATAATTATTATATATATTCTAACGACGACGCGTATAATATATACGTTCGAATTCTATTCAAAATAAATTTCTCGTCGATATTATTTAAAATAATTCATTTTAAATAATCAAAATTCGCTAAAATTGCCAAAATAAAAATTTCAAACTGACTCGCATTTTACGGGTTGTTACAATCTCCCCCACTTAAAACTTTTCATCCCCGAAAAGGAACAAAGTCGAAAGTGGTTTGATTAATCAACTCTACGTTCGATCTGGCTTCGATTCTCCAACTTTTCAGTTTCTGAGAATTTTCAAAATTTCAAAAATTTGGCTAACACCCTAAATTTTTGAAAAATTTCGCCATAACCTCCCCTGCACCGGGAGCATCGGGGAATTTCAAATAGCTTCCCCGGTCCTTCAGATCTCAAAAAGAAAAAGAAAAAGCCAAGCGGCTAGCCAATAGGCTCATAAAATCATCATCACCCAAACAAAACAGTAAATTATGTAGTAAACATGTACCTATTTGTCGGGCAAACAAATTTTATTCTCTGGCTCTAGCCTCCTTGTTATGACCTGTTCAATGATATACATGTATATGCAAGCAAATGCGACCAATTTTCAATACAATTCAATATTTGATTCAATTAGGCATAATGGTTCAAAATTACCAACCAAATAAACAAACAACACAAACATCAATCAATTAGTGAATTAGAGTTTCAAATTCATTATCTTTGATACATATACAAAAAATCATGTTTTTGATGCCAATTCACAACAATGTGTTCTAACTATATAAGTTTTGGTTCTCACACCAGCCTAATGGAAATATATAGATATCACACCTTCGTCACTCGAAAATAAATACTGGTAACGCTGCAGCATTATCAGAATCATCCCCGGGCAACTAGAATGTGATTCTATATCTACCCAATATATTAAAACTTTGAATATACGTTTGCAAGGCGTATATGCAAATTCTTTATATACTGAATTGTCCAAAATCAATATAAATAACTAATCAAATACGAATAATTGATTTAAATTTTCAAAACAAAATTTGTTTTCATTTTAAAAATATACTCTTCACACTCGTTCTAGGATACTACTGATCCCATCTCTAACGAGTCATTCTAATTGGATATTACTAATCCAATATCTGATGAATTCTTTCGTATGGTTCTAATGTGCCTTGTTCTCTGAGCTTTGTAAACCAAAGCTCTGATACCAAATGAAACGACCCGTAACTTCCCCGTAAAGGAAAGTGCCGGATAGTTCGAGAACAAGCCACAACAGAACGCATACAGAAGAACATTTCATTGTATATTACAACAATGCATCAGATTACAAGAATATACAGAGTATAAATGAATATTACACAGAAATATCAGAGATTTAAATTACATTTAAATACATAGCAGCGGAAAATAATACAATACACAACTAGAAGTAGATATACGGATACAAAGCTTTCCAGATATCATTCCAGCTGTAAACCAGGATCCTGTGAATATAAATCTGCAAAACCAAAACTACTAGCTGCCCGTGTCAAAATAAGGGCACCCAGAGTTTAGGTTAAAACAATAAACTCCAGGTCAGTCATGGGACTGGTGTGAGAACTAAAACAGTTAATCTTTATTTTAAAGTTAGGTAAATCAAGGGACCACGCCGTATAACACGGAACGGGTTTCCTCCCAAGAATACCAGTGCATAAAACAAACAGCGCAATGCTAAATAAAGAAAAATGAAGCTGTTATAAGACCCAGGTCCCATCACACAATACAACGCAGCCGAGGATAGGGTTTTCCCTTATAACAGCCAAAGAATGCTTGATACGTTTAAACCAAATCATTTGATACTACTATAAGTGCATAGTGTAAAAACAACTTCAAATCATAAGTATCAATCATAGGCGGCATGAGCGCCCCATCCCACTATGTCACCATACTAGGTTCTACAAATAAAACCGCAAATGTCACGTATTTGGAAATTGGATTTCCGTCTATGAACCGAGGCAAAAGATAGTCCTCAACCGATTCGTGACTCTCTAGCCCGAGCCACAGGATCAGAACGCATCAACCCTTTAGATCGTTAGGGCCGGTCCACCGATGTGGATTATTATGCCTGAACACTACGTCTCCCCACCCTATGGGGTGTAAGTCTGGTCCGTCAGCCGACCAGAATGCATCGGCCGAAACCGATATAACCGAGGCGCCTCGCAACAGCAACAACCACATAAGTCAAACTCGTCAGGGCGTGTAAAACCACTGACGCCACTTCTAGCTAGAAAGAAACGCAAGTCCTCCCTGATGTCCTCTCCCGTTTTTGGTTCACAACCGGGGTGCGAGGCTCGCGAATTCACGTTACACAAAGCTGTGCCACACAGGCTGTGCTTTGATCATCACCACAAGACTTTGCTTTTCAACAGAAGCCTCGATCAATTGCCACTTAGGCATGCCACACAGGCAATTCACTCCATGCGTTTGATATCCATCAATATATAACCCCTGAGCTCGTACGTCTCAGAGAAGGGCGTTAAGCAAGAGAATAAATTCTCCGCCGCCAAACAGATATATATTTAATAGAAATCAAACGTACAGACTAAAATCCAATGTCAGACACACAGTCCATTTACAAGTCCGTTCTGGGTCTGAACGAAACTGGAGGCACCTAGTACCTCGCATATCCATCGATCTCCAAGTACGTCTGGACGATCACTAACTGTTTCCATCTTCTTGGGTGTACAGCCCAATCAAGATCATCAGTAAGCACCCAAACGACGTGAAGATTTCTGGTCTTCGACCACCGTCTTCATCTTCGACTTATCGTCGTATCAGTTATTCAGAATGGGATAAACCCGGTCTTTCCGAATAACTCGCGTATATTTTAAATAAGTGTTACACGAACACAACATACGCCTCATTCCAATTCATCAGTCACTAACCGTAAATTAATCAAGAGAATAATTCCCCAAATATTAACCCCGAAGGCCGAAACCAACATCAGATCAATATCCAGAAAACCATTCTGCTTAGCTAACCGACAGTTAGTTTCTGATTTCACATTCATAGGGAAAGGTTCCCATTAATTTTATCCAAGATAAATTCCTGAATTTATTCTTTAATCTCCTTTGAATATCAATTCAAACTAGTCGGGATTAGCGAACCACACCGAAGTAATCATTTATTTTATTTTCCCAATCCCAACCTATTCATCCCATGAAGTAAAACTGGTAGTACTTCATATCTAACACCACAGTGTTATCGGTAAATTCAATTACCATTTCACGTTCAAATCTAATTAAAGATTTAACTATCGCCTGGAGCAAAACTGGTGATACTCCATTTTCGATCATTTCAATCTAATTAAAGATTCATTAAAACTCCACTTAGTTTTAACCCTCGACTGGGTTAAAGAATCAGTGTCATTTAAAACACGGTTCACGATAAACCCAAAATCACATTCATTAATTATCGGGTTAAAGAACAAGTGTTATTTAAAACACTGTCCACGATAAACCCAAAAATCAATATCAATTCTATTCCAATTAAATATTGTTTAATTGGTACACTTCATTAAATCTAAATAAAAAGATTTAATCTTTTCTCAACTGGGTTCAAGAACAGTGTTAGTGAAGACACCATTCACGACAAACCCAAATCACATTCGATATTCAATACAAGGCTCTGAATAGAAAATATATCGGCTTATATTCAATATCGAATTCTACGACTAACAAATGTCGTATTGGGAATAACGATATAAATATATATCTTTCAAATTTCCATAACAACACCTGTATAATCACGAATTCCAACATCGAAATATTCCGAAGACAATTTCGATTCAAATCCACTCCAATGCAATCATTGGAAATTTGGGTTATTTTTAAAACCCTTTTCGAATTCAATTTATTTATTTAAAAATAAATAGAATTATAATTCTAGTTCAAAACTAGTTCATTTTGATAAAAATCTATTTTTATCTTTTCAAATATGGAGTTTTTCATCCCAATTTTTCCCAACTCATTTCTTATGATTTTACACAAATTATTACTATTTTTAATAATTTTATCAAGGCCCGTACAGTCGATTTCCATCAATGGCCATCGAACTGCACGTATAGCGACCTTTTTCCAATTTGATTTGGACATAATTCCAAATCCAACCGTTAGATTTCTAATTTATCACATTCGTTAGAAAGCTCTTTTCGATACGAACCCAACGGTTCCGGTTTTAGGAGAATCCGACGGTCGGATCTCCCGTAATGTCCATTCGAAGTCAATAGTCGAAATTCGCGAACTGCCGCGGCGCGGCGCGTTCTATTCAGGCCATTATATTATATATATAATATATATATATATCGTCGATTTCCATTTAAAACGAATTATATAAATAGTTTTAAATTCGTTTCAAAAGCAATTTCAACTTCCATTTCAATTCAAATCGAAATTGAATTCTTCTTTATAAATTCGTTTCAAAATTCATTTCTATTCTATTCAAATTTCAATTCAATTCATTTCGAAATCGTTTCAATTCAATTCATTTCGAAATCGTTTTCAATTCAATTCATTTCGAAATCGTTTCAATTCAATTCATTTCGAAACCGTTTTCAATTCAATTCATTTCGAAATCGTTTTCAATTCAATTCATTTCGAAATATTCGATTTCGAAATCACTTTTCAATATTCATTTTAAAATGAATAAAATCGATATAAATATCGTTCACGTCAAAATGGCGTCAATCTAATCAACACGGCTTCATAAATTTCTATTTTCAAATATTCTATTTCAAATATTTCTTTTTCAAAATATTTCTATTTCTAAACTGGAATGAGGCCCAATCAATTACCATATAAAATTAATTACATGGATTTTCATACAACACATGTATATAATAGCACTGAAAAATGATCAACCATCAACCAAAGTGCACTACACTGTAAAAGCATCAAATATAGATATTCAACGCTTATAACAGCCTGTCAATCAATCGATCGACATATTTAATCAATCAGGATTAGTGAACTTCAAATTTCATCCCAACACCCGTGTGGGGTTTCAAACAATCAAACACATATTTTATTTGTGCTGTTGGGCGATGTGTAAAATTTATCGACCCAATCAATGTCCTTCAAATAGGTGTACATAAACAAACCGTCTGGTTTGTAAATGAATATTTATTTATTCACTTCACGTTAAAGATTATATTTTTTAACGACAAAAACATTTTATTCCAACATATGAATTTCTATTCAATTCATTCTTTAAATAAAATGATATTTTTATTTTCCTAACTTATTTTAGAAAATTTCGGCGGCATAACGGCACGATACTAGAAACGGGACAAGGCCTAGCCTTATCCCCGGTCTAGTGAAGGCCCACGCCATTCACACATCAATCAAAATCACCAAACAACCAATTCAAATCACATCATATAACTAATCTATGCAACCAAACAAACAAGTCCATGGTCTGTGGACGATTGTGTCGGGTGCTACTAAGCACCGTCTGCATCCTAGTATATATATATAATTAGAAAAAGAAATTGAAAGGTGAGAAATTCTCACAGATAGCTATCCTAGCTCCACGGCACTTCATTTGCAGAAGTCTTCGTCGTTTCGCCCTTTTGTCACCTTCGTTGTCCGCTTTCACTACATATGTAAAAATCGAATTTTTACTATGCTATTCAATATATAAAAATCATATTTTTATTTCGAAGTTCAATATATAAAAATCATATTTTTATTGCGATGCCATATAGATAAAAATTCCATTTCAAAAATATAGACTTCGCCTTTTCTAATAAAAAGTTTTCCTCTTTTCTAATAAAGATCAAATCTTTTCCCTTTTAAAGTTAAAACCTTTTTCTATTTCAAAGTTTAAACCTTTTTCCTATTTTAAACCTTAAAAAAAAATAGTTTTTATTTTCTTTATAAATCAGTTTTTAAAATCCTTTTATAAATCAGTTTTTCTTCTTTTTAAAAAAAATCAGTTTTATATCTTTACAAAAATCAGTTTTATATCTTTACAAAAATCAGTTTTATATCTGGAATGTAAATCACATAATAAATGATAAAGAAAGTAAAGCAAAAAAAATAAAAAATAAAAAAAACTTAAATTAACTTACAGCGGGGGGGGGGGGGGGGGGCTGTGCTTGTTCGTCAGTGGAAGGGGGGGTTCGGAGCTGCGGAGGAGCTTCAGAAGGCGGAGGCTGGGGGTCGGAGGAGGGTGCGGTCGGCGGTTTCAGGTGGGGGTGGTCTCGCGTCGCCGAGCAGTAGGGGGGGGAAGGGTTCGGACGCGGGATCTCTGAGGAAGAGGAGGGTGAGCGCGTGAGGAGGGGAGGAGATAGGGGAGGTGGGCGACGAACGGAGGAGGCAGGCGGTGGATGAACGGCGGCTTCGCCCCTTTGGGTTTTTTTTTTTTTTTTAAAATCGATTCTGAAATAATGATTTGGGGGGGGGGGGCAGAGCGGTTTTAAGGGGGAGGGGTTTTTTTTATTTTTAATTATTTTATTTTAATTATTTTATTTGCAAATAGTTGACTTTTACATACGACCTCTAAACGAGGCCCACCGCCTGTCGCCCATAGCGTTTTATCCCCATTCCGAACACAATGGGATATGTATCGCAAGCTGATTTGATTGTTAGGATCAGTTTCCGTTGAATTTACATTTGAATCACTATATTGAATTTTAAACGTACACTTCAAATTACCGGGGTCACATACGAACTTTAAAAATTCTCGAAAAATATTTTCTAGCTTCGTATTGACGATACGGTCCTAACAAAACTAGTTTCGTCGAATTCTGAGACCGTTTGAAAAATGGCCATTTTCTGGTCGATTAAAATCAACTGAAACTGGTCAAACGCGTTTTCCTTCGCCACGCTCACATATTGATTCGAAAAATTATGAAATTTGGAATCTAGCAATAACTTAACATCACGGACCCAACAAAACTGGTTTCGTCGAAATCCGAGGTCGTTTGCAAAATTGCTATTTTTAAGGGCCTTATATATATAAAAATATATATAAATTCCACAGCGACTATTTCTAATTTTAAACTGGACATATCTTATCATTTCTAAAATGAAATCTCAGTTTGTTAACTTCGTTACAAAGATATAGTTATACAGATTCAAATATTTCTTGTTTCGTTCAATTCTGACTTATATTGAATTCTGTATATTCATTTGAAATTAGAAATCGAATTTTCGAACTACCGCGCCATTTTCAATTCCTTTTATAATTATATATAATTATTATATATATTCTAACGACGACGCGTATAATATATACGTTCGAATTCTATTCAAAATAAATTTCTCGTCGATATTATTTAAAATAATTCATTTTAAATAATCAAAATTCGCTAAAATTGCCAAAATAAAAATTTCAAACTGGCTCGCATTTTACGGGTTGTTACATTGGCGCAGCTGTATGTGAAAGAGATTGTCAGATTACATGGTGTTCCTAGTAGCATCGTCAGTGATCGCGACCCAATTTTCACTAGCAAATTTTGGGAAGCCTTTCAAGAAGAATTAGGAACCAAGCTGAATTTTAGTATAGCATATCACCCTCAGACAGACGGACAGACTGAGAGGGTGAACCGCATCTTAGAAGATCTGTTGCGGGCTTGCATTCTAGATTTCTGTGGTTCATGGGAGGATCATATACCCTTGGTCGAGTTTTCTTATAACAATAGTTACCAAGCAAGTATAAAGATGTCGCCTTTTGAAGCTCTTTATGGCAGACCATGCAGGTCCCCCGCTTGTTGGGTGGAATCCGGTGATCGTCTTGTTTTGGGGCCGGACAGGATTCGTGAGGCAGTAGATAAAGTTGATTTTATTAAGAAGAGATTATTAGCTGCTCAAAGCCGACAGAAGAGTTATGCTGATACTGGAAGAAGAGACTTACAATTCTCTGTTGGTGATATGGTATACCTTAGAGTTTCCCCTTTACGTGGTGTAATACGATTTGGGAAGACTGGCAAGCTGGCACCTAGATTCATTGGCCCATTCCCCATTACTGAAAGGATTGGCGCACTCGCTTACAGATTGCAGTTGCCCGATTGGCTGCCAGGCATACACGATGTCTTTCATGTATCCCAACTGCGTAGGCATGTCCATGATCCAGATCTTGTTGTAGAGGAAGCTGCACAACAGGATTTGGAAATCACACCGACCTTGCAAGTGAGAAGAGAACCAATATAAATAGTGGGTAGAGAAACTCGTGAGCCAAGAAATAAAAGAATCAATCTTGTGAAGGTGCAATGGAGTGGAGACCCTAGAGACTGCACTTGGGAGACAGAGGAAAGTATCAAGCAAGCCTACCCCACATGCAGAATGGATATCTCCGACTGATTGTTGTGTGAGGTACATTTTCAATACTTCACATTTTCCCGTTTATGTTTCCTACTTTACTTTTCCTTTTCGAGGACGAAAAGCTTTTAAGTGGGGGCGATTGTAACAACCCGAAAATCAGACCCAATCTAAAATTTTTATTTTTAAGAATTTTATAAGAAAAATCTGCCAGAATTTAAAATTTCCATTTTTAAATAACATTTTTATTATAGAAAAATAGACATTTTGCAAACGAACCCCGTTTTCGATGAAACCACTTTTGTTGGAACTGGAATATCATATTATTGCTAGGTTTCAATTTTCATAATTTTCAGAATCAGTTTGTGAGCGTGGCAGAAGAAACTGTGTTTGGGTCAACAGTCAAAATTGAACGACTTAAAAATGGTCGTTTTTCAAACAGCCTCAGAATTCGACGAAAATTATTTTGTTGGATTCGTATCATCAAAACATAGCCAAAAATATTTTTTTCTGGATTTTTCCGGGCCCGTATGTGACTCCGGTGGATTTTTGAATACGTCAAAATATTAAAATAAAAGAATTATTTTTAAATCTGAAAAATGGAGGCTGAAATGACCTCTTGGGCCTGCGGGACATAGACGGATGAATCCGGAATAGGGGCTATTAGGTAGGAAGGGCAGTCGTTGGGCTGAAACGGGATAAGTGGGTAATCGGGCCAAATGGGAAAATTAATAAACAAATTAATTAAAACCCTAATATAATATTATATATAAATAGGTCAGCCGAACTGTTCATCGTCTTGCTCAAATTGGTGGCCGCCCCTTTCTTCAATCATTTCTCCACCAAATTCTCTCTCCTCCCTTCGAATTAGACCCCAAACTATAGCTCATTTTGAAGCTCTTTCCCTTCTCTACATTCTCATATCCATTATACCTCTTCTCGTGTACTGTTTTCAGAAGACCGAGCCCCCAAAGTCCGAGTCTTGCGTGCGCCGCCGGCCCCACCAGGCTTCACCGCGCCCTCCGACGTGCTCGGCGCTGGTAGACCTCTCCAAGCCCTTCCTCCTCCAACTGACGACACCCCAAACCGACACTTCTAGCTCCCGCAATTCGTGGTCAAAGTTTTGAACCTATATTGAAACTAACGGCCGAATTCTAGTGGGGAAGAAGAAGGTTAATTTCTTAATTAACCAATTAATTAATTAATCTAATTTATTTTATAATTTGTTTTGACCATACCTAATCCATTTCAAACCGGAATTCTATGATTTCAGCGACGTTGTGATCGTATTGAGCAGATCTACGCAGCTGGACTAAAACGGAGAAATTCTGAACACTTTGAATTTTGGACAAAAATCGCAACGACTGTGAGATTCTTTATTTAAATTTAATAATTAATTAAATTATTCAGTTACGACGTAGATTAAATATGATTACGATTCAGATCTGTTTATTTGGTCATGGTTTGTGATGATTGTTCTATGTTTGAATAATTCATATAGATCCATATGATTATCATTTTCATATTATGCTATGTTATCATTTGCCATCACTTTAGAGTAGAGATTAAATTGATCTAATTATCAATTTAAAGTAAAAGAATAATATGATCATCACATGTTACCCTTGTGTTAGTATTGGATTGATTTTATTTACCAATTCAAATCGATAGAAATTGGTTTTTCATATTATCGCTTGTGTTCGAATTAAATTGAATTGATTTGATTATCCATTCAAATCAAAAGAAATTTGACTACCACATCTATTTGACTTGATCTAGGATTATCAACTTAATATAGAAATGTAAAGTAAAACGAACACAGAAGAAAAAGTCGTGTATATTCAATTTTCATTTTCATAGTTAAAGAAGCAAAACATGTTATTTTCATATTTTTTTCATTTTCATAGTTAAAGAAGCAAAACATGTTATTTTCATTTTTTTTTTCATTTTCATAGTTAAAGAAGCAAAACATGTTATTTTCATTTTTTTTCATTTTCATAGTAAAAGAAGTAAAACATGTTATTGACTTTATTTTCATGTTCATTGTAAAAGAAGCAAAACATGTTATTGACTTTATTTTCATTTTCTTTGTAAAAGAAAAAGAGCAAATATGTTTATCACTTTATTTGCAATCTCAATGTAAGCAAAAAGAACAAAATATGTTAATCATGTTATTTACAATTTCTATTGTGAAAGGAAAAGGAAAATTTATGAGAATCACCTTATTTACAATTTTCCATTGTAAAATAAAAGTACAAATTTATGAGAATCAATTTGTTTACAATTTCTATTATAAATGAAAGAACAAAACATTTGAATCATCTTATATACATTTTCTATGTAAGAGAAAAAGAACATAAAAGTGAGAGTCAGTTATATACAATTTCCTTTGTAAAAAAAAATAAAAAAAAAATCTTGAGAGACATTTATACACAATTTTCTTTGTATGTAAAAAGCACAAAATAGGAGAGTCATTTTGTTTCACTTTATATGTAAAGCATATAAAAAAAGCACAAAATATGTAAGTCATTTTGTTACATTTTATATGTAAAACAAAAGAGAACAAAGATATATAAATCATTTATTCACATTTTATATGTAAAATAAAAAGGACATAATGTATGAATGGTTTTTATTTGCATTCTCTATGTTAAGCAAAGTGTACAAAATATGTAAATCATTTTGTTTATACTTTATATGTGAAAGGAAAAGGAAAAGATAGGAGAATTGTTTTTATTTACATTTTCTAATGTAAAACAAAAAGAACAAAATATGTGAATTATTTTTATTCACATTTTAGTGTGTAAATAAAGAGTGTAAACTATGTGAACTTCTTGCATTTACATTTCTAGTGTAAACAAAAAGTGCAAACTATATGAATCACTTTTATTTGCAAATTTCTATTGTAAATAAAGGATATAAGATTGGAAATACACTTTTATTAATATTATGTTTATTAATAAAAGGACAAGATTAATTTTACATTTTTATTTACATTGTTTTGATGAAATAAAGTTATGAAATACATTGTCTTACACAAATAAAAAGATAAAATTTGGAAATACATTTTTTATATATAAATAAAAGGGATGTGAACCGAAAGTGTCAATTTTTATCAAAATCTACATATGATAAAAGAGAAGACAAAACCATAAACAGAATCATGTTATGATTGACTGCACTTGCTTGTTGTATTGACTCAATTGTGTGAATCGCCAAATGGATTTATATTTATTTATAGTTATAAATATTAATTAAATTAAAACGAATCGCGCACGGTAGTCCGCGTTTCGAAAACATAACTTTGAACGATCTTACAGAAAGATCCAACCGTCGGATTTTTCCAAAGCCGGACCCGTTAGGACCGTCTTGGGAAAATCTTTCCAACGGTATAAATTTCGTGAAAATCCAACGGTCAGATTTTGAGTTAAGTGTAAATCAACATTTGGAGAAAACAGCGCCACGGTTTTCTATTGACCTGAAGCGTCGTTAAGAAAAAAAAAACTTTTCTTAATTGAAACAAAAATAGTGAAATCATTATAAAGTGTTTCTAGCGATATAAATTGGTTTTGTAATTTATACAACTACGCGAATTATTTGAAAGACCGAGTTTAAACTCATTTCAAATAATTATACGGCGTTATTAACCTGAAGAGTTGAAGACGACGGTCGAAGACCGACGATCTTCAAGTCGGTTGGTCGTATTGCTATTGTTGGCCTTGATGGGAGTAGCTACCTTGATGGGTCGATGGTAGTGATCGTCTGAACGTTCTTGTTGACGGTTCGGATTTGCGAGTGTCTTTATTTCCCATGAAATGAGACGACTCTGATTTTGTTCAGACCCAGAACGGACTTGTAAATGGATCGCATGTCTGACGTCGAAATTTATTTCATGTAGTTAAGGTGGTTTTATTTGATATATAAATGTTTGGTGGCGGAGGATTTATTCTTTAGCTTAACACCCCTTTATATGTTAAATAATTATCGATCGCATGATATGAGTTGTTGACGTGACACGCTAAGTTGCACTCGAACAAGGTGTATTGTTGCAAAGCAGAGCCTTGTAGGATAATCAAAGCATAGTCCAGTATGGACACAGCTTTGCGTATACGTTACTTCGCGAGCCTCACACCCCGGTGGAGTCTAAAACGGAGCAAGGGAACGCAGGGAGTGCGCACGTCTCTTTCTAGCTAAAAGTGGTTGTTGTATTTGAGGTACCTCGGTATATTGGTCGCTACTGGCCAATTTAAAGGTCCGTTAGGATCGGGAGGCGTGTGTTCAGGAATTGCCAATCCATTAAGCGTTAACGTATGGACCGGCCCTGCAGCTATCCAAGGGTTGGACAGAGTACCAATCCTGGGGCATTGCTAGAGTGTCTCGAATCGGTAAGGATCTCGCTCCTAGCCTTGACTCAGTATGGAAACCCAACTTCTCAATACGAGATAACGGACTTGATTGTATACTTATTATGGCGACATAGTAGGATGGGGTACTATGCCGTCTAGGATTAATACATTTATTTTGAAGTAATTTAAATCATATTACACACTTATAATATTAAAAATAGTATTTGACTCGTACTCTACATTTTTGATCATTATAAGGTAAAACTCTATCCTCTGGTGTGCGTTGCATTGTGTGATAGGACCTGAGTCTTATAATGATTTCATTTTTCAAAGGCATTGCGTTATTCTTTTTATTTAATAAATATATGAACAGACAATCTATTGGAGTAAACCCGTTCCACGAAAGTGGCGTGGTCCTTAGATTTGTCATTTTCAGTGGTTAGTATAGGTTTCTCATACCAGTCCCACGACTGACTCGCGTTTGTTTTCACTTTGCAAACTCGGGTGCCCTCTCTCTACACGGGCAGCCAATTGACAGGTTCCTATTTAGCTTGCTTGGAGTTCTTGCTTGGAGTTTTTGCTTGGAGTTTTTGCTTGGAGATTCTATTGTTGAGGTGACTTGGAGCATGAAGGCTTGCTATCTTTCTTTCTTCTTCATTTCGTTTTCTGTTAGACATTTTCTGAGTTCTTGAGACATTCAGACTTATTCCAGTTTTAATTCTGTACTTTGGAGTTTTGAGACATGTTACATTCTATTTGGTTTTGATGTAATAATTAGAACTTCTGTGACTGTGGGATTCTATATTTTGATGACATCTATTTCCGCTGCCATGATGTTGTTATGATGTAGTTTTCTTATATTTATGTCGTTATCTGTGTTATGTATTGCCATATTTATGATGTATTCCAATGATCATCCTTGCTTTCGTTATGCGGAAATTGGGGGTTGTCACAGATACACGGTCGAAAGGTGGTCCCATACCTTGCCTGTTTGAATTCATTACCCAATAAGCGCTCGCGTTTTTTGATTATATATTAATTATGTGGAACGTGAGATGAAAGTGTTCCACTAGATTGCTAATTATTTGATTTAGACATTATTATAATATCAGAAGAGTATGGATGTTAAAAAGAATGTTTTGGTTTATTGTAAGGTAAAAACCATCCATGTTTATGTGTGGATCGTTCTTACGATTATCCTTTCTTTTAAAAGGATTTCAAAAGTTAAACAAGTGTTTAGAGTTTACTCACACCAGTCACATGACTGACCTAGAGTTTATTTTGTTTTGTTTTCCCTATACTCTTGGGTGCCCAATTTTGTACGGGCAGTCAAGTAGTTAGGATTTTACAGATATACTTAGAGCTTGAAGCAAGAGGCTTCAGTATTATATAGTTGTTATTATTTCCGCTGTGTTGTAAGTGTTATACTCTGATAATGTTATTGTATACATATACTGATTTTATTTCAAAGTTATGTACCTATTATATATTGTTCGTTCCGCTGTGAGATTCGTGTTTACTCTGATGTTGTATGTTCTTCTCCTTCTTCTATTTTAATTTTCTATCTTATCTATTCTCACCCTCTATTTTCTTTCATGGACTATCCGATATTTCCGATGCTTGATAGTCGACATTGGGTTATATGTCGCTTACTCAGGATCATGAAAACCCGGGTCGTTACACGTTCCAACGGAGTCCTGTGCGTGCATGGCTCCGCCTTCCAGGGAAAATAAGACGTTGTGACATCAGTAGATATGGTTGTGCATTCAACATGAAGGGTTGCCACTTTAGGGAAGTGATACCCCCTACTATGGGGCCAACACAGGGCATCTACGAAATAGGGAGCCGATCAATTAGGGTAGTAGTTAGGGTACATCTAGATTCTGGTAAATTTAGGAGTCCGTTATAGGGGTTGCCTAAGGATTGTATGGGGTTAAAATCTCTCACCAGAAGTACCCCCTAAGTCTACCAATTTATGCCTTTTAAGGGATCATCCCATATCTGTTTATACTAGTATTGGTGCGGAGTAATCATGGGTGAAGCGCATATACTCTATCCTGTTTACCTCATCATACTTATCCTTTATGATGTTATCTTCCTCATCCACTTTATATGTCCATCATAATACTTTTATTTGTTTACTTGCTAAAAGTAACTGGACTCGCCAGACTTTTTGTCTAATCCTTTTTGTTTCCTCTTCTTTCTTCCGTTTCCTCCCCCCTCCCCCCTAAGGTTCTCAGGGAGGGAATTCTCAGGCTAAGTCAGGATTCGGTTATCAACTTGCCTGGAGCATCTTCTGAAGTATGGCTCAGTTTCTACATTTTCTACTATGGCTTTGTCTCTTTTAGGGAATTATGTTTTTTTTATGTATTTTCTGTACTCTAATGGTACAAGATAGAAAGTCTATGTTATTGTAATGGGTTTTATGTAGTTTCAGACTTATGGTATTTTGTACCACAATGTTATGACTTATGTTTGTAATATTTCCATTTTCGTTTACCTATAACGCTTCACGAAACTTAATTCATTCCCTTAGTGAGTTACATTAACGGACGTGAGGTGTCACAGGCAAGGTATGGGATCACCTTACGACAGTGTATCTCTAGAGAGGAATGCACCCGGTTTAACAAGAACATCTTGTAACCCAGACTAAACATGACCGACCCCTCATTTCGCTTGAGACTTCCGAATGTATATCACCAATGGTTGGGCTCAAACCACCGTTTCCCAAAATGGGACAACATTGAAATAGATTAAAGAATGAAATGGATTTGCTCTAGATCGGTGATTATACACCCTATTTGGGTACGACCCACTTAGCTATGCGACCTACCCAATTTTATATCATTTCCCAGTTGTAGAGGCTTGAGGTTTAACACTACCTTTAGAACATCACATCACCAACACTTTGAATGTCACATTGTCAGATCCGCCAAATCATTAATTGACGTCCATAACCATACTCTGGTCGTTAAGCTAAGGGAAAGTGTACAGCCTTCTCCGCCACTAACAGAATTACATTTATAAAAATCGATGTATGTGATTTTTAAGAAATATGCTGTCAGACATTCGTCCATACAAGTCCTCTAGGTCCAGGATGAACCGAAGGTACCCTCCTACCACATCCTAGGTATCGCCCTATAGATTAGTAGCGAGTAGTCCTTGCAAATCCATAGATTTCAACCACGACAGGATTACAATATATCTCCGGCCGCTAAACCAGAGATTTTAAGTAATTCTATCGTTTTATAAACATCCATGGTCTTAAATTTCTCTATCTCGATCAATATCTGATATCTTCGACATTTCGTATTTGCTGGTTGTTTTTGAATATACATTCGATCCCGGTCTTCCCGTACCAACAATCGTGTAGGTTAGATCTGATAGTCGGTTATTTAACTATCAAATAAAACAGCCATTCACCCATAAAAATAAAATGAATTTACTGGTTCAGTACTCAGCATCACTTGGCTCTTTTAATTAAAATAATTAAACAAATGGTTAATTTATAACTTAAAATCTTTTCGATATTTCAACATTCATTAGTCCCTGACCGTAAATTGGTAAGCAAACAATTGCCTAAGTTTCAACCCCGATGAACGAAATCAACATCAGATTAACATTCAGAAAATCACTCAACTCAATCAATCTCCAGTTAGGTTCCAATTCTTATCTTAACTCCTTATCAACCCATTCTATTCCATTTCTAATTCATTCAACCATTTTCCACTTTGAAAATCTCATTTCAATTCCATTCATTCACTTAATCTCATTATCAAATATCGTTAATTCAGAATCAACACTTCAACTTCTCACTTCTTTTTATAAACCTTGCTTGTAAAATTCTAGTTTAATATAAACCCCTTTTTCTTTCAATTCTTTTTCTCAATTAAATATTAGGTTAAAATTTAATTTAAGCTATCGTGCTCGCTTAAAATCTCCTTTATAATTTATTATAAAAACTGGGTTTTAATATAAACCCATTTATTAACTCCTTTCAAACCTTAACTACATTTCATTTCAAACCTGATTACTTACTTAAATGAATTTCATTTAAATAATGATCACCTAAATCCTTATTAATTAATATAATAATTTAACTTCATTATTAACTACTGTAGAAGTAGTTAAATTCTTTATTAACTAGATAAATAGTAAATATCTTTTTTAAACCCCTATTAAAATTAAACAACTATTCGCTCAACTATTCCATTTGATTAATTAAAAGTAAATAAATCAAATAACCAATTTCAATTAAAATAATTGAATTAGCCAGCTCAACCCATGATTATCTCGTTAATCAACTTCAACTAAACCTCCCTTTAGATTAATTAGTAATATAACCATTTTAAATAACTTCATTTAATTGTTTCTTAGGACAATTAATTCAATTCTCAACCCTAAGGTTAATTTTCTGCTTATTTACTTACAAATCTTATTAATCGTAAGAATTTTCTTTACAAAACTATTTACTAATTACTTATAACTAAAATAGTTAATAATAAATATTTATTTCGTTTTAAAATAACTCTTATTCAAATTTATAGATTTAAAAATCTATCTTTAGTTATAAAATAAATCTAATAACTTCATTTCTATTGATTTACCTGATGGTAAATCCATATTTATAAAATGGTTGATTATTAAGCCACCTGATGCCAATTACTCAACCAATACTGCCCATTGGTTAATATCATAATAGATATTGAATTACGATTCAACAAATCAATCATCTAATTAGGTTGGTCATATAGTTCATATAATAGTAATATGAAATAAACAATAAAATTGAGGAATCCCGTTGGATCCCTCCAACCTATTTTCCCTGCATCGAAAAACGTTATTTCCAATAATATTAGTCAAGTCAATAACAGATATGATATTCAATAATAAATAAATCACAACAATCCAGTTATCCCTATTACAATTCAGTACATTTATATTATTGTAAACGTAACCAATGAGGCAAGTTACCTCATTTGGAAATAAGCGTTAGAAATAACGATTGGTTCAAATTAAATAAAACGAACATTTAGTTTAATCAGTTTAGTTCAACTCATATAAACATATATATACATATATACATATATATATATATAGCATCCATCAAACAATTAGCAAACATAACACACAAATAATAAACCCGACTTATATAAATATAAGTGGCTAAACTAAGTGAGTTAAACTAACTCTGATTTGATCTCTTTATTTCTGAAATGGTTCGGTTACAATTAAATTAAACAATCGTTTAATTTAATGGAAATCCCAGTTGTCTCCTGCATTGTTCCGATCAGTTCCACACTGCTGCGTTCATCGCCATGATTCTGATGAGGCTTGTTTTGTTTAATTATGATAATATAACACAAAGTTATATACGTTATTAATTAATGATTTTAGTTAGTTTAATTAACACTTCAATTAAATAATTGTAGACAACTCACGTTTGGGTTATAATATAAACCAATTGTTCTTATTCTTCAAATTGGAGTGGTCCGTTGTACAATGCCTTTACGTCCTTCACGACACTAGTCCAATGGGTATTTTTTTCCTTATGTTCCCAAATGTTCACGTTGGAAAATAAAGCCTATCCATTTTCTTTTGATTTTGTTTGTGAAGCCCAAAATGTCCCAATATTCCATCTTCTCCTTCGATCACTTTATTCTTCCCTTCCAAGCAACTTTCCCCATTTCATTTACACATTAATCCTCCCACCTACTATATACTTCGATTTTCAACCCAAACCCTTTTTAATACACGCTACCTTGTTTAACTCGTTGCCCCATCCTTACGCCATCAGCTTCATGCATCTGCTCTTCCTCGCATTCTTAACACCAACAGCCTCTACGTCACTTTGCTTCTATACTATCTTCTATTTACTTGATTTTGTACCCAACTCCGCTTTTCAATCTTCCCCAATACTTCGTTATTCCCTTCCAGACTTCATCGTGTATAAACTCTCATCAGTTCCCACTTTGATCCTCCTGTATGCTTTTCACTTCAGCCCCACATATACCTTCACGTCCCAATATCCCAGTCCCACATGCTTGAAACTGCCCATCACAAAATCCCTTGTTCCTGCTACTCTGAACATTATGCACTTCATCTTCTTCAAGTTTTAAATAGGTTAACCTCGTTTTTAATAGAAAACATGGCCCCTGCTTTAATTTCTCTGGTACGAGACATAAAGGCCGATCCCTTTCATTTTCTCCCAAACTTCGTTAGTTCCTGTTCTTCATTTTCCCCGTCACTTCATTTTGAACCCAGCACCCTACTATCCTTCGTACCTCGTCATGTCGTTCCTCACAAGTCACAAATACTTCACCACAACTCTTCCAACCCCATACCGCTACATTACTTCATTTTACCAAGCTTCAGCAATATTAACCCGTCATGTTTAACCCATTTCGTACCACCGCAACACATGCCGCCACTAGAGCCTAATCATCTGCCACCAACGCATGCTCCGTACCACCGCCAACCCCCACCAGCAGTCCTGGCCAACTCGACTTTGCCCTATGCCTGAAATTAAACATGAACCGTAGCAACTTCCCTTCATTCCCCTAGTCACTACGGTAAGTGGATTCAGATCATCACCGTACAACATGAGGATCTCCCCTAGATGAACATACCTTGTATAGAAAATTTATTAAATCGATGAAGGTTTTTCAGATTTGGTTGGAGGAAAGTTCGAACATTTCCGTTCGTTGGTAAAAGAAGATGGCGACCAAAGGAAATTTGAGCATATAGAAACAAAAGGTTTAGGGTTAGATAAAAGATTTGGTATTTATTGGGGTAATGATATAACAAAGTAATATTATATGAAACCTAGCGGTGAAGTAATGTATTAAAACACATACGTATGATCTTCGATCGAAATGAAACTACTAATTCTAGCATAGAAAAATATTCCAGACACGATGGGACAGGTTTCGTTCAGTTCCGATATCGTTTGTGAAAACTCCTTTATAAATGACAGGTGAAAAACACGCATTTAAATTTTCAACGGTCACAAAATAAATCCAAATAACTTGAAACTTGAAACACTACAACACCTCATCATTATGGATTTAATAAAATTAGTTTCGCTGAAAACGGAGTTCGTTTGCATATCTGTTATTCCAATTTACTCGTAAAACAACGCTATTTTAGACACCATAAATATTTGGTCTCCAAAAATAACAAACTATATATCTATCCTGACTCTAAACGTCAATACAAATTCAACGGAATTCGTTTCGTAGCTTAATTTAGTCGTTATCTCAAGTTATGATTAAAAACCCTTTTAAAATCGAATTAAAATGTTAAATTAATTGCTATAATTCCATTATGACTTTTTGAAATTTTGAATTGGACATAACTAACCAACTATAACACGAAATCTCCATTTTTCTCTTTTATTAGAAAGATATAATCAAATCGATTCAGATGGTTCTTGTTTCGCAGAATTCCGACTTATATCGAATTCTGTATATTCAGTTGAAGTTCAAAACGTAAATTATGAACTACCGCGACGTTTCGAATTCGTTTTATAATTATATATAAAATAAACGTTTAAACTTCATTATATAAACGAACTATATATTTTAAATCCATATAAAATTCCAAATCAATATTTAAAATAATAAAATATATTAAATATCTGACTACCGAAAATAAGGAACGTTACATTCCTTCCCCCTTAAAAGAATTTCGTCCCCAAAATTACTAAGGTAGAAGAAACATTACAACCCATTAACTTTTCAAACTGCAATTTTTTTCAACGAAAACCAATTAACTATTGTAAATAAAACTTTTCAAAATATTGAAAATTTTCAAATACATTAAAATCCCAAAAAAAATCGGTAGAGTCTCCCCTATATGGAGTGACTTCTGCGATATCGCAGGATCAAATAATATATATACATCGACCCACATAGTCGAAAAACAAAATTCAAAATCCAAAAATTATATTTTCGCGTAAGCATACCTTATGTGAGCGCTATTAAGCATACTTGCTCAACTTATTACGATATAATCAACCAAAATCAAGCTCAAGCCTTCTGGCAGCTGTACCCAACTTAATTTATCATGTAAGTAACCAGTACATGAAATTCTACATTCAATCAATCTAACAAACAACCAACAAACAATGCACACCCAGTATAACAAATCATTCACCTTTTGATTAACTTTATTTAATATACAATATTAACATTTACTTGGGTTTTACAGACTATAATTATCAATCGATTAATATCCGATTTATTTTCATAATTATTATTCATTCTTAACCAATTTAATTCCAATTCCATATTCAATAACTGATTTATTTTCAAAATTAGTTTACCTCAAGTTAAAAATCCAAATTCTGATTTTCATTCCAATTCATCTTCAAATTTTAATTAACTTATTTCTTTTTTAGTTAAACCCTAATTCATTTTAATTCCAAATTAAAATTCTCATCCACAAATCCCATATGTGAAATCTCTTCGGGTGATATTAAACCATTCAAATTTTTAATCCAATTTGAATTCAATCTAATCAAACAAACAACTCAATATCTTAATAATTTTATAAAATTATTTCTTTTATATATGAAAATACCTTTTGGGTACAACTATTTCATTTACCCTCTTTATAAAACAATATTGTATTAATTTCCAACTAAACTTGAACCGATCAAAAAACACTATACAAAACATTTATATTTAAAATATACAAATACGCGCTCTTATATATATACACTCAACTCAATCTAGAGTATTACTATACCCATCTCTATCGAGTTACGCCACAAAGTCAAGGTTATTATTAAACCTCACTCTGATACCATAGTAACGACCCGGGGGATTTGACTCCCGATGTAACAACCCGAATTCCGACGGACCGATTTTTTTTCAAAAACCCAATCCATCAAAACCCGAGTTAGTTGCTCTGGTATCCTGCAGAAAAGACAGAGACAAGAAATATGTCAGAGTTCGGAAAACACCACACAACGGAAGGAATAAAATATAATACATATAAACATAGCTTCACCTTAATTACAATACTGCTAAATCAGTATCTCCAAAGCTATAATTCTCCGTCATGAATCTAACCTGCGAATGTTATGAGGAGGGGGTCAGAACATAAGTTCTGTGTGAATGAGTTTAAACCACACTTCTTGAATAATCCTACATATACCGTTCAATTATGTTTTATTGTTTATTAGGTTACTTGTGTCGTTAGCGTTCAACGCTTACACACACGCCGCACCCATCTACTCCCAGTAGATTAACCTAATATAATGTATATGTAGCTACCCCCAAACTAAGGTACACCCCATGGTACCCCACTCGCATGGTCCCCGCTGTATCCTCGCAGTGATATACGCACTCCCCCGTCCTATGTCATAGTAATGTATATTCCTCTTATATATATAATACAACACTACGCCCACATAGGATAACCCTAATTTGACTGCCATTATCGAATAATGCCCACCAGTCTACGATACACCACCCAAAGCAGACATGGTTATATCTAGACTCTTCCACGTACGTATTCTGTATCGTATTCGATATCTAACCTGCACACCCATCGTGTGTGCGTGCCCGAGTTCCGTGGTAGGGCTACACAAGAAACACGGAACTCGGTCGGGAGCTTTCCTTATATTTGTGCGAGACCCACCTTTAAGAGCCTCCCACACAAATATCGCTAGGGTCTGTTTTCTATGGTGGCTATGGACCTACCTCGGACCCTCCCAATCTAAACATCCATGTGGCGTCTTCCCTCAACCACCGTCCCACGATAGTGAATGGTTAATGGTATTTTGGGTCCAGCTCTAATCTTTCTGCATCCTACTGGCTGTGGTAACAGGCACTCGATGACCTACTATCCTTGTTGGTCATGACCCTCCACCTCCGTTGAGGCAGCCGTCGAATCACCTTTTCCGTCAGCGCGAACAACATTATGACTGCCCAGCTATTCTTGCAGTCAAGGCCCACCCACCTAGTAGTTACGCGCAGACCCAACCTCTGAGAGCATAGCCTGAAACATCTGCCACCACACAGAGGACTACTAGGAGCACCTTTAACGTCTCAGGAAACCGCGTGCTTCCCCTTCCAATCTGTTGGAGCCGCCAAAATAACGAATGTGTGCTCCCCTCGTGCCTTATGACACCGTGATGATTTACCTTGTTGGGTTATTCATCCTACAACGTACGGATTGCCCTAAGCGCCCTGATTTTATACGTCATTAGACCCTACGTCTAATCAACTCTTACGCGCTTTTGTTACCTCGTCAGTTTTTCTTATTTAACTTGGTTATTCTTATTCATATTGACTTCCTTTTCAAGTTTACCAAGTTACCCTCGCTTATTAATTCAATTTATACTTAACCCATTTAAGTCCATTAATAAGACCACAACATGTTGTTTTCCAACTTCATAAATTATTCCCTTTTAGGGTTACAACAACATGTTATACATAATTCATAGTTAAGTATGTCTTATCCACTTATATACTGATTAGGAGAATAATCCCCTAAACATCATCCCCGAAGACCGAAATCAACATCAGGCTGGCACCTAGAGAATTACTCAACCCAACCAACATATATGATTCTAATTTACCTCTTTTCCATTCATATAACTTATATCATCTTAAATTTCACACTTCTCCTTCCCAAACTAGTTAATTTATAATTAAGTATATCTTCACATATAAGTTACCTTATTTTCCTCTATCGTTTCTTATAACTTACTTTATCCCATAAGTTATACTTTCCACTTGTCCCTAGGACAAGTCTAACCTATTATCCTTCCTTTTCTTATTCAAGTTCATTCATAATAGGTTATTTACCATTCCCCACTTTTGTCATTAATTTAGATTTTGTAACAACCCTGATTTTTGGGGCCAATTTAAAATTTTATTTTAAGTAATTTTAATGATTTTTGATATTTAAAATAATCTATTTTAAATAAAAATGATTGAAAATTGATTTAAATTGAAGTTAGAATGAATAATTTAATTTTAATTATAAAAAAAGTTAGAAATAGCGCTATAGTTTGAAAAGTCAAACTTGAACTTTGACTGACCGTACATGATGCAAAATTTAACGGATTTTAGTGAAACCAAAAATATTAGATTCTCTTTAAAAATATCTTTCTAACGAATCTGAAAAAGTGAAATTTCATAGCAGGAATCAAAAGTTATGTCCAAATTAAAATTTAGAAACGTCGCTATGAAATATATAAAGGTTAAAAATGCCACTTTTTGCATATGAAGGAATTTGGACTCGAAACCACTTCCATTGAGTTCAGAATGATGTTTCTGCATTGAAAAACAGTAAACACTTATATATTTTGAGTTTTGGGATTTATTTGTTTAAAAATGTATTTTTTATATTAAATATATTGGCCTTAAAAATAGTCATTTTTCAAACGACCTCTGTTTTCGACGAAACCACTTTTGTCAGAACCAAAATGTCGAATTATAGCTAGATTTCAATTTTCAGAATTTTTCGAATTAATAAGTGAGCGTGGCGAAAGAAAATGTGTTTTGACTATTTCAGTTAAATTTAAACGCCTTAAAAATAGCCATTTTTCAAACAGTCTCAGAATTCGACGAAAATAATTTTGTTGGATTCGTATCATCATAAGAAAGCTAAAAATATTTTTCTTGGAATTTTCTGAGGTCATATGTGGCACCGGCATATTTAAGTGTACGGTCAATATTTAATTAATTAATTTTTAATGGGATTTTAAATAAAAAACGCTACAGACATTAGAATTGGGGCCCAAGACATAGCCCATTGCGTTCAGAAGGCCTCAAAACGTTAAGATCGACAGTAAGCAGGCCCAAATCGGAGACAGTCCGAAAATCCACCTTTTAAGCACGAATTTCAAGATTAAAATATTATTAAATAAAAAAATAAATAAAACCCTAACCCTAATTTCAATGGCCAGCCGCCGCTCTCTATTCGATGGCCAGAATTGTCCGATTTTCAAACCTCAATAACTTTCAATCCGTTCAACGAAATTCAGCAAATCATATACCAAATCGAAGAGAATTCAGAGGGCTTCGAATCCATACGGTTAAGATCGGGTTTTGGTTCACGGATTTTGCGAATTTTGAGCTAGAAGGCGCTGCGTTTTGATGGGTCTCGCGGGTGGTAGAGGGGGCCGAGCTCCATGGGGTTGGTGGCGCTGGGAGGAGGTGGCGCTGGCTTCGAGGTGAGGGTCTCCGATCGGGGTACGGTGGCTCGGGTCGTGGTGCGTTTTGGTGAAAGAGGGAGCGACGTTGGGTTCCAAGTAACGAACGAAGAGGAAGGAGGATTAAGGGGTAATTACTTAATTAATTAATTATTTAATTTATTATTTAAAAGTTCAAACTTTAAAAATTCGTATCTCTCTCATACGAGGTCCGTTTCACGAATCGTAAGTTGCGCTGGAATCAGAAAAATGAGATTTTCGCAATGGCGCAGACCAGACCTGAAACGGGGACTATTGAAATTTCAGCAATTTTTGAATGCGAACGGGGTTTCAGAATCAAACCAAGGTGAGATTCTATTTTTTTATAATTAATTTAATTATATTATCATTATATAAAATGAATGTTGTATGGATTAAATTGTTGTATGGTGGGAATTGATGTTTGTGGCCTGTATTGTTATTGACGTGTTGTATGATTGGTGTTGGAATTGATTATGAGAATTATTATTCGATGTCAAGTAGAAAGATTATAATAAAAAGTTTAATCTTTTGTTTTGATTTATAAATAAAGTTTAATCTTTTATCATGATTTACAAATCAAAGTTTTGATTTTCATTTTGAAATGAATAACATTAATAAAGATTCGATCTTTATTTTTGATTTATTAAAATGAATCTTTGTGTTATTTATAAAGCATGAAATCTTTTTGTTTATTTATAAAGATGAAACTTTTTTTTGTTTATTCATAAAGACCAATTCTTTGTTTTTAATTATAAAGGATGAAATTTTGTTTTGGTTACAAAAGAACAAATATTTGATTTTGTTTATAAAGAACCAATCTTTTTTTTATTTATAAAGATTAAAACTTTATTTTTATTTATAAAAATTGAACCATTGGTTTTGTTAACAAAGATTACACCTTTGGTTTTGTTAACAAAGATTACACCTTTGGTTTTGTTAACAAAGATTACACCTTTGGTTTTGTTAACAAAAAATTACAACTTTGATTTTGTTTGCAAAGATTACAACTTTGATTTCGGTTACAAAAATTACAACTTTGTTTTTTTGATTATAAAAGGCTAAATCTTTGTTTTTGTCTATAAAGATTAAAACTTTGTTTTTGTGTATAACAGGCTAAATCTTTGTTTTGATTATAAAGATTACATCTTTATTTTGAAACGATCAAAATAAATAAAGTTTTGTTCTTTATTTTGAAACGATTAAAACTAATAAAGTTTTGTTCTTTATTTTGAAACGATTAAAACTAATAAAGATTACATCTTTATTTTGAAATGATCAAAATAAATAAAGTTTTGTTCTTTATTTTGAAGGGATTAAAATAAGTTTTGATCTTTATTTTTGAATAATTAAAGTTTTGATTTTTGTTTTTGAAATAAAAGATTTTATTTTTATTTTAAATTAGTTAAAAGAAATGTGTTGCAACATAAGTGTCATGTTATTATCATCTTGTTCAACATGAAAACTTGACATCGAATAGTTGAAACTTGAAATATGTGAACATGCCAAATTGTGTATGTTATGTATGTTTCTATTTAAGCACATGTATACACTGCCATTTACAAGTGACCTGACTTGTTTATGTGATTGGACGACCAATTTTCACACATCGTCCAGAAGCACAGTTTATTTTATTCGAACTTGTGTTGGTTGAAACCCCACACGGGTCAGGGGTTGACATTTGAATACACATCACCCTTGTGGTTAATTAGAAATGCACTTTGGCTGTTAATGGATGTTTGATAATTGTTATGAGGTAAATGAATGAAATCCGTATAATTGAATTATATGGAAATGGTGGGGGCCTCGTTCAAATTTTGAATGAAAGAAATAATTTTCATTTATTATTCAATTAATGGAATTAATTTACACTTGAATTAAGGAAACTAAATTTCTATTATTTAGAAAGTTTTAATGAAATATTAAATTAGTAAAATTACATTCCAAATATAACAAGAAGATTTGAATTGAAAAGCTTTCGTTTTTATGTTAACACTAAATTTAAAAGATGTGATTTCAAAATTTAACATAAATGGATTGATTGGAAAAGATTACGTTTAATGTTGGAATGGTAGATTTTGATATCGTAGTTAAAACCATTTTTGAAGTAATTATTATTATAATAATATGGAAAGGTCGATATTTATTGAAAATTGGAAAGGCAATATAAAGTATATTTCAATGTAAAGTTATACTTTGGAACATATGATATTTTAGAAGTTAGATATTTTTAAAATATGAAATACTTTAAAATAATATTTTTAGAAAATAATTATAATTATAATTGTTCTTGGACACGAGGTTAGGACACGTTTATGGCGGAAGTCTGCCCGGAACCAACTGGCATATCCAGCAGCCATAAATGTTGGGCCTAATGTGAGAGGTCCAAGTACACGAATACAAATTGGGTTTTGACTCGAGGTTAAGCCCAACTGTGGAATAAGTCTACCCGGACCCAACTGGCATATCCAGCATCCACAAGTTGTAGGCCTAATGTGAGAAGTCTGGCCCATTATAAAACATAAATGGATAATATAACAAATTCGATTATTTAATCCATTTTAAATAGAAACACCATTTTAACCTGAATAAGTTAATAACTTATATTATCCATTTTATAATGAATATTAAAAGAGTTAATTTCAAAATTAATATTTTGAAAATAATATTTTAATATGAGAAATGATATTTTGATCAGAATAAATGGTTTATTTTTTTTAAAATAAATAAAAGGAATTAAAAATGGTTTTATTATAACCACGGATTTACATTGAAATTTGAATTTGGGTTTATCGTGAATTATGTTTTAAATAACACTTATTCTTTAACCCGGATTAATGAGGGGATTAATTTCCTAATTTTTTATTAATTATTTAATAATGACTTTGGAAGGTTAAAACGAAATAAAGTTTTAATTAAAACTTTAATTAGATTGGAGAGGAATTAAGTAAATAAAATTACTGAATTAAGGATCGAAAATGGAGTTCCACCAGTTTAACTCCATGCGTTAATTAATTCTTTAATTAGGTTTAAATGCGTAATGGAAATTAAGTTTACCTGAACCAATTGGGATAAAAGATCGGGACGGGGATTAATTAATAATTATTTCGATAAGGCGTAAATTCCGATTAGATTGGATAAACCATAATTTGGTTTATTATGGATAAATAAAGATTGATGATTAAATTAAAAAGATCATTTTGGTTTTGCATTGAAAGAGATAAGAATTATTATTTTTGTTTGGCATTAAAAGAATAGAAAAATTATTATTTTTGTTACATTGAAATTAAACAAACAAAAATATTTTCATTTGTATAGAAATGAAGTTGACACCAAAATATATTGCATTTTTGGTTAGGAGTTGAATGACACAAAAATACTCATTTTTGTTTAATTATAAGTGACGTACAAAAATATTCATTTTTGTTGTAATTGGAATGACACACAAAATATACATTTTGTGTATATGATATGTATGGAAAATTGAAGAAAAAAAAATAAAAGAAAACATTGTTGGGTGTCATGATATATATCAATATTTGATATAAATGAGGATATTTGTCGTCAGCAAGATGAAGTGTAATAAAATACATTTCATTACACATTATAAACATTTCGATAGGTTGTGAAGCAAAACATTCACTACTTGTTGTGTAAATTACGTTAAGGAAATGGAAATTAATTATCTTTATATAGATAAAAATAAAGATAAATCGTTACAAATTACTAATAACGATATGAAATGATTTCCAAATTATATATATACGAGAATTATTTGGAAAGTCCGAGTCTATCTCATTCCAAATAATTTAAATGACGTCAAATTCAAGATTTGAGGACGACGATAGAAGACCGACGATCTTCACATCGAATGGACGACGACTGCTGATGCCCGTGATGGGAGTAACTACCTTGAAGGGGCTACAGTGGTGGCCGTCCAGACGTAGTGTTGATTTGTACGGATTTGACTTTCGCTCAGACCCAGAGCATAAGTTTATAAATGGATTGTGTGTCCGACATAGTACTCCGTTAAATATCATGTTATTGATTCTCTGTTAATATATAAATGATTGGTGGTGAAGAATTTATTTTTGCTTAACACCCGTTTATATATTGACGGATGATCAATGGTACGGTATGGAGTGACAGTGTGGCATGCTAATATGCATATGATCAAGGCTTTGTTGAAAAGCAAGCCTTGTGGATGATCAAATCATAGCCTGTTTAGGCATAGCTTTGTGTATAGCGTAACTTCACGAGCCTCACACACCGGCGGAGTCTAAAACGGGAGAAGGGAACGCATGGAGAGCAGCACGTTTCTTTCTAGCTAGAAGTGGTGTTTGGGTTTTAACACGGCCCAGCATTTTACTTATGTGGATGATGGAATGAGGCGCCTCGGATGATAGGTCCTATAGGACCGGGAAACCTGTGTTCAGGAATAACTAATCCGCAACTCGTATGGCGGACCGGCCCTGCAGCTTTCCAAGGGTTCACTACGGGGGATCCTGAGACATTAGCTAGAGTGTCTCGAATCGGTAGGAGCTCCTCCCTAGCCTTGACTCATGATGGAAACCAATTTCCAATACGACCCCATTCGGATTTGATTGTATTACTAGTATGGAGGCATAGTAGTATGGGATGCTATTCTTCCTAGGATTTATACATTTACTTTGAAATGTTTTGATATATACTAATAATAATATTAAACTCGTATTTGCCGTATTTAGCATGTTTAATCACTATAAGGTAAAACCCTATCCTCTGGTTTGTGTTGCATTGTGTGATGGGACCTGGGTCTTATGGTGATTCCATTTTTCTAAAAAGCATAACGTTGTTGTACGATTTACTTATTAGTTATTTTTGACACTTTTATGCACGGCAATCCATTAGAGTAAACCCGTTCCGCATTAGCGGCATGGTCTTTGGATTTGTCCTATTAATAATGATCAATTAGTTAAGAATTCTCACACCAGTCCCACGATTGATCCGTTGTTTGTTTCCACCTTTTTGCAAACTCGGGTGCCCTCTTTCCACACGGGCAGTCGAGCAGTTTGTCTACAGGTCCTTATCTCGAGCAGGATTTTGGATTGAAGCTTAAAGCTGTGTCCAAAGCATAGAAAGTCTTCCGCTGTATTGTATTAAAATATTGTGATTTATCTTCCGCTGTAATTTTATTCCAATGTACTCTGATATTCTGTACTCTGATGTAACATTATTGTAATGTAATAAAAGTCTGTTGTTGTTATTCTGATGTGTTGTAGCCCAAAGTAAGCGTATCCAGCGATTTCCCGCAAGAGCGATTTTCGGGTCGTTTCATTTTGGTATCAGAGCTTTGGTTAACTCAAATCTTTGGGGTACAACTCGTTAGAACTAAACAAAAGACTCATCAGAGATTGGATTAGTAATATCCAATAAGAATACTCATTAGAGATAGGATCAGCAGTATTCTAGAATGAGAAAACTCATTAGAGATGGGGTTAGTAATGCCCTAGAATGAGTTGAGAGTAGCAAGCCTATAATATACGTATCTGTAATTATAATCTATTTTAGAAAATATGAATTTTGAATATATATAAAAGTTATATATTTTAAAAAGTTAATCAACTAATAAAATTATGTAAACCAATGAAAAATTGTGTAGGATAATTAAACACTTTTAGCTTCGTTCCTTTTCGAGGACGAAAAGTTTTTAAGTGGGGGAGACTGTAACAACCCTGATTTTTGGGGCCAATTTAAAAATTTATTTTAAGTAATTTTAATGAGTTTTGATATTTAAAATAATCTATTTTAAATAAAAATGATTGAAAATTGATTTAAATTGAAGTTAGAATGAATAATTTAATTTTAATTATAAAAAAAGTTAGAAATAGCGCTGTAGTTTGAAAAGTCAAACTTGAACTTTGACTGACCGTACAGGATGCAAAATTTAACGGATTTTAGTGAAACCAGAAATATTAGAATCTCTTTAAAAATATCTTTCTAACGAATCTGAAAAATTGAAATTTCATAGCATGAATCAAAAGTTATGTCCAAATTAAAATTTAGAAAGGTCGCTATGAAATATATAAAGGTCAAAAATGCCACTTTTTGCATATGAAGGAATTTGGACTCGAAACCACTTCCATTGAGTTCAGAATGATGTTTCTGCATTGAAAAACAGTAAACACTTATATATTTTTAGTTTCGGGGTTTATTTGTTTAAAAATGTATTTTTAATATTAAATATATTGGCCTTAAAAATAGTCATTTTTCAAACGACCTCTGTTTTCGACGAAACCACTTTTGTCGGAACCGAAATGTCGAATTATAGCTAGATTTCAATTTTCAGAATTTTTCGAATTAATAAGTGAGCGTGGCGAAAGAAAATGTGTTTTGATTATTTCAGTTAAATTTAAACGCCTTAAAAATAGCCATTTTTCAAACAGTATCAGAATTCGACGAAAATAAATTTGTTGGATTCGTATCGTCATAAGAAAGCTAAAAATATTTTTCTTGGAATTTTCTGAGGTCATATGTGGCCCCGGCATATTTAAGTGTACGGTCAATATTTAATTAATTAATTTTTAATGGGATTTTAAATAAAAAACGCTACAGACATCAGGAATTGGGGCCCGAGACATAGCCCATTGCGTTCAGAAGGCCTCAAAACATTAAGATCGACAGTAAGCAGGCCCAAATCGGAGACAGTCCGAAAATCCACCTTTTAAGCACGAATTTCGAGATTAAAATATTATTAAATAAAAAAAAAACCTAACCCTAATTTCAATGGCCAGTCGCCGCCCTCTATTCGATGGCCAGAATTGTCCGATTTTCAAACCTCAATAACTTTCAATCCGTTCAACGAAATTCAGCAAATCATATACCAAATCGAAGAGAATTCAGAGGGCTTCGAATCCATACGGTTAAAATCGGGTTTTGGTTCACGGATTTTGCGAATTTTGAGCTAGAAGGCGCTGCGTTTTGATGGGTCTCGCAGGTGGTAGAGGGGGCCGAGCTCCATGGGGTTGGTGGCGCTGGGAGGAGGTGGCGCGGGCTTCGAGGTGAGGGTCTCCGATCGGGGTACGGTGGCTCGGGTCGTGGTGCGTTTTGGTGAAAGAGGGAGCGACGTTGGGTTCCATGTAACGAACGAAGAGGAAGGAGGATTAAGGGGTAATTACTTAATTAGTTAATTATTTAATTTATTATTTAAAAGTTCAAACTTTAAAAATTCGTATCTCTCTCATACGAGGTCCGTTTCACGAATCGTAAGTTGCGCTGGAATCAGAAAAATGAGATCTTCGCAATGGCGCAGACCAGACCTGAAACGGGGACTATTGAAATTTCAGCAATTTTTGAATGCGAACGGGGTTTCAGAATCAAACCAAGGTGAGATTCTATTTTTTTTTAATAATTAATTTAATTTAATTATATTATCATTATATAAAATGAATGTTGTATGGATTAAATTGTTGTATGGTGGGAATTGATGTTTGTGGCCTGTATTGTTATTGACGTGTTGTATGATTGGTGTTGGAATTGATTATGGGAATTATTATTCGATGTCAAGTAGAAATATTATAATAAAAAGTTTAATCTTTTGTTTTGATTTATAAATAAAGTTTAATCTTTTATCATGATTTACAAATCAAAGTTTTGATTTTCATTTTGAAATGAATAACATTAATAAAGATTCGATCTTTATTTTTGATTTATTAAAATGAATCTTTGTGTTATTTATTAAACATGAAATCTTTTTGTTTATTTATAAAGATGAAACTTTTTTTTTGTTTATTCATAAAGACCAATTCTTTGTTTTTAATTATAAAGGATGAAATTTTGTTATGGTTACAAAAGAACAAATCTTTGATTTTGTTTATAAAGAACCAATCTTTATTTTTATTTATAAAGATTAAAACTTTATTTTTATTTATAAAAATTGAACCTTTGGTTTTGTTAACAAAGATTACACCTTTGGTTTTGTTAACAAAGATTACACCTTTGGTTTTGTTAACAAAAAATTACAACTTTGATTTTGTTTGCAAAGATTACAACTTTGATTTCGGTTATAAAAATTACAACTTTGTTTTTTTGATTATAAAAGGCTAAATCTTTGTTTTTGTCTATAAAGATTAAAACTTTGTTTTGTGTATAACAGGCTAAATCTTTGTTTTGATTATAAAGATTACATCTTTATTTTGAAACGATCAAAATAAATAAAGTTTTGTTCTTTATTTTGAAACGATTAAAACTAATAAAGTTTTGTTCTTTATTTTGAAACGATTAAAACTAATAAAGATTACATCTTTATTTTGAAACGATCAAAATAAATAAAGTTTTATTCTTTATTTTGAAGGGATTAAAATAAGTTTTGATCTTTATTTTTGAATAATTAAAGTTTTGATTTTTGTTTTTGAAATAAAAGATTTTATTTTTATTTTAAATTAGTTAAAAGAAATGTGTTGCAACATAAGTGTCATGTTATTATCATTTTGTTCAACATGAAAACTTGACATCGAATAGTTGAAACTTGAAATATGTGAACATGCCAAATTGTGTATGTTATGTATGTTTCTATTTAAGCACATGTATACACTGCCATTTACAAGTGACCTGACTTGTTTATGTGATTGGACGACCAATTTTCACACATCGTCCAGAAGCACAACTTATTTTATTCGAACTTGTGTTGGTTGAAACCCCACACGGGTCAGGGGTTGACATTTGAATACACGTCACCCTTATGGTTAATTAGAAATGCACTTTGGCTGTTAATGGATGTTTGATAATTGTTATGAGGTAAATGAATGAAATCCGTATAATTGAATTATATGGAAATGGTGGGGGCCTCGTTCCAATTTTGAATGAAAGAAATAATTTTCATTTATTATTCAATTAATGGAATTAATTTACGCTTGAATTAAGGAAACTAAATTTCTATTATTTAGAAAGTTTTAATGAAATATTAAATTAGTAAAATTACATTCCAAATATAACAAGAAGATTTGAATTGAAAAGCTTTCGTTTTTATGTTAACACTAAATTTAAAAGATGTGATTTCAAAATTTAACATAAATGGATTGATTGGAAAAGATTACGTTTAATGTTGGAATGGTAGGTTTTGATATCGTAGTTAAAACCATTTTTGAAGTAATTATTATTATAATAATATGGAAAGGTCGATATTTATTGAAAATTGGAAAGGCAATATAAAGTATATTTCAATGTAAAGTTATACTTTGGAACATATGATATTTTAAAAGTTAGATATTTTTAAAATATGAAATACTTTAAAATAATATTTTTAGAAAATAATTATAATTATAATTGTTCTTGGACACGAGGTTAGGTCACGTTTATGGCGGAAGTCTGCCCGGAACCAACCGGCATATCCAGCAGCCATAAATGTTGGGCCTAATGTGAGAGGTCCAAGTACACGAATACAAATTGGGTTTTGACTCGAGGTTAAGCCCAACTGTGGAATAAGTCTGCCCGGACCCAACTGGCATATCCAGCATCCACAAGTTGTAGGCCTAATGTGAGAAGTCTGGCCCATTATAAAACATAAATGGATAATATAACGAATTGGATTATTTAATCCATTTTAAATAGAAACACCATTTTAACCTGAATAAGTTAATAACTTATATTATCCATTTTATAATGAATATTAAAAGAGTTAATTTCAAAATTAATATTTTGAAAATAATATTTTAATATGAGAAATGATATTTTGATCAGAATAAATGGTTTATTTATTTTTAAATAAATAAAAGGAATTAAAAATGGTTTTATTATAACCACGGATTTACATTGAAATTTGAATTTGGGTTTATCGTAAATTATGTTTTAAATAACATTTATTCTTTAACCCGGATTAATGAGGGGATTAATTTCCTAATTTTTGATTAATTATTTAATAATGACTTTGGAAGGTTAAAACGAAATAAGGTTTTAATTAAAATTTTAATTAGATTGGAGAGGAATTAAGTAAATAAAATTACTGAATTAAGGATCGAAAATGGAGTTCCACCAGTTTAACTCCATGCGTTAATTAAATCTTTAATTAGGTTTAAATGGGTAATGGAAATTAAGTTTACCTGAACCAATTGGGATAAAAGATCGGGATGGGGATTAATTAATAATTATTTCGATAAGGCGTAAATTCCGATTAGATTGGATAAACCATAATTTGGTTTAATATGGATAAATAAAGATTGAAGATTAAATTAAAAAGATCATTTTGGTTTTGCATTGAAAGAGATAAGAATTATTATTTTTGTTTGGCATTAAAAGAATAGCAAAATTATTATTTTTGTTACATTGAAATTAAACAAACAAAAATATTTTCATTTGTATAGAAATGAAGTTGACACCAAAATATATTGCATTTTTGGTTAGGAGTTGAATGACACAAAAATACTCATTTTTGTTAAATTATAAGTGACGTACAAAAATATTCATTTTTGTTGTAATTGGAATGACACACAAAATATACATTTTGTGTATATGATATGTATGGAAAATTGAAGAAAAAAAAATAAAAGAAAACATTGTTGGGTGTCATGATATATATCAATATTTGATATAAATGAGGATATTTGTCGTCAGCAAGATGAAGTGTAATAAAATACATTTCATTACACATTATAAACATTTCGATAGGTTGTGAAGCAAAACATTCACTACTTGTTGTGTAAATTACGTTAAGGAAATGGAAATTAATTATCTTTATATAGATAAAAATAAAGATAAATCGTTACAAATTACTAATAACGATATGAAATGATTTCCAAATTATATATATACGAGAATTATTTGGAAAGTCCGAGTCTATCTCATTCCAAATAATTTAAATGACGTTAAATTCAAGATTTGAGGACGACGATAGAAGACCGACGATCTTCACATCGAATGGACGATGACTGCTGATGCCCGTGATGGGAGTAACTACCTTGAAGGGGCTACAGTGGTGGCCGTCCGGACGTAGTGTTGATTTGTACGGATTTGACTTTCGCTCAGACCCAGAGCATAAGTTTATAAATGGATTGTGTGTCCTACATAGTACTCCGTTAAATATCATGTTATTGATTCTCTGTTAATATATAAATGATTGGTGGTGAAGAATTTATTTTTGCTTAACACTCATTTATATATTGACGGATGATCAATGGTACGGTATGGAGTGACAGTGTGGCATGCTAAGATGCATATGATCAAGGCTTTGTTGAAAAGCAAGCCTTATGGATGATCAAATCATAGCCTGTTTAGGCATAGCTTTGTGTATAGCGTAACTTCGCGAGCCTCACACACCGGCGGAGTCTAAAACGGGAGAAGGGAACGCAGGGAGAGCAGCACGTTTCTTTCTAGCTAGAAGTGGTGTTTGGGTTTTAACACGGCCCAACATTTTACTTATGTGGATGATGGAATGAGGCGCCTCGGATGATAGGTCCTATAGGACCGGGAAACCTGTGTTCAGGAATAACTAATCCGCAACTCGTATGGCGGACCGGCCCTGCAGCTTTCCAAGGGTTCACTACGGGGGATCCTGAGACATTAGCTAGAGTGTCTCGAATCGGTAGGAGCTCCTCCCTAGCCTTGACTCATGATGGAAACCAATTTCCAATACGACCCCATTCGGATTTGATTGTATTACTAGTATGGAGGCATAGTAGTATGGGATGCTATTCTTCCTAGGATTTATACATTTACTTTGAAATGTTTTGATATATACTAATAATAATATTAAACTCGTATTTGCCGTATTTAGCATGTTTAATCACTATAAGGTAAAACCCTATCCTTTGGTTTGTGTTGCATTGTGTGATAGGACCTGGGTCTTATGGTGATTCCATTTTTCTAAAAAGCATAACGTTGTTGTACGATTTACTTATTAGTTATTTTTAACACTTTTATGCACGGCAATCCATTAGAGTAAACTCATTCCGCATTAGCGGCGTGGTCTTTGGATTTGTCCTATTAATAATGATCAATTAGTTAAGAATTCTCACACCAGTCCCACGACTGACCCGTTGTTTGTTTCCACCTTTTTGCAAACTCGGGTGCCCTCTTTCCACACGGGCAGTCGAGCAGTTTGTCTACAGGTCCTTATCTCGAGCAGGATTTTGGATTGAAGCTTAAAGCTGTGTCCAGAGCATAGAAAGTCTTCCGCTGTATTGTATTAAAATATTGTGATTTATCTTCCGCTGTAATTTTATTCCAATGTACTCTGATATATTGTACTCTGATGTAACATTATTGTAATGTAATAAAAGTCTGTTGCTGTTATTGTGATGTGTTATAGCCCAAAGTAAGCGTATCCGGCGATTTCCCGCAAGGGCGATTTTCGGGTCGTTTCAGATTTACTCAACCATTTCCATTTATTTAACCCGTTACCTAAACTTTACCCAATTCAATTAATTTGTGATGCCATAACGGATCCCCTTTGGTTAAGCATTATTTATTTATGTCTTACATGTCGCCCATGTCCCACTTCACCTCTTTTATTATTGTTTCCATGTCTTACACATGCTTTACTACGGTTAAGTCCACCTTAGTCATGTTTTACTTCACGTATATTACTATAGTTAAGTCCACATTTACATGTTTTACATGTCTTGTCTTACTACGGTTAAGTATATATTTACATGTTTTACATGTCTTGTCTTACTACGGTTAAGTCCATATTTACATGTCATATTTTACATGTCACCCACTTAACCCTCTAACCATACCCATGTCACCCACATGTCTTATTATGGTTAGTATTCCTTAATTCATTCATTATGACGAACGGTGAATGACCTCCCACATTAGACCGAACACTTTGTGGCTGCTGGATTTGCCAGGCAGTTCCGGGCAGTCTTAAACCACAAAGCGGGTCTAACCTCGTGTCACCAACTATTACGCCTAAAATTCATGCCTTTGACCTCTCACATTAGACGTCTAATTGTGGCAGCTGGATTTGCCGGGCGGTTCCAGGCAATCTTGCACCACAATTGCGCCTAACCTCGTGTCAAAGGTTCACTAACATCGTATTTCACCCAAATCCTAATTTTCATGTTATGTGTTTCCAATTCAACATATAGTCATGTTTACAATTTGGACTATTCCAACTTGTCGCTAATTACATATTAATTAGCCTTAATTACAAATTTCCAATTATAGGCAATTTCATCAATTCCATGTAATCCATACCCAAATATGCCAATTTCTTTTATATTCCAATTATCCAAAATATCCAATAATACTCAAGTTCATAAAATCAATATTTTTCCAATATATTTCCCAACGTTCCCGTGTTCATACATATAACCTAATTCACCTTTTAGGCTTATCTTACAAATAAATTTCACCAATCCATGTTATCCAATTACATGTTATTAATATTAAATTGTACTAATTCCATATCCAATTTCAATCATGCCAAACTACATAAATTTAAAATTACCATACAATTATGTCAATAATTCTATTCAAATCATACGTAAATCCTTCCAACCCATATTATGCCCAAACAACCCCTTTTTTCCTTTTACTTTCTCGTTCTCATTTACAACGCATAAATTCATGATAGATGTAGGCTCGAGATAGCCTAGCTATAAAAATAAAAAGGGGAAAGAATAAAAAGGAGAGAACTCAATCGTAAGCATAAATGAAATAACTGATCTTATTAAATTATCATCATATTCATGACAAACGATAGAAGTACAATTATACAACAACTGTATTTTAAACCACTCACCTTGACTGGATTGGAGAAATAAACAATTGGTTGTTGAGGTAGAACGTTGATTTAGGCTTCTTATTTGATTATTGACACAAAACGTGAATTGTTATTGTAGAAACTTGCTACTTGATTTGATTAAACCCCATAATTTATAAAGAACCTGCAATTTAATTTAGAGTTTAGAGGCGGCGACTATGTTGGGTTGAAGTTTGGTGGCATGGAGGCGTCTTATAAGAGGTAGAATTATTTTAGGGTTAAGTTAGGTGTTCTTTTATAGGTGGGTTAGAGCAACTAGGACCTTAGGATTAAATAAAAACTCATCTAAACCGTCCACCTCACCCTAGAAAAGAACCATCAGAACAACCCTTTTCACATTTAGTGCTCCTTTAAATAAAATAAAATAAAAAGAAACCGCTTTATTTCTTTCTAATTAATGCATTACATACTATTTTTAACGTATAGCAACATCTTTCCTTCATGCATTCAATTATTTATTTATTTATTTGCACTTATACGTGAACCTTTATTTGCTATATTCTTCTCCTAATCAATTAATTGATTTCTTTCTCTTTTTGTCTACTCTTTTTGAAAAGAAACAACGTGTCCTTAAACCATTTTTTTATTTATTTATTTACATCTAATCACATGTGCATGCGTCTCTGATTTGAATGTTATTTAATAACATTAACCTTCCTCCTATTATGGCTTGCTTATGGCCTTATTAGTTTACTTTTTAAACGTTTAAATTTCAAAAGTTGATCCACTTCACATTTAATTACTCCATTTTAATGTTTACAACCTTTTTCTTTGCATACTTTAATTGCACATTTGACATGTTTTGCATTCTATATTCTCTTTCTTTTATTTGCGTCACATTAATTTATTTTTATTCAGTTTCATGCATCATCCATTTATTTAATGCAATAATTTCGCATATCCTCTTTCCCTTATTGCATTAATTTCAAATAACATGTATACATATATGCCCCTTTTTGTTTGTCTCTATGTTCGCGTGCAACTTCAAATTTGAATCATGTTCATACGCACCCATCTTTTATGCGTATACTAATTTTTATATGCGAACAATTGTCTATTTTATTTGGAAATTATCTTCCTTAATCAATTAATGGTTTATTTCCATTCTTTCAATCAAACTTCCAATTAACTTATCCCCTTTCGCACTGAACCAATTTGCTAAGCCACTATTTAGCCGCTCCTTAAAAAAAATATGACACTGGTGGGGACTGAACTCACAACCTCTTATGTACAAGTCTCATGTATTAACCAAATGAACTACTATGTCTTTTATTAACAAGACATAGGACCAAGCTACATATTATACTTTTCCCATTGCTCTTTTTCATGTTTTGTTGCATTTCTTAAATTAAGGATAACTTCATCGTTTTAAATCAGATTTCTACAAACTATAGGTCTAAATTGACCAGAAAATCGCCACGAACGTAATGACGCTAATTTCACAACCAAATTCTAGAGTCTCTTCAAATTCTCCTTTTTATTTCTTTTTAAATGTTCGCATGTATTTCTTCGCATTTCACTGTATTTCTTCTTATTTCAAATATTGCATGTAATTTCTTTATCAATCATTTTCTTTATTTCACTGCATAAACTTCTTACATGCAATTACATTAATATTATTTAATCTTTCTTTTAAATATATCCATGCATATATACATATATCTCATTTTTAGTTATATTAAAAATGCGGGGTGTTACATTCTCCCACCCTTAAGGAATTTTGTCCTCGAAATTCGATAGGGGTAAAATATATAATTCCTCGCATAATATCAAACCATCAACTGTGCATCCAAATTTTTTGCAAACATTGTGCACATGTGCAAAGTGAAATACATCATAGTAATGCATGTATGCCTAATTTGGTACCACCTATATGTATGCAAACTTTCAATTTTTTTCTTCTTCAAAACATGGTGCTCACATCCTAAATATACTTGTAGTTCTATATGAATGCAATATTTTTGAAAAACCAAAACATTTTTCATTCAAATTTTCCCATACTCTTATAGAATAAGAGCATAGTTCATCCAATTGTTGCATCCAAAATCCTACCAACCATTATTAAATTCGAAATTTAGAAAAATCTAATTTTCCAAATTCGATTTCTTATGTTATGGAAAGGTATAAAACGGAAGAATTTACATTTTCCATTTTTCTTTTATGTACCTTTTCTTGTTGCACTTGGATTTTTACATAGCTATTCTATAAAAAGTTCCTATTTTCCTATCCAAGAACAATTACATAAGAAACTTTTTTTTTCAACTTATCTTTTTCGAGCAACAATTCTAGTCTTTATAATGTGTAACACCCCGTAATTCTGTTAATATTAATATTCACAAATTAAAGAATAACTAATCTCAGACGTGAGAATTGTGGGAAACGGGTTGCGCCATTGTGTTCATCTAGGAATTCTGGCTGAAATAGAGTCCGAGTTTGCGTGATTTGGACTTCGTATGAAGGAGATATGGCCATCGGAAGTTTCAGAAAGTTCAAAACAGATTTCAGAAAATTCAAAATTCGAAGTCAAACAGGCTAGGCGGGAAATTTCCCGCCCAGCACCCAGTTCGACTGGGGAGTCGACTGGGCAGTCGACACCCCAGGGACTAGGTCGGCTGCGCAACCGACCTAGGTGTCGACCTGGTCCAGTCGACTAGGGTTTGACTGAGCCCAATCTTGAGCTGCTGATGTGTCTTTAGGGCTGAGTTGGCAAATTAAACGGTTCAGGTTAGTTCTGAGTTGATCCGACGGCCTAAATAAATCCTAAACTCTATATATACCTAGGTAGTCTCTCACTCTAAACTCACATGAAAAATAGAATAGCCGCCGTCATACCGTCGCCATGGAACTCAGTGTAGCCGCCGCCAACTAAGAAGGAAGAAAGCTAATCAAAACCCTAATTCTACTCAACTCTAAAACAAATCAAGACTCTCTTTCTTCTCTAATTGTGAGTATGATGATCTTAACAAGATTATTAGCAAACTGATTAGATTAAGATGTGATATGGATCATAAGAAAATGATGTGAATTGTCATATATGTTGTTGTAAACCTTATGCTATCATGTATGTTGTAAATCCTATGTTATGTGATGATGATATCATATATGTTGTAAATCATGCTATGATGATATTATATATGTTGCAAGTTTCTATGCTAAGTTGCGATGTTACAAAGTCATGATGTTATTATTTATGTTATAGTTAGCTTATGCTTGATCAAATCATGATGTTGATTATATATTTGTTTGGGCTATGATGATTCACATGATAAATCACATGTACCTATGCAAGTTTAGATTGATTATTATGACATCTATTTAGATCTAAAATTAGGTTCTAACATGTGTGAGTTCTTTGTGTTAGATGCTAGTTCACACCATCATTATATTGCATAAACCACATATGCAAATTTATACATGAATTTGGGTTATGATCATATTATGTAAGTTGTGACATTCAACCAAACAAGTTGACACCTTTAGATCCATGACATGTGTAGTTATGATCATATTAGATCTATTTTATTTGTCTATATGTTGTGATAATTTATCTTTGTGCTATAAGTTAGACTATTCGAGTCTAACGTATAATTTTGCGTTGAATAAGCGAACGTATAACGTGGTATCAGAGCTTAAGGTTACCAGAACAGATAATTTTTTTAGAAAAAACTATTTTTCTAAAGTATTTTTGGAAGAAGTTAACGCATTCCCTTTGTGAGTGACATTAATGGACGTGGGGTGTTACATAATGCTTATGCATTCTATGGGAATTTCTTTTTATTATTCTAGGATAGTCCTTATTATTTACTTCCTAGTCTCAAACTCGTTCTTTCTAGACACTAATCCTTACCTACTCCATTTGTTTTAAAACATGGTTTGGTCTCTCTTTTTTTTTCTAAATTTTCTCCCAAAAATTAAAAATGCTAAAACTTTATTTTCTTTACCAAAACTTGCTTTTGCCAAACCATAAAAACACGCCGTAACAAAAATGCAAAACATGTTTTTCAAACATCAAAAACTGGAGTAGACAAGGACAACTATTTCTTAATCGGGTTTCAAAATTACCTAGGCTTTCCTAGACACATCCACGAAATCATTTCTTCCAACTATATATATTCCTAATCCATTTTCACTTTATAAGGTTTCCCTACTAAACCCACTAATCTCAGTTACTATTGTATGGGATACATCTTTCTTAACACCAATCATTTTGTACACTTTCCACCCAACATACTTAAGGGTCTCAGATTTCCTTGCTCATTCTTTTAGCGTACAAAACAGTTATCCCAATTCTTTCCATATTTTACTCTTACTATTTAGTCGGCTTCTTTATAGATCTAGGTTTATATATAATATATTTATATTTTTGAAAATACAAATATGCTCTCTCATTATCTATATAGGAATCGTAAACCTATGCTCTGATACCAAAAGTAACAACCCGAATTCCGACGGACCGATTTTTTGTCAAAAACCTAATCCATCAAAACCTAAGTTGGTTGCTCTGGTATCCTGTAGAAAAGACAGAGACAAGAAATATGTCAGAGTTCGGAAAACACCACACAGAAGAAGGAATAAAATATAATATATATATAAACATAGCTTTACCTTAATTACAATACTGTTAAACCAGTATCTCCAAAGCTATAAGTCTCTGTCATGAACCTAACCTGCGAATGTTATGAGGAGGGGTTAGAACATAAGTTCTATGTGAATGAGTTTAAACTACACTTCTTGAATAATCCTACATATACCATTCAATTACATTTTATTGTTTATTAGGTTATTTGTGTCGTTAGCGCTCTAGGCTTACACACACGTCGCACCCATCTACTCCCAGTAGATTAACCTAATATAATGTATATGTAGCTACCCCCAAACTGAGGTACACCCCGTGGTACCCCACTCGCATGGTCCCCACCGTATCCTAGTAGTGATATACACCGTCCCCTGTCCCATGTCATAGTAATGTATATTCCTTTTATATATATAATACAACACTACGCCCACATAGGATCACTCTAATTTGACTGCCATTATCGAATAATGCCCATCAGTCTATGATACACCACCCAGAGCAAACATGGTTATATCTAGACTCTTCCACGTACGTATTCTCTATCGTATTCGATATCTAACCCGCACACCCATCGTGTGTGAGTGCCCGAGTTCCGTGGCAGGGCTACACAAGAAACACGGAACTCGGTCGGGAGCTTTCCTTATATTTGTGCAAGGCCCACTTTTAAGAGTCTCCCATACAAATATCCCTAGGGTCTGTTTTCTATGGTGGCTATGGCCCCGCCTCGGCCCCTCCAATAACTAATAAAGACTACGAGAGCTAAGCGGCAAGCCCCTAAGCAACCAATCTAAACATCCATGTGGCGTCTCCCCTCAACCACCGTCCCACGATAGTGAATGGTTAATGGTATATTGGGTCTAGCTCTTGTCTTTCTGCATCCTACTAGCTATGGTAACAGGCACTCGACGACCTACTATCCTTGTAGGTCCTGACCCTCCACCCCCGTTGAGGCAGCCGTCGAATCACCTTTTCCGTCACTGCGAACAACATTCTGACTGCCCAGCTATTCTTGCAGTCAAGGCCCACCCACCTACTAGTTACGCGCAGACCCAACCTCTGCGGGCACAGCCTGAAACATCTGCCACCACACAGAGAACTACTAGGAGCACCTTTAACATCTCAGGAAACCGCGTGCTTCCCCTTCCAGTCCGTTGGAGTCGCCAAAATAACGAACGTGTGCTCCCCTCGTGTCTTATGACACCACGATAATTTACCTTGTTGGGTTATTCATCCTACAACGTACGGATTGCCCCAAGCGCCTTGATTTTATATGTCATTAGACCCTACGTCTAATCAATTCTTACGCGCTTTTGTTACCTCGTCAGTTTTTCTTATTTAACTTGGTTATTCTTATTCATATTGACTTCCTTTTCAAGTTTACCAAGTTACCCTTGCTTGTTAATTCAATTTATACTTAACCCATTTAAGTCCATTAATAAGACCACAACATGTTGTTTTCCAACTTCATAAATTTAAAATTACCATACAATTATGTCAATAATTCTATTCAAATCATACGTAAATCCTTCCAACCCATATTATGCCCAAACAACCCCTTTTTTCCTTTTACTTTCTCGTTCTCGTTTACAATGGATAAATTCATGATAGATGTAGGCTCGAGATAGCCTAGCTATAAAAATAAAAAGGGGAAAGAATAAAAAGGAGAGAACTCAATCTTAAGCATAAATGAAATAACTGATCTTATTAAATTATCATCATATTCATTATGGGGAATGACAAACGATAGAAGTACAATTATACAACAACTGTATTTTAAACCACTCACCTTGACTGGATTGGAGAAATAAACAATTGGTTGTTGAGGTAGAACGTTGATTTAGGCTTCTTATTTGATTATTGACACAAAACGTGAATTGTTATTGTAGAAACTTGCTACTTGATTTGATTAAACCCCATAATTTATGAAGAACCTGCAATTTAATTTAGAGTTTAGAGGCGGCGACTATGTTGGGTTGAAGTTTGGTGGCATGGAGGCGTCTTATAAGAGGTAGAATTATTTTAGGGTTAGGTTAGGTGTTCTTTTATAGGTGGGTTAGAGCAACTAGGACCTTAGGATTAAATAAAAACTCATCTAAACCGTCCACCTCACCCTAGAAAAGAACCATCAGAACAACCCTTTTCACATTTAGTGCTCCTTTAAATAAAATAAAATAAAAAGAAACCGCTTTATTTCTTTCTAATTAATGCATTACATACTATTTTTAACGTATAGCAACATCTTTCCTTCATGCATTCAGTTATTTATTTATTTATTTGCGCTTATACGTGAACCTTTATTTGCTATATTCTTCTCCTAATCAATTAATTGATTTCTTTCTCTTTTTGTCTACTCTTTTTGAAAAGAAACAACGTGTCCTTAAACCATTTTTTTATTTATTTATTTACATCTAATCACATGTGCATGCGTCTCTGATTTGAATGTTATTTAATAACATTAACCTTCCTCGTATTATGGCTTGCTTATGGCCTTATTAGTTTACTTTTTAAACGTTTAAATTTCAAAAGTTGATCCACTTCACATTTAATTACTCCATTTTAATGTTTACAACCTTTTTCTTTGCATACTTTAATTGCACATTTGACATGTTTTGCATTCTATATTCTCTTTCTTTTATTTGCGTCACATTAATTTATTTTTATTCAGTTTCATGCATCATCCATTTATTTAATGCAATAATTTCGCATATCCTCTTTCCCTTATTGCATTAATTTCAAATAACATGTATACATATATGCCCCTTTTTTTTTGTCTCTATGTTCGCGCGCAACTTCAAATTTGAATCATGTTCATACACAACCATCTCTTATGCGTATACTAATTTTTATATGCGAACAATTGTCTATTTTATTTGGAAATTATCTTCCTTAATCAATTAATGGTTTATTTCCATTCTTTCAATTAAACCTCAAATTAACTTATCCCCTTTCGCACTGAACCAATTTGCTAAGCCACTATTTTGCCGCTTCTTAAAAAAAAATATGACACTGGTGGGGATTGAACTTACAACCTCTTATGTACATGTCTCATGTATTAACCAAATGAGCTACTAAGTCTTTTGTTAACAATACTTGGGACCAAGCTACATATTATTCTTTTCACATTGCTCTTTTTTATGTTTTGTTGCATTTCTTAAATTACGGATAACTTCTTCGTTTTAAATCAGTTTTCTACAAACTATAGGTCTAAATTGACCAGAAAATCACCACGAATGTAATGATGCTAATTTCATGACCAAATTCTAGAGTCTCTTCAAATTCTCCTTTTTATTTCTTTATAAATGTTCGCATGTATTTCTTTGCATTTCACTGTAATTCTTTTTATTTCAAATATTGCATGTAACTTCTTTATTAATCTTTTTCTTTATTTCACTGCATAAACTTCTTACATGCAATTACATTAATATTATTTAATCTTTTCTTTAAATATATCCATGCATATATACATATATCTCATTTTTAATTATATTAAAAATGCGGGGTGTTACACCCGAATTCTAACAATAATACATAAACCCATATTACTTGCTAGAACTCAAGTACGGAAAACACCAGATAGTTAATGAAAGAATATAGAGGGTAAGATAAGAAAGAAAGAAAATTTAGAATAGAAGAAGAAGAACACAACAACATCAGAGTCTCACATCTCAACGGAATAAAATATAATATAAAAATAAATTCATTGAGAGCTTTAAAATAAAATCTTACAATCATCAGATACATCAACACATTTGACCAGTTATAATAGACTATCATCATATACAACACACAGCAGAATAAATACACTAATCTGTATCATTCGCCTGGACTCCTTCAGCTTATCTTCGGAATTCACAGCATCCGATAACCTAAGCTTGTAAGACCCGGTCTAACCCGAGCATTTAACAAGCACCAGATCAGTCTGGTGAACCAGAGTGAGAGAACTAGCTAAGTTTAGAAACATCACCCAACTTGATTTTAAAGTCAAATCATTTCATTTCGGAAATCATACCTTATTCTAATATTATAATAGTGTCTAAATACAAATAAATATCAATCTAGCGGAACGCTTGCAACTCATGCTCCACATATATAGTATATAATCAGTAATCGTGAGCTCTTAGTGGAGATTGGATTTCTAACTGGCAAGGTATGGGACCACCTTCCGATAGTGTATCTCTAGAGAGGAATACACCTGGTTCAATAAGAACATCTTGTTACCCAGGCTAAACATGACCGGCCCCTCATTTCGCTAGAGAGTGCCGAATGCATATCACTAACAGTTGGGCTCAAACCACCGTTTCCCGGAAAGGGACAACATCAAAATAGATTAAAGAATGAAATGGATTTGCTCTAGATAGAGGATTATGAACCCTACTTGGGTGCGACCTACATAGCCATGTGACCTACCCGATTTTATACCATTTCTCAGTTGTAGAGACTTGAGGTTTAATGCTACCTTTAGAACATCACATCACCAACACTTTGAACGTCGCATTGTTAGATCCGCTAAATCACTAATTGACGTCCACAACCATACTTTGGTCGTTAAGCTAAGAGAAAGTGTACAACCTTCTCCGTCACTAACAGAATTACGTTTGTAAGAATCAACGTACGTGATTTTTAAGAAATACGCTGTTAGACATTCGTCCATACAAGTCATCCAGGTCCAGGATGAACCGAAGGTGCCCTCCTACCACATCCTAGGTATCACCCTATATATTAGTAGCGAGTAGTTCTTGCAAATCCGTAGATTTCAACCACGATAGGATCCTTGCAAATTCGTAGATTTCTACCACGACAGGATTACAGTATATCTCCGGCCGCTAAACCAGAGATTTTAAGTAATTCAACCGTTTTATAAATATCCACGGTCTTCAGTTTCTCTATCTCAATCAATATTTGATATCTTTGACATTTCGTATTTGCTGGTCGGAATGGTTTTCGAATATAAATTCGATCTCGGTCTTCCCGTGCCAACAATCGTATAGGCCGGATTTGATAGTCGGTTATTTAACTATCAAATAAAACAACCATTCAACCATAAAAATCAAATGAATTTACTGGTTCAGTACTCAGCATCACTTGGCTCTTTTAATTAAAATAATTAAACAAATGGTTAGTTTACCACTTAAAACTCTTTTTGATATTTCAACATTCATTAGTCCTTGATAGTAAATTGGTAAGCGAACAAATCCTTAAGTATCAACCCCGCAGACCGAATTCAACATCAGATTAACATTCAGAAAATAACTCAACTCAACTAATCTCCACTTAGGTTCCAATTCTTATCTTAACTCATTATCAACCCATACTATTCCATTTCTAATTCATTCGACTTCTCACTTCATTTTATAAACCTTAATTGTAAAATTCTGATTTAATATAAACCCCTTTTTCTCTCACTTCCTTTTTCTCAATTAAATATTAAATAAATATTTAATTTAAGCTACCGTGCTCACTTAAAATTTCCTTTATAACTTTATTATAAAAACTGGGTTTTAATATAAACCCATTCATTAACTCCTTTCAAACATTAACTATATTTCATTTTGAACTTGATTACTTACTTAAATGAATTTCATTTAAATAATAATCACTTAAATCCTTATTAACTAATATAATAATTTTACTTCATTATTAACTACTATAGAAGTAGTGAAATTCTTTATTAACTAGATAAATAATAAATTTCTTTTTTAAACTCTTATAAAAATTAAACAACTATTCACTCAACTACTCCATTTGATTAATTAAAAGTAAATAAATCAAATAACCAATTTCAATTAAAATAATTGAATTAGCCAACTCAACACATGATTATCTCGTTAATCAACTTCAATTAAACCTCCCTTTAAATTAATTAATAATATGACTAATTTAAATAACTTCATTTAATTGTTTCTTAGGATAATTAATTCAATTCTCAACCCTATGGTTAATTTTTTGCTTATTTACTTACAAACCTTATTAACCATAAGAATTTTCTTTATAAAACGATTTACTAATTACTTATAACTAAAATAATAAATAATAAATATTTATTTCCTTTTAAAATAATTCTTATTCAAATTTATAGATTAAAAAATCTATCTCCAGTTATAAAATAAATCTAATAACTTCATTTCTATCGATTTACCTGATGGTAAATCCATATTTATAAAATGATTGATTATTAAGCCATCTGATGCCAATTACTCAAGCAATACTGCCCATTGGTTAATATCATAACAAATGTTGAATTACGATTCAACAAATCAATAAACAAATCAATCATCTAATCAGGTTGGTCATACAGTTCATATAATAGTAATATTAAATAAACAATAAATTTGAGGAATCCCATTGGATCCCTCCAACCTGTTTTCCCTGCATTGAAATACGTTATCTCCAATAATATTAGTCAAGTCAATAACAGATATGATATTCAACAACAAATAAATCACGGTAATCCAGTCATCCCTATTATAATTTAATACATTTATATTATTATAAACGTAACCAACGAGGTAAGTTACCTCATTTGGAAATAATTGTTAAAAATAACGATTAGTTCAAATTAAATTAAACAAACGTTTAATTTAATCAGTTTAGTTCAACTCATATAAATATATATCTAACATCCATCAAACAATTAACAAACATACCCCACAAATAATAAACCCGACTTATTTAAATATAAGTGGGTAAACTAAATGAGTTAAACTCATTTTGATTTGATCCCTTTATTTCTGAAATGGTTCAATTATAGTTAAATTAAACAGTCGTTTAATTTAACGGTAAATCCCAGCTATCTCCTGCATTGTTTTGATCAGTTCCAGACTATTGCTTTCGTTGCCATGATTCCATTGAGGCTTGTTTTGTTTAATTCTGATAATATAACACACAGTTATATACGTTATTAGTTAACGATTTTAATTAGTTTAATTAACAATTCAATTAAAAAATTATAGACTACTCACGTTTGGGTTTATAATATTAACCGGTTGTTCTTATTCTTCAAATTGGAGTGGCCTGACTTACGATGCCTTTATGTCCTTCACGATACTAGTCCAATGGGTATTTTTCCTTACGTTCCCAACTGTTTACGTTGGAAAATAAAGCCCATCCATTTTCTGTTGTTTTTGTTTGCGAAGCACAAAATGGCGCAATATTTCATCTTCTCCTTCGATCACTTTATTCTTTCCTTCCAAGCAACTTTCCCTTTTTCATTTACACGTTAATCCTCCCACCTGCTATATACTTCAATCTTCTACCTAAACCCTTTTTAGTACACGCTACCTTGTTCAATTCGTTACCCCATCCTTAGGCCATCAGCTTCATGCATCTGCTCTTCCTCACGTTCTTAATACCAACATCATCCACATCACTTTGCTTCTATACTGTTTTCTATTTACTTGATTTTGTACCCAACTCCCATTTTCAATCTTCCCCAATAATTTGTTATACCCTTCCAGACTTCATCGCGTATAAACTCTCGCCAGTTCTCACTTTGATCCTCCTGCATGCTTTTCACTTCATCTTCATATATATCTTCATGTCCCAATATTCCAGTCCCACAAGCTTGAAACTGCCCATCATAAAATCCCTTCCTCCTGCTACTTTGAACATCATGCACTTCGTCTTCTTCAAGTTTTAAACAGGTCAACCTCGTTTTAAATAGAAAATATGGATCCTCTTTAATTTCTCTGGTCCGAGAAATAAAGGTCGATCCCTTTCATTTTCTCCCCAGACTTCGTTAGTTCTTGTTCTTCATTTTCCCCGTCACTTTATTTTGAAACTAGCACCCTACTATACTTCTTACCTTAACCCATCGTTCCTCACAAGTCACAAATACTTTAGCACTACTCTTCCTACACCATACCACCACATTACTTCATTTTCCCAAGCTTTAGCAATACTAATCCATCACGTTTAATCCATTTTGTACTACCGCAACACATGCTGCCACCAGAGCCTGATCATCCGCCACCAACGCATGCTCCGTACCACCGCCAACCCCCACCAGCAGTCCTGGCCAACTCGACATTGCCCCTCGCCTGAAGTTAAACAAAAACCGCGACAACTTCCATTCATTCCCCTGGTCACTACGGTAAACGGATTAAGATCACCACCGTACAACATAAGGATCTCCCTTTGATGAACTTACTTTGTATCGAATGTTTATTAAATCAATGAAGGGTTTTACAGATTTGGTTGGAAGAAATTTCGAACATTTCTGTTCATTGGTAAAAGAAGATGGCAGACAAAGGAAATTTTACCAAATTTTACCACGTAGAAACAAAAGGTTTAGGGTTAGATAAAAGATTTGGTATTTATAGGGGTAATGATATAATAAAATAATATTATATGAAATTTGGTGGTGAAGTAATGTACGAAAACACATATGTATAATCTTTGATCAAAATGAAACTAGTAATTCTAGCATAGAAGAATATTTCGGACACGATGGGACAGGTTACGTTCAATTCCAATATTGTTTGTGAGAACTCCTTTATAAATCATAGGTGAAAAACATGCGTTTAAATTTTCCATAGACATAAAATAAATCCAAACCTTGCAATGTACCATGGGAACTCCTAAGTAGAGAACTGGTAATGTACCCTGAGCGAAGCCTAGAGCGTGAAGGATGTGTTGTTGATTAGCAGTGGAGGTGCTGAAAAAAATCTTCGTCGTTGAGGAGTTTACATTTAACAATGTGAATGTGCCGAGCTTGTGAAATATATGTTGTAACGAATAAAAAGAAGCTATGTTAGACTTGAAGAAAATCATAAAATCGTCTGCATATAATAGATAAGTGATGACAAGTTGGAATGTGAAAACTAGATAAAACAGTTGCAACTGTGTTGCTTCATCTAAAAGGTTGGTAAAATATTGCATGGAGATAGTAAATAAGTAAGGGGACAGCGGATCACCCTGTCAAAGCCCTCTCGATGAGTTGATAAAACCCTTCAGGATACCTTGAAAAAGAACTGAGAATGTGGTTGTGGAGATACACTCGTAGATGAGGTTAATAAAATGGGTAGGAAAACATATTTTTGACATTATGTAGCATATAAACTCAAGATTCACCATGTCATATGCTTTCTGGAGGTCGATTTTAACACATAACTTGGATACTCCTTGCTTTTTAAAATCTTTCAGAAGTTCATGAGCAAGCAGTATGTTAACCCCTACATCTCTGTTCGGCACAAATGAGCCCTGGTTTGGGGAGACGATGTGAGGCAGGAAGATTTTTAGCCTGTTGCATAAAATTTTGGAGAATTATATATAAAACATATTATAGCAGGAGATAGGTCGGAAGTGGGACATATTGATTGGTTTGTCTTGTTTGGGTATAAGGGTGAGGAAAGTATGGTTTGCGCCTTTTGGAATTTTCTTGATTTGAAAATATCGGACATAACTTCTAGTAAATCACCTTTGATCAAGTCCTAATGCAGCTTAATGAATTTAGAGTTAATCCCGTCTGGACCAGGACTGGAGTCGTCATGTACTGAGATCACATCGTCTTTAGCCTCTTGAGTAGATATATCATGTAGAAGAAATGCTTGCTGCGGCTGGTTAATAGTCGCAATTGGTGGAAAGTGTGGAAATTCTGAACATATTGGGCCATTAAACAAAGATGAAAAAATATGCAAGCGCTTCCCTTTCAATATCAAAACTGTTATGTAATAATTCTTTTCCTGGGGTAATCAATGCCATGATGTTATTATAAAACATTCTGATATTCATTCTAGAGTTAAAAAAAACTTGGAACTGGTATCACCTTGTTGTTGCCATTTGATTTTGGACTGTTGCTTGAATGGTAAATGCTTGATTGATAAATGATTATAATAATCTTTCTTAACATGTAGGTAATCTTTGTATAAACAAAGATCATCAGGCTCCTCACCAACAACATGTTCAATGTTAGCAAGCTGCTCTTCCGAAATATTAAGGTGATTATCCTTCACCCTTATTTTATTCCATAACTTAAGCTCACGATGGCAAGCTTGTAATTTACAAATGAACTTATAACTGGGGAAACCCCATGTTTGTGCTTGCCATCCTCTTTGACTACATGATGAGTATCCATCTAACAAGCTTCAATCGTTTTTGTATTTAAAAGGGTACCCATTTATAGGCGTAGTAGGAATTAAATCTAGTAAAACAGGATTATGATCGCTTGCCATTTGTGATAAGGAAATTGCTTTTAAATTTACAAAATGTTGTGGACATAAGTTATTTACCAGAATTTTGTCAATATGTGCTGCAATCCCCTTTCTCCTCCATGTGTGGGAAAATCCCATTAGTTTAACTTCTGTTAGTCTAGATTTGATCAAACATTTCTGAAATTATCGAATGGGTTGATATGAAACCGGGAGCCCACCTTTCTTATCTGAAGTAGGTGATGCATTGTTGAAATCGCCCATCATTATCCATGTATTGGAAATAGAAGTAGATTGTTGCACCAAATATTGACAAATCACTTGCCGTTCTATAAAGCAATTACTTCCATATAAAATAGAAAAGGTCATGTTGTAACACCCTTATTTAGTGCCGAAACAGTAATATATTGGGAGGAGGAAGAAATAACATCCACTGTCCAAACTTGAGTATCCCAATAAAGAAGGATACGGTCTGAACTATGAGGAGAACTATTAGTCAAGTGAGACCAGGAAACAGGAAAAATACATTAAATTTTCAGAATTCAATTTATTTTCTACTAAGCCAACAATAGATGGTTTAGTAGATCTAAGGAGATTGAATACATCAGACATGCGAGTCGATGTATTCATCGCTATAACGTTCCATGTCAGCACCCTCATTTGGTTGAGGAAGAGCTCCTCAAGTGTCTTTTAGGTGGAGCTGATACGGTTTTGTTCTTTCCTTTCAGGTAAGCAGTGTTTGCATCAACAAGTCCAGACGCATCTGATGTAGAGTCCTTTACAGACTGGTCATTAACTGCATCCGCTATATGCTGAGTTTTGTTCGGGATAATATCAGTAGGAAGGTTAGTTTGCAGAGTTTCAAACTGCTGGTGTTCAGGTAGGTCGGTTGTGGTCTTATAGATTGTTTGGTTTGAAGACGAGGCTGTTGAATCATTATTATTTGTTGTAGGTATCCACCGAGGCGCAGTTACAACATCATGGATGTAACACCCCGCATTTTTAATATAAGTAAAAATGTATATATATGCATAGATAGGTTAATAATGGTGATGTACAATGAAAATTAATTAATATAGGAAAGAGAAGGAAATATTAATTCAATGACAAAGTATGTAATAGAGAAGATAATAAAATAAAGGATACCTAATTTAAATATTGGTAATTAAGTAAAACGGACATCACCATTTCATTCATCTCGAAATTCTTCTTGGAATAGAGTCCAAGTTTTCGAAAATCGGACTCCGTATGATTCTGGCCTGTAGAAGATTCAATAAAAATTCAAAAAAATACCCAGGCAGGTCGACCTGGGGGTCGACCTCCCCCCTGATTTTTCTAGATCTGGGCAGTGATGATTTTTGATATGCTGGGCGGACCGGATGGCTAGTAGGGTGAGCTAATGGCTCTAAAACACTCTCTACACCTATAAATAGTGCCTAGACCTAACCTAATTCATAAACAATTACTTCTGACGCCTCCATGCTGCCAAACTTCAACCAAACATGGCCACCGCCCCAAAACCCTGAACTAAATTGCAAGTTCTTCATCAACTTTGGAGTTTAATCAAATCAAGAAGCAAATTTCTTCATCAACGATTCAAGCTCTTCACCAACAATCAAATAAGAAGATTAAATCAGCGTTCTACATCAACAAATCGTTTATTTTTCCCAATCCAGTCAAGGTGAGTGGAATTATAATAAATTTGTTGTATAATAGTATTATTATTGTTCATCATTCCTTCGTTATTAATTCAATGCAAGATTCATGATTAATAAATTGCTCTTTTATTCTCCTTCCCCTTTTTATTTTTGGATCTAGGTTATCTCAAACCTAGATGAAATCTTATTATACAATACGCACGATTGGAATATGGGAATATTGGGCATAATCTATTTTATGCGATCTAGGAATATAATCTATAATTTTGGGGTTTGTGGCATAACAATTGTTATTGCATATATTGGGCATAATCTATTTTATGCAGTCAAGGAATATAATCTGTAATTTTGAATTTATGTAAGTTTGACATAATTGTCATTGGATATGGAATTGGTGTAATTTAATATTAACAACATGGGTTGGTGAAATTTATTTCTGACTTGGAAAATAAGCCTAGATGGTGAATTAGATTATATGCATGAACGTGGGAATTATATGTGCGTGTATATATATATATATATATATATATATATATATATATATATATATATATCGGGAAAATAGATTATTTGAAATTGGGTATAACTGGATATTGGAAATTGGTAGGTTTGGTTATGAATAACATGTAATTGGTAAATTTGGCTATAATTGGATGATTTGGGTAATATGAAATTTGGCTAACTATTATGTAGTTGGTGTAGTTAATGACAAATTGGAAATAGGCATAAAAATGAATTGTAATTAAGTTGAAGTTAGAACACATGACATGAATTTGGGGTTTGGATGAAAGACGATTGTTAATGAATGCCTATGACACGAGGTTAGGCGCGTTTGTGGTGAAAGACTGCCCGGAACTGCCCGGCAAATCCAGCAACCACAAGCGAACGTCTAATGTGAGAGGTAAACGACAAGAATTAGAGGCATAACGGTTTATGACACGAGGTTAGACGCGTTTGTGGTGGAAGACTGCTTGGAACCGCCCGGCAAATCCTGCAGCCACAAGTCTAATGTGAGAGGTCATGCATCGTTACGGCATAATAAATAAATTAAGAAATACTAACCAAAATAAGACATGTGGGTGACATGGGTATGGTTAGAGGGTTAAGTGGGTGATATAAATTACATGTAAAGCATGATTAATGTGGACTTAACTGTTGTAAGACATGTGATGTAAAACATGACTAAGGTAGACTTAACTGTAGTAAGACATGTGTAAGACATGGAAACTATAATAAAGGGTGTTAAGTGGGACACGTGTGACATGCGAAACAAAAATTTAGATATGCTTAACCAAATAGAACCCGTAACGGTATCATAAATTAATTGAATTGGGTAAAGTTTAAGCAACGGGTTAAGTAAATGGAAGGGTTAAGTCAAATCTAAAATTAATGACAAGAAATGGGGAATGATAAATAACCTATTATGAATAAACTTGAATAAGGAAAGAAAGTATAATAGGTGGAAATTATAACTTATGAGACAAGATAAGTTATAAGAAACGATAAGGAAGATGAGATAACACTTAACCAATTTGACATGATATATGGGTAGGTTAAGTCAACATGAACTTATAAATAACACTTAACCAATTTGACATTACGTGTGGGTTGAATTGAATACGTGACCGGGGCTAAGTCAACTTGGACACATAGGATGAGAAATGAATATGACTTAGGATGTAATACATGACTCGAAGGGTGGGACAACTTATACCATGAAACAAGTTAATCTAAGCTGGAAATGTGGGAAAACACTCGTAAGCTATCATTTGATGAAGAGAACTTAAGTCATGCTTGAATTCATTGGTAAACCTTAGTTAAAAAGAACTAAGTATCAAACCTTGGTTAAGAGTACCAAGTAATAAACCTTAGTTCGTAATAAACCTTAGTTAAGAGAACTAAGTAACAGAAACTAAGTATCGAACCTTGGTTAAGAGAATCAAGTAATAAACCTTAGTTAAGAGAACTAAGTAAGTAACGAGAAAGAGAACTAGGTAGGACTAAGTTGTAAACCTTAGTTAAGAAAATGAACGATTAAGAGAAATAAGTAGTAAACCTTAGTTAAGGGAACTAAGCAGTAAACCTTAGTCAAGAAATCCAAGTATAACTGGGTTACGAAGCACGCGGCTTCGAGGGGACGTGAGGGTACTCTTGGTATCCCTCTATGAGGTTGCAGATGATCCTCCTGGGTTCACAGAGGTTAAGGTCTGCGTTAGAAGAGCCAAGGTTATGCCTTGGTTGCAATATAAGCAGCCTAAACTCTAGGATGGGTCAGCGTGAGGTGGTGATATCTTGTTTATCCCTGTGATAGCACATTGTCGTCTACCTACCATCTTGAGTCAATCGAGTATATAAAGCGGAAAGGCGGAGAACTCCAACAGACCATATGCTTGCTATCTAGTTATGGGTGAGGTTTGTCCAATAGGTATGTGGGGGCATAGGGGGGTCTGCTAATAGTTCTCATTCTTGATTTTCTTGGGTGTCATTCATTAGTTGATGGAGGGGTCAAGTGGGACCATAGCCACATACAGATAAAAATAGACCTTAGCATCTGCATCGGCAGATAACTTAAAGCTGTGATTGAGTTCTGTGTTTCTTGATTAGCCCTGCCATGCGACTCGGGCTGCACATGTAGAGGACATGTGCAACTAGGCATCGATAACGATTCACGACATGTATGTGGGGAAAGTCTAGGAACATATATCGCTCTGGGTAGTGTGTTCTAGACAAGGGGGCATCGTTCGATAGGTAGCAAAATCCCTAGTTGGACCTAGGTCGCGTAAACCTTGAATCCAAGAAGCGTTCAATAGGTAGCACAAACCCCAGTGATCCTGGGTAGCGTAAACCCTGGTTGAATCTAGGAAGCACTCGATAGTAAACCTTAGATTAGATCTAGATGATACACGGAATGTAGCAAGATCGTGAGTGGCAGTCCAAACGATTTCGAGAATGGTGGCACTACAATAAAGTAGTATAGATTTACATGATGTAGCCCGTACGACATACGACAAGGGACTGTATATATACATGGAAAAGGATTTGACGAGTTGGGGGTATCTACATATACGTTCTATTAGGTTAACCTACTAGTGGGACATGAGTATAGCTTAAAGAGGTAACATTGTTAACAACCTAATAACGAAGAAAATGTAACTGAACAGTATATGTTGGATTATACAGAAGTTTATTCTAAGTCCACTCACACAGAACTTATGTTCTGACCCCCTCCTCATTACATACTTCCAGGTTAGGTTCATGACAGAGATGGTATAGCTTTGGATACTGGTTTAGCAGTATTGTTAATAAGGTAAAGCATTAAATATTATACTTTATTTCCTTCCGCTGTGAGATGCTTTACGAGTTCTGACATGTTTCTTTATCTCTGTCTTTTTCAGCAGGATACCAGAGCACCCAACTCGGGTTTCGATAGATTGGATTTTTGAAAAATTCGGTCTGTTGGAATCCGGGTTGTTACATCTGGTATCAGAGCTTCAGTTTAGTTATCTTAGGGAGATAATGAGTGAACGTATATGTATTTTCGAAAATATAAATATATTATATATATATAAATCTAAATCCGTAGAGTAGCCCACTAGACATGAAAAGGGTTGGGATATCTAGTTTGTACACTAAAGGAATGACCATAGGAGTTTGGAAACCATTAGGTGGTTGGTAAAGTGTATAATATGACTTGGAGCTAGAGAAAGAAAAATATCCCATAGGATGGAAACTGAAATATTAGTATTTCAGATTAGTGGGTTTAGAAGTGTAACCTTAGAAACAAGAAAAGTTTGAAAAATGAAAAATGGATTAGGAATATATATATATATATATATATATATAGCCGAGAGAATTGAATTCGCGAAAGTGCCTAGGAAAAGCCTAGTGAGTTGAAGACCCGCTTTGAGTCTAACCCAATAATAAACTTTTAACAACTTGAATCTGTAAAAGAGTTTGTGATGTTTTTCAAGTTTTAATCTTAAAAGTATTTCTGATGTTTGAGAAATTATTTAGTGCATGTTGCGTTTTTAAAGTAAAGCGGGTATATTTTGTAAAACAATGATTTCTTGTTTTAAAAGAATTCTCTCATTAAAAAGGTGCATAATATAGACCATATATAGCTCGCTAGTTTTCATATTATAGTATATGAAAGGATTGAAAAGAAAGTGTTGCGTTTTGTAAAAGAAATTCTATTATGTTAACAATAAAATCTGATTATTGTTTTAAAAAGAAATTTTTGCTGGGTGATCAAAATAAGCGATAGAGTGTAGGAATATAATAGATGTCTGCACCTTATAGCGAGTAGTTAAATTAACAATTGTAAATAGGAACAATAGTTGTCCTTGTCTACTCCAGTTTTGTAATTTGAAGAAAATGTTTTGCATTTTATTTTATGACATTTTTTTTATGGTTTGGCAAAAGCAAGTTTTTGAGAAAAAATAAATAATAATAAAAGTTTTACCACTTTTAGTTTTCGGAAGGAGAATGTAATAAAAAGAAAGAAGGCCAAACCATGTTTTAAAAATGCAGTAGTTAAGGATTAAGGCCTAGAAAAAAGGAGATAAAGTTAAAGCTATTAGAATCAACTGGGGATAGGTTGAGTTGAGCAATTCTCTAAGTGTCAGTCTAATGTTGATTTCGGTCTTCGGGGTTGATACTTACGGAATTATTTTCTTGCCAATTTACAGTCAGGGATTAGATAATATTGAACTAATGAAAAATTTCCCGTAGAATGCATAAGCATTGAGAAACCTAGGTTTGTTGCTTAAGAAAAAGAAAAAGGATTATTGCTTGAAAGAGAAGTATAGGCTAGTAATACACAGCATGGACTAGTGGTGACTACTAGGTAGTGAAGGGCAAGCAAGTGTATAGATCCGGTTGAGTGGACTCATGACATAAGTCCTAAGATTCTTGGCCCGTAGTAGCAGCTGTGTGGGATGCTGTTTGAGTTGAAAACGAAAAGGCTTATTTGAAAATAATAAACTTAAGTAATTTGATTAATTCAAATAGGCTAAGAAAGAAACTAGCCTAACTAAAAAGAAAACAACAGAATCAATCAAGCAGCAAAACGAGACGGGAAAAGAAAATGGAAATCTTAAGAAAAAGATGAATAAATATGAAATTTTTCCAAGATAAGTGGAAAAAGAGAAGAAATTTTCTTATGTGATTGTGCTTGGATAGGAAAATAGGAAATCTTCATAAAATAGTCATATAAAAATCCAAGTACGATTAGAAAAGAAAAACGGAGGATGTGAATTTTTCTGTTTTATACCTTTTTGTAACATAACAAATCGAATTTGGAAAATTAATTTTTTCAAAATTTCGAATTTAATGATGGATGGTAGGGTTTTGGATGCGACAATTGGGTGAACTATGCTCTTATTCTATAAGAGTATGGGAAAACTTGGATGAAAAATATTTTGATTTTTCAAGAATATTGCATTCATATAGAACTGCAAGTATATTTAGGATGTGAGCATCATGTTTTGAAAGAGTTTTTAAAGTTTGCATACATATTGGTGGATCCAAATTCGGCATACATGATTTGCTATGATGTAATTCACTTTGCACATGTGCATAATGTTGCAACAATTGGATGAACACTAATTGGATGTTGCGAGGGATTTTCTATTTTTCTATTATCGAATTTCGGGGACGAAATTCCTTAAGGGTGGGAGAATGTAACACCTCGCATTTTTAATATAACTAAAAATGTATATATATGCATAGATAGGTTAATAATGGTGATGCACAATGAAAATTAATTAATACATGAAAGAGAAGGAAAGATTAATTCAATGACAGTGTACGTAACAGAGATGATAATAAAATAAGGAAACTTAATTTAAATATTAGCAATTAAGTAAAACGGACATCACCATTGCGTTCGTCTCGAAATTCTGCTTGGAATAGAGTCCATGTTTTCGAAAATTAGACTCCGTATGAAAGAGTTATGTCCTGCGGAAGATTCAATAAAAATTCAGAAAAATACCGAGGCAGGTCGACCTGGGGGTCGACCTTAGTGTCGACCTCCTCCCTGATTTTTCCAGATCTGGGCAGTGATGATTTTTGATGTGCTGGACCGACCGGATGGCTTCTAGGGCGATCTAATGGCTCTAAAACACTCTCTACACCTATAAAATAGTGCTTAGACCTAACCTAATTCATAAACAATTCCTTTTGACGCCTCCGTGCTGCCAAACTTCAACCAAACATGGTCGCCGCCCCAAAACCCTAAACTAAATTGCAAGTTCTTCATCAACTTTGGAGTTTAATCAAATCAAGAAGCAAATTTCTTCATCAACGATTCATGCTCTTCACCAACAATCAAATAAGAAGATTAAATCAGTGTTCTACATCAACAAATCATTTATTTTCCTCAATCCAGTCAAGGTGAGTGGAATTATAATAAATTTGTTGTATAATAGTATTATTATTGTTCATCATTCCCCAGTTATTAATTCAATGCAAGATTCATGATTAATAAATTGCTCTTTTATTCTCCTTCCCCTTTTTATTTTTGGATCTAGGTTATCTCGAACCTAGACGAAATCTTATTATACAATACGCACGATTGGAATATGGGAATATTGGGCATAATCTATTTTATGCGATCGAGGAATATAATCTGTAATTTTGCGGTTTGTGGCATAACAATTGTTATTGCTTATATTGGGCATAATCTATTTTATGCAGTCGAGGAATATAATCTGTAATGTTGAATTTATGTAAGTTGGACATAATTGTCATTGGATATGTAATTGGTGTAATTTAATATTAACAACATGTAATTGGATAACATGGGTTGGTGAAATTTATTTGTGACCTGGAAAATAAGCCTAGAGGGTGAATTAGATTATATGCATGAACGTGGGAATGTTAGGACATATATATATATATATCAGGAAAATATTTATTATATGAAATTGGGTATAATTGGATATTGGAAATTGGTAGGTTTGGGTATGAATAACATGTAATTGGTAAATTTGGCTATAATTGGATAATTTGGGTAATATGAAATTTGGCTAACTATTATGTAATTGGTGTAGTTAATGACAAATTGGAAATAGGCATAAAAATGAATTGTAATTAAGTTGAACTTAGAATACATGACATAAATTTGGGGTTGGGTGAAAGACGATTGTTAATTAATGCCTATGACACGAGGTTAGGTGCGTTTGTGGTGTAAGACTGGCCGGAACCACCCGACAAATCCAGCAACCACAAGCGGACGTCTAATGTGATAGGTCAACGGCAAGAACTAGAGGCGTAATGGCTTATGACACGAGGTTAGGCGTGTTTGTGGTGTAAGACTGCCCGTAACCACCCAGCAAATCCAGCAGCCACAAACGAATGTCTAATGTGAGAGGTCATGCATCATTATGACATAATAGATAAATTAATAAATACTAACCATAATAAGACATGTGGGTGACATGGGTATAGTTAGAGGGTTAAGTGGGTGATATAAATAACATGTAAAGCATGACTATTGTGGACTTAACTGTTGTAAGACATGTGATGTAAAACATGACTAAGGTAGACTTAACCGTAGTAAGACATGTATAAGACATGGAAACTATAATAAAGGGTGTTAAGTGGGATACGGGTGACATGTGAAACAAAAATTTAGATATGTTTAACCAAATGGGACCCGTAACGGTATCATAAATTAATTGAATTGGGTAAAGTTTAAGCAACAGGTTAAGTAAATTGAAGGGTTAAGTCAAATCTAAATTTAATGACAAGAAAAGGGGAATGATAAATAACCTATTATGAATAAACTTGAATAAGGCAAGAAAGGATAATAGGTGGAAATTATAACTTATGAGACAAGATAAGTTATAAGAAACGATAAGGAAGATGAGATAACACTTAACCAATTTGACATGATATATGGGTAGGTTAAGTCAACATGAACTGATAAATAATACTTAACCAATTTGACATGACGCGTGGGTTGAATTGAATGCGTGACTGGGGGTTAAGTCAACCTGGACATATGGGCAAACATAACCAATATAACAGTATCAAAGCAAAGAAAAGTGGGGAATGATAAGAATAAATAATAGATAAACTTATCCTAGGGATGAGAAATGAATATGACTTAAGATGTAATACAAGACTCGAAAGGTGGGACGACTTATACCATGAAACAAGTTAATCTAAGCTGGAAATGTAGGAAAAAAACTGTAAGCTATTATTTGATAAAGAGAACTTAAGTCATGCTTGAATTCATTGGTAAAACTTAGTTAAAAGGAACTAAGTATCAAACCTTGCTTAAGAGAACCAAGTAATAAACCTTAGTTAAGAGAACTAAGTAACAGAAACTAAGTATCAAACCTTGGTAAAGAGAACCAAGTAGTAAACCTTAGTTAAGAGAACTAAGTAAGTAACGAGAAAGAGAACTAAGTAATAAACCTTAGTTAAGAGGACTAAGTTGTAAACCTTAGTTAAGAAAATGAACGATTAAGAGAACTAAGTAGTAGACCTTAGTTAAGGGAACTAAGTAGTAAACCTTAGTCAAGAAAGACAAGTAGAACACGAGGTGGAGCGAACGTCCATCTAATCATGAAGAAGGCCCCAACGAACTGGGTTACGAAGCACGCGGCTTCGAGGGGACGTGAGTGTACTCTTGGTATCCCTCTGTGAGGTTGGAAATGATCCTCCTGGGCTCACAGAGGTTAAGGTCTGCGTTTGAAGAGCCAAGGGTATGCCTTGGTTGCAATACAAGCAACCTAAAGACTAGGATGGATCAGCGTGAGGTGGCGATATCTTGTTTAGCCCTGTGATAGCACATCATCGTCTACCTACCATTTTGAGTCAATCGAGTACGTAAAGTGGAAAGGCGGAGAACTGCAACAGACCATATACTTGCTATCTAGTTATGGGTGAGGTTTGGCTAATAGGTTTGCAGGGCATAGGGGGGCCTGCCAATAGTTCTCATTCTTGATTTTCTTGGGTGCCTTTCATTAGATGAGGGAGGGGTCAAGTGGGACGATAGCCACACATAGATAAAAATAGACCTTAGCATATGAAACGGCAGATAACTTAAAGCTCCCAACCGAGTTCCATGTTTCTTGATCAGCCCTGCCACGGGACTCGGGCTGCACATATAGAGGACATGTGCAACTAGACATCAATAACGATTCACGACACGTACGTGGGGAAAGTCTAGGAACATATATCGCTCTGGGTAGTGTGCCCTAGACTAGGGGGCATCGTCTGGTAGGTAGCATAATCCCTAGTTAGACCTAGGTCGCGTAGACCCTGAATCCATGAAGCGTTCAATAGGTAGCATAAACCCCAGTGGTCCTGGGTAGCGTAAACCCTGGTTGAATCAAGGAAGTGCTCGATAGTAAACCTTAGATTAGATCTAGATGATACACGGAATCTAGCAAGATCGAGAGTGGCAGTCCAAACGATTTCGAGAATGGTAGCACCACACTAAAGTAGTATAGATTTACATGATGAAGCTTGTACGACATACGACAAGGGACTGTATATATACATGGAAAAGGATTTGACGAGTTGGGGGTATCTACATATACGTTGTATTAGGTTAACCTATTATTGGGACATGAGTATACCTTAAAGAGCTAACATGGTTAACAACCTAATAACAAAGAAAATGTAACTGAACTGTATATGTAGGATTATACAGAAGTTTATTCTAAGTCCACTCACACAATACTTATGTTCTGACCCCCTCCTAATTACATACTTCCAGGTTAGGTTCATGACAGAAATGATATAGCTTTGGATACTGAAGCTATACTGGTTTAGTAGTATTGTTAATAAGGTAAAGCAATATTTGAATATTATACTTTATTTCCTTCCGCTGTGAGATGCTTTATGAGTTCTGACATGTTTCTTTATCTCTGTCTTTTTTTGCAGGATACCAGAGCACCCAACTCGGGTTTCGATAGATTGGATTTTTGAAAAATTCGGTCTGTTGGAATCCAGGTTGTTACAATGGATGTCACCGGAATGACCAACAGTTTTACATTTCAGATGTTTAGGCAGCACAAATTCGTATTCAACTTGTATGTCCAATTTGGTACCATTATGGAGAAGAATTGGAACAAAGGTCTTCAGTTCATTGTTTACATCAATCTTTATCTGCTAACTTGCAAATTTAGTGAACTTTTTAGATGCATTATTCTTGTCTATCCAAATTGGTTTTGCAATAAAGCTTGAAATCATTTGTATTTCTTGCTTTGTCCACGTCTCCATGGGGAGAGATAGAAGTCGGATCCATATGTGGCATGATGAATTATTAAGTAGACTAAAATTATAACCAGGAGTCCATACATCAATCTTAAGAAAATGACCAAAATACGAGTTGGAAGAGCATTCCGTGATTCTTGCGTACTCTTCATCATGTTTGAATTGAACAACAAAGTTATACTCCGGTGAGATGTGGATATGAAATGGGCCAGAAGGTTTGCAAACTCATGTGATGTACTCCTTAAGTTTAATCACAGATAACCAAAATTCAACAGGCAAGAGTACAATGGTATTTTTCTAGGAGTCGGTGGATTGATTAAAAACACTTTCTGGGATGAAAACGTATTCGGTTGGTGGTTTCACAAATTCAAGGTGACGATCTGCTATAGGTATGGAAGGTTGGTTTTGTGCTACGTCGGTGAAAGTAGTTTGGGGTCGAACAGTGGAGGAAGGGGAGGAGGACGGTTGTCGTGGAGGGTAAGCAGTTAAGTTAGACCGTGGGATACGTGATGTTTTGGAAGGAGCGAAATCCGCCATTACATGATGCGTTATACTCTTTGTTTATATATATGTATATGTATATATATATATAATTTTCTTTTGAAAATGGGAAAACTTTGTATTAGGCACTAGGCCCAAGTTGTTGATTACACAGGTTCAAAAAAAAGTTGTTGATTACAAGAACACAACACAACTTGAACACACTGTCGGCAATACAACAGACATTTAACCGAAACATACTTAAAATAAACATATTCGTCCCCAAATTTATCCCAAATTCTTGTCCTCAACTCCTCATGGCGGCTCAAAATAGTTGCGTATGCTGGTTTCTTGAGTTTCTCCCAACGGCTCCTTCAGACCTGCATCTGCAATACCATCGATTACTGATTCCCAGTTACCAGTTAAGTTTTCTTCTTAATTCTACTCCTTCTTAGCTTAATCTCGCAAAGCACAAACATACTCAAGACTGGTGCTTTCTTCTTCTTTCCTTTGTAAATCCTCGCATTACGTTCCCTCCATATTGCTGCAATTACAAATGTTAAGGTAATCTTTTTCAATTTTGATATCAAGTCTTTGCCTTTGTCTTCACTGGCCAGGTACTCTGCGCTTTATTTTAGGTTTTAGCTATAATTATTGTTTATAGTCACCATATTGCAATTTTTAGCTATAGTGGCAGTGTAATCGCAGTTGAAAAATAAGTGATCATGGTTTTCTTTTGCCATACCACATAGTACACATAATCTTTCATTGGTTATACCCCAGTTCAAAGTCTGTCCAGAGTAGCAAGTTGCCCGAGAATGGCTTTGTAGGCAGTGAAAGAGTTTTTAGGGCATATTGATTTATCCTAAATTGTTTTGTTGTAAGATTGTATATTGTTTCTTTCTTTGATTTAGTTCCACGCAGATTGAATAATGTAGTTACCTTTAGAAGAGTTCCAAGCCCATATATCATTGTTTCTCCCAGAGAATAACGACATAGCTTTAATTTCTTATTTGATAGAATTATTACATGGTAGAGAGTCACAGTTCCAGTTATTGTCAGTGATAATTGAATCTACATTAACTTCAGCAGAACCATACGCTGAGAAGGTATCCCATCCCAAAATTTCAATCACTGATTTTCCCAAAATCCATGGATCTTTCCATTGGTTGGTTGCTCTACCATTAGCTAGTTCTCTAGTAAAGGGTGGCAAGAGAGTCTCTACGTTGCAGAATTGCTTTCCAATTAGCAGATGTGTTATTATCAATAGCCACTTGACAGAAGTTGCCTTTTATGTACTTTTGTCGCAGAATTTCTTTTCCAATTGGCAGATGCGTTTATATATATGTATATATTGAATATATACATATATATATGTGACTTTATAATGTGCTTGCCGCAAGCATTCTGTCAAGCAATTCATATTACATTTGCAGGAACATTGTAACAACCCGTATTTTCAATAACCTGTTATAACGTAAATCGAGGCAAAATTTAATTCTAAAATATGAATCAAGGGAAACGGGCTATGCCATTGCGTTCGTCTCGGAAAAATACGCGAAATAGAGTCCGAGTTTTCGAAATTCGGAGTCCGTATGACCCGATTAAGGCCCAACGAAGTTTTCAGAAAATTCCTAAGTAAAAACAGATTTCAAATTCAAACCTGAAATTGGAAAAATTGGGCCAGTTGGGCCAGGCGGGAAAATTCCCGCCACAGTACCCAAGTCGACAGCCCTGTCGACTTGGGAGTCGACAGCCCTGTCGACTTGGGAGTCGACAGGGTCAGACCAGGTCGACAGCCCTGTCGACTTGGCTGTCGACTTGGCTCAGACGCCTAGGTCTGCCTAGTGCACCATTTTTGAGAATGTGTTGAGCTTGGGGGCCAGATTCGATTTGGAGGGTTGAGATGGGAACTAGGGTTTAATTCCTATGGTCTAAATCACTAGCCTAATCTATAAATAAGACCCTAACCTACCCTAAATCATTCATTATTCATTCTAGCAACTAAACTATGTCAAAATCAAACCTCTCATGGCCTCCACTCTCTTCATACAATTCCTAAATCAATTCCTAAGTGATTTTCCATGCATACAAGTGTTTTTAGACTTGTATGATCATCATTAGCTTGCATTCAAGTCTTGTTTCTCTATTGGTACCTTAAAGGGAGAGTTTTGATCAAGTTTGCTTGCATTTTTGGGGTTTAATTAGTTGCATTAGGGGTTTCTTACATTTGCTAAACTCATTTGAGTCCGCATAAGCATTGTAAGCCCTATTCCTCTCATACTTGAACTTTGAAGTTAAATGCATGATATGCAAGTTGTCATAAGTTATGCGAGTTTTATTATGCAAGTTTGTTTATGCAAGTATGATATGCAAGTTGACATATGTTAGGCAAGTTTGTTTATGCAAGTATGATATGCAAGTTGACATATGTTATGCAAGTTTGTTTATGCAAGTATGATATGCAAGTTGACATATGTTATGCAAGTTTGTTTATGCAAGTATGATATGCAAGTTGACATATGTTAGGCAAGTTTGTTTATGCAAGTATGATATGCAAGTTGACATATGTTATGCAAGTTTGTTTATGCAAGTATGATATGCAAGTTGACATATGTTATGCAAGTTTGTTTATGCAAGTATGATATGCAAGTTGACATATGTTATGCAAGTTTATTTATGCAAGTATGATATACAAGTTGTCATATGTTATGCAAGTTTGTTTATGCAAGTTTGGGATGGTCATATGGTTCATGTTATCATGTTATGCATGCTTTTTGGGCCTAAAAATGTAATATGCAAGTGTGTGAACACATGAACATTTCATATGCCACCATGTTGAACTTGTGGCTTTAACACTTTTATGTCATGATTATGCCAAGTTCCCTCTTTCTATCCTTTATGCGCTATTGCGATATGTAAGCGATGGGATTGCGTTTGGGGTTTGGGTGAACTTAAAAGACATAAAAACATAAGCTTGGGAATTTACCTATTAAGTTAGGTCTACCCATTGGGAATTTACCTATTAAGTTAGGTCTACCCAATTGCTTGAAAATTTGTAACATGTTTTGGAAACATGATGGACATGACACTTAGAAAAGATAAGGATGGCCAACTCGAGGTTGGGTTGAGCTTGTAGCATAAACCTACCCGGAACCGACCGGCTTAACTAGTGGCTACAAGCAATAGGACCCAATGTGAGTAGTTGGTCATGTTGCACGTGGAACCCGAGGTTAGACTAAGTTGTGGTGTAAACCTACCCGGACCCGCCCGGCCGAACTAGTAACCACAACAAAGTCTAATGTGAGAGGTTAAGGCACATTAATTAATTAATGCCTCGTGATTAGGGTTAAGTCATGGACCGCTTGAATACTTAACCAATGAAACACGATAGGTTGGTAGGGTTAAGTCATGGACCGCTTGAACACTTAACCAATGAAACACGATGGGTTGGTGGGGTTAAGTCATGAACCTTGGGTACACTTAACCAACTTGGTACTTGAATGAGTTGGGTTAACCATGTTTAACCCATTAAGGAAACCCTAGTTACGTGGTCCTTTGCACCAGTAACCCTCTTAGTTGTATCATGATACCCTAGGGACTAGGCTAGGGAGGGGCACGATTACTGGATGCCATGTAAGCGACCAAACGACGGCTGAGTAGGTGCGCCGGTGTGGGTTCAGGCGGGCCATGGTCGTGCACATGGTCCGGAGTTGAAAAGCAGGCACGGGCACCAGTAGGTTTAAACTGTGCGTGCTTAGTTTGTGTCAGTGGTTGACACCCTAGGACTGGATACACCCTAGGGTGGACCTAGCACAGTTTAGCTACACTTCGTAGTTGGGCCGTATGACACAGACACTTGACGAGATAGGCTTATAGGGAGCCGATCGACTAGACCATGCTAGTTGGACCTTGGTTTGGGTCATTCCTGATGGTGGGCCAAAACTTGGGCCTGGGGATCACTGGGATCACTTCTAGTTTACACTTTGGACCTCGTATGAGGGTCACTTCATGTTATTGGGCCAAAGCTTGGGCCAAGGGATCAATACTTGTTTATTCAAGTCATGTTAGTTTGCTAGTACACCTGTGGTGCAAAACCTTAATCCTGATTATGCGATGACACCTTTATCTACCCTGTTAGTTAATCATCATGCTAGTATCCTTATGTTCATCCCTGCTGCTCATGCCAGTTAACTTTACCAGTTTACATTGATTGTAGTAGGGCTTACTCAGTCTTTTTGACTGACCTGTTTTCTTTCGCCTCTTTTCTTCCGTTTCCCCCCCCCCCCCCCCCCCAGGTTCTCAGGGAGGGAATACAGGAGCATAGCTTGGATTTTGGATTGCTTGCTTGTGGGATTTCAGCTCATGTACGCTTTCTACATGAAGCTAGCTATGGTTCTCACGTATTTTGGGGATAGCACTTATGTATTTCTGTTTTCAGATGATGTTGTTTTATCTAGACTTGTTTATTTGGAAAATTGATATTATGTTGTACCAGACTTGTTTTGAAATGGTTTAAATCTTCCGCTGTTTTCTCTATGTTATTTACTCTGTTTACATATATACATATGTTCTTGTTCTGCCTTGATATATCATTATGCATGTTTACCTGATTCAAACACCCCTCCAAAGTCAGTGCACTTGCAAGAGTGGTACTGGCGGAGGTGGGGTGTTACAAACATTCTTTTAATATATACATGCAACATAATTGATATTAAACATATTATCCAATATATATAAAACCATATATATACAAGCATTAATACAAATATAAAACTGACATGTTTCACATATCACTCTATAGACAGTTTTAAAAAAAGGAAGTCAATAATGCATGTTGTTGTTATACAATGTAATGTATAGATAATGTGACCATAACAGAGCATTTAAAACATATATATAACAACACATTAATACAGAAATGAACATATATATACATATCAGCACAGACTGTAACAATGATTTTTATATAAACATATACATCATATTATCCATTCTAGTATAGGATTCAGGCATTCGAGATACATTTAACTCAGATTTAAACCCAGTAGAATGTATATCAAAAACATTTAAATACTTACAGAAATTAATATTTTCTTCTACTTTTATGTTAACCACACAGCAACCTCATGAAACCATTTTCTAATACCACATTATAGTGTAACACCCCGAATTCCAACAATAGTAAAGAGGATAAATTAAATAATAATTAATTTAATTTCAGAATTAGAGGAAATGGAATGCACCATTGCGTTTGTCTCGAAATTCTAGTCAGGATAGACATTTGGTTTGCGTAAAATGGACACTGTATGAAGAAGTTATGAGGGTTTTAAGTTTGTTTACACGCAGAAAGATTATATATATACGCATGAGTCAGAGATGAGTCAGAATTTTATCCAGAATAGTTCGAATTTGAAATATTCATCAAGGCGGCAAAAATCTCACTTTAGGGGGTCGACCCACTTAGAGAGGTGTCGACCTAGGGGTCGACCCCACTCAAAGGGTGTCGACCTACGGGTCGACCCACCCACAGGAGTGTCGACACCCCTAGGTCTAACGTGGCACTCGGTTTCAGGGGTCTGGTAGCTATATATATGTGTCTTATTCTCCTATTTTCTTCATTGGAAATCATGGAGGCCATATGCTGCCGGGATACAAACTGAGACGGAACCGTTTTCTACAACAACGTACTTTGCAAGTCAAATTTCGAATTCAAGATCCATTCTTTCTCAATTCTCTAAACCTAACGCTGTGAGTTTCTAGTTGCTTTTATGTTTAGATAAATAAAAGTAAATTGTGAAATACTATGAATTGGATATGTTGTAAACTGTGGATCTATGCTATTGTTAAATCCTATACTATGTCATAATAGATCTATACTTTTAGATCTAATGCAACTGTGGTTATTCTATTATGTTCGCTATGTGGATCTTGACTTGTAACTATATTGTGGTGAATGTAAATCTATTAATTTGGACAATTGCAACATTTTAGATCCAATTCTTTATGTGAATGACCTTTCACCTGTCATATTGCAATCAACCAAGATAAGTTGTAAACTGGACATGAGCACCCATATTTAGATCTAAACATGCTATTATGTCATTAGGTGTTAGATCTACATTAACCAATAGATCTGAATTATGTGATCTAATTTATCACCTTGTGTTATCATGTTAGATCTAATTGGACATCTAAATTGCTAATTTGGATCTTACTATGCTTATGGTGACATCATAGTTATGTTAGAATCAATTGACTACCACTAATTCATCAGTTTTATGTCCACCTTGTTATGAGTTTAATTACATGTCCATTCACATTATTATCATGCTGGTTTATGTTTATGCCAAGATGATCATTTTAGTTATATTCCCATTATTTTCCCTATTATCGTTTATGATTAGGCTATTGCCTAGCCTAGGCATGCCGCCAGTTTATGAGTACGCTATTTAGGGAACGGGGGATAAGGGTTAATATTGGCATAATTTGAGTATGAACATTATTGGACATATAATTCAAATGGGGATAAAAAGAGAAATAATCACCTATAATGACATAGGTAGATTTGGATAAAAATAGAATGCCTAGTAATTACAATTAGGAATTGTAATTGCACTTATGACACGAGGTTAGGTTGCGGTGGAAGTCTGCCTGGACCCGACCGGCATATCCAGCAGCCACTAATGTTGAACCTAATGTGAGAGGTCTAAGTTTGCAAATATGAATCGGGCTAAGACACGAGGTTAGACCTAACTGTGGAATAAGACTGCCCGGACTCGACCGGTATATCCAACATCTACACGTTGTAAGCCTAATGTGGGAGGTCCAGCCCATTATAACCATAATTGGACATGGTAATGAATTGTACTGCTTAACCTAATTTAATACATAAGGATTTTATAATTATGAACTTAGGTTAGGGTTCAGTAAAATTGGATGGGTAGTGGGTGGGTTAAGTAATTTAGAGGGAGTGGGTAATATTTACATATAGGCCCACGAACTTAACCCAATAAGGTTATGTAATTAAAGACACCCTTTAAAGTAAGCCTAACTGACATAGGACTATGTAATTAAAGACACCTAAGGGTATACACAGTCAGTGAAAAACCTAGTGGGGATATAAGACAAAGGCGAGAGCTTGTATCTGATTGTGTGGGATCTATTTCAGTCAGTAACCCGGAGTAGGTATCAAATAAAGTACTCCATGCTAAGTGGAGATGGGGCACGCTTACTGATTGATTATAAGAGGTCCAAACGAGATGGACGGTGTGGGCAGCGCAAACCAACCGGGCCATGTGCGTGCTGAGCCGGGAAAAAGAGGATAAGACGATCGGGACACCAGTAGATATGGTTGTGTACATCTTAAGGGTTGCCACTTTAGGAAGTGATACCTCCTACATTGGGGCCATTACAGGATATCTACGAAGTAGGGAGCCAATCGCTTATGGTAGTTGTTAGGGTACACTCGGACGTATGCCCTAAGTCTACCAACTTATAGTGGAAGGGATCGTCTTTTTCTAGTTATACTAGTAATAGTGCAGAGAAATCATTAGAGAAGTGTTTACACCTTACCCTGTCTACCATGTCACACCTTCCATTTATGTAATGATCTCTCTTATCCACTTTATATGCTTATCATGTTACTTTTATTTATTTATTGGCTAAAAGTAACTAGACTCGCCAGACTTTATGTCTGACCCTTTTGTTTCTCCTTCTTTCTTCCGTGCCCCCCCCCCCTCTCAGGTTCTCAGGGAGGAAACACTCAGGCATATTCAAGACTCAGATATCACCTTACTAGGAGCTACTTCCAAAGTATGGCTCAAGTTTTTGTATGTACTATGGCTTAACTCTTTCAATTGGGGAAATTACGCTTTTTTATATACCTATGTACTTTGATGGTGCATGTAACAGCCCGTAATTTTAACGATACTAAAGATGATGAATTAAAGAATAATTAGTGTGAAACACACTATTAATAATGAATTAAGGAAAACTTAATTAAATGTTCAGAATTAAGTAAAACAGACCACGCCATTGCGTCCTTCTCGGAATTCTGGTTAAGATAGACACTTGGTTTACGTAAATCGGACACCGTATGAAGAAATTATCAAGATTTGAAGTTTGTATGCATATAAGATATATATATATATACATATAAAATTAAAAAATATTCAAAAACCAGCAAAACCAGAAATTCGACGCATAAATCTAGGAAGGGCCGACCGTTTGAGGTCGACCCGAGACCTGGCTGGGTCGACCCAGGCTCATGGGGGTCGACCCCGGTGTTGACACCCATGAAGGGGGGTCAACCTTGGGGTCGACCCACCCGTGGCTCTGGAAACTTCTTTTATGAACCTGGACGATTTTGGAGCTAGACTCATGAACCCTAGGCTATATAAAGGACCATTGGCCTAGGTTTTATTAATCTAAAAACAATGGTGATGGCGAAGCTCCGCTGCAACGATTATTGAATGGCCTAATCTACTCCAAATCTAATTCAGAAAACATTTTACAAATTCAACGATTGCTAGAACAAATTCAGCGATAGCTACAACAACGTTTTCAACATGTTCTTTGTGGTAATTTGGATCCATTTCCTTAGATCTATTCACTATGAGTTCATGTTATTTTTAGATCTAAATATTTAAATAGTAATCTTGATATGTATGTGAAAATTGGATCTTGAATCGGTGCCTAATCAGTTCTATTATAACATAACTATCAGATTTGCTTTTATATGTTCATACCGCCGCTATGTTAAATTTTGTCATAATATGCCAATTCAGTTTATACCTATTTCTATCAGTTTATTATTGATTCGTTATTATGCTTATTCTCTATTCTTTTCTCTCCCTCTTTTCCCTTTTTATTTTTATATAGCCAGGTTACCTTTGAGCCTAGGCCTAACGCTGAAAATACGAACGTGCAAAATTGGGAATAATGGGGAAAGACATAATTTGGGGCATAATTGATATTGGAAAGTATGGATCTAAATTTGGGCATAAATTTGGAAATATACGAATGTGGGCTTGGGGGCATATGTCTTGTTGGATAGTATGAATTTAGGCATACATTGGAAAATATAATTTGAGCATAAATTGGGACATGTGTAAGTACTGATTTGTGACATAAATTGGGACGTATGTGAATATGAATTTTAGGCATACCTTGGAAAATATGCGAATATGGATTCGGGTATAACTTGTATTGAAATGGGTGAATATGGACTAGGGACATAAATTGGAAAATATGTAGATTTGGGTTTGTGCATAACATATATATATGTATGATGTATGTATGTATGTATGTATATGCCTTGACTTATAACTTGATAAAAAAAAGCATATGGTGCATAATTAAAAGGTGAATTGAAAAGGGGTGTAAAAGTCTATGATTTGAATAGTGAATTGGGCATATAATTAAATATGGGGAAAAATAGAAATAATCGCCTATAATGACATAGATAGATTTGGAAAAAAATGAAATGTCTAGTAATTACAATTAGGAATTATAATTGCGCTTATGACACAAGGTTAGTTTGCATTAGTAGTGGAAATCTGTCTGGACCCGACCGGCATATCCAGCGGCCACTAATGTTGAACCTAATGTGAGAGGTCTAAGTGTGCAAATACGAATCGGGCTATGACACGAGGCTAGACCCAACTGTGGAATAAGACTGCCCGAACCCGACCAACATATCCAGCATCCACAGGTTGTCGGCCTAATGTGGGAGGTCTAGCCCAATATAACCATAATTGGACATGGTAATGAATTGGACTACTTAACCTAATTTAATCCATAAGGATCGTATGGTTATGAACTGTGACGGCCCGCCCCGCACCAACCGACATTTACTCCAAAGATGCGCTGTACGCATGTCCAGTTAGCACGGGACGGGTCGTCAGAAGGAAAAGGAAGAAGGAAATGAACAAGCAAAGAACCTGTAGAATGTCACACAGCGCATAGAATAAAATATAATAATAACATATTTGACATAAAACAGGAGAGACAGTGCATAAGCTGAAAACCAAAACTAAGCATCATAGCAGCGGAAATCCAAAATACAGCTTATTACAACTTTCAAACTGTCTCAAAGCAAAAGTAAGATAAAGGAGGTACACTACTAATGCCCAAGTAGTGACCACCAATGACACAGGGAGAATGTGTATATATATCATACGTGGAAGCCTCCTGCCCGCCTCCGAATCAGCTACTCGCGCACCACCAGCTAACCTGTCTCTAGTCTGCTCGTGTGAGCACCCAGAGTAATAAGAGGAGACATAAAACTCTAGGTCAGACATAAAGCCTGGTATGAGCGATAAGCATCTAAAGTGAACAATAACAGGTAGACTAAAACATACCTGAACCTGGACCTGCAACCAAAGAGTTAGCACTACATACTGTACAACACTCTAAGGTGCCATATCAAATGGTGTAAAGATACGGAGGTGGGGGAGGTGTGCATGTCATAGTGATGGCAAACAATAAAACATAGCATCCATCCTCACATCTCTCACTCAGTGAGTAAAGCATACGATATTCACCACTTCGATCACCCACCCTTGCTACGATCACTTTGCCCCATGAAGTCATAAAATGGCTTCACTGCACTGATAACGTGGCCACTAATCCTTCGCTATGTCCACTTGCCCCATGGAGTTATTCACCCCATCTGCGCTGGCTCATAGCCTTACCAATCCTTACTATGTCCACTTGCCCCATAGAGTTATTCACCCCATCTTCGCTGGCTCATAGTCTTACCAATCCTTTACTATGTCCACTTGCCACATGGAGTTATTCACCCCCATCTGCGCTGGCTCACAGTCTTACTACGCATCACTTTGCCCCTCAAGTCATAATGACTCTACTGCACTGATAACGTAGTCTTGCTACCATCACCTTGCACATCGAGTCGCAATGACTCTACTGCACTGATAAGTAGCCCATCATTCATTTTCAGTGGTGAATCGAAGTTATGAGCGTCGACAACTCCTTAGCACACGTCCCGCAGCAAAGCCCAACCATGAAGTGAACTCTTCGGTTCCCATCTGGATCCTGAGCTCTAACTTCCCATATTGGACTACCTTTGCATCTCGAGTTATTGGTCAATACTGGGTCGGGTCGGGTTCTCTTCAAACCATCGGTTCGGGTCGGGTGTCTGCGTTGCATCAGTTCGGGTCTCCCTCTGTAGCGGTTCGGGTCGGGTCCACTTCATCGCATCGGTTCGGGTCGGGTTTCTTTCTTCAGGTCGGGTCGGGTGTCCCACCTCGGGTCGGGTCGGGTGCCATCTCCCCTCCAGTTCGTGCTTCCGCTCCGATCCGCTCCCTCATTCTTTATCCGATCCGATCGCTTCTCCTTTATCCGATCTGATCCCAGTTCAGTTAGCGTGGCCTTCCTTTTTGCCAATTTTCTCAAGTGTCAGGTTCCGATCCGATCGAATCCCTTGCCCAGTTCAACATATCCGATCCGAGCCCCCATGTCCGATCCGATCCGAAACCTGCACTGTTTCCTGAAGCTTTTCTAGCAAGTGTTTACGCCATTCGACGACGTTTTTGACCATTCTAACTATTGAAATCAATCACAAAGCATATCATACAGTCATAGCAACATGCATAATCAACCACCAACATCAAAACATCAATATGATAGGTTAAAATGGATCAAACATACCCAAAATCCCATATTTCCCCCTTAAGCATGTTTAGGTGAAACTAATGATAGGATTAGCAAAACTTAACCAAATTAACCCAAATTCATATCAGAGGTCTAAAACATCATTTAGGAATTTATGAACATTTTTCCAGAATTTTATCACGTTTAAATTCACTAATTAACACTAATTACCCTTAATTAGCCATAATTAGTGCAAAACTATGCAAATCACTCACCTTAGCCACAAATAAACTAAGATCTGAAATAAACTTCTGATTTGATGCAAATCCCAATACTAAACAGCGGCTCCAATGTTGATTTGGTGTAGATCTTCCTTGATTAGATGTTGCTAAGCTTAATCCTTGACCAAAAGATGATTTGGAGGTGATTTAGAAGTTGGAGGCCGTTTTTAGGGTTCCTTGGTGATAAGTGGAGGCTAGAAAACTGAAATGGAATGATTCTCTATCTCATTTCAGCCTTCCCATAACCCCAATCCCGAAATGGGTTATGGGCCTACTCACTAATCACCATATTTGGCCCGGTTAAGCAGTTTTTCATTTTCCAAACCTTAATTCGGCCATATCTCCCAAACGGTAAGTCCGTTTGGCTATTGTGACCACTCTACGGAAAGGTAAACCATCAAACGAATCTAATGGAAGTGGTTTCAGGTCAAAATTCCTTTCCAATCAAAAGTTATGGCCAAAACAAGATCAGCTAGGGGCAAAATGGTCATTTAAAAATCGACAAAAATCATGAATATGGGAAATGACTCTAATAGATGTTTCCCAAAGTTACATGACCATACGACTTCATATGGGAAAGAAATAAATATTCTACGATCCTCCAATGCGTAGGATACGGGTCGTTACACTCTCCCCCCCTTAAGAAATTTCGCCCCCGAAATTCCGTAATCAAAACACACACAAAGGTTCCCGCATGCCTATCAACCATAAAACAACAATCAGACATGCAAAACAAGTAAGGCAAGTCTATCCTAGCATGCGGAATAACTAAATTATGAAGTAAGTCTTACCAGGCAAAGTGTTCTGGATACGCCATCCTAATGCTCTCCTCTGTTTCCCAAGTACAATCATTCTCGCTCTCGCCCCACTGAACCATGACTAGCTTCACCGCCTTCCTTCGAAGTTGCTTCGTATCGTGCCCCACAATACGAGTCGGCTTGCGGTTCCCAACCGCCTCGGGTTCTACCTCGAAGTCCTCTAACTGATCAGGTGAAATAGTCATATCTGAGTCGTGAACGAACTTCCTTAGTTGGGAAACATGAAATACATTGTGAACTCCCGCCATCTTCTCTGGTAAGCCAACTCTATATGCCAAGTTCCCAACTAATTCAAGAACAGGGAATGGGCCAACAAATCTTGGTGCTAATTTGCCTCTCCTGCCAAATCGTATCACGCTTTTCAACGGAGAAATCTTGACAAACACCAAGTCACCAACGGAGAATTTTAAATCTCTTCTCCTCTTATCAGCATAACTCTTCTGCCTATCTTGGGCAGCTTTCATTCGTTGTTGAATGATCTTGATCTTATCGGAAGTTTCCCTCACCACATCTGGTCCAAGCACAAACTTCTCGCCAGTCTCTATCCAACATGACGGTGAGTTGCATGGTCTTCCGTACAAAGCTTCATATGGAGTCATACCGATACTGGATTGGTAGCTATTATTATATGCAAACTCTACTAGATGCAAATGGTCATCCCATGATCCACCAAAATCCAATATACAAGCTCTCAAGAGATCTTCCAATATACGATTCACCCTCTCCATCTGACCGTCGGTCTGAGGATGATATGCGGTACTGAGATGTAATCCTGACCCTAGAGCCTCTTGTAAGCTCTTCCAAAACCCACTAGTGAACAACGGGTCTCGGTCACTCACAATGCTTTTGGGTACTCCATGAAATCTCACTACCCACTTCATATACAATTCTACTAACTTAGCTGCGTTCTGGTCGATTTGACTGGTATAAACCTTGCACTTTTAGTCAATCGATCCACAATTACCCAAATGCTATCATATCCCTATTTAGTCCTTGGTAAACCATCGATGAAATCCATCGAGACTTGCTCCCATTTCCATTCGGGAATTTCTAATGGTTGCAACAACCCACTAGGCTTCTTTTGCTCGGCTTTAACTAGCTAGCAATTCATGCACTTGGATATAAACTTCCCAACGTCTCTTTTCATCCCTTCCCAGTAGTAAGTCTGCTTCATGTCTCGATACATCTTATTACCACCGGGATGTATAGTCAGTTTTGAGTGATGACATTCTCTAAGCACTTCATCCCTCAAACCATTCACGTTGGGCACAACTAGTCTTCCATTCTTCCGAAGCCATCCATCTCGATCAAGCCCATACACATTCATCTCCTCACCGTCGATGTTCATCTCTAACTTGGAGATGATTTCCAATAGATTAGGATCGTCCCTCTGACTGGAACCAATCCGCTCTATCAAACTGGGTCTGATCGCCAAACTAGCTAGCATAACTGGATCCAATTCGCACTTTGGTCTGAAATCAAACCCAGCGATATACTCCAGTTGCTTCCACTCAAGAAACATTGCCCCTAAACTGGCATGTCTCCTACTCAAGGCATCGGCTACCGCATTACCTTTCCCAGGTGTGTATGCAATATCAAAATCATACGAAGCCAAGAACTCTAACCATCACTGCTGACGGAGATTCAGATCTTTCTGAGAGAAAAGATACTTTAACGATTTATGATCGGTAAACAACTCAAATCTTTCTCCCAAGAGATAGTGTCTCCACATCTTCAATGCGAACACAATCGCTGCCAATTCCAAATCATGGGTAGGATACTTCTTCTCATGCGGCTTTAGCTGTCGACTAGCATAAGCTACAACCCTACCTCCTTGCATCAATACAGCACCCAGTCCGGTACCACAAGCATCCGTGTATACCATCATCTCTTCATTCCCTTTAGGAATGACTAACACTGGCGCATGCGTCAACCTTTCCTTTAGACTCATGAATGTGTTCTCACACACTCCGTCCCAGACGAAGGACTGATTCTTCTTAGTCAATTGAGTCAACGGTGTTGCTATCTTGGAGAAGTCCTGGATAAACTTTCGATAATATCCAGCTAATCCCAAGAAACTTCTTACATCTGTTGCATTCTTGGGTGTAGGCCAATCCTGTACCGTAGCCACCTTCGCAGGGTCCACGGCAATACCACTCTCGGAAACAACATGACCCAAGAATCTCACTTCCCTTCTCCAAAAGTGACACTTAGAGAATTTCTCTTTCAATTGGTGTTTCCTCAACACCTCCATCACTATCCTCAAGTGCCCCTTGTGTTCCTCCTCTGTCCTTGAATAAACCAGGATATCATCCACGAACACAAGAACAAACTTATTCAACTGATCTCTGAATACTCGATTCATAAGATCCACAAAATAGGATGGTGCATTGGTCAACCCAATTGGCATGACCAACCACTCATAAAATCCAGACGGCGTCCTAAATGCCTTTTTCGGAACACTCTCATCTGCTACCCGAAGCTGATGAAATCCTGTCGCGAGGTCCAACTGGGAGAACACTCTTGCTCCTTCCAGCTGATCAAACAAATCATCTATCCGCGGTAGAGGATACTTATTCTTCCTCGTCACCTTATTCAACTCGCGATAGTCCACACACAAACGAAGGGAACCATCTGCCTTAGTGGCAAACACAACTGGTGCTCCCCACTCGGAGACACTCCTTCTAATAAATCCCTTCTTCAAAAGATTGCTGACTTGCACCCCGAGCTCTCGCTGCTCCCTGGGTGCCATGCGACGAAGTGGCATCACTATAGGTCTGGCATATTTCACTAAATCAGTACGGAACTCAATCTCTCGGTGTGGTGGAAGCCCGGTCACCTCCTCGAAGACGTCCGGGTACTAGCCAACCACGGGCACATCTGACAACTCATCCTGCGGGATGTCGAGGGAATTTACAAAACTAGCCATAACCCCATCACTAGGTAGACTACCAAACACTACCCTCCGCCCATCATCCGCCCTCACTGTCACCAAAAAGCCCTCACTGTCTACCACCACCCCGTATCTTTGGAGCCAATCGACTCCCAATATAATGCCATACCCAATAAAGCTCAAAACAAAGCAATCACATACAAACATACATCCATGACTCGATAAGACCAAATTCCTGCAAATCATACTAAGGCTAGTCGAACCACCAATCGGGTTCGTCACAACCAATGGTCTATCGACTATCTCGGGTTCCAGTCCCAACCTATCTACCAGGTCACTAGATATGAAGGAACGGGAAGCCCCAGTATCAAACAAAACTCGAACTGGTACATCATAAATAGAAAGCATACCTTGAATAACAACATTCTTTCCTTTCTCCGCCGCAGTTGGGGCATTTGACGAAGAAGGAACAACATCAATAGCATATGCTTTCACAATCTGCTTCTCCTTAAGAGGTTGTGGACACTTATCCTTGAAATGTCCCACTTGACCACAGTTGAAGCACTTCTTATCTGCTGTCTTGGCCCGACAATCTTTAGCATAATGGCCCTTCTTACCACAGCTGAAGCACTCAACATCCTTCTTGTTCTTTTTCTAGCCACCCTTAGATTGGTCCTGCTTCCTCTTATTCTGAGAGTTATTCTTGCCTCCACCGCCTGCTTGCGGCTTCGGCCCTTCTGCAGATGCAGCCTCAGTCTTTGACTTAGGGTAAAGACTCTCTGATCTCAAAGCTTTCCCCACAATCGATTCAAAAGTCTCATCGATGTGGTTGATAAGCCTTTCCCCCAAGTATCCATCCAAACCAGTAATGAACTTCTCATTCTTCTTCTCAGGAGTATCGATAAGAGATAGCCCATACTTCGACAAGGTGTCGAACTCAGCAATATAGTCAGAAACTGCCCTCCCGTTCTGCTTGAGTTCCAAGAACCTCTTGAACAACACTGACTTCTGGGTAGCTGGAATAAACTTCTCGCTAAAGCGAGCCTTGAACTGAACCCAAGTAACCTGGTCCTCTGGAGTAGCTGTTCTAATGGCATTCCACCAATTCATTGCTCGCCCTTGCAGCTGACGAGACGCTAGCCTTCTCTTCATCGCATCCTCAAGACCCAAGTCATCGAAGATACGATCACAGCTATCCATCCAATCTTGAACATCTGTGGCCGACTCCGTCCTGTGGAACGGCTTCCCACCAAGGTTAGTGTAATCCTTGCACAACTTGGCAAAATCGACCCTCGGCGCCAGCACTACTGGGCCAGCACCAACTCCGGGATTGGGAGCTGCCCCTTGCACTTCTCTAGGCATGTCTCTCATGAGGTCGGTAAACATCGCCCTCATGTCAGCAGCATTCCCATGGTTGGTCCCTCTACCAGCACCCCTCGTGTCTCGGCTCATCGTCAATCTGAAAAAGGGAAACGATTAACGACCCCATAGCGGTGCTAGTGCAGTACGACTTCATTCTTATACTACTGATAGTATATACATATATAGCTTTTGAAAACCAAAGTAATCACAAATACGCGCTCTCATATACGTACTATCTCTCCCTAGTGTTTTTCCCTAGGTTAACTACGCAACCTAGAGCTCTGATACCAAGTGTGACGGCCCGCCCCGCACCAACCGACATTTACACCAAAGATGCGCTGTACGCATGTCCAGTTAGCACGGAACGGGTCGTCAGAAGGAAAAGGAAGAAGGAAATGAACAATCAAAGAACCTGTAGAATGTCTCACAGCGCATAGAACAAAATATAATAATAACATATTTGACATAAAACAGGAGAGACAGTGCATAAGCTGAAAACCAAAACTAAGCATCATAGCAGCGAAAATCCAAAATACAGCTTATTACAACTTTCAAACTGTCTTAAAGCAAAAGTAAGATAAAGGAGGTACACTACTAATGCCCAAGTAGTGACCACCAACGACACAGGGAGAATGTGTATATATATTATACGTGGAAGCCTCCTGCCCGCCTCCGAATCAGCTACTCGCGCACCACCAGCTAACCTGTCTCTAGTCTGCTCGTGTGAGCACACAGAGTAATAAGAGGAGACATAAAACTCTGGGTCAGACATAAAGCCTGGTATGAGCGATAAGCATCTAAAGTGAACAATAACAAGTAGACTAAAACATACCTGAACCTGGACCTGCAACCAAAGAGTTAGCACTACATACTGTACAACACTCTAAGGTGCAATATCAAATGGTGTAAAGATACGGAGGTGGGGGAGGTGTGCATGTCATAGTGATGGAAAACAATCAAACATAGCATCCATCCTCACATCTCTCACTCAGTGCGTAAAGCATACGATATTCACCACTTCGATCACCCACCCTTGCTACGATCACTTTGCCCCATGAAGTCATAAAATGGCTTCACTGCACTGATAACGTAGCCACTAATCCTTCGCTATGTCCACTTGCCCCATGGAGTTATTCACCCCATCTGCGCTGGCTCATAGCCTTACCATTCCTTACTATGTCCACTTGCCCCATGGAGTTATTCACCCCATCTGCGCTGGCTCATAGGCTTACCAATCCTTTACTATGTCCACTTGCCCCATGGAGTTATTCACCCCATCTACGCTGGCTCATAGTCTTACTACGCATCACTTTGCCTCTCAAGTCATAATGACTCTACTACACTGATAACGTAGTCTTGTTACCATCACCTTGCCCCTCGAGTCGCAATGACTCTACTGCACTGATAAGTAGCCAATATTCATTTTCAGTGGTGAATCGAAGTTATGAACGTCGACAACTCCTTAGCACACGTCCCGCAGCAAAGCCCAACCATGAAGTGAACTCTTCGGTTCCCAACTGGATCCTGAGCTCTAACTTCCCATATTGGACTACCTTTGCATCTCGAGTTATTGGTCAATACTGGGTCGGGTCGGGTTCTCTTCAAACCATCGGTTCGGGTCGGGTGTCTGCGTTGCATCAGTTCGGGTCTCCCTCTGTAGCGGTTCGGGTCGGGTCCACTTCATCGCGTCGGTTCGGGTCGGGTATCTTTCTTCAGGTTGGGTCGGGTGTCCCACCTCGGGTCGGGTCGGGTCGGGTGCCATCTCCCCTCCAGTTCGTGCTTCCGATCTGCTCCCTCATTCTTTATCCAATCCGATCGCTTCTCCTTTATCCGATCCGATCCCAGTTCAGTTAGCGTGGCCTTCCTTTTTGCCAATTTTCTCAAGTGTCAGGTTCCGATCCGATCGAATCCCTTGCCCAGTTCAACATATCCGATCCGAGCCCCCATGTCCGATCCGATCTGAAACCTGCACTGTTTCCTGAAGCTTTTCCAGCAAGTGTTTCGCCATTCGACGACGTTTTCGACCATTCTAACTATTGAAATCAATCACAAAGCATATCATACAGTCATAGCAACATGCATAATCAACCACCAACATCAAAACATCAATATGATAGGTTAAAATGGATCAAACATACCCAAAATCCTATATTTCCCCCTTAAGCATGTTTAGGTGAAACTAATGATAGGATTAGCAAAACTTAACCAAATTAACCCAAATTCATATCAGAGGTCTAAAACATCATTTAGGAATTTATGAACATTTTTCCAGAATTTTATCACGTTTAAATTCGCTAATTAACACTAATTACCCTTAATTAGCCATAATTAGTGCAAAACTATGCAAATCACTCACCTTAGCCACAAATAAACTAAGATCTGAAATAAACTTCTGATTTGATGCAAATCCCAATACTAAACAGCGGCTCCAATGTTTATTTGGTGTAGATCTTCCTTGATTAGATGTTGCTAAGCTTAATCCTTGACCAAAAGATGATTTGGAGGTGATTTAGAAGTTGGAGGCCATTTTTAGGGTTCGTTGGTGATAAGTGGAGGCTAGAAAACAGAAATGGAATGATTCTCTATCTCATTTCAGCCTTCCCATAACCCCAATCCCGAAATGGGGTATGGGCCTACTCACTAATCAGCCTATTTGGCCCGGTTAAGCAGTTTTTCACCTTCCAAACCTTAATTCAGCCATATCTCCCAAACGGTAAGTCCGTTTGGCTATTGTGACCACTCTACGGAAAGGTAAACCATCAAACGAATCTAATGGGAGTGGCTTCAGGTCAAAATTCCTTTCCAATCAAAAGTTATGGCCAAAACAAGATCAGCTAGGGGCAAAATGGTCATTTAAAAATCGACAAAAATCATGAATATGGGAAATGACTCTTATAGATGTTTCCCAAAGTTACATGACCATACGACTTCATATGGGAAAGAAATAAATATTCTACGATCCTCCGATGCGTAGGATACGGGTCGTTACATGAACTTAAGTTAGGGTTAAGTAAAATTGGATCGGTAGTGGGTGGGTTAAGTAAAATAGAGGGGGTGGGTAATATTTACATATAGGCCCACGAACTTAACCCAATAAGGTTACGTAATTAAAGACACCTAGTGGTATACATAACCAGTAGAAGATGTAATAAAGTTATGTAATTAAAGACACCTTGTAGGGTAAGCATAACTTGTAGAAATGATAGAATTAGATATGCATAATAATCTGCTAAGTAAAAAACGATAAGTTGTAGTGACATTGTAAATTGAATTTATGACTAAATGAGAAAGAATAAGGAAAACTTTTAAAATAAATAAGCATATTTAATCATAAATGGTAAGTGAACATGTGAATTGAGATATACTTAATAACGTATTAAGGAGATCATGTTATTGTAATGATGTAACCAAGCAAGAGTATAAAATAGATTGTGGATTACAGACCTTGGGCCACAATCTAGAGCATAACATGTTGTGGGCTTATTAATAAACTTAAATGGATTAAGTTATATGATTGAAATTAGTAAGAAAGAGAAACTTGGTAAATTGGAATAAGAATTCAATATGAACGGGAATAACCAAGTTAAATGGGAATCGGGTGAGGTAAGGCAAGCGCACAAAAGAATGTTTAGACGTAGGGTCTAATAACATATTAAAGAAAGGCTCTTGGACCAGCCCGCACGTTTGAAGGTAAATAACCCAACGGGGTAGATCATCGAGGTGTTATAAGAGACGAGGGGAGTGCACATTCATCTGATTGTTATGACTGCTCCAAAGGACTGGAAGGGGAAGCGCGCGTCTCCCTGAAGTACGCAAAGTGCTCCTAGTAGTCCTTTGTGCGGTGACAAATGTCTTAGGCTATACTCGCAGAGGTTGGGTCTGCGCGTAACTACTAGGTGGGTGGGCCTTGACTGCAGATGTAGCTATGCAGTCAGAATGCTGTGGCGAGGTGACACCAGAGTGATTCGGCGGTTGCCTCACGAGGAGGTAGAGAGGGTCACGACCAATAAGGATAGTAGACCGTCGGATATCCGTCATCGACAGCCAGCGGGATGTGAAATACTAGAGCTAAACCCAAGATATCATTTCACCTTTCACTATCGAGGTACGGGGTTCAGGGTAGACGCCACATGGATGTTTAGATTGGCTGTATTGGGGGCGGTCGCTTAGCTCTTGTAGTCTTTACTAGTTGAGGGGGGGGGCAAGGTGGGGCCATAGCCACCATGGAAAACATACCCGAGGAATATCTTTATTTGAAGGCACTTAATGGCGGCTTGTACAGGTGTGGAAAAGCTCTCGGCCGAGTTCCGTATTTCTTTTTTAGCCCTGCCATGGAGCTCGGTGCACATTAGAGGACGTGCGATTGAGGCATTGAGCTACAATTACAGTAAATACATGGGACAGCCTAGATACATGCATATCTGCTCTGGATGGTGTATCGTAAACTGGAGGGCATTATTCCGATATGGAATCTGATTCGATCGATGGTGGCAGTCTGTATGCTTATGTAGCATAGTAATGACATATATATGCAGAACGTAAACATTGTTATATAGAGATCCGTACGTCACCCCGGCGTAGGATGGGGGACTACGTTCATTTCGATGGAGATCGTGCGAGTAGGTTACCATGGGTTGTATCTCAATATTGAGAGATAGCTACATATATTGTATTAGGTGAATCCATGGGGAAAGTAAATGGGTATGATGCACGGATAAGTCTTGAGTTATACTAACCCAAGTAACCTAATAATCAAGAAAATGAAATGGAATGATATTGGTAGAGATCATTCTATTTCTAATATACTAGTATCGGTGCGATGCAGAAAAATGTATTTAAGAAGCGCTGTATATCATGTTCATCTTATCTTGCTCAGTTCACTCTTGTTATTGTTACTATTATTTTGTTCTTCCAGTTTTATTTACATGCCATGATACTTTTATTTATTTATATTTAAAAGTAACTGGACGCGCCAGACTTTATGTATGACCCTTTTTTCCTCTTCTCTCTCTCGTCCCCCCTCCTCAGGTTCTCAAGGTAGAAGTGCTTAGAGTTGATTTGGATTCTTTCAGCTTAGTTTGGATTTTGGATGTACCGCTTTGACCTATGGTCAACTCTCTTATGTCTTCACATAGGAAATATGGTGTTATGCTTTTGTACTCCGATATTTTTGGCAAGACAGATTATTTATGTAATTGATTACTTCAAACTTATGATGTAATCCTAGCATCTGGGACCATGATGTTTTGATTTAAATAAAGTTTTTAATTCCACTGCTATTTTACATGTTTGTATTGTGATATTATGTTCTTATTTACCTATAACTCTTTACGGAACTTAATGCATTCCCTTAGTGAGTGACATTAACGGACATGGGGTGTCACATTTGGTATCAGAGCATATGGTTTATAAGATTGGATAAATTATTTTGAAAATGATTTTCAAAAATGTCTCAAAAACAAAGTATTTTATAATAAAAAGTTTGTTTTTGAAAAGCATATTTCCTAAAGCCATAAATATCTTTTCGATTCTCCGCTTGATTCCTTTTCCTTTTGTTTGGGGAATCGTTTCTTCCCGGAAGGGTAACCCTGTTTTGACATGGTTCCATAGGCATGTTAAAACTACGGTACATGTCGAAGGGCAAAGAAGTGCCCAACCTCGATCTTTAGCCGTAGTGGTTTCACCTGCATCTTATTTTCTCTCAAGCCTCGTAAGGATTTCCATGCGATGGAGGCAGCTTTCAAGAGACTTGTTAGCATGTTGCAAAAAGGAGAATAAGGGAAATGGGGCTAAGGAGCATAGCCCAAAGATGAAATAAAATGGTGGCTTTAGAAGGGAATATAGATGAAAGAATAAAAGAGGAAATACCATAACTTCGGAATGGTGGGTCATCTAAAAAAGGATTGCAGGAAAAGAAAAGGCGTTGTTACCAATTTGGTAAGGTGGGACACCTTATTAAGGAGTGCCCAAAGAGACAAGGACAAGGACATAAGGCTGGAACTTCTAGGAGGCAAGCTAATGTTCTCATATCTGGTGTACAGGATAGGGGTAGGAAAGTTTCCATCAAAGGATTGATTTCTATTTCTGATCACCCTATTAGGATTCTTTTCCTGGCGCTTCGCATTCTTTTATATATGATCCTTTAGTTGAGTCTCGGCACCTAGATACTAGTATGGTTTTGGATCCCGTTAGTGTCTCAAACCCAATAGAGGTACGGCACATTTATCGAGGAATTCTCGAGGTTTGAGATTCTCTGTGTTAAATATCGATTTTGATTCCGACGCATATGTTCTTGATTTCGTAAGATAAGGTTTGATTCTAGGATGGATAGGTTAACCATATATGGAGCCATTCTAGATTGTGAGAGGAGGGTCATTAGACTTCTAACTTGCCATAGGAAGACTCTCGAGATTTCTTATGACCCCAAAGGGTTCTGTCATGCTTAGTCTCCTAGAACCTCTTGATATATCTATCGATGATTTGCAACATGTGACTCCTAAAAGAAAAGAGGGAACTTGATAAGCAAGTAAGGGAGCTACTTGAGAAGAGGTTTGATAGGTGAGTCATATCGGGATGGGAAACCTATTGAAGACAGTCCTTGAGGAAGCACATCATTCCAAGATGACAATTCATCCAAGCGGCGATAAAATGAATAGAGTTCGAGGTAGTGAAGCCAAACATACGAGAGGAAGTGGAAGTATAGGAGGAAGCAATGATAGGACGAGTTACGACTTGCATACTTGGATCAGAGGTTAAGAAATTGAGAAATAAAGAAGTGAAGCTAGTAAGACTGCAATGGGGAAAGGGCCGCGAGATCGTTACTTGGGAGACTGAAGACAAGATTCATGCTTCATATCCTTTCCTTTTCTAGAATATGCTCTTAACTTCCTTTTCCAAGTTTCAAATTAATACTTGTATCTATCGTTTGAATATCTCATATCGATCGAGCTTTAGGTACAAAACTAATGAATCTAAACATGTGCTTGAGACATGCTATGTTTGATGGATGCAAGTGGTTTCTAGTGATTGCTCGTGGATGCATATACACAAAATAGGCACTAGATTGGCTCAATCACTTACATATTGCATATTGACATGTGTACATTTTAAATTTTTATGGATGAAAATGGGTGTATCGTTGCATTGATGTTGCATTTGGATGGATGATTGTGCATAAATATAGAACTTACCTGTATTAGGATAATTTGCATACATTTTGGTTACATGGCACAATTGCATTAAGGATGCCAACTAAATCAGTGGACCGCCTGATCTTTCGCATTAGTTTACAGACATATACACGCACTATTGCATATGTTCATAAAAGCATTAGAAATTCCTTAAAGACAATGGATGCTTGTGATTGCTAGATGGATGTATGATTATTGGATGTTAGGATATACATTCTTCTTAACTTAGAGATTCCGTGGATGAAATCCTTTGAGTAGGGGAGAATGTAACACTCCGGAATTTTAATGATACTAAAGACGATGAATCAAAGAATAATTAGTGTGAAACACACTATTAACAATGAATTAAAAAAAACTTAACAAAATATTTAGAACTAAGTAAAACGGACCGCGCCATTGCGTCTGTCTCGGAATTATGGTCAAGGTAGACATCTGATTTGCGCAAATCGGACACCGTATGAAGAAATTATTAAGGTTTGAAGTTTGTATGCATATAGGAAAGATATATATATAAACATATAAAATTCAAAAATATTCAAAAATCAGGAAAACCGGAAATTCGGCGCATAAATCAAGGTAGGGACGACAGTTTGAGGTCGACCCGAGACCCAGCTGGGTCGACCTAGGCTCATGGGGGTCGACCCCGGGGTCGACCTAGGGTTCGACACCCATAAAGCGGGGTCAACCTACGGGTCGACCCACTTGAAGGGGGGTTGACCCACCCGTGGCTCTGGAAAGATCTTTTCCGAACCTGGACCATTTTGGAGCTAGATTCATGAACCTAGGCTACATAAAGGACCCTGAACCTAGGATTTATTCATCTAAAAAAATGGTGACGGTGAAGCTCCGCTGCAACGAAGATTGAATGGCCTAATATACTCAAAATCTAATTCAGAAAACATTATACAAATTCAACGATTGCTACAATAAATTTAGCAATGGCAAAAAAAACTTTTTCAACATTTTTTTCACGGTAATTTGGATCAATTTCCTTGGATCTATTCACTGTGAGTTCATGTTATTTTTAGATCTAAATATTTAAATAGTAATCTCGATATGCATGTGAAAATTGAATCTTGAATCGGTGCCTAATCAGTTCTATTATGACATAACTATTAGATCTTCTTTTATATGTTCATACCGCCGCCATGTTAAATCTTATCATAATATGCCTATTCTGTTTATACCTATTTCTGTCAGTTTATAACTGATTCGTTATTATGCCTGTTCTCTATTCTCTTCTCTCCCTCTTTTCCCTTTCTATTTTTATATAGCCAGGCTATCTTCGAGCCTAGGCCTAGCGCTGAAAAATGCGAACGTGCAAAATTCGGAATAATGGGGAAAGACTTAATTTGAGGCATAATTGATATTGGAAAATATGGATCTAAATTTGGGCATAAATTTGGAAATATAATAATATGGGTTTGGGGGAATATGTCTTGTTGGATAATATGAATTTAGGCGTAAGTTGGAAAATATAATTTGGGCATAAATTGGGACATGTGTAAGCACTAATTTGGGACATAAATTGGGACGTATGTGAATATGAATTTTAGGCATACATTGGAAAATATGCAAATATATATTCTGGTATAACTTGTATTGAAATGGGTGAATATGGACGAGGGATAAAAATTGGGAATTCTGTAGATTTGGGATTGTGCATAACATATATATATGTATATGCCTTGACTTATAACTTGATAAAAAAAGCATATGGTGCATAATTAAAAGGTGAATTGAAAAAGGGTGTAAAAGTCTATGATTTGTATAGTGAATTGGGCATATAATAAAATATGGGGAAAAAGAGAAATAATCACCTATAATGACATAGGTAGATATGGATAAAAATGGAATGTCTAGTAATTACAATTAGGAATTGTAATTGCACTTATGACACGAGATTTGGTGGCATTAGTGGTGGAAGTCAACCTAGACCTAACCGACATATCCAGCAGCTACTAATGTTGAACCTAATGTGACAGGTCTAAGTGTGCAAATACGAATCGGGCTAAGACACGAGGTTAGACCCAACTGTGGAATAAGACTGCCCGGACCTGACCGGCATATCCCGCATCCACACGTTGTCGGCCTAATGTGAGAGGTCTAGCCCATTATAACCATAATTGGACATGGTAATGAATTGGACTACTTAACCTAATTTAATCAGTAAGGATTGTATGATTATGAACTTAGATTAGGGTTAAGTAAAATTGGATGGGTAGTGGGTAGGTTAAGTAAAATAGAGGGGGTGGGTAATATTTACATATAGGCCCGCGAACTTAACCCAATAAGGTTACGTAATTAAAGACACCTAGTGGTATACATAACCAGTAGAAGATGTAATAAAGTTGTGTAATTAAAGACACCTTGTAGGGTAAGCATAACTTGTAGAAATGATAGAATTAGATATGCATAATAATCTAATAAGTAAACAACGATAAGTTGTAGTGACATTGTAAATTGAATTTTTGACTAAATGAGAAAGAATAAGGAAAACTTGTAAAATAAATAAGCATATTTAATCATAAATGGTAAGTGAACATGCGAATTGAGATATACTTAATAATGTATTAAGGAGAACATGTTATTGTAATGATGTAACCAAGCAAAAGTATAAAATAGATTGTAGATTACAGACCTTGGGCCACAATCTAGAGCATAACATGTTGTGGGCTTATTAATAAACTTAAATGGATTAAGTTATATGATTGAAATTAATAAGCAAGAGAAACTTGGTAAATTGGAATAAGAATTCAATATGAACGGGAATAACCAAGTTAAATGGGAACCAAGTGAGGTAAGGCAAGCGCACAAAAGAATGTTTAGACGTAGGGTCTAACAACATATTAAAGAAAGGCGCTTGGACCAGTCCGCATGTTTGAAGGCGAATAACCCAACGGGGTAGATCATCGAGGTGTTATAAGACACGAGGGCAGTGGAAATTCATCTGATTGTTATGACGGCTCCAAAGGACTGGAAAGGGAAGCACTCGGCTTCCTGAAGTACGTAAAGTGCTCCTAGTAGTCCTCTATGCGGTGACAAATGTCTTAGGCTATACTCGCAGATGTTGGGTCTGCGCGTAACTACAAGGTGGGTGGGCCTTGACTGCAGATGTAGCTATGCAGTCAGAATGTTGTGGCGAGGTGACACCAGAGTGATTCGGCGGTTGCCTCACGAGGAGGTAGAGAGGGTCACGACCAACAAGGATAGTAGACCGTCGGATATCCGTCATCGACAGCCAGCGGGATGTGAAATACTAGAGCTAAACCCAAGATATCATTTCACCTTTCACTATCGAGGTACGGGGTTGAGGGTAGGCGCCACATGGATGTTTAGATTGGCTGTAATGGGGGCGGCCGCTTAGCTCTTGTAGTCTTTACTACTTGAGGGGGGAGGGGCGAGGTGGGGCCAAAGCTACCATGGAAAACAGACCCGAGGAATATCTTTATTTGAAGGCACTTAAAGGCGGCTTGTACAAGTGTGGAAAAGCTCCCGGTCGAGTTCCGTATTTATTTTTTAGCCCTGCCATAGAGCTCGGTGCACATTAGAGGACGTGCGATTGAGGCATCGAGCTACAATTACAATACATACGTGGGACAGTCTAGATACATGCATATCTGCTTTGGATGGTGTATCGTAAACTAGAGGGCATTATTCCGATATGGAATCTGATTCGATCGATGGTGGCAGTCTGAATGCTTATGTAGCATAGTAATGACAGATATATGCAGAACGTAAACATTGTTATATAGAGATCTGTACGTCACTCCGGCGTAGGATGGGGGACTACGTTCATTTCGATGGAGACCGTGCGAGTAGGTTACCATGGGCTGTATCTCAATATTGAGAGATAGCTTCATATACTATATTAGGTGAATCCATGGGGAAAGTAAATGGGTACGATGCACGGATAAGTCTTGAGTTATACTAACCCAAGTAACCTAAAAACCAAGAATATGAAATGGAATGATATTGGTAGGGATCATTCTATTTCTGATATACTAGTATCGGTGCGGTGCAGAGAAATGTATTTAAGAAGCACTATATATCCTATTCATCTTATCTTGCTCAGTTCACTCTTGTTATTGTTACTATTATTTTGTTCTTCCTGTTTTATTTACCGGCCATGATACTTTTATTTATTTATATTTAAAAGTAACTGGACGCGCCAGACTTTATGTCTGACCCTTTTTTCCTCTTCTCTCTCTCGTCCCCCTTCCTCAAGTTCTCAGGGTATAAGTGCTTAGAGTTGATTTGGATTCTTTCAGCTTAGTTTGGATTTTGGATGTACCGCTTTGACCTCTGGTCAACTCTCTTATGGCTTCACATAGGAAATATGGTGTTATTCTTTTGTACTCTGATATTTTTGGCAAGACAGATTATTTATGTAATTGATTACTTCAAGCTTATGATGTAATCCTAGTATCTGGGACCATGATGTTTTGATTTAAATAAAGTTTTTAATTCCACTGCTATTTTACATGTTTGTATTGTGATATTATGTTCTTATTTACCTATAACTCTTTACGGAACTTAATGCATTCCCTTAGTGAGTGACATTAACGGACATGGGGTGTCACATTTGGTATCATTGCATATGGTTTATAAGATTGGATAAAATATTTTGAAAATGATTTCAAAAATGTCTCAAAAACAAAGTATTTTAAAATAAAAAGTTTGTTTTTGAAAAGCATATTTCCCAAAGCCATAAATATCTTTTCGATTCTCCGCTTGATTCCTTTTCCTTTTGTTTGGGGAATCGTTTCTTCCCGGAAGGGTAACCCTTTTTTGACATGGTTCCGTAGGCATGTTAAAACTACGGTACATGTCGAAGGGCAAAGAAGTGCCCAACCTCGATCTTTAGCCGTAGTGGTTTCACCTGCATCTTATTTTCTCTCAAGCCTCGTAAGGATTTCCATGCGATGGAGGCAGCTTTCAAGCAACTTGTTAGCATGTTGCAAAAAGGAGAATAAGGGAATTGGGGCTAAGGAGCATAGCCCAAAGATGAAAGAAAATGGTGGCTTTAGAAGGGAATATAGATGAAAGAATAAAAGAGGAAATACCATAACTTCGGAACGGTGGGTCATCTAAAAAAGGATTGCAGAAAGAGGAAAGGCGTTGTTACCACTTTGGTAAGGTGGGACACCTTATTAAGGAGTGCCCAAAGAGACAAGGACAAGGACATAAGGCAGGAACTTCTGGGAAGCAGGCTAATGTTCTCATATCTGGTGTACATGATAGGGGTAGGAAAGTTTCCATCAAAGGATTGATTTTTATTTCTGATCATCCTATTAGGATTCTTTTCCTGGTGCTTCGCATTCTTTTATATCTGATCCTTTAGTTGAGTCTCTGCACCTAGATACTAGTATGGTTTTGGATCCCGTTAGTGTCTCAAACCCATTAGAGGTACAACTCATTTATCGAGGAATTCTCGAGGTTTGTGATTCTCTGTGTTAAATATCGATTTTGATTGCGACACATATGTTCTTGATTTCATAAGATATGGTTTGATTCTAGGATGGATAGGTTAACCATATATGGCGCCATTCTAGATTATTAGAGGAGGGTCGTTAGACTTCTGACTTGCCATAGGAAGACTCTCGAGATTTCTTATGACCCCAAAGGGTTTTGTCATGCTTAGTCTCCTAGAACCTCCTGATATATCTATCGATGATTTGCGACATGTGACTCCTAAAAGAAAAGAGGGAACTTGATAAGCAAGTAGAGGAGCTACTTGAGAAGAGGTTTGATAGGTGAGTCATATCGGGATGGGAAACCTATTGAAGACAATCCTTGAGGAAGCACATCATTCCAAGATGACAATTCATCCAAGCGGTGATAAAATGAATAGAGTTCGAGGTAGTGAAGCCAAACTTGCGAGAGGAAGTGGAAGTATAGGAGGAAGCAATGATAGGACGAGTTACGACTTGCATACTTGGATCAAAGGTTAAGAAATTGAGCAATAAAGAAGTGAAGCTAGTAAGACTGCAATGGGGAAAGGGTCGCGAGGTCGTTACTTGGGAGACTGAAGACAAGATTCATGCTTCATATCCTTTCCTTTTCGAGAATATGCTCTTAACTTCCTTTTCCAAGTTTCGAATTAATACTTGTATCTATCGTTTGAATGTCTCCTATCGATCGAGTCTTTAGGTAGAAAACTAATGAATGTAAATGTGTGTTTGAGACATGTTATGTTTGATGGATGCAAGTGGTTTCTAGTGATTGCTCGTGGATGCATATACACACAATAGGCACTAGATTGGCTCAATCACTTACATATTGCATATTGATGTGTGTACATTTTAAATTTTTATGGATGAAAATGGGTGTATCGTTACATTGATGTTGCATTTGGATGGATGATTGTGCATAAATATAGAACTTACCTGTATTAGGATAATTTGCATACATTTTGGTTACACGGAACAATTGCATTAAGGAGGTCAACTAATTTAGTGGACCACCTGATCTTTCGCATTAGTTTACAGGCATATACACACACTATTGCATATGTTCATAAAAGCATTAGAAATTCCTTAAAGACAATGGATGCCTGTGATTGCTAGATGGATGTATGATTATTAGATGTTAGGATATACGTTCTTCTTAACTTAGAGATTTCGTGGATGAAATCCTTTGAGTAGGGGAGAATGTAACACTCCGGAATTTTAATGATACTAACGATGATGAATTAAAGAATAATTAGTGTGAAACACACTATTAACAATGAATTAAGGAAAACTTAACAAAATATTTAGAGTTAAGTAAAATGGACCGCGCCATTGCGTCTGTCTCGGAATTCTGGTCAAGGTAGACATCTGATTTGCGCAAATCGGACACCGTATGAAGTAATTATAAAGGTTTGAAGTTTGTATGCATATAGGAAAGATATATATATATACACACACACATATAAAATTCAAAAATATACAAAAATCAGGAAAACCAGAAATTCGGCACATAAATCAAGGAAGGGCCGACCGTTTGAGGTCGACCCGAGACCCAGCTGGGTAGACCCAGGCTCATGGGGGTCGACCTAGGGTTCGACACCAATAAAGGGGGGTCAACCTACGGGTCCACCCACTTGAAGGGGGGTTGACCCACCCGTGGCTCTGGAAAGTTCTTTTTCGAACCTGGACGATTTTGGAGCTAGATTCATGAACCTAGGCTATATAAAGGACCCTAAACCTAGGATTTATTCATCTGGAAAAAAAATGGTGACGTTGAACGCTGCAACGAAGATTGAATGGCCTAATCTACTCAAAATCTAATTCTGAAAACATTATACAAATTCAACGATTGCTATAATAAATTCAGCAATGGCAACAATAACTTTTTCAACATGTTTTTCACGGTAAGTTGGATCCATTTCGTTGGATCTATTCACTGTGAGTTCATGTTATTTTTAGATCTAAATATTTAAATAGTAATCTTGATATGCATGTGAAAATTGAATCTTGAATCGATGCCTAATCAGTTCTATTATGACATAACTATTTGATCTTCTTTTATATGTACATACCGCCACCATGTTAAATCTTGTCATAATATGCCTATTCTGTTTATACCTATTTCTATCAGTTTATAACTGATTCGTTATTATGCCAGTTCTCTATTCTCTTCTCTTCCTCTTTTCCCTTTCTATTTTTATATAGCCAGGCTACCTTTGAGCCTAGGCCTAGCGGTGAAAAATGCGAACGTGCAAAATTCGGAATAATGGGGAAAGACATAATTTGAGGCATAATTGATATTGGAAAATATGGATCTAAATTTGGGCATAAATTTGGAAAATATGGATCTAAATTTGGGCATAAATTTGGAAATATAATAATATGGGTTTGGGGGAATATGTCTTGTTGGATAATATGAATTTAGGCATAAGTTCAAAAATATAATTTGAGCATAAATTAGGACATGTGTAAGTACTGATTTGAGACATAAATTGGGACGTATGTGAATATGAATTTTAGGCATACATTGGAAAATATGCGAATATAGATTCAGGTATAACTTGTATTGAAATGGGTGAATATGGACTAGGGATAAAAATTGGAAAATAAGTAGATTTAGGATTGTGCATAACATACATACATACATATATATATATATATATGTGTGTGTGTATGTATGTATATGTATATGTCTTGACTTAGAACTTGATAAAAAAAGCATATGGTGCATAATTAAAAGGTGAATTGAAAAAGGATGTAAAAGTCTATGATTTGTATAGTGAATTGGGCATATAATTAAATATGGGGAAAAAGAGAAATAATCACCTATAATGACATAGGTAGATATGGATAAAAATGGAATGTCTAGTAATTACAATTAGGAATTGTAATTGCACTTATGACACGAGATTTGGTGGCATTAGTGGTGGAAGTCAACCTAGACCTAACCGACATATCCAGCAGCTACTAATGTTGAACCTAATGTGACAGGTCTAAGTGTGCAAATACGAATCGGGCTAAGACACGAGGTTAGACCCAACTGTGGAATAAGACTGCCCGGACCTGACCGGCATATCCCGCATCCACACGTTGTCGGCCTAATGTGAGAGGTCTAGCCCATTATAACCATAATTGGACATGGTAATGAATTGGACTACTTATCCTAATTTAATCAGTAAGGATTGTATGATTATGAACTTAAATTAGGGTTAAGTAAAATTGGATGGGTAGGGGGTGGGTAATATTTACATATAGGCCCACGAACTTAACCCAATAAAGTTATGTAATTAAAGACATCTAGTGGTATACATAACCAGTGGAAGATATAATAAAGTTATGTAATTAAAGACACCTTGTACGGTAAGCACAACTTGTAGAAATGATAGAATTATATATGCATAATAATCTGCTAAGTAAACAACGATAAGTTGTAGTGACGTTGTAAATTGAATTTATGATTAAATGAGAAAGAATGAGGAAAACTTGTAAAATAAATAAGCATATTTAATCATAAATGGTAAGTGAACATGTGAAGTTAGATATACTTAATAACATATTAAGGAGAACATGTTATTTTAATGATGTAACCAAGCAACAATATAAAATAGATTATGGATTTCACACCTTGGGCCACAATCTAGATAATAACATGTTGTGGGCTTATTAATAAACTTAAATGAATTAAGTTATATGATTGAAACTAATAAGCCAGAGAAACTTGCTAAATTGGAATAAGAATTAAATATTAACGGGAATAACCAAGTTAAATAGGAACCGGGTGAGGTAAGGCGAGCACGTAAAAGAATGTTTAGACATAGGGTCTAACAACATGTTAAAGAAAGGCTTTTGGACCAGTCCGTACGTTTGAGGGTGAATAACCCAACGGGGTAGGTGATCGAGGTGTTATAAGACACGAGGGAAGCGCACATTCATCTGATTGTTATGACAGCTCCAAAGGACTGGAAGCGGAAGCACGCGGCTTCCTGAAGTACATAAGGTGCTCCTAATAGTCCTCTCTACGATGATAGATGTCTTAGGCTGTACTCGCAGAGGTTGGGTTTGTGCGTAACTACTAGGTGGGTGGGCCTTGACTTCAAATGTAGCTATGCAGTCAGAATGCTATGACGAGGTGACACCAGGGTGTTTCTATGGTTGCCTTACGAGGAGGTAGAGAGGGTCACGACTAGTTAGGATAGTAGACCATCGGATATCCGTCATCGACAGCCAGCAGGATGCGAAAGACTAGAGCTAAACCCAAGATATCATTTTACCTTTCAATATCGAGGTACTGGGTTGAGGGTAGACGCCACAAAGATGTTTAGATTGGTTGTATTGGGGGTGGTTGCTTAGCTCTTGTAGTCTTTACTAGTTGAGGGAGGGGCCGAGGTGGGGCCATAGCCACCATGGAAAACATACCCGAGGAATATCTGTATTTGAAGGCACTTAAAGGCGGCCTGTACAGGTATTGAAAAGCTCACGGCTGAGTTCCGTGTTTCTTGTTTACCCCTGCCATGGAACTCAGTACACATTAGAGGACGTGTGATTGCGGCATCAAGCTATAATTACAGTACATACGTGGGACAGTCTAGATACATGCATATCTGCTCTAGATGGTGTATCGTAGACTAGAGGGCATTATTCCATATGGATTCTGATTCGATCGATGATGGCAGTCTATATGCTTATGTAGCTTAGTAATGACCGATATATGTGGAACATAAACAATGTTATATAGAGATCCATACGTCACTCCGGTGTAGGATGAGGGACTGCGTTCATTTCAGTGGAGACCGTGTGAGTGTGTTACCATGGGGTGTATCTCAATATTGAGAGATAGCTGCATATATTGTATAAGGTGAATCCATGGGAAGTAAATGGGTACGATGCGTGGATAAGTACTGGGTTCTACTAATCCAAGTAACCTAATAATCAAGAAAATGAAATGGAACGATATTGGTGAGGATCATTCTGTTTCTGATATACTAGTTTCGGTGCAGTGCAGGAAATGTATTTAAGAAGCATTATATATCATGTTCGTCTTATCTTACTTAGTTCACTCTTGTTATTGTTACTATTATCTTGTTCTACCAGTTTTATATACCTACCATGATACTTTTATTTATTTATATTTAAAAGTAACTGGACTCGCCAGACTTTATGTCTGACCATTTTTGTTTCCTCTTCTCTCTCTTCCGTACCCCTCCCTCCCTCTAGGTTCTTAGGGTAGATGTGTTTAGAGTTGATTTGGATTCTTTCAGCTTAGCTTGGATTTTTGATGTACCGCTTTGACCTCTGGTCAACTCTCTTATGGCTTCACATAGGAAATATGGTTTTCTGCTTTTGTACTCTGATATTTTTTGCAAGACAGATTATTTATGTAATTGGTTACTTCAAGCTTATGATGTAAACTCAATATTTAGGACCATGATGTTTTGATTTAAATAAAATTTTTAATTCCGCTGCTATTTTACATGTCTGTCTTGTGATATTATGCTCTTATTTACCTATAACGCTTCACAGAACAAAATGCATTCCCTTAGTGAGTGACATTAACGGACGTGGGGTGTCACAGTGCAAGACAGAAGTTATTTTATTGTAATGGTTTTTGTGACTTATGGTACTGTGGACCACGATATTATGATTTATGTTTGAAATAAAAATTTAAATTTTTGTTGTTATCGTATTTATATCTGTCTTGTAATTATTCTATGTCTGATTACCTATAACGCATCATGAAACTTAATGCATTCTCTTAGTGAGTGAGATTAACAGACGTGGGGTGTCTCATATAGCTTATCAGTATCGTAATATTGGTTAAAACATTGATCTGTATCTCATCTTGTACAATACAGCGTATGCATATACAATCTCATATCTACCTATGTAAGCAAGTATTATTTCTTGTAAAAATTTGTTAACCCAAAATAATCATTACCGGCTTTTATAAAACCAAAATAAAAAGTCATACTTGTTTTCAATATTAAGTTAAATCATAGGCATCCTTTTAAACTGGTGTGGATATATACATACATATATATATATATATATATCAAATTGAACCTCAACACAACAAAAATAAGCATATATAGTTAGCACGTAAAACTGATCAAATTTATTTCAGATTATAAAATTATGAGTTATATTGCACCCATTCAAGGGATAATTCAAAACCCGGGGAGTGATGGCTAAATCATTAATTCAAGAAAAATATTTTCATCAATCAAGCATTTCAATTCACTGTCTAATAGAGAACATGTTCGATCCATCACTTTTATATAAATTAAAACACATAGATATTCCTTTTAGTATGTATCTGAGTATCAGATTCGAAAAACTTAATCATTCGATCAATTAGAATTTTTTTTGGGGGGTTTGATCCCAAAATAAAACTACAATAGAGTGAAGACATTTCTTATAGCAATCAAACAACTTTGATCTTAGTTTAACAGAGTTCATTTCGGATTTTATTCAAGAGTTTACATAATATTTATACTACAACTATCATGGATTAAAGCAAATTAGTAGTCATGGGGTGTCTCACTTGGTATATTATTTATATCTATCTTGTAATTACTCTGTGTTTGTATAACTATAACGCTTCAATAAACGTAATGCATTCCCTTAGTGAGTGACATTAACGGACATGGGGTGTCTCACTTGGTATCAAAGCTGAAGGTTACCAAATTAGATGAAAAAATTTTGAAATTTTATTTTTCAAAAAGGTATTAAAAGAAAGTATATTCCAAAATAAAAGTCTGTTTTGAAAATATTCCCGAAGAAGCCATATGTAATATCCTTCGGTCCTTTATCCAAATTTCTTTCTTTTTCCTTTTTCAGCATGTCTCTGGAATAAAACATTCCTAATGTCCCAGAGGGCATCACAATACCCGGATGGTTCCGTAGGTATTTGGAGGCCACGGCGCCTGCTGAAGGCCAAAGAGATGTTCCTCCCCAAGCTGCACCAGTCATTCCTCCTCCTCTCCCTCCAAGAGCAGATAACTTTGCCAAGATCTGCAAGGACTTCCGTGCTATAGGAGGGAAGCCATTCCATGGGAACGAGACATTCGTAGAAGCTAGGAACTTGCTTAAGGAGACCGAGGACTTGTTCGTAATCTTTGAAGTAGAGGATCGAAGAAAGATTCAGTTAGCTGCTTGGCTATTAAAGGGCAAAGCCACATTTTGGTAGGAAGTCACCCAAGCTGGACGTTCAGTGGAAACTTTGGAAGATTTTAGACAAACGTTCAAAATGAAATTTTTTCCCAAGCTGAGAGAAGCATACAGAGAGGCTCTTAGCACTCAAATAAGGAAACTTAACGGTGAAGGAGTATGTAAACAAGTTCAACCAGCTAGCAAGGTTCAGGTTAGAGTTGGTGGATACACCATTGTGGTTTGCTAAAGGGTTGAATGAGCCTCTACATGGGTTAGCCATGTCCCATATTCCAATGGGGGCCACTTTTGAAATGCTTGTTGATATGGCCCTAATGCATGAGGAGGATATGGGAGAAAAGAAGGAAGCACGGGCTGATGGGACATCGCAGAATAAGAAGGTGTGGCCCAAGAAGGGGCAACAACAACAGCAGAAGAAAGGAGGGAAAGACGACAAAGGTAGGGATAAGAGAAAATGTCACAATTGTGTAAAGGAGGGTCACTTGATCAAAGACTGTAATAGAAGGAAGGGCAATTGCTTCAATTGCGGAGAGGTCGGATACTTCTTTAAAGTGTGCCCAAAGAAACAGGGATTACAGGGACAAGGTCAAAGAGAAGGAACTTCTGGAGGGCAGGTGCATGCTCCCGCGATCAGTGCTCCTGAAAGAGGTAGAAAAATTTCCGTAGAAAGTTTAGTTTCTCTTTCAAAACATCCAATTAGAATACTTTTTGATTTTGGCGCTTCACACTCGTTTATATCTAGTTCTGTGGTTGAATCTCTGCCTTTAATTACTAGTATATAGTAGATCCCGTAGTTGTTTCAAATCCCATTAGTGGTTTAGCTCATTTATTGATGATTTGTCGGGGTAAGAAAATATCTGTGTTAGGCGTCGAGTTTGAGTGCGCCACGTATGTGCTCGGGTTTATGGGCTATGGGTTGATTCTAGGAATGGATTGGCTTACCACGTATGGGGCCATTCTGGATTGTGAGAGGAGGGTTGTTAGACTCCTGACTTGTCATGGGAAGACCCTCAAAGTTTTTTTGTGAGCTCAAGGGTTTGTTATGCTTAGCTTTCTAGAGTCTTTAGATGCATCCATAGATGATTTGCAATCTGTTCAAGATTATTCCGATGTTTTTGATGAGGTATGAGGTTTTCCTCTAAGGCGCAAGATCGACTTCTGTATATATCTGGTGGACAATGAAAAGCTAGTTGTATTACCAGTGCGCCACTTGGCTCCAAGGGAAAGGAGGGAGCTGAGTAAGCAAGTAGGGGAGCTACTTGAGAAAGGGTTTATCAGACGAAGCATATCTGAATAGGGTGCTCTAGTAGTATTCGTAACTAAGGCGGATGGTTTTCTTCATTTATGTGTTGACTATAGAGAGTTGAATAAGCTCACCAAGAAGAATAGGCACCCGCTTCCGAGGATTGATGATTTATTTGATCAGCTTGTTGGTGCCTCAGTATTTTCTCAATTGGACTTGGCTACGGGTTTCCATCAGTTGAGGGTGGCTGAGGATAGCATAGATTAGGCCGCTTTTAGAACTCCGGACGGTTTCTTTGAATGGTTAGTGATGCCTTTTGGGCTGACGAATGCACCCACCTATTTTGTCAATCTGATGAGTAGGGTATTTTGGGAGTTCCTAAACAAATTTGTCGTAGTCTTTGTTGATGATATTTTGATCTTCTCCAAAAGCGAAGAAGAGCATGCCCAACATTTGAGAGAAGTTTTGAAAACTCTCCGTGCCATCAGCATAGGGCGAAGTTCTGCAAATTCCATTTTTGGAGAAAAGAGGTGAGATTCTTAGGGCATGTGGTCTCCAAAGAAGGGATAGTTGTGGATCCCCCAAGGTGGTTGCAGTGCAAGATTGGAAGATTCCTAAAATTGCAACCGAGGTGAGAAGCTTTCGTGGGTTGGCAGGTTATTATAGGAAGTTCATTAAGGACTTCGAAAAGATATCAGCCCCTCTCACCAGGCTGAAAAAGAATAATTTAGCATTTTCATGGGATATAGACTGTGACGTTGCTTTCCGACGACTGAAGAGGGCTCTAATAATAGCCCAAACTTGACCTTGCCTGATAGGAGTAAAGTGTTTACTATTTACACTGATGCGTGCGGCACAGGGCTTGGCACGATTCTGATGTAAGAAGAGAAAGTAGTATGTTATAGGAGTAGACAGTTGAGAGTTCATGAGAAGAAATACCCCACCCATGATCTAGAGCTAGCTGTAATAGTATTCGCGTTAAAGACGTTGCATCATTATTTACTTGGAGAAAGGTTCGAGTTATACATCGATCATAAATCTCTTAAGTATATATTCCCACAGAAGGATTTCAACTTAAAGTAACAACGGTGGACGGAGTTCTTAGCTTCTTATGTTTTTGAAATTGCTTATACCCGTGGCAAGGGTAATGTAGTGGCAGACGCACTAAGTAGGCAGAGGATGGCCCTAAGTCCTCTGTTTGTGGAAAGAAAGAACTTGGAGTTAATATCAGCTTTTGATTTTAGACCCTCCACCGAGGTTTTGCCTGATTTGTTTGCATCCTTGGAGATATGACCAAATTTTATGGACCAAATAGGATCTTTGCAACAAGGTGACCCATTGATTTTAAAAATCATGGAAAAGCTTAGAATAGGGGAAACTTCTAGTCACCTTAGCAGATATATCATAGATGAAAAGTGGTGGTTACGACGAGATGGAAGGCTTTGTGTTCCTCAAAATGGAAGATTGATAAAGGCAGTCCTAGAAGAAGCCCGCCATTCTAAGATGACTATTCATCCAGGTGGTGAAAAGATGTATAGAGACATGAAGAGGGTTTTCTTTTGGGCTAGGATGAAGAAAGATGTAGCCGAATTTGTTTCTCAGAGTTTAGTTTGCCAGAATGTCAAAGATGAGCAAAAGAAGCCTGGTGGATTACTTCATCCATTGGAGGTTCCGCAGTGGAAATGGGAGAGCGTCTCTATGGATTCATAGATGGTTTGCCTAGGTCAAAGAAAGGTAATACCAGTATTGGGGTGGTGGTAGATAGACCACTAAGAGCGCTCACTTCATTCCAATTAAGAGTAAGAGGACGACATCGTGGTTGGGAACAATTTATGTTTATGAGAGAGTTCGTCTTCATGGAGTACCTTCCAACATCGTAAGCGATTGTGACCACGTCTTTACTAGTGAATATTGAAGGAGTTTGAAAGAGGCATTAGGTACACAGTTGTGTTTGAGCACCACTTATCGTCCTCAAACGGATGGGCAGACGGAGAGGGTGAACAGAATTCTTGAAGATCTTTTAAGACTATGTATCCTAGACTTCAAAGGGACTTGGGAAGAGCATCTTCCTTTAGTAGAGTTTTCTATAATAACAGTTATCAAGATAGCATCAGCATGGCACCCTTCGAAGCATTGTACGGACGACCCTGCAGATCACCAACTTGTTGGTGGGAATCTACAGAAAGATTATTACTTAGACCATATATGGTTAGGGAAACGTCCGAATAGAATGACTTTATTCGACAGTGGATGAAAACAGCTCAAGATAGGCAGAAGTTCTATGTAGACAAGAGAAGAACTGCCATCGAATTCGAAGTAGGAGACTTAGTTTTTATCAAAGTATCACCTCTGAGGAATGTGGTTTGCTTTGGAGCAGTAGGGAAGTTAGGACCTTGGTTTGTGGGACCATTTCCCATAACCAAGAGAACTCGCCAAATTCCTATAGAGTGAAACTCCCAGAAAATCTATCCGGTGTTCATGATGTTTTCCACATCTCTCATCTGTGAAAGTGCCTACATGACACTGCAGAAGTTGTTGAACCGAGTATGTTGGATGAAGTAAAGTGGAACGGGAGGCGACAGTCAGACGAGTCCCTACCCGTATTCTGGAATCAGAAGTTAAGAAGCTGCGCAATAAGTAGATCAAGTTGCTAAAGGTTCAATGGGGAGATAGCCTAGAGGATGCGACTTGGAAGACCGAAGACAAGATTCGTGTCTTGTACCCTTTTCTTTACGAGGTTATATTCTTGACTCCTTTTTCAAAGTTTTATCAGTACTTGTTTCTGTCAATTGAGTATATCTTATCCATAGTATTTTTCGGCCTTTAGATAGGAATCCTATGGACGTAAACATGTGTTTGAAACATGTTATGATTGATGGATGTAAGCGGATGCAAGTGATTTCTAGTGGTTGCCTGTGGACTTATATACACACACATTAGGCACTAGATCGGCACAATCACTCTCATACTGCATATGGATGTGTGTGCATTTTCTTTTCTTTTATGGATGGAAATGGATGAGTTAGCATATGGTTGTTGCATTTGGACGAATGAATGTGCACACATATAGAACTCACATGATAAAATAAGATTATTTGCATACATATTGGATTCATGGCACTAACATACATTGCATTAAGGGGGTCAACTGAATCAGTAGATCGCCTGATTTTCGCAATAGTGTTGGGACATATACTCACACCTTTACATATATTTATATAAGCATTAGAAATCTTTAAGGACAATGGATGCCAGTGATTGGTGGATGAGTAGATGGATGATGGATGGTAGGATATGCATTCTTCTCAACTTAAAGATTTCAGGACGAAATCCTTTGAGTAGGGGAGAATGTAACACCCCGAGTTTTTAACAAAATTCAAAAGGATAAAATAAATAATAATTAATTTAATATTCAAAATTAGAGGAAACGGACTGCACCATTGTGTTCATCTCAAAATTCTAGTCAGGATAGACATTTGGTTTTTGTAAAACGGATGTTGTATGAAGAAGTTATGAGGGTTTTAATTTTGTATACGTGCAGAAAGATTATATATATATGCATGAGTCAGAGATGAGTCAGAATTTTATCTAGAACAGATCGAATTTGAAAAATTCGTCAAGGCGGCAAAAATCCCACTGTGGGTGGTCGACCCCCTAGAGGGGTGTCGACCTAGGGGTCAACCCCCCTTTAAGGGGCGTCGACCTATGGGTCGACCCACCCACAGGGTTGTGGACACCCCTAGGATAATGTGGCACTAGGTTTCAGGGGGTCTGGCAGCTGTATATATGTGTCTTATTCTCCTGTTTTCTTCATTGGAAATGATGGAAGCCATATGCTGTCGGGATACGAACTGAGACGGAACCGTTTTCTACAACAACGTACTTTGCAAATCAAATTCAGAAATTCTAGATCCGTTCTTTCTCAATTCTCTAAACCTAACGTTGTCAGTTTCTAGTTTCTTTTAGGTTTAGATAAATAAAAGTAAATTGTGAAAGACTGTGAATTGGATATGTTGTAAACTATGGATCTATGCTATTATTAAATCTTATACAATGTCATAATAGATCTACACTTTTAGATCTAATGCAACTGTGATTATTCTACTATGTTACCAATGTGGATCTTGGCTTGTAACTATATTGTGGTGAATGTAAATATATTAATTTGGATAGTTGCAACATTGGTTAGATCCAATTCTTCATGTAAATAACCTTTCACCTGTCATATTGCAATCAACTTAGATAAGTTGTAAATTGGACATGAGAACCCATATTTAGATCAAAACATGCTATTATGTCATTCTAATGGTGTTAGATCTACTTTAACCACTAGAACTGAATTATGTGATCTAATTTATAACCTTGCGTTATCATGTTAGATCTAATTGGACATCTAAATTGCTAATTTGGATCTTACTATGCTTATTGTTACATCATAGTTATGTTAGAATCAATTGACTGCCACCAGTTCATCAGTTTTATGTCCACCTTGTTATAATGTTAATGACATGTCCATTCACCTTATTATCATGCCAGTTTATGTTTATGCCAAGATAATCACTTTAGTTATATTCCCATTATGTCCCCCGTTCCTATTATTTTCCTAGCTGAGGCATGCCGCCAGTGTATGAGTACGCTAGTTAGGGAACGGGGGAGAAGGGTTAATATTGGCATAATTTGAATACGAACATTATTGGACATATAATTCAAATGGGGATAAAAAGAGAAATAATCACCTAAAATGACATAGGTAGATATGGATAAAAATGGAATGTTTAATAATTACAATTAGGAATTGTGTAATTGCACTTATGACACGAGGTTAGGTTGCATTAGTGGTGGAAGTCTGCCTGGACCCGACCGGCATATCCAGCAGCCCCTAATGTTGAACCTAATGTGAGAGGTCTAAGTGTGCAAATATGAATCGGGCTAAGGCATGAGGTTAGACCGGTGGAATAAGACTACCCGGACTCGACCGGCATATCCAGTATCCATACGTTGTAGGCCCAATGTGGGAGGTCTAGCCCATTATAACCATAATTGGATATGGTAATGAATTGGACTTCTTAACCTAATTTAATCCATAAGGATTGTATGATTATGAACTTAAGTTAGGGTTAAGTAAAATTGGAGGGGCAGTGGGTGGGTTAAGTAAGTTAGAGAGATTGGGTAATATTTACATATAGGCCCACGAACTTAACCCAATAAGTTTATGTAATTAAAGATACCCTTTAGGGTAAGCATAACTGACATAGGGCTATGTAATTAAAGACACCTAAGGGTATACATAGTCAGTGAAAAAACTAGTGGGGATACAAGATAAAGGGGAGAGCTTGTATCAGATTGTGTGCGACCCATTTCAGTCAGTAATCCGGAGTAGGTATCAAATAAAGTACTCCGTGCTAAGCGGAGAAGGGTCACACTTACTAATTGATTATAAGAGATCCAAACGAGACGGACAGTGTGGGTGGCGCAAACCGACCGGGCCATGTGCTTGCATGAGCCGGGCAGAGGGGGATAAGATGACTGTGACACCAGTAGATATGGTTGTGCACATCTTAAGGGTTGCCACTTTAAGAAGTGATACCTTCTACTGTGGGACCAGCATAGAATATCTACAAAGTAGAGAGCTGATCGATTAGGGTAGTGGTTAGGGTACACTCGGACGTATGCCCTACGTCTACCAACTTATGGTGGAAGGGATCATCTCATTTTAGTTATACTAGTAATAGTGCAGAGTATTCATTAGAGAAGTGTATACACCTTACCCTGTCTACCTCGTCATACCTGCCATTTATGTAGTGATCTCTCTTATCCACTTTATATGCCAATCATGTTACTTTTATTTATTTACTGGCTAAAAGTAACTAGACACGCCAAACTTTATGCCTAACCCATTTGTTTCTCCCTCTTTCATCAGTTCCCCCGCCCCCCAGGTTCCCAGGGAGGAAACGCTCAGACTTAGTCAGGACTTAGATATCACCTTGCTAGGAGCTACTTCTGAAGTATGGCTCAAGTTTTTGTCTCTACTATGGCTTAACTCTTTCAATTGGGGAAATTATGCTTTTTCATATACTTGTGTACTCTAATGGTGAAAGACAGAAGTTGTTTTATTGTAATGGTTTTTGTGACTTATGGTATTGTGGACCACGGTATTATGATTTATGTTTGAAATAAAAACTTGAATTTCCACTACTATCTTACTTATACTTGTCTTGTAATTATTATTTGTCTGTTTACCTATAATGCTTCATGAAACTTAATGCATTCCCTTAGTGAGTGACATTAACAGACGTGTGGTGTCTCATATAGCTTATCAGTATCATAATATTGGTTAAAACATTGATTTGTATCTCATCTTGCACAATACAGCGGATGCATATACAATCTCATATCTACCTATGTAAGCAAGTAATATTTCTTGTAAAAATTTGTTAACCCAAAATAATCATCACCGGCTTTTATAAAACCAAAATAACAAGTCATACTTGTTTTCAATATTAAGATAAATAATAGGCATCTTTTTAAACTGGTGTGGATATATATATATATATATATATATATATATATATAATTGAGCCTCAACACAACAGAAATAAGCATATACAGTTAGGATTTAAAGCTGATCAAATTTATTTTAGATTATAAAATTATGTGTTATATTGCACCCATTCAAGGGGTAATTCAAAACCCGGGAAGTGATGGCTAAAGCATTAATTCAAGAAAAATATATTCATCAATCAGGCATTTCAATTCACTGTCTAACAGAGAATATGTTCGGTCCATCACATTTATATAAGTTAAAACACATAGATATGCCTTTTATTATGTATCTAAGAATCAGATTCGAAAGACTTAATCATTCGATCAACTAGATTTTTTTTTTGGGTTTTTGATCCCAAAATAAAACTACAATAGAGTGAATACATTTCTTATAGCAATCAAACACCTTTGATCTTAGTTTAACAGAGTTCATTTTAGATTTTATTCAAGAGTTTACATAATATTTATACTGCAACTATCATGGATTAAAGCAAATTAGTAGTCATTATTCATTTATATGAATATTTATATCTCGACTTAAAGAAACTGAACAAAATTAGTCTTATGGGTTTGAGATTGCTATAGATCAGGATATGACGAAAACATTAAACGACATACTGCTTAAATCATTAAGTCAATAATATTTATTTTTTAGTAATCAAACAGTTTTTTATTTAGTATTTAAAGGTAAGATATGGCAATATATATATATCAACTTATAACAATATCACTGTTTTGACACCACGTATTTATATTCATACATTTTAAAAGCGAAAGTAAGTTAAAATTGCTTCAAATTTCATGCAGCATGTATATCAACCAACTTAATAACTATACAGTATCTTGATACAAATACATGTGCAAAATGGTGTTAGAGTAAAACAGGAAATACTTGCCGTGTTTTTCAAAATATATATTACTGGGAATTTGCATAGCAACCCTATATCATGACATGTACAAGCAGTCCATTAAATAAGTTGAAGTGAACTACATCTTTATCTCCAATAAATATAATAGCAAAGTGGACATAGCAGTGAGTAATATTTATGACTTAGATTAATAGATCAAAATCATTTGATCAAGCCACATTTTTATTGATCAAATCAGAGTCTTATAGATTTGAAAATTCATTACTGTATCATGATCAATATCAAAAAATAATAATAAAAATCATTCTCCATTCACATTTATGTATACAAATATCAATAAATGAGACATAGAAGATTTGCCATCACCTATTCTTTGATGAAATGTACATTCAATGATTACTCATCAAATCATGAACTCTACAGTTAAGAATAAATTAAATGTTCTCTTTATCAGTAAACAGTATGTACACAGATACATATAAATTGTGTCAATAGGTATAGTTTTATGGCAGTGTTATTGACACTCCAAATATTGTTAAGGGGAGGCCAATTTATTTATTTTTAAAAAATTGTTAAGGGGAGTACCAATGAAAGTAGTCCCATAATAAATAAAAGTAATTTTATCTTATTACCCATTTAGGTTTAATTTCACTTTTCTGTTTATTAATCTAATTTTTTATGGTTAATCAACACCATTAGTTGTACAGAAATCAAACCCTAACAAAAAACATGATCGAAAAAGAAAACAATATGATATTGACATAGGAGAGTGAGAGTTATGTTGGATTCGATTAGAGTGATAAGATGGTAAGACCTAATTTCAGCTTATTAAATCGTATGCACATGTTGTTAGGGTTAAGGTCGAATTTCCGTTTATTAAATCGTATGCACATGTTGTTAGGGTTAAGATCTAATTTCAGTTTATTAAATTGTATGCATATGATATCAACTATTCTCTAAGGTTATTTGCAGTTAAACGATTCAAGGCTTTTTGATTTAGGGGTTTGATGACTTTACGGTGTGTAACTTTTTAAAAGTAAGGGAAAAAGTGTAAGAAGTTATAAAAATTAGCTACCTACATTGAAACCCCCCCCCCCCCTTAACAATTTAAAAAAGGGAGTTTCCTTAAAATTTGGTCCCCCTTAACAATAATTGGAGTGTCAATTACGAACCCCTAGTTTTAGGTAATTAATAATGAGACTCAATGTACCTTAAGAGATGTTCTGCTAAGTCTCATAAATCAAAACTTTGCATTAAATATTTTTTAATAGAACTTTTCAAAACAAAATCTTTGATTGTTTTCAAATAACAACACACTTGCATCAGAAAATAATTCATAATTCAAATGCAAAATATGTAAACATAATCATATAATACTGCATTTCAGCAGTTCTTTCTAATACACTATCTATTAAACAATTCATTTATTCAACTTGATTAAAACTGAGTCATGAATTCTGAAATACCCAATTAGGTTCATTATTGCCTAGTTTATATAATGGTTTGGTTTTAAACTGATTAAAACATTAAGTCATCAATACTGACTTTCAATATTTTGATCTATTGTCTAATAGATTGTATACCAGATCCAAACACACACACATACACACAGATTTATATATATAACATAAAAAGGAAACAAATTAATTAGCATGTTTCCATATTTAACAAGTAAGAAGTGGCAATATGAATATATATATCATAATTAAATATCATATATTGAATCATGGTTCTTTTGCAGATTACATAAAAAAATAAAAAAATTGTTTACAATGAAACTATTTCATCTCAGAATTGAGTCTTACATCCCATTTCTTACTTGTTGCAGTGTTCATAACACTGATTGACCATTACAAGAATATATACAAACAAATCAAATACAAAGTTGACTTAACAAATTGAATTCGTAAAACCTAGGCTTAGATACCCTTGAAGGTAATTTAGGATCGAATTAGCAATGGAACAAAAAAAATTAAGAACCTTAATATTTAGATCCAAACATAAATCAATAAATTGAACTAACCATGTACCTTTTGATGCTTTCAACTTAATAATTTGTACGGAAACTAGATCTGATCTAATCGACTTAAGAGCTTGATGATGGCACCTCTTCGAAAGTCCACAAACATCCCTTTGATAATGCCAAAAATGAAATCGACGAAGTGAGCAGATTTGTTTGGTACTAGCCATGGACAATCCATTTTAAATCTTGGAAAAATAATATCTTCATGTGTATATATTATAAAAGGAAGAAATCATTTCTTTTACAAAACACGAACATAATGTGTCGAGGATAAACTATCAGTCCACCAAGTCTTGCGGATAAATATCAACGTTTGACCATTTAAAATTCAAAGAATGGTCGCCTCCTTTTTGAACGTTCTATTTATGCGACCCTGTAGGTTATTTGTAACAACCCGAATTTTTACAACACGTTAAATCAAGAATCAAGACAGAATTAAATTATAAATTCTGAATCAAGTGAAACGGTCTGTGCCATTGCGTTTGTCTCGGAAAAATACGCGAAATAGAGTCCGAGTTTTCGAGAATCGGAGTCCGTATGACCCGTTAAAGGCCCAAAGAAGATTTCTGGAAATTTGAACTTCGGAAATAGCTTTGAAAATCAGATCTGGGGCTAGGCGGGAAGTTTTCCGCCTAGGCCACGTCGACAGGGCTGTCGACAGGCCTGTCGACTTGGGCCCAGACCAAGTCGACAGCCCTGTCGACTTGCCTGTCGACAGGGGGTGGCCGGGGCAAGTTGCCTGGCGCACCTGTTTGTCTCACCTGGTCTTGTTCTTGGGCTGGTTCTGGAAGCTTCCGAGATCTGATGGTCCTGATCTATCCTAGGGTTAATCTAAGGGCCTAAAACACACCCTAATCTCTATAAAAAGACCCTAAACCTAACCTAAATCCCTAAAAATCAAACCTAGCAACTAAGTGCTGCCAAAATCAATTTTGATCATGGCCTCCATCTCCAATCCCTAGAGCCTATGCATTCAAATCGGGTTCAAATCAAAAGGTGCAAGCTTGCTACACCAAATAGAGGCCAAATCAACATTTCTATGCAAGTTTCATGAAGGTTCTTCTTCAAAGGAGCCACCTTCCTTCGTCAAGATGATGCATGACCCCTTTTCTAAGCCTTGCCTATGTAAGTTCTAGCTACTTTTGGATCAAAACGGTATTTTTAATGTTGACATGGGATAAAATGAGATAAAGCATAAGTATGCATGTATGTGAACCTAACTTTGTCCCTTTTCTATGATCTATGACCTTAGACTAAGATGTAGCAACTTAATCATGTCACTCATGTTATGTTTAGCCTAGTTTATCTTGCAAGTTTGGATCTTTGTCTATGGAAGATTTGCATGAACCTTTGGGAACCATTTGACTTGTGAAACATAGGCAAATACTTGACCTTGGGGCTTATGCATGCATATGAACACAAATCCCTTATGTTTCATGCATGTTTGTGGAAAAACCTCCTTATGATATTATGCAAGTTTGTGGCCAAATCCTATATGATAGTATGCATGCTTATGGTCAATCCCTATATGACTCTATCATGCATGTTTTAAGGCCAAACCCCCTTATGACGCCATGCATGTTTGGAGCCAATCCCTTTTGTGGCATCGTGCATGTTTTGGGGTCTACATGTAGCCATAGTATACCTACTATGTTGACTCGCTTTGCTTGCGTTGGGAAAACACGATTTTGGGTAGTTAGATAAACATGAACATGTCGCGAAATCTTAACTTGAATATGACATGTGTTTATACTTGAAAATATGACTTGAAAGATAACATGGAAGTTGACATGTAAGTATGCATAAAAACATGAGCTTGGGAATTTACCTATTAAGTTAGGTCTACCCTTTGGGAATTTACCTATTAAGTTAGGTCTACCCAAATGCTTGAAAAACTTGTAACATGTTTTGGAAACATGATGAACTTAGATAATATAAGTGTGGCCAACTCGAGGTTGGGTTGAGTTTGCAACGTAAAACTACCCGGAACCGACCGGCCTAACTAGTAGTTGCAAACAATAGGACCCAATGTGAGAAGTTGGTCATGTCGCGCTTAAGACCCGAGGTTAGACTAGGTTGTGGTGTAAATCTACCCGGACCCGCCCGGCTTAACTAGTAACCACAACAAGGTCTAATGTGAGAGGTTAAGAGTGCATTAATTAAATTAATGCCACATGATAAGGTTAAGTAAATTTGACTAATGACACTTAACCGATATGACACGAATGGGTAGGTTAAGTGGGACCGGGCTTGATTTCCTTAATGACACTTAACCATGCAAGATGATTAGGGGATGGGGTTAAGTAATTTACACTTAACTAATCCGACTGGGTAATTAGATGAGGTTAAGTAATTAAGACTTAACTAACCTAACCACGGTAACTAGATGGGGTTAAGATTAGGCTTAACTAATCTAAACATGGTAATCGGATGGGGTTAAGTTAGCCTAGACTTAATTAATCCAACTTGGTAATTTAATGGGGTTAAGTTAAACACTTAACTAATTTAACACGATGATTTGATGAGGTTAAGTGACCTATACTTAACCAATCTAACTCGTTAATTTGATGAGGTTAAGTTAACCTATACTTAACCAATCTAACGTGAAAACATGATAAGGCTAAGTCACGAATCGTTTGAATGCGCTTGACCGATATGACTCAGTAATTAGATAAGGTCAAGTTAATACATATACTGAACCAATCTAAAATGATAATTAGATAAGGTTAAGCCATGAATTGCTTGATATACTTAACCAACTTGACACATGGTTTGTAGGGTTAAGTTTTGGACTTGGATACTTAGCCAATTTTGACGTGGTTTGTAGACGGGTTAAGTTGTGAACTTAAGTGACACTTAACCCATTAGATAAACCCTAATTCGGAGGATTAGGTAAATAACCATAGTTAACAAGGATTATGGAAATAAGGCTAAGTGGTAAACCTTAGTTAAAAGAAACTAAGTAATAATTCTTAGCCAAGGAAATTTGGACCACCTCTTAGATAGATGAGTAACCCGATATGGTAGGTCATCGTTTAAGTATACGTGTAGGAGCAGGCTATCTGATTTAGATAAAGGCTCCAGCGAACTGGGTAACGAAGCAGCGGCTTCGGGGAATGTGAGGATATTCTTGGGATCCCTCTGTGAGCTGCCAGGTCATTATACTAGGCTCACGAGAGGTCGAGGTCTGCGGTAGAAGAACCAAGAATATGCCTTGGTTGCTATGCGAGCGACCTAAAGACTGGGGTGGATAGCAGTGAGTCGACGAATACATAAGGTGCCCGAGATAGCAAGTTCGTCGATCATCTACCATCTTAAGTCAAGCGTGTACGTACGGAAAGGCAGGGAACACCCAACAGACCATAATTGCTATCTAATTATGGGTGAGGTAGGCCGTAGGATGTGGGCTGGCCGGAGTGTAGTTCTCATGCAAGATTGTCTCTTGTGTTGCCTTTCACTAGTTGAGGGAGGGGTCTCGTGGGACCATAGCCACGTGTAGAAAATCAGACCTTAGTATCTGCATCGGCAGATAAATCTAAAGCTCCCGACCGAGTCCTGTATTTCTTGTTTTGCCCTGTGACAGGACTCGGATGGCACGATGTGATACATGTGCATACAGTTATAGAAAAACGATTCACGATGAATGCGTGGGAAAAAGGGCGCGGTTGACGGTTAGCGTAATCCCTAGTGGCCTAGGTGGTTTAACCCAAACCGAAATACGAAAGCGTGCAATAGGTAAGCGTAATCCCTAGTGGTGCTAGGTGGCGTAAGTCCTAGTAGTTCAAACGATGATTCATACGGAAGAGCCTAGCTAGAACAAGGGTGACAGTCCAAACGATTTCAAGGATAAAACGTTTACATGAGAAAGCCCGTACGGCCTACGGCAAAGGACTGATCTTATACATGGAAAGAAACATATGAGTGGGAAAACCTACATATGCTATATATTAGGTTGACATGGACCATTACATGACATTGGGCAAGGGACATTCATGGTTAACACGTGACGCGGGTTGGGATACTAGTACGAGAGGTGCAGAGCAAATATACATGTTAGAACTAGGAAGAATATACATAATAGATACCGTGGGATGTTAGACGGGGCAGATACCTTGGGATAATGTACTCGATAGAAATCTGACGATGTGATACCTTGACTTATCATAACACCGTAGTTTATCATGATACCTTAGTTTACCTTGCCACAGTAGTTCAACCGGCTACCCTGGTTTAGTTTATCTATCTTGTAGTTATCCTTATGTTTACTTTCAGTTTATGCATGTTATGTTACCTTTACCTGTTTTTATACTGGAAGTAGATAGGACTTACTCAGTCTTTTTGACTGACCCGTTTTGTTTCGCCTCTTTTCTTCCGTTCCCCCCCCCAGGTTACAGGGAGGAAATACTGCTGTTTAGTTCGGACTTCTTCTGCTTGAAGGTCATCATGGATGGCCTGGACTTTCCTTGGCTATGGCTACTTTACTGTTTTTACTTGGGGAATAATTTATGAAAAAGTCTTTATGCTTCTTTATTATTGCAAGACAGGTTTTGATGTACTCTGATGTAAAAGGCATTAGACCTTAATTATTAATGTTTATGAAAGTTTGATTTTACTTCCGCTATGTTATATGTTCTGTCTTGTGATATTTCTGTGCATGTTTACCAATAATGCCCCTCTAAAGCTAGTGCATTCCTTTGCAAGTGACCCTAGCGGAGGCGGGGTGTTACATTATTACAACGTGGGAAATAATTTAAATTCATATATATAATTATAAACAGTGAGCGACATTTAGTAGTACACCATTATTATCCAAGTCATTATAAAATCAACGATTCGATGCAACCTTTTCTGTGACCAGTATTTCAACGTAATTTAATCCTTTTGACCAATATATTCAAGATTAAATTTGGGGCATGGTACATGTCATCCTCTTTGTAATTTATCCTTTTTATCCTGATCGATAAGCAAATTATATAAAACAAAACAATAGTTGAGCACGACCATGCATTTCATAATCATACTCAATCAAGAGGCCCACAGATATCTCTACTTACATTGTAGGGTTAAATCCCATCTAGGTCATTTATATTATTTAATCGATTCGAGATGTATCTAATAATCACATTTATCGTCTATTTGGTTAAAAGTAATTTTTAATGATATCAAAACACAAATATCCTCGAATAAAATATATAATGATTTTAGTTTTGATGACCATTACCTCACTGTCACTATGAGAATTACTTATGACACTATTAATTATGCTCCATGAAGTTTTCTCATGTTGGGTCAGTCCAATACACTATTCTCTAAAATGTATTTTTGTATTGACATTAATATCACATATGTTAATGATTAATGAGATATGATCATCAGTCAATCAACATACTAGTCTCATTGTTTTATTGTTGTCCTATACACAATAAAACTTGACTAGGGACATTTAAAAATTATAATATTTATTATTGTATTATATAATCTCAAGTTCAAGTCACATACTTGAGACTATATAACTCTGTATAATTATTCTGAGGACTTCTATTATGTTAATATTTATATTACGCAGTAAATATAACATAACATAATCTTTAATTCAAAATAAAATATAACATCGGCAATGTTATTAATCACATTAAATGGATTGTCTCTCGGGTGCAAACTCTAACAATTTCTCCATCTTTTGTTGGTTTGGTATAATTATGGTTTCATTTTTGCGTTGAGTTATCCTTTTTCATCCATGTCCATTTTGAGTCGAATCTGAACTGTGTAGGATAGCAAAAATAGTGCTAGAAGCTAGGCACGGAATAGTTTTGGATATCTGGGCAAATTTGCAATTTATGTCTACATAACCAGGAGTTGTGTCGACACACCCTGGGTTGTGTCAACACATGGGTACCATTGCGCCCAGCCAACTTGCCTGCATGTTGATCTTGCCTTATGCTTTAGCATGTTTGAGGCTTTTTTAGCAAATATGGTGAGTAGTTAAGGCATAATCATGTCAATAATGTGCCAATTCAGGTATCCATTTTTTTCTAGGATAAGTGAAATTTTTAGCAGGTCTTCTTCTGAAATATTCGTGAGTAATTTTCATGTGTTTTTGGTGATTTCGTGGACAAGTGCACTGTTTTTGCAAATTAGTTTGGGAAAATTTCCTAAAGATATGCAAGTTCGCTTTGAGGTATATTTTCCCAATGATTTTTTTTATAAATAAATTTTAATCTCAAAGCTACAATATATCTATTTTCTCAATAAAATGGTTATTTTAAAAATAATAAAAAAAATTCTAAATCTTTTTATATAATTTGATTTCCTAAATCTAATTATTTTCCATAAATAAAATCACATGTTTTTGCACCCTTTGAGAAAGCGTGGTTGTCATTTAAATGGTTTAATTAATCGTGCGGTATGGGACACATAGATTAATTGTATTGGTAAATACTAGACTCGTTGATTCAAGTTATTATTGTTTTTTCATGTGAAGTAGACCAATTTTGGGTGAACCGATTAGTGAAACATGCGACTGTGGACGTATTGCTTTCATTTTTTGAGTTATTGTCTGGAAGCCCGTTACACATTCTTATGGTGACGATAGTTGCTTAGAAGTAAAGCTAGACTCTGCGGAGTCTCTTATATACATACATACATACACATATTCTCTTGACTGAAGTAGTTAAGTAGCAATTGGCTGAGACAGATTGTGAGGAAGCTATACTCGATCGAGACAGGTTGTAGTTAAGTTATAATCATTTGAGACGAGTTGCAGTCAATATGGATCGTAGTAAAGACATTGCACTGAGAGGTGTCGTGTTGAGGCCATACTCGATTGAGATGGGTCACGATAAGATTATATTTGACCGCCGCGGGTCGTAGTAAAGTTCACTTGACCGAGTTGGGTCATAGTAAAATCGATGCAGTTAATGCCCCGCTATTATCCCGCAATAACCCCGTTATATCCTGTAGGACACTACCACCACTACGCTTTTCCTCAAATAGCCTCTAATATAGCCCCTCCGCTTTAAGCCCCGCTACATTCCGCTATTCCCGATATATCCTGTAATTTCCACTGTATTTTGTTATTCCTGCTATATCTTTGGTGAAAGAAATGAACTCAAAAATGAAATTTATGCGTTAATTTTTTTGTTAAATTAGGTTTTTTTAGTTGAATTTTTTAACATCTACTTTTAGAAACAAAAAAACTCTAATATGCTATTGAATTTAATTAATTTAAATGAAAATTTATGTTTATTTGTCGATATCTACACATATTTGTATTTAAAATTAAAAATATACTAACTAAAGTTAAATAAAGTGTTAGTTTTCACTTACTTATCATTTATATATTCATAAAAATATTTTGAAGGAGTTATATGTGTTATTTTAGAGTAATTCGCTATATCCTGCTATTACCTCGTTTTATCCCCGCTATGACTTTTTGGACCTCCGCCGCATTGGGTCCGCTAAGTGCTTTAACTGCATAGAGTGAAATACAATAGACTGAAACAGGTCATAGTAATAGATGTTAAATAAGTATATAGTGCTTGGCAAGATAGCTTTCTTTTGTTGATACTTATGGAATTTGGTTTTGGATCCATTTTATGATGTTCTATTGATTTTGTGACTATTTAATGCTTTCGATCCAACTTATTTAAAACAATGATCGCTTTTTATTAAATAAACTCATATATGAGATTTATGTTGTTGGTTGATGGATTTTTTGTGTTATTCCTTGATGTTTTTTCTTGGTGCTTAGCACCATTTAATTTGTTGGAAATAAATTCCGCTTAGGTATATTTGTGTTGTTCATGAGACCATATAGGTTGTTTAGGCGTAATTATCTCATGAGCTAATTGTTGATTTGGGATTAACTTATTCCTTTTCTATGAGAAGGAATTATTATCCTATGAATCATTGTTTCACTTGTAATATTATTACTGATATGTTTAAGCTAGACTGACCAATGTATTTATACTCAGTTTCAGACCGAGTTGTTTCATGTTAGAGTTTGTTGTTGATTCATTATTACCAAATCCATATTGGACTACCCTTTTGAAGCTATTATATTAGTTGTGCATAGTGTTATAGGTTTATTTATTCTGGTTGAGTATGATGTATAGGTATACGGTTCACATGTAACCATTCGAGGTTGTAGCACATGTATTCGTTGGATTATGTTGTTGTAACTATATTTGTTCTGTTCTGTGAGATGTTATCTGCAATTTGTTGATATTTGTTCTGAATATGATCCTTAGCCATTGTAGTTTTATATTAGATGAATTGATTAGATTGATCCACTCGAGGTAAGAAAAGAAAAAATATACACCCAGACAACATATTTGATACTTGTCTAATACAAAATTATGGATGATCACCCTTAACCAGCCTTATTCTCTATTATAGTAGATAGTATTACTCAGTAATGCTCTTTATTAGGTTGGGTCCCGGAGTAAGACATTACAATTTTATGCCTTGTCATTGTTCAACACTATAGGTATTATTGGTGCTTTTATCATTGAGAGATAGGATTTTATGAGTTATTTTGGATATTTATATCTTTGTTTCACTGTTGCATACTGTTTTGGATCAGTTGCTCAGATGTTAGGATTCATTAAGTAATATTGTCTCATCTTTTTTGTATCTGTTATGTTTACTGTTATATTTTATTTCACTTGTTGTGAGATATACGATTGGTTTTGTGTTTAGTTCTTTTCTACCTTGGTCATCTTACATTGTCCAAACATCGTAGCAGCACACTCTTTAAGTACCTTGAGTGTCAGAAGTGTTAGGTGGTCGCCACAATGGCTTCGTACAAGTTTACCCTTGTTTGTGATGTGATAATATATTTCATGAAATTAAGAAAGCCTTCCTGGTTATTTTCCTTCTCAATCGAGCACTGCGAGTTTGTTGACCTCACTTTAAGTGAGGTCACCATGACCCCCTCCTCCTATTGGAGGAAATAAGAGGGACTCATATGGGCCCTCCTAATTTCCTCTAATAGGAGGAGGTGGTTATTTGACCTCACCAAAAGTGAGGTCAACAAACTCAAGTTGCTCAGTCGATCCCCCTGGAGTAGGCTTTCGATACTGCTATGAACCATGTGTAGCCTGACGCATATATATTATAAATTGAGTTGTTTAACAGGGTATAGTTATAATACTTTGAATCACGGGGCGTTTACTAGGACCTGACTTCTTATTTATGGTTCTCTACGGCCTACGAGAATCAATACGCCTATCATACTTCATTATGTGCTGTCATCGATCCATTTTCCCATACGACGGAATTGTGTGCATCACAAACTTACTTGGTTGTTCGTCATGCAAAATCTTCTCCATTAATAATTCGGGCTATAGGAGGAACCCTATTCATTATTTCTTCCATTTCCATTCTTTCCTACTAGCCTTCTCAGCATACTAGACAAATCCAGCTCTACTAAATCTACCAAATGGCGATAGTCATGGTCCTCCCCAAGTGTTTCGCATGGAAATTTTATACACATGATTCCATCACAATGGATGCCCAACTATTGCTTGATATTCCAAATTCTGGCCATCCTCAATGCATCTAAAAGCAACACCAACACCATCGACCGACATAAATCTAATGATTCGATGTTGATCCTATGAATGGATCAATATCGATCTATATGGCCATGACTTTTCTTCGGCCCTTATTTTGAAACTGTAGAATCCTTTCTATCCTCTTTCACTTCTTTTTGATCCTTTTTCTTTTCTCCAACAAGGAGGGATTAACTAATTTTGAACTAGAAGGGTGTCATATCCCTTGTGCTCCTCCTACAATAGTCATTTCAGTCGTTTCAATAATTCCAATTTATGTTCCATTTTTCGGTTTAACTCAATATGACTATCATGTAACTTGTCTTTAATACATTCCATCATGTAATCCATTTCAAGTCTAATAATCATGTCTGATGGGTTTAACACTCTAACACATGTTGAGATTCAACATCCGTGATATTCCAAACAAATTTGGAAGTAGTGGATCAATTTGTTTGTAGGACCATCTTTAAATAACAGGTTATAGATTTATTTTTGAATTTTTTTGAAGTAGCAAGGATGTTTACCAAGCTATTAAAACGCAGTTCAAACATGATGCATTGATTATTGTACAACATCGTGGGTTGAATACACTTTACTTGGTGGATCGGTCAAATTATATATTGGATCAGAAATGTTAAATTCAATGGATCGGTAGCCTGTTAACATGATGGATCGGGCAACTTCATATACTATGGATCAGTTGAATTATCTCCCTGGATCGGTCACTTTGGCAAGTATGGATCAGGCGCTTCTCTTACGTTATGGATTGGGAACCTCAAAATAATGGACTAAATTATGGAACGTAAGTCCCCACGTGAACCACTCCTATTTCACATATATGGATCTTTAGCCTCTTGCATTTATGGATCGGTAGGTATTCATATTGCATGGATCGCATAATTTCAATGTGTGATAAGTTGGCATGAAACTGGATCGTTTACGTTACTTATATTGCATGAATCGTTTGCTGCCATGTCAGCTTATTATGTGTCATTCATTCGGTTCATTCCCACGTTTAACAATGTCACGTATATGGCAAGAGTATATTGCAAAATTAGTGTGTGGCAAATAAGAAGGATGATGGGTTGTATTTAATGTATGCATGGATCGGTATATTTTATTTACATGGATCGGATATAAAATATATATGTGGATCGGGAAAAAATTCACTGGATGGATCAGGAAAATAGACTTACCATGGCAACATGCTGTGCACAGCAAAAATAATGGATTTGGTAAGGTGCAACCAGAGAGATCACACCATTTTCATGAACTAATACCAAGTGATTTAAAGTGGGTCGGCAAGATTATAATACACACATGGATCGATTTTATGAGCTATATTGTAGTGAACGATGGATCGGGTAGTTCCATATAATAATGGATTTGTCATAATTCTCAAGCAGTGGAAATTGTGTAAATATATGGATCAGTGTAATTTAAAAAGAATGGACTGGTTGCCGGTTGTTGTTAACACCAAAATTTGCACTGGAAAAGTATAAAGAAGCAGCAGCTCCAACAGCAGAAAATGTAAAAGCAAAAGCCCTTGATACAACTATGTCAACACCAAAAGAAGAAGATGAAATCTTATTTCTCCTATAAATTTTTATTGGTGAGAGATTCAAATCTGAAACTACTTCCATTGGATTCAGATGATGGTTTCCCATTCTGTAGAGTGGTCATATTAAACAAATGGATGTATCGTTTGAGAGTAATGGATGAAATAAGAAAGTCAGAGAAAGCTGAAACCAGCAGAAGGGATTCAAGAACCGACAACAGAAGGGGTCTAGGAACCGGCAATGTAGTCTAGGAAGCTTGAGAAAGCTAGAGAAAGGTTGAGAAAGGTAGAGAAAGGTAAAGAAAGGTTGAGACAGCTAGAGGAAGCTAGAGTAAGCTAGAGACAGTTCAAGGAAGCTAGAGAAAGCTGAAGACAGCTAGAGAAAGCTGGAGACCGCTAGAGAAAGCTAGAGACAGCTAGTGGTAGATGGAATAAGCTAGAGACAGCTAGACGAAGCTAGAGAAAGCTGGAGACAGCTAGAGAAATCTAGAGACAGTTAGAGGAAGCTAGAGTAAGCTAGAGATAGCTAGAGGAAGCTGGAGAGAGTCAGAGATATTCAAACCTGCAGAAAGGGTTCAGGAACCGACAGTAGAAGGGGTTTAGGAACCGACAACAGAAGGGGTTCAGAAACCAGCAGCAGAAGGTTGTAGGAAGCAGGAGAAAGGCAGAAAAAGACAAAAAAAATAGCAAAGGCCAAAGGCGGGAACAAAAAATGGCACAAAAAGAGTGGGCGGGAATGAAAAGCAACAAAAGGGGGCCCAAAACCTCTATAAATAAGAAGACAAGGGTCTCATTTAAGGGGGGTCATCTTCCTAATTCCACAATCTTCCTCTCATTTTTAAGAGAACTAACCCAACTATGAAAATCAATTTGGGGATTTCTTATGTAAGCTCCTCCATGTATAAAACCATCAAAGCTCTTAAAGTGGACGTAGGTTCAATCCGAACCGAACCACTATAAATTCTTGTGTTCTTTACTTTCCTGCATATTATATTGTATATTGGGGAGCTTATGTATGTATACGCTCCTCATTCCAACCTTTCCAGTAATGACTTAAACGCCTTTGGCGCATACTTTAGTCCCGATTAGAGACGGTTGTTATAAACCTATTCTAGGGTAACTACTGATCCTAAAGTCTTACAAGTGTGGTACTCATCTTTTGAAGGAAGAGTAACTAATCCTTGGACTAGGGATCTTGGTACCTAAGGAGTGGTGAATTCAATCAAGCTGATAGAAACTAAATAATCCCCTTTTCCCTAAGGTCCATTTCCATAGACCTTTCTATGTTGTTGGCGAAAATATCATTAACATTTTGGCACTAGAAGGAAGGCCTGAACCTCCGTCTCCATCCCCAACTTTGACCTGTTTGATCGCATTGCCACACTTCTAACCGTGTTGTTCCATCCCGATTTGGGATAAGCTTTGAAGAAGCAAGATTATAGAAGGAGTCTTAACAAGGAGCTTTTGAATACCAAGTTACTCTGAAAATCAATTAAAGTATGATTCAATTGAGGAAAGTGGTAAAGAGGGATCCAATGCGTCATCCATTCCAGAAAACAACATCAAAATAGCCAAACTAGAAATTGGAGGATCTTCAACTTTAACAAAAGATGAGTTAGAAATATTACACTTGGCTAAGCAAATTGATACCACTAGGATGTTTATTGAAGCAGATTTGGTCCGAAGGTCCTCTAAAGCAGAACCCTATGAAGCAGAATCAAGGATAATGGCACCTTGAAAACTTTATAGCCAAATTAAGCCTTTGTCAAGTCTACAAGATATTCCACTTTTGTAGGGAAACATTCAAGCATCAATAGAAGTGGCCAGTTCTAAGGAAAGCCAAAGCCTAGGGTGGCTAGAAGACAGGGAGTTACTAGGAATACCCTTCTCTGAAAAAATAATGATGGCTGAAATTCCACCTGGTATAGAAGTACTACAGCTCACATATGATGGGACTACAGACCCCAAAGAACATCTCACTGTCTTTGAAAGTTATATGGATGCGCACAACATTTCTGAAGTACTTCAATGCAAGATCTTCCTTACAACCCTTATTAAAGGAGCTATCAAATGGTGTAGACATTATTGTGGCCCTATCATCACTACTTGGAAACAATTATCCAACGCCTTTAGCACACATTTTCATCTATAGAAAGACTCAACAATCAGCATCTATGATCTAGCTAGAATTATACAAAGACCACAAGAGTCACTAAAATAATATCTAAAGAGATTTCATAATGAGTCGCTCAAAGTACAAAGGGCGACAGATAGAGAAAAGCTAATAGCTATGCAATCAGGAGTATTAGCACCATCCCCTTTTCTGAATGAGCTAACTTTAAGAGAATGTGAAAGCTTGGGTGATCTTTATTCTAGAGCCGACAAATTCATCTGTATGGAAGAGATACTTAAACACAAAGAAAAGCTCGAAGCAAACTCAAGGGGCAGAAGTACCTTGTTCTGTTTCCTTTGCAGGAAACTCTTCAAGGTCAAACGAAGAGAAAGAATATAGTTCCTATCACAAGATAAAGGGACACAAAACCAACCAATGTCGTGCTTTGATAAAGATACACCAAGCCGAAAAGAAAAGAAAGCTTAACTAAGAAATTTAAAGTGAGACTAGTAGGAAAGTTGGTCAGAGGCAATGCAACATGGGAATAAGAACTTGACAATCAGTCTTCCATCTTAAATACTTGCTTTTATAAATCATTTCATTTTATATCTTTCTTATAATCAAACAAATACTTATGTAAGTTCGAGTGCTATTATAGGTAAAAACCAAACGCTATTCCGGCTTATGCATACAACAAGAGCTCGAAGGGAGCACCTTCTGTTATGTCATGTCCCACGGAAGGGAACAAAGGATCAAAGGGAACACTTAAGGCACATTTAATTTCTACTTATGTCTCTTCCCACAGAAGGGAACGAAAGCCCAATAGGGGGCACATAAAAAGCCCAATGCATGAATAAGTGCACAACAAAGCTATCAGTCAATAACAAGCTTCGATGGAAGCTGCTCAGATAAATATGCCATAAGAAAATGGCTTGGATCCTACCCTTGATAAAATATATCCAACAAAGCCTTCAGAAGGTAGGGCGAATCAATAAATCCTTCAAAAGAAAAGGGACAAAAAACAAAGCTTCTGGAGAGAGAAGCACCATCAAATAAAGCTTCCATATAATGAAGCCATAAACAAACAAAGCCTCCAGAAGTGGATCTTCAATAACAAACACAACCTCACAGAAGATCAGCGTCAAACAAAGCTTCCAGAGAGAGAAGCCACAACAAAAAAAAGCCTCCAAAGGGGAGCAACAAAAGCTTCCAAGAATAGAAGCAACATCTCCTAAAATGGAGTCGCCTTTTGGGTAGGGCTACAATACCTTCATCTCCTGTAAAGGAGTCACCTTTAGGGTAGGACTACAATACCTTCATCTCCTGCAAAGGAGCCGACTTTGAGTAGGGCTAAATACTTCATCTCCAGCTAGTAGAGTTGCTCTCTAAGTAGGGCTAGTAATAATGCATGCATATACCCATAAAGGGACAAGTGTCACTCTCTTAGAGAGCATTCATTCATTTGCATATCCTATGGGTTAGGAATACACGTTAGATACCCAATGGCTAGAAAGCTAAGAGGAACACTCGCCGAACGACAGACTAACTCAGAACAGGATTAATTTATTACGAAAGCAGTCCTTTATATATACACACCCAAAAATTGCATATCGGAATATTTAAGATTCTTTCTTCCAAATGTTCTCTGAGCGAACCTCCGAGAAACACACACGTAATCTATGGTTGCATAATTACTTTCAATAGTATTTGGATAAGTTGACACTATACGCATGCATGGCCTTTGGATAGTTTGTGATGCTTTCGTTGGATGATCCTTAATTAACCTTCTATGTTTTTTCCCTTTATTAAGGCTTTTTATTCAGCTATGACATTCTTTAATCACTCTCAGTTAAAGATATGATTCTTCGATATGAGTTTCTGATTTTTGCTTTATCCAAGTATGAGTCTTGCGGTTTCCATATGATTTCTGATTTTTTCTTACCCAAGTATGAGTCTTGGGGTTTCCATATGATGTCTAATTCCTATTTACCCAAGTATGAATCTTGGGGTTTTACCAAATTCGGTTTGAAGAGTTCTAATCTCGTATCACAAGTACTTGGCTTGGTGCCTTAAGACTTTTACTTCAAATCACCAAACAAAGGTCATGGTTCCTCAACACCGCACATAGGGAAGTTTTCTAAACTTATGCTACTTTAACTCCTAACTTCATTGCTATAAGTTCTGATTAAAAACAATGCTTTACACATTATAAGTGAAATATCCCTCACTATGCAAGTCATGTTACTTTTATTAACGCATTATATTTGTCAATAATGCCCTTTGATTGCAAATATCCAAATGTAAATTTTGATCTATTATATCATACTTTCTAGAATGAATTCTTGAATATTGAATGTCTAAGTAACAATAATGAAATGCTCATCCAACGCTGATAGAAAATGTTGTTCTTTAAATCATGTCATCCAACATGAGTACATGTTTGAATTTGCACACTGTGTCCACAAAAAAAAGTTCATAACTTTGGCTTCATGTTTAGGCCCTATTTGATTAAGGAAAGTCAATGCTTCCCCATTGCATCATTACTCTTAGTTATATGAAAGTAATACCAAAGATTTTTATAATGATTCTTGAGTGACAGGCAAGCTGTTGAACCTAGAATGAATCAGAAAGCCAGAGTAGTCGTTTGAGGCAGGTGCCGAACGTTGTGCTTAAGGAATTATTTGGCCCCACAATATTTGCAGACAATAGACAAGCGAAATTTCTCTAGGATACCACAAAAGTAGATTTTACAGAAGAAAACGAAGGAGAAGAATAGAATTTTTGGATTGCATTTCTAGACAGAAAGGTGCAATATTTATAAGGAGCGAAAGGACTGTTCGGAACAGCCAAACCACGCACCCACGTACCCCAAGTGCCCAAGTGCCCATCTTTGACCCATAATAATCTTATAGGCCCAAACCGTTTCAGCCCAAGCCATTGTGTCCATCTCCAAGCCCAAGTTATTTATTTCACAATATCCTATTCCAAGTACTGATATATAGTATGAGATGGTTCATATGTAAGACAAATACTTATTGTATTCTTCCCAATATAAGTTGTGAAGGAGCCACATGATTTTGTCTTAAAGAACAAAAGCTTCTTTATACTAAGGGAGGGGGCTAACTGTTAACACCAAAATTCGCACTGGCAAATATAAAGAAGCAATAGCTCCAATACTAAAAAAAGTAAAAGGAAAAGCCCTGGATACAGCTATGTCAACACCAAAAGAAGAAGATGAAATCTTGTTCTCCTATAACTTTTGATTGGCGAGGGATTCAAACCTGAAACCACTTCCACTGGATTCAGATGATGGTTTCCCATTCCGCTGAGTGGTCATATTAAACAAACAGACATATCATTTGAGAGTAATGGCTGAAACAAGAAAGTCAGAGAAAGCAGAAACCAACAGAAGGGGTTTAGGAATCGATAGAAGAAGGGGTCTAGGAACTGGCAACGTGGTCTATGAAGCTTGAGAAAGCTAGAGAAATGTAGAGAAAGCTTGAGAAAGTAGAGAAAGGTAATTGTTAGATCAAAATTTGGACCTAACACCCAAATTGTTCTGACTTTTATAGAGTTTTAACTGAAGAATGAAGAAAAAGCAGAAAACACACAGAATTTATAGTGGTTCGGCGTTAACAAGCCTACGTCCACTTTATATGTTATTGATTATACTTTGAATGTCGGTACAATCAATAATTTCTCTCTAGCTCACTTTTACAATTGTGATTTCTCTCAGTAATCTAGTAGTTTGACAATAATGGCGGATTCAGTACTCAATATTGCCAAAAGGATCCTCAAAAATGCCAAACTCTGGGCTATTTATAGCTGATTTTGTCAGGCGGATCGTGGTAACACGTGGCACGAATCCCGAGAACATCGGATCGCATCGCATCGCTGCCGTTGAAGAAATAGTCAAATTAGCCGTTGTGGACAGGTGTCGCGATCCCCTTGAAAATCGGATCGAGCAAATGGGGAGAATCAGTCAAAACGACGGTTAGGGACACATGTCGCTGGATCCGTGCGTCTCGGATCACTGAAGACTAGCTCGTGTTTGAACGGGTCAGAGGCTTCGCCGTGCATCAGGGGATCGGATCGGTCTATACTGGGCAATAATGCATGTACGGGTCGAATCGCATAGAGGTGTCGTTTCGCTTATGAAATGGGGGCGATCCGATAAGGGCGATCTGATGAGGGCGAGTCAATGGTGCGATCCGTTCCTTTATGCACTTAGGGAATGTGGTTTCATACTTTCTTCTTGTGAATGAACCTGGGTGACTTGGTCAAAAAGCTAGCCAACATTTTGCCCCCTCGAAGTATGTTTTATCGATGATGGAACATGCTTCGAAGCTATCGAATCGTCTTTTCACAACGAGACACAAATCAGTGAACAATTCCTTTTCTGGGATCTTTCAGAGTCTTCATCGCTGGATCTGTCGGTCATTTATCGATTCGGATCGCGTGCTCGAGTGGCGGTCCGTTAGCAAGCCATTCGCCTCGTTCTTTGGTGAGCACTTGGGCCTCTTCACGGAACGGAACGAGATGGGCTTCTCTTCGAGACGTGGTGGGCTTTTGGTTCGCGGCCCGTCTATTTTCGCGGATCGAATAAGACAAAAAAGGGGAGACAAACGGTCGCCCTTTTGCCTATATAAGTCGACCCTCCTCTCCACTTTCTTCCTTCTTCTCGCTTTCGTATCGTATCGCTATCTCATCGAGGAAAAAACCTTAGTCTCGATTTCCAAATTTCCGCCTGGTTTCAAACTTTTAAAAAGGTAACTAGATGATTTCTCTTGAATTTCTACCGTGTTCGCACTAGTTTATAGAGCATGGACAGCGGGATTTTATTAGATTTGGTGAGAATGGACGTGAGTGCGCCTGGTGCGAAGGGGTGAGTTGAGGAAGAAGATGGAAGAGATGACCAGGTCGACTCGTGGGGATACTAGAGCTTCAGATCGTGGAGGAAATGGTGAAGTGGTGCATCGGATCGTGGTGGGAGAAGAGCAAGCAGCGGATCGTGACGAGGTGGCGGGGACACGGATCACTACGAGATTATAGCGAGCCGATCCGAAATACTTCCTGGAGTTAGCGCCTCTGTTGCTGGTCCAGGCTGGCCTCGCGAACCCGTGATCGCACCACGATCCGATCCACACCCCACGATCCGAAAGGGTTTTCACGAACCGACGAGTGAATGCTCCAAAGAACTTGTAGAATAAGCAATGCAATTTAATTCCAGTACACTAATGGACAGTTAGGCTAGACCCTTCATGACGAACATTCTGGATTGACCAAGTGCATAACTTAACAGCATAAAACGACCAATATTTTGACGATCTCATCAGCCTTTACGCTCTTCTTTAATGCATGCACAAGTACACACACCGGCACTTGCACACACGGGGGACGGGTAGTTTTAATCTCATTTTTCATGTTTTCTCGCCTAACAGTAATGTCGGATAATCAACCTTCTTCAAGATCCGTTACAGATATGGAGTCCGAGGTTCCTGAGCAATACAACCCCGAGATCCCTCCAATTAACCCAGGAGGTGAAGATTCTGGATCTGAATACGAGGCAACGGAATCGGATCCGTCTGAAAATACTTCATCTAGTGAAGAGTCTGAAATAGACAGGAGAGCTCCCGACGAGATTCCTGGCGTGCTCGGGATAGAGAAATTTTCTGATTCTTTAGCATCTAAACTCGATGATATAAAGCTTAAAAGAATCTGCTTGAGACATGGGATCCCTTGGGATGACGTGATGACACACGGTAGCGAAGATAGACCCCACTTAGCTCCGGAAGGGTGTATGGCAGTCAGTCGAACCATGTGCTTGGTAGGAGCTATTCCTCCGTTTCCTTCAATCGTCATCGAGACTTTAAAACGACTGGGTATCGCTCCGATGCAGATTCATCCTAACGCGTACGCATCTCTATACACCCTATACGTTGCATACGCGGAGATCCTACATACCGAACTCACATTTAGAGATTTGACATTCTTCTTTCTTTTCAAGCATCTCTCCTCGGCAACTCCAAATTTCTCTTTCTTTGAATCGGTGGCCAATAGGAAGGTTCTGTATGACGGATACAGCAATATAGGGGATCCTAAGTCTGATTGGTTCTATATAAAGAAACAGGCCGGATGCTCAAGAAGATGGCTTAAATCAAGTAAACTTTAATCTTTTGACTGAATACCTTGTTCAAGAAGCCGAAGCATTAACATTCTCCCCCTTTTTTCTTTGTTTTAAACAGATCACGTCTTCCCGAAAACGGAGGGTCCGTTATACAATAATCGATTGTCTATTCTTCTACAAAGCAGATCCGACTTTCTAAGGATCAAAAAGTGCATCACTGATGAAAATCTTCATAAGCATCATCTTCTAGATATAAGATTTGGACTTGGCGTTGGCGGCAAACCCTATAGATACGTGCCCCCAACGGAGGGAGAGGGAACATCGCAAGCGGTAGAAACAACTAAATTTCGCAAGAGTCCTTCCCCGATAGTCATCCAAGACGATGAGGACCTGAACATATAAAGAGGGGATGAGGCCCGCGGTGACAGGTCCAAGGAAATCCCAGTCTCTACTTCAATCGAACCCGCTGCTCCCAATGATTTGACAGAAGAACAGTTATTCCATGAGCTGAGCAAAATTCCTCTGCCCGATGATATATACACAGAGGGGGACTTTGAAGGGGAGCCATTCTTCCCTGCTCCTGTAGAGGCCATCGCTCCAACTAGAGAACAAGAAACTGGTCAGATGAGCCTGTCTTCAGGCCCGGGTCTGTTAGGGGGAATAATATGGGATGCACAAATCACACACACTCTCTGACCCCGCACTCTTATATCGTCAGTATTCAAAGTTTTAATATGCTCTTTTCTTTTTTGCAGGAAGGATGTCCCGCAGGCGATCTTATTCTTATCGTTCTCTTCGTGAGGGCACACCCAATCTTCATCCAAGTACTGAGCGCTCTCGCGGTCCTTCTCACAAGCCGACTTCCTCGCAACCCCGGTCTCCACCGAAATCGACATCTGCCAAGCTCCCCAGCTATCCGGTAGTTCCTGCAGGGGGAAAGAAACTTCCTAAAGAGTTAACTCCTCCAAAGAGTGCACCTTCTCATAGCAGGTCGTCAAAAAGGCATCACGAATCTAAAGATAAAGGCAAAGATCCAATCAAAGAGTCTGAAAAGGAGAGGAGTGACATCGTCCCTTCCAGCCAGCCAGAGTTGACTGCCCCCGGGTCACGGGATTACATCCATGGTCCCGAGATTCAAGGTAGGCTGGAAAAGCTGCGGGAACAATTCCCTGACATTTTCTTCGAAAGGATGACGTTTGTTCCAGCCTTGGAACCGGTCCCTAAGAACTGGGATAATGAAGTTGTCGGGCACATCCGCCACGTAGCCAAGCAGTATGAGATGATGAAGAAACATGCAGTTAACCTTTCAGAAGTCATTCGAACGCTTGAAATAGAAGCACATAAATCTAAGGCGAAACTTGATAATAACGAAAGGGCCGGGACAAAGACGGAGAAGGACCTGGAAGATGCTCAATCCCAACTCGCCTTAGCGTGGAGAGATGCCGAAAATTATAAGACTGAGTTGGAGAATGCTAAGAAACGCTTTCATTCGGAACTTGACTCCAATAGCCAAGAGAAAATGGCCATAAAGAAGGAGGTTGAAGATCTCAAAATGGCCAACATTGAGTTGAAGACAGCACAAGGCCATTTTGAAGCTGAGAGAGCTGCTTGGGAGGCAGAAAAAGCAAGTTTGAAAGAAAGCTTAGCTCTGGCTGAAGCGGAAAAGGTGATTTTACATGATCAAGTCGCGGATGCGGAGAGACGGGCGGCTCTCGCCGAAACGAATGTTGAAAGTGCCGTCGAAATGGCTACTGCTTCTCTAACAACAAGCTCCTCGAGAGAGAGAAGGATATCGAGGGGTTTGAAGAGATGATTTTTGATTTCCTTGGCCAAGTCCTCAAAACCCGCAACATCTCGTGGATCCCGGATTACCACGTTACTTTAGCCAATTTATGGGATGCCATTGTTGAGGGTGAGAAGCAGAGATTGGGAGTCGAAGAAATTGATGAAGATGAGTTGATGAGGAGCATCTTGAGGGATAATGAGCCCGAGGACCTGGCAGAGGGTCGTTGTCTGATTCAAGAGGAAATGGAAAAGGAGAGGGCCCTGGCTAAGGGTAAAGGCAAAGCTGACGAAGGTTCGAGTTCAGCCGTGGAGCCCAAGACTTCCGAAGTTGAAGAATACCATCCTGATGATCCACTAATCCCTTTGGGCCTAACTCCTGTGGTCGTTAGAGCTCCTGCTGCTACCCAAGAAGGAGGATCTACGGAAGGTATCTCCCTTTTTTCGCCACAATTCGTCAAAGCAATTGTGAATTGTCGTCGTCTGGTAGAACAACCAATTGAATTAGTAACGTGTGTTCCCCATAATACAGGTGGTGAGCCCATCGACAAGGGTGCTGAAAAAGGAAAAGAGGCGGAGAAGGAGGCTGTCTCGCCAGGTGCCGGTGTTGATATATCGATGCAGGCTGAGGATACAACAGCAGAAAAAAGCATCCTGACACCTAGTGCTGACATTCCCAAGGATGCTGAAACCATCGAGGCCTTGAAAGACATGGATGGGCGCCATGTAGAGGATGAGGAAGATATCATTGGCGCCAAAGAGACCGAAGACGATGACGACGAAACTTTGGCCAGCAGAAAAGCTAGGCAGGAAAAAGAGATGGCTTTGAAGATGATGGGACAAGAGCCTCTGAACATAGTCCCTATCGCGGAACTTGATCCCAAAACTGGGATGATTTTGAAAATCCAGCCCAAATCCATCAGCAGACAACTTCATTTTGCGAATCCTAATGATTTCCCAGCTTCCCTTGCTGATAAAAGGAAGAGAAAGGAGGCGGAAGAGGAATCTTCTGAAGAGTCGGATGTTCCCCTCATAGACAAAAGGAAAAGGAAGAAAGGAGATCAATCCGACGTCGATAAGGCGAAGCTGGAGAAACAGAAGCAGGAGAAGAGGTCAAAGCGCACATAGGATATTGTCGCTGGTTTATATTTTGTCTTTAGGTTTTCCACTGGCCAGGAAGTGTAATTATGAGACTGGCCCTCGCTTTTGTTTTCTAGGTTGTTTTTCACTTTGTAGGCTTGCCGTATATAAAGGAAAGTTTATCTCTTTTTGCATCATTGTGTACCTGTATTCAAATAAACTTTCCATGTTTAGTTATAGACCATCTAATTATAACTACAAATCAGTCAAACAACAGAAAGAAAAATTAAAAAATTTCGTGCTGCGTTGCTGCATTAAAGTTCATGTGTATATGCATATGGCCCCCAATCAATCGTTAATGTGGCGCTTAACTAGGGCTTATTAAAGATTGATTAGCATTATTCGCATGTTGCCCCCTATTTCTGAATATGGGGGACTTAGAAAATTTCATAAGATTACTGTTCTTGTGGTACTGAACTTCTGGCACCTTTCTCAGTGCTCAACCATAGACTTCTTTATATTCTCCTGGCGGTCGCCGAGGTTAGAGTTCAAATTCGATAGTTCTTTCTCTGCGCTCAATCGGATATGCTTTAATACTCTCTCTCTCTGGAGAGCTAGAGTTCGAGCTCAGCAATTCAATCGTTCCCCGATCCTTCAGCGGGGAAAGAGCTCTTTCTCAGCGCTCAATCGGAGACGCTTTTATACTCTCTCTCTCTCTCTGGAGAGTTAGAGTTCGAGCTTAGCAATTCAATCGCTCCCCGATCCTTCAACGGGGAAAGAGCTCTTTCTCAGCGCTCAATCGGAGACGCTTTTATACTCTCTCTCTCTCTCTCTGGAGAGTTAGAGTTCGAGCTTAGCAATTCAATCGCTCCCCGATCCTTCAGCGGGGAAGGAGCTCTTTCTCAGCGCTCAATCGGAGACGCTTTTATATTCTCTCTCTCTCTGGAGAGTTAGAGTTCAAGCTCAACAATTCAATCGCTCCCCGATCCTCCAGCGGGGAAGGAGCTCTTTCTCAGTGCTCAATCGGAGACGCTTTTATACTCTCTCTCTCTGGAGAGTTAGAGTTCGAGCTCAGCAATTCAATTGCTCCCCGATCCTTCAGCGGGGAAGGAGCTCTTTCTCAGCGCTCAATCGGAGATGCTTTTATACTCTCTCTCTCTGGAGAGTTAGAGTTCCGTCAAGGCGGTTCCGATCATGGTACACCGCCATGACTTACGGACATCGGCTTCATGCCTGTTATGCTCAGAATTTTGACTGGTGATTGCATTCCATTCTGATGGATGGCACCTATAATCATATGCTTCTGGGATCGTTGCATGATCCACAGCAATTTCCATAAAAATAGAAAGACAGATAGATAATGCAATAAAGGTAAACGACACACAATATTTTTATAGTGGTTCGGTCGAATCATGACCTACGTCCACTTTATAATTTTTTGCTTTAAGGAATCAGACTATTCTCGGCAAGTCGTGCCTTGTACATGGTTCTCAACAAAGCAAAAGAACAGATTTGAAATTTTTATGTTAAGTATGGTCGTAAATGTTGGGCATTCCACACTCTGGGGATTTCCTTTCCATCTACGGTTGCCAGCTTGAAGGTTCCATTATCAAGCTTGCTCAGAATGGAGTACGGTCCTTCCCACTTCGCACCCATATGAGTTGGGGGTGGAAAGACACGCTTCAGAACCAAGTCTCCGGGTTCCATGGTTCGGGATTGAAACTTTTTGTTGTAATATCGAGCGACCTGTTGTTTGCATCTCAAGGCACGCAGGTCTGCTTCATCCCTCTTTTCTTCGATCATATCCAGGGACTCAAGGAGCAATTCATTATTGGTCATCAGATCATAATAAGTCACCCGGTGAGAAGGTACCTTTATCTCAACCGGGATGACCGCTTCCGTTCCAAAAGCAAGGGAGAAAGGGATATGCCCTGTTGCCGATTTATATGTTGTCCTGTAGGCCCATAGTGCCAAGGGCAATTCATCAGCCCACATGGCTCTGGCCCGCTTCAGTCTTCTTTTCAGAATGGACTTAATCACTTTATTCGCCGCTTCGACTTGTCCGTTCGATTGCGGGTGAGCCACAGAGGTGTATCGATTCTCAATGTGGTATTTTTGGCAGAAATTTCTGAATTCAGTGCTATCGAACTGAGTTCCGTTATCCGTTATCACAATCTTTGGAATCCCAAATCGACAGATGATGTTTCTAACGATAAAATTGATCACTCGTTTGGTTGTGATTGTAGTCAGTGGTTCAGCCTCGACCCACTTAGTGAAATAATCTACGGCTACTATAGCGAACCTTGCTCCTCCCCTAGCTATGGGGAGACTTCCGATGATATCAATTCCCCACATGGCGAAAGGCCATGGGCTCGTCATCGTTTTTAACTGATTAGGAGGTGCTCTAGGTATCTTTGAAAATCTCTGGCACACATCACACCGTCGTGCGTATTTTTCCGCATCCTTGTTTATGGTAGGCCAGAAATAACCATGCCGCAACACCTTTTTTGCCAATGTTTGCCCTCCAGTGTGATCGCCGCATTCGCCTTCGTGTACCTCCTGCAGCACACGTTTGATGTCATCGTGGGCTATACACCGGAGAAGGGGCATCGAGAATCCTTGTCTGTAAAGAACTCCGCCTTGCAGAACGTATCGGGCAGCTTTACGAATTACTTTACGCCTCTCGCTTTTCTTGGTCGGAAGCGCTCCATTCATTAAGTAATTCTTTAGAGGGGTCATCCACGGCTCCCTTTCTGGTTCCGTCTCTAGTATTGGATCGATTTCCATTTGATCTATACTAGGGGACCGAAGTACTTCAACGGGGGCTAGACCGGTCTCTCCAGGATCGTCGGAACTAGCCATCTTTGCCAACTTATCCGCCTGCTGATTCTCTGACCGCGGAATGTGAGATATGTTGTAGTGATCAAAGTCGTTCAGCAACTCCTTCACTTTCTTCAAATATAGAATTAATCTTGCACTTTTGGCTTGGAATTTTCCAGTAACCTGGTTCACAACTAACTTGGAGTCGCAAAAGATGTTCAGCTTTGTGACTTCTAATTCCTTTGCGATCCTTAGTCCGGCTATCAAGGCTTCATATTCGGAGTCGTTGTTAGTGGCGTGGAACTCCATCCGGATAGCATAGGATATCGATCGTTTCTCGGGAGTTTCAAGCACTATTCCAGCGCCGGATCTTTCGTCGTTCCTAGCGCCATCAGTATACAATTTCCAGGCATTGGGATCGAGAAGTAACTTTGAGGGATCAACTTCTTCGTTGGCTATATCCTCCTCCGGGATGGTAAACTCTGCTATAAAGTCAGCTATCACTTGCCCTCGAATTGACCGTCTGGGCTGAAAGTTCAGATCAAATTGACTTAACTCAATGTTCCATTTGAGTAATCTTCCAGATGCCTCTGGTCTCTGTAGGACTTGCTTGAGTGGATGATCGGTGTATACGATAATGGGATGCGCCTGAAAATAATGTCAAATCTTTCTAGAGGCGACCAGTAAACTATATGCCAACTTTTCTATCCTTGGGTAATTACGCTCTGCTGCCGTCAATTTTTTGCTCACGTAATACACAGGTCTTTGGACCTTATCTTCTTATCTTACCAACGCTGAGCTGATCGCGTGGGATGACACTGCCAAGTACACGAATAAGTCCTCGTGATCCATCGGCTTAGATAATATCGGAGGTTTCTCCAGGTGCCTTAGTAAGTTCTGAAATGCTTCTACGCAGTCGGGCGTCCATTTGAAGTGGCGTTTTCCTTGTTTTATCAATTCGAAGAACGGGATGCATTTGTCCGTAGCCCTGGAGATAAATCTGCCTAGTGCGGCTACTTTTCCTGCAAGGCTTTGCACATCCTTAATTTGCCTAGGTTCCTGAATGTCTCTGATTGCCGCGATCTGGTCTGGATTAATCTCAATCCCATGGGAACTGACGATGAACCCCAAGAATTTTCCGAAGGCGACACCGAATGAACATTTTGTTGGGTTGAGTTTCATTCCGTACTTTCGAACGATGCCGAACATCTCTGCCAAGTCCATAGTGTGATGGGAGGATTGCTTGGACTTAAACAACATGTCGTCGACGTATACTTCCATTGTTTTCCCGATCTGGTTATAGAACATTCTGTTGACTAAACGTTGATATGTAGCGCCTGCGTTCTTCAAGCCGAAGGGCATCACTACATAGCAATATAATCCCAGATCCGTGATAAAACTAGTGTGTTCTTGATCTGGAACATGCATTGGAATCTGGTTATATCCTGAGTAAGCATCCATAAATGAGAGAAGTTCATGACCCGCCATCGAGTCCACCAACTGGTCGATCCGGGGCAACGGAAAACTGTCTTTTGGGCAGGCTTTGTTCAAATCCGAGAAGTCGATACACGTTCGCCACTTCCTGTTGGCCTTCTTTACCAGGACTGGATTTGAAATCCAGTCTGGGTAGATCGAGTCTCTGATAAATCCATTACTCTTTAGCTTTCCAACCTCTTCTTTCAAGGCAGCGGACCTATCTGGGCCCAGCATTCGCCTTTTTTGCTTTACATGAGGATGTTTAGGGTTAATGCTTAATGAATGGCTCGTGATTGATGGGGATATCTCGCACATGTCTGCGTGGGTCCAAGCAAATACATCCAAGTTACTTTTTAAGAAATCCGTCAGTTCTTTAGCGAGATTCAGATTTAACTAGGATCCAATCTTAAGGACCTTCTCTGGGTCACTATCATCGATCGGTACATCCACAGTTGTCTCGTTGGGAGTCGCCATTCTGCCCCCAGGTTCTTGATCCTCTCTGGGATCTATATCCTCGGGCAACTCTCTGGGCGACTCTCCAACGGTTATCCTCTTTAGTTGCTATAAGGTCTCCGCCCTTGTAGGGGGAGAAGCACCCTTGGTTTCTATGTCCCCTCCATTGCGAAGTAACTTTAGCTCGGCAACATAACATGCTCATGCGGCAACCTGATCTCCTCTAACAATACCAACGCCAGCTTCTGTGGGGAATTTCAATAATAAGCACCGCGGGGTTATACAGGCTCTAAACTTTGCGAGGGCCGGTCGGCCCAGGAAGGCATTGTAGGGTGATTCAACATCCAAAACCACGAAGGGAAGGATTCTCACTCTCTGGCGTTCTCCTTCCCCAAGCGTAACTGGTAACTCTACATAACCCATTGGAGCGGTGGATGCTCCGTTAAATCCACGGATCCATCCTTGACAGGGCTTCAAGTCTTTTATTTCGAGGTTCATCTGGTCGAATGTCCTTTTGAAAAGAATGTTGACGGAACTCCCTTTGTCCACTAAAACCTTATGAACAATGGCTGGTCCAATAGGTACTGTGATTACAAATGGATCTTCAGTCGGAGCATGGACTCCAATGCTTTCTCGTTCGCGGAAAACGACATCGTCGGACATCATCTTTTGTTGCTTTACCGGGATATTGTCCTCGGGGTTGCTGCACTCCCCTACCTCGAGGTGTTGCTTGGCTGCATTGACATGTTGATCCAATGCCTTGGAACTGTGTCCGGCGAGATAAAGCCCTCCGATTACGGTATTGATAACGATGTCCTTTCCCTTTTGCTGTGCAGTTGGCCTGGCAGCAAGTTGATTCTGGTTCTGATTTGGGGCCTGCACGGCTTGCCCCATATCTCTGGGCGTTACTCTGTATTCATCTAATTTTCCTTCTCGAAGAAGCCTCTCGACTACATCTCTTAGGTGACGGCATTCATTTGTCGAATGGCCGTGAATCTGATGAAAGAGACAAAACTTCCCCGTTTCACGTTCTTTCTCCGTGGACTCTCTGGGAGGTGGCCTCTTATTCTGGAGGACATTGTACGAATCCATGAAGATATTTTCTAGAGTATCATTTATTGGTGTATAACTCTTAAAGGCCCTGGGACGAGTCCTTCTCTGGGAGTCGTTCCCTCGATTCCTCTTCCGTTTGTTGCCATTACTGTTATTATCATTGTTTCCTGACTGACGGCCACCCTGATTTCGATTTCCGACATTAACCTCGACCTTCCCTGAGCTGTGTCCTGTCTGCTTAATGGCAACATTGCTCTGGATTTCCTCTTTATCAGCCGTTTTTGCCTTTCGGTTAGCATATACTTCTTCCCGACGTAAATGTACGTTAGCTTTTTCGTAGAATAACTCTCTAGTATGGGGTGGCTTTCCTGCCAGGTATCTCCCAAATTCAGTGTCTTTATCTACTCCATCAATCAGAGCTGCAACAATGGTTGGCTCATGGGGATCTTTAACTTCAGTAGCGGCCAAGTTGAAAAGGTCTAGGTACACCCTCAAACTCTCGCCTGGTCGCTGCTTGACAAGGAACAAGTCAATCACACTCTTTGTCTTTTGTGCGTAGATGCGGAATTGTTCTACGAACTTTTCACTCAACTCCTTGAAGCTAGAAATCGATCTTGCTGGTAAGCGAGTAAACCATAACAATGCTACATCCTCCAAGAATATGGGAAATGCTTTGCACTTGACAGCGTCAGAAGCTGCGGCAGCGGTCATTGACCAAGAATATCTCATCAGATGCTGGACGGGATCAGATCTACCCGCGTAACGGTTCATCTGTGGCATGTTGAAACGCCTTGGGAAAGTCGCATCCAAAATATCATCAGTGAAAGGGGTATGACTGCGGTCAATTCCCCAATCTTCATTTCGTTGTCCACGGCTATCCACCAAAATTTGATGGATCATCGCTGCAACATTTGCACTAGTTAGCGGAGGTTCAGGGTCAGTGCTTCTTGCTCGGCGGGGTTCTCTAATCTCTCTTCCGGGAGCAGTCCCAAAATACGGAACTCGGATTGGGCTTCGTTGCCCCCTGTTGCCATGAGCATTTGCGCGGCGACAAGGCTGAGGTAGTATGTTCTGTACAGGACTGTCCACACCTCGAGCTCTGGGAGTTGCGGCGTGATCGTTCACATTACGGTTTGAGGGCCCTACACCCAGTGCCTCTTCTTCTCGTGACAGCAGGGTCCCAAATTGAAGTTGCTCTATGTTTTCGGGTCTCTCATATGGTCGCCGCGGAGGTCTCGGCGATTCCTCTGACGAAGAAGAATATCCTGGAGTGAGCGGACGAACTGGTGGCGTCCTTTGCCTTGCGAGATCATCAAGCCTTCTATCCATAGCGGTCAAATTCTGTCGTAGAACGAAGCTTTCCTGCCTCTGAGAAGCCAGCTCATCAAACAGCCTTTCCCACATTTCAGAAAAGCGAGAGCGGTCCCCCTCAGTAACGAGAGCAGAAGGGTCATATTGATCATCATCAATTTCTCTTATGCGCAAAGAGCTTGAGCCAGGTCGAGCGGAGGGGCCAGGACGATTGGAGCGAGCCATAGGCTCCTTTCCAGGTCTAGTTGTAGTCTGATCATCAATTCGGATCGCTGTGGACCGAGGATGGTGGCTCGCAATGCCCCCCTGGGATCGGTTCGTGGTCACGGTTCACGGAGGGTTCGAGGCGTTACCACGAGATCGAGTAACAACCCCTTCAGCAGTTCGGTTCGTCTCGTCCTCGTCGACTCGGAGCGTGGTACCTTCATCGGATCGGTTCGCCCCTGGCGCTCCGCGATCCAAAGTTCCCTCGTTGCCTAGCTCGTGCACACTTTCTTCAACTGCTTCATACGCGGTTTCATTGGTTCGTGAAGAGCGTACTTCCTTAGATCTCTTTCCAGCCATGATATCCGAGTCGCTGGAATATTCAAAGAACTGAATAGTGAAGCTTTAGGACTGTTTTCTCAGTGAAAGTACCAAAATGTTAGATCAAAATTTGGACCTAACACCCAAATTGTTCTGACTTTTATAGAGTTTTAACTGAAGAATGAAGAAAAAGCAGAAAACACACAGAATTTATAATGGTTCGGCGTTAACAAGCCTATGTCCACTTTATATATTATTGATTATACTTTGAATGTCGGTACAATCAATAATTTCTCTCTAGCTCACTTTTACAATTGTGATTTCTCTCAGTAATCTAGTAGTTTGACAATAATGGCGGATTCAGTACTCAATATTGCCAAAAGGATCCTCAAAAATGCCAAACTCCGGGCTATTTATAGCTGATTTTGTCAGGCGGATCGTGGTAACACGTGGCACGAATCCCGATAACATCGGATCGCATCGCTGCCGTTGAAGAAATAGTCAAATTAGCCGTTGTGGACAGGTGTCGCCATCCCCTTGGAAATCGGATCGAGCAAATGGGGAGAATCAGTCAAAACGACGGTTAGGGACACGTGTCGCTGGATCCGTGCGTCTCGGATCGCTGAAGACTAGCTCGTGTTTGAACGGGTCAGAGGCTTCGCCATGCATCAGGGGATCGGATCGGTCTATACTGGGCAATAATGCATGTACGGATCGAATTGCATAGAGGTGTCGTTTCGCTGATGAAATGGGGGCGATCCGATAAGGGCGATCCGATGAGGGCGAGTCAATGGTGCGATCCGTTCCTTTATGCACTTAGGGAATGTGGTTTCATACTTTCTTCTTGTGAATGAACCTGGGTGGCTTGGTCAAAAAGCTAGCCAACAGTGATGAAAGGTGGAGACAGCTAGAGGAAGCTAGAGACTGCTATAGTAAGCTAGAGACAGCTAGAGAAAGCCGGAGACAACTTAAGAAAACTACAAATAGCCAGAGGAAGCTAGAATAAGCTGGAGACTGCAAGAGGAAGCTAGATAATGCTGCAGACAGCTAGAGACAGCTAGAATAAGCTAGAGACAGCTAGAGGAAGCTAAAGAAAGCTGGAGACAATCAGAGAAAGTAAAAACCTGCAGAAGGGGTTCACGAACCGATAATAGAAGGGGTTCAGGAACCGACAGCTGAAGGGGTTCAGAAACCAGCAGCATAAGGCTGTAGGAAGCACGAGAAATGCAGAAAAAGACAAAAAAAAAGAGCAAAAGCCAAAGCCGAAACAAAAAGATGGCATCAAAAAAGTGGCGGGAAAGAAAAGCAACAAAAGGGGGCCCAAAACCTCTATAAATAAGAGGACAGGGGTCTCATTTAAGGGGGATCATATTCCTAATTCCACGATCTTCCTCTCATTTCTAAGAGAACTAACCCAAATATGTAAATCAATTTGGGGATTTCTTATGTAAGCTCCTCCATGAAAAAAATCACCAAAGCACTTAAAATGGGCGTAGGTTCAATCCGAACCAAACAACTATAAATTATTGTGTTCTTTACTTTTCTGCATATTATATTGTATATTATGGTGCTTATGTATGTTTACGATCCTCATTCCAACCTTTCCAGCAATGACCTAAATGCCGTTAACGTATACTTTAGTACCGATTAGCGACGATTGTTGTAACCCTATTCTACAGTAACTACTGATCCTAAAGTCTTACATGCGTGATACTCATCTTTTGAAGGAAGAGTAACTGATCCTTGGACTAGAGATCTTAGTACCTAAGGAACGGTGAATTCAATCAACCTCATAGAAACTAAATAATCCCCTTTTCCCTTAGGTCCATTTCCGTAGACCTGTCTCCGATGTTGGCGAAGATATCGTTAACAGTTGTAAAACATGGAGCACTCAGTACAAATATGGATCATATATTTCACAATAAAGTGGACCGATCCATGATGAATCGTGATCCAATCCATCACCCTGCACACTTACAAATTACAAATTCACCATTCCCTTTGGATTGCGTCTATAAATACCACATCTCCACACACATTAAAGGAACCGAATTTTCACCCCGAAGGGCTGCCATTTTTTATTCTCAACAACGTCAAAGCATCTCCAATCCCATTAAAGTATCTTCAAATGTACTTCAACCATCTCCATCAAGATCTTCAAGAAAGAGCATTACCGAGCACGGTTATCGAAGATCTAATCCACGAGAATCTTCGCTACTAGTGTGAATAAAGTGTTCATACGAAGAAATTGCAAGACATAGAGAATTATAGAGAAGTGTAGAGAAGAAAGAAAGAATTATTATAAAACAAAGAGAAATGTATGAGATGATATCAAATGTGTACCTTATAATGATGAAGCTAATGAAATCATCGATTAAAGTGGACATAGGCCAAAACTAAGGCCGACCCACTACAAACACTCTCTACTTTACTTTTTCCCGCACTTATTTGCTCTTTACTTTGTGTTCCTCATTTTGAAACACACCTTGGGGTGTTAGTGCCATTTTTTGCATTAACATTTTTAGCGCCCACCGTGGGGCTCGAACCCATGACCACAAGGTTAAGAGCCTTGTTTGGGGAAATTGTTAGAGCTTGAGTCTTCATTATAGATCCATGAGATCTAAAAGTCAAGCCTGTTAGAAAAATTCTTATGAAGTTTGGAAGGTTGTCTAAAATCATGGCACCATCGAAGAAAGATGGTAGTTAATCCGTTAGAGGGTCGCATAATGGAGTTAATGATGCTCCAACTCCTCAAACTTATCATCCTACTAATTCTAAAACTACGGGAGTTGGTGTGTCTCGAGAAGAGTTGGATATCTTCGTTGCTAGCTTGACTCAGCAAATGGAAGTTTCAAACAAAGCTATGTTGGATATATTAGAAGCTCTTTTTGCTACTTGAGCCAATGCGGCAAATCAGAAAGCTTAAATTAATCTCAAATAAAAAGCTAATTCTTCCGATTCAGATCTTAATCATGAGTACGTTGTTTAAAAAGGTTGATGATTCAGACGATGATATTAACGATTCTATGACCAATGCCAAAAGTCATTCCGAAAGATTTACTTCTTGAAAAGTGGCGAGTCCCACCAAAGGGGAACATCCTCATGCGGAGGCCCAGGGCCCTAGATCCCTAACCACGATTACTTGCCTAAGCGAGCATCCAGTAAAGAAGATAACGTCCGCTCCATGGAACGAGCCAGCGATGAAGAATATATCGTGGACATGATAAATTAAATTATGAAGGAAAGCCTAGCTAGAAATGATGATGAAAGAGAGTGGGATTTTACTCGAAGCAAAACTCCGCTTACTAAAAGAATTCAGAAAGTCGAGTTCCCCAAAAAGTTTGTTCCTCTGACTTTGCCTGCTAATGGCGGAACTGGTGACCTTAACATTTTCTTGTACAAGTATGACCATTACGTGAATGGTGCACGGGATACCGATGAAATCAAATGCTTGTATTTTCCTATCTACTTGGAGGCAGTGGCATCATTATGGTTCAACAAACTGTTGCCAAAATCCATGGATAATTTTTCTGTTTTGGCCAAGAAGTTCAGGGAGAAGTTCTTGTTACACACTACAAAGGCCAGAGACATAATGTCATTATCAGACTTGGAGCAAAAACAATCGAATCAGTTAGAGCCTTTCTTACTCACTTTAAGGCTGGTGTAACAAAAGGGGCAAATCTAGAACCTCGTATGGTATTGATGGGATTATACTGAGTTGTGGACAAAAAGACCGAATTTGGAAAATGGCTGAAAAGGAAGGAGCCTAACACTCTTAAAAAATTCTAAAGAATGCAGAAGAGTTCATCAGAGTAGAAGATGACCTGTCTATCACCGGAAATGTTGTCAAAAGCAGCATTGGGCCAAAGAGTGAGGATAGTAATGCTCAAGGTGATGAGAAGAGCACCAGAGGTCTGAAAGGGAAAATGAGGAAAGGAGAATGTAAACAAAGAGCCTCGCTTTTTCAAACCCGATGAGTTAATCTAGTTAAACGATACCCCGGAAAACATCTTCTTTGCTACCAAAGATGTAGGACATTATCCAAAACTGCCACAATTAATGAAGATTGGGGAATAGGCAACAAACTATGGAAAATTCTTTCGCTTCCACAATCATCCAGGACATAATACTAATAAGTGTCGATATCTGAGGAACCTGATCGAAGAGTTAATCAGGAAAAATAAACTGCAAGAGTATGTCAAAAGGCCACAACCAATGAATACCTGTGCAATTGCTCAAGGGAAATGTCGAGCCAACATCGGTTGATAAAGAGAAATGTCCAGAGCTTGAAATAATGACCACTCGTATCAAAAGTATCTTACTTTGAGCATAGCTCATTTCAACTAAAAATCATTGTAGTTTCCTTTTACGAGTTTAAATCACCCAAGCTTGAGAGGATGTTGTAATCGAAAATTTTCATTTTCATTAATAAGAAGTCTTTGGTTTATTTTGATTGTATTGACGACTAAAAAGTTGCTAACAAATCGATTTAACATTGCAGGCTATCTGAAAGATGTTTGTTCGCTCACAATCCATGACACCTGGTGACCTTTGCAACGCATCCCGGTAGAAACAGCTCAAGCGTCAAGTGTTATAAAAACATCATTATGCACAATGGTGAAGATGGAATGCACTGCCATGAAGATCGAATGCGGAAGTCACTAAAAGTCAAGCGGCGAAAAGCGGGACAAGTAGAAACACTAAAGAAACTCTCTGGAGTTATTCCACGAAATCGATACGTCGATCTGCATGACAAATCGATGAAGATGGATCAAGTTCAAGACCTCTCCGGGGGCATCTATTAAATCAAAGTCCTCTATGGGGGACACACACAAGTCAAAGTCCTCTCCAGGGGAATACACCAAAGTACAAGTCCTGTCTAGGGGAACACACAAGTCATAGTCCTCTCTGGGGGCATATACCAAAGTACAAGTCCTCTCCGTGGGCACATACAAGTTAAAGTCATCTCTGGAGGCACATACACAAATCAAAGTCCTCTCCGGGAAACCCAGTGAAAACGGTATATCGATCTGCTCGATACATTGATAAAGTTAAAATAAGTGAAAGTCCTCTTTGGAGGCACTTAAATCAAAGATCTCTCCAAAAAGAAACACTAGACCAACCAATAAAGCCGAGATTCCTATTGTATTGACAAGTTCAGATTATGCACACATGTCGGCAAGAACAAAAAATTCCCATCGACAAAGTTCAAGCTTCTAGCACGTCAACAATCAAAGAAACTCGGCAAGCTGGTCACATCTATCTTTTGTAGCTTGTGACGACACATCGTATGTCGGAACAAAACCATATCAAAATTCAACCATGCTCGAAAAACATAGCACAGGTCCATCACAACCTTGCAATAAGCAAAAAACCAGCTTGCACATGACTATGAGGTGAATATACCTGGAAATACGTGCGCTAGATTGCAGCAAACAAGAAATCTCGCCTTAGAAGCTTGGCAAAAGGACCTTGCCTTCAAAAAATGGGAAATTTTAAAATTTTGACAAAATCGATATGCTCGATATGTCGATAAGACTCATTACACCAATGAAGATCAACGTTGGAAATCCAACTGGTTATCATCGACTAGCTGCGAGCCTCAGAAAGGAGAAGTGGTTTTCTGGACGAGCACACATGTCAAGGGAAACTGTCCAATAAAATTGGAACAATGTTGCACAACTATTCATCATATAAGGCAAGGGTCCAAATAAGTCCAATGCGCATCATCTATTGGTTCAAAATTCATATACAGATTCAAATTCAAATTTTCGAATCCAACAAATACTATAAGGCACCGGCTAAGCTACTTCAGCATGCCTAAAGATAAACAGTCAGAAAATTCCTCTATCCTTAGAAATTTCGCGTTTGAACCGGGAATGCCAAACTGGGTGCACACTTGACTAAAAACATATTGAGTTAGCACTGAATACCATCTCTTTGGCAAATTGTCTAGAGGACGAGGAATAAACAAAGACGGATTCATATACAATCCAATAGTTGCAGTCGCTCCGACCTTAGAAACTCAAATTGAAGCTCCAATTTAAGTAGGAGTGATATCCTTTCCAGAACGATAACTAGTCTTATGTTTTGTATTCACTCTGCATATGGAACCTTGTTTTTAAACTGATTATAGGTACGCGTTTCACAACATATGAACCATCGCACAAGATTATATAAGTCATTAAAAGATGAAGCTTGGAATTCACAGTCGGTGTGTGTCATTAGTTTATCTCAAGCATCGCTGCGGATTCGAATTAGAATGTCGTGTTTATGCTGGCAAAATTTTACAAGTTATAAACAGTCGAATAAAATGTTTTCATACAAATGCCTCATTTAATTAAGAACAAGAAATTCATTGTAGATAAATTTTTAATGATTAGCTAATTTGTTATCGATGTGGGCAGTCGATGACAAAATATTGGTCCAGAAAGGTGCAAGTATTTTTGTTATTACGAGATCAGTTGTAGTAGTGAAAAGGCATGTTTAGCTTGTTAATTACGAGTTCGAAATGTTCATGAATGCTTTTAAAAACTTGTGTTGTATCAAAAAGCTTGATGATCATAGAAGATCACTGAGGCATACAGCTTTTCAGTGAATCGGGAATGACCGATCCATCATGCATCGGGTATGACTGATCCACCATGGGTCGGACATGACTAATCCATTGAACTAATAGTCGAGATCAAAACATGCTTCACAAGTACCAAGTGATCAAGTATGACAATTAACTTGCGAATTTGGAAAAGTCTACAATTAGGGCATTCCTACATTAGCCCAAAGTCCAAAGTCGCGAATGTTAATTCATGCATGAAAAGCAAATGATCGACCAACGAAATTTGTGTGCAATCATGAAGGTAACTAAGTGCAGATCTATATCAGTGTGTGTGGCATCCAGAAAGTGATTCTTCAACAAATATGAAGAACAACATATACAAGGCTACAATTGAGTATCGTTCGTTCCGAATATTAAATTGCTAAATCCAATTTTAAATATATTTCCGCAGATCAACACACATCATCAAAGCCGAGCTTTGTCCTTGCGATTTCGAGACATCAAAGCACAAGTTTAACTACAATTCTCAAGTGCGTGACAACATCAATAATGAAGAATCAATAGATGGTCAACGATCAGCAAGCGGATTCGTATGTTTTTCCAAACAACAAAACTGGCTAGTCTGAATTGAAGTATAAACAGCTAGAAACAACGAAAATGGAATCTGTTTCAACAAGTTGTAAATATAGGTCATTGCGCAAGAATTCGATGAACAAACACATCAAAGTGTGCAAGTTGATTTTCAATTTATCAAAGCACATGATTAATGCAAGGGAAAACACAGATTTCTTCTCAAAATCCAAGGCACAATTCAGCAAGAGCATGCAAGAACAGGGCTTACAACATCAAACATCATTGTTGAAACTGATTTATAGTTCAGGCCCATTAAGATGCATGGCTCAGCTAAAACATCGATTACAATCAATGAATTGGAGCATCAAAACCAAGTATTATTATATAAGAATTACAAACTACAATACAAGATGGAGCGCAAACTATTGAATGCAAATTATTACCCACAAATTCAAAGCATGGTCACTAAAGCAATGAGCCGATTCAGAAAAATTCGAAGTATAAGTTCTGCAAAACCCATAGCAGATTTTGGTTACAGTGAATACCAAATTGTCGAACTCGAATTAAAACAGAAAATCATGACCAGTCAAGGTAAAAAATCGCGTGTAACCTACAGTAGTTTGAGGAGACAATCCTAGATAGTTTCAGATTGAATGGAACTGTACTAATGGATGAACTCGAGCGAAATCGGCGATGCCCGGATGAGTGGAAGCACTCGGATCAATGACTACACTGATCATTCAGTAATGAAAGCATCATTTCAATCCAGATCTGAGAGAACTCACAGGTTGAATTCGACTATAATCGGCTAATAACGGGGTTCGAATCGGATCAACAAGGTCAGCTTGAAGATGAACGGTGGTGGCCCGACCAATGATGGCAACGAGCTTATTCAAACTGATTGGAGAGACACGCAGAAACCGGTTTTGAAAGTGGGTCGGTATGCAGTGGAGATTGATGAATGGTGGTGAGAAGATCTAATCAGTGATAAGAAGAGAAGCTTGGATCAAGAAATATTCTTCAGAAGCTGCAGCTAATTTCGGGGAAGAATGAGTTCCTTAGGAAAAAAGAAATGTCTACCATTATTGAAATGATTTCTGAGCAAATAAAGTATAAAGAGAAAGCATGGATCCAGACAGAAAATATTTAAGGCAAGAGTCATGGGCTTTGCTGATTCATTATATGGGCCAAGCCAGGTCCATCAGAAATTGCTTGCGTATGGTTCATTATCAAAATATGCCTATAGTTCACTTTCATATTGTAATGACCTAGATTTTTAGCTGAATAATTTTGAACATTTAATATTTTTTAAATGATGAGTTGATAATATAAATGGATTTTCATATGGAGTTTAATGATTTAATAATTGAATACAATTTAATTTCGAGTATATCGAATTATCGTAATATGAAAACACAATATAATTGAATTTGAAGTTAAAACCGAATCAAAACGATTTAGATGATCAATATAAATTGTATTTGACTACAAACGATAATAATTATTTATTATCGAGGAATTGATTTTTGTTGAATTTAAATTATATTATGTCGATAATATGGAATTTAAGAATAGTAAATTTACAAACGATCTCGGTTTCCAATGAAACCAATTTTATTGGGTCCAAAACTTCAAACCATAGTAGTGTGTCTAGATTCATCGTGATTGAAGCTCGTATGTAGTCATTTAAACATGAAACTTCAAGCGTAAGTTTCATTTATAATAACAAAATTATCGAATAAGCTCAAAATTGAATTAAAAATCAAATTGAAATCTATCTAAGTAAAATAAAAATCTCTTTATATCAAATTGAATTGAATTATATTATATTTAAAATCAAAATAAAAATCTTTCTGAATTATTTAAATTTTTTTCCATGTACGTTACTGACAAAACATTAAATTGAAGCATACTTTGTGTTTCCTCTTCACCTATATAAACGCGTAGCCACCTGCTTTCTTTTCCCTTTCCATCCCTACGAAAAATTTCAAAGCTTCGACTTCTATAAATGTCGTTACCTTCTTTTTATTCGAAATAAAATTAAACATCCGTACTTTTCCCCTTTCTATTTTCCCCTCCTCGTCCTTTTTCCTCTCTAGACAATGAAGCCCGTCCCTTCCCAAATCCTTCCAAAAATGAAATCAAATTCAAAACTCCATGGAATCGATCAATTTCAGATTCATTGGCCTCCTATAATTGTAAGCTTCTCATCTATACACGTTTTACATGGTGTCATGATTATCACGATGCGTAACCATGATACCTAGAATCGATTTTTAGGGGATTTCGATCAGTGTTTCTAGAAATTGGCAATGGATTTGAACCCGCAGTGGGGTATCGCGTCTTCCGTGAAGATCGATATGGATTTCGAAGCAAAGAATGTCACACCCTATTTCCTATAGCACATCGAGATACTCCGAGTCGCGACTCCCTCTGGTGACGCGAGCGTAACGTCGAGGTGCTCGAGGAGGAGAAGATGATGATGGGAGATCGCCGATGTGATTAGTTCAAGGAACCGTGGAAGGACGAAGGAGGACAGGGTGTGAACCTTTTGGCAATTGAAAAAACGTGGGGGTTTCAGATTTGTGTTTTAAGATGTCGACTTAGTAAATGGATAATTACTTGGAGAGTGGTTTGGGATGATGAAGACAGTGGAGGTTTGAGGTATACAGTGGTGAATAGGAGATCGCAATAATCAGGGGAGTAGAGGATAGGTGATAACAAGGGGAGGATGAAGTGTCGGTAAGTTGTTCGAGGAAAGGCCGAACCAGGAAGGGCAGTCTTTTGGGTTGATTTTTCAATGGAAATGGATCAGGAAATTTTGAGGACATTACATGGATTTGTCAGTGTTTGCGGTAGCAACAAGGTATACATTTTTTATGAAATTAAAAAAATGAAGAATAATTCATTTATTTATTTTAGTAGTAGATTTAAATTAATAAAAGCTTAATCATTAAATAAAATAAATAATCGTAGGTGCAACGTAAATTGACTCGAGTAGATTCGTAGCTGAGGCAATATGGAATTTTAATGGAATATTCGCCAAAGGAAAATCAGGTAAGTAAACTCACTCTTTGGATTCGTTTATAATTTATTATAAAGGAATATTTATTTAATATAATATTATATGCTTTTGTTGGTTGTTTGGATGCATTGAAATATTATTGTGGTTATTATATATAAATAGTTATATAGGCTAGGTGGTTGTGAATAATATATATATATATATATTGGATATTTCCCGTAGTATCATTAGTGGATGACCCTATGCGCCCCCACAATATATATAGTGGATGGCCATCAATAGCATGATATCATGCCTTGAAGTAAGATGGGTATTGTTTATGTTGGTTAACATCTGCGGATGCGTGAAATCATGTTGGAGGGATCCAACTGGATTCCTTAAAATTTATTATTGTTTGTTTTCAAATATATTATCATATATGATGTGTTAGAAAACCTATGATTGATAATTGGGTGTTTGAATATCACTGGCCCCAAATATTGACACATAAAAATATCGCGAAAAGGAATTTTGAGGTTTATAAGGGAAAATCTATTTTTCTAAAGTAGAATTTGAATTTCGAATGGACAATGAAATATCAACTTGTTTTGAATAATAAAAACAAGTAGTGAATTTATAAATGGTGTTTATGAAATGCAATAATTTTCATTGGATAATGTGGGGAATGTAAATTCAAATGTTAATTTAAAAAAGGGAAGTGGGAATCGTTTCAAAGGTAAATGATGAAATTTATTCCGATATTCGGAAGGTAAATAGAATTGGAATAAATCCATACGGATTTACGATTAGAACTCGACAATGTCGGCTTTTGTAAAATAAATAAGTTTCAGAAAGGATATTAGAATTGTATTAGATAGAAAGTAAAAGTAAACATGAAAATAAATTCTATGTTATATATAAATAAGTTATAATAAATAAAATATTCCAATCAAGATTTAGGTTTCAAATAGATTTTGAAATGGAACTTGTTTTGATGTATAAAACAAGGAAGTTTGATTTATAAATGATGTCTATAAATCTAGTGAAATAAATTATCATTAGATGATTTTGAAGTTTAAATTCAAGTATGAATTTAAAAGTAAGTTGGAAAACGTTTTGAAAAAGGAAAAATAGATTCTATTCCAGAATTTGGAATATAAACTGAATTGAGAAAAATCCAATAGATTTATAACTGAAATTCGATTATATCGAATTTTGTAAAATAATTTATTTTAAAGGGAATTGGAATTCAGTTGTAACAACCCGGAGAATCAGAACCAATTTAAAAATTTTATTTTGGCAATTTTAACGAATTTTGAATATTTAAAATGATTTACTTTAAATAATAAGGACTAGAAATTTATTTTGAATAGAATTAGAACATATAAATTTATTTAAATCGAAGTTAGAATATAAATATTTGTTTTAATTATAAAAGCGTAGTAGTTTGAAAAATTGATTTCAAATTTCAAATGAATGTACAGGATTCGAAATAAACCGGATTTTAGTGAAACCAGAAATATTTGAATCTGTTTGAAAATATCCTTCCAAAGAATGTGAAAAATCCAGATTTCATAACGGGAATAAAAACTTATGTCTAGTTGAAGACTCAGAATAGTCGCTATGGAATTTTATATAAAATATAGCCCTTAAAAGTGGAGATTTCGCAAACGACCTCCGTTTTCGACGAGACCACATTTGTTGGATCCGGAATGTCAAATTATTACTAGATTCCAATATTCAGAATTTTTGAAATCAATATGTGAGCGTGGTGAATTTAAACGTGTTTGGTCAATTTAGTTTGAATTTAATCGACTTGAAAATGACCGTTTTTCAAACGGTCTTCCAATTTGACGAAATAAGTTTTGTTAGGACTGTATCGTCAAAACATTGCCAGGTTTAATTTTCTGGAATTTTTGGAGTTTGCATGTGGCCCCGGTAAATTAAAATGTGCATTTAAATTTAAAATATTTTGATTTATATTTTAAATTTAATGGAAACTGATCAAGCCGAATTGGCTTACGATACGTATCCCATTGTGTTCGGAACGGGGGTAATTAGCTAGGAGAGATAGTCATTGGGTTAGAATTGGAGTTCAAATGCAAAATCTTTATTTTTGAAATTAAAATAATAAAAATATATATTTATATGGTTGGTCAAAACGGGGTCAATACCTAAATCATTCTCATCGCGGTCAAACAAGAAAAAAACCACCGCTCTTCAATACATGATTAAAGGCAGATATTCTTCCAACCTCCATCCTCTTCCCTCCTCAAATCCAAGCATCGAATTCATCAATTATATACGAATATTGTTCAGCTAGGTGAGGGCTCTCAATTAAACGGTGGTGATCGGATATTGGTGACGGAGGCGGGGGCATTTCAGGCTGAAAGTCGTTGGCTTTAGGGGAGGATTTCACGATGGATACGGGTTCGAACTCGACACCACTCAAGGGAGGGGACGGTGACGCTTGTCGCTTCACGGTGGTCACCACCGATCGAGTTCTAGCGACCCAAGGAGGAGCGACAGACGAATTTTTATTTGGAGCTAATGGTTCAACAATGGCCTGGGTTTAACAGACGAGGAAGGTGATTTTTTTTTAATATTATATGAATATAAAAAGCAGTTTCTTTTAAAAATATATATCAAATGCAGTTTTATAAAATGCAGTTTTTTAAATATATAAAATGCAGTTTTTAAAATGTAATATATTGTAGTTTTTTTAAATATATGTATAGTAATAATTTTTATAAATATAAAATAGAATTGTTGTTAATAAACATAAAAATATGGTTTCTTCATGTATGTTTAAGAATAAAAATATGATTAATATATATATATATAGTGTCGAAATAAAAATGTAAATATATATATATAACATAAAATAAAAATGCATTGTTTTTAAAAATAAAATAACATAGAATAAAAATGTATTGTTTTTAAAAATAAAATAACATGGAATGAAAATGTATTGTTTTTAAAAATAAAATAACATAGGATAAAAATTTATTGTTTTTAAAAATAAAATAACATAGAATAAAACTGTATTGTTTTTTAAAATAAAATAGTTGATTATGAATGTTGGTTTTAAAAATAAAATAGCATGGTTTTAAAATAAAATGGCATTGTTGAAAATGTAAATAACTTTGTGTTGAAAAAGTGAATTTTCAAATATGAATTTTTATATATGTAAAGTGATTTAAAATGTTAAAATAAAATAACTTTGTTTTAAAACTTGGTTTCTAAAATATAAATATACATGGGTTTTAATAATAAAAATAGCATTGTTTTCTAAATATAAACATAGTATAAAAATACGATTTTTATTATGTAGAAAGAATTATAAAAATTTTATCTTTAAAGATCTAGCATGGTGATAAAAATATTATTTTAAAAAAAATAACATTACTTTAGAAATGATTTTTATATAAACTACTTTGAAAAAAAATATGGTTTATATATATACCTTTAAAATAAAAGTATGATTTTATTTATATTGCAAGGTACAAAAATATATATATATATATATATGTGATTTTTATATATAATATAGCGTTATAAAATATGATTTTTATTATACGAATAGCGATATAAAAATATAATTTTTATTGTATGTATACTATTTATAAAATAGTCAAGCTATGAAATAATCATTCGATAGTTAAAAATATGATTTTTAACGTATGAATGTTATTTATAAAATAGACATGCTGGATTTCTGGAAATTTTATGATTGACAATCAATGCACGGCGGAATGGAAACCAAAGGTGAGAATTCTCACTCAAATTTATTTTCTAGTTAAATATATACTAGGTTGCAAATGGGGCTTAGTAGCTCTTGACACCGTCGTCCACAGGCCATAGACGACTTGTTTGATTGTATTGTATGGTGGACATTGGTTGTGATTGTATTGTGAAATGGAAAAAAATATTCATGTGATGAATAAAATATTTGAATAATAAAAATATCATTTTTATTGAATGTATGAACTGTATAAAATAGTGATGCGCTGAAATAAATATTCATTTACAAATCGGACGATTGGTTTATGTACACACATTTGACTGATACTGATTGGGACGATATATTTTACACATCGCTCAACTGTAAAAATAATAATTAGTGTTTGTTGTTTGAAAACCCCACACGGGTATTGGGATGATATTGGACATACACAAATCCCAATATTTAGTTGTACGTCAACCGATTGGCTGACAGGCTGTTGTAAGCGTTAATTATTTATATTTAACGCTTATGCAGTTGTGTAATGCGCTCTGGATGACTGTTGACTATGTTTGGTTATTGTTGTGTACATGTGTGTATGAAATCCATATAAATATTTTAAAATAATGAATATTTTAAAATAAGGAATATTTTAAAGTAATATTCGGTAATGGATCAAAATATGATTTTGAAGTCTGATTTGGGATGGACACGAAAATATTGAAATATATAAAGTCGTGTCGATTAGATTAACACCATTTGACGTGAACGATATTTATATCGATTTTATTCATTTTTATAATGAATATCGAAAAGGAAATGATTTCAAAATCTGATATTTTGAAAATATTATCATTTATATATTATAATGATAAGAAAAAAATTCAATTTTGATTTAAAATTGAAAATGAAGTTGAAATCGTTTTGAAACTAATTTATAAACGATTTATAAAATACATTTTTAATGGAAATCGATGAAATATATATAATATATACTATATATATATGTGTATTATATATATATATATATTTAATGGCCTGAATAGAACGCGCTGTGCCGCGGCAGTTCGCTAATTTCGACCATTGGCTTCGAATTGACATTACGGGAGATCTGATCGTCGGATTCTCCTAAAACTGGAACCGTTGGGTTCGTATCGAAATGAGATTTCCAACGAGTATAAGGAATTTGAAATCTAACGGTTGGATTTGGAATTATGTCCAAATCAAATTTGGAAAAGGTCACTGTAAGTGCAGTTCGATGAACATTAATGGAAATCGACCGTACAGGCCTTGATAAAATTATTAAAATATCAATAATTTGTGTAAGATCATAATAAATGATTTGGAAAGAATTTGGATGAAAAATTCCACGTTTGTAAAGATAAAAATATATTTTTATCAAAATGAACTAGTTATGAACTAGAATTATAATCCAATATTTTTTTTAAATAAATGAATTGGATTTGAATTGGTTTTAAAAATAACCATAATTTCCAATATATGAATTGGAATGGATTTGAATCGAAATTATCTTCGGAATATTTCGATATTGGATTCTGTGATTATACGGATCTTGTGGAGGAATTTGGAAGATATATATATATATATATATATATCGTTATTCTCAATACGATATTTGTTGATCTCAGGATTTGATATTGAATATAAGCCGATATAATTTCTATTTAGAGCCATGTATTTAATATTGAATTGGATTTTGGGTTTGTCGTGAATGGGGTCTTCATTAACACTATTCTTAAGCCCAGTTGAGAAAAGTATAAATCTTCTAATTAAGATTATTAGAGATTCCATTTAATTAACACTTAATTGGAATAAAATGGGATGTGAATTAGGTTTATTGTGAATTGTGTTTTTAATGGCATTCGTTCTTTGACCCGATTTACAGTGAAACGTGATTTGGAATTTATAAATCTTTTTATTTAGAATTAACGGGAATTTTCCAAAGTAAAGTTTTCCAATTTAATATATTAAATTGGAATTGAATGGAATCTGATTTGGTAATAATTGAAGTGAGCTTCTGTGGAGGAAGACTGATAATATATATTGAATTAAAAGGCTTTGTCGTTATTCCATTTATATTATTAGTCGGATACGGAAATTGATATCGATTACATATATTGATCTGTTTTCCGTGAAGCATCCATAATTAATGGAATGTGATTTGGGTTTATTGTGAATTGTGTTTTAAATGACATTAGTTCTTTAGCCCATTTAAAGACAGGATTACATGTCTAACATTGTATTTCGAACTGTATGGTTGATCTCTGCTAAATATATATCTGTTTGGTGGCGGAGAATTTATTCTCTTACTTAACACCCTTCTCTAAGACTTTTGAGCTTAAAGGTTATATATCGGTAGAAATCAATATTACGGTGTAGATTGTCGATGCAGTATGTTTGTGTTTCCAAAGTTAAATAATCATTAATATTGATTTTTGGGAAGATTAAAACTAAGTGGAGTTTTAATGAATCTTTAATTAGATTGAAATATGAATTGATAATTTAAATTATCAAATTTGGGAAATAATCGAGAATGGAGTATCACCAGTTTTGCTCCTAGCGATAGTTAAATCTTTAATTAGATTTAAACCGTAAATGGTAATTAAATTTACCCATAACACCATGGTGTTAGATATGAATTATTAACAGTTTTTCTCCATGGGATGAATAGGTTGGGATTGGGAAATTAAACAAAGGATTACTTCGATAAGGTGCGCTAATTCCGACTAGTTTAGATAAACCTTAATTTGGTTTGAATTAATATCCAAAGGAAGATTAAAGAATAAATTTAAAGAATTTATCTTTGATAAAATTAATGGGAACCTTTCCCAAAGGATATGAATATTTAAATAAAATAATATTCAGAATTGGAATGAGGCGTATGTTGTGTTTGTTTTATAGCACTTGTTTATTATATACGCGAGTTATTCGAAAAGGCCGGGTTTATACCCATTCTGAATAACTGATTCAATGACATGTCGACGATGAAGACGGTGGTTGAAGAACGGAGGTCCTCACATCATTTGGATGATTACTGATGTCTTGATTGGGCTGTACACCCAAGACAAGGTAATAAGCGGTGATCGTCCAGACGTACTTGGAGATTGACCGGATATGCGAGGACCTCTCTCCTGTATTGGACACGGGACGAGGAATAAGGTGCCTCCGGTTTCATTTAGACCCAGAACGAACTAGTAAATGGATGTTTGTCCAATATTGGATTTTATTCTGTGTTGATTGATCTCTATTAAATATATATCTGTTTGGCGGCGGAGAATTTATTCCCTTGCTTAACGCCCTTCTCTGAGACGTACGAGCTCAGAGGTTATATATCGATAGACATCAGTCGCATGGCGTGAATTGCCTAAGTGGCATGCTGAGATGCAAATGATCAAGGCTTCTGTTGAAAAGCAAAGTCTTGTGGTTGATGATCAAAGAACGACTTTAATATAGCATTGCTTTGTGTAGCGTTAATTCGTGATCCTCACACCGCGGTATGAACCAGAAATAGGAGAGGATAGCAGGGAGGGCAGTGCATTTCCTTCTAGCTAGGAGTGGTGTCATGGTGTGGAGCCCAGACATTTTTACTTATGTGGTTGTTGGATTGCGAGGCGCCTCGGATATATCAGTTACTACGGAGCCGATGGATATTGAGTCATCTGGCTCAATTACGCCCCATAGGGTGGGGAAACTCATATCCAGGGATTATGAATCCACCGTGAACTTAGTGTGGACCGGCCTTGCATGTTACCTAGGGCACCCAGAGTGTGTATCCCTGAGATATTGGCTAGATTGTCTCAAAGCGAGAAGATGATCCCTAGCCTCGGTACATAGATGGAATCCAATTTCCAATACGACATTGTGTGGTTTTGATTGTAGAGCCTAGTATTGGCGACATGATAGATGGTACCCATGCCATCTAGAATTGATACATTTATATTTGAAGTTGTTTTATACACTATGCATTTATAATAGTATCAAATGATTTGTTTTAAACGTACCAAGCATGCTTGGCTATTATAAGGGAAAACTCTATCCCCCGGCTTGCGTTGCATTGTGTGATAGTACCTGGGTCTTATAACAGCTTCATTTATCCAAAAAGCATTGCACTGTTTATTCTATGCACTAGTGTTCTTGGGAGGAAACCCGTTCCGTGTTATATGGTGTGGTCCCTTGATTTACTCCATTTTAAAGTAAAGTTTTAATAACTGTTTTAGTTCTCACACCAGTCACACGACTGACCTGGAGTTTATTGTTTTAACCTAAACTCTGGGTGCCCCTATTTTCCGCACGGGCAGCTAGTAGTTTTGGTTTTGCAGATTTATATTCACAGGATCCTGGTTTACAGCTGGAACGATATTCGGAAATCTCTGTATCCGTTTATCTCTTTCAGTTGTGTTTTATATTATTTTCCGCTGCTATGTAATGTATTTTAATCTCTGATATTTTACAATGTATAAATTATTCGTACTCCATATATTCTTGTACTCTGATGTAAATTGTTGTAATAAGCAATGAAATGTTCTTCTGTTTTCATTCTGATTCGTCGTCTTCTCAGACAATCCTTTGCTTCTCTTCTCTTCGGAGACCGAGGAAGTTCTGGTTGTTACACGTGGTATCAGAGCCTTGGTTTTTAGAGCTCGAGAACAAGACATATTATAACCAAACAAAAGAATTTATCGGAGATTGGATAAGTAATATCCAATGAGAATGACTCATTAGAGATAGGATCAGTAATATCCTAGAATGAGTCTGAATAGTGTTATTTTTAATATAAAAATGAAAACAAATTTTGTTTTGAAAATTTAAACCATTTTACACGTATTTGAATATTTATTTTATATTGAATTTGGACAATAAAGTATATGAGATTTTGCATATACACGTCATGAACGTATAATCGAAGTTTTAATATACTGAATAAATATAGAATCACACTCTAGTCGCCCGAAGATGATTCTGATGATTGATATATCATCATCAGATTCTATGTTCGAGTTTCGAAAGTGGATTTTTTATATATTTCCAACTGGCTGGTGTGAGAACCGAAACTAGATAGAATTTATTGTTGTGATTTGACACAAAAATATGATTTTCATGTATATATAGAAAATTATATGTTTGAAAAGCTAATCAACTAATTGATTGCTGGTTGTGTTGTATGATTATTTGTTAACAAATAAAACCAATACATGAATGAAAGGTAAATTTACCCAAACTGTATCGAATGTTGAACTGAACTGAATTGAATTTTTTTGGAAATTACATACATGTACATACATGTGTATTGAACAGGTCATAGCAAGGAGGCTAGAGAAGAGGAATAAATTTGTATGCCCGACAAATAGGTACATGTTTACAAATTTATTGGGTTTTGGATAATTTTATGAGCCGATTGGCTAGCCGCTTGGTTTTTTCTTTTTGGATGACGAGGGTCCTGCGTGGCTAGTAGTGGTTTTAAATGTCTCCCCATACAAAGGAGGTTATGACGAAATTTTCCAAAAATTTAGGGTGTTAGCTAAATTTTTGAAGAATTTGAAAATTCTTAGAAACTGAAAAGTTGAAGAATGAAAGCCAGAATGAAAGTTGAGTTGATTAGTAAAACAACTTTCAGCTCCGTTCCTTTTCGAGGACGAAAAGATTTTAAGTGGGGGAGATTGTAACAACCTGGAGAATCAGAACCAATTTAAAATTTTTATTTTGGCAATTTTAATGAATTTTGAATATTTAAAATGATTTATTTTAAATAATAACGACTAGAAATTTATTTTGAATAGAATTAGAATGCATAAATTTATTTAAATCGAAGTTAGAATATAAATATTTATTTTAATTATAAAAGGAATTGGAAATGGCGTGGTAGTTTGAAAATTCGATTTCAAATTTCAAATGAATGTACAGGATTCAAAATAAACCGGATTTTAGTGAAACCAGAAATATTTGATTCTGTTCGAAAATATCTTTCCATCGAATGTGAAAAATCCAAATTTCATAACAGGAATAAAAAGTTATGTCCAGTTGAAGACTCAGAATAGTCGCTATGGAATTTTATATAAAATATAGCCCTTAAAAGTGGAGATTTTGCAAACGATCTCCTTTTCGACTACACCACTTTTGTTGGATCTGGCATGTCAAATTATTACTAGATTCCAATTTTCATAAATTTTGGAATCAATATGTGAGCGTGGTGAATTTAAACGTGTTTGGTCAAATTAGTTTGAATTTAAACGACTGTAAAATGACCGTTTTTCAAAATGTCTCCAAATTCGACGAAATTAGTTTTGTTAGGACCATATCGTCAAAACATAGCAAGATTTATTTTTCTGGAATTTTTGGAGTCCGTATGTGGCCCCGGTAAATTAAAATATGCGTTTGAATTTAAAATATATTGATTTATATTTTAAATTTAACGTAAACTAATCGAAACAGCTGAATTGGCTTATGATATGTATCCCATTGTGTTCGGAACGAGGGTAATTAGCTAGGGCGACAATCATGGGGTTTGAATTGGAGTTCAAATGCCAAATCTTTATTTTTGAAATTAAAATAATAAAAATATAAATTTATAGGGTTGGTCAAAATGGGGTCAAACCCTAAATCGTTCTCATCGCGGTCAAACAACGAAAAAACCACCGGTCTTCAGTACGCGATTAAAGGTGGATATTCTTCCAACCTCCATCCTCTTCCCTCCTCAAATCCAAGCATCTAATTTATCAATTATCATACGAATATTGTTCAGCTAGGTGAGGGATCTCGATTAAACGGCGGTGATGGAACATTGGTGACGGAGGCAGTGGCATTTCAGGCTGAAAGTCATCGGCTTTAGAGGAGGATTTCACGATGGATACGGGTTCGAAATCGACACCACTCGAGGGAGGGGATGGCGACGCCTGTCGCTTCACGGTGGTCACCGCCGATCGAGTTCTAGCGGCCCAAGGAGGAGCGATGGACGGATTTTTAATTTGGAGCTGATGGTTGAACAATGGCCTGGGTTTAACAGAGGAGGAAGGTGGTTTTATTATTATTATTATTATATAAATATAAAATGCAGGCATTTTTAAAAATATATATAAAATGCAGTTTTATAAAATACATGTAAAATGCTATTTTTTAAATATATAAAATGTAGTTTTTAAAATGTAATATATAGCAGTTTTTTTAAATATATGTATAGTAATAAATTTTTATAAATATAAAATAGCATTGTTGTAAATAAAAATAAAAATATGGTTTCTTCATGTATTGTTTAAAAATAAAAATATGATTAATATATATATATATATAGTGTTGAAATAAAAATGTAAATATATATATAACATTGAATAAAAATGTATTGTTTTTAAAAATAAAATAACATAGAATAAAAATGTATTGATTTTAAAAATAAAACAACATAGAATAAAAATGTATTGTTTTTAAAAATAAAATAGCATGGTTTTAAAATAAAATGGCATTGTTTTAAATGTAAATAACTTTGCGTTGAAAATGTGAATTTTCAAATATGAATTTTTATATATGTAAAGTGATTTAAAATGTTAAAATAAAATAACTTTGATTTAAAACTTAGTTTTCAAAATATAAATATACATGGGTTTTAATAACAAAATAGCATTGTTTTCAAAATATAAACATAGTAAAAAAATATGATTTTTTTATGTAGAAAGAATTATAAAAATATGAACTTTATAGATCTAGCATGGTGATAAAAATATTATTTTTCAAAAAATATATAACATTGCTTTAGAAATTATTTTTACATAAATTACTTTAAAAGAATATGGTTTATATATATAGCTTTAAAATAAAAGTACGATTTTATTTATATTGCAAGGTATATAAAAATATATATAAAAAACTGGCTATTTTTAAAGCTCTAAATAAACCCTTTTAAATATTAATATATTTAAAAATAATTAAATTTAATATTTATAAATAAATATTATCGTATATATTCACAATAGAATATCATACAGCTCCAATTGGATTTATAACTCGATATTCAAATCCCGGTTGAATCGATATTCAATTTATATTGAAAAATTCATTTAAAATATAAATAAATCGTTATAAATTATAAAGGAATTCCATAGCGACTTTTCGAAAATTTGATTTAGACATAAATCAAAATCTACACGATGAAATATCGATTTTTCTCTTCCATTAGAAAAATATACTTCACCAGCTCCGAACTTTCTTGTTTCACAGAAATCCGGTTTAAAACGGATTCTGTATATTCAATTGAAGTTCGAGTCGCCAAATTACGAACTGCAACGCCATTTCGAGCTCAATTTTACTTATAGTATAATTATACGTTCAACTGTTGTTTATATAATATATTCGATAATATAATTCAACTCTAAACTGAATTGTACATTATAAAAGATCTGATTCACACAATATTGTGAATTCCACTATTTCCAACTATTTCGAAAATTAAATATATTATTCTATTATTTATATCAATTAAATATTCAATATTATTTAATTCTGGTCATTTTAATTTACCAAACCATTATTTAAATAATTAAATAAATTATTTATAATACTGTAAAAATACGGGACGTTACATTCTTCCCCCCTTAAAATATTTTCGTCCTCGAAATTGCTAAGGTAGAAAACAAACCCAATTGACTGGTTAAAAAGTATTTGTTCACTTCTTAATTTCCATTTTAAATGAACCAATTTAATTTCAATTAAATATTTATTCATTCCTACTAACGAAAATTTTCAAAAATCTTGAAAATTTTCTAACACTTTAACTTTTCGAAAAATTTCGCCAGCACCTCCTTTGTACTGGTCAATAGCTTAGACTCCAACTCGCCTCTCTGGGCCTTCTTCAACCCAAAAGAAAATCAAATAGCCAAGCGGCTTGCCAATTTGGCTCATCAAAATCTCAAACCCATATATAATATAAACCGGTACCTTTTTGTCGGGCATATCAATATATCCTTTCCATGTGTTACCAATTCTGCATATACCAATGTCATCTCAGTCAACTCCAATCAATTCATTCGCTTATATTCAAACCAGATCTCATTTCAACTCAAGTTTCATTCTCGATTCCAAATTCTTAGCTCGTTAATCCAATACACTTACTCGATATCATTATTTTCTAATTCCATTTTCCACTTAATGGACTTTATTTCAAATCTCAATTTGTTTCACAAACTTTTGTTTAATTTGTTTTTATTTTAAACTGTCTTCCTTGGAGTTTTCAAACAACTTAGCTTTTCAAAAGTCAACACATCTTGTTCGAATATCAAACAACTTGTTTTCGCAAAATATTTCCAAAACAAAATCTTTGGTAGTAATATGTCACTTACAACTAGAAAATGAACATCGATGATGATGCGCAGTCATCTTCGAAATCTATTTTCCAGCGATCAAAGTGAGTTCAATACTATCACTCTTTCAAAACCATTTCTAAACGCTTCCATTTTGAAATTTATTTCAAAATACTCTTCCCAATGCTTGGAAAACATTTCTAAAATCTCCCAGGATTTTAAAATTCTCTTATACTTAATTCAATTCCATTTAAAAACACTTTTCATATTTTCGGAATTTTAGATCCAAATTCTGATTTTAAATCCAAATTTAATTCATCTGATTTCATATATTACACTTATATGAATTCTGATCGATTATTTACAAAACCATTTCACTTTTTATAATCTACTCGATTATGATAACAACTAATATATCCGATATATTATAATCATTCCAATATCAATCTTTTATATCAAAATATAATTTGGGTAAAATTATTTCATTTACCCACTTTTCAAAACATATTGTGTCGGTTCATCGTATTCGAGTGTTTAGAAACTCCTACTGATACAGTGGATCAAACTGATCGACCAGAACTTATAAACAACTTAACCAATGAATCTCTACAATATAAAACCATTTTTATATAATCTACACATACGCTCTCTCGTATATATACACTCAACTCAATCTAGGGCATTACTAACCCCATCTCTACTGAGTCACGCCACAGAGCCAAGGTAATTACTTAACCTTAAGCTCTAATACCAACTGTAGTGTCCCGACGTTCCGGTACCATTTGAGCTGACCAAACAACACAAGTCCAACCCAAATTGCACTGGAAACCAGAAAACTAATAGAAAGAAAATAGAGGGTGAGGATAGATAAGATAGAAACTTAGAATATAAGAAGAAGAACATACAACATCAGAGTAACACAAATCTCACAGCGGAACGAACAATATATAATAAACACATAACTTTGAAATAAACTAGTATATGTATACAGTAACATTATCAGAGTACAACACTTACAACACAACGGAAATAACTATAGCTATATAATACTGAAGCCTCCTGCTCCAAGCTCCTTCTAGTATATCTGTAAAAAACCTGAATACTTGAATGCGCGTACAAAATTGGGCACCTAAGAGTTTAGGAGAAACAAAACAAAATAAACTCTGGGTCAATCATGTGACTGGTGTGAGTAAACTCAAATCGTTGATTTAACTTTCAAAATTCCTTTTTGAACCAAAGGATAATCGTAAGACCGATCCACACATAAACAAGGATGGTTTTTACCTTAAAATAACCCAAATATTTTTCTAAAATGATACTTGTTTGATATTATAATAATGTCTAGATAAAGTAAATAGAAATCTAGCAGAAACACTTTTATCTCACGTTCTACATATATAAGATACAATCAAAACCACGGGCTCTTACTGGGGAATGGATTCCAACTATGACAAGGTATGGATCCACCTTCCGATCAGTTTACAGTAGAAGCGATACACTGGAGTTGAACAAGAGCATCTTGTAACTCGGCCACACATGACCGGCCATTCATTTTGCTTAAATGTTCCGAATATATTATCACCTTACGGTTGGTATACCAACATAACCGCTCCCGAGACATACAGAATTGAAAGTAGTAACATATATGAATATTCTCTAGATGGTGACAATATACCCTACTTGGGTGCGACCCACGTAGCCATGCTGCCTGCCCGATTTCTATCATTTCCCAGTTGATGAGGCTTGAGGCCATAACGTATCTTTTAACAGATCACTCCTTCATTTACTTTGAATGTCACATCGTCATACTCGTCAAATCACAAATTGATTCCCCCAAAAATACCATGGGTATAAGCTAAGAGAAATGAATTCCTCCGCCACCAACGTAAATACATTTGAAACGATCAACTTATGTGATCTACAAAATATACTCTGTCAGACGTTCGTCCATTCAAGTTGCCCTGGGATTGGACAATCCGAAGGCATTATTCTGTAAACAGGACAGCCCTTGCATAACTCCATCTTCAATTATCTTCATCATATTTGATTCGCAACGCTAATGCCATAAGGAGTGGTTTTCAGAAAATATATCTGATCCCAGTCTCTCCGTATTGATAACAGAAAATGATCAAAAAGTTTGATAGTCGGTGATTTAACTATCAAAGAAAACATGTGTGCAAACAACGATATTATTTCCAGATGGAAATTCGATCGATCAATCAACAATTATTCATTTCCCCATTTCTCGTTCCATATATTCCTCAAATCCTTATTTTCTAATTTAAGAAAATATACATTATTAACTTTGGAAAACGTTTCCATTTCTGATTCATGCATCACTATCTTTTCACATATATCAGTCTCTAACTGTAAACTAGTAAGAGAACAACCCCTTACGTATTAACCCCGAAGGCCGAAACCAACATCAGATCGATACCTAGAAAGTCATTTAATTCAACTAATTTCGTGTCAGTTTCTAATTTCAGTACTTCCATTTTAAATTCCTATTTAAAACCCCAAATTCCTTTATAATATTTTATTTGCAAAATATTTACTTTAAATCAATATCATGTTACACCCATGTGCGAAGCACGGGTCTAAACCTTCCTAATGTAAAACTCTCTTTTTATAAACTCTATTCATTTTCCAAATGTTTACCTTTTATAATTCTATTTACTTTATAAATCAAGATTCCTTTTATAATTCTATTTATCTAACAAATAAATATTTCCTTTTCAATTCAACTTATTTAACAAATATATATTTCCTTTTCAATTCTATTTATTTAACAAATAAATATTTCCTTTTCAATTCTATTTATTTAACAAATAAATATTTCCTTTTCAATTCTATTTATTTAGCAAATAAATATTTCCTTTTAAATTCTATTTATTTAACAAATAAATATTTCCTTTTCAACTCTATTTATTTAACAAATAAATATTTCCTTTTCTATTCTATTTATTTAACAAATAAATATTTCCTTTTGTAAAATCCTTTGATTTTATAATTATTTTCTTTTCAATATACACTTTGAAAATTCCCATTATACATTCCAGTGTTTCATGGCATTTAAAATACCAAATAACCATGATCAATATCATTCAAACACACATAATCAACAACAGATTATATATCACATCATATATTACAATATATGAAAAACAGTAAAATAAATGTTGAGGAATCCAATTGAATTCCTCCGACATGTTTTCCCTGCATCCACAGATCTTAAACAATATAATAACATCAATTACATTTCGATATGAAATATTCTGATAAACAGAATCAACATTTGATTAACGATTTATATATATCGTTATCTATAATTTCAACCAATACATCAGCAATTCAACCAAAAAATCAACACATAGTAATCAATTATCATTTATCATTACTAGATTTTATTTATATAACTATAAATTGATCAGAGTTAGTGATATATACTCACATTGGACGATCATCGTTAAATAATGATAATTGGTTGTCGATTCAGATCAGACAATTTATTTCGCTATAAATTATCACAAGCCCCAATTCACTCCCAGTCAGTCCCATGGTGTAGCCATCGTCCATACGATCCCAACGGATCCAGTTTTTTCCGATTTGGATAACACATACAAGTTAGGATTTTTACAAGTATATATGTTATTAAATTTAACTAAACTAAATTTTAATTAAGTTCGGACCTTACATAATCTACCAGGCCCAGCCCAACTTCAAAAAGCCTTATCCATTCCTACCCGTCTTCCCCAAATTGATCAACACGCTCCTGTAGCCATGTTTGCACTGATCCACGCTCATTTCTCCATAACTCCTCCCTCGATCAACTAATCTGCCAACGCAAAGCACCACTGTTCTCCACTCTGCGAATGCTCCAACTCAATCACCGTAGATTCAAACTCGCACCTCCCTCCTAAAAACCGACACCGACCTCATCGTCCTCCAACAGTGCACGGAGCGACATTTTTGGAGCTCGAACTTCTTCAAAATTTCACAACCTCAACTAAATCTCACAACGAACTCCACTGTAAACTCCATTCCATCACCGGCCTGCCGTACTTCAAGAGAACTCGTGCCCTTAGTCGGCTGTCCATTTTTGGAGTTTCAGAAATCTGCATCGCACGGTTTTGAATGGGCATTAACATAAAGCCCTGCTTCTTATGATTTCAGATGTGTATCTCTCATGATTTACAGACATTTATTTCTATTTGTTTTATATTTAAATCCTTGGTTTGCTCACGTTAGTTTTTCTTGTTTGTGGCGGCGTAGAAAACTGTTGACTATTGGAAGGAAACATTTAGGTTTAGGAACTTTTGAGAGGGTATATATAGAAAGAAATAATATTTTCATATTTATTATTTTATCTATTTTTAGTCCACCGCTGTTTGTATTTATTATCTAAAAATCTGTATGATCACATACGATATCCAAAAATCATAGAAGTTGACATGCCACTAGAGTTTGACATTACGGACCCAACAAAACTGGTTTCGTCGAATTCCGACTCCGTCTGCTCACACACGTATTTTTAACCATCAAAATATTGAATGTTTTTCACATTAAAAATCGGTAACGCTACATACTGACTCCAAAAATCACGAAAATTGAAATCTAACAATAATTTAATATTACGGATCCAACAAAATTAGTTTCATCGAAAATGGAGGTTATTTGCAAAACTGACTATTTTTAAAGCTCTAAATAAACCCTTTTAAATATTAATATATTTAAAAATAATTAAATTTAATATTTATAAATAAATATTATCGTACATATTCACAATAGAATGTCCTACAGCTCCAACTGGATTTATAGCTCGAAATTAAAATCCCGGTTGAATCGATATTCAATTTATATTGAAAAATTCATTTAAAATATAAATAAATCGCTATAAATTATAAAGGAATTCCATAGCGACTTTTCCAAAATTTGATTTGGACATAAATCAAAATCTACACGATGAAATCCCAATTTTTCTCTTCCATTAGAAATATATACTTCACCAGCTCCGAACGTTTCTTGTTTCACAGAAATCCGGTTTTAAACAGATTCTGTATATTCAATTGAAGTTCGAATCGCTAAATTACGAACTACAGCACCATTTTGAGCTCGATCATAATTATATTATAATTATACGTTCAACCGTTGTTTATATAATATATTCGATAATATAATTCAACTCTAAACTGAATTATATATTATAAAAGATCCGATTCACACAATATTATGAATTCCACTATTTTCGACTATTTCGAAAATTAAATATATTATTCTATTATTTAAATTGATTAAATATTCAATATTATTTAATTCTGGTCATTTTAAATTCCCAAATCATTATTTAAATAATTAAATAAATTATTTATAATACCGTAAAAATACGGGACATTACACGGTTGGTTAACAGGTTGTTGTAAGCAATAATTATTTATATTTAACGCTTATGTAGTTGTGTAATGCACTCTGAATGATGGTTGACTATGTTTGATTATTGCTATGTACATGTGTGTATGAAATCCATATAAATAAAATTATATGGTAATTGACTGTGTCTGATTCCAACTCAGAAAGAACAAATATTTTAAAATAATAAATATTTTAAAATAATGAATATTTTAAAATAAAGACTATTTCAAAGTAATATTCGGTAATGGATCAAAATATGATTTTGATGTCCGATTTGGGATGGACACGAAAATATTGAAATATATAAAGCCGTGTTGACTAGATTAACGCCATTTGACGTGAACAATATTTATATCGATTTATTCATTATTTATAATGAATATCGAAAAGGAAATAATTTCAAAATCTGATATTTTGAAAATATTAACATTTTTATATTATAATGATAAGAAAAAAAATCAATTTTGATTTAAAATTGAAAATAAGTTGAAATCGTTTTGAAATGAATTTATAAACGATTTATAAAATAAGTTTTAAATGGAAATCGATGAAATATATAATATATATATTAAATATATATTAAATGGCCTGAATAGAATGCGCGTGCCGCGGTAGTTCACGAATTTCGACCATTGGCTTCAAATTGACATTACGGGAGATCCGTCTGTCGGATAGTCCTAAAACCAAAACCATTGGGTTTGTATCGAAAAGAGCTTTCCAACGAATATAAGGAATTTGAAATATAATGGATGGATTTGCAATTATGTCCAAATCAAATTTGGAAAAGGTCGTTGTAAGTGCACTTCGATGACCGTTTATGGTAATCGGCTGTACGGGCCTTGATAAATTATTAAAAATATCAATAATTTGTGTAAAATCATAATAAATGATTTGGAAAGAATTTGGGTGAAAAATTCCATGTTTGTAAAGATAAAAATATATTTTTATCAAAATGAACTAGTTATGAACTAGAATTATAATCCAATATTTTTTAAATAAATAAATTGGATTTGAAATGGTTTTAAAAATAACCAGAATTTCCAATATATAAATTGGAATGGATTTGAATCAAAATTATCTTCTGACTATTTCAGTATTGGATTCCGTGATTTTACGGATGTTGTGGAGGAATTTGGAAGATATATATATCGTTATTCCCAATACGATATTTGTTGATCTCAGGATTTGATATTGAATATAAGCCGATATAATTTCCATTCAGAGCCACGTATTTAATATTGAATTGGATTTTGGGTTTGTCGTGAATGGTGTCTTCATTAACACTGTTCTTAAGCCCAGTTGAGAAAAGAATAAATCTTTTAATTAAGAATATTAGAGATTCCAATTATAAAACATTTAATTGGAATAAAATGGGATGCGAATTGGGTTTATTATGAACTGTGTTTTTAGCGACATTCGTTCTTTAACCCTATTTACAGTTAAATGTGATTTGGAATTTATAAATCTTTATATCCGGATTTAACGGGAATTTTCCAAAGTAAAATTTTCCAATTTAATATATTAAATTGGAACTGAATGGAATTTGATTTGGTAATAATCGAAGTGACCTTCTATTGGGAAAGACTGATAATATATATGGAATTAAAAAGGCTTTGTCGTTATTCCATTTATATTATTAGTCGGACACAGAAATTGTTATCAATTATACATATTGATCTATTTTCCATGAAGATTCCATAATTAATGGAATGTGGTTTGGGTTTATTGTGAACTGTGTTTTAAATGACATTAGTTCTTTAACCCGTTAAAGACAGGATTAGATGTCTAACATTGTATTTCGAACTGTATGGTTGATCTCTGCTAAATATATATCTGTTTGGTGGCGAAGAATTTATTCTCTTGCTTAACACCCTTCTCTAAGACGTATGAGCTTAGAGGTTATATATCGGCAGAAATCAGTAGTACGGTGTAGATTGTCAATGCGGCATGTTCGTGTTTCCAAAGTTAAATATTCATCAATATTGATTTTTGGGAAGATTAAAACTAAGTGGAGTTTTAATGAATCTATAATTAGATTGAAATATGAATTGATATTTTAAATTATCAAATTTGGGAAATGATCGAAAATGGAGTATCACCAGTTTTGCTCCTAGCCATAGTTAAATCTATAATTAGATTTGAACCGTAAATGGTAATTAAATTTACCGATAACACCGTGGTGTTGGATATGGAGTATTACCAGTTTTGCTCCATGGGATGAATATGTTGGGATTGGGAAATCAAACAAAGGATTACTTCGATAAGGTGCGCTAATCCCGACTAGTTTGGATAAGCCTTAATTTGGTTTGAATTAATATCCAGAGGAAGATTAAACAATGAATTTAAAGAATTTATCTCTAATAAAATTAATTGGAGCCTTTCCCAAAGGATATTAATATTTAAATAAAAGAACACTCAAAATTTGAGTGAGGCATATGTTGTGTTTTATAGCACTTGTTTATTACATACGCGAGTCATTCGGAAAGGCTGGGTTTATATCCAGTCTTAATAATTAATTCGATGACATGTCGGCAATGAAGATGGTGGTTAAAGACCGGGGACTTCACATCGTTTGGATGATTACTGATGTCTTGATTGGGCTGTACACCTAAGACAAGGTAATAAGTGGTGATCAACCAGACGTACTTGGAGATCGACCGGATATGCGAGGACCTCTCTCCTGTATTGGACACGGGACGAGGAATAAGGTGCCTCATGTTTCGTTCAGACCCAGAACGAACTTTTAAATGGATGTTTGTCTGACATTGGATTTTATTCTGTGTTGATTGATCTCTATTAAATATATATCTGTTTGGCAATGGAGAATTTATTCTCTTGCTTAACACCCTTCTTTGAGACGTACGAGCTCGGAAGTTATATATCGATAGACATCAGTCGCATGGCGTGAATTGCCTATGTGGCATGCTGAGATGCGAATGAACAAGGTTTCTATTGAAAAGAAGGGTCTTGTGGTTGTTGTTCAAAGCACAGCTTTAATATAGCATAGCTTTGTGTAGCGTTAATTCGTGTGCCTCACACCCCGGTATGAACCAGAAACGGGAGAGGACAGCAGAGAGGGCAGTGCGTTTGCTTCTAGCTAGGACTGGTGTCATGGTATGGAGCACAGACATTTTTTCTTATGTGGTTGTTGGATTGCGAGGCGCCTCGGATATATCGGTTACTATGGAGCCAATGGATATTGAGTCATCTGGCACAATTACGCCCCATAGGATGGGGAAACGCATGTTAACGGATTATGAATCCATCAAGCACTTAGTGTGGACCGACCCTACATGTTACCTAGGGAACCCAAAGTGTGTGTCCTTAAGACATTGGCTAGAGTGTCTTGAAGCGGGAGGATGATACCTTGCCTCGGTTCATAGATGGAATCAATTTCCAATACGATATTGTGCAGTTTTGATTGTAGAGCCTAGTATTGGCGACATGATAGATGGTACCCATGTCGTCTAGGATTGATACATTTGTATTTGAAGTTGTTTTATACACTATGCACTTATAATAGTATCTAATGATACGTTTTAAACGTACCAATCATGTTTGGCTATTATAAGGGAAAACTCTATCCCCCGGCTTGCGTTGCATTGTGTGATAGGACCTAGGTCTTTTAATAGTTTCATTTTTCCAAAAAGTATTGAGTTGTTTATTTTATGCACTAGTATTCTTGGGAGGAAACTCGTTCTGTGTTATATGGCGTGGTCCCTTGATTTACTGCATTTTAAAGTAAAGTTTTAATAACTATTTTAGTTCTCACACCAGTCACATAATTGACCAGGAGTTTATTATTTTAACCTAAACTCTGGGAGCCTCAAGTTTCCGCACGGGCAGCTAGTAGTTTTGGTTTTGCAGATTTATATTCATAGGATCCTGGTTTACAGCTGGAATGATATTCAAAAAGCTCTATACCCATTTATCTCTTTCAGTTATGTTTTGTATTATATTCCACTGCTATGTAATGTATTTTAATCTCTGATATTTTACAATGTATAAATTATTCATACTCTTTATATTCTTGTACTCTGATTTAAATTGTTGTAATAAGCAATGAAATGTTCTTCGGTTTGCGTTCTGATTCGTCGTGTTCTCAGACAATCCGTTCTTTCTCTTCTCTTCGGAGACCGGGGATGTTCGGGTCGTTATATCAGTATAGAAGATTGAATTATAAATAAACTTAACTGAATTATGTAATAATCAACGATTAAGGAAAATCAAAAATAATAAGTTGAATTTGCAAAACTAGCTAAATTATATACTAAAATATATTGGAATGAGATTGGAATTTATAAAATAAAAGAAGTTTAAAGATTTATAGTTAATATAATTAAAACGAGCTCGCTGCATCGTGGTAGTTCGTAATTTGGCATTTTGAACTTCAATTGAGTATATAGAACTCAATTTAAGTCAGAATTATTTGAAACTAGAACTGTCAGGACCGATTGAATAATAGTTTTCTAATGGAAGAGAAAAATATGGAATACATCTTATAGATTGTTAGTTATGTCAAAATCAAATTTCCAAAAAAAATAGCATTATAATCGTTATTAAACCATAATGGTTTTATATAAATAAATAAAAGGATTTTAAGCAAATAAAACTTTAGTTTCCATTAGAAAAGCCCATATTTGAGTTATAAAATAAATATGAACTCAAGTCGAGTAAATGGATTGATTTTTGAGACAAAAATTTGATTTTTAATTATTGAGTAGATTTAACTAATTAGAAGGATAATATTTAATGGAGTTTGGATCGAAGTTGGAATTTAGATAAGTGAATTGGATTTGTGAATTTATGTTCGAAATTGAATATGAAACTTAAGTTAGAAATGATAATCGATTGATTTATAAGCAAATTAAAAATATGTACGAACGCAATATGTTCAAATAAAAAGTAAAATAGGCAAAAGAGATAATCAGAGAATGAATTAGCAAATTGAGTTAAAAAAGATTGGGTTGAGTTGGTATAAATTGGAATTAGATGAGTATGTGTTAAACAGGTATGGAATGAAGTTAATGGAAGATATAAATTGAATGCCCGACAAAAGAGGTATGTATTTAATTTAATATGAGATTTTATGAGCCTATTTGGCAAGCCGCTTGGCTTTTTGAATTTCTTTTTGAATGGAAAGGGCCCAGAGAGACAATTTGTAGTCGTACCGAGTGACCCGTACAAAGGAGGCGCTAACGAAATTTTTTGGAAATTTAAGGAGATAGATTTTTTTTAAGAAAATTCGATAACTTTTAATCTAATTATCGATTATATATGGAAGTTGAAATCAAATCGGTTAATAAAAATTAAAAGCAATGTAATAAAGGTTTTCATCTATAGTAAATGATGTTAGAAAAGGAAATAATATAAGATTTTAAATGTAGTTAGTTAAGTACAGTATTAGGGTTATCGTAACAATGTTTTACGCAGTAATCCATTTTAACCCAAATAAGTGTAAGTTTGGAAATATAATAACGAATATTTCCTAAGTATAGAAATAAATGAGTTTGGGAAAGAGATATTATAATCATAAATAGAAGATATTTTCTAAGTCTAGAAAATAAAAGAAGGTGATATATGAAAATGTTTTCCAAATAGCATAACATGCCAAGATGATTGTTGAAATATTGGGTTAACAAATATTGATAAGGAAATGGAGAAGTGATATAACTAATAAAATATTAAATAAGGGGATCAGTGATTGTTTGATGCTTTGGAAAAATGTTTGATTTCTTCGATAGTTAAATAACCGACCATCAAACTATTGGCCAATATCGTTGTCAATATGGAGAGACCAGCTGGATTAGTATCCGAGAACCACTCTGTATTGGAAGTAGCATTGCGAATCAGATTATATGAAGACAATAGAAGATGAAGTAAAGTGCTAGGGCTTTTTCTGTTAATCCTAGGTAGAAAGTGCCTAAGATGGATTAATGGAAACTGTGTCTTCGGTTTCGTTCAGTCTCGGAACGAACTTGTATAGACAAATGTTTGACATAGTATTTCCAATGATCGCATATGTTTGTATGTACAAATATACATATAGTAGGCAAGAATTCATTCTCTTAGCATAAAATCCAGAATATATTTGTGAAAATCAACTAATGATTAACGAATCTTACAATTTGGCACTCAAAGTGATTGTGCTAACAATGAAAGGTAAGTATTTGTAGCCTCAAGCCTCACAATCGGGAAATGAAAAAAATCGGGCAGGCAACATGGCTAAGTGGGTCGCTCCCGATAGGGTGTATTATCACATATCTAAAAAACATTCATTTCTTTCTTTAATCTATCGATGCTGTCCCTTTTGGGAAAATGGTTGTTGATCACAACCGTTGGTGATATACATTCGATGCACTCAAACGAAATGAGTGGTCGATCATGTATGGCAGGGTTGCAAGATGTTCTTGGTGAATCCAGTGTATTCCCCTTTGGAGATACACTATCGGAAGTTGTTCTGTACCTTGTTATGGTTGGAAATCCATTACCCAATAAGCACCTGCTGTTTTGATTGTATATTATGTAAGTGGAGCGTGAGATGCAAGCATTCCGCTAGATTGCTAATTCTTTGATTTATACACTATTATAATATCATAATATTGTTGGTTTTAAAGAAATGTTTTAGGTTATCGTAAGGTAGAAAACCATCTGTGTTTATGTGTGGATCGGTCTTACATATATCCTTTCTTTGAAAAGGACTTTTAAAAGTTAAACCGGTGGTTGCGGTTTACTCACACCAGTCCTTGTTGCTTTCTTAGTGCTTGGTACGCATGATAGAGGGTTCACGCTTCGCGTTAGGTGGTGAACGGGAGTCTCTTACTCCTACATGTCCCAAAAATGTGGGTTGGTTGCGAGTCGAGAGGCTTGCCGTAAAATAAGGTGTTGGGGTACCTTTGTAAGCCATAGTGGAAGGTTAGCCCACTAACTTAGGGGATGAAGGGATGGTTGAAAAGCCTTCTGGAATTTCTTGATTCGTTACAGTTGGTATCAGAGCTTAGGTTGAGCGAACACCTAGGCTTTGGTGGTATTTACTCATTAGAGATAGGGTCAGTAGTACCCTAGAATGAGTTGAGTGTGTGTGTGTGCGTATGAGAGCATGCATTTGTCAGTTGATATAAAATCTGTTTTATATTGTTGATTGGTTTGGCGAGCGGTTTATGAATTCCGATGGATACAAGAAGTACAACTGTATCGATAGGTGTTTCTAAACACCAGAGTAGAGCAATTCGACATTGTATTGTTTTAAAGTGGGTAAATGAAATAATATTACCCCAAACTATATTTTGTAATAAAAGGGATATTATTTCTAAAATTATTATAATATACAGATGTGTTGGTTGTTATTATTATAATCAAATGGGATTAATAGATAGAGATGGTCATATATAACAAACAGAATTTGTATATAAATAAAATATACAAATAAGATGAACTGGAGTTGGATTCAAAATAGAATATGGAATTTAAAGCCCGAGAGATTGGAAAAATATTTTCTGAAGTATATTTCAAGAATATAGCTTTGTTTTGCAAGGATTTTGAATAAGAAACATTTTAGATGAATTTTGAAAGTGATAAAGCACTAAACTCACTTCAGTCGCTGGAAAATAATTATGATGATGACTGCAGCATGATCAGAGTTCATTTTCGAGTTTCTAAGTGACAAAGTGCTACCTTAGAAAAGTTTTTGATGGTAATTTGTTTGAAAGAAAACAAGTTGGTTTGAAAATTCAAATGTTTTGAATTTGAGATGGAAATAAATTTATGTATATATATTTATGTTATTTCACAAGGATTTGAAGTAAAAACCCAGGAGTTTGAATTCTAGAATTTAAAATTTAACTTAAGCAAGTTAAATGGATCGAAGTGTATAAATTGATTAAAATCAATTTGAATGCATATGAGTGGAATATGAAATATACTAATTATAAACCATTTAAATTAAATGAATGTGAACGAAAACCAAAAGTTCTGTCGGGGTCAAATTTGTAGAAATATAAAGTTTTAAATTTCAACATAGGTGGATTTTGAAAAACCAATTGGTTTGTAGCATTTTTCCTACCTTAGTAATTTCAGAGACGAAATTCTTTTAAGGGGGAAAATGTAACGACCCAGATTTTTGGCTGAATGATTTTAAACATTTAATATTTTTTTTAATGTTGAGTTGATAATATAAATGGATTTTTATATGAAGTTTAACGATTTAATAATTGAATACGATTTAATTACGAGTATATCGAATTATCGTAATACGAAAACAAAATATAATTGAATACAAGTTAAAACTGATTCAAAACGATTTAGATGATCAATATGAATTTTATTGACTATAAACGATAACTATAAATGATAATAATAATTTATTATCAAGCAACTGATTTTTTTTAATTTAAATTATGTTATGACAATAATATGGAATTTAAGTATAGCAATTTTACAAACGATCTCAGTTTCCGACGAAACCAATTTTATTAGGTCCAGAACGTCAAACCATAGCGTTGTGTCAAGTTTCATCGTGATTGAACCTCGTATGTAATCATTTAAACATGAAACTTCAGGCGTAAGTTTCGTGAAGATATTATAATAATAAAATTATTGGATAAGCTCAAAATCGAATCAAAAATCAAATTTGGAATATATTTAAACAAAATAAAAATCTCTTTATATCAAATCGAATTAAATTATATTTAAAACCTAAATCTTTTTAAATTCTTTAAAAATATTACCATGTACGTTACCGACCAAACATTAAATTGAAGTGTACTTTGTGTTCCTCTTCACCTATATAAACGCGTAACCCCTTGCTTTCATTTTTCTTTCCATTCCTCTGAAAAATTCCAAAGCTTCGAATTATATAAATGTCATTACCTTCGTTTTATTCAAAACAAAATTATACATCTGTGCTTCTCCCCTTTCTATTTTCCCCTCCTCGTTTTTTTCCTCTCTAGACAACGAAGCATGTCCCTTCCCTAATCCTTCCAAAAATGTAGTCAAATTCAAAACTCCATGGAATCGATCAATTTCAGATCTATAGGCCTCGTATAATTGTAAGCTTCTCATCTATACACGTTTTACATGGTGCGAAGATTATCAGGACGCGTAACTGTAATATCTAAAATCGATTTTTTAGGGATTTCGATTAGTGTTTCCTGAAATTGGAAATAACTTTGAACTCATAGTGGAGTATCGCGTCTTGCATGAAGATTGATATGGATTTCGAAGCAAAAAATGTGCATCAAATTTCCTATAGCACGTCGAGAAACTACTGGTTGCGATTCCAGCTGGTGATGCGAGCTTAAGGTCGAGGTGCTGGAAGAGGAGAAGATGATGATGAGAGATCGCAGATGCGATTGGTTCAGGGAACAATTGAAGCACGAAGGAGAATAGGGTGTGAAATGTTCGACAACTGAAAAAATGTGGGGGTTTCGGATCTATGTTTTAAGATGTCGATGCAGGAAATGGGTAGTTACTTGGAGAATGGTTTGGAATGGTGAAGACAGTGGAGGTTTGAGGTATGCAGTGGTGATTAGGAGATCGAAATGACTTGGGCAGTAGAGGGTAGGTGATAACAACGGGAGGATGAAGTGTCGATAGTTTGTTCGACGAAATGCCGAAGCAGGAAGGGCAGTCTTTTGGATTGTTTTTTCAATGGAAATGGATCAGGAATTTTTAAGGACATTTCGTGGATTTGTCAAATGTTTGTGGTAGCAACAAGGTATACATTTTTTTGGGAAATTTGAAATACGTAGAAAATCATTTACTTATTTTAGTAGTTGATTTAAATTAGTAAAGCTTAATCGTTAAATAAATTAAATAATCGTAGGTGCAATATAAGTTGACTCGAGTAGATTCATAGTCGAGGTAATATGGAATTTTAATGGAATATTCAACAAAGAAAAATCAGATGAGTAAACTCACTCTCTGGATTCGTTTATAATTTATTATAAATGAATATTTATTTAATATAATGTTATATGTTGTTTGTTTGGATGCATTGAAATTCTATGGTGGCTATTATATATATATATATATATATATATATATATATATATATTAGTTATATAGGCTTGGTGGTTGTGACAATTATATATATATATATTGAATATTTCCCGCAGTATCATTAGTGGATGACCCTATGTACCTCACAATATACATAGTGGATGACCTTCCATACCGCGATATCATGCTTGACGCAGGATGGGTATTATTTATGTTGGCTAACATCCGTGGATGCAGGAAAACAGGTTGAGGGATCCAACTGGATTCCTCATAATTTATTTTTGTTTGTTTTCATATATATTATCATATATGATGTGTTAGAAAACCTTTGGTTGATAGTTGGGTGTTTGAATATCATTGGCCTTAAATATTGATATGTAAAAATATTGTGAAAAGGAATTTTGAGGTTTAAAAGGGAAAATCTATTTTTCTAAAATAGAGTTTGAATTTTGAATGGTCAAGGAGATGTTAACTTATTTTGAATAATAAAAACAAGTGGTGAATTTATAAATGGTGTTTATAAATGAAATGGAATAATTTTCATTGTATAATGAGGGGAATGTAAATTCAAATGTCAATTTAAAAAGGGGAATTGAGAATCATTTCAAAGGTAAACTATGAAATTTATTCCGATGTTTGGAAGGTAAATAGAATTGGAATAAATCCATATAGATTTATGATTAGAACCAGACAATGTTGGCTTTTATAAAATAAATAATTTTCAAGAAGGATATTGTAATTGTATTAGATAGAAAGTAAAATCAAACATGAAAATAAATTCTATGTTATATATATATAAGTTATTATAAATAAAATATTCCAAATAAGATTTGGGTTTCAAATAGATTTTGAAATGGAACCTGTTTTGATGTATAAAATAAGGAAGTTGAATTTATAAACGATGTTTATAAATCTAATGAAATAAATTATCATTAGATGATTTAGAAGTATAAATTCAAGTATGAATTTAAAAGTAGACTGCAAAACGTTTTGAAAAAGGAACAATAGAATTTATCCAGAATTCGGAATATAAACTGAATTGAAAAATCTAATGGATTTATAATCGTAATTCGATTATATCGAATTTTATGGTATAATTTATTTTAAAGGGAATTGGAATTCAGTACAGAAGATTGAATTATAAATTAACTTACAACTAAATTATGTAATAATCGACGATTAGGAAAAATCAGAAATATTATGCTGAATTTGGAAAACTAGCTAAATTATATATTAAAAAATATAGGAATGAGTTTGGAATTTATAAAATAAAAGAAGCTTAAAGATTTGTAATTAATATAATTAAAACAGGATCGTCGCAGTGTGGTAGTTCGTAATTTAACGTTTCAAACTTCAATTGAGTTTATAGAACTCAAGTTAAGCCGAAATTATTTGAAACGAGAATCGTTAGGACTGACTGAATAATAGTTTTCTAATAAAAGAGAAAAATATGGATTTCATCTTATAGATTTTGAGTAATGTCAAAATCAAATTTCTAGAAAAACAACGCTATAATCTTTATTAAACAATAACGGTATTATAAAGGATTTTAAGCAAATAAAATTTTGATTTCCATTAGAAAAACCAGATTTGAGTTGTAATATAAATATGAACACAATGGTGTAATTAGATTGATTTTTGAAACAAAAATCATATTTTTAATTATTGAATAGATTTAACTAAGTAGAAGGATAATTATTTAATGGAGTTTTGGATTGAAGTTGGACTTTGGACAAGCGAATTGGATTTGTGAATTTATGTTCGAAATCGTATATGAAACTTGAGTTGGAAATGGCATGTGATTGATTTATAAGCAAATTAAAAATATGTATGAATGCGATATGTTCAAATAAAAATTAAAACAGGCAAAATAGCTAATTGGAGAATAAATTAGCAAAATGAATTAAAAACGATTGAGGGAATAAATTGGAATAGGATGAGTATGTGCTAAACAGTTATGGAATGAAGTTAATGGAAGATTAATGCCCGATAAAAGAGGTACGTATTTAACTTAATATGAGATTTTATAAGCCGATTTGGCAAGCCGCTTGGCTTTTTAATTTTTTTTTAATGGAAAGGGCTCAGAGAGGCAATTTGTAGTTGTACCGGGTGACCCGTATAAAGGAGACGCTGGCAAAAAAAATTCGGAAATTTAAGGAGATAGATTTTTTTTTAAGAAATTACATATCTTAAAATCTACTTATCGATTATATATGGAATTAAAAACCAAAACAGTTAAAAAAAATTAAAAGCATTGTAATAAAGGTTTTCATCTATACTAAATGATGTTCGAAAAGGAAATAATATAAGGTTTTGAATATAGTTAGTTAAATATAGTATTTGGGTTGCCGTAACGATGTTTTGCACAATATTCGTTTTAACCCAAATAAGTGTAAGTTTGGAAATATAATAACGAATATTTCGTAAGTATAGAAATAAATGAGTTTGGGAAAGAGATAAGTAATTGGAATGTATTCCAATTATAAATAGAAGATATTTTTTAAATCTAGGATATAAAAGAAGGTGATATATGAAAATGTTTTCCAAAAAACGTAAGAAGCAAAGATGATTGTTGAAATATTGGTCAACAAATATTGATAAGGAAATGGAGAAGTGATTTAATTAACGAAATATTAATTAAAGGGCCCTTTAATTGTTTGATGCTTTAGATGAATGTTTATTTTTCTTCGATAGTTAAATAACCGACTGCCGAAGTATTGGCCAATATCATTGCCAATATGGAGAGGCCGGTTGGATTATTATCCGAGAACCACTCTGTATTGGCAGTAGCATTGCGAATCTGATTATATGAAGACAATCGAAGAAGGAGAAAAGTGCAAGGGCTTTTTCTGTTAATCATAGGTAGAAATTTCCTAAGATGGATTAATGGAAACTGTACCTTCGGTTTCGTTCAGTCCTAGAATGAACTTGTATGGATAAATGTCTGACAGAGTATATCCAATGATTGTATATGTTGGTCTGTACAAATATACATATGGTGGCGGAGAATTAATTCTCTTAGCATAATATCCAGAATATATTTGTGCAAATCAATTAATGGTTAACGGATTTGACAATGTGGCAATCAAAGTGATTGTGCTATCAATGAAAGGTAAGTAATCGTAGCCTCAAGTCTTACAACCGGGAAATGAAAAAAATTGGGCAGGCAACCTGGCTAAGTGGGTCGCTTCCAATTAGGGTGTATTATCACCTATCTAGAGAAAATTCATTTCCTTTTTAATCTATCGATGTTGTCCCTTTCGGGAAAACGGTTGCTGATCCCAACCATTGGTGATATACATTCGATACACTCAAGCTAAACGAGTGGTTGGTCATTTATAGCCGGGTTGCAAGATGTTCTTATTGAATCCAGTGTATTCCCCTCTGGATATACACTATCGGAAGATGGTTCCATACCTTGTCATAGTTGGAAATCCATTACCTAATAAGCGCTCGCGGTTTTGATTGTATATTATGTATGTGGAGCTGAGTTGAAAATGTTCTGCTAGATTGCTATTTCTTTGATTTAGACACTATTATAATATCAGAATAGTATAGATTTTAAAGAAATGTTTTGGGTTATCGTAAGGTAAAGCCATATGTGTTTATTTGTGGATCGGTCTTACGACAATCCTTTCTTTAAAAAGGATTTTTAAATGTTAAACCAAGTGGTTGGAGTTTACTCAAAGCAGTCTCATGACTGACCCAGAGTTTATTTTGTTTTGTCTATCTTAAACTTTTGGGTGTCCATATTTGTACGGGCATTCAAGTAGGTTAGGTGTTTCCCGATATCCTTGAAGGATTTTGGAAAAAGGGGCTTCAAAGTTAGCTATTCAGCGTGTTTTTTCTGCTGTATTGTATATGTGATGTACTCTGACGTATGTAAGTACAAATTTGTATATCAAATGTTGTTATATATATTATATTTTGTTCTGTTGCGATGTGAGATTCTGTGTTGTTATTTCTGTTCTTCTTCTATCGTATTCTTCTTTATTCATAATGATTTGTATTTCTATGCAATTTGGGTTGGACATGTAGTGTATTTAGTCAACTCAAATGGTATAGATTTACGGTTCGTTACACATATGCACACTCCAATCTATAAAAAGTAATTGTCGATCCATCTAAAATATTTATTGATGGCCTATCAACATATGTCAACACAAGTCATAACATTTATTTTGAAATTTACATTTTCTCAAGCAAAAATGTAAATTCCGAAGGGTAGATGTTAACAACATTATAAAAATGCAGCTCAAAACTGATATGTTAATTATAGTACAACATCATGGTTCGGTTACACTTTAATTGGTGGATCGGTCAAATTATATATTGTATTAGACATGTTAAATTCAATGGATCGGGCAACTTCGTCTACTATGGATCGGTTGAATTCTCTACCAGGATCAGTCACTTTGGCAAGTATGGATCGGGTGCTTCTCTTACGTTATGGATCGGGCATCTCGAAATAATGGATTAAATTATGGAACGTAAGTCCCCATGTGAACCACTCCTATTTCACATACATGGATCGTCAGCCACCTGCATTTATGGATCGGTAGAAATTCATATTGCATGGATCACATAGTTTCAATGTGTGATAAGTTGGCATGCAACTAGGTTGTTCACATTACTTCTATTGCGTGGATAGTTTGCTGCTACGTTAGCTTATTATGAGTCATTCATTCAATACATTCCCACGTTAACCAATGTCACGTATATGGCAAGAGTATATTGCAAAAATAGTGCGCAAATATGAAGGATGCTAGGTTGCATTTAACGTATGCATGGATCGGTGTATTTTATTTACATGGATCGGACATAAAACATATATGTGGATCGGGAAAATTTTCATTGGATGGATCGAAAAAAGATTTGGCCTGGCAACACGTTGTGCAACAACAAAAAAGATGGATTTGGTAAGGTGCAACTCGAGAGATCACGTCGTTTTCATGGATTGGTACTGAGTGATGTAAAAGTGGTTCGGCAAGATTATAATATATATATATGGATCAGTTCTATGAGTTATACTATAGCTAACGATGGACTGGACAGTTCCATATAATGATGGATCAGTCATAATTCTCAAGCAGTGGTAATTGTGTAAATATATAGATCGGTGCAACTTAAAAGGAATGCATCGGTTACCAGTTGTAAAACATGGAGAATTCAGTACAAATATGGATCAGATATTTCGCAATAAAGTGGACCGATCCATGATAGATTGGGATCCAATCCATCACCCTACACACGTACAAATTACAAGTTTGCCACTCCCTTCGGATTACATCTATAAATACCCCGTCTCCACACACATTAAGGGGACTGAATTTTCTACCCTGAAGGGCTGCCATTTTTAACTCTCAACAATGTCAAAGCTTCTCCAATTACATTAAAGCACCTTTAAATGTAGTTCATGCATCACCATCAAGATATTCGAGAGAGAGCATCAAAGATCATCATCGAGCAAGGTTATCGAAGATCTAATCCACGATAATCTCCACTACTAGTGTGAATCAAGTGTTCATACCAAAAAATTACAAGAGATAGAGAATTACAGAGAAGTATAGAGAAGAAAGAGAGAATTATTATAAAACAAAGATAAAAATGTATGAAACGATGTCAAATGTGTACCTTATAATGATGAAGCTAATGAAATCGTTGATTAAACTGGATGTAAGCCAAAACTGAGGCCAAACCACTATAAACACTCTTTACTTTACTTTTTCCCGCACTTAATTGCTCTTAACTTTGGGTTGCTCATTTGGGAAGTTTTGAAACACACCTTGGGGTGTTAGTGTCGTTTTTTGCATTAACAAAGGGTAAAACTATAAAAATGGATGTATTTCTTGGATTACATAAACTCGGTATTGGATAATTGATCCAATACTCTTCAAAATAAGCCCCTTAATGAAAGTACCAAAATGTTATACCAAAATATGGCATAAATATTCAAAAGAATTTATCAGAGAAGAAATCTAAATAAAAGTTGATGAAAATGAAGCTAAAAGGAGACACAAAGAATTTATAATGGTTTTCCCAACTGATGCTTGCATGAATTTAGCTTTTATATCGGTTATATGGTTATTTACAACTTTTGTTCTTATCGATCGGTAGGGATCCTCGAGGATAACATGAAATAAAATAAAATATGCAAACACTCTAAAAGACTATTGTAATAAGCTTTTGACCCTATATTTATGGTTATACGATTTTTGGAAATTCTCTCCCATGATCTTCCACATGATTTCATATTTAAAAGTAGTTCAACTCAAGAAAACATGTCATGTTTATAAATTATTATATACCAATATAGACCATAAGCATCAATCCATTAGATACACTCATAGGTCGATTATGGTGCTTTGGATAATGACGACTTGTTGTTATCTTCGTGTTTTCCATCTTAAGTGCTTTGCTAATAGATTTGTTTTCAAATTATTTTGATGGATCCTTATAGAAATGAAGTTCTAAATTTCTGCTCAAGGTTCACTTGCAAAAAACAAGCGGCTAGTGCCATAAAGCTTGAAACGGCCTTCTTGCATCAACACAAAGAAATAGAGGGAATATGAAGAAATTTTGTTGAAATTTTATGGATCGATACTTATCCATAGGGATGGATCGGAACTGATCTATCACTTAGACAGATATTGGTTTGTGAAAGTATGTGATGGCCTTATCTTTCCCTTATAACCTTGGTTGTCCTTGGTTTTTGGCCTTGTTAGTTATATCTTTGGGCTTTCTACTTCGATAATCTTCTAGTTTGACATGTCAAATTTATCAAAATACGGCCTACCAAAAGGCTCGATAGTAATTACAAATATATTTTTTTATAGAGTTTCCATTAAATATATTTTAATTATATATAACAAAAGGACATCTTTGAAACAAAATTTCCTCCAAGGAAACCCCTAACTCAATGATGGATCAAGAAAAAGGCGAGTCCCAACGATAATCTAGAAATTGATGGATTCCTGATATAAAGAATCGTGAAACCAAAGTGGGTGGTAAAGTGGTTAGAAGATGTAGGACTAAATATATCATTTTGAAAATATTATCTAAATTCCTCATTTCGCTTGTGTGACTTGGTAGGTGTAAATACACCATTTCAGAGAATTAAGGTACTTTTGGCCATGTGAAGCTTAGAGCGACTCATCCATAGCTGCCAACAACTATAATCTTGAAATATGAGTAATATATATGATTGTAATTCGAAATAATCAACAAAAAGAGTGTTGTATTAGAGATTCTAACAATCTCATTCGTTGTAACTTCAATATTTTGATAAATTGAGAGATTATGAAGTGTATGTAGGCTCATTAACGCCGAACCACTATAAAAATGGTGTTGTCTTGCTATTTTTTTTTTTTTTACTTTTTTCAGTTGTTTCTTCGCATTTTATGCTCAAAAGCACGACTTTTTGGGTGTTATGCCATTTTTTGGTCTACAAATGTTCAACTATTAACTTTCAAACATCACTTAGAGGTGTGGCAATAGTTTGGCTTTCACTTACCTAATTTTGGTCAAATCCAAATTTTACTCTATTTAGTATTGTCCTATTGTGACTGTTATTTATATCAATTCTCTTCGACAAAATTTATCATTTCCAACTTATTCAATTTGGAGATCGTCAAATTTCTAGTATCGTCTATATTCAATTCTATAGGCTAAAAACAAATTCTTTTGTTCAATGATAATGATTATTATTAACTAAACTACTACGATCCTGGATTTTAACTTTATGATAACTTGAGTTGATCATGACACTAGCATCATATAATTTAGGAGATGAATTGTCTCCTGAATAGAGTTTCACTTCTAATAATTTAACTTGATCCAACTATAGAGCCTATAGATCTGACTATAATCAATGTAGAGCTTTCATATTGAAGATCGAACGCATTCTCAATTCGACAACATTATGTAAATCAATCATGTCGATATTTTTGTTTGAACTACGTTATATTAACCATCAAAAGCCACCGATTGAGTCAATCTATAGTTATCCAACAATTATGACTATGTAACCTCTTGATGCCTTCAAACAGTCATGAGTAGTAACTGCCCAACATTTGGAAGTGTTTTACATATTTTGGACTACTTCATTTTTTGGTCTCGATGCCATTTGAATATGGACATTTAAATTGATTTTTTTTTAATATTGTGATAGTGCGCATTATTACAACTATTTGGAAATACTATCACTAACATACCATTTATGCATTTTATCTTCAATATATTTTAGTCAAATATATTAATTGTTTGTAGCACATTACAACAAATATATAGCATAAGAAAAACATACTAATTATGAATGAGAATTGATTACAAAGAAAATTAGTTTACAGTAAACAAAAAAATTACTGCATACTCCTAACTCTATGAAATTCATCGTTTCGTCTATGTGACTTGTCAGGTGCAAAATAATTCATGGATTAATATCGACCTACTCAAATACTGACATTTACACATCACTTGGATGGTGTGATATGTTAGCACAAAGTTTCTCTTACTTAGTTTGGGGAAAATTCCAATCTTAATTTGTTAAGCTTTATTAGGTCATGATTATTATTTACGCCATTTCTCTTTATCAAACCTATATCCCTTTGGACCTGTGAAATTTGGTAATGGTCTGAATTTCAAAACCATAATATTCAAAATTTATAGTCTAAATACAAAGTTTCTTTGTAGAGAAGTAATAGTTATTAATTGAGCTGCTATGGCTAGAGATTTTAATAATAAATTAACCTAAGTTAACTGTGATACCACAATTCCAATCCTCCCACACAAACCAACTACAGTCATTCATGGTCATCGTGCCATGATTTGACCGTAATCAGTTTTGAGCTTTAATATTAAAGATTGATAGTGTTCTCAAGTCAAGAGAATTATATGAATCAGTAACATCGATATTTTCTTGGCATTAATTATATTAAGAAACAGAAAAAAGAGTTGCTCCATGATTACCCAAAAATCCTCAATATGTAACCTTTTAATGCTCTTAACAATCCTGGGTAATAGACTACCTAACATTCATAGAGTGTGATGTACTCTAGTCACAATCAACATATCGACATTTGATCTTACTGCATCTTGATATAAGAACATTTAAAATGATGTGTTTCATAATATTGTGATATACGTCTTATTATAGCATCCTTTTGTAGTAACTATCACAAATACGCCATTTATGTATTTTTTGCCAAACAACTTTTTGTTAAATATTTTAGTCGTTTATAACACTATATAACAAATATGTAACAATCCTGATTTTGTGTAATTACATATAAGATAATTAAATAGCGATTTATTGGATTTAATACGTACTTAGGAAGATTAACTCGAGAAAATCTTTAAGTTGTATAAGTTAAGGGTTTTTTAGAGTTAAAAATGTAAATTGGGTAGGATTGTAAATTCATTGCGTTAAGACGCAATACAATCCAATATTAAGTAGATAATCAAAATTAATAATAATAATATATAGAATTTTTTTTGAGTAGGACGGATGTGTAGTGCGAAACTACACAGCCGATTAAACATAATAATAAAATATATATAGCCTAGTTGACAAGCCCAACTGGTGGCCCATTTACCGATTACATGAGAGTGATAATTGTACAATAGTTCAAACCAAAACAAACATTACAACAGAAGCTAGAACACCCCCAAAACGCAGATAGAGAAATATGCAGATTATACATAAGCCAAAAGAATACATAGCAGAATAACATACTAACACAGACGACCATGTACAAATTACTGCAAATCTGGACTTGAATCGCCATGGTTAGAACCCATGACTCCTCTGACTATTGTTTGCTGGCAGAGCAAGAATGAAGATGGCAGAGGAAGAAGCCAGACCTGACCATGAGTTAAAACAGAATATTATGAGATTGCATAATCCCTTAAATTTCTTCATAGGTTTATTAAATATCACTACGTTCCTTTCTTTCCAAATACTCCAACAAAATATTGCTAAAAAGGAGTCTAGTGCAGCATTTGCATCATTAAACTCCCAATGATCAAACACTGAATAAATTTCAGGAACAAATCCAAGCAGATAGGAACCAGTGGCTGCAAGAACAGGGAAAGAGTATTCACAATCAAAGAAAAGATGATCAATAGTCTCCATATGGTTAGAGCAAAGAACACAACGGGAATCCTCAATCAAGTTAAGTCTATACAATTTAGCTTTTGTATTGATTTTGCCATGAATCAAACACCAATTGAAGAAAAGAACCTTTGGAGGAAGAGGAATTTTCCAGATTCTGGAAAAAGAGAATAACCTTCCAGCGAAATTCAAATAATTATACACTGAAGCAACAGAAAAACCTCTTTTTGGTGATAAAGCCCAAAAATAGCAATCAGGAGAGAGGGAAGGTTGTGTGTGAGAGATCAGGTTTGCAGCAAGAAGAAAATTATCTAGAATTTTTGCATTAGAAAAGGTTGAAGGGCACAGAGATAAGGGACCAAAACACAACAGGTTAGCTACAGAAGAAAATTCATTGGAAATGAAAGGAAAAAGGGAGGAAAAAGCTTGAAAAAGGGGAATATGTCCATGCCAAATATCATACCAGAATAAACAAGATTCACCATTTCCCAGATTGACATGAAACATATTTTTAGTGTGAGGAATACAAGATAAAACCCCAGACCAGAAGGGAGAAGGCTTAACAGAAGGAAGAAAATGCAAAACTAAATGAGAATTATTGGAATAGTAGAGAGTAAGGACCCAATCTTTCCATAAGAAAGAACCAGGAGTAATTGCACGCCATAACCATTTTGATAGAAGTGCCATATTGAAGTTAGAAAGGTTAATAATGCTCAAACCCCCTGATTAGTATTTAAGCAAACAGTTTGCCAATTGACCAGTTTCTTGATGTTATTGCCATTCCATAGAAAAGAACTCCTAATTGAGTAAATTCTTGAAATTATCCATTTAGGGAATTTGTGAATAGTCATCCAATATGTTGGTAAAGCAGATAAAACAGCTTTAACCAACACTAAACGACCAGCAGAGGATAAGGTATTAGATTTCCAGGAAGATAATCTCTGTTCATTTTATGAATGAGAGGCAACCAATCAGATTTATGAAGTTTAGTGGGTCTTAGGGGAATTCCCAAATACTGAATGGGGAACTTATGAATCGAGCAGTTTAAATGGATGAAATTGAAGGGCCAAGATGATCAGCATTTCCTAACATTATGATTGAACTTTTGGAAAAATTAATAGACAAACCAGAATTGAGCTCAAAAATATAAAGCACAACTTTAAGACAATGAATATGATTCAAATCAGGAGAGGAAAAGATAATTATGTCATCTGCAAATTGGAGGTTGGAAGTAGCTAAAGAGGAATTTGGAAGATGAATTCCATCAAAGAAATTGTTGGCTATTACTCTTTTGATCATTTGATTGAATACATCTGCAAGCAACACAAATATGAGAGGAGATAAGGGATCTCCCTGCCTCAAACCCCTGTCGGATTTAAATAAACTCCCAATATTGTCATTTATCGAAATCGATGAATGTCTTGTCTTAAGAATACAATCAATCCAATTACACCAACGCTGTGAGAATCCTCTGTGTTTGAACATTTGCAAAATAAATTCCCAATTAACAAAGTCAAATGCTTTTGAAAAATCTAACTTGAGAAGTACACCAGGTATTTTAGTATTGTAACAATAAGAGATTACTTCTTGACTAGCTGCAATACAATCGAAAATGTTGCGTCCAAGAATGAAAGCTGATTGCTAAGCTCCGACAAGATCAGAGATAACGGATTGAAGGTGATTCACAAGAGTTTTGGTGAAAATCTTTAAAATGGTGTTGAGCAAACAGATGGGACGGAAATCAGAAAGAGAGTTAGCACCAAAGAATTTAGGGAGAAGCACAATATTAACATAATTTCGCCGAGATATGTGGCTAGGGTTTTCATAAAAATCATTGCACATGGCCATGATATCTTTTTTCACTATGGCCCAAAAATATTTAAAGAATGAAGGCCCAAATCCATCAGGCCCAGGGGCTTTATCATCGTTCATGTCACTTAAAGCAGCCCAAACTTCATTTTCAGAGAAAGGTTGGTCAATAGAAATAGATGCAGGAGAAGGATAAAGAGTATACCAATCAATAAGAGGGGACTCAGAGGATGATCTCCCAAGAATTGATCTATAATAGTTTGAAAAAAGGAGAAGAATATCATCAGGATTCAAATAGATTTGATTTTCATGAGGTATTTCCAGAATGCAGGAGGCACGTCTTCTTCCATTTGCAATTCTACGAAAGTAAGCTGAATTTCTATCTCCTTCTTTTAATCATTTAGCCTTAGATCTCTGTTTCCAACCAATTTCTTCTTGTTTAAACAATCTATCCAATTCAGACTCCAGATTTTTCAAAGAGTCAGATTCCTCCTCATTGAGAGGACGAGATTCTTCTAGGATATTGAGATCTAGAATAACATCTTGAATATTAGAAATGCGGGTACGAATTGACCCCCAAACTGTTTTGGCCCATGGTTTTATCAATTTTCTCAAAGATCTCAATTTAAGGACAACTTTATGGATAGCTGATTGAGATTAAATAGGATAATCCCAAGCCTTTTGAATGAACTCCTTAAAAGTTGGTTCCAGTAACCATAATCTCCCAAATCTAAATGAATGCTTGGAATAAAAGAGGGAACCCGAATCAAGAACAATAGGGCAGTGGTCAGAGATGATTGAAGCAAGACCAGAAACAAAGGATAAGGGATGAATTTCTTCCCAAGCTGCATTGAACAGAAATCTGTCAAGTTTAGCAAGAGAAGGATTCATTCTGTGACTTGACCAAGTGAAAGATCGATTACATATAGGAGGGTCAAAAAGGCAACAATTGAAAATAAAAGAGTTGAAAGCATCTGAGTCAGATAATAAGGAACAAGATTTTCTCTCATTAAAGTATCTAACAGTGTTGAAATCCCCCCCCCCCCAATCACCCAAGGACCCAGAAAACTTTTAGCCATCTGATTACAATGCTCCCAAAGAGCAATTCTTTCATTTGAGTTCTGAGGACCATAAATATTGCAAAATAAGTAGATAGTATTAGAGGCAATGTGTATGAGAGCAACATGTAAAGCAGATTGAGAGGGAAAAATTTGGTATAATGACCATACAAAATCATTCCATGCAGTAATCAGGCCACCTCTGGTTTCAATAGCATTAACATAAGTCCACCCCTTCAAAAAGGAGCCACCAATTAAACTAAAGTGATAATTAGAAGGTTCAAAGAGTTTGGTTTCTTAAAGGAAAAGAATATCTAATTTAAGTGGGGACAAAACTAGATTAATATCATGACATTTTGAATGGTCCCCCAATCCCCGTACATTCCATGTGACAACTTTCATTGATGTCTATTAATACGCTCTTGTTCTAATGCGTGCATGGCTTTATAATGTGTGTCACGTAATTTCACTCCCATGCAGCTAGATATCTTTTTTTTCAAACGTTTATTAGAAGAGGAAAAAACAACAGGAGCAAGGAAACTACCTGTTACTTCAGGATTATTGCGTCTCCCACTACGCCGAACAAAAATGGGAGAGAGAAATTGAGGCCAATCATTATCATCATTCCATGGTTGATGAGGAGGAGATTGCGGCAGCGGAATAGAGTTGATGTCAAAAGGGATAGACTGAATGGGTAGCATAGAAAAATCATTACCATAGGGGATGATCTGATTAAAAGGTGGATTCTGGTCATCCTGCAGATTCAGATTCTGATCATCATGAAAATCTTGATTCACTTCGTCATGTTCGTTAAAATCCATCTCTTGATCATCAAATTCTGGAAAGTTAGGGTTTTCGTTTATCTCCCTATAAACAGAGGGAAATGGAGGTAGCATCACTGCCTCTTCAATCATGGCATCTACTCGATTCTCCGTACTTGAATCTTGATAATAATGGATACATGGAACCACTTGCTCCTCGTCATTACCAATAAAGGTAAGTTCTGGTCTAATACCTGGGTGTTCATGCTTACAGCGCTGAACTTTAATGACATGCACTTTGTTGTTGAATCGGGCTGCAAATCCATTCCTTGAGCCTATACCTTCGAAAAATTGTAGCTTTACCAAGAATTCTCTATTATTAAAGTGACACATGTCACAATCATCAACTTCTAAGACTCTACCCATAGGTTTTAGGATTTCCTTCACAGCCTCATTGTTATACTTTAAGAATTTCAGAAATCCTTCCACCTTAGCCTATGATTCATGCTCCAACATAGGTTCTGGTTCAAACACTTCTTCTTCCCATGCTTCTAAACTAATTGCAGCTCCTAGTTTGGTTAGGATTTTAAGGAGTAATGCATGATCCCTTTTGCCATAAGTAGGACAGTGTATCAAGAAGAAGTTGTTTGAGATGATCGACATCGGCCACATGTCATATTCAAGGTTGACATCTACGGCATGATGCAAAGTTTCTATAATCAATTTTCCAGTAATAACTTTGGCAACAATACATTTCGAAGAATCCATTTTACTGAAGATTTTTTTTTTGAATATGAACGTTGAGGAGATTGAGATGGAGAGTGAAGTGAATTAGGCTTAGATGATGTATTAATATTAGATTTACCATGGTAATTCTCTTGAGGCTGGCATTGCGAAGCTATAGGTGACAATCAGCATTTGCAGAGTAATTGATTTGTTTTGGGACCCAGCGCGCGTGATAATTACTTTTATTACTGTTGGTTGTATTAACAGAAGACGAGGAGCTTCCAACATAATAGTTTTTCCTTGGGCAACGTTGCACTGAGTGACCAAACGAACCACATTTGAAACAAATTTTTGGGTCTCTGCATGCGTTTGCCACGTGACCCTTGCATGCACATTTCAAACAACTCTTCTCTTTTTTCAATTGGGCCACAGTTTGAAAAACCGAGACAAACTTCGGCAAAGGTGGCTTAAATTTCTTTCTAGACGGAGGGTTGGGTGGCGATGACAGTTGAGATGCCGCCACTTGAGCTTAGGACATCGATGGAGTCACAGTTTAATGATCAGAAAGAACTGAAAAACGATTAGATGAGGATCACAAGGAAGAGCGAGGAAGAGGAGAACGAGGATGAGCTGACACAGGACCTTTATCCAATTGGGGAAAATCAACACCAGAAGAAATATAGTTATGGGAAGAAGGAGTAAGGAGGACGAAAAGATGAGGCACGAGAGGACGAACGAGGAACATCAAAGCGAACGGAACGAGGATTAGTTGACCAAGCATGCTTAAGCGAAGGGATAATGGAAGAAGGAGCGAAAGAAGGACGACGAGGAGAAGAAGACGAACCAGGAACAGAATGAGGGAAGAGAAAGGACCTATATCTAGAAGGATATTTAGAAAGAAGCGGAGGAGAAGAAGGAAGGGAGGACACTCAAGTTAATAAGTTTCAATTATCCAAGATGTTTGAAACTTATTTTGAAAATTATCCATGGTTTTTCCAAGTTAATAAGTTTGAAAATTATTTTGTTGGAATCTTGGATAATTGATCAATGTTGAGTTGGGTGACACTCAATAAATAAATGAAAAGAGAATTTTCAATTGTTGTATTGTGTAATAATTCAATAATCACAAAATAGAATTTTGTGAGTTACACAAAGTAAAATTTTAAGTGTTTGAGAGATTTACTTGTATTTGTGCAATTAAATCTCACGTTTGTGGAAAATGACGAATTCTTGATGAAAATTGAGAATTCTAACTCATTTGAGTTAAGAATAAACAATAAAAGTGTTAATATTAGTTAGAAACCAATATTTAAGCATTTAAAGTTTTAAATAAGATTTGATGTATTTTAACATGAGGTCGTAATTTATATAAATTAGAACTCAAAATATAAAATTGGTAAGTAGAATTGTAAAAATACACAACATGTTTGGAAAAAGTAGATAATGCGATAACATGAATATACTAGTGTTAAAAAGAGCTAAAAATAGTTAAAGTATAGTAAATTAAATTTCTGTAAAGATATAAAATGCAAAAATTACAAGTTTTGATTAAGTATAGTGAAAACGTGGTTTTTGTAACATTTGTAGATTTATTGTGTGAATATTCAAAATGTATAAAACATTTAAAATGTTTAAAAATATTTTTAACATGTAAAACATGGTTGAAAATTTATTAAAGGAAGTTAAATAAACTTATATGTGTTGTATTTTTATTTTTGTGTTTAAAACATGTTAATAGTTAAGCATAGAAGAGCCAGCATGTGCTAATCACTCTAATTTAGCCTAAATTTGGTGTAAATAGACTAATTGGACTTAATTTCACCCTAATTCCACGGTTAGCCAAGGGAAAATATATAGAAGGAAAAAAAATTGTTCATAGAGTTCATTTTTGAAAAGTCGGTGTATGACTTTGAGAATCTTTGTATATGGACTTAAGTGGAAATGACTACAATATACTAACTTAGATTAATACAATAGTTATGTAGGTAAAATTAAGCTAGATAGAATATTTCAAATAAATAAAAGTAGTAAGTAAAGTGACACCAGGAATTTTATACTGGTTCGAACTTCCCATCCTACGTTCAATCCCAGGCTCCTTCTGGAATTCACTATCAATGCCCTCTCTTCATCCGGAGGAACAGGTCTACAATACACCCAAGCACCAACATGGATATTCCGCCTGAGCACCAACGCAGGACTTCCAGCCTGAGCATCAATACAGGACTTCAACAAATAACAAGAGTTTGACTTCTGATTGTGTTCTTGAATAACACTGAATAGCCAACAGTTGAGTACACCCTTCCTATAATTTTATCCTCAAGTATATAACGTTTTGTGAGGATTGAAGAAAGTATATTACTTATCGAATCAAGGGATATGAAATAATTTCAATGATTCAACAAGTATTTTGAATATTGGAGAGTTTTTATTATGCAAGAATGTATAGAGTTTAAGATCAGAAAATATGAGAAGATTCTGTGATTTGGAAAACATGTTTGTGATGTACATATAATCATTGAAGAGTTGTCAACTTTCATGAAGAGTTTTATCAAAGAGATGCACCCATTTCCTTTCAAAAATGAAGAGGAATCCCTTCATGAAAGATGATGCCTTTTAGAAAATATGGTCGTTGTAAAATATGACCGTTGGAAATATGACCATTAGAAAATATGACCTTGTAAAATATGACCGTTGGAAAATATGACCGTTGTAAAATATGACGGTTGTAAATAATGACCGTTGGAAATATGAAGTGTCTTTTCATGAAGTGTCTTTTCGCAAAGTGTCTTTTTGAGGTATCTTTTCACAAAGTGACGAAGTGACTTTTCACGAAGTGTCTTTTCGCGAAGTGTCTTTTCACGAAGTGACGAAGTGTCTTTTCGCGAAGTGTCTTTTCACGAAGTGTCTTTTCGCTAAGTGTCTTTTCATAAGTGCAGTTGTGTATGTTATATATTTGAGGATAGATTTTAACATATATAACACATCTAAGACATAATTAAATAGATAATCATAATCTATATCACTTTTCCTTTGATCTTCTCTTCTTCATTGTCATGAGTCAAAAACTTGTGATCTAACATTCTCCCCCTTTTTTGATTGATGACAATCTCTTGAAATCTTGTAGAGTTATTTATTATCTCCCCCTGAATGTATGCTTGCATATATTTATCTCCCCCTAAATATAAAGCTTCTCTGCAACATTTTGTTAGTGCATATGTAAAATATTTACCATTTGTTTCCCTGTAACTAAATATTAGTGTATAATGCATATATATTACATAATTTTTCTCCTCCTTTGTCATCGATTAAATAGAATATGCAATATGATAAAGTAGTAATCGAGCACAAATAAGAGAAAACAAGCATAGATAGTTTTCAAAGAGCATACGAGATTTATTATACGTCCGATAGAGATACCAAAATAGCCTTTCTCTTTGTTGCGGTGTACCTGCAAAAAATATGATGTATATACTTTGGTACCCACTTGTTTCGTTTGGGTCCAGGGGTTAGATGAAAGTAACCATACCCAAAAGGGTTTAATGGAACCTTTAAAGATAAATTTTTCATTATTAACTACTAAATCAAAATAATCATCGATATATTTTTCTCTGTTTTTCCAATTTACAGGAACCCAAATTCTTAAATAATTTCTATTGATATTTCTTTTCATACTTCTAGATTTATTATGAAGATCTCTACTCATAGAAGTATTTGAATTTCTATAATGATTAAATCTTGGATGTGCATAGGTTTTATTATATCCTAAGCCACTTTTGTCATGTAAAGGTAGAGATCTAGATAAGATCGTATTTGAATCATTTTGACTTTATTAAATTTCGCGAGTTTTTTGTACATTTTTCAAATTTGATTCCACAACCTCGATTGATATTTTCAAAAGAAACATTGCTATCAATATCCTTATTTAATTTAGAATTCTTCCTTTTTAAATTACTATTCTCATTTTCAAGACGACTAATTTGAGATTCTGAATTATCTAAAGATGACTGTATTTTTTCAACATTTTCTTTTGATTCAGAAATTGCTTTTTGCAAAATATTATTATTAACTTTTACAACCTCACATTTTTTAGATAATTCTAAATTCTTTTCTGTTAAAGCCTCATTCTCTTTTTCAAGACACAAAATTAAAGAACTAGAATTATTTAAAGAATCTTGTAATGTTGTATTTTTATTTTGTAAACCATCGATTTCCTTTAAAAGGACATTATTTTTATCATCTAGTTACTCATTTTCTTTTTGAAGGAAATCATTTTGAAAAACAAGCTCCTCTAGAAAATTTTCAAAACATTTGGCTTGTTTAACTAAAAAATTGTTTTCCTCTTTCAGTTTGGAATTTTCTTGCTCACAATCTTTATACTTGGCTAAAATAACTACATTAAGTTTACCTAAACTTTAAAATCTTTTAATAATTTTTCATGGTCAAACAAAAGATCTTTATATAATGAATCTACACATACCGATTGTGATTTGGCTTTAGTCATGAGACATTTGCTTCCTTGCTTTCTTGATTCTGCTTTGTTGCTCTTCCATTTTCTAATTCCTTGACTAGATTTCTTTATTGCCATTTGTTCTAGGATGTTCTTATGATCTCTAAAACACCAGGCTCTGATAAAAATTGAAAAGTCGGTGTATGACTTTAAGAATCTTTGTATATGGACTTAAGCGGAAATGACTACGATATACTAACTTAGATTAACACAATAGTTATATAGGTAAAACTAAGCTAGATAGAATATCTCAAATAAATAAAAGCAGTAAGTAAACTGACACCAGGAATTTTATATTGGTTCGGACTTCCCGTCCTACGTCCAGTCCCAGACTCCTTCTGGAATTCACTATTAACACCCTCTCTTCACCCAGAGGAACATGTCTTCAATACACCCGAGCACCAACACGGATATCTCGCCTGAGCACCAACGCAGGACCCCGCCTGAGCACCAATATAGGACTTCAACGAATAACAAGAGTTTGACTTCTGATTATGTTCTTGAATAACACTGAATAGCCAATAGTTGAGTACACCCTTCCCATAATCTTATCCTCAAGTATATAACATTATGTGAAGACTGAAGGAAGTATATTACTTATTGGATCAAGAGATATGAAATAATTTCAATGATTCAACAAGTAATTTGAATATTGGAGAGCTTTTTAGTATGCGAGAATTTATAGAGTTTAAGATCAGAAAATATGAGAAGATTCGGTGATTTGGAAAACATGTTTGTGATGTCCATATAATCATTGAAGAGTTGTCAACTTTCATGAAGAGTTTTATCAAAGAGATGCACCCATTTCCTTTCAGAAATAAAGAGGAATCTCTTCACGAAAGATGATGCCTTTTAGAAAATATGGTCGTTGTAAAATATGACCGTTGGAAATATGACTGTTAGAAAATATGACCGTTGTAAAATATGACCGTTGGAAAATATGACCGTTGTAAAATATGACTGTTGTAAAATATGACCGTTGGAAATCTAAACTGTCTTTTCCTGAAGTGTCTTTTCACAAAGTGTTTTTTCGAGGTGTCTTTTCGTGAAGTGACGAAGTGTCTTTTCACAAAGTGTCTTTTCACGAAGTGACGAAGTGTCTTTTCGCAAAGTGTCTTTTCGTGCGAAGTGTCTTTTCGCAAAGTGTCTTTTCGCAAAGTGTCTTTTCATAAGTGTAGTTGTGTATGTTATATATTTAAGGATAGATTTTAACATATATAACACATCTAAGACACAATTAAATAGATAATCATAACCTATATCACTTTTCCTTTGATCTTCTCTTCTTCTTTGTCATGAATCAAAAACTTGTGATCTAACAATTTTCACGGTAAAGAAAAGAAGCCTTCCACTTCCTCTCAACTAACAACAAAAGAAATTGCGCAAATCCTCCTCCAAATCAAATTTAAATTAAAATAAGAGAAATGACTATCCTAAAATACCTACATGTATTCTACACGAAATCAGGGAACTATTTCATCTCTAATCCTGTTATTTGTTGTTGTTCTTAATTCGTTGAAATGCATGTTATAGCAAGTTCACTTTTTGGCAAAATCCAAGCATCTTGAAGCCAAATAGCTTCCAACTTCAGCAAATTCTTGATGTGAATCTCCTATTCCCCAAACAAGGTGACTAAGCTCACTCATTCCAGTTGAAGCTAGTTTGTAGTACCTAAAGCTTGTTGTTTGAACTGAGTTTGGTTACAAAAACTTAGATTCAACTTATGTAAGAATTTTCAATTCTGAAATTCTTATTGGCCTTGCTTTGAGAAAGGATATCTTTCTCAATTTATATCAGTTTTAGTGATTTTTTCCATTGCATTGCTTGAATGTTGGATTTGAAATCAAGAAATATTGGATGAGAAATTTCATCTGTAGCATGGCCAAAAGATAGCCTGAAATTACTTTGTCACAGGTGAAGTCGCTTGTAACAATTTTGTGACCTATGTCGACTTAGGCAACACTTGTGTCGACATAGACAGTGGAAGTTGTGCAAGCAACTTCCTGCTATGCTGTGTATTCCTATGTAATTTCGTTTGTGAACTACTTTGGTTCATTGATGATTTTAGAGATGAATTTGTTGATGATTTGATGAGGCTTAGACCCTACTCTAGGACAAGCCAAAAGTATACCAAAATCCGTAGTTCGGATTCATGAGTTTCGTGATGTTTTCGAGTGTCGATTCATGTGCTCTTATGTGGCACCATACACGTTATTATAACGATTTTGAAAAGGAATTTTCTTTATAAATAAGTATATATGTTTAGCTTTGAGATAACAAGGTTTTCTAGGTTTTGGTTTTATAAATTAAACCATCTCAAGGAAATAGTAAAAACAATATTTTCTAAGTAAAAAGATTTTTAAGAAATAATCCAGTCATTTTCTAAATCGTTTTATAAAATATATTTTCTAAAAGAACTAATTATTTTGCATATATAAAAGCTTACGTTTTCGCATCGTTCGAGAAATCGAGGTTGTGATTTAAGCGATTTAATTAATTGTGTGGTACGTGACACGTAAATTAATTATTTCTATTAATTCATAACTTGACGATCGAAGATGTTTGATATTTTCTAGTGTGAAGTGGGCAATCATATAGTAAATCGATTAGTGAAAACATACGGTATGGAACATAATGTTTTTGTTATTCGGAATACTATTTGAGAATTTGCGACACATTTTATGTTTTGTGTGTGTGTGTCAGTACTCGCTTCGGGAAAAGCTAGACTCGGGAGGGAGTCTTATACATGTATTTAGTTGATCGGAGAAGGGGGGGCCAAGATACACTCGACGGGGGAGGCCGTAGTGGTCAATGACTAAATACATGTATGGTAGCCGGCATAAGCTTCGGAGGGGAGCTCATTTTTGATGCAGTTGCAATAATTTTTGACTTTTTGGATCCATTTTGTTGTTTTGGTGATTTGGTGTTTGTGATTGTTTTGCATCCATCTTTGGTGATATATTTTGTTGAATTTTCATTATGGCCTAACGACTAACTTGAGAATTTGATATTTGTGATCACTTTTGTGGAGTTAAACTCTTATGAGTTTATTATACAGAGTTTGGAGTATTTGGTGGTATTTGGGGTATGTATTATGATGTCCTCTGTGATATAAAAGATGATACATGTTCAGATTAAAGCTAACACTTATAAATTGTAGTGAACCCCCTTATATCACCACTATGTTACTTGAGTCATAATATTCTATGTGACGTACTTTATGTACTCTCTTTGTAGTAAGAGGAGTTTTCCCTTGTATAACCTTATGTTATTATCATCTAATCATCATTTCAGCTAGACCGACCAGTGTATTTATTGCTCAGGTCAGATTGAGTTGTAGGATCGATTTCTTGGATTATCTTTGCTATCTCACAACATATTTTTTTAGTTACTTCTTAGGACTAGACTACATAGTTTTTGTGACGTATATTTTGGACAATTTCGACCCGTTTGCACATATTCTTTTGATGGGGGACTAGATTTATATATTTGTATATAATTATTATATCAACTTTTTTGTACTGCACTAAGTGTAGTATTTGATGTAAGTGTGTGTGCGTGTGTGTATATATATCTCTATGATCGTATAGACTGTTCTGTGACATGTAAATATTACATATATTATGTTTTGTTCTGGATAGATCCTGTAGCCACTATAGTACTGTATTAGACAAGTTTTAAATGTGTCAAGCCTCTTAAGGAAAGAATTTTTTATGGAACATTCTCGACATACTTAATACTTATTTAATACAGGACTATAGATGGTCGCTTCTTGTAATGGCCCATGTTTTCGCGATCCTGGTTATCGACATAAACTCAATGACGACTATCCAAGCATTGGAAATACCGAATAGTTAATGAAAGAAGTTGGTGGGTGAGGATAGATAAGATAGAAAATCATAATAGAAGTAGAAGAACATCACAACATTTTCAGAGTAACACGAATCTCATAGCGGAACGAATAAATATATTATATAACATAACTTTGAAACAAAATCTGTACTTGAATATACATATCATTATCAAAGTACAGCACTTACAACACAGCGGAAATAAACAATTGCCATGTAATCCTGAAGCCTCCTGCTCCAAGCTCCTAGTATATCTGTAAATTCCTGACTACTTTACTGCCTGTACAAAATTCGGCACCCAAGAGTTCAGGGAAAACAAAACAAAATAAACTCTGGGTCAGTCATGGGACTGGTGTGAGTTAACAATTTAAAACAGTTTGAGAAAATAAACGATATCTCATAAGACCACGCCGTATAATACGGTACGGGTTTTTCCCTTATGAGAATCCAAAACACTTGATTTAACTTACAAAATCCTTTTGAAAGAAACGATAATCTTTATATCAAAACTCTTTTGATATTATAATAATGTCTATCAATCACAATGTAATAATCATCTAGCAGAACGCTTTCATCTCACGTTCCGTATACATAATATATAATCAAAAACCTCAGGCGCTTATTGGATAATGAATTCCAACTAACGAGGTATGGGACCACCTTCTGACAGTGTATCTCTAGAGAGGAATACACCGGGTTCAACAAGAACATCTTGTAACCCAGGCTAAACATGACCAGTCACTCATTTCGCTTGAGTGTACCAAATGTATTATCACCAACGGTAGGGATCAACAACTGTTTCCCGAAAGGGACAACATTGAAATAGATTATAGAAGTAAATGGAATTTCTCTAGATCAGGTGACAATACACCCTAATTGGCAGCTAACCACTTAGCCATGCGACCTACCCGAATTTATACCATTTCCTAGTTGTGAGGCTAGAGGCCATAACGTATAGATCACACCTTTATTTACCTTGAATGCCACATCGTCATACCCGCCAAATCACAAATTGATTTCGCCAAAAATACCATGGGTATACAGCTAAGAGAAATGAATTCTTCCGCTACCAAACGTAAATACGTTTGAAGAGATCAACTTACGCGATCTATTAAATATACTCTGTCAAACATTCTTCCATACAGGTCGTCCTGGGACTGGACAGACCGAAGGCACTATTCTGTAAACAGGACAACCCTTGCATAACCCGGTCTTCAATCATCTTCATCATAATTGATCGCAACGCTAATGCCCATACAGAGTAGTTTTCAGATAATGAATCTGATCCCGGTCTCTCCGTATTGACGATGGAAAAATGCTCCAAAACTTTGATAGTCGGTGATTTAACTATCAAAGAAAAACATGTGTGCAAACAACGATATTAATTCCAAATGGAAATTCTATTAATCAATCATCAATCAACATTTATTCATTTCCTCATTTCTCGTTTCCATATAATCATCAAATCCTTATTTTCAATTTTAGAAAATATATGTTATCAACTTTGGAAAACGTTTCGATTTCTGATTCACCATCACTATCTTCTCACATATATCAGTCTCTAACTGTAAACTAGTAAGAGAACAACACCCTACATATTAACCCCGCAGGCCGAAACCAACATCAGATCGATACCCCGAAAGCCATTTTACTCAACTAATTTCCAGTCAGTTTCTAATTTCAGTAGTTCCATTTAAATTCCTAATTCAGCCCCAAAATTTCTTTATAATATTTTATTTGCAAAATGTTTACTTTAATCTAATTTTTCACATAGAATGTGATTAACATTTCTTTATATAATCAAAACAGTTTGATTTCGTATTTAAAAACAATATCCCAAACCCAAATTCTATTTATATTTGTATTTGTAGAATTATTCATATAAATCTCCTTTTTATTTCTAACACTTAAATCTCATTTATAATTCCCTTTATATAATTCTATTTATTCTATATAAATCCTTTTATATAATTCTATTTATTTTGTATAAATCCTTTTATATAATTGTATTCATTTTCCAAATATTTCCTTAATTATATTTTCCAATATTTGTTTTCCAAATATTACCTTTTATAATATCCTATTTATTTCATATATAAATATTTCATTTATAATACCATATTTATTTCATATATAAATATTTCATTTATAATATCATATTTATTTCCTATAAATATTTCATTTTGAAAATACAAATTGAAAATTCTATTTTTACCTTCTAGTGTTTCTTATGGTATTTAAAATACCAATTAAACAGACCGGTATCATCATAATCAATCATAGGTTTTATATCACATCATATATCACAATATATGAAAACAAATAGTATTATAAATATTGAGGAATCCAGTTGGATCCCTCCAACCTGTTTCCCTGCATCCACAGATGTTAAACAATATAAATAACATCGATTTCGTTTCAATATGAAATATTCTGGTAAACAGAATCAATATTTGATTAACGATTTATATATATATCGTTATCTATAATTTCAACCAATAAATTAGCAATTGAACCAAACAATCAGCACATAACAATCAATCATCATTTATCAATACTAGATTACATTTATAAAAATATAAACCGTACAGAGTTAGTGAGATTTACTCACATTGGGCGGTTTATCGTTAAATATCGATAAATGTTCAACAGCTCCATTCAAGCATTTTAATTTTCCATTACGAGCTCTAATCCACTCCAAACCAGTTCCATTGTGTAGTCGTCGTCCCTACGATCCTAATGGATCTTGTTTTGCTGAATTTCGATATCGTATGAGGAAGTCACGATAATTCTAAGTTAATAAACATTTTATATATGCAATTTATAATTATTAAATTTCATTTCTTATCAATTGAGTTTACCTACAGAACTGTCAGCCCAACACTTATCCAACCCGCATCCATTCTGATCTTCTTCTCCAGTATTACATACCAACCCGTAAAAGCTTCTCTATGACGACGCTCCTTTCCCATATCCCCTTCTCTACTTACTTCAAATTTAAACAAACCACTTTAATTAACTCTTTCATTTAAAACTAAACAGAATTTATTAAATCCATATGGGCATTACCCTTTGCAATCAACCCATTATTCTCCACCTGTTTAAAACAGTTCTCTTTCCCACAAATTCAAATGCAATTAGTATTCCTCCACTTCCCATATTCCAAGCTTTCCTCTTTCCCATAATTTCAAATTATTTTCTTCACCTTACAGTAGAAAACAAACACTTCAGTCTAAAACATTTTTAATACACCTTAACTAATCTTTAAATAACTCCTGGCTCCCTCGTCTCTATTAATTTGTTACCCTCACTGCTCATGCTTTCGTCCTCTAAGTTATCACCCTATGGCATTCGAACTGAAATCGCACCATCCATCGATCTTCATTCCTCTCAAAATTCAACGAACCCGTAATACAATTAAATGCCACTAAAACTCCATCTACCTGGCACCTTCCTCCCAAGAGCAGCTCCCGTCGCCATGTAACTCATACCCATCAACACAGAGGATTTCAGTTCCTCCTACCTCATCTTCTAGCAATGATAATTCAAATACAAACACCTAAAATCACCTCATTTAAAACACTATATTTCCAAACATATTTCGTAACACTCGTTCAATATCCTCTCATCGGGTTTTCAGACTGCAACCGCAGCTCCAGGGAAAAGGGTGCGATCCTTTCAGCGTCGGATTCCGCTTGAACTCATCGTGCTGATGCTAAACATCATGATAAACTGTAATACCACATCTAAACTTCAAACTGATACCTGAATTTCCCAAACCAACTAACCCTAAGTCACGAGCCTCAAAGCCAGCGAGCAAAAAGATTTCTGAATCCCTCAAAACCCATGCTGAAATGAAGATAATCCTTCCAACAATCTGAATGTGCTAATATTGCAATTTATAGCTTTCTATTTGAATTCCTTTTGATTTTTGAAGATAATATTTCTCACGTTTTTTATCCTTTGTGTGGCGTCTTAGAAAATAGAAACAACATTGACCAAAGAAAATGAATTTAGGGTTAGAAGTTATGTTGTATATATATAGCAAAAAAATATTATTTTTATATTCGATTTTAAATTAAATTTTATTGTATCGCTATCTATATGTATCGTTAAAAATCCCTATGATCACATACAATATCCAAATTTTGACGAAAATGGACATGTAGCTACAGTTCAACATTACGGACCCAACAAAACTTATTTCATCGAATTCCGAGTCTGTTTGCTCACACAGCGTACTTTAAAGTTAAATTATTGACTGTATTTCACATTAAAATCCCGTACGGCCATATACTGACTCCAAAAATTACCAAAATTGAAATCTAACAATAATTTAACATTCCGGATCCAACAAAACTAGTTTCGTTGAAAATGGAGGTCATTTGCAAAAATGACTATATTTAAAGCTTTAAATAAACCCATTTAAATATTAATATATTAAAAAATAATTAAACTTAATATTAATAAATTAATGTTATCGTATATATTCACAGTGGAATACCATACAACTCCAAAGTAAATATATCAGGATTTATAACTCAATATTTAAAAATCATGTTAAATCGATGTTTCATTTACATGAAAAATCCATTTATAATATAAATAAATCGTTATAAATTATAAAGGAATTCCATAGCAACTTTTCGAAAATTTGATTTGGACACAACTCACGATCTACATGACGAAATCTCGATTTTTCTCTTCTATTAGAAAAATATACTTCACCAGCTTCGAACGTTTCTTGCTTCACAGAAATCCGGCCTAAAATGGATTCTGTATATTCATTTAAAGTTCAAATCTCCAAATTACGAACTGCCGCGCCATTTCGAGCTTGATTATAATTATAATATAATTATATGTTCAAACATCGTCTAAATAATATATTCGTTATTATAATTCAATTCTAAACTGAATTAAATATTATTAATAATCCAATTCACACAATATTGCCATTTCAGCTATATTCTGATTATTTCAGAATTTAAATATATTATTCTATTAATTATATATTCAATATTATTTAATTAAACAACCACTTAATTCTCTGAATCACTATTTAAATAATTAAATAAATTAATTATTATACCATAAAAATACGGGACGTTACATTCTTCCCCCTTAAAATAATTTCGTCCTCGAAATTGCTAAGGTAGAAAACAAACCGTACTGACTGGTTAAAATTTATTCGTTCACTTCTTAACTTCAGTTTCAACCAAACCAATTTAATTTCAATTAAAATATTAATTCATTTCGATTAACAAAAATTTTCAAAAATTCTGAAAATTTTCTAACACCTTAAATTTCTGAAAAATTTCGTCAGCACCTCCTTTGTACGGCTCAATCGGTACAACTACAATTCGCCTCTCTAGGCCTTCTCCAACCCAAAAGAAAATCAAACAGCCAAGCGGCTTGCCAAACAGGTCCACAGAAATCTCATACCCAATTAGAATATAAACTTGTACCTTTTTGTCGAGCATATATTTCCATCTTTCATACCTACGACTAATTCAACATATACCCATGTTATCCCAATCAAACTCAAATCACTTTTATCTCTAACACAACCATTGGCTTATCTAAGCCAAATTCAATTTCAAATTCAAGTTTCATTCTTGATTCCAAACTCATAATTCATCAATCGAACACCATTTCAGATTTCTATATCACAAATCCAATTTTTCTCGATATCATTCTAATCCAGTTAAATTTCCACTTAATATTTGATTCGATTTCAATTTGCTTTCTCACATTTCTTTTTAATTCAAACAGCCTCTCCCTGGGTATTTTAAACAGATTTGCTTTTCTAAATCCAAATATTCCTCTTCGGATTTCAAACAACTTATTTCTCACAACAATTCAAAAACAATCTCTGTGGTAGTAATCCGTCACTTAGAACTCGAAAATGAACACTGATGATGTGGCCAGCATCATCAGAGTTATTTCCCAGCAATCGAAGTGAGTTCAATACTATATCAGTTTTCAAAACCATTATTTGAACATTTCCATCTTGAAATATATTTCAAAATATCCTTCTAATGTCTGTAAAACAATTTAAAATCACCCAGGATTTTAAAATTCACATATATTTAATTCAAATCCATTCACAAACGCTTTTCCAATTTTTAGGAACTTTAATTCCAAATTCTGAATTTAAATTTCAGATTTAATTCATCTGATTTCATATATTACTCTTATCTGAATTCTGATTGGTTATTTACATAACCATTTAATTTATAATCTTACTCGATTATAATAACAACCAATATATCCAATATATTATAATCATTCCAATATAAGTCCTTTATATCAAAATATAATTTGGGTAAAATTATTTCGTTTACCCTCTTTTCAAAACGTACTACGTCGGTTCATCGTATTCACGTGTTTAGAAACTCCTACCGATACAGTGGATCAAACTGATCAACCAGAACTCATAAACAACTCAACCAACAAATCTCCATAATATAAAATATATTTTTTATAAAATCTACAAATACGTTCTCTCATATATATATATATATATATATATATATATATATATATACACATTCAACTCAAACTAGGGTATTGCTAACCCCATCTCTACTAAGTTACGCCACAGAGCCAAGGTAATTACTTAAACTTCAGCTGTGATACCGCTGTAATGACCGGGGTTTTCGCGATCCTAGTTACCGGCATAAACTCAATGTCGACTATCGAAGCATCGGAAATACCGGATAGTTAATGAAAGAAGTTAGAGGGTGAGGATAGATAAGATAGAAAATTAGAATAGAAGAAGGAGAAGAACATCGCAACATTTTCAGAGTAACACGAATCTCACAGTAGAACGAACAAATATATTATATAACATAACTTTGAAACAAAATCTGTACTTGAATATACATATCGTTATCAAAGCACAACACTTACAACACAGCGGAAATAAACAATTGCCATGTAATCCTGAAGCCTCCTGCTCCAAGCTCCTAGTATATCTGTAAATTCCTGACTACTTTACTGCCTGTACAAAATTCGGCACCCAAGAGTTCAGGGAAAACAAAACAAAATAAACTCTGGGTCAGTCATGGGACTGGTGTGAGTTAACAATTTAAAACAGTTTGAGAAAATAAACGATATCTCATAAGACCACGCCGTATAATACGGTACGGGTTTTTCCCTTATGAGAATCCAAAACACTTGATTTAACTTACAAAATCCTTTTGAAAGAAACGATAATCTTTATATCAAAACTCTTTTGATATTATAATAATGTCTATCAATCACAAAGTAATAATCATCTAGCAGAACGCTTTCATCTCACGTTCCGTATACATAATATATAATCAAAAACCTCAGGCGCTTATTGGATAATGAATTCCAACTAACGAGGTATGGGACCACCTTCTGACAGTGTATCTCTAGAGAGGAATACACCGGGTTCAACAAGAACATCTTGTAACCCAGGCTAAACATGACCAGTCACTCATTTCGCTTGAGTGTACCAAATGTATTATCACCAACGGTAGGGATCAACAACTGTTTCCCGAAAGGGACAACATTGAAATAGATTATAGAAGTAAATGGAATTTCTCTAGATCAGGTGACAATACACCCTAATTGGCAGCTAACCACTTAGCCATGCGACCTACCCGAATTTATACCATTTCCTAGTTGTGAGGCTAGAGGCCATAACGTATAGATCACACCTTTATTTACCTTGAATGCCACATCGTCATACCCGCCAAATCACAAATTGATTTCGCCAAAAATACCATGGGTATACAGCTAAGAGAAATGAATTCTTCCGCTACCAAACGTAAATACGTTTGAAGAGATCAACTTACGCGATCTATTAAATATACTCTGTCAAACATTCTTCCATACAGGTCGTCCTGGGACTGGACAGACCGAAGGCACTATTCTGTAAACAGGACAACCCTTGCATAACCCGGTCTTCAATCATCTTCATCATAATTGATCGCAACGCTAATGCCCATACAGAGTAGTTTTCAGATAATGAATCTGATCCCGGTCTCTCCGTATTGACGATGGAAAAATGCTCCAAAACTTTGATAGTCGGTGATTTAACTATCAAAGAAAAACATGTGTGCAAACAACGATATTAATTCCAAATGGAAATTCTATTAATCAATCATCAATCAACATTTATTCATTTCCTCATTTCTCGTTTCCATATAATCATCAAATCCTTATTTTCAATTTTAGAAAATATATGTTATCAACTTTGGAAAACGTTTCGATTTCTGATTCACCATCACTATCTTCTCACATATATCAGTCTCTAACTGTAAACTAGTAAGAGAACAACACCCTACATATTAACCCCGCAGGCCGAAACCAACATCAGATCGATACCCCGAAAGCCATTTTACTCAACTAATTTCCAGTCAGTTTCTAATTTCAGTAGTTCCATTTAAATTCCTAATTCAGCCCCAAAATTTCTTTATAATATTTTATTTGCAAAATGTTTACTTTAATCTAATTTTTCACATAGAATGTGATTAACATTTCTTTATATAATCAAAACAGTTTGATTTCGTATTTAAAAACAATATCCCAAACCCAAATTCTATTTATATTTGTATTTGTAGAATTATTCATATAAATCTCCTTTTTATTTCTAACACTTAAATCTCATTTATAATTCCCTTTATATAATTCTATTTATTCTATATAAATCCTTTTATATAATTCTATTTATTTTGTATAAATCCTTTTATATAATTGTATTCATTTTCCAAATATTTCCTTAATTATATTTTCCAATATTTGTTTTCCAAATATTACCTTTTATAATATCCTATTTATTTCATATATAAATATTTCATTTATAATACCATATTTATTTCATATATAAATATTTCATTTATAATATCATATTTATTTCCTATAAATATTTCATTTTGAAAATACAAATTGAAAATTCTATTTTTACCTTCTAGTGTTTCTTATGGTATTTAAAATACCAATTAAACAGACCGGTATCATCATAATCAATCATAGGTTTTATATCACATCATATATCACAATATATGAAAACAAATAGTATTATAAATATTGAGGAATCCAGTTGGATCCCTCCAACCTGTTTCCCTGCATCCACAGATGTTAAACAATATAAATAACATCGATTTCGTTTCAATATGAAATATTCTGGTAAACAGAATCAATATTTGATTAACGATTTATATATATATCGTTATCTATAATTTCAACCAATAAATTAGCAATTGAACCAAACAATCAGCACATAACAATCAATCATCATTTATCAATACTAGATTACATTTATAAAAATATAAACCGTACAGAGTTAGTGAGATTTACTCACATTGGGCGGTTTATCGTTAAATATCGATAAATGTTCAACAGCTCCATTCAAGCATTTTAATTTTCCATTACGAGCTCTAATCCACTCCAAACCAGTTCCATTGTGTAGCCGTCGTCCCTACGATCCTAATGGATCTTGTTTTGCTGAATTTCGATATCGTATGAGGAAGTCACGATAATTCTAAGTTAATAAACATTTTATATATGCAATTTATAATTATTAAATTTCATTTCTTATCAATTGAGTTTACCTACAGAACTGTCAGCCCAACACTTATCCAACCCGCATCCATTCTGATCTTCTTCTCCAGTATTACATACCAACCCGTAAAAGCTTCTCTATGACGACGCTCCTTTCCCATATCCCCTTCTCTACTTACTTCAAATTTAAACAAACCACTTTAATTAACTCTTTCATTTAAAACTAAACAGAATTTATTAAATCCATATGGGCATTACCCTTTGCAATCAACCCATTATTCTCCACCTGTTTAAAACAGTTCTCTTTCCCACAAATTCAAATGCAATTAGTATTCCTCCACTTCCCATATTCCAAGCTTTCCTCTTTCCCATAATTTCAAATTATTTTCTTCACCTTACAGTAGAAAACAAACACTTCAGTCTAAAACATTTTTAATACACCTTAACTAATCTTTAAATAACTCCTGGCTCCCTCGTCTCTATTAATTTGTTACCCTCACTGCTCATGCTTTCGTCCTCTAAGTTATCACCCTATGGCATTCGAACTGAAATCGCACCATCCATCGATCTTCATTCCTCTCAAAATTCAACGAACCCGTAATACAATTAAATGCCACTAAAACTCCATCTACCTGGCACCTTCCTCCCAAGAGCAGCTCCCGTCGCCATGTAACTCATACCCATCAACACAGAGGATTTCAGTTCCTCCTACCTCATCTTCTAGCAATGATAATTCAAATACAAACACCTAAAATCACCTCATTTAAAACACTATATTTCCAAACATATTTCGTAACACTCGGTCAATATCCTCTCATCGGGTTTTCAGACTGCAACCGCAGCTCCAGGGAAAAGGGTGCGATCCTTTCAGCGTCGGATTCCGCTTGAACTCATCGTGCTGATGCTAAACATCATGATAAACTGTAATACCACATCTAAACTTCAAACTGATACCTGAATTTCCCAAACCAACTAACCCTAAGTCACGAGCCTCAAAGCCAGCGAGCAAAAAGATTTCTGAATCCCTCAAAACCCATGCTGAAATGAAGATAATCCTTCCAACAATCTGAATGTGCTAATATTGCAATTTATAGCTTTCTATTTGAATTCCTTTTGATTTTTGAAGATAATATTTCTCACGTTTTTTATCCTTTGTGTGGCGTCTTAGAAAATAGAAACAACATTGACCAAAGAAAATGAATTTAGGGTTAGAAGTTATGTTGTATATATATAGCAAAAAAATATTATTTTTATATTCGATTTTAAATTAAATTTTATTGTATCGCTATCTATATGTATCGTTAAAAATCCCTATGATCACATACAATATCCAAATTTTGACGAAAATGGACATGTAGCTACAGTTCAACATTACGGACCCAACAAAACTTATTTCATCGAATTCCGAGTCTGTTTGCTCACACAGCGTACTTTAAAGTTAAATTATTGACTGTATTTCACATTAAAATCCCGTACGGCCATATACTGACTCCAAAAATTACCAAAATTGAAATCTAACAATAATTTAACATTCCGGATCCAACAAAACTAGTTTCGTTGAAAATGGAGGTCATTTGCAAAAATGACTATATTTAAAGCTTTAAATAAACCCATTTAAATATTAATATATTAAAAAATAATTAAACTTAATATTAATAAATTAATGTTATCGTATATATTCACAGTGGAATACCATACAACTCCAAAGTAAATATATCAGGATTTATAACTCAATATTTAAAAATCATGTTAAATCGATGTTTCATTTACATGAAAAATCCATTTATAATATAAATAAATCGTTATAAATTATAAAGGAATTCCATAGCAACTTTTCGAAAATTTGATTTGGACACAACTCACGATCTACATGACGAAATCTCGATTTTTCTCTTCTATTAGAAAAATATACTTCACCAGCTTCGAACGTTTCTTGCTTCACAGAAATCCGGCCTAAAATGGATTCTGTATATTCATTTAAAGTTCAAATCTCCAAATTACGAACTGCCGCGCCATTTCGAGCTTGATTATAATTATAATATAATTATATGTTCAAACATCGTCTAAATAATATATTCGTTATTATAATTCAATTCTAAACTGAATTAAATATTATTAATAATCCAATTCACACAATATTGCCATTTCAGCTATATTCTGATTATTTCAGAATTTAAATATATTATTCTATTAATTATATATTCAATATTATTTAATTAAACAACCACTTAATTCTCTGAATCACTATTTAAATAATTAAATAAATTAATTATTATACCATAAAAATACGGGACGTTACATTCTTCCCCCTTAAAATAATTTCGTCCTCGAAATTGCTAAGGTAGAAAACAAACCGTACTGACTGGTTAAAATTTATTCGTTCACTTCTTAACTTCAGTTTCAACCAAACCAATTTAATTTCAATTAAAATATTAATTCATTTCGATTAACAAAAATTTTCAAAAATTCTGAAAATTTTCTAACACCTTAAATTTCTGAAAAATTTCGTCAGCACCTCCTTTGTACGGCTCAATCGGTACAACTACAATTCGCCTCTCTAGGCCTTCTCCAACCCAAAAGAAAATCAAACAGCCAAGCGGCTTGCCAAACAGGTCCACAGAAATCTCATACCCAATTAGAATATAAACTTGTACCTTTTTGTCGAGCATATATTTCCATCTTTCATACCTACGACTAATTCAACATATACCCATGTTATCCCAATCAAACTCAAATCACTTTTATCTCTAACACAACCATTGGCTTATCTAAGCCAAATTCAATTTCAAATTCAAGTTTCATTCTTGATTCCAAACTCATAATTCATCAATCGAACACCATTTCAGATTTCTATATCACAAATCCAATTTTTCTCGATATCATTCTAATCCAGTTAAATTTCCACTTAATATTTGATTCGATTTCAATTTGCTTTCTCACATTTCTTTTTAATTCAAACAGCCTCTCCCTGGGTATTTTAAACAGATTTGCTTTTCTAAATCCAAATATTCCTCTTCGGATTTCAAACAACTTATTTCTCACAACAATTCAAAAACAATCTCTGTGGTAGTAATCCGTCACTTAGAACTCGAAAATGAACACTGATGATGTGGCCAGCATCATCAGAGTTATTTCCCAGCAATCGAAGTGAGTTCAATACTATATCAGTTTTCAAAACCATTATTTGAACATTTCCATCTTGAAATATATTTCAAAATATCCTTCTAATGTCTGTAAAACAATTTAAAATCACCCAGGATTTTAAAATTCACATATATTTAATTCAAATCCATTCACAAACGCTTTTCCAATTTTTAGGAACTTTAATTCCAAATTCTGAATTTAAATTTCAGATTTAATTCATCTGATTTCATATATTACTCTTATCTGAATTCTGATTGGTTATTTACATAACCATTTAATTTATAATCTTACTCGATTATAATAACAACCAATATATCCAATATATTATAATCATTCCAATATAAGTCCTTTATATCAAAATATAATTTGGGTAAAATTATTTCGTTTACCCTCTTTTCAAAACGTACTACGTCGGTTCATCGTATTCACGTGTTTAGAAACTCCTACCGATACAGTGGATCAAACTGATCAACCAGAACTCATAAACAACTCAACCAACAAATCTCCATAATATAAAATATATTTTTTATAAAATCTACAAATACGTTCTCTCATATATATATATATATATATATATATATATATATACACACATTCAACTCAAACTAGGGTATTGCTAACCCCATCTCTACTAAGTTACGCCACAGAGCCAAGGTAATTACTTAAACTTCAGCTGTGATACCGCTGTAATGACCGGGGTTTTCGCGATCCTAGTTACCGGCATAAACTCAATGTCGACTATCGAAGCATCGGAAATACCGGATAGTTAATGAAAGAAGTTAGAGGGTGAGGATAGATAAGATAGAAAATTAGAATAGAAGAAGGAGAAGAACATCGCAACATTTTCAGAGTAACACGAATCTCACAGTAGAACGAACAAATATATTATATAACATAACTTTGAAACAAAATATGTACTTGAATATACATATCGTTATCAAAGCACAACACTTACAACACAACGAAAATAAACAATTGCCATATAATCCCGAAGCCTCTTGTTCCAAGCTCTCAGTATATCTATAAAATCCTGACTGCTTGACTGCTCGTACAAAATTGGGCACCCAAGAGTTTAGGAAAAACAAAATAAACTCCAGGTCAGTCATGGGACTGGTGTGAGTTAACAATTTAAAATAGTTTGAGAAAATAAATGATATCTCATAAGACCACGTCGTATAACACGGAACGGGTTTTTCCCTTATGAGAATCCAAAACACTTGATTTAACTTTCAAATCCTTTTGAAAGAAATGATAATCTTTATATCAAAACTCTTTCAGTATTATAATAATGTCTGTCAATCACAATATAATAATCATCTAGCAGAACGCTTTCATCTCACGTTCCACATACATAATATATAATCAAAAACCGCAGGCGCTTATTGGTTAAAGAATTCCAATTGGCAAGCTATGGGACCACCTTCCGACAGTGTATCTCTAGAGAGGAATACACCGGGTTCAACAAGAACATCTTGTGGCCCAGGCTAAACATGACCGATCACTCATTTCGCTTGAGTGTACCGAAAGTATTATCACCAACGGTTGGGATCAACAACCGTTTCCCGAAAGGGACAACATCGAAATAGATTATAGAAGTAAATGGCTCTAGATCAGGTGACAATACACCCTAATTGGCAGCTAACCACTTAGCCATGCAACCTACCTGATTTTATACCATTTCCTAGTTATGAGGCTAGATGCCATAACGTATAGATCACACCTTAATTTACCTTGAATGCAACATCGTTATACCCACCAAATCACAAATTGATTTACCTAAAAATACCATAGGTATACAGCTAAGAGAAACGAATTCCTCTTCCACCAAACGTAAATACGTTTGAAGAGATCAACCTACGCGATCTATTAAATATACTCTGTCAGACATTCTTCCATGCAGGTCGTCCTGGGACTGGACGGACCGAAGGCACTATTCTGTAAACAGGACAGTCCTTGCATAACTCCGTCTTCAATTATCTTCATCATATTTGATCGCAACGCTAACGGCCATACAGAGTGGTTTTCAGATAATGAATCTGATCCTGGTCTCTCCGTATTGATGACGGAAAAATGATCAACAACTTTGATAGTCAGTGATTAACTATCAAAGAAAAACATGTGTGCAAACAACAATATTATTTCTAGATGGAAATTCTATCGATCAATCATCAATCAACATTTATTCAATTCCCCATTTCTCGTTTCCATATATTCATCAAATCCTTATTTTCTAATTTTAGAAAATATACGTTATTAACTTTCTAATTTTAGAAAATAGACATTATTAACTTGGAAAATGTTTCCATTTCTGATTCACGCATCACTTTCTTCTCACATATATCAGTCTCTAACTGTAAACTAGTAAGAGAACAACCCCCTTACGTATTAACCCTGGAGGCCGAAACCAACATCAAATCGATACCTAGAAAGCTATTCAACTCAACTAATTTCTGGTCAGTTTCTAATTTCAGTAATTCCATTTAAATTCCGAATTCAAACGACAAATTCGTTTATAATATTTTATTTGCAAAATATTTACTTTAATCTAATTTTTCACATAGAATGTGAATAATATTTCTTTATATAATCAAAACTGTTTGATTTCGTATTTAAAAACAATATCTCAAACCCAAATTCTATTTATATTTGTATTTGTAGAATTATTCATACAAATCTCCTTTTTATTTCTAACACTTAAATCTCGTTTATAATTCTCTTTATATAATTCTATTTATTCTGTATAAATCCTATTATATGATTCTATTTATTTTATATAAATCCTTTTATATAATTCTATTCATCTTCCAAATATTTCCTTAATTGTATTTTCCAATATTTGTTTTCCAAATATTACCTTTTATAATATCCTATTTATTTCATATATAAATATTTCATTTATAATATCAAATTTATTTCATATATAAATATTTCATTTATAATATCATATTTATTTCCTATAAATATTTCATTTTCAAAATACACTTTGAAAATTCTCTTTTTACCTTCCAGTATTTCTTATGGTATTTAAAATACCAATTAAACAGACCGGTGCCATCATAATCAATCACATGTTTTATATCACATCATATATCACAATATACGAAAACAAATAGTATTATAAATATTGAGGAATCCAGTTGGATCCCTCCAACCTGTTTCCCTGCATCCACAGACGCTAAACAATATAAATAACATCAATTCATTTCAGTATGAAATATTCTGGTAAACAGAATCAATATTTGATTAAAGATATATATATATATATATATATCGTTATCTATAATTTCAACCAATAAATCAGCAATTCAACCAAACAATCAACACACAACAATCACTCATCATTTATCAATACTAGATTACATTTATAAAAATATAAACTGTACAGAGTTAGTGAGATTTACTAACATTGGGCGGTTTATCGTTAAATATCGATAAATGTTCAACAGCTCCATTCAAGCATTTTAATTTGCCATAAATTCAAACGAGCTCTAATCCACTCCAAACCAGTTCCATTGTGTAACCGTCGTCCCGACGATCCCAACGAATCTTGTTTTGCTGAATATCGATATCGTATGAGGAAGTCACGATAATTCTAAGTTAATAAACATTTTATATATGCAATTTATAATTATTAAATTTCATTTCTTATCAATTGGGCTTACCTACAAAACTGTCAGCCCAACACTTATCCAACCCGCATCCATTCTGATCTTCTTCTCCAGTATTACATACCAACCCGTAAAAGCTTCTCTATGACGATGCTCCTTTCCCATATCCCCTTCTCTACTTACTTCAAATTCAAACAAACCACTTTAATTAACTCTTTCATTTAAAACTAAACATAATTTATTAAATCCATATGGACCTTACCCTTTGCAATCAGCCCGTTATTCTCCACCTATTTAAAACAGTTCTCTTCCCCACAAACTCGAATGCAATCAGTATTCCTCCACTTCCCGTATTCCAAGCTTTCCTCCTTCCCTTAATTTAAATATAATTTCTTCATCTTACGGTAGAAAAGCAAACACTTCAGCCTAAAACATTTTTAATTCACCTTACTAATCTTTAAATAACTCCTGACTCCCACGTCTCTTTTAATTAGTTAAACTCACTGCTCATGCTTTCGTCCTCTAAATTATCACCCTGTGGCATTTGAACTGAAATCGCACCATCCATTGATTTTCATTCCTCTCATAATTCAACGAACCCGTAATACCATTAAACACGCCACTAAAACTCCATCTAACTGGTACCTTCCGTTCTAACTCACCGTCCTCCCAAGAGCATCTCCCGTCGCCTGTAACTCATACCCATAAACACAGAAGATTTCAATTCCTCCTACCTCATCTTCTAGCAATGATAACTCAAATACAAACACCTAAAATCACCTCATCAAAAACACTACATTTCCAAACAAATTTTGTAAAATTCGATCAATATCCTCTCATCGGGTTTTCAGACTGCAGCCGCAGCTCCAAGGAAAAGGGTGCGATCCTTTCAACATCGGATTCCGCTTGAACTCATCACGCTGATGCTAAACATCATGATAAACTCTAATACCACATCAAAACTTCAAACTGATACCTGAATTTCCCAAAACAACTAACCCTAAGTCATGAGCCTCAAACCTAACGAGCAAAAAGATTTCCGAGCCCCTCAAAACCCATGCCGAAATGAAGATAATCCTTCTAGCAATCTGAATGTGTTTATACTGCAATTTATAGTTTCTATTTGAATTCCTTTAAATTTTTGAAGATAATATTTCTCACGTTTTTTATCTTTTGTGTGGCGGCTTAGAAAATAGAAACAACATTGACCAGAGAAAATGAATTTAGGGTTAGAAGTTATGTTCTATATTTATAGGAAAAAATATTATTTTTATATTCGATTTTAAATTAAATTTTATTGTATCGCTGTCTATATTTATTGTTAAAAATCCCTGTGATAACATACAATATCCAAATTTGACAAAAATGGACATCTAGCTACAGTTCAACATTACGGACCCAACAAAACTTGTTTCGTCGAATTCCGAGTCTGTTTGCTCACACAGCGTATTTTTAAAGTCAAATTATTGACTGTATTTCACATTAAAATCTCGTACGGCCACATAGTGACTCCAAAAATCACGAAAATTGAAATCTAATAATAATTTAATATTCTGGATCCAACAAAATTAGTTTCATCGAAAACAGAGGTCGTTTGCAAAAATGGCTATTTTTAAAGCTCTAAATAAACCCATTTAAATATTAATATATTTAAAAATAATTAAATTTAATATTAATAAATTATTATCGTATATATTCACAGTGGAATACCATATAGCTCCAAAATAAATATATCAGGATTTATAGCTCGATATTTAAAATCTTGTTAAATCGATATTTCATTTATATTAAAAATCCATTTATAATATAAATAAATTGTTATAAATTATAAAGGAATTCCATAGCGACTTTTCAAAAATTATAAGCGTGGTCTATATTCCCATTTTACGACACTGCGTTGAAGTAGATTTTTTTTAATAATAATAACAATAATAACAACAACAAAAATAATAACAATAATAATGCACCACACCATTGTGCGTTAAAATTTCAGGTCAACGAATTGCGTGTAATAAGAAATATATGCAGGGTAAAGAAAAATTAAATGCAGTCTTAAATGTAAATAACTATAAAATAAAAAATATACCAAAAAATTCCAATAATACATTAGTCAACGTCAACTGCTACGATCTCTTGATATTGAAAAATATCAACACAAAAGACACATGAACTTTCCATTTCCTTGCATACCGAGAAAACTATTTTGGCAATTAACTTCGTTATATATGTATATACGTAGAGTAGCATTTTGGGGCACCCATACCAGTTCATGAGCTATGGTAATCCAAATCCAACGAGAATTTGTAGATGTTCAATCCACAATCATATTATCATCTATCCAAAATTTGAGCCCATTTCGACATTCGTTGAATAATATATTTGATGTTTAAATTTAACGCTTCGAATAAATGTCTGAATGGTGAATAATTGAGCTAAGATTTTGAAAATGATACGAACGTCAGAACAAGCTCAAATTTTTGATAGATGATAATATGTATGTGGATTGAACATCTATAAATTCTCATTGGATTCGGATTGGTCTAGCCCAGGAATGGATTGGGGTGCTATAAAATAAGGGTTCCCCGGAATGCTCTTCATATATATATGAGGGTTCCGGAGCAACCCTTTAGCACCCTTACCCTACCGTGAGTTATACTAATCCTAATCCAACAAGAGTTTGTAGATTTTCAATCTACATATATATTATCAACTATCCAACAAGAATATGTAAACAACATATAATAATTATTGTTGATCAGAATCATTGTGTTTAAATGTAAATTTTACTTCCAATAATGCCGAAATGGGTAGAAATGTACACTTATTTATTGGAGAAAACAGTATAATTGATAAACATCTTGTACACCTCTAAGCTTAGATCGAGATTCGAAGCTAAAGCAGAGTCTCTGGAAACAACATTCAGGTGTTGCTTTGAAATACTGTTTAATGCAGTGTTAGCAACACGAATTCAAATTATAGATGAAACCGATACAATCTCTAATTCTCATTGATCGTGTTGATGCCGAAAATTGTCCAATCTTAGCAGCAATACATATGCGATAGTGACATTACCGGTAATCTCCAATTTCGTTGTTCTTATTGATGTCAGATTGGAACTTTAAATTCGTTGATCTCAATGATTTTCGTGATGAATTTGAGAAATTTTCCATTGATCGAGATGATGTCAGAAAGCTTGGTCTTCCAAACCGTTGATTCACAGTGGAATACCGAAATTAGGGAAGAAATGATTAGAACTACCAATAATGGCGGACGCCAAATTTTGATTACAAAATGGACTATATGTTACATGGTTACAACTGCCTATTTATAATGTTCTTAAATAGACACCGATATTGATACACTGATACCGAAACAAAGAAAGATACAAAGATAAACCGTTACAGAAATACAAACAACGAAACATAAATATAACCTAAACTGGAACCGAAACAAAAATGTAAAGAAGCTACTCCGAAACCACAGAACCGAAGCCATAGACCCAAAGCCGCAAAACCTGAGCCAAAACAAATTATCTCTACTGGAGTTGCAACAATACATTGAAGAAACAGAGTATCATCAACACGAATACCGGAATAGAAGGAACATCGATGTAGCGATACCAATACCAACAGATCCAAAATAGAAAAACTAACACTACAACTTTCGGTACAAATACCGAGTATCTTTGATACCACTTAATCCTATGTTGCATCATCCTCCCCTATATCAAAAGAATAAACCAACGAATTCACAATAGTCTTTTCAACCAAATCATTCTCGTTGTATGGTAACAAATGGTTGGCATTGAAAACATCAGTAGTGCGAATATGACTTGGTAGCCTTGTTTGATAAGCATTGGGGTTGATCTTCTTAACAATCTCCAAAGCACCAATCTTTTTTGAAGCTAGCTTGCTATATGTACCAGCAGGAAATCAATTTTTTGTAAACACATCCCACACAAAATCACCTTCCTGGAACTTAACATGTCTACGCTTTGAATATGTAGTTTTCTTGCACTTGTGATTTGCTTCAATCGACCGTTCAAGTACCACGCAATGGAGCTCCTGTAATCTCGAGACAAGATCAATGGTATTTCCTTGCATTTTATTTTGTCATAGCAATGGAGTTAAATCTAATGGTCCCTTCGGAACTGCCGAGTATTCAATCTTGAAAGGACTGAATCCAGTACTGCGATTGACAACATGATTATGAGTGAATTCAGCTTGGCACTACTTTGAATCCAAGCTTTTTAAATTATCCCTAATGAGGCTTCTCAACAATTCCCCAATGATCTATTCACTACCTCTATTTGTCCATCCATTTGTGGATGATACGTAGTACTAAACTTCAATTATGTACCCACTATCTTCCACAAACTGATCCAAAAGGGACTCAAAAACCGAGTATCAGGATCTAAAACAATTGAATCTAGTAATCCATTAAGACAATATATCTCCCGAAAGTATATGTGAGCCACATTAACTACATCTGTCGTTGTCTTGCAAGCAATAAAGTGAACCATTTTCTAAAATCGACCAACGTCTACATAAATGGAATCACTGCCTCTCTATGTCCTCGATAAACCCAAAACAAAATCCATGCTCACATCTACCCATGGTCTAGAAGGAACGGGCAGTGACATATATAACCCAGCATTAGTTGTCGTTCCCTTGGACACTTGACAAATATGACACCTCTACACAAATTTTTCCACTTTTTCACGCATCAAAGGCCAATAATATGAATCTAAGATCAGCTATACTGTACGATCTCGACCTGCATGCCCTTTACCATGAAGTTCTTTGATTATCTTCATTCGAAAACAACATTCAGGAATGCACAGTTGATTCCCTTTGAAAAGAAAATCCTCCTCCAATAAAATATATGTCGCTTCACCTTTCTTTATTTGTCTGAAATCTTTGAGAAATAAGGATCAGAAGTCAGTACATTGAAAGCGAGTCGAATCCCAACACTTTAACCCACATGGTTGTCAAAATATTACCCCTCCGGCTTAATGCATAGGTTACTTTATTTGTAACTCCAACCTTACGTTTCACTACAAACGTGAACTGCTGCAGATAGGCAATCCATGACGCATGTCTAGCTGCCACTTTGTCTTAACCCAGGAAATGTTTCAAAGCTTCATGATCCGTGTATAAAATGAATTCTTTATGAAAAAAAATGTCTCTAATGTTTGATAGCTTGAACCACCACCTGAAATTCAACATCATAAGTTTTGCATCTCACCTTTGCCCCCTCCCTCCAACAATTTCTCACTGCAATAAGCAATAGGCCATCCATACTGACTCAAAACTCCTTTAACCCCAAATTTTGAAGCATCAATATGAAGTTCGAATGGTTGATGGAAATCTTGAAGTAATGGAATAGGTGTCGAAGTTAACATATTCTTAATAAGCTCAAAAGCTAGCTCTGCCTTTTCAGTGCATATAAATTGTTTCCCCTTTATACAGTCAGTCACTAGAGCCATAATACTACTGAAATGCGGAATGAAACGTCTATAAAACGAAGCCAAACCATGGAAACTCCAAATTTCTAAGATAGGCTTTGGCTGAGGTCAATCTCTAATTGGCCCAACTTTATTTTGATCAATTTACAAACCTTCTTCCAAAACAACATAGCCCAAAAACAACACATTCAGAGACATGAATATACATTTCTTGGTCGTTGAATAAAACTATTCTTAATGAAGAATGCTCAAAATGACACCCAAGTGTCATAGATGCTCACTTGGACTAGCACTATAGATGATGATAATATCATCGAAGTAAACAACCACAAACTTTCCAATGTAAGTCCTAATATTTGGTTCAACACTCTGATAAAAGTAATTGGCGCATTCGACAATCCGTAGGGGATAACAAGCCATTCATACAACCCTTCTTAGTCTTGAAAGCAGTCTTCCACTCATCTCCCGGTCTAATTCTGATTTGATGATACCCACTTTTCAAGTCAACCTTTAAGAAAATAACTAACCCGCTAATATGATCCAGTAAATCATCAAGACGTAGGATAGGAAACTAATATCTCACAGTAATTTTATTAAGGGCTCGAATGTCAGCGCGTATTCTCCATGAACCATCTTTCTTCGGTACTAATAATGTAGGCACAACACAAGGACTCAGACTTTCATGAACACGACTTTGACTCAATATATCCTCCACTTGTCGTCGCAATTCTTCATGTTCCCTAGGACTCGTTCTGTAATGTGGCTATGAGGTAAAACAACACCTGGTTCCAAATCTGAAACACCCCACCTCCGTTAAGGTCACTCACAAAGGGAATGCCTTAACTTTGGTGGAGGTTTATAAGTAAAAGCCATAGATAAACACAAGATAGATATAAATACACATATTTTAAACAGCGGAAACCAAACATAACTTTTATTTCATCAATACGTGTTTAAACAAAACCTTTCCATAATTGTCTCAAAATACTTCCAACATTACAACCTCATTACTGTCTTGATTATTAAAGAAGCATAAAACATAAATAAAAGTAACAAAAATCCCCATAGTGATATCCAAAGCCATAATCCGAGCAAAAGAGATCCAAATCATACATCTACGTTCTTGGAGCTTGTAAAGAGTCTGACTGAGCTGAGTTGTTTCCTCCCTGTGGACCTGGGGGGAAACGAAAGAAAAGAAGACGAAAAGAAAATAGGGTCAGACATAAAGCCTGAGTAAATCTAGTAACTCTTCAGTATGTGAATAAGAAAAGGGCATGATAGATATAAACTGGAAAATAGGAAAGTGTCACAAGCTAAGGAAGTGTCGACTGTACTATCGCACCCATATTATATCTCTGTACCTACTTGAGCTTATTTTAACTGGCACCTCATGCTGAGGGTGAAGTGATCCCCATTTTCTAAAAATAGGCTCCTATTCGCGTTAACATGACTCATACGGCCCCCAAGAATTGTAGATACCTATGCTGGTCCCACCATGGGGTGTATCAAGACCCATGGTGGCGGCCCCGACACAAATTCTAGAAGGATAGGTTATACTACTGGTGTCCCCAGTGCCATGTTTGTCTGCTCCGGAGTGTGTGCACGCCCGCACCCCGTTAGACCTACACTGTGCACCCACCGCCGTCGTTTTGACCGCTTACAATCAGCCCAGTAATCGTGCCCCACCCTGCCTAGTTTCAGGGTACCATGATACCTAACTTGGGTTACTGCTGAAACGGGTCCCTCGTTACCAGGATTTTCTAGTCAAACATGTTAAGTGGTTAAGTGTATGTATTTACCTAACCCCCACCCATCAATTCTTGTTAACATGTTGAATTTGGTTAAGTGTTATAGTTGACTTAACCCTACCATCTGTCCTTAGCCTCTTAGAGCACCTGACCACTCACATTAGACAGGTATTGCTACGGTTACTGGATGTGCCGGTCGGTTCCGGGCAGGTTTACACCGTAGCTCAGTCTAACTTCGGGTCTTTATTAGGCTCAATGCTTAACCATCCACATTGGATAGGTATTGTTGTGACTATTGGACAGCCGGGCGGGTCCGGGCAGGTTTACATCACAACTCAATCCAACCTCGGGTTAAGCATATCGTGTTTTCTAAATTTACATATTTTATTACTTCTCAATTATACATGTAAATGTCATATCTTTTATTCTTGGGCATAACAATTTATACCACTTAAATGTCATTGTTGTTGGCATGTGCCAACCATGCCAACATGTATATTTTTCAAGTTTTACACCCAACGTTATTACCCCGTTTGTACGTTCGCAACATTATAACATGTGTTGGGCTTGTCACAATTCAGCCCAGCTTTATAAACGTGAGAAAAAGGGGAAATCAAGAACATGTAATACATAAAGGTGTGTGGCGCATGAACTTGCAATTTAGCGATTCAACTAACATATAATATGGGTCATGTGAACTTGCATTCAAATCAAAGTATAACAAAGTAGGCGACAAATGAAACGGCATAGTTTAGGCTAATACAAACTTGTGTTTAAACATGTTTAACTTGACATAATGTCAACCACAAAACTAGCATGTTGTATATTCACCAAAATGTACAATTTTAACATCTAATCATATAGCCTATTGCAACATGAACTTGCATAGTTTATGAAACCCAAACGATACTTAACATAAATCCAATCAAATAAACATAAGAATGATATTGTAGGTTTTGGGTCATGTAGGCGTAAAAGGTTTCAAATCTAGAACATGTTTACATAATCCTTAATTTAGACTTAGTGAATGTATATAGTCCATGCCATAGGCATAAACATAAAGGGATCAAATTCTAGTTTTTGCCACAAACTTGCAAGTGCCATTGTTTTCATATACAATTGTTCAATAGGCTTGCATCAATCAATTTATGCCACAAACATCAATACACAAGTCACGATAGAACCATTACAATACACAGAATTTATACAATAACACAATTCTATTTTCATTTACATCGAATCACATCACAGTTTTTATTCATATTCTGAAAGGTCATTATACTTAGAATGAATGCAGAATATTGGATTCTGGATTCTGAATTCTGAAATTGAGATGTGCTCCTTTGGGTAGACTAACGTTGCGTTGATTAATTTGATTAAACTATAATATTCTTCTTAATTTGATTCGTCTCTAGGCTTTTCTCTCTTGACGGCTATGCTCAATTCCTCCCTGGCAGCATGATGACTCCCATCTTATTTATTTTTTTGTGTGAATTTTCAGTTGAGACTTAGGGTGTATTTATAGATTTTTAAATTGTTTTGAGCCTTCAGATGAAGACAGGAGGAATCTAGACCATACAAAGTTCAAAGAGCCAATCAAGAGGTGACATGTCAGCCCTAGTGACACACCGAGCCACAGAAATTCGAGCCAGAGCCAGACCTAGCCAGCCTGGTCGACCAGGCAGGTCGACTGGCAGGTTGACACCCAGGTCGACACTATGGTCGACCTGGTCTCTGGGCGGGAATTTTCCCGCCCAGCCCAGTTTGAACATGTTTTTTGAATTTCGAATTTAAAGCTAAGCTGTTTGAATTTAAATTTTATTTTGAAACTTCCGAAGGTCATAACTCCTTCATACGGAGTCCGATTCATGCAAACTCAGACTCTATCACAAGCATAATTCCGAGATGAACGCAATGGCGTAGCCCATTTCCCTTAATTCTTTCATTTAGAATTAATTACACTTTAATTTGTGGAGCTTAACGTTATAGAATTCACGGGGTGTTACACTCTCCCCCTTAAAAGGATTTCATCCCCGAAATCTTCAAGTTAGGAAGAATGTATATCCTACCATCCAGCAGTCCATCTACTCAACCAACAAACACAGGCATCCATTGTCCTTAAAAGACTTCTAATGCTTCATGATCATATGCATAGTGTGTGTACATGTCCTTATCTAATGCAGAAATCAGGCGGTCTACTGATTCAGTTGACCTCCTTAATGTGAATCATGTAAGTGTCATGAATCCATTATGTATGCAAATTTTTTTCCTACTCATAATTCTACATGAGTGCACAACTATTCATATAAATGCGACGACCATATGACAGCATATCAAGTTTTCAACTATATACAAATGAGAATACATATATGCATATGCAATATGAAGTGCTGAGCCGATCTATAACCTAGGGTGTGTGTGTATATGCATCCACGAGCAACCACTAGCAATCACTAGCAACCATTTGCAGCCATCATCCATAACATGTTTTCAAATACATGTTTGCATCCATTTGTTTTCTACCTAAGGAGTTAGGAAAAGGACCGAGGAGATATACCTAAAAAAGATAGATAAAGCACAACTTAAGGAAAAAGAGAGATCAAAGATGTACCCTCGAAAAGAAGAGGGTAGGCAGCGCGTATTCTATCCTCAGTTTCCCAAGTCGCGTCTTTCTCGGCGTCGCTCCACTGAACTTTAACGAGTTTGACTTCGCGGTTGCGTAGCTTTTTCACTTCAGTTCCTAAGATGCGGGTTGGAACTCTTCTCACAGTTGCTTCATGTTCCACTTCGGCTTCTTCTAGAATGCTAGGTTCCACCACTTCCGCAGACTCATGCAAATACTTCTGGAGGTGAGAAACATGAAAGACGTTGTGAACTCCGTCCAGTCTCTCAGATAGATCTAATCTATAGGCCATCTTTCCAACCTTCTCGATGATAGGAAACGGTCCTACAAATCTTGGTTCTAGCTTTCCTGCGGATCCAAAATGAACGGCGTTCCTTAAAGGAGATACCTTAAGGAAAACCATGTCCCCAACCTCAAACTCAAGGTCGGTCCTTCTTTTGTCGGCGTAGGATTTCTGTCTGTCTTCATCCTCCTACGTATCAAGTCCACTTTCTCCGAAGTCTCTCGAATCATGTCTGGCCCAAGTATAAGCTTATCTGTAGACTCCCACCAACAAGTTGGTGATTTGCACGGTCTTCCATACAAGGCTTTGAAGGGTGCCATGCCGATGGTAGCTTGGTAACTGTTGTTGTAGGAAAATTCCACTAAAGGAAGGTGATCCTCCCACGTCCCTCCAAAGTCAAGAACGCAAAGTCTTAAAAGATCCTCTAAAACTCTATTCACCCTTTCCGTCTGGCTATCAGTTTGGGGGTGATAGGCCGTGCTCAAACATAACTGTGTGCCTACAGCTTCTAGCAGACTCCGCCAAAACTCACTTGTGAAGATAGGGTCTCGTTCACTAACAATGCTAGAGGGTATCCCATGAAGTCGAACTATTTCCTTGAGATAAAGAGATGCTAGAGATGAGGCATTCCTTCTACTCTTGATAGGTATGAAGTGGGCGCTCTTAGTAAGCTTGTCCACTATTACCCAAATGCTAGTATTGCCTCTTCTCGACCTAGGTAGTCCATCAATGAAGTCCATTGAAATACTATCCCACTTCCACTGTGGGACCTCTAAAGGATGAAGTAGTCCCCCAGGTTTCTTCTGTTCTGCCTTGACCTGTTGGCAGGTCATGCACTTAGAAACGAAATCTGCCACGTCTTGCTTCATGCTGCTCCAAAAGAAAGTCCTTTTTATATCCTTGTACATCTTGTCACCGCCAGGGTGTATAGTCATCTTGGAATGATGCGCTTCCTCGAGAACCTTCTTTGTCAACTCCCTTGCTTGTGGGACACATAACCTTCCATCTCGCCTCAGCCAACCCTTATCATCGATGGCGTATCTATTGAGGTGACTAGAAGTCCCACCCCTAATAAGTTTATCAATCACATCAACAAGCTGAGGGCCTTCACGTTGTGTAGCCCCTATTGAGTCCAAGAGAGTAGGGCGTACTTCGAGAGATGCTAGCAAACCCGGTACAAAATCTAAGGAGGGCCTAAAGTTAAAACTGGCTATATACTCCAAGCTTTGCCTTTCCACAAAGAGCGGGCTTAAGGTTAGTTTCTTTCGGCTCAACGCGTCTACTACTACGTTGCCTTTTCCGGGAGTATAGGAAATTTCAAAATCATATGAGGCAAGAAACTCCATCCATCTTTGCTGCCTCAAGTTAAGATCCTTCTGGGAGAAGAGATATTTCAACGATTTATGATCAGTGTATAATTCGAACTTCTCACCTAGGAGATAATGGCGCCAAGACTTAAGCGCAAAGACGATGGCGGCTAACTCGAGATCGTGGGTTGGGTAGTTCTTTTCATGAACTTTCAATTGTCTTCCGCCATAAGCTACTACCCTTCCTTCTTGCATTAGAACAACGCCTAGACCCGTTCCACATGCATCTGTGTATACTGTGAACATTTTGCTTCCGTCTGGCAAAGTCAGAACTGGGGCTGTTGTGAAAGCTCTTTTTAAGCGTTGGAAGTCAATGTCACAGTCCAAATCCCAAGCGAATGCTAGATTCTTCTTTGTTAGCCTTGTGAGTGGGGCTGAGATTTTCGCGAAATCCCTAATAAACTTTCGGTAAAAACCGACTAGCCCAAGAAAGCTTCGAACTTCGGTTGCATTTCTTGGTGTCTTCCAATTTTGTACTGCCACCACTTTCGCGGGGTCCACGGCCAACCCCTCTTTGGACACTATATGCCCAAGAAATCTTACTTCTTTTCTCTAGAAGTGAAACTTGGAGAATTTGGCTTTTAGCTGATGTGCCCGGAGAGTATCCATGATTTCTTTCAGATGCTGAGCATGTTCTTCCTCATTCTTTGAGAAGATTAAGATATCGTCTACGAAGACAATCACGAATTTGTTGAGGAATTCTCTGAACACCCTGCTTATTAGGTCTACGAAATAAGCGGGTGCGTTTATCAAGACGAAAGGCATGACAAGCCACTCGAAGAAACCATCTGGGGTTCTGAACGCCGTTTTATCAATGCTATTTTCAGCTACTCTTAGCTGATGGAACCCAGTTGCCAGATCAAGTTGGGAGAAGACCGTCGCACCTACAAGCAGATCAAACAAATCGTCGATTCGGGGAAGAGGGTGCCTATTTTTCTTGGTCAATTTGTTTAACTCCCTATAGTCAACGCAAAGGCGAAGCGAACCGTCCGCTTTGGTTGCGAACACCACTGGAGCACCCCATTCCGAAATGCTCCGTCTAATGAACGCCTTTTCGAGAAGTTCTTTAACCTGCTTACTGAGCTCCTTTCTCCCCCTTGGAGCCATATGTCTGACCGGTAAAGCTACAGGCTTTGCATTATCCACAAGATATATGCATAAGTCTATTTCCCGCCTCGGAGGTAAGCCTTTCACCTCCTCAAAGACATCCGGATATTCCCGGACTACTCTAACTGATTGCAAATTCTCATCAGAAGCATCAAGCGACTCTAGATAACTAAGCATAACAGCATTCAAGGGATTACAAGAAATTTCTAGAGTGTTACCAAGCCGAGTCACGAGTCTAACTACTCTTTTCTCACAATCAAGAATGGCACTATTACTGGATAACCAGTCCATGCTTAAGATCAAACCATATCCCGAGAAGCCCAAGACAAAGGCATTACAACTAAACTCAACGCTGAGAATAGAGATTTTCAAACCCAAACAAACCATTGACAAGTAAGCGGAGCCCCCAATTGGATTTGAAACTGCTAAGGGATCTCCTACCATACTAGTGTCTAGATGCAGAGATTCTACTAAGGCAGATGAAATAAAGGAGTGTGATGCGCCAGAGTCAAAAAGTGTGCGAACTGGATGATCATAAAGATAAACTACACTTTCTACAGAAATAATACTACCTCGTTCCTGCTGAGGTGCCACTAGAGCATGAACCTAACCCCCTGAAGTGGATCCGGCTTTCTGTCCCTGCCCTTTCTTCTTTGGGCAGTCCTTAGCTTGGTGCCCAGTCTCTCCACAACGGAAGCAACCACCCATCTTTTCCTTCCTTTTCCAGCAGACTTTTGATATATGTCCCACAATGCCACAGAAATTGCACCTTCTCCTCTCACGGAGCTTATTGTTCTTCCCTCCTTTCTTGAAGTCTGTTTTCTTTATTTGTAGACCCTCTTTCTTCTCTTCCACCTTAGTTTCTTTCTTGTTGTGGTCTTCCTCGTGTAGCAACGCCATGTCCACCAAGCTTTCATAAGTCGCTCCCGTGGATACATGGTTCATAGCAAGGCTGTGTAGAGGCTCATTCAGACCCTTGACGAAGCGAAGCGCCTTCTTGTGTTGGGTGTTTACTAAGTCTAGCCCAAATCTGGCAAGTTGATTAAACTGATTAAGATACTCCCTGATTGTCATACTTCCATGTTTCAGAGTTAGAAACTTTTCCATTTGCAGGCTTCTTTCGGCTTGGGAGAGGAATTTCATCTCAAACCTTGTCCTGAAGTCTTCCCATGTTTCCACCGCCCTCTGAGCATTGGTAATTTCCCACCAATAGGAAGCTTCATCTTTAAGTAACCATACTTCTAGTTGTATCCTTTGTCTGTCATCAACTCCGAAGATGACAAACAGATCCTCAGTCTCCTTTAGCCAGTTTCTTGCTCCTACAAAGGATTTTGTCCCATAAAAGTCTTTTCCACCCATAGCCTTGAAGTCTATACATGTTTTTGCGAAGGCATTTCCATGAGGAGGTGGAGGAGGAGGAGGAACCGCGACCACTGGAGGAGGGATATCAGCTGGGCCCGCTCCATTAGCCCTTGCTTCTAAGTACCTCCTAAACCAGCCAGGTATCGGCACTCCTTCTGGAAGGTTAAGGTCTCCAGACATGCTGAAACAGAAAGGAAAGATTCAAAACGAAGGATAGAGGGAGATAGTGCATATGACTTTGGGGGATTTTGTCTTTTTTAAAATATAACATTTTTTTCTTGAAAAATGCTTCTTTAAATTTTCTTTTTGAAAACAAGTTCAATTTTTTTTATCTTATCTGGTAAACCTATGCTCAGATACCAAGTGAAACACCCCACCTGCGTTAAGGTCACTCACAAAGGGAATTCCTTAACTTTGGTGCAGGTTTATAAGTAAAAGCCACATATAAACACAAGACAGATATAAATACACATATTTTAAACAGCGGAAACCAAACAGAATTTTTATTTCATCAATACGTGTTTAAACAAAACCTTTCCATAATTGTCTCAAAATACTTCCAACATTACAACCTCATTACTGTCTTGATTATTAAAGAAGCATAAAACATAAATAAAAGTAACAAAAATCCCCATAGTGATATCCAAAGCCATAATCCAAGCAAAAGAGATCCAAATCATACATCTACGTTCTTGGAGCTTGTAAAGAGTCTGACTGAGCTGAGTTGTTTCCTCCCTGTGGACCTGGGGGGGAAACGAAAGAAAAGAAGACGAAAAGAAAATAGGGTCAGACATAAAGCCTGAGTAAATCTAGTAACTCTTCAGTATGTGAATAAGAAAAGGGCATGATAGATATAAACTGAAAAATAGGAAAGTGTCACAAGCTAAGAAAGTGTCGACTGCACTATCGCACCCATACTATATCTCTGCACCAACTTGAGCTTATTTTAACTGGCACCTCATGTTGAGGGTGAAGTGATCCCCATTTTCTAAAGATCGGCTCCTACTCGCGTTAACATGTCTCATACAGCCCCTAAGAATTGTAGATACCCATGCTGGTCCCACCATGGGGTGTATCAAGACCCATGGTGGCGGTCCCGACACAAATTTCTAGAAGGCATAGGTTATACTACTGGTGTCCTCAGTGCCCTGTTTGTCTGCTCCGGAGTGTGTGCACGCCCGCACCCCGTTAGACCTACACTGTCCACCCACCGCCGTCGTTTTGACCGCTTACAATCAGCCCAGTAATCGTGCCCCACCCTGCCAAGTTTTAGGGTACCATGATACCTAACTTGGGTTACTGCTGAAACGGGTCCCTCGTAACCAGGATTTTCTAGTCAAACATGTTAAGTGGTTAAGTGTCTGTATTTACCTAACCCCCACCCATCAATTCTTGTTAACATGTTGAATTTGGTTAAGTGTTATAGTTGACTTAACCCTACCATCTGTCCTTAGCCTCTTAGAGCACCTGACCACTCACATTAGACAGGTATTGCTATGGTTACTGGATGTGCCAGTCGGTTCCAGGCAGGTTTACACCGTAGCTCAGTCTAACCTCGGGTCTTTATTGGGCTCAATGCTTAACCACCGACATTGGATAGGTATTGTTGTGACTACTGGACAGCCGGGCGGGTGCCGGCAGGTTTACATCACAACTCAATCCAACCTCGGGTTAAGCATATCGTGTTTTCTAAATTTACATATTTTATTACTTCTCAATTATACATGTAAATGTCATATCTTTTATTCTTGGGCATAACAATTTATACCACTTAAATGTCATTGTTGTTGGCATGTGCCAACCATGCCAACATGTATATTTTTCAAGTTTTACACCCAACGTTATTACCGCCGTTTTTACGTTCGCAACATTATAACATGTGTTGGGCTTGTCACAATTCAGCCCAACTTTATAAACGTGAGAAAAAGGGGAAATCAAGAACATGTAATACATAAAGGTGTGTGGCGCATGAACTTGCAATTTAGCGATTCAACTAACATATAATATGGGTCATGTGAACTTGCATTCAAATCAAAGTATAACTAAGTAGGTGACATATGAAATGGCATAGTTAAACTTGTGTTTAAACATGTTTAACTTGGCATAATGTCAACCACAAAACTGGCATGTTGTATATTCAACAAAATGTACAATTTTAACATCTAATCATATAGTCTATTTCAACATGAACTTGCATAGTTTATGAAATCCAAACAATACTTAACATAAATCCAATTATACTTGCAAATAAACATAAGAATGATATCGTAGGTTTTGGGTCATGTAGGCATAAAAGGTTTCAAATCTAGAAAATGTTTACATAAGCCTTAATTTAGACTTAGTGAATGTATATAGTCCATGCCATAGGAATAAACATAAAGGGATCAAATTCTAGTTTTTTCCACAAACTTGCAAGTGCCATTGTTTTCATATACAATTGTTCAATAGGCTTGCATCAATCAATTTATGCCACAAACATCAATACACAAGTCATGATAGAACCATTACAATACACAGAATTTATACAATAACACAATTCTATTTTCATTTACATCGAATCACATCACAGTTTTTATTCATATTCTGAAAGGTCACTATACTTACAACGAATGCAGAATCTTGGATTCTGGATTCTGAATTCTGAAATTGAGATGCGCTCCTTTGGGTAGACTAACGTTGTGTTGATTAATTTGATTAAACTATAATCTTCTTCTTAATTTGATTCGTCTCTAGGCTTTTCTCTTTTGACGGCTATGCTCAGTTCCACCCTGGCAGCATGACGACTCCCATCTTATTTTTTTTTTTATGAATTTTCAGTTGAGACTTAGGGTGTATTTATAGATTTTTAAATTGTTCTGAGCCGCCAGATGAAGACAGGAGGTATCTAGACCAAACAAAGTTCAAAGAGCCAATCAAGAGGTGACATGTCAGCCCTAGTGACACACCAAGCCACAGAAATTCGAGCCAGAGCCAGACCTAGCCAGCCAGGTCGACCAGGCAGGTCGACTGGCAGGTCAACACACAGGTCGACACTATGGTCGACCTGGGGTGGCCAGGTCGACACTTTGGTCGACCTGGGGTGGTCAGGTCGACACTATGGTCAACCTGGTCTCTGGGCGGGAATTTTCCCGCCCAGCCCAGTTTGAACTTGTTTTTCGAATTTCGAATTTAAAACTGAGCTGTTTGAATTTAAATTTTATTCTGAAACTTCCGAAGGTCATAACTCCTTCATATGGAGTCCGATTCACGCAAACTCGGACTCTATCTCAAGCAGAATTCCGAGATGAACGCATTGGTGTAGCCCATTTCCCTTAATTCTTTCATTTATAATTAATTACACTTTAATTTGTGAAGCTTAACGTTATAGAATTCATAGGGTGTTACAAAATCAATCTGATGTTGGATGTCTCTTAGCGGCTGTAGACCATTTGGTAACTCTTGTGGGAACACATCTCCAAATTCACACGATAATGGTTTCATTGATTTGGGAATTTGATCACCCTTCGTAGTGTCGAATCCCACTAGAAAATACATCTCACCACCCTCTTTCACTTCTTCTACAAAGTCTTCATCAATAACAAATTGACTGTCTCAGTCTTTTTGTCAGGTTTGGACCCACTTTGTTCGCACCTCTTAGGAACCAAAGTAATTTTAGTGCCTTCAAACATGAAGCTATAACGGTTTGTGCGCCCATCATGTTGCATACCCTTGTCATATTGCCACGGCCTCCCCAACAAGAGATGACATACACCCATATTCACAACATCACACCAAATTTCATCTTTATACATAAGACCAATAGAAAAGTATACAAGTGCACATTTAGAAACTGTTACCTCTCCTCCTTTCTTCAACCATGCTAGCTTGTATTGTCGAGGATGCTTTCATGTCTTAATCCCAAGCTTCTGAACAGCTTCCTCAAAAATGATGTTGTCACATCTTCCCGCGTCAATCACGAATCGAAAAACTTTTCCCAATATTGTACATGTAAATTGGAAAATATTGCTTTAACCACTCGGATTTATCGATTATCTTCGGAGTTAGACATGCCCACCTCATCATCAAATTAAACCTTTCAAACCCCGTTACAATTTCCTCTTTTTCTTCTTTAAACTATGGTGGATTCGATGGATCAGACTCTTCCTCGTTGTTGCAAACTCCACTGTCATATGTCACCATAGTTCTCTTTCTAGGCTTCAGACATTTAGAAATTCAATGACTCATTTCTTGGCAACTGAAACACTTCAAATTACTACCTCCTTTCGCCTTTTTAGGATCTGCAATATTTGGTTTACTGGTTGGAGCACTACTACCAACGTTCTTGTTTCGACTGTTTGAGGTCGTGAAACTACTTCCTCGTCGACCCAGTTTTCCCATGCAAGAGCTCTATAATGTGCCTCGATGAATGAATTTGGATCAAACATATTGACCATGTCTTAGATTTGATTTCGAAGTCCTCCAATATATCTTGCAGTCAGTTGTTCTTGGGTCTCCGATATGTCATTACGTGCAATTGGTTAAGAAAATTCTTCTGTATATTCATCAACTGGACGAGTTCCTTGTCATAAATTATGTAATCGTTCATGTTCCCTAGCGATTGATAGTTGTAAGGAAAAAACGTCGCCCTCATCATTTTCTTCCCATATCAGCACCTTGGACTTCCTCATTCTTGCTCGAGTCAGATTCATTTATTGCCACCAGGTTGTAACCTTACCCCTCAATCTAGTAGCAACGAATTGAACACGATGATTTTCCGGTACTCCTTTATACTTGAGAATTTCCTCGATTGTGGAAAGCCAATCTAGAAATTCTTCGGCTTCCATACCTCCCTTAAATTCTGGAATTTCCGTTCTCATTCCCGCTTCCCACCGCCTATCCATTACTTGAGTTTGAATTTGCGACCTCATTTCTTCTTGATGCCGAAATCAAAAACTTCCACTACCTTCGTCTTCACCAAACATGTTCTCCGACATAGGTGCGGTCCTATTTCCTTGATTTCGATTCATATATAAGATTATTCTCTCCAAATGCCCAATTCCTTCATCAATTCTTGCATTAAATCTTTGCTCCATTTGAGTTGCATATTTCTGTCCATAAATCTCCACAACATTTTGATTTCGGTTTGCTCATCTTGGTGGCATTCTATGATTCGAAACGATGAATAATCCTTGGACTCGTGGTTATGAACCAAACCTCAAAACAATGAAGAACGATGAAGTAACGTAGAAATAATGACGACGATGAACCGAGACGGCTATGATACTAATTAACGTAGCGTTAGCAACACGAATTCGAATTATAGATGGAACCGATACAATCTCCAATTCTCATTGAACGAGTTGATGCCGGAAATTGTCCAATTGTTAGCGGCAACACATACGCGATAGTGACATTACCGATAATCTTCAATTCCGTTGATCTTATTGATGCCGGAGTGGAACTTCAAATTCGTTGATCTCGATGATTTTCGAGATGAATTTGAGATAACCCCAATTTTCCGTTGATCGAGATGATGTCGAAAAGCTTGATCTTCCAAATTGTTGATTTATAATAGAATACCAAAATTGGAGAAGAAACAATTAGACCTACCAACAATGGTGGAAGTCAAATTTTGATTACAGAATGAACTATCTATTATATGGTTACAACTGCTATTTATAGTGTTCTTAAACAGACACAGATACCGATACACTAATACCGAAACAAAGAGCGATACAAAGATAAACCGTTACAGAAATACAAACATCGAAACAGAAATATAAGCTAAACCGAAACAGAAATGTAAAGAAGCCGCTCCGAAGCCACAAAACCGAAGCCACGAACCCGAAGCCAAAGAACCTGAGCTGAAACAGATTATCTCTACTGGAGCCGGAACAACACACTGAAGAAACAGAGTATCATCAATACCAATACTGAAATAGAAGGAACATCGACGTAGCGATACCGATACCAACAGATCCATAACAGAAAAACTAACATCGCAACTTATTTTCGATACCGAACAACTACTATCGGTACCGACATCGAGTATCCACAATTCCACTTAATCATGTGCTACATCACCGTTGCTCCACCATCTCTACACTATTAAAGAATTATAGATAGCAGCTTCATCATCATCGTTTCTGTTGCTTCCAACATTTTTGGAAGATCTACCGTCAATCACACGTTAATTTCCTTAAAAAAAAAAAAAAAAACTCAGAATCACTATAACTGCACATTAAATTCTGCAGGGTATGATTCGAATACATAACATCTTACGTTATACTTATTTTTTACTCATTTGAACGATGGTGTTTGTAGACAAGTTTTGAGTTATTCTAAGAGAAATTGATGAGCTCCCACCTGTCCAACCCGTACAGTTGGAAGTCCTGCGCTAAATCCAAAATTTGTTTTTAACTGCCAACCGGGCGTTCTTTAATTTAGGTAACATTAAACAGAGAGGTCGGGAACGTTGTCCACGCTAGGGTTAAAGAAACAAACTTAAGAGAGCCTCAAATGCAGGAAGTAAAAAAAGACAAAAGCTATTAAGTTAGGTATCCCAAAATTTGAATTTTCAACGTACTTTCCTCCTGGTCAAGTGCAGCTTGGCACATGCAACACAGAACACTGAACACAGGGTCTATCTTTAATGAAAACCCAACTGCCCACTTTTAATCATATAAAATACTGGTACGTATATAATATATGCACGCCAATATTAGATCTCAAATCCCTTCTATGTTTCCTGCCACACTGTGCCAATATCACGGTGATTGGTTTCATTGATTTATTTGGTTTTAACAAACAAAAACTTGCATTAATGAAACTGTAGCGTTTATGACAAATTCATTGCATACAGCTACCAACACAGGAACAGGTTACTCCAGTCACCTTCGTATGTCAATACGAGTTTGTTGACACCATTTTAACGTGTGTCATCATGACACCACTAACGGTGTTAATGATGTGTGGCTGAGATTGCCCCCTGAATTTCTCCTGTTAAATCTCAGCCACACATCACTAACACATTAGTGGTGTCATGGTGACACACGTTAAATGGTATCAACAAACTAGCTCTCTTCATATGTTATTTATGAAACAGCAAAAATTATGCAAAATAAACCTACCACAGCATAGCCTACAAAACATACGCAACATGAAAACATGAAAGATTCGTACACTTTACACGAAACAGGGAAGTAGTAGTACAGCTCTGCTGGTTTGGAAATGACAATAAACAGCTATATTCGTTTAGTGGTACACTCCACATCTTTCAATCTCATATTAAACATAGTGATCTTATACCAGAGCTTACACTAAACAATCATTTAATTACCCTATAAACCAACAGCGCATATAACTTAACAAACATCAATCTTCATCCACAAAAGGCCTTTTAACTGAAATAAAAATAGATAATATGATCCAGACATCACATGATAGAGCAGCCATTAGGGTTTTCATCGCTGAAGTAGTGCACATATTGCTGATCATTCTGTAGCTGCGCCGGCGGCATCATGGTCATGGCATACGGCGGTGCTCTAGGGTTTCCCACCATGGGATACGCTTGATCGTGACCGTTCATCATCATCATCATCCGCTGCTGCTGCTGTTGTAATTGCTGCTGTTGCATCATTGCTTGCATGTACTGCTGCTGCTGCTGATAAGGATTAATGGCTCCGCCTCCAGCCGCCCTCTGTGCCTCCATTCTTTGAAACGCTGCCGCCATGTTCCCTGCTCCCATATCATTCATGCCACCGCCACCGCCGCCGCCGTTTTTAGCATTTGGTGCATTGTTGTTCTTGCTGTTTTTGTCATTTACTGCAATTTTACTGCATTTCTTGCTACTGCCGCCGTTGTTTCCGTTCTTCACTCCCTTCTGAACTGGAACATCGGCCTTCTTTGCATTTCCGCTCCCTTTTGTTCCGTTATTGTTACCGTTAGCAGCCTTGTTAATCTCGTTGAAAACCTCATCCAAATCATCATCTTCGTCGTCGTCAAAGTCGTCGTCAAAGTCACTACCTTCGTCTTCATTTGGCAACGCAAACTTGACAGATTTTGGATCCTTCTGAATGGGAAAGTTCATACCTTTAAACTGAGGCAGTTTCAAGCCTTCAAAGCCTTTCATCTGCTGCAACAGTTGCAGCTGCTGCTGTTGCTGAGGTGGCAGTGAGGAAAGCATCTGAGATTTTTGGTCTTTTCCTCCCTTTCCTCCTCCTCCGCCGCCGCCGCCGCCGCCATTGCCACTACCGTTTCCACCCTTTTGATTCTGTGACTTGCTGTTTTTCTGGCCTTTACCACCATTGGCAACTGTTTGCTGCTGCTGTTTTTGGTTGCCATTGCTGTTGCTGTTATTTCTATTGTTATTGCCTTTTGGTGATAGTAGTTCGGCATGTTTGCCAGACTTGATGAGCTTCTTAACTAGTGTGTTTGGATCGACACTTCCTGAAACACTCACTTTTCCTTCATCTGAATCTATTGTTACTGTGAACACCCCTGAAATTTATTTTTGTTGCTAGTTAATCAGTGGTATGTTCAAGAAAAAAGATAAGATAGTTTTAGATACCATCAATTTTGTGGAGCAGTTTCCTGACTTTTTGCTTGCATCCATCACAGTGTATGCTCACCTTTAGAATGCAAGTCTACAAGTCATCCAAAGCAAATGTTAAACTGCTTATGAACATTGAAGTAAACAGTGGTCAGAGCGTGTACCTGAATCTTGAGGAAATTGGCTTCTGGCTGCTGGCTCATTTTGAGCTACCGAACAAGATGAACGGTGTTGTATCGGAGGCAAAAAGGAAGGGAAAGAAGCCAAGCAAAATGGACAGCTTGTATCTTCTTTATTATAGTGGATGTTTTTCTTCTGGATTTTTAGAGACGGGTTTTGAAGGAGAAGAAGGGGTACTCTGAGACGGGATGTTTTAATTGATGAAGCCTGGAGTAAAAAGAAAGTGAGTTAAATGCATTGGACGCTTCCTCTTTGTATTTGACATCTTCTTGTTTGGTCCTTTTGTTTGAGTTATCGTGGCATTCGCAAATGAAATCACTGTGGCCAAATTGTTTGTGCGTCACTCCCATATAATAAGTAATTAATTGAAACTTCTAAATTCAGCTGAAGAGCGGTGATCATTTGGATAAAAAAGCACAAAAACACAGTACTCTTAACGGGTAGGAATGGTTGAAGTTTGATGAAATAGGGTGCGTTCTTAACGAACATGAATAAGATATTTGAGCATGACATTTGAATGTGGTACTGTAGCGAACGGGGAATGTGTTTTTAGCTACGAACGGAGTATTTGAGCATGGTATTTGAATGGGGTAATTAGTTGTTAATTTGTTTCTAGCTACGAACGGAGTATTTGAGCATGGTATTTGAATGGGGTAATTAGTTGCTAATTTGTTTGTTTTGAATTAATTAAATAATGATTGTTAATTGGACCGTTAGATCTAACTAGCGAATGTGTTTTTACCATTTAAAAAAAAAATGAAAAGTGACATTAAACATTAACAAATAGTGTACAGTAGGCATTAAACATTAATAAACAGTATACAACAAAAGTTCTAAAAAATGAGTCAAGGTAGAACTTGATCTCTGGTCTCTCACCAACAAACCATGTGTATTAACCAACCAAGCTATGAGTACTTCTATTAAAAAGTAGGATCAGTTGTTCGTTAATTACCTTGCGTCGGACGCGTCGGACTCGTCCGACGCGTCCGACGCAAACACAACAGACATCAGTTCAAATTTGGCTGCGAACGGGGCCATAGACTCCATCTTTCGCTGAACGACACAGAGGAGAGGACGAAAGCAGGATACTTATTTGTGTGAACTTATATTTTTATTAATTTAATTTGTTGTAAACAATTATGAAAAAATTCTAACAAATTGTAAGTTATATAAATTGAGTATAAAATGAAGAGAAAGCACAATATGCTATGGTAAGAACATTACCAGCAGTCAACGTTGATTTGAGCGTGAATATCAAATTTTGAACGTGAATTTGCTCTACTTTTCCAGCAGCAGACGGGGGAAGGGAGCGTTAATCTGGTTAATTCCTTAAACGGAAAAGAGAAACCCGTTTAAACATGTATTCAGCTAGGATAAAACAAAAAATTAAACTAAACGGGTTTTAGAATCCCAATTAATAATGCTCACTCTAACAAATAAATGGGAACAATCACCGTTCTTTTTTCTTCCTTACGCTGCTGTAGCGTGAGGAAGAGAAAAAGAGCGCCAATCGTCGACGTTTATGTGCTTTCTCACGTTGCTGGGAACGCCCTAATAAATAAAGGTACATTCTACTGAAGAATAAAATCAAAGACGACAATACATCCCATATTTATCGTCGTATATTGCTTCCCCATCTAGTTTATTATATGTGAAAGTTCATTTTTCTAATCCAAAATTGGATGAGCCAGCTTTTGATTTATGGGCTTATATAACGATACGTCTACACTAAGCATAATAGTTAGGCGACGATCAAATTTTGAGATAATGTTCAATGGCCTATTCGAACAGAGCAAAACTTGAACCGTCATCTCTCAAAATAGAGGATCTCACTTTCCTTACTCAAGACAATGAAGTAGTGTTGAATACCTAACAAGGAAGAACAGTGATAGAACTTGAAAGCAAGTAGTCAGGTACATCAAGTAAAGCTATTTGTCAAAGGAAGTTGAAGGTGATGGCACATGCCTTTTTATTGTACATTCACTACAAAAAAGGGGTAAAGTTTCCAACTCAGAATTCCCTACGCAGTCACGCGGCGTAGGGAAAACGTGAAAAAATGTGGAAGGTGTAGAGATAGCGTAAGAATTTTTGGGTTGGAATTTATTTAAACGGGTTTTGAAAAACTGCACCCGCTTATTCCTCTAAAACAACCGTTATTCCTTTTTTCTCGCATTCCATCGCATTCCATCGTTCCTGATTAAAAAAAACCTAAATCTAACCGCGCTCTTCATCCCTGCCTTCTACCCCATCGCTGTGCCCCGAGCCTACCTTCACCCGCGCCGCCGCGCGCCTCCACCGCCTTCTCTAATTGCGCCGCCTCTGTCTCCTCTGCTCGCGCTACTTCCCTGAATCTCCTCAAATTAAGTGAGTATTAATCGATTGATAAAAGCTTTATTAGATATAGTTTTTATCAATTGATTGCTAGCTGTAGTTAACTATCCTTGTTAATTTGATCGGTTTACTGCAGATTTCGATCTGGGCTGAAGTTCCATGCTTATGTCTTTTTTGTTAGTAGTAATCAAGGTTTTAAATCTCGGATATCAGTCGCGTTTCGTCTCGGTGATTTTATAGACTCGGTCTCGTATCGAGGGAGATCCCGGATGAGATGAGTCTAATTCGGGAGTTCGTCTCGGATTTTCATCTCGAGTCTGATAGTTTATATCGGAACAATCTCGGGGTACATGATATTTTAACAAAATGATTTTGATGAACACTATCAAAAACATAGTAATTTAAACTTAAAATGCAAAATAACATTATTATTCTTTATTCTGCAAAAGGTTATTCATACTCTAAATTGTAATATGCTTAAACAGGAATATTGTTAGACATGAAACAATAAAAGGATCCAAAACATTAATAAATTCAGCATAAATAAAGCATAAAATACATAATTTTATAAGTAACATGTATGTAAAAAGACGAATATGAAAATCATAAGCATTGTAAAACATATATGAACATACAATATAGTGATTTAACATGCAAAATGTAAAATAACAAAAGATTGATATGGCTAGATTTGAGTTTTTTAATTATAGTTCAAGTTAAATTTTTACCAAAAAAACTAAGATATCGGATGATATTCTAGTATTTTGTCTCGGTCGATATATCATTAGATATTGCGATATCTCGGTCGATATATTCAAAAGGAGATTTAGAGTGATGTTTGTAGTTTCGTTTCGGAAGAAGCCCAAAACGAGATCTCGGAGGAGATCTCGGGCGATATTTGCGAGATTTGAAACAGTGGTAGTAATCAATGCAAGCGATATCAAGTGAAGGTAAGTAATCAGTTTTCCGCCTCAAAATAAATACCTTCTTTTTGTCTGAGTTGCTCAATAAAATAAACTATCCATCTCTTCAGGATTTTTACATGCGTTTAATGCTGAATGGAACATCATGTGAAATCCTCAAATGGGTATCCTTGGTTTGCTGCTAATTTGCAGGATGGTGAGATTTTTGGCTGCTACTTACATTGTTGTGTTAGACTTATGTTCAGCATTTTGGCCCTTTCTTGATATGTTAACCTTAATGTTTCGATATTATCTCTTTTATGCTATGATTTGAAGCAAAAACACTATGTGGTTAATGCAGATTTGTGATACCAATATCCACAGCACAAACCTAATGTTAAACTTCTGAACCTCTACATACTTGGCCATCATCATCATTCAATACAAGAATTATTAAGTCATCTTTTGCTTCTACCAATCATCAAAAATCTTTTCCACAGATTAAAAAGTATACCAGGGAATATAAGTTGGTTTGGTGCAACTTTTAAACATGTTGAAATAAAAAAGTTACGGAATAAGTTTTTACTCATAACAATTAATATGATATACTACTACAGAATGAAGAAAACAGAACATGGTCCATATGGATAATGTGCAGAACTTAAAATAAATTCTTGTAACACTTGAGCTTTGACTTATTATATATGGTATTGCTGTTGAATTGTTGTACTAAGGGTATTTTAACTGATAACTATATGTTAGAATTCAGTATTTAATATGATCGAGAATAGAAACTATCGTCATTTAATTAAATAACTGTATAATCTACTATCTTAGGACATCATTTCCCATGTTGCTTCAATGATTGCACATAATGTTAAGAATTTTGGCATTTTATACGATACAAGATGCAAGGAACAAGATCTTTTGTTTATCGAGTGTTTTTGACACTTACTTGATATTTGCAGTGAAGGGGTTGCATCATTATTGGAGCATACGGTTGAGATTATGTGCTTGCATGCTTCAGATGAGTCAGCAAACAGTTAGAAGCTTATGTTTAAGAGGACTAGTTCAGGTAAACAGTTCACCCAAATTATTTTGCTATGCAAGTTATTGAATTTTTATAAATTATTTGTATAAGGTACATCATATGACGTTTGAATTAGATGAAACGACCATGATTGAGTTATGTAGCAACTTTATTTTATTGTTTGTTAGTCATGATTTGTTTTAATTACATTTGTAGCAAGTTTATAGTAATTTGATCATGATAATCATTCTACATCAATGTTTTTATTGGTATATTTTTACGATTTTGCATGTGTTTGGTTTTATTAATTTTTGTTATGATACATGTGGTAGAAGAAGATAAACATAAATAAAATCATATTGAATTTTGGTGTACAGTGGCGTAGGGAAGGCGTAGGGAACATGGCGTAGGGAACTTGACGTAGGGAAGGCGTAGGGATAAGGGCGTAGGGAATTTTTTGCGATGAGCTATTTTCCAACTTCTGTTTTGGTGTAGGGATGGCGTAGAGAAATCCGAATCCTACGCCGTCCCTACGCCAAACTGGCGTAGGGAATTCAGTACTTTTTTGTAGTGATTCATGGATCTCTTCCAAATGTCTTAATTTCGAGGAGCACAGATTTTTAAGAGACGAAAGCACGAGGCAATACCGTTCATCATCATCTAAGATGCAGTCTTGTTCTACTAACCAAAACCACCCCAATGTTGGTAGTAGATCATTTAATGCCAATCCAATACATTTTATATTATGCTTTTTTTACATCAATGTTGATGAAAGTAGTGCTTACACTTGTGTTGCTCATTCCAAACATCTTGTTATCAACTAACAACTCGTTCAGCATGAATATATATTAAATATGAGCTAATATCTACGAGAATTCGTTGAAGATTGTTGACGGCAAAAAATGTCGTAAACACCAAATGTTCCAATTACTAGGAATAGTTAATTTGGTCACACAGATAAGAGCAGAAAAAGGTAAATAACATAAGAGATTTACAGTGGTTCGGCCTTGTGAAGGACCTACGTCCACTTTGAAGCGTTGTTGGAATATTATTAATCACTCAAAGTTACAAGCGTGAAACCATCCCATTGCATCTCTTTACATTCATCTTTATGCTAAATGATGTCATAATTAAGCAATATGATGTCATCCTTAAGGTTATATAATGTCACCTCTAAGGCATGATGTCATCATCATCATATATACTATCATATATTTAATATAAGAAAATGTTACTTTTGCCCTTCTTCTTCCTCAAATGGGAAATGCCATTAATGGAGCTTACTAGAGGTCCCAAGGTCTCAAATTCCAACCCCTTTGAAGTGTGAAGTCATGGGGTATTTATAGGAAAGTGGTTAGGTTGCAGTAGGTAGAAATAGGGGACCACACCCAGAAATTCGCACCTGGAGCCTGCATATGCCAGATTTTTCGCACCTAGAGCCAGGGTGCGAATTTTCGCACCTCATGGGTTGCGAAATTCGCACCTGGAGCCTAGGGTGCGAATTTTTTGCACCTCATGGGGTACGAAATTCGTGCCTCCCGGGGTGTGAAATTCGCACCCCAGTGTACGAATTTCGCACCCTGCTGCATGCAAATTTCGCACCCCTTAGGGGTGCAAAATTCGCACCCCGAGGGGTACGAATGTTACCTTATGGGCGGTGCGAAGACCCTGGGTATAGGTGCCTTAATGGCCCATGGTTCGAGTTCATGGCTCGGACTGCTAGGTCTTTGTTTGGCAATGTTTGGAGGAGCAGCGAGGTTCGCTGAAGTTGTTGGCCGAATCCTGATTTTGTGCCGATCTGGTGATTTTGGGCAACACACTAGTTGGCGGAAATCGGATGAATCGAGCGGTGCCCACTAATTCGACCTAACCGGTTAGGTCGATCACCACCGAGATTGTCGGGCCCCGGACCCCCACCGGCGTTGCACCCGGACTCACTGACGGCTCACCTTTGGCTCGGAGCATGGCTCGCCTTCGGCTCGGCTGCGGACGGATACTAATGGAGGTCACATTCGAGGGATGCAACATTCTACTAGTGGCTAGACTCAAGTCTTCTGGTACTGGCAACGCCTATGGGCCTGTAATATCACGCGATATATTCAGTCGAGCGTGTCTTGCGTACTTTTGGGAATCAGACCAAAAGGTCGGTTAACATTTTCCTCTTCAAAGTATGTCTTGTGTTAACGGGACGTGCTTTGAAGTGAGATGAGTCTGATATGGGCGCAAACATCTTCATGCAGTGCTTAGTGATTGTCGAGAGCACACTGCTTTGGAGCGGTTGGGACGCCTTATCGAAATATGTTGGTATGAGCTTAGGATTCCAACAAGAACTTTGGCTTGCTTGAGTCTTGCGGCTTGGGTTGGAGCATGTCCAAGGCGTTCAGTTCCTGTAGGTTAAAGACAATAAATGTTAGTTGCCAGTTCCCGATTGCATCGAAGTGCAAACGGTTCGTTATCGGGTCATAATTGCATATGAAATCACAAATTTTTACGTGGTTTTGTGCGATGCGATCTGAGCTGGGATAGGTAAGATGAAAGTGGATTGCATGCCATGGTCTTGTAATCGCGTATTTTAGCTTTTCGAAGAGTTTTCGGATCGAGAACCGACCGTTTGGTGTGTACGTTTGAATCCTTAAGTCTTATGGGCATGCATTTGAATCAAGTCGGTCTGCTCGGTTGAGATTTCCAAAGTGTGTATGCATGGTCATTGCTATGGCCTAGGAGCACGATATCACTAAGTGGTTGTTGAAATGTTTTTGGGATGAAGCTTGATTGCATGGAGTATCCATTGGGTCACTTGGATTTGCGAGGCCAAAGTCATTCATCGATCCAAGCTGGTTCCACCGATCAAAGTTTCTGGCATATGCAGATGTCGTTGTTAGGATAATACTTAGCATATGTCATGTAGGTTTTCCTTTGAGGCGAGGTCGGTCCCAAACGCTAATCGCGTGCACTTTGATGATTGGGCATTTAGTAAGTATACGAGTGGTCGTTGATGATTGACTTGGTAGTTGGAGCTTTGAAATATGATCATGGCTTGGTGTACAATCTCGAATTCCGATCTTGGATCGTTCGTTCGGGGTATGCCGATCCCCTGATGGTAGTTGCTTCCTTTCTTATCTTCTCCGGATAGAAAATCATCTTGAGGCATGGAGGATACCAAAATACTTCTTTTATACTTCAGATGTTCGAGGTGTTGTTAGGTTTTCAGAAGAAGGGAAGAGAGATATGGAAATTAAGAGGGCTTTCGGATTTGGCACTCAAGAACGTGGAGCGGCGGATCTTGAGAAACGGAATTAGGAATTCAGATAAAGGTTGCCAAGTATGTGTGAATATGGGAGTGGGCTTCATATCCTGGACACTTAATAAACCCTCCTGGTATTTCAAGAGGTCGAAGTCAGTTTGAGGGACGTGATAATCTAGCAAGTGTGTGGGAGCACGACGCATAACTTCGCATCTGATGACTTGGTCTTGGCTCCAAGCTTGGGCTAGTAAAATTAAACATTTGCATGGCGCCCGATGAGTGGACAGTGATCAGTGAGTTTTGGTCTTGCGACGCGGTCCTCGAGAAGCTTGGACTGTCGGCTCGAATGCTTATGTAGGTTGTCGACACTTAGTTGAGCTGTTAATCTCGAGATCCGATCAATAACCCAACCACGACGCAGCTGCATCTTGACTTAGGTGTTGCGCTGGCAGTTGGTGATGGCCATGGCGTTAGTTGTTGAGGCTAAAGGTTGCCATCATGTTCCGGAGTGTTCGTTTTGTAGAGTCCGGGCACCGTTGGAAAGTTGAGAAACCTCCAGGGCCTGGGCTATGGCTCTGGATTATCTTGCGAGGTGAAGGCACTCTCAAGATGGTGGCTCCAAGGGACGCTATGAGGACGACGCCAGTGCAGGCATCAAATTGGATCTGATAGGGCCCTATGATTGTCAGGCCAGTGCGATAATTTGTAGAGGTTGCCCCCAAGCTCGGGTATCTGCTAGATTCTGCTCAACGTCAGGGACGAGCTAGCAAGCTCGGATCGTTGCTTAATGTTTCTTGTTTGGTTTGTAATTGAAGTTGAACGTAACACAACTAGTTAGCGAATAATTCTGGAAATGAACTTATTCGGACTGACCGCCCGGATATGCGCGTAAGATATGGGCATACGGTCGAGTCGTTGGTCTCTAACCCAATTATGTCGTGATCATTATCCGATCTGAAAATGGTATTAATGGTTACCTGTAATCATGGTTTTAGTTATTAAAACAAGATGTCGACACCGCGTTCTAATGCGCTTGTAGGTAGGAAGCTGTTACATCGAGGGGTGTGAGTCAGCTTCGCGTTGTGTTTAATATGAATTTGCTGGCAGGTCGTTGAAACTTTGGGAACCCAATGAACCGGCCATGGAAACTCGAGAGCTTGCATTGAGATATGAATTCTTTATTTCGCGTACTGAGAACTTGTCTAAATTCTCTAGTTCCTCGGGAAACTGGGGGTTGTATTGCTCCCTCTGTCCTTTGGTTCGGGCTTCTACGCCCGGTCTGCCTAGTATTGGTGGGAGGTTAGAAGTTTCCAAGACCCGATCTTTTGGTTCTGGATCATCCTCGTGGTGAGGTGTATGTTCACCTTTAGAATGCTTGCCCCGAAGGTTGTGGCAATGGAAATACCAGCGCAGAAGCTGGTAGGGATCCTCCTCAGGTCATGCGATGAGTAAGCTGGTGCAAAAATAAGTGGGGGGACTGCCCCTGAGCTCGAGTACTTTCTAACTAAAGAGGTTGCGAGCGATGAACCCTTAGCAAGAAAATAGTTGCTTCTTTTGTTGGACTTCCCCCTTTGGAGTGGAGGCGACACCAAGCTTTGCCGCCGTGCTTCCTCAAGTGTCCGAGCCCCGGTTGGAGTTACAGCGGGAACAATCTAGAGAAGTAGGAGAACCCATGGACTTCGGGATCCCACATTCACATGAGCCTCTTTGGAGGAGGAGAAGTTGTGGTTGGCTGAAGTGCTCATGCGACGGGCGTAGTTGATGTAAGTATGAAAATAATGCAAGCTATGGTGGAAGACTAGGATGCCCTGCTAGTGGCAAAGTTTGAGGAGCCGGAGGGGAAGAGGGACAGGATGGGGCTGCCATACAAGATGTGTGGGCAAAGGCTACGCAGGATGCCGAGGAGAAATCTACCGCTGTGGTGGCGGGAAGTAGGCCGATATTGAGGCAGAGAAGGATGGGGCCTCTGAGTAGGCTAGGAAAAAGGAAAGTCGTCGATGATGCCCACCAAAAAGGGCGAGAGGACCCTTAGCAAACTCGTAGCAGATGCAATTGTGTGATTCCAGGCCATAGACTTAGTTGATCAGAAGACCGCCGAAGATGCTGAGAAGAGAGCAGAGTTGGGCGCCAAGAAGGCTTGGGGAGACACCTAGGCTGGGTTGCTCCTTGTTTCTGACATCGTCCCTAAGCCGTTGCCATGTATCGCCCTCGGGGAAGTTACGATAATTACAAGCGGCGAGGATGATGGCAGGAGGCACACATCGATGTCTCATGAATCTATTAACCTTGTGAAGAGTAGAGGAGGAGGCGCTTCTGGGAGGAAAGGGCCCCTCGTTGGTGGTGACCTACCAAGTGCTGAACATGTACAGAAAAAAGAAAAGAAAAGAGAAGGATGAGTAGCATCAATAATTGTTAAAGGAATTATAGATACTTTGGGTTAGGTAGACCGATAATATATGCGAGTGTGGCCCTCGCTTTTGGTTCCTAAAGGTATGGTGTGATTTTCATGTACGCCCTGTCATCATAAAGAAGAAATGTTAGACATGTAGTCTATTCAGGGTGTGTGTGTGTCTGTGTGAAATGGAATATGAATTAGTAAAGATCACATTTCATGTTAAGTGCTCGAATGTTCTTCTCATGTTTTCCGGCGTCTCGTACTTGCACAAGCGTACTTGTTGTTACATCAACAGAGATGCGATCAGAGACCGCACTCTGGGTCGATTATTCCAGAGGAATGTGATTGTGTACCGCGCTCTGGGTCAATTGTTCCAGAGGGGTGTGATTGAGCGCATGCTTCTAATAAGTTTCCCTCAGCTCGGGAAACCCGTAGTTTGCGAAGCCAGACTAAGCGCATGACGTGTTTGGGTAGCCCGGGGTTAATCCCAAGTGTAGCGAAGACATATGACATCACCTTGTGCGGTCCGTTCAGTGTGTGGATCTCCCGTTGTTCATCGGGTTGTGGCGAGCGACGACATCGTTTATTCGCCGGAGAAAAGCCCAGATCATCATCCCATAGGGTCCGATCGTGGCCATGGGCTGCACCTAAGCCTTTAGAGCTTTGGGGAGAAAACGATTTAATGTCAGTCTCGGTGCTGCTCCGAGATTCGACAAACACCCGTATCCAGGGGAGAAGTTTACATCACTCCCGGTTGTCTGTTGGGCGGCCCCAAGTCGCTTGGGACTTGGGCATAGAACGATTTATCCTCGGCCTCAACACGGGGCCGAGGTTCGAGTTTGTGGTTATTTATACTCAGTCACGCCACGGGCCGGCGACTCAAGTAGCGTTGCCGGCTCCCGTGCTCGGGGTGTTGATCGTAGCCAGTGTTGTTTCGCCTTGATGCTGGATCGAGGTTCGGATGGCAGCCCCGACTCTCGTGCTTTGGGCGCCGATGCGGTGATCGAATATTTGTACGCAAGTTGTTTGTCATGATTAATCAAACATGTCATGAACGTCATGCATGGAGTAAATATGGAAGGGTGATAGGAAACTGAACATCATTTCTAAGGACAACTCTGGTAGTAGCAGCCTTTATAACGCCCTGAATTGCAGGAAAGAAAGACATCATTGGAAAGCGTGAATCTATTGTGTACTAAGTTGTGTAGAGTAGAGGTGAAGATGTTAGTTTTTCCGTGCCCTTGGGAGTTCGGCTCCGTCTATGGTTGAGAGTTTGAAAGTTCCATCGCCGAGCTTCCGTTGTATGAGTATGGGCCTTCCTAACGAGGAGTGAGGCCTGCAGGTGGAGGAAGGTCCGTTAGAAGACGAGGCCACCGATGTGCGTTCGCGCGGGACCTTGGCTGAGCTTCCAGTTGTTCCCCAAGTGGCCAGAGCATTAGTTGGAGGGGGTTGGTTATAATACAGCAAAGAGGAGGTGTGTCTTGGAGAAGTGGCCTTGCTTTGCGTTTTCATTGAATTTTTTTTGCAGATATATATACGTAGGCCGGAATGAGGCATCTATCCGTGAATGGATGATTCTGTTTGAATTGCAACGGTAACGACAATTGGAAATGTTGCGACCCTTTACCATCAGACATTTCCGTCGGCAATAGCGATCGAGGTCCTATTTTTTTACCTTTAAACATTAATGTATATGCCCTCACTATGCTATTGAATCTTTTCTCTTGCCTCCTTTTTTTATCGGCGGGATGATGATGTGAATGAATCGATGGCCGATATCTCCAATGATAATCTCGGGGATTGCTGTATCGTAGACGACGGGCTTAGGGATGACAGAGAACTGGAATTCTCGGGCTCACTTCCGAACGTTCCCCCGATAATGCTTCCAAACGTGCCCCTTGCTGATTGGAGGAGGTCGAGAGCGCCGTATGGAGGACAAAAAAGGCCATGGCCCAATGACAAAAAGGTGTCTTTTTATAGGAGAAAATTCACTTTTAGTTTCTTTTCTGCTTCCAGTGAGGGAGGCAGAGGCAGGGAGGAGTTGCAAACTGGTATCTCTGATGACAACCTAGAGTTAACTGCGCCACGGAAGCCGTAGTCCCGACGAGGTAAGGGGACAATCTTGAGGGATTAATTATCGGTCGAGGTCCTGTTTATGGGAATCTTTGATGAGCGCTAAGTAGCTCAGAGATTCCATGCAGTAGGGATCCTAGATGAGCATCGAGTGGCTCGAAGGTCCCACGCAGTGAGAATCTTCGATGAGCGTAAAGTGGCTCGGAGATCCCGTGCAGTTGGAGTCTTTGATGAGCGTTGAGTGACTCGGAGTTCCGATGCAGATTAATTCCCCGCGGTCGTTCTGCAAGTGACGAAACATGTTTGTATTGTGTCCACAGATGTTGTAGAACTGACAATACCCTATAGAGTCCCTTGATGTGCTCGTCGGACTTTCAGGTCTTGGCCTTTTGCATGGTTGGAAGTTGCAGATTGTGAGATGGATTTTCTCGGGGGCGTTGCTAAGATCAGTATAGCTGCGGAAAGATGGGAGTCGAAGACAATTCCATCCATTGCTGCAACTACCTTTGACGGTGCCGGCGTGAGCAAGATTGCGCAGAGCGATAGAATTAGAGTTGTTAGAGCTTTGAATGTCGTCACGAGGCAGGATGTCGAGGGTAGCAGCGTGATTCATTTAGGCTAGATTTCAACGTAAGAAGTAGTCGGCATTAATGCAGAAGATCTCCTGAATCTTTGATTGCTTCTGATCGGTCCATGCTCTAAGTTCGGAATCAGGTAGTATGCCATTTGTGAGCCGGATGAGTGCGATTTGAGGAGTAAGTTTCTCGACTTCAGCCAAGGCGGTGTGGGATCTTACGAGAAAGCCTTTGAGAGTTTTCACGGGTGCCTTGGTAAATGTTCAAGACTGAGAGGATTTCTCTGGGCATCACGATGTGCATTCTGGATTGCATGACCAATCTTTTGGCGAATTAGTAGGGAGTTTAGATAGTTTAAGTTGGAAATCGAGAGAACCCGGATAGAGCCTTCTTGAATATGTCGAAGCGCTTGCGCCATTCGGTATTAAGGGTGGTCGACGTGAATGGGTTATGCCTTGTACTGGTTTTGCTGACGTTGCGGGCACGCCCCCGTGGTTCCCTCACGATTCCACGGATCGTGTCGGCGATTATCAGAGGTTGGGATCCTGTCATATTATAGAGGTAGTGATCTAACCCAAGACATTGGAGCCTAGCACGCCTTCTTGATGGAAGGTATTCGGCAATCTATGAGTCTCCAACTTCAATCGCATGATTATGTGGAAGTTGGTTGAAGTGAGCTTGGGCCCGGTTGGATGCTAGAAGCGTATGTGACAAGTTTGGACTCATAGCAGTTTGAGTCTGCCTAGCGGAGACTTGAGCGTTAGAGCCGGGGACGGCCAGGATGACGCATTCCATTTTTATGGTAATTATGACATTGCCTAAATTAGAGGTCAGTCGCGCCTTCATAGAATACCATATGTGGTGTGTTGAAGTGTCGGGGCCACTTATCTTTGTGTACGATTCGAGTGAAGGGATTACGCCTCAAGTGGGTTTCTCTTGAGTGGTCGGTGTTTCTTCGCATATCGCTTATGATTATTCGGACCACGTCTGGGAGATATGCCAAAAGGGGATTTTCTAATGGAACCCGTTAGTTTTGACAAATTTCGGGAGTTCCATTCCATCGATGTCTTCTATTGTACCTATCCGGCTCGCCCTCTTTCATGTCATGGATGGTCTGGCTGTCGAGGTTGGGCGAGCTGGTGTGCACCCTGGTACGGATGTACTCTGGCCCGACGAGCTGCTAGAAGAGTGAGACTCTAGTTGTGAGTGGCGACAGTAGGGCTCTTTTGAGTAGAAGGTTTGTTACTCGGACTCAATTTGTTACTGTGTCCCTTGGCAGTAAGCGATGATGGTTCGATCATCATCATGTCTTTGTTGTCGTTGCTGTTACCGTATGAATGATGGAGCAGACGACGATGTTTTTAATGAGGATGAACCTTCTTCCTCGACGTGGGACCCTAGCTTCGAAAGAAGAAAATTCTGATAGGGTGTGCCTCGAGAAGGTGCGGCTCTGAGCAAGCTGAAGTAGAATGATGATGTGTTGACTTTCTTGAAGTTGGCGCATAAGATTGATGTTAATCTTCAATGCCTAGCACGAGAGCTGCATTCTCATATTTCTTATTAAGCGTGTGAATCTGTGCTTGAGTCGCAGGAGCTTCGAGGTCCACAAGTGGAAGGAGATCTGTTTCCAACGGGTCCTTTACCGATCGGGACTGGTGAGAGGTACCAGCGTCAATTGCGGCCAACGGGGTGATCGTTAGGTTTTGCTGGAATTCTACTTAATGCCAGTGAGATTCATGATGCTTTTCGAACGTACTGCTCATGGTGCTTCTCGCGGATGAGCTTTTCGATTACGTCTTTGAATTGATGGCAATTATTGGTATTGTGCCCGTACATGTCATGGTATCGACAGTACTTACCGGTATTCTTCTCCTGATTAGTGGATTCCCTATTGTATGGCCTCTTGTATTGAAGCGCGTTGCACGTTTCTCGATAGATTGTTTCCAGGTCTTCATTCAGCTAGGTGTAAATCTCGTATGCCCGGTGAGGGCCGGGCAACATGGGTTCCATAGGAACTTGGCCGTTGTTGCGGCCGCCTTGCCTACTATTATTCGTCCTTTGTTTGTAGGGACCTCCCCCCTTGTCCTTATCAAAAAGCTTTCCTATCTGTTTCCCTTTGACGTTGTCATTTACGATACCAGCATGTGGATTGTTGGGAAGACTGTCCCGGGAGAGTCAGTTCCACCTCACTTCTTTTTGGCGTAACTATTGCCTAGCCTTTTCATGGAAAGCATCAAGACTTTTTGGCTACTTCCGATCGATCCATGCCCCGAAATCGGAAGTAGGGAGGACGCCCTTTGCTAACTAGAAGAGTATGGTGCGAGGGTCTGGATCTTCGACCTCGGCGAGGGTGACGTTGAACCTGGAGAGGTAGCTTTTGAGCGACTCAGTGGGCTCTTGGTATAGGTTGGACAGAGTGAGGGCGTTCTTTGGAGATGGGATATGCATCCTGAATTGTTTGACCAACTCTATCGCTAACTAGACGAAGTTGTTAATGGAATCGAGTGGGAGGTGAGAGAACCATAACAGAGTGGTTACCGATAAGAAAACTAGAAAGCACTTGCAATTGACCGGATCGTTGCCTCGGCTCAAGTCCATTTGCCATTCATATCGATTTAGTAAGGCACAGGGATCGGTGGTGTCGTCGTAAAGCGACACCTGTGGCATGTTGAAGCTTCACGGCCATTCGGCTTCATTTACCCTTCTTGTGAAGGGGTTACGCCTTATGTGCACTTCCCTTGAGTCGTGCACATTCCCTCGCATTCCGTCATGATCCTTTGGACCATGCCTGGTAGGTAAGTTGGAAGGGGATCCGCCATTGGGACCCATGGGTTTTGGCGGGGTGCCGGAGTTTTGTTGCGAGAGCGTCTTCTATGATGGTTGTCTGGATTGGCCTCCTCCATGTCCTCGATATTTATGATTGGGTCCTGGGGTGGACGGTGAGGTGGAGTAGGGTTATGCGGATCCTGTTCTGGAGGAACGCGGGCCATTGGAACAGCGGGCCCATCACCTTGATTAGCAACCCTCGGGTTGTGTCGAGGAAGAGGTTGGTTTGTAGGACCTGGTCCATCATTAATGATCAAGCGAGAGCAGTCTCAATATTGTGTCCCCTTGCTATATGTGACAGTAGTTCGGTTACCGTTGTTGTTCCCATTGTCGTTGGCGTAGCCATTGCCATTACCGTTGTCAAGGACATTGGTGCGGGCGGCGACGTTGTTGATGAGGCTAAACCTCCTCCTTTGATGCGGGCCCCTCAACTCGGAAGAGGAAGTTTCCAATGTAGTTGGTCGGGGTCGAGCATTGTTCCGAGTTAGTTGAAGTCGAGCGACAATGCGCTGACTTTCTTGTAGTTGTCGCATAAGGTCGATGTTATTCCTTAATGCTTGATTAAGCTTGACCAATGTGTTCTCATATTTCTCATTAAGCGTGCGGATTTGAGCTTGTGTTGCGGGCGCTTCAGGGTCCACACTAGGAGGGACAGTTTCATTAGTGGTCAGGATGTCCGCCGGTTAAGGTTGTTGGGATGTATCGGCCTCGGCTGCGGCTGAAGAGCCGACCATTGCATTCTTTGGTCGCTTTGCCATCGTGAGCGGACTCGACACTAGGTTTAACAAGGAACCTTAAGCTCGTCGGGGGTCGAGATGACATAGGCGCAAAATCCGAGTTTTCTCAGTGAAAGCACCATATGTTGACAACAAAAAATATCGTAAACACCAAAGATTCCTATTACTAGGAATTGTTAATTTGGTCGCATAGACAAGAGCAGAAAATAAGTAAATAACACAAGAGATTTATAATGGTTCGACCTTGTGAAGGGCCTACGTCCACTTTGAAGCGTTGTTGGAATATTATTAATCACTCAAAGTTACAAGTGTGAGGCCATCCCATTACATTTCATTACATTCATCTTTATGCTAGATGATGTCATAATTAAGCTATATGAAGTCATCCTTAAGGTTATATGATGTCACCTCTAAGGCATGATGTCATCATCATCATATATGATGTCATAACTATCATATATTTAATATATTAAGAAAAGGACACTTTTGCCCTTCTTCTTCCTCAAATGGGAGATGTCATTAATGGAGCTCACTAGAGGTCCCAAGGTCTCAAATTCCAACCCCTTTGAATTGTGAAGTCATGGGGTATTTATAGGAGAGTGGTTAGGTAGGAGTAGGTAGAAATAGGGAACCACACCCAGAAATTCACACCTAGGGCCTGCATATGCCAGATTTTCGCACCTAGACCTGGGGTGTGAATTTTCGCACCTCGTGGGTTGCGAAATTCGCACCTGGAGCCCGGGGTGCGAATTTTCGCACCTCATGGGTTGCTAAATTCTCACCCCCTGGGGGTGCGATATTCGTGCCTCCTGGGGTACGAAATTCTCATCCCAGGGTACGAATTTCGCACTTGGCTCGAGGCGAATTTCACACCCGGCTGGGTGCGAAATTCGCACCCCGAGGGGTACGAATGTTGCACCCGGCTGGGTGCGAAACTCGCGCCCCGAGGGGTACGAATTTTGCCTTATGGTTGATGTGAAGGCCCTGGGTATAGGTGCCTTGATGGCCCGTGTTTCGGGTTCACAGCTTGGACTACTAGGTCTTTGTTTGACAATGTTTGGAGGAGCGACGAGGTTCGCTGAAGCTGTTGGCTGAATCCTGACTTTGAGCCGATCTGGTGATTCTGGGAAACACACTTGTTGGCGGAAATTAGATGAATGGTGCGGTGCCCACTGATTCGACCTAACCAGTTGGGTCGATTACCGCTGGGACTGTGGGCCCCGAAACCCTACCGACGCTACGTCTGGACCCACTGGATGGCTTGCCTTCGGCTCGGCTGCGGATGGATACTGATGGAGGTTGCGTTTGAGGGATGCGGCATTCTGCTAATGGCCAGACTCAAGTCTTCTGGTACTGGCAACGCCTTTGGGCTGTAATATCATGCGAAATGTTGTGTCGAGCGTATCTTGCGTACTTTTGGGAACCAGACCAAAAGGTCGGTTAACAAAGATGATTCACTGTACGTATGTGATGACAGCCCTATGCCACCTGTGATAACCATGCCATACCACTTGCATGGAAAACAAGGAAATAACGCGTTGAAACGTACCAAGCTGATATGGGTGGGTCATCAAGAGTAAAAATCAAAACACAATATGCCGTATATCTCAAAATGCATGAATAAATATAACATAAAAGAGTGAATAAAACAACAGAATCATCACCATCATACCATGAGTTATGTACAAGAAATCAAAATATTTGACTACATTCCATCCTCACTATTACAGCAGAAAAATATATATACACAAATATAGCATATGTTAAAGCTACTCTAAGCTTATCTTCGCCACAATAGCATCGTCATCTAACCTGAAATCTAGTCTACTCATCAGTAATGTCAATTTACACCCAATGACAATACCGAATAACAGCTACGAAAATAAGAGAAAACATAAAAATTTATGTCAGGCTTATATTGTAAAATATGGAAATAGATAGGTTAAGTCCCATCCGGGCCCGTCCCTCCAACCAAAGAGTCAACACATAATAACTAGATAAAATATGCTACTCAAGATAAATAATATTAATGGGCATATACACAAGACAAAAGAATCAAAATGACCTACGCGACCACGCTTGTTCCACTCCACGTCCCCTCTCCAAACCCTATAAGTGATAGTCTACCCATAATAATTAAGAAGCACTCACAACAACCATCTGCCAAAATCCCAGCTATCACACTTTACAACCATGAATAAATAGATAACCCGTATGGCAATCCTTGCTCAGCCAGGGACTAATGGTAATCTCGGTGCTAGTCGAACTTTGCATTTCGCAACCACGTTGTTTACACCAATACTACGTTACATGATCTCACCGATCCTAGTGGACGTCCCCACGATACCCCTTCTTTGAGCCTGCTAGAACACTTTGAGCTATCAATGATTTCTTGGCACTCCCAATTATGAGAGTCCTACCACCTATCATAAGCTTGACACTCCCAGGGCCAACCCATTATCCTGTAGCTTCATTACATCACGAACTACTCTCATTCTCTACAGCTTCATGCAAAACGAGCAGCATCCATTGCTTTATAGCTTCCTTAACCATAAGATGTATACATTGCTTTGCAGTCGCATTACGCCACGAACGACCTTCATCATCTTGCAAGCACCTTACACTACGAGTTGTCTATCACCTTCCTTTGCTCCTGTTTTCACCAGAGTCTTCCATCAAAATGCCATAATTTCATCGTGATGTTTCTTCCAATCCATATGAAAAATCGATGAGTCATATCCTCCAACATGACCCTGACGATCGCCTCTTATTTTCCTCTAGATCGTGTAACCCGATTCGTTACACTGATGGATCAGTGTTGATCCATGTACTAAGCTAAATTTTGGATAAGTACTCAAGGATCCACCCAAGCTTCCTTCAACTTCTTTCGAGTCCAATGTCACGTGCGTATTCTTCGTGAAGCCATATATATAGATCTACCCTCTACTGGTCATGTGCTTTATCTAAACTTGACCAAACTTTGTCTAAGCCTTCTGTATGTCTCACATGCCTCCACAAGAGATCACATGCACATCCCATGAAGTATAATGGAACGTTGTCGATCCATTTTCGATGGATTGGTAAGGATCCATGTTCTCAACCAATTTCATGCTCAATATTTTTGGACGTTATCATGACGCCTTCCATAACCAATCCTCTAAGTTTAGTGCGATTCCGATGAACTTTTATCCCGATATGCTTCAATCTTTAATCCAACTCCTAGTGACAGGCTATTCTAGCATACAAATTAAACATAGCATCCAAAACAAGCATTTTGACAAATCAAACAGCAAGGCATACGAAGATTAATCATAAGAAAGCACCCAAACACATAGTAAACTTGAATCTATCACTTGTATGCATAGATCTAGGTTTAATCTACTAACTAATCAATCTAAACTTATCATTTTAATCTTTTATATGTCCAGTTAGGCTAGCTTAGGGTTTTTAAAACTGAAACGAACAAGTATAATTGTATTTTAAGGTTATTTAAACATAGGCGCGATAAAAAACCCCTAATCTAAACATATAATGGAATATAGTATAGTGATAGATCAAAATCACTTGCCAAATCAACAAACGTATATAGATTGATGAGATACCAATCTAGAACAGTTGGAATTAATGTAGAAAGCCTTCCAAATAAAGTGAATGCGTAGATCTACGGTGATCTAATCTCTTTTAGGTGATTAAAAGAGATTAAGTGTAGATTTAAGTGTTAGGGTTTAGGGAAATAACTAGAGTAAATTGTAGTTCTAGGGATGATGGGAAATTAGGATAAAATATTAATTTGTTCTCCATTAGCTTCTATTTATAACAGTAGGTCATTAGTCTAATGGGCTAGCTAATGTCAGACCCTTGGCTGCCTCTAATTGTATCCAATAACCTTAAAACCCAAAAACCCTAAAACTACTATATCTTCCAAACCCTTGTCCAAATTGCTTATATGACCATTTTATGAGATGGAAAACCATCATCTTAATCCAATGGAACATGTTAGAGAATCTAATTCTGATTTAATTAAAAGTTATGGTCAAAGCACGGTATTCAAAGGTAAAATGGTCACACAAAAATTCGAGAAAACTCATAGATATGTAAAATAATATAAATAGACATATTTTAAAATATTAGAGTGATGCAACCTCATATAAATTAAATAAAATTATTCTACGATCCTTCGATGTATAAAATACAAATCATCGTATTCTCTTCCTTTTAGGAATTTTGCTCTGAAATCTCAAAAAAGAAAAACACAAGCTAACATAATATGTGGCGATCGCCCACAACTCGTGCACTTAACAAGGGAAGTAATACGCTGAAAGACGTGTCAGGAAGCTATGGACGATCATCAAGGTAGAAATAATACAAGCAGAACATGTTGTATAACTCACAGCGCAAAGATAAAATATAATAGATCATATACAATAGGCAATAATAGTGAAGCATAATTTTAACTTTCATATCATCTTGAATCATCCAAACATCAAACTGGATACGACGTCAAATTATGTCTATGTGCCTCACTACAAGTCACTTAGAGAATGCATCAAATAGTGTAAAACAATAAAACTAGATAGTAGGAAATAATACGCCAGCTTCCTGCTCGTCATCGCTCAGCAGCATCGTCCTCATCAAGATCTATTACTTGTCACCTGCTACTCGGTCTGCTCATCCACAACCGGATGAACAACCCAAGGTAATAAGAGGGGGACATAAAACCTTGAGTTAGATAATAGTATTTATGAGTGATAAAATAGCTATCTAACATCATCAATAAATATATGAGAATAGGCAAATTAATCAACTAATCTACCAACATCAACAGAGAAGAACCCAAACCCGTCTTTCCCACATCCGATAGTGATAGCCTTTACAATAATCAAGTAAAAAAACAGTACATTCTTGACAACCGGTTATCAAGCGTAGACCATCTTAATTGATATTGATATTTTCCAAGCACAAATCCCGAAAGCCTAAACCAACATCAGACAAACACTCAGGAGATGTCTCCTTCGGCATCGAATAATCTACACAAGACGATACAAGCGAAACAATCATCATCCATGACTCTGGCTATCACCACCAATCTTGCTTTGAAACCATCGTTGATCGTATTACCGGCTCAACATCATGCCATCCGTCAAGAGCTAATGGTATTCTCGGTTCTAGGAAAAACTACATACGCGTTTCATCGTTATGTATCTAGGCCTTTCATCGCTACCCAGGGTACTCGACTAATCATCAAGTCTTTTAGGCGTCCCTATTATACCCTTACTTTGAGTCCGCTAGAGCCTACGACCACGATAATTCCTCGTCCTTCGATATCTTTGGTCATCATCGACGACCATTAGCAAGCTAAATTCACCTTGAGCAGCCATTATCCACGAGCTCAAATCTTCTTGAGTCGTCTTCACATTCGTTGCATTTCATCAATCAACGAACGTTTTAAAACACTTCGATCATTCCTCCCTGAATTCATGTGAAGTCATAATCGTCGTCGACCCAAAAATATGCATCGTTTGGTCGATAGTGCATTTCATAGCATATTCAGCCTTTCTGATATGAAAAACATACCTACAGCGTTTAATACGGCCTTTTACAGCATTTTAGAAATGCTTGGCTTGATCCAGATCCTTTAATTCAATTTTTATATTACAGCGTTTAAAACTGCTTTCCACAGCGTTTTGAAACACTATCATATCTGCCTGATCCATCCAGGATCGGCCTGCTCCAGAACATGCCCGATCCACCCCTTTTTCATAGCGTTTCTGGAAATGCTATGAAAAGTCCAGTGAAAATAGCGTGAATTATGTTCTAGTAGGAAAATGAAAATTTGGGGTATGTGGATCGGTAACGTGGACCGTTGGATCGTGTTGATGTGGATTGATGATATATTCATGCGGCTACTGCAATACTTGGTTGATATCTATGCTAACACATTGAAGTGTGTATTGCAATAGACAAAAATCAGCATAGCTATGGCAACATTTTAGTTGGCAACACCTTGGATTTTTATTGCCGTAGGTCATCTATGGCGTAGTGTAATGAAGTTTCTTGGCATCATTTTTTCTTGAAACTAATATAAGAACAATTCTTTAGCCAAACTTTTTTCCAAAAACTAAAAAAAACAAAATGAATAAATAATATATGTATATAGTTATTTTTTTTAGAACTAGATGGTTGTGTAGAGGGGTTCTACACAGCTGATTTGTATACAATATAGTAATAGGGTAGCATAGCGGTCAATAAGCCTGACCGATGGCAAAAATACAGCAAGTTATGCATGCGACATGCATGCAAGTGGAGTATGTAGTACTAAGCGCAAATATACAGGTACATAGATAATGAAACAACCACAAACAAAATGCAAAACTCCTACATGAGCTGAACTGAACAGCTCCAAGAAGAAACAAAAATCTACTAACCAAAATACTGGCATGATCTTACGGGGTGCGTGGACATTATATAAACAGGAGGACGTTACCATGGGCGAGGGAAGGACCTACGCTGGTGCATACCATCAAACTGAGAGCTGCCGACCGATTCATCCCAAGCAGGTGATGTGTCCATGATGGCTGGAATGAAAGGTTGAACATGTGTACCAGAAGTCGATACATGGAGTCCGGCGTTGCGCCTGATTGCCGAAGTGGACAAGGCAGGAGCTATCATCGTAGAAAACACGCGGGTTGCCGGAGGAGGAGGTGGTGGGGTAACATCCTGAGGTATTGTTTGCATGTCCTTGTTGATGGAGTTAGCAGGTTGGGGAAAAGGGTCGGATAAGTTTATTTCGGAGAGAGGATCCCACTTAGGTTCTGGTGATGGCCAAGGTTCCCAACTAAAGGGACCGATGACCTCGATGGAGTTGTCTGGTGTGGACAGAGGTGTTGGGTCAGTTGGAATAGGTGCAATGGGTTCAGTTATGGTAGATTCGACTACCATGACATCAAAACGACTGTCTGGTTCAGAAGTTGGTAGGTGGAAGGCTTCCATCATAAATTCACGGTTGTTCACCCACTGATTACCTAGGAGAAGGCCATTAGGGTTTAGGGTAGGGATGAAGTGATCCCAATCTCCGACAGAGATGATGTAGTGACCATTATTAAGTTAAACGGAGTAAGTACAAGGAAGGATGGCGGCCTTAAGGAGCCTCACTCTGGCGAACACAAAACGGAAAGCTAGCTGGGCCCAACCACAGTCGTTTGCAGAGGTAAATACCAACTAGGTAAATGGCGACGGTGTGATATTCAGGAAGGTGGCGGAGATAGATGGGAAAACCCCTGATTCTGACCTAAGCAGTAGGCCAAAATTCTCTGATGATGTTTTCAGAGGCCGGAGTCCAGGCTTCTAGGGCTAGGCTTCCACCAGGTTTAGAGATGAATTGGCGATTGAGGGCGGCGTGGTAAAGGTCGGCCGATGGAAATTGGATAAGGTAGTTATGGTTGGCGATGACGTATACGTTCCAGTCGAAATAGTGGAAGAAGTCAGACAGGGTTGATAGGACATTGTTGAGGTTCCAATATCCAGCGATGATGAAAGCACGAACGAGTGGGAGGCGTTGGCAGGGAGCACCATTTTAGAAGTGGAAAGAGGTAAATTGTGATTAGCAGAGGAAGTGAGATTAAAAGTGGGTGAAAGGGAGGATTTATTGGAAGAAGATGATTTGACGGTGAGAGAGTGGGTTGCTTCGATCGGCTGCACATGTTGAGAGAGAGGCTCTAATACGATGGATGAAAGATTTCTAACAGAAGAATGTGCAAGGTCTTTTTAGGGAACCGAAGCTACGTTTGTCTCTTGTTGGTTAGCCCAACGTGTGCAGCTTTTATTAGCATGCCCAAAAAATCCACACCGGTAGCAGATTCTTACGTTCGTACAGCTTCTTATCACGTGTCCCTTCAAAGCATAGTGAAAGCATTGGCGGTTAGATTTCAAAATTTGAACTGTTTGAGCGAAGGATTTGAATAAGTTAAAAGACCCCTTCCGATGGACGACGCCATTGACGTTGCTGGTGAACCTGACTAAACCGGCCTGGAACGACGTTTAAGCACCACCACATAGGATATGCATTGGGAATTAGGCGGTGTGGGCAAAAGAGGCGAAAGCCTCGACGGTGGAGGTGGAGGAGGGAGTCGCAGTGATGGTAGTATGAGTGGCTGAACAGGCGGGTGGCACAGTGTTGGTGGAGATGTGAGATTCGATGATCATCGGGTCTGCGTTGCTTGCAAGCATCGGCTGAGCAGGGGAAACATCGTGCGTGGGGATAGGGGTTGAAGCCGGTGATGGTGGTGGATGAACGGTGGGCAGGATGGGTGGCAAGGAGGTGGTGGTATATAGTTATGAATTGAAATTTTAAAAAACGTACCAACTCTGCATCGCCACTCATTCCACTTAGATTTGCTTTTCTTATTTAGTGGATTTGACTCATAACCTAATAGTAATTACAAACATTAATCTTGTCTTATCAACATGTTTTTGGTTGTAATTGCTAGTTAATTTCATCTGAAACACTTCTTCAATTTGATCGTTTTCGTCTAGCGAATTATTATAAAAATGACAACAGATATAACAAAGGTTCTTATCTTGTTTAATGCTCCGTAAATCAAACGAAAGATAGTTTAGAGGTGAAGAATTTCAAAGAAGAATATTTTGATCGGCTTGTGAATCAAAGTCACAGTTATTCATATTCATCACTTGGATTTTTCCTTTAACACCGAAATCACAAGCTTTTGAGTTGTTCGTTAAATTCAAAACTCTTATTGCAAAACAATTTGGTTTGCCAATAAAAAGTATACAAGCTGATTGGGGAGGTGAGTATAGAAGATTTGAAAGATACTTAAGTGATCAAGGTATCCATTTCTTTATTTGTTTTGCATTTTATTTTTACCTGAAAAGTTTATGCCTCACCTTGTAGACCTGAAAATGCCTCATGTACGCCTTTCACGTTTTAAATCTTTGGAATTACGTAATCCTAAGTGTTTATTAACCTACTTGGAAAGTTCGGGTAATTCGTGTCAATGCAGTGTCTAACTCCACTTGTGTGTTCTCGTGCTCACTGCCATATATTAATTGTTTAGCCTTAGGTATGTGTGCTTCGTTGACCAATGTATTTAATCCTCCTTTCCGCTGGAAAGGAAATTAATGTATCAGGGTTTCCATAAAAACCCATGTTTTGGGATTCCTTTTCGTATGGAAAGGAATTATTGTTTGGTTGGCATCTTATCTTACCTTTTTTTTGTTGAAAATGATATGTAAACTAGACTAATATGTGTATACAATACTAGGTTCAGACTGAGTTTTTTCTGGATTCAATCATTACTGATTTGTGGGTTGGTGCTAAAGCTTGGGCTGTCTTTGAAGGCTCTTTCTATGTTTACACATTAGTGTATTCGTGTCATTGTAGAGTTGTTCCATTTTCCCATGATGTATTTGTTTTGTATATTCAGTTGAGGAGTAGCAATGTATAAGTTGTAAATCTGTGATTGTATCTATGTGTAACTGTTCTGTGATCTATGACCATTGTATATCGTATATTGTTTACAAATGATCCTTAGCCATCGTAGTTTCTTATTAGAAGTGTTGATTATGTCGATCCACTTGTGTTAACAAAAGAAAATTCATTCACCCAATCGACATATTCAATACTTGACTAATATGAAATTACGGATGGTCGGCCCTAACCAACCCTATTATCCGTTCTAATAGATGGTGTTACAAACTAATGCTCTTTATTAGGGTGAGTCTCGGGGTGGGGTGTCACAATCTTCATCTAGCCCAGATTCTGCTTCTTCAACTTTTATATCTGAGCTTAAATTATAGTCCATATGAAAACAGCCCCTTAGACTAGAACTATAATTAGTTCTCTAATTTTTTTTACCTTGCCCTTTTATTGGATATATCTCAAACTGTTTATTTTATGTGAGCTTAAGTTTTGATGATTGATAAGCAAGTCATAACAGTTTGAAAATTGGTAGTAACACTACGCCATAGATTGCATACTACAACACCGGAGAAGTGATGCAGGAAGAGCCAAAAAATGTTGCTATAGGCAAAAAAATGATCCGTGGCAAACTTTGATCAATGTTGCATTTTGCCGCGTTGCCATAGAGTCGAAGGCAAAATCTTTGCGACCCAATAGAGACATTTTCATAGTGTGGTCACAGATACTAATTTTACTTAAAAGTGGGTCCCACATTATCTATAGTAATACTTTTACCATTCAATGATAACACTTTTACATTCAATGTCAACCCTTTTTGTCTCAAACAAGATTAAATATTTATTTAATAGAATACTTATGCACATAATTTGAATTCAAACGGTGTTTTATTAAATAAAATATTTTATTTCAATAACTGAAATAGTACAAATTTCTGACTTCAACTATTTACAACTCAGTGATTTACTACAACACTGATTATTTACATATACAGATATTAATTACTAGATCACTTAGTTCACTCATTACATATGTAGTTTCAATTTTTAATAACACTGACAAATATATGCTGAGCCGAAGTCGAGTCGAGTGCCGAGCCAAAGGCAAGTGGAGAAGCGGGTCCGGGGATCCACAATCTCGATTCATCCAATTTCGGAGAACCAAGCTTCTTTGTAACGATGTTTTTTTGTTTCAAACTTCCATCAGCACACCTGTCAATTATAGAAATGCACACAAAGTAAAAGACGGAGGTGAATATACATATATCAGCACACTCATTACATATCAGCACACCTTCCAATTATTAAATATTTGTATGTACATATGTATATATATATATATATATATTATATATACAAGTATGCACAATATTTGTGCAGCAAGGGTTCAAGACCAGGCAACTCAATGGCCAAGACAGAGCAAGGCATACAACCATGTCAAGTGCAGAATCAAGGTGACATGGTGAACAAACTTGGACAGTGGCATCACACAAATAAGTGCAGCATATAAGTGCACAACAACTCAATAAACTCACAAGCAAGTCCATCATCACCCAAAGTCTTAAACAACAATAACCGGCTTTTTACTAAGTGAGAAATAATAGTTACATCTAGTTCCAAATGAGAACAACTTTTTGTTTACTCTATTCATATGAACATGGAGGTAAAAAAATCAATGGAGAAGATACCTTAGAGCTGCCTGTAACAAATTGAAGGAAACAAGCTTTGTCTACTTTGCTGAAGTCGTGAACTACCTCCCAGAGCCATTTAATTATAGGAGACGCATTGGTATAACCAGAGTAATCTGTATTTTCTTTCAAGCCATCATGTGAAATGGTATAACATAAAGTTAATTAGCTTCAACAATAATACAAAACAACCCAATATTTTTAATAAATACATGTACCCTAACAATTAAAAACTTAAACGACTAGATCATTCTAATTCATTCTATTTTGTTAGATAAGTGATACAAAACATCACACTGAAATATACTTAAGTGATACATCTAGTGTTTTATAAGTACTTTAAATTCACAGTTAATTTCAGGAAGCCCACTAATCAACAATTCCAACTCTTTCTTATTCTGTGATTTTACCTTCACGCATTTGAACTATCAATTTTCTGGCATACCCTAAACTGTGAGCAATTGAAAATAACACAAAAGACACGTCAATCTCCATTTCAATTCATTCAAACACAGCATCAATTCTACAGTCAAAATTCAAATTTGATCAAATAAAAAGGTAAGAGATTATTTAGGGATTTAAAACCCTATAAATTCACATGAATTCATCACAGAGAAAGGTGGAATTGAAATCGAACAGCAAAACAATAATCAAAAGTAAAAGTGGAAAAATCACTTACTAATTTCAGAGATTGATTTCATCTCAACGACAGGAGCAGTTGTAATTCGAAGCAATCATAGGATCATCTCGAATTAAAGAAGCTGAAGTCGCGATTGGTTGAAGAGGGCAAAACCCTAGTATTTGACCGTCCATTAAAGTGGAAACTGACTATATTTTTTTCTTAAGTAAAAATAGCGTGAATTATGTTCCAGCGGGAAAATGAAAATTTGGGGCAAAAGAACTGAGGCAGTGAAGGAAAATCAGATTAAAGCGGATTGATAACGTGGACCGTTGGATTGTGTTGACGTGGATTGATAATTTTATTCATGCGGCTACTGCAACACTTGGTTGATATCTATGCTAACATATTGAAGTGTGTGTTGCAATAGATAAAAATCAGCATAACTATGGCGACACCTTGAACTTTCGTTGCAGTAGGCTACTTATGACGTATTGTAATGAAGTTTATTGGCATCGTTTTTTCTTGAAATTAATATAAGAACAAATCATCAGCCAAACTTTTCTCCAAAAAAAAGAAAAGGAAAAAAAAAGCAAAATGAATAAATAATATATGTACATAGTTACGAATTGAAATTTTAAAAAACGTACCAACTCTGTTGGAGTAAATTAAAACTGCATTAAATATTGCATTAAATTATGTTTCCTGTTTTTCTTATTTGATCATGTTTGGAAAGGATTTATTGTGATCTTATCCAAATCTTCTTTCAAATAGAAAATGCATGTATAAATAATGCATGCATCTTTTGTAATCTGTCAATTAAGCAATTAAAGAAAAAAAGCAATAAAATATTGTCTTCTCCAAAAAACTTTTAATCTCTTCCTCGTAAATTATTTTTCATCAATTGGTATCAGAGCCTGGTTGAGACGATGGCTTTTCTATTCTCCTCACCGTTTGTCCTCACAAAAGAAAATTTCGAAGAGTGGAGTAATAAAAGGAAAGAAGAATTGATCTCCAAAGGGCTTTGGGAGATCGTTGAAAGTGGCTTCGAATGGCCAAAAAATGTTAAAAACATGACGGAGAAAGAGAGTAAAGCATTTGTAAGCTTGAGACGGAAAGATCTTCAAGCTCGGATTTTGATGAGTGAGAACGTTGATAGAGAAGCTTTCGACCATATTCTTGGAGAAAAATTCGCAAAAGATTCGTGGAATTTATTGAAAGAGGTGTATGCAATGGATAACACAAAAGCAGAAGAAGAAGATGAAGAGGAGGTCGAAGAAGAGGAAGAAGAGGATGAAAGAAAAGAAGCTGAAAATGAAGTAATCAAAGCTAAAAAGGCAGATGAAGAAGTAAAAGAAAATGAGAAGGTGGAGAGAGAAAACACGTTAAAAAAGGAGGAAGAAGAGAAAACTTCTAAAGAGGAAGAACCAGAGGAAAAGTCAGAGCTTGAGGACAATGAGCCTGCGGATGAGACACACAAGAAGAAGGTGGAAGCTAAGAATGCAATGGAAAACTATGCTTACAATATGAGAAACACGATCAAGGATGAGAAGATCGGTGGGAAGCTGAATTCTGGTGATGAGAAGAAAATTGAGGACGCAGTTGAAGCTACAATACAGTGGTTGGATGACAACCAACTGGAGGAAGCAAAAGAAATGAAGGATAAAAATGAAGAAAATGGGGATGAAGGCAGAGAGGCAGAGAAGATGAAAGGAACGGAGAAGAAAGGAAATCAAGAAGAAGATGCAGAGAATGATGCAAAAGAGAAGAGAGAAGGGAAAGAAAAGAAGGATAAACACAAAAAGGATGAACATGAAGAAGTGAACGACGAAGAAGAAAAGAAAGGTAAAAGTAAAGGAGATGAAAATGAAGAAGACGATGTTAAGGAGAAGAAAGATAAGAATAGAGCGAAAGACAAGGACAAGAACGAAGAGAAGAGTGAAAAAGAGGAAGTAAAAAAGAAAAAAGAAGAGAGAGTTAAGGATAAAGAACTAAATGACAAAGTTAAGAATAAAGAACTAAATGACAGAGGTGTTGTTAATAAGGAAGATGTTAGTGTCCTACAAGTTAATGAAAGTCACTTTTCTAATACAAGGTTTGATCAATGCTCAATTTCTCAGTTGTCACTAAAAGGAATTAAAGTTGTTGGATTTGAGAAGATGACTAAAGTGCAAGAAGCAACTATGCCTCTCATTCTGAAAGGAAAAGACGTTCTTGCAAAGGCATGTACAGTCATAATTGAAGAGCGTTGTGGAGATTTGAAGCATAAGCATATTTGGAAAGAAATTGAATGGGTTAATGTTTGCAAAAGAGAATTCTTAAAAGAATTCAAAGATATCATATCTGACTCATTCAAAATTCACTGCACGGGAACAAGATGGAAGATAAAGCATATACTTTTTGGAGTATTTTATGGCAGTAAAGAAAGACAAAATGAAAGGAGTTCAACAAAAATTTGTGTAATCGAATGGAAGACCGTGACAATGACAAAGAACCAGAAAAGAAAAAAGAAAGCTTGTATGATTACTTTGTTCCTACCAAAGCACGTGAGGTGTAAAAAAATCAAAATTTTAAAACAAGTGAGCAACTGATATTTTGACAAAGGAGCTTAGCGCAGGAGAAATGCAAAAAGATTGGAGTGAGGAGCAAGTTTTAATTTAGGGAAGAGATTGTTGAAGTAAATTAAAACTGCATTAAATATTGCATTAAATTATGTTTTTTGTTTTTCTTATTTGATCATGTTTGGAAAGGATTTATTGTGATCTTATCCAAATCCTTCTTTCAAATAGAAAATGCATGTATAAATAATGGATGCATCTTTTGTAATCTGTCAATTAAGCAATTAAAGAAAAAAAACAATAAAATATTGTCTTCTCCAAAAAACTTTTAATCTCTTCCTCGCAAATTATTTTTCATCAAACTCTGCATCACCACTCGTTCCACTTAGGTTTGCTTTTCTTATAATTTAGTGGATTTGACTCATAACTAATAGTAATTACATACATTAATCGTCTTATCAACATGTTTGGTTGTAACTGCCAGTTAATTTCATCTAAATCTCTTCTTCAATTTGATCGTTTTCCTCTACCGAATCATTAGAAAAATGACAACAGGTATAACAAAGGTTCTTATCTTGTTTAATGCTCGGTGAATCAAACCAAGGGTAGTTTAGAGGGGAAGCAGTTCAAAAAGAATATGTTGATCGATTTGTGAATCAAAGTCACAATTATTCATATTCATCGCTTCACTATTTAAAATAGAAAACAAATAGTTTGAATACGGTGAATTTGATAATATTGAATTTTAGTAGAAGTTTTTTTTTTTTTTTAAGAATCAAAGGAAACCGAATATCAAAATACAACCATTTATAATTGTTGGAGAAACAGTAAAAAATCATTTGAACGACGGGTCTGAGCGTTTATTTATTAGATGCTCAAACCATGGGTTTTATTTATTTATAAATATTGCGTGCGTGATACTCATGATCTGAAGTCCAGTAGAAGTCCATATACTTTATAGTCCGCTGCAAGTTATTATATAGCTGGTGATGTTGAACATGATGGGAAACAACATGAAAGAAGAAATGGAGTTTGCAAAACGTAGGCAACAGGAATAAGCTGTCTTCCAGTCGTTTCACTGAAAGAGTGCAGTAGTAGGGTTGCACTCATGCAAGGTACGGAATCTGCTGAATTATGACTAGTCGATAATAAAAGTAATAACTGTCAAAAAATAGCTCCCCGCCTGAAACCGGGAGAAAGTGGAGAGAGTACTTGCTTTACCTCATACTTTACGTGAAACAACAGGAAGCAAAGGCAATTATCTCATACTTTACGTGGAAGTGGGAGCATGCACTTCTCATCGTATGCTGGAAGCAAATATTCAATGAGAAGAACGCAAATCATACAGTGTGCAGTTGCAGCATCTGATTGATGAATGACAGCGGCGCCTATAACTGAGACTGACAATCCATTATCCATCTCAGCACTTTTCTATTATCACTGCTCCAAACCCCGTCTATTTCTGCGAATCTTCCTAGTTCCTACTCATCTTTCCTTGGATGCTGTTTTATACGCTAGTACTACGCGAGTTTAGAAAAACAGATCATATATATATTTAAGAATGTCCAAGCTCAAAAGAGTATTGTTTCTCCTATGGGATCAGTTGTTGATGTTAAGTGATTGGATGCAAGGTTCTTAACTTGAAATTGGTTCAGTATTGCAAAGTTCAGAGATCATATACTTAAGATACACGCTGTGGTCTGTGTTAGGGTGGAATAAACTAGAATAGTGGGGTAAATTTATTTAAAACTTGGATAATAGGATATCTGTGATATATTAAAGCTTTTCAAGAAGTACACTTGGTTTTGTTTTGAGCTTAGCATAGTTAGCAAGTTGGTTAAATATCTTCTCTATTTACAATTAACTGAATGTCACAAACAATATGATTTTGATTTTACATTTTATTTTATGAATGTTAAAAAAAATAGAATATACCATCCATTTTTTACTTCTCCTTCTCAAACAACGATTTCTTGCATATTTTAGGTATTCCATCCTCAAACTATCTAGCGACATATGAGTTAACGCCTAGAATACTAAGATTTGATCCTTAAGTAAAATGACAGTACATGCGCTACAGGTAAATATATGTTTCTTAGGTTCTTTTTCCATAGACATATTGATCATGTCATGCACTTATTACTTTTACTTGTTTATAATCTTACAAGAAAAAAATTTAAGTGACTGATGCATTTTCATAAATTTCATACACGCAAAAGATTACACCTTTGTGTACAAGACCTCATGTTTGATTATTAAATTATAAGACATGTGTCAGCTAATTAGCTCACAGTCGCTTTTTCAAGCAACCGAGGGTAGCAATTCTCTACAATATTATTAGCTCGCGACTTGAGCCATTTTTGCAATGCTCTTTGTTATTCTCCAATTAATACAAATCCATCAACAATAATTATTATATTTCATAATAACATTAATGACGCTTTCCAAACACACACACACACATATTGAAGGCAAGTAAAAAATGGCACAAGAAGGGAAAACAAAATCATTGAATGGACACAGTGAGACTCGAACCACGGCTGTAAGCTAATAACTTAATCTTGTTAGCATTGGATGAACTCACTTTCACATTCAAATGAGACAAACAATAATATCAATATCTCTCTAAATAACAAACCAAAAAATTGGGGGTCGCCTTTCTCCTTCCTCCTCTTCCTGCCGAAACGAAGGCCCTAGGCGACCATCTAGGTCGTCTATGCCCAGAGACGAGCCTACACACACACACATACACACACACGCACACGCGCGCGCGCGCGCACACACACACATATATATATATATATATATATATATATATATATATATATATATATATATATATATATATAAAGAGAGAGAGACGAACTACAAAAGTTTATCGATATTCCTTAAATAACTTGTTGAATAAATTAAATTCATCTTCCCTTTTGATATTAAAAGTAATATTCAATTGATACACTCAACTACTAAGAGAATTCCCAATCTTCGGTTGGGCCAAGTGTCAAACCGGGTTTGGTTGACCCCCAACCAACCCCAATGCATATTTACCAAAAAAATCCTTGGCCGGCTTTCTTTTAGCTGACTAAGAAATTATATATTTTTTAAAATAATAAAGTGGTCCCAGCAGCCTTTTTTAGGTTGTTGGACCATTATTTAATGAAAAATATGTTAGTCGACTATTAGAAAGCCGACTAACAATGGTTGTTTGACCATACTACGGGTTGCTTTGGCAACCTTTAAGGGTGTCAAAACAACCCGCTGTAGGGCAACCAACCCCCGTTGTGGGTTGGTTACCACCCAACTTTGGGCTGGGAATGTTCTAAAATCATTCCCAACCCAAGATTGGTTGGGATTAGACCGACCCCAACAAGGGGTCGGTTGCCCTCCAGCGGGTTGCTTTGGCAACCTTGGAGGTTGCCAAAGCAACTTAGAATGTGGTCAAACAACCATTGTTAGCCGGCTAACATATTTTACATAAAATAATGGTCCCGCAGCCTAAAAAATAAGCTGCTGGGACCACTTTTTTGTAAAAAATAGTAATAAAATCCTTAATCGGCTAAGGAATAACTTATTTTTTTTAATTTCTGCGTTGGGCTCGTTGGAGGTCAACCAACCCCAATTTGACATTTGGCCCAACCCATGGTTGGGAATGCCCTAATGAGCCAAAATAAAGGTAAGGTGCTTCAAATATCTCTGTACTAGTAAGTGTTGTTTTGTAGAAAAAGCATTAGTATATTTATCTACTTTTCTAAAATTCAGAACATTTCAATGGTGCATTTTAAATTGTTATAACCTTCATAAATTATATTTTCCAAAGTGGTTGTTATATTGAATATTATGATTAAATATTAGTAATAAATCATTGTTAGAGTTTTTGCTTGAAATGGTGAGTAGTGGCAACGTTATATTGGGGATTATTAAATTTCAGTAGCAAAGTTCTAATGGTTGGGGGGAATTTCCCATGAAAATTAATTGGTAATTATACTTTATCATATTTTAATTAATAGTTAAATGATATAATATAATTGTGGTATTAAAAAGTAATTTTTAAATGAAAATATCTCATTACATTGGTATAAAATGAACTACTTTTATTATGATGCATAATTAATGCATGACCGGAAAATTTAAACGAACTTGAAAATTTAGTTTGAGGAAATAGTTACAGTATAAAAAAATCCTGTTGTCCTCTCTAACATGTTGAAATGATTGGGGATGAAGTATTAAACTTGTGAATGAAGTGGTAAATAGGAAATGATTGGGGAAGTTTGAGGAAATAGAAGGTGTAGTTACCGGTTTGATATAGAGCTGGAGGTGCTTGTGTATAATGGGTGGTTTGGGGTATAATAGTTATGTTGGCCATTGTTTTTGCTATAAATGTTTGAGCTGGTGGCAAGCATAGGCAGTTTGGTAGTGGTGTTGGTTAATAGGACAAAGTCAATTTTGTACATCTTGCAATTTTTCCTTGGGTAACAGGAAGGATTTTCAAGATCAAGACTGATAGTGTATTATAGTTTCAAAGGTTGCTTGTTTATGGGTTGTTAACATTGGAAATTACAGATGGGAGGTGATTGAAGCGAGACAATTGCGTATTGTCCACAAAATAGAATCTGCAAATTGAAAGATGAATGATATGTGATAGTTTGTCATAATTGCAATTTGAAATGAGATTTTAGCAATTGAACTATTTTTTCTTTTTCTTCTAATAAAACAAATGCAAAATAAAATCAAACAAATGAGATACAATTGAATCAAGCGTAAACATGAGAAAATGTAAATAATTAAACTCACAATGGACATCAAAATTGAACAACAGTATTGGAAAAGGGTGGTTGGCTATTGGTTGGAAGGGAGAATTAAAAGAAAAGCACATATAGAAAAGGTTGAAGAAGCAATTTTTTGAATTTTTGGCAGAAGTGTTCTAGAAATCTGAAACATGTCTGTGTGAACTGGAGTGCAGTTGGGAATACAAACATTTCAAATGGAAGGACAATATGGAATACTCTTGACACGTTTTTTGATCAAAACTGTCACACGTCAAGTTTATAGTTAGCAACGCGCTCAAGCGTCAATAACATCGTCAGCAAACACAAAGCAGTTTGGTCGAAATCATGTCATGAACATAAAAATGACCGAAAACCCATTTAAATGACCTCTTTTGGGAGCGAAAATGTCATTTACAGTGATTTGCACTGTAATTCTTGTAGCCCTCTGAATTAGCTTCAGGTACAACTTTCATTTGACCAAAACGGACTTACGGTTTGAAAGTTACGCATGTCCCCGTGAATTTTCATAATTTTGATTATTATCTTACATGTGTTTGGTTGAGAATTTTAACAATTCTGCCACTGGACTAGTTGATTATGAAATGTGGTCAGGATTATTTTTGTGCATAATGGTTCAAATAAAAAGAGTTAGCATTGAATTGTGTAGTCCCAATTTTATCTTTCCTACTAATTTCGTAAATTTTTACGATATCACTAACTTTTTGGAAAAAAAATCTTTTTAGAAATGAATATGAGAAAGGAGCACAGGAAGATTAAAAAGAAGAACAAGGAGTTAATACCCACCAGAGTAAGCAATAGTTTATGTGTTTCTACTTCATGATGTTAAAATAATATTTCATACTTGCATCCACTATTATTAACTTCCATATTTAAAGTTTATATTTTGTTAATTGATGTCACAAGTAGTTAACTTTTGGCATCTGCATCATTTGTGACACATATGCGACACAAAATTTTATGTCGTCATTGGTCACCTGCAACGTAAGTCCAATTATCTTCCACAATAAACTGTGTTGCCAAAAGCCATATTTGTTGTAGTGGTTGACGTATTTGGAATGGGAAATATAGTAATTGAGGGACACAAGGCTTCAACTAATCCAAAAATAATTGTACATTTCATCCCGTTAGGAGAGGGTAATGCGGCTACAGTTCGGGTTGACATTGCAACAGTCCGAGCTGCATGTTTGTGGAGACCTGCCGCTGAGTTCGAATGCATTGAAGATGGTGTTGGCACTACAATAGCTTGGCCTATGGCAAATCTTGTAATGGATTCAACTTCTAGTAAACATATTTCATTATTGTTAAATAAAATTGTTCAAATATAAAATTTTGAATTTATGAATCAAATATCCTACTTGTGTATAGGTAATTGATCATCTTTGGAAAATGGACGTGGACTTTGGCTATCTATATAGGTAATTTGTAACAACCCGCCCGGAATTGGCCTAAATTTCGACCCAGAAAAGGCCCATCGAAACTTAGAGCTATTCTAAATGGGTTGTTGGTTCATGTAAGGAATTACATTTGCACAGATAATATAAACATACACTTCGAATGTAAATATCACATAGCGGAAAAAGAAAATATAATACTAAAATAAGATGCACCACTTATTAAAGATCATGGAATTTCAATATAACAGTCAAGATTACATATGTTCAATAGGTACATCAAATAATTCATTCTCAAATGTTTTCATGAGAAGTACAACAATAATTCTAATAATAGCATAGTGACTTTGTCTTCGTCTTCAGCTCCTGTTATGACTTCATTCATAAACTTTACCTCATCTACTGACCAGTTGGATATGTTATGGAGAGGGGTCAGAACATAAAGTTCCGTGTGAATGAAATATAATGTTAACTTAAAGTCCATACCCTATATTTTTAGCAGGTTACATATATCAAGGTATGTCTACGCAGCACACAACATTCACGCAAACACCAAGTTTCTAACCAATGAGGTGGATATCCAAGTCAATCGCTCATCAGTGTTTTTAGGGTAAAGACCCAACGAGTTGGGCATTCTCAGTCACTTATGGCCCTATTAAAGGTAGATTCTTATGATCTCTTATAACCCTGAGGCGGACCCTAGGCCCTTAAGATCCCTTCCTAATACGTCAACGTTCTTAAGTCTATACTCTCAATTTTAATATGAGAAGTAGTATTGCGAACGTTACTACATAACTAATATTACGTTAGAACACCTATGTCACTTAAGACTTCCCTTAGACAGTTGGTGAGCATGCCATGGCCACAAATCTTTTATGTACCAAGACTCTCAAACTATCCTCCGTTTCCCATGTACAATCCTAAGCATCCTCGCTACATTATACCTTAACTAACTGTAAAACCATACTCTACAATTTCTTCATATCTCTATCAACAACTCAAACCAGCTGTCTTAATACAGTCAAATTCGACTCAACCTCTGTGTCCTCCTGCTGCAATGCTTCTACTATTAGTGAAGGATCATACACAAACTTACACAAATTCAATACGTGAAATACATTGCACACCTGATAACCTACTCGGCAACTCGACTCTATACACGAGTGTACCAATCCTCTCTAGAATCGGGAACCGTCCAATATAACGAGGAGCCAACCACCCAGCTCTTCCAAATTGACCTACACTTCTCATCAGGGAAACTTTTACAAAACGGAGTTTCCAGCCGATAATTCAAAGTCTCCTCCCCTCTCTTATGCATGGATCTTCTATTGCTTTTATGCTTCCATGATCCGCCTTAGAATTTCTATGACTTTATCTAGTGCCTCTTGAATCATATCTGATCTGATTACAAGGCGATCTCTTGGTTCTACCACCCATGATGGAGATTTGCAAGGTTTTCCATTTAACGCTTCAAAAGATGTCATTATAATATTGGTTTGATAACTATTATTGTAATAAAACTCAACAATTGGTAGGTGCTCTTCCCACAAACCTCCAAAATCTAAAATGCATTCCCGAAGCAAGTCCTCCAGTACTCGGCTCACCCTTTCTATTTTATCATTCGCTTGCGGATGGTAAGCGATACTCAAACTATGCTCGGTCCCTAAAACATCATGCAAACCCTTCCAAAAATGACTTGTGAAGATTGAATCTTTATCGCTCACGATACTACTTAGAATGTCGTAATCCCCAACCATCTCTTTAATACACAACGACGCTATATTAGAAGCAGTCCTTATTTCTTTTCTTAGTAAGAAGTACGCACTCTTGGCTAATTAATCTACAATAACCTACACTCTTTCGTTACTTCTCCTCAACCTTGGCAACTCGTCTATGAAATTCATATAAATATGCTCTCATTTTCGCTTAGGAATCTCGAGTGACTGAAGCAGCCTAGTCGTGTTCTAATGACTACCCTTTACTTGCTGGCAGTTAGCATATCAACATACAAATATTTAAACATTTTCCTTCGTGCCCACCCTTCAAAATTTCTGATTCATGTCTTGATTCATTTTAATAGGGGTGGTTAAAGGGTTGAGTTGGATACAAATGTGTTAGTTGAAAACTAATCCAACCCATTTAACAAAAATACCCTACCCATTAAAATCATTTATTAAATGGGAAAACCTAACCCGCCGATTTAATGGGCCAAACGAGCTCATCCTGCCTAACCCATTTTGATTGAAATTATTGCAAATAAATGTAAAATGAATATATGGACTGTATCATATAAAATGAAAACATCACTCAAACTACAATATTTGCAGTATTTAACTAGTATTAATTGAAAAATCATCAAAGAATAACTTTCACAATATATATTACAACAGTAACCAAAATATTCTTCAAAAACTACATAACAGCTGCATCAAAATATCATTAGTTCTTCCGATTTACAGCAAGAAGAAATGGTCGATGATGAACTGGCAATGTGTGAGGAAAGTGAAATTAGTCAGGTGAGTGAATTACTTTCTCGTGCCTTCCCTCCCATTATGAACTCTTGTGTCCTTGCTGCAACATTCTGTAATGCATGTTTCAGTGATACAATAGAAAAAGATGATCATGAAAGCTCCAAGATCAGTTCAAAACTTGAAAAATGTTGAGGATAGTTGTAGTAGACAAGATGGTATAACAGAAGTTGCAGTAACTATGCCCAGCTTGGTTGGGGCTACTAATCAAAATGTTGGAGCATGTGCCGACTTTGAAAATGTGGAACCAAATCACTGTGAGGTTGAGAGCATCAACTCACAGTTTGATGTATCAAAACTTGACACCTTCCTACAAGCAAACTTTGACTATTGTGATATGAGTGACAAAGTGGAGAAGAAGATAATTAAACCAACGCAAAAGAAAATTTCAAGAAATACGAGAAAGTGGTTCGAGATACGAACGACAGTCTTCGAGCAAAAATTAAAAGTAGTACAATCGATCCATTTGTGTGCAGTGAAAAAAAAACTTATGGATATAATGATAAAGAATTACAACTCGATGGAGCTGTACGCCGAAGAGAGAAACAAGTTGGGCTTAATACAAACTAAGACGAGCAACGCCAAGCTTTCTCCTTTAGTGTTAAAGCCTGGATTCTTAAACATTAAAGTTTGCAGTCTCCCTGAAAGCCCAAAAGTAGTTAAATCAGCTAAGCCATCGTGTATAGATAGCCTGACCTCTCCTGTTACAAGTTATGAGGTTAAAAACCAAAAAAAGCCTGGCCCATACGATCACATACCTCCGCCTCTAGGCTACAAACCGCCTCTGGAACCTACCATCAATTCGCTGATAGCAGAATCTTTTTCTGGTCGCACACTGGGGAGTGCACCTATTACGAGAAGTAAGAAAATCGAGCTTCTAAAAGGGCTTGATGATGACAAGGGCTGAAGTGATGAGAGAGCTGCTTGGTTCCAGTGTACAAGTCATAAGGTCATGAATTAGTGTTGTTATAAACATGTAATGTTCTTTAAGTCATATTTGTAAGGTTTGTGTGTCTGGTGAATTTCTTCCTTCTTTGGAAGATCCTTTAGCTGATACGTAGATTGCATATCACCTGGACCAATATTTACCTTTTATTTTGTAATAAATAAAAGAGTGTTACAGGTCACTATAAAAACCGGTCGGCCTTGCCCAAAAAAATATCATTAGTTTCTTCAAAAACTACATAATAGTCTTTATGCATTATACCATGAACTTGAATCACGACAGGTCTGAACAAAAATAAATGATTCAATCAGTAATTCAGTTTATTTTGCACATCCAGCATTGAAGTATCATTTGCAAACATCAAATTCATTTTAGCCTGCACATAAAACATCAAACTAGTCCTTTGTTTTCATATACGGTGGTCAAATATGTTCTTACATGCTTTACATTTCCTATATTTACTGACAATGAGTTGTTAGGTTTTCATAAAAAAAATCCAACTGCATTGTGCTAATAACAATTCAGTGTTGCATTCTGTGATACACATGGATTGTCCACACAAAGAACGAATAGCCATATCTTGTTGGATATTTGATTTTTATTTGACATCTATAATATGTGCAACAAATATTATCTCTATTTTACTAGTCAATATAAATTTTACTATCCAATTATCCACCAAATCATTGCCCCTTTGGTTTGAATACCATTCTAATATGATGAACATATTTTTAAACACAAACCATAGTATATGTGTACCCAACTTATTTGTATTGTTGTCCTAGCCCTCGTCTAAATATATCTACAAATCATTAGTAAATGAAAGTGATTATGCAACATTCCTACAAACTGATGTTAACGCTGCTATTGCTTAAAAAAATCAACTTCAGTAATATTATCACCATGTTGTTTCCCAATTCATGACCCTACAATTAGGGACCCCAAATTCACCGTTTACAATAAAATTCATCGTCAAATTTAGAAGAACAAAATATATTTAAGTAATTTCAATCTTTTTAATTTAATGTTGACCTATAATTGAATTTACATGATAAAAAGTAAGATAGAAAGTCCGCCAACATGACATTAAATTTACTACTCAATAATCAAGTAATAACCTAATAGGCCAGAGAAAAGAAACACTAAAAATTACTGGGAGAATAAGACTACATATTAGTTTTTTTTTCAAGGTCGACCGTTTTTATAGTGTTCTGTAACACTTATTATTATAACAAATAATAATTACAAATAAGTACATGAGATTGGCAAATTGCCAATCTACTAAATACGGTTTTTAAGGTGGGACGTCCACCAACATACGTACTTAATTAGTTATAAAAGTAAAAACGCATAAACTTTCCTTTAGTTTTCGATTTCAATTCCAAGAATAAGGGTCATGCCAGAAAAGATTCTATTATTTAATTGCAACTATTTGTACTCCATGAAATATGTTTGCAAATCTGAGGTAGTGCAACAACAGTTAAACATTCACGCCATATACATAATTACCCAACAGCAAATAAAAAATATTGTCCAATAAGTTTTCTTAAACTATATTATACGAATTTTGAAATATCACGCTAGTTAAAATACAATCTAGTTGCATGAGGCAGTCAATAATTGCTAACACATAATAATACATATCAGAAAATGAACATCACAAATAATCACGCAGCATGAAAAACTCATAACTAGCTAAGCACCATATGTTATAAAATAAACAGAATAGATAATAAAAGAGAAGTCATTAGAGAGAACAGAAGAGATAAGAGAGACCTTACAAACATTGTAAACAATCCCTTTAGTTATGGAGTCGACATGCCATGTAAATAGCAGTAAAGTCCCTTAGCATATTAGCATATTCACTCTTATTACTTTTACATATTAAAACACTCCCCCTTGAATATGCGTATGCAAAGATGAAAAAATTAATTTGCCTCATTAAAAATCTTTTTATGAAAAACCCTTTGGGATAAATCATAAACAAGGAAAAGAGTGCAATTTCATCTTTAGGAAGATAACATGTTTTACAATGAGGGTTGATACTTCAGCATCAGGATAATGCCTCATTAAAACCTTACTAACAAAAACCCAGCGGGAAAAATATCAATGAAGGAAAAGAGTATATTATCGCATAATTTTATATGCTCCCCCTGATTTATAACACACTATTCAATTAGTCCATTGATGTAATCGACGCATTCCAATTTTGTACACCATCATTTGGAATGTTGATTTGGAAATGGCCTTTGAGAACAGATCTACCCGCTTTTCTTGAAACTGGATTTATTTCTCCTCTTTCTTGTTGTCCTTTTTGTTGCATGTATGAAGAGAAATTTAGAATAAATGTGCTCCATCCTATCACCTTGATATAATTCACTTGAATCTGATCCACACAAGCTGCCTTGTCTTCATAAATAATAGTTTACTGCATCAAATGATGTTTGATACTTCTAGATTAAAATGTTGCCTCATCAAAACCTTACTAAGAAAAACCCTTTAGGAAAAATCTTAGTGAAGGAAAAGGAGTACAATATAAAATGTCATATTTACCATGTCAAAAGGAGTATGATACTTCTGGATCAATGTAATGCCTCGTTAAACCCTTAATATGAGAAACCCAATGGGAAAAATCTTAAATAAAGAAAAAGAGTACATTTTAACTTATTTTCATATGTTACTGTTTGGGTTGATACTTCTAGATCAAGTACATTTTCATCATCTCCTTTTGGACGATAAGGTTTCTTTTGATATCTAGTGATCTGACAACCATTAGCACACTTAAGTGGATATGCTTTATCCATTTGAAAATGTTTCAGGGTTTTCTTAATGTAATTTGATTGATGGGTTAGTATGCCATTTGTACTATGCTCGATCTGTAGATCAAGTCATCATTTAATTTTTCCAAGATCTTTCATTTCAAATCAATCACTTCTGGAATCCCAATCAAATTCATATTATAAACATATGTTAGAGAATGGAGTTTTGATGACAACAACCTTATTTTAGTTATCATTGATTTTAAATATATACTAACACTTTTTTCTAGAAATATATACATATACATATGCAAGATTCATATACAGGAATTATTACCGAAGACTGTATAGTTTAAAGATATTAGAGATTCAGAATTCAGAGATGATTCAAGAGTCATGAGTATTCAAGATTTCAAGAGTTCAAGAAAAATATAGTAATCGAGTCTAGATTATATAAGACTCTGAATAGCACTCTAGGTTCAAATTCAAATTCAAATTTAAATTCAAATTGTTATTCAATTTATGAATTCAAATTCTATTTTTAATCTCTATCTTCTCTAGTTTATTCTCTTTACTTTACTTTTGATTTCAAACTAATGTTTTGTAAGTTTTATATATTATACTTTTATATACTTTATATTTATATAGTCTTAACTCTATAATTTTATAAATATGTTTATAATAGTTTATATTTATGCTTTCATATGATTTTCTACTTTATAATATTCATTTATAACACTATGTTTTAATTTAACAATTTTTAGAATTATATATATATATATATATGTATGTATATCAAAACGCTTGAAAAATGCTCAAAATTCAAATTTTAAACATGATATGTCGACATACATTTTCATACATGTCGACATCTAGCTGTCATTTTTTCAAAATTGAACAGAAGTGCCTTTTAACTATTTGTGACGGTTCAGAAACATTGCAACCTTTCAAATGTTATAAATAGGGTCTGATTTCGAATTGTTTTCATCCTTCTTCTTCTTCATCTTCATCTCCTTTCTTTACACCATTATATCTTCTCATTTTTATAATTTCTATACTTATACTCTGCCTAATTCAATTCTATTTTCATTAAACTTGTTCTCTTCTCACTCTCTACTCATTACTCTCTAAATCAAGTGCTATTGAAGAGTTATAGGGTTGTTTTTAATTGTTTGGGTTGTGTAAGTAATCGGTGGTATCCCTTGTAGCCGTGAAATCAAGGATGGGTAATCAGTGGTATACCTTGTAGCCGTGAAATCAAGGAGGGTATACTTGATCAAGTGTGTGTGGAATCGGTGGTATCCCTTGCAGCCATGAAATTAAGGAGGATTGTAATTGGATATTAATATAGTAATAAAACTCTGTGCAATCCAGCATTGCGTGGGACTGGACGTAGGAGCAATTCCGAACCAGTATAAAACCCAGTGTATTCTTTCCTTTTCTGCATTTTATTTTTGTTTATCTTTGTATTTGTGTTTGATTATGTGTCTGTGATTGTTAATGTGGTGTTTGATTCATATAGTTAATCTTATAATTTTTAGATTTTGTTTAAATTCTCGAAAACACTATTCAACCGCCTATAGTGTTAGTTTTGCCTTAATGATCAACTCTGAAATCCCTAACAATTGGTATCACAGCAAGGTCTTTCAAAAAGTTCATAATCGGATTTTTTAAAATGTTAATGTAACGAACTGGTAATTTCGACGTATTTAAATATAAGTTAAATTAAAATTTAACGTTTAAAATAAATATTTATGTTTGGATTACGACATAAATTTTGGAATTTTATTTCTATTGACCCAAGTTTGAATTTATTTTAAGTGGAATTCGCTTCATAAATTCATCTTTCTAATGGTTTTGTCCAAATGAATATTTTACAATAGATCTGGAATGCAGAAATCTTGACTTGAAATTAAAATCAAATTTTGCGCTCTAATTTAAGGTACAATTTTTTTTTGGGTAAAACTGATTTCAAAATATCAGATTTGAATGTTGTTTACAATTAAAAAGCTAATTTATTTTAGTATAGTTTTGAAATACATAACGTATTTGAAACAAGTAAACAATGTGTCCAATACAATCATGCTCCGTTAACTAGTGACGATTTTGCAAATTTAGTAGATTAAAATTTCTAAATAAAAATTTACTTTAATTAAATTTCTAAAATTTTAATGGTTTTGTGTTGCCTAACCGTAGCGTGCGTAAAACAAATAGCGTAGTTGGTACGTTCGTTGCGCCAACCATTTGTGTCCTTATGAAGTAAATATAATCTACTAAATACATTAACAAAATAAAGGAAGAGAATTAACGGTGAACACAAAATTTGGATTCAAGTCATTCTGTAACGGTAGACAATATTCAGCCAATTTAACACTTGCCTTATGCTGAATAAAACTAACAGATGTCCTTTTCCCTTTGATATCTCTCTCTACGTTGCCTCTTGAATCTGAAAATTTCCATCTCTTTAAAAAGAAAAAATAAGTATGGCAGCAACTCTAAATCTTGCCCTGTCAGTAGTGCAAAGATTGCAAAATGCTATACAGGATTTTAAATCTCCTTTTGTCAATTCCAAAGATTTCATAACAGTACATCAAGATTTTTGAAATCTTCTGGTGCGAAGAAATCATACCATGCGTTCACTTCCTTCTGCTGTTCCCTTTTCTTCTCTTTGGTTCCTTTTTTTAAATCATTCCGTAAAATAACCCGTCTTCATTACCTCTTTCACGTAATTTAACTCAGGAAAGGGGAAAAACAAAGATATTCATTTTTCACGCTTCCTCAAAATAAAAACCAAAATCAAAAGGCTGTGAGCAAGCCACTTTTCTCAAATCGAAATACTGCTACTCGCCAACAACAGCCTCTACCGGCCCCTTTCTCGTCGCGCGCCACCACCCGTCCTTGACCCGCGTCGCTGCCACCTGTATGTCGACGCCCTCTACCCACCATCCAAAATTGCGAGACCTCTATCAGGAGGACTGTAACGTCCATCACCACCTGGCATCGATTGCCAGCAATAGTTGCCGCCTTTAGCCAGATCGACAATGGAAAACGGATGCAACTCCGACCCTCCTCCATCGAGATCTGCGTTGTCCGGTATTGCTTCCTCCTACGATCTGCAACCAAGTCCAACTACTCAACAGTAGGCCCATCACCTCCTCAACCTATCTGATGAACCCCGTGCCTCCTCCTTACCCCTTTTAGCATCATATCCAGGCACCAGTTTAAGTACACCAGCCCTGAACCCGATTGTCTATCACCTTACATTTAGCACTTCAAGTGTTTGATGCAATACCTGTGAGATGGCTACCAGGTCGGTTGGAGCTCGCAGCATTTGAGCTTCAAATCGAATTGTTTCGAGTCTCAGATAGTGTTCAGTTTCTGGTTATCTGATCCTTGTGGTGAGTTTATGTAACACCCCACACCCGCTAAGGTAACTCACTAAGGGAATGCCTTAACTTCGGTGGAGTATTTTAAGTGAATATAGAACAGAAAAATTACAACAAGACAGATATAAATAATACTTGTTAACTAAAACATCATTTCATTGCAGCAGAAGGTAAACATGTTTGGTTACAATAACAAAACCATGAAACAAGAGTCAAGTACTAAATATCCATCCTGATAAAAACATAAGTACATAATCCCACTACATAACTAATAGCCATAATAGAAAAGATAAGCTGAGCTTTACATCACGGTCCAAGCTCTAAAAGATAGATAAAGCACTCTGATCAAAGCCCACTAGTGCTAGGCCCACTCTGAGAACCCGAGGGTTGGGAAAAAGATAAAAACAACGGGGTCAGACATAAGTCTGAGTGAGCCCTATAACTTTAACAATACAATCATTAAAGTAATTAGGGTATGATATAAACTTGGCACGGTAACGACTGGGGATAAATGACTACACTAAGCAGCCAACTAGACATAGGAAGAACTAAGATATCGGTAAAGACGCATCTACCCACCCAAGGGTAATTACTACAATGCACCACACCAGTCATTCCTACTTAAAGGTTGATCCCACTCATGTACTTAGAAAATATAACTAGTAGTTTCGTGTACCCCTAGCTGACCACATAGGTGCCGTCTGCCCCTATCTCCACTAGGTGTACCCACTACTCCCCAAGCGATCAGCTTCCTAACGTAGATACCCGTGCTGGTCCCACAGTGTGGTGTATCATTCCCCAAAGTGGCAACCCGATATCAACACTGATGCACGGCTTATACTTACACGATGCAACAACGTCATACCTACCAGCCCGGGCCCACACACGCATATGAAACCCGTTGGACTTGCGTTGCCACCGCTAACCCGTTTTGGCCTCTTATAGTCAAGCCCAGTACGCGTGTCCCGTCCTCGACATGGGTCGAGCCCAATAAGATACACATGGGTTACTGGTTGAAATGGGCCCCCACAAGCTACCCACCTAAGCTTGTCCCTTTTCTAGTGCACCCCACTTAACCCTTTAATCATGTTTAATTACATGTTTCCACTTGGTTAAGTATTCTAATCGTATTTTCTATTGCCACCCAAGGCAACCCACTAGATTTCCACATGCCACCCAAGGCACTTATTTGATTTCCACATGCCACCCAAGGCACCCACTTAACCCCTCATGCCCCACTACATGCTTATCTGGTTAAGTGTTTCTTAATTGATTAAGACCGTAACCTTTGCAAAGACCTCTCACATTAGACTATCTTTTATGGCAGCTGGATTTGCCGGTCGAGTCCGGGCAGCCTTACGCCATAACCGAGTCTAACCTCGTGTCTTTACACTTGTCACGTATTTAGTTTATGCCTAAAACCTCTCACATTGGGCCAATCATTTGTAGCCGCTGGATTTGCCGGTCGGGTCCGGGCAGTCTTATGCTACAAAAGGGTCCAACCTCGTGTCTTAGTCGATTAATTACACCTATTTAATCACCCCATATTTTGAATTAATTTTCCCTAATTAATTCCAATTTAATGATGTACATAATTGACTCAATTATGTCCATCCACTCATGGTATGCGACATCATACCAATTTCACCACAATTTTGTTAACATGAATATTAACTCCATCGTTCCCCACGTAATACGCTAACATGACATACTTAAAAGGGAAGATTCATCACAAATGCAATGGGTTCTACTTAGCATAACATTAGCATCATCATGGGTTTCAAAGGTGTCAACTTGCATATATGACCATAGCATCAAACCCAACTAGCATAAATAACCAACCCAAACTTGCATGAATCACATATGTCATAAAGAGGGTAACTTGCATAGATGTTCATGTCATAGACCTATCAAAAAGGGATAAACTTGCATACATGTCATAGGTCTAAAAAGGGATGAACTTGCATATGTTACTCATATCATAAAAAGGGGTAAACATGCATATGTATGCATGACATACAAAGGGGTAAACTTGCACATGTATGCATATCATACAAAGGTGTAAACTTGCACATGTTACTTGTATATAATCAAATACCAAACTTGCATAACATGTCATTTATGAACTTGCATATAATCAAACACCAAACTTGCATAACATGTCATATATGAACTTGCATAAAATCAAACACCAAACTTGCATAACATGTCATATATGAACTTGCATATAATCAAACACCAAACTTGCATAACATATCATATATGAACTTGCATATAATCAAACACCAAACTTGCATAATGTGGTGTCATAATGGATCAATGTTTATCATAGTGATTTTCATAACTAGCATCATGAACATATAGCATAAAACTTGCATAACTAGCATCATGAACATATAGCATAAAACTTGCATAACTAGCATCATGAACACATAGCATATGATAACATAACTTGCATTGATCCACATTCATAACCATAGCCTCATTATATCCTATCATAATTAGTTTAGCAATTGCTTGCTTAAGGCATAGAAACTCACAACTTGTTGATTAGCACTTCTATGAAGAAGATTAAGTTGCTAGAGTTGATTAGAAGTTGATTTGAGAGCTATCTTCCTCTTTAATTTGTTGGTGGCTCCTTCTAGTTGCATTTTGACGGCATAACGACGTTGTCTCCAATTTTAGTATGAATTAGGGTAGTCTTAAGGTGTATTTATAGATTAGTTAAGTGTTTTAGGCCATTAGATTAACCCTAAATCAGATTAGAGCCGTCAGATCTCGTCACTAGCCACCAAAACACAGCCCAGATCCCAAATCAGTGCACCCAGGTCACCTGGGCTCGACCAGGGAGTTCGACCCCCAGGTCGACCTGGTCTGGGCGGGAATTTTCCCGCCAAGCCCATATTCTGCATTTTTGAAATCTGTTTCGTTTTCTGATTTTTCGTGAAACTTCTAAAGGCCATATCTCAGTCATACGGACTCCGATTCACGAAATTTCGGACTCTATTTCGCGTATTTTTCCGAGACGAACGCAACCACGAAACCTGTTTCCCTTAATTCTCACGTATGAGATTAATTATTCATTAATTTATGAACATCACTGTTGTTAGAAATACGGTGTGTTACATTCTCCCCTACTTAAAGGATTTCGTCCCCGAAATCTCTAAGTCAAGAAGAATGTATCGTACCAACCAAACAACCATCTACTAAACCATCAAACACGGGCATCCATTGTCCTTATAGTTTCTAATGCTGTATGAACATATGCAAGAAGTGTGTATATGTTCCTTATCTAATGCAAAATCAGGCGGCCTACTGATTCAGTTGACCTCCTTAATGCAAACCATGATAGCGCCATGCATCCAATATGTATGCGAAAGAACCCTATCGACACATACTATTTCTACATGTGTGCACAACCATACACCAAAATGCATCATCCATATGATAACGCAACCATCATACATCCATTAATATAGCTACCTACACACAATTATATGCAATATGTAATATGAAGTGACTGAGCCGATCTAGTGTCTAAAGTGTGTGTATATGCATCCACGAGCAACCACTAGCAAACACTTGCATCCACACGCATCCATCAATCATAACATGTCTCAAACACATGTTTCAACCATAGGTTTACCCTATCTAAAGGTCAAAGGTACTAACAAGAGGACATACTAAAGATAATATAAGTACTGGACAACGATAAAGGAGAAGTTAAAAGACATACCCTCAAAAAGAAATGGGTACAGTGAACGCATCTTCGCTTCTGTCTCCCAAGTAGCGTTGCTTTCATCATCTCCCCATTGCACTTTGACTAGTTGAACCTCTCTGTTTCTCAACTTCCAAATCTCTGACCCAAGGATGCGAGTAGGAGCTCGTCGAATCGTCGCATCACGCTCTACCTCCACTTCTCTAAGCAAGCTCGGCTCTACTACCTCTGCAGTCTCATGTAGGCACTTCCTCAAATGTGACACATGGAATACATCATGTACTCCACTAAGTCTCTCGGGCAACTCCACTCTATATGCCATATGTCCAATCCTTTCCTTAATAGGAAACGGTCCTACAACCCTTGGTGCTAACTTCCCAATGGACCCAAAGCGAACGACATACTTTAACAAAGACCATGTCCCCAACATCAAACTCAAGATCCGTCCTCCTCTTATCCGCGTAAGATTTCTGTCTGTCTTGCGCCGCTTTCATCCTTCTTCGAATCAAATCAATCCTTTCTGAAGTCTCTCTAACCATATCAGGCCCAAGCAAGATCTTATCCGTAGATTCCCACCAACATGTAGGTGATCGACAAGGCCTTCCATAAAGAGCTTCAAAAGGAGCCATACCAATACTGGACTGAAAGCTGTTGTTATATGCGAACTCCACCAATGGAAGATGCTCTTCCCATGTACCTCCAAAATCTAAGATACATAGTCTCAAAAGGTCTTCTAGAACACGATTCACCCTCTCGGTCTGGCCATCCATCTGAGGATGATATGCGGTGCTCAAACACAACTGAGTCCCTACCGCCTCTTACAAACTCTTCCAAAACTCGCTAGTGAAGATAGGATCTCGATCGCTCACTATGCTAGAAAGTACACCATGCAACCGAACTATCTCTCGAAGGTAAACTGAAGCTAGCCATGGAGCAGTCCTCTTACTCTTCACGGGTATGAAATGGGCGCTCTTAGTAAGTCTGTCTACCACAACCCAAATTCCCGTATTACCCTTCCTCGATCTCGGTAACCCGTCAATAAAATCCATCGAGACGCTATCCCACTTCCATTGCGGAACTTCCAATGGGTGAAGCAACCCACCGGGTTTCTTTTGCTCCGCTTTCACTTGTTGGAACACCAAGCATCTAGCGACATACTCGGCCACATCCTTCTTCATATCGGCCCAAAAGAAAACTCGCTTCATGTCTTGGTACATCTTGTCCCCACCGGGATGAATGGTCATCCTAGAACGATGTGCATCATCAAGTATAGCCTTCCTCAAACCCTCATCTTGCAGTACACAAAGTCTACCGTCTCTACGCAACCACCCCTTACCATCTAGGGTGTACCTACTCAAATGGCTGGACGACTCCCCCCTTATGAGCCTCTCTACCAACTCAACCAACTGTGGGTCGTCCCGCTGTGCCTTGCCAATCCGTCCCAAAAGAGTAGGTCTGACCTCTAAGGATGCTAGCAAACCGGGTATAAAGTCAACGGAAGGTCTGAAATCAAACATCGAGATAAATTCCAAGCTTCGTCGTTCAACGAACAATGGACTCAAAGACAACCTTTTACTGCTTAAGGCGTTCGCCACCACATTACCCTTGCCAGGGGTATACGCTATCTCGAAATCATAGGATGCTAAGAACTTCATCCACCTTTGTTGCCTTAAGTTCAAATCCTTCTGAGAAAACAAGTACTTCAATGATTTGTGGTCAGTGAACAATTCGAACCTCTCGCCAAGAAGATAATGGCGCCAAGACTTAAGCGCAAAAACAATAGCGGCCAACTCTAGATCATGGGTAGGGTAATTTTTCTCATGCACTTTCAACTGCCTTCCCCCATAGGCTATTACCCTTCCCTCTTGCATTAAGACTGCGCCTAGTCCTGTACCACAAGCATCGGTATAAACAACAAATGGCTTACTCCCATCTGGCAACACTAAGACTGGAGCTGTGGTTAAAGCTCTCTTTAACCGTTGGAACGCATCATCACAATCTACGTCCCATGTGAAGACTAGGTTCTTCTTTGTCAAGCGAGTTAATGGGGCTGATATCTTCGCGAAGTCCTTGATAAACTTCCTATAATAGCCAGCCAACCCCAAGAAACTCCTCACCTCGGTAGCATTCTTTGGAACCTTCCAATCTTGGATGGACACTACCTTCGCGGGATCCATAGCTATCCCTTCCTTAGAGACCACGTGCCCTAAGAACCGCACTTCCTTCCTCCAGAAGTGACATTTAGAGAATTTAGCCTTAAGGCAATGTGCTCGAAGAGTCTCCAACACTTCCCTAAGATGTAGGGCATGCTCTTCTTCACTCTTAGAAAAGACTAAGATGTCATCCACAAAGACCACCACGAACTTATTAAGGTACTCCCTGAACACCCTACTCATCAAATCAACAAAGTATGCCGGGGCGTTCGTCAAACCAAATGGCATCACAAGACACTCATAAAAACCATCCGGAGTCCTAAAGGCAGTCTTGTCTATGCTATCCTCAGCCACCCTCAACTGATGAAACCCCGTGGCTAAGTCCAACTGCGAAAACACTGAGGCGCCAACCAACTGATCAAAGAGATCATCAATCCTCGGCAATGGGTGTCTATTCTTCTTTGTGAGCTTGTTGAGTTCTCTATAGTCTACACAAAGTATGAGGGACCCTTCCGCCTTCGTGGCAAAAACTACCGGAGCACCCCACTCCGATATACTTCGTCTTATGAACCCCTTCTCAAGCAACTCCCCTACTTGCTTATGGAGTTCCCTCCTCTCACGAGGAGCCATGTGGCGCACTGGTAAAGATACTGGTTTAGCATTGTCTACCAGATATATTCGGAAGTCAATCTCCCGCTTCGGAGGTAAGCCCTTCACCTCCTCAAACACATCCGAGTATTCCCGGACCACTCTAACAGATCGCAAACTCTCGACCGAAGCGTCAAGCGATTCAAGATAACTTAGCATAACAGAATTCATGGGATTACAAGAGATCCCGAGAGTGTTCCCCAAGCGGGTCATGAGCCTAACAACTCTCCTTTCGCAATCAAGAACGACACCATTACTGGATAACCAGTCCATGCCCAAAATCAACCCATAGCCCGTGAAGCCCAAAACAAAAGCATCACATCTAAACTCAACGCTAAGTATAGAAATCCTCAAACCCAAACATATCATGGACAAATAAGTGGAGCCCCCAATTGGGTTTGAGACAACCAAGGGATCATCTACTAGACTGGTGTCTAAGTGCAGTGACTCAACTAATGATGATGAGATAAACGAATGCGATGCGCCAGAGTCGAATACAGTACGGACAGGATGATCAAACAGAAAAACCAGACTTTCAACGGAAATAGTTCTACCTCTTTCCTGAATCGATGGAACCGCGAGAGCCTGAACTTGCCCCCTTGCCTGACCTGGTGCCATAAGAGCTTGCACCTGTCCTCCTGAGGTAGATCCCGTCCTTTGCCCCTTCTTAGGGCAATCCTTCACTAGATGCCCTGCTTCGCCACAGTGGAAGCAGCCAGTCTTCTTCTTCTTCCGACAATCTTTGCTTAGGTGGCCTGGTGTCCCGCAATTGAAGCACTTCTTCTTTCCCTTGCCACCGTTGCCTTTCCCACCCTTGTTTTGCTGTTGCTGTTGAGGTCTCTTCTGATCTCCTTTCTTCTCGGGTGCCTTATTAGCATTGGGACCCTTCTCTTCCTCATGCATAAGTGCCATGTCTACTAGCTTCTCAAAGGTGGCCCCCATAGGGATGTGAGTCATGGCCAATCCATGCATCGGTTCATTCAAGCCTTTAACGAACCTCAAAGCCTTCTTCTCCGGTGTATTCACCATGTCTATGCCAAACCTTGCCAACTGATTAAACTTGTTGACATATTCATCACTGATAGGTTTCCTTGCTTTAGTGTCAAGAACCTTTCCATATACAGATTCTCTTCCGCCCTTGAGAGAAACTTTGCCACAAACCTTTGTCTGAAATCCGCCCAAGAGTCAACTAGGCGTTCTCCATTAGTGACCTCCCACTAGAACGAGGCCTCTCCCTTCATTAACCAAGCAGCTAACTTGACTTTCTTCCCTTCTTCCATCTCAAAGATATCTATCAACTCTTCCACCTCCTTAAGCCAATCCCTAGCTTCCACAAAAGTTTCTGATCCTTGAAAAGGTTTCCCTCCCATAGCCTTAAATTCCTTGCAAGTCTTAGCAAAAATATCCGCGCGAGGAGGAGGAGGAAGATCGGGTGCTACTGTTGGTGGAGGAACACTTGCTAGACCCGCAGTGGCGGCCCTAGCCTCCATCAACCTCCTATACCATACTGGTATCGCTACACCCTCCGGAAAGTTAAGATCTTCAGCCATGCTGAAACGAAAGAGGAAAGATTCAAAACGGAGAATTCGAATGATAAAGATATGGCTATTGGGGATTATGCTTTTCTTTCAAAAACTTTTCTCTTAAAAGACATGTTTTTGAAAATACTTCTTCCAAAAATGTTTTAGAAAAATAGTTTTTCTAAAAAAATTATCTGTTCTGGTAACCTTAAGCTCTGATACCACGTGTAACACCCCACACCCGCTAAGGTCACTCACTAAGGGAATGCCTTAACTTCGGTGGAGTATTTTAAGTGAATATAGAACAGAAAAATTACAACAAGACAGATATAAATAATACTTGTTAACTAAAACATCATTTCATTGCAGCAGAAGGTAAACATGTTTGGTTACAATAACAAAACCATGAAACAAGAGTCAAGTACTAAATATCCATCCTGATAAAAACATAAGTACATAATCCCACTACATAACTAATAGCCATAATAGAAAAGATAAGCTGAGCTTTACATCACGGTCCAAGCTCCAAAAGATAGATAAAGCAATCTGATCAAAGCCCACTAGTGCTAGGCCCACTCTGAGAACCTGAGGGTTGGGAAAAAGATAAAAACAACGGGGTCAGACATAAGTCTGAGTGAGCCCTATAACTTTAACAATACAATCATTAAAGTAATTAGGGTATGATATAAAATTGGCACGGTAACGACTGGGGATAAATGACTACACTAAGCAGCCAACTAGACATAGGAAGAACTAAGATATCGGTAAAGACGCATCTACCCACCCAAGGGTAATTACTACACTGCACCACACCAGTCATTCCTAATTAAAGGTTGATCCCACTCATGGACTTAGAAAATATAACTAGTAGTTTTGTGTACCCCTAGCTGACCACATAGGTGTCGTCTGCCCCTATCTCCACTAGGTGTACCCACTACTCCCCAAGCGATCGGCTCCCTAACGTAGATACCCGTGCTGGTCCCATAGTGGGGTGTATCATTCCCCAAAGTGGCAACCCGATACCGACACTGATACACGGCTTATACCTACACGATGCAACAACGTCTTACCTACCAGCCCGGGCCCACACATGCATATGAAACCCGTTGGACTTGCGTTGCCACCGCTAACCCGTTTTGGCCTCTTATAGTCAAGCCCAGTACGCGTGTCCCGTCCTCGACATGGGTCGAGCCCAATAAGATAAATATGGGTTACTGATTGAAATGGCCCCCCACAAGCTACCCACCTAAGCTTGTCCCTTTTCTAGTGCACCCCACTTAACCCTTTAATCATGTTTAATTACATGTTTCCACTTGGTTAAGTATTCTAATCGTATTTTCTATTGCCACCCAAGGCAACCCACTAGATTTCCACATGCCACCCAAGGCACTTATTTGATTTCCACATGCCACCCAAGGCACTTATTTGATTTCCACATGCCACCCAAGGCACCCACTTAACCCCTCATGCCCCACTACATGCTTATCTGGTTAAGTGTTTCTTAATTGATTAAGACCGTAACCTTTGCAAAGACCTCTCACATTAGACTATCTTTTATGGCAGCTGGATTTGCCGGTCGGGTCCGGGCAGCCTTACGCCATAACCGAGTCTAACCTCGTGTCATTACACTTGTCACGTATTTAGTTTATGCCTAAGACCTCTCACATTGGGCCAATCATTTGTAGCCGCTGGATTTGCCGGTCGGGTTCGGGCAGTCTTATGCTACAAAAGGGTCCAACCTCATGTCTTAGTCGATTAATTACACCTAATTAATCACCCCATATTTTGAATTAATTTTCCCTAATTAATTCCAATTTAATGATGTACATAATTGACTCAATTATGTCCATCCACTCATGGTATGCGACATCATACCAATTTCACCACAATTTTGTTAACATGAATATTAACCCCATCGTTCCCCACGTAATACGCTAACATGACATACTTAAAAGGGAAGATTCATCACAAATGCAATGGGTTCTACTTAACATAACATTAGCATCATCATGGGTTTCAAAGGTGTCAACTTGCATATATGACCATAGCATCAAACCCAACTAGCATAAATAACCAACCCAAACTTGCATGAATCACATATGTCATAAAGAAGGTAACTTGCATAGATGTTCATGTCATAGACCTATCATAAAGGGGTAAACTTGCATACATGTCATAGGTCTAAAAAGGGATGAACTTGCATATGTTACTCATATCATAAAAAGGGGTAAACATGCATATGTATGCATGACATACAAAGGGGTAAACTTGCACATGTATGCATATCATACAAAGGTGTAAACTTGCACATGTTACTTGCATATAATCAAACACCAAACTTGCATAACATGTCATATATGAACTTGCATAAAATCAAACACCAAACTTGCATAACATGTCATATATGAACTTGCATATAATCAAACACCAAACTTGCATAACATGTCATATATGAACTTGCATATAATCAAACACCAAACTTGCATAATGTGGTGTCATAATGGATCAATGTTTATTATAGTGATTTGCATAACTAGCATCATGAACATATAGCATAAAACTTGCATAACTAGCATCATGAACACATAGCATATGATAACATAACTTGCATTGATCCACATTCATAACCATAGCCTCATTATATCCTATCATAATTAGTTTAGCAATTGCTTGCTAAAGGCATAGAAACTCACAATTTGTTGATTGGCACTTCTATGAAGAAGATTAAGTTGCTAGAGTTGATTAGAAGTTGATTTGAGAAGCTATCTTCCTCTTTAATTTGTTGGTGGCTCCTTCTAGTTGCATTTTGACAGCATAACGACGTTGTCTCCAATTTTAGTATGAATTAGGGTAGTCTTAGGGTGTATTTATAGATTAGTTAAGTGTTTTAGGCCATTAGATTAACCCTAAATCAGATTAGAGCCGTCAGATCTCGTCACTAGCCACCAAAACACAACCCAGATCCCAAATCAGTGCACCCAGGTCACCTGACCAGGGAGGTCGACCCCCAGGTCGACCTGGTCTGGGCGGGAATTTTCCCGCCAAGCCCATATTCTGCATTTTTGAAATCTGTTTCGTTTTCTGATTTTTCGTGAAACTTCTAAAGGCCATATCTCAGTCATACGGACTCCGATTCACGAAATTTCGGACTCTATTTCGCATATTTTTCCGAGACGAACGCAACCGCGAAACCCGTTTCCCTTAATTCTCACGTCTAAGATTAATTATTCATTAATTTATGAACATCACTGTTGTTAGAAATACGGGGTGTTACAGTTTACTTTGGTTGTCAAATATATTAGTCGCATGTTGCTTAAGACATCGATTGTAAATTGTTGTCAGTTAACTATAGTAAGGAGCGTCGACGAATTCGAGATTGAGCTCCGTTGAGTCGTTGATTTTGTTCGTCAAAAGTCAAATTGAGAATTCTAATATTTTATTTGTGTACACACATCCATATGCACATGTGTATACAAACTAATTGGACGTATGCTCGACGTGGGGTATCAACCTTCATTCTCGGTATTTTCATGTTGATCTCACATTTGTTCCAAGCCTCGGAAGGTGAGTTTCCCTCACTCATAGACTAACTAATTATTAAGTGAATTAAAATTTTGAGATGTTGAATGAAATGTTAGGCTGCTCTAGGAATTGTTTGCTTCGTGATTATGCACATGCGACACATACCGTTATCTCATATGACACAACATGGATGTGATGTCATATGCTATGCTTATTGTTCTCACCATGCAAGTTCCTTATAGATTAGAAAACCATTATGGGTTGAAATGATACTTACCCGGACAACTGTATATTCGAATTGATATGGGATGCGGGTTGGAATGATATACCGAGGATTCGAATTTTCATTTAAGACGGATTGAAATGATACGCATCCGTATCACTTGACCAAAGGATAGAAAATTATATACGGTTGTCCTGGTTAATAAAATCTAATTTTAAAGGGTTATAACTACGTATTGATTTTATAAATAAATTTTGAAATTGAAATTCTGAATAAAGGAAATGTTGGAAAATTTTCTCAAATAAAATCTTAATCTTTTATTAAATTATGATAGTTTGAATTTAAATATTTGAACTCATGTTGTTTTAAAACAAGATTTTTAATGTGGTTGATTTTGCTTAATATACAGATTTACGTTAGCTAAAATACCTAATTCCATAAAATATTTTAGCAAAAGGATTTGGTTTTAAGTTTTACCGCATTTCCATTTTTATAAAGATAGATGTAGTAAAATTTATAAAAGCTAACTTGAAAGGATCTAATGAAATTTAAATATTGTATAAAGAAATGTTTGGAAAAATTATTTCCTTTGAAACAACTTAATTGGTGATGTTAAGCAATTTTTTTTAATAAAGGCGTTCGAAGTGTTTGTAAAGATTTAATTTTAAAGTTTGGATTTAGGTAAGCAAGATTTTAAGAAATCAATTCCGTGAAATTTATAAAAATTTAAAAGTTGTTTGGTTTCTTGAATAGTGAGTTCGCTTAAAGGTTTACCAAATTCCTACTTCTACTTATTGGGAATTGATTTGATTAATTTTATGAACTTACGGTGAATGTTACATTAGAATTGCCTTAAAGGGAGAGAATATGATATGGAATGATAGTAAGATTTGAATTTAATAAATAGTGATTTAAATAATGACTCAGTGATTAATTGTTGAGGTAATTTCAGAATTTTAGTTATTGACTAAACTTGGAATCGTAGTTAAATCAACTTGGAATAAGGATTTGGAAATATTCCCGTTTTGAGACGAAATTTGAATTCGATGAAATTGATTGGAATATTGGAAATATGGATTGGATCGGATTGTATCATGCTATTTGAATCAAATTATATTTTCATAAAAGTAAATTTACACACTACCTGGTTTTCAAACTATTTTCCTTTAACAAATAAACTTAAACTATTTTAAATATATGATCTTTATAACTATTTACAACTACTTTATAACTATTTATATAATCAAGTACTATATATCTTTTTCAAGTGTATTTTTAATATATGACCCATGACCATTTCAGCAATTACAGATTTCATACTATTGATTTTATGCCATTTTACAATTGTTTTCAGAAGTGAGTGTGTGTGTGTGTGTATATATATATTGTTTTCAAACTTAATATATTACCCTATTTTAAATTTTACTCTTTTAAGTATATTTTATAACTTTAAATAATTCATGTCCAATCTGAGCTACTGAATCCGAAGAATTAAAATGAAGATTACAGGTGATAATGATATTTCGAATGAAAGTGAAATCAAAACTCGTATGGTATTGGTAAGTGGTTGAAAATAAAGATTTCAAGAAATTGGATTTGTGAAAATTAAAATCTAAACTCAAATAGTTGACAAGGAAAATTTGTAAATGTCGGATTTGAAATTTCAAACAAATCAACATGGAATTAGTTGAGTAATTGATTTTAAAGCAATATTTGAAACAAATCGATTTGCGATACTCGAAATGTTATTTCAAATCTAATGACCACGGTGTGAAAAATGTAAGCACTCGATTTTAAAGAAATTGGAGTCGGTAGATGTCATACTCTCTGCCAATGCCTACACCACTTTAACAACTATGTACGTGGTGGAGTTCCAAAATGAAGTAGGATGGTATGGAGGCGATTACTGGATTGAAGAAAGAGAACGCTGATGGATTGGCCTTGACCTTCGGGTCATAATTAAAATGACTAAAACAGGAGCCATACCCGAGTTAATTGAGGTCGCACCTCTGATCGGACATGCTTCTTCGATACCATCTCTATTACTGTTGTGATTAATTTGGATGCACCCTTTTTGATTATGGGAGTGTCATTTGAGGTGGTCGGTAGTTGCTGCTATGCGTTACCATTGGCCCGGGAGCCGCAATCCGGTAGAATCCTACCGTGGGTATTCCTCGTGTGCCTTGTCTTATTATCCTTATCGAGCCCCCTATGATTTTGATTTGGCGTTGTTTTCTATGAAGTGCCTCTGATAACACCAGTACGGTGAATTTACGGTACTGCATAGACTACAAGGCTTATAAACGGTGTAAGGGTAATCATGGTAATCCCGCTTACACTATTTTGATATTTTTACTTTACTGAATGGACACTATTGTAATAGCATATTATACTATATGTATTAATTTCACGGATCCTTAAGGGGTGGAAATCCCAACCATCCTTTAAGTCACTGATGCATTCCATTTAATCATGTCACTTGAGTTAATTCACTTATATGAGAATGTTAGTCCTGACTCGAGTATTTTGTTTGTTTTATTCCTTGCAAAATGCCTGGGTCAGATCGAGTATTTTAGCTTGGAGATATATCTGTTAGTGCTTGAGATTCATTGGAGATCCAACTATCACCTACCATGTCATATGCAGTTGTGCCCATCTCTGCTTATTATCGAATATTAGTATGATTCTATATTCCTTCTTCTGATGTACCGATATTTATTTCTGTACTCTAATATTATGTAAATTTAAAGATTTTCGTAATATTGTATAAATTTTACTTCCTCTATGAGAAATTCTGTGTTCTGTGCCTGTGATTCTATGATGATTTGTATTTCAGCTTCATAAGCAATAACAAATCTGTTATTTTGAACGGTTCGAGTTGGTTTAATTACCGACTTGGAAAGGTCAAAAAGCCAGGTCGTTACAGTGTGGTATCAGAGCTTTGGTTATGCAAAGTTTAGCTTATGTTGTTGAAACACTCATTAGAGATAGAATAGTAATGCTCTAGAATGAGTGAAATCATCACCATAATTACCCGAGAGAGCATATTTTAAAAATAAAAATATTTTTAAATGATTCTAGGGGATTTTAAAAGGATTTTCTATATATAAGAATAATTTGAAATTTTAGCCTTGTTTTATAAATATATCCTTCTTTAAATCTCATTCTTTTAAACCCATCCTTTGTTGGATCCTTCTTAGGTTTGTATTTCCCGGATCTGAGCCTTGATCATGCATGTTGCGTCTTGGGAAATTTGAAATTTGTCATTTTCGATCCTGAATCTCCTTTAGTTTATTTAATTTTCTCTCATCCTCGATATACCCTATTGATTTGATTCGATCAATCATCTAACTTCTGGCTTATATTCCAGCTTAACCCGAATCGAATTAAATAGAGGCATGAGAATTTAAAAAGTAAACTTGGATAAACAACTAAATGTCAAATACTTAAGTTGTGTTGAGAAAAATTGAATCGAAATAATGGGTTATGTGAGGATTCATAACCATATACTGAGGAAGATTCCAATGATTACCGTTTATGAACTCATAGGATATATTAAAGAAACTTGACACAAGTAAGACCTATAAATTTAAAATGAGAAAATAAATCACTTGGGTAAATTCTTAATAATAAAATCATAAGTGATTCAGTTCTAATTTTAAAGTGTATAAATATAAATGGATTTGAGTAGTAACTTGACGCTTGTAAGAATATCCTTGGAACTAAATTACTATAATGTGAATGGAAAATATAAAATAGCGACTTATAGAAATATTGGATTCAATAACTATGAAGAAAGCAAATAATAAACTTAAGGTGTTGGATAATGATATGTGTTTAAAACCTAAAAATGTTAAAAGAAATCCTATAATATATGTTTTGAGAATAATAATTTATTTAATCTTCCATTGTAAATTTTAAGATAATATATACACTACTGTTGTCAAAATTTGATGAAGCAAATCAGTGGGGGAGGTATAATTTACCTACTTGAAAATTTGCGATAAGATACGTTTTGGAAAATGTACCATTGCGGCTTATGTTTAGAAAACTTGCAGATAGAAAAAATGTATATACATTTATTTTAAAAGAGAAGGATTCGAGTATTTTATTTGATGTCAAAGTTGGACAGTCGAGTATGTGAAGATTTTGAATATACGCCTAGCTAACGTATATACGTAAACCTATATGTACTGGATCGATATGGAATCACACTCTAGTCACTTGGAAATAATTTTGGCAATGACTGCAGCATCACCGAAATTTATTTTCGAGTTTCGAAAGTGGGATGAATATATCATTTCCAGTTGAGACATCAAATTTATACTTGAAATCTTATTCCGAAAGAACGAGGAAATTTGATTTTGAGCATTTATTAGAACGTTAATTTTGAATTATTGAAGTAAAATGCTAGAGTGTCTATAAAATTATAATTTCTTCCTTATATGAGTATAAAATATAAATAGTGTGTGTTTGTAAAATTACATTTTCTTAACTTCTGAAATTTGGTGGATTTTTCTTTCCTTTTTATAAGTAAAAGTAGAAATATTTTGTATAATGAATTATTAACAAGGTTACGCATGGCCAGATGTGACCATCATTTTAGTAAATTCCATATTGATTTACACTATTACACAGTTCATTATGAAAAGATTGGATGTTACAAGAAACTATCTGTGATGAATACCGTCCAATATAAATGTAGTGTTAATAATTATGTAGAAAATTTTCAACTACCTAGGCTCCACCAATTAATTTGCTATGCAAACAAACAGTATGGAAGGATATACTAAGCACAAAATAAGGTGAAAATCTTTAAGAAGTAATAGTGGTTATCACTGATAGATATTTGCAATAGTTTAGGTTATGAAAATAAAGATTCTGTTAGGCAATACAAGCATCGATAATTAGAAATAAAGTTCCAAAGTTTAAAGTACGATACTCTGAAATCAAAAGCAAGGAATTGTTGTGAACCAAGTAACAACAGCTAAAGACTATGTTTGTAACCAAGTTTCAAACTGCAATTGAATATGGATGTTGCATCCTGAGCACAAACTATTGTAGTCTCAAGTATATGTTACCATCTAAAAAAATATATTAGAGGGAATGGCTGCTGTTAGCAGCAGCCACAAAGCTGCTGCCACCAGCAGCAGTGACTGCAGCAGTAGCTACAGCACCCCTGGCAGCAAGTGCCGCTGCGGCACATACAAAAAAAAACTAAAATGAAAAAAAAAACTGCTATTAAAACAAAAGATAGAAAGCAAGTACTAAGTATTGCTATTTCATTTTCTACTACTTGTTCGAAATAGACTAATTTCCATACAGTGCATGTTTTCTATCATCAATGCATTCCATGCAGCAACTAAGTTGCACAGAAATAAATATTGATTCTTTTAGACTTGTTAATTTTCAGGTTATCCGAATATTTCTCTCCAATAGTCAATTCTTATAATCCAGTAAAATATGGGAAGCAAACAATAAAATAAAAATTGGTACTTCCGTAAATCAAGCGCTTACTATCATTCGAACCTTGCAAGAAACAATAACATGAATTGTTTTGTTGGTAGATAAGCATATAGAAAATAAACGGAGAAGGTAACAAGTTAGACAATAATAAAAAGAGTATGCAAATGTTAACATCACTTATGTGAATTGTTTGATTTCGTTTTCATATTTGTCGACATGTCGTGCTTGTTACCTTATATGTTTCTTGTCATTATGCATATTTATTTTACTCTTTGTTTACTTGATTCTCATATATTTGTTGACATTTTCAGTAGGTCGCAATGGTGCATGCTTCGCTTGGAAGCTCGCTTTTGTGCAAAATGCTAAGAAAAATAAGCAAATTTTCTTTAGAACGCTAAATAAGGTACGTATCTCAGTTTACATATTACATTTGGGTTCTTTTTGTTTTGTTTCTCCCATATTGGGATGCCTCATCGTGTGGATGAGATGTATATTGATATATATTGTATTTGTAAAAATTTTCCGGGCAAGCCGTACAAAGGAAATGTTGCCAAAAATTTTCGTAAATTCCGAGTGTTAGAAAAAATTTAAGTTTTAAAAATCTATCACTTATTTTTCTTTATAACAAGTTTTGAACTAAGTGAAAGTATTTGTAATATTATATATGTCGACTTCAATTCATATGACGTTTCCTTTTCGAGGACGAAAAGTGCTAAGTGGAGGAGAATGTAATGAACTGGTAATTTCGACGTATTTAAATATAAGTTAAATTAAATTTTAATGTTAAAATAAATATTTATATTTGGATTACGACATAAATTTTGAAATTTTATTTCTATTGAACCAAGTTTGAATTTATTTTAAGTGGAATGCCCTTCGTAAACTCATTTTTCTATATAAATGGTTTTGTCCAAACGAATATCTTATAATAGATTTGGAATGCTGAAATCTTGACTAGAAATTAAAATCAAATTTTGTGCTCTAATTTAAGGTACAATTTATTTTGGGTAAAACTGATTTCAAAATATAAGATTTGAAAGTTGTTTACAACTAAAAAGCTGATTTATTTTAATATAGTTTTGATATCAAATTGGTAAATATAAAATTAAATTTCAATATACATTCGGATTGATAAAACGAAGAAAATTTAATTATTTAATTATTAATAAAATTTGAAATTTATAACATATTTAAAACAAGTAAACAATGTGTCCAACACAGTCATTCTCCGTTCACTAGTGACGATTTTGCAAATTTAGTAGATTAAAATTTCTAAATTAAAATTTACTTTAATTAAATTTCTAAAATTTTAATGGTTTTGTGTTGCCTAACCGTAGCGCGCGTAAAACAAATAGCGTCGTTGGTACGTTCGTTGCGCCAACCATTTGTGTCCTTATGAAGTAAATATAATCTGCTAAACACATTAACAAAATATAGGAAGAGAATTAACGGTGAACACAAAATTTGGATTCAAGCCATGCCACAACGGTAGACAATATTCAGCCAATTTAACACTTGCCTCTATGCTGAATAAAACTAATAGATGTCCTTTTCCCTCTGATATCTCTCTCCATGTTTCCTCTTGAATTTGAAAATTTCCCTCTCCCTAAAAAGTAAAAATAAATATGGCAGTAGCTCTAAATCTTGCCCTGTCAGTAGTGCAAAGATTGCAAAACACTGTACAGGATTTCAAATCTCCTTCTGTCAATTTCAAAATTTTCGTAATAATTGTTCGACGACGAATATTCTATGAATTAGAATACCGTCGCGAAGTGTAATAAACCGCAAGCACACGGTGTACACTTGTAGTATGTTAGCGAATACGAGTCGATCCACGGGAAAATAAGCAATTCTGATTTTATTCAATCAAATTAAACCAAATTTGAGTGAAGATTTAACTAATAAAAGCTGATGAAAACTATAAACTAATTTGAGAGCTAAATATGAAATGAAAACAACTTACAGGCAAATCAACTCTCACATTTATGTAAGTTATCAAAAATACAATTTATGATCTCCATTAAGTGATATAAATGCAATATTTAAACCACTTATGATTCTCATGAAAATTGAACTAAAGAAAAACATTTCTAAGTATGGCCTATGAATTATTAACTAAAACTATAGACCATCAAATTTTGTTCTTACTTTTATTTCAACATCAATAACCACTTAGCAAATATTGATGTAATTTGTGTTTACATTGGCTAAGCATAGCCTATTTGTTGTCAACAAACATACACTATCAAAACCATTTGTATAAACTTACATCAACATTCACTAACATGAAGCGCAAATTAGAGATCACAAATCATACAAATGTTGAACTTACATAAAGTTAGAGAGCATCATTACCTCTAAATTATTAAATTAAGGGATTAGCCACTCTTATGTGTTATCATATCAACATATGTAAGTTTCAACATTAGAAAATAAAGCAAAATGAAAGAAAAACTAAGTAGAACAAGAATAGAACTAAACTAAGAACATAAAGTAAATCTAAGCTGTGAACATGAAAGTAAAGAGCATAGAAATTAAATTGCATTAAAATAAAGAAGTTACATAAAGAAAATGGCTAAGTAGCCATGGACATACAAGAGAGCTTGTGCTCTTCTCAACTAAACTAAAGAAGGGGATAAAAGAGAGGAGATGAGGGAGATATTTACATTACATAAATAGGTATATAAACATGTCCTAAACCCTAAAACCCTAATTACATTTGTTGGGTACTACCAAATGTACCCCCTTCATGAAGCTATAATTTAGTTTCCATCCACTAATGAGTCATGCAAATTGCATGAGACCTTTAATTGTTTCCACAAGCCAACACATTAGCCACTAATAGCTATATTAAAGAAAGAGGGAGAGTGAGTGGGGTCCTCCACTAAATAGTGTATGAATTAATTCCATCTCATATTCTTTTGTCTTCATATTGTGCATGCATATCTCATGTAACTCAATTGTATTTGTAGCCCATTTCCTACAAAACAACATGAAAAATGAACAAGCAAATGTTTTAAAAATAAATACATGCACAAATGATCATAATGCCATAATATGAAGATGAATGTATGATTATTTAAGAATTTTGGGTTTTTTGGTTAAAACGTGTAAAAATAGCCAATTATGTTATTTATTTAATTAAAACAAGAATAAATATTTGAATATAAATGTGCACATTTACGTGCACATCAAATACCCCCACATTTATCTTTTTATTTGTCCTCGAATAAATCAAAAACTAAGCAACATCCATTTTCGTAGGGGGTGTCCCTAGTAGAACAAGTGTTGCCTCGTGAGGGTTTTCAGTGGATACTACCCATAAAATCCAAAAGTTAAACACAAAAAATATTTACAAAATGCAAGATTCGAAAATATTTACAATATGAATGCAAGTTTTTAAAGAAATATTTACAAATGGATAATTTATTTTTAAATATTACACGAATGAGTTAACACAAATTTTGGTCGATACTATGAAATTTGAGTTCGTTACTAATCAAAACTTCAAACAAAAGTCATGTTATCGTCACAAACTCCTTCAGCTTGGCCAGTTATTTTGGTAGAGACGTAGTGCAAATATGAAGTGAACTCTATAATCGATATCAACAATCATAAAACAACATCTCAACTTCCTTTTTGTTAACAAGTTAGGTCGAATAAGTGAAGAGTGTGCTTGGATTTCAAGTGCTTACTCTCTCTCTTTATTACAAAATATTTACATTATTACTATTTACAAACACCTAACTGAAAAGACCAAGGTATACCACCCGTAAGAGTTTGGGACAGAGCGTGGCGGATTGTGCAGACCGATGCTGACTTTGTCAACAAGATGTCGGTAATCCTTAGGTATCCAACTCATAAAATGAGATCCAGATATACCGAGGATATCTTAGAACAACTTCACTTAAAAGATCTGAAATGTTATCGTAAGTAGTCAAAATCAACCATTCATTTAATCGGATTGCAATTCAGAAAACATTTCATACTCATCACCTACGAATTTCCCAATATACTAGTTACACCAAATTTGCTCATAATTAAAATTTTCCTTTTGTTATCCGCTAAGAGAAGTAAATCTCCAAACATTTTAATCGAACGACCAAAATTGTATGCTAACTCCATCATGTCTTATTTAAAAGTAAATAGAAATGCGAAATTCTTTTTTTTTTTTTTGAATGGAAAAAAGAAAGAAAGGAAAATTCTATGCAAAACCAAAATAAATATGAAACTCCCCCCACACTTGATTTGGACTGTGTGCCCACAGTCAATGAATGACACAATGAGTGAACGGAGGAGAAATATGCATAAAATATGCAGTCGTCGAATAGATGAATCGGTCCACAATGGACCAATGGATCAGTTTCATAAGGATTATGAGACATAGATTAAGTACAAAAAACCAAATCATAAAGAATTTTATATTACCTTTCAAATTTGGAAAAACAAATTTTGTTTTTTCTAAATTTTGAGTTACTAATTTTAGACAACTGATCCTAAAATCAAATTGAATTTCTGTAGCAACTAAAGAGAGGTCATCGAGCCGGGGTTCAATAAAAGTTTCAAAAACAAATTTTGATTTGTTCAGATAATGTATAAATTGAGCATCGTTCTCACCCCCACACTTGTTTTGAGAAATATTGTTCAGTTTCGCTTTGATATTTGAAATATTGTTGACTAAAGGTTCTTTAGTAAACCTAAAGTTAAAACCAAACAAAGGAAGTTTCAGTAAATTTCGAAATCGTGTTTTCTCAAAAACAATGATATTCCAAAAAGAGTTCATATGTTGCAGAAATTTATCATTGAAAAACAAGCGATCACAGTGAGGTTCAGTTGGAATGATTAAGTTGCAAAGAGTTTCAATAGTTTTTGAAAAATTGTCATTGTGTTCAAGATCACATTCAGCAGTTTTGTTATTTTCAACCTCAAAAATTTCAAAGTTTTCAAATTTTTCATTTTCAGTTTCAGACCCAACAACATTATCGTCAATCAGTTTAAGATGTTTTTGCACATCAAAGTCGTCCTCACATAAATAGTTGTTAACAACGTCATCATTTTTGTCAGGTTAACAATATAAGTTGCTAAAGTTTCAAAAAATTTAGAATTTGAGAGAGGAAGATCAAATTGAAGACTGACGTCTTCGTTTTCAAGAGAATTTAAATTCAAATCAATTACAGAGCTTTCAACAACTTCATTAAGATTTTCATCAATTTCTGGAGTTGTTAGTTGAAAATTATCAATTGTGGGCAAAGATGGATTATCGTTCAAATCGCCACACGTTGAAACTTGATTATTTTGTTTTTCACGAAAATTCAAGTAGTCTTGAAATAACAAACTCGTGTGATTATCGTGAATTTTATTCATTTGCTCAACAAAATCAAATTTATAATTATTTACATGAGAATTTTCAATTTGAAATTGTTGAGAACAAGAATTTTCCGTTGCACCACAATTGAAATTATTCTCATTGCCAAAATCATGTGTAAAGTGATTCACATTTTCATTTTGAATTTGAAATTCATTTTGGATATCGAAATTGATTTGGCTGGGGTTATAATCAAAATTGTTTGAATTTGGAAGTGAATTCAAACTTTGATTATTTTGAAAACTTTGATTGGAATTGTTGCACATTACTTCAATTAATCTTTTTTTTTATTCATTAAATTTTTGACCTTCTTCAAGTAGAGATTGAATACTTATTTCAAGAATTGAGGGTTGATCATCATTTTGAAAATTTGGTGGTGTAAAATCAGGATTAATTTGAAAATTTTGTAAAGTTGGTGGCGTGAAATCCAAATTGTTTGTACGATAGTTGTTATTAAAATATCCGTATGAATTCGGTGTAGAATTATATGGATTATATTGATTTTCACAACTATCGTAAAATACGTAGGAATAAGGAAATTGAGACATTATCAAGAAACCCTTTTCTTGTTTTTTTTATATATGCATGAACCTAATGCAACTATATAAATGCAAATTACTTATTTACAAATTTCTAAAATTATATAATGATGGTGAGATTAATTTCAACAAAAATTTTCTTAGCCAGTTAACGGACAGGAGTTATCGGTGCACCAGGAATCACCGTAGCAATGCAACCGAAAGTTTAAGTACATTCAGAGGAACAACCGATATAATATTTACGAATCACCGTAATATTTATAAACGGATATTACTCTGTCGTAGTCTAGACACCGAGAAAAAATTCGTCGGAAAGAAACCAATTTGTCATTATATTATAACGTCCTTAAAAATAAAGAAAACAAAATAAGATGAATGCACAACAGAAATTAAACGTGAACTACAATGCAACTACCAATGAATTTTATTTTGTTTTTGGATTTTTTTTAATGCAAATGCAAGCAAACAACAATGCACATAAAATAAATACAAGGAAAGAAAAAATATACCAGTGTGTGCAGAATTTTTAGCAATTTTATTTAGCGGCGTTTTTCTCTTTAGCAAGCAAGCAAGATAGCACAGATTTTAGCAAAGCTATTCGAACCTAGCAAGCAATTCCTGTCTCTTTGATTCTGCAACCTGAAAAGATTTTTATACAAGGCAAGATTGAAAACGAGAGTCAAATGAAAACACACCGACAAGAACGCAAGTCCTTTTTTTTCTTTTTTTTCAAGAGAACAAAAACTATAAGGCAACGATTTTTACACTTTTTTTTAGCTAGATGAAACAAAGGAAATAAACAGTACAAACACTAAAAATCAATGCAAAACCAAAGTGATTAAATAAAACCGAGCCCAAAGAAAGTAAGCCACATGAAATGAAACCTAGCCCACATGAAGACAACCGACTAAACCCAAATCCGTCCCAATATAAACATAACCCAAATGCACTTCTCAATAAACTCTAAATTTTTGAAAATTGTAAAACAGTTTTTGGCGCCATTGCGGTTTATTACACTTCGCGATGGTAATCTAATTCATAGAATATTCATCGTCGAACAAGTTTTTGGCGCCATTGCCGGGGAAAGAAGCAATTCTAATTTTATTCAATCAAATTAAACCAAATTTGAGTGAAGATTTAACTAATAAAAGCTAATGAAAACTATAAACTAAGTTGAGTGCTAAATATGAAATGAAAACAATTTAGAGGCGATTCAACTCTCACATTTATGTAAGTTATCAAAAATACAATTTATGATCTCCATTAAGTGATATAAATGCAATATTTAAACCACTTATGATTCTCATGAAAATTGAGCTAAAGAAAAACTATTCCAAGTATGACCTATGAATTATTAACTAAAACTATAGACCATCAAATTTTGTTCTTACTTTTATTTCAACATCAATAATCACTTAGCAAATATTGATGTAATTTGTGTTTACATTGACTAAGCATGGCCTATTTTGTTGTCAACAAACATAGACTATCAAAACCATTTGTATAAACACACATCAACATTCACTAACATGAAGCAAAAATTAGAGATCACAAATCATATAAATGTTGAACTTACATAAAGTTAGAGAGCATCGTTACCCCTAAATTAAGGGATTAGCCACTCTTATGTGTTATCATATCAACACATGTAAGTTTCGACACTAGAAAATAAAGCAAAATGAAAGAAAAACTAAGTAGAACAAGAATAGAACTAAACTAAGAACATAAAGTAAATCTAAGCTATGAACATGAAAGTAAAGAGCATAGAAATTAAATTGCATTAAAATAAAGAAGTTACATAAAGAAAATGGCTAAGTGGCCATGGAAATATAAGAGAGCTTGTGCTCCTCTCAACTAAACTAAAGAAGGGGATAAAAGAGAGGAGATGAGAGAGGTAATTACATTACATAAAGGGGTATATAAACATGTCATAAACCCTAAAACCCTAATTACATTTGTTGGTGACTACCAAAAGTACCCCCTTTATTAAACTACAATTTTGTTTCCATCCACTAATGAGTCATGTAAATTGCATGAGGTCCGTGTTAGGGTGGAATAAACTAGAATAGTGGGGTAAATTTATTTAAAACTTGGATAATAGGATATGTGTGATATATTAAAGCTTTTCAAGAAGTACACTTGGTTTTGTTTTGAGCTTAGCATAGTTAGCAAGTTGGTTAAATATCTTCTCTATTTACAATTAACTTAATATCAAAAACAATATGATTTTGATTTTACATTTTATTTTATGAATGTAAAAAAAAAAATTGAATATACCATCCATTCACTATAAGAAACATCATCAATAGCGATGCCTAAACGCCGACGAAAAAAAGCATCGGAAATCGCAATGCAATCCCAACGCAATAGCGATGGTTAATACCATCCAAATGAATTAAAGAAAAACATCGTAAAAACTGCCGGTATCGTGATGTTTTTCCCGACTGATTATAAGAAACATCGTCAATAGCGACGCCTAAACGCCAACGAAAAAACATCAAAAATCGCAATGCAACACCGACGCATTAGCGATGGTTAATACCACCCAAACATATTAAGGAAAAACATCGCGAAAACTGTTGGTATGGCGATGCTTTTCCCGACCGACTACAAGAAACATCGTCAATAGCGATGCCTAAAAGCCGACGATTGGTATAGCGATGGTTAATACCACCCAACTTAATTGAGAAAAAACATCATGAAAGGTATGTTTTAAATATCTTGTTCACATCATCAAATATATTTTTGATTCAATCAACTTATCCATTTAAATATTATGTTCAAATTATTCATTTAAATGACTTATTATTCGTTTAAAATACACTGTCGTAATGTTTCAGGACATCTAAAGTGAGAGAGTGTAGCTATTTAAATCTTTGAAAAAAATGAACGCATTTATTTTTGTTTGATTTTGTTTTTGTCCTCAAATGCTAATCAAAAGCCCACTACTTACAATATATGCTTATCAAATTCTTTGGGTATGTTATTCATATGCAGATCAAACCAATTACTGCCACAAAGGTTATGTTGGTTCGTTTTTCCTATTAAAGTTTGCAATCCACGTCCCTTAATTATATCAACAGTCGATTACTGCCTTCCCAATCAAATACCAACCGTCAATCAAGGCCAGGTCATCAATCTATCACTCTACAACCCAACCAATCACATCCCATTCCTTCACTCTATAGTTCAACTTTACTCCATTCGTTTCTCATCAATCAGCTCTCTCCGTCTTTTTCTCTCGGCCAATTCCCAATTCCGAAACCTAATTCTACAATGGCGCCCAAAGCTTAAAAAAAGCTTATGGCAGAGAAATCTCCAGTCGATAAAAGGCACAAAGCGGAGAAGAAGTGGAACACCCCGTATATTCTATAACAGTAAAATTCATAAATTAAAGTATAATTAATTTCAAATCAAAGAATTAAGGGAAACAGAATACGCCATTTCGTTCGTCTCGGAATTCTGCTTGAGATAGAGTCCGAGTTTGCGTAAAACGGACTCAGTATGAGGGAGATATGACCTCCGGAAGTTTCAGAATTCAGTTTAAAATTCAAACAAGCAGAAACAGTTCAGAAAAACGAATTCAAATTCAAAAATCGGACCCAGATTGGGCTGGGCGGGAATTTCCCGGCCCAAGACCCAAGTCGACTGGGTAGTCGACCTGGGTACCCTGGTCGACGGGGAAGTCGACCTGTGTGTCGACTGGGTAGTCGACCTGGCCCCTGAGCCAGGTCGAACCCAGCCCCTCCTGGCTGGCCTGGTCTATGCTTGGCCGAATTTCTGTGCTTTGTCTTGTCACTAGGGCTTATGTGTCAACTCTTGATTGGTTTCTCTTTAAAATGAACGGCTTATATTAATCTTGGCTCCATCGATAGCTCTAATCAATTCACAAACTCTATAAAAAGGACCTAAGACTCCACCTAATTCAGACAAATAAAATGAGTATGGAGCTGTCATGCTGCTGAAGAAAGACTAGGAATAGCCGTCAAATCAAGAGATGATTAGGAGTTGATTCAAAAGCTTAAAGCCACAACAACTAAATCAAAACAACGCCTACAACAAAGGATAGCATCACCAAATTCAGAATTCAGAGTCCTGAATACAAGACTCGTCATACGTTGTAAGTAGAGTGCTATTCCGATGTGAATGAATAATTGAGACTTGATATGTGTAGAATAAGAAATGGGATTGTACTTTAATTATAATGATGTTAATTCGTAATTGTATGTTGCTATGATTTGCTATGAATGAATTTGGGATGTGGTAGTGTAATTAACATGATATTGGATCTATTGAATAGTTGCGATACAAGTATATAACTTATGTTGGAAATTTGATACTTATACGTTGTGGTTAATGAGAAGTTATACATATTTCCTTGCAACCAAGTTAAGACTCATGCAAGTATATGATTCACTATTATGCCAACATGATTTATGATCCTTCTATGTATATTTTTATGATCATTTTTAGTGTAGTTGGATCCAATTGGGTATTATGATTCATATGAATTTATGTTGGAATAGGCATCATGATTCAAGTGGAAACCATACTTTTGTATTAGTGACAAAAGTAAGCATCTTTGTGAACTTGCGTTGACTTTATGAACATGGCTGGTTCATGTTTAACTTTATGCCCAAACAAAATATGTTTTAGGCTTAGGTTGTTGTTAGAAAACATATGATAATTTATGTGGCACATAATTAAGTTTGATTCATACTTTAAATAAAAGTTTACATGATTAGATTAAAACCATGATTCATGTTTAGGTATGTTTTATACCAAGACTTTATGCTATTACAATGCAAGTTCACAAGTGCCTAATTTATGTTAATTAGACCACTATGTTGCAAGTTCATGCGTTTACACACCCCTTTTTGATGTTACTTAGAATATATATACATCATGTTCTAAGCCTCCCCTTTTTATGTAGCTAAGTTGGGCTAAAATGTTGAAGCCCAACATATGTTATATTATTGTGTACAAACGGGGGAATACGTTGGGGTTAATTAAAATATATGTGTTGGCATGTTTGGCACATGCCAACGATTCATGACATTTTAAATGGTATAAATTATTATACTCAAGAATAATGAATTTGAATAATGGGCCGCAAATATTTAAATATAAAAGAAAAAGAGACAAAATATGTAAATTTAGAAAATACGACATGCTTAACCCGAGGTTGGATTGCGTTGTGACATAAACCTGCCCGGACCCGCCCGGCTGTCCAGTAGTCACAACAATACCTATCCAATGTGGGTGGTTAAGCATTGAGCTCAATAAAGACCCCAGGTTAGACTGAGTTGTGACGTAAGACTGCCCGGACCCAACCGGCAACAGGCAGTCACAACAATACCTGTCTAATGTGAGTGGTTGTGGCTTTAATAAGACAATTAAGGCTGAGTCAGGATTGATAGGATTAAGTAAATTGAATTAATACTTAATCAAATATAACGTGCTAAACTATACATACTGATTGGGGGTTAGGTTTATACAGAACACTTAACCAACTTAGCATGTGAAACACCCCACCTCCGTTAGGGTCACTCTCAAAGGGAATGCCCTAATTTTGGTGGAGGTTTATAAGTACAAGTCACAGATATACAAGACAGATATAAGAACACATATTTGTAAACAGCGGAAGAAACACAAATTTTATTTCATAAAGTCAAATACGTGTTACAACAACATCCTTTCCAAAAACATAACATAACACTTTCATAATCTGTCTTGAGTACATTATTTAAAGAAGCATAAATAAAACATAGATAAACTGCAAAAGCCCCATAGTGGATTGTCCAAAGCCATAGTTCAAAACAGGAAAGTCCAAGCAATACATTTCTCTTCTTCAAGCTGGATGTTGAGGTTGGTCAAGCTGCTGTGTTCCCTCCCTGAGGACCTGGGGGGGGGGAACGGAAGAAAGAAGACGAAAGAAAAGTAGAGTCAGACATAAAGCCTGAGTAAGTCTAGTACTATTTTGTCTATGAATAAAGAACTGGGTATGATAAGTATAAACAAGAAGTGGGCATGCATTATAACTTGGTTAAGTTGTCTAGGGTCGAATATACTATCGTACCCCATGTAAATCTCTGAACCCATATAAACTAGTTTCCAATTGGCACCCCATAATCAGGGTGATGTGATCCATTCTATGATGATCGGCTCCTACTCGCATAGTTACATGTGTCTTACAACCCCCGATGTCTGTAGTTACCTATGCTGGTCCCACCATGGGGTGTATCAAGTCCCATAGTGGCAACCCGACACAACCTTAGAATGCAAAGGTATGCTACTGGTGTCCAGTGCCTTATTTTTCTGCGCCGGAGTGTGTGCACGCCCGCACTCCGTTAGAACCTACACTGCTACACCACCGCCGTCGATTTGACCTCTTACAATCAGCCCAGTAATCGTGCCCCACCCTGCCTAGTTTCAGGGTATCCTGATACACCTTTTAGGGTTACTGCTGAAAAGGGTCCCCCGTTACTAGGTTTTCTATCTCTAGCCAACATGCTAAGTTGGTTAAGTGTTTTCTAACCTAACCCCCACCAGTCCGTTTAGTTTAGCATGTTCCATTTTGATTAAGTCTTTAGTTCACTTAATCCTAACAATCCTGACTCAGCCTTAATTGTCTTATTAAGGCCCTGACCTCTCACATTAGACAGGTATTGTTGTGGCTGCCTGTTGCCGGTTGGTTCCGGGCAGTCTTACGCCACAACTCAGTCTAACCTCGGGTCCTTGCTGGGCTCCATGTTTAACCTCCCACATTGGATAGGTATTGTTGTGACTACTGGACATCCGGGCGGTTCCGGGCAGGTTTACATCACAACTCAATCCAACCTCGGGTTAAACACATCGTATTTTCTACATTTACATATTTTGTCATTCTTCTTTATTTCTTATATGTAAATATTTGCGGCCCATTATTAAGTTAATGGTGTAAAGGTTACACCAATCATGGGCCCAACCCATACTTGAATTTGGGCCCTTCTATTTTATATTTTCATTTATTCATTAATTAATTTTAACCCAACGTTATTTTCCCCCGTTTTACACGTCCGTTTATATGCATTGGGCTTAGCCTTTTTAAAGCCCAATTTAGCCATGCGAAAAGGGGAGGCTTATGGCGTATACACAAAGAGGGGAAAGTGAGCGCATGAACTTGCAATACGACGTTGGAAATACAAAATAGAAATTGGTGTACTTGTATAGTGGTAACATAGGCGACATGAATCAAAGCATGTGAACTTGCATAGGTTTAACTACAACATGAACCTATATTCTTATTTAGGCATAATGTCAAACATAAGCATGGCATAAATACTTTTAGCATAAACACGGCATAAACATAAACAAGTCATGTTCATAAGGTTTCTACATGTTTACAAAGGGGATACTTTGTTACTAACACAAAAGCGTAGTTCAACTTAATCATGGTTTAAGTCTAATCACATAACGATGGTATAAATATACTTATGCATAAATATTCCTAATCATGGTGTTTGCTTTAAACTTGCAAAAGGGGATTTTTGAGTCTAACCTAGCCATGTCTCACATATGTCATCATATAATTCTTTTAAACAAGATAGACTTAATCATAGATTTCAATTATGCCAAATATCATTCATAGCCTAGCCATATTCATAAGTTTTGCAAAAGCATGACTTAATACATGGATTATGGTGTCAAAATTCCAACATAGTTTCATATGAACTATAACAACCAAACTTGTTTCAATTACTTGCAAAATGATTTATGCACAAAAATATACATCATGATGGCATAATAACAAAGCCCCAAACTCGCATGAATTTCAATCAACTACATACATGTAGCTTCAACATAGATTACATAATTTGCGCAATATGCCAAACGTATACTTGCATAGAACTACCGCATGTAGTTCTTTATAATGAATAACATAATTTTGCACAAATATGAATTACTCTATTTTCCCAATTCAAGCATACAAATCAATACAGTTGTTTATTCATACCAAAGTAATACTCTACTTACAATGGTTGCGGCGAATTCTCTAATTAAGAGATATGATTCCTTTGTTGAATTGATTGGCTTTAGGTTGCTTGAATTGCTTTAGGCTTTAGAACTTTCCTCCTAATTCTCTCTCTAGTTGGCGGCTACTCTTAGTCGTTCCTCAGCAACATGGCGGCTAAGTTCTTAATTTGAATGAATAGATTAGGGTTTAGTCTAGGGTTGTTTATATAGAGGTTAGGAATTGATTAGGACCATTGATGTTGCTAGGTTAGATCGTAGCCATTCATTAGATAGAGAGACCAATTAGAACCCGCCACCTAGCCCTAATGACAAAGCAGACCACAGAAATTCGACCAAACACAGACCTGGCCAGCCAGGTTGACTGGGCTCGACCAGGTCGACACCCCTGTCGACAGGGCTGTCGACATGGGTAGCCCAGGTCGACAGCCCAGTCGACCTGGGTGGCCTAGGCGGGTGTTTATCCGCCCTGGCCCACTGGGCCCGATTTTTAATTATTTTATTCTGTTTGAATTTTAAATTTAATTCAAAACTTCCGAAGGCCATATCTTCTTCATACGGACTCCGTTTTTCGAAAACTCGGACTCTATTTCGCGTATTTTTCCGAGACGAACGCAATGGCGTATCCCGTTTCCCTTAGTTCTTTGATTTGAATTTGATTATACTTTAATTCATGAATTTCACAGTTATAGAATTCTCGGGGTGTTACATTCTCCCCCACTTAAAAGGATTTCGTCCCCGAAATCTTCAAGTTAGGAGGAATGTATATCCTAACATCCAATCATCCATCTACTCATCCATCAAACACGAGCATCCATTGTCCTTAAAAGACTTCTAATGCTTCATGATCATATGCAAAGTGTGTGTGTACATGTACTTATCTAATGCAAAATCAGGCGGTCTACTGATTCAGTTGACCTCCTTAATGCGAATTATGTAAGTGCCATGAATCCATTATGTATGCAAATTTTCCTATTCTTGATTCTACATGAGTGCACAATCATTCATTACAAATGCAGCATCCACATGTCAACACATTAAAGTTCAACCACATACGAATACAAACATATATGCATATGCAATATGAAGTGACTGAGCCGATCTAAACCCTAGATTGTGTGTGTATATGCAACCACGAGCAACCACTAGCAATCACTTGCAACCACTTGCAACCATCATACATAACATGTTTCAACTACATGTTTCCATCCAAAGAAAAAGATTCTATCTAAAAGATACGGTCGAGGAAATATACCTAAAAAGATAGATAAAAGCGCAACTTAAGGAAAATGAAAGATCAAGGATGTACCCTCGAACAGAAAAGGGTAGGCTGTACGGATTTTAGCTTCAGTTTCCCAAGTCGCGTCTCCCTCGGCGTCGCTCCACTGAACTTTGACGAGCTTGACTTCGCGGTTGCGTAGCTTCTTCACTTCCGTTCCTAAGATGTGGGTTGGAACTTTTCTTATGGTTGCTTCACGTTCCACTTCGGCCTCTTCGAGGATATTTGGCTCTACCACTTCAGCAGACTCATGTAGACATTTTCGGAGATGTGAAACGTGAAAAACGTTGTGGACTCCAGCCAACTTCTCGGGTAGCTCTAATCTATAAGCCATTTTCCCAATTTTCTCGATAATAGGGAATGGCCCTACGAATCTTGGCGCCAGTTTTCCTGTGGTTCCAAAACGAACAACGTTCCTTAGCGGTGATACCTTGAGAAAAACTCTGTCTCCAACTTCAAATTCAAGGTCGGTCCTCCTCTTGTCGGCGTAGGACTTTTGTCTGTCTTGGGCCGTCTTCATCCTCCTCCGTATTAAGTCTACTTTCTCTGAGGTCTCTCGGATCATATCTGGTCCAAGTATGAGCTTATCCGTGGACTCCCACCAACAAGTGGGCGATCGGCACGGTCTTCCATATAAAGCTTCGAAGGGCGCCATTCCGATGGTTGCTTGATAGCTGTTGTTGTAGGCAAATTCCACCAAAGGAAGGTGGTCTTCCCATGTCCCTCCGAAGTCGAGGACGCATAGCCTTAAAAGGTCTTCCAAAACTCTGTTCACTCTCTCTGTTTGGCCGTCGGTTTGGGGATGATAGGCTGTGCTCAAGCATAACTGCGTTCCTACTGCTTCTTGCAGACTCCGCCAAAATTCGCTGGTGAAGATGGGGTCTCGGTCACTAACAATGCTAGATGGTATTCCATGGAGTCGAACGATTTCCTTAAGGTAAAGTGATGCTAAGGATGAGGCAGTTCTTTTACTTTTGACAGGTAAAAAGTGGGCGCTTTTAGTAAGCCTATCCACTATTACCCAAATGCTAGTGTTGCCTCTCCTAGACCTAGGCAGCCCATCGATGAAGTCCATTGAGATGCTATCCCACTTCCACTGCGGGACCTCCAGAGGATGTAGCAGTCCACCAGGCTTTTTCTGTTCCGCCTTAACCTGTTGGCACACCATACACTTAGAAACGAACTCTGCCACGTCCTTTTTCATGCCGTTCCAGAAGAAAGTCCTTTTTATGTCTTTGTACATTTTATCTCCGCCTGGGTGTATCGTCATCTTAGAGTGATGTGCTTCCTCTAGAACCTTCTTTATTAAATCGTTTGTCTGTGGGACGCATAGTCTTCCGTCTCGCCTTAGCAAACCCTTATCGTCGATGGAGTATCTGTTGAGGTGACTTGAAGTCTCACCCCTAATTAGCCTATCAATTATTTCCACAAGCTGAGGGTCATCGCGTTGTGCTGTCCCTACTGAATCCACTAAAGTTGGCCGTACTTCGAGAGATGCTAGCAAGCCTGGTACGAAATCGGAGGAGGGCCTAAAGTCGAAGCTGGCTATAAACTCTAGGCTTTGTCTTTCAACAAACAACGGGCTTAGGGTCAATTTCTTTCGGCTCAACGCGTCTGCCACTACGTTGCCTTTGCCCGGAGTGTAGGAGATTTCGAAATCGTACGAGGCAAGAAACTCCATCCATCTTTGTTGCCTCAAGTTAAGATCCTTCTGCGAGAAAAGATATTTCAACGATTTATGGTCAGTGTAAAGTTCGAACTTCTCACCTAGGAGGTAGTGTCGCCAAGACTTGAGTGCAAAGACGATGGCGGCTAACTCAAGATCGTGGGTTGGGTAGTTCTTTTCGTGCACCTTCAACTGCCTCCCACCATAAGCTACTACCCTTCCTTCTTGCATTAAGACGGCGCCTAGCCCTGTCCCACATGCATCCGTATAAACAGTGAACATCTTGCTCCCATCTGGCAGCGTCAAAACTGGGGCTGTTGTAAGAGCCCTTTTCAGTCGTTGGAAAGCAAACTCGCAATCCAAGTCCAAATTGAACACTAGATTCTTCTTAGTCAATTTCGTGAGCGGAGCTGAGATTTTCGCAAAATCCCTTATGAATTTTCGATAGAAACCTGCTAGTCCTAGAAAGCTTCGGACCTCAGTCGCATTCCTTGGTGTCTTCCAGTCCTGTACCGCCACTACCTTCGCAGGGTCCACCGCTAACCCTTGTTTGGATACTATGTGCCCAAGGAACCTCACCTCTTCTCTCCAAAAGTGGCATTTGGAGAATTTGGCTTTTAGTTGATGGACTCGCAAAGTTTCCATGATTGCCCTTAAGTGTTGAGCATGTTCCTCTTCACTCTTTGAGAAGATAAGGATATCATCTACGAAGACCACTACGAATTTGTTGAGGAAATCTCTAAATACCCTACTCATCAGGTCCACGAAGTAAGCAGGTGCATTTGTCAAGCCGAAAGGCATGACAAGCCATTCAAAGAAGCCGTCTGGGGTTCTGAACGCCGTTTTATCGATGCTATCTTCAGCCACCCTTAGCTGATGAAAACCGGTTGCTAAATCGAGTTGGGAGAAAACAGACGCTCCTACAAGCTGGTCAAACAAATCGTCAATTCTAGGGAGAGGGTGCCTATTCTTTTTCGTTAGCTTGTTGAGCTCCCTATAGTCAACACATAGACGGAGTGAACCATCCGCCTTTGTAGCGAACACCACCGGAGCGCCCCATTCTGAAATGCTCCTCCTAATGAACCCCTTTTCTAGAAGCTCTTTAATCTGTTTACTGAGCTCTTTCCTTTCTCGTGGAGCCATATGTCTAACGGGCAACGCAACGGGCTTTGCATTATCTACAAGATATATGCGGAAGTCTATTTCCCGCTTCGGAGGCAAGCCCTTCACCTCTTCGAAGACATCCGGATATTCCCGGACCACTCTAACTGATTGCAAGTTTTCAATAGAAGCATCTAGCGATTCAAGATAACTAAGCATAACCGCATACGAGGGATTACAAGAAATTTCCAAAGTATTACCGAGTTGGGTTAGGAGCCTAACAACCCTTTTCTCACAATCAAGGATGGCCCCATTACTGGATAGCCAATCCATACCCAAAATCAAACCATACCCCGAAAAGCCCAAAACAAAGGCACTACATTGAAATTCTACACTTAGAATAGAAATTTTCAAATCCAAACAGATCATAGACAAATGAGTTGGGCCCCCAATTGGGTTTGAAACAATTAAGGGGTCCTCTACCATACTAGTTTTTAGGTGCAGAGATTCTACTAAAGCAGACGAGATAAAGGAGTGTGATGCGCCGGAATCAAATAAAGTGCGAACGGGGTGATCATAAAGATAAATTACGCTTTCTACAGAAGTATTTATACCTCGCTGTTGCAATGGTGGCGCTTCTAGCACATGAACCTGTGCCCCTGGGGTGGATCCAGCCCTCTGCCCCTGTCCTCGTTTCTTTGGGCAGTCCTTAGCCCTATGGCCTGTCTCACCGCAAGAAAAGCACCCACCATTTTCCTTGGCCTTCTTCTTCCGGCAGTCCTTTACTAAGTGCCCCACTTTTCCACAGAAATTACACTTCCTCTTCTCTTTGTTGCCTTTCCCGCCTTTCTTAAAGTCTGTCTTCTTGGGCTGCAAACCCTCTTTCTTCTTGCCCTTATCCTCTTCATTCAGCAATGCCATTTGCACCAATCTTTCATACGTGGCTCCCATGGGTATATGGGTCATGGCCAAACTGTGTAATGGCTCATTCAACCCTTTGACGAAACGGAGAGCCTTCTTATGCGGGGTGTTGACTAGGTCAAGCCCAAACCTAGCCAGCTCATCAAACTGATTCACATATTCTCTGACCGTCTTGTCCCCTTGCTTAAGAAATAAGAATTTTTCAAACTGCAAACTTCTTTCCGCATCTGAGAGAAACTTAGTCTCAAACCTTGCCCTAAAGTCCTCCCATGTCTCCACTGGTCTTTCAGCATTAGTGACTTCCCACCAGTAGGAAGCCTCGCCCTTCAATAGCCATACTGCCAACTGTACTTTTTGTCTATCTTCTACCTCAAAGATAATGAATAGGTCCTCCATTTCTTTCAGCCAATTCCTAGCTGCTACGAAGGACTCAATTCCATGGAAATCCCTTCCTCTCATAGCTTTAAAATCTTTACATATCTTAGCAAACGTGTTTCCCCGAGGAGGAGGTGGTGGAAAAGGTGCTGCTGCAGCTGGATGATTTCCTTCCGCTGGGGGAGGAGGAATGGTAGGACCTGGCTGAGTGGCCCTTGCTTCTAAGAAGCGTCTAAACCAACCAGGTATTGGTACCCCTTCCGGCAAGTTAAGTTCTTGGGACATGCTGAAACAAAAAGGATAGATTCAAAACGAAGGATAAGAGATAGTTCCTATGGCTTTGGGGAGTGGACTTTGCCTTTTTAAAATAAAATAACATTTTTCTTTTAAAAATGCTTCTTTAAATTTCGTTTTTGAAAATAATTTTTCAAAACTTTTTATCTTATCTGGTAAACCTATGCTCTGATACCAAGTGAAACACCCCACCTCCGTTAGGGTCACTCTCAAAGGGAATGCCCTAATTTTGGTGGAGGTTTATAAGTACAAGTCACAGATATACAAGACAGATATAAGAACACATATTTGTAAACAGCGGAAGAAACACAAATTTTATTTCATAAAGTCAAATACGTGTTACAACAACATCCTTTCCAAAAACATAACATAACACTTTCATAATCTGTCTTGAGTACATTATTTAAAGAAGCATAAATAAAACATAGATAAACTGCAAAAGCCCCATAGTGGATTGTCCAAAGCCATAGTTCAAAACAGGAAAGTCCAAGCAATACATTTCTCTTCTTCAAGCTGGATGTTGAGGTTGGTCAAGCTGCTGTGTTCCCTCCCTGAGGACCTGGGGGGGGAAACGGAAGAAAGAAGACGAAAGAAAAGTAGAGTCAGACATAAAGCCTGAGTAAGTCTAGTACTATTTTGTCTATGAATAAAGAACTGGGTATGATAAGTATAAACAAGAAGTGGGCATGCATTATAACTTGGTTAAGTTGTCTAGGGTCGAATATACTATCGTACCCCATGTAAATCTCTGAACCCATATAAACTAGTTTCCAATTGGCACCCCATAATCAGGGTGATGTGATCCATTCTATGATGATCAGCTCCTACTCGCATAGTTACATGTGTCTTACGGCCCCCGATGTCTGTAGTTACCTATGCTGGTCCCACCATGGGGTGTATCAAGTCCCATAGTGGCAACCCGACACAACCTTAGAATGCACAGGTATGCTACTGGTGTCCAGTGCCTTATTTTTCTGCGCCGGAGTGTGTGCACGCCCGCACTCCGTTAGAACCTACACTGCTACACCACCGCCGTCGATTTGACCTCTTACAATCAGCCCAGTAATCGTGCCCCACCTTGCCTAGTTTCAGGGTATCCTGATACACCTTTTAGGGTTACTGCTGAAAAGGGTCCCCCGTTACTAGGTTTTCTATCTCTAGCCAACATGCTAAGTTGGTTAAGTGTTTTCTAACCTAACCCCCACCAGTCCGTTTAGTTTAGCATGTTCCATTTTGATTAAGTCTTTAGTTCACTTAATCCTAACAATCCTGACTCAGCCTTAATTGTCTTATTAAGGCCCTGACCTCTCACATTAGACAGGTATTGTTGTGGCTGCCTGTTGCCGGTTGGTTCCGGGCAGTCTTACGCCACAACTCAGTCTAACCTCGGGTCCTTGCTGGGCTCCATGTTTAACCTCCCACATTGGATAGGTATTGTTGTGACTACTGGACATCCGGGCGGTTCCGGGCAGGTTTACATCACAACTCAATCCAACCTCGGGTTAAACACATCGTATTTTCTACATTTACATATTTTGTCATTCTTCTTTATTTCTTATATGTAAATATTTGCGGCCCATTATTAAGTTAATGGTGTAAAGGTTACACCAATCATGGGCCCAACCCATACTTGAATTTGGGCCCTTCTATTTTATATTTTCATTTATTCATTAATTAATTTTAACCCAACGTTATTTTCCCCCGTTTTACACGTCCGTTTATATGCATTGGGCTTAGCCTTTTTAAAGCCCAATTTAGCCATGCGAAAAGGGGAGGCTTATGGCGTATACACAAAGAGGGGAAAGTGAGCGCATGAACTTGCAATACGACGTTGGAAATACAAAATAGAAATTGGTGTACTTGTATAGTGGTAACATAGGCGACATGAATCAAAGCATGTGAACTTGCATAGGTTTAACTACAACATGAACCTATATTCTTATTTAGGCATAATGTCAAACATAAGCATGGCATAAATACTTTTAGCATAAACACGGCATAAACATAAACAAGTCATGTTCATAAGGTTTCTACATGTTTACAAAGGGGATACTTTGTTACTAACACAAAAGCGTAGTTCAACTTAATCATGGTTTAAGTCTAATCACATAACGATGGTATAAATATACTTATGCATAAATATTCCTAATCATGGTGTTTGCTTTAAACTTGCAAAAGGGGATTTTTGAGTCTAACCTAGCCATGTCTCACATATGTCATCATATAATTCTTTTAAACAAGATAGACTTAATCATAGATTTCAATTATGCCAAATATCATTCATAGCCTAGCCATATTCATAAGTTTTGCAAAAGCATGACTTAATACATGGATTATGGTGTCAAAATTCCAACATAGTTTCATATGAACTATAACAACCAAACTTGTTTCAATTACTTGCAAAATGATTTATGCACAAAAATATACATCATGATGGCATAATAACAAAGCCCCAAACTCGCATGAATTTCAATCAACTACATACATGTAGCTTCAACATAGATTACATAATTTGCGCAATATGCCAAACGTATACTTGCATAGAACTACCGCATGTAGTTCTTTATAATGAATAACATAATTTTGCACAAATATGAATTACTCTATTTTCCCAATTCAAGCATACAAATCAATACAGTTGTTTATTCATACCAAAGTAATACTCTACTTACAATGGTTGCGGCGAATTCTCTAATTAAGAGATATGATTCCTTTGTTGAATTGATTGGCTTTAGGTTGCTTGAATTGCTTTAGGCTTTAGAACTTTCCTCCTAATTCTCTCTCTAGTTGGCGGCTACTCTTAGTCGTTCCTCAGCAACATGGCGGCTAAGTTCTTAATTTGAATGAATAGATTAGGGTTTAGTCTAGGGTTGTTTATATAGAGGTTAGGAATTGATTAGGACCATTGATGTTGCTAGGTTAGATCGTAGCCATTCATTAGATAGAGAGACCAATTAGAACCCGCCACCTAGCCCTAATGACAAAGCAGACCACAGAAATTCGACCAAACACAGACCTGGCCAGCCAGGTTGACTGGGCTCGACCAGGTCGACACCCCTGTCGACAGGGCTGTCGACAGCCCTGTCGACATGGGTAGCCCAGGTCGACAGCCCAGTCGACCTGGGTGGCCTAGGCGGGTGTTTATCCGCCCTGGCCCACTGGGCCCGATTTTTAATTATTTTATTCTGTTTGAATTTTAAATTTAATTCAAAACTTCCGAAGGCCATATCTTCTTCATACGGACTCCGTTTTTCGAAAACTCGGACTCTATTTCGCGTATTTTTCCGAGACGAACGCAATGGCGTATCCCGTTTCCCTTAGTTCTTTGATTTGAATTTGATTATACTTTAATTCATGAATTTCACAGTTATAGAATTCTCGGGGTGTTACAGCATGTTGGCTAGAAATAAAAAACCTAGTAGCGGGGAACCCTTTTCAGCAGTAACCCTACAAGGTGTATCAGGATACCCTGAACTAGGCGGGGTGGGGCACGATTACTGGGCTGACTGTAAAAGGTCAAATCGACGGCGGTGGTGCGGCAGTGTAGGTTCTAACGGGGTGTGGGCGTGCACACACTCCGGCGCCGAAAAATGAGGCACTGGGCACCAGTAGTATACCTGTGCATTCTAGAACTGTGTCAGGCCACCACCATGGGACTTGATACACCCCATGGTGGGACCAACATAGGTAGCTACAACATCGGGGGCCGTAAGACACATGTAACTATGCGAGTAGGAGCCGATCATTAAAAAGGATCACTTCACCCTGATTGTGGGGTGCCAGATGGGAACTAGTTTATAGGGGGTGCAGAGATTAATATGGGGTACGATAGTGTATTCGACTCTAGACAACTTAACTTAGCTTATGGTGCTTTCCCATTTCCTGTTTGTACTTATCATGCTCATTTTCTTATTCATAGATTGTATAGTCCTAGACTTACTCAGGCTTTATGTCTGACTCTACTTTTCTTCATCTTCTTTTCTTTCGTCCCCCCCCCAAGGTCCACAGTGAGGGAATACCGCGGCTTGACCAGTTTCACATCCAGCTTGAAGAGAGAGAAAGTATTGCTTGGATCTCTTTCGTTTTGGACTATGGTTTTGGATAGCAATTATGGGGACTTATGCAGTTTACTTATGTTTTTATGCTTCTTTAAGTTATGAAATCAAGACAGTATTATGGTTGTAATAATTAGAAAAGTGTTATGAGACTATTATGGAAATGTTTGTGTAAACACGTGTTTTATGAAATAAATGTTGCTGTTGTTTCCGCTATTTTAATAATATGTGTATTTGTATCTGTCTTGTGTATCTGTGACTTATACTTATAAATCTCCACCAAAATTAGGGCATTCCCTTTTGTGAGTGACCCTAACGGAGGTGGGGTGTTTCACTTGGTATCAGAGCATAGGTTAACCAGATCAGATAAAAAGTTTTGAAAATTTATTTTCAAAAGAAAATTTAATGAAGCATTTTTAATGATAAAATGTTATTTTGTTTTAAAGGCATAGTCCCCCAAAGCCATAGGTACTATCTTTTATCCTTCGTTTTGAACCTGTCCTTTTTGTTTCAGCATGTCCGAAGAATTTAACTTGCCAGAGGGTGTACCAATACCTGGTTGGTTCAGACGATTCTTAAAAGCAAGGGCCAATTAGCCAGGTCCCGCTATTCCTCCTCCCCCAGCTGCAGAAAATCATCCTCGCCCCCCCAGCTGCAGCAGCACCTCCTCCTCCACCTCCTCCGCGTGGTAGTGCTTTTGCCAAGACATGTAAAGATTTCAAAGCTATGGGAGGGAAGGACTTTCATGGAACCGAGTCCTTCGTGGCAGCCAGGAACTGGCTGAAGGAAACCGAGGACTTATTCGTCATCTTTGAGGTAGAAGATAGGCAGAAGGTACAACTGGCAGTATGGCTACTTAAAGTCGAGGCTTCCTACTGGTGGGAAGTTACCAATGCAGAAAGACCAGTGGAAACATGGGAGGACTTTAGGGCGAGGTTTGAGGCTAAATTTCTCTTAGAAGCTGAAAGGAGCCTTCAATTGGAAAAATTCTTATTTCTTAAGCAAGGGAATATGACAGTCAAAGAGTACGTTAATCAGTTCGATCAGCTGGCTAGGTTCGGACTGGACCTAGTCAACACTCCGCACAAGAAGGCTCTCCGCTTTGTCAAAGGATTGAATGAGCCATTACACAACTTAGACATGACCCATATACCTATGGGAGCTACGTATGAAAGATTGGTGCAGATGGCATTGCTGAACGAAGAGGATAAGGGCAAGAAGGAGACAAAGGCAGAAGGGTCTCAAGGGAAGAAAGAAGGTTTACAGCCTAAGAAGACAGACTTTAAGAAGGGCGGGAAAGACAACAAGTCCCAAGAGAAGAGGAAGTGTAATTTCTGTGGCAAAGTGGGGCACTTAGTGAAAGACTGCCGGAAAAAGAAGGCCAAGTTTAATGGTGGGTGCTTTTCTTGTGGTGAGACAGGCCACATGGCTAAGGATTACCCAAAGAAGCGAGGGCAGGTGCAGAAGGCTGGATCCACCTCAGGGGCACAGGTTCATGCGCTAGAAGCACCACCTCTGCAACAGCGAGGTATAAATACTTCTGTAGAAAGTGTAGTTTATCTTTATAATCACCCAGTTCGCACTTTATTTGATTCTGGCGCATCACACTCCTTTATTTCATCTTCTTTAGTAGAATCTCTGCACCTAGAAACTAGTATGGTAGAGGACCCCTTAATTGTTTCAAATCCAATCGGGGGCCCAGCTCATTTGTCTATGATCTGTGTGGGCTTGAAAATTTCTATTCTAAGCGTAGAATTTAGATGTAGTGCCTTTGTTTTGGGCTTCTCGGGATATGGTTTGATTTTGGGCATGGATTGGCTATCCAGTAATGGTGCCATCCTTGATTGTGAGAAAAGGGTGGTTAGGCTTCTGACCCATCTCGGTAACACTCTGGAAATTACTTGTGATCCCTCGTATGCGGTTATGCTTAGTTATCTTGAATCACTAGATGCTTCTGTTGAGAGTTTGCAATCGGTTAGAGTGGTCCGTGAATATCCGGACGTCTTCGAAGAGGTGAAGGGCTTACCTCCGAAGAGGGAGATAGACTTCCGCATATATCTTGTAGATAATGCAAAGCCCGTTGCGCTGCCCGTTAGACACATGGCTCCACGGGAAAGGAAAGAGCTCAGTAAACAGGTTAAAGAGCTTCTAGAGAAGGGGTTCATTAGAAGGAGCATTTCAGAATGGGGTGCTCCAGTGGTGTTCGCTACAAAGGCGGATGGTTCACTCCGTCTATGTGTTGACTATAGGGAGCTCAACAAGCTAACGAAAAAGAATAGGCACCCTCTCCCCAGAATTAACGATCTGTTTGATCAGCTTGTAGGAGCGTCAGTTTTCTCCCAACTCGATCTGGCGAACGGATTTCATTAGCTAAGGGTGGCTGAAGATAGCATCGATAAGACAGCATTCAGAACCCCAGACGGCTTCTTTGAATGGCTTGTCATGCCTTTCGGCTTGACGAACGCACCCGCTTACTTCGTGGACCTGATGAGTAGGGTGTTCAGAGAATTCCTCAACAAGTTCGTGGTAGTCTTCGTAGACGATATCTTGATCTTCTCAAAGAGTGAAGAAGAACATGCTCAGCACCTAAGGGAAATCATGGAAACTCTGCGAGTCCATCAGCTCAAAGCCAAATTCTCCAAGTGTCACTTTTGGAGAGAGGAAGTAAGGTTTCTTGGGCATGTAGTATCCAAAGAAGGGTTAGCTGCGGACCCTGCTAAGGTAGTAGCGGTACAGGATTGGAAGGCACCAAGGAATGCAACTGAGGTCCGAAGTTTTCTAGGACTAGCAGGTTTCTACCGAAAATTCATAAGGGATCTTGCGAAAATCTCAGCTCCACTCACAAGGCTGACAAAGAAGAATCTAGTGTTCAATTGGGAACTGGATTGCGAGTTTGCTTTCCAACGACTAAAAAGGGCTCTTACAACAGCCTCGGTTCTGACGTTGCCAGATGGAAGCAAGATGTTCACAGTTTATACAGATGCATGTGGGACAGGGCTAGGCGCTGTCTTGATGCAAGAAGGGAGGGTAGTAGCTTATGGTGGAAGGCAATTGAAAGTTCATGAAAAGAACTACCCGACCCACGATCTTGAGTTAGCCGCCATCGTCTTTGCACTCAAGTCTTGGCGACATTATCTCATAGGTGAGAAGTTCGAACTTTACACTGACCATAAATCGTTGAAATATCTTTTCTCGCAGAAGGACCTTAACTTGAGGCAACAAAGGTGGATGGAGTTCCTTGCCTCGTACGATTTCGAGATCTCCTACATTCCGTGCAAAGGCAACGTAGTCGCAGATGCTTTGAGCAGAAAGAAGCTAACATTAAGCCCGCTGTTTGTTGAAAGGCAAAGCCTAGATTATATAGCCAGTTTTAACTTTAGGCCCTCCTCTGATTTCGTACCAGGTTTATTAGCATCTCTTGAGGTGCGCCCTACTCTTTTGGACTCAATAGGGACAGCACAACGCGAAGACCCTCAGCTTGTGGAGACGATTGATAGGCTAATTAGGGGTGAGACTTCAAGTCACCTCAACAGATACTCCATCGACGATAAGGGTTAGCTAAGGTGAGACGGAAGACTATGCGTCCCACGGACAAGAGATTTGGTAAAGACGGTTCTCGAGGAAGCACATCACTCCAAGATGACGATACATCCAGGCGGAGATAAAATGTACAAGGACATAAAGAGAACTTTCTTTTGGAGCGGCATGAAGAAGGACGTGGCAGATTTCGTTTCTAAGTGTATGATTTGCCAACAGGTTAAGGCGGAACAGAAGAAACCTGGCGGTCTGCTCCATCCTCTAGAGGTTCCACAGTGGAAGTGGGATAGCATTTCAATGGACTTCATTGATGGGCTGCCTAGGTCTAGAAGAGGCAACACTAGCATTTTGGTAATAGTGGATAGGCTTACTAAGAGTGCCCACTTTTTACCTGTCAAGAGTAGAAGGACCGCCTCATCTTTAGCGTCTCTTTACATCAAGGAGATATTTCGGCTCCATGGGATACCCTCCAACATTGTTAGTGACCGAGACCCTATCTTCACAAGCGAGTTTTGGCGAAGTTTGCAAGAAGCTGTAGGCATACAGTTATGTTTGAGCACGGCCTATCACCCCCAGACCGATGGACAGACGGAAATGGTGAATAGAGTTTTAGAGGATCTTTTGAGACTTTGCATTCTAGACTTTGGAGGGACATGGGAGGATCACCTTCCCTTAGTGGAGTTTGCTTACAACAATAGCTTCCAATCTACCATAGGCATGGCACCCTTCGAAGCATTATATGGAAGACCGTGCAAGTCACCAACTTGTTGGTGGGAGTCTACAGATAAGGTTATTCTTGGTCCAGACATGATTAAAGAAACTTCAGAAAAAGTGGACTTGATACGAAGAAGGATGAAGACGGCCCAAGATAGACAGAAATCCTACGCTGACAAGAGAAGGACCGACCTTGAGTTTGAGGTTGGGGACAGAGTTTTTCTTAAGGTGTCTCCTCTAAGGAATGTTGTTCGTTTTGGATCCACTGGAAAGCTAGCACCAAGATTTGTAGGACCATTTCCTATCATCGAGAAGGTTGGGAAGATGGCATATAGATTAGAACTACCCGAAAAACTGGCCGGAGTTCACAATGTCTTTCATGTTTCTCACCTCCGGAAGTGTTTACACGAGTCTGCTGAAATAGTAGAGCCTAGCATTCTAGAAGAAGCTGAAGTAGAACGTGAAGCAACTGTGAGAAGAGTTCCAACACGCATCTTAGGAACTGAAGTGAAAAAGCTACGCAACTGCGAGGTCAAGCTCCTCAAAGTTCAGTGGAGCGACGCCGAGGAAGACGTGACTTGGGAAACTGAGGCTAGAATACGCGCAGCCTACCCTTTTCTTTTTGAGGGTACATCTTTGATCTTTCTTTTTCCTTAAGTTGTGCTTTTATCTATCTTTTAGGGTGTATCTCCTCGAACTTATCTTTTAGGTAGAAACCCTTTGGATGAAAACATGTTATGGATGATGGCTGCAAGTGGTTGCAAGTGATTGCTAGTGGTTGCTCGTGGTTGCATATACACACACAATCTAGGTTCTAGATCGGCTCAGTCACTTCATATTGCATATGCATATATGTATTTACTATTTACGTTCTTATGTGGTTGAAGTTTAATGCGTTGTCATATGGATGTTGCATTTATATGAATGATTGTGCACTCATGTTGAATCATAAATAGGAAGGTTTGCATACATAATGGATTCATGGCACTTACATAATTTGCATTAAGGAGGTCAACTGAATCAATAGACCGACTGATTTTGCATTAGATAAGTACATGTACACACACTTCGCATATGATCATGAAGCATTAGAAGTCTCTTAAAGACAATGGACGCTCGTGTTTGATGGATGAGTAGATGGACGTTTGGATGGTAGGATATATATTCTTCCTAAACTTGAAGATTTCGAGGACGAAATCCTTTTAAGTGGGGGAGAATGCAACACCCCGTATAATCTATAACAGTGAAATTCATAAATTAAAGTATAATTAATTTCAAATCAAAGAATTAAGGGAAACGAAATACGCCATTTCGTTCGTCTTGGAATTCTGCTTGAGATAGAGTCCGAGTTTGCGTAAAACGGACTCCGTATGAGGGAGACATGACCTCCGGAAGTTTCAGAATTCAGTTTAAAATTCAAACAGGCAGAAATAGTTCAGAAAAACAAATTCAAATTCAAAAATCGGACCCAGATTGGGCTGGGCGGGAATTTTCCCGCCCAAGACCAAGGTCGACTGGGTAGTCGACCTGGGTACCCAGGTCGACTGGGCAGTCGACCTGTGTGTCGACTGGGCAGTCGACCTGTGTGTCGACTGGGTAGTCGACCTGGCCCCTGAGCCAGGTCGAACCCAGCCCCTCCTGGCTGGCCTGGTCTATGCTTGGCCGAATTTCTGGGCTTTGTCTTGTCACTAGGGCTTATGTGTCAACTCTTGATTGGTTTCTCTTTAAAATGAACGGCTTATATTAATCTTGGCTCCATCGACGGCTCTAATCAATTCACAAACTCTACAAAAAGGACCTAAGACTCCACCTAATTCACACAAATAAAATGAGTATGGAGCTGTCATGCTGCTGAAGAAAGACTAGGAATAGCCGTCAAATCAAGAGACGATTAGGAGTTGATTCAAAAGCTTAAAGCCACGACAACTAAATCAAAACAACGTCTACAACAAAGGATAGCATCACCAAATTCAGAATTCAGAGTCCTGAATACAAGACTCGTCATACGTTGTAAGTAGAGTGTTATTCCGATGTGAATGAATAATTGAGACTTGATTGTGTAGAATAAGAAATGGGATTGTACTTTAATTATAATGATGTTAATTCATAATTGTATGTTGCTATGATTTGCCATGAATGAATTTGGGATGTGGTAGTGTAATTAACATGATATTGGATCTATTGAATAGTTGCGATACAAGTATATAACTTATGTTGGAAATTTGATACTTATACGTTGTGGTTAATAAGAAGTTATACATATTTCCTTGCAACCAAGTTAAGACTCATGCAAGTATATGATTCACTATTATGCCAACATGATTTATGATCCTTCTATGTATATTTTTATGATCATTTTTAGTGTAGTTGGATCCAATTGGGTATTATGATTCATATGAATTTATGTTGGAATAGGCATCATGATTCAAGTGGAAACCATACTTTTGTATTAGTGACAAAAGTAAGCATCTTTGTGAACTTGCGTTGACTTTATGAACATGGCTGGTTCATGTTTAACTTTATGCCCAAACAAAATATGTTTTAGGCTTAGGTTGTTGTTAGAAAACATATGATAATTTATGTGGCACATAATTAAGTTTGATTCATACTTTAAATAAAAGTTTACATGATTAGATTAAAACCATGATTCATGTTTAGGTATGTTTTATGCCAAGACTTTATGCTATTACAATGCAAGTTCACAAGTGCCTAATTTATGTTAATTAGACCGCTATGTTGCAAGTTCATGCGTTTACACACCCCTTTTTGATGTTACTTAGAATATATATACATCATGTTCTAAGCCTCCCCTTTTTATGTGGCTAAGCTGGGCTAAAATGTTGAAGCCCAACATATGTTATATTATTGCGTACAAACGGGGGAATACGTTGGGGTTAATTGAAATATATGTGTTGGCATGTTTGGCACATGCTAACGATTCATGATATTTTAAATGGTATAAATTATTATACTCAAGAATAATGAATTTGAATAATGGGCCGCAAATATTTACATATAAAAGAAAAAGAGACAAAATATGTAAACTTAGAAAATACGACATGCTTAACCCGAGGTTGGATTGCGTTGTGACATAAACCTTCCCGGACCCGCCCGGCTGTCCAGTAGTCACAACAATACCTATCCAATGTGGGTGGTTAAGCATTGAGCCCAATAAAGACCCGAGGTTAGACTGAGTTGTGACGTAAGACTGCCCGGACCCAACCGGCAACAGGCAGTCACAACAATACTTGTCTAATGTGAGTGGTTGTGGCTTTAATAAGACAATTAAGGCTGAGTCAGGATTGATAGGATTAAGTAAATTGAATTAATACTTAATCAAAAATAACGTGCTAAACTATACAGACTGATTGGGGGTTAGGTTTATACAGAACACTTAACCAACTTAGCATGTTGGCTAGAAATAGAAAACCTAGTAGCGGGGGACCCTTTTCAGCAGTAACCCTACAAGGTGTATCGGGATACCCTGAACTAGGCAGGGTGGGGCACGATTACTGGGCTGACTGTAAGAGGTCAAATCGACGGCGGTGGTGCGGCAGTGTAGGTTCTAACGGGGTGCGGGCGTGCACACACTCCGGCGCAGAAAAATGAGGCACTGGGCACCAGTAGTATACCTGTGCCTTCTAGAACTGTGTCGGGCCACCACCATGGGACTTCATACACCCCATGGTGGGACCATCATAGGTAGCTACAACATCGGGGGCCGTAAGACACATGTAACTATGCGAGTAGGAGCCGATCATTAAAAAGGGGATCACTTCACCCTGATTGTGGGGTGCCAAATGGGAACTAGTTTATAGGGGGTGCAGAGATTAATATGGGGTACGATAGTGTATTCGACTCTAGACAACTTAACTTAGCTTATGGTGCTTTCCCATTTCCAGTTTGTACTTATCATGCTCGTTTTCTTATTCATAGACTGAATAGTCCTAGACTTACTTAGGCTTTATGTCTGACTCTACTTTTCTTCGTCTTCTTTTCTTTCGTTTCTCCCCCCGGTCCACAAGGAGGGAATACCGCGGCTTGACCAGTTTCACATCCAGCTTGAAGAGAGAGAAAGTATTGCTTGGATCTCTTTCGTTTTGGACTATGGTTTTGGATAGCAATTATGGGGACTTATGCAGTTTACTTATGTTTTTATGCTTCTTTAAGTTATGAAATCAAGACAGTATTATGGTTGTAATAATTAGAAAAGTGTTTTGAGACTATTATGGAAATGTTTGTGTAAACACGTATTTTATGAAATAAAAGTTGCTGTTGTTTCCGCTGTTTTAATAATATGTGTATTTATATATGTCATGTGTATCTGTGACTTATACTTATAAACCTCCACCAAAATTAGGGCATTCCCTTTTGTGAGTGACCCTAACGGAGGTGGGGTGTTTCAAGAAGCTTCCAGCCAAAGACTCATCTACGAAAGTGGACATGAAGAAGAAAAAGGCAAAATCGATTGAAACGTACAAGATCTACATCTTCAAGGTGTTGAAGCAGGTCCATCCCGACATTGGGATCTCGAGCAAAGCATGTTATTTCTGAGGGTACTAAAGTTGTGACTAAATTTACCAGTGCATGATTGCTGCTTGGGATCTAGGTTTTTAATATTTTAGGTTCTTCTTTGTTTTGATTTTATGAATCGTTGTTTGATTGGAGATGTAGAAAGAAAATTTGCTAGTTTGAATGAATACTTGATTTAGCAATTTTACTGTCAGTTTATGCTTGGATTTGGGAGTTGTGCTTTGATGTTGATTCTGGGTATAGTTAATCTCACTGCATGGCAAATAAAATGATATATAATCTTTAACATGAAGTTTTAAATTCTGTTAGATATACCTTAGTTCTAAATTTTGTTAACGTTTCTTGTGGTTGTCTTAATTCTGAATAATAACATAAGCACCGTAGGTTAGTGCATCTACGAGTAATTTACATACTAAAAAAACATAGTAAAATAACGTAAGTGAAAGAAAAACATCGTAAAATCGTCGCTAATTAAAATATTAAAAAAACATAGTAAAGTCATCGGTAAGCGGCGGAAGAAAAAATATCGTAAAATCATCGGACATTTACATATTTAGAAATATCGTAAAATCGTCGGTAAGTGATGAAAAGAAAACATTGTAAAGTCGTCGGTAGGCAAAAAAAAACATTGTAAAATCGTCGGTAATCACAAAGAAAAACATAGTAAAATTGTAGATAAAATCATTGGTAAATTATGGAAAAAACATTGTAAAATCGTCGGTAATCAAAAAGAAAAACATAGTAAAATCGTCGGTAAAATCATTGGTAAGCTATGAAAAAACATCGTAAAATCGTCGGTAAAATCATTGGCAAGCTATGTAAAAACATCGTAAAATCGTCGGTGCACGTTGACGTTTCCAAAAATAAATCATCAGAAATTTCATCGAAAAAATTTAATGACGCTTAATATAGCGATGTTTTTATTTCATCGATAATTCCGTTGGGAATCGCTATTGCCGACGAAATACCGACGTTTAAGAGCGTCGGAATATACAGTTTTTCTTGTAGTGATTTTTACTTCTCCTTCTCAAAAAACGATTTCTTGCATATTTTAGGTATTCCATCCTCAAACTGTCTAGCGACATATGAGTTAATGCCTAGAATACTAAGATTTGATCCTAAGTAAAATGACAATACATGCGCTACAGGTAAATATGTTTCTTAGGTTCTTTTTCCATAGACATATTGATCATGTCATTAGGGATGAGCATGAAAACCAATTACAAACCGAAACCGAAACGAAATCACATAATACTGATAATAACTGCATATTAAAAAACCGTACCAAAATAAAACCGCAAAACCGATGAAACCGCACTATTAGTATGGTCCAGTATCAGTTTTTTATCTTTTTTTCGTACCGCAAAACTGAAACCGCACCAATAAGCATGCGTGATAAATACAATATCCAAAATAGTTCAATCGAATAAGTGAGCCTTTATGTACTTGTTATATATGCATAAGCATGCATGATAAATGCACGTTGCACAAATGGATAATGATACTGAGATTTCCTGCTTCGTCTGCTTTTGTACTACTCACTAATTTCCTTAGCAAGCAGATTTTCTGTTTAAGTACAAAACAAACTACAAAAATAAGAAGTGCAATGTACTAAAGAAATAAGAAAAGTGTAATGTACCTTTAGTAACTAAGCTTAAAGGAGAAAGCAAACAATTTATAATTTTATACCTAAATGGACATGCAGATTACAATAAAGAATTATAGTGGGAGTGGTATAATTTATATTTTTGGGCAAATATTGATTGTTGTTACTAGTTTGTGTTTATGTGTGCTAGTGTTATGTTCATGGTGCAGCTGCGTGGGTTTTTGGAAAAATCTAAGTTTATTTATATATATATATATATATATATATATATATATATACACACACACACAAACGGGGTCTTATCCTGTGTTTGTTTAATTCTATCAGTGTAGCCTTCATGTATACTTCATGTTTTCAAGGCATATATGTATTTGAATGTTGTGTGCCCGTGAGCTCTGGTTAGGGAACAACGCTTTTTTTTTTGTTAATCAATTTTAAAATCGAAACCGCACTTTTAAAATTGAAACCACACTCATAAAATCGAACAGCATTAACGATTTTTGGTTTGGTTCTGGTTCTACTTTTGAAAACCGCACTTGCGGTTCCGGGTACGATTTTAAATCAAAACCGCACCATGCTCATCCCTACATGTCATGCACTTATTACTTTTACTTGTTTATAATCTTACTAGAAAAAAAATATAAGTAACTGATACATTTTCATAACTTTCTTACACGCAAAAGCTTACATGACTTGGGGTGCGTTTTTAAAGAACGGTAACTGGACATTTGAGCGGGGTATTTGAGCGTGGTACTGTAGTGAACGAAGAATGTGTTTTTTTATAGCGAATGGGGTATTTGAGCGGGATATTTGAGCGGGCTATATTTAAAACAAAATATAAATAGATGGCATTTGACGTGCTAAAACCTTCTTACAGATACAAATACAGTTACACATACAAATACAAATTAGCGTAGCCCAACAGCTGCGAACTCATCTCTTATGGTATCTCGAAATGATGGCATTTCTTGGTATCCATTTTGTTGTACCCGTCCAGTGCCTCTATTCGTCGTATTTCTGAGAGCATAATATTTCTCTAAGTACTGACCAGGGATAAGTTCAGGATCATCGTCAAAAGCCATAAAATTTGAGTCACCATTATTATATTTGCGTATGAAGTTGTGTAAGGTCATTGTACATATGAAAACTTTGACTTGAGTTTGAAATGCATATGTAGGCATACTATTAAAAACATCGTGGAAATTTTTTCTGGACTGGCATGAAGGATACCCGCAAAGTAAGATGTCTTGTGTCTAGGGTTCAGGTATGCAAATCCAAAAGGCAGGGAGGATTGGGTGTTTTAAATTTGAGAAACATGAATTCGGCCTTACTTTGCAAATGATTATGGACTATATTAAGCGATAAGAAAGTTTTCTGGAAAAAATGGATCATCAACACTTGTTATGGAGGTAGATTTGATTGGAATGCATATGTTTCTCATTGTTCGGCTTTTTGGCGCGGTGTTATGAGTAACATTCATTGGATTAAGATTGGTGCGAGCATAGTTGTAAAGAGTGGACGCAATGCTTTGTTTTGGTTTGACTGTTGGTTGCTTCCCATTCCTCTGAGATTCGAGTTTGCTGATCTTTTCGATATTGCATGCAATAAGCACTTCACAATTTATGAAATGTATAACATGGATGCTGTTACTTTCCGATGGAGGGTGACTTTTTGTCAACTAGTGGCTGGCAATGCATTGACTCAGCTGTTTTGTCTGGTTAGATTGCTTGAGAACATACAACTTTCTGATGAAGGGGAGGATGAATTTGACTGGAGGCTTGAGGGAAATAATAAAACTTTTTGTGCTGGCCATCTTTATAAGCTGATGAACTCTGCTGGAAGGAGATTTATTGGTTTTGAATGAATGTGGAGTTTTAAAGCGGTGCCTACCAAAGTTAAAATTTATATGTGGACGATCATGCATAATAGGCTTAATACGGTAAGCAGATTACATCAAAAAGGTTCTATGTCGCTGGTGGCTGTGTTTTCTGTGATGAAGATGACGAAAATTACTTGCACTTGTTCGTTGGATGTGATTTCGCTTTCTATATTTGGACGAAATGCCTTGTTAGCCCTAATATTAGTTTAGACTGGTCTGACTTCATCACCGACCAATTTCATTTTTGGCATACAATTTTACTTCACTCCCTGATACACCCATGCGACACTTGTTTGCTGCTTTGAATTTTGCTTATGTTTGAATATTGTGGCATGAAATAATTTAACGAAAATTTAAATGTAAAATGAAACCGCCTAAAACAGTTATTCATTGCGTTCTCAGATTTGTTTCTTTATGGTCAGGCAGCGGCGAAGTGATGTTTGTGGACACCATAGCTGCAAGAGTTATGGATCGCGCTCGCGGCCGACGAGTTAGATGACTTGGGTTCAGCTTGTTCGGATTGTTACTTTCTATGTGGTTATGTTATGTACTTCTATTTTTTGGCTACTATATTACCGTTCCTGTGAGCATGTGATATTTTTAGGGCTGTATATAATCTTGTAAATGCACATATGCTAGAAACTACTATGTATTAGTCTTTTATGTTTAATGAAGTAAGGCGTGAATCTCGCGATTCACTACCTTTTGCATAAAAAAATAGTAAAAAGGGGTAAAATCACGTATTAATTTCAGAGATTGATTTCATCTCAACGACAGGAGCAGTTGTAATTCGAAGTAATCAGAAGATCATCTCAAACTAAAGAAACTGAAGTCGCGATTTGTTGAAGAGGGCAAAACCCTAGTATTTGATCGCCCATTAAAGTGGAAACCGACTAAATTTTTCCTTAAGTAAAAATAGCGTGAATTATATCCAGCGGAAAAATGAAAATTTGGAGCAAAGGATCTGAGGTAGTGAAGGAAAATCAGATTGACGCGGATCGATAACGTGGACCGTTGGATCGTGTTGATGTGGATTGATAATTTTATTTACGTTGCTACTACAACACTTGGTTGATATCTATGCTAACACATTGAAGTGTGTGTTGAAATAGACAAAAATCAGCATAACTGTGGCAACACCTTGAATTTTCGTTGCAGTAGACTATTTATGGCGTGTTGTAATGAAGTTTCTTAGCATCATTTTTTCTTGAAATTAATATAAGAACAAATCATTAGCCAAACTTTTCTCCCAAAAAAAAAAGCAAAATGAATAAATAATATATGTACATAGTTACGAATTGAAATTTTAAAAAACGTACCAACTCTGCATCGCCACCCGTTTCACTTAGGTTTGCTTTTCTTGTAATTTAGTGGATTTGACTCATAACTAATAGTAATTACATACATTAATCGTCTTATCAACATGTTTGGTTGTAACTGCTGGTTAATTTCATCTAAAACTCTTCTTCAATTTGATCGTTTTCCTCTACCGAATCATTAGAAAAATGACAACAGATATAACAAAGGTTCTTATCTTGTTTACTGCTCCGTGAATCAAACCAAGGGTAGTTTAGAGGGGAAGCATTTCAAAAAGAATATTTTGATCGACTTGTGAATCAAAGTCACAATTATTCATATTCATCGCTTCACTATTTAAAACAGAAAACAAATAGTTTGAATAAGGTGAATTTGATAATATTGAATTTTAGTAGAAGAACATGTTTTTTTTTTTTGTAAAATTAAAGGAACCCGAATATCAAAATACAACCATTTATAATTGTTGGAGGGACAGTAAAATTGTTGAAAATTTGTCTAGCTCTGATACCAATTTGTTAATTATATGAACTACTGGATAGTCTATGAGAATTACAGCAAACACAGAAGGAGAAAACAAATACTGCAAGAAAATAAAAACTCTACTTTTTATTTCTTTTTTTTGTTCACACTTTGCTTCATTCAAATGAGGAGTGAGATCTTCTATTTATAGCATACAATGGACCATTCTAGATTTTCAATATTCTAGGAAATATCTAAATATTTGTGGAAAAATATCTTTTCCTAAATAATAGCAACTTTAAAAGCTCTCTCAATAAAAATAGGATCATAAATTTGAATTATTACTATTCACGCTATAATTGAGATTTGACTCTTTCTATTCCTAAAAACTTTGCTAAAATGCTTGAGATTAATTCTCAACAAATCCCTCCTTTAAGCTCAAGCATATACCATCCTTTATTCCAATCATCGTCTTGCAATTTTTAAACAACAGTTTTGGCAACGGTTTGGTGAAGATATCCGCTACCTGATCACGACTCGTAACATGATTCAGCTGCACATCCTTTTCCTTGACAAGAAAACGAACATCTATGTGATTGCTCCTTTCGTGGTGAACTGGATTCTTCGATTGCAGACTTTTGATTCCTTTATATCTCACATGTTTATGTGTGCTAGTGTTATGTTCATGGTGCTTCTGTGTGGGTTTTCGGAAAAATCAAGTTTACACACACACACACACACATGGGGTCTTATCCTGTGTTTATTTAATTCTATCAGTGTAGCCTTCATGTATACTTCATGTTTTCAAGGCATATATATATATATATATATATATATATATATTTGAATGTTGTGTGCCTGTGAGCTCTGGTTAGGGAACAACGCTTTTTTTATTGGTTAATCAGTTTTAAAATCAAAACCGCACTTTTAAAAATCGAAACCACACTTATAAAACCGAACAGCATTAACGGTTTTTGTTTGGTTCCGGTTCCTACTTTGAAAACCGCACTTGCGGTTCCAGGTATGGTTTTAAATCAAAACCGCACCAAGCGGCACCATGCTCGTCCCTTCATGTCATGCACTTATTACTTTTACTTGTTTATAATCTTACTGGAAAAAAATATAAGTGACTGATACATTTTCATAACTTTCTTACACGCAAAATCTTACATGACTTGGGGTGCGTTTTTAACGAATGGTAACTGGGCATTTGAGCGGGTTATTTGAGCGTGGTACTGTACCGAATGAAGAATTTGTTTTTTTTAGCGAATGGGGTATTTGAGCGGGATATTTGGGCGGGCTATTTTTAAAATAAAATATAAATAGATAGCATTTGACATGCTAAGACCTTCTTACAGATACAAATACAGTTACAAATACAAATACATTTACACATACAAATACAAATTAGCGCAGCCCAACAGCTACCAACTCATCTCTTATGGTATCTCGAAATGATGACATTTCTTGGTATCCATTTTGTTGTACCCGTTCAGTGCCTCTATACGTCGTATTTCTGAGAGCATAATATTCCTCTAAGTACTGACCAGTACAAATATAAATACATTTACACATACAAATACAAATTAGCGCAGCCCAACAGCTACCAACTCATCTCTTATGGTATCTCGAAATGATGACATTTCTTGGTATCCATTTTGTTGTACCCGTTCAATGCCTCTATACGTCGTATTTCTGAGAGCATAATATTCCTCTAAGTACTGACCAGGGATGAGTTCAGGATCATCGTCAAAAGCCACTAAATCTGAGTCAACATTATTATATTTTCGTATGAAGTTGTGTAAGGTTATTGTACATATGACAATTTTGACTTGAGTTTGAAATGCATATGTAGGCATACTATTAAAAACACCAATTTTTTTTTTCAAATGCCAAAAGTTCTTTCTACGACCATCCGTAAACTCGAATGGTAGAAATTAAACACTTTATTGGCCGATTTTGGTTGATTCACGGTTTCACGAAAATGCGGAATATGATACCTTATATTTCGATATGGCGGTAAATATGCAATCTGTAGTGGATAGCCCGAATCGACCAAATAATACTGTCCAGCTGGAGGTTTAAGAAAGTTGGAGTTTCTATCCGTTGTAACTGAATTAAAAATTCTACTGTCATGTGTAGTTCCTTCCCGACCAGCCATAACATACGTATACTGTAAATCGAAATCACAAAACATTAATATATTTTGAATTGTAAAACCTTTTCTTTCTATATAAGGGATAATTTGATTAGCAGGTAAATGTGCAGATACGTGTGTATCATCTATTGCACCAATACAGTTTTTGAAATAAGGATAATACCGGGTTGAACTGATGATGTGACGTGGAACAGTATTAAATTGTGGATCCTCTGGCTTTAGTAAATCAGCAGTGAGTAATTGAAAAGCGTTCAAAACAGCATAAAAACAAATGGAAATTGCGCTACATGCTCCTTGAAATCTTTCGCGGAGTTGTCTATTTGAAAGCCTAACAGCCATTGTGTAAACGAAAATTCCAACCATTTCGATGACATAAATTTCTGCCGTTGTAGAGGGACCATGATGTTGTAGTTTTTCACATAACGAGTAGAAGTATTAATCCAAGTCATATGATTTCCCCTTACATTCTGGCATAATGAAATCCTGTAGAGATCAATCAAATCGTCATAATCAAAGGATGAATCGGAGGCAGACAGTATTTCGTTGTCGAAGATTGAGAAGAAGAAGTAGAAGCTAACGAGAAATGAGTAGTGAATATGTGGTATAAAATAGGGTGAATAGAGCCGGTTGGGCCGGGGGGGGGGGGGAGGGGAGGAAAATAAGTCGTTGGTGTCCGACGTGTCGGATGCCAACGCCTTGTTTTTCTGCGTTTCCACATCGTGGAAATACCGTGGATTGGTATCGTGCTTGCGTCCGATGCGTCAGACACCAACGCAACGTGAACACGGTAAGAAAAGGCTGCGAATGGGGCCTTGGTGTATAAGACCTCATGTATTTATTACCTATCTCACAGGTATAAACAAAGGAATCAACATTCCTGAATCCGTGATATTTTAGGATCTAATGCATGTTTTAATCTTCATTCTTATTGTTTTGACACTATTTTCCTTGTCTTACATGGGTTTAAAAGAAACAAAAATGGTTTTCCATCTTATCATTTAATAACACAAACAATCGGGATAATATTACTTTGGGGCTCTTTATATCAGTAACATTGAAAGCAAGGTTTAGGAGTCAAGTTTGTGGGAAACTTAACATAATAAAAGCACACAATAATGCTAGAATATACAATATTATTAGCTCACGATTTAAGGCATTTTTGCAGTGCTCTTTGTTGTTCTCCAATTAATATAGATCCAACAAAAACCTACAACAATAACTATTATATTTCATGATACCAATAACGATGCGTTCCATACCACAATTACATATATATACACACACATACACTACATAAAATTTATCAATATTCCTTAAATAACCTGTTGAATAATTTAAATTCATCTTCTTTCTTGATATTAAAAGTAATATCAAATTTATTATCAATTGATACACTCAACTACCAATGAGCCAAAATAAAGAGAAGGTGTTTCAAAAATCTCTGTACAAGTAAGTGTTGTTTTCTAGAAAAAGCACTAGTATATTTATTAACTTTTCTAAAATTCATAACATTTCAATGGTGCATTTTAAATTGTTATATCCTTCATAAATTGTTATTTCCAAATTGGTTGTTATATTGAATATTATGATTAAATATTAGTAATAGATCATTGTTAGAATTTTTGGTAGAAATTGGTGAGTGGTGGCAACGTTATATTAGGGACTATTGAATTTCAGTAGCAAAGTTCTAATGGTTGGGGGGAATTTTCCATGATAATTAATTGGTAATTATACTATACCATATTTTATTTAATAGTTAAATGATGGAATATAATTGTGGTATTAAAAAGTATTTTTTAAATGAAAATACTTCATTACATTGGTATTAATAAGATAAATGAATTACTTTTACTATGATGTATAATTAATGACCTGAAAATTTAAACGACCTTAAAATTTAGTTTAAGGAAATAGTTACAGTATAAAAAAAATCATGCTCTCCTCTCTAACATGTTGAAATGATTAGGGATGAAGTATTGAAACCGTGGATGAAGTGGTAAAATAGGAAATGATTGGGGAAATTTGATTGCTGGTTATAGGTGATAGAAGGTGTAGTTACCGGTTTGATATCGAGCTAGATGTGATTATGGTATAGTGGGTGGTTTGGGGTATGGCAGTGATGTTGGCAATTGTATTTGCTACAAATGTTTGAGCTGGTGGAAAGCGTAGGCAGTTTGGTAGTGGTGTTGGTTAATAAGCCAAAGTCAATTCTGTGCATCTTGCAATTTTGCCTTGGGTGACAGGGAGGATGTTCAAAACTGAGCATATTATAGTTTCAAAGGTTGCTTGTTTGTGGGTTCTTGACACTGGAAATTACAGATGGGAGGTGACTGAAGTGAGGCAATTGCGTATTGTCCACAAAACAAAATCTACAAATTGAAAAGTGAATGAAATGTGATAGTTTGTAATAATTGCAATTTGAAATGAGATTTTAATAATTGAACTATTTTTCCTTTTCCTTCTAATAAAAAGATGCAAAATAAAATAGAATCAAATGAATAGGATACAAGTGAAACAAGTGTAAACATGAGAAATCTAAATAATTGAAACTCACCATGAACATCAAAATTGAACAACATAATTGGCAAAGGGTGGTTGGCTATTGGTTGGAAGGGAGAATTAATAGAGAAGCACATTTAGAAAAGGTCGAAAAGAAGTTTGTTGAATTTTTGGTAGAAGGTGTTCGGGAAATCTGAAACATGTTTGTGTGAACTGGAGTGCAGTTGGGAATACAAACATTTCAAACGTAAGGACCATATGGAATACTGTTGACACACTTTTTGGTCAAATCTAGGGATGGGAAAAAAAATCCATACCCATGGTTATCCGTGGGCAAAATCCGTCATGGACATGAAACAGATAGTTAAATGAGTATCTTTGGGTGAAATAAACGGGTATTTTTAATATCCATTAATTAATGGGATGGGTACGGTTAGTAAGATATCCATATCCGTGGGTACTTGTGCCCGTATTGAATGTGATTTATTATCAATAGTCAATACAAAAAGCATTGTTTTTGGCTGTTCGGTATTTATGTGCATGCCTTTACTCAACAATTTATAACCGGTGTTGATATTTTGATGGATACTTCTGTTGTTGTCTTGTAACGACCCGCATTCTACGCATCGAAGGATCGTAGAATACTTATTTATTTCACATACGAAGTCGTATGGTCATGTAACTTTGGGAGACGACTATTGGGGTCATTTCCCGTATTCATGATTTTTCCTGATTTTTAAATGACCGTTTTGCCCCTAGCTGACCTTGTTTTGGCCATAACTTTTGATATAAAAGGAGTTTTGACCTGAAACCACTTCCATTGGCTTTGGATGATGGTTTACAATTCCGTAGAGTGGTCACATTAGCCAAACAGACTCACCGTTTGGGTGATATGGCTGAAACAAGTTTCAGATGGTGAAAAACAACTTAATTGGGCTTAACCGGGTGATTAACAACTAGGCCCAATAGGGGATTTCGGGATTAGAGGTATTTAAGGGCTGCTAGGGTTAGGATTTCGTTTTTTCACTCATTTTCCAGGCGCCACAAACCCTCTCTTCAACCTAACAATGACCTCCAACATCTAAACACACCTCTAATCACCTCTTAATCAAGTTTTGGCTTAAACTACATCAAATTAAGGAAAGAAAGCACCAAAGCAAGGTTAGAGCTGATGTGTTACATTGGGAACAACGCCAAACAGAGAATCATTTTAGATTTGGTATTTTATTTGTGGCCAAGGTGAGTGATTAGCTTGCTTTTATACTAATTATGGCTAATTAGGGTTGATTGGTGTTAATTAGCGAATTTAAGCATGATTAAATTCTGGAAAAATATTTATAAAATTCAAAATAATGTTTTAGACCTCTGTTAGAAATTGGGTTTGATTTGGTTAAGTTTTACTAATCATGTCATTAGTTTTTCTTAAACATGCTTAAGGGAAAATATGGGGTTTTGGCTATGTTTGATCCATTTTAACCTATCATATTGATGTTTTGGTGTTTGTGATCACTTCTATTTGTTGCTACGACTGTATGATATGCTTTGTGATTGTTTCGTATAGTTAGAATGGTTGAAAATGCCGTCGACTGGCGTAAAACACTCGCTGGAAAGTTGCAGGAAAATGGTGCAGGTTTTCGGATCAGATCGGTTGGAAGGGCTCGGACCGGATAGTGGACTGGGCAGGGGATCACCGAACCGAATCGAGGCTAGGCACAAGAGAAAGTATGGCAAAAAGGAAGGCCACAATGGTTGAACTGGGATCGGATCGAGCTAAGGAAGGAGAACCAGATCGAATTGAAGGGAAGTTAGGGGGATCGGAGCGGAAGAGAATGGGGAAGTGGATCGGACCGTGACCAGGAACCCGAACCGAACCGATGGAGCAAGGGTACACCGAACCGATGGAGAAAGGGTACACGCGAACCACACTATAAGGACCCGAACCGAACCGGGGTGCTGAAGTACCACACTGAACGAGGTGTAGGAGACAGAACCGAACCGTGTTGATGATTGGGAGTTGAAGATCCGAACCGATCCAGTGATGACCAAAAACCCGAGATGCAAAGGAAGTCCAAATGAGTAGTTTTGACTCAGGATCCAGATGGGAACCAATGAGTGAAATTCATGAATGGGCTATGCTGCGGGACGTGTGCTAAGGGATTGTCGATGTCTATAACTTTGGACCACTATGTGTAGGGGGTACGTGAACGGATTCAGGGCCACAGTGGCCTAGGTACGACTAAAAGAGCTATAGACCAATGAGGTGGGGTCATTTGTAAGGATTTGGTCATGACTCCATGGGGTAAGCTTGGTAGTAGCAGTAGTTGTACAAGTCGAACTCCGTCACTACTTCGATGGGTCTAGTGATTGACAGTGGTGGACATCGTATGCTTTACGCACTGAGTGAGAGATGTGAGGATAGTTGCTATGTTTGATTTGTTTGCCATCACTATGACATGCGCACCCCCACCCCCGTATTCTTTATACCATGTGTTAGTGACACCTCAGAGTATTGTACGGTATGTAGTGCTAACTCTTTGGTTGCAGGTCCAGGTTCAAGTATGGTTTAGTATACCTGTTATTATTCTGTTTAGCTGCTTATCGCTCATACCAGACTTTTTGTCTGACCCAGAGTTTTGTGTCTCTTCTTATTACTCTGGGTGCTCTCACGAGAAGACTAGAGACAGGTTAGGTGGTATGCACGAGTAGCTGTACCGGAGACGAGCAGGAGGCATCCACGTATGATACATATATATAGATATTCTCCCTGTGTTGCTGTGGTCACTACTTTGGGCATTAGTGGTGTACCTTTCTTTCTTTTGTTTAGAGATAGTAATTTGGAAAGTTGTAATAAGCTGTATTTGGATTTCTGCTACTCTGATGATGATGTTGATGTTGGTTTTAGTTATCAGCTTATGCACTGTCTCGCCTGTTTTATGTCAAGTATATTATTATTATATTTTGTTCCATGCGCTGTGAGACATTCTACAGGTTTTCGATTAGTTCGTTCTCTTCTTTCCTTTCTTTGGCGACCGTTCTGTGCTAGTTGGGCATGTGTACAGCGCACTTTCGGAGGAAATGCCGACTGGTGCGGGGCGGGCCGTCACATATCTCTTCTTTTCTGGATGTTAGTTTAAATATGTATTGGTATTTTGAGGTTAGCATTTGAGTATTGGTCTAATTTGTTTTTTACCAAACGTACTTTTGAATAATTTCAATAACGACTAAAAAATAAATTGAATAAATATAATGGATACCCACGAATACCTGCCATTACCAGTAGTTTGTTTAAAACCCGTTTAATGGATACCCATGCGAGTATGGGGCCGGTGATGGGGTGGTACTACCCGCGCTTGCCTCGCCTCATTGCCATCCCTAGTCAAATATGTCACACGTCAAGTTTCTAGTTAGCAACGTGCTCAAGCATCAACAACATCATCAGCAAACACAAAGCAGTTTGGTCGAAGTCACTCATGAACATAAAAATGGCCAAAAACCCTTTTAAATGACCTCTTCTGGGCCCGAAAACATCATTTATGGTGATTTGCACTATAATTTTTGTAGCCCTCTGAATTAGCTTCAAGTACAACTTTCGTTTGACCAAAACAGACTTACAGTTTGAAAGTTACACCCGATTCCGTGAATTTGCATAATTTTGATTATCTTACATGTGTTTGATTGAGAATTGTAATAACTCTACCACTGGAGTAGTTAAATTCAAAATGTGGTCCAGATTATTTTGTCTATAATGGTTCAAATAAAAAGAGTTAGCTTTGTATTGTGCAATCCCAATTTTATCTTTCCTACTAATTTCTATATCACTAACTATTTGGAAAAATAATTCTTTTTAGAAATGAATATAAGAAAGGGGCACAAGAAGATTAAAAAGAAGAACAAGAAATTAATTCCCACCGGAGTAAGCAATAATCGATGTGTTTCTACTTCGTGATGTTAAAATAATATTTCATACTTGCATCCACTATGTATTAACTTCCATATTTAAAGTTTATATTTTGTTAATTGATGTCACAAGCAGTTAACTTTTGGCATCTGCACCATTTAATATGTGATACAAAATTTTATGTTGTCATTGGTCACCTGCAGCGTAAGTCCAATTATCTGCGACAATAAATTGTGTTGCCAAAAGCCATATTTGTTGTAGTGGTTGATGTATTTGGAACAGGAAATATAGTAGCTAAGGGACACATGGCTTCAACTGATCCAAAAATAATTGTACACTTTATCCCGTTAGGAAAGGGTGCGGCTACAATTCGGGTTGACATTGCAACAGTCCCAACTACACGTTTGTGGAGACCTGCCGCCGAGTTCGAGTGCATTGAATATTACAAATCTTGTAATAGATTCAACTTCTAGTAAGCATATTTCATTATTGTTAAATAAAATTGTTAAAATATAAAATTTTGAATTTATGAATCAAATATCCTACTTGTGTATAGGTAATTGATCATCTTTGGAAAATGGACGTGGACTTTGGCTATTTATATAGGTAATTTGTAACAATCCGCTCGAATGGGCCTAAATTTCGATCTAGAAAAGGCCCATCGAAACGGTAACACCCCGTATTTTTAACGACACTAAAAGAGGATAAATTAAATAATAATTAATTTAACATTTGGGATTAAGGAAAATGGACTGCGCCATTGCGTCTGTCTCGAAATTCTGGTCAAGATAGACATTTGGTTTGCGTAAAATGGACACCATATGAAGAAGTTATAGGGGTTTTAAGTTTGTATATGCGCAGAAGAAATATGTATATACACATGATACACATATGAGTCAGATATGAGTCAGCACCTATCCAGAAAGCATGCAAAACTCAAAATTTCATATGGCGGAAAAACTCCCGCTCTAGGGGATCGACCCCCTTAGACTGGTGTCGACACCGGGGGTCGACCCCACTTAAGGGGTGTCGACACCAGGGTCGACCCACCTATAGGGGTGTCAACACCCCTAAGGCTGATGTGGCAGTTGGTTCCATGGTGGCTGGCAGGCATAAATACGTGTCCATTTCTTATGTTTTCTTCAATGAGAATCCATGGTGGCTAAACTCTACCGGTGTCTGAACTGAATTGGATCTGTTATTCTCCTACAACTATCAACCTAAGAAAATCAGTTAGAGATTCAAGATCCACTCTTTCTCTATTTTCTAATCCAAACTCTGTGAGTTCCTAGTTGCTTTTAGATTTAAATATATAAAAGTAAACGTGATATGATAATAGTTCGAATTTGTTCATGTGCCTATATTATATTGGATCCATTGTAATTTGCAAACATACGACATCATAAATTGTGTATAACTTGGATCTAAATCTCTATCTTGTTGGATCTATTGTAACTTTGTGGCATTCTATGATGTGGATCTTGATCTTATTTGTGTTAGATCTATTTTTAACTTTTGATCTAAATCTCTATCTTGTTGGATCTATTATAACATTCTACGATGTGGATCTTGACCTTATTTGTGTTAGATCTAGTTTTAAATATTGGATCTGAATTATGTGGACATCTAAATTGCTAGTCAGATCTAGTTTATCACCTTATGCCTATCATATTAGATCTAAACCATTTGGACATCTAAGCTGTTAATTTAGATCTTATTATGCTTATTATGACATCATAGTTATGTTAGAATCAATTAACTACCACAAGTTCATCAGATTTATCCTTATATGTCCACCTTATCACCATGCTAGTTTATGTATATGCCAAAACAATCGCCTTTGCCATATTCTCATCAATTTTCCCTTTTTATTGTGTATGACTTGGCTACTTTCTAGCCTAGATGATGCTGAATATATGTGAATGCGTTAATTAGAGAACGGGGGAAAAAGGGTTAGAATTGGCATAATTTAAATAATGTTTATATGAATTGGATATATAATTCAAATTGGGGAAGTGGGGACATAATCACCTACAAAAACATAGATAAGAATTGGATAAGAATGAAATGTCTAATAATTACAATTAGAAATTGTAATTGCACTTATGACACGAGGTTAGGTTGCATTAGTGGTGGACGTATGCCTGGACCCGACCAACTTATCCAGAAGCCACTAATGTTCAAATACGAGGCGGGCTATGACACGAGGTTAGGCCCAACTTGTGGAATAAGACTGCCCGGACCCAACCGGCATATCCAGCATCCACACGTTGTAGGCCTAATGTGGGAGGTCTAGCCCATTATAAACCATAAATGGACATGGTAATAAACTGGACTACTTAACCAAATCTAGTCCATAGGGATTGTATGATTGTGAACTAAAGTTAGGGTTAAGTAAAGTTGGTTGGACAGTGGGCGGGTTAAGCAATTCTGAGGGGGTGGGTAAATTTACATATAGGCCTTCAACTTAGCCCGATAAGGTTATGTAATTAAAGACACCTAGTGGTAAGCATAACCGGTAGAAAGATTGGGGTTATATAATTAAAGACACCTTTAGGGTAAATATAACCTGTGGAAAACCAAGCGGGGGATACAAGACAAAGAGGAGAGCTTGTATCATGTTGTGCGTGACCTGTTTCAGTCAGTAACCCGGAGTATGTATCGAGTAGAGAACTCCGAAATAGGTCAGAGAAGGGACACGCTTACTGACTGATTGTAAGAGATCCAAACGTGGAGGCGGTGTTGGCTGCGCAAACCGACCGAGCCATGTGCGTGCACGAGCCGGGCCGAAGGGGATAAAACGACCGTGACACCTGTAGATATGGGGTTGTGCATATCGGCGAGGCGTTGCCACTTTAGCACGTGATACATCCTACTGTGGGGTCGGCACAGGGTATCTACGGAGTAGGGAGTCGACCAATTAAGGTAGTAGTTAGGGTGCATTTGGACGTATGCCTAAGTCTACCATCTTGAAGTGTAAGGGATCTTCTTATTCGGGTTATACTTGTAATAGTGCAGAGTAATCATTAGGGAAGCGTATATACCTTATCCTGTCTACCTTGTCACACCTGCCTTTTATGTAGTGATCTCTCTTATCTACTTTATATGTCTGTCATGCTACTTTTATTTATTTACTTGCTACAAGTAACAGGACTCGCCAAACTTTATGTCTGACCCCTTTTGTTTCTCCTTCTTTCTTCCGTCCCCCCCAGGTTCTCAGGGAGAAAACACTCAGGCTTATTCAGGACTCAGTTATCATCTTACTAGAGCTGCTTTCGAAGTATGGCTCAAGTTCTTATCTCTACTATGGTTTCGTCTCTTTTACTTGGGGAATTATGTTTTCTTTTAAGTATTTATGTACTTTGATGGTAAAAGACAGAAGTTATATTGTTGTAATGGTTTTAATGACTTATGGTATTTTGGACCACGATGTATGATTTATGGTTGAAATAAAAATTTGAATTTCCGCTGCTATCTTATTTATATCTGTCTTGTAATATTCTGTGTCTGTTTACCTATAACACTACACGAAACTTAATGCATTCCCTTTGTGAGTGACATTAATGGACATGGAGTGTCACACTTGCTATCAGAGCTAAAGGTTACCAGATTGGATAAAGTTTTTGAAAATTATTTTCAAAAAGATTTTAAAAGAAAGCATTTTCAAAAAGGAAAGTCTGTTTTGAAAGACATTCCCCAAGAAGCCATATGTAATATCCTTCGGTCCTTTGTCTAAATCTCTTCCTAGCTTTTTTCTTTTCAGCATGTCTGGGGAACCAAACATTCCTAATATTCCGGGGGTGTTACAACACCCGGATGGTTCCGTAGGTATATGGAGGCCACGACACCTGCCGAGGGCCAAGGAAACGTTCCTCGCCCAGCTGCACCAGTCATTCTTCCTCCCCTCTCCAAGAGTAGATAATTCTGTTAAGAGCTGCAAAGACTTCCGTGCTATGGGAGGGAAGCCATTCCATGGGAACGAGACATTCGTAGAAGCGTGGAATTGGCTCAAGGAGACCTAGGACTTGTTCGTAATCTTTACTTTATTTTTACTTTATTTTTAAAATTTGGCAATTATATGTCGACATAGGCATGTATGTATGTCGACATTCTTATGATTTTTACTTTATTTTTCTGATTTTTCATGTTATTCTTATATATCTTAATGTATTTAATTATTCTAATATACTTAATAAACAAATACCTAATTCTCTTCTAAATTTAGTAAATGTTGCTTCGTTTAATGGTTTTGTTAATATATCTATTATTTGTTTATTTGCTTCTACAAATTCGAGTGCAATTTTCTCTTTACTTACGTTATCTCTTAGAGAATGATGTCGTATATCGATATGTTTAGTTCTTGCGTGATGAGTTGGATTTTTAGATTATTTATAGCACTCGTATTATCGCAATATGTTGGTGATTTATTTATTTTTAATTCAAAATCATTTAGAGTTTGTTGCATATATATTACTTGTTAAAAGCCAAAGCAACAGAGATATATTTCGCTTCAGTTGTTGTCAAAGACACGGTATTTTGCTTTATACTGAACCACGAGACTAGTGAACGCCCTAAGAAATGACATGTTCCACTAGTACTTTTTCGATCGGATTTACATCCCGCATAATCAGCGTCACAATAAGAAACTAAGTCGAATGAATCATCCTTAGGATAAAATAATCCAAAGTCTGATGTATGCTTTACATAACTTAGAATACGTTTTATAGCTTTTAAACGTGTTTCCTTAGGTTGCGACTGATATCTTGCACCGAGACATACACCATGCATAATATCTAGTCTACTAGCAGTTATATATAATAGCGATCCTATCATTCCTCTATATAATTTTTGATCAACTTCTTTTGATGTATCATCTTTACTTAATGCTATATTAGTTGTGACTCATATCAAATTCTTGGGTCATAATATCTGAAAATTCTTTATTCATCTTATCGTTTGTTGATCCGAAAATTATATCGTCAACTTATATCTGTACTAATAGTATATCCTTATTATTTCTTTTAATAAACAATGTGTTATCTAGTTTTCCCATTTCAAAGTTGGATTGTAATAAGTAATTTCTTAATCTATCATACCAAGCCCTAGGAGCTGTTTTATTCCATATAACGCTTTCTTTAACTTATATACATGATTTGGTAATTTTTCGTCTTCAAAAAAAGGTGTTTGCTCTACATATACGTCTTCTTTAACATATCCATTTAGAAAATCAATTTTAACGTCCATTTGATATAATTTGAAATTATTATGGTTTGCAAAGGCTAGTAATATCCTAATTGCTTCTAATGTAGCTACGGGGGTAAAAGTTTCATCATAATCTATTCATTCTTCTTGAGTATAACCTTGCGCTACTAATCATGCCTTATTTTTTACTATTTCACTGTGTTCATTCATTTTATTTTTATAAACTCATTTAGTTTCTATTATAGTTTTATCCTCTGGTCTAGGAACAAGTTTCCATACATCATTCCTAGTAAACTGATTCAGCTTTTCTTGCATGGTAAGGATCCATGAATCATCAGAAGATGCTTCTTTAGATTCTTAGGTTCAATAGTTAAAATAAATGGAGAATTACTCATATTATTTAATTAACTACGAGTTCTAACAACGGATTCAATATCTCCTTAGTTATTTTCTACAGGATGGTCTCTTAGTAATCTAATTCGTTTATTTGGTTGATTATCTTCATGATTTGTTTCATTAATTTCATTTTCACATTCATCTTTATTGTTTTGTGTGATACTTTTATAATTTTCATCAAATGATACGTTTAAGATTTCTTCTATAGAATTGGTTCTTGAATTAAAAACTCTGTATGCCTTACTTCTCTCTGAATATCCAATAAAAATTCCTTTATCGGATTTCAAGTCAAATTTATCTAAATTTTCTTTTGTATTAAGTATAAAACATTTACTTCCAAATATTTTAAAATATGATACTTTTGGGTTTTTTATTATATAAAAGTTCATACGGTGTTTTATGAGTTAAGGGTCTGATTGAAATCATATTTAAAATATAACAAGCTGTTGCAACTACCTCAGCCCAAAAATTTCTTGGTAAATTACTATCAGATAACATAGTCCTCGCACACTCTTGTATCGTCCTATTTTTACATTCAACTACTCTGTTTTGTTGGGGGTTCTAGGGGTAGAAAAACTATGGTTTATTCCCTTTTTATTACAATTTTTTTCAAAATTTTTGTTTTTGAATTATCCACTATGGTCACTACGTATTGTTTTGATTTTTAGTGATAATAAATTTTGAATTCTTTTGGTAAAAGTTTTAAGTTGATCTAAAGCATCACTTTTATTTTTAAGGAACAAAGTCCAAGTAAATCTAGAAAAATCGTCGACTATTACGTAAACATATCTATTATGATTTATTGATTGGGTTTGAGATGGACCAAATAAATCCATGTGAATTAACTCTAATTATTTCGTGGTTGTAATTTCTTCTTTTGATCTAAATGAACTTCTTTTTAATTTTCCGAACTGGCAAGCGCCACATAAATTATTAACTTTAAACTTCATTTTGGGTAATCCACTAATTGAATCTAATTTATAAATCCTAGAGATGTGTTTGAAATTTATATGACCAAATCTTTTATGCCAGATCCAAGGGTCACTTGTGTTGGCCAAAAGGCATAGATTATCATTGGAGATTTTCATACTAAATATTTTTCTTTCCATCTCCCTCGAATATTACTTTTGAATTCCTATCTTCTATAAAACATTTATCTTTCTCAAAATTTATTTTATAGCCCTTATCGCAAAGTTGACTTATACTTAGTAAACTGTGTTTTAGATTCCTAACTAATAAAACATCAAAAATAATAGGAGTTTCAGAATTACCGACATTGCCGATTGTAATAATGTATCCTTTAGAGTTACCCCCAAAGTTCACCATTCCACCATCTTCATAGACTAGATTATTTAGTATTTCTGGATTTTCAGTCATATGTTTCGAACAACCACTATCCAGTATCCATTTGTTCTTTTTGATTTCCACAATTTGTTTGCCAGTATTTGAATTCTCAATAGCCATGTAACACGTCATTTCAGAATTTGAATTTTCAACAGCCACCATTTCGGAATTTGAATTTCCAACAGCCACTTCACCCATCTTTTCAACTTTTGATTTTTCAAAAGCAATATAACACATTTTTTCCTGTATTGGACAACATTTCAGTAGATCACTTGACTTTTCAACACGATTATATGCAGACTCTTTCAACATTGGTACAATGCATGAATAGACACTAGTGTTTACAGTTAATTCAAAATTTGCCATTTAAAATTTTCAAATATCAGATTATGAACTTTTTGAAAAATCTTGCTCTGATACCAATTATTAGGGAATACGGAATGGATCGTTAAGGAAAAACCAACACTAGAGGTGGGTGAATAGTGTTTTTTAAGGAGTTTAACAAAATCTAAAACTAATATGATCTACTATATGAATCACACACCACAAAGATGATCACAGACACAAAATCAAACACAAACATAGAAACAAATAAAAACAAAATTGCGGAAAAGGAAAGAACACACCGGATTTTATACTAGTTCGGGTTACTCCTATGTCCAGTGCCAAGCCACTGGCCTAGCCACCTCAAATCTGGGCATAAGGATAGTTCACTTCTTATGTTTCAAAGGTGGGTTGGTGAAAGTATGCTAGTTGGAGTTGGCAGCTATTTGAAAGGAAGTAGAGACTGGTCGAAAAGTGAATGGCAGTAGAAGAACAGTAGACATAAATGGTTGGAGTTTAGTGCTTTCAAAAAGTGAGTTGGCATTGCTCCTATCGTTTGACTTTTTGACAAGCTAGCTATGTGTGCACCAATTCCAGGAGTTTCAACAATTTATTGTTAGATTTTAAATCGTATTTTTACACTTGCTAGCATGTTTGTGTGACTGATATTAAAAGTAAGGGTAGGGAGCACCATAATGAAGTGTGATAAAAAGCAAGTTGATGTGGCAGATGAAATGGTTTTAACAAACAAGTTTGATGTTTTTCTACCAAAGGACAGCGGAGATATGATTTTTGTTGATCAAGAAGCGGAGTTATTAATGGGGGAGGGTGAAATTTTAGAGTTTGAGGATGATGCAATTGTGTTGCATAATAAATCATTAAAGTCTGATGCCATGATTGGCAGTTTACAGGTTGAAATCGACACATGTGTCACTGCTAAACGTGATGTGCATTGTCTATCAGACAAACAAACACTACAACAAAGTGACCATATTACAACGATGGAAAGCCGTTGTAAATTACTTTTTACAATTGTGATATAACCGTCGTATAATAAGAAGTTGTAATAAACTAAAATCTTTTACAACTGTTTTCCAAAGTTGCAACACCGTTGTGACTTCGTACATTCTACAACTGTTTTCCACTGTTGTAATAAAGTTTATTACAACTTTTATGCATAGTTGCAGTAATGCTTACTACAACAGTTATGCATCTTTGTAACTTCGTAATTTTTACAACCATTTCTGCTGGTTGTAATACACTTTATTACTATTATAATTGAATACGTTTTGCAAGTGCAACAAAAGGTGGATAACCAGAAAACAAATTGATACAAATTCAAAACATCGGATCCATTCAGACAAAAATTGTTACAATTTTATATTCAAAATACAAAATTAATGAATCATGCATTATCACAGTGATATATGTCAATTCTTCATTACAAATGATGATTACGAAAACTACCATCCGCTTGAATCCACATCAATTCACATGATGAAGAGCAACAATAAAAACAACTCGCGTTTGTCGGCAAACCCCCAATGCAGCGAATGGGAAGAAGCCTTGGGCACGAGAAACAAAATGATGGTGCTGAAGAAAGGCCCGTGGTGGAGGACGTGAACCTGATCGAGTACATGCAGAAACACGGAGAAGGCAACTGGAACTTGGTGGAGAAGAACAGCGTCTTGGCCTGATGCCATTGAAATTACATCACCTGCATTTTAAGCACCCAGCTGGGAGAATCAACAACAACAACATTTATTTTGACGTCCAAATGCAGACAACTAAGTAGTAATGCACTTGCTAACAATTAGAATGTCATGCTTATACAATTCTATCACAATATAACAAACATTTAAATGAACACAATAAAGTGCAGATAGCTTGATTGAGCACTTTTGAGCTTCAGTAACTATCTACTCTAGAAACATGTTTTTTGATTAAAGGTTCTAATCTATGAGTTTATACTTTCTATTTTACATTTTCGAGCAGCTATAGTATAAATAATCTTGCAATTCTTAAAAGCAAAATCATGCCATCGAGTATTGCCTGAGACTACAGTTGTCCTTGCTAAATTGTGATTTTGTATTTAACCAGTGAGCACCCAGACTACTTTGTCCAGCCTGAGATCTAAGTATTAAACTTATTATGCATTGAAAAACATATTTTGATACATAAAGAAGAACCAACAAACATATTTGGCCACCTCAAGATAATGGTTATCAACAAGACTCAACTGAGTATAAAAAATATTACTTCAATCCTTCTTCCATTGATAAATAATACTATTGACATGAGATGATGAGATGTTGATATAATTCATCTGCATGATGTGACAATCCTAATGCTTTATGCTATAGTCAAGTGAGGTATCCCAAACCGATTTGAATTCTGTGCAGACAAACCCCATAGCGAAAAAATTATGTCTACAAAAAATTTGTTTTATTTCAAATTATTTTGCAAAAAGCTAAAACATGAGGAGCTGCAATTCCTCATGGTTAATCAATGAATAATTTATTGGTAGGAGGATTTGAATTTGGAAGATAAGCCATTGTTAATAATCAATATATAAAAGAGCTCATCCAATCCAATATACAAAACTAGAACATTCCATAAAATCAGTAAATCAAAAGCACTAAGCGGTCTGCTTTAAAGTTTCAGTTTCAAAGTTTCTTCTTTATATATAGCATCTCCTTCTAAAACATTAAAACCACAAAAAAGAATGATTTACCAATCAGAAAGAGCTATACCTACAGCCTCAAATACCAGATCTATTTGATCTTAAAATCAGGTTTAAAAAGGTGAAAATAACATAGATAGCATTTAGCTTGAAAATCAGATTTTGTTTTGTATTCCCAAATCAGTAAAGCTAAAAGATCTGTAAGACCAACCCCAACGCGGGGTTGGTCAATGGGCAACTGACCCCCAACGCGGGGCCAGTTGCCCACTTGGGGGTTGCTTTAGCAACCCCCAAGGTTGCCAAAGCAACCTGGTTGGTTGCTTTGGTTGGAACGTTTAGCCGGCTTATTTAAAGCCGGCTAAGTGTGTGGTGTGGATGACCATCCACACCACTACACGGATTGCAATCCTACGGCGTAGGATTGCAATCCGTGTGATTGCCTTAGCCGGCTTTAAAAAAGCCGGCTAAGGCAATCCAACCATTTAATGTGTTGGGGTTAATTGCAAAGCAACTGACCCCGAAGTGATGCTCCCCAACTGACAGCGTTGGGATGCTCTAAGAGACGGACAGAATAAATGAACGTACAGCTATTTAAACACTGGAACTTTTAATTACCTGAAAATTAAGACTAAATCTGGGCGATAAAACATAAATTACGTTCGAATTCGAGAAGAAAACTCACCGGATTTGTAAAATGAAATACTTTAACAAATTGATCGAACTCGAGAAAAAAACTTACCGAATTTATAAAAAGAATTAGTTTAACAGATTAATCAACCTGCTGTAGTAGCACTACAAACACCATTTCACCGGCAAGCAGCCCATCAGAAAACCCTGATACCTACCAAGTACACCGATTTTAGATTAGAAACAAAGTACGTTGATTACCCAAATCAAGCGACAGGCAATTCGGATAATTGTTGACTTTCTCTATACTAATCTTAGAATTAGCGCATCGTGAGCGTCTTCCAGAGCCAAACACCTTGATTTTTTTCCTTTTTTTTAGAGGAGAAAAGCCTTCTGAGACAGGAATTTTTTTTTGGAGTGATGATTTATGTCAGCGAAACGATTCAGCGAAACGAGACAGGAATTATTTTTCACTTGTTGGGAATTTATTAAAACAATGACGAGGAATATCTTAGTTTATATACAGATCATAGTTGCATATTTTCCGATGTGGGACTATTATTTTCATCACTCCCCCTTTACGTGTGGCGTATTTGAGTCATCTACGTGAACATAATATTTTGAATGGAGTGGAGAATGCATGGCGGTTAAGCACATACGTATTTTTTGCACTGGCTCTAATCCTGAGCTCTGATACCATGTTGGAATTTGAGAAATGTAGTTATTCAATTATTCTACGTTTTAATCTCACTCTTCCTCTCAATATCAAATTCTAACGGGTTTGAAACAAAAATTAGAGGCAGAGCCGAATATTTTAGGAATGGAGCCAAAATTTGGAAGCCTGGAGCCAAAAGTTAAAACATCAAATACAACTTGCGAAAAAGAACTAATAATATAAACAAGTTGTAAGAATATTTGTTACAACTTTCTTAAAAATAAAGTTGTAAAAGAATTTTATTACAACAGCGATTTTATAACAGCTGTAAACATACGGTTGCAATATGGTCGCTTTGTTGTAGTGCAACAACTGAAGTAAATGCAATCGATAAGTAAGTTGCAAAGTGTTTGATAAATTAGGAACTGTTGCTGAATTTACGTATGTGGGATGTGAGTTTAGTCATTAAGGAGGAACTTGCGCGAGGTTTACATGTTTATCGATTGGCCTGAAGATTGATGTTGAAGTAGTTTGGAAGTTGGTGGGAAGCAAATTAATGATGGGTTGGGAATTTTGCATGGGTTTAGCATGCACATTTCCAGGTTGAAGCAAATTAAACGGATTTGAAGAAAGTAGCCGAGAAGAACTGAAGATTGGGATAGAATGACGGGCATATGATGTAACAATGAGGGGGTGGGTAATGAGACCAATTCTTCTATACCCAATTCCCCTATCCTCCATTTCCCCTCCAATCAAATCTCTCTATTTCCGTATTTCTGCATTTTAGTTTTCGGACAATTAAAGGATTTAACTGCAGAAGGCGGAAATCAGGGGGCTGTGATTGGTTGAGGACACGGGGAACACCGAATTTCGACACATAAGAATTGGTGCGGTGGGTAATGGATCACAAAATGATTGGAAGCCGTCATGTTTGGATATCATAATATTTATGAGTCCGAGTCTGTTCACACCACTTTATGTGGTGTGAACATAACACCGGTTCCCAATTGGTGAAAATTAGGGAGGTTCATATGGGTTTTTCTGATTTCCACCAATGGGGTGGTGGAGTTATGTTCACACCACGTGTACAAACTCAGTCAATATTTATGGCTCTAAATCAAAATATTTTCAATTTTTTTACTAAGAGTGGCAATTTGTAAGATGAATATGGCACACGTCGTGACAAACAAGCAGCAGTAAGCCATATTTGTTTCTTGAATTGCCTCATGCTTGCGCTTTTATACGTGCGTCAAATTTTATTCATATGAGTTCTGGCTTGAGTGAATTATATTTTTGTTTATTTGTCAGGTTGATAGTTTTTGGTTTGCTAGCAAACCACCGTTTAGTCGTGTTTTATGAGTTGATGAGGGCTTCATTGTCACGTAACAAAAAACAGGGAATGCAAAGAAACAAATACTATAAAAAAAAAAGAGCAAGCAAAAAACTAATGAAATGTAACAGTTTAAATAGAACTGTGATATGCATTTACCTTGTGTTTCTTGCATTTTGTTTTGTTATATCACTATAATTTGTGCTTGTAAATTGCAGGTTCTATAAGTTGGATGAGCTTACGAGTTGAAGACCTAATGATTTTTCATGTAATATTGTTTTGAAACGATGTCTAAACAATTTATGTTGACTTATTTCTGTATTACAAATAGACTTATTAGCTATAATTTTATAATTGAAATCAAATATGCTTTTGGTATTAATTTCATTTCTATTGATAATTTTGATTTGTGGATTTACTGTTTAATTGTCCGAACTATGCAAAAATTAAATAAGAGATTTGTTACATAAAAATCATAGATGAAATATGTGTTGTATATTAAAAATTTTAATAGCAAAAAATTGCACTTATGGAAATAAACGTGAAATGCTATGTATAAACTTAAAAAGTGTGAAAAACCTTTTCATATCATTGAATGTGTGCTATGAAAACACTGATAGCTCTATATATACAACAAATATTTATAGCCGAAAATTCCACTTATAGAAACAAAACGTGAAATGCTATATAAAACTTAAACCGTGTGGAAATTTTTGCACATCGCTGAATATGAGTTATGAAAATAGTGATAACGCTATAAGAAATAAGCGAACATCTAACATGGCAAGGTCTGAATGTTATATATTAACAAGGAAGTTAATAATAGTGGAAAAAAAATTAAATTACAATGGAAAACATTTCTCATATCAACGAATATGTGCTATGAATATATGGATAACGCTAGAAACAATAAGCTAAGATTTTAGTAAGCAAATAAAATAGCAAGGTCCGAATGCTATGTAAAACTTTTCATGTTGGTGAACGTGCGTTACAAAATGTATGACGCAATAGCGTTTAGTTTAGAGCTATGATATATAATAGGGCTATTATAACATGTTGATACATAGCGTCGTCACTAATGTTATAGTAAATTTGTTGTAGTGAAAATATTATTGTTTTAAACTAAATTTAAACACAACATTTTGTGATTATATATTGAATAAAACTGCTCGTAATATTAAAAGCAAAGGAGTTAATATAAAATAAGATATATTGCAAGGCAGTTAAATTTAAAATAGATATGCATATAAATGTGAGTGTATAGACACTTGAATAATCTTGTTTTCAAGCTCCATTTTTCTATTACTATAGCTTTCCAACTTGTTAGCGATGGGCTGCATCCCATTTACCTTCACTTATTGATAAATATTATTTATGTTTTAAGAAAACTACAAAACCCGTGTCATCATTTTATAATGACCCTTTACCACCAACTTTACTAAGAGCATCTTCAATCCTAATTGAATGTAATGTCAAAAAATACCTATATATCCATGTCTATTCCACAACGTGAATTATACAAATGCTCTCCAACGCAAATGTCTAAACGCTTACAATTTTATACATATGTCATTTTAGAAATATTTCAAAATTAAATAAGTTAAAACTAGTGGTTATATGTCTATCCACATTGTAGACCACAATGTCAATTACTAGACATTATTTTTCACAATGTCAAGTAACGGTTTTGACACATCATCTTCAAATTTTATTTAACAATTGCATTGAAGAAATTAATTTTACAAGAATATTAATAGATGACGAGTATGTATGCACGTACAAGTGGACCTGCATTTGATTGTTGAACCATATTTTATAGCATAGATATTTAAAAATTGACAATAAAATCGGTGAAATGATCGATTACCATATCAACACATTCAGATATATCCAATGCACTTGAGTTGCCTCATGAATTTGTTCAACGTATATGAATAGTCAAATCCAACTTATAACAAACAATAATGTTTTATGTACAAATTTTAGTTTAAACCAATTATTTTGTCAACTACTTTGCTCATGAGCTTATGTCAAGTTAATTTGTCGATGCTTTGTCTACGTATTTTGATATCATATTAATATTCAATGTAAACACATTTATTGTGTTGTTAAACATTCAAATAAATAATAATCATGTGAAGGTGATAACATTTCTTTTTCAACCTTATTAGGTGTTATATTGTCCATGCTATGATCAACGCTTTGAATCTCAGAGCTTTCACCTAATGGCATAATCTACATTGATTATGCTATTTACATATAATGGAGAGTATTTATTGCTTTTTTTTATACCAAAGTGAATATATATATATATATATATGTATGTATATATATACACACATACACACACACACATGTAAAATTACCTTTTGAAAGAAGCTCCTTGTCCTCAATATTAGATTTATCTTTTCGATGGTGTTTTAGTTTTTTTTTCCTTCTTTATGCCACCACTGTTCATATTTCAAGGTCTTACCCTTCAGCTGTTGCTTCTTAGAAACAAAATTCTCAAAAGAAGACATTAATCCGAAGAGCAAAATTCATATATAATTTTGTATGCAGGAAGTAGGAATTAACATGCCAAATGGTTTATTAGAAAAAAGATTTAAATATAAATATCTAAAAATCTTCCATCTTATAATAACCTAGTGCACACTTCGGTTCCATCGTATAATAGCTCCATACATCATGAAAATATCCTAGTTTCTTGTTATGTACACACACAAACTCCATACTTGTAGCTATTAAAAAAATTAAAATAAAAATGCTTTCAAATTGTAATTTTAATGCCCTTTTATCAACCTACATGACTAAATTACAACTGAACAGGTGTCTCTTGTTAGAAATATAATTTAGTAAATATATCATCCCAATAGTTTCTAAACCGAGATATGGAGGAGGTCATTCCGACTGAGCAGTACAACGTTGCTAGTCATGATTTGTGGTTAGGCTTCTAAATACTTAACATATCTTGGAATCATTTTTCTTTATTGTCGGGTCAACTCGTACTAAATCAATAGTGACACAAAGAGTTAATATATTTTTATCAAATAATATATTTAAAAAAATATGTTATGTGGTGATAATAGTATAAAGTGGTAAAGTATTAGAACTGCATAAAATCCGAAGGATTCCGCTAGGTCTTTGGTGTTGATACAAATGAATATTTTAGTTAAATGTCAGGCTTCAAAATTTGATTACATGCAAATATGAAATGGTAATGCAAGTTACCTAATAAAGAAGTCAAGAAATAATGAAACCAATTTCATCCACATTTCTTTAAAAATTCAATCCAAAACACTGTAAACATTGTTCATATTTCCAAAATTTTAATTTTAATTACCTGCATAAAAACAATTGAAATTTTGAAGATGTATAAACGAACCTAAGTATGCATTTGGTATAGCTGTTACTAGCAGCTCAGGAAGCATAATTTTCTTTTGTTAGGGCTGTTGATAAGTTGAAGATTAAGGTAAAGTAATAGAAGAAGGTTTTGGAACACATTGTTGCACGACTGAATGCTTTGTTGTGACATGGGATTAGAGTTGAATAGAGATTGGTAATCATATCCTTGAATTGGTGGCATTTGAGATTGCTGCAAATAAGACTGCTGTTGTTGCTGCAGTTTTTGGATTGGTTCAAGTTGAAGCTGGTGATCTGATAATAGCTGTTGTTGGTTTGCTTGATCCCGGGTTTGGAATTTGGACTGTAACTGTTGTTGCTAGAGTATTTGTGGTTGTTGTTGATTTTGCTAATGCATTTGTCCTACTTGTAACAATTGCTGCTTCTGTTTATGTTGCATCAAGGTTTGTTGCTTCTGTTTATTTATCTGATTCGTCTTTTTTGACTCTATAAATACGTCGAAGATCAGGAATCCATCCTGTATTAATCTAAGTATCTATTTAGCTTAGATCTAAGCTTGCATTATTATCGTTACATAGTAGATCGGGCATAACACAATTTCACAATAGAAGTATCTAAGATGTGTGGCTTTCATATTTGCCACAAAGTTCCGTTTAATTGCCACAGGAAAAAAAAACCAAAGTCACTCCGCAATTTCATCCATATTTTGTTCATTTGATTTCTGAACTAAAGCATCGTTTAGTTTATCATGAACAATTCAAAGTATCAACCACAAAAACTAACATTCAGCTGATATCATTCACATCCAATCAAAAGTTTCGAAAAAGAACATAGAAATTGATCACATTTATAACTGCATTTATCAATAAGCATAGTTAAGTATCCAACATATTACCTTTTCACATTAAACATATACCAAGTCTGTCTGTGCATAAAGCCTCCCTTCGTCTCCTGTGAAGGATCACAAACAACAAGGTAATACAAAGAGAATTTCAGTAATTAAGAAAATTATATTGAGGTAAAATTGTATCAAAACATTTGCTAAAAACTAATGCTTCATTTGTTTAGTGACGTTGTTTAGCTTAACAAACATCGTTATAGAAAGAGCATATATAACATTGTGCATCCTAAACGAAAAAAGAGATTGGGAACTACAAACATATAAAACTAAATATATGAAGGGAAACTAATATTTGCATTTGGATATTGCAAATTTTGTTTAGTATGAAACACGCTTTCCTCCTCATGCTACTAAACTAAATTAGTCAGAATTCACGTCATAAGTATAGGAGCGTATCGAAAAATGTGAGGATATCATAATATACAGTATCAAATGCCGATGCAACCATATTCAATTTCACATCATTTAACGGATGCAAATTAGGAAGATAGTTAACAAAAAACATCATTGGCTTATCTTGCAACAGATTCACTATGATACCTCATGAAATCTCATTAAATTATACAATTGTGCCTAAAGTTGATTTGGTTAAAACTTATATTTAAATTCTGAAGCAACTTAGCACTTAAAAATGATCAAGTCAAATTTAAACTAGGTACCCATGCTATGCATACGGGATTAATGCTATAATTTTTGAAAATATAGAATTTTATTTTCTTATATTTGTCGAAAATTTCAGTCTCTATATTTGAGACTCCATGATGAAAGTTAAATTGACTGCATACAAACACTACTAAGTAGAAAATAGGCAAACCTATGAACATTGAATTAGCAAAAAGAAAGCGCTTTGTCAAAAAGCTAATTCATCGCATATAATAGCTTACATTCATTATAAGTAACACAAAATTTTCATCTAGCTTTAAATGTGTTTACATTACTTTGAAATATGTCTGGTACAGCAAATTAAAGAAATCTGCATAAACCCAAATACAAACCAATCCAACCTACAGTAGGCGTTCCAAGAATAAGAGTTCCGTAACATTATAAGATAACGAATTAATCTAGCAACATATTTTACTATATCTTCCAAAAACTAAATTAAACATAGTCATTTTCATGGAATCATTTATTAGATGTATCGTTGGACACTTTGACTTGCATAAAAGATGCGAAATAGAAGAATAGTTCGACCATACCAACAACTAAATTAAACATTGTCATTTTCATGGAATCATTTATTAGATGTATCGTTGGACACTTTGAGTTGCATAAAAGATGCGAAATAGAAGAATAGTTCGACCACACCAACAACAAATGTATCAACAAATTTATACATGAAAATTATAAATACAAATGTGCATACAGTGTAACATTTGAAACAAAACTATAATGCAAAATAAAACAACAATAACCTGATATCCTGCATTCGGCACCCATGGCTGGTAAAAGTATATGGTGACGTCTTATTTTATTTTGCTCAGCAAGCTTTAGTTCTGGTAATAATTGGCTGGTGAGTGCTACATCCCATACAAAATATATTTCACATTTTTATTGTGGGATTATTCCCAAGTTCGCACTAAACCCTTAAAACATGCAAAAAAAAGTTTTTTCACATCCAGTAATCGAATACTAAAAGCAACAAAAACATAGTAAGATTCAAACATTATATATTATGAACAAAAATGTTTGTTATTTTATGGATAAGCAGGTACATACACACACTACTAGAAAGGCTTCGTTTAGCGACGAGCATGAGCAACGGCTTGCGACGGCTAAAAAAAGCGGTCGTCGCTAGCCGTCGCTAGCCGTTGTTCGTTCTGCAGTTATCAAACTGCCGAGCCCCCTTTCTTCCTTATTTTATTTTTTCCCCAAAACAATTCCCAAACCCTACATCCCGTCGCCTCTCATTGTTGATCCGATTTCAACCTCCAAATTCGATTCCAAGCTTCTTCAATCATTCCGGTATGTCATCTAACTCTAATTTATGCTTAATTAGGGTTAATTGAAGGCTTTAGTTGCTTATTTATATGGATTTGCAAAATTGAATGTTTATGAATATGAAATTAGTTATATTGAATGTTTATGAATATGAAATTGGTTGTCATGAGAGATGCTTATGATGATGGTTGTGTTGTAAGTTGATTTGGAGATAAATGCAATTGATTTGAAAGGAAAAAAAACTATGATTGTCACATATGTAATGGATATAGGATGTTGAAAACAATGATTATGACGTATGTAGGCTTACGATGAATGTAGGATGATTGTGTTTGTATTTGGTGAGAGTAACTTGAATATATCATGATTTTGTGTTAATCAATGTTGTGCATATGAGTCAAAGTGCATAGTTGATGCTAGTTAACTACATATTAAGTTATATCATATTTTATTAAACTACTTTATAGTTCATTCAACTATTTACACTTTATTAACTAAAAATTAAGTTTGACCATGTTTCATATTTTTATTTAATTACTTAAATATTTAACTAAAAATGAAATAAACATGATTGTTTAAATTTGAATTAAAATTAATTAATTAACTTGAAAGCTTAGTTTATAAATTATTTCAGTTTAAACGGTTAACAATTCAAGTTATTTGTATGCATTATATGATTGTAACAGATATGTCTGGTGGACGACGATCGAGGAGTTCGTCACAGCCGACTCCTTCAACATCTCCTACACCAGGAGCAGGTCCTAGTAGCTCCGAGCCTGATTTACGGCGAGTTGTAGAGATTGTTCCTAAGAGTGTTGGGCAAGTGTCAAATTTATTTCTATTTAGTTTATTTAAAATATATGAAATATCTATGTAAACATGTACGCAGGGGGTTCGAAATCCAGCCAGCAGAATTTATTTTAGAGGTGTCGAAGAAGTCTTACACGAGTAGGATGTCTGGGGCATGACCGCATTGGGATAGTATCCCACCTCACATCAAGAACGCTATTTTAGCCGATTTGCTGGCAAGTGTTTTTTTTATATTATTATTGAAAGTAATGTACTGTAAATAATTCAAAATAAATTTGATATGCAGGCGGTTGTACGTGTGGAGCCGCAGGACATGCAACTTTTTTTGACATACTGGAATATGAAAATGCGAAAGAATTATCAAGAAGCAATTTCAAGAGCAAAGACATCTTCGAAAAAGTCTCCATGGATGACTGATGATGTGTGGGCTGGATTTAATGCATACTGGGATACGGAAGCAGCCAAAGTAAGATATAATGAAAATATTCACATTTATGTTGATTGCATTCTTCTAATTAATCGTGTATCAAATATAATAGGAAGTAGCAAAAAGAAATAAAGCAAATAGAGCTAAGAATCCAGGTTTACACCGCGGTGGCTCGAAATCATTCCAGCAACATAGGAGAGAATTGGTATAAAATTTCAATATTTTTAGCAGATGACAAATAGTGCATATCGTTAACCTATTCTTATTTAAAGCAAATAGTGCATATCGTTAACTTATTCTTATTTTTAATAATCTTATTACTGTATATATACTCAGATGAAAAAGTTTCAAAGAGAGCCTACGATGGCAGAGATTTTCAGGCGTACACATGCGATTGAGCATACTGATGACGAAGGGAACGTGACATATAATTGGAAGGACAACAAGGCTGCGGGTGTAATGGTAAATATGTTTATTTATAATTAAAATGTTTCATATTCTTTTATATCACAGTATACAAGTAAATTATATGGCATTTGTATTTAAATTATATTGGTATTGTAGGCGAGATATGATGCAGAGTCGGCTAGGGTAACTCAGGCTAGTGGACGAGAGGAGCTTACGGTTGCAAAGTGCGATTGTATATGGGATTCTATTATTAAACCGCCTACTCGTAATAGGCGATATGGCTTCGGCAACCAGGAGGTAAACATTTTTTAATTTAAGTTTACATTTAAAGTATGTATACAATTGTAAAAAATTATAAAGACAACAATAAAGTATGTATTACATTTATCTTGTAATATAACAGTAAATATAGTACGTATTAATTTTATTCTACAAGTCCATGTTGTCTTTATAAATTTTATAAATGCTACGCGATATACATGTAGATTTATATGGTAACGTCATGAACATAATTTAGGTTATTAACTTGAATATGAACTTTATTTGCAGGCCATTGATTTTCAGCGAGGATATAGGAGGTCCATGGATGAGGAGGCAATAGCTCGGATGCAGCAGCAGTTGGAAGAGATGAATGATTGGAGAAGAAGCCAACTGGCGCAGGAGATAGACGAGCGCATTGCAGCTTTCTATCAGGAGCATGGAATGATGCCTGGGGAGGACGATGATGATGTTGGAGGCGAAGAAGAAGAGGACGAAGAAGAGGACGAAGACGAGGAGGACGATGATTAGTTTGGTTGTTCTATTGCTTTGGTATGTACATATACTTGTTTTTTATATGCTTCATGCACGTACGATGTTATTTGATGATGGTATGGTGTGCTTGGATTTATTTTAATGATATGTGATGATGGTACGGTAATATGTGACGATGATATTGTTTTTTTGATCTATGACGATAGTATGTTATGATATTGTGATGAATTTAGTAATATTTTGGATATTTTGTGTTGTTGATGTGTTTTGGTAGTGAGAATTGATTATATTGGAGTGATATTGGTTGATTTGTGAGTTGATCTTGAAATGGTATTGGTTTTGTGGATTGAGGGGAAGAAATAGAAGTTGTATGCAAAAAAAAATGCTTCAGATTAGCGACGGCTGTTTGGTCAAAGAAACGACTTGCCACGTAAGGTGACACGTGTCTACTGGCCGTTGCTAGCCGTCGCTAAACCAGCGACGGAGCCGTCGCTAAACCCGTTGCTATTTTTGCTGACGACGACAGTAATAGCGACGGCCGCCGACGGCTATAAGTCGTCGCTAAATACTGTGTGTCTTGTAGTGATAGGCATTAAGTAGTGAAACATAGACTAAGTCAAAATTATGTATTTTTTCCTCGGATGATACCAACATTTCACGTTAGATAGCTAGCTGTATGGTACTCCTTATTCGTAAAGGATAAAGTTATATTAATATCTAGAGTGGGGAAAGCATTAAAAAATGACCAGTTGTGTGCGTAACACTAATGTATATTTCATGTTTACACCAACACATATTACATTTTTAGGCATTCATTCCCAATAAATCAACAATTTATGTGTATGCAATAACATTTTCATCATGTGTGATTATCAAGCAAATGTGACAAAAGAGATAAAACGTATAGCCAGATAAAAATGAATAATATTAGCAAAATCAGTAAAATACCATTCTAAGTTGTTTGAAGTATCAAACAACTACCTCATCTTTTTTCCTTTTAGTGTGCTGGCTCAACTAAGTATACATAAATTGAAACTGAAGGTGATTCATGTTTCCCCAAAATCAAGCAATTACCTAAGCATTCGAAACACGTGGATGAGTACATTACAACTAATTGATGATACTAAACATAACAAAATGACTCAAACTTCCATTAACAACTTAAGAAGCACTTAGTATTTTGTATTCACACAAAATTTTGGGTCAGGTCTATCTTAAAAAATTTGTTCCAGATAAGGAACTTCCACCACCTAGACGTTGATAATCCGTAGAAGCTGCCACCAAAGGGCACACTGCTTTATCATAAGATAAAGAACAATGCGTTGTGGACTGAAATTTTCAACATAGAAAATACAAATCTAGTAAATAATAAATAAAGGTAGATTTCAGATAGAGCACTATAAATCAAAGAAAGGCCGAACGGTAAATATATGTTATTACTGCATACCTCATCCAAATAACAGTTAACTGAAAATACGTATTATAAAGCAAGAAACTCCATTAAAAATTGGTTAAAAATGCAAATTAGAGGGAAATAAACTGTGTAAATGATAGTAATAGATTAAGAAAACTAGACTTTATAATCAATATAGCACAACGTATCGATTCCAAAACTAACTTGACATTTACATAACTAACCTGGCATTAACATATACTGGATTTGAACTATCATTCAGCGCTTCTTTAGTCACTCGCATCACATATGCATGCTTCACATATCACATGGACTCTTCACTGCATTAGTTTTGCTCCTCAGTAATTCAATCTTTTCCTGGCTCCCCAGCCTAGTAATTTTTAGCTCTGTTCCAATCAACTGCAGGTCTGACTATCAAACACATTGCTCCCAGTTGAACACTTGAATACATCCAACTAAAAACATCAATGCTTTGTGTCAACTTAACTATGCGCATTCCTACATTTATTTCCACTCAGCGGCAAAGCTATCTCTCAGTGGAGTTAGCCACTGTGGAAAACTTAGCTCCAGTTTATAACAGAGGACATTTAACAAAACCAATGCTGGAAGGACTTTTTCCACTTCCTACATGTTGTATTTGACGCACCCTGTAGCAGGGCCGATGTGCTCTAAAATCTATACTTGTTGGATAGCAAAACCGTTGGACATTGATGCATCCATTTTGCTTCTGTTTTTTATTCATCTTATTTGTTGTAGCTGTTGATTTACTGCGAATCTGGAAAGGATGGATGCAGCTTAGCACACAAAGCCCACTGCAATGTTATGATTCAACCTAATTTACTTCCTTCCTAAATTTGTTGGGTTCTGCTTCAGCTTGCATATGTCCAACGGTCCAATTTTTACTTACTCTGTTTTGTTTTTCAAATGCCTGTAACTATCCCTTACTTCAACCACGTCCCCACCGTACTTCTTAACCCCCTGACTCATGCTGCCACTCCCATGATTTTATAACATGTTTTTCAATTTACTAATCTTAAACTAAAGCCAAAACACAATATATAAAAGCATCAGTCAGAGCTCACAATCTGTACACATTCAGTCTCGTTGTTTATAATAAATTTTATTTCATGAATCATAAATCAGATGAAAAAATTATTTCAACGTCATAGATTCACAAATCAGGAAAAACCTAAAAAATGAGTAAAGATGTCAAAAGTTGTACAAATTCGTTGTTTTATTCATAACAAATTATTTTCATGAATCAATAATAAAAAATATGTTCAACATTTAAAAATTGGACTTATCAAACAAATAGCAATGAGTAACAAAGTCGAAAACCGAAGAATGTAATCACTGAATTGAAATACGTACATCATAAAAAAAATAAAAAATATGCCTTTGAGAAGAAGCAAAAGCTGAGAGCACACCTGAGCTAACCATAGCAGAATTTAAGGATTTTAAGGAGAAACATAATTTAGGGATTTGGGAACAAACAAAAGGAACGGAATCCAGAGATATAGACAAATTTGGGCATAAATAAAATGAAAGGGCATTTTGGGGATTTCAAAAGAACACCAAGTAAAACAGTACAATGAATTTTCTTTATTAGTAGCAAAGATGTGTCTTTGGTTTTACATTCAAAAGAACACAAGTAAAATAGTGCAATGAAATGAATTGTCAATAGCACCAGATTTCTTCGTATAATTATTACAACTTATATATCTGCTGCATATCCCATGGTACGAAAACGAACACACACAAGAGTTTCAGACAATGATTTTACTTATTCATCAACCAAATCCCATGTATCTGAATAGTTCTCGTCATTTCGATTTGGAAATAAGGAGTTCATGGAGACCAAAACTCATACCTGTAGTCATCAAGATTTACTAAAAGTTCAAATAGTTCCACTTATGATGATTTCCATATGCTTGTCAGGTTACTCTTGTTAGTGGATGAAACAATAATGTCCAAATTGAAAACTGATAAACAACACATCCAATGAAGCAATGTGTTTCCAGAAGTACCCAAATAAGCATATCTCAACATAAACATTAACAATCTAAATCGATATTGGATTTTACGGGAAATTAAAAGGTATGCATCATGATCTTGCCTTAAAGAAATCAAAGGGATGCCATATTATGGAATATAAAGCTAAACAATTGAGATTAAAAATACCTCTCATTCTCGTAAAACACTATAAATACAACTCTATTAAACAATGTTAAGTCACTATTCTAACAGGATGACATATTCAGGTAAACATTTGTACTAGCTCATGTTACATTGTCATTAGACTAAACATTCAGTAGTCTAACATAATAAATAAACATAATAAATTCATTAAGAAAATTGAAGGACAAGAAGAACAAATTGAAGAACAAGAAGAATATTGAGGAAGCAGAAGATTTTATTGATGAAACAATACATTTCTTATTCAAGGAGTAATGAAACGAAGACACGTATATATAGGAAAGCATTGCAACGGCTAATTGTAAATTACAAATCATACTAAATATAATATAACGGTTAATTATAAATTATAAATCATACTAAATATAACACAATGGCTAATTGTAAATTATAAATCATACTAAATATAACATAATGGCTAATTGTAAACTATAAATCATATTAAATATAACATAACCGCTAATTGTAAATAATGGATGCGAATATGTATTCAGGAAACCTCTTTTGTCTTCATTATGCTCCCTCAGTTCGAACTAGGGTTTCCTATTTCATTTCCGTCTCCATCAACTACTTTCAGCTCCTCTCTTAATTTCACAAAATTTTTGGTCGATAATGCTTTTGTAAGAGCGTCAGCTCGCTGATAGTAAGCAGGAATATGACAGACAATTAGCTTTCCATTTTGCATCATTTCTCTCACAAAATAAAAATTGATTTCAAAATGTTTTGTCCTTGAATATTGGATTGGATTGAGGGAAAGAGAAACCGTACTTTTATTATCACACCAGATAACATATTTTCGCGTTAAATACAACCCTAATTCTTTCATCAACGTTTCAATCCATGCTACTTCTGCAGTTGCACTTGCGAGAGCTCTATATTCAACTTCTATACTGGATCTGGATGTAGTTTTTGTTTCTTAGTGCACCAGGAAATTATGTTGTTGCCAAGATAAATACAGTATCATGATACAGATCGTCTATCATCAACATCATTTGCCCAATCAGCATCGCTAAAGCACTATAAGGAAAAATTTCTCTCTGATTTTATAATTATTCCTAAATGCTTTGTCCCTTTCAAATATCTCCAAATCCTTTTTAAGGCAATCCAATGTTCTGATAATGGATTTTGCATAAACTGACTAAGCTTGTTAACACTGTAACAAATATCTAGGCGAGTAATTGTTGCATAATGCAGTGCTCCTATTAAACTCCTGTACTGTTTTCCATTAGTGATGGCTCCCCCTTTATGTTTAGATAAGTGTAGATTACTTATCATTGGTGTTAGTAAATGTTTGGCATATTGCATATTGGCCATGTGCAAAATTTCAGAAATATAATTTTCCTGGGATAAAATCAATTTTCCTTCACTGTGTTTAATAATTTGAATTCCAAGAAAATATTTTAACTCTCCTAAATCTTTAATAGAAAAATGTTGATCCAATAATTGTATGATTTTGCTTGTCTCTTGATCATTATCTCCTGTGATTGACATATCATCCGTATATACTAAAATAAAGATAGTTCCTTGCCTACTTCTTTTCATATATAATGAGTTGTCAAACTTGACTTGAATAAAACCTAAATTTAATAATGTCATCATGAGTTTCTCTTACCAAGCCCTTGAAGCTTGCTTGAGTCCATAGATTGCTTTATAAAGCCTGCAGACCCTTTAATCATCAGAATTGTACCCTTCAGGTTGTTGCATGTAGACTTCTTCAGCTAATTCTCCATTCAAAAAAGCATTGCTCACATCAAGTTGTTTTATATTCCACCCATTACTTAAGGCAACAGTTAAAATTATCCTAATAGTAGTGGGTTTTATAACTAGAGAAAAGGTTTCATTGAAATCAAAACCAAATTGTTGTGCATAACCTTTAGCTACTAGTCTGGCTTTGTATTTGTCAATAGATCCATCAACCTTTCTTTTATCTTATATACCCATCTATAACCAATTACATTCTTGTGTGCTGGTGGTACAACAAGTTCCCAAGTTTTTTTTATAAGAGCTTCATATTCTGTATCCATGGCCTTTTTTCCAATTTCTTGACTTTAGTGCTTGAGTGAAATTAAGTGGTTCAGTTTCAGTGATGGCCACATTATAGACTTTTGGTTTAAAAATACCACTTTTTGATCTAGTAGTCATGTGAAGCCTGCTTTGATGTTGCTGTGCCTGTTGTGATTCCTATTCCTGTTGTGATGTCATTGTACTGTTGTTGCTTTGCCTGCTACCATAATCATTAGTGTTGTGCATGTTATTATCATCTTGACTTATTTCTGTGTCATCTGATTTTCGTTCTTCTGATCCACTGATGTGCATACTTGTTTCTCTTATATTCTCAGCTTGTGTGCCTGAATGTTCATTGTCTTTAATTGTTTCAAGAGTAACTGGTCTAAACTCCACAGTCTTGATAGATTCCACTCTATTGTCTTCTTTGGAATTATGTCTATCTGCATAAGGAAATTTACTTTCATCAAATATCACATGTCTTGAGACCAAAATTCTACCATTCTTGTCAAGACATTTATAACCTTTTTGATTTTGAGCATAGCCAATAAATGTGCATGGACTTGACCTCATACTTAATTTATGATTATTATAATCTCTCAGACATGGAAAACACAAACAACCATATATTTTTAGAAACTTATTGTCTGGTGTAACATTGTATATCATCTCATTGGAGTTTTATTATCTAGGATTTTAGTGGGTAACATGTTAATAAGAAAAACTGAAGTAAAAAAGGCTTTATTCCAATATTTCATGGGTACTGTGCTTTGTGATAACAATGTTAAACCAGTTTGTACAATGTGTCTGTGTTTTCTTTCAACCAAACCATTCTGCTTAGATGTGTGAGGACATGTTAATCTGTGTTTAATTCCTCTTTTGGCAAAATAATCAGCTAAAGGTTTGAATTCTGCCCCACCATCTATTTGCAAAATTTTGACATTACAATTAAGTTTCTTTTCAACATGAGTTATAAATTGTATAACTGTGTTAGAAGTTTCAAATTTATTTTTTAGCATATATATCCAAGTATATCTCGAATAAGCATCTACAAAAGAAAGATAGTACTTGTGCCCCTGATATGAATTTAGAGGTGCTAGCCCCCATAAATTTGCAGCTACAAGCTCCAATGGCTTGTTATACCTGGTTTCAGAATTACTAAAAGGGAGCTTGTGGCTTTGCCAAGCTGACAATGTGTACATGTGTGTTTAACAGGTGCATTTTTAAAAGCAATATTATTAATAGATAAAAAAGTTCTTGTAGTTTCAAAATTTGGATGTCCAAGTTTCATATGCCATAAAGTAATATTATCTAAAACATTATTTCTATTACAATGCCTATTACTACTGCAATCATTATTACTACAAGCATCCACATTGTTGCACCAGAGTTCACTACTTGAATTTCCAGTCTTCAAGTTGTTAAATCTATAAAGCCCATCATGTAGACTACCTTGTAGTAATATTTCATGACTTAGGATATTTTTGACTAAGCAAAATTTTGGGTGAAACTCAAAATATACACAATTATCATTGGCAAATTTTGTTACACTTAAAAGATTTTTATTTATGGTAGGAACCCTAAGCATGTTATTTAGTTGAAGTTGTCTTTTACCTAGAATAGTACCTTTGCCAATATGTGTTATATTTGCAGTCTCACCATTGCCCATATGTAAATTTTTCATACCTGAGTAATTTTTGCTTCCAATGTTCAAATTCTGAAGATTATTAGTAATATGATGGGTTGCACCTGAGTCTGGATACCATTCCTCAAAATTACTTTCATCACCCTTGTCTGCATCATTACTGTTTTGATTGTCATTGTTGCTTTTGCTTGAGTTTATTATAGCAAAATTTGCCTGTGCTCCTTTCTGAGAAAAATTGCCTTGACTGTTTTGAGAACTATTATCTGAATTGTACCTAAAGTAACATTTATTTGCCATATGACCAAATTTTTGACAAATTTGACATTTAACACGATTGTTTTTATTCCATCAGCCCCTTCCACGACCTCGCTAAGGTTGGAAACCCCCTCTTTGTGCTTGAAAACCTCCTCTTTGTGGTTGAAATCCTCCTTGAAAACCTCCTCTTTGTGATTGAAAACCTCTTGAATACTGATTTTCTTATCCGTTTGAATCATTATTATAGTTGTTTCCTTATTGATTATTCTTAGCTGCTGCATAGTTGACAGAAAAATCACCTTGTATGGTTTTTCTTTGTTCAAACCTTCCTTCATGAGCAAGTAGAGCGGATTTAACAAACTACAAATCAAGTAATGTTTGTTGAGTAGCAATAACAGTTATTAATGAGTTATATTCCTCATCAAGTCCACCAGTGATAAACAATATTTTCTCAATATCACTTATCTTATACCTAACTGCATTTAATTTATCACAAGTATTTTTAATTTTGCCTAAATATTCTTTCATACTCATGCCTTCTTTTCTGGAGCTTTGTAAATCCCTTCTATACTGCATTACCTTTGCTGTAGACCGAGAACTTAAAATTTGCTCAATAGATGACCATATTTCAAGAGAACTAGTACATCCTACTATCTCTGATAACAAATTTGAACTTATAGATGACATAAGCCATGATGATAATAGATTATCTTGCTTCTGATATCTAACATTGTCTGGATTTGAAACAGTGCTACCATCTTGATTCAAACTCATGACTGGTGGTATTGTTATGGTTCCATTGATGTATTCCAATTGTCCATAACCTTTTAAAGCAACTTCAACTTGATATTTCCACAATATATAATTGTCTTCATCAAGAGATATGGTAATAATTTGACTTTTGGGTTTTATCAATTTGGGGGTGTTTGGTGGTGAATCAACACTTGTGTTGAGCGCAGCTGCAAACGTGGCTTCATTATCATTGACCAAGTTGATTACAAAAATATTGAGCGAGGAAAAAGCAGGAAATTGCAGCCAATGTAAAAAAGATGCAAAAGACGAAGAGCAATAATAAGGTATATAATGTATGCCTGACATGCAATATCAGATCTTGTAGCCGCCTTTGTGCTTGGCAAGTCAAGACTGATATTTGTAGCCGCTACCAAAAAATACCTATGATTAGGAGAGGTTCAATAGACTAGCAGCCGATTGATCTAGGCGTGGCTAGTTTTCAGGCCGACGATCCAAATCAATCATGAGTTGGATGTCCCTTTGGTGAGATCTCCGATGATGATAAAAACAAAACCAAGGACACAAATAAAATAAAACAACTCTTGGTTGACAGAAAGCCTTTCGGCGATTCGCTCCGATACCAAATTGAAGGACAAGAAGAACAGATCGAAGAACAAGAAGAATATTGAGGAAGCAGAAGATTTTATTGATGATTTCTTATTTAAGGAGTAATGAAACAAAGACATGTATATATAGGAAAACATTGCAATGGCTAATTGTAAATTACAAATCATACTAAATATAACATAACGGCTAATTGTAAATTATAAATTATAAATCATACTAAATATAACATAATGGCTAATTGTAAATTATAAATCATACTAAATATAACATAACGACTAGTTGTAAATAATGGATGCGAATATGTATTCAGGAAACCTCTTTTGTCTTCATTAAGGAAAAATATATCAATTTAACCTAACATTTTACAGTATTATTTGAAACAAAAATACCCTACTTAATTTGCTAATTTAAATCAGACCATCACTTTAATGTACACATAAAGTAAAATCAGGTGTATAGTAAATTAGACGTATAGTTCATGGTACATAATGTAGGGAAATGTCGTTGTTATGAACTGTAACAACATGAAATAAGTAGGAAATTGAGTCTGAGCTATGACATTTGTTTATTTTGTTGTTTTGAACTATGACTGCGTGAAATGTATACTTGAGCTCAGTTAAACATAACCTGATCTAGTACTAATGTCACCATTAGACAAACCTGATTTCTCTTTTATGTTATCATGGATATTACCCATGTTAGAACTAAGCTTCCTTACCAAGGCTAAATTATTCTTCTCGCAGGTATCCATAGCAACCACAAGTTTAGGTACCTGTCTATATAGAGAGGAATCTCCGTGGGACTTCCTTATTTCAACGACATACGAAGATGGACCGAGTTCAAATACAAAACTAATCAATATGGCAATGATAATTCAGATGTTGCATCCAAAAGCAACCGCGCTGTCAATGAAAAGCGGCTTGAAATCAGAAACACGTTAATTTGGCAGGTAATATGGAAGTTGACATTATAGTTACTGAACTGGATTACCACAACATGCTAAATGCTAACAATACAAGTTGATACAATGAATCTCTACATAATAGTCTAACTTTTGGGTCTTAAAGTCTCAAACCATTCACTATTAAAAATACACGGTGATGATTCAACTCATAATCAAATTAAAGGCGCAAATACAAAGCACAATGACAAAACTAATTAAATTTTCTTTAAATTTTCCCTTTTTGACCAACTTATTTGGTTTTGAATATCATCCTAGAGAATATTAACAATGAACATGTTTATAGCACAGATGAATAATCGCTCGTTTACGCTATATCATTTAAGCTTTGGGTAGGACAAGGATTTGAATCAACAACATATACTAATCTGATAATCTAGATCCTTGAGTCATAGAATCAGAGATAAAATTAAGATTAGGTTTTTTGTTTGTATAAACTATAAACAATAAGAGGAGTGTGATAAATTTACTCGAAGCCACAGTTTAGATAGATACTGGTTGTACAACTAGAGCGTTAGCAAGAGCTGCAACCAAATTCAAATTCAATTTCGCAGCTTTAATTTCTCTAATTTTAGATGCCATCCTTTTTCTGTGAGCATCATCAAATCATTTTCCTTATTTGTAGGAAAACTATCAAACACGATCATTTTCCCTTAGTTAAGTATCATCAACTACGAGCTTTCAAGCTCTCTGCTTCTACAAATTCAAAAGTATAAACACAAATGTAATCTTTTCTTGCATTTTTCCAGTTTGAGAGTTTGGTTTGAAAATAAATTGTATATACACGAACCTTTTTTCTGTTGCTTGAGAAACAAATCAATGGTTTTCGTATTGTCTCGCTCCGACACGATTTCCTTCACACCAGACCCCGAAGCATCACGCTCTGTAGCTGGTTCATCGTAGTTGGTGGCCGATACGTATCTTTTGTGCCTAAAAATATGTTAAAATGCAAATGTATAAGCATGTCATACTGTTGTTTTAGCTTCTTGCAATCACTGCAGTTGTTCTATAAAATAGAACCAAGTAGCTTGAAATAACCATAAACACGGATAAAAGAGAAATATATATAGGTATTGAAAATATTCTGCGTTTTGTCTAATTGAAAAACAAACCAATTTGACGCTATTACTGAATTTACTACTAATAGAGCTAAGCTGCCACTACACCAAAACAGGGGATTCCCAACAGGTATAAGTGTTATAAATAATTTCTGTAACACTTTTTAAGTGTTGCCAATGGCCTGTAGGGAATTGGCTGGCCAAATGTTACAAATATGCTAATTGCTAACACTTATAAATGTTGGAACTATAAGATAATGTAACACTTATAAGTGTTACAAAGAGACTCACTGCTAACACTTATAAATGTTGGAACCATAAGACATTGTAACACTAAGACGACCCGAACTTCCCCGGTAAGGAAAGCCTGGATAGAATTGAGTATAAGACGAATCAGAACGCAAACAGAAGAACATTTCATTGTATATTACAAAAATTCCATCAGAATACAAGAATATACAGAGTATGAATGAATAAAATACAACAGAAAAATATCAGAGATTACAATAAATTACATAGTAGCGGAAAAACAATATAAAACACAACTGAAAGTAATACACGGATACAGAGCTTTTCGAGCATCGTTCCAGCTGTAAATCAGGATCCTGTGAATATAAATCTGCAAAACCAAAACTACTAGCTGCCCGTGTCAAAATAAGGGCACCCAAAGTTTAGGTTAAAACAATAAACTCCAGGTCAGTCATGTGACTGGTGTGAGAACTAAAACAGTTATTTAAAACTTTACTTTAAAAGAGAGTAATTCAAGGGACCACGCCATATAACACGGAACGGGTTTCCTCCCAAGAACACTAGTGCATATAACAAAACAGCGCAATGCTTTTTGAAAAAATGAAGCTATTATAAGACCCAGGTCCCATTACACAATGCAATGCAAGCCGGAGGATAGGATTTTCCCTTATAATAGCCAAACATGCTTGGTACGTTTAAAACAAATCATTTGATACTATAATAAGTGTATAGTGTCAAAACAATTTCAATCATAAATATCAATCATAGACGGCATGGGTACCATATATCATGTCGCCATACTAGGCTCTACAAATAAAACTGCAATATCACGTATTGGAAATTGGATTTCCGTCATGAGTCGAGGCAAGGGGCAAGCTCCTCTCCGTTCGAGACACTTTAACAAATGTCTCAGGACCCCACTATGATCCTTGGAATCGGTTGGGCCGGTCCTCACCTAACTTTGGAGGATTAGTTATTCCTGAACACACGTTTCCCGGTCCTAACAGACCTATATCCGAGGTGCCTCGCATTCCAACATCCACACAGGTAAAAAAGTATATAAATGTCAGGGCTGGTAGGTCACTGACATCACCTATAGCTAGAAAGAAACGTCGTGTTCTCCCAACGGTCCGTATCCCATTTTTGACTCATACCGAGGTGTGAGGCTCGCGAATTCACGTTATACACAAAGCTGAGCCACACAGGCCGTGCTTTGATCATCAATCACAAGACTTTGCTTTTCAACAGAAGACTTGATCATCTACCACTTAGGCGTGCCACACAGGCAATTCACTCCATGCGACTGATGTCCATCGATGTACAACCTCTGAGCTCGTACGTCTCAGAGAAGGGCGTTAAGCAAGAGAATAAATCCTCCACCGCCAAACAAATGTATATTTAATAGAGATCAATCAACACAGAATAAAATCCAATGTCAGACACACAGTCCATTTACAAGTTCATTCTGGGTCTGAACGAAACCGGAGGCACTTTCTTCGCATATCCATCGATCTCCAAGTACGTCTGGACGATCACCAACTGATTCCCTAATTTTGCGTGTACAACCCAATCAAGATCATCAGTAATCACCCAAACGATGTGTAGACTTCCGGTCTTCAACCACCGTCTTCATCTTCGACATATCGCTGAATCGGTTATTCAGAATGGGTATAAACCCGGCCTTTCCGAATAACCCGCGTATATAATTAACAAATGTTACACAAACACAACATACGCCTCATTCCAACTCAGAATATTCTTTTATTCACAAAATCATATTCTTAGGGAAAGGTTCCCATTAATTTTATCAAAGATAAATTCTTCTAAATTTATTCTTTGATCCTCCTTTGGATATCATTTCAAACCCTATTATGGTTTTCCAAACTAGTCGGGATTAGCGAACCACACTGAAGTAATTATTTATTTTATTTCCCAATCCCAACCTATTTATCCCATGGAGAAAACTTGTAATACTCCATATCTAACACCACGGTGTTATCGGTAAAATTAATTACCATTTCACGTTCAAATCTAATTAAAGATTTAACTATCGTTTTGGAGTAAAATTGGTGATACTCCATTCTCGATCACTTTCCAATTTTTGATAATTTAAATTATCAATTCACATTTCAATCTAATTAAAGATTCATTAAAACTCCACTTAGTTTTAATCTTCCCACAAATCAATATCCTGCCTTTAACTGGGTTAAAGAACCAATGTCATCTAAAACACGATTCACGATAAACCCAAATCACGTTCTATTGTTAATCGGGTCAAAGAACAGGTGTTATTCAAAACACCGCTCACAATAAACCCAAGAACCAATTTAAATTCAATTCCAATTAAATATCATTTAATCGGTACACTTCATTAAATCTAAATAGAAAGATTCAATCTTTTTCTCAACTGGGCTTAAGAACGGTGTTAATGAAGACACCATCCACGACAAACCCAAATCACGTTTGATATTAAATACAAGGCTCTGAATAGAAAATATACCGGCTTATATTCAATATCAAATTCTGAAACCAACAAATATCGTATTGGAAATAACGATATAAAATATATCTTTCAAATTTCCACAACCATATCTGTATAATCACGAAACCCAACATCGAAATATTCCGAAGATAATTTCGATTCAAATCCATTTCAATTCGTATATTGGTAATTCTGATTATTTTTAAAACCACTTTCAAATTCAATTTATTTATTTCAAAAATAAATTGATTTTAATTCTAGTTCAAAACTAGTTCATTTGGATAAAAATCTATTTTTATCTTTTCAAATATGGAGTTTTTCAGCCCAATTTTTTCCAAATCATTTCTTATGATTTTACACAAATTATTGATATTTTTAATAATTTTATCAAGGCTCGTATAGTTGATTTCCATCAACGGCCATCGAACTGCACTTACAGCGACCTTTTTCAAATTTGATTTGGACATAATTCCAAATCCAACCGTTAGATTCCAAATTTCTAATATTCATTGGAAAGCACTTTTCGATACAAACCCAACGGTTCCGGTTTCAGGAGAATCCGACGGTCGGATCTCCCGTAATGTCTGTTCGAAGTCAATGGTCGAAATTCACGAACTGCCGCGGCGCGGCGCGTTCTATTCAGGCCATTATATATATAATATATATATTATATATATTTCGTCGATTTACTTTTTAAAACGTATTTTATAAATTGTTTTAAATTCGTTTTCAAAACAAATTCAACTTCATATTCAATTTCAAATCAAAATTGAATATTTCATATCATTACTATATAAATGATAATATTTTCAAAACGTTATATTTTGAAATCACTTCCTTTTCTATATTCATTTTAAAAACGAATATAATCGATATAAATATCGCTCACGTCAAAATGGCGCATCTCTAATCAACACGACATTATATATTTCAATAACTTCGTTATTTTATTCAACAAATGAATATTTATTCTATTCAACACATGAATATTCTCAACACATGAGCACTGTCAACACATGACTATTTTTGTTATTTAATATATTTTATAAAATTATGGTATCTATCGTTTGATTTTTAAATCAGACTCCAACTATAAAGTAGTAAGAGAATGATTCCCTAAGTATTAACCCCGAAGGCCGAAACCAATATCAGATCAATACCAAGAAAACCACTCATCTTATCTATTTCCAATTAGTTTCTAACTTTAAATATGATAAAGATGTAAATTTTATTGTTAAAATATTTCTTTCAACACATGGTAATTTTCAACACATGATTATTGTCAACACATGACTATATATTCTATTCAACACATGAATCTTTATTTTATTCCATTCTTTATTTTCCCAATTGGAATGAGGCCCAATCAATTACCATATAATGTTAATTATATGGATTCTACATAACACATGTATATAATAGCAACGATAAAGAATCAACCATCATCCAGAGTGTACCACACAACTACATAAGCATTAGATATAACTAATTAACGCTTACACAGCCTGTCAATCAAACGACCGACAAATCACTAAACAATTGGGATTAATGTACGCCAAATATCATCCCAACACCCGTGTGGGGTTTCAAATCAACAAACACATATTTTTATTCTCACACACACGTTAAAAATAATATTTTCAACGATCAAATATTTTTAACTATATAAATATTTTATTTCATTTCACATCACACAATCAATTTTCAAAACACATCAAACAATCAAACATACAAGCCATCCATGGTCTGTGGACGACGGGCGTCGGGTGCTACTAAACACCGTCTGCATCCTAGTATATATTTTAACTAGAAATAAAGATTTAAAGTGAGAAGTTCTCACCCAAGCTAAACCAAACGCCTCGACTCTTCTTATGTAGAAGTCATTGCTGTTCTCGCCTCTTGTCACTTTCGTTGCCCGTAGCCACTACATATATAAAAATCACATTTTTATATTGTTGCTATGTATATAAAAATCATATTTTTATAATCACTCCAAATGGATAAAAATTCTATTTTTACATCGCTACTATATAGATAAAAATTCTATTTTTACATCGCTACTATATAGATAAAAATTCTATTTTCACATCGCTACTATATAGATAAAAAATTTATTTTTACATCGATGTTCATATAATAAAGATTATATTTTTATCACGCTATTCTCTATATAAAGATTTTGCCTTTTCAAATATAAAGATCAAAATTTTATTATCTATATAATATAAAAATCATATTTTTAATACTTCTACTTTATAAAAATTATATTTTTATATTTCACATATGATAAAAATCATATTTTTATTCTTTTTATAATATAAAAATTATATCTTTAACCTTCCTATAATATAAAAATTATATCTTTTGCACATTAAAAATCCTATCTTTTACACGTTAAAACAATGATATTTTTGTTTACAAAATATTGCTATTTCTATTTCAAAAACCATGCCAATCATATTTTTTCTATAAATAAATGAAGATAAAAAAAATTAAAAGCTCACTGGTTATCGAAGGAGGAGGTGTTGGTGATGACCGGAGGATCATCAGGGAGCGGCGCAGGTCTCGGGCACAGCGGCGGCAGATCTCAGGCGATGGGGCACCAGGATTTAGGTCGGGTTCGGGTCAAAGGTACGGTTTTTAATTGGGGAAGAAGGAGGAGGGTAGAAGGAGGAGTCGGCGTCGTCATCAAGGGGGGGGGGGGGGGGGCTCTGCGCTCGCGCGCTGGCGGCGGTGGGAGGCTGACGCGGCACAGGGGGGTGCGGTCTCGCGTGGAGGAGAGGGGGCTGGAGGAGGGTCGTGGCACGAGGGAGGAGCGGTGTCAGGTGGTGCGGTGGAGTTCTGGGCGGGTTTGGGTTCGTTGCGGGTTTTCCAGAGGAGAGAGAAGCAGCGGAGAGAGGGGGAGGGTCGTGGACGGGGGTGCGTCGGGTGGGGGAGACGGTGGCGCCCCGCCTTGAGCGGCGGTGGACCAAATCGAGGGAGGGGGGGGGGGGCGGATCGCGATCCCCCCTTCTATTATTTTTTTCCTTTTGATTTCTGAAAAGTAAACGGGGGCTGAGGAGAGATAAAGGGTATATATTTTTTTATTTAATTATTTAATTTCAAAAAGCAACTTTTATTTTCGAACTCGAAATTAAGCCCACCGCCTGTCGTCCATAACTTATTACCCTCATTCCGAACACGATGGGATATGTATCGTAAGCTGATTTGGCCGTTTCGATCAGTTTTCGTCAAAATCAACATATAACTCTATATATTGAATTTGAACGCGCATTTCAATTTACTGGGGCCACATACTATCTCTAAAAATTCCCGAAAAATATTTTCTAACTTCGTATTGACGATACGGTCCCAACAAAACTAATTTCGTCGAATTCTGAGAACGTTTGAAAAATGGTCATTTTCCAGTCGATTAAAATCAACTAAAACTGGTCAAATGTGTTTTCCTTTGCCACGCTCACATATTGATTCGAAAAATTACGAAATTTGAAACGTAGAAATCATTTGGCATCGCGGATTCAACAAAAGTGGTTTCGTCGAAATCTGAGGTTGTTTGCAAAATGGCTATTTTCAAGGGCCGAAATTCCATAACGACTATTCTGAAATTTCAACTGGACATATCTTTTTATCCCCGCTATGAAATTTCAATTTTTCGCATTCGTTGGAAAGATATTCTCAATTAGATTCCATTATTTTTGGTTTCGCTAAAATCCGGTTTGTTTTGCACCCGGTACATTCATTTGAAGTTTGAAATCGGATTATCGAACTACCGTGCCATTTTCAATTCCTTTTATAATTTAAAATAAATATTTATACTCTAACGACGATCCATATAAATATATACGTTCGAATTCTATTCAAAGTAAATTTCTCGTCATTATTATTTAAAATAATTCATTTTAAATTTTCAAAATTCATCCAAATTGCCAAAATAAAATTTTTGAATTGGCTCGCATTTCCGGGTTATTACAAACACTTAGAAGTGTTACAATCATATTCATTGCCAACACTTATAAATGCTTAACCATAAGATATGATAACACTTATAAGTGTAAGTCTCATAATCCCACCAACACTTATAAATGTTGGCATACATAAATTGCCTTGTTATTTTAGTTTGCAACATTTATACCCGTTGCTAATTCAAAATATTAGTAACACTTAGATGTGTTACAATACAAAATTAAGTTCTTTTTTTTGTACAATTAATATCAAAATTCTTAAAACAAATGAGTATAACATATCTCTATAATTTCCATATCACATATATAATTTAACATATCAATTCAATTCAAGATTTAATACACCTTCATGTCTCAAATTCAACAATATCACATTCCCATAATATTCAAATATGAGTTGCAAGCTTACAATTTCAAAATACCATAATATCCTGTCCAAACTATAAAAAACAAGATAAAGTTTGACTGAAGATACGTAAATTTTAGATATTGCGAAGGTAAACGTGGGCCACTGTCAAGGTCACACATGTTTTGCTCCCTCGTTGCCATTACATTCCGAATTCTGTTTTTTCCTCCTCCTCAAGTGCCTATAGAATATATAAATGCACTCATTTTAAAAAAAAAACCAGAAATAACAAGTTGCAATGGAACATTTTTCACTAAGGTGATACATACATGTATACACAATCAAAAGTGGAAATTAGGTTAAAGGGCTTATTTGTTCAGGGTAATAAGTTTTAAGGACAGCACTTTTGAAAAATTAGTTTTAAGGACAATTGTGCACGAAAAAGATAAAAGCGATTATCTTTTTAAGTTATACAGAAAAAAGATAAAAATGGTTAGAATCACTTGCATGAGAGCCATTTAGGCATGCACAGTTCCTCGTTCTGTAAATACAAACTATCGTTCAAGTGTTCTCTTTGACGAGACCAATTCTTCTGTGCCCAACACCCAGTCTCCACGTGTGCCCACCAATCAAATCTCCCCATTTTCGCTTTTTTGCGTTTAAGTCCTTGGACAATTGAGGGGTTTAACTGCAAAAGGTGGAAATCAGGAGGCTGTGATTGATTGGGACACGGGGCACACAGGATTTTGGTACAGAAGAATTGGTGTGCTCTTTGACAAAGAATGATATTCTAAGCAAGGTGAAATTGCAAATATTAAAAGGTCATCAAATAGGATAATGACCATTTAGACAGTAACCAAAGAGTCCAGACCAATTAGAGTGCCCGGTCCACAAGCTAGTCCCCTCAAGACCATTATAGATAAATAAATAGAATAAGTTAGCACATATCATGCAAACTGAAAGTATCTACCATGTGGCGTTTATTAGTTTAACTGGCAATCTATTAAAGCGTAATTAATAATATTAATTAACGGTCAACGAATATGTGAATTTAATAGATGAAATCAGTGCTAGCAATGTATTATATTTTGGGTTGCTTAGAAGAAAATTTAGATCATATAGTTGGACATTGTTTCGCTGCAACCAAACACAAGCTCCAGGACTTGAAATGCATAATCAATGGATATAATTGCATTTGTAGTAGCTACCCCGGTATTTATTTTTACAATACCCTGTAATAAGCAATTGTTGTTCCTAATAGACAATTAATGGAATATCTGGATCAAATATAAAATATTATACCGTACATAGTTTAAACATGCGCAGGATTAATTTTGAGATTCTATGTATATATTAGTATTTTTCTAGGATTGAGATTTATATTTCATAAAATAAATACCTATAAGTATGTTGGCACTTGCCAGCATTAATAAGGTTTTGCTAACTTAACAGGATATTATTGAATTTTGCATATACCAATCGTCACATGTGTTAAAAAAAACAAGTCCACAGGCTAAAATAATAGGATATTATTGACATTAATCATGTCGAGAACAAGGAAAAATCAGTCAAAAGCTGACTAGTAAATGTTTAAATAAGTGCTAGATTCAGTAAGATACGGTTCAAAAACAATATGGTATATATATTATTGAATAAGACCAGTGCGCAATGGATAGTTTTAGGTAAGACATAGTTTAAATAAGCGATAGTTTTGGGTAAGACCAGCACGCAAGGGGTAAGAAATCTTATTGAGTGAGAAAGTGAAAAGCGTAAGACACAATTCAAAAACCAATGGTATATACATCTATATATATAGGTCATGCTAAATAGTCACAATTCTCACAACTCAAAAGGAAAACTATCATAATCAAAAACGATGTTAAAATATTCAATCTCTATTGTTAAACTAGAAATAATTGCAACAGTAAGAAGACAACCACTAGTAAAAGCCAATGGTTTAGGTGAACACTTGAATATAAGACAGATTAGTATCCCATAGGTTGTCTCGTTTCTTAATTTTTTTTTCTACCATACTCTTTGCTATGAATTGTTTTTATTCTATCTCATGTTTTTATTTACCACCTATCATCAGAAAAAGATTGCATTTCCGGTGTTTTTTTACTAATGTTTTGGAGAAGTATTTGTGTGGCTTTACTTCCCTATATATATATATATGTATATATATATATGTATATATATATATATTATGTATATATATATATAGGACTGACTATTTAGACACAAAATTAGCCACAGAGGAAGAGACACAAAGCATCCGCCATTGGATCCTTTTGTCCTTACATGGAGAGGTGGAAATCATGGTGGAATCCAATGGTGGAGATGCATTGTGTCCATGTTTTGTGTCCAAATAGAATTTTCATATATATATATATATATCCTAATCTCAATATATCTTGATGTAAAGCTATTGCATAAGTAACATATTAGTAAATATTACTTGTTTTGAAGCAATTACGTAAATAAAGATTTAAAAGTGGTATCCAACTATGAAAACAAATGCTATACAATTCACTAAACAACACGATTATTACTCAGTTAATTCAATGTTATATTGTTCCAATATAATAAATTATATAATTTTAAACTGAGCTACAAGGCCCAGTTTTAAACTGAGCTACATGGCTCGGTTTAACTGAGCCATTATGCTCAGTTTAACTGAGACGAATGGCTCGGTAAAACCGAGCTTATGACTCGGTCGGCTCAGTTAAACTGATCCTATATGGCTCAGTTTTAGTAGGACTAATAGGCTTAGTGAAACTATTTCTCTTTCTAATTAATGAATCAATTTAAAATATTATTTATTTCTATTGTTGGAGCACTAAAAGGAAACATTTTTAAACTATATATCTCATATATTGTGTAAATTTTTTTATTGTACTTATATATGTGACGGCCCCAAACTTCCACGAGTGAAAGCAGGAGTAATCATTTTTGGAATACAACATAAATACAATAAAACAGAACACAGATACAATATAACAAAGGAAATTCATAGAGTAATAACATTATAGCAGCGGAAAAATATAATGTCATCAATCACAGAAAATCCACAGTCACAGAATCTAAGCTATTACAACAAGTTTGCAGAAAAGAAATAAGTTTAATGTCTAAAAAGAAAAGAAAAGAAAAGATGCCATAGAAACAAAAGATAAATGTCTTCAAGCTCCAAGTCATCACCTCTCCACAAAAGCAAATCCAAGAGAGAGAATAAGCAGTTCCAAAGAAAAGACTCCAACAAAGAATGAACCTGTCTACTTGGCTGCCCGTGTGGAAAAGAGGGCACCCAAGTTTGCAAAAAGGTGAAACAAACTATGGGTCAGTCGTGGGACTGGTGTGAGAATTCTTAACTAATAAATCACTATTAATATGGCAAATCCGAAGACCACGCCGCTAATGCGGAACGGGTTTACTCTAATGGATTGCCGTGCATAATTTAAAGTGTCATAACAAATAAATAAGTACATCGTAAACAACGCAATGCTTTTTGGAAAAAAATGGAATCACCATAAGACCCAAGTCCCATCACACAATGCAACGCACACCAGAGGATAGGGTTTTACCTTATGGTGATTAAACATGCTAAATACGGCAAATACGCATCTAATATTATTATTTAGTGTATATGAAAGCATTTCAAAGTAAATGTATTAATCTTAGGAAGCATAGGTACCATATACTATGCCTCCGTACTAGTAATACAATCAAATTCGTCGGTTCGTATTTGGATTTTGGTTTCCATCATGAGTCAAGGCTAGAGCGGAGCTCCTTACCGATTCGAGACACTCTAGCTAGTGCCTCAGGATTACCCGCAGTTAACCCTTGGAAATGGCAGGGCCGGTCCTCACATACAGCTTAGAGGATTAGTTATTCCTAAGCACACGTTTCCCGGTCCTATAGGACCTATCCGAGGCGCGCCACATTCCATCATCCACATAAGTAAAGTATCAGCGCTGGGAGGTCCCTGACACTACTTCTAGCTAGAAAGAAACATGCTGCTTTCCCTGCGTTCCCTTCGCCCGTTTTTGACTCAACCGGGGTGTGAGGCTCGCGAAGTCACGTAATACACAAAGCTACGCCTAAACAGGCCATGCTTTGATCATCTCCACAAGGTTCTGCTTTTCAACAATAAACCTTGATCATTGCATCTTAGTGTGTCACACTGTCACTCCATACCGTACCATTGCTTCTCCATCAATACATAAATGGGTGTTAAGTAGAGAATAAATTCTCCACCACCAAACATTTATATATTAACAGAAAATCAACAATATGATATATAACGAAGTACGATGTCAGACACACCATCCATTTAAACTTATGCTCTGGGTCTGAACGAAAGTCAAATCCGTGAAATCAACGCGTACGTCTGGGCAATGACCTTGACCCATGAATTTGTAGCAAGTCAATTCAGGATCTCGATCGCTGTCCATTCGAGGGAAGATTTAAGGTCTTCATACGTCGTCTTCTTACTTCGATCTTTAACGCCGCTGGATTAATTTGGGATGAGAATATCTCGGACTTCCCAAACAATCCTCGTATATATATACATATATATATATTTTGAAAAATCCTTCTTATTTGTTAATAATTATTCTTATTAACAATTCATTCTATTTTAATTATTTAAAATAGTCAAACTTCTTATTTAACGACGCATTCTCAAAATCATATTTTTATTTACATTAATTAAAATGTAAACTTTCATTACATATCGCATTCTTGTTTTCTTTACATTGAATAAAATGCAAACTTGAGATTACATGTTACATTCTTACTTGTTTATATTGAATAAAATGTAAACTCATCCTACGGTGGAATTCCTTTATTTTAACATTAAAATAATGTAAATTTTTCCCTATGGTATATACACTTTTTATATTAACATTTAGAATAATGTTAACTCGTCCTACGATGCATAATTTCTTAATTTTAACATTCAAGATAATGTTGACTTATCCTATGGTTAAATTACCCCATTATTAACATTAAAAATAATGTTAACTCACCCTATGGTGTTATTCCTTCTTAATTTCATAAAAAAATGAAACATTCCTACGGTCAATTCTCTTTTATGTTAACATTATAAAATAATGTTAATTTTATTCTACGAAGTAATTCTCTTAATATTAACATTAAAAATAAAGTTAATTTTATCATACGGTTAAATTTCCTTCATATTAACATTATAAATAATGTTACCTAAATCCTACGGTTGAAATTTCTAGTTAATTTACATTAAAAATGTCCATTTCATCCTACGGTAAAATTTCTATTTAATTGACATTAAAAATGTCCGTTTTCCATGCATTGTAAATTACTTATTTTTTTACATCAAAAATAACATTAATTCCTCATACAACGTAAATTCTTATTTGTATCATTAACAAAATTGTTAATTTTCATTCGATGTGAATACTTATTTTTAACATTGACCCAAAAATGTTAATTTATCATACGTTGTAAATACTTTTATATTAACATTAAAAATGTTAATGACATCCTGCGGTTAAAGTTTTATTATGTTAACATTAAAAATGTTAATTACATCATACGGTGTTATCTTTAACATTTAAAAATGTTACTTTACACATGCGGTGAAATTACTATTTAATGAACATTAAAAATAATGTTAATTGCTCATGCGGTGTAGTTTCTTATTATTAACATTTAAAAATAATGTTACTTTCTCATACCATGTAAATTCCTTATATTTAACATTAACCAAAATGTTAATTTCTCATCACTTTAAATTTACATAATTCAATGTAAATTACATGTTAACACAAATTCCTTTTTATTTACATTACAAAATAATGTAAATTAGTCCTACAGTTAATTCTCTTTATATTAACATTATAAATAATGTTAACTTAACATACGGTGTATTTCAATTATATTGCATTATAAAATAACGTAAAATAGCATACGGTGTATTTTCTTTTTATTATATGAACAAAATTTCAAATTTTCATACGATGGAAATTCTCTTCTTATTACATTGAAAATAATGCTAATTTAACATACGACGCATTTTCTTTTAATTCACATAAATAAAAATGTGAAATATACATACGGTTAAAATTACTCTAGTATTAACATTAGAAACAATGTTAAATGAACATACGGTGGATTTCTACCATACTACATTATAAAATAATGTTGAATCATCCTACTTTATTCTTACAAATAAAAGTACATCTTATCATATAGTTGAAATGCTATTTTATTTTGACAAATAAAAATGTACATGTTATCATACAGTGAATATGCTATTTTATTTTGACAAATAAAAATGTACATGTTATCATACAGTGAAAATTCTCTCATTTTAACATTAAAATAAATATTAAATCATACTATGTCAAATTCTTGTATTTACATTGAACATAATGTTACTTTACATAATATGACATCTTCTATTTTTATCATAACAACAATTCTATTTTACATACCATGCACTTTTCTTTTTAATTAACATGACAAAAATGCTATTCTTCATACAATACATTTTCTTTTTTTCTTTCTTTCTTTTTTTCTTCTTTTTTTTACATTTGACAAAAATGTAAATTTCATACGGTGACAGTTTTCTATATTAACATTTGACAAAAATGTCAATTAGTCATATGGTGACAGTTTTCTATATTAACATTTGACAAAAAATGTCAATTAGTCATATGGTGACAGTTTTCTATATTAACATTTGACAAAAAATGTCAATTTTTCCCTATTTCAATTTTACATAAGAAGAGAATATAAATCTCATCACAAGTAGCATTCATCACAAGTAGCATTCTTAATTTATTTGCATCAAATAAATTGTAAATTTTCATCACATCGCATGACCACACATCCAAACATAACCACAAATCCAAATCCAATAACTAGCATCCAGGTGATTACAAGGTGATGTTATAACTGGGCATTAGCAAAATCAACACGGTGTAATTAAATAAAGAACATATAAATAATTTTTAATTAATTTATAATTCAGATTTAAACCTGAAATTTCAGGTCTAATCACATAGCATTATAGACAATTCCGATTTCACGTCATATGTTATGATCGGTTTAGATCTATGTTTAAATATCATGTCGTATCGGTTCTACTGCTAATAATCATAAAAATAATAATAAAATAAATTAAATTAAATAAAAATAAAATTCTCACAGTGGTCTAGTCTGAAAAGATGGCTCGGGTTCAATCAGATCCGGTGTTCGTATTCAATTTGATTTCAGATCTGGAATGATTCCAATGCAAATTCATAGGAAAAAATCAAATTCAGGCTTTTAACAACTGGCTGTGTAACACTTAAAAGCGTGGGGAAATCTGAAGCATACCATATTTTCAGAATTTGTTCAAAACTTCAAATCGCGATAACTTTTGATTTACTGAACGGTTTTGAGTGCGGTTTTTTGGAGAATGACCGCCTTGGAGAGATCTTTGCACGGCCAGAAGAGGGTGGAGTTCGATCGAGCGTGGTGGGCCCGGCGTGGCTGTGACCGGCGGACCTTCTCGGGCTCGGGGCGGGCGGCACAGGCGACGGAAAGGGACGGGACTTGTCGGAGATCGAAGAGCTCGGCGAGAGCTTCGAAACGTGTACTCACACGCTAATTTTCGTTGAGAAATGAAGGAGTTATGGAGGAGAGAAGTTTCGGAGCTGATGGGTTTTGTGCGGCTGTTTCTAATCGGGGAAGAACGATGAATAGTGATTCCGAATATTATAATATTATATTAGGGTTAACTAATTATGTAATTAGGCCCGCTTAAGCCCGTTTTGGCCCGAACCCCGATTCAAGCCTGCTTACCGTCGTTCATACCATTTAGCCCCCGTTCCGAACTCATCTGGATATGTCGCATCAGCTCACGAGATCGTCTTGGCCTTCGTTTTTCAGTTTTAAATATAAATCATTATTTTAAATTCAAACGTACGCAGAAATTCACCTAGGTCACAAATTAACTTCAAAAATCCTCGAAAAATATATTTAGCTATGTTTTGATGCTGTGGCCTATGAAAATTAATTTCGTTCAATTCTGAGCCCGTTTGAATTTTTTTAATGAATTTTAAAGTCAAAAATTGTCCGTTTACACTGAAAAATCAATTATAATTATATATTAATTCCAAAAATTACCAAAAAATCATTTTTAGCTTTCTTTTGATGATACGAATCCAACAAAATTTATTTCGTTCGATTCTGAGACTTTTTGAAAAATGGCTATTTTCAAGGCGAATATTTTTAATATTAAAAATACATTTTAAACAAATATTTTCTGAAACTCGAAACATATAAGTGTTTACTGTTTTTCAATGCAGAAACATCATTCTGAAACCAATGGAAGTGGTTTCGAGTCGAAATTCCTTCGTATGCAAAAAGTAGCATTTTTGTCCTATGCAAATTACCCAACGACCTTTCTAAAAATTGAATTAGCCATAACTTTTGATTTCCGCTATGAAATTTCGATTTTTCGGATTCGTTGGAAAGATATTTTTAAATAGATTCTAATATTTTTGGTTTCACTAAAATCCGTTAAATTTTGCATCCTGTATGGTTAGTCAAAGTTCAAGTTTGACTTTTCAAACTACCGCGCTATTTCTCGCTCTTTTTATAATTAAAATTAAATTTGTTCGTTTTAACTTCGATTAAAATAAATAAATCATTAAAAATACTTTAAATTCATTAAAATAAAATTTTAATTTGGCCCTAAAATTCCGGGTCGTTACAATATATATAATAATAGCGGTCTGGTCTTAATTTTCATTATGAACATTAATCACAACCTAGTAATCCACAAATATCATGACAATAGATAAGTTGCCCAAGTTCATCTAGTAATAATTGGTAATCATGACAATTGAACAAACAGATATACTTAGGCACTGGTAAAATGGATAACAACATTTGTAGGACCTTGTGACTGTAATTTTACCCTTTAACCTTCAGAATAACTTCCTGAAGAGTTGTGGTCAATTGATGCTACCTTCTTTTTGTGGCAACAGGCCATAATTTTCATAACCGTGTCGTGGTCCGAACCGTAACGACTGATGGTTTAAGATTTTGCGGTCGAACCGTCCGAACCGTGAATTTTTTATTTTAAGAATTTTACACATTTATATACAAGATATAACCAAAAACAAAAAACAAAATATGAATAAAAAATTAAAGTAGACACTGCAGTTGCTAATCATCTCACAAACTTACTATGTTTTGTGACTTTTGTCTGCAAATTAGCACATTATAATTGCATTAATAAAACATGGTGAATATACAAAACAGAGAGTAAAGTAATGTGCTTAGATAAAATAATACAGTCTGCATAACATCTCCAACATGCATAGATAACATAAACTGCATTACGTCTCATGCATGATCCAAAATAACATAAATTGTTTTAATTCCCATGCATGATGCAAAAAAAACATAAACTGCTTTAACTCTCATGCATGATGAAAAATATTGAAATAGTCTCCAACCCACTAACACAAAAGATCTTGCTCACATCCTAACATAACATGCTTAGAATCACTTGCACAACACAACCATCCACCTCATCAGTCCATCATCCACACCGGTGCTGGCCTACTATTACTGTCACTGCCTTCAACTTCTTGCAACATCACAGTATATGCCATTGTTGGATCAGAGTTAAGCGTTTCTACACCATCATTTATTTCTTGAAAACAAGCTTCGCTACCACTATATTACCAACATGCACTCCCAGATCATCATTATCAACATCTGTTACATTGTCATCATTATCAATGGCACAAGCATCTACGTCGTCCAACGAGACTTCCAAACCATTATTATCTTGTTCAATATTTGCGATGCGATCAACGTCAAGAAAAATAGAAAGTGAAATTCAGTTAATTATTATACAACAGTGAAGTTCCAGGCATCATTATATTTAGTAAAAATGCATACAAGCATTTGATGAAACACAACATAAAATGATGTATAATAACATGTGTACCTTACATGGTTCGCGGTAAAGTAATGCAGTTTATAAAATTAAACATGCATTAACTATTGAAGGGGATACAATGAACTTTAAAATTAAAAGGTAATGCAATTTATGTTATTTATGCAACACAACATAAAATGATGTTGTCTGGCATGTATAATAACACGCATACAAGGGATTAAAGGTGTTAACAATTTTGTCCAAACTATTATAATCTCAATAATTGGCAAATTTAAACATGGATATGTTGATTCAGTTTGTTGGAATTTTTTTGATGTAGAGAGGAGGAGAGAGATTGAACGTAAAACAATTGATTGACTACATTTTTTATTTCTTCACTTTTCTTTCATTACACAAATGAGAGAGTACAACCCTTTTATAACATATCCAAACATCTAGAGTCTTCTTATTCTAGAGTTTTCTTCTATTATCTAATTTCCTCAACAAAACAATTCTAAAATTCTCCATTTGATAAATCTAAAATTTCTTACCATATATTTTAACCTTCCCTTAATATAATAATTAAATTTATTTCATAGTGTTTCCTATTAAAACCAAATTTATTTGTTTCTTATTAAAACCAAGTTTATTTTCAACATTCCCCCCTTAAAGTTGATTTTATTACTCCAAGCAGATTCGTTAATTCTCTTCTTCTCTTTGTGTGATGTACTTCTCATCACTTTCAATTGTTGAAGCACATCTCTTCAACTCCCTTTATTTTTTATTTGTGATGCATTTCTCATCACCTTCAATTGTTGAAACACGTATCTTCAACTTTCTCTTTGAATATTGAAATCCTGGGCTCTGATACCATGTTGGAATTTTTTTGATATAGAGAGGAGGAGAGAGATTGAATGTAAAACAATTGAATGACTACATTTTTTATTTCTTCACTTTTATTTCATTACACAAATGAGAGAGTACAACCCTTTTATAACATAGCCAAACATCTAGAGTCTTCTTATTCTAGAGTTTTCTTCTATTATCTAATTTTTAGTTTCCTCAATAAATCAATTCTATAATTCTCCATTTGATAAATCTAAAATTTCTTACCATATATTTTAACCTTCCCTTAACACAATAATTAAATTTATTTCATAGTGTTTCATATACGAACCCAACGGTTCCGGTTTTGGGAGAATCCGACGGTCGGATCTTCCGTAATGTCAACTCGAAGTCAATGGTTGAAATTCGCGAACGGTCGTTGCGCGACGCGTTCTATTCAAGCCATTATATATCTATAATATATATATTATATATATAATATATATATATATTATATATATTTCTGTTTAAAACGTATTTTATAAATTCGTTTTAAAAACTATTCCCACTTCCATTTTAAATCAAAATTGAATATTTCATATCATTAATATATAAATGATAATATTTTCAAAATATCCGATTTTGAAATCTTTTCTTTTTCGATATTCATTATAAAAATGAATAAAATCGATATAAATATCGTTCACGTCAAAATAGCGTATATCTAATCAATACGACATCGCACATTTAAATATTTTCGTGTCCATCCAAAATCGGACATCGAATTCACATTTTAATCCTTTATTGAATATTATTTTAAAATATTCGTTATTCCTAAATTGGAATTAGACACAGTTAATTACCATATAATGTTATTTATATGGATTTCACACAACACATGTACACAACAATCATGATACACAATCAACCATCATCCAGAGTGCATTACACAACTGCATAAGCATTAAATATAAATAATTAACACTTACAAAAGTCTATCAACCAATCGATTGACATACAACTAAACAATTGGGATTTGTGTATGTCAAATATCATCCCAATACCCATGTGGGGTTTCAACCAACAAATACTGAATATTATTGTGCAGTTGGGCGATGTGTAAAATTATCGTCCGAATCAATATCAGTTGAATGGGTGTACAAAAACAAATCGTCTGATTTGTAAATAAATATTTATTTTCATTTTAGGAGAATTTTATGTCGTTCATATATACGTTAAAAATTATATTTTAACGGTAAAATATTTATTTCAACACTTGGCTATTTTACATAGTTCATACTTTCAATAAAAATGATATTTTTATTGTTCAAACATTTTATTCAACATATAAATATTTTATACGGTTCATATATACACATTTAAAATGATATTTTTAATGAATAAATATTTATTTCAGAAAATTTTGGCATTATAACGGCGCGATATTAGAACCAGAATAATGTCTAGCATTGCCCCTCTCCTGATACTGGCTCGCGCCATAAACAATAATCAATGCAATCAATACACCACAATATATCAATTTTCAACACAACCAAATTTCCACAATACAATCCAAACAAACAATCACGGTTTGTACAATAAATAGTGTCGAGGGCTTCTAAGCCCTGTCTGCATCCTAAAATATATTTAACTGTAAATTAATTAAAGCGAGAAGGAGTTCTCACATTGGAATCCACTCCACCGTTATTTTCTGATGTTCTAATTTGTTGTTCTGGTTCCAGAATTTTCAAATGAGCTCCAATCTTCACGCCGTCTTTGTTTCTAGCTTAAGCGCGCCGTTCCGGATGACTTTCGCCTAGTGGCCTTTCTTCCGAAAATGCTCCATTTCGCCGAAAATCGCGAAAAGACATAAATCAGATAGTAGATTTTGGACGCGTTTTCTGAGTGGCTCCGCATTCCAAAATATGACTTCCATATAGCCAAATCAAAGAGAAAATCATGCTCTTCGTGGTATTGTGGAGTTTCGGCCATAGGGGTTCGGATGGGAAGATATGGAGTGTAGAAACTCATGGTCTTATTTGCAAATACGGAATTTAATAATTGGATTTTTAGATAATGGGGGACCCACGGCCAGAGGTTGTTGGCCAAAGGGGGGCGCCGGGGTTTGGTGGTCAACGAGGAGGCGCTGTGGTCGGGGCGTGGGCCCGGGGGGTGTGGCGGTGGTTTTTTAAGGTGGATTAGGGGTTCGATTGGCCACATAGAAAGAGAGAGAAGAGAGAGGGAAGGAGGATCGGAGGGGGGGATGCTGCGGTGGTGGAGGCCGGCGACGCGATGGTAGGCGGTGGCCAGGAGCGACCACGTCGCGATTGGGGGAGGGAGGCGGATCGATTTGAAGAAAAGGGGGCAGTTTTTTTTTTTTGAGCAAAAAAGTTAGGGTTATACCCTTTTATATATTTTATTTAATTATAAAAATTACATTCTAACTCTAAATCGAACCCAACGACTGTCGTTCCAAACTAATTACCGCCATTCCGAATGCAATGGGATATGTCCCGTAAGACAATTCGACTATTTCGATCTTTTTTCGTTAAAATTAAAATATAAATTAATATAACGTTCAAAATTGATTTTAATGTACATTTTAATTTATCGGGGCCACATACTGACTCAAAAATTCCAGAAAAATAAATCTAGCTATATTTTGACGATGCAGCCCTAACAAAACTAATTTCATCAAATTTGGAGACCATTTGAAAAATGGTCATTTTTCAGTCGATTAAATTCAAACTGAAATTACAAAATGCATTTAAATTTACCACGCCCACATATTAATTCCAAAAATTATGGAAATTGGAATCTAACAATAATTTGACATTCCGGATCCAACAAAAGTGATTTCGTCGAAAATGGAGGTCGTTTGTAAAATGGCTATTTTTAAGGGTTGTATATTATATTAAAATATATATAAATTCCATAGAGATTACTCTAAATTTTAAACTGGATATAATTTTTAATTTATAAAGCGAAATCTCAGTTTCTTACATTCGTTAGAAAGATATAGTAAAAAAGATTCTAACATTTCTTGTTTCGTCCAATTCTGATTTAAAATGGATTCTATATACTCAATTGAAATTAGAAATCAAATTTTCAAACTACCGCGCCATTTCAGGCTTGTTTTATAATTAAAATAAATTTATACGTTCTAACTACATTTAAAATTAATTTTTAGTCGTTATTATTTAAAATAAATCATTTTAAATATTCAAAATCCATTAAAATAGCTAAAATAAAAATTTTAAATTGGTTCTGAAAATCCAGGTTTTTACAAAATATCTTATGTGTTAATGAAGGCGAAAGCAAAGATTGGATACTTGATTCAGGAGCTTGTGTCCACGTATACCATCAAAAGGAAGCATTTATTGATTATGAAGAACAAAGTAGTAAGGTGGAACCTACCGACGGTCGAGATTTGCATGTTAAAGGCATAGGTTCAGTTTGATTGAAGATGAATGATGGAAAGGTGGGGAAGCTAACCAGAGTTAGGAACATCCCAGGAATTAAGAAGAATCTTGCTTCAATAGGGTAGTTGGAACAAAAAGGTTGCAATCTTTCGATTAGAGGTGCAGTCACAAGGGTTTAGAGGGGTAACAAGGGATTCTGGGCGCAAAACGGGGAAATGATAACATATATAAATTTCTTGGAAAAATGGTGGAGAATGTTATGAGTTCTCAAACTGGATTGGGAGAGGCTGGTTCATCTGAATCAGGGTGATGCCAACATGGGGGCCATTGTGGTATTAGAAACAATTTTGAGATGTTTTTTGAGTGGTGCATCTCATGTGGGAGATGCATCATTTGTAGGCGATTTTTGGTTTGTGGATTTTGTTTTGAAATCGGTGATTGTTGGAGCGATTTTATATCTAGGTGGAGCTTGGATGACATATATGAAATATAGTATCAAGGTGGAGATTGTTAGGTTTTCTGTGATACAACATTCCATATTTATGTAGATCTTGGGTATATTTGAGTCTATATGGAATTATAACTCAAATTCATTGCCTATTTTATAGGTTTCCTAGATTTTTGAAGATTGGTTAACTGCATCTTTTAAATATTTGTAGATTTTATGGAGTAATTAGTTGCCTCTTTTATTGCATTAGAAAAGACAACAAATTATCTACATGTGAAGACTTATGGAAAGATTTATTTTGACCAAGTTTGGTAGAGGATTTATTTTTGAGAGATTTTAGGGCCCAATCAGGGTATTGACCTAGTCTTTCTATTTGCCTATATAAGCATCTCATTAGAGATAGATTTACTTATACTTTGAAGGGAGAAGATACTTGTTTTTGTTTTTAGGGATTGAGATATTTTCTCAATTTTAGATCTTTCTTTGTAATCAATTGGTGGAATAATAAAGGTTTATTTGGAGGAATTTACTTGTTATTGTTTCTTCTTCCCTCTTTTAAAATATAAGTGTGTTGAGATCCCAGGGAAACCCTAACAGATTGTTGTGAAAAAATTGCGAATGCGGAAGCGCAATAAGTAGGATCTAGATTTGCCAATTGAACACCAATCTAATCTGATAGCAATTATTCTATTACATCAACAAAATAGTAAATAACTATAACAGAGAAACAAAGAGACACAATATTTATACTGGTTCCACTATCATCATAGTGTACGTCCAGTCCAACAGAGAGAGATTTTATTCCACCTGAGAGAATTACAAGAGATTACAAAATAAGAGTTTACATATCCAAACCTCAATCAGGTTTAACAAGAAGAGACACCATTGGGGATCACTGGCTCCAGGCTAGGATGGGTTTACACTAAAGTCTACCCCTCAATATATAGCCAGTGCAAATCTATGTGAGTCATCAATTAAATTACCAACATATGGTAATAATATAATGGAGGCAAATTACCATAACAACAAATGTGCAAACATAGGAAGTAAATCAATCCGTTTCTTTAGCATAGATGGAAGAAATTAATCCCTTCATTTATTTCTCTACCACCTCATTAAATGCAATCAATGCATTCCCATTATAAAAATATTTACTTTCCATTCTTTGCAAATTTGTTCCAATCAATTTGTGATTTTGTATCATCAAATTTAACACACCACCTTGATGCAAAATCACATATCTCCAGCACCCCACCTTGAGTCAAATTCTCTTCTCATCATAAAACTCTTCAACAGAACTCCACCTTCAATCAAAATCTCACAATGAGATAGAAACCAAAAATGAATATTTGCCTAATGGGTTCCAGCAAAGCTACCCCCCATCACACCATTGTTAACGAGCTCAGACTACGTCCCTGCCCACCAACAAACTGTTGCAAATATCCAAAATAACAAAGAAGGCAGACACTAACGTAATCTCAACACCACCAATTAGGCCAAAAATAATTCTCTCAATCACCAATTCAAATACAGAGCCAAAATACAAATCTCTGTACTCACAAAAAATCTCTCTCCTGCCACTTAATCAAAACCATTACAAGCTTCACCCACCGCCTGCAAAAGATGCATCTGCCATCATGAGCTGCACCACGCATAAACCAACGGTCTAAAAGTGCTTGCAATACACATCGACACCCGTCTAACACTTGACCTGAACTCCTTCCTCGATCACCCCGGATCCCTCGAGCATCATCAACGTAAAGACCCCTGTCTAAACCACAATGATCTCTGTCTCGACACCCGTCTATCATTTGACCTGAGCTTCTTTCCTGATCATCTTGGATCCTTCGAGCATCATCAACATGAAGACCCCTGTCAGAAACATGATCAAAACATCCCAAATCCAATAGTCCCTTCAACGCAGTAAACTCCATATCACGTCAAAGTTCCCAGATTGGAATGCTCTTCACTCTCGACATAATCTCCTCCAACAAAGTCTCCTTTTCTCCAAAATAGTAATAGCATAATCACCACTGAATCTACCAACCTTTGTAGAAATAATTGATGCACAATTTAAAACAAATCGCCTCGCTCTGATACCAATCTGTTATGCAAAATTGCGCCTTTTCGAAAGAGCAATAAGCAGGATCTAGATTTGCCAATTGTACATCAATCTAATCTGATAGCAATTATTCTATTACATCAACAAAATAGTAAATAACTATAGCAGAGAAACAAAGAGACACAATATTTATACTGGTTCCACTATCCTCGAGATAGTGTACGTCCAGTCCAACAGAGAGAGATTTTATTCCACCTGAGAGAATTACAAGAGATTACAAAATAAGAGTTTACATATCCAAACCTCAATCAGGTTTAACAAGAAGAGACACCATTGGGGATCACTGGCTCCAGGCCAGGATGGGTTTACACTAAAGTCTACTCCTCAATATATAGCCAGTGCAAATCTATGTGAGTCATCAATTAAATTACCAACATATGGTAATAATATAATGGAGGCAAATTACCATAACAACAAATGTGCAAACATAGGAAGTAGATCAATCCGTTTCTTTAGCATAGATGGAAGAAATTAATCCCTTCATTTATTTCTCTACTACCTCATTAAATGCAATCAATGCATTCCCATTATAAAAATATTTACTTTCCATTCTTTGCAAATTTGTTCCAATCAATTTGTGATTTTGTATCATCAAATTTAACACAGATGTCGTTGATGTCGCTATATGTGGAGAGAGAAGAGAAACCGTAATTTGGAAATAAAAGGATAGGCGAGCACACTATTTCTCTATCAACGAACATAAAGAACAACTCACCATAAGAACAAGTTATTATTCTCATGTTACTTCCTTGCATAAGTATTTTTCAATCATCAGCAATTTGTTTATGCTTGTTTATGACGCCTTCTTTTGTTGGTTAAGAAATAGATGATAAGCTTGCACTCACCTCTGGTTTCCATAGAAATATCACATCAATAAACATTTTATTGTAATTTCGCAGTGTTGCTGTTTTTCTCTTTGATGTTGTTAACACACAATTCTTCATAGATTCTGAAATACAGGTTGATAATAATTTCTTAAATAGTGTATGAACATATATTCAAGACTACACACATAATAATCCATACACATATATAAAACAAAAAACATGGTTGTACAGTTGAGTGAGATGGTCATTTATTATTTATGGTGCACTCTCTTGAGTTTGATTAACAGAGGGGATGAACAAATAGTTAGGTTCCATTTCACTTTTTGTGCATCTAACCTATCACTTATATTTGTTGAACTATAGTGCTCAAAACCATATAAAGCAATATTATTTATGTGGAATACCTCAGTATTGACTCCAGGAGAGACCTCATTGAAATCCCAACATCAATGTTTACTGCTAGTAAGGGAAAAGCTCATTTTGTAACCAAATTTCACTTAGATTATATACAAGGATTGCTCATAGAATTACATACGTAGATGTTGTTGTTGACATTGAAAAAATAATTGTAAAAAGTAGGAATTAACAGAAAGGAAAAACTTAACTTGATACTTTAACATTAATAAAACGTGGAAAACCCCAAGCTTGTAAACAAATGCGAATTAGTATGCCCAAGGTAATGTAGGTGATAAATGAAAAATTGTAAACTTGCGTAGTGTTAGCATTAACAAATTAAGAGTGCTGGCTTATATAGGCCTGCAACCTATGTTAGTCAGGCCTACATGTGAATGTAAAATGGTTAGGTTCATTGATGGGAAATATATCATTCTAACACAATAATAGTTGTCTTGGTATAGCAATAACAGTTTCATATTGGCTTATAAAAATGTGTTGTGTTGTATCATATGAAATAACCATATGAAAAATATTGGAAAAAGAATAACCAATCTAAAAAAATTAACTATAAAGATATACCTATAATTTCCTATGTAGTAAACCTTCATCCAGTAATTTAAAAGTTCAACTTAATGGATAACACCTGCCTAAACATTGAAAATATAAAGTGGTACTCACACTTAATCTAAAATAGGCAGTGAAGGGAGCAAAACATATACAAATTTTGTAAGATAATAGCAGTGGGATCACATAAATCAGTTTCCTTCTCACTGTATTGATATTATTATAGCAAATCAGTCAAAGTTCCTAAATTTTATAACAAAATCTCCATGTTTACCCCATCATCTATGTCATTCCATTTTTTTTGACGATTAACAAGTCCAACAGAACAACAATTTATAGATGGAACACAGAACAAAAAATGCCATTTAAATTAGTTCCAATAGAATGTTTCTAGCATTCACCAATTTAAATTATACTGACATAGAAGAATAACCAATGGATAACCAAAGCATATTGTGAAACTCAAAGAATAACCAAAGAAAATCAAATCACCTGTCACACAAACTCAAAGTCGATTTCATTGTGAAGCCGAAGTTTCTGTAGCCGAGGTCCCCAATTCAAACTTGACATCACCTAATATCCAATTCAAAGTCCAGAATTCAAAGCTTAAGTCACCAATTCGAACTTAATGTCCTCTTCTTCTTTTTTATCGCGTACGAAGAATAAGCATTGAGAGAGAGAATGAGAGCAGGATTAGGTTTTAGCTAAAAACAGTTCTTAGTTTACTATTTTGCCCATATGACATAAGTGCTGCCAACGTAAATAAGTGTTGTCAATATAAAAAAGTGTAATTATGTATTTTTGATGACACATTTTTATTATAGCAACATATATTATTGTCACTAGTCTACAACATAAATAAGTGTTGGCAATTGAAAAAAATAAGAGTTACCAAATGACCATTATGGTGTAGTATGCTACAACGTACCACAAGTCCACATTGAGTATGCCATGCCATTGCTAGTAATAGATGTCGTACTTCCAAAATCTGTCCGAAAGGTTAAGTTGTTACCAGATCTGTCATAAAACAAGAGTCTTCTCACCTTTAATTCATCACAACTCCTGTGCCCAAGCTAATCCTTGTGACCAGATCTGGAAACTACAAACATCCACGCAGTACGCCCGTATCAATCATTTAATAGATATGAGACATAAAATTGGTGGAATACTTGGTTGATGTGAAACGAAATGATTACAAGGTAAAAAATTGGGAGTTGGATTAGCGTTTTTGTTAGTTGGGATGCGACGCGAAAATTGGTCTTGTGATCCGGGTAAGGTTTGATGTTAGCTGCAATTAAGCCGGTAAGGATTTGATTAATGGAAGAGTTTTAGATTTAAACAAGATAGTGGAATTTTACAGATAAACGAGGCGAAGGAGATAGAGTAATTTTTGCAAATGGAAAATCTGTGCGACACACATCGTATGTTTTCAACTTCAAACAAAATTGATTTGCTCCGATAGCAGGCAAACCTCTCTAACAGTCGATTTAATAAGATTGCTCCCTCTGCCACATATTCTGTTAAGAAGGTTTCAACCATGGAATCATTATAGTCATTACATTGTAATATATACTATAGCTTCCAATATTCATGATAAGAAGGGGAATATTAACATTTCCTGAACAATTTATGTCTTATTCATTTCATTTTCCCAGCAAGATGTCTTAACTTTTCTACTAAGTGTCTTTTTGATTTACCGGCCTGTAACACCCCACCTCCGCCAATGCCACTCTTGCAAGCACACTAGCTTTGGAGGGGCGTTAAACAAGGTAAACATGCATACAGATATCACAAGACAGAACATATAAGTAAAAAAACAGAGTAAATAAAGCAGCGGATAAAACTAACATTTCAAAACCATAGTCAAGTTACATCAAAGTACTTGGTCATTATTTTTCACAAAACATAGTCTAGAAACATCAACTGAAAACTGGAAAGAAAATCATAAAGTAACTATCCCCAAAGTAGAATAAAGCCATAGCGTGCTCAAGTCCAAACCATACATGAGCTATCCAGATAAGCAGCTAAAGATCCAAGCTAGGTACTGGTGTTCCCACCCTGTAAACCTAAGGGGGAAACGGAAGAAAAGAGGCGAAAGAAAACGGGTCAGTCAAAAAGACTGGTAAGTCCTATCTACTATTAGTATAAAAACTAATAAAGTTAACTGAGCATGTAAAACAAAGATGAGATGTAGGATGATAAATGGCATGGTGAAAAGTTAACAAGATAGATCAAGTGTGGCATCGCATATACAAGGTTAAGTTGCACCAGGTGTGTACTAGTATTCCAATCCATGTCAAGTATAAACAAGAAATGATCCCTTGGCCCAAAGCTGGCCCACATCATGAGATGACCTAAATCGAGGTCCAACTACTCGGTCTAGTCGATCGGCTCCCTATAAGCCTAACTCGTCGTGTATCGGTGTCATACGGCTTAATCGTGGAATGTAGTTAACTGTGCAAGGTCCACCCCAGGGTGTATCCAGCCCTAAGATGTAAACCACAGACACAATTCAAGCATGCACAGTCTAAACCTACTGGTGCCCATGTTCAACTCCGGACTTAATGTGCACGACCATGGTCCGCCTGAACAACCGGTGCACCCTTCAGCCGTCTCTTTTGGTCTCTTACAATCAGTCCAGTAATCGTGCCCCACCCTAGCCTAGTCCAGGGTACCCATGATACTTCCAAGTAGGTTACTGCTGATAAGGACCTCGTAACTAGGATTTCAAGCGGGTTAAGTGTGGTTAACCCTATCCTAACCATGTATTGAGTTGGTCAAGTGTATTCAAGCAGTTCATGACTTAACCCTATCAATACATCGGGTTTAATTGGTTAAGTATTCAAGTAGTCTAGGTCTTAACCCTACCAATCCATCGTGTTTAATTGGTTAAGTATATTCAAGTAGTCCATGACTTAACCCTACCAATCCATCGTGTTTAATTGGTTAAGTATTCAAGTAGTCCATGACTTAACCCTATCATGTGGCATTAATTAATTTAATGCACCCAACCTCTCACATTAGACCTTGTTGTGGTTACTAGTTAAGCCGGGCGGGTCCGGGTAGCTTTACACCACAACTTAGTCTAACCTCGGGTTTCAAGTGCGACATGACCAACTACTCACATTGGGTCCTATTGTTTGTAGCCACTAGTTAAGCCGGTCGGTTCCGGGTAGATTTATGCTACAAACTCAACCCAACCTCGAGTTGGCCACACTCATATTTTCTAAGTGTCATGTCCATCATTATGTTTACAAACATAATCACAAGTCAATGTTCATGTCATATTTTAAAACCATGTTTTCATGTCATTAATATTACCCAAACCCAACGCATTCCCATCGCATGTACGTTTCGCATAACATAACATAGATCAAAAGAGGGAACTTGGCAAAAGCATGACAAAAGGGCATAAGGTAATAAGGTTGGCCACAAGTTAAACATGGTGGCATATGAGGCATAAATATGTTCATTTAAACTTGCATGTTACATGCATAACATTCAAACTTAGCGAATAGGTGATACATGGTCCTAGATGACATAGGATGATGACTAGAAGTTCGCATATAACATTATATGCAAGTTATCATAAAGGTTATGAGAGTTCTCATGTTGCATAATGCAACATTTCAACATAAAGCTTATAGCTTTTAGCCCACAAGGTCAAGGTGATAGCTTTACAAACATGCATAGAATAAACCTATGCATAACATGTTAGAATCAAAGCACATATCATACTTAGGCCCAAACTCAAACTTGCAACATGTCACATTTAAGTTCATAGTTAGAATCTAAGAGTAGTATAGGGCTTACAATGCTATGAAGACTTATAAAATAAAATAAGATTGAGACGAAGCCACTAGCAACTCTAAACACTCCCAAATGATAAGCTCCAATGAAAACCCTTGAGAAACAAGCAAAAGATCCTTGCTTTGATGAAGAAAGATTGAACTTTAGCCTTAAATCAAGCTTAGAAACTCTCAAACAAGCTTAGGAACTCTCATATGAATGAAGATGGAGGCTATGACAAGAGGGTGGAGGCCATGATTAAACATTTTGGCATAGTTTAGTTGTAGGATTGATTTATGATGATTTAGGCTAGGTATTAGGGTCTTTTTATAGAGTTTAGGATTAGTTTTAGCCATAGGATTAACCCTAAATCAAATCTGAGCCATCAAATCACGTCACTAGCCAACAATACAGGTCCAAACAGCCCAATTAAGTGCACCAGGCCGACCTGGCCGACCAGGGAGGTCGACCCCCAGGTCGACTCTAGTGTCGACCTGGTTGGGGGGGAGGTTGACCCTAGTGTCGACCCCCCTATCGACCTGTCTGGGCGGGAGTTTTCCCGCCCAGTCTGTTTTGGCTGAATTTGAATTCTAAATTCAAATTTGAACTGTTTTTGAACTTGAAATTTCCTGAAAACTTTGACGGGCCATAACTTGGTCATACGGACTCCGATTTTCGAAAACTCGGACTCTATTTCGCGTATTTTTCCGAGACGAACGCAATGGCACAGCCCGTTTCCCTTGATTCAGATTTTAACATTAAATTCTACCTTGATTTATGTTATAACATGTTATTCAAAAATACAGGTTGTTACATCCTCATCACCTTAAAGGATTTCGTCCCCGAAATCTTCAAGTTAGGAAGAACGTATCCTACCATCCATCATCCATCTACTCAAAACATCATCCACAAGTAATCATTGTCCTTAAAAGATTTCTAATGCTGTATGAACATATGCAAAAGTGTGTGTATATGCACCTATCTAATGCGAAGATCAGGTGGTTACTGATTCAGTAAACCTCCTTAATGCAAAATATGTTTGTGGAATGCGTCCATATGTATGCAAATTCCTAACATAACTTATAGTCTCTACATGAGTGCACATAACATCCGTCCATATGCAACATCCATGTGATAGCACACAAGTTTCATCCATGAATAAGCATAAACACTCATGCATATGCGGTATGAAAGTGTGTGAGCCGATCTTAGTGCCTAACGTGTATCATGCATCCACGAGTATCCACTTGCAAACACTTGCAACCATTGGCAAACATCAAGCATAACATGTTTCAAATACATGTTTCAACCAAGGGTTTCTACCTAAGGTTCTCATGACAAGATTTACGAAACAAGATAAACTAGATAAACATGGATAGCAAAAGAAAGATATGCCAACTAGGAAAAGAGATTGAAAATGTACCCTCAAAAAGAAATGGATAAAGCCCACGCATCTTCTCCTCAGTTTCCCAAGTTGCGTCTTCCTCTGCTTCACTCCATTGCACCTTAACAAGCTTAACTTCTTTGCTTCTTAGCTTCTTTGTCTCTGTTTCCACGATACGAATCGGAGCTCGTCTCAGGGTTGCCTCTTTCTCCACCTCCATGTCTTCAAGAATGCTAGGTTCAACCACCTCAGCGGACTCATGTAGGCACTTTCGGAGATGAGAGATATGAAAGACATTATGTACTCCGGCCAGCTTCTCGGGCAATTCCACCTTATAAGCCATCTTCCCAATTCTTTCTATGATAGGGAAGGGTCTTACGAACCTTGGTGCCAGCTTCCCCACTGCTCCAAAACGAACCACATTACGCAAAGGAGAAACCTTCACGAAAACCATATCTCCAACTTCGAATTCCAAATCTGTCCTTCGCTTGTCAGCATAGGATTTATGTCTGTCTTGGGCCGCTTTCATCCGTCTTCTCACCAATTCAACTTTATCGGATGTGTCCCGTATCATATCGGGCCCAAGTATAAGCCTATCCGTTGTCTCCCACCAACAAGATGGTGACCTACACGGCCTCCCATACAGAGCTTCAAATGGTGCCATTCCTATGCTAGCTTGGTAGCTATTATTATAAGCAAACTCTACAAGAGGAAGGTGGTCTTCCCAAGTACCACCAAAGTCAAGAACACAAAGCCTCAAAAGATCTTCTAGCACTCTATTCACCCTTTCGGTTTGGCCATCCGTCTGGGGGTGATAGGCTGTACTCAGATTCAATCGTGTACCCATTGTTTCTTGCAAACTATTCCAGAACTGGCTAGTGAAAATTGGGTCACGATCTCTAACTATGCTAGAAGGAACCCCATGCAATCTCACTATCTCTCGAAGATAAACAGATGCTAGCCATGATGCGGTCCTCTTGCTCTTCACTGGAATGAAATGAGCACTCTTCGTAAGTCTGTCAACTATGACCCATATGCTCGTATTCCCTTTCCTTGACCTAGGCAATCCGTCCACAAAATCCATAGAGATACTTTCCCACTTCCATTGCGGGACCTCTAATGGATGTAATAGCCCACCGGGTTTCTTCGACTCGACTTTCACTTGTTGGCACACCATGCACTTTGAAACATACTCTGCCACATCCTTCTTCATTCCAGCCTAAAAGAAAATGCGCTTCATATCTCTATACATCTTATCTCCTCCAGGATGTATAGTCATCTTCGAGTGATGCGCCTCTTCGAGAACTTTATGCACCAAGTTTCCCACTTGTGGGACGCATAGCCTTCCATCACGCCTTAGCCAACCCTTGTCATCAATAGTATATCTAGCAAGGTGACTAGACGTCTCACCACGAATCAACTTGTCCATGATCTCGACTATCTGCGGATCTTCCTTCTGCGAAGTCCCTATTTGATCAAGAAGTATAGGTCTAAGCTCAAGAGATTCCAACGAACCCGTCATCGACTCAACAGCTGTTGTAAAATCAAAGGTTGCCAAGAACTCTAGGCTCCTCATCTCAACAAACAAGGGACTCAAAGTCAACCTACTTCTGCTTAGTGCATCTGCCACAACATTACCCTTGCCGGGGGTATAAGCTATCTCGAAGTCATAAGATGTCAAGAATTCCATCCACCTTTGCTGCCTTAGATTCAGATCTTTCTGTGAGAAGAGGTACTTGAGTGACTTGTGATCAGTATACAACTCAAACCTTTCGCCCAGAAGATAGTGGCGCCAGGATTTGAGAGCAAAGATGATCGCCGCCAACTCCAAATCATGAGTGGGATAGTTCTTCTCATGAACTTTAAGTTGCCTACCCCCATAACATATCACTCTTCCTTCCTGCATCAGAACAACACCTAACCCCGTGCCACATGCATCGGTGTACACGGTAAACATCTTACCACCATCAGGTAATGCCAAAACTGGAGCTGTAGTAAGGGCCCTCTTGAGCCTTTGAAAAGCAAGCTCACATTCTAAGTCCCATGCAAAGACTAGGTTCTTCTTCGTCAATCTAGTAAGAGGGGCTGAAATCTTAGCGAAGTCCCTGATGAACTTCCTATAGTAGCCCGCCAGACCGAGGAAGCTTCTTACTTCGGTTGCATTCCTAGGAGTCTTCCAGTCTTGAACCGCAACCACTTTCGCGGGATCCACCGCTATGCCTTGCTTAGAAACTATATGTCCAAGAAACCGAACTTCCTTTCTCCAAAAATGGCATTTGGAGAACTTGGCTTTCAACTGATGAGTTCTAAGCGTATCCATCACTTCCTTGAGATGTCTAGCATGTTCTTCCTCATCCTTCGAGAAAATCAGAATATCATCCACGAAGACAACTACAATCTTGTTAAGGAACTCCCTGAACACCCTACTCATCAAATCTACGAAGTAGGCAGGTGCATTAGTCAAACCGAATGGCAAGACTAGCCATTCAAAGAATCCATCTGGAGTCCTAAACGCAGTCTTATCTATACTATCCTCAGCCACTCTAAGCTGATGGAATCCGGTGGCTAGATCGAGCTGAGACAAAACAGAAGCACCAACAAGCTGGTCAAAGAGATCATCAATCCTTGGTAATGGGTGCCTATTCTTCTTTGTCAGCTTGTTCAACTCTCGATAATCAACACATAGACGAAGCGAACCATCCGCCTTCGTAGCGAATACCACAGGAGCACCCCATTCCGAAATGCTTCGCCTAATAAAAAATTTCTCAAGCAACTCCTTGATTTGCTTACTGAGCTCTCTTCTTTCACGTGGGGCCATGTGCCTAACGGGTAATGATACTGGCTTGGCATTATCGACTAGATAAATGCGGAAATCTATCTCTCGTTTAGGGGGTAACCCCTTAACTTCTTCAAAGACATCAGGATAGTCTCGGACCACCCTTTCAGATTGCAGATCATCGATGGACGAGTCAAGAGATTCAAGATAACATAACATGACGGGACCTCTAGGGTTACAAGAAATTTCTAGGGTATTACCGAGGCGAGTCATGAGCCTCACCACCATATGCTCACAATCGAGGATGGCTCCATAACTGGACAACCAATCCATGCCCAAAATCAACTCGTATCCCGTGAACCTAAGAACATAAGCATTACACGTGAATTCCACGGTCAAGATAGAAATCTTCAAATCCACACAAATCATAGATAGATGGGCGGAACCCCCAATTGGATTTGAAACACTAACGGGATCCTCAACTAGACTAGTACTTAGGTGCAAACTTTCAACAATGTCAGAAGAAATAAAACTATGCGATGCGCCAGAATCAAATAAGGTGCGAACAGGATAATCAGAAATATAAACAAGGCTTTCTACAGAAATACTAACTCGGTCCTGAACTGGAGCAGTGTTGAGGGCATGCACTTGCCCTCCAGAAGGTCCTGCACGCTGAGTCTGTCCTTGCCCTTGTCCTTGCTTCTTGGGGCAATCCTTGCTAAGATGTCCAGGCTCTCCACAGTGAAAGCATTCGCCCAACTTCCTCTTCTTCTTTCTGCAATCTTTGGCTATGTGCCCAACAATCCCACAGAAGTTGCATTTTCTTGGATCCTTTGCCTTGCTGTTATTGGCCTTATTGTCCTTGTTGTTCTGATTGCTCTGATTTCCTCCCCACTTGGAGTCCATCTTCTTGGCTTGAGTCTCATTAGGCTTGACTTCTTTCTTGCCATTCTTATCGTCTCCTTGAAGCAATGCCATGTCCACTAGGCCTTCAAAAGTGGCCCCCATGGGTATATGAGACAGGGCTAAACCTTGTAATGGCTCATTCAACCCTCGTGCAAAGCGTAAAGCCTTCTTCTGGGGAGTATTAACCATGTCCAAACCGAATCGAGCAAGCTGGTTAAACTTATTCACATACTCCCTCACTGTCATGTCCCCTTGCTTCAAAGATATAAACTTCTCCAATTGCAGATTTGCCTCAGCAGATGATGGAAACTTAAGCCCAAACCTCATCCTAAAGTCGGCCCAAGTCTCTATAGGCCTAGTAGCATTGGTGACCTCCCACCAATAAGCAGCTTCTTCTTTCAATAGCCACGCTGCCAATAGAACTTTTCTATGGTCTTCCACATCAAAGATGGCGAAGAGATCTTCAGTTTCTTTCAACCAACTTCTTGCCTCCACAAAAGTCTCCGTCCCAATAAAATTCTTGCCACCCATTGTCTTAAAGTCTTTGCAAACCTTAGCGAAATCTGCTTGTGGATTCTAAGGAGGAGGAGGAGGAGGAACCTCAGTTACGGTGGGGGTTTTGCTGGGCCCACATCGTTGGCCCTAGCTTCCAAGTACCTCCGGAACCATCCGGGAATGGTTACTCCTTCGGGAAGGTTAAGATCGGTCATACTGAAAAAGAAAAAGATAGATTCAGAACGAGGAAACGAAGGATAGTGCTAATGGCTTTTGGGGAATAGCCTTTTAAAATAACTAGAATTTTCTTGGAAAATACTTAATTGGTTTTGAAAATAGTTTTTCAAAAGGTAAGTTTTAAAAACCTTTTGCTCAAATCTTGTAAACCTTAGGCTCTGATACCAAATGTAACACCCCACCTCCGCCAATGCCACTCTTGCAAGCACACTAGCTTTGGAGGGGCGTTAAACAAGGTAAACATGCATACAAATATCACAAGACATAACATATAAGTAAAAAAATAGAGTAAATAAAGCAGCGGATAAAACTAACATTTCAAAACCATAGTCAAGTTACATCAAAGTACTTGGTCATTATTTTTCACAAAACATAGTCTAGAAACATCAACTGAAAACTGGAAAGAAAATCATAAAGTAACTATCCCCAAAGTAGAATAAAGCCATAGCGTGCTCAAGTCCAAACCGTACATGAGCTATCCAGATAAGCAGCTAAAGATCCAAGCTAGGTACTGGTGTTCCCACCCTGTAAACCTAGGGGGGAAACGGAAGAAAAGAGGCGAAAGAAAACGGGTCAGTCAAAAAGACTGGTAAGTCCTATCTACTATTGGTATAAAAACTAATAAAGTTAACTGAGCATGTAAAACAGAGATGAGATGTAGGGTGATAACTGGCATGGTGAAAAGTTAACAAGATAGATCAAGTGTGGCATCGCATATACAAGGTTAAGTTGCACCAGGTGTGTACTAGTATTCCAATCCATGTCAAGTATAAACAAGAAATGATCCCTTGGCCCAAAGCTGGCCCACATCATGAGATGACCTAAATCGAGGTCCAACTACTCGGTCTAGTCGATCGGCTCCCTATAAGCCTAACTCGTCGTGTATCGGTGTCATACGGCTTAATCGTGGAATGTAGTTAACTGTGCAAGGTCCACCCCAGGGTGTATCCAGCCCTAAGATGTAAACCACAGACACAATTCAAGCACGCATAGTCTAAACCTACTGGTGCCCATGTTCAACTCCGGACTTAATGTGCACGACCATGGTCCGCCTGAACAACCGGTGCACCCTTCAGCCGTCTCTTTTGGTCTCTTACAATCAGTCCAGTAATCGTGCCCCACCCTAGCCTAGTCCAGGGTACCCATGATACTCCCAAGTAGGTTACTGCTGATAAGGACCTCGTAACTAGGATTTCAAGCGGGTAAAGTGTGGTTAACCCTATCCTAACCATGTATTGAGTTGGTCAAGTGTATTCAAGCAGTTCATGACTTAACCCTATCAATACATCGGGTTTAATTGGTTAAGTATTCAAGTAGTCTAGGTCTTAACCCTACCAATCCATCGTGTTTAATTGGTTAAGTATATTCAAGTAGTCCATGACTTAACCCTACCAATCCATCGTGTTTAATTGGTTAAGTATTCAAGTAGTCCATAACTTAACCCTATCATGTGGCATTAATTAATTTAATGCACCCAACCTCTCACATTAGACCTTGTTGTGGTTACTAGTTAAGCCGGGCGGGTCCGGGTAGCTTTACACCACAACTTAGTCTAACCTCGGGTTTCAAGTGCGACATGACCAACTACTCACATTGGGTCCTATTGTTTGTAGCCACTAGTTAAGCCGGTCGGTTCCGGGTAGATTTATGCTACAAACTCAACCCAACCTCGAGTTGGCCACACTCATATTTTCTAAGTGTCATGTCCATCATTATGTTTACAAACATAATCACAAGTCAATGTTCATGTCATATTTTAAAACCATGTTTTCATGTCATTAATATTACCCAAACCCAACGCATTCCCATCGCATGTACATTTCGCATAACATAACATAGATCAAAAGAGGGAACTTGGCAAAAGCATGACAAAAGGGCATAAGGTAATAAGGTTGGCCACAAGTTAAACATGGTGGCATATGAGGCATAAATATGTTCATTTAAACTTGCATGTTACATGCATAACATTCAAACTTAGCGAATAGGTAATACATGGTCCTAGATGACATAGGATGATGACTAGAAGTTCGCATATAACATTATATGCAAGTTATCATAAAGGTTATGAGAGTTCTCATGTTGCATAATGCAACATTTCAACATAAAGCTTATAGCTTTTAGCCCACAAGGTCAAGGTGATAGCTGTACAAACATGCATAGAATAAACCTATGCATAACATGTTAGAATCAAAGCACATATCATACTTAGGCCCAAACTCAAACTTGCAACATGTCACATTTAACTTCATAGTTAGAATCTAAGAGTAGTATAGGGCTTACAATGCTATGAAGACTTATAAAATAAAATAAGATTGAGACGAAGCCACTAGCAACTCTAAACACTCCCAAATGATAAGCTCCAATGAAAACCCTTGAGAAACAAGCAAAAGATCCTTGCTTTGATGAAGAAAGATTGAACTTTGGCCTTAAATCAAGCTTAGAAACTCTCAAACAAGCTTAGGAACTCTCATATGAATGAAGATGGAGGCTATGACAAGAGGGTGGAGGCCATGATTAAACATTTTGGCATAGTTTAGTTGTAGGATTGATTTATGATGATTTAGGCTAGGTATTAGGGTCTTTTTATAGAGTTTAGGATTAGTTTTAGCCATAGGATTAACCCTAAATCAAATCTGAGCCATCAAATCACGTCACTAGCCAACAATACAGGTCCAAACAGCCCAATTAAGTGCACCAGGCCGACCTGGCCGACCAGGGAGGTCGACCCCCAGGTCGACTCTAGTGTCGACCTGGTTGGGGGGGAGGTCGACCCTAGTGTCGACCCCCCTGTCAACCTGTCTAGGCGGGAGTTTTCCCACCCAGTCTGTTTTGGCTGAATTTGAATTCTAAATTCAAATTTGAACTGTTTTTGAACTTGAAATTTCCTGAAAACTTTGACGGGCCATAACTTGGTCATACAGACTCCGATTTTCGAAAACTCGGACTCTATTTCACGTATTTTTCCGAGACGAACGCAATGGCACAGGCCGTTTCCCTTGATTCAGATTTTAACATTAAATTATGCCTTGATTTATGTTATAACATGTTATTCAAAAATACGGGTTGTTACACGGCCTATATTTAGGCCTTGTGATCTTCGAACATGAAGCTTTTTCATACAAGTCCGAAACGGTACACGATATCTTTTCTATTTTCTTTCAATTTTCTCCTTTTTTGTTTCGTTTTATCCATGATCACTAGGTGGTTCACATGCTGGTTAGAAAATTCGATCCTGAAATAATATTTGATGCCGCGCTTTCAGACTTACGTAGTGGTTCTATAAAATGTATCATACAATTTTCTGCTTGATTCTCTTACTTACGGAGCATGAGGACATTGAAACTTATTCTTAACATGTTTTCAATGGGTTGTGCACTGACTTATCAAAATGAATAGTTGGAATATTCACCAGTGTTGCTAGGCTTATGTTAAACTAAATTATCCTTTTAAACTAAGATCCTAATATATTTCGTTTACTAGGATGAATTTCCATTAAGGAACTTTTTGATCATTTTATATAAGACTTAAACAATTCTCATTGATAAAGTTTTGACCTTCTCTGTAGGCCACCCTTTTGTTAGTACATTTGCATCACTATCCTTTGACATTGTATAGTCTATACTGATAATCGTATTGGAAACATATTTTAGGCAACAACCTGAATTTTATCGCTTTGATGTATAAATATTTAACTTAAATTAAATTTTCAATTATTTTATTTTAACGGTCAAACAATTCTCTTTAATTAATAATTAATGATGGAACAGTTGTATAAAAATTTATTTTACAAAGATAGCTCAGAGGAAAATATAAAATGTGACAAAAAAGTTTTTCTTTTTCAAAAATTCAGTTTTCATCATCTAAAAGTTGTTTGAAATGTTATTAACACATTAGTATGCTTAAACATATACTTAAATAAAAAATGAGTTCCTAATTTTGTTAAAAATATAAAATTATGTGCACTAAGGAGTAAGAGTGATGTGTTCAATTTCAAAAAAGTTTAAAATAAAGGATAATAAAAGAAATGGAAAAGTATTCCTTAATCATATTTTAAGGATTAAGAAGGTGATGTGGCAGCTTTGCAATGGATGAGAGAGAAAAAGGAGGGGTTTATTAAATTTGTGAAAGAGGTTATGAATGGAGGGATGTGTAATGATGTGGCATGAAGCGGGTGGAGGTTAGGTACTTAAAGGCATTTACGTAATTTCATAAGTTCTTTTTCCATAAAAATATCAATTTCCTTCTACATATCAAATCCCATTTCATTTCAAAATGTTCATCTCCCTTCTTAAATTATCATCCTCTCTTATGCTTCCATCCACTTTTGTAAAATTAAAAACCACACTTTACTCTTTTTTAAATACAAAAGTAATAAAGAATACTTCTTTTGTTTCTGACACCTCCTCTCTTCCCAAAAAGCAAGCCCAAACCCACCTTTTCCAAGCAAGGCGGGGACCAATCACGTCATATCAAAGAATATTTAGCTCTTTAAAGGTCCAAAAATCTAAATTATACTAATGGAAAGCTAAGATCTAGGTTCTTTTCAAGTTTTAGTGTGGTTCTATTGATTATGGTGAGAAAACTCACACTTCTAAGTACGTCAAATCTTTAATATGTTATCTACTTTTTAATTTAAATTATTGGTTGATTTGATGGATTTATTGTGTGGTTTGGATATTTTTGAATATACTCACGGGTGCTTGTATGTAAATTTGACTTAAACTTGAAACTAAAGTTTTATTAGCTTTGTGAATAATATAAAGTTCGAGTTTTTGCTCATCTACGTGGGTTGATATGATTATGTATATATATGATTATGTGCTAAGGAAATTGGCATCTTTATTTTTTTTAAAGTAACATGAAATTTATGTGTAAAAATTTGACCTTTTGTTTTCAAAACAAAATCATTTTTTAAGTTTCAAACTTTGTTTTAGTTTACAAGAACTCTTATTTTATGTTTGTAAAAGTTAATAAGCTTCCTAAAGTGTAAGATTTTAAAAGGAAACCTTAGAATACAAATTCAGGCTATGGTATCCAAAGCAGTAATTACTATGGATGAAGTTCTGTAAAATTTCATGTTTTTACAAACTTGAGTTTTTTTTTAAAATATAGTTCTTTATTAATGATGTGGAAGAACCTTGTTTATTTTGTCTCCTTAAAGTACCTTACTAGAGTAGTAAGTAAAAAGTGTGTAACAATCGCACAAAAGAATGCAATACATCATTATAAACACTATACAACATAACAACACCACTCATCAGCCCATAGGCCCATTAACACGCACAAAACAAACCAACCCTTTCGACACTATAAAAATCAAGTCAAAGTCATCCTTCATCCCTATGCTGAAAACCCCACTGTTGAAGAAAAGCTTTCTCTTAGTAAAATGGTGCTCCATATCCCTCAAAACAAGATCGACCACAACTATCTCAATGATTTTAGCATAATTGAGTTTGGATCTCTTCGTAGCCTAAAAAATCCATTTATTTCATTCCATTCGAATGTAATAAACTATAGTCACCAACAAAACAAATGCCATTTGCTGATAAAATCCTATTATGCAGGACTTGGATTTGAAATCTCGGGTTTCTTCAAGTAGATTTGAAGGTAGAGTTAGGATTAAAACAAATTTAAGTCTGAAGAACAATGCTACAAGGACCAAAAGTGTTTTTTTTTAAACATGCGAAATAGAGAGAAAAAGATGGGTTCCACCTCCTACTTTTAAGGCGTAATTCATGAGGGGTCCTACTCATTTATCTCACATTCGTAGAATCTAACAAAATAACTTTCGGGTAAAGTAGCGTTGTTGAAGTCTAAAATAGGCCCTAATGTAGCTGTTGTGCTGACAGTGGAAGAATAGGTGTTCGTGGGTCTCTTCTTCCTCTTCTCAGAGCACACAAGTCAAAGGAAATTGATTGAGATGACCCGAACTTCCCTATGAAGGAAAGCCCGGATTGCTTTGAGGACTAGACGAATCAGAACACAAACAGAAGAACATTTCATTGTATATTACAACAATTCCATCATAATACAAGAATATACAGAGTATGAATAAATATTTTACAATAGAAAATATCAGAGTTAAATTACATTACATAGCAGCGGAAAAATAAAACAAAACACAACTGAAATAAATACATGGATATAGAGCTTTCCGAATATCATTCCAACTGTATACCAGGATCCTGTGCATATAAATCTGCAAAACCCAACTACTAGCTGCCCGTGTGCAAAATAAGGGCACTCAGAGTTTAGGTTAAAACAATAAACTCCAGGTCAGTCATGTGACTGGTGTGAGAACTAAAACAGTTGTTAATCTTTATTTTAAAGTTAGGTAAATCCAGGGACTACACCGTATAACACGGAACGGGTTTCCTCCCAAGAATACCAGTGCATAAAACAACAACGCAAAGCTAAATAAAGAACAATGAAGCTATTATAAGATTCAGGTCCCATCACACAATGCAACGTAAGCCGAAGGATAGAGTTTTTACCTTATAATAGCCAAGAATGCTTGGTACATAAATTTCATGTTTTATTATTACTATAAATGTATAGTGTCAAAACAATTTCAATCATAAGTATCAATTGTAGACGGCATAAGTGCCCCATACCACTATGTCGCCATATATAGGTTTATAATTAAAACCGCAAAATGACGTATTGGAAGTTGGATTTCCATCTATGAACCAAGGCAAGGGATCGTCCTTACCGCTTCGAGACTGTATTGCCCGAGCCTCAGGATCAGAGCTCGAGTGACCCTTGGATCATCAGGGCCGGTCCACACGGAGTGGATTAAAATGCCTGAACAATGCGTTCCCCGCCCTATGGGGCGTAAACTGGCCATATCCCGACCAAACTATCGGTCCCGGATCGACCGATATAACTATGGCGCCTCGCTATCCATCATCCACATAAGTAAATGCCATTGCTAGTAAAACGCTGACACCACTCCTAGCTAGAAAGAAATGCATGTCCTCCTTGAAGTCCTCTCCCGTTTCTGGTTCACACCAGGGTGTGAGGCTCGCAAATTAACACAATACACAAAGCTATGCCACAAAGGCCGTGCTTTGATCATCAACCACAAGACCCTGCTTTTCAACAGAAGGCTTGATCATTTGCATCTCAGCATTCCACACAGGCAATTCACGCTATGCAACTGATGTCTATCAGTTACACAAAATGAAATCTGATGTCAGACATACATCCATTTACAAATTCGTTTTGGGTCTGAACGAAATTGGAGGCACTTTATTCCTCCCCCATATGTCCAATACAGGGGCGAGGTCCTCGCATATCCGGTCGATCTCCAAGTACATCTGGACGATCACCACTTATTACCTTGTCTTGGGTGTACAGCCTAATCTAGACATCAGTAATCATCCAAACGATGTGAAGACCTTTGGTCTTCAACCACCGTCTTCATCCTCGACAAATCGTCGAATCAGTTATTCAGAATGGGATAAACCCGGTCTTTCTGAATAACTCGCGTATATAATAAACAAGTGCTATAAAAACACAACATACGCCTCATTCCAATCCAGAATATTCCTTTATTCAAATATTCTTATACTTTGGGAAACGTTCCCATTAATTTTATCAAAGATGAATTCTTTAAATTTATTCTTTAATCTTCCTTTGGATATCATTTCAATCTAATTAAAGATGCATTAAAATTCCACTTGGTTTTAATCTTCCCAAAAATCAATATTAACGATTGTTTAACTTGGGAAATCATTAGGGGTGAGCATTAATTGGTTAAAACCAATTAAACCAACCAAACCGGTTAAGTTTGGTTGGTTTGGTTTTCTGAGTCAATTGGTTGGTTTTGGTTTTTATTTTTATATAACTTTGGTTTATTGGTCGGATTTGGTTTTTAATATTTGAAAATCGAACCAACCAATTAAACCAAACTTAAAAATTTATTTATTTAAAAGTTAAAAAAATACCACTAACAATGCTATTATTTACAACATTTTCATAACATTATTCGTTGTTTTTTAATTTCATATTGACATTTTAGAAAAAGAGTTTGATTTCTAAATATTTGCATCATATGGATTTAATTATTTGTTTTAATCCTATGTTATAGCAACAACTAGAAGATCTATTTCATTTTAAGATAAACCAAACAAACCAACCAAACCGAACCAAATATTATTGGTTTGGTTGGTTTTGGTTTTGGTTTTGAAAAATATTGGTTGGTTTGGTTCGGTTTATGTTTCTTGAAAGGTTATTTTGGTTCCAACATTTTTGATCGGTTTGAAACCGAACCAACCATTTGCTCACCCCTAGAAATCATATCCTGTCTTTAACTGGTTCAAAGCCAATGTCATTTAAAAAACGGTTCACGATAAACCCAAAATCACATTCCATTCCATCAGCCTTTAACCATAAATAAGCAAGTGAACAATTCCCTAAGTATTAACCCCGAAGGCCGAAACCAACATCAGATCAATACCCATGAAACCATTCAACTTAACTAATCTCCAGTTAGTTTCTGATTTTCTTAACTACATTGGGTTTAAGAGCAGTATTATTAAAAATACCAATCACGATAACCCAAAATCTTATTCCTATCTTTAATTGGGTTAAAGAACCAATGTCCTTTAAAACACGGTTCACGATAAACCCAAAATCACATTCCATTTCATCAGCCTTTAACCGTAAATTAACAAGTGAACAATTCCCTAATTATTAACCCCGAAGGCCGAAACCAACATCAGATCAATACCCAGGAAACCATTCAACTTAACTAATCTCCAATTAGTTTCTGATTTTCGTAACTCCATTGGGTCTAAGAACAGTATTATTAAAGATACCATTCACGACAACCCAAAATCTTACTCCTGTCTTTAACTGGGTTAAAGAACCAATGTCCTTTAAAACATGGTTCACGATAAACCCAAAATCACATTCATTCCATCAACCTTTAACCGTAAATTAGCAAGTGAACAATTCCCTAAGTATTAACCCCAAAGGCCGAAACCAACATCAGGTCAATACCCAGGAAACCATTCAACTTAACTAATCTCCAGTTAGTTCCTGATTTTCTTAACTCCATTAGGTCTAAGAACAGTATTATTAAAGATACCATTCACGACAACCCAAAATCTCATTCCATTGTTAATCGAATTAAAGAACAAGTGTTATTTAAAACACCGTTCACGATAAACCCAAAGACCAATTTCAGTTCAATTCCAATTAAATATTAATTAATTGGTATACTTTATTAAATCTAAATAAAAAGATTCAATCTTTCCTCAACTGGGTTCAAGAACAGTGTTAATGAAGACCACATTCATGACAAACCCAAAATCACATTTGATATTAAATACAAGGCTCTAAATAGAAAATATATCGGCTTATATTCAATATCAAATACTACAACCAACAAATATCGTATTGGAAATAACGATATAAATATATCTTTCAAATTTCCATAATAATATCTTGTATAATCACGAAATCCAACATCGAAATATTCCGAAGACAATTTCGATTCAAATCCATTCCAATTCATATATTGGAAATTCTAGTTATTTTTAAAACCATTTCAAATCCAATTTATTTATTTAAAAATATTGGATTTCATAATTCTAGTTCATAACTAGTTCATTTCAATAAAAATATACTTTTATCTTTACAAACATGGAATTTTTCATTCCAATTCTTTCTAAATCATTTATTATGATTTTACACAAAGTACTAATATTTTTAATAATTTAATCAAGGCCCGTACAGTCGATTACCATAAACAGTCATCGAACTGCACTTACAACGACCTTTACCAAATTTGATTTGGATATAATTCCAAATCCAACTGTTAGATTTCAAATCTTTTATATTCGTTGGAAATCTCTTTTCGATATGAACCCAATGGTTCCGATTTCAGGAGAATCCAACGGTCGGATCTCCCATAATGTCAACTCGAAGTCAATGGTCGAAATTCGCGAACGGTTGCGGCGCGACACGTTCTATTCAGACCATTAAATATATATAATATATATATATATTTCATCAATTTTAATTCAAAATGTATTTAATAAATTCGTTTTAAAACGATTCCAACTTCATTTTCAATTTTTAATCAAAACTGAATATTCTATATCATTAATATATAAATGATAATATTTTCTAAATATCAGTTTTTGAAATCATTTCCTTTCGATATTCATTATAAAAATGAAAAAAATTGATATAAATATCGTTCACGTCAAAATGGCGCATCTCTAATCAACACAGCTTTATATATTTCAATAATTCGTGTCCATCCCAAATCGGACATCAAATCGTATTTTGATTCTTTGCATAATATTATTTTAAAATATATTTTTATTTTAAAATATATTATTATTTTAAAATATTGTTCAGTTCTAAATTGGAATCAGGCACAACCAATTACCATATAATGTTATTTATATGGATTTCATACAACACATGTATATAATAACAATGATAAACCATCATCCATCATCCACAGTGTATTCTACATTGCATAAGCATTAAATATAAATAATTAACGCTTACACGGTCTATCAACCAATCAACTAACATACCACTAAACAATCGGGATTAGTGTGCGTCAAATATCATCTCAATACCCATGTGGGGTTTCAATCAACAAACACAGATTTTTGTTTATGCAGTTGGACAATATGTAAAATTTATCGTCCCAATCCATATCAGTCAAATGGGTGTACATAAACAAATCGTCTATTTTGTAAATGAATATTTATTTTATTCATTTATCTAATAAAAATGATAATTTTACTTTTCTAACATATTTTAGAAAATTTTGGCGGCATAACGGCGCGATACTAGAACCGGGATAAGGTCTAGCCTTATCCCTTGCCTCATAATGGCGCACGTCATACACAAACCAAATCTAATCACTTCCATTTCATGCACCAAACCAAATTCAACCAAACCAAACATAAAAGTCGTCCATGGTCTATGGACAACGGGGAACAGTTCATATATGCAGTTATGAAATAAATAACCGTATAAGAGATTTTAGTGAGAAGGAGTTCTCACCCATAAGCTTAACCAAACACCGCGACTCTTCATATGTATGAAATCTTCGTCGTGTTTCCAATGAGATCTGTTTCATGCGGTATATGTTAAAAATTATATTTTTAACAATGCTATATATATATTTTAAAAATCACATTCTTATGTTGATGTTTATATAATAAAAATCATTCTTTTACATTGCCATTCAGACGATAAAAATCATATTTTTATTTTGCTACTTATATGATAAAACTCACATTTTTCTATGAATAAAGATCGTATTTTTCTATAATAAAAACTTTATCCTTTCATATGTAAAATATAAGCTTTACCCTATTAAAAATATAATCTTTATCTCATTAAAAATATAATCTTTACAATATTAAAAATCTTATATTTTTATATAGAAAAATCACATCGTTATATTATTCAAAATCTTATCTTTTTATTATTAACAAATCATTTCCTTTTCTATAAACTAGGAAAACATAATCTTAGAAGGATTAAAAACACACAACGGGAGGGGGAAAGAGTTTGCTGACTGCTTCGGAGAGGGGGAAAAGACTGACGCAAAGGCCGAGGGAAGGGAATCAATGGCAGCGCGGCCTTTGTCATAGGGTGCGCGAGATATTGGCTCGATTGGTGGAGCGCTGGCAAGTGGAGGGTCTCGTGACTGGAGGGCAGGCCGGAGTGATGGTCAACGGTGGTTCATGGTGGGGCGGTGGCCTCACGCGATGGTATCGCGGGTGTGAGTCGAGCGTGATTTGAGGGGGGTCTTCGCGGAGGTATTGGAAAATGGGGAAGATAGGGAGGTGGTGCCCGGAGCCATCGTCAAGGTGGAGGAGGGTCATCAGCCTCCGAGATTTGGCGATTGGGGGAGGGCGCGGGTCTGGAACGAGATCCGCTTTTAATTTTTCTTCTTCGTTGAGTGTGAGGGAAAAGCGAGTATAAGGAGATTATATAATACTTCAATTATTTAATTTCTCCAAAAGAGAACTTTCAATTTCGATCTCCAAACTAGGCCCAACGACTGTCGCCCATAGCGTAATACCCCCATTCTGAACACAGTGGGATGTGTTTCGTAACCCAATTCGGCTGTTATGATGGTTTATGCTAAATTTAAAATATAAATCATTATATTTTAAATTCAAATGCACATTTTAATTTAATGGGGCCACTTATTGATTCTAAAAATTCCAGAAAAAATATTTCTAGCTTCGTATTGATGATACGGTCTTAACAAAACTAATTTCAACAAATTTGAAGACTGTTTGAAAAATAGCCATTTTCTGGTCTCTCCAAATTGACTGAAACTGTTCAAACATGTTTTAATTCGTCACGCTCACAGATTGATCCCAAAAATTATGAAAATTGGAAACTAGCAATTATTCGACATCCCGGATCCAACAAAAGTGGTTTCGTCGAAAACGGAGGTTGTTTGCAAAATAACTATTTCTAAGGGCATTATATATATTTAAAATATATATATAAATTCCACATCGACTTTTCTAAATTTTAAACTGGACATAACTTTCAATTTATAAAACGAAATTTCAGTTTCTTACATCCGTTAGAAAGATATCATCAAACAAATTTAAATATTTCTTGTTTTGTCTAATTTTGACTTATAACGAATTCTATATATTCATTTGAAATCGAATTTTCAACCTACCGCGCCATTTCAGGCTCTTTTTATAATTAAATTAAAATTATTCATTTTAACTTCGTCGAAAATAAATTTTCCGTTGTTATTATTTAAAATAAATCATTTTAAATATTCAATATCCGTTAAAATTGCCAAAATAAAAAATTTAGATTGGTTCTGATTTTTCCAGGTTGTTACAATCTCCCCCACTTAAAATTTTTTCGTCCTCGAAAAGGAACGGAGCTAAAAGTTCTTTAACTAATCAACTCAACTTTCATTTTGGCTTTCATTCTTCAACTTTTCAGTTTCTAAGAATTTCTAATTTTTCAAAAATTTGGCAAACACCCTAAATTTTCGAAAAATTTAGCCATAACCTCCTTTGTACTGGGAGCATTGGGAAAATCCCCAAACCGCCACACAGGCCCTCTCATCTCAAAAAGAAAAAGAAAAAGCCAAGCGGCTAGCCAATCGGCTTATAAAATCATTATCACCCAAGAAATTCGTAAACATGTACCTATTTGTCGGGCATACAATTTTATTCCTCTTCTCTAGCCTCCTTCCTATGACCCGTTCAATGTATATACATGTAAATGCATGCAATTTCAACCAATTTTCAATTCATTCAACATTTGTTTAATTTAGCTAAATGGTTCAAAGTTTCAATAAATCAAACCAATAATCATACAACACAACCATCAATCAATTAGTTGACTAATGTTTCAAACACATAACTTTGATACATAGTCAGAAAATCATATTTTTGATGCCAAATCACAACAATAATCCTATGTAGTTTTGGTTCTCACACAAGTCTAACGGAAATATATAGATGTCCCACTTTTGAAACTCGAAAACAAACTACTGATGTTATATAGTCATCGATAGTTTCATCCCCGGGCGACTAGAGTGCGATTCTATATCTATCCAGTATACTCAAGGCTTCAAATACACGTTAATTACACATATATTCAAAATCTCTATATACTCGATTGTCCAAAATCAATTTAAAGCAAATATTCACATACGAATAATAAAGTTTAAAATTTCAAAACAAAATTTGTTTTCATTTTTATTTTAAAACACTACTCTCTTTACACTCGTTCTAGGACACTACTGATCCCATCTCTAACGAGATATTCTTATTGGATATTACTAATCCAATCTCTGATGAATCCTTTCATTTGGTTCTAATGTGCCTTGTTCTCGAGCTCTGTAAACCAAAGTTCTGATACCAAAATGAGACGACCCGAACTTACCCTTGAAGGAAAGCGCGGATTGCTTTGAGGACAAGATGAATCAGAACACAAACAAAAGAACATTTCATTGTATATTACAACAATTCCATCAGAATACAAGAATATACAGAGTATGAATAAATATTTTACAACAGAAAATATCAGAGTTAAATTACATTACATAGCAGTGGAAAAATAATACAAAAAACAACTGAAAGAAATACACAGATACAGAGCTTTCCGAATATCATTCCAGCTGTATACCAGGATCCTGTGAATATAAATCTGCAAAACCCAACTACTAGCTGCCCGTATGGAAAATAAGGGAACCCAGAGTTTAGGTTAAAACATTAAACTCCAGGTCAGTCATGTGACTGGTGTGAGAACTAAAACAGTTGTTAATCTTTATTTTAAAGTTAGGTAAATCAAGGGACCGCGCCGTATAACATGGAACGGGTTTCCTCCAAAGAATACCAGTGCATAAAACAACAGTGCAATGCTAAATAAAGAATAATGAAACTATTATAAGACTCAAGTCCCATCGCACTATGCAACGCAAGCTGGAGGATAGAGTTTTTAACTTATAAAAGCCAAGAATGCCTGATACGTAAAATTTCATGTTTTATTATTACTATAAGTGTATTGTGTCAAAACAGTTTCAATCACAAGTATCAATTATAGATGGCATAAGTGCCCCATACCACAATGTCGCCATATATAGGTTTACAATTAAAACCGCAAAATGTCGTATTGGAAGTTGGATTTCCATCTGTGAACCAAGGCAAGGATCGTCCTTACCGCTTCGAGACTGTCTATCCCGAGCCTCAGGATCAGAGCTTGAGTGACCCTTGGATCGTCAGGGCCGGTCCACACGGAGTGGATTAAAATACCTGAACAATGCGTTTCCCCGCCCTATGGGGCGTAAACTGGTCATATCCCGACCAAACTATCGGTCCCGGATCGACCGATATAACCGAGGCGTCTCGCTATCCATCATCCACATTAGTAAAATGCCAGGGCTAGTAAAACACTGACACCACTCCTAGCTAGAAAGAAACGCATGTCCTCCCTAAGGTCCTCTCCTGTTTCTGGTTCACATCGGGGTGTGAGGCTCGCGAATTAACGCAATACACAAAGCTATGCCACAAAGGTCGTGCTTTGATCATCAACTACAAGACCCTGTTTTCAACAAAAGCCTTCATCATTTGCATCTCAGCATGCCAGAAAAGAAATTCACGCTATGCAACCGATGTCCATCAATCACATAGAATGAAATCCGATGTTAGACACACATCCATTTACAGTTCGTTCTGGATTTGAACGAAATCGGAGGCACCTAATTCCTCCCCCATATGTCCAATACAGGGGAGAGGTCCTCGCATATTCGGTCGATCTCCAAGTACGTCTGGACGATCGCCACTTATTACCTTGTCTTGGGTGTACAACCCAATCAAGACATCAATAATCATCCAAACGATGTGAAGACCTCCGGTCTTCAACCATCGTCTTCATCCTCGACACATCGTCGAATCAGTTATTCAAAATGGGATAAACCTGGTCTTTCTGAATAACTCGCGTATATAATAAACAAGTGCTATAAAAACACAACACATGCCTCATTCCAATCCAGAATATTCCTTTACTCAAATATTCTTATACTTTTGGGAAGGTTACTATTAATTTTATCAAAGATAAATTCTTTAAATTTATTCTTTAATCTTCCTTTGGATATCATTTCAATCTAATTAAAGATGCATTAAAATTCCACTTGGCTTTAATCTTCCCAAAAATCAATATTAACGATTGTTTAACTTGGGAAATCATATCATGTCTTTAATTGGGTTAAAGAACTAATGTCATTTAAAGCATGGTTCACGATAAACCCAAAATCACATTCCATTCCATCAGCCTTTAACCGTAAATTAGCAAGTGAACACTTTCCTAAGTACTAACCCCGAAGGCCGAAACCAACATCAGATCAATACTCAGGAAACCATTCAACTTAACTAATCTTCAGTTAGTTTCTAATTTTCTTAACTCCATTGGGTCTAAGAATGGTATTATTAAAGATACCATTCACGACAACCCAAAATCTTATTCCTATCTTTAACTGGGTTAAAGAACCAATGTCCTTCAAAACATGGTTCACGATAAACCCAAAATCACATTCCATTCCATCAGCCTTTAACCGTAAATTAGCAAGTGAACAATTCCCTGAGTATTAACCCCGAAGGCCGAAACCAACATCAGATCAATACTCAGGAAACCATTCAACTTAACTAATCTCTAGTTAGTTTCTGATTTTCTTAACTCCATTGGGTCTAAGAACAGTATTATTAAAGATACCATTCACGACAACCCAAAATCTTATTCCTGTCTTTAACTGGGTTAAAGAACCAATGTCCTTTAAAACACGATTCACGATAAACCCAAAATCACATTCCATTCCATTAGCCTTTAACCGTAAATTAGCAAGTGGACAATTCCCTAAGTATTAACCCCGAAGGCCGAAACCAACATCAGATCAATACCTAGGAAACCATTCAGCTTAACTAATCTCCAGTTAGTTCCTGATTTTCTTAACTCCATTGGGTCTAAGAACAGTATTATTAAAGATACCATTCACGACCACCTAAAATCTCATTCCATTGTTAACTGGGTTAAAGAACATGTGTTATTTAAAACACCATTCACGATAAACCCAAAGACCAATTTCAATTCAATTCCAATTAAATATTAATTAATTGGTATACTTCATTAAATCTAAATAAAAAGATTTAATCTTCCCTCAGCTGGGTTCAAGAACAGTGTTAATGAAGACACCATTCATGACAAACCCAAAATCACATTTGATATTAAATACAAGGCTCTAAATAGAAAATATATCGGCTTATAATCAATATTGAATACTACAACCAACAAATATCGTATTGGAAATAACGATATAAATATCTTTCAAATTTCAATAACAATATCTGTATAATCAAGAAATCCAACATCGAAATATTCCGACGACAATTTCGATTCAAACCCATTCCAATTCATATATTGGAAATTCTAGTTAATTTTTAAACCATTTCAATTCCAATTTATTTATTTTTAAATATTGGATTTCATAATTCTAGTTCATTTCGATAAAAATATACTTTTATCTTTACAAACATGGAAATTTTTATTTCAATTCTTTCTAAATCATTTATTATGATTTTACACAAATTATTAATATTTTTAATAATTTTATCAAGGCCCGTACAGTCGATTTCCTTAAACGGTCATCGAACTGCACTTACGGGACCTTTTCCAAATTTGATTTGGATATAATTCCAAATCCAACCGTTAGATTTCAAATCTTTTATATTCGTTGGAAAGCTCTTTTCGATACAAACCCAAGGTTCCAGATTCAGGGAAATCCGACGGTCGGATCTCCCGTAACGTCAACTCGAAGTCAATGGTTGAAATTCGCGAACGGTCGCCGCGCGACACGTTCTATTCAGGCCTTTAAATATGTAATATATATATATATATATTATATTTCATCGATTTCAATTCAAAACGTATTTTATAAATTCGTTTTAAAACGATTCCAACTTCATTTTCAATTTTTAATCAAAACTGAATATTCTATATCATTAATATATAAATGATAATATTGTCTAAATATCGGTTTTTGAAATCATTTCCTTTTCGATATTCATTATAAAAACGAATAAAATCGATATAAATATCGTTCGCGTCAAAATGGCACATCTCTAATCAACACAGCTTTATATATTTCAATAATTCTTGTCCATCCCAAATCGGACATCAAATCATATTTTGATTCTTTGCATAATATTATTTTAAACTATTTTTTTATTTTAAATTATTGTTCAGTTCTGAATAGGAATTAGGCACAGCCAAATACCATATAATGTTATTTATATGGATTCTATACAACACATGTATATAATAACAATGATAAATCATCATCCATCATCCATAGTGCATTTATAACGACCTAGGGATTTTCGATCCCGAAAATCGACACAAAACTCCATGTCAAACATTCAAGCATCGAAAACACCAGAACGTTATTAGAAAGAAATTAGAGGGTGAGATAAGAAAGAAAGAAATAATATAGAAGAAATAAGAAGAAGAAACACATCAGAATCAGAGTCTCACATCGCAGCGGAATAAATATAATATAGAAATAATCTTTATTGAAAACTTGAAATAATACTTACAATCAAAGTACATCTATATAGACAAATCTGGACAGTTATAATAATCTATCCTCATATACAATACACAGCGGAATAAATACTGATATGTCTGAACTCCTCCAGCACGTCTTCTGAACTTCGTAGTGTCCAATAACCTGAACCTATATAACCCGGGCTAACCCGAGCATTACAAACACCGGGTCAGTCTGGTGAACCAGAGTGAGAACAACACACTAAGTTTTAAGGGGATCATCCAACTTGATTTTAAAGTTCAAAATCTTTTCGAAAGAAAAGGATAATCGTAAGACCAAATCCACACATAAACACGGATGGTTTTTACCTTACGATAACCCAAACATTTTGAAATCGTATATCCTTCTGATATTATAATAGTGTCTAAATACAAATAAATAGAAGCTAGTGGAACGCTTGCATCTCACGCTCCACATATATAGTATACAATCAAAACCGCGGGCGCTTATTGGAGAATGGGTTTCCAACTATAACAAGGTATGGGACCGCGTGCCGATAGTGTATCTCTAGAGACGTATACACTGGGTTCAACAAGAACGTCTTGCAACCCGGCCCACACATGACCGACCACTCATTTCTCTTGAGTGTATCGAATATATTGTCACCTACGGTTGGTACCAACATAACCATTCCCGGGAGATACAGAATCGAAAGAAGTACAAATATGAATATTCTCTAGATGGTGACAATACACCCTAATGGGTGCGACCCACATAGCCATGATGTCTGCCCGATTTTTGTCATTTTCCGGTTGTGAGGCTTGAGGTTATAACGTATCCTTCCAGAACATCTGGCCTGCCACATCGTCCATACACGTTATCCTGGGACTGGATAACCGAAGGCACCCTCCTACCACATCCTAGGAATCACCCCAAGGTTCAGTAGCGAGTAGTCCTTGCAACCCATTGATTCCAACCACGATAGAATCACAGTTTATCTCTAGGAGCTAACCAGAGATTATAAGCAATCCTTCCGCTTTATGAAGATCTATGGTCTTCAAATGCTCCATCTCGATCATCGTCTGATCTCTTTCACGATTACGTATTTGTTGATCAGAATGGTTTTTGAATATAAATTCGATCCCGGTCTTTCCGAACCAACAATCGTATAAGTCAGATTTTGATAGTCGGTTATTTAACTATCAAAATAAATAATCATTCAACCATGAAAATAAAACGAGTTTACTGGTTCAATACTTAGCATCACTTGGCCTTTTTATTTTTTCCATCGTTAATCGAACCCTTAAAATTTCCAATATTTGAAACAAAGCTTTTTATATCTTATTTCAAAAATACAATTATACTCAGAAATAATCTTATTTAACTTAAAACATTTCAAACTTAATTTTATAATATTCTTCATCGAAATCCTAATTTTTACTTCTCTCGGCCATCTTCGTTTCTAAACTTATATCATTCTTGGAAAATCATGAAGTCATTCAAGTTGCGGTATTTTATTTACCTTTCAGACCTTGAGTCAACAACATTCTTTTTTTTTCAGAATAAATAGAAGTTTATCAACGAAATCCATTTCACTAATTATTCCACATATCCCATTTAACATCCGATTTAAACATCGTTTAATATTATACTTCTACTTGGAAATCTTATTTCAAATCTTAATACGTTTACTAAGTAAACTATTATTAAAAACTCCTCTATTAGATTTACAATCTTTTAACACATTATACATAAATCTCAATTCCATTATAAACAAAAATCCTTATAAACTTTTGATAAGTTTATTTCAAGCCCACTTGGTCACATCTCAATAAAACTTCACTCCTTATTTAATATCTTAATAATTTACCTCGTCTCATCTCTTTAGTTCAAAACTTGGGTTTCTGTTTCGATTTCCACTTTATCTCCTCATTGTTATGAGTTCGATCCCATTCATAACTTGTTTCAACAAATTCAAAATCATTTACAAAACATTTCACCAAAACATGGGTTTACATCTTCGCCAACTTAGATTCAGAAATTCAATTAAATTGAATCCCAAGGAGAATTCAATTTAGACTTACTTATAAATGCCCTTGCAAACTTGTTTAAAAACTTTATAACAGTCATTAAATATCTTTATAACAAATTAAATAATTGATTATCATTTAAGCCCTTGACTTATTTAACTTAACGTCGTTAACTCGTTGATCCATTCCTATCTGGTCTTTCCATTAATTAATAATATACTTAATTTAATCAATCCCACTTAATTTGATTATCATTTAATTAAATGATAATCAATTTCCATATAATCCCAATTTAATTATTCCTTAAAAATCCGGTCTTAACTCTTAGATAAATTTCTGCTTAACCGCTTTTAAATGTCATTAACATACGACTTTTCTTTGCGAAAATCATTTGGTAATTCCTTATAAATTTTAAACAATAATTAATAAATATTAATTTCCTTTTTGTAAACTTTAATAATAGATTTAAAACTGTCTTTAGTTATAAAATGTCCTTTATAACTTCACTTCTGTTGATTTATCTGACGATAAATCGACATTTCATAAAACGATTTGTTTTTAAGCCATCTGCTACTAGTTACTCAACCAATATTTTTCGAATTGGTTAACCACTATTGGGATTCAACAATCGATGATCAAAGCAACCATCTAATCAACTGGTTAAACAGTTCATATAACTGTGATATGAAAATAAACAGTAAATTTGAGGAATCCAGTTGGATCCCTCCAACCTGTTTCTCCCTGCATCCAAATATGTTAGAACAAAATAACGTCATATATAATTCTCAGAAATCAACAATAACAGCAATCTAAACGTCCCTATTTCAATTAAATACATTTATATTTATATAAATGTAACCAACGAGGTAAGCTACCTCCTTTGGAATAATCGTTAAAAATAACGATTTGGTTTAAATTAAATTAAATAAGCGTTTAATTTAATCAGTTCAGTCAACTGTATTCAGCAATCATCAGACAACCAACAACCATAGCACACAAATAATTATACCCGACTTATAAAATATAAGTGGAATAAAAACTGAGTGAGTTGAACTCACCTTGATTTGTCTGTCGTTGAAACAGTATGTTTTAATTAAATTAAATGGCGTTTAATTTAATTAAAGATCCCCGTAGCTGCCAACCTTGATCAAACCAACTTCATGTGTTGTGCTCATCGATATGGTTCCGACGTCATTTATCATCTGACTCTGTTACTATATTACAAGGTTACCATTTAATACGAAATTCGCCATATGCTATAACATTATTACTATCTTATATATCTATATTTATCATTTAATACAAACCAACACTTAATAAGACTGATTAGGCACCATTAACTAGACCACACTGCTCATCTGAATCTTACTTTCGTTGATTCAATCATGATTAAGTATGATCAATTTGTTTACACACCTCTAACTTCGATCCGGCACAAACCAGTTTTGGCCACGTTAAAACATGTGTAGTAGTAGGCAAATTACAACTTATATAGTAATTTCAATCGAGTATTTTAAAAATTAAAGATTTGGATTGTGAAAAGAAAGATCCAACCAGTATATAAAACTACTACTACTATTTTTTTACCATTTTGTTTACTTTGAAAACTTTAGGATTAGGCATGTAAAGAGGGGCTTAAGCACAAATAATTTAATAATCAGCCATGTTAATTAGTTACCTTAAACAGGATTAGGCAAAAATCGAAACCCCCAGGCCACGTAAGCAGTCTTCTTCCCCAACACATATAAAAACATTGACTACTCCTCCATTACTTCGTGAAGACCCGACCCTGCTCTACCATTTTGTTTTCTCCATCCCACTGCTTCACGCCTCGCCAGAACTTCTAGCAAGTCACGAGTTCATTTCTAACCACCGAGATCAACTTCCGCCACCCTTTATCACGGCCAGCTCCTTCTACTCCCAATCTAACAAGCTTCCTCCTTGTTCGAAATGAACAGAACTGCTGCTCCATTTTTCGTCCATCTCTAAATCCTTTTTTTTCTCGTTAACTTCCTTCCACCATAAAACGTTCTCAAGTCTCAACCTCACCTGCTCCATTTTCATGAATACCGTACTCCACTCCACAAAATGCATTGCCAGTACACTTCCCACGCCTCCACAGAGACATGCGAATCCTCTTCCCACATCAAAATCCGACACCAACTAAACACAGTACCCCCACCTCACTCACCACGTCAATTGATCACCTGCATCACATAAACTCCACCCACCTTGCATCACCTGCATCACATAAACTCCACCCACCTTGCATCACCTATATCCCAAACATACCACGCGCTCCACTGTCTCCACATCCCAACTCATCACCGTCCATTTTCTTCCCTTTTACATATCATCACTTCACTCGACCCCCACGCTCCGTCCATTGAGCTACCACTGTTCCTCACAGATCATCAGAGCTGCTCATGACAGTCCTCACTCCCCAGCGACTTCTTCTCGCGTTATAAGCACTGCGCTGTGCATTTATTTTTCCCGTTTGTTCTTCTTATTTTTAGCTTGAGAATATTTTTAATGGTGGAAATACGTTTCCTGTTAAGTTTTGGGTTCAGGAAAAACTATGAGACGAGAGGAGTAAAATGCGCTATATATATAGGAATGGGGGAGAAGATAAGATCAGCGTCAATTCCTACTTTCCAGCAGCCATGTAGCCATGTTCAGTAGGTGAAACTAGGATTGCAGTTTACACAATAGGGGTTGAAATGCTTGATGGGTAGGATGCAGCATTCGTACTACTGGGGAAGGGAAAGAAACTGAAGTTCCATGTGTTTTTCAGTACATGTTTATTAGCTTAGGGTGTTGAAAAGAAACCAAAGAGAGGCTGTCGAAAAGAATATGTACAACTTGGTAGTGAATTTTCATTTCCATTTTCATTTCATCAGATGGACAGGGCATGTTACTTTGGGGTGAAGGCACAAAGAAAGGAAATATACAGGTGTACGTTAATTGAAAGGAAATCACATGGCAGCATGGTGCAGTTGTAGTGTTAAAGAGTAGGGGGCTTCAGCTACGTTTGTGGTCTCAGTATGGTTGGTACGTATAGCTGTGGCCATTCGAAAAGAAAATACGAATTGCAGCATCACTGCAAGCGTGAGAAAATAGGTTGGCTCATGTTTTCATTTTGATGGAAACTATGCAACATGCCAATACAAGGGTAGGCATGTCAAAGAACAAGGCAATGTGCTTTCCAAAAATGATTTGAGTAGGATTGCCGTGTGAATCCACACGCAGAAGAAAATACATTGAAGAACACAGTGTATCTCTTTTCGGTTTACAGTACAAATGGGTAGATCCTATTGTTTTTTTCAGCATACGAAAATACTGTAGGCAAGTGGAAAAATAAGGGTAGGAGTCAGAAGTTATTAAATATAGGGTATTTCAATATCGTGAAGTCACATTGGAAAAGACACTACAGTGTAGAAATGTCCAGCTATAAAACATTGGACTAAAAATGACACTGAATTCTCATTTCAATGGGAACCATACCATACGGTAGTCCAAACGAATTAATATATAGGTTACGCTATTTTTATTTAGTCCCTTAAGCGTTAAGTTATTCATATATATTATTTATTCGGTACGGGGTAAATAAATATGTACCGCTATTCATGCTATCGTAAAATATACGCACCTCAAAACACTGACTTCAAACTCAACGAAAATAAATACACCGTTGTGTCGAGCAATGCCCAACGATCTCAAAAATATAATAATATCGATAGATTAATTTATATTGTGAAACCCCAAAATGCTGATATAAGGTGCAAAATACTCCAAATAAAAAGTGGCATATTTTCCAAATTAAAAATTACAGTAAAATTCTAAAAATTAAACTATAGATACGTCTCAAAGGTCTCGTACAAATTCAAAATCAATATTTAATTATATTAAATTATCGTTATGGTTTATAATCGATTTCACAGCGATTTTCTAAAAATTTGAATTGGACATATCTAACAATTTATACGATGAAATATCGATTTTTCTCTTTCATTAGAAAAATATAATCACATGGATTCGAGCGTTTCTTGTTTCACTGATATCGGACTTATAATGGATTATGTATAATCAATTGAAGTTCAAAACTCAATATTACGAACTACCGCGTCGTTTCGAGCTCATTTATAATTAATTATAAACTATATGTTCAAATATCGGTTTAACAATCGAAATAAATATTATAAATCCATTAAAAATTCATATTTAACATTTAATAAAATAAAATATATTAAATCTCTAACCGCTAAAAATATGGGACGTTACAGCATTCTACATTGTATAAGCATTAGATATAAATAATTAAAGCGATGGGGCGGTGGCTTCACGCGATGGCCATCACTCCGGCCTCCGGCTTCCCCTCCAGCCACGAGACCCTCCACTCGCCAGAGCTTCACCAATCGAGCCACCATCTCGTGCACCCTCTGACAAAGGCCGCGCCGCCATTGATCCCCCTTCCCTCTGCCTTTGCGTTAGTCTTTCCCCCCTCTCCGAAGCAGTCAGTAAACTCTTTCCCCCTCCCGCTGTGAGTTTTTAGTCCTTCTAAGATTATGATTTCCTAGTTTATAGAAAAGGAAATGATTTCTTAATTGTTAATAATAAAAAGATAAGATTTTGAATAATATAACGATGTGATTTTTCTATATAAATATATAAGATTTTTAATATCGTAAATATTATATTTTTAATGAGATAAAGATTATATATTTAATGAGATAAAGATTTTATTTTTAATAGGGTAAAGCTTATATTTTACATATGAAAGGATAAAGTTTTTATTATAGAAAAATACGATCTTTATTCATAGAAAAATGTGAGTTTTATCATATAAGTAGCAAAAAAATAAACAAATATGATTTTTATCGTCTGAATGGCAATGTAAAATAATGATTTTTATAATATAAACATCAACATAAGAATGTGATTTTTAAAAATATATATAGCGTTGTTAAAAATATATTTTTTAACATATACCGCGTGAACCAGATCTCGTTGCAAACACGACAAAGATTTCGTACATATGAAGAGTCGCGGTGTTTGGTTAATCTTATGGGTGAGAACTCCTTCTCACTAAAATCTCTTATATGGTTATTTATTTCATAACTGCATATATGAACTGTTCCCCTTCGTCCACAGACCATGGACGACTTGTATGTTTGGTTTGGTTGATTGATTTGGTTTGGTGCGTGAAATGGAAGTGATTAGATTTGGTTTGTGTTTGATGTGCGCCATTATGAGGCGAGGGATAAGGCTAGACCTTATCCCGGTTCTAGTATCACGCCGTTATGCCGCCGAAATTTTCTAAAATATGTTAGAAAAGTAAAAATATCATTTTTATTAGATAAATGAATAAAATAAATATTCATTTACAAATCATACGATTTGTTTATGCACACCCATTTGACTGATATGGATTGGGATGATAAATTTTACACATCGCCCAACTGCACAAACAAAAATCTGTGTTTGTTGATTGAAACCCCACACGAGTATTAAAATATGTGGTTCACGGTGGGGCGGTGGCCTCACGCGATGGTATCGCGGGTGGGAGTCAAGCGCGATTCGAGGGGGGGTCTTCGCGGTGGTATTGGAAAACGGGGAGATGGGGAGGCGTTTCCCGGAGCCGTCGTCGGGGTGGAGGTGGGTCATTAGCCTTCAGCGTCTGGCGATTGGGGGAGGGTGCGGGTCTGGAATGAGATCCGCTTTTAATTTTTTTTTCTTCGTTGACTCTGAGGGAAAGGGAGTGTAAGGAGATTATATAATACTTCAATTATGTAATTAATTTCTTCAAAAGGTAACTTTAAATTTCGATCTCCAAACGAGACCCAACGACTGTCGCCCATAGCGTAATACCCCCATTCCGAACACAATGGTGAAACGACCCGAAATCCCCCTTACGGGAAATCACGGATTGAGTTGAGAACAAGCTACATCGGAACGCAAACAGAAGAACATTTCATTGCTTATTACAACAATTCCATCAGATTGCAAGAATATTACAAAGTATGAATAAATATTACACAGAAAATATCAAAGATTTAAATTACATTTAAATACATCGCAGCGGAAAATAATATAAAACACAACTAGAAGTAATACACGGATACAGAGCTTTTCGAGTATCGTTCCAGCTGTAAATCAGGATCCTGTGAATATAAATCTGCAAAACCAAAACTACTAGCTGCCCGTGTCAAAATAAGGGCACCCAGAGTTTAGATTAAAACAATAAACTCCAGGTCAGTCATATGACTGGTGTGAGAACTAAAACATTTATTAATCTTTATTTTAAAGTTAGGTAAATCATGGGACCACGCCGTATAACACGGAATGGGTTTCCTCCCAAGAATACCAGTGCATAAAACAACAGCACAATGCTAAATAAAGAAAAAATGAAGCTATTATAAGACCCAGGTCTCATCACACAATGCAACGCAAGCCGTAGAATAGGGTTTTTACCTTATAGTAGCCAAGAATGCTTGGTACTTGAAATTTCATGTTTTATTATTACTATAAGTGTAAAGTGTATAAAACAACTCCAAATCATAAGTATCAATCATAGACGGCATAAGTGCCCCATACCACTATGTCGCCAAATATAGGTTCTACAAATAAAACTGCAAAGTCACGTATTTGAAGCTGGATTTCCATCTGTGAACCGAGGCAAAAGATAGTCCTCACCGATTTTGAGACTCTCTAGCCCGAGCCTCAGGACAAGTACTCAGTCAAGCCCTTGGAGCGACAGGGCCAGTCAACCGATGTGGATTAAAATGCCTGAACACTGCGTTTCCCTGCCCTTTGGGGCGTAAATGAGCCAAATGACTCCATCGGCTCCACATAGTCACCGATATATCCGAGGCGCCTCACAACAGCAACAACCACACAGGTGAAAATAATATAAATATCAGGGCTGGTAGGTCGCTGACACCACCCTAGCTAGAAGGAAACGCATGCCCTCCCTGAGGTCCTCTCCCGTTTTTGGTTCAAAACCGGGGTGTGAGGCTCGCGAATCAACGCTACACAAAGCTTTTCCACACAGGCCGTGCTTTGATCATCAACCACAAGACTCTGCTTTCCAACAGAAGCCTTGATCATTTGCCACTTAGGCATGCCACATAGGCAATTCATTCCATGCGATTGATATCCATCAATATATAACCCCTGAGCTCGTACGTCTCAGAGAAGGGCGTTAAGCAAGAGAATAAATTCTCCGTCCTCAAACAGATATATATTTAATAGAAATCAAGCACACAGAATAAAATCCAATGTCAGACACACAGTCCATTTACAAGTCCGTTCTGAGTCTGAACGAAACCGGAGGCACTTTGTACCTCGCATATCCATCGATCTCCAAGTACGTCTGGACGATCACCAACTGATTCCCTCCTCTTGGGTGTACAGCCCAATCAAGATCATCAGTAATCACCCAAACGATGTGAAGACCTCCGGTCTTCGACCACCGTCTTCAACCTCGACACATCGTCGAATCAGTTATTCAGAATGGGATAAACCCGGTCTTTCTGAATAACTCGCGTATATAATAAACAAGTGTTACACAAACACAACAAACGCCTCATTCCAATTCAGAATATTCTTTTATTTAAATATTCTTACACTTTGGGAAAGGTTCCCATTAATTTTATCAAAGATAAATTCTTTAAAATTAATCTTCTTTTGAATATTAATTCAAATTAGTCGGGATTAGCGAAACATACCAAAGTAATCATTTATTTTATTTCCCAATCCCAACCTATTCATCCCATGAAGTAAAACTGGTCATACTTCATATCTAACACCACGGTGTTATCGGTAAATTCAATTACTATTTCACGTTCAAATCTAATTAAAGATTTAACTATCGCCTGGAGCAAAACTGGTGATACTCCATTCTCGATTATTTCAATCTAATTAAAGATTCATTAAAACTCCACTTGGTTTTAATCTTCCCAAATAATCACTATCAATGATTATTTAACTTGGGAAATCATATCCTGGCTTTAACTGGGTTAAAGAACCAATGTCATTTAAAACATGGTTCACGATAAACCCAAAATCACATTCTATTAATTATCAGGTTAAAGAACAAGTGTTATTTAAAACACCGTTCACGATAAACCCAAAAATCAATTCAAATTCAATTCCAATTAAATACCATTTAATTCTTACACTTCATTAAATCTAAATAAAAAGATTCAATCTTTTTCTCAACTGGGCTTAAGAACAGTGTTAATGAAGACACCATTCACGACAAACCCAAATCACATTTGATATTAAATACAAGGCTCTGAATATAAAATATATCGGCTTGCATTCAATATCAAATTATACGACCAACAAATATCATATTGGAAATAACGATATAAATATATCTTCCAAATTTCCATAACAATATCTGTATAATCACGAAATCCAACATCGAAATATTCCAAAGCCAATTTCGATTCAAATCCATCCCAATACAATTATTGGAAATTCTGGTTATTTTTAAAACCCCTTTCAAATTCAATTTATTTATTTCAAAAATAAATTGATTTTAATTCTAGTTCAAAACTAGTTCATTTCGATAAAAACCTATTTTTATCTTTTTAAATTTGGAATTTTTCATCCCAATTCTTCACAAATCATTTGTTATGATTTTACACAAATTATTACTTATTTTAATAATTTTATCAAGGCCCGTACAGTCGATTTCCGTCAACGGCCATCGAACTGCACTTACAGCGACCTTTTCCAAATTTGATTTGGACATAATTCCAAATCCAACCGTTAGATTCCAAATCTCTAATATTTGTTAGAAAGCTCTTTTCGATACTAACCCAACGGTTCTGGTTTTAGGAGAATCCAACGAACGGATCTCCCGTAATATCCATTCGAAGTCAATGGTCGTAATACGTGAAATGCCGCAGCGCGGCGCGTTTTATTCAGGCCATTATATATATATAATATATATATATTATATATATTTCGTCGATTTCCTTTGTATTTTATAAATCCTTTTAAATTCGTTTTCGAAACGATTTCAACTTCATATTCAATTTCGAATCAAAATTGAATATTCCACATCATCGATATGCAAATGATAATATTTTCAAAACGTTATATTTTAAAATCACTTTCTTTTCTATATTCATTTTAAAAATGAATAAAATCGATATAAATATCGTTCACATCAAAATGGCGTCAATCTAATCAACACGACTTCTATTCAAAACATGAATGTTTATTCTATTCAACACATGAATATTTTTCAATTCAACACATGAATTTATTTTCTATTCAACACATGAATTTATTTTCTATTCAACAAATGAATTTATTTTCTATTCAACACATGAATTTATTTTCTATTCAATACATGGATTTATTTTCTATTCAACACATGAATTTATTTTCTATTCAACAAATGAATGTATTTTCTATTCAACACATGAATGTATTTTCTATTCAACACATGATTGTATTTTCTATTCAACACATGAATTTATTTTCTATATTGGAATGAGGCCCAATCAATTACCATATAATGTTAATTATATGGATTTTCTACAACACATGTATATAATAGCAACGATAAATAATCAACCATCATCCAGAGTGCACCACACAACTGCATAAGCATTAAATATAAATAACTAACACTTACACAGTCTGTCAACCCATCGATTGACATACAACTAAACAATCGGGATTAGTGTACGTCAAATATCATCCCAATACCCGTGTGGGGTTTCAAATCAACAAACACATATTTTATTTGTGCGGTTGGGCGATGTGTAAAATTTATAATCTCAATCAATATCAGTCAAATCAGTGTATATAAACGAATCATCCGATTTGTTTATAAATATTTGTTTTATATATACGTTAAAAATCATATTTTTAACTATAAAATATTTTCCACTATAAAATATTTTATTTCATTCCACATCACACAATCAAATTTCACTACACAACAATCAAACAAACAAGTCATCCATGGTCTGTGGACGATGGGTGTCGGGTGCTGCTAAGCACCGTCTGCATCCTAGTATATATTTCAAACTAGAAATAAAAATAAAAGTGAGGAGTTCTCACCGACTAGCTAAACCACACGCCGCGACTCTTCATATGTAGAAAATCTTCGTCGTGCTTCTAACGAGATCTGTTTCACGCGGTATATGTTAAAAATTATATTTTTAACAACGCTACTTCCTATATCAAGATTATATTTTTATATCGCCCTTCTTCTAATAAAGATTATATTTTTATATCGTCACTCATATAAAAATCACATTTTTATATTCTCTAGTATATAAAAAATATATTTTTATTACTCTACCTTAATAAAAATCATATTTTTATTATTCTACATTAATAAAAATCCTATTTTCATTTCCACTTAAAATATATAAAAATCGAATTTTTTTTCTCATACATTATATAAAAATCATATTTTTATTTACTCTACTTCACATAAAATAAATAAATTTTTACACAACGCTAATATATATAAAAATCGGATCTTTATCATGTCAGATTATATATAAAAGTCGGATCTTTAAAGTTATAAAAATCTAATCTTTGCTCGTTTAAAAATCAAATCTTTTCAAGTTAAAAATCATTTCTTTTCACTTATAAAGATCTAAACTTTATCATCATAAAAATATGAACTTTAACACATTTATTTTCACAAAAATTATAGCTTTATATAATTTAAACAATACTTTAAATAAATTAAAACAGATTTTAAATTTAACACTGAAAATGAAAATCAAATTATTAAGGTAAAATCAGGAAACTCACAGTCACGGATTGAGGAGGGTTGGGGGAATTGCGGTCGAAGTCTGCTGGTGGCGCAAGGAGTATTCGAAGTAGCTCAGCTGTCGTCGGAGGCGGTGGTGCCTGGCCGGAGGCGGCGGTGCTGATGAATGTGGGTGGCGGTCTAGGGTTCTGGGCTGGGTTGATTTGGGCGCGAGGGGGTTTAGGGCTTGAACGGGGCTAGGGTTCGAATGGGAGGAGGAGGCAATGGGGTAGGAGACTGGAGGGGCGCGGCGAGGTTAGCCAATCTCCGGCGGCGGCGCGAGACGGGAAAGGGAGGCGCGATGCACGAGTCGTGGGTTTTTTTCTTTTTATAAATCGATAGTTGACCGAAGTTATAAGGAGAGAGAAGAGGGAAAACAAGGGGGTTATATATAAATTATAATTTTTAATTCCATTTGTTTTCAAAAAGTAAGTTTTTATTTCTAACCCCAATTCAAACCCACCGACTATCGCCCCCAACTAATTACCCCCATTCCGAACACAATGGGATATGTTTTTTTAGCCAATTCGATCGTTACGATCAGTTTTCATTCGAATTAAAATATAAATCTGTATATTCAATTTTAAACGTACATTTCAATTTACTGGGGCCACATACGGACTCTAAAAATCCCCGAAAAATATTTTCTAGCTTCATATTGACGATACGGTTCTAACAAAACTAATTTCATCGAATTTTGAGACCGTTTGAAAAATGGCCATTTTCTGGTCGATCGAAATTGACTGAAACTATTAATACACGTTTTCTTGTGCCACGCTCACATACTGATCCCAAAAATTACGAATTTTGGAATCTAGCAATCATTTGAGATCCCGGATCCAACAAAAGTGGTTTCGTCGAAAACCGAGGTCGTTTGCAAAATTTCCATTTTTAAGGGCCAGAATTCCATAGCGACTATTCTGAATTTTCAACTAGGCATAACTTTTTATTCTCGCTATGAAATTTTGATTTTTTGGATTCGTTGGACAGATATTCTCAATTAGATTCTAATATTTTTGGTTTCACTAAAATCCGGCTTATTTTGAATCCTGTACATTCATCTGAACTTTGAAATCGAATTTTCAAATTACCGCGCCATTTTCAATTCCTTTTATAATTATAAATAAATAATTATATTCTAACGACGATTCAAATAAATATATACGTTCTAATTCTATTCAAAATAAATTTCTCGTCGTTTTTATTTAAAATAATTCATTTTAAATAATCAAAATTCGCTAAAATTGCCAAAATAAAATTTTTTAATTGGCTTGGATTTCCGGGTTATCACAAATGTGATGTGTTTCGTAACCTAATTCGGCTGTTACGATCGAATTTAAAATATAAATCATTATATTTTAAATTCAAATGCACATTTTTAATTTACTGGGGTCACATACTAATTCTAAAAATTCCAGAAAAAATATTTCTAGCTTCGTATTGACGATACGGTCCTAACAAAATTAATTTCGTCAAATTTGAAGACCGTTTGAAAAATGGTCATTTTGTGGTCGCTCCAAGTTGACTGAAACTGTTCAAACACGTTTTAATTTGCCATGCTCACATATTGATCCCAAAATTATGAAAATTGGAATCTAACAATAATTTGACATCCCGGATCCAACAAAAGCGGTTTGGTCGAAAACGGAGGTCGTTTGCAAAATGACTATTTTTAAGGGTTTTATATATATTTAAAATATATATATAAATTCCACAGCGACTTTTCTGAATTTTAAACTAGACATATCTTTCAATTTATAAAACGAAATTCCAGTTTCTATATCGTTAGAAAGATATCATCAAACAGATTCAAATATTTCTTTTTTCATCTAATTCTGACTTATAACGAATTCTACATATTCATTTGAAATTTGAAATTGAATTTTTGAACTACTGCGCCATTTAGGATCGTTTTATAATTAAATTAAAATTATGCATTTTAACTTCGTCGAAAATAAAATTTTCATTGTTATTATTTAAAATAAATCATTTTAAATATTCAAAATCCGTTAAAATTGCCAAAATAAAATTTTTAGATTGGTTCTGATTTTTCCGGGTTGTTACAATCTCCCCTACTTTAAATCTTTTTGTCCTCGAAAAGGAACGAAGCTGAAAGTTCTTTAACTAATCAACTCAACTTTCATTCTGGCTTTCATTCTTCAACTTTTCAGTTTCTAAGAATTTGTAATTTTTCAAAAATTTGGCTAACACCCTAAATTTTCGAAAAATTTCGCCATAACCTCCTTTGTACCGGGAGCATTCGGAAAATCCCCAAACCACCACACAGGCCCTCTCATCTCAAAAAGAAAAAAGAAAAACCAAGCGGCTAGCCAATCGGCTCATAAAATCATTATCACCCAAGAAATTAGTAAACATGTACCTATTTGTCAGGCATACAATTTTATTCCTCTTCTCTAGCCTCCTTGCTATGACCTATTCAACATATATACATGTATATGCATGCAATTTCAACCAATTTTTAGTTTAGTTCAACATTTGTTTAACTTGGCTAAATGGTTCAAAGTTTTAATAAATCAAACCAATAATAATACAACACAATCATTAATCAATTAGTTGACTAACGTTTCAAACACATAACTTTGATACATAGTCAAAAAATCATATTTTTGATGCCAAATCACAACAATAATCCTATCTAGTTTTGGTTCACACATAAGTCTAATGGAAATATATAGATATCCCACTTTCGAAACTCGAACACAAACTATTGTTGCTATATAGTCATCGATAGTTTCATCTCCGTGCGACTAGAGTGTGATTCTATATCTATCCAGTATACTCGAGGCTTCGAATACATGTTAATTACGCGTATATTCAAAATCTCTATATACTCGGTTATCCAAAATCAATTTAAAGCAAATATTCACATACGAATAATAAAGTTTAAAATTTCAAAACAAAATTTGTTTTCATTTTTATTTTAAAACACTACTCTCTTTACACTCGTTCTAGGACACTACTGATCCCATCTCTAACGAGATATTCTTATTGGATATTACTAATCCAATCTCTGATGAATCCTTTTGTTTGGTTCTAATGTGCCTTGTTCTTGAGCTCTGTAAACCAAAGCTCTGATACCAAAATGAGACGACAAGAACTTCCCCGTGAAGGAAAGCCCGGATTGCTTTGAGGACAAGACGAATCAGAACACAAATAGAAGAACATTTCATTGTATATTACAACAATTCCATCAGAATATAAGAATATATAGAGTATGAATAAATATTTTACAACAAAAAATATCAAAGTTAAATTACATTACATAGCAGCGGAAAAATAATACAAAAAACAACTGAAAGAAATACACAGATACAGAGCTTTCCTAGTATCATTCCAGCTGTATACCAGGATCCTGTGAATATAAATCCGCAAAACCCAACTACTAGCTGCCCATGTAGAAAATAAGGGCACCTAGAGTTTAGGTTAAAACAATAAACTCCAGGTCAGTCATGCGACTGGTGTGAGAACTAAAACAGTTGTTAATCTTTATTTTAAAGTTAGGTAAATCCAGGGACCATGCCGTATAACATTGAACGGGTTTCCTCCCAACAATACCAGTGCATAAAACAATAGCGCAATGCTAAATAAAGAACAATGAAGCTATTATAAGACTCAGGTCCTATCACACAATGCAACACAAGCCGGAGATAGAGTTTTTACCTTATAATAACCAAGAATGCTTGGTACGTAAAATTTCATGTTTTATTATTACTATAAATGTATAGTGTCAAAACAATTTCAATCATAAGTATCAATCATAGAAGACATAAGTGCCCTATACCACTATGTCGCCATATATAGGTTTACAATTAAAACCGCAAAATGTCGTATTGGAAGTTGGAATTCCATCTGTGAACCAAGCCAAGGGATCGTCCTTACCGCTTCGAGACTGTCTAGCCCGAGCCTTAGGATCAGAGCTCGAGTGACCCTTGGACCATCAGGGCCGGTCCACACGGAGTGGATCAAAATGCCCGAACAATGCGTTTCCCCGCCCTATGGGGCGTAAACTGGTCATATCCCGACCAAACTATCGGTCCCAGATCGACTGATATAACCGAGGCGCCTCGCTATCCATCACACACATAAGTAAAATGCCAGGGCTAGTAAAACGCTGACACCACTCCTAGCTAGAAAGAAACGCATGTCCTCCCTGAGGTCCTCTCCCGTTTCTGGTTCACACCGGGGTGTGAGGCTCGCGAATTAACGCAATACACAAAGCTAAGCCATAAAGGTCGTGCTTTGATCATCAACTACAAGACCCTGCTTTTCAACAGAAGCCTTGATCATTTGCATCTCAGCATGCAAGATAGGCAATTCACGCTATGCAACCGATGTTTATCAATCACACAGAATGAAATCCGATGTCAGACACACATCCATTTACAAGTTCGTTCTGGGTCTGAACGAAACCGGAGGTACCTTATTCCTCCCCCATATGTCCAATACAGGGGAGTGGTCCTCGCATATCCGGTCGATCTCCAAGTACGTCCAGACGATCGCCACTTATTACCTTTTCGTGGGTGTACAGCCCAATCAAGACATCAATAATCGTCCAAACGATGTGAGACCTCCGGTCTTCAACCTCCGTTTTCATCCTCGACACATCGTCGAATCGGTTATTCAGAATGGGATAAACCCGGTCTTTCTGAATAACTCGCGTATATAATAAACAAGTGCTATAAAAACCCAACATACGCCTCATTCCAATCCAGAATATTCCTTTGTTCAAATATTCTTATACTCTGGGAAAGGTTCCCATTAATTTTATCAAAGATAAATTCTTTAAATTTATTCTTTAATCTTCCTTTGGATATCATTTCAATCTAATTAAAGATGCATTAAAATTCCACTTGGTTTTAATCTTCCCAAAAATCAATATTAACGATTGTTTAACTTGGGAAATCATATCCTGTCTTTTACTGGGTTAAAGAACCAATGTCATTTAAAGCACGATTCACGATAAACCCAAAATCACATTCCATTCCATCAGCCTTTAACCGTAAATTTGCAAGTGAACAATTCCCTAAGTATTAACCCCGAAGGCCGAAACCAACATCAGATCAATACCCAGGAAACCATTCAACTTAACAAATCTCCAGTTAGTTTCTGATTTTATTAACTCCATTGGGTCTAAGAACAGTATTAATAAAATACCATTCACGACAACCCAAAATCTTATTCCTGTCTTTAACTGGGTTAAAGAACCAATGTCCTTTAAATCACGGTTCACGAAAAATCCAAAACCACATTCCATTCCATCAGCCTTTAACCGTAAATTAGCAAGTGAACAATTCCCTAAGTATTAACCTGAAGGACGAAACCAACATCAGATCAATACCCAGGAAACCATTCAACTTAACTAATCTCTAGTTAGTTTCTGATTTTCTTAACTCCATTGGGTCTAAGAACAGTATTATTAAAGATACCATTCACGACAACCCAAAATCTTATTCCTGTCTTTAACTGGGTTAATGAACCAATGTCCTTTAAAGCACGGTGCACGATAAACCCAAAATCACATTCCATTCCATCAGCCTTTAACCGTAAATTAGCAAGTGAACAATTCCCTAAGTATTAACCCCGAAGGCCGAAACCATTATTAGATCAATACCCAGGAAACCATTCAACTTAACTAATCTCCAGTTAATTCTTGATTTTCTTAAATCCATTGGGTCTAAGAACAGTATTATTAAAGATACCATTCACGACAACCCAAAATCTCATTCCATTGTTAATCGGGTTAAAGAACAAGTGTTATTTAAAACACCGTTCACGTTAAACCCAAAGACCAATTTCAATTCAATTCCAATTAAATATTAATTAATTGGTATACTTCATTAAATCAAAATAAAAAGATTTAATCTTTCCTCAACTGGGTTCAAGAACATTGTTAATGAAGACACCATTCGTGACAAACCCAAAATCACATTTGATATTAAATACAAGGTTCTGAATAGAAAATATATTGGCTTATATTCAGTATCAAATACTACAACCAACAAATATCGTATTGGAAATAACGATATAGATATATCTTTCAAATTTCCATAACAATATCTGTATAATCACGAAATCCAACATCGAAATATTCCGAAGATAATTTCGATTCAAATCCATTCCAATTCATATATTGGAAATTCTAGTTATTTTTAAAACCATTTCAAATCCAATTTATTTATTTAAAAATATTGGATTTAAGAATTCTAGTTCATCACTAGTTAATTTCGATAAAAATATACTTTTATCTTTACAAACATGGAATTTTCATTCCATTTCTTTCTAAATCATTTATTATGATTTTACGCAAATTATTAATATTTTTTATAATTCTATCAAGGCCCGTATAGTCGATTTCCATAAACGGTCATCGAACTGCACTTACAACGACCTATTTCAAATTTGATTTGGATATAATTCCAAATCCAACCGTTAGATTTCAAATATTTTATATTCATTGAAATCTCTTTTCGATACGAACCCAACGGTTCCGGTTTCAGGAGAATCCGACGGTCGGATCTCCCGTAACGTCAACTCGAAGTCAATGGTCGAAATTCGCGAACAGTCGCGGCACGACACGTTCTATTCAGGCCATTAAATATATATAATATATATATTTCACCGATTTCAATTCAAAACGTATTTTATAAATTTGTTTTAAAACGATTTCAACTTCATTTTCAATTTTTAATCAAAATTGAATATTCTATATCATTAATATATAAATGATAATATTTTCTAAATATCTGTTTTTGAAATCATTTCCTTTTCGATATTCATTATAAAAATGAATAAAATCGATATAAATATCGTTCGCGTCAAAATGGCGCATCTCTAATCAACACAGCTTTATATATTTCAATAATTCGTGTCCATCCCAAATCGGACATCAAAATCATATTTTGATTCTTTACATAATATTATTTTAAAATATTTTTTTATTTTAAAATACTGTTTAGTTCTGAATCGGAATCAGGCACAACCAATTACCATATAATGTTATTTATATGGATTTCATACAACACATGTATATAATAACAATGATAAACCATCATCCATAATCCAAAGTGCATTCTACACGGTATAAGCATTAAATATAAATAATTAACGCTTATACAGTCTGTCAACCAATCGACTGACATACCACCAAACAATCGGGATTAGTGTACGTCAAATATCATCCAAATACCCGTGTGGGGGTTTCAATCATTAAACACAGATTTTTGTTTGTGCAGTTGGGCGATGTGTAAAATTTATCGTCCCAATCCATATCAGTCAAATGGGCGTACATAAACAAATCGTCTGATTTGTAAATGAATATTTATTTTATTCATTTATCTAATAAAAATGATATTTTTGCTTTTCTAACATATTTTAGAAAATTTCGGCGGCATAATGGCGTGATACTAGAACGGGGATAAGGTCTAGCCTTATCCCTCGCCTCATAATGGCGCACGTCATACACAAACCAAATCTAATCACTTCCATTTCACGCACCAAACCAAATTCAACCAAACCTAACATACAAGTCGTCCATAGTCTGTGGACGACGGGGAACAGTTCATATATGCAGTTATGAAATAAATAACCGTATAAGAGATTTTAGTGAGAAGGAGTTCTCACCCATAAGCTTAACCAAACATCGCGACTCTTCATATGTGCGAAATCTTCATCGTGTTTCCAACGAGAACTGTTTTTCATGCGGTATATGTTAAAAATTATATATTTAACAACGCTATATATATATATTTTTAAAAATCACATTCTTATGTTGATGTTTATATTATAAAAAATCATTCTTTTACACTGCAATTCAGACGATAAAAATCATATTTTTATTTTGCTACTTATATGATAAAAATCACATTTTTCTATGAATAAAGATCGTATTTTTCTATAATAAAACTTTATCCTTTCATATGTAAAATATAAGCTTTACCCTATTAAAAATATAATCTTTATCTCATTAAAAATAAAATCTTTATGTCATTAAAAATATAATCTTTACGATATTAAAAATCTTATATTTTTATATAGAAAAATCACATTGTTATATTATTCAAAATCTTATCTTTTTATTATTAACAAATAAGAAATCATTTCCTTTTCTATAAACTAGGAAATCATAATCTTAGAAGGATTAAAAACTCACAGCGGGAGGGGGAAAGAGTCTGCTGATTGCTTCGAAGAGGGGGGAAAGACTGACACAAAGGCAGAGGGAAGGGGAATCAATGGCGGCGTGGCCTTTGTCAGAGGGTGCGCGAGATGGTGGCTCGATTGGTGGAGCGTTGGCAAGTGGAGGGTCTCGTGACTAGAAGGGAGGCCGGAGTGATGGTCAACGGTGGTTCACGATGGGGCAGTGGCCTCACGCGATGGTCTCGCGGGTGGGAGTCGAGCGCGATTCGAGGGGGGTCTTCGCGGCGGTATTGGAAAATGGGGAAGATGGGGAGGCGGTGCCCGGAGCCGTCGTCAAGGTGGAGGAGGGTCATCAGCCTCCGGCATCTGGCGATTGGGGGAGGGAGCGGGTCTGGACCGAGATCCGCTTTTAATTTTCTTTTCTTTTTTTCTTCGTTGATTGTGAGGGAAAAGGGAGTGTAAGGAGATTATATAATACTTTAATTATTTAATTATTTAATTTCTCCAAAAGGTAACTTTAAATTTCGATCTCCAAAAGAGACCCAACGACTGTCGCCCATAGCGTAATACCCCCATTTCGAACACAATGGGATGGGTTTCAATACCCAATTCTGCTGTTATGATCGGTTTCTGCTAAATTTAAAATATAAATTATTATATTTTAAATTCAAATGCATATTTTAATTTACTGGGGCCACATACTGATTCTAAAAATTCCAGAAAAAATATTTCTAGCTTTGTATTGGCGATGCGGTCCTATCAAAACTAATTTCGTCAAATTTGAAGACCATTTGAAAAATGGCTATTTTCCGGTCGCTCCAAATTGAATAAAACTGTTCAAACACGTTTTAATTCGCCACGCTCACATATTGATCCCAAAAATTATGAAAATTGGAATCTAGAAATAATTTGACATCCCGAATCCAACAAAAGTGGTTTCGTTGAAAACGGAGGTCGTTTGCAAAATGACTATTTCTAAGTGCTTTATATATATTTAAAATATATATAAATTCCACAGTGACTTTTCTGAATTTTAAACTGGACATATTTTTCAATTATAAAACAAAATTTCAGTTTCTTACATCCGTTAGAAAGATATCATCAAACAGATTCAAATATTTCTTGTTTCGTCTAATTCTGACTTATAACGAATTCTATATATTCATTTGAAATTTGAAATCGAATTTTCGAACTACCGCGCCATTTAAGGGTCGTTTATAATTAAATTAAAATTATTCATTTTAACTTCATCGAAAATAAATTTTCCATTGTTATTATTTAAAATAAATCATTTTAAATATTCAAAATCCATTAAAATTGCCAAAATAAAAAATTTAGATTGGTTCTGATTTTTCCGGGTTGTTACAATGATTTCCCCATTTGGTTAATAGATTGACTATTGATAATCTTATATTTATCGCTTTGTATACACATATGGACATTTCCTTTGAGTTTAAAGTATGCCATATAATTTGGTGCTGTATTTACATCTCACCACCTCCCATACTTTAGAAAATCGGAAACATTCTTCCCTTGTAACCGTCCAGTAGTCCTGTGCTATTCACCATAACTTGGTCAATTAAAGCTTTGCACTCCCTTGTTTCTGGCATTTGGGCAGGTTGTAGTCGATGATCTATAATAATTGTGCATACAAATTATTTCCATTTGACACATCAACTTTATGTTACCCTGAAACACCCACCAACGTTTTGTAATTGATCCACTGGTCGAACCAAAGTGACGTAGTTGCACCATCCCCCAAACATCTATTTATAAGTTTAACCATCTGATCCCTTTGTCTAAGCATATTTTTTATTATGGCAGAAAAATTATTATCTAGACTCATTGGCCAAAAAATTTTTTTAGCCAAGCACTTCATTTTCATTCATCATGCCCATAGGATTTTCTTAGCTAGCAATAGACAATAATTCCTTTATGTATCCAATCACCCGTAAATCTTGCAGATTTTTCATCCCTATACTACTTTTTTATTTAGGTCAGCACAAGATATGCCATGTGATTTTATGTAGTCTACCCCTCCCACACCCCATTTCAAAATAAATTTGAGCACATAGTGTCGATTTTCTTTATCACTGAGCTTGGTATATTATAGATGATAAGCCAGTGTAACACAATTGAGGTGATAACTAAATGAATTAGATGCGCTTTTCCAGTTGAAGATAAAAACGACTTTCCAGGTTTCTAGACAAGTTGAGGTTCGTTGCAAGAGAGGGGTAACGTCCCAGATTTTTAAACATTTATTGGGAATATTTAAATCCGTTTTAAATATTGATTTGGTAATGTAAATGGATTTCATATCGAATTTATTTAATAAAATGGAGTTTGAATATATATATATATATATAATTATAATTATAAAACAAACTCGAAATGACGTGGTAGTTCGTAATTTTCGATCTGAACTTTAATTGAATATACTGGATCGAATATAAGTCGGATTTCTGTGAAACAAGAAATGTCCAAATTTATTTGATTATATTTTTCTAATGAAAGAGAAAAATGGAGATTTTTTTTATATAGATTGCAAGTTATGCCCCAATCAAATTTTAAAATAGTCGCTATAGAATTCGTTAATAAATGATAATGTTTATTTAATAAATATATATGGATTTCTATATAATTTGAATACCGTTTAACCAGAAATTATATAATATTAAGTTTTAAATCTATATCGGTTTATTTTGAAGATATACATAATTCTATTTTGGGTATATACGATAATATTGGGTTATTTTTATTAATCGAATCATTTGAAAATTTTAATTATATTTATCATTGTATATAGGCTTTCGAAATAGTTCTCTTTTCCAACGAACTCCATTTTCGACAAAATGGATTTTATTGGAATACGTATCGCTAATTATTGCTAGATTTCCAATTTGGAGCTAATTGGAGTCATTTTGTCGGTAGACGAAATTTAAGGGTGAACTGATGAATATATTGCGATCTAAATAGCACCGTTTTTGCAAACGGATACCGTTTCCAGCGAAATTAGTTTCATTAGGTCGGTAACGTCAAATTATACCACGGCGTCCAATTTCGTTATTTTTGGAGTTCGTGTATACTGGTGCGAATTTAACCGTCAACGTTGAATATCGGTAACCGTATAAAATAAACCTTACAAATTCGTGCCTACCCCAAATATCACCAAACTGTCACGTTTTCACTTCATCTCACTTACATATGCGCAAGACCCTTCTTTTCAACTTTTGTCTGGCACCTGAAACTTGTACAGCCCATTTCATTTCAGCCATCCTACTTTGCCTACAACGTTTTCTCATCAAAAGCCTATCCTAGCTACTTACATTTCTTCTCATCTAAGCTTATGTGCTGGAAACCTAATACCTTATAACAGTGTACCTACTTGTACCATCAGTGACATTTATCCCATCTGGTTGCTTCACATATGTACATTTCACATGCTCATGCCTGTGCCTTTCACATGTCCATGTTGCATACTTGCATACCCGCTGCATCATTTCATTTCAGCCAATAAATTTGAAAAGACAAAACAGCACAGTTCCTCCCTTGTTAATACGCAGAGCTCTTCTCTGCACAGCTACACCACCCTGCGCTGTCTCCTTTCCACATGATCGACATTGTGCTTATCCTCACTTTGTGCTGCTATAAATAGACCAGCCAAATGCAGTTCTTCTCAGCTGCAAAACAGGGACCGTAGCTTCCGGTGTCAAAACAAAACCAAATAAGAACAGCATACCCCATTTACCAAATATCAAGGACTATTATTTTCTTCACATAGCATGCCTGGACGGTGGTCTGTTCAAATGCGAAGAGGCTATTACACGTGTGGGATGTTTCGGTGAGGAGTGTATGCGAGTCTGGAGATGGAGATGGCATGTGCAGTGTTGACATGGACCTCGGCTAGTTTGAACGTGCAAGCCAGTGAGGAAGGAGAGAGTGAGCTTTGTCGGGTGTTAGTGGTTACCGACGATCTGGCTTTCGATGGTGACTGTAGGAGGGAGATGCGCACTGTGTGAAGGAAGTAGCATGGCTATTTGGTGGAATTATGGGATGTGGAGGACCGAACAAGGCAAGCAACAGTATGGGAAGAAAACGTGGATAATGATGTGGGGTCGGAGTCGAGACTGATGAGGAGGGAGCGGTTTAACGAACTATATATATATATATATATAATGGGGCGGTGCGTGGACTTCAGGGTGGATAGGAGGCATGCGAGTGTGGAATAGCCGGAGTGCGGTGGCGAAGTTAGTGCTGTGGAGGTGAAGGGTACGCGTGTACCTAGTTCGGTGGAGGGGTGCCAAGGTCTATTGAACAGTGAAGATGAGCTGTGTATGGCCTGAGCATGGAGCAGCAAATGATGTGGGAAGTTGAAAGTAAAAAAAAAGCTGAAGCAATGGAGGAGCAGGGACATAAAAGACAGAAGAAGAGTGCACAATGTTTGTACACGTGACCGGGGGAATTTTATATTTGCCTGGTGAGTTGATCCGTGACTGATCTTTTTGCTTAAATCGAGATATATTAAATGAACACAACTTCTGCTTAACTCATTCGTAAATATAAAAAGTTTGATGAGCCTAATTACTTAATTATTATGGTGCCTAATTACAATTGTGAGCCTACCTTATATTAAATAGTACTCGTGTGGCCTGGGTATCCTTATACGTGTCTAAATTAAATAAGAAGTATTCCTAGGGGTTTATATTCTCGGTGTTGTTAGTAACTCGGTATATATGGAACACGGTCGTTAGGGGTGCAAGTCTAATCTGCTAATGAATTTAGATTGAGTAATTTATGCGACTTATATACATTGAGTAATTAGTAAAACATTCTTAACCTTAATTAATATTAATTTAAGTTTAATTTATAAACGTGAACGTATAATTCATGTAACGTGCCCATATAGTAACAGATTTGGACAAAATCAAAGGATGTTGGGACCGTACCGACAGACGTAATGTTACATAGCTGTTTTGATCAGAATTGAACGCAATTTGAAGCTTGTAAACAAACCGTTTCGACGACGAAAGGGAAATCAAGGTGAGTTTAACTCACTCAGTTTATCCCATCTATATTTCATATAAACCGGGTTTTTATTTGTGTGCAATATTTGCTAATGGTTGATGAATTGATGAATGGCTGCATGTATGTGAATATTTTTAATATTCATGGATTAAATCAAACGTTTATTTAATTTAATCGAGTTAAATCGTTATTTCAACGATTAGATTCCAAATGAGGTAACTTACCCTGTTAGTTACGTTTATAATAGTATAAACATATCAAAATAAAAAATTGGATGCTTGATTGAATGTTATTAATTGTTTTTTGACCGTTATTTCTGTTTACCATGATAAATATATTGTTGTATTGAATTTGAGGTAACCCATTGTGATGCAGGGAAGGACAGGTTGGAGGAATCCAACCGGATTCCTCAAATATGTTGTTTATATTCATATTTTATTATATGAACTATTTAATCGATATATTTGAATGATTGATTTACTGTTGTTCGTTGAATTAAAATTCAACATTTTGTTTGTTATTAACCAATGGATGGTCTTGGTTGAGTAATTGACAACGGTTGGCCTAAAAATGAATTATTTTATGAATATTGATTTACAGTCAGGTAAATCGATAGAAATAAGATTATAGGAATTTATTTATAACCAAAACGGATTTTGAAATCTATTTTATATAGATTATTTGAATAAAGGTTTATTAAAGGAAATCGATAATTATTCTTATCTAGTAATTAAAAGCCAATTATATAAAGCGAATTCTTATGCTAATGAGTTTTATAAGCAATAAGTAGAAATTAACCAAATGGTTAAGGATTGAGTCAATTGTTTTAAATAATACTTAACTGTGATTATTTAATTTAATTAATTAGATTGTTAATTAAATTAAAGGAAATCGTTTCAAGTGGTTAAGAGAAAGGACTAACTGGAATGGTTAACGATTAACCTTGTTTTAAGTTGACTAAGTAAACTATTTTTAAACCAAGATAGATTGTTAAATAAATTATTGAATCATTAATTGTTTTAAAATAATAAAATCGATTATTCTTTTAATTATCTGAAAGGGAGATTAACCATTAATGTTAATGTAAACCAATGGATTTCTAAAGGCGTTGGAATTAATTATTATTATTTTAATAATAATCAAAGTGATAAATCTTGAAATAAATTCTTGTAATGGAAGTTTAAGAAGTTATAAAGCCTCATATATAGTTAAGTGAAATTGTAAACGTGTATATATATATATTAATATGGACTCTTATCAAGAATTCTATTGGTCGGATTTCTATAAAATCCAAATTAGGCAAATTATAAAGGCAAGTTATAAATGGACTAATGTTAAGAGGAAAAATGAGTTCAAAATAGGATTTGTAATCTGAAGGAAGTAAAAGGGTGTTTAACGGTGTAAAGATGGGGAAATATAAATGTTTTAAAATTGAGAAAGCAAAAAATTTTGGAATTGTAAAAGAGTTTTCGAAAGAGAATAAATGCAGTTAAAAACTATGTTTAAAATAGTATAGTAAGTAGAATGTTGGGAAAATTATTGGAATGAGATTCGTTGATAAACTCATATTTATCCTGAAGATAAGAATGTTGTCGTCTCAAGGTCTGAGAGGTAAATAAAATAACCCAATTTGGACGACTTCATGATTATCCAAGGATGATATTAGTTTAGTAATGAGAGTAATTGATGGGGTTAAGTTAATATTTCTGTGAAGGATATTAAAATCTATAGATTGAAGAGTTATAAGTTGAACAAGTTGAATTGGTAATAAGAAGTGAAAATCATAATTTTATTGTTAATTGGGTTAAAGAACAAATGTCGTTTTTAAAAACATAGTTCACACACATATCATTTTATTCCAATTAAATATAATTTGAAACTCTAATAATCTTAATTAAAAGATTTATTCTTTAATACATGGTTTAAGAACAGTGTTATTTAAGACACCATCCCCGACAACCCAAAATCAAATTCTTTTATTTAATTCCAATTAAATATTAATTAATTAGAAGATATCATTAAATCTTAATATAAAAGATTTATTCTAGTAAATAACTAGTTCATTTTGATAAATATATTTTTATCTTTGTCCATCCAAATCGGACAAAGAAATCATCATTTTATTCTTCGTTGAATATCATTTGGAATATTCATTATTTAAAAATATTCTTTATATAAAAAGATTCTTTATATAAAATATTTCTTTATATTACAATATTCTTTATTTCAAAATATTCTTTATTAAACGATAATCTTTATTTTAAAACATTCTTTATTTAAAAGATATCCTGAATCAGAATGCGACTCAATCAGTTACCATATAATTTCGGTTATATGGATTCCATACATCGTATGTATACAACAACAAATGATAAATAATCATCAAACCATCCATTCAACATCCAGAGTGAAGTTCACAACTACATGAGCATTATAATGAAATAACGACGCTCATCGCAGCCTGTCAATCTATCGATTGACATACAAATAAATATTGGGACTAGTGTATATCAATTATCATCCCAATACCCGTGTGGGGTTTTCAACCAACAACAGTTCATATAAATAATTGGTTAATGAATTTAACCAATTTTAATACTGCTAACATGTTGATGATAAGGAGCAAAACATGTTATTTTATTCCTAACGTCAAATAAAATTGTATTTGACTCATATAATTTCCTATACATTTCTAATGTCTAATAAAATGTAATTTATTCATATGACATTATTGCTGATGACAAATGAAAAGATAATTTTTTCATTTTTCTTTATTTGTATGCAAATTTCTATTTTTAATTTTAACAAATAAAAAGGTAATTTAATTTGTTTATGTTTCCAATGTGTAACCTAAACATAAAAATGTTTTATTTTAAATTGCATACAAAACTTTAATGTATACATTAACACATTAAAATGTCACCTTTACTTACGTACAAATCCTAAGATGTGTTATGACAATGCAAATGATTCTTTATTTCACTTACAATCTAATGTATGTTTTGCAAATAAAGACGATTCTTATATTTGCAATATAAATTCAATTTTAACAAAATGTACAAAAAGGTTACACATCCATTTTGCTGACAATTCAATTTTATCAAAATGTATATTTCCGTTGTAACACAAACTAATTTCACAAAAATGCTATTTGTGTTTAACTCTTTTATTTAACAAAAAAAATGTGATTTTTGTTGTATTCCAAATCTAATTAACAAAAATGTGATTTTTGTTTTCAATAATCATATTTTACAAAATGTAAATTTTTGTTTCATCTATTATATTTTGATAAAAATAACTATTTTGGTTCAACTAATCTATTTGGCTAGAAATGTTCATTTTGACCAAAAATGTGTATTTTGATTCAACTCATCTATTTTGACAGAAGTGTATATTTTGATAAAAATATATGGTTTGCTTTAACTAATCTATTTTGACAAAAATGAATACTTTGACAAAATGTATATTTTGATTTAACTAACCTATTACGAGAAAACAATAAAGATAATGACTTTGTTTTGTTGACAAATCAATTTCAACAAAACAATCAAAATGATGACTTTATTTTGTCGACAAATCTATTTCAACAAAACGATAAAAGTGATGTGTTTGTTGTATCGACAATTCTAATTTATCAAAATAAATAAAAGTGATATACTTGTTTTGTCAAATCTAATGTGACAAAATGATAATGCTTGTTTTGATAACTCTAATGTGGCAAAAATGATAAAGTTTGTTTTGACAACTCTAATGTGACAAAAATGATCGTGTTTGTTTTAACTATTATAATTTGGCACAAGTGACCAATTTGTTTTAACTACGATAATTTGACCAAAAGCGACAAAATGGTCTCAACTTTGGTAATTTGACAAAAGCGACGAAATGGTTTCAACTATTATAAATTGGTAAAAGTGACAAATTAAGTTTAACTATTTTAATTTGATAAAAGTGAATGTTTTTGTTTCATCCTTTTTAAGTGACAAAAATGAATATTTTGTCTCATTCCTTTTTAAATGACAAAAATGAATATATTTGTCTTAATCTTTTAAAATGACAAAATTGAATAATTTTGTCTCATTCTATTTGAGTGATAAAAAATGTATCTTTTGTTTAATCATTTTTAGTAAACTAAAAATGCCTCATTCTTTGTAATGGACAAAAATGAATTTTTTTTTATCGCAACAAAATGACAAATAAAACTTATCTTTCTATTTACTCTTTTTATTAAAACTAAGATGACCCTAAAAATATATCTTTTAATCCTAATCTTTTTTTATAATAATCTATACATAAAAACATTTTATTTAATTTAACAAAGTTACAACAAAGATGAATTCTTTTTATCATAATCTTTTTATTTTAATCTTTAATTTGAAAACTAAGTGACAATAAAGGTATAACCTTTTTTAACAAAATGACATTTAAAAATATAAACTTTAATAACTATATTTTTTTATTGTAACAAATCGACAATAAAAATCAAATCTCCTATTTCAATTCTTTTTATTGTAAACAATGTTATACAAAAATGATGTCTTTTAATTCTATTCTTTCTAATGGAAACAACATTACATAAAAATGTAATCTTTTAAATCTATTCTTTTATGACAATAAAAATAAATCTTTTATTCCTACTAACATGTTTAAACACCAATGTTAATTTTATTTCAACTAACAAATTTTAACACAAGTGTTAATTTTATTTCAACAAACATGTTTTAACACAAATGTTATTTTTATTTCAATAACTATGTTTTGACCAAATGTTATTTTTATTACAATAATCATGTTTTGATAGAAATGTTTCTTTTTATTTCAATAACTATATTTTGACACAACCACGTTTAATGCAAACAATAAAATTGAATATTTTATTGTTGTTCTAATTTTAAACAAAACCACGTTGTAATGTAAACAATAAAATGAATATTTTATTGTTATTCTAATTTTTGACATAACAATTCATAACTAGATGACAAATTTAATTTTCGTACATTTTCTATGTATTCTAATGTCAATTAAAGGAATATTTTATACGTTTACATTTCTCTATGTACTCTAATAACATATAAAAGAATATTTTATATGTTTACATCCATTTTATAACAAACATGAATATTATATATTTATATATACAATAAACATATAATTTTTATTGTATACACAAAATTCTGACAAACATGAATACACAATTCAATTCAGTGGTTCATCAAATCACAACACAATCAACATTGAAATATATACAACATCAGCATGAATTTTATAAACGATGAACATAAATTTCACAACGAAATAAATAATTAATTTTAAAATAGAAATCTCACATCGATTTGTCTGAATTTTCGAATTGCTCAGTTTCAGATCCGATATGTTTCATGCTATAGATCTTGGAAAGACAATAACAAGGCCTCGCAAATCATTTGATTTTGATAAGATTTGATCGAATTACGATGGTTTGAATTTTTATTACATTTATAAATTAATTAATTAAATATTACTCAGTAAACCTTCACCTTCTTCTTAGTCAGAACCAAGGCTGATATCAAACCCAAATTGTGCAAACTTAGGTCTTGGAATCACGCCCAATTCACTCCGCTAGGTGATGATCGGAGGGTACAGCTAGGTGTGCCCTCGAAGGGGCTTTCTGCCGGTGGGGGCCATGCTCAGCTTGTATGCCTATTGGTGGCGGGATTCAGGGCATAGCGGCGGTCCTTCAGGCGTGTGAAACGATGTGATGGCGAAGCTCCAGATGATCTCCACCTTTGGATGAGAAGATCTTCTTGAGTTCTTCAAAATCCCCTTAAGAAGTTTAGTGATTTATTTCGAGATGAAGGAGATCGAATGGAGGGTTTGTTTGAGCGATACCGGCCATTGGAAGATGAAGAAAGGCGGCTGTATACGGACTAGGGTTCCGTATCCCCATAATATGTATACCGTATTTTACATATTATTTAATTGTTTAATTTCTTTTATTCTAAAAATTACCTGATTAACCATACGAACTCCAAACGAGACCCAACAACTATCGCCCCTTGCAAAATACCCCCATTCCGGACACAATGGAATAGGTTTCGTAACCCAATTCAATTGTTTCTATAGGTTTTTCTTTAATTTAATATATAAATCATTTATTTATTTAATTTGATCGTACGTTTTAATTTACAAGGGCCACATACAGACTCTAAAAATTCCAGAAATATTATATTTGTCTATGTTTTGACGATACGGTCCTAAAAAAACTAATTTCGTCGAATTTGGAGACCGTCTGAAAAACGACCATTTTCTGGTCGATCCGATTTGACTAAAACTGACAAAACACATTTTTTTCGCAACGCTAACATATTAATTTCAAAAATTCTGAAAATTGGAATCTAGCAATAATTCAACATTACGGATCCAACAAAAGTGGTTTCGTCGAAAACGGAGGTCGCTTGAAAATTGGCTATTTTTAAATTAAAAAATATACATAAATTCTATAGCGACTATTCAGAATTTTAAATTGGGCATAACTTTTGATTCCCGCTATGAAATTCCGATTTTTCAGATTCATTGGAAAGATATTTTTAAATAGATTCTAATATTTTTCGTTTCACTAAAATCCGATTTATTTTGCATCCTGTACAGTCAATCAAAGTTCAAATTCAAATTTTCAAACTACTGCGCTATTTCTAATTCCTTTTATAATTAAAATAAAATTTTCGTTCTAACTTCGATTTAATTAAATTTTTAGTTGTTTTTATATAAAATAATTTATTTTAACTATTCAAAATTCATTAAAATTTCTAAAATAAAATTTTTAAATTGGTTCAGAATTTGCGGATTGTTACAATCTCCCCCACTTAAAATCTTTTTGTCCTCGAAAAGGAACAGAGCTGAAAGTTGTTTAATTAACCTATTCAATTTTAATTTTTTTTATTGGTTTCAAAATTTTTATTAGTTGAACTAATAATCACTCAACACAATCATCAATCCATTAGTTGATTAGCTTTTCAAATATATAACTTTTATATATTCAAAAATCATATTTTCTAAGATCAGATTACATATATAATCACAAATACGTTATTTATAAACTTATCACTCTGAACTCTCTAATGAGTTTTCTCATTCTAGGATACTGCTGATCCTATCTCTAATGAGTATTCTGATTAGATATTACTAATCCAATCTCTGATGAGTCCTTTGTTCAGTTCTAACGAGTTGTACCCCAATGATTTGAGCTACCCAGAGCTCTGATACCAACTGTAACGATACGGCTTTCGCCCGACCCGATCGATCGCTAAATCGACCAAGACCATTCAAAACCCGCGTACGTTAACTTTGGGAATACAACACATTAGAACAAATAACAGAAGACTTTTATAAACATTAGAACAATGTTACATCAGAGTACAGAATATAAAGAGTACATAATACAGCAGAAGATAAATTACAATAAATGTAATACACTGCAGCGGAACAATTAAATTAATCACAGCGGAAGACTACCAATGCTCTGGACGCAACTCTAAGCTTCGATCCAGAATCCTGCTCAATATATATGCAAAATAAGCTACTCGACTACCTATGTGGAAAAGAGGGCACCCGAGTTTGCAAAGTGAAACAAACTACGGGTTAGTCTTGGGATTGGTATGAGAAGTCTTTCTTAACTTATCTAATGAGAAGGCAAATTACAGGACCACGTCGCTAACGCGGAACTGGTTCACTCCATTGGATTGCCAGTGCATTAAATAAAGTAAATCGTTAAACAACGCAATTCTTTTTAGAAAAATGAAACCATTATAAGTCTCAAGTCCCATCACACAATGCAACGCAAACCGGAGGATAGAGTTTTACTTTATAATGGTAAAAAACGCTTGATACGATAAAAAGGGTTTGATAATATTAGTGTATATATGTTTCAAAAACAATTTCAATCATAATGTATCAATCATAGATGTCATAGTACCCCATCCTACTATGTCGCCATACTAGTTCTACAATCAAAACGCAATGTCGTATTGGAAATTGAGTTTCCATCAAGAGTCAAGGCTAGGAACGATCTCCTTACTGATTCGAGACACTCTAGCAATGTCTCAGGGTCCCCCGTAGTGAACCCTTGGATCCTGCAGGGCCGGTCCACGAATAACGTTAGTGGATTGGCAATTCCTGAACACACGCTTCCTGGTCCTATTGGACCTATAATATGGCCATTGTCGACCAAATAAAAATCTGAGGCCTCGAAATCCATCATCCACATAATTAAATGTTAGGGCGTGTAAAATCCTGATACCACTTCTACCTAGAAAGAAACATGTGCACTCCCTGCGTTCACTTACTCCGTTTTTGACTCTTACCGGGGTGTGAGGCTCGCGAGGTCACGCTATACACAAAGCTATGCCAAAATAGGCTTTGCTTTGACCATCCCACAAGGCTCTGCTTTTCAACAAAAGCCTCGATCATATGCATCTTGGCATGCCACATTGAGAATTCACGCCATGCGATCGATAACTACCAATATATAACCTCTGAGCTCGTACGTCTCAGAGAAGGGTGTTAAGCAAGAGAATAAATTCTCCACCACCACATATATATATTGAATAGAAATCAATTTAATTTACATGGAATGAAATTCAATGTCAGACACACATCCATTTACAAGTCCGTTCTGGGTCTGAACGAAACTGGATTCACCTTATTCCTCGTCCCGTATGTCCAATACGGAAGTGAGGTGCTCGCATATCCGGACAATCAATAAGTACGACTGGACAAATTACCACTTTAACCCTTACTGGAAGCAACCCAATGTCAGGCATCAGTAGTCATCCATTCGATGTGAAGATCGCCGGTCTTCATCCACCGTCTTCAATGTCTTTGACTTTAATCATCGTAATAATTATTCAGAATGGGTTAAACCCGGTCTTTCCGAATAACTCGCGTATTTTTATAATTAGAAATCAAGTGCTGTAAAGACACATCCAACGCCTCATTCCAATTCAGAATATTCTTTAAATAAAATATTAGCATTATTAGGGAAAGATTCCCATTAGTTCTATCAAAGATAAATTCTTTTAAATTTATTCTTTTAATCTTCTTTTTAAAGATTCCTTAAAACTCCAATTTGATTTTTCTATCAAAAATCATTACTTTATGATTATTTATTCTTAAGAAATTAATCTTATCTTTAACTGGGTTAAAGAACTAATGTCATTAAAAACATTGTTCACGATAAACCCAAAATCTTCTTCTTAAAATATGGAATTTTCAAGGAAATCAAATCAATGTATAATCGATATAAATTTCCGTATCAGACCAATAATATAAATGGAATAACGGCAAAGCCTTTTAAATTTCATATATAGTATCGGTCTTATTTTACAGAAGACTGTCTCGATTATTATCAAATCGAATTTCCACCCAATTCCAATTTAATATATTAAAGTGGAAAACTTGGCTTTGGAAAATTTCTTTTTAAATCTTAATAAAAAGATTTATAAATTCTAAATCATATTTTTATTGTTAATTGGGTTAAAGAACAAATGTCGTTTTTAAAAACATAGTTCATAATAAACCCAACTCACATATCATTTTATTCCAATTAAATATAATTTGAAACTCTAATAATCTTAACGAAAAGATTTATTCTTTAAAACACGGTTTAAGAACAGTGCTATTTAAGACACCATCCACGACAACCCAAAATCAAATTCTTTTATTTAATTCCAATTAATTATTAATTAATTAGAAGATATCAATAAATCTTAATATATAAGATTTATTCTAGTAAATAACTAGTTCATTTTGATAAAAATATATTTTTATCTTTGTCCATCCAAAGCGGACAAAGAAATCATCATTTTATTCTTTGTTGAATATCATTTGGAATATTCGTTATTTAAAAATATTCTTTATATAAAAAGATTCTTTATATAAAATATTTCTTTATATTACAATATTCTGTATTTCAAAATATTCTTTATTAAACGATAATCTTTATTTTAAAACTGTTGACACATTTTCTGGCAAAAGCTGTCACACATGGAATTCCTGAATGATAACGTGCTCGAGCGATAGAAACAACGTCAGAAGACATTGAGAGATTTGGTCAAAATCACATCCTCAACATAAACAGGCCCGAAACTCCCATCAGACGACCTCTTTTGGGCCCGAAAACAGCGATTACGGAGCTGGGCTCTGTAACATTTGTAGATCTCTGAGTTAGCTTCAGTTTGAGCTTCGGTTTGGCTCAATCGGACTTACGGTTTGAAAGTTATGCCCGGTTCCGTAAACTGGTGTAAACTGGCAATTTCCTGACGAAGCATCATGGGCTCGGATCGCCCCCTCTGGTTCGTGAGCACCAATTCGGATCGCTCCCATCAGCTCGCCCTCTATCGGATCGCCCCCCTCGGATCGCCCCTCATGCACCACGATCCGACCCGTCATCACCCTGCTCGCTACCTCCAACCACGTCCCGTTCGTGATGCGCACCCTTGATCCGCGATCCGATCCTATCACCACGATCCGAACTTCCGACCTGCAGATACGCTCCCTGTTTTGACCTATTCTCATGCCACATCTTGCTCCTATTATCCTGGATCGTGTGCCACGCACCCCACCACGATCCGACCCCCGAACCTGCTCCTGGACAGCCTGTTCTGACCTATTCTCAAGGCTATTTTTACTCCAACTTGCATGGATCTTATTACACATGTCATATGACGATTTGAAAATGATATCTGGACGTTTTCCACCACATTTCGAGATTTTTGGGATGCGTGCCATGTGTCCCATGAACCGCCTTCAGGAAACGGCTATAAATACACCATTTGAAGGCATTTTCAAGGATCTTTTTGGGCTCTAACTCTTCATAGCTTCCACCACTACTGAAGTGCAAGGACTTTGCACCTCCATACACTCGAATTCTTCTCTTTTCAATACAATTAACACACGGATTGTGTGTCTACATGTAACTGATTCTTGTAATCTATCAGTATAACAATAAGATTATAAAGTGGACGTAGGCTACATCTACAGCCGAACCACTATAAAAACCTTGTGTGTCTCCTCTTTATTTACTGTTTTCTGCATTTTGTGATCTGCGATCTGCATTTGGGTGTTAGGCCCAATTTTTGGTCTAACATTTTGGCGCGCCAGGAAGGGGGGCACACAAAAACTTCAACTTCTAGCTTGAAAGGAAATTCAATGGCGAACAAAAGGAAGAAGACTGGAACTTCTTCTCATGCCGATGACGCTGAAGGCACAAGGAACGAGGCAAGCCAGGAAGCTTCCTCTCATGAAGACCCATCAGCATACCTGACTAGAGACGAGATGGATGGAGTTCTCGCTGAATTGAGGACCCAGATGGCAAGGCAGGACGATCTCCTCCAGAAACAACAGGAAATGATCAACCAATTCTTAGCTCGGATGGATGGAAGGCCGGGCAACATTCAACTCGCTGGAAACAATGCAGAAGTTGCTCCAGCAATTGACCAGAATCGGGTCGGATCGCACTCTTTACGAGACCCTCAGATCGGGCTCATCACGACTCACGTCACAGATGGACTCGGGGGCAACCCCCCCATTCAACAACAGAACTCGTCTCGTGATACACCTCTGCACCGCGACCCGGATCGTGGAACACTACTAGGCTCACGAACCAATCCCAACAACTCGCTCCCGCCTGCTCAACAACAACCAGTTCGTGACCTACCTCCTGGACCCAGTCGGATCGCCCCCCTACTCCACGATCCGGCCTCACGAGCTGGACTTCACGAACCTACCTCACGAACCGTCCTCCTCGAACCGGGTCGGGTCGCTCCCTTCGATCCACGATCCGCGAGCCGCGATCCACTTCTGGCAGCTCACCAACAGCTTCCAACCTCTCCTGCATTCAACGCTGGGGGCACCAGCTCTGATTTTGGCAATTTGCAACAACTTTTTAAAGGAAATCGACTAGCAGATCTCATTCAATGCCTCTCGAGAGGCCGCACCTATCAGAATGACGTGGACGATGTCAATCACAACCCTTTCACTCAGGAATTCACGTAATCCCCCAGATTTCAAACTTCCACAACTGGAGCCCTACAACGGCAGGACAGATCCTACCGTGCATCTGATGCGTTACAAACGACATATGGAAGTTCAATCGGCATCAGAAAACGTCATGGCTAAATGTTTTCCCCTCTTTCTGACTGACATAGCCGCCATGTGGATTCGGCAGCTGGAAACAGAATCGATCAGCAGTTGGAACATGTTGGTCGCACGCTTCATTGAACAATTTCGTGTCCACATCGCACGACCCAAGAACGTCATGTCACTCACCACAATCAAGCAGAGGCCCAGAGAAACTCTGCGTTCATTCCTGGAAAGATTTAACGTTGCAGCAGCATCAGTTGATCGTCCTGAACCATCAATGGTACTGATGGCAGCAGTATCCGGCGTTCTAGATAACTCGGAGTTCAAAAAATCATTGTACCGAGATCCACCACGAAATCTCGGCGAATTCTACCTTGAAGCAGATAGATTTCTGCGAGAGGAAGACGCAACTTCCGAGAAGAAAACCCTCGAAGTCAACATGCTCGGGGATGGAGAACCGCCCAATCCTGGAAAAGGCGATGACAAGGGTAAAGGAAAGACCCCCGCTACAAATGATCGTAATGCTCCACCCCGGAGAGGGTCCAGATACGACAAATACACTGAACTAAATGACACTCTGAGCAACATATACATGGATACAGGAGGTGTTGCCTCCTATCCGAGACCTCCCAAGAGGGAGCCGACGCTAGCACAACGCAATTCTGGCAGACATTGCATATTTCACAACATAGACGGTCACAACACTGATGACTGTAGACATCTGCGAGATCTTATTGAGGATCGGGTCAGACGAGGAGAGCTACCCGAATATGTCACTCGACCAACAACGCCTACACCTGCGTTGCCACCACCTATTCCCCAGAGAGGGAACGATCCTGGATCGAGCAATCGCGGGATTATCATTCGCTGATCCCACTCAGCGGATCTCTTCAGTTTGCTGAACTCCGGTTCACAGTTCATGTTTTTAGGTTTTTAGGCGACTTCTCGCCCTCCTTTGTTTTCACTGCATGTAATAAGAGCCGTCACATCAGCCCACACGCACGGAACCTACTTGTGGTCTCCAGCCGTGTCCGGCAAACGACTGCTGCATTTTCATGAATTAGCAACAAGCATTGAGCTCCGGCTCCCAACTGGATCCGTCCAGTATGAACTTGAGCACCGGCTCCTAACTGGATCCGTCCAGTATAAACAAATCTTCATGTGCTTTTCCTTGGTCGTCTTACTCCGGTAAGGCCGTCTTGGAACTTTCATGGCATTCCCTTGGTCGTCTTACTCCGGTAAGGCCGTCTTGGAACCTTCGTTGCTTTTCCTTGGTCGTCTTACTCCGGTAAGGCCGTCTTGGAACCCCTCTAACATCTCCCCGGATGGTTTACTCCGGTAAGGCCATCCAGGAAATATTCTTGCATTGTTTGTTTTATCTTCTTGTAGGTACAAACTCCTGGTCTTCTTGGATTTTTCTGGCCTTAATACGATCCGGCGTGATCGTCGCACTCTGAATTTGGATTTTTCAGATTATCCAGAACACATCTTCCTTCAACCAGCAAGATATGTTCTGGGGGGCAAACATGTTGACACATTTTCTGGTAAAAGCTGTCACACATGGAATTCCTGAATGATAACGTACTCGAGCGATAGAAACAACGTCAGAAGACATTGAGAGATTTGGTCAAAATCACATCCTCAACATAAACAGGCACGAAACTCCCATCAGACGACCTCTTTTGGGCCCGAAAACAGCGATTACGGAGCCAAGCTCTGTAACATTTGTAGATCTCTGAGTTAGCTTCAGTTTGAGCTTCGGTTTGGCTCAATCGGACTTACGGTTTGAAAGTTATGCCCAGTTCCGTAAACTGGTGTAAACTGGCAATTTCGTGACGAAGCATCATGGGCTCGGATCGCCCCCTCTGGTTCGTGAGCACCAATTCGGATCGCTCCCATCAGCTCGCCCTCTATCGGATCGCCCCCCTCGGATCGCCCCTCATGCACCACGATCCGACCCGTCATCACCCTGCTCGCTACCTCCAACCACGTCCCGTTCGTGATGCGCACCCTTGATCCGCGATCCGATCCTATCACCACGATCCGAACTTCCGACCTGCAGATACGCTCCCTGTTTTGACCTATTCTCATGCCACATCTTGCTCCTATTATCCTGGATCGTGTGCCACGCACCCCACCACGATCCGACCCCCGAACCTGCTCCTGGACAGCCTGTTCTGACCTATTCTCAAGGCTATTTTTACTCCAACTTGCATGGATCTTATTACACATGTCATATGACGATTTGAAAATGATATCTGGACGTTTTCCACCACATTTCGAGATTTTTGGGATGCATGCCATGTGTCCCATGAACCGCCTTCAGGAAACGGCTATAAATACACCATTTGAAGGCATTTTCAAGGATCTTTTTGGGCTCTAACTCTTCATAGCTTCCACCACTACTGAAGTGCAAGGACTTTGCACCTCCATACACTCGAATTCTTCTCTTTTCAATACAATTAACACACGGATTGTGTGTCTACATGTAACTGATTCTTGTAATCTATCAGTATAACAATAAGATTATAAAGTGGACGTAGGCTACATCTACAGCCGAACCACTATAAAAACCTTGTGTGTCTCCTCTTTATTTACTGTTTTCTGCATTTTGTGATCTACGATCTGCATTTGGGTGTTAGGCCCAATTTTTGGTCTAACAAAAACATTCTATATTTAAAAGATATCCTGAATCGGAATGCGACTCAATCAGTTACCATATAATTTTGGTTATATGGATTTCATGCATCGTATGTATACATCAACCAATGGTAAATAATCATCAAACCATCCATTCAACATCCAGAGTGAAGTTCACAACTGCGTGAGCATTAAAATGAAATAACAACGCTCATCGCAGCCTGTCAATCTATCGATTGACATACAAATAAATATTGGGACTAGTGTATTTCAATTATCATCCTAATACCTGTGTGGGGTTTTCACCCAACAACAGTTCATATAAATAAATAATTGGTTAATGAATTTAACCAATTTTAATACTGCTAACATGTTGATGATAAGGAGCAAAACATGTTACTTTATTCCTAATGTCAAATAATATTGTATTTGACTCATATAATTTCCTATACATTTCTAATGTCTGATAAAATGTAATTTATTTATATGACATTATTGCCGATGACAAATGAAAAGATAATTTTTTCATTTTTCTTTATTTGTATGCAAATTTCTATTTTTAATTTTAACAAATAAAAAGGTAATTTAATTTGTTTATGTTTCCAATGTGTAACCTAAACATAAAAATGTTTTATTTTAAATTGCATACAAAACTTTAATGTATACATTAACACATTAAAATGTCACCTTTACTTACATACAAATCCTAAGATGTGTTATGACAATGCAAATGATTCTTTATTTCACTTGCAATTTCTAATGTATGTTTTGCAAATAAATATGATTCTTATATTTGCAATATAAATTCAATTTCAACAAAATGTACAAAAAGGTGACACATCCATTTTGCTGACAATTCTATTTTATCAAAATGAACATTTCTGTTGTAACACAAACCTATTTCACAAAAATGCTATTTCTGTTTAACTCTTTTATTTAACAAAAAAAATGTGATTTTTGTTGTATTCCAAATCTAATTAACAAAAATGTGATTTTTGTTTTCAATAATCATATTTAACAAAATGTAAATTTTTGTTTCAACTATTATATTTTGACAAATATAACTATTTTGGTTCAACTAATCTATTTGGCCAAAAATGTTCATTTTGACCAAAAATGTGTAATTTGATTCAACTCATCTATTTTGACAGAAGTGTATATTTTGACAAAAATATATTGTTTGCTTTAACAAATCTATTTTGACAAAAATGAATATTTTGACAAAATGTATATTTTGATTTAACTAACCTATTACGACAAAACAATAAAGATAATGACTTTGTTTTGTTGACTAATCCATTTCAACAAAACAATATCAAAATGATGACTTTGTTTTTGTCGACAAATCTATTTCAACAAAACGATAAAAGTGATGTGTTTGTTGTATCGACAATTATAATTTATCAAAACAAATAAAAGTGATAGACTTGTTCTGTCAAATCTAATGCGACAAAACGATAATGTTTGTTTTGACAAATCTAATGCGGCAAAGATGATAAGGTTTGTTTTGGCAACTCTAATGTGACAAAAATGATCGTGTTTGTTTTAACTATTATAATTTGACACAAGTGACCAATTTGTTTTAACTACGATAATTTGACAAAAAGCGAAAAATGGTCTCAACTTTGGTAATTTGACAAAAGCAACAAAATGGTTTCAACTTTGGTAATTTGACAAAAGCGACAAAATGGTATCAACTATTATAAATTGATAAAAGTGACAAATTGGGTTTAACTATTTTAATTTGATAAAAGTGAATGTTTCTGTTTCATCCTTTTTAAGTGACAAAAATGAATATTTTGTCTCATTCCTTTTTAAATGACAAAAATGAATATATTTGTCTTAATCTTTTAAAATGACAAAATTGAATAATTTTGTCTCATTCTATTTAAGTGATAAAAAATGTATCTTTTGTTTAATCATTTTTAATGAACTAAAAATGCCACATTCTTTCTAATGGACAAAAATGCTTCTTCTTTTATCGCAACAAAATGGCAAATAAAACTTATCTTTCTATTTACTCTTTTTATTGAAACTAAGATGACCCTAAAAATATATCTTTTAATTCTAATCTTTTGTTATAATAATCTATAATGACAATAAAAACATTTTATTTAATTTAACAAAGTTACTACAAAGATGAATTCTTTTTATCATAATCTTTTTATTTTAATCTTTTATTTAAAAACTAAGTGACAATAAAGGTATAACCTTTTTTATAACAAAACAAGTGGAAACCCGTGCGATGCACGGGAGCATAGACTTTTAAGTGTTTTAGTTTGCATGCATCAATAAGTGGTGAGAGCATATTGTATAGTAGCAAGATATATAATGTAAGTGTTATATGTATGTGTTAGGATTTTACCGTGTAAAATAAATTTTGCAGAAAGAAGTAAATAATTCATGTATAGCGAGTAGGGACAGGTTGCACGTAGGGTAAACAATATAAAATTTTATGTATCTCTATTGAGTTGATGAAAGATAGACGTATTAAATGATGAATTAAGCAACCATATTGTGTGATATTCTGTATTGATGGAAGACAATGAGGGCAGAAAAAATAAGTACAAAATTATGATATGCATAAGTTAATAATCAGAAGCTAAGCAGAAGGTTCGTAGAAGGTTCTATTATGAGCATGAATTATTCAACACATATGCAAAATAAACACACATGAATGGTAAGTGACAAATTATGGTCATGGCGCTATGCTATTGGATGGTGCCAAACGGGAAGAAATTCGACTTAACATTTCATCTCGCTAAATCAACGAAGAAACTTCATGGAATTCAATATACAAAGTAGAATCAATATTCAGAAACATAATATTAGATATGTTACCTTAACCCTTTTTAATTAGAAAAAGATTCTACAGGATACTAAAAATATTTTTGCAGTGCATAAAGGCATACTGAATCTGTTATCATTAGCTTCACTTTGACTAACCATGTAAAAAATTAGAGAAAGAATAAATGAAATAATAAAATAGTTGCCATGTAAAATAATAATGAATTTTTGCGGACATAGTATTTTCCAAATTCGTGGTATAGCTTCACAAATATGCATTTAAGTTCTTACAAATATATGTTTTAACAAAAAATTGTAATCTTAATGCATAGAACTTACTTCATAATTCGGACAATCAAATTCTCAGAAAGCCAATGAAACATGTCATACATTAATACTTTGAATAATAGAAAAATCCAATTTGTGAAAAAATGATTGTTGCTTAAGGAGAACAAAGATAAATTTTGTGATTAAACTGAAACACAAGACAGAAAACTAACAGGTATATGTGACTGACTTGTAGTAATGAGTTGAAAATCAAATAGAGAGATACTGTATTTCCTCTTATTTCAAAAGTAAAGCTTATCAATAACGAACAAAATACACTTAATACAAAATTCAGCACAATAGAATGGACAACAGAGGTAACTAGTGGTAAAATGCATGATATTATGTTAGGTACCGTTTGTTTTTTAAATTGGGCAGTCAATGTTCGCGTGCATCCGACGCGTTCTATGTAGACCCCACACATTTGCCCCACACTTTTTTTTTGGTTTAAACAAAAACTTCATTTGTTATGAGCTAATATTTCAATTTTAAAGCCTAATATTATAACATGTCCCGCAATATGTTTAGGATACTAAGAAGCATGCAAATTTTATAAAAACTGAGTAAATGCGAAAAGATTAGTTGATAAAATGACACAAAACTGATTGAATGAGAAGGCAATTAGTTGATAAAATGGCACACTCATGATTCATAAATGTCACATGATGTAATCATGCTAAGTTGCTAACAGTCATGGAAAAAAATTAGCTAAATTAAGAAAAATACAGTTTTCTTACCTGATTAAATAACCTATCAGAAAAACATAAATATCATATGGATGGTGGTGTATGCAACCATGCAGCGTAAAAAAAAAAGGAATTAAAGGTACATGCATGCACCTTTATTTACATAACAGTATGTACACACATAGATATACATGACACACAGAGAAACAAACAAACGGAAAATACCACTTATATAATTCCAATTTTGCTTAATTATCCTTAGATTCCCATGCTGCATAATTAAGTTCAGTCATTCAACACACACACACACACACACACACACACATATATATATATACACACACACACACATATTTACTTACATGAAAAATATCGCGTATATAATCATTCCATTCTTGCTTAAGTATATTCAGACCGCGCTACTGCATAAAGTTCAATCTTTCACCATTGATAATCAAGCATTAAAAATAATAATTAAAAAGGGAAGTCATCTTCTTGATTCTCCTCTTACTTACGATACTTGCAATTCCATTAAGCTTCAACATCGTCCCAAGTCATGACCACAACAACAGCTTGTCATCACTATTAGTGTAAACTCCAAAGTCAGCACTGATTCCAAATTAGGCAAACCACTTAGCGAAAATCTTCATTGGCAGACGACATGTAAAACTACTTGTAATTGTAGATGCTATGAATGATCTTTTTTGGTCAAAATGCAGTCAGCAACCCATATATTAAATGCAACAGTAATCCTTTCGTTGTTTTTGACCAAGAAGGTTCTTTCACATCTAATGAACCTCTACAATATTAATTATTGTTTAATACTATAAGCTAAACACAGGAAATGGACATGGCTCCCACAATATTAAATTGAGCTGAGGCGATAGCATGTGGTTTACCAATGTGGCTCACGAAAATAGAGAGACAGTCCAACTTTAAATAATTTTAACTATTAGAAAACTTGATGACAATGGAGCACTATAAATTGTAAACAGAGCAAAATAAATTGTAATATTTAGCACAAATTCTATTGTACACAAGTAACAAATATTATGAAACAAATTGTTGACACATTATAAACAATATTTATTTTGGGTAACATTGACGACATAGCTCTTTTATATCACTTGCGTCTGTAAAGATAATAAATATGAATACTGTTATAATAGCTACCCAAATTGTACTATGGTTACACATTGATTACCTATGATTATCACTAAACTCAAAAATTAAAGTTTGCAACCAATGGTATGACTGAGATTTTCAATGAATATATTACATTATCTTACTTTGATACATCAGATAACAATGTAGATAACCATCTATTAAGGTCTACAGTCAAGGTTAGTTACCCAGTTGCTCTTTAAAAGCAACAAATTAGCCCATGGTACAATGGATTTAAATAAAAAGAATAAATACACAACATCAAACCTGCTAAAATATATACCTAATAAATAATAATTATATATTAATTAAAGTTGTAAGCTGTCAAAATATAGCTGCTAAATTGAAGAAGGAAACATAATATAGACTTCTAATGAGTAGGGCAAAATGAAATACCGTAGACAACACAACTTTGATAAATTGATCTAAAATAAATAAATTCAAAAACTAAATATTGAATACAAAAATATTGAGCAAAAATTAATACCCGGGAAATTTGGATTGTAAGAAGAAGAAGGCAACATCAGGGGCATGTTCGTTGCTGCTTGATTTTGTGAATGATCCGCATTAGAAAATAAGTGTGACACCCCACCTCCGTTAAGGTTACTCGCAAAGGGAATGCCTTAACTTTGGTGGAGCGTTTTTAGTAGACAGAACAGAAATTTACAAGAAAAATAAAGTAGTAATTGAAAATTTTATAACTTTATTACAACAGAAGCAGAAATGAGTTTAGTTACATATTTCAAAAGCACAATATCGGAATTCAAGTACAAAAATATCGGTCTTGTACAAAAGCCTTCAGAATGCATAGTTTTTAAAGCCATAATCCCCAATATAAACTGCCATGGAAAGATAGAGCCAAAGCCAAGCAATACTTCAAAACACTTCAAGTAGAGAGAATCTGAATCAAGCTCCTATGTTTCCACCCTGAAAACCTAGGGAGAGGGGGGAACGGAAAGAAAAGAGGCGAAACAAACTACGTCAAACATAAGTCTGGTGAGTCCAGTGACTTTCAGCATATAAACAGATAATAGTATCATGACATGTAAATAAAGCTGGATGAGAGATAACCGTAACAGGAATAGCAGGTTAACAGAAGAAACAGAATGATATAGGCTAAGATAAGCTTTTCACTTCTCTGCCCTAATACTACTATAACAGGATTAGGTGTTACCCTAATGTCTAAACTGAAACAGGAACGGAAACAGAATAATCTCTACAGAAACAGAATTCTAGTAATGGGCCTTTACCACCCCCAACAGGTAGAAGGTATGGAACAGAATACTAATAATGGGCCTTTACCACCCAACTAATGGGCCTTTACAACCCCAACAGCCAGATGGTACGGAAACAGAATCGGAACGGAATCAAAGATGGAAACAGAATAATCCCTACGGAAACAGAATGTTAGAATTAGGTGTACACTAGTAATGGGCCTTTACCACCCCCAACAGACGGTACCACGCAGAAACAGATAGGTGTTACCACCCAACAGAAACAGACGGTACCAACAGAAATAGACAGAACTAAGTGTACTCTAAGTCCTACCCCAAGCGATCGGCTCCCTAATACATAAATACCCTGTGTCGGCCTCACAGTAGGGTGTATCACTCCCTACAGTGGCAACCTATTGGCACAGACCAATTTACAAATGTCACGGTGTCTTACATCCTCAGAGCAGACCGGATCCATGCACGCACATGACCTGGTTGGAACGCGCCGTCAACACCCCTCGCCATTATCAGAATGAACCGCTTATAATTAGTTCAGTAAGCGTGCCCGGACCCCTACATAGTGTGGGGTCAAAGTTTTGATACCAGAAAGGGTTACTGACTAATATGGGTCCCAAACAACAGATGACACAAGTATTTCCCCTTCTAACCTTGTGTCCCCAGACTAGCAGATTTCAGATTAACTTGTTTACAAGTTTCAGACAGAGTTCAGATTACTAGTTCACAGATTCAGACAATCAAGTTAACAAGTTTTCAGATTAACAGATTAGATGTACGGATTTAACAGACTTACAGATTGTCTAACTTTGTATTGGGTCTATAGATTCACGAAATGGGTTTATTAGATTCATTAGTCCAGTTGGTTTAACCCTATCCGCCCAACACATTTTTAGACACCACATTTCTCTTAAATTTGCATTAATTAAATATTAATGCATAGACCTCTCACATTAGGTCGGTAGCTTGTGGCCGCTGGATGTGCCGGGCAATTCCGGGCAGGCTTCTGCCACAATCCAGACCTAACCTCGTGTCTAAGAAAATTTTAGTTATGCCTACGACCTCTCACATTAGACTGACAATTTGCGGTTGCTGTTTAGCTGGTTGGTTCCGGGCAGGCTTCTACCGCAAACTGAATCTAACCTCGTGTCATAGCCAATTTATTCCAATACAGATTATACAGATATCAGACTAATTATGTCCACTTAACAGATTAAACTTCTTTACAGGATACAGCAGATTAATCAAGTTTCCATGTTTTATTCAATCTTAGATCGAGCCTACGGATTTTCATACCCAAATTACAATTATTTAGCTTTCAACAGATTAGGCAATTCAACAGATAATAGATCTAGCAGATTAGGTGACTCAAAAGATTCAGCAGATAACAGATTTAGCAGATTAGGCAATTCAACAGATTTAGGAGATAACAAATTTAGCAGATTAGGCAATTCAACAGATTTAGCAGATACCAGATTTAGCAGATTAGGCAATTCAGCATATTTAGCAGACAACAGATTTAGCAGATTAGGCAATTCAACAGATTATATATTTCTAAAATTCTATTTACATATCTTGCCTAATCATAAATTAAGCCTAAGCTTACATGCCTAAATCATGGTTATAATTCATAATACAACATATGCCCAAATTTTAAGTTAAACATTGCACAGTACAGAATATTCTCGAAAAACCCCAAATTGTGATATAAAATATGAATTATGCCAAATTAATGCCTTTAATGCCAAATATCCAAAAATCCACTTTTAGGCGTATTCATATTTATAGTTATTCTATTATAATATAGGTCTTTTTGCCTAAGTCACATATTCCTTTTTCAAGTCATTAATCGTTACATAAATTTTACCCCAAAAATCTAGATCTTCAAATCATAACATCTCAAAATCAGATCTTAATTTTTATATGCATTATGTCCCCAAGTTTCAAGTCACATGTTATCATACAATGATTCCTCTTCTTCCAAATTACAGAGTATACACAGATCTAGTTCTAATTTACAACATATGTCTATTTCTCAATTCAGTCAAAGATCAGCTATGTCTAATTATGCATTATCCATTATTTGTCCCAAAATTTTGCGTTCGTGCATTAATCTCTTATGAGATTTGGCGCAGGCTCATGGTAGCCTGGCTATAAACAAAAAGGAAGAAAAGAGGGAACAAATACAGAACAGTCACAATCAAGATAGATCCACAGAAAAGTATGCATAACCTCAGATCCAGATTCACAAAAATGTCAAGATAATTATTTAATTTCATATTTGAAAATAACTGTACTCACAATCAAATAGGAAAATCTTGATTTTTGGTATCTGTATTCTGAAACTGAATAGCGCTCCCTTGATGTAGACTAGTTGTTCTTTTAATCCTCTTTAGATTGGAAGAAGATGCACTAGTTTTATCCTAGGTTTCAGCAGAGTAGTGACGCCATTGTTTTATTTTCTAAGAAGGAGAGAGATATAGAGGCTAGAGAATAGTGTAGGAGATTTAGGTTTTGGCTTAGGGATGTATTTATAGGGGAATAGAAGTGTCCAGGGCCTTAGATATTAACCTAAAACCAATCCAGACCATCAGAACAACCAAAACCACGTCACGCGCCAAAGAAAATCGGATTTGGGCCAAAACAGGTCGACCTGTGGAGGGGGAGGTCGACACTAAGGTCGACCCCCAGGTCGGCCCTATGGTCGACCTGCCTACCCAGGTCGACCCCCAGTTCGACCCTATTGTCGACCTGGGTCCTGGGCGGGAAATTTCCCGCCCAGTCCGCTTCTGGGTTCTGATTTTGAATTTCGAATTTTGAATTTATTTTCGAGCTGCTTTATATTTTCAGAAACTTCCGAAGGCCATAACTTCTTCATACGGAGTCCGATTTACGCAAACTCGGACTCTATCTCAGGCAGAATTCCGAGATGAACGCAATGGCATAACCCGTTTTCCTTAATTCTCACATTTAAAATTAATTATACTTCATTTTGTTACTCTTATATTTACAGAAAATTCGGGGTGTTACATTCTCCCCTCCTTAAAGGATTTCGTCCACGAAATCTTCAAGTTAGAAGAATGTGTCCTACCATCCAATCACCCATCTACTCAACCATCATTCACAAGCATCCATTGTACTTAGAAAACTTCTAATGTTGTATGAACATATGCAAAAGTGTGTGTATATGTTCCTTATCTAATGCAAAGATCAGGCGGTCCACTGATTCAGCTGACCTCCTTAATGCGAATTATGTCAGTGCCATGAGTCCAACATGTATGCAATTTTCCTATTTGATACATATAATTTCTATATGAGTGCACAACCGTTCATTCATATGAAACATCCAAGTGTTGAGTCAACCATTTTGCATCCATAAAAATTTTAAAAAAGCACACACATCCATATACAGTATGAGAGTGTTTTTTAGCCGATCTAGTGCCTAGTGTGTGTACATGCATCCACTAGCAACCACTTGCATCCACTAGCAACCATCAAACATAACATGTCTCAAACACATGTTTACACCCATTAGTTTCTACCTAAAGGTCGAAGATCCGATTGATAGGATACAGCCAAGTGATAGAAGCAAGTACAATTAAAACAACAGCTTTGTTCCTATCAAACATCGGTTTAAGAGAATAACCCCCTAAGTATCAACCCCGAAGACCGAAATCAACATCAGATTGATACCCAGAGAATCACTCCCATTAAACAAATGCCCAACTGGAAATCTACTTCGCCTTCGAGTAAAACCCCTATCCTTTTTCAGAAATATTCAGATACTTACAGACTACTGGTACAGACCAGATTACCAATTGATTCTTAGGAAACTAAGCATGATAAAACCCAGAATGTACGTGTCGTAGTCAACTTAACGCCCAACATAGATACCCTCAAACCCTAGCTTATCACAAATAGATGAGTCATAACCCTTATGGGTCTGAGTCTACAGCAGGATCAGAAACAAGACTAGTATTAAAGTGCAGAGTATCAATTACAGAATCAAAATGCCATAATCATAAAGAGTTTTAACTCAAAAATCAGATAAGGAAATTAAACCTTCTACATAAAGTTTTCCTATTTCTATCCTATCCACCAGCCTCGAGGGTATTCGCCTGCCCTCCAGAAGTAGGACATGTCCTCTGCCCTTGCCCTCGTTTCTTTGGGCAGTCCCTAGTGAAATGTCCCATCTCACCACAGTTAAAGCAGGTGCCCTTCCACTTTCTGCAATCCTTGTTCATATGGGTCGAGCTTCCACAAGTAAATCACTTCTTCTCCTTCTTGTCTTCAGACTTCTCATCCTTCTTTTGTGCTTCCTTTTTGGGCCCCGCCTTCTTGTTCTGTGGTCCTTCAAGCTTTTCTTCTTTCTTCTCACTCTTGGTTTCCTCGTCATGCATCAATGCCATGTCAACTAATTTCTCGAAAGTAGCCCTCCATAGGAATGTGGGACATTGCCAATCCGTGTAGCGGATCGTTCAAACCTTTAGCAAACCTTAGCGCCTTCTTATGCGGTGTATTTACCAAATCTAAGCCGAATCTTGCCAACTGATTAAACTTGTTGACGTACTCTCTCACTGATAAATTCCCCTGCTTCAACGCCAAGAACCTCTCTACGTATAGACTCTCTTCCGCTCGCGAGAGAAATTTCATCTCGAACCTATGCCTGAAATCCATCCATCTCTCTACCGGACGCTTTCCATTTGTAACCTCCCACCAAAAAGAAGTTTCGTCCTTAAGCAGCTATACCGCCAACTGTATCTTCTGCCTATCATCCACCTCGAAGATAATGAACAAATCCTCAGTTTCTTTGAGCCAGTTCCTTTCCTCCACGAAGGATTCAGTTCCATTAAAGTTCTTCCCACCCATGGCTCGAAAGTCTCTACATATCTTCGGGAAAGTATTCACGCGCGGAAGAGGAGGAGGAGGAGGAGGAACCGCTGCAGCTGGGGGAGGAGGGATGTCTGCTGGGTCCGCATCTAGGTACCTCCTGAACCAGCCAGGTATCGGTACGCCCTCCGGAAGGTTAAGATCCACAGACATGCTGAAACGAAAGAAAAGGAAAGATTCGAAACAAAGGATAGAAAGATAGGCATATGGCTTTGGGGATTATATTTTTCAAAATAAACTCTACTTTTGAAAATACTTCCTTTTTAAACCTTTTTGAAAATAGTTTTCAAAAACTTTTTATCGAATCTGGTAACCTTTAGCTCTGATACCAAGTGTACACTACAAGAAAAGTTATTTTTCTAGCAAATTGGTACAGCGTTTTTGAGCAACTCGCCATGTTTGTCGGAAAATTATTTAACATTCACGTTGCGCCTGTTGTGCGAAACTAGGTTAGGCGCCAAATTTATTTCATTTCCCTCTTTTTCTAAAAACTCCTATTAGGTAAAAACTTGCCCAAATTTCAATTCTCGGTCCAAATTTACCTGCAAATATTCCTCTAATGGAAAATATCTTAGCCAGTAGCCATAGTTTCTGCTGTAGTCGATTGGCCTGCTACAGTCGTCCCCTTTACAAAATCATTCTTGTTTGCAGCCATCTCTATCGCAAGCTCATCTCTGTTTGTCGTCGTTCCCATCCTCGTTGTAGGATCTTCAGTGGAAGCGCTTGTAAGCCCTAGTTTTGCTGCATAGCTCTAAGAGGTGAAAAACAATTTTCCCTTTTTAACTATTGATAACATGTGACAGATCCTTAATAATTTCCCCTTTTAAGATATAGATGATTTATTAATTGGTTTCGACTCTAAAACATAATAGAAAGATCCATAATATAAATTGAGATTAGGTAGGTGACAGATTCTTGTAACAAAATTAATTTTGATTTTTTACAAAATGAAAAAACTCAATAGCAAGTGACAGAATTATGGAGGAAAAGAAGGTGATTGGCATTGCTCTGGGTGCAATAGTAGGAACTATGCCTTCTGGACTCCTTGCAATCGTTGCAGGAAACCCAGATCAATCGTTGATAAAATCACTCCTCCCAATTCCAGGTGGCTTCCTCGTGTCGGCAACTGGATCTGCTCTGTTCTGTATAATTTTCTTTTGTTTTCATTAGATTCACATCTTTTTTATAATTTAGATTTAGGATTAGAGCTAGAGTTGGAAAGTTTGGTCATTTGTTTAGTCAAGTGTTGAAAAGAGACGTTTTGAGAGAAATTTAGTTCTTGGCGTATTTGGTTGGGAAAAATATGTTCGTTGTCAAACTTAGCAGACTCAGCCTATATTTAATTGGAGGGTTGAAAGTTGGATTAGTTGAAAATCTAGTTACTATCAAGCGTAAAAGGTAGATGAAAATTTTGAACTGCTATCAGCACCCAGAGTTATGCTTCCGGCCATGATCACTTTTGTGTATGCGGTGACCGCTGTCACATACCTGGATGCTTTTAGTTATACATATGAAATTTTACCTGGCCTTTTTTCGCTTGTTTGAAGTTTGGTGTTTTTATAAGATATGCTTAGAGTAGGGCATTACGATAATGGTAAATTTACCATAACCATACCAATACGAACAATAGTTGGTCATATCAACAACAATATGGCTTAAAAACTGCATCAATAGATGTATTTTTGCAGTAACTAATAAATTTCGGTCATTTGAAGAATTTAATACTTTATAATGTGCATTCAATGCGTGATGATTGTGAAGTCTCATAGACAAAAAATAATGCTGAAGTTATAGGGAAAACCAAATGCAAATCACTTAAATAAGTTGCATGTATATTTCTCTTGTCTTTAAAAAATACTTAAGCTTTTTTCTCGGAGAATTCAGAAGATTCTGATACAAAGAAAGTAACAAATAAATAGAGGAAACTAAGTCCTGAATACGTATTTGGGATCCCTTTACTATCATATGATGAAGTTGCATGAGGATACAAGTCCTTGAAGGAGTTTCTTATTTTATTTTATACTATCCCATTTACTGCTGAGATATCTACATATAAAATTGACCTGTTACATACGGTAGTGGAAGATGGATGTTACACAACAATATATGTAAATAGGATATGCATAAACATGCATATTAACATACTTTTGAGGATTTTTTTTTAATTCTCACATAGTTGTGTACGTATAAATAATTGCTACTGCAATAGTCATGTGACTCCTCTTGCAATGGGCTTCTTTCTATCCAGCAATGGGTTGGTAAGGGTTAGGGGCAAGTTTTATTTGACATATAAATTTTCTTTTTGTCTCAGTAAAGAAAGAATCAGGTTTCATGTATAACTTGATGATTTCCATTTAGCTTTCTTAAGCTTTCAATGCAAAGTACAAACTCTTAAAAAATGCTCAAACATAAGTTTTTATTTTCAGCCATTCATGATATGTTAAAAGAGGACAATATATTTAAAATCACATTTATTAGTTTAGAGTAGAAATTGAATTCATGACTTTTTCTAATACATTTGTTTATATGTCTAGTGAAAAAATGACACACTTTCTTCATAACAGATGCATGCTTCGTATGAGTAGGTTACCAATTCTTAAATGCAAAAAAGTACATTTATTACATTGGTCAGGTTTTTATTCTTAAATGCAAATAAAGTACATTCTTGTATGAACAAGATTCGTATGATACGTTTTCTGCTATTAATATTTTGTTAAAGTGCACTATTTATTTACAAGCACATTTATTAGATTGGCGTACATATTGAATACATGAATTTTTGCAAGTGGATGACTTATCATAATAGGTTTTAAATTCTTAAATTCAAAGAAAAAAGTGGATAAGAAATTGGGAATTTGTGATGTCAAAAAATCATAGTTGTTATAAGCAGGCTTTAAATTCTTTATAAGCTGGTTTTAAATACAAAGTGGATAAGAATAGGTTTTATAAGCAAGTTTTAAATTCTTAATATCTTGCTATTACTTCTTTGTCCATATTTGTTGTTTGTCTGTATTAGTTTACAACATCTTCCCAAGTCTTTCGCCATTATAGTTATCTATGATGCCTAAAAATATGCCACTTACTTTTAATTTGGATGAAATTTTCTTAATGTCAATTATTTCCTTTTTTGCAAGTAATCTGTGTTGGGGTTTTGTGCGCAGTGGAAGTTTTGACAAAACACCCAAAAACAAAATGAATCTTTTTCACCCAATCACTTGAAGATGAATGTGATTGAATAACAAACAACAACACAAAAAAAATATCGGAAATATGAACACACGATATTCCACCCAACCACCCTCTTTATTGATTCAACAAAATATTGTTTACAACCGATCTCAACTATCGTTAAACAAACACAACTTGAATCAATAACCTTATTGAGAAATAGGTAGAGAATATCTAATGGCTAAACAATTTGAGGAGAAAGATAATGAAGAACAATGGCAAATTTTTCCACCACCTAATGAAGATATCATGTAGGCCTTTTATAGAGTAACTTGTCACCCAAATTATCCTCATATATCTCAAATATATCCTCATATATCTCAAATATATCTATATGGATAAGCACCAAATAATCCTTGCCTTCATTTTCAAATATCCCACAAAAGTATCAACAAATATCTCCACCAAAAATGGATCCACATAGAAAATTTGTTGCCTACAATTGTGTGATTTGCGTATCACAAATCTCAACACTCCACCTTGATACCAAATCACAACATCTCCTCCACTCAACACTAGCCAACTTAGCTCTCACTTTCAACCTTCTTTTCTCAATTAACATCATTAAAAACCTCCACCATCGCCCACAAATGGTGCACCTCCCTCATTGTGCACCACGCCAATAGCGATCTTCAAAAGCGTTTGTAATACCACAAAGACCTCCATCTTGTCTTTGTGGATTTCACAACTCGACATCCGTCTTCCGCTTGACATGATCTCTTCATCTTCGGGATCCCTCGAGCATCATCAACATCTAGACCCTTGTCGATACCATGATCCTCCACCTTAGGACCATCAGCAGTGACCATATTAACCTCTCCACCTTGCTGTGGACTAGGTTCTTCAACCGTCACCCGCCTTCCACTGTTGACCACTGAACCGACCAAACTATATAGGTTCCCTCCTCCAAAACTCCTCGCATCATCACACGACCACCCTTCTTCACTCTCAAAACTCCACCTCGAGTCTCATAAGTGCAACCGCGGCGATCTAACTGACTGAGAGATATGAGGTTATGCAAACAAGTGGGTATGTGCCTCACACCGGCAACTTCTCTCTCCACTCCATCATGCATCCGAAACCTAACAGCTCCAACTCCACAAATTGGTAGCTCTACTCCATTGGCCGTCTTTATCATGCCAACACTCTTCTCATACGAAGAAAAACTTTTCACATCTCGACATATGTGAAAACTGGCTCCTGAATCCATCTTCCAAGGCTCCACAACACTAAGTAGGACATCACATGAAGAATTGCCTTCGGTACCTTCAGCAAAGCCTGCCTGTGCCTCATCACTATTATTATCACCTTGCGCCTTCTTCTTCTTCATATCTCATATATATGAACAGCAATCATTGCGCTTGTGGCCTTTCTTACCACAATAATGACAAAAGATAGCACCTTTCTTCTTCCTTGTATCTTTACCTGAGTCCCTTGCTACCATCGCCTCAGTTTGAACCGATTTCAACTCCGACCCTTTTTCCTTAGCTCCTCATTCAAAAGACTGCTTCGAACCGTTTCTAAAGAGATAGTTCCATTAGCATTGGAATTACTCGATGAAACAACCAAAGTCTCCTATCTTTCCGAAAGAGAACTCATCAACAAAAGAGCGCAACTCATCATCAAAATTGACCTTCATGTTTGCCAATTGATTGATGACATCTTGAAACTCGTTCAAATGCTATGCAACAGACTTCTCCTCATCCAATCGAAGTTGCACCAACTTTCGAACCAGAAAAGCCTTGCTTGTAGCACTCTTTGACTCATACAGCGATACTAATTTGTCCCACAATGCCTTTGCGGATTCACAACTAGCCACATGGTGGAACACAGAATCATCCAAATATTGGCGAATCAACGCAATCGCTTTTTTTTTCATTTTCTTCCACTTTCCCTCATCCATATTCGAGGGCTTCTCCCCATTTCCATCAATGGGATCATGCAAATCATTGAGATATAGAACGTCCTCCATCTTCAGCTTCCATATACCCAAATTCCTCCCATTCAAAATAGCCATCTTCGACAACGTCATCATCTCCGACATCAAAAAATCAATTTTTTTCAAACAAAAAATCAATTTTTTTTCTTTTTCAATCCAACAAACACTCCAAGCTATGCGGTGATCTGAGCTCTGATACCAACTGTTGGGGTTTTGTGCGCAGCGGAAGTTTTGACAAAACACCCAAAAACAAAATGAATCTTTTCACCCATTCACTTGAAGATGAATGTGATTGAATAACAAACAACAACACACAAAAAAATCGGAAATATGAACACACGATATTCCACCCAACCACCCTCTTTATTGATTCACCAAAATATTGTTTACAACCAATCTCAACTATCGTTAAACAAACACAACTTGAATCAATAACCTTATTGAGAAATAGGTAGAGAATATCTAATGGCTAAACAATTTGAGGAGAAAGATAATGAAGAACAATGGCAAATTTTTCCACCACCTAATGAAGATATCATGTAGGCCTTTTATAGAGTAACTTGTCACCCAAATTATCCTCATATATCCCAAATATATCCTCATATATCTCAAATATATCTATTTGGATAAGCACCAAATAATCCTTGCCTTCATTTTCAAACATCCCACAAAAGTAGCAATAAATATCTCCACCAAAAATGGATCCACATAGAAAATTTGTTGCCTACAATTGTGTGATTTGCGTATCACAAATCTCAACAATCTGGCCTGTAGGGTAACGTGAAAAATCAAACTCTGTATAACTATGCAAGCATGCAAAGGAATTAGTGAGTTTTGCGTTCATAGTTAGTCTTTGAATTTTTCTGCAAAAATATATTCATGCATCTTAGGATCAAGCTCACAATTTCATATGTAGGTTGTAACACTATAAAACATTATATCTAATCTATAATATGGAAAATTTTCTAATTTATGCCAATTTCAGGGAAGAAAATATATCGCAAATTGGCCCGATTCGGAAATATTTAAGGAACACCCAGCATTTGCTTCCACCTTGTAGGTTATCAATTTTTATTTTGCATACTATTTGATTTATTTTTTTGCTTCATAGATTGCTCTATATGTATACAACTCTTGGATTGTGGTCATTACCAATTCCTTTGATTTATGACACATACCTCTGTTTTTTTGGTCAAAACAGCTATGATGCATGCAACTATATATATTGATTTGTCATTCAATTCATCACAGGTTGGGAAGACTCTGAGGGCAAAAGTTCAATTGGGAAGGTTGCTAAGATAAGCAAATCTTGACATCTTGTTACTCGGAATATATACTTACATGTTATTATTCTTTCTTTCCTTCTTTCTTTCTTTCTTCTTTTTGTTATATGTAGAAATTAATTCTATAAATATAGATACCTGAAAAAGAATTCAGGTTGAAAGGCGGCTATAGTATATTCACTCACATGATGTAAAATCAACAATGTAGCATCTTGTGAATAAAATATTGCCAGATTGGCAGTATACACTATATATTTAATTATTCTTTAGAAAACGTTTGATTAGTTCAAGTCACGTAAATAATTATATTTGTTTTCTTATTATGGGTTTAGTTATAAAATTTGGTGATAGAGATTTGTATATGTTGTCTATAAATACTAACCCCTTTAAAAATAGAGTTATAATAAATATATAATATTTGTATATGTTGTCTGTAAGAATCTTGTTTTATGTCAACTTTTTTTGTTCATCCAGAGTTCGAAAATGAGGGTTGATGACAAAGAACAACCTGCATCTTTGTTTGCTACTATAGATATAAGTTCATATTTGGAATAGGAAAAAAAATTGAATCTATACCAACTTGGGCTAAAGATATAGGCATAACTGAAAATAGTTAATTAGTTGAATGCATGTTTATCTCTATATTGTCTCCTTTCGTGACTGAAAATACATAGTTAATTGCATGTTTTAGGGTAAGTAATGACTGTTTACAGTGGAATAGTATAGTTATTGCTGCTTTGATATATCACAATTTTGTTCATTGCTACATTTCCCGGGGAATTCAATTTTTCTATTGTTTTTTTTAGCCTTTTGACTCTTTCAAGATACATGAATTGAGTAGACGCCACTATGTCGATACAGGATCATATATCTGAAGGTTTATTTTTGGTTTTATTGTTTTTACATTGCAAGATAACAAGTTCACCTATAGCTTTATTGCGGAGACAATATATGAATCTTAGCTTTTAATTTTAATTTGATAAGGAAGCTCAATGCAGGAGTATAAGAGAACTGGAAAGGAATGCAAAAGAGGAGAAAGAGGAAAAACTGTACAAACAAGGAGTGAGATTTAAGTTCGTTAACACTCTGAATCATGTCTAATAGTTGGAGATCTTGAATGGTGTTTCGGATATGAAGAATACATTCCCATATTTTCAGGTATGTTAGTATACGTATTGTGGATATTTATAATACATATTTGGATGGATATAACATATAACACGTGAACACCCAGTACTGTCAATTTGAACAGGAAATGAATCATACAATGGAATGCGTTTTTTGATGCATTGCATATCTGGGTTATCACTGGTATAAATACAAAATAGTGTAATCTAAATGCTCTTTGCTGGACATGGGTAGGATTTGCTTTTGGATTATTTATAAATAATTTACTTTATTCTCTTAAACACGTGGAAGCATAAACATGAAACTGGTTTTCTATTGAGTATATGAAAAGATATCCATTAATGTTTTATTTTAAGTTGGCATGTCACCTATGTAAACTTGGTTTGAAATGTACAAATAGCAAGTGACCTCCATTTACTGCTGAAGGCTGTAAATTGTTTCTTGTGGCAAACTATTGTACATTTAATAATAAGAACTAACCTAAATTATAAACATTACTAATTTTTATTGTAGATAAATAGGTTCTATAAAAGTTAACAAATACACCAAAAATGAAAAGAACTACCTAGATGCGGTAGGGAAGTAGATGATCACCCATCCGAGTCATCCGACCTTGTAGCATATGACAAATTGCCAAAGGCTGATAATAACTGGAAACAAGATTTAAAAATAGCTCATGTAAAATAAAATTGCAGAAAATGTGCAAAATAATGCAGTTACAGGAAGAAAGCATGGGATCATTTCTATGCAAGTATATCGATGACAAATTGAAAAAACTTGTAAGCTTTATTGAATGATAAAGGTGGACTTGTTTATGATGCTGTGAAAATTGAAATGGAGGCCATGAAATTTTGTTCATGCCATTTTAATAATAAAAAAGGGAATTACTGCTTTTCAAAAAATTCTACATAAAACTCTTCAATGTTATAGTAGGACTAAAACATTGAAACGAATATAATATCAATATAAAACTTTTAACATTGAAACAAAGATAATATAGCTGCACTGAAACAAAGATAATGTCAGCGTAAAGAAATTTAATAGTGAAACAAAAGTAATATGGCAGCACAAAAAAAAAGAGATAATATCTCAATAGGATTCGCTAAGATTGCAAAATGATTCTAGATCATAGGAAATGGAGGATTCTATAGTGCTAGATGCATGAAACTTGGCGCCATCGCAGATCACTGAGTAGACGTCATTGTTGTCATGCTTACAGTCGTTTTGACGTAGTGCGCTGAAAGTTGAAATGGAGGCTATAGAATCTTGTTTGCACCATTTAAGTAATAAGGAAAAATAGAACTATTGCTTTCCGAAATTTCAATGTAAAACTCTCTGATGTTATAGTAGAGCTGAAACATTGGAGCAAAGATAATATCAGCGTAAAATCGACAACATTGACATAAAGATACTATAGCAGTACTAAAACAAAGATAATATAAACACAAAAACTTTTGACAGTGAAACAAAGGTAATATAACAGTGTTGAAACCTAGATTCCTAGAGATTGCAAAATGGCAAAATGGTTCCAGATCACAAATATAGAAGTAATCTCTAGGTTGCCTCTAACGTGTTGCTGCCAAGTTTTAGTTTCTAATTTCTGATTAATTATTTGGGCATGCGAACTACCTAGTTTTGTATCTTGGGGTACGTTTGTTTTGTTGTGTTTTTCACCTTTTTGGAGCCCAAGCTCTACTGATGTTGTATTATTTCATTCTTTACTACTATAATAATATAATTGGCCATAAAAAATAAATCTGTCACCGAAAAGTTAACAAACACAAAACATGATTCTTATAGGCAATATTATAGACAACATATACAAATATTATATATTTGTTGTGATCTCTATAGTATGTTATGTATAATATATAACATCTTTCATATATAATATATGATATATGACCGAAGCATGAAAACATAATGTATATTACTATTTTCGTTTTCACTTTTAAAGAAGTACTTTGTGTTTTATATTGGCATATAGATATAAGTTGGTTCACCAGAATTATCCATGTGAAATAACGAAACTGACTCCACTACAATCTGAACATATATAGCAGCATGTGTTATGCAAATATTGCGCGAATGCGGAAGCACAATAAACAGGATCTAGATTTGCCAATTGAACACCAATCTAATATGATAGCAATTATTCTATTACATCAACAAAATAGTAAATAACTATAGCAGAGAAACAAAGAGACACAATATTTATACTGGTTCCACTATCATCATAGTGTACGTCCAGTCTAACAGAGAGAGATTTTATTCCACATGAGAGAACTACAAGAGATTACAAAATAAGAGTTTACATATCCGAACCTCAATCAGGTTTAACAAGAAGAGACACCATTGGGGATCATTGGCTCCAGACCAGGATGGGTTTACACTAAAGTCTACCCCTCCATATATAGCCAGTGCAAATCTATGTGAGTCATCAATTAAATTACCAACATATGGTAATAATATAATGGAGGCAAATTACCATAACAACAAATGTGCAAACATAGGAAGTAAATCAATCCGTTTCTTTAGCATAGATGGTAGAAATTAATCCCTTCATTTATTTCTCTGCCATCTCATCAAATGCAATCAATGCATTCCCATTATAAAAATATTTACTTTCCATTCTTTGCAAATTTGCTCCAATCAATTTGTGATTTTGTATCACCAAATTTAACACTCCACCTTGATGCAAAATCACATATCTGCAACACCCCATCTTCAATCAAATTCTCTTCATAACATAAAACTCTTCAACAGAACTCCACCTTTAATCAAAGTCTCACCATGAGATAGAAACCAAAAATGAATATTTGCCTAATGGGTTCCAGCAAAGCTACCCCCCATCACACAATTGTTAACGAGCTCAGACTACGTCCCCGCCCGCCAACAAACTGTTGCAAATATCCAAAATAACAAAGAAGGCAGACACTAACGTAATCTCAACACCACCAATTAGGCCAAAAATAATTCCCTCAATCACCAATTCAAATACAGAGCCAAAATTCAAATCTCTGTACGCACAAAAAATCTCTCTCCTGACACTTAATCAAAACCATTACAAGCTTCACCCACTACCTGCAAAAGATGCATCTAACACCATGAGCTGCACCACGCATAAACCAACGGTCTAAAAGTGCTTGCAATACACATCGACACCCGTCTAACACTTGACCTGAGCTCCTTCCTCGATCACCCCGGATCCCTCGAGCATAATCAACGTGAAGACCCCTGTCTAAACCACAATGATCTCTGTCTCGACACCCGTTTATCATTTGACCTGAGCTTCTTTCCTGATCATCTTGGAATCTTCGAGCATCATTAACATGAAGACCCCTGTCAGAAACATGATCAAAACTTCCCAAATCCAATAGTCCCTTCAACACAGTAAACTCCATATCACGTCAAAGTTCCCAGATTGGAACGCTCTTTTCTCTCAGCACAATCTCCTCCACCGAAGTCTCCTTTTCTCCAAAATAGTAATAGCATAATCACCACTGAATCTACCAACCTTTGTAGAAATAATTGATGCACAATTTAAAACAAATCGCCTCGCTCTAATACCAATCTGTTGTGCCAAAAACTGAGCATATGTGGAAGCGCAATAAGCAGGATCTAGATTTGCCAATTGAACACCAATCTAATCTGATAGCAATTATTCTATTACATCAACAAAATAGTAAATAACTATAGCAGAGAAACAAAGAGACACAATATTTATACTGGTTCCACTATCATCATAGTGTACGTCCAGTCTAACAGAGAGAGATTTTATTCCACATGAGAGAACTACAAGAGAACTACAAGAGATTACAAAATAAGAGTTTACATATCTAAACCTCAATCAGGTTTAACAAGAAGAGACACCATTGGGGATCACTGGCTCCAAACCAGGATGGGTTTACACTAAAGTCTACCCCTCAATATATAGCCAGTGCAAATCTATGTGAGTCATCAATTAAATTATCAACATATGGTAATAATATAATGGAGGCAAATTACCATAACAACAAATGTGCAAATATAGGAAGTAAATCAATCCGTTTCTTTAGCATAGATGGTAGAAATTAATCCCTTCATTTATTTCTCTGCCATCTCATCAAATGCAATCAATGCATTCCCATTATAAAAGTATTTACTTTCCATTCTTTGCAAATTTGCTCCAATCAATTTGTGATTTTGTATCACCAAATTTAATAGCATGTTCTTTCAAATTAGCAAAACAATGATACAATTTGGAGGATGAAATTGTATATTTGGGATATTGACAAGGCTATTAGCCTATTACTGTCTGAAATGGCTAGATTTTTTGCATTCATTGCTAATGACATGTACCTGACTATGAATGATAAAATGTCCAGCAGACTATGTGGTTAAGTGGCCCAGATTGCCTTGCAGATTGCTAATTATATGTGATGGTGCAAGTACTCATTGTTGAATGCAAATAATATAGCATTAGGCACATGAATAAGAAAGGCACTGGAATAATGGTGCAAGTAGTAAATGCCTTGCAGATTGCTAATCCACTATCAGCATTTCAGATTTGTATTTGTACTGAACTGGGTAATTTAGGGATATAAGGTTTCTGTGACTGTAAAAGTGATGTATTTCTGTGCAGCGTCGCACTAATGCATATACTACAATTGCTACCGTGTTTGTGTTTAAGTTCTTGCTTGTGTTATTTATATTTCACTTATTTAGGGAGAGTATTTATGAGTAAGAGACATGTTCTCATGTATTTTGGAAGCTACTTATTATTTTTGGTGATTAACTTTGCTTTTGAATGTAATAAAATTTTGAAATTCTTTGATTCTTGTTTTACAGGTAGATAGATGACGTTGAAACATTGTTGCAATTAGTTATGGATCGAAGTTATCCTTGCAACTAAGACTACATTTTGGTTTGCAAGAATGTATGTTCTGCTGTATTTTGGTCGCTACTGCTTGTGTATGTGTATGTTTGATTTAACACTACTATTTTATGAGCTATTATGGAACCATTGTGCATTATCGATGTAAGAATATCGCATATTTTGATTATAGAATTTTACTTGTTGGTTATGGATTATGTAATCAAATCAAAATGTGTTATTAATATGATGTGTTGATTTTGAAATTCAATATAATATGTAGATTTTAAACTGCTATAAGTAGTGTGACATTGATTTTGGACTTTTTATGGCGTTTTCAAAATGCTATTGAAAATTTTCACGGCGGTTTCAAAATCCATAAACAGTGTTTACAAATTGATGTAAAAAAACATATAACATTTCATAAACGCTGTAAACACATATCATAGCAAAAAATAAACGCTATAACTTCTTTTTATAGCAAGTAAAAGACGCTGAGAAATATTTTTATGGCATTTTGAAAACGCTGAGAAAAATTCTAGCAAATTAGCTTAAACGCCATGAAATGTATTATTAGCACGAATGAAACGCTATTAATAATACTTAGCACGGCGTTTTCTTACTGCTATAGAATGGTTCTGACTTTTAACGGCATGTCGATACACAGCGTACATAAAAACTCTATTAATACTTTTTACGGCATTTTTTAAACGCTGTAGAAATTCTTGTTTGTTGTAGTGGTAACACCCCACCTCCGTTAAGGTCACTCGCAAATGGAATGCCTTAACTTTGGTAGAGCATTTTTAGTAGACAAAACATAAATTTACAGGACAGATAAAGTAGTACTTGAAAAATTTATAACTTTATTACAACAGAAGCAGAAATGAGTTCAGTTACATCTTTCAAAACCACAATATCGGAATTCAAGTATAAAAATATCGGTCTTGTAAAAAAAGCCTTTAGAATGCATAGTTTTTAAAGCCATAATCCCCACTAAACTGCCATGGAAAGATAAAGCCAAAGCCAAGCAATACTCCAAAACACTTCAAGTAGAGAGAATCTAAATCAAGCTCCTATGTTCCCATACTGAAAACCTGGAGGGGGGGGGAAGGGGGAACGGAAAGAAAAGAGGCGAAACAAACTAGGTCAGACATAAGTCTGGTGAGTCCAGTGACTTTCAACATATAAACAAATAATAGTATCATGACATGTAAATAAAACTGTATGAGAGATAATCGTAACATGAATAGAAGGTTAACAGAAGAAACGAAATGATATAGGCTAAGCTAAGCTTTTCACTTCTCTGCACTAATACTAGTATAACAGGATTAGGTGTTACCCTAATGTCTAAACTGAAACTGGAACGGAAACTGAATAATCTCTACAGAAACAGAATTCTAGTAATGGGCCTTTACCACCCCCAACAGGCAGAAGGTATGGAAACAGAATACTAATAATGGGCCTTTACCACCCAACTAGTGGGCCTTTACCACCCCAATAGGCAGAAGGTACGGAAACAGAATCGGAAACGGAATCAGAGACGGAAACAGAATAATCCATACGGAAACAGAATGTTAGAATTAGGTGTACACTAGTAATGGGCCTTTACCACCCCAACAGACGGTACCACGCAGAAACAGACAGGTGTTACCACCCAACAGAAACAGACAGAACTAAGTGTACCCTAAGTCCTACCCCAAGCGATCGGCTCCCTAATACATAAATACCCTGTGTCGGCCCCACAGTAGGGTGTATCACTCCCTACAATGGCAACCTATTGGCACAGACCTATTTACAGATGTCACAGTGTCTTACATCCTCAGAGCAGACCGGATCCATGCATGCACATGACCCGGTTGGAACGCGCCGTCAACACCCCTCGCCATTATCAGAATGAACCACTTATAATTAGTTCAGTAAGCGTGCCCGGACCCCTACACGGTGTGAGGTCAAAGTTTTGATACCAGAAAGGGTTACTGACTAATATGGGTCCCAAACAACAGATGACACAAGTATTTCCCTTCCTAACCTTGTGTCCCCAGACTAGCAGATTTCAGATTAACTTGTTTACAAGTTTCAGACAGAGTTCAAATTACTAGTTCACAGATTCAGACAATCAAGTTAACAAGTTTTCAGATTAACAGATCAGATGTACGGATTTAACAGACTTACAGGTTGTCTAACTTTGTATTGGGCCTACAGATTCACAAAATGGGTTTATTAGATTCATCAGTCCAGTTGGTTTAACCCTATCCACCCAACATGTTTTTAGACACCACATTTCTCTTAAATTTGCATTAATTAAATATTAATGCATAGACCTATCACATTAGGTCGGTAGCTTGTGGCTGCTGGATGTGCCGGGCGGTTCCGGGCAGGCTTCTGCCACAAGCCAGACCTAACCTCGTGTCTAAGCATATTTTAGTTATGCCTATGACCTCTCACATTAGACTGACAGTTTGCGGTTGCTGGTTAAGCCGGTTGGTTCCAGGCAGGCTTCTACCGCAAACTGAGTCTAACCTCGTGTCATAGCCAATTTATTCCAATACAGATTATACAGAAATCAGACTAATTATGTCCACTTAACAGATTAAACTTCTTTACAGGTTACAGCAGATTAATCAAGTTTCCATGTTTTATTCAATCTTAGATCGAGCCTACGGATTTTCATACCCAAATTACAATTATTTAGCTTTCAAAAGATTAGGCAATTCAACAGATAACAGATCTAGTAGATTAGGCGACTCAACAGATTCAGCAGATAACAGATTTAGCAGATTAGGCAATTCAACAGATTTAGCAGATTAGGCAATTCAACAGATTTAGCAGATAACAGATTTAGCAGATTAGGCAATTCAACAGATTTATCACACAACAGATTTAGCAGATTAGGCAATTCAACAGATTATATATTTCTAAAATTCTATTTACATATCTTGCCTAATCATAAATTAAGCCTAAACTTACATGCCAAAATCATGGTCATAATTCATAATACAACATATGCCCAAATTTTTAGTTAAACTTTGCACAATACAGAATATTCTCTAAAAGCCCCAAATTGTGATAAAAATATGAATTATGCCAAATTATAGCCTTTAATGCCAAATATCCAAAAATCCACCTTTAGGCGTATTCATATTTATAGTTATTCTATTATAATATAGGTCTTTATGCCTAAGTCACATATTCCTTTTTCAAGTCATTAATCGTTACATAAATTTTACCCCAAAAATCTAGATCTTCAAATTATAACATCTCAAAATTAGATCTTAATTTTTATATGCATTATGTCCCCAAGTTTCAAGTTACACGTTATCGTACAATGATTCCTCTTCTTCCAAATTACAGAGTATACACAGATCTAGTTCTAATTTACAACATATGTCCATTTCTCAATTCAGTCAAAGATCAGTCATGTCTAATTATGCATTATCCATTATTTGTCCCAAAATTTTACGTTCGTGCGTTAATCTCTTATGAGATTTGGCGCAGGCTCATGGTAGCCTGGCTATAAACAAAAAGGAAGAAAAGGGGGAACGGATATAGAACAGTCACAATCAAGATAGATCCACAAAAAAGTATGCATAACCTTAGATCCAGATTCACAAAAATGTCAAGATAATTATTAAATTTCATCTCTGAAAATAACTGTACTCACAATCAAAAAGGAAAATCTTGATTTCTGGGATCTATATTTTGAAACTGAATAGCGCTCCCTTGATGTAGACTAGTTGTTCTTTTAATCCTATTTAGATTGGAATAAAATGCACTAGTTTTATCCTAGGTTGCAGCAGAGTAGCGATGCCATTGTTTTATTTTCTAAGAAGGAGAGAGCTATGGAGGCTAGAGAATAGTGTAGGAGAATTAGGTTTTGGCTTAGGGATGTATTTATAGGAGAATAGAAGTGTCCAGGGCCTTAGATATTAACCTAAAACCAATCCAGACCATCAGAACAGCCAAAACCACGTCACACGCCAAAGAAAATCGGATTTGGGCCAAAACAGGTCGACCTGTGGAGGGGGAGGTCGACACTAAGGTCGACCCCCAGGTTGACCCTATGGTCAACCCTATTGTCGACCTGGGTCCTGGGCGGGAAATTTCCCGCCCAGCCCGCTTCTGGGTTCTGATTTTGAATTTCTAATTTTAATTTATTTCGAGCTGCTTTATATTTTCAGAAACTTCCGAAGGCCACAAGTTCTTCATACGGAGTCCGATTTACGCAAACTCAGAATCTATCTCAAGAAGAATTCCGAGACGAACGCAATGGCGTAACCCGTTTTCCTTAATTCTCACATTTAAAATTAATTATACTTCATATTGTTACTCTTATGTTTATAGAAAATTCGGGGTGTTTCAAGAAGCAAAGAATTTATTTGAGAAAATGAATTATGAGGCAGAGAAATAAACCGCGGACCCAAACAGGGACAGTCATCGTTCTTGCTTCGGATTGAGGACGTGGAGCGGAAAAGTAGGGTTTGGAGATCGGAAATTGCTTTCAGGGAGGCTTCTTTCGGTTCCAAGCCTTGGGATTCGTAGTGGGCCAGAACCTCTACCAGACTCGGCGGCACGCGTTTCTAGCTTGCAGCTGTTTTCTTGGCGATCGGGGTTAGTGGCGGAGGAGCTTTAAGAGACTAATGGCTGCTCAATTTTTTATTTTATTTGTTGTTCTGATAAAAATTGAGTGAATTAATTGATGATTGTGAAATGTGATTCAGAAGGTGAGGTAGTGGATTGGGGAACGTGTGTCGAAACGTGATGGACAAAAGTAGTGGAAATGTCAAGACACGGTGGCAATCCTCAGCTTTATATATGCATTTCCTTGGAGCCGTCTGATGTCATTCCCAACAATAAATCAGCACCCTTCTTTGTCTCTTGTTTGTCCTACCAAGGAAATTTATTACATAGATTACATTTAAAAATATAAACTTTAATAACTATATGTTTTTATTGTAACAAATCGACAATAAAAATTAAATCTCCTATTTCAATTCTTTTTATTGTAAACAATGTAACACAAAAATGAAGTCTTTTAATTCTATTCTTTCTAATATAAACAATATTACATAAAAATGTAATCTTTTAAATCTACTCTTTTTTGACAATAAAAATAAATCTTTTATTCCTACTAACATGTTTTAACACCAATGTTAATTTTATTTCAACTAAATTTTTTTAACACAAGTGTTAATTTTATTTCAACAAACATGTTTTAACACAAATGTTATTTTTATTTCAATAACTATGTTTTGATAAAATGTTATTTTTATTACAATAATCATGTTTTGATAGAAATGTTTCTTTTTATTTCAATAACTATATTTTGACACAACCATGTTTAATGCAAACAATAAAATTGAATATTTTATTGTTGTTCTAATTTTAAACAAAACCATATTTTAATGCAAACAATAAAATGAATATTTTATTGTTATTCTAATTTTTGACATAACAATTCATAACTAGATGACAAATTTAATTTTCGTACATTTTCTATGTATTCTAATGTCAGTTAAAAGAATATTTTATATGTTTACATTTCTCTATGTACTCTAATAACATATAAAAGAATATTTTATATGTTTACATCCATTTTATAACAAACATGAATATTATATATTAATATATACAATAAACATATAATTTTTATTGTATACACAAAACTCTGACAAACATGAATACACAATTCAATTCAGCGGTTCATCACATCACAACACAATCAACATTGAAATATATACAACATCAGCATGAATTTTACATACGATGAAACTAAATTTCACAACGAAATAAATAATTAATTTTAAAATAGAAATCTCACATCGATTTGTCTGAATTTTCAAAGTGCTCGGCTTTAGATCCGATATGTTTCATGCTGTAGATCTCGGAAAGACAATAACAAGGCCTCAGAAATCATTTGATTCTGATAAGATTTGATCGAATTACGATGGTTTGAATTTTTATTACATTTATAAATTAAATATTACTCAATAAACCTTCACCTTCTTCTTAGTTCAGAACCAAGGCCGACATCAAACCCAAATTGTGCAAACTTAGGTCTTGGAATCACGCCCAATTCGCTCCGCTCGGTGATGATCGGAGGGTATAGCTAGGTGCGCCCTCGAAGGGGCTTTCCGCCGGTGGGAGCCATGCTCAACTTGCACACCTATTGGTGGCGAGATTCAGGGCGCATATCGGCCATTGGAAGATGAAGAAAGGCAGCTATATACGGACTAGGGTTCCGTATCCCCATAGTATTTATACCGTATTTTACATATTATATAATTGTTTAATTTCTTTAATTCTAAAAATTACCTGATTAACCATACGAACTCCAAACGAGACCCAACGATTATCTCCCCTGGCTAAATACCCCCGTTCTGGACACAATGGAATAGGTTTCGTAACCCAGTTCAATTGTTTCGATAGATTTTTCTTTAATTAAATATATAAATCATTTATTTATTTAATTTGATCGTACGTTTTAATTTACCGGGGCCACATATAGACTCTAAAAATTCCAGAAAAATTATATTTGGCTATGTTTTGATGACATGGTCCTAACAAGACTAATTTCGTCGAATTTGGAGACCGTTTGAAAAATGGCTATTTTCTGGTCGATCTGATTTGACTAAAACTGACAAAACACATTTTCTTTCGCCATGCTCACATATTAAGTCCAAAAAAATCTGAAATTTGGAATCTAGCAATAATTTGACATTCCGGATCCAACAAAAGTGGTTTCGTCGAAAACGAAGGTCGCTTGAAAAATGGCTATTTTTAATATTAATATATATATAAATTCTATAGCGAATATTCTGAATTTTAAACTGGGCATAACTTTTGATTCCCGCTATGAAATTTCGATTTTTCAGATTCGTTGGAAAGATATTTTTAAATAGATTCTAATATTTTTGGTTTCACTAAAATCTGATTTATTTTGCATCCTGTACAGTCAGTCAAAGTTCAAATTCAAATTTTCAAACTACCGCGCTATTTCTAATTCCTTTTATAATTAAAATAAATTTTTCGTTCTAAATTCGATTTAAATAATTTTTTAGTCATTATTGTTTAAAATAAATTGTTTCAACTATTCGAAATCCATTAAAAAATTTAAAATAAAAATTCTAAATTGGTTTAGAATGTGTGGGTTGTTATAGGTTGTTTTTCTTGATTTAATTGGAGTTCAAATTGAATTTTGAAATGAAAATTGAGTTGATTGGGAAAATCAATTAGTCAGTTGAATTGGATATGAAAATGAAACCTAACCTGGTTAAGTGAATTAATTTAAGATGGAATTCAAATGGATTTGGAAATTGGAAATTGAATGGATAATAATAGAAATCAATCGGATATTAATCGACTGATAGTAATATATGTAAAACCAAAGTGAATACAAGAAGTAGTTATTAATGTTGAGTATAATATAAACTGGTGTGGTTTTGAATTGTTTGATTTATTGAATCTTGGTTAAATTAAATTCAACGAGTTAATAAAGAAGTTGAATGAATTGGAAATAAAATCGGTTATGAAGTGAACTGAATTATTTAAACTGTTATTTGTTATTTGCGTGTAAGTTGAATTAAGTGCAGATCCCAGAAAGCTATGGAATTGATTTGGTTACATAGAGATTGAAGTACAGATTGGAAAACGAAAAGCAGTTAGTTGATTATCTTCGAAACTGGAATTGAGTTGCCCAACAAATAGGTAAACATTAATATTGTTGATTGGGGTGATTGATTTTATATCCTTGAGTTGGGTAGCCATTTGGCTTTTGGTTTTCTTTTGGAGAATTGATGCCCGAAGTGGCAGTTGTAGCTATACAAATTGAACCACGCAGAGGAGGTGCTGGCAAAATTTTCGAATTTTTTTAGAATTTGAATTTGTTTTGATGATAATCCAAAAATAATTATTTTGAAATGATTGGGTTCAGAGCATTCTTCTTACCTTATAATTTCAGGGACGAAATTCTTTTAAGGGGGGAAAAATGTAATATCCCAAATTTTTGAACGTTTATTAGGAATATTTAAATCCGTTTTAAGTATTGATTTGGTAATATAAATGCATTTCATATCGAATATATTTAATAAAATGGAGTTCGAATATATATGTATATATTTATATAATTATAAAATGAACTCGAAATGCCGCGTTAGTTCGTAATATTCGATCTGAACTTTAATTGAATATACTGGATCTGATATAAGTCGGATTTCTGTGAAACAAGAAACATCCAAATTTATTTGATTATATTTTTCTAATAAAAGAGAAAAATGGAGATTTTTTTTATATAGATTGCAAGTTATGTCCAAATCAAATTTTAAAATAGTCGCAATAGAATTCATTAATAAACGATAACGTTTATTTAATAAATATATATGGATTTCTATATAATTTGAATATCGTTTAACTATAAATTATATAATATTAAGTTTTAAATCTATATCGGTTTATTTTGAAGATATATATAATACTATATTTGGGTATATACTATAATTTTGGGTTATATTTATCAATCGAATCATTTGAGAATTTTAATTATATTTATCAATAGTATATAGGCTTTCGAAATAATTCTCTTTTCCAACGAACTCCGTTTTCGACAAAACGGATTTTATTGGAATACGTATCACTAATTATTGCTAAATTTCCAGTTTGGAGCTAGTTGGAGTTATTTTGTCGGTAGACGAAATTTAAGGGTGAACCGATGAATATATTGCGATCTAAACAACATCGTTTTTACAAATGGATACCGTTTCCAGCAAAATTAGTTTCATTAGGACTGTAACGTCAAATTATACCATGGCGTCCATTTTCGTTATTTTTGGAGTTTGTGTATACCGGTGCGAATTTATCCGTCAACGTTGAATATCGGTAACTGTATTAAAAAAACCTAACAAATTCGTGCCTACCCCAAATATCACCACTATCACGTTTTCACTTCAGCTCACTTACATATGTGCATGACCCTACTTGTCAACTTTTGTTTGGCACTTCAAACTTGTACCGCCCATTTCATTTCAGCTATCCTACTTTGCCTACCACGTTTTCTCATCAAAAGCCTATCCTAGCTACTTACATTTCTTCTCATCTAAGTTTATGTGCTGGAAACCTAATACCTTATAACAGTGTACCTACTTGTACCGTCAGTGACATTTATCCAATCTGGTTGCTTCACATATGTACATTTCACATGCTCATGCATGTGCCTTTCACATGTCCATGTTGCATACTTGCATACCCGCTACATCATTTCATTTCAGCCAATAAATTTGAAAAGACAAAACAACATAGCTCCTCCCTTGTAAATACGCATACCTCGTCTCTGCATAGCTACGCCACCCTATGTTGTCTCCTTTCCACATGATCGACGTTGTACTTATCCTCACTTTGTGCTACTATAAATAGACCGGCCAAATGCGTTTCTTCTCAGCTGCAAAACAGGGACCGTAGCTTCCGGTGACAAAAGAAAACCAAACAAGAATAGCATACCCCATTTACCAAAAATCAAGGACTATTATTTTCTTCACATAGCATGCCTGGACGTTGGTCTGTTCAAATGCGAAGAGGCTGTTACACGTGTGGGTTAGTTAGGTGAGGAGTGTGTGCGAGTCTGGAGATGGAAATGACGTGTGCAGTGTTGACATGGACCTCGGCTAGTTTGAATGTGCAAGCCAGTGAGGAAGGAGAGAGTGAGCTTTGTCGGGTGTTGGTGGTTACCGATGATCTGGCTTTCGATCTTGACTGTAGGAGGGAGATGCGCACTGTGTGAAGGAAGTAGCATGGATTTTTAGTGGGATTATGGGATGAGGAGGACTGAACAAGGCGAGCAACAGTATAAGAAGAAAACGTGGATAATGATATGGGGTCATAGCCGAGACTGATGAGGAGGGAGCGGTTCAGGGAACTATATATATAAAATGGGGGCGGTGCGTGGACTTCAGTGTGGATAGGAGGCATGCGTGTGTGGAATAGCCGGAGTGCGGTGGCAAAGTCAGTGCTGTGAAGGTGAAGGGTACGCGTGTACCTAGTTCAGTGGAGGGGTGGTGAGGTCTGTTGAACCGTGAAGATGAGCTGCGTATGGCCTGAGCATGGAGCGACAAATGATGTGGGAAGTTGAACGTAAAAAAAAAAATGAAGCGATGGAGGAGTAGGGACATAAAATAAAGAAGAAGAGTGTGAAGTGTTTGTACACGTGACCGGGGGAATCTTATATTTGCCTGGTGAGTTGATCCTTGACTGATCTTTTTTCTCAAATCGAGATATATGAAATGAACATAACTTTTGCTTAACTCATTCGTAAATATAGCAAGTTTGATGAGCCTAATTACTTAATTATTATGGTGCCTAATTACAATTGTGAGCCTAACTGATATTAAATAGTACTCGTGTGGCCTGGGTATCCTTATCCGTCCCTAAATTAAATAAGAAGTATGCCTAGGGGTTTATATTCTCGGTGTTGTTAGTAACTCGCTATATATGGAACACAGTCGTTAGGGGTGAAAGTCTAGTCTGCTAATGACTTTAGATCAAGTAATTTACTCGACTTGTATACATTGAGTAATTAGTAAAACATTCTTAACATTAATTAATATCAATTTATGTTTAATTTATAAACATGAACGTATAATTCATGTAACGTGCTCGTACAGTAACAAATTTGGACAAAATCAAAGGACGTTTGGACTGTACTGACAAACGTAATGTTATATAGCTGTTTTGATTAGAATTGAACGCAAATGGAAGCTTGTAAACAAACCGTTTCAACAACGAAAGCGAAATCAAGGTGAGTTTAACTCACTAAGTTTATCCCATTTATATTTATATAAACCGGGTTTTTATTCGTGTGTAATATTTGCTAATGGTTGATGATTTGATGACTGGTTGCATGTATGTGAATATTTTTAATATTCATGGATTAAATCAAACGTTTGTTTAATTTAATCAAGCTTAATCGTTATTTAACCGATTAGATTTCAAACGAGGTAACTTACCTTGTTGGTTACGTTTATAATAATATATACGTATTAAATAAATAATTGGATGCTTGATTGAATGTTATTAATTTTTTGTTGACTGTTATTTCTGTTTATCATGATAAATATATTGTTGTATTGAATTTGAGGTATCCCATTGTGATGCAGGGAAGGACAGGTTGGATTGGAGGAATCCAACCAGATTCCTCAAATATGTTGTTTATATTCATATTTTATTATATGAACCATTTAGTCGATATATTTGAATGATTGATTTACTATTGATCGTTGAATTAAAATTCAACATTTTGTTTGTTATTAACCAATGGATGGTCTTGGTTGAGTAATTGACAACGGTTGGCCTAAAAATGAATTATTTTATGAACGTTGATTTACAATCAGGTAAATCGATAGAAATAAGATTATAGGAATCTATTTATAGCCAAAACGTATTTTGAAATCTATTTTATATAGATTATTTGAATAAAAGTTTATTTAAGGAAATCGATAATTATTCTTACCTAGTAACTATAAGCCAATTATATAAAGTGAATTCTTATGCTAATGAGTTTTATAAGCAATAAGTAAAAAATTAACTAAATGGTTAAGGATTGAGAGTCAATTGTTTTAAATGACACTTAAGTGTGATTATTTAATTTAATTAATTAGATTGTTAATTAAATTAAAGGAAATCGTTTAAAGTGGTTAAGAGAAAGGACTAACCGGAATGGTTAACGATTAATCGTGTTTTAAGTTGACTAAGTAAATTGTTTTTAAACCAAGATAGATTATTAAATAAATTATTGAATCATTATTTGTTTTAAAATAATAAAATTGATTATTCTTTTAATTATCTGAAAGGGAGATTAACCGTTAATGTTAATGTAAACCAATGGATTTCTAAAGGCGTTGGAATTAATTATTATTAGTTTAAAAATAATCAAAGTGTTAAATCTTGAACTAAATTCTTGTAATGGAAGTTTAAGAAGTTATAAAGCCTCATTTATAGTTAAGTGAAATTGTAAACGAATATATATTAATATAAAATCTTATTTAGAATTCTATTGGTCGAATTTCTATCAAATCCAAATTGGGCAAATTATAAAGGCAAGTTGTAAATGGACTAATGTTAAGAGGCAAAACGAGTTCAGAATGGAATTTGTAATCTGAAGGAAGTAAAGCAGTATTTAAAGGTGTAAAGATGGGGAGATATAGATGTTTTAAAATTGAGAAAGCGAAATTCTGGAATTGTAAAAGAGTTTTCGAAAGAGAATAAATGTAGTTAAAAACCTTGTTTAAAATAGTATAGTAAGTAAAAGTGTTGGGAAAATTATTGGAATGAGATTCATTGATAAACTCATATTTATCCTGAAGATAAGAATGTTGTCGTCTCAAGGTCTGAGAGGTTAATAAAATACCCCAACTTGAACAACTTCATGATTATCCAAGGATGATATTAGTTTAGTAATGAGAGTGATTGATGGAGTTAAGTTAATATTTCTGTGAAGGATATTAAAATCTATGGATTGAAGAGTTATAAGTTGAACAAGTTGAATTGGTAATTAAAAGTGAAAATGATATTCCAAATGTTAGAAGACTTAGAAATTTAATCAACTGTTAACTAAAAAGGGCAAGTGACGCTGTTTACTAAATAAATGAATCCATTTTATTTTTCTATGGATGATGGTTGTTATTTTGATAGTTAAATCACCGACTCTCAAAATCTGGCCAAATCGATTATTGGTACAGAAAGACTGCGATTGAATTTATATTCAAAAACCATTCCGACCAGCAAATATGTAAACGTTGAAGATATTCAGAAGCTGATCGTGATGGAGCAATTGAAGACCGTAGATCTTCATAAGCAGAAGGATTGCTATCGAATTTCTCTGACTTGCAAGCATAGGTTTTCTGACGTGATTCAATCGTGGTTGAGATTTTGCGGATTGTAAGGACTACTCACTACTGATCCCTTGGATATAGTAGGATGGTCCCTTCGGTTCATCCTGTTCCTGGATGAGTTGTATGGACTAGTTTCTGATAGAGTATTTCCTAAAAACCATATACGCTGATTTTTACAAATATGCCAAGTTGGTGGCAAAGAAGGGCACTTCTTTTATACCCAAAGTATATTTATGGATGTCAATTAGTGATTTTACGGATCTGACGATGTGGCATTCAAACTGAATGGCAACGAGATGATCAAAAGATAGTTATAACCTCAAGCCTCATCAACCGGGAAATGAAAAAAATCGGGCAGGCAGCATGGCTATGTGGGTCGCTCCCATTAGGGTGTATAATCACCTATCTAGAGAAAATTCATTTCCTTCTTTAATCTATTTCGATGCTGTCCCTTTTTGGGAAACGGTGGATCGCACCCAACCGTTGGTGATTTACATTCGATACACTCAAGCGAAATGAGTGGTCGGTCATGTGTGGGTCGGGTTGCAAGACATTCTTGTTGAACCCAGTGTATTCCCCTCTAGAGATATACTATCGGAAGGTGGTTCCATACGTTGTTCTAGTCAGAATCCAATCTCCAATAAGAGCCCGTGGTTTTGATTGTATACTATATATGTGGAGCGTGAGATGTAAGTGTTCCGCTAGATTGTTATTTATTTGTAATTAGACACTATTATAATATCAGAAAAGAATTGTCTTTACAAATGTTTTGGGTTATAGGTAAAAACCGTCCGTGTTTATGTGTGAACCGGTCTTACTATTGTCCTTTTATTTCAAAAGGAATTTTGACTTTAAAATCAATATGGATGTTATTTAAACTTAATAGGTTACTCACTCTGGTTCACCTAACTGGCCCGTCGTTTGTAATGCTCAGGTTAGCCCGGTTTACTGGTTCAGGTTATCGAATGCTGTGAAGTTCAGAGACGAGCTGGAGGAGTTCAGACGTATAGTATTACCTAGTATTTTTCCGCTGTGTGTTGTATATAAGGACATGTTATTATAGCTGTTCAGATTGATTGACTGTTGTACTCTGATGATTGTAAGTATACTTTTTTTTTCAAGTTTCAATAAAGATTTACTTCCATAATATATTTCATTCCGCTGCAATGTGAGACTCTGTGTGGTGTTGGTTCTTCTTCGTATTCTTCTATTCTAATATTTCTTTCTTTCTTATCTCACCCTTTAGTTTCTTTCTATTAACTTTTTGGATATTCGGTACTCGAGTTTGGACACGGGATGTATTTGTGTCGAAAATTCGAGCGTCGAATTTTCCGGGTCGTTACAGAGGGATATATCGACTAGTGTTGATATAATCTGTCGACAACTGTAATTCTGAGTACTTTGCTGGTAAAGATCCTTCTCTCATGTGAACAATATGCAAAATATAATCTTTACCTAGCATATGTTTGCTGAAATAAACTTTTGATTTCATCTCATTCAGTTGCAAACCAATAGTTAACCTCAAATGCTCAAAACTCAGTTTTCATTGCCGATCATTTTGAGTGATAGTTGTAACGATTCGTATCCTTAATCACTTTAAAAATATGGATTTAAATATATTTAAAAGGGTTTTTTATTTGATAAGTCTGGTTAGATTTCAAATTTATTAAATATTGTATTTTTATATTTGAACTACTAGTATTTATCTGTGTAATATAAGGGTTAAATATATTAAGAAAATATATTAGAATTTGATTTACAAAACAATGAATAAATCGATAAATTGCTCAACTAGTTTTGTTAAATTAAAATATTAACATTATTAACAGATTTGGTTTAGATTTGTTTTAGTTAGAAATTGTTAATAAAAGAAATTTAATTTGGTAATGAACTTGTATACAAATTTTTATAGTTAATTTTTATTGATAGAAAATATTAGTATTATTTAAACTAGTTTTAATTGGAAATTTAAATCATTATGAGGATAACACCTGTTAATAGATATTTAGAAACTCCCACTACTATTTTAAATTGCCCATGGCAACTTAATCTAACATGTTAACATACACAAAAGTTCCAATGTATCTTAATAATTCAAGTTAGTGTTAGTGCTCACTTATGCATTCTTAGGTCATAATTAATTTAAATTTAAAACAACTCTCAAGAACAATTTTGTAAATCTCCTCTAATTTAGACAACTCACCCTCTCTTGGCCCCACTTGTCACCTTCTTCCATGTTGCCACACTTTTAAGTACCTTAGCATAAGGAGAGAAATTATTTCATCACATTTCACCTTTTCCTTTTTTGTTTATGCATTTTATTCTTCCTCTCCACAAAAACTCAACCCTCCCTTGCTCCTCCTACCGCCGTCCCCCCTCATCTCCACTGTGCGTAGCCCCCTAGTAGCCTACGTGGGCTCCCTTAGCCAAGACACCTCCGTAAAGTAAAAAAACTTCCACTTTTAGTTCATTTTTTCACTATTCGAGCACTTGCATCTCCTCCTACCACCACCGCACCCTCCCTTGGACCCCACCATCGAACGCACCTCCCCACCCTCCCTTCGACCTGCCGAGGGCTCCCACCTCTTAGTTGAGCACTAAAGGTGTAACATCCCATAATTTTGCATAATTTATTTTATTTAATTGGAGATGAAATTGAAAAAAAATTAATTGATTACTAAATTTGAAATATTAAAATATCATTTTTTATGGTAATATTTTGGAATTAGTTATATGCAGAGAGTACGGTTGTCAATTGTCAAATATAGAATTATTAACTACTAAAAATGAATGTTTGGGTTATAGGATTATATTTTTCAAACGCAAATTGAAATTATAAATGTATGTACGTTTTTAATTCTTTTAAATCCGTTAACGTTCGAATTAAGATTTGATTACAGTAAATGGGAACCATTAGTAACGCTTAATAGTCAATGATCTCATTCCTTTTAAAACATATCTTATTGGAAAAGCCTTTGACTTATTAGTAAATTATTCCACTAATTGATAGCGTAAAAGAAGAATTTTTTTGTAAAGTTGCTAATTGCACGATGGTTCCTTTATATATATTATCCGTTTTTTTTTGTAAAACCATTTGTTCTCTTCCTCAAACCTTTCTTCTCCGTGAGACTCCCTTTCAAGTAATCTTCGTATTTGCAAATTTACTTATATCTCTCTCTAATTTTATTTAATGTCCATTTTTGTCATCAGATCTACCTTGCGCAAGCTATAAATTCATTGTCTCCTCCTTTGTTTTGCTTCACCTTCAACCTTTGTTTTTTTTCTCTTTTTCTTTTCGATAGACCTTGATAACCCAACGCCGAACCAAAGCCCCGTTGTTTCCCTTGTTAGTTTGAAAACCGAACTATTGTTACTATAAAAAAAAATTGTTTACCTTAGAACTTTTACTGTAGCCTATTGGTTTATACGTTAGTAGTAGTTGGATGCCTCCCATTTTAGATCTTTCCCACGCGCCTTAAAAAATACGTATGAAAAAAATGGACTTTTTTAGTTTTTTTAAGTTTGTTGTAGCATGGAAATAGCATCCTTCCCCATGCGTTAATACATGTATAGTCATGGGTATAATTTTATATATAAGTAGTGGAAGCAAGTTAAGAGATATAAACATGCTGTACGTACATGTGAATTTTTGGGAAGAATAAAGACAATTTGTACCAGGTATTTCATATTTGCGTTTTGTATATACTAAAAAAAGAGAGGACAATTTGCTAAGCTTTGTTGGAACATATAATATTGGATAGGAATGTAAACTATACCTGTAACACCCCACGTTCATTAATGTCACTCTCAAAGGGAATGCATTAACTTTCATGGAGTATTATTGGTGTATAGAATAGAATAGAACAAGACAAATACATATATTGGTACTTGAAAAATTAAAACAACTTTTATTACAGCGGAGAAATAGTTTGGTTACAACAACATCAAAAACCAATAATAAAACCAAGTACACTTAATATCCATCTTGACAAATTGTTTTTTGAGTACATAAAGTAAAAAAGCATAACCCCAACATAAGTAGCCATAAAAGAGATATGCTGAACTTTACTTTCAGCAATCCAAGCACTTCCAAAAGAGAGAGGAAGAGGTCCAAATCAAGCTCCACTAGCACTAGTCCCACCTTGAGAACCTGAGGGGGGGGGGGGAGGAAGAAAAGAGGCGAAAACAAAGGGGGTTCAGACATAAAGTCCAGCGAGTCCAATAACTTTAACAATATAATTATTAAAGTAATTAGGATAAGGCATAAACTGGTAAAGCAAGGAATGATTGTGAAGCAAATGGGCAAGACAAAACAAACAAGAGAATTATGCTGGCGTTAATCGCGCTCCTAATCACTATAGGATAATTACTATACTGCACCATTACTAGTCACCCTATAAGTTGATCCCGCCTACTGAACATAATAATCATAATAATGATAATAATAGTTTCGTGTACCCCTAGCTGCCTTCATAGGTGTCGTCTGCCCCTATCTCCACTAGTTGTACCCACTACCCCCATGCGATCGGCTCCCTAACTCATAGATACCTGTGCTGGCCCCACAGTGGGTGTATCACTTCCCAAAGTGGCAACCCGATACCACTAAAGATGCACGGCTTATATCTACATGATGCAACAACGTCTTACCTACCAGCACGGGCCCACGCACGCACATGACCCCGTTGGACTTGCGTTGCCACCGCTAACCCGTTTTGACCTCTTACAATCAAACCCAGTAAGCTTGTCCCCTCCTCGACCTAGCTCGAGCTCACAAAGATACTTAATGGGTTACTGGTTTGAAAAGGGTCCCTATACTTGACACAAGCTTTCCACCTATGCTTGGTCCCCACTAGGATTTCCCACTTAACCCCTTCTTATTCATGTCTTTTTACATGTTTCAACTTGGTTAAGTGTTTCTAATCGTATTTCACATGTCACCCATGTTATCCACTTAACCCCCATGTCCCACCACATGTTTATCTTGGTTAAGTGTTACTTAATTCATTATAACCTTAACCCTGTAAGACCTCCCACATTAGACTACCATTTGCAGTTACTGGATTTGTCGGGCGGGGCCGGGCAGTCTCATACCGCAAACGAGTCTAACCTTATGCCTTTGCAATTGTTACGTATTTAATTTATGCCTTCGACCTCTCACATTAGACTACCATTTGTGGTTGCTAGATTTGCCGGGCGGGTCTAGGCAGTCTTATACCACAAACGAGTCTAACGTCGTGTCTTAGGCGTTTACTATTACACATAATTATTTCACCCCAATATAAATTAATTATCCCTATTCAAATTGTCAATAATTTCCAAATTAATCTATGTCCATATTGTCACCTAAATTATGTCCATAATTTTCAGGTATATAAATTATACCAATTAGTGTCTCAAATTAATTATATGCCTTTAAAGCCATTTTATGCCAATTCACAATATGTATATTTAATATTTTTCCACTGTCCCCACGTCGTTCGTACGTTTAATATGAAATATGTTAGACTCGCAAATAGTCTAACTCGTAAAAAGAAAAGAAACATCACAACTTGCATAACACATAAATTAGATCTAACCTGCGAATAAGAATTATAACATAAGTTTGCATAGCCAATAACTTGCATAGGCAATGGACATATAGAACATAAATTTGCGTAAACTATGTACAACCATGGATCTAAATATATATCTAAACATGAAATTGTGAACTTGCATATATGAATATGGTTTTCACCTAAACTTGCATATGTGAATATGGTTTTCACCTAAACTTGCATATGTGAATATGGTTTTCACCTAAACTTGCATATGAATTTAAATATGTAAACTAATATCACATTTTTTTACATATAAACTCGCATATATATATATATATATATATATATATATATACACACACACACATATACTTGATTCACATATAAACTTGTGTATAATTCGCATACAGACTTGCATAAGATTCACATACAAACAAGCATATGGTTTACATCCAAACTTGCATATAAACTGATGTCATAAAATGAATCAAGTTAAATATATGTGATTGGACATATGGGATAGATCTACTAAAATAAGTTAACAAAACTGTCATATGTTCACAAACAAATGATAACAAAATTAAGTAATGTCACATAATTCAACAGGCATGTTCTCATATTCCAAATTTATAACTCTTCATAATTAGTTTATTAATTATTTTGTGAAAGAAATTGTACTCACAAAGACGGATTAGAGAAGAGAATAATTCATTTGTCATTTGTATTAGAATCCTGACTTGCAATTCCTAAGCTTTAAGAAGAAGAAGAACTATTCCAACAGCAGCATGGAGGCCAAGAGATTAATTTAGTTTAGGTTTAGAGCTTGAGTCTATGAGTGCTTATATAGAAGTTTAGATCAATATAAGCCGTTAGATTATCATAGGAAGAATCAGAACCATTCAGACCAATTAGAGCCATCCGGAAACCACCACCTACGCCCTAGTGACTCAGCCACAAGTCAGAAATCGTCACAGTTCAGATCTGCCCGAGGGGTAGGTCGACCCCCAGGTCGACCCGTATAGGGAAGGTCGACCCCCTGGTCGACCTGGACTGGGGCGGGAAAAATCCCGCCCATCCCGCTTCTTTGTTTGATTTCGAATTTTGAATTTAAATCTGAGTTGTTTTAATTTATTTAGATTCCTGAAACTTCTGAGGGCCATAACTTCCTCATACGAAGTCCGATTTACGAAAACTTGGACTCTATTCCAAGTAGAATTTCGAGATGAACGCAATGGCGTAACCCATTTCTCTTAATTCTTCCCCTAAAAATTAAGTGTTCTTAAAATTGTTAATTTTAATATTTAAAATTACGGGGTGTTACATACTCCCCTCCTTAAAGGATTTCGCCCCCGGAATCTCCAAGTTAAGGAGAATGTATATACTAACATCCAATCATCCATCTACTCAACCATCAAACACAGGCATCCATTAGGTCTTACAAGATTACTAATGCCGTATGAACATATGCAAAAAGTGTGTGTATATGTTCCTTATCCAATGCAAAATCAGGCAGTCTACTGATTCAGTTGACCTCCTTAATGCAAATCATGATAGTGCCATGCGTCCATTATGTATGAGAAAGAATCCTAATGATACATATTATTTCTACATGTGTGCACAACCATTCATCAAAATGCAGAATCCATATGATAACACAACCATTATACATCCGTTAATTTAAATATGCACACATATTTATATGCAATATGGAAGTGATTGAGCCGATCTAGTGCCTAATGAGTGTGTACATGCATCAACGAGCAACCATTAGCAACCACTTGCATCCATTTTCATCCACCAAACATAACTTGTCTCAAACACATGTTTACAGCCATAAGGTTTTTCCTAACTAAAGATCGAAGATATCGTCGCAAAGACATATTAAACGATAAGACAAGTATCAACAAAGCGGTAGAAAAAGGAGAAGTTAAAAACATACCCTAAAAAGGAAAGGGTACAACGTACGCATCTTGTCTTCCGTCTCCCAAGTCGCGTCTCCTTGATTATCTCCCCATTGCATTTTAACCAACTTAACCTCTTTGTTGTGTGGCTTTTTGACCACCGATCCGAGAATGCGTGTAGGAGCTCGTCTAACTGTGGCATTTCGTTCTACTTCCAATTCTTTGAGCGTGCTCGGCTCCACCACTTCCGCTGTATCATGTAAACACTTACGTAAATGCGAAACGTGAAACACGTCATGAACACCACTGAGCTTCTATGGCAACTTTACTCTATACGCCATCTGCCCAATCCTCTCTGTAATTGGAAAGGGTCCTACGAACCTTGGTGCCAACTTCCCTACTGATCCAAAACGGACTACGTTTCTCAACGGTGACACCTTAATAAAAACCACGTCCCCAACATCGAACTTAAGATCAGTTCGTCTCTTATCAGCATATGACTTATGTCGGTCCTGCGACGTCTTCATTCGCCATCGAATCAAGTCTATCTTCTCCGAAGTCTCCCTAATCATGTCGGGTCCAAGCAAAACCTTATCCGTAGATTCCCACCAACAAGTAGGTGATCGACATGGTCATCCATAAAGAGCCTCAAAAGGTGCCATGCCAATGCTAGCCTGAAAGTTGTTATTACAGGCGAACTCCACTAATGAGAGATGTTCTTCCCATGTTCCTCCAAAGTCTAAGATGCATAGCCTTAAAAGATCTTTTGGAATCTGATTTACTCTCTCGGTCTAGCCGTCCGTCTGAGGGTGGTAAGCGGTACTTAAGCACAATTGTGTTCCAACCGCCTCTTGTAAGCTCTTCCAAAACTCGCTAGTGAAAATGGGATCTCTATCGCTCATAATGCTAGAGGGTATGCCGTGAAGACGAACTATCTCTCGAAGGTAAACAGATGCTAACCATGCGGCGGTCCTCTTACTTTTAATGGGAATAAAATGGGCACTTTTGGTAAGTCTGTCTACAACTACCCAAATCCCCGTATTACCCTTTCTTGATCTTGGAAACCCATCTACAAAATCCATGGAAACACTTTCCCATTTCCACAGCGGAATCTCTAAAGGGTGGAGCAAACCACCAGGCTTCTTTTGCTCCATCTTGACTTGCTAGCACACTAAGCATCTAGAAACGAACTCAGCCACGTCCTTCTTCATTCCGGCCCAAAAGAAAACTCACTTCATATCCCTATATCTTGTCACCACCAGGATGTATGGTCATCTTAGAGCGATGTGAGTTTTCAAGAATTGTCTTCCTCAAGCTCTCGTCTTGTGGCATGCAAAGTATCCCATCTCTACGCAACCAGTCTCTCTCATATATAGCATATCTATTAAGATAACTCGAAGACTCCCCTCCTATAAGCTTGCCTACTATCTCAACCAACTGTGGGTCATCTCACTGTGCCTCTCCAACTCGACCTAAAAGTGTAGGTTGTACCTCTAGCGATGCCAACAATTCGGGTACATAATTGACAGAGGGTCTAAAGTCAAAGGTAGATATATACTCCAAACTCTGCCGCTCTACGAATAAAGGACTTAAAGTCAACCTCTTTCTACTTAAGGCATCAACTACAACATTACCCTTGCCAGGGGTATATGCGATCTCAAAATCGTAGGATGCCAAAAACTTCATCCACCTCTGTTGCCTCAAGTTTAGATCTTTCTGAGAGAACAAGTACTTTAGCGACTTATGGTCTGTATACAACTCAAACTTCTCTCCAAGTAAATAATGATGCCATGACTTAAGCGCAAAAACTATGGCAGCTAAATGTAAGTCATGGGTAGGGTAATTCTTCTCGTGGACTTTCAACTGCCTTCCACCATAGAATATCACCCTTCCCTCTTGCATTAAAACTGCGCCAAGCCCTGTCCCGCAAGCATCGGTATATACTATGAATGGCTTACTCCCATCTGGCAAAACTAAAACTAGAGCTATCGTCAAAGCCCTCTTCAAACGTTGGAAAGCATCGTCACAGTCAACACCCCAAGCAAAAGTCAAGTTCTTCTTCGTTAATCGAGTAAGTGGGGCTGATATCCTCATGAAGTCCTTAATGAACTTCCTATAATAACCAGCCATCCCTAAAAAGCTTCTTACTTCTGTCGTGTTCTTAGGAATCTTCCAATCTTGGATTGCCACCACCTTTGCGGGATCCACAACTATCCCTTCCTTAGAGACCACGTGTCCTAAGAACCTCGCTTCTTTTCTCCAAAAATGGCATTTGGAGAACTTAGCTTTGAGTTGATGCTCTCGTAGGGTCTCTAAGACTTCCCTAAGATGTAGGGCATGCTCTTCCTCGCTTCTAGAGAAAATCAAGATATCGTCCAACAAGACTACAACAAACTTGTTTAGAAACTCCATAAACACCCTACTCTTAAGTCAACGAAGTATGCGGATGCATTCTTCAAACCAAAAGGCATGACGAGCCACTCGAAGAAACCGTCAGAAGTTCTAAATGCAGTCTTATCTACGCTGTCTTCAGCCACCCTTAGCTGATGAAATCCTGTAGCCAAATCCAGCTGCGAGAAAACCGAAGCACCAACCAACTGATCGAATAAATCATCTATCCTCGGCTTTAGGTGTCTGTTCTTCTTTGTTAGCTTATTCAGCTCTCTATAGTCCACGCATAATCTAAGTGAACCATCAGCCTTCGTAGCAAAAACAACTGGAGCACCCCATTCCAAAATACTTCTTCTTATGAACCCCTTCTCAAGCAACTCTTTCACTTGCTTACTGTGTTCTCTTCTCTCCCTCCGAGCCATGTGGCGCACTGGTAATGCAACTGGCTTTGCATTATCTACTAGGTATATTCGAAAGTCTATCTCGCACCTCGGGGGTAAACCCCAAACTTCATCAAAGACGTCACCATATTCACGGACCACACGAACGGATTCCAAGTCATCATTGGATGCGTCAAGAGATTCCAGGTAGATAAGCATCACCGGACCTTTGGGGTCATAAGAAATATCATGGGTCTTGCCACAACAAGTCAACAATCTAACTACCCTTCTTTCATAGTCTAGGATGGCACCGTATCTAGCTAGCCAATCCATCCCTGGAATCAAGCCGTAGCCTATGAAGCCAAAAACGAAGGCGTTGCATTCAAACTCAACACCCAAGATAGACACTCTCAAATCCTGACAAATCATTGAAAGATGAGCCGAACCACCAATAGAATTTGAGACTACTATGGGATCCGTAACTAGACTAGTATTTAGGTGTAGTGTTTCTACTAACGAAGCAGATACAAACGAGTGTGAAGTGCTTGAATTCAAATAAGGTTCGAACAGGATGAACAAAAAGAAAAACCAAACTTCCAACCAAGATATTTCTACCTCTATCAGGTATGCCAGCCGTGAGGGAACGCATCTGCCCTCCAGAAGATCCTGTACTTTGTCCTAACCTTTTCCTTTTGCTTCTTTGGATGATCCTAATAAGAAGTCCTATTTCTCCGTAACAATAACAAATAGTCTTCTTCTTCTTTCTAACGTCTTTATTTAAGTAGTCAGGTATTTCACAAGTGTGGCCCTTCCTTTTCTCTTGGTCCCTTGTTATCCTTACTGCCTTTCTTTGGATATACTTTCTTATCGTGTGTCCTATCCATGTCTCTCCTGCACATTCTCCATTCGTGACCTCCTACCAAAATGAGGCTTCGTCCTTCATTAACCAAGCAGCTAATTGAACCTTCCTCCCATCGTCTATCTTAAAGGTACCAACAAGTCCTCCACTTCCTTCTAGCTTTGACAAACGTCCCAGTCCCATGAAGTGGTTTTCCACCCACCGCACGGAAGTTCTTACATATCTTAGAAAAAGCGTCTATAAGTGGAGGAAGAAATTCAAAAAGGAAAGAGGAAGAGATTTAAAACGGAGAATCGAAGGAAAGATATATGGCTCTTGGGGGTTATGTTTTTCAAAATAAACTTTTCTCTTAAAAATACTCTACTTAAAACATATTTCTGAAAGTATTTCTTTATAAAATGCTTTTGAAAAACAGTTTTTCAAAATCTCTTATCTGTTCTGGTAACCTTCATCTTTGATACCACATGTAAGACCCCCACGTTCATTAATGTCACTCTCAAAGGGAATGCATTAACTTTCATGGAGTATTATTGGTATATAAAACAGAATATAATAAGACAGATACATATATTGGTACTTGAAAATTTAAAACAACTTTTATTGCAGCGGAGAAATATTTTGGTTACAACAACATCAAAAACCAACAATAAAACCAAGTACACTTAATATCCATCTTGACAAATTGTTTTTTGAGTACATAAAGTAAAAAAGCATAACCCCAACATAAGTAGCCATAAAATAGATAAGTTGAACTTTACTTTCTGCTATCCAAGCACTTCCAAAAGAGAGAGAAAGAGGTCAAAATCAAGCTCCACTAGCACTAGTCCCACCCTGAGAACCTCGGTGAGGGGGGGGATATAAAACCAAGAAAAGGGGGGTCAGATATAAAGTCTGGCGAGTCCAATAACTTTGACAATATAATTATTAAAGTAATTAGGATAAGGCATAAACTGGTAAAACAAGGAATGACTGTGAAGCAAATGGGCAAGACAAAACAAACAAGAGAAATATGCTGGCGTTAATCGCGCTCCTAATCACTATAGGATAATTACTATACTGCACCATTACTAGTCACCCTAAAAGTTGATCCCGCCTACTGGACATAATAATCATAATAATGATAATGGTAGTTCCGTGTACCCCTAGCTGTCTTCATAGGTGCCGCCTACTCCTATCTCCACTAGTTGTACCCACTACCCCCATGCGATCGGCTCCCTAACTCGTAGATATCTGTGTTGTCCCACAGTGGGGTGTATCACTCCCCAAAGTGGCAACCCGATACCACTAAAGATGCACGACTTATATCTACACGATGCAACAACGTCTTACCTACCAGCCCGAGCCCACGCACACACATGACCCCGTTGGACTTGCGTTGCCACCGCTAACCCGTTTTGACCTCTTGCAATCAAACCCAGTAAGACTGTCCCGTCCTCGACCTAGCTCGAGCTCACAAAGATACTTAATGGTTTACTGGTTTAAAAAGGGCCCATATACTTGACACAAGCTTTCCACCTATGCTTGGTCCCCACTAGGATTTCCCACTTAACCCCTTCTTATTCATGTCTTTTTACATGTTTCAACTTGGTTAAATGTTTCTAATCATATTTCATATGTCACCCATGTAGCCCACTTAACCCCCATGTCCCACCACATGTTTATGTTGGTTAAGTGTTACTTAATTCATTATAACCGTAACCTTATAAGACCTCCCATATTAGACTACCGTTTGCGGTTGCTGGATTTGCCAGGCAGGTACGGGCAGTCTTATACCGCAAACGAGTCTAACCTCGTGTCTTTACAATTGTTACGCATTTAATTTATGCCTTCGACCTCTCACATTAGTCTCCGTTTGTGGTTGCTGGATTTGCCTGGCGGGTCCAGGCAGTCTTATACCACAAACGAGTCTAACCTCGTGTCTTAGGCGTTTATTAGTACACATAATTATTTCACCCCAATATGAATTAATTATCCCTATTCAAATTGTCAATAATTTCCAAATTAATCTATGTCCATAATTGTCACCTAAATTATGTCCATAGTTTTCAGGTATATAAATTATACCAGTTAGTGTCTCAATTTAATTATATGCCTTTAAAGCCATTTTATGCCAATTCACAATATGTATATTTAATATTTTCCCATTGTCCCCAAGTCGTTCGTACGTTTAATAAGAAATATGTTAGACTCGCAAATAGTCTAACTCAAAAAAAGAAAAGAAACATCACAACTTGCATAACACATAAATTAGATCTAACTTGCGAATAAGAATTGTAACATAAGTTTACATAGCCAATAACTTGCATAGGCAATGGACATATAGAACATAAATTTGAATAAACTATGTACTGCCATGGATCTAAATATAGATCTAAACATGAAATTGTGAACTTGCATATATGAATATGGTTTTCACCTAAACTTGCATATGTGAATATGGTTTTCACCTAAACTTGCATATGTGAATATGGTTTTCACCTAAACTTGCATATGTGAATATGGTTTTCACCTAAACTTGCATATGAATTTAAACATGTAAACTAATATCACATGTTTTACATATATACTCGCATATATATATATATATATATATATATATATATATATATATATATCACATATAAACATGTGTATAATTCGCATATAGACTTGCATAAGATTCACATACAAACTAGTATATGATATACATCCAAACTTGCATATAAACTGATGTCATAAAATGAATCAAGTTAAACATATGTGATTGGACATATGGGATCGATCTACTAACATAAGTTAACAAAACTGTCATATGTTCACAAATAGATGATAACAAAATTAAGTAACGTTACATGATTCAACAGGCATGTTCTTATAATCCAAATTTATAACTCATCATAATTAGTTTATTAATTATTTTGTGAAAGAAATTGTACTCACAAAGACGGATTAGAGAAGAGAATAATTCATTCGTCGTTTGTATTAGAATCCTGACTTGCAATTCCTAAGCTTTAAGAAGAAGAAGAACTATTCCAACAGCAGCATGGAGGCCAAGAGATTAATTTAGTTTAGGTTTAGAGCTTGAGTCTATGCGTGGTTATATAGAAGTTTAGATCAATATAAGCCGTTAGATTATCATAGGAGAAGTCAGAACCATTCAGACCAATTACAGCCATCTGGAAACTGCCACCTAAGCCCTAGTGGCTCAGCCACAAGTCAGAAATCATCACAGTTCAGATCTGCCCAAGGGGGTAGGTCGACCCCCAGGTCAACTCGTATAGGGGAGGTCGACCCCCTTGTCGACCTGGCCTGGGGCGGGAAAAATCCCGCTCAGGCCGCTTCTTTGTTTGAATTCGAATTTTGAATTTTAATCTGAGCTGTTTTAATTTATTTAGATTCCTGAAACTTCTGAGGGTCATAACTTCCTCATACGAAGTCCGATTTATGAAAACTTGGACTCTATTCCAAGCAGAATTTCGAGACGAACGCAATGGCGTAACCCATTTCCCTTAATTCTTCTCCTAAAATTTAAGTGTTCTTAAAATTGTTAATTTTAATATTTAAAATTACGGGGTGTTACAATACCCAGGCATTTTGTCAATGTGAGACCGTTATTACAATATAAATGAAGTAGTAAGCATGAAAGGTTGTTGTGACATGTAACATATAGGAATTATAAACTAGACATACGTAATTTGTTTAGTTGGGTTAGACATCCATGCGCAAGCAAAAAAAAAATCTTTTTTTTTTCTTTTTCTTTTTTTGTTTGTGAAATAAAACTTTGCTACGTTTAACTGGTCTTGACCATAATTTGTTTGTCTAGTTCGTTGAGGTTTCTGTGCCATTCATTTCTGCAGCTCTCTATTATCATCTCTATTTCTATGCCACTGAAGGTGAGTTAAACTCAAACCTAACTAAAATATTCGATTGTTAGTTAAATTAAATTCATGTTATGATATGATTGCTTTGGTTGCTGTTTGACTATTTAATTTTTTTTATTTATGTTAAATATGCATATAATGTGTAATTTAATTTATTAGTTAATATAAATTGTATAGATAGAATTGAATTACTAGTTTAAAATCCTCATACCTGATGATTAGTAAGTTGATATTATATTGAACTGTTTAGATGTGTTGATTTTGATGGATCCCTTGGATTTATATATTTAATGTATCGATATGTAATTCATCTTGTTATCGACATTATTTATATGTTTATTGATTTTTGTTGATAATCCCAACCATTACCGTATATGTTACAGGCATTAAATAAACTCGGGATTAATCATTAAAATGAATTAAGAACGTAGGTTGAAATGATAAATACCTATGATCCTGATTTGGATTGAAATGATATATCCTTTCCCAAAATACTCAAAACTGAATTTTAAGTATTACTTGGCCATAGGATAGAAAATTATATACGGACACCGGTTGGTTAAATAAAATTGTTTTAACCTTGAATTTTGAAATTTTGATTTAAAGACAAATAAATGATACTATTAATCTATTTTCTTTATATTTGAACTTTAAGCCTTGAAATTAAGATTTTAAATTTTAAGGAATTCGTATATGTGAATAATTGAAGTTGAAACTGAATTGAATATAAAATGTGAATTTATCGAAATTGAATTGTTTACCCATCGTTGATATTATTTTAAATTAACCTGATTTATTGTAATAATTGAACTATGAACTCGATATTTTATAAATGAATAATTCAAAGTGAGAATTATGAATGAAATTCAATTATTTGAGTCGAATTATTAAATTGAATTGTTTGAAATCAAATTGTTGAGTCAAATTGAAATTAAAAAAATATGTGAAGTTGAATCGATTTGATTAAGATATCAAAATTTAGTCGAATTGATTTGAAACGGAAATATGATTTTCTATTTGGTTAAATTTTGAAGATATGATTCTAATTCCAACTATAGTATTTTAAAACTATTTTATAAACTATTTTAATTTTATAATAATAATTTTTCTTATAAACTATTTACCTTATAACTATTTTATTATTTATTTTAAATTAACTATTTAATAGTTAACTATTTATTTTACAAATTATTTAATATTTTACCTATAGATTTTACTAAACCTGAAATTATATTTTAAATACAAATTATTTATTTTCAAACTATTTATATTATATATTTAAACTATTTAAAAAATTTACTATTTTACATTATTTTAAAGTTGGAATTGTTTTAAGATTTTAAATTAGTTAAAATGTAGTTTTTATGATGAATAATATTCTCTCTTGAGTACTGAAATGATTTTTATGAAAAGTTGATATTTTGATATGAAGTATGAACCCTTTTGAAGTGTAAAAGAATTGACTGGTGTGAAAAATGTAAATGATTGGTTGTTAAAGAGACTGTAATCGGATGTTGTCATACTCTCTGCCAATACTGAAAACCAGTCTAACAACTGTGTATGCGGTGGAGTTCCAGAATGAAGTAGGTTGGTTTGGAGGCGATTACTATATTTAAAGAAAGAGAACGATAATGGATATCCTTGACTTTCGGGTCATAATTAAAATGACTAAAAATAGGGCTATACCGCGACCAAGTGGGGTTAGCTGCCTTCATCGGCAACACTTCTTCCTTTATTACTATTGTCCCTCGGTTTGGTTGATTTGATTTCATGCACATCCATGATTTGGGAGTGTTATCCGAGGTGGGCGGTAGTCGCGGTTATGTGTTACCACCAGTCTGGGTGTGCAATCAGTATATTCATACTCTGGGCATTCCTCGTGTGCCTTGCCATATTATCCTGATCGAGCCCCCCCTACGATTTTGATTTAATGTTGTTGTATCATGGCACATCCCTATCCGCCGACGTATTGGTGTGTTATATGCAAACTGTACGACAACGGTATAAACAGTGTAATGGTAATAATGGTAATCCCGTTTACACTATTTTATTATTTTATATTTAACCATATATACTATTATAATAGCATATTGTATTATATAGTATTTAGTTTAACGGATCTTTAGGAGATGGAAATTCCTGTAACATCTCTTAAGTTATTGCACTCATATTATCACATGAATTTGATTTAACTGACATGAAAATATTTTAGTTCTGATCCGGGCGTTTGTTGTGTTTCTTTTTATGTAATACGCTCAGGTCAGCCTGAGTTTCAGTTATTGAAGACGACATTTTGAAGATGAAGATGGAGCTCAACAGGCATATCTATTATTATCATTCCGCTGCAAATATAGGTATGTTTTAGTTAACTCTGATAATTGTTGTAAAATATAATCAAATGTATTGTAACAACCCGTAAAATCTGGGCCAGTTTAAAATTTTTATTTTGGCGATTTTAGCGAATTTTGATTATTTAAAATGGATTATTTTAAATAATATCGACGAGAAATTTATTTGAATAGAATTCGAATGTATATATTATACACGTCGTCGTTAGATTATAAATAATTATATATAATTATAAAAGGAATTGAAAATGGCGCGGTAGTTCGATAATTCGATTTCAAACTTCAATTGAATGTACCGGGTGCAAAGCAATCCGGATTTTAGTGAAACCAAAAATAATGGAATCTAATAGTGAATATCTTTCCAACGAATCCGAAAAATCAAGATTACATATCGGGAATCAAAAGATATGTCCAGTTGAAAATTCTGAATAGTCGCTATGGAATTCAGGCCCTTAAAAATGGACATTTTGCAAATGACCTCGGATTTCGATGAAACCAGTTTTGTTGGGTCCGTGATGTTAAGTTATTGCTAGATTCCAAATTTCATAATTTTTCGAATCAATATGTGAGCGTGGCAAAGGAAAACGTGTTTTGACCATTTCAGTTGATTTTAATCGACTGGAAATTGGCCATTTTTCCAACGGTCTCAGAATTCGACGAAACTAGTTTTGATAGGACCGTATCGTCAATACGAAGCTAGAAAATATTTTTCGAGAATTTTTAGAGTTAGTATGTGACCCCGGTAATTTGAAATGTGCGTTTAAAATTCAATATAATGATTTGAATGAAAATTCAAACGGAAACTGATTGTAACAATCAAACCAGCTTACGATACATATCCCATTGCGTTCGGAATGAGGGTATTTGGCTATGGGCGACAGTTGTTGAGTGCAGATTGGAGTTCGAAATAAAATTTTATTTTATTTTAAATCAAAAGGAGAAAAAAAATAAAATATATATATATATATATATAATTCTACCAAAAAAGCCCTAACCCTGGTTCATTTAATCAGCCGCCTCTCTTATAAAAAACCAACGCTCCATAAAGCTCGAAAATCTAATCCGTTCTTTCTCCCAGCCCAAGCGAAATTCGAAGAGAGATCAAAACGAAAATTGAAGATCAACCTGAGGGCTATCAATCCTGGGTAGTCGGATTGAATACCATGAAACAGGCTAAGAGAAATTGAGGGGCAAAAGGCGCGAGTTCGTGGCGATTTCCTGGGCTGGTGGCGGGCGCGAGTGGGCCCCAGTGGCAGGTGGAGGCGCGGCTTAGGGAGGGCTTCGTCGTGGTGCTGGTGGATGGGGGTCGCGATGGCTGTGGAAGGAGCAAGGGGCGGTCAACGTTTTGAAGGAGGGTTCGGTTTTATCGTCCTGGGAGATTTCGAACAGACGAGGAAGAAGATGCAGTCTTGTTTTCTTACTTAAGGGTAATCTCTTAATTAGTTTCTAAATTGACGTTATTTTAATTATCAGTTTTTACAGTAAAAATAAAATAATAGTAATATATATATATATATATATATATATATATATATAATAGCATCGTTTTACCTTGTATGTAATTTAGAAGATGAAAATATAAAATTCTTTGTTTTCGAAAATATAAAATTTTTGTTTTGAAAATATGAATCTACATTGTTTTTGAAAATATAAAATTCTTTGTTTTCGAAAATATAAAATTCGTTGATTTGAAAATATGAATCTACATTGTTTTTGAAAATATAAAATTCTTTGTTTTCGAAAATATAAAATTCGTTGATTTGAAAATATGAATCTACATTGTTTATGAAAATATAAAATTCTTTGTTTTTGAAAATATAAAATTCGTTTTTATTTGAAATAGAAATATACTTTGTTTTAAAAATACAATTGCTTTGAAAATAAATATGTTTTTAAAAATAAAATTAACTTTGTTTTGAAATGGTTATCGTAAGTATAAAAATAGGATTTTTATATATTGAACTTCGAAATAAAAATAGGATTTTTATATATTGAACTTCGAAATAAAAATATGATTTTTATATATTGAATAACGAAGTAAAAATGTGATTTTTACATAGGTAGTGAAAGCGGGCAACGAAGGTAACAAAAGGCGAGATTGGCAAGGACTTCTATAAATGAAGAGTCAAGATGATTGGATAGCTATAGGTGAGAATTTCTCACCTTTCAATTTCTTTTTCTAGTTATATATGTATATTAGGATGCAGACGGTGTTTAGTAGCACCCGACACAATCGTCCACAGACCATGGACTTGTTTGTTTGGCTGTTTGGTGATTGATTGCGATATTGGTTTGAATGTGGTTTGTGGTGTGAAAAATCGAATCGATAAATTGGTTAGGATTAGACGTGCGCCGTTATAAGGCGAAGGAGTAAGGCTAGGTTAGACTCTTACTCCAAATTTTGTGGTTTGCATAACGAATTGATTTGATTGATGTGTGAATGGCGTGGGCCTTCACTAGACCGGGGATAAGGCTAGGCCTCGTCCCGTTTCTAGTATCGTGCCGTTATGCCGCCGAAATTTTCTAAAATAAGGTAGAAAAATAAAAATATCATTTTATTGAATAAATGAATTGAATAGAAATTCATAGGTTGGAATAAAATGTTTTATCGTTAAAAATATAATTTTTAACGTGAAGTGAATAAAATAAAATATTCATTTATAAACCGAACGGTTTGTTTATGTACACCTATTTGAATGACATTGATTGGGACGATAAATTTTACACATCGCCCAACTGCACAAATAAAATATGCGTGTGATTGTTTGAAACCCCACACGGGTGTTGGGATGAAATTTGAAGTTCACTCATCCTGATTGATTAAATATGTCGATCGATTGATTGACATGCTGTTATAAGCGTTAGATATCTATATTTGATGCTTATACAGTGTAGTGCACTTTGGTTGATGGTTGATTATTTTTCAATGCTATTATATACATGTGCTGTATGAAAATCCATATAATTAACTTTATATGGTAATTGATTGGGCCTCATTCCAATTTGAAAAATAAAGAATATTATAAAATAAAAGTTCATGTGTTGACAGTACTCATCCATTGAGATTGGTCATGTGTTGAACGAAATATTTTAATATTAAAATTTACATCTTTATCGATATAAAATAAAAGTTCATGTGTTGACAGTACTCATTCATTGAGATTGGTCATGTGTTGAACGAAATATTTTAATATTAAAATTTACATCTTTATCGATATAAAATAAAAGTTCATGTGTTGACAGTACTCATTCATTGAGATTGGTCATGTGTTGAACGAAATATTTTGATAATAACAACTATTTTGATAATAAGAAATATTTGAAATAGAATATTTGAGAAATAGAAATTTATGAAGCCGTGTTGATTAGATAGACGCCATTTTGACGTGAACGATATTTATATCGATTTTAAAACGATTTCGAAATGAATTGAATTGAAAACGATTTCGAAATGAATTGAATTGAAAACGATTTCGAAATGAATTGAATTGGAAACGATTTCGAAATGAATTGAATTGAAAACGATTTCGAAATGAATTGAATTGAAAACGATGTCGAAATGAATTGAATTGAAAACGATTTCGAAATGAATTGAATTGAAAACGATTTCGAAATGAATTGAATTGAAAACGATTTCGAAATGAATTGAATTGAAAACGATTTCGAAATGAATTGAATTGGAAACGATTTCGAAATGAATTGAATTGAAAACGATGTCGAAATGAATTGAATTGAAAACGATTTCGAAATGAATTGAATTGAAAACGATGTCGAAATGAATTGAATTGAAAACGAATTCAAATCGAATTTAAAACGAATTGAAATGAATTCAAATTGAATTGAAATTTGAATTGAATAGAAATAAATTTTAAAACGAATTTATAAAGAAGAATTCAATTTTGATTTGAATTGAAAAGGAAGTTGAAATTGCTTTTGAAACGAATTTAAAACTATTTATATATAATTCGTTTTAAATAGAAATCGACGAAATATATATTATATATATTATATATATAATATAATGGCCTGAATAGAACGCGCCGCGCCGCGGCAGTTCGTGAATTTCGACCATTTATTTCAAACGGACATTACGGGAGATCCGACCGTCGGATTCTCCTAAAACCGGAACCGTTGGGTTCGTATCGAAAAGAGCTTTCTAAAGAATATTAGAAATTAGAAATCTAACGGTTGGATTTGGAATTATGTCCAAATCAAATTCGAAAAAGGTTGTTGTAAGTGCAGTTCGATGGCCATTGATGGAAATCGACTGTACAGGCCTCGATAAAATCATTAAAAATAGTGATAATTTATGTAAAATCATAAGAAATGATTTAGAAAGAATTGGGATGAAAAACTCCATATTTGAAAAGATAAAAATAGATTTTTATCGAAATGAACTAGTTTTGAACTAGAATTATAATTCTATTTATTTTTAAATAAATAAATTGAATTGGAAATGGTTTTGAAAATAACCAAAATTTCCAATGATTGCATTGGAATGGACTTGAATCGAAATTGTCTTCGGAATATTTCGATGTTGGATTTCGTGATTATACAAATGTTGTTATGGAAATTTGAAAGATATAGATATATATATCGTTATTTCCAATACGATATTTGTTTGTTCGTCGAATTTGATATTGAATATAAGCCAGTATATTTTCTATTCAGAGCCTTGTGTTTAATATCAAATGTGATTTGGGTTTGTCGTGAATGGTGTCTTCACTAACACTGTTCTTGAACCCAGTTGAGAAAAGATTAAATCTTTTTATTTAGATTTAATGAAGTGTACCAATTAAATAATATTTAATTGGAATTAAATAGATATTGATTTTTGGGTTTATCGTGGACAGTGTTTTTAAATAACACTCGTTCTTTAACCCGATAATTAATGAAGGTGATTTTGGGTTTATTGTGAACTGTGTTTTTAAATGACACGGATTCTTTAACCCAGTCACAGATTAAAACTAAGTGGAGTTTTAATGAATCTTTAATTAGATTGAAATAATCGAAATGGAGTATCACCAGTTTTACTCCAGGCGATAGTTAAATCTTTAATTAGATTTGAACGTGAATTGGTAATTGAATTTACCGATAACACCGTGGTGTTAGATATGAAGTATAACCAGTTTTACTTCATGGGATGAATAGGTTGGGATTGGGAAATTAAAACAAATGATTACTTCGGTAAGGTTCGTTAATCCCGACTAGTTTGAATTGATATTCAAAAATAGATTAAAGAATAAATTCAAGAATTTATCTTTGATAAAATTAATGGGAACCTTTCCCTATGAATGTGAAATTTAGAAACTAACTGTCGGTTAGCTAAGCAGAATGGTTTTCTGGATATTGATCTGATGTTGGTTTCGGCCTTCGGGGTTAATATTTGGGGAATTATTCTCTTGATTAATTTACGGTTAGTGACTAATGAATTGGAATGAGGCGTATGTTGTGTTTGTGTAACACTTATTTAAAGTATACGCGAGTTACTCGGAAAGACCGGGTTTATCCCATTCCGAATAACTGATACGACGATAAGTCGAAGATGAAGACGATGGTCGAAGACCAGAGGTCTTCACGTCGTTTGGGTAATTACTGATGATCTTGATTGGGCTGTACACCCAAGAAGATGGAAACAGTTAGTGATCGTCCAGACGTACTTGGAGATCGATGGATATGCGGGGTACTAGGTGCCTCCGGCTTCGTTCAGACCCAGAACGGACTTGTAAATGGACTGTGTGTCTGACATTGGATTTTAGTCCGTGTGATTGATCTCTATTAAATATATATCTGTTTGGCGGCGGAGAATTTATTCTCTTGCTTAACGCCCTTCTCTGAGACGTACGAGCTCAGGGGTTATATATTGATGGATATCAATCGCATGGAGTGAATTGCCTGTGTGGCATGCCTAAGTGGCAAATGATCAAGGCTTCTGTTGAAAAGCAAAGTCTTGTGGTTGATGATCGAAGCACGGCCTTTGTGGCGTAGCTTTGTGTAACGTTGATTCGCGAGTATCACACCCGGTATGAATCAAAAACGGGAGACGGACCTCAGGGAGGGCATGCGTTTCTTTCTAGTTATGAGTGGCGTCAGTGCTTGAACTGGCTGACGAGTTTGACTCATGTGGATGTTACTTATTATTACTTGCTGAAAAGCGAGGCGCCTCGTGATATCGGTTTCGGCCGATGCTTCTGGTCAGCTGACGGGCCAGGCTTACGCCCCAAAGGGCGGGGAAACGCAGTGTTCAGGAATTTTAATCCACATCGGTGGACCGGCCCTGTCGCTCCGAGGGTCACTCGAGCTCTGATCCTGAGACACGGGCTAGAGCGTCTCGAATCGGTGAGGATCTTGCCCCTAGCCTCGGTTCATACCATAAATGATAACCCAACTTCCAATACATCGTCTTGCGGTTTTGATTGTAAACTTATATATGGCGACATAGTGTTATGGGCCATTCATGCCGCCTATGATTGATACTTATGATTTGAAGTGTTTTATACACTATGCACTTATAATAGTATCAAATGATTTGTTTTAAACGTATCAAGCATTCTTTGGCTGTTATAAGGGAAAACCCTATCCTCGGCTGCGTTGCATTGTGTGATGGGACCTGGGTCTTATAACAGCTTCATTTTTCATTATTTAGCATTGCGCTGCTTGTTTTATGCACTGGTATTCTTGGGAGGAAACCCGTTCCGTGTTATACGGCGTGGTCCCTTGATTTACCTAATGATTTAAAATAAAGATTAATAACTGTTTTAGTTCTCACACCAGTCACATGACTGACCTGGAGTTTATTGTTTTAACCTAAACTCTGGGTGCCCTTATTTTCGACACGGGCAGCTAGTAGTTTTGGTTTTGCAGATTTATATTCACAGGATCCTGGTTTACAGCTGGAACGATATCCGGAAAGCTTTGTATCCGTATATCTCCTTCAGTTGTGTATTGTATTATTTTCCGCTGCTATATATTTAAATGTAATTTAAATCTCTGATATTTCTGTGTAATATTTATTCATACTCTGTATATTCTTGTAATCTGATGCACTGTTGTAATATATAGTGAAATGTTCTTCTATATGCGTTCTGTTGTGGTTTGTTCTCGAACTATCCGACGCTTTCCTTTACGGGGAAGTTACGGGTTTTCACAGTTGGTATCAGAGCTTTGGTTTACAAAGCTCAGAGAACAAGACACATTAGAACCATACGAAAGAATTCATCAGATATTGGATTAGTAAAATCCAATGGGAATGACTCGTTAGAGATGGGATCAGTAGTATCCTAGAACGAGTGTGAAGAGTAAATTTTTAAAGTGAAAACAAATTTTTGTTTTGAAAATTTAAATCAATTATTCGTATTTGATTATCTATTTATATTGAGTTGGACAGTCCAGTATATAAAGATTTTGCATATACGCCTTGCAAACGTGTATTTGAAATTTTAATATACTGGATAGATATAGAATCACATTCTAGACACCCGGAGATGGTTCTGATGATTGATCGATCATCATCAGAATCTATGTTCGTGTTTTGAAGATGTGATATTTATATATTTCCTATTGATTGGTGTGAGAACCAAAATTAGATAGGGCTTATTGTTGTGATTTGGCATCAAAAATCTGATTTTTGTATATGTATCAAAATTATGAATTTGAAGCTCTAATTCACTAATTGATTGATGTTTGTGTAGTTTGTTTGTTTGTTTGATAATTTAGTGCCATTATGCCTAATGTGATCGAATAATGAATTGTATTGAAATTTGGTTGCGTTTGCTAGCATATGCATATATATCGTTGAACAGGTCATAGCAAGGAGGCTAGAGCAGAGAATAAAATTTGTTTGCCCGACAAATAGGTACATGTTTACTACATAATTTCCTGTTTTGTTTGGGTGATGATGATTTTGTGAGCCTATTGGCTAGCCGCTTGGCTTTTTCTTTTTCTTTTTGAGATCTGAAGGACCGGGGAAGCTATTTGAAATTCCCCGATGCTCCCAGTGCAGGGGAGGTTATGGCGAAATTTTTCGAAAATTTAGGGTGTTAGCCAAATTTTTGAAATTTTGAAAATTCTCAGAAACTGAAAGGTTGGAGAATGGAAGCCTGATCGATCGTAGAGTTGATTAATCAAACCACTTTCGACTTTGTTCCTTTTCGGGGACGAAAAGTTTTAAGTGGGGGAGATTGTAACAACCCGTAAAATCTGGGCCAGTTTAAAATTTTTATTTTGGCGATTTTAGCGAATTTTGATTATTTAAAATGAATTATTTTAAATAATATCGACGAGAAATTTATTTGAATAGAATTCGAACGTATATATTATACGCGTCGTCGTTAGATTATAAATAATTATATATAATTATAAAAGGAATTGAAAATGGCGCGGTAGTTCGATAATTCGATTTCAAACTTCAATTGAATGTACCGGGTGCAAAGCAATCCGGATTTTAGTGAAACCAAAAATAATGGAATCTAATAGTGAATATCTGTCCAACGAATCCGAAAAATCAAGATTACATATCGGGAATCAAAAGATATGTCCAGTTGAAAATTCTGAATAGTCGCTATGGAATTCAGGCCCTTAAAAATGGACATTTTGCAAATGACCTCGGATTTCGATGAAACCAGTTTTGTTGGGTCCGTGATGTTAAGTTATTGCTAGATTCCAAATTTCATAATTTTTCGAATCAATATGTGAGCGTGGCAAAGGAAAACGTGTTTTGACCATTTCAGTTGATTTTAATCGACTGGAAATTGGCCATTTTTCCAACGGTCTCAGAATTCGACGAAACTAGTTTTGATAGGACCGTATCGTCAATACGAAGCTAGAAAATATTTTTCGAGAATTTTTAGAGTTAGTATGTGACCCCGGTAATTTGAAATGTGCGTTTAAAATTCAATATAATGATTTGAATGAAAATTCAAACGGAAACTGATTGTAACAATCAAACCAGCTTACGATACATATCCCATTGCGTTCGGAATGAGGGTATTTGGCTATGGGCGACAGTTGTTGAGTGCAGATTGGAGTTCGAAATAAAATTTTATTTTATTTTAAATCAAAAGGAGAAAAAAAATAATATATATATATATATAATTCTACCAAAAAAGCCCTAACCCTGGTTCATTTAATCAGCCGCCTCTCTTATAAAAAACCAACGCTCCATAAAGCTCGAAAATCTAATCCGTTCTTTCTCCCAGCCCAAGCGAAATTCGAAGAGAGATCAAAACGAAAATTGAAGATCAACCTGAGGGCTATCAATCCTGGGTAGTCGGATTGAATACCATGAAACAGGCTAAGAGAAATTGAGGGGCAAAAGGCGCGAGTTCGTGGCGATTTCCTGGGCTGGTGGCGGGCGCGAGTGGGCCCCAGTGGCAGGTGGAGGCGCGGCTTAGGGAGGGCTTCGTCGTGGTGCTGGTGGATGGGGGTCGCGATGGTTGTGGAAGGAGCAAGGGGCGGTCAACGTTTTGAAGGAGGGTTCGGTTTTATCGTCCTGGGAGATTTCGAACAGACGAGGAAGAAGATGCAGTCTTGTTTTCTTACTTAAGGGTAATCTCTTAATTAGTTTCTAAATTGACGTTATTTTAATTATCAGTTTTTACAGTAAAAATAAAATAATAGTAATAATATATATATATATATATATATATAATAGCATCGTTTTACCTTGTATGTAATTTAGAAGATGAAAATATAAAATTCTTTGTTTTCGAAAATATAAAATTTTTGTTTTGAAAATATGAATCTACATTGTTTTTGAAAATATAAAATTCTTTGTTTTCGAAAATATAAAATTCGTTGATTTGAAAATATGAATCTACATTGTTTTTGAAAATATAAAATTCTTTGTTTTCAAAAATATAAAATTCGTTGATTTGAAAATATGAATCTACATTGTTTATGAAAATATAAAATTCTTTGTTTTTGAAAATATAAAATTCGTTTTTATTTGAAATAGAAATATACTTTGTTTTAAAAATACAATTGCTTTGAAAATAAATATGTTTTTAAAAATAAAATTAACTTTGTTTTGAAATGGTTATCGTAAGTATAAAAATAGGATTTTTATATATTGAACTTCGAAATAAAAATAGGATTTTTATATATTGAACTTCGAAATAAAAATATGATTTTTATATATTGAATAACGAAGTAAAAATGTGATTTTTACATAGGTAGTGAAAGCGGGCAACGAAGGTAACAAAAGGCGAGATTGGCAAGGACTTCTATAAATGAAGAGTCAAGATGATTGGATAGCTATAGGTGAGAATTTCTCACCTTTCAATTTCTTTTTCTAGTTATATATGTATACTAGGATGCAGACGGTGTTTAGTAGCACCCGACACAATCGTCCACAGACCATGGACTTGTTTGTTTGGCTGTTTGGTGATTGATTGCGATATTGGTTTGAATGTGGTTTGTGGTGTGAAAAATCGAATCGATAAATTGGTTAGGATTAGACGTGCGCCGTTATAAGGCGAAGGAGTAAGGCTAGGTTAGACTCTTACTCCAAATTTTGTGGTTTGCATAACGAATTGATTTGATTGATGTGTGAATGGCGTGGGCCTTCACTAGACCGGGGATAAGGCTAGGCCTCGTCCCGTTTCTAGTATCGTGCCGTTATGCCGCCGAAATTTTCTAAAATAAGGTAGAAAAATAAAAATATCATTTTATTGAATAAATGAATTGAATAGAAATTCATAGGTTGGAATAAAATGTTTTATCGTTAAAAATATAATTTTTAACGTGAAGTGAATAAAATAAAATATTCATTTATAAACCGAACGGTTTGTTTATGTACACCTATTTGAATGACATTGATTGGGACGATAAATTTTACACATCGCCCAACTGCACAAATAAAATATGCGTGTGATTGTTTGAAACCCCACACGGGTGTTGGGATGAAATTTGAAGTTCACTCATCCTGATTGATTAAATATGTCGATCGATTGATTGACATGCTGTTATAAGCGTTAGATATCTATATTTGATGCTTATACAGTGTAGTGCACTTTGGTTGATGGTTGATTATTTTTCAATGCTATTATATACATGTGTTGTATGAAAATCCATATAATTAACTTTATATGGTAATTGATTGGGCCTCATTCCAATTTGAAAAATAAAGAATATTATAAAATAAAAGTTCATGTGTTGACAGTACTCATCCATTGAGATTGGTCATGTGTTGAACGAAATATTTTAATATTAAAATTTACATCTTTATCGATATAAAATAAAAGTTCATGTGTTGACAGTACTCATTCATTGAGATTGGTCATGTGTTGAACGAAATATTTTAATATTAAAATTTACATCTTTATCGATATAAAATAAAAGTTCATGTGTTGACAGTACTCATTCATTGAGATTGGTCATGTGTTGAACGAAATATTTTGATAATAACAACTATTTTGATAATAAGAAATATTTGAAATAGAATATTTGAGAAATAGAAATTTATGAAGCCGTGTTGATTAGATAGACGCCATTTTGACGTGAACGATATTTATATCGATTTTAAAACGATTTCGAAATGAATTGAATTGAAAACGATTTCGAAATGAATTGAATTGAAAACGATTTCGAAATGAATTGAATTGGAAACGATTTCGAAATGAATTGAATTGAAAACGATTTCGAAATGAATTGAATTGAAAACGATGTCGAAATGAATTGAATTGAAAACGATTTCGAAATGAATTGAATTGAAAACGATTTCGAAATGAATTGAATTGAAAACGATTTCGAAATGAATTGAATTGAAAACGATTTCGAAATGAATTGAATTGGAAACGATTTCGAAATGAATTGAATTGAAAACGATGTCGAAATGAATTGAATTGAAAACGATTTCGAAATGAATTGAATTGAAAACGATGTCGAAATGAATTGAATTGAAAACGAATTCGAATCGAATTTAAAACGAATTGAAATGAATTCAAATTGAATTGAAATTTGAATTGAATAGAAATAAATTTTAAAACGAATTTATAAAGAAGAATTCAATTTTGATTTGAATTGAAAAGGAAGTTGAAATTGCTTTTGAAACGAATTTAAAACTATTTATATATAATTCGTTTTAAATAGAAATCGACGAAATATATATTATATATATTATATATATAATATAATGGCCTGAATAGAACGCGCCGCGCCGCGGCAGTTCGTGAATTTCGACCATTTATTTCAAACGGACATTACGGGAGATCCGACCGTCGGATTCTCCTAAAACCGGAACCGTTGGGTTCGTATCGAAAAGAGCTTTCTAAAGAATATTAGAAATTAGAAATCTAACGGTTGGATTTGGAATTATGTCCAAATCAAATTCGAAAAAGGTCGCTGTAAGTGCAGTTCGATGGCCATTGATGGAAATCGACTGTACAGGCCTCGATAAAATCATTAAAAATAGTGATAATTTATGTAAAATCATAAGAAATGATTTAGAAAGAATTGGGATGAAAAACTCCATATTTGAAAAGATAAAAATAGATTTTTATCGAAATGAACTAGTTTTGAACTAGAATTATAATTCTATTTATTTTTAAATAAATAAATTGAATTGGAAATGGTTTTGAAAATAACCAAAATTTCCAATGATTGCATTGGAATGGACTTGAATCGAAATTGTCTTCGGAATATTTCGATGTTGGATTTCGTGATTATACAAATGTTGTTATGGAAATTTGAAAGATATAGATATATATATCGTTATTTCCAATACGATATTTGTTTGTTCGTCGAATTTGATATTGAATATAAGCCAGTATATTTTCTATTCAGAGCCTTGTGTTTAATATCAAATGTGATTTGGGTTTGTCGTGAATGGTGTCTTCACTAACACTGTTCTTGAACCCAGTTGAGAAAAGATTAAATCTTTTTATTTAGATTTAATGAAGTGTACCAATTAAATAATATTTAATTGGAATTAAATAGATATTGATTTTTGGGTTTATCGTGGACAGTGTTTTTAAATAACACTCGTTCTTTAACCCGATAATTAATGAAGGTGATTTTGGGTTTATTGTGAACTGTGTTTTTAAATGACACGGATTCTTTAACCCAGTCACAGATTAAAACTAAGTGGAGTTTTAATGAATCTTTAATTAGATTGAAATAATCGAAATGGAGTATCACCAGTTTTACTCCAGGCGATAGTTAAATCTTTAATTAGATTTGAACGTGAATTGGTAATTGAATTTACCGATAACACCGTGGTGTTAGATATGAAGTATAACCAGTTTTACTTCATGGGATGAATAGGTTGGGATTGGGAAATTAAAACAAATGATTACTTCGGTAAGGTTCGTTAATCCCGACTAGTTTGAATTGATATTCAAAAATAGATTAAAGAATAAATTCAAGAATTTATCTTTGATAAAATTAATGGGAACCTTTCCCTATGAATGTGAAATTTAGAAACTAACTGTCGGTTAGCTAAGCAGAATGGTTTTCTGGATATTGATCTGATGTTGGTTTCGGCCTTCGGGGTTAATATTTGGGGAATTATTCTCTTGATTAATTTACGGTTAGTGACTAATGAATTGGAATGAGGCGTATGTTGTGTTTGTGTAACACTTATTTAAAGTATACGCGAGTTACTCGGAAAGACCGGGTTTATCCCATTCCGAATAACTGATACGACGATAAGTCGAAGATGAAGACGATGGTCGAAGACCGGAGGTCTTCACGTCGTTTGGGTAATTACTGATGATCTTGATTGGGCTGTACACCCAAGAAAATGGAAACAGTTAGTGATCGTCCAGACGTACTTGGAGATCGATGGATATGCGGGGTACTAGGTGCCTCCGGCTTCGTTCAGACCCAGAACGGACTTGTAAATGGACTGTGTGTCTGACATTGGATTTTAGTCCGTGTGATTGATCTCTATTAAATATATATCTGTTTGGCGGCGGAGAATTTATTCTCTTGCTTAACGCCCTTCTCTGAGACGTACGAGCTCAGGGGTTATATATTGATGGATATCAATCGCATGGAGTGAATTGCCTGTGTGGCATGCCTAAGTGGCAAATGATCAAGGCTTCTGTTGAAAAGCAAAGTCTTGTGGTTGATGATCGAAGCACGGCCTTTGTGGCGTAGCTTTGTGTAACGTTGATTCGCGAGTATCACACCCGGTATGAATCAAAAACGGGAGACGGACCTCAGGGAGGGCATGCGTTTCTTTCTAGTTATGAGTGGCGTCAGTGCTTGAACTGGCTGACGAGTTTGACTCATGTGGATGTTACTTATTATTACTTGCTGAAAAGCGAGGCGCCTCGTGATATCGGTTTCGGCCGATGCTTCTGGTCGGCTGACGGGCCAGGCTTACGCCCCAAAGGGCGGGGAAACGCAGTGTTCAGGAATTTTAATCCACATCGGTGGACCGGCCCTGTCGCTCCGAGGGTCACTCGAGCTCTGATCCTGAGACACGGGCTAGAGCATCTCGAATCGGTGAGGATCTTGCCCCTAGCCTCGGTTCATACCATAAATGATAACCCAACTTCCAATACGTCGTCTTGCGGTTTTGATTGTAAACTTATATATGGCGACATAGTGTTATGGGCCATTCATGCCGCCTATGATTGATACTTATGATTTGAAGTGTTTTATACACTATGCACTTATAATAGTATCAAATGATTTGTTTTAAACGTATCAAGCATTCTTTGGCTGTTATAAGGGAAAACCCTATCCTCGGCTGCGTTGCATTGTGTGATGGGACCTGGGTCTTATAACAGCTTCATTTTTCATTATTTAGCATTGCGCTGTTTGTTTTATGCACTGGTATTCTTGGGAGGAAACCCGTTCCGTGTTATACGGCGTGGTCCCTTGATTTACCTAATGATTTAAAATAAAGATTAATAACTGTTTTAGTTCTCACACCAGTCACATGACTGACCTGGAGTTTATTGTTTTAACCTAAACTCTGGGTGCCCTTATTTTCGACACGGGCAGCTAGTAGTTTTGGTTTTGCAGATTTATATTCACAGGATCCTGGTTTACAGCTGGAACGATATCCGGAAAGCTTTGTATCCGTATATCTCCTTCAGTTGTGTATTGTATTATTTTCCGCTGCTATATATTTAAATGTAATTTAAATCTCTGATATTTCTGTGTAATATTTATTCATACTCTGTATATTCTTGTAATCTGATGCACTGTTGTAATATATAGTGAAATGTTCTTCTATATGCGTTCTGTTGTGGTTTATTCTCGAACTATCCGACGCTTTCCTTTACGGGGAAGTTACGGGTTTTCACATGTATGTTTAACAGCTTCTTGAACTGTTATTTAATTATTATATTTTGTCCTTCCGCTGTGAGATTCTGTGTTTATTTTCCTTCTTCTCTTATTTTTCTTATATAAATCCCAATAACTGTCCATATTTTTGATTTGTTTATGTCGACATTGAGGATCATTGTCGATTTGAATGGTCAAAAAATACCGGATGTTACATTTGGTATCAAAGCTTTGGTTTAGCGAAAACCTTGGCTTTATTTGGGATTAACTCATTAGAGATAGGGTAGTAATAACTAGAATGAGTTTGAGTGTATATGAGAGAGCGTACTTGTAATTTTGACATAAAATGATTTTGTATTGTGTCAGTTTATTCCGTTGAGTATTTATGAATTCTGGTCAGTACTTGGGACGCCAAGGCATCGATAGGGATTTCTAAACACTCGAATAGGACTCGTTGACATAATATTGTTTTGAATTATATTTTATTTATATATAGAATTATTTGGAAATATATGAATTTTGATTTTGTTGATGATAATATTAAATTTTCATCATTTATTAATCAATAATTTAAAACTATTGGTTATTGAAAAATTTAAGAAATATATATTGAAAATAAATTGATAATGAAATATTGAAAATTTATTGGTAATGAAATAAGAAGTTAAACATGAATTTGAGAATTTAATTTCGGGTGGTTTTGTAATATTGTTTTGCGAATGGCCTGAATTAATATAATTATATTTTAAATGTTGTTTCATTTAGAAATGGTTTTAAATGAATTTTGAAATAAGTGTATACTTCCCCTTTTTCCTTTGGAAAACGATTTTGGTAATGAGTGCACACATTATCGACATTATTTTCAAGAGACTAAGTGGGGAGAGACCACTTATAATTTTTATACTTTGTTTGAAAATTTGGATTTCATTTAAATCTTTTAAATTATGGTCTGATATAAAAGATTATATATATATATATATATATATATTATTTTAGAGTGGATTTGGAAACGAACCCAAAGTTGGAATTTTTAAGTTCTTGAAATCCAAATGGTTGAAATGAACTAAAATTGAAATTATAGAAATCTCTGAATTATATAATAAGAAAATCAATCCAAGGGAGTTATAACTAAAATAAATCTCTTTGTAGTTGAAGTAATGAGTTGAAAATAAATTGAACTATTGAACTTGTATAAAAATCGAACATTTCCATAGCATATATATGACTTACCAATTAATCAAAAGTTAACAAGTTATAGGATCAATATTGGATAATATACAAGTACTAGTATGAATAATGAATGCTAAAAAAACAAATTGATGGTTTATATATACGAATGAAACTCAAGTTATGAAATAAACTATGTATACTTAGTTATGTTTGAAATTAAATTCAATATCTAATGCAAATAACCTGTGTCAATGAAATGTACTAATAAAGTGAATTAACTGGTTATGAATTTAATTGTATTGTTATTGATGGTTAGATATTCGACGATTTAAGATAATCGATATTACCAAGTCGAAAATAAATGTTTAACTTGTTTTGTTAAAATAAAGTGAATTGGTTTATAAATTTAAACGAAGATTGAACGAATTAATTAAATTTAATCAAAACAAGCTCGTCACGAAGCTGCAGTTCGTAATTTTCCGAATTAAAGTTTGAAAGAATGTATAGGGTCCAAAATAAGTTGGAATTCTTTAAAACAATAATCCTTCGGATCTGTTTGAATATAGTTTTCTAATGAAAGAGAAAAATTTAGATTACGACTTGTAGATTTTAAGATGTGTAATTCAAATTTTCAGAAAAATCACGGTTTGGTAATTCATGATTTAGAATTAATTTTTCTTCAAAGGAAATTAGTTATGTAAACTAACGGACGGGACAAGTTGAATAAAAATTTATATGGCTAAAATGTATAAATTGGCAATTTCTTACTATGCCTTTTCGAGAATGAAAAGTTGCAAGTGGGGGAGAGTGTAACATCCCATAATTTCGCACAATTTATTTTATTTAATAGGAGATGAAATTAAAAAATAATAATTGATTACTAAATTTGAAATATTAAAATATCATTTGTTATGGTAATATTTTGGAATTAGTTATATGCAGAGAGTACGGTTGTCATTTGTCAAATATAGAATTATTAAATACTAAAAATGAATAATTGGGTTATAGGAAACATTATATTTTTCAAACGCAAATTGAAATTATAAATGTATGTACGTTTTTAATTCTTTTAAATCCGTTAATGTTTGAATTAAGACTTGACTGGTAGTAAATGGGAACCATTAGTAACTCTTAACAGTTAATGATCTCATTCCTTTTAAAACATATCTTATTGGAAAAGCCTTTGACACATTAGTAAATTATTCCACTAATTGATAGTGTAAAAGAAGACGAAAATTTGTAAAGCTGCTAATTGCATGATGGTTCCGTTATATATATTATCCATTCTTTTTTCTGTAAAACCATTTGTTCTCTTCCTCAAACATTTCTTCTGTGTGAGACTCCCTTCCAGGTAATCTTCGGATTTAAAAATTTACTTATATATCTCTCTAACTTTATTTAATGTCCATTTTTGTTGTCAGATCTACCATGCGCAAGTTATAAATTCATTGTCTCTTCCTTTATTTTTCTTTACGTTCAACCTTTGTTTTTTTTGAAATGACCCGAACTTCCCCGTGAAGGAAAGCACAGATTGAATTGAGAACAAGACAAATCAGAACACAAACAGAAGAACATTTCATTGTTTATTACAACAATTCCATTAGAATACAAGAATATACAGAGTATAAATGAATAAAATACATTCGATAAATATCAGAGATTTCAATAAATTACATAGCAGCGGAAAAACAATATAAAACACAACTGAAAGTAATACACGGATACAGAGCTTTCCGAGCATCGTTCCAGCTGTGAATCAGGATCCTGTGAATATAAATCTGCAAAACCAAAACTATTAGCTGCCCGTGTCAAAATAAGGGCACCCAGAGTTTAGGTTAAAACAATAAACTCCAAGTCAGTCATGTGACTGGTGTGAGAACTAAAACAGTTATTATTTTAACTTTAAAGAAGAGTAATTCAAGGGACCACGCCGTATAACACGGAATGGGTTTCCTCCCAAGAATACCAATGCATATAAATAAACAGCGCAGTGCTTTTTCGAAAAATGAAGCTATTATAAGACCCAGGTCCCATCACACAATGCAACGCAAGCCGGAGGATAGGGTTTTCCCTTATAATAGCCAAACATGCTTGGTATGTTTAAAAAAAATCATTTTGATACTATTATAGTATAAAGTGTCAAAACAACTTCAATCATAAATATCAATCATAGACGGTATAGTATCCCATGCTACTATGTTGCCATACTAGGTTCTACAAGTAAAACCGAAATATCTCGTATTGGAAATTGGATTTCCGTCATGAGTCGAGGCAAGGGGCAAGCTCCTCTCCGCTTCGAGACACTCTAGCAAATGTCTCGGGACTACTCTCTCTGGGTAGCCTCTTGGATCCTCCAAGGCCTTTCCTCTTTTACGTTTGAGGATTGGCAATTCCTGAACACACGTTTCCTGGTCCTATCAGACCTATATCCGAGGCGCCTCGCATTCCAACACCCACATAGGTAAAAATAATATAAATGTCAGCCAGTTTAAGCACTGACACCACCTCTAGCTAGAAAGAAACGTTGTGCACTCCTTGGGTCCTTATCCCGTTTTTGACTCATACCGATGTGTGAGGCTCGCGAATCCACGCTATACACAAAGCTGTGCCACATAGGCCGTGCTTTGATCATCAACCACAAGACTTTGCCTTTCAACAGAAGCCTTGATCATCTGCCACTTAGGCATGCCACACAGGCAATTCACTCCATGCGACTGATGTCCATCGATATACAACCTCTGAGCTTGTATGTCTCAGAGAAGGGCGTTAAGCAAGAGAATAAATTCTCCGCCGCCAAACAGATGTATATTTAATAGAAATCAATCAACACATAATAAAATCCAATGTCAGACACACAATCCATTTACAAGTTCATTCTGGGTCTGAATGAAACCGGAGGCACTTTCCTCGCATATCCATCGATCTCCAAGTACGTCTGGACGATCACCAACTGATTCCCTCATCTTGGGTGTACAACTCAATCAAGATCATCAGTAATCACCCAAACGATGTGAAGACTTCCGGTCTTCAACCACCATCTTCATCTTCGACATATCGTCGAATCAGTTATTCAGAATGGGTATAAACCCGGCTTTTCTGAATAACCCGCGTATATAATAAACAAGTGTCATACATACGCCTCATTTCAATTCATCAGTCACTAATCGTAAATTAGCAAGAGAACAATTCCCTAAATATTAACCCCGAAGGCCGAAACCAACATCAGATTAATATTCAAGAAACCATTCTTCTTAACTAACCTACAATTAGTTTCTAAATTTCACATTCTTAGGGACAAGTTCCCATTAATTTTATCAAAGACAAATTCTTTAAAATTTATTCTTTAATCTTCCTTTGGATGTCATTTCAAACCAAATCATGGTTTTCCAAACTAGTTGAGATTAGCGAACCATACCGAAGTAATTATTTATTTTATTTTCCAATCCCAACCCATTCATCCCATGGAGTAAAACTGTTATTACCCCATATCTAACATCGCGGTGTTATCGGTAAAATTAATTACCATTTCACGTTCAACTCTAGTTAAAGATTTAAATATCGCTCTGGAGCAAAACTGATGGTACTCCATTCTCGATCTTTTCAATCTAATTAAAGATTCATTAAAACTCCACTTAGTTTTAATCTTTAACTAGGTTAAAGAATCAATGTCATTTAAAACACGGTTCACGATAAACCCAAAGTCACATCTCATTCTATCAGCCCTTAACCGTAAAATAGCAAGTGAGCAATTCCCTAAATATTAACCCCGAAGGCCGAAACCAACATCAGATCAATACCCAAGAAACCATTCAACTTAATTAATCTCCAGTTAGTTTCTGATTTTCTTAACTCACTTGGGTCTAAGAACAGTATTATTGAAGATACCGTTCACGACGACCCAAAATCACATTCCATTAATTATCGGGTTAAAGAACAAGTGTTATTTAAAACACCGTTCACGATAAACCCAAAAATCAATTCAAATTCAATTCCAATTAAATACCATTTAATTGGTATACATCATTAAATTTAAATAAAAAGATTTAATCTTTTTTTCTCAACTGGGTTAAAGAACAGTGTTAATGAAGACGACATTCACGACAAACCCAAGTCACATTTGATATTAAATACAAGGCTCTAAATAGAAAATATATCGGCTTATATTCCATATCAAATTCTACGACCAACAAATATCGTATTGGAAATAACGGTATATATATATCTTTCAAATTTCCACAACCATATCTGTATAATCACGAAATCCATCATCGAAATATTCCGAAGATAATTTCTTCAAATCCATTCCAATTCGTATATTGGAAATTCTGGTTATATCAAAACCATTTCGAATCTAGTTTATTTATTTCAGAAATATTGAATTTATAATTCTAGCTCAAAACTAGTTCATTTCGGTAAAAATATATTTTTATCCTTTCAAATGTGGAATTTTTCATCCCAGTTCTTTCCAATTCATTTATTATGATTTTACAGAAATTATTGATATTTTTAATAATTTTATCAAGGCCCATACAGTCGATTTCCATCGACGGCCATCGAACTGCACTTACAGCGACCTTTTCTGAAATTGATTTGGACATATCTCCAAATCCAACCGTTAGATTTCAAACTTCTAATATTCGTTAGAAAGCTCTTTTCGATACAAACCCAACGGTTCCGGTTTTTGGAGAATCCGACGGTCGGATCTCCCGTAATGTCCGTTCGAAATTCACGAACTGCCACGGCGCGGCGCTTTCTATTCAGGCCATTATATTATATATATATATAATATATATTTCATCGATTTCCTTTTAAAAACGAATTTTATAAATCGTTTTAAATTCGTTTCAAAAACAATTTCAACTTCCATTTCAAATTCAAATCAAAATTGATTTTTTTCCCTTATTAATTCGTTTTAAATTCATTTCAAATTGGTTTCGATTCAAATCGATTTCTAATTCAATTTCAGATCATTTTCAATTCAATTTGAATTTCAATTCGAATTCATTTCTATTCAATTCCAACTCGAATTTATTTCTATTCAATTTCCAACTCGAATTTATTTCTATTCAATTTCAATTCGAATTCAATTCTATTCAATTTCAATTCGAATTCAATTCTATTCAATTTCAATTCGAATTTATTTCTATTCAATTTCAATTCGAATTCAATTCTATTCAATTTCAATTCGAATTCAATTCTATTCTATTCAATTTCAATTCGAATTCAATTCTATTCAATTTCAATTCGAATTCAATTCTATTCAATTTCAATACGAATTCAATTCTATTCAATTTCAATTCGAGTTCAATTCTATTCAATTTCAATTTGAATTCAATTCTATTCAATTTCAATTCGAATTCAATTCTATTCAATTTCAATTCGAATTCGTTTTATTCTCAATTCAATTCTAACTCGTTTCTATTTTCAATTCAATTTTCAAAATATTCGATTTGGAAATCACTATTCAATATTCATTATAAAATCGACAAAATTCCCGTTCGTGTTAAAATGGCGTTTAACTACTTAACATGACTTCACATTTCAATATTCACTAAAAATATTTTAAATTATTCGATAATTCTGAACTAGAGGCAGACACAATCAATTACCATATAATTTCAGTTATATGGATTTCATCAAATTCATCTATACAACAATGACGATAAACAATCAACCATCATCCAAAGTGCGTTCTACACTGTATATGCATCAAATATAAATATTTAACGCTTATAACAGCCTGTCAATCAATCAATCGAGATACAGCTAATTATTGGGACTAGTGTATGTCGTATATCATCCCAATACCTGTGTGGGGTTTCAGACAATCAAACACAGATTTTATTTGTGCAGTTGGGCGATGTGTAAAATTTATCGTCCCAATCCATATCAGTCAAATGTGTGTATATAAACAAATCGTTCGATTTGTTTATATCTATATATTTCATTTTATTTACACGTTAAAAATTATATTTTTAACTATATAAATATTTTATTTCATTTCACCTCACATCACACAATCAACTACACATCAAAATCAAACAAACAAGCATACAAGCCGTCCATGGTCTGTGGACGACGGGTGTCGGGTGCTACTAAACACCGTCTGCATCCTAGTATATATTTTTAACAAGAAATTTAAATAAAAGGTGAGGAGTTCTCACAGAGGGTTGCACTCCGCCGTGCTTTGCTTTTGAACTGCTGAACCGTCTGGATCTGTTTGAAGTTCCAATGCAGTCCTTGTCCCGCTGTACATATATAAAAATTATATTTTTATTGCTTCATTCTAATAAATAAAAATCATATTTTTATTTCTACTTCATATATTTTTATAATGCTTCTTTCTATATAAAAATTATATCTTTATATTTCTACTTCTTATATAAAGATCGAGTTTTTACTAGTTATATAATATAAAAATCGTATTTTTATTCTTTATATAATATAAAAATTATATTTTTCTATGGCTACTTCTATAAAGATCACATCTTTATTATTTCTACTATATAAAAATCTCATCTTTATACATAATGAAAAATCACCCCTTTTTCCTTAATAAAAATCATAGCTTTATAGAATTAGAAATCCTTTATTTACTTTGCTGTTAAAAATCTTATTTTTATTTCACTTTTAATATATAAAAAAAACATCTTTCATGTTCCTCATATATAAATAAAAACTAATTTAATAATGTGTTTTATATATATAAAACATGATTTAATAACACGTTGTAAATAAATAAAACGGATTTTAAACAAAAATAAAAACTTACATCCATATAGGAAAAGGGGTACGTTCTGTTGGAGGGAAGGCTGGGGAAGGGCGCGCCGGAGTTGAGATGGTGGTGGTGCGGCCTTCTGGCGGTGGTGGGGCTCGTTCAGGAGCTGGACGCGTCGGTCGTCGGGTGCTGCTGGGGTGGGGGAGGGGGTTCGGGTTCGAGCTTCGGAGTCTGCACGAGAGGGAGAGGGTCAAGGGGGTTGGGGTCTCCGACGGCGGCGCTGGTAGGAGGGGGCGGCGCGACTAGACGCGCGGGGGTCTGACAGGATCGGGCGACGGGTTTTAGGGTTCTGTCCCTTTTTTTATTTCGTTTGTTTCAGTTTGGTCAACGAGGGGGGTGGAAAGAGAACGTAAAGGGAGGGAGAGAGAAAAGAAATATATATTATTCTATTTAATAATAAAAGGTTACTTTTTCATTCGAACTCGAAATGAGACCCACCATCTGTCGTCCATAGCTAATTACCCCCATTCCGAACACAATGGGATATGTATCGTAAGCTGATTCGATCGTTTCAATTTGTTTTCGTCAAAATCAACATATAACTCTATATATTGAATTTAAACGCGCATTTCAATTTACCGGGGCCACATAATAACTAGAAAAATTCCCGAAAAATATTTTCTAGCTTCGCAATGACAACAAAACTAATTTCGTTAAATTCTGAGACCGTTTGAAAAATGGTCATTTTCCAGTCGATTAAAACCAACTGAAACTGGTCAAACACGTTTTCCTTCGCCACGCTCACATACTGATTCGAAAAATTATGAAATTTAAAGCCTAGCAATAACTTGACATCACGGATCCAATAAAAGTGGTTTCGTCGAAAACCGTGGTCGTTTGCAAAATTCCCATTTTTAAGGGCCTGAATTCCATAGCGACTATTCTGAATTTTCAACTGGACATATCTTTTGATTCCCGCTATGAAATTTCGATTTTTCGGATTCGATGGAAAGATATTCTCAATTAGATTCAAATATTTTTGGTTTCACTAAAATCCGGTTTATTTTGCACCTGGTACATTCATTTGAAATTTAAAATCGAATTTTCGAACTACCGCGTCATTTTCAATTCCTTTTATAATTTAAAATAAAATATTTATATTCTAACGACGATGTATATAAATATATACGTTCGAATTCTATTAAAACTAAATTTTTCGTCGTTATTATTTAAAATAATCATTTTAAATATTCAAACTTCATCAAAATTGCCAAAATAAAAATTTTAAATTGGCTCGGATTTCTGGGTTGTTACAATCTCCCCCACTTAAAACTTTTCGTCCCCGAAAAGGAACGAAGCCGAAAGTTGTTTTACAAACCAACTCAATTTTCATTATTTTCTTTATGGCTTAAGTTCTTCAACTTTTCAGTTTCTAGGAACTTTTCAAATTTTTCAAAAATTTGGCTAACACCCTAAATTTACGAAAAATTTCGCCATAACCTCCCCTGCACCGGGGACTTCGGGATATTTCATATAACCTCCCATGGCCTTCAATCCAAAAGAAAAAGAAAAAGCCAAGCGGCTAGCCAATCGGCTCATAAAATCATCCATACCCAAACAAAACAGTAAATATGTACCTATTTGTCGGGCAAACAATTTTATTCTTCTGCTCTAGCCTCTTTGCTATGACCTGTTCAATGTAAGTACATGTATATGCATGCAATTGTAATCATTTTTCAATATAGTTCAATATTCGGTTCAATTTGGCATAACGGTTCAAAATTATCAAACAAATAAACAAACAACACAACCATCAATCAATTAGTGAATTATCATTTCAAATTCATAATTTTGATTTATATACAGAAAATCATGTTTTTGATGCCAAATCACAACAATAAACCTATCTAGTTTTGGTTCTCACACCAGTCTAATGGAAATATATAGATATCACACCTTTGAAGCTCGAACATAAATATTGATGATGCCATGGTCATTATCAACATCATCTCCAGGCGACTAGAGTGTGATTCTATATCCATCCAGTATATTAAAACTTCGAATATACGTTCATGACGCGTATATACCTTTATATACTAGATTGTCCAAGTTCAAAATAAATAATTATTCAAATACGTATAAAACGATTTAAATTTCAAAACAAAATTCGTTTTCATTTTAAAATATACTCTTCACACTCGTTCTAGGATACTACCGATCCTATCTCTAACGAGTCACTCTAATTGGATATTTGTAACACCATGGATTTTTGAATAATCAAATTAACTAAAATAAAGAATAATTAATCTCAGACATGAGAATTAAGGGAATGGGGTTGCGCCATTGTGTTCGTCTCGGAATTCTGGTTGAAATAGAGTCCGAGTTTGCGGGAAACGGGTATCGGATGAAGGAGTTATGGACAAACGAAGTTTGGTGGCAAAAAAAAATTGCACTAGCGCACTTGGGAAGTGCGCCAGTACAATTTTGCACTGGCGCACCTGCCAAGTGCGCCCAGGCCGAGGCAGCCGGCCTGCACAGCTTTCTGGTTCAGTCTGACCCATGTTGCTGAGTCCTTTCTGAATCCTTGCTGAGTCATTAGGGCTGAGGTGTCACCCTATCCCGACTGAATGGTTTTGATTAACCCTAAGATCATCCGACGACTTAAATTAATTCAAAACTCTATAAAAAGACCCATAGACTCAAACCCTAAATCAGAATTAAAACTGAAACTATGGTCGTCATGCTGTCATCTTGAACCCTAGAGTAGCCGCCACCAATTAGAGAGGAAGAACAGCAAATCAAATCAGTTCTATTCAACCCTAACAACGAATCTTCTTCAAAGGAGAGCTAATACAACTTCAAAAATCAGAATTCAGAACTCAAGACCGCTTTTAAGTTGTGAGTTCGATAGTTTTAATAAAATAATTAGTAAATTAATTGGATTGAGTTATGATGCGGATAATTTGGATATGATGTGAATTATTGACTGCATGTTGAATTATGTTGTAGAATTGTGTTGTAATTTCTATGATGTTATGTTATGATGCTATCATTTACGATGTAAAGTTATGATGCTATCACCCATGTTGTAATTCTATGATTGGCTTATGTCTAGTTGAATCATCATGTTGTTCATATGCTAGTTTGGTTATGTTGATTCATATGATAGATCACAAGTTTGTATGCAAGTTTAGATATTGATTTAGACAAGAATCATAGGCAAGTTAGTATAACCTTACATGTTTCGTGACATCAATTTTAGATCTAAAGTTAGGATATGACATGTATGAGTTATATGATAAATTCTACATGATAATTTACATGTTAGATGCAAGTTTACACCATTGTTATGATGAATAAATCACATATGCAAGTTTATATAAATATATGAGTTTGGGATATGAATCATGTTATACAAGTTTAGGGTTATTGCCTATGCAAGTTTACACCTTTAGATGTAGATCTATGACATACATGATTTATGCAAGTTTGTGACCATTATCTCAACAAGTTCACACCTTTAGATTTGGATCCATGACATATGTTGTTTATGCAAGTTGTAACTTTGGCCTATGCAAGTTTTAGATGTAGAACATCATTCACACATGCAAGTTCACCCCTATGTTTAGATCGATGTTTTAATTATGTGTATATTGTGATGTTTTCTCTTTATTCCATGAGTTAGACTATTCGAGTCTAACGTATATTTTACGTTAAACTAACAAACGTACAACGTGGGGTAAAAGGGGATAATATTAAAAAGATTTAATTGGCATAAATGCCTTAAAAGGCATAAAATAAATTTGTGATGAAAATTGGTATGATTTTACATACCATAAATAGATGGACATAATTGAGTCAATTATGGACATCGTTAATTGATTGATAATTTGAATAGGGAAAGTAATTCAAATTGGGGAATGATTAATTAGGAGTAATTAATCGTCTAAGACACGAGGTTAGGCTCTATTGTGGTGTAAGGCTGCCCGGACCTGCCCGGTAAATCCAGCTGCCACAAATGCCAGTCTAATGTGAGAGGTCTTAGGCATAAACTAAATACGTAACAATTGTAAAGACACGAGATTAGGCTCTTTTGTGGTGTAAGACTGCCCGCACCCGCCCGGCAAATCCAGCTGCCACAAATGCCAGTCTAATGTGAGAGGTCTTTATGAGGTTACGGTCTTAATGAATTAAGAAACACTTAACCAGATAAACATGTAGTGGGACATGAGGGGGTTAAGTGGGTGCCTTGGGTGGCATTTGGAAATACGATTAGAAACACTTAACCAAAATTGAAACATGTAATTGAAACATGAATAAAAAGTGGGTTAAGTGGGATGTACTAGAGGGGACCATGCTTAGGTGGATAGCTTGTGTCAAGTAATGAGGGCCCATTTCAACCAGTAACCCATACGTATCTTTGTGGGCTCGACCCAAGTCGAGGACGGGACACGCATACAGGGCTTGACTGTAAGAGGCCAAACCGGGTTAGCGGTGGCAACGCAAGTCCAACGGGTTCATATGCGTGTGTGGACCTGGGCTGGTAGGTAAGACGTTGTTGCATCATGTAGGTATAAGCCATGCATTGTTGGTTGTATCGGGTTGCCACTTTGGGGAGTGATACACCCCACTGTGGGGCCAGCACGGGTATCTACGAGTTAGGGAGCCGATCGCTTGGGGGTAGTGGGTATTCCTAGTGGAGATAGGGGAAGGCGGCACCTATGAAGGCAGCTAGGGGTGCACGAAACTACCAATATCATTATTAAGTCCGTAGGCAGGATCAACTTTAGGGTGACTAGTGGTGGTGTAGTATAGCAATTATCCTATAGTGTTGGTGTAGTTTAGTAATTATCTTATAGTTGTTTAGGGGCACTTTAACGATATCGTTGTTCATTTTGTTTCCTTATTTACTCTGCCATACTCAATGGTTCATGGTCATTTCCTTATTTTCCAACTTATTCCTTAGCCTAGTTACTTTGTTAATTATATTGTTAAATTTATCGCACTCGCCAGACTTTATGTCTGACCCCCCCTTTGTTTCCTCCTCTTTTCTTCCTTTCCCCCCCTAGGTGCTCAGGTTGGAACTAGCACCAGTGGAGCTTGATTTTGGACTGCTTTTAGAAGATTGCTTGGATCGCTGAAGTAAAGTTCAGCTTTTCTTTTATTTATGCCTATTTTGTATTGGGGATTATGTCTTTCAATTTATGTACATTTGGTAGTCAAGATGGATATTATGTACTTTGACTCTGGTTTTTGATGATGTAATCAAACATATGTGTTTTCCGCTGCAATGGAATAAAGTTTTAAATCTTTGAGTACTGTTTATATCTATCTTGTTGTTAAGTTTCTGTTCTATACTTACTTAAAATGCTCCATAGAAGTTAATGCATTCCCTTTTGTGAGTGACATTAATGGACGTGGGGTGTTACACGTGGTATCAGAGCTGAAGGTTACCAGAACAGATATGAATTTTGAAAAACTATTTTTCAAAACAATTTTTATAAAGAAGTACCTTCAAAAGTACGTTTTAACGAAAGTATTTTCAAGAGAAAAGCTTATTATAGAAAGCATAACCCCAAGAGCCATATATCTTTCCCTCGGTTCTTTTATATTGAATCTTTCCTTTTTCGTTTCAGCAAGTCTGAAGCATCTGAGATACCAGAGGGTGTTCATGTGCCCGGTTGGTTTCGTCAATATCTCGAGGCTAGAGCCGCCACCACAGGTCCAGCAAATGCTCCTCCTCCTCCCCCTCCTCCTCGCATCGATACTTTTGCTAAGATATGTAAGGACTTTAGAGCAATGGGTGGAAAACCTTTTCATGGGACAGAGACATTTGTTGAAGCTCGAAACTGGCTAAAGGAAGTGGAAGAATTGTTTGGAATATTTGAAGTGGATGATGGAAGAAAAGTCCAGCTAGCTGCCTGGCTAATGAAGGATGAGGCCTCGTTTTGGTGGGAGGTCACTAATGGTGGACGTCCAGTCGATACATGGCCAGATTGTAGGCAGAGGTTTGAGGTGAAGTTTCTCTCGCGGGCTGAAGAGAATCTATACATGGAAAGGTTTTTGGCGCTGAAGCAAGGGAATCTATCAGTGAAAGAATACGTCAACAAATTTAATCAGTTGGCGAGAATTGGCTTGGACTTGGTGAATACTCCAGAAAAGAAGGCTCTAAGATTTGTTAAGGGTTTAAACGAGCCGCTTCATGGGTTAGCTATGACACATATTCCCATGGGGGCTACCTTCGAGAGACTAGTTGACATGGCGCTCATGCATGAAGAGGAGAAGGGCGCCAATGCTAATAAGGCACCCGAGAAGAAAGGGGATCAAAAGAAGCCGCAACAGCAACAACAGAAAAAGAAAGGTGGCAATGGCAACAATGCTAAGGGAAAGAAAAGATGCTTTAACTGTGGGACACCCGGCCATCTAAGCAAAGATTGTAGGAAGAAAAAGAAGACTGGTTGTTTCCACTGTGGCGAGGCGGGACATCTTATTAAGGACTGCCCAAAGAAAGGGCAGGGTCTACCTAGGGAGGACAGGTGCAGGCTCTTATGGCACCAGGGCAGGCAAGGGGACAAGTTCAGGCTCTCATGGTCCCATCGCTGCAAGAACGAGGTAGAGCAATTTCCGTTGAAAGTTTAGTTTTTCTGTTTGATCATCATGTCCGTACTTTATTCGATTCTGGCACATCACATTCGTTTATTAATACATCATCAGTTGAAACACTGCACCTTGGTACTAGTCTAGTTACTGATCCCTTAGTAGTCTCAAATCCAATCGGTGGTTCGGCTCATCTTTCTATGATTTGTCGGGATTTGAGAGTGTTTATCTTGGGCGTTAAGTTTGAGTGCAACGCTTTTGTTCTTGGCTTCATGGGCTATGGTTTAATTCTAGGTATGGATTGGCTAACTAGATATGGGGCCATCCTAGATTGTGAAAGAAGGGTAGTTAAATTGTTTACTCGTTTTGGAAAGACCCTTGATATTTCTTGTGACCCTAGAGGTCCAGTAATGCTTAACTACCTAGAATCCCTTGACGCATCCGATGATGATTTACATTCTGTTCCCATAGTCCGTGAATATGTTGATGTCTTCGATGAGATGAGGAGTTTACCACCAAAATGTGAAATAGACTTTCGAATATATCTAGTAGATAATGCAAAGCCAGTTGCATTACCAGTGCGCCACATGGCTCCAAGAGAGAGAAGAGAACTCAGTAAGCAAGTGAAAGAATTGCTTGAGAAGGGGTTCATCAGACATAGTATATCGGAGTGGGGTGCTCCAGTAGTGTTTGCCACAAAGGCGGATGGGTCCCTTAGACTTTGTGTGGACTATAGAGAACTTAATAAGCTTACTAATAAAAATAGACACCCACTGCCGAGGATTGACGATCTCTTCGATCAGTTAGTTGGCGCCTCAGTGTTTTCGTAGTTGTACTTAGCCACGGGTTTCCATCAGTTGAGAATGGCTGAGGATAGCATAGACAAGACTGCCTTTAGGACTCCAGACGGTTTCTTCGAGTGGCTTGTGATTCCCTTCGGTTTGACAAACGCCCCCACATACTTTGTTGACTTGATGAGTAGGGTGTTTAGGGAGTACCTTAATAGATTCGTGGTAGTCTTTGTGGACGACATCTTGATCTTTTCTAAAAGCGAGGAAGAGCATGCCCTACATCTTAGGGAAGTGTTGGAGACTCTTCGAGTGCATAGCCTTAAAGAAATTTTTTCTAAATGTCACTTTTGGAGGAAGGAAGTGCGATTCTTATGGCACGTGGTTTCCAAAGAAGGGATAGATGTGGATCCCGCGAAGATAGTGGCCATCCAAGATTGGAAGGTCCCTAAAAATGCTACCGAGGTGAGGAGTTTCTTAGGGTTGGCTGGCTACTATAGGAAGTTCATTAAAGACTTCGCAAAAATATCAGCCCCATTAACACGCTTGACGAAGAAGAACTTAGTTTTCATGTGGGACGTAGATTGTGATGATGCGTTCCAACGTTTAAAGAGAGCGTTGACCACAGTCCCAGCCTTAGTGTTGCCAGATGGGAGTAAGCCATTTACCGTTTACACCGATGCGTGTGGGACAGGATTAGGCGCAGTCTTAATGCAAGAGGGAAGGGTAATAGCCTATGGTGGAAGGCAATTGAGAGTACATGAGAGAAATTACCCTACACATGACCTAGAGTTGGCCGCTATTGTCTTCGTGCTTAAGTCTTGGCGTCATTATCTTCTTGGCGAAAAATTCGAATTATTCACTGACCACAAATCGCTAAAATACTTATTCTCTCAGAAGGACTTGAACTTTAGGCAGCAAAGATAGATGGAATTCTTAGCATCCTACGACTTCGAGATAGCATATACCCCTGGTAAGGGTAACGTGGTGGCAGACGCCTTAAGTAGAAAAAGGTTGTCCTTGAGTCCGTTGTTTGTTGAGCGGCGAAGCTTAGAGTTCATCTCTACGTTTGACTTTAAACCTTCCGTTGACTTTGTACCCGGTTTGCTAGCATCCTTAGAGGTCAGACCTACGCTTTTGGGACGGATTGGCGAGGCACAGCGAGACGACCCACAGTTGGTTGAGTTAGTAGAAAAGCTTAAAAGAGGGGAGTCATCGAGCCATCTCCGCAGGTATACCCTAGATGATAAGGGTTGGTTACGTAGGGACGGTAGACTTTGTGTACCACAGGACGAGAACTTGAGGAAGACCATTCTTGATGATGCACATCGTTCGAAAATGACCATCCATCCTGGCGGGGACAAGATGTACATGGACATGAGACGAGTTTACTTTTGGGCCGGTATGAAGAAGGACGTGGCAGAGTTTGTTGCTAGATGCTTGGTGTGCCAACAAGTAAAAGTAGAGCAAAAGAAGCCCGATGGATTGCTTCACCCATTGAAGGTCCCACAATGGAAGTGGGAAAGTGTTTCGATGGACTTTGTTGATGGATTACCAAGATCGAGGAAGGGTAATACGGGGATTTGGGTCGTGGTAGACAGACTTACTAAGAGCGCCCATTTCATTCCCGTGAAGAGTAAGAGGATTGCTCCATGGTTAGCCTCCGTATACATTCGAGAAATAGTTCGTTTGCACGGTGTTCCTTCTAGCATAGTGAGCGACCGCGATCCTATCTTCACTAGCAAATTTTGGAAGAGCTTGCAAGAGGCAGTAGGGACTCAGTTTTGTTTGAGCACCGCATATCATCCTCATATGGACGGCCAGACCGAGAGGGTGAATCGTATTCTAGAGGACTTATTGAGGTTGTGTGTCTTAGATTTCGGAGGTACATGGGAGGAACATCTTCTATTGGTGGAGTTTGCATATAATAACAGCTTTCAGTCTAGCACTGGCATGGCACCGTTCGAGGCTTTTATGGACGGCTGTGTCGTTCGCCTACATGTTGGTGGGAGTCTACAGACAAGGTCTTGCTTGGACCCGATATGATTAGAGAGACTTCGGAAAAGATCGATTTGATTCCAAGGAGGATAAAGACGGCACAAGATAGGCAAAAATCTTATGCTGACAAGAGGAGGACAGATCTTGAGTTTCATATTGGGGACATGGTCTTTGTCAACGTGTCTCCATTACGGAACGTCGTTCGCTTTGGGTCCGTTGAGAAGTTAGCACCAAGGTTCGTAGGGCCGTTTCCTATTAAGGAGAGGATTGGATAGATGGCGTATAGAGTGGAGTTTCCCGAGAGACTTAGTGGTGTACACGATGTATTCCATGTATCACATTTGAGGAAGTGCTTGCACGAGACCGCGAAAGTGGTAGAGCTGAGCTTGCTTAGAGAGGTGGAGATAGAGCGCGATGCGACGATTCGACGAGCTCCTACGTGCATTCTTGGGTCGGAGATTAAGAAGTTGAGGAATCAAGAGGTCAAACTAGTCCAAGTGCAATGGGGAGATGATGAGAGCAACGCTACTTGGGAGACGGAAGCGAAGATGCGTTTATTATACCCTTTTTTTCGAGGGTATGTCTTTTAATTTCTCCTTTATCGCTTACCTTGTACTTATCTTATCTTTAGTTTGTCCTCTCGCTAGTATCTTTGACCTTTAGATAGGGTAATCCTATGGTTGAAACATGTGTTTGAGACATGTTATGGATGATGGATGCATGTGGATGCAAGTGTTTGCTAGTGGTTGCTCGCGGATGCATATACACACACTTTAGGCACTAGATCAGCTCAGTCACTTCATATCGCATATTACATATAAATGTGTGTACATATTTAAGTAATGGATGTATAATGGTTGTACCATCATATGGATGTTGCATGTTGGTGAATGGTTGTGCACAAATGTAGAAATGATATGCATCGATAAGGTTCTTTCGCATAGATAATGGACGCATGGCACTATCATGGTTTGCATTAAGGAGGTCAACTGAATCAATAGATCGCCTGATTTTGCATTAGATAAGGAACATATACACACACTTCTTGCATATGTTCATACATCATTAGAAATTTTATAAGGACAATGGATGCCCGTGTTTTATGGTTGAGTATATAGTTGTTTGGAAGGTAGGATATGCATTCTCCTTAACTTGGAGATTCCGGGGGCGAAATCCTTTAAGGAGGGGAGAATGTAACACCCCGGATTTTTGAATAATCAAATTAACTAAAATAAAGAATAATTAATCTCAGACGTGAGAATTAAGCGAATGGGGTTGCGCCATTGTGTTTGTCTCGAAATTCTGGTTGAAATAGAGTCCGAGTTTGCGGGAAACGGGTGCCGGATGAAGGAGTTATGGACGAACGAAGTTTGGTGGCAAAAAAAAATTGCACTGGCGCACTTGGGAAGTGCGCCAGTACAAATTTGCACTGGCGCACCTACCAAGTGCGCCCAGGCCGAGGCAGCAGGCCTGCACAGCTTTCTGGTTCAGTCTAACCCATGTTGCTGAGTCCTTTCTGACTCCTTGCTGAGTCATTAGGGCTGAGGTGTCACCCTATCCCGACTGAATGGTTTTGATTAACCCTAAGATCATCCGACGACTTAAATTAATTCAAAACTCTATAAAAAGACCCATAGACTCAAACCCTAAATCAGAATTAAAACTGAAACTATAGCCGTCATGCTGTCATCTTGAACCCTAGAGTAGCCGCCACCAATTAGAGAGGAAGAAAAACAAATCAAATCAGTTCTATTCAACCCTAACAACGAATCTTCTTCAAAGGAAAGCTAATACAACATCAGAAATCAGAATTCAGAACTCAAGACCGCTTTTGAGTTGTGAGTTCGATAGTTTTAATAAAATAATTAGTAAATTAATTGGATTGAGTTATGATGCGGATAATTTGGATATGATGTGAATTATTGACTGCATGTTGAATTATGTTGTAGAATTGTGTTGTAATTTCTATGATGTTATGTTATGATGCTATCATTTACGATGTAAAGTTATGATGCTATCACCCATGTTGTAATTCTATGATTGGACTATGTCTAGTTGAATCATTATGTTGTTCATATGCTAGTTTGGTTATGTTGATTCATATGATAGATCACAAGTTTGTATGCAAGTTTTGATATTGATTTAGACAAGAATCATAGGCAAGTTAGTATAACCTTACATGTTTCATGACATCAATTTTAGATCTAAAGTTAGGATATGACATGTGTGAGTTATATGATAAATTCTACATGATAATTTACATGTTAGATGCAAGTTTACACCATTGTTATGATGCATAAATCACATATGCAAGTTTATATAAATATATGAGTTTGGGATATGAATCATGTTATGTAAGTTTAGGATTATTGCCTATGCAAGTTTACACCTTTAGATGTAGATCTATGACATACATGATTTATGCAAGTTTGTGACCATTATATCAACAAGTTCACACCTTTAGATTTGGATCCATGACATATGTTGTTTATGCAAGTTGTAACTTTGGCCTATGCAAGTTTTAGATGTAGAACATCATTCACACATGCAAGTTCACCCCTATGTTTAGATCGATGTTTTAATTATGTGTATATTGTGATGTTTTCTCTTTATTCCATGAGTTAGACTATTCGAGTCTAACGTATATTTTACGTTAAACTAACAAACATACAACGTGGGGTAAAAGGGGATAATATTAAAAAGATTTAATTGGCATAAATGCCTTAAAAGGCATAAAATAAATTTGTGATGAAAATTGGTATGATTTTACATATTATAAATAGGTGGACATAATTGAGTCAATTATGGACATCGTTAATTGATTGATAATTTGAATAGGGAAATTAATTCAAATTGGAGAATGATTAATTAGGAGTAATTAATCGTCTAAGACACAAGGTTAGGCTCTTTTGTGGTGTAAGACTGCCCGGACCCGCCCGGCAAATCCAGCTGCCACAAATGCCAGTCTAATGTGAGAGGTCTTAGGCATAAACTAAATACGTAACAATTGTAAAGACACAAGGTTAGGCTCTTTTGTGGTGTAAGACTGCCCGGACCCGCCCAACAAATCCAGCTGCCACAAATGCCAGTCTAATGTGAGAGGTCTTTATGAGGTTATGGTCTTAATGAATTAAGAAACACTTAACCAGATAAACATGTAGTGGGACATGAGGGGGTTAAGTGGGTGCCTTGGGTGGCATGTGGAATCTAGTAGGTGCCTTGGGTGGCATTTGGAAATACGATTAGAAACACTTAACCAAAATTGAAACATGTAATTGAAACATGAATAAGAAGTGGGTTAAGTGGGATGTACTAGAGGGGACCATGCTTAGGTGGACAGCTTGTGTCAAGTAATGGGGGCCCATTTCAACCAGTAACCCATACGTATCTTTGTGGGCTCGACCCAAGTCGAGGACGGGACACGCATACTGGGCTTGACTGTAAGAGGCCAAACCGGGTTAGCGGTGGCAACGCAAGTCCAACGGGTTCATATGCATGTGTGGACCCGGGCTGATAGGTAAGACATTGTTGCATCGTGTAGGTATAAGCCGTGCATTGTTGGTTGTATCGGGTTGCCACTTTGGGGAGTGATACACCCCACTGTGGGGCTAGCACGGGTATCTACGAGTTAGGTAGCCGATCGCTTGGGGGTAGTGGGTACTCCTAGTGGAGATAGGGGCAGGCGGCACATATGAAGGCAGCTAGGGGTGCACGAAACTACCAATATCATTATTAAGTCTGTAGGCGGGATCAACTTTAGGGTGACTAGTGGTGGTGCAGTATAACAATTGTCCTATAGTGTTGGTGTAGTTTAGTTATCTTATAGTGGTTTAGGGGCGCTTTAACGATATCGTTGTTCATTTTGTTTCCTTATTTACTCTACCATAGTCAATGGTTCATGGTCATTTCCTTATTTTCCAACATATGCCTTAGCCTAGTTACTTTGTTAATTATATTGTTAAAGTTATCGCACTCGCCATACTTCATGTCTGACCCCCCTTTGTTTCCTCCTCTTTTCTTCCTCCCCCCCAAGGTGCTCAGTTTGGAACTAGCACCAGTGGAGCTTGATTTTGGACTGCTTTTAGAAGATTGCTTGGATCGCTGAAGTAAAGTTCAGCTTTTCTTTTATTTATGCCTATTTTGTATTGGGGATTATGTCTTTTAATTTATGTACTTTTGGTAGTCAAGATGGATATTATGTACTTTGACTCTGGTTTTTGATGATGTAATCAAACATATGTGTTTTCCGCTGCAATGGAATAAAGTTTTAAATCTTTGAGTACAGTTTATATCTATCTTGTTGTTAAGTTTCTATTCTATACTTACTTAAAACGCTCCATAGAAGTTAATGCATTCCCTTTTGTGAGTGACATTAATGGACGTGGGGTGTTACAATATTGCTAATCCAATTTCTGATGAATTTTTTCGTATGGTTCTAATGTGTCTTGTTCTCGAGCTCTGTAAACCAGTGCTCTGATACCAAATGAAATGATCCGAACTTCCCCGTGAAGGAAAGCACGGATTGAATCGAGGACAAGACAAATCAGAACACAAACAGAAGAACATTTCATTGTTTATTACAACAATTCCATCAGAATACAAGAATATACATAGTATAAATGAATAAAATACATTCGATAAATATCAGAGATTTCAATAAATTACATAGCAACGGAAAAACAATATAAAACACAACTGAAAGTAATACACGGATACAAATCTTTCCGAGCATCGTTCCAGCTGTAAATCAGGATTCTGTGAATATAAATGTGCAAAACCAAACCTACTAGCTGCCTGTGTCAAAATAAGGGCACCCAGAGTTTAGGTTAAAACAATAAACTCCAGGTCAGTCATGTGACTCGTGTGAGAACTAAAACAGTTATTATTTTAACTTTAAAGAAGAGTAATTCAAGGGACCACGCCGTATAACACGGAACGGGTTTCCTCCCAAGAATACCAAAGCATATAAATAAATAGCGCAATGCTTTTTCGAAAAATGAAGCTATTATAAGACCCAGGTCCCATCACACAATGCAACACAAGCCGGAGGATAGGGTTTTCCCTTATAATAGCCAAACATGCTTGGTACGTCTAAAACCAATCATTCTGATACTATTATAGTATAAAGTGTCAAAACAACTTCAATCATAAATATCAATCATAGACGGCATAGTATCCCATGCTACTATGTCGCCATACTAGGTTCTATAAGTAAAACCGAAATATCTCGTATTGGAAATTGGATTTCCGTCATGAGTCGAGGCAAGGGGCAAGCTCCTCTCCGCTTCGAGACACTCTAGCAAATGTCTCAGGACTACTCTCTCTGGGTAGCCTCTTGGATCCTCCAAGGCCAGTCCTCACTTATGTTTGAGGATTGGCAATTACTAAACACACGTTTCCTGGTCCTATCAGACCTATATCCGAGGCGCCTCGCATTCCAACACCCACATAGGTAAAAATAATATAAATGTCAGCCAGTTTAAGCACTGACACCACCTCTAGCTAGAAAGAAACGCCGTGCACTCCTTGGGTCCTTATCCCGTTTTTGACTCATACCGATGTGTGAGGCTCGCGAATCCACGCTATACACAAAGCTGTGCCACATAAGCCGTGCTTTGATCATCAACCACAAGACTTTGCTTTTCAACAGAAGCCTTGATCATCTGCCACTTAGGTATGCCACACAGGCAATTCACTCCATGCGACTGATGTCCATCGATATACAACCTCTGAGCTCGTATGTCTCAGAGAAGGGCGTTAAGCAAGAGAATAAATTCTCCACCGCCAAACAGATGTATATTTAATAGAAATCAATCAACACATAATAAAATCCAATGTCAGACACACAATCCATTTACAAGTTCGTTCTGGGTCTGAACGAAACCGGAGGCATTTTCCTCACATATCCATCGATCTCCAAGTACGTCTGGACGATCACCAACTGATTCCCTCATTTTGGGTGTACAACCCAATCAAGATCATCAGTAATCACCCAAACTATGTGAAGACTTCCGGTCTTCAACCACCGTCTTCATCTTCGACATACCGTCGAATCGGTTATTCAGAATGGGTATAAATCCGGCCTTTCTGAATAACCCGCGTATATAATAAACAAGTGTCGTACAAACACAACATACGCCTCATTTCAATTCATCAGTCACTAACCATAAATTAGCAAGAGAACAATTCCCCAAATATTAACCCCGAAGGCCGAAACCAACATCAGATTAATATTCAAGAAACCATTCTTCTTAACTAACCTACAGTTAGTTTCTAAATTTCACATTCTTAGGGACAGGTTCCCATTAATTTTATCAAAGATAAATTCTTTAAAATTTATTCTTTAATCTTCCTTTGGATGTCATTTCAAACCAAATCATGGTATTCCAAACTAGTCGAGATTAGCGAACCACACCGAAGTAATTATTTATTTTATTTTCCAATCCCAACCTATTCGTCTCATGGAGTAAAACTGTTATTACCCCATATCTAACACCACAGTGTTATCGGTAAAATTAATTACCATTTCACGTTCAACTCTAGTTAAAGATTTAACTATCGCTCTGGAGCAAAACTGGTGGTACTCCATTCTCGATCTTTTCAATCTAATTAAAGATTCATTAAAACTCCACTTAGTTTTAATCTTTAACTGGGTTAAAGAATCAATGTCATTTAAAACACGGTTCACGATAAACCCAAAGTCACATCTCATTCCATCAGCCCTTAACCGTAAAATAACAAGTGAGCAATTCCCTAAATATTAACCCCGAAGGCCGAAACCAACATCAAATCAATACCCAAGAAACCATTCAACTTAACTAATCTCTAGTTAGTTTCAGATTTTCTTAACTCAGTTGGGTCTAAGAACAGTATTATTGATGATACCGTTCACGACGACCCAAAATCACATTCCATTAATTATCGGGTTAAAGAACAAGTGTTATTTAAAACACCATTCACGATAAACCCAAAAATCAATTCAAATTCAATTCCAATTAAATACCATTTAATTGGTACACTTCATTAAATTTAAATAAAAAGATTTAATCTTTTTCTCAACTGGGTTTAAGAACAGTGTTAATGAAGACGCCATTCACGACAAACCCAAGTCACATTTGATATTAAATACAAGGCTCTAAATAGAAAATATATCGGCTTATATTCAATATCAAATTCTACGACCAACAAATATCGTATTGGAAATAACGGTATATATATATCTTTCAAATTTCCACAACCATATCTGTATAATCATGAAATCCATCATCGAAATATTCCGAAGATAATTTCGATTCAAATCCATTCCAATTCGTATATTGGAAATTCTGGTTATATCAAAACCATTTCAAATCCAGTTTATTTATTACAAAAATATTGAATTTATAATTCTAGCTCAAAACTAGTTCATTTCGGTAAAAATATATTTTTATCCTTTCAAATGTGGAATTTTTCATCCCAGTTCTTTCCAATTCATTTATTATGATTTTACAGAAATTATTGATATTTTAAATAATTTTATCAAGGCCCATACAGTCGATTTCCATCAACGGCCATCGAACTGCACTTACAGCGACCTTTTCTGAAATTGATTTGGACATATCTCCAAATCCAACCGTTAGATTTCAAATTTCTAATATTCGTTAGAAATCTCTTTTCGATACGAACCCAACGGTTCCGGTTTTTGGAGAATCCGACGGTCGGATCTCCCGTAATGTCCGTTCGAAATCAATGGTCGAAATTCACGAACTGCCGCGGCGTGTTCTATTCAGGCCATTATATTATATATATATATATTTCGTCGATTTCCTTTTTAAAACGAATTTTATAAATCGTTTTAAATTCGTTTCGAAAACAATTTCAACTTCCATTTCAAATTCAAATCAAAATTGATTTTTTTTCCTTATAAATTCGTTTTAAATTCATTTCAAATTGGTTTCGATTCAAATTGATTTCTAATTCAATTTCAGATCGTTTTCAATTCAATTTGAATTTCAAATTAATTCAATTTCAATTCGAATTCATTTCTATTCAATTCAAACTCGAATTTTTTTCTATTCAATTTCCAACTCGAATTTATTTCTATTCAATTTCAATTCGAATTCAATTCTATTCAATTTCAATTCGAATTTATTTCTATTCAATTTCAATTCGAATTCAATTCTATTCAATTTCAATTCGAATTTATTTCTATTCAATTTCAATTCGAATTTATTTCTATTCAATTTCAATTCGAATTCAATTCTATTCAATTTCAACACGAATTCAATTCTACTCAATTCGAATTCAATTCTATTCAATTTCAATTCGAATTCAATTCTATTCAATTTCAATTCGAATTCAATTCTATTAAATTTCAATTCGAATTCGTTTTATTCTCAATTCAATTCGAATTCGTTTCTATTTCCAATTCAATTTTCAAAATATTCGATTTTGAAATCACTTTACAATATTCATTATAAAATCGACAAAATTCCCGTTCGTGTTAAAATGGCGTTTAACTACTTAACACGACTTCACATTCCAATATTCACTGAATATTATTTTAAATTATTCGATAATTCTGAACTGGAGTCAGACACAATCAATTACCATATAATTTCAGTTATATGGATTTCATCAAATTCATCTATACAACAATGACGATAAACAATCAACCATCATCCAAAGTGCGTTCTACACTGTATAAGCATCAAATATAAATATTTAACGCTTATAACATCCTGTCAATCAATCGATCGACATACATCTAATTATTGGGACTAGTGTATGTCGTATATCATCCCAATACCCGTGTGGGGTTTCAGACAATCAAACACAGATTTTATTTGTGCAGTTGGGCGATGTGTAAAATTTATCGTCTCAATCCATATCAGTCAAATGTGTGTATATAAACAAATCGTTCGATTTGTTTATATCTATATATTTCATTTTATTTACACATTAAAAATTATATTTTTAACTATAAAATATTTTTAACTATATAAATATTTTATTTCATTTCACATTACATCACACAATCAACTACACATCAAAATCAAACAAACAAGCATACAAGCCGTCCATGGTCTGTGGACGACGGGTGTCGGGTGCTACTAAACACCGTCTGCATACTAGTATATATTTTTAACTAGAAATTTAAATAAAAGGTGAGGAGTTCTCACAGAGGATTCCACTCCGCCGTGCTTTGCTTTTGAACTGCTGAACCGTCTGGATCTGTTTGAAGCTCCAATGCAGTCCTTGTCCCGCTGTACATATATAAAAATTATATTTTTATTGCTTCATTCAAATAAATAAAAATCATATTTTTATTTCTACTTCATATATTTTTACAATGCTTCTTTTTATAAAAAAATTATATCTTTGTATTTCTACTTCTTATATAAAGATCGAATTTTTACTAGATATATACTATAAAAATCGTATTTTTATTCTTTTTATAATATAAAATTATATTTTTCTATTGCTACTTCTATAAAGATCACATCTTTATTATTTCTACTATATAAAAATCTCATCTTTATACATAACGAAAAATCACCCCTTTTTCCTTAATAAAAATGTTAGCTTTATTAGAATTAGAAATCCTTTCTTTACTTTGCTATTAAAAATCTTATTTTTATTTCACTTTTCATTAAAAAAACAACTTTCATGTTCCTCATATATAAATAAAAACTAATTTAATAATGTGTTATATATATATAAAACCTGATTTAATAACACATTGTAAATAAATAAAACGGATTTTAAACAAAAATAAAACTTACATCCATATAGAAAAAAGGGGTGCGTTCTGTCGGAGGGAAGGCTGGGGAAGGGCGCGCCGGAGTTGAGATGGTGGTGGTGCGGCCTTCTAGCGGTGGTGGGGCCCGTTCAGAAGCTAGGCGCGTCGGGCGCTGGGGGGGGGGGGAGGGGGGGTCAGGTTCGAGCTTCAGAGTCTGCACGAGAGGGAGAGGGTCAAGGGGGTTGGGGCCTTCGACGGCGGCACTAGTAGGAGGGGCGGCGCGACTAGACGCGCCGGGGTCTCACGGGATCGGGCGACGGGTTTTAGGGTTCTTTCCCTTTTTTTTATTTTGTTTGTTTCAGTTTGGTCAACGAGGGGGTGGAAAGAGAAGGTAAAGGGAGGGAGAGAGAGAAAAGAAATATATATTATTCAATTTAATAATAAAACGTTACTTTTTCATTCGAACTCGAAATGAGACCCATCGCCTGTCGTCCATAGCTAATTACCCCCATTCCGAACACAATGGGATATGTATCGTAAGCTGATTCAATCGTTTCGATAGTTTTTGTCAAAATCAACATATAACTCTATATATTGAATTTGAATGTGCATTTCAATTTACCGGGGCCACCTACTAACTAGAAAAATTCCCGGAAAATATTTTCTAGCTTCGTATTGATGATACGGTCCTAACAAAACTAATTTCGTCAAATTCCGAGACCGTTTGAAAAATGGCCATTTTCCAGTCGATTAAAACCAACTGAAACGGGTCAAACACGTTTTCCTTCGCCACGCTCACATATTGATTCGAAAAATTATGAAATTTGAAACCTTGCAATAACTTGACATCACGGATCCAACAAAAGTTGTTTCGTCGAAAACCGAGGTCGTTTGCAAAATTCCCATTTTTAAGGGCCTGAATTCCATAGCGACTATTCTGAATTTTCAACTAGACATATCTTTTGATTCCCACTATGAAATTTCGATTTTTTGGATTTGATGGAAATATATTCTCAATTAGATTCAAATATTTTTGGTTTCACTAAAATCCGATTTATTTTGCACCCGGTACATTCATTTGAAATTTGAAATCGAATTTTCGAACCACCGCGCCATTTTTTTTTTGGCAAGGCCGACCAGTTTTTAAAGTGATCCGTAACACTTTTTATTATGACAATAATATAGTACAATAGGGTACAGGTGACTGTTGTTAGCAGTCAGCTAATAACGGTTAGATGGACCATCAATCACATGATTCTAGCTCACGCAGGAGAAGAAAATACATATGCTCAAGGCATAACATACATAGCAAAAATATATAGTTGCTTCATTTTGATTGCATTACATGCCAGACGCATGTCAAAAAAGAAAAAAGAAAGAAAAATGACTTCTTTCAGCAATTACCGCGCCATTTTCAATTCCTTTTATAATTTAAAATAAAATATTTATATTCTAACGACGACGTATATAAATATATACTTTCGAATTCTATTAAAACTAAATTTTTCGTCATTATTATTTAAAATAATCATTTTAAATATTCAAACTTCATCAACATTTCCAAAATAAAATTTTTAAATTGGCTCAGATTTCCGGGTTGTTACATTTTTTCTCTTTTTCTTTTCGATAAACCTTGATAACCCAACGCCAAACCCAAGCCCCGTTGTTTCCCTTGTTAGCTTGAAAACTGAACTGTTGTTATTATTAAAAAAATTGTTTGCCTTAGAACTTTTACTGTAGCCTGTTGGTTTATACGTTAGTAGTAGTTGCATGCCTCCCATTGTAGATCTTTCCCATGCACCTTAAAAAAAATACATATAAAAAAGATGGACTTTTTTAGTTTTCCTAAGTTTGTTGTAGCATGGAAGTAGCATCATTCCCCATGCGTTAATACATGTACAGTCATGGGTATAATTTTATATATAAGTAGTGGAAGCAAGTTAAGAGATAGAAACATGTTGTACATGCATATGAATTTTTGGGAAGAATAAAGAAAATTTGTACCAGGTATTTCATATTTGTGTTTTGTATATACTAAAAAAAAAGAGGACATTTTGCTAAGCTTTACTGGAACATATAATATTGGATAGGAATATAAACTATACCCAGGCATTTTGTTAACGTGAGGCCATTATTACATTATAAATGAAGTAGTAAGCCTGAAAGGTTGCTATGACATGTAACCTGTAGGAATTATAAACTAGACATGCATAATTATTTAGTTAGGTTAGTCTTCCATGCGAAAGCAAAAAAAAAATCTTTTTTTTCTTTTTTCCTTCTTTTTAGTGAAATAAAACTTCGCTACGTTTGTACTAGTCTTGACCGTAATTTGTTTGTCCAGTTCGTTGAAGTTTCTCTGCCGTTCATTTCTGCGCCTCTCTGTTATCGTCTCTATTTCTGTGGCACTGAATGTGAGTTCAACTCACACCTAACTAAAATATTCGATCGTTAGTTAAATTAAATTCATGTTATAATATGATTGCTTTGGTTGATGTTTGACTGTTTATATATTTTATTTATGTTAAATCTGCATAGAATGTGTAATTTATTAGTTAATATAAATTGTATAGTTAGAATTTAATTACTAGTTTAAAAACCTCATACCTGATGACTAGTAAGTTGATATTATATTGAACTGTTTAGATGTGTTGATTTTGATGGATCCCTTGGATTTATATATTTAATGCATCGATATGTAATTCATCTTGTTATCAACATTGTTTATATGTTTATTGATTTTTGTTGATTAATCCCAACCATTACCCTAGATGTTACGGGCATCAAATAAACCCGGGATTAATCATTAAAATGAATTAAGAACGTAGGTTGAAATGATAAATACCTATGACGCTGATTTGGATTGAAATGATATATCTTTTCCCAAAATAATAAAAATTAAATTTTAAGTATTACTTGGCCATAGGATAGAAAATTATATACGGACACCGGTTGGTTATATAAAATTGTTTTAACCTTGAATTTTGAAATTTTGTTTTAAAGACAAATAAATGATATTATTAATCTATTTTCTTTAAAGTTGAACTTTAAGCCTTGAAATTAAGATTTTAAATTTTAAGGAATTCGTCTATGTGAATAACTAAAGTTGAAACTGAATTGAATATAAAATATGAATTTATCGAAATTGAATTGTTTTTCCATCGTTGATACTATTTTAAATTAACCTGATTTATTGTAATAATTGAACTATGAACTCGAGATTTTATAAATGAATAATTCAAAGTGAGAATTATGATTGAAATTAAATTATTTGAATCGAATTAGTAAATTGAATTGTTTGAAATCGAATTGTTGAATCAAATTGAAATAAAAAAATGTGAAGTTGATTCGATTTGAATTAAGATATCAATATTTAGTCGAATTGATTTGGAACGGAAATATGATTTCCTGTATGGTTAAATTTTGAAGATATGATTCTAATTCCAATTATAGTGTTTTTAAACTATTTTAATTTTATAATAATATTTTTTTATGAACTATTTACCTTATAACTATTTTATTATTTATTTTAAATTAACTATTTGTTTTACAAACTATTTAATATTTTACCTATAGATTTTACTAAATCTGAAATTCTATTTTAAATACAAAATATTTATTTTCAAACTATTTATTTTATATATTTAAACTACTTTAAAAAAATTACTATTTTAAATTATTTTAAAGTTGGAATTGTTTCAAAATTTTAAATTAGTTAAAATGTAGTTTTTATGATGAATAATATTGTCTCTTGAATATTGAAATGATTTATATGAAAAGTTGATATTTTGATATGAAGTACGAACCCTTTTGAAATGTAAAAGAACTGACCGGTGTAAAAAATGTAAACGATTGGTTGTTAAAGATACCGGGACCAGATGTTGTTATACTCTCTGCCAATAACGAAAACGACTTTAACAACTATGTACGCGGTGGAGTTCCAGAATGAAGTATGTTGATTAGGAGGCGATTACTGGATTTGAAGAAAGAGAACAATAATGGATATCCTTGACCTTCGGGTCATAATTAAAATGACTAAAACAGGGATATACCATGATGAAGTGGGGTTAGCTACCTCCTTTGGCAACACTTCTTCCTTTATTACTATTGTCCGTCAGTTTGGTTGATTTGATTTGATGTGCATCCGTGATTTGGGATTGTTGTCCAAGGTGGGCGGTAGTCGCGACTTTGTGTTACCACCAGTCCGGGCGTGCAACTAGTATATTCATACTCTGGGCATTCCTCGTGTGCCTTGTCATATTATCCTAATCGAGCCCCCCATGATTTTGATTTAACGTTGTCGTATCATGGCGCATCCCTATCCGCCGACGTACTGGTGTGTTATATATGCAAACTGTACGACAACGGTATAAACGGTGTAAGGGTAATAATGGTAATCTTGCTTACACTATTTTATTATTTTATGTTTAACAATAGAAGCTATTGTAATAGCATATTATATTCTATAACATCTAGTTTAACGAATCCTTTGGAGATGGAAATTCTCGTAACATCTCTTAAGTTATTGCACTCATATTATCACATGAATTTGATTTAACTGACATGAAAATATTTTAGTTCTGATCTGGGTGTTTGTTGCGTTTTTTTTATGTAATATGCTCGGGTTAGCCTGAGTTTCAGTTATTGAAGACGAAATTTTGAAGATGAAGATGGAGCTCAACAAACGTATCTATTATTATTATTCCACTGCAAATATTGATATGTTTTAGTTAACTCTGATAATTGTTGTAAAATATAATCAAATATATGTTTAACAGCTTCTTGAACTGTTATTTAATTATTATATTTTGTCCTTCCGCTGTGAGATTCTGTGTTTGTTTTCCTTCTTCTCTTCTTTTTCTTATATAAATCCCAATAACTATCCGTATTTTTGATTTGTATATGTCGACATTGAGGATCATTGTCGATTTGATCCATCAAAAAATACCGGATGTTACAAAAGGCCTTAAAGGTCCAAGTTGTAGCTGTAATGGCCCAAATTTCCATACCCTTTGATTTGACTAATTACACCATACGTCAACCCAAATTGCACAGAAACACGAATCATTAATGGAAAGAAGTTAGAGGAAGAGAAACAGAAAGAAAGAAAAATTATAATAGAAGAAATGAAAAACATAAATCTCATAGTGGAATGAATAAAATATATTATATAACATAAATTTTTGAAATATAAATTTGGTAATTGTATATATATACCATCATCAGAGAACAACATCTATTTCTGGAACAGTTATAAACACCAATTTCTAGATACAAATATAGTACACAATGGAACATTGGATAGTCAATAACTAACTGACGAAGCCTTCTGCTTCAAGCTCCCCCAAGTGAATCTGTAAAATCCCGACTACTTGACTGCCCATACAAATTTGGGCATCCAAGAGTTTAGGATAAAACAAAACAAAATAAACTCTAGGTCAGTCATGGGACTGGTGTGAATAAACTCCCACCATTTGATTTAACTTTCAAAATCCTTTTGAAAAAATGATAATCGTAAAACCGATCCACACATAAACACAGACGGTTTTTACCTTACGATAAATAAAAATATTTTTGATATAAAATCCAGTGATATTAGAATAGTATCTAAATCAAATAAATAGCAATCTAGCGGAACGCTTGCATCTCACGCTCCATTTATAATATAAAATTAAAAACCGCAGGGCGCTTATTGGAGATTGGATTTCGACTATGACAAGGTATGCAACCACCTTTCGACCAGTGTACTCTAGAGGGGATACACTGGGGTTCAACAAGAACATCTTGCAACCCAGCCACACATGGTTGGCCACTCATTTAACAGTGTACCGAGCATATTATCACCAACGACTGTGATCAGCAACCATTACCGAAAGCATACAGCAGCGAATAGAATAAGAAGAAAAATGAAATTTCTCTAGATCTAGTGATAATACCCCTAATGGGAATGACACCTGGCCATGCTGCCTGCCCGATTTCTGTAATTTCCTAGTTGATGAGGCTTAAGGTCACGATTTCCTTCTAGAACATCACATCATAATTCACTTTGAATGCCACATTGTCAAATCCGTCAAATCGCTAATTGACGGCCACAAATATACTCTGGGGTTAAGCTAAGAAAATAAATTCTTCGTCACCATACTTGGTATATTTGAATAAATTAATGTAAGTGACCATCTAGAAATACTCCATTAAACATTCGTCCATATATATATGTTGTCCTAGGATTGGAAAAACCGAAGGCACCATCCCATCAATCCATCTTGAGCAATTTCTACCTAGGATTAATAGAACGACCCTGGGATTTTTCTCCGTCTTCAATCATCTTCAGCATAAGTTGATCATAATGCTTAAGCCCCTACGGAGTGTTATTAAGGTAATAAATCCAACCGGTCTCTCCGTATTGACAATAGAAGTATCAAATAAACCAAAACTTTGATAGTCGGTGAATTAACTATCAAAGGAACATCCATCAATCAACGGTCCTATTCCAAATGGAAATTCTATCGATCAACCATCAACAACACTGACCCCTTTAAATCAATTCCTTATTAAATTATCATTTCCCCTTTTCCGTTTCCCATCTTTCGTATCCTTTCAAAACTCCATTATCACTCTTGATTTTTGAATAACATTTCCAATATCATAATTTCTTTATTCGAGAAAATATCTTTTATCCCAGTTAGGAAACATTCCCATATATTAAGAAATTCTTATTTTCTATATTTTAGAAAATATACATTACTAACACTGCAAAACATTTCTAATTATCATTCTTAAACTACTCGTTATTCCAAGTTATTTCATTTTCTATACTAAAACTCCTCTAATTTACTTTGGAAAATGTTTAAAAAATCTTATTAATTGGTTAATCTGATGTTATATAATAAACATTGTTACTATATCTTAACGTATTAATCATTTATTAACCATATCACTAACCAATCTCGCTACTGAACATTAACCATTCCTCAGTCAATCCTGAAGTCAATTAAGTTGGGGTACAATTACCTCTCAGACCTTAACTAAACAACATTCTCAACTTCGAAATAGACAAAACACACAACTCAAATCTTAACAAACATTACTCATATAATCCTCGAATTCAATTTAAGAATCCATTTCTTTTACGGATTACATTGATTATAACGGTAGCGTTATAATCTTTGTTTCCAAAACATTAATTTTAAATGTAACTTTGACTCATTAATTTGGATAAATAAAAGAATAAATTAATAAGTAAATAAATTAATAATTTAAATATTTTAACCTTTATTTTAAACAGAAAGTAAATAGTACTTTTGTGACACCCCACGTCCATTAATGTCACTCACTAAGGAAATGCATTAAGTTTGGTGAAGCATTATAGGTAAACAGAACAGAAACATTACAAGATAAATATATAATAGTAGCGGAATTAAAAACTTTTATTAATCATAAAGCATGGTTACACCATATGTCTAAAAATATACAAACTCAGTATATCATTAAAATATTCTGTCTTGTACTTTATATATCAGAGTACAATAACAAAGAAAGCATAATCCCCGAATCATGAGCCACAATAGCAAAGATAGAAGCTTGAGCAATACATCTAGAAGCTCTAAGCAAGACGATAGCAAAATCCTGACTAAGCCTGAGAATTCCCCCCTGTGAGAACCTTGGGGGGGGGGGGGGGGGGGGGACGGAAGAAAGAAGAGGAAACAAAATGGGTCAGGCATAAAATCTGGCGAGTCTAGTTACTTTTAGCCAGTAGATAAATAAAAGTAACATGATAGGCATATAAAGTGGACAAGAGAGATCACTACATAAATGGCAGGTGTGACAAGGTAGACATTATGAGGTGTATATGCTTCGAATAATTACTCTGCACCGTTACTAGTATATCCAGAAAGAGATGATCCCTTCAACTATAAGGTGGCAGAATTAGGTATACGTCCAAATGTATCCTAACCACTACCCTGATCGATCGGCTCCCTAACCCTCGTAGATACCTTTTGCTGGCCCCACAATAGGAGGTATCACATCCTAAAGTGGCAACCCCTCGTCGTAATAATTTGCACAACCATATCTGCAGGTGTCATAGTCGTCTTATCCCCCTCTGCCCGGCCATGCATGCACATGGACCGGTCGGTTTGCGCCGCCCACACCGTCCTCCACGTTTGGATCTCTTACAATCAGTCAGTAAGCGCGCCCCTTCTCCGCCTAGTACGGAGTACTTTGTTTGATACCTACTCCGGGTTACTAACTGAAATGGGTCCCAACAATATGATACAAGCTCTCCCTTTTGTCTTGTATCCCCCACTAGGTTTTCACTGACTATGTATACCACTAGGTGTCTTTAATTACACACCCTTATTTATTTCTACCGGTTATGCTTACCTATAAGTGTCTTTAATACATAACCTCGAACCTTCCAACCGGTTATGCTTACCTATAGATGTCCTTAGTTACATAACCCTATCACTTCTACAAGTTATATTTACCCTAAAAGGTGTCTTTAATCACATAACTTTATTATTTCCACCGATTATGTATACCACTACGTGTCTTTAATTACATAACCTTAACGGGTTAAGTTTGTGGGCCTATATGTGAATATTATCCATCCCCTCTAACCCACCCCTCAATCATGTTTACTTAACCCCAACTTAAATTTTAGTTCATACAATCCCTATGGATTAACTTAGGTTAAGCAGTCCAGTTCTTTACCATGTCCATTTATGGTTTCATAATGGGCCAGACCTCCCACATTACGCCTACAACATGTGGATGTTGGATATGCCGGTCGGGTCCGGGCAGACTTATTCCACAGTTGGGCCTAACCTCGTGTCATAGCCCGATTCGTAATTACGTACTTAAACCTTCCACATTAGGTTCAACATTAGTGGCTGCTGGATATGTCGGTCAGGTCCGAGCAGATTTCCTCCACTAATGCAACCTAACCTCATGTCATAAGTATAATTACAACCCCTTATTGTAATTAGTAGACATTCCATATTTAATTAATTTACCAATTAATTAATCCTTTCCTTTTATAGGTATCAACACCTATTTTACCCAACAATTTGAATTACATGTCCAAAAATGTTCATATTCAAATTATGCCATTTTAACCCTTTTTCCCCTATTCCTTAACTAGCGCCCTCACAAAATTGGCAACATGCCTAGGCTAGACGACAGCCTAGTCATAAACGATAATAGGGAAAATAATCGAAATATAACTAAAATGATCATCTTGGCATAACCATAAACTTGTATGATATAGCATGGACATGAAATTATCATCATAACAAGGTCGACATAAAACTGATGAACTATGATGTCACAATATCTAAATTAGCAATTTAGATGTCCAATCGGTTTAGATCTAACATGATAATATAAGGTGATAATTTAGATCACATAAAATAGATCTAACTTGTTAACATAAGGTTACAATTTAGATCACATACAATAAGTCTAACATGTTAACATAAGGTGATAATTTAGATCACATAAAATAGATCTAACATGAATCATAAGGTGACAATTTAGATCACGTAAAATAGATCTAACATGTTAACATAAGGTGATAATTTAGATCACATAAAATTGATCTAACATGTTAACATAAGGTGACAATTTAATCACATAAAATAGAGATAACATGTTAACATAAGGTGACAATTTAGATCACATAAAATAGATCTAACATGTTAACATAAGGTGATAATTTAGATCACATAAAATAGATCTAACATGAATCATAAGGTGACAATTTAGATCACTTAAAATAGATCTAACATATTAAAATAAAGTGATAATTTAGATCACATAAAATAGATCTAACATGTTAGCATAAGGTGACAATTTAGATCACATAAAATAGATCTGACATGAATCATAAGGTGACAATTTAGATCACATAAAATAGATCTAACATGAATCATAAGGTGACAAATTTAGATCACATAGAATAGTTCTGACATGAATCATAAGGTGACAATTTTAGATCACATAAAATAGATCTACACACATCCGCATTATTGCATATCATAAAAGTTACAAACCAATATCCATAATAATAACATAGTAGAACAATCACAATTGAATTGGATCTAGAGAAATAGATCTATCATGACATAGCATAAGATCTAACAGTAACGTAGATTCAAAGTCTACAACGTATCCAAATCACAGTCTTTCATAATTTACTATTATTTATCTAAACCTAAAAGCAACTTGAACTCACTGTGACTGGATTGCTAAGATGATAGAAAAGAAGTTTGTGCTGAGTCTATGCTTGAATCTCAGAATTTGATATGATTTAGTTGGCAGAAAAAGATGAGAGACCCTAGTTCAGTTCAAACTCCGGCAAAGTTTGGCCGCATGATTTCTAATGAAGAAATATGTGAATTAGCTATGTATTTTTAGCTGCAGAACGCTCTGGGACTGATTGCCCCATAAGCCCTAGGGTAAATTTGGTCGAAGGTCGCCTTCCACTTGGGCAAAGGCCCGAATATAAAAAAAAAAACTATTTTGGGCGCACTTTACAGGTGCTCCAGTGTAAAAATACATGGGCGCACTTTACAGGTGCTCCAGTGTAAAAATACATGGGCGCACTTGTCAAGTGTGCTGGGAATTTCTGCTTTTTCTGTCAAACTTCTATCGTCCATAACTTCTTCATACGTTATCCGTTTTACGCAAACCAGGTGTCTATCTTGACCATAATTTCGAGATGGACGCAATGGCAAAATCTGTTTTCCTTAATTCTGAATATTAAATTGATTATTCTTTAATTTATCCACTTAATGTCATTAAAAATTCGGGGTGTTACATTCTCCCCTACTCAAAGGATTTCGTCCCCGAAATCTCTAAGTTGAAAAGAATGTATCCTACCATCCATCATCCATCTACTCATCCACCAATCACAGGCATCCATTGTTCGTAAAATTTTCTAATTCTTATATGAACATATGCGAAGGTGTGTGTATATGTCCCAATACTAATGCGAAAATCAGGCGGTCTACTGATTCAGTTGACTTCCTTAATGCAATGTATGTTAGTGCCATGAATCCAATATATATGCAAATAAGCCTATTATAACATATAAGCTATACATGTGTGCACATTCATTCGTCCAAATGCAACATCCATATGCTAGTTCATCCATTTCCATCCATAAAAGAAAAGAAAATGCACACACATCCATATGCAGTATGAGAGTGGTTGAGCCGATCTAGTGCCTAATGTGTGTGTATACACATCCACAGGCAACCACTATCAAACACCTGCATCCATCAAACATAACATGTCTCAAACACATGTTTACAATCATGAGATTTCCTACCTAAAGGTCAAAGATTTGATCGATAGGATATACTCAGATGATAGAAGCAAGCATGGATAAAAGCTGTTGGAAGAGAAGTTAAGAACATTCCGTTAAAAGGAAAAGGGTACAAAGCGCAATTAGTCTCTCCAAGTCGCATTCTCTTGGTTGTCTCCCCATTGAACCTTTAGCAACTTGATCTCATTATTGCGTAACTTCTTAACCTCCGATCCAAGAATAAGGGAAGGAACTCGCTTGACTGTCTCCACTCGTTCCACTTCTACCTCTTCCAAAACACTCGGCTCAACAACTACTGTGGTGTCAAGAAGGCACTTCCGTTGATTGGAAACATGGAAATCATTACGAACACCGGATAGATTTTCTGAGAGGTTCACTCTAGAGGCCCTTTGTCCAGTCCTCTCGGTTATGGGAAATGGTCCCATAAACCTAGGCGCCGACTTCCCTGTCAATCTGAAGCGAACCACATTCTTCAGAGATGACACTTTGATAAAAAACCAAGTCTCCTACTTTAAATTCGAGGTCAGTCCTTCTCTTGTCTGCATAGGATTTCTGCCTATCTTGAGCTGTCTTCATCCACTGTCGAATAAGGTCAATCTTTTCGGATGTTTCTCTAACCATATCTGGTCCAAATAATAATCTTTCTGTAGATTCCCACCAATAAGTTGGTGATCTACAGGGTCGTCCATACAATGCTTCAAAGGGTGTCATGCCAATGTTGGCCTGATAGCTATTGTTATAGGCAAACTCTACTAAAGGAAGACGCTCTTCCCAAGTCCCTCCGAAGTCTAGGGTACACAGCCTTAAAAGTTCTTCCAGAATTCTGCTCACCCTCTCCGTTTGCCCATCGGTCTGAGGATGATAAGCTGTGCTCAAACACAACTGTGTACCTAATGTTTCTTGCTAGCTCCTCCAAAATTCATTGGTAAAGATGGGGTCACGATCGCTCACAATGCTGGAAGGAACTCCATGAAGACAAACTATCTCTCGGACATAAATTGCTGCTAACCATGATGCCATCCTCTTACTCTTAACTGGAATAAAGTGAGCGCTCTTAGTGAGTCTATATACCACAACGCATATACTGTTGTTTCCTTTCTTCGATATAGGCAAACCATCTATGAAATCCATAGAGACGCTCTCCCATTTCCACTGAGGAAACTCCAAAGGATGAAGTAAACCACCAGGCTTCTTTTGCTCAGCTTTAACTTGCTGGCAAACTAAACATTGGGAAATAAATTCGGCCACATCTTTCTTCATCCTAGCCCAAAAGAAAACCCTCTTCATGTCTCTGTACATCTTATCACCATCTGGATGAATGGTCATCTTAGAATGGTGGACTTCTTCTAGGACTGCCTTTATTAAGCTTCCAGTTTGAGGAACACAAAGCCTTCCATCTCGTCGCAACCACTCCTTTTCATTTATGACATATCTGCTGAGGTGACTAAAAGTCTCCCCTCTTCTGAGCTTATCTGTGATGTCAAGAATCTGTGGGTCAGCTTGTTGCGAAGCCCCCATCTGGTCCATAAAAGTCGGTCGTATCTCCAAGCATGCAAACAAATCAGGCAAAATCTCGATGGAGGGTCTAAAGTCAAAAGTTGATATGAACTCCAAGTTCTTTCTTTCCACAAACAGAGCACTCAGGGCACCCTCTGCCTACTTAGTGCATCTGCCACCACATTACCCTTGCCAGGGGTATAAGAAATCTCAAAATCATAAGAAGCTATAAACTCCATCTACCACTGTTGCATTAAATTGAGATCCTTCTACGAGAACAGATACTTGAGAGATTTATGATCGGTGTATAATTCGAACTTCTCTCCAAGTAAATAATGACGCCACGTCTTTAATGAAAACACTATGGCAGTTAGCTCTAGATCATGGGTGGGGTAGTTTTTTATATGAACTCTCAGCTATCTACCCCCATAACATACTACTTTCCCTTCTTGCATTAGAACTGCACCAAGCCCTGTACCGCATGCATCAGTGTGAATGGTAAACACTTTATTCCCGTAAGGTAAGGTCAAGATTGGGGTTGTTGTCAGAGCCCTCTTCAGTCGTTGGAAAGCAATGTCACAGTTTGTATCCCATGAGAATGTCAAGTTCTTCTTCGTCAGCCTGGTGAGTGGGGCTGATATATTTGCGAAGTCCTTAATGAACTTCCTATAGTAACCTATTAACCCAAGAAAGCTTCTCACCTAGGTTGCATTTTTAGGAACCTGCCGATCTTGCATTGCAACCACCTTCGCGGGATCTACAACTATCCCTTCTTTGGGGACCACATGCCCTAAGAATCTCACCTCTTTTCTCCAAAAATGGCATTTGGATAATTTTGCTTTATGCCGGTGGTCATGGAGAGTTTTCAAAACTTCTCTCAAATGCTAGGCATGCTCTTCTTCGCTCTTGGAGAAGATCAAGATATCATCAACAAAGACTACAACAAATTTGTTCAGGAACTCCCGAAACACCCGACTCGTCAAATAAACAAAATAGGCGGGTGCATTTGTCAGTCCAAAAGGCAAAACTATCCATTCAAAGAAACCATCCGGAATCCTAAAGGCAGTCTTATCTATGCTGTCCTCAGCCACGTTCAACTGATGAAACCCCGTGGCCAAGTCTAACTGAGAAAATACCAAGGCACCAACAAGCTGATCAAATAAATCATCAATCCTCGGAAGCGGATGCCTATTCTTCTTAGTGAGTTTATTCAGCTCTCTATAATCAACACACAAACGAAGTGAACCATCCGCCTTAATTGAAAATACTACTGGAGCACCCCATTCAGATATGCTTCGTCTGATAAACCCTTTCTCAAGTAGCCCCCCTACTTTCTTACTCAGCTCCCTCCTTTCTCCTGGAGCCATATGGCGCACTGATAATGCAACCGGCTTTGCATTTTCCACCAGATATATACGAAAATCGATCTCGCGCCTTGGAGGTAAGCCCCGTACCTCATCAAAAACGTCAGAGTAATCTCGGACTACTGGAACAGATTACAGATCGTCGATAGATGCATTAAGAGACTCTAGGAAACTAAGCATAACCGACCCTTGTAGGTCACACGAAATCCCGAGGGTCCTCCCATGACAAGTCGGAAGCCTAACAACCCTCTTCTCACAATCCAAAATGGCACCATACGTGGTAAGCCAGTCCATTCCCAGAATCAACCCATAGCCCATAAACCCGAGCACATATGTGCCGCATTCAAACTCGATGCCTAACACAAATATTTTCAAACCCCGAAAAATCATAGATAAATGAGCCGAACCACCAATGGGGTATGAAATAACTATGGGATCTATTACCATACTAGTAATTAAGTGCAGAGATTCAATTACAGAACTTGATATAAATGAATGTGAGGCACCAGAATCAAAAAAGTGTTCTAATAGGATGATTGGAAAAAGAAATCAAACCTTCCATTGAAACTTTCCTACCTTTATCTGGTGCACCAGCCAGGAGAGCATTCGCTTGCCCTCTAGAGGTTCCTGTCCTTTGACCTTGCCCTTGCTTCCTTGGGCACTTCCTAGAATAGTGTCTAACCTCTTCACAAATGAAGAAAGCATTCTTCCCTTTTCCTGCAATCCTGGACCAAGTGACCCTCTCGCCCACAACTATGGCACTTCCTCTTACCCTTAGCACTGTCATTCTTTCCACCCTTTCTTGGGTCATACCTTTTTATTTTTTGTTTCCTCAACCTTAACTTCAGTTCTTATTCATACGAAGCTCAAGAAAATTAGTCGTAGGTGATACTACTGCAGCTTCAGATGGAGGTTAGGCATTCATTACCCTTCTATATGTGCCGCAGTTTAAACATTCCTATGGCATCATGCTGAAATGGGGACATCTTTCGGGAAGAATCGGTCCCCTAGACAAAAAGGAAAAGGGAATCATGTGGAGAATCGAGAGATACTTCATATGGCTTTGGGGAATATGTTTTTCAAAGCAGACCTTTCTTTTGAAAATGCTTTCTTCTAAAACCTTATTGAAAATAGTTTTCAAAAACTTTTATCCGATCTAGTAATCTTTAGCTCTGATGCCAAGTGTGACACCCCACGTCCGTTAATGTCACTCACTAAGGGAATGCATTAAGTTTCCTGAAGCATTATAGGTAAACAGAACATAAACATTACAAAACATATATAAAATAGAAGCGGAATTAAAAACTTTTATTAATCATAAAGCATGGTTACACTATATGTCTAAAAATACATAAACTCGGTATATCATTAAACTTCTATCTTGTACTTTAAATATCAGAGTACAATAACAAAGAAAGCATAATCTCCAAATCATGAGCCATAGTAGCAAAGGTAGAAGCTTGAGCAATACATCTAGAAGCTCCAAGCAAGATGATAGCAGAATCCCGACTAAGACTGAGAATTCCCTCCCTTGAGAACCTTGGGGGGGAACAGAAGAAAGAAGAGGAAACAAAAAGGGTCAGACATAAAGTCTGGCAAGTCTAGTTACTTTTAGCCAGTAGTTAAATAAAAGTAACATGATAGGCATATAAAGTGGTTAAGAGAGATCACTACATAAATAGCAGGTGTGTCAAGGTAGACAGGATGAGGTGTATATGTTTCAAATAATTACTCTGTACTATTACTAGTATATCTAGAAAGAGATAATCCCTTCGACTATAAGGTGGTAGACTTAGGTATACGTCCAAATGTATCCTAACTACTACCCTGATCTATCGGCTCCCTAACCCTCGTAGATACCTTGTGCTGGCCCCACAGTAGGAGTAGCAACCCCTCGTCGTAATAATGTGCATAACCATGTCTATAGGTGTCATGGTCGTCTTATCCCCTTCTGCCCGGCTCATGCACGCACATAGCCCGGTCGGTTTACGCCGCCCACACCGTCCTCCACGTTTGGATCTCTTACAATCAGTCAGTAAGCTTGCCCCTTCTCCTCCTAGTACGGAGTACTTTGTTTGATACCTACTCCATGTTACTGACTGAAATGGGTCCCACATAATACGATACAAGCTCTCCCCTTTGTCTTCTATCCCCCACTAGGTTTTCACTGACTATGTATACCACTAGGTGTCTTTAATTACATAGCCTTATTTATTTCTACCGGTTATGCTTACCTATAGGTGTCTTTAATTACACAACCCTATCACTTCTACAAGTTATGTGTACCTTAAAAAGTGTTTTAATTACATAACTTTTTTATTTCCACCGATTATGTATACCACTAGGTGTCTTTAATTACATAACCTTAACATGTTAAGTTTACGCGCCTATATATGAATATTACCTGTCCCCTCTTCAGATTTACTTAACCCACCCCTCAACCATGTTTACTTAACCCCCAACTTAAATTTAAGTTCATACAGTCCCTATGGATTAACATAGGTTAAGTAGTCCAGTTCTTTACCATGTCCATTTATGGTTTCATAATGGGCCAGACCTCCCACATTACGCCTACAACATGTGGATGCTGGATATGTCGATCGGGTCCGGGCAGACTAACTCCACATTTAGGTCTAACCTTGTGTCATAGCCCGATTCGTATTTACGTACTTAGACCTCCCACATTAGGTTCAACATTAGTGGCTACGGGATATGTCTGTCGGGTCCGGACAGACTTCCACCACTAATGCAACCTAATCTCGTGTCATAAGTACAATTACAATCTCTAATTGTAATTACTAGACATTCCATATTTATTTAATTTACCAGTTAATTAATCCTTTCCTTTTATAGGTGTCAATACCTATTTTACCCAATAATTTGAATTACATGTCCAAAAATGTTCATATTCAAATTATGCCATTTTAAACCCTTTTTCCCTCATTCCTTAACTAGAGCCCTCACAAAATTGGCAACATGCCTAGGCTAGACGATAGCCTAGTCATAAACGATAATAGGGAAAATAATGGGAATATAACTAAAATGATCATCTTGGCATAACCATAAACTTGTATGATAATAAGGTGAACATACATACTAGCATGGACATGAAATTGACATCATAACAAGGTGGACATAAAACTGATGAACTGTAATGTCACAATATCTAAATTAGCAATTTAGCTGTCTTGTCGGTTCAGATCTAACATGATAACATATGGTGATAATTTAGATCACATAAAATAGATCTAACATGTTAACATAAGGTGACAATTTAGATCACATAAAATAGATCAAACATGTTAACATAAGGTGATAATTTAGATCACATAAAATAGATCTAACATGAATCATAAGGTGACAATTTAGATCACATAAAATAGATCTAGCATGTTAACATATGGTGACAATTTAGATCACATAAAATAGATCTAGCATGTTAACATAAGGTGATAATTTAGAACAGATAAAATAGATCTAACATGTTAATATAAGGTGAAAATTTAGATCACATAAAATAGTTCTAACATGTTAACATAAGGTGACAATTTTGATCACATAAAATAGATCTAACATGTTAATATAAGGTAATGATTTAGATCACAAAAAATAGATCTAACATGAAGCATAAGGTGATAATTTAGATCACATAAAACAGATCTAACTTGTTAACATAAGGTGATAATTTAGAACATATAAAATAGATATAACTTGTTTAACGTAAGGTGACAATTTAGATCACATTAAATAGATCTAACATGAATCATATGGTGACAATTTTAGATCACATAGAATAGATCTAACATGAATCATAAGGTGACAATTTTAGATCACATAAAATAGATCTACAAAAATCCGCATCACAGCATATCATAAAAGTTACAAACCAAGATCCATAATAATAACATAGTAGAACAATCACAATTGAATTGGATCTAGAGAAATAGATCTATCATGACATAGCATAAGATCTAACAATAACATAGATTCAAAGTCTACAACGTATCCAAATCTCAGTCTTTCATAATTTACAATTATTTTTCTAAACCTAAAAGCAACTAGAACTCACAGTGATTGGACTGCTAAGATGATAGAAAAGAAGTTGGTGCTGAGTCTATGCTTGAATCTCAGAATTTGATATGCTTTAGTTGATAGAAGAAGATGAGAGACCCTAGTTCAGTTCAGACTCCGGCAGAATGATTGCTAATGAAGAAATATGTGAAATAACTATGTATTTATAGCTGTAGAACCTCTGGAACCGATTGCCACGGAAGCCCTAGGGTAAATTTGGTCGTGGGTCACCTCCCACTTAGGAAAAGGCCTGAATACCAAAAAAAAAAAATCTGGGTGCACTTTACGGGTGCGCCAGTGTAAAAAAACATGGGCGCACTTGTTAAGTGCGCCAGGAATTTCTGTTTTTTCTGCCAAACTTCTATCGTCCATAACTTCCTCATACGTTATCCGTTTTACGCAAACCAGGTGTCTATCTTGAGCAAAATTTCGAGATGGACACAATGGCGCAGTCCGTTTCCGTTAATTCTAAATATTAAATTAATTATTCTTTAATTTATCCACTTAATGTCGTTAAAAATTCGGGGTGTTACAACTTTCCTAAATCCAATGCAATCGAATTCCAAAAAATAATCATCTCTCAAAATATTCCAGACTTTGGAATAAATCTCCCCTTTTAGGTTTACTCAAGTTTGCCTTAAACTATAACCGTTTGCAAAATGTTTGCTTTCAATCCTTTGTTCACTTTCAAATAGGAATATCCTTCCTTAGAAGGAATTTGGACTCGTTTTAAAAAAATGAATTTATATTTGTAAATTTCATTACAGATTCAAATCATGTTTATCGAGTTACTTGATAAATTTTCATCATATTTCACTTAATCCATTTTGTAGTCTCTATGCTTGGTATTCTGATTTATAAGATTTCTATTATACAATCCCATTTATTTACTAAATTTCGATATTACAGTCTCGAGAGAATTTCTACATACCTTAACCGATTTCCAAAACTCTTTTATAACAGATCGTCTTATTAGTAAAAATACCTTTTTCCTTATATAAAGGGAATTCTATAAAGCCTTATCTCGGTTTATCACTAATCTATTTATATTTTTGAATCCATAGATAACCCACTTTTCCCTTAAATGGAATCCACTTTTTTGTTTTATTCCGATTCCTATATCGTTCAAATTCCCATTTGAAATCCTATTTTCAAACCTCAAATATTCTTTATAAAAATATCCATTCACGAAATATGTGCTTTATATCATTATTCACTTTAACTTGAATATTATTTCTTTTATAAAAATTAAATCAGTTCGTTTTATACTTATACATAATATCTCAAAATCAATTTCTGTTTCTATTTAGAATTTTCATATAAAATCTCGTTTTGATCCTAAACATTTACAATCTTGTTTATAATTTCCTTTACAACTACTAATTTCAAATCCAAATTTAATTGTCAGTTTCAAAACCGATTTCTAATTTTCTATATAAATTCAACTTCGGAATTTATATTTCAATTTATCCAATGATAAATATTTTATTTAATTTATAACCCTTGTTTATAATCAACTTCTTGTTTAATCATCTTAAACAAGTTTCTATTTACAACCCATTTGGAATTTAACTTCTATTTTGGAAATAAAATTCCTTTTTAAATCTCAAATTCCTTTTCTACATTCTGAAATATTTTACGGTGTTTAAATACCAAAATTCTAGGGCCATTGTAATTCAAACACAACATAACTAATCACAAATTATATCACATCATATGTCACAACAATTGAAAACAGTAATAAAATTGTTGAGGAATCCAGTCGGATCCCTCCAACCTGTTTCCCTGCATCCACATATGTTAATTAACATAAATAACATCAGTAATATTAATTTCACATCAATATGAAATATCATGGTGAACAGAATTATTACACAGTCAATGATATAATTATTTCAACCAGTTTTACCACCATTCATCCAAACGACCATCATGCAGTATAAAATTACTACAAATAAGTTTAAAACTCTTTTGTATAAAAATATAAACGATCTAGAGTTAATAAGTTTACTCACATTAGTTCACATTTGATGGTTTTGCTTTTATTTCATTTACAATCAAATAGACGTTTGATTTTATCATTAAATTCCAATGGCTTTGTTCTCAGCGAAATCAGTTCTACAATGTAGCTCTTGTTGCTTCAATTCCAATGTGAATGGTTTCGTCAGATTCTGTTTTCATATGAGTTATTTACACATTTTATAAGTTATCGATTATACGTGGATATATAAAATAAATTTATTTTTATTAATTTAAGCCGTATAATTAATCTTAGTTAATTATTTGATTACAAGGCCTATTAAGTCTTCTTCTTTCCCAATTCAGTATTCAACTCAGACCCACCTAAGCTTCATACTTCTAAGCTCGAAGCTTTCATTGCCATTCCTTTCCATAATATATTACGAATCTTCATTGGCTCCATAAAACATTATTTTCCCATTCAAATTATCTGAAATTGCTGCTTCAACCGACATCCAAGACTTCATGATCCCCCATTACAAATACACCTGCTACCGAACTTGTTTATGCCTGTCAAACAAATACCTTTATGCTCAAATTTTCATGAATCTCTAAAGCAACAATACAGCGTCCTCTCCCTTCGCAACCTTTCCCTTTCCATCCCACTGTCTTCAACTTAAACTTGCACAGGAACCCCTCACACAACCCACTATTAATACTTAATACCTCTTCACACGTCACAGCTCACAAACGAGCTTCCCAACCCCAAACCACCTGCCTTCCTTTACCAAAACAACAAACAACCTTATCACCGAAACACACAACAAAAATTACTTTTTTAGGTTAAAGAATAAACCGATACCATTGAACACGTAGAACAACACTCCCTATTAATTTCCTTTTCTTCATGTTCGTGCTTAGTTCACGAAAGTAAATACCATTTCCCATTTTTGTTCAATGTTGAACACACGCACCCACACTTCTTTCAGGCTTATTTTTCGTTTAGAATGCTCGCTCCAGAAGGATTCGAACCCACTGTCAAGCTTCAATGATCGAACTCCCACAAAAATCCAATCGCACGCAAGAAGCAGATACAAGATCAGAGAGCAGTTATTTGCGAACCAGTAGAATTCATTTCGAATTCGTTTTAGTGAGAAAATAAATTTGATTTTTGATTTTAAAATCCGCGATCATAGAGGGGAAAAGGAAGCTGTAACGAGTAAAATTGTGGTTGTGAACAGATATTTGGGACTGAATATCTGGGTAATAACGGTTTTCGTTTTGGAGTTGCAGCGATTTCTTTTGAAGAATTTGGAATGACTGAAGAAAAAAGAACGAAATTAATTTGGGGTTTTAGGGATTAGAATGATGGATCTGATTTTATAGAAAGGGAAATATATTATTTATTTGAATATTCTATTAAATTTTAAGAACTGATGTCTATCACCATTCCTATATATCATTTATAATTTTATATGATCTCATACGATATTTGTTTGTGTAACAACCTGAGTTATGACAGGTCAATTTTTTTTCAAAATTCTAATCTATCGAAACTCATGTTGGTTTGCTCTGGTATCCTGCAGAAAAGACAGAGACATAAAATATGTCAGAGCTCAGAAAATATCTCACAGCGGAATGGACAAAATATAATTTAATCAAAATATAGCCTTACCGTAGTAATAATTCTGCCTAACTAGTATCCAAAGCTATCATGTCTCTGCCACAAATCTAACCTGTGAGTATGTGATAAGGAGGGGTAAGAACACAAGTTCTAGTGACCGCATTTAAACTATACGCTTTGTATAATCCTACATATATTGTTCAATCGTATTTTCTTATTTATTAGGTTTCTTGGGTTAATAACACTCAAGGCTTACACACACGTCGTACCTATTTACTTCCCAGTGTATTAACCTAATACAGTATATATGTAGCAACCCCCAATATTAAGGTACACCCCATGGTACCCCATGGTACCCCACTCGCACGGTCTCCACCATAATACTACCTAAATATACGCAGTCCCTCATTCTACGTCGGAGTGACGTACATATCTCTATATAACCATGTTATGTTCCGCATATATCAGTCAATTCTATACTACGTAAGCGTACGGACTGCTCTCTTCGATCGAACCAGATTCCATACCAGAGTAACGCCCTCAAGTCTACGATACACCACCCAAAGAAGACATGCATGTATCTAGACTTTCCCACATACGTAGCGTCAATTATAGCTCGATGCCTTAACCGAACGTCCTCTAATGTGCACCGAGTTCGGTGGCAAGGCGATACAAGAAACACGAAACTCTATCGGGAAATTTTCCATATCTGTACAGGCCCGCCTTTAAGAGCCTCAAAATACAGATATACCTAAGGTCTATTTTTCATGGTGGCTATGGCCCCACCTCGGCCCCTCCCTCAACTAGTAAAGACTGTAAGAGCCAAGCGACATGCCCCTAACAACAAACAATCTAAACATCCCATTGGCGTCTCCCCTCAACCACCATAACTTGATAGTGAAAGGTGAATGGTCTGTTGGGTTTAGCTCTAGTCTTTTCGCATCCAACGATCTACTATCCTTGTTGGTCGTGACCCTCTGTGCGACGGCCCGCCCGCACCAGCCTGCATTTCCTCCGAAAGTGCGTTGTACACATTCCCGACTAGCACGGGACGGTCATCAGAAGAAAGGAAAGAAGGGAATTAACTAACGAGGAACCTGTAGAATGTCTCACAGCGCATGGAATAAAATATAATAATAACATACTTGACATAAAACAGGTGAGACAGTGCATAAGCTGATAACTAAAACCAACATCAACATCGGAGCAGCGGGAATCCAAATACAACTTATTACAACTTTCCAAATTTACTGTCTCTAAAACAAAAGAAAACTGAAGTAGAAGATGCACTACTAATGCCCAAGCAGCGATCTTCAACAACACAGGGAGAATACTATATATATCATACGTGGAAGCCTTTTGCTTGTCTCCAGATCATCTACCCGTGCATCACCAGCTAACCTGTCTCTAGTCTGCTCGTGTGAGCACCCATAGTAATAAGAAGAGACATAAAACTCTGGGTCATACATAAAGCCTGGTATGAGCGATAAGCATCTAAACAGAACAATAACAGGTATACTAAACCATACCTGAACCTGGACCTGCAACCAAAGAGTTAGTACCACATACCGTACAATACTCTAAGGTGCCATAATAGATAGTGTAAAGAATACGGGGGTGGGGTGTGTATGTCGTAATGATGGCAAACAAATCAACCATAGCAACCATCCTCACATCTCTCACTCAGTGCGTAAAGCATACGATGTCCACCACTGTCAATCACTAGACCCATCGAAGTAGTGACGGAGTTCAACTTGTACAACTACTGCTACTACCAAGCTTACCACATGGAGTCATGACCAAATCTTTACAAATGACCCCACTTCATTGGTCTATAGCCCTTTAGTCGTACCTAGGCCACTTTGGCCCTGAATCCGTTCACGTACCTCCCATACATAGTGATCCAAAGTCACAGACATCGACTGCCCCTTGGCACACGTCCCGCAGCAAAGCCCAATCATGAAGTGAACTCATCGGTTCCCAACTGGATCCTGAGCTCTAACTTCCCATATTGGACTACCTTTGCATCTCGGGTTATTGGTCAACACTGGGTCGGGTCGAGTTCCCCTTCTAGCCATCGGTTCGGGTCGGGTCCTCTACCTTGAGTTGGTTCTGTTCGTAGTCTTCTCCTGTAGCGGTTCGGTTCGGGTCCACAACGTTGCGTCGGTTCGGGTCGGGTCCACAGCGTTGCATCGGTTCGGGTCGGGTGTCCCACTTCGGGTCGGGTCGGGTGCCATCTCCCATCCAGTTCGTACTTCCGCTCCGATCCGCTTCCTCGTCCTTCATTTGCTCCGATCCGATCCCTTCGCCTTTCTTCAGTCCGAGCCCTTCGTCCTTCAGTCGATCCGATCTCTCCTCCTTTATCCGATCCGATCCCAGTTCAATTAGCGTGGCCTTCCTTTTTGCCAGTTGTCTCAAGCGTCAAGTTCCGATCCGATCAGATCACTTGCCCAGTTCAACTCATCCGATCTGAGCCTCCATATCCGATCCGATCCGGTCCAGAACCTGCACTTTTCCTGTAACTCTTCCAGCAAGTGTTTTACGCCATTCGACGACGTTTTCGACCAATTTAACTATTCTAATCAATCAAAATTCGTTTCAAACAGTCATAGCAACATGGCAAAATAACCACAAACACCAAAACAATGAATTTACATGTCAAAATGGATCAAATATACCCAAAACCCCATATTTTCCCTTAAGCATGTTTAAGCAAAACTAATCATAGGGTTAACAAAACTTAACCAAATTAAACCAAATTTCTATCAGAGGCATAAAATATTATTTTCGAATTTTTAGATATTTTTCCAGAATTTATTAGTGTATAAATTCGCTAATCTTCACTAATTACCCTTAATTAACTATAATTAGTGTCAAAACAATGCTAATCACTCACCTTGGCCACAAATGAAATTCTCAGAACTGAAACCTCGATGATTTGGGTGAATTCTAACGTCTAACAGCAGCTCCAACCTTGGTTTCGTGTTTTCTCTCCTTAATTTGATGTAGATTAAGCCAAAACTTGATTAGAAAGTGATTTGGGGATGTTTCTAGGCATTGGCAGCCATTGTTAGGGTTCAAGAATGAAAGTGGCGGCTGAGAAATGAGGATAAGATCGTTCTCTAACTTATTTCAGCCTCCTCCTTCCCTAATCCCAAAATCCCCCATTGGGCCTAGCTGTTAATCACCCGGTTAAGCCCAATTAAGCTGTTTTTCACCATCTGAAAACTTGTTTCAGCCATATCTCCCAAACGGTGAGTCCGTTTGGCTAATGTGACCACTCTACGGAATTGTAAACCATCATCCGGAGCCAATGGAAGTGGTTTCAAATCAAAATTCCTTTCTAGTCAAAAGTTATGGCCAAAACAGTGCCAACTAGGGGTAAAATGGTCATTTAAAAATCGACAAAAATCATGAACAAGGGAAATGACCCCAATAGTCGTCTCCCAAAGTTACATGACCATACGATTTCGTATGTGAAAGAAATAAATATTCTACGATCTTATGATACGTAGAATACGGGTCGTTACACTCTCCCCCCCTTAAGAAATTTCGCCCCCGAAATTCCTTAACCCTAAACATACAAAGGATCCCGCATGCCTAACAACCACATACAACAATCAAACATGCGAAACAAGCCTTTCCTAGCATGCGGAAAACTAAATCGAAGTTAAAATCTTACCAGGCAAAGAGTTATGGATAAGTCTTCCTAATGCTCTCCTCTGTCTCCCAAGTGCAATCATTCTCGTCCTCGCCCCACTGAACCTTGACTAGCTTCACCGCCTTCCTTCGAAGTTGCTTCATGTCGTGCTCGACAATACGGGCCGGCTTGCGGTTCCCAACCGCCTCGGGTTCTACTTCGAAGTCCTCTAACTGATCAGGTGAAATAGTCATATCTGGGTCGTGAACGAACTTCCTTAGTTGGGAAACATGAAATACATTGTGAACTCCCGCCATCTTCTCTGGTAAGTCAACTCTATATGCCAAATTCCTGACTAGTTCAAGAACAGGGAATGGGCCAACAAATCTTGGTGCCAACTTGCCTCTCCTGCCAAATCGTATCACGCTCTTCAACGGAGAAATCTTGACAAACACCAAGTCACCAACGGAGAATTTTAGGTCTCTTCTCCTCTTATCAGCATAACTATTCTGCCTATCTTGGGCAGTCTTCATTCGTTGCTGAATGATCTTGATCTTATCTGAAGTTTCCCTCACCACATCTGGTCCAAGCATAAACTTCTCGCCAGTCTCATTCCAACATGATGGTGAGTTGCACGGTCTTCCGTACAAAGCTTCAAACGGAGCCATCCCGATACTGGATTGGTAGCTATTATTATATGCAAACTCTACTAGATGCAAATGGTCATCCCATGATCCACCAAAATCCAATATACATGCCCTCAAGAGATCTTCCAAAATACGATTCACCCTCTCCGTCTAACCGTCGGTCTGAGGATGATATGCAGTACTGAGATGTAACTCTGACCCTAGAGCCTCTTGTAAGCTCTTCCAAAACCCACTAGTGAACAACGGGTCTCGGTCACTCACAATGCTTTTAGGTACTCCATGAAATCTCACTACCCATTTCATATACAATTCTGCTAATTTAGCTGCCGTTCTGGTCGATTTGACTGGTATGAATCTTGCACTTTTAGTCAATCGATCCACAATCACCTAAATGCTATCATATCCCGACCTTGTCCTTGGTAAACCATCGATGAAATCCATCGAGACTTGCTCCCATTTCCATTCGGGAACTTCTAATGGTTGCAACAACCCACTAGGCTTCTTTTGCTCGGCTTTAACTAGCTGGCAATTCATGCATTTGGATATAAACTTCCCAATGTCTCTTTTCATCCCTTCCCAGTAGTAGGTCTGCTTCATATCTCGATACATCTTATTACCACCGGGGTGTATAGTCAATTTTGAGTGATGACACTCTCTAAGCACTTCATCCCTCAATCCATCGACATTGGGTACAACAAGCTTTCCATTCTTTCTAAGCCATCCATCTGGATCAAGCCCATACTTGTTCATCTCCTCATCGATGCCCATCTCTAACTTGGAGATGATTTCCAATAGGTTAGGATCGTCCCTCTGACTAGAGCCGATCCGCTCAATCAAAGTGGGTCTGATTGTCAAACTTACTAACATTTCTGGATCCAATTCGCACTTTGGTCTGAAATCAAACCCAGTGATGTACTCCAGTTGCTTCCATTCTAGAAACATAGCCCCTAAGCTGGCATGTCTCCTACTCAATGCATCAACCACCGCATTGCCCTTTCCCGGTGTATATGCGATGTCGAAATCATAGGAAGCTAAGAACTCTAACCATCTCTGCTGACAGAGATTCAGATCTTTCTGAGAGAAGAGATACTTTAACGATTTATGATATGTAAACAACTCAAATCTTTCTCCCAAGAGATAGTGTCTCCGCATCTTCAACGCGAACACGATCGCTGCCAATTCCAAATCATGGGTAGGGTATCTTCTCTCGTGCGGTTTCAATTGCCGACTTGCATAAGCTATAACCCTACCACCTTGCATCAATACAGCACCCAGTCCGGTACTACAGGCATCCGTGTATACCGTCATCTCTTCATTCCCCTTAGGAATGACTAACACTGGTGCGCATGTCAACTTGTCCTTTAGAATCTTGAATGCATTCTCGCACCTTTCATCCCAGACAAAAGCTTGATTCTTCTTGGTCAACTGGGTCAATGGTGCTGCTATCTTGGAGAAACCTTGGATAAACTTACGATAATATCCAGCTAACCCCAAGAAACTTCTTACATCTATTGCATTCTTGGGCGTAGGCCAATCCTGTACAGTAGCCACCTTCGCAGGGTCCACGGCGATACCATTCTCTGAAACAACATGGCCCAAGAACCTCACTTCCCTCCTCCAGAAGTGACACTTAGAAAACTTTGCTTTCAATTGGTGTTCTCTCAACACCTCCATCACTATTCTTAAATGTTCCTTGTGTTCTTCCTCTGTCCTCGAGTAGACCAAAATATCGTCAACGAACACAAGGACAAACTTATTTAACTGATCTCTGAATACCCTATTCATAAGATCCACAAAATATGCTGGGGCATTGGTCAGCCCGAATGGCATGACCAACCACTCATAAAATCCAGACGGCGTCCGAAACGCCGTTTTACCTATACTCTTAGCTTCCACTCTAAGCTGATGAAAACCTGTCGCAAGATCCAACTGAGAAAATACTCTCGCGCCACTCAACTGATCGAATAAATCATCTATCCGCAGTAGAGGATACTTGTTCTTCCTCGTCACTTTATTCAACTCGCGGTAGTCTACACACAAACGAAGGGAACCATCCGCCTTGGTAGCAAACACAACTGGTGCTCCCCATTCAGAAACACTCCTTCTGATAAATCCCTTCTTCAAAAGATCGCTGACTTGCACCTCGAGCTCTCGCTGCTCCCTTGGTGCCATACGATGAAGTGGCATCACTATAGGTCTGGCATCTTTTACCAAATCAATACGGAACTCAATCTCTCGATGTGGTGGAAGCCCGGTCACTTCTTCGAAAACATCGGGATACTGTCCAACCACGGGCAAACCTGACAACTCACTATGCGGAATGTCGAGGGAGTTTAGAAAACTAGCCAATACCCCCTCACTGGGTAGACCACCAAACACTATCCTCCGCCCATCATCCGCTCTAGCTGTCACCAAAAAGCCCTCACAGTCTACCACCACCCCGTATCTTTGGAGCCAATCTACTCCCAAAATAATGCCAAACCCAGTAAAGCCCAAAACAAAGCAATCACAAACAAACATGCATCCATGACTCGATAAGACCACTTTACGACAAATCATGCTAAGGCTAGTCGAACCACCAATCGGGTTCGTCACTACTAGAGGTCTATCGACAATCTCGGGCTCCAATCCCAACCTACCTACCAGGTCACTAGATACGAAAGAACTGGAAGCTCCGGTATCAAACAAAACTCTAATAGGAACATCATAAACAGAAAGCATACCTTGAATGACGACATTCTTTCCCTTCTCCGCCGCAGTTGGGGCATTCGACGAAGAAGGAATAGCATTAAGGGCATATGCTTTCACCATTTGCTTTTCTTTGGGGGATTGCAGACACTTGTCCTTGTGATGTCCCATTTGGCCACAGTTGAAGCACTTCCTATCCGCTGGCTTGGCCCGACAATTACTAGCATAATGGCCCTTCTTACCACAGCTGAAGCACTCCACATCTTGCTTATTCTTTTTCTTCTGGCCATCCTTAGCCTGACTCTGTTTTCTCTTATTCTGGGAACCACCCTTGCCTCCACCACTTGCTTATGGCTTTGGCTCCTCTGCAGATGCAACCTCAGTCTTCGGCTTAGGGTAGAGACTTTCTGATCTCAATGCTTTCCCCACAATCGATTCAAACGTCTCATCGATGTGATTGATAAGCCTTTCCCCCAAGTACTGATCCAAACCAGTTATGAATTTCTCATTTTCCTTCTCGGCAGTATCAATAAGAGATAACCCATACTTCGACAAAGTGTCGAATTCAGCGATATACTCCGAGACAGCTCTGCCATTCTGCTTGAGCTCCAAGAACTTCTTAAACAGCACTGACTTCTGAGCAGCTGGAATGAACTTCTCGCTAAAGTGAACCTTAAACTGCTCCCAAGTAATCTGATCTTCAGGAGTAGCTGCCTTTATAACATTCCACCAATTCATTGCACGCCCTTGCAGCTTACGGGACGCTAGCTTTCTCTTCATCGCATCCTCGATACCCAAATCCTCGAAGACACGTTCGCAACTATCCAAACAATCCTGAACATCCGTAGCCGACTCCGTTCCGTGGAACGGCTTCCCACCAAGGCTTGTATAATCCTTATTCAGCTTGGCGAAGTCGACTCTAGGCGCCTGCACTATTGGACCACCACCATTTCCACCATTGGGAGCTGCCCTCTGCACATCTCTAAGCATCTCTCTCATGAGGTCAGTAAACATCGTCCGCATGTCAGCAGCATTCCCATTATTGGCTCCCCTACCAGCACCTCTAGTATATCGGCTCATCGTCAATCTGAAAAAGGGAAACGATTAACGACCCCATAGTGGTGCTAGTGCAGTACGACTTCACTCTTATACTACTAATAGTATATATATAGCTTTTAAAAACCAAAGTAATCACAAATACGCTCTCTCGTATACTATCTCTCCCTGATAACTTCCCTAGGTTAACTACGCAACCTAGAGCTCTGATACCAAGTGTGACGGCCCGGCCCGCACCAGCCTGCATTTCCTCCGAAAGTGCGCTGTACACATGCCCGACTAGCTCGGGACGGTCGTCAGAAGAAAGGAAAGAAGGGAATTAACTAACGAGGAACCTGTAGAATGTCTCACAGCGCATGGAATAAAATATAATAATAACATACTTGACATAAAACAGGTGAGACAGTGCATAAGCTGATAACTAAAACCAACATCAACATCAGAGCAGCGGGAATCCAAATACAGCTTATTACAATTTTCCAAATTTACTGTCTCTAAAACAAAAGAAAACTGAAGTAGAAGATGCACTACTAATGCCCAAGCAGCGATCTACAACAACACAGGGAGAATACCATATATATCATACGTGGAAGCCTCCTGCTCATCTCCGGATCATCTACCCGTGCATCACCAGCTAACCTGTCTCTAGTCTGCTCGTGTGACCACCCAGAGTAATAAGAAGAGAACAATAACAGGTATACTAAACCATACCTGAACCTGGACCTGCAACCAAAGAGTTAGTACCACATAACGTACAATACTCTAAGGTGCCATAATAGATAGTGTAAAGAATACGGGGGTGGGGGTGTGTATGTCGTAATGATGGCAAACAAATCAACCATAGCAACCATCCTCACATCTCTCACTCAGTGCGTAAAGCATACAATGTTCACCACTGTCAATCACTAGACCCATCGAAGTAGTGACGGAGTTCAACTTGTACAACTACTGCTACTACCAAGCTTACCACATGGAGTCATGACCAAATCTTTACAAATGACCACACTTCATTGGTCTATAGCCCTTTAGTCATACCTAGGCCACTTTGGCCCTGAATCCGTTCACGTACCTCCCATACATAGTGATCCAAAGTCACAGACATCGACTGCCCCTTGGCACACGTCCCGCAGCAAAGCCCAATCATGAAGTGAACTCATCGGTTCCCAACTGGATCCTGAGCTCTAACTTCCCATATTGGACTACCTTTGCATCTCGGGTTATTGGTCAACACTGGGTCGGGTCGGGTTCCCCTTCTAGCCATCGGTTCGGGTCGGGTCCTCTGCCTTGAGTTGGTTCTGTTCGTAGTCTTCTTCTGTAGCGGTTCGTTTCGGGTCCACAGCGTTGCGTCGGTTCGGGTCGGGTCCACAGCGTTGCATCGGTTCGGGTCGGGTGTCCCACTTCGGGTCGGGTCGGGTGCCATCTCCCATCCAGTTCGTACTTCCGCTCCGATCCGCTCCCTCGTCCTTCATTTGCTCCGATCCGATCCCTTCGCCTTACTTCAGTCTGAGCCCTTCGTCCTTCAGTCGATCCGATCTCTCCTCCTTTATCCGATCCGATCCCAGTTCAATTAGCGTGGCCTTCCTTTTTTCCAGTTGTCTCAAGCGTCAAGTTCTGATCCGATCAGATCCCTTGCCCAGTTCAACTCATCCGATCTGAGCCTCCATATCCGATCCGATCCGGTCCAGAACCTGCACTTTTCCTGCAACTCTTCCAGCAAGTGTTTTACGCCATTCGACGACGTTTTCGACCAATTTAACTATTCTAATCAATCACAATTCGTTTCAAACAGTCATAGCAACATGGCAAAATAACCACAAACACCAAAACAATGAATTTACATGTCAAAATGGATCAAATATACCCAAAACCCCATATTTTCCCTTAAGCATGTTTAAGCAAAACTAATCATAGGGTTAACAAAACTTAACCAAATTAAACCAAATTTCTACCAGAGGCATAAAATATTATTTTCGAATTTTTAGATATTTTTCCAGAATTTATTAGTGTATAAATTCGCTAATCTTCACTAATTACCCTTAACTAACTGTAATTAGTGTCAAAAATTATGCTAATCACTCACCTTGGCCACAAATGAAATTCTCAGAACTGAAACCTCGCTGATTTGGGTGAATTCTAACGTCTAACAGCAGCTCCAACCTTGCTTTTGTGTTTTCTCTCCTTAATTTGATGTAAATTAAGCCAAAACTTGATTAGAAAGTGATTTGGGGATGTTTCTAGACATTGGCAGCCATTGTTAGGGTTCAAGAATGAAAGTGGCAGCTGAGAAATGAGGATAAGATCGTTCTCTAACTGATTTCAGCCTCCTCCTTACCCTAATCCTGAAATCCCCCATTGGGCCTAGCTGTTAATCACCCGGTTAAGCCCAATTAAACTGTTTTTCACCATCTGAAACTTGTTTCAGCCATATCTCCCAAACGGTGAGTCCGTTTGGCTAATGTGACCACTCTACGGAATTGTAAACCATCATCCGGAGCCAATGGAAGTGGTTTCAGGTCAAAATTCCTTTCCAGTCAAAAGTTATGGCCAAAACAGTGCCAACTAGGGGTAAAATGGTCATTTAAAAATCGACAAAAATCATGAACATGGGAAATGACCCCAATAGTCGTCTCCCAAAGTTAGATGACCATACGACTTCGTATGTGAAAGAAATAAATATTCTACTATCCTATGATGCGTAGAATACGGGTCGTTACACTCTGCCTCCCTGTTGACGCGATCGCCAAATCGCTAGTGTCATCTCGTCACAGCAATCTGACTGCAAAGCTACTTTTGCAGTCAAGGCCTACCCACCTGGTAGTTACGCACACACCCAACCTCTGAGAGCACAGCCTAAACATCTACCACCACACAGGGGACTACCAGGAGCACCTTACGTACCTCAGGAAGCAACTTGCTTCCCCTTCCAGTCCTTCGGAGTCGACTGAATAATCAGATGAACGTGTGGTCCCCTTGTGCCTTATGACACCACGATGATCTACCCCGTTGGGATATTCACCCTCAAACGTGTGAACTGGTCCAAGCGCCTTACTTTAATATGTTACTAGACTCTATGTCTAAACATTCTTTTATGTGCTTGTTTTACCCCATCGGGTTTCCATTTAACTTGGTTGTCATCTTAACTTTTTATTCCGGTTACCAAGTTCTTTCTAGCCCCTTATATCTCTAAGGAATGGACCCCCCTCGCTTATTAATTTCAATCATATAACTTAACCTATTTAAGTTTATTAATAAGCCCACAACATGTTATTCTCTAGATTGTGATCCAAGGTCTGTGATCCACAATCCCTTTATATTCTTGTTTGATTCAAGGTTACAATAACATGTTTAACATAATACGTAATTAAGTATATCTCAATTTACATGTTTTTTTCTAACATGTCAATTATCATTTATGATTAAATATAACTTATTTCATTTCATAAGTTTGCCTCGCTCTTTCCTATTTAATCAGAATTCCATCTTACATTGTCACTACAACTTATCATTGTTTACTTATTAAGTTAGTTCTCTTAACTAAGGTTCCCTAATAAGTCTCCTTTCCATTTATTATAACCTATGTTATAATTTCCTCTTTTCTTTTGGACAAGCCTTAACACGTTATTCTTATCAGCTTATTTCAGACTTCCATTATTTAATTTATAATTAAGTACAACATTTTACGTTTCATAAACTTTCCCACTTTTCTTGACTTATTACAAACAGCTGGTTTCAGGCTTCCCCGTTTACTGATTACTTAATTTACAATTAAGTGCCACTTATCTCATTTCACCAGTTATCTCATTTCCTTACTAGTTTATTATAATCTAAGTTATAATGTTCACTTGTCCCTAGGACAAGCCTACCTATTATATAACATTCTCATTAATGTAATTCATTTATAATAGGTTATTATCGTTCCCCATTCATTCCTTTCCCTTTTACTGCTGTAATTATCTCTCATTCAATTCCATTCACTCCCATTAATTACAATTAATACCATTTATCAATCCTGCCATTTACATATATTTGAATATATGTTTATGCACTAGACCTCTCACATTAAGCCTACACTTGTGGATGCTGGATTCGCCGGGCGTTTCCGGGTAGACTTCTTCCACAAATTGACTTAGCCTCATGTCTTTGCACCTTTACATCTTTTATTTATGCACTTAGACCACTCACATTAGATTTACCACTTGTGGATGTTGGATATGCTGGGCGGTTCTGAGCAGACTTCTTCCATAAGTGTAATCTAACCTCGTGTCGAAGCACGGTTATAGTTTCAAATTTCAACTGTAATTTATATTTTACATGTCATCATATTATGCCTATTTTATGTCATACATTATTTCTAACTTATAATCAATTCTATTTTATCATGTAATCAATTAATCAGATAATTGTTCAAATTTAACAATAACGTGTGATTGCCAAATCATGTAATTTTTCTCAATTTCTACCGTTAAAGGTCCTGGTACATAAATGTCACAAGTTAACATAGAATTGAAACAATAGTAATCGCTACGCATATTTTGGTAAAATTTCCAACATATTAATATCTTAGCATATTAATATTCCGACATGTCATATTCGTCACTTTAATCCTTTTAACATATGTTTAAACATTTCAACATATCATATTTAAACATGTCATAATAACATTTCAATACTTCTAATTATTCTAGACAATTCACATTGTACAATAACGGGGAATGTTAAATGATAATATATCATTATCTAAAATGATATAACTTAAATCCACTCACCTTATTTGCTTTCCAAATCCTGGATGTGGTCCAGATCTAGCATTCCATGGTTTTTCCGTAATTGAATTCAGAACCAAAAAACCATGGATTCATTACTTTTACTAAAAGAAAAAGGGAAGAAAGAGAAGGAAAATTGAATAGACTAGATCTAGAAAATTACCTTACTTCGCATTTGATTCTGAACACCTTTTTATTAACGTCAATTCTCTTCCTTCAGATCTTGATTTTGAATTTTTCCTAAACTAATAGTCTTAATTTTCTGAAGAGATTTGAGGAGGAAGAACAAAGGCAAAGTATAGACGTCTTATCAGAAATATGAGGTTTAAGCTAGGCTTTGCTAGCCTATTTATAGATGTTCAGGATCTTATCGTACACGTAGCACTATGTCAGCAACGAACCTTGTTAAGAAAATAGTCCAGATTCATTGATGAATCTGGATGGATCTTGAGGGTTGTCGACCCCTCTACAGGGGTGTTGACCCCTATGGGTCCCACCAGCAGTTTTATCGCATAAATTTCATTTTCGGATTATTTTTTTGAATTTCGAATGTTTGAATTTTCTGGAATTTATTTAACTTTTATAGTCACATGAAATTTTCTTATACGTACACAATTCTTCTAACGACCATTTTATGCGCATATATATACGCCCAACTTATGTTTGGTTTTCAAAATTCAAACGGTGTTGCATATGATTCTTGCCATATTTCATTGATTCCAACCTTATCTTGAATTTTATCTCTTATATGCATATATTTCTGCACATATATACATATATGTCCTCATATATATATATATATATATATATGTATGTATGTATGTATGTATGTATGTATATTCTTTATTTCCTTATATGCTCGTTCTTATCCTTACAAATTTTGAATTTGTATGCATACACATATTTGTATGTTTAGTTGGCCTTCTCTAAAACAAAGATAAAAATTATGTCGTTGCTGGGGTTCAAACCCCCAACCTCTATGTTGTAAATCCAACGCCTTAACCAACTGAGCTATGACGTCATTTGTTAATAAGTTTAGAAACAATGGTAGTCATTGTTCTCCTTCTTTTATATTATTTTCATGTTTTGCTACAATACTTCATATAAAGATATCTCTTTCATCTTAAATCAGTTTTCTATAATCCATAGGCCTAAATTGACCAGAAAATCACCACAGATGCAATGACGCTAATCCCATGGCCAAATTCTGGAAGCTCTTCAAAATTTTCTTTTTCTAAAATGTTTATGTCTGTGCGTCTATATATATACACACACACATATATGCAATATTTAATTTGTATAAAATGTGGGGTGTTACAGTTTACATTAAAAATCGACCCCCAGTTATAATTTGATATTTCGGTCGTAATGTAACTTCTTTCGTCGAAATCGGACTCCATTTCGAAAAATAGCGAAACTTTAAATATTAAATTTGTTAACTGATTCACATTTATTTTCCGGACGCTTACGAAATAATTCCAATTAGCTCAAAAGTTGAAATCTTACAATAATTAAATATTTTGGACACAATGGAACTGGTTTCGTGGAAAACGGAGGTCATTTGCAAAAATACTACTTTTTAAAAGTTTAAATAAATTAATTAAAATACAAATAAATTCAATAATAAGTCAATTTAATAATAACAAATTATTATTATTGTATATTTCCGAATAGAATATCATATAGCTCCAAAATAAACATATCTGGATTTATAACTTGATATCTCAAATTAAAATAACATTCGTATTATTTAGAATTGATTTATTTATAAAATAAATCGTTATAATCTATAAACGATTCCATAGAGACTATTTGAAAATTTGATTTAGACATAACTCACAACCTTTCATACGAAATCTCGATTTTTTACTTCTATTAAAAAATATAATCCAATAGAACTGAATGTTTCTTGTTTCAAAGAAATCTGACTTAAACTAGATCTTGTATATCCAATTAAAGTTCAAAATGTTAAATTACAAACTACCGCTACGTAATGAGCTCAGTTTATATTAATTATAATTAATATGTTCAATCATCGTTTAATAATAAATTCATTATAAAAATCCTTTTATATATTACCAATACAACATTTAAACCATATTTAAAATTTTAAAACTAATAGATAAAAATTTGGGTCGTTACATTCCTTCCCCCTTAAAAGAATTTTGTCTCTGAAATTACTAAGGTAGGAAAAATATTATAAATATATTAACTAAGTTAAAAATCATTTAATTTACTTCATAACTCCAGTTTCAACTGAACCAATTAATTTCAATCAAAATATTAATTTATTTCTGCTAACGGAAATTTTCAAAAATTCTCAAAAATTTTAACACCTTAAATTTTCGAAAATTTTTGGCAGAGCCTCCCTTGTACGGAGTGTCTTCTGTGATATCACATGATCCACAAATATATGAACATCGGCCCACATAGTTGGAAAGCAAAATTCAAAACGCAAATTTTTTGTGTGTAAGCTTACCTTGTATAAGCATTAATAAGCGAACTTGCTTAATTCATAGGCAATTTTTGCAGCCAACCCAAGCCAATGGCTCTAGGAACCTATACTTACTCAATTAAACAGGTAAGTTCCAATAACTGGTATTCTAATTCACATCATTTCACTTGGTTTTCATTGATTCCCTATCCATATTTTCACATCCAATCCATAATCCACATACAAACATTCATCCAAATTGATGTTAAATCAATTTATTCACTTTTCAATTTACAAGTTACTCGATTTAATTTTCCAATCCAATGTAATTCTATTTAACTTAAGGTAAGTTTTAAATCTATTCGATTTACTGATATCGTTCCAATTTATTTAACTTACACAAGTTAACCAAAAAATTCAGAATCCAAATTCCTGGCTTTTATTTTCAAATCGGTTTGGAAATCATATAATTATACACATATATTTGTAATCATCTGTAATAAAAACATTTGAATTTTTAAAATAACTTGTTATTTTAAATAAAGTCCATTAACAAACTATGGTAGCAATCCGTCACTCAGAAACTTGAAAATAGTACCGATAATGTCGCGATCCATTATCAGAATTATTTTCTCGCCACTGAAGTGATTTCAGTGCTTAATCACTTTCAAAATCCATTTAAAACCATTTTTATTCAAAAGTCCTTCAAAGTAATGTTATATTACTTTTTAAAAATACTTTAAAAATTATTTCAAAACACCCAGGATTTAAATTCTCATATTCTGGTCTGAATTCAGCATATTTGTATGTCCCTTCTTTACAAATTCAATTTGGCTTATATAATCATTTCAATATTATAATTTCATTTGATCGTAATAACAATCAACACATCTATATACTATAATATTGTAGAAATTATCCCTTTTTATATCAAAATAATTTTTGCGAAAAATTATATCATTTACCCATTTTAAAACAATAATGTATCGAATTGCTTTGTTTAAGAGTTTAGAAACACCTTTCGATATAGTTGTACATTCTATATCGACCAGAATTCATAAACCATTCAACAAATCAATCAATACAATATAAACCAATTTTTGTATCAAATCTACAAACACGCACTTATATATATACACTTAAACTCAATCTATGGTACAACTAACCCTATCTCTCCTGAGTTACGCTACAGAGCCAAGATTACTACTCACCCTTCATCTCTGATACCAAATGTAATAGCCTGAATTTCCATACCCTTTGAGTTGACTAATTACACCATACATCAACCCAAGTTGCACAGAAACACGAATCATCAATAGAAAGAAGTTAGAGAATGAGAAATAGAAAGACAGAAAAATTAGAATATAAGAAAATGAAGAATACAAATCTCACAGTAGAACGAACAGAATATATTATATAATAACAATTTGGTAACTATATATATATATACACCATCATCAGAGCACAACTATTTCTGGAACAGTTATAAACACCTGTTTCTGGATACAAATATAGTACACAACAGAAAATAGGATAGTCAATAACTAACTATGAAGCCTCCTATTTCAAACTCCCCTAAGTGAATTTGTAAAATCCTGACTACTTGACTGCCCGTACAAATTTGGGCACCCAAGTGTTTAGGATAAAACAAAACAAAATAAACTCCGTATTAGTAATGGGACTGGTGTGAATAAACTCCAACCAATTGATTTAAATTTCAAAATCCTTTCAGAAGAAATGATAATCATAAGACCGATCCACACATAAACAGGGTTGGTTTTTACCTTACGATAACCAAAAATATTTTTGATATCAAATCCAGTGATATTATAATAGAGTTTAAATCAAATAAATAGCAATCTAACGGAACGCTTGCATCTCACGCTCCATATATAATATAAATCAAAAACTGTATGCGCTTATTGGAGATTCGATTCCGACTATGACAAGGTATGTAACCGCCTTCCGATCAGTGTACTCTAGAGGGGATACACTAGGGTTCAACAAGAACATCTTATAACCCAGCCACCCATGGTTAGCCACTCATTTAACTTAGGTGTGTCGAGCTTATTATCACCAACGGCTGTGATCAGCAACTGTTACCGAAAGCATACAACAGCGAATTGAATAAGAAGCAAAATGAAATTTCTCTAAAACAGGTGATAATACCCCTAATGGGAACGACCCACTTGGCTATGCTGCCTTTCTGATTTCTGTCATTTCCCGGGTGATGAGGCTTGAGGTCACGATTTCCCTCTAGAACAACACATCATAATTCACTTTGAATGCCACATTTTCAGATCCGTTAAATCACTAATTGACGTCCAAAAATATACTATGGGTGTTAAGCTAATAAAATAAATTCTTCTCCAACATACTTGGTATATTTGAAGAAATCAATGTACGTGACCGTCTAGAAATACTCCGTCAGACATTCGTCCATATATGTTATCCTAGGATTGGACAAACCGAAGGCATCATCCCATCAATCCATCTTGGGCAACAGAACAGCCCTTGCATTTTTCTTCATCTTCAATCATCTTCAGCATAAGTTGATTCGTAACACTTAGGCCCGCTATGGAGTTAGGGTAATAAATCCAAGCAGTCTCTCCGTATTGACAATGGAAGTATCAAATAAACCAAAACTTTGATAGTCTCTGATTTAACTATCAAAGGAACATCCATACAATCAACGGTCCTATTCCAAATGGAAATTCTATCGATCAACCATCAACAACACTGACCCCTTTTAAATCAATCCCTTATTAAATTATCATTTCTCAATGTCCTCTTTTCCATTTCCCATCTTTCGTATCCTTTCAAAACTCCATTATCACTCTTGATTTTTGGAAAACGTTTCCAATATCATAATTTCTTTATTCAAGAAAATATCTTTTATCCCAGATAGGAAACATTCCCATATATTCACAAATTCTTATTTACTATATTTTAGAAAATATATGTTACTAACACTGCAAAACATTTCTAATTATCATTCTTAAACTACTCGTTATCCCAAATTATTTTATTTTCTATACTTAGAAAACACCTCTGATTTACTTTGGAAAACGTTTCCGAAATCTTACTATTTGGTTAATCTGATGTTATATAATAAACATTGTTACTGTATCTTAACCTATTAATCATTTATTAAACGTATCACTAACCAATCTCACAACCGAACCTTAACCATTCCTTAGTCAATCCTTATGTCAATCAAGTTGGGGGTATAATTACCTCTCAAACCTTAACTGAACAACATTCTCAACTTCGAAATAGACAAGACTCACAACCTAAATCGTAACAAGCATTTCTCATGTAATCCTCAGATTCAATTTAAGAATCCATTCTTTCTACGGAATACATTGATTATAACGGTAGTGTTATAATCTTTGTTTTCGAAACATTAAATTTTAAATATAACTTTGACTCATTAGTTTGGATAAATAAATGAATAAATTAATAAGTCAATAAATTAATAATTAAAATATTTTAACCTTTATTCTAAATGGAAAGTAAATATTACTTTCTTGAATCCGATACAATCGAATTCCAATAAATAACCATCTCTCAAATTTTCCAAACTTTGGAATAAATCTCCCCTTTCAGGTTTACTCAAGTTTGCCTTAAACTATAACCATTTGCAAAATGTTTGCTTTCAATCTGTTGTTCACTTTCAAATATGAATATCATTCCTTAGAAGGAATTTGGACTCGTTTTAAAAAAATGAATTTATATTTGTAAATTTCATTACAGATTCAAATCCTTTTTATCGAGTTACTTGATAAATTTTCATCATATTTCACTTAATCCATTTTGTAGTCTCTATTCTTGGTATTTTGATTTATAAGATTTCTATTATACAATCCTATTTATTTACTAAATTTCGATATTATAATCTCGAGAGAATTTCTACATACCTTAACCGATTTCCAAAACTCTTTTTTAACAAATCGTCTTATTAGTAAAAATATTTTTTTCTTATATAAAGGGAATTCTATAAAGCCTTCTCTCGATTTATCACCAATCTATTTATTTTTTTGAATCCATAGACAACCCACTTTTCCTCTAAATTGAATCCACTATTTTGTTTTATTTCGATTCCTATATCGTTCAAATTCCCATTTGAAATCCTATTTTCAAACCTCAAATCTTCTTTATAAATATATCCATTCACCAAATATGTACTTAAAATCATTATTCACTTTAACTTGAATATCATTTCTTTTATAAAAATCAAATCAGTTGGTTTTATACTTATACATAATATCTCAAAATCAATTTCTCTTTCTATTTAGAATTTTCATATAAAATCTCATTTTGATCCTAAACATTTACAATCTTGTTTATAATTTCCTTTATAACTACTAATCAAATCCAAATTTAATTGTCGGTTTCAAAACTGATTTCTACTTTTCTATATAAATTCAACTTCGGAATTTATATTTCAATTTATCTAGCGATAATTTTTTTTTATTTAATTTATAACCCTCGTTTATAATCAAATTCTTGTTTAATCATCTTAAACAAGTTTATATTTACAGCCCATTTGGAATTTAACTTTTATTTTGGAAATAAAATTCCTTTTTAAATCTCAAATTCCTTTTCTACATTCTAAATTATTTTATGGTTTTTAAATACCAAAATTCTAAGGTCAGTGTAATTCAAACATAACATAACTAATCACAGATTATATAAGATCATATATCACAACAATTTAAAATAGTAATAAAATTGTCAAGGAATCCAGTTGGATCCCTCCAACCTGTTTCCCCGCATCCACAGATGTTAATTAACATAAATAACATTAGTAGTGCTAATTTCACATCAATATGAAATATCATGGTGAACAGAATTATTAAACGGTCAATGATATAACTATATCAACTAATTCAACCAATTTTATCAACCATTCATCCAAACAACCATCACACAATATAAAATAAAACTCGTATATATAAAAATATAAACAAGCCAGAATTAGTGAGTTTACTCACATTGGTTCATAGTTGACGGTTCTGCTTTTATTTCATTTACAATCAAACAGACATTTGATTTTATCATGAAATTCCAATAGCTTTGTTTTTAATAAAATTAGTTCTACAATGTAGCACTTGTTGCTACGATTCCAATATGAATAATTTCGTTGGATTTTGTTTTCATATGAGACAGTTACACATTTTATAAGCTATCGGTTATACGTAGATGCATAAAATAAAACTGTTTTAATTAATTTAAGCTATATAATTAATCTTTGTTAATTATTCGATTACCAGGCCTATTAATTCTTCTTCTTTCCCAATTCAGTATTCAACTCAAACCCACTAAAGCTTCTGAATTCTATGCTCGAAGCTCTCATTGCCATTCCTTTCCATGAAATTACAATCCAAAGCTACCCTTAATATATTATGAATCTTCATTGGCTCCTTAAAACATTTTTTTCCATTCAAATTATCTGAAATTTTTTCTTCAACTGACGTCCAAGACTTCATGATCCCCCATCACAAATACACCTGCTACCGAACTTCTTTACGCCGCTATGCTGAAATTTTCATAAATCTCTGAAATAATAATACAACGTCCTCTCCCTTCGCACCCTTTCCATCCCACTGTCTTCAACTTAAACTAGCATGGAACCCCTCACACAACCCTCTATTAATACTTAATACCTCTTCACACATCACAACTCACAAACAAGCTTCCCAAACAAAACCACCTGCTATCTTTTACCAAAACAACGAACAACCTTACCACCAAAACACACAACAAAAATGACTTTTTTTTGGTTAAAGAATAACCCGATACCATTAAACATGCAGAACAACACTCCCCCTTAATATCCTTTTCTCCCTGTTCGTATCCAGTTCACGAAAGTAAAAACCCATTTCCTATCTTTGCTCAACATTGAATAGATGCACCCACAAATTCTTTTAGGCTTCTTCTTCTTTTAGAATGCTCGCTCCAGAAAGATATCGAACCCACTGTCAAGCTTCAATGACCAAACTCCCACAAAAAACCAATCGCATGCAAAAAGTAGATAAAGGATCGGAGAGCGGTTATTTGCGAACCAAGGGAATTCGTTTCGAATTCATTTTAGTGAGCAAATCAATTTTATTTCTGATTTTAAAATCTGCGATCATAGAGGGGAAAAGGAAGTTGTGACAAGTAAATTCGGGGCTATAAACAAATATTTGGGACTGAATTTCTAGGGTAACAACTAACGGTTTTCGTTTTGGAGTGGCAACGATTTCTTTTGAAGAATATGGAATGACTTAAGAAAAAGAACGGAATTAATTTGGGGCTTTAGGGATTAGAATGATGGGTCTGATTTTATGGAAGGGGAAATATATTATTTATTTGTATATTCTATTAAATTTTAAGAACCGATGTCTCACCATTCCTATATATCGTTTATAATTTTATATTACCTCATATGATATTTGTTTGCATTAAAAACAGACCCCTAACTATAATTTGATATTTCGATCGTGATGTAATTTGTTCCATCGAAATCCGACTCCATTTGGAAAAATAGCGAAATTATAAATATTAAATTGGTTAACTGGTTCACATTTATTTTCCACACACTTACGAAATAATTCCAAATTAGTTCTAAACTTGAAATCTTACAATAATTAAATATTTCGAACACAATGGAACTGGTTTCATCGAAAACGGAGGTCATTTGTAAAAAAGCTATTTTTTAAAGCCTAAATAAATCAATTAAAATCTAAATAAATTAAATAACAAATCAATCTAATAATAATAAATTATTATTATTGTATATTTCCGAATAGAATATCATATAGCTCTAAAATAAACATATCTGGATTTATAACTTGATATCTCAAATTAAAACAACATTCAGATTATTTAAAATCGATTTATTTATAAAATAAATCGTTATAATTTATATAAAAAATCCATAGAGACTAATTGAAAATTTGATTTGGACATAACTCACAATCTATCATACGAAATCTTGATTTTTCACTTCCATTAGAAAAATATAATCAAATAGAACTGAACGTTTCTTGTTTCAAAGAAATCCGACTTAAATTGGATCTTGTATATCCAATTAAAGTTCAAAACGTTAAATTATGAACTACCGCGATGTTATGAGCTAGTTTTATATTAGTTATAATTAATATGTTCAGTCGTCATTTAATTAATAAATTCATTATAAAAATACTTTTATATATTACTAATACAACATTTAAACCATATTTAAATGTTTAAAATTAACAGCTAAAAGTTTGTGTAACAACCAGCATTTTGCATATCGGAAGATCGTAATATATTTTTATTTTATCCCCTAAGGGTTGGATCATTCTCATCTTTTGGTATGTTACTTATGGGGATGTGAGACATGTCCATAATTTTTACCAATTTTGTTTATGGCCATTTTGCCCCTATTAGTCTTGTATATGGCATAACTTTTGACTCAGGTCGAATCAGAGAGTGAGACATGTTCCATTGGAAAGAAATTGATGATTGCCTTTCCGTAGATTGGTCACATTAAGAATTTGGCTTAGCGGTTTGGGAGGAATCATTATTTTAAGGGTTTTCAGTTGTTGTTCAGGTTTTGGGAACCTAATGGGCTGAATTGGGGAGGCCTATTAGTGGGTTGGTGGAAACTATAAATAGGGGGTGAGGGGTATGGAGATGAGGTTATTTTCTCCCATTCTCTCATTTGGTGGCCTTGAGATCCTTTTTCCTCTAACACCTTTCCACCATTAAAAATCCAAATCTAAGGAGGGAAATCATAGATCTACACCATTGGAGGCTATATCTATATCGCTTAAAGCAAGGATTCATCGGATCAAGGAGATTGGTGCGAGGTGCTTGCTATCCGGATTCTTATTTCATCAATTTTAGCTTGTTTTGGAGAATCGGTGAGTGAATTACATCTCTCACATGGATTCAATAAAGTATGTGAGTGTTTGATCATGTTTTTCATCCATTTCAAGTGTTTTACCATAGATCTATACTATGACAAGTTCATTTTCATATGAATCACCCTATGATCTCATTTAGTAAGTTCAATCTATGATTCTATGTTATTTCTATGCTATTCCATATGATTATGCAAGTTAGATTCATAGTTTTGTTCATATTTGCATTCATGGTGATCTTGGAGTTTCATATAATTATTGATGAAATTGCCAAATTGGTGATGTTATTGGTTTCATAACATGTTTGTGGTCGTATTTGGTGAATTGGTTGAGTTAGTTTCGTCGATTTTATCGATTGGCGGAGTTTTGGTCGAAATTGGAGTTGCATTGGAGTGGTGCAGGTTTTGGGTCGCAAGTAAGGGAGGTCAGTCGTGCACCATGGTGGATTTCTTGGGAAACAAGTCAGAAATGCAGGATCGGTCATGGATTTGTGACGGATCAGTGACAGAATGGATCAGTCATGGATTTGTGATGGATCTGGGATAGATCGCGCATAGAAGGATCGTGCATAGATGAGTCGTGCATGGTCCAGATCTGCGATGGATCAGTGACAGAATGGATTGGTCAGTAACGGATCTGTGATGGATTTATGATGGGTCGGTCAGTGACGGATTTGCAAGGGGTCGGTCGATCATGAAGGTGTCGGTCAGTAACGGATTTGTAAGGGGTCGATCGATCATGAAGAGGTCGGTCAGTGACGGATTTGTGACGGGTCGGCCAGTGAAGGATTTGTGATGGGTCGGTCGATCATGAAGAGGTCGGTCAGTGACAGGTCGGTCAATGATTGATCTGAGATGGCTCACACATGGGTAGATTGCCCTTGGATGGATCGTGCACGAATGGATCAACTTAGATCTGTGATGGATCTATGACGGAATAGATCGGCTAATGTCAGTGATGGATCAATGAAGGATCAGTGTCGGATCAGTGACAGATTGGTGAAGAATTGAACCAGAGGATATGATAGCATTTCAGCAGCGCTTCCATATGCTGTGGTGGATGGCTTAAGTGTTGTGTTGGTTTTCTTAGCTTGTGCGTATGAATGCAATGGATTATTTTGAACCGTATATTGATGTTGTTTGGTTCGACGATGATGATGGCTTCGATGAGAGTCATGAAGGGAATGTTTGAAGTGTTGTAATGTGTTCGTTGATCGGTGAAAAGCAATGAATAGGCAGACAACTCAAAGTGTTGGGTTGTGGAAAATGGTTACTCGAGTGGGACTTGAGTTTATGATTAGTCGCTAGAGATGACAAAAAGAGATGCGAAGGCCGAGAGATTATTGTTATCGTAAGTTCTAGCAGACTCAAAGCAGGGCACTTTGGGCAGTCATGAAGGGCCTCGTACCTTGGGTAGTCATGAAGGGCCTAGTTGTCGAGATTTGAGAAGACAAACATACGAGTCCTGATGGCGTATGGAGTTGTGCTAGAACTGAGGTTACCATTAACCCTTGACATATGACAGTCATGATGGGTCGTCATACGATTAACGATGGTTTCAAAGCAGGATTAGCGGTGATAGCCAGAGTCTGTCATGGATGTTTGAAGGTTGGAATGTTTGGGTGTTTTGTTTGTACCATCTCACGTGGATTATCCAAAGTCGAGGGAGATGTTCCTTGAGTGCTTGAATTATATTTGTTTAGGCCTTTGGGGATAGTGCTTGAGGGATGTTAAACTCGATTACGATTGTCTACGTGAGACCTAAGTAATCTGGATGCTATGAGTGTTAACGATGGTAGTTATGATTGCCATGGATGAATTGATGTTACTTTGGATGTTATGGATTGTAAAGTCTATCACTGTCTGATGTGGGGGGAGATGGTAGTTGAGTTCTTCTTTGGCGTTGGGTAGTGGTTAGTAAATGTACCCATTCTCGTATACTTTATTGATGAAGTTTGTTAGCTGTTTTATCGGTCACTAAGACTGTTGTCTGACTTAAGATTTTATGTTTCCCTCTTATTACCTTGGGTTGTTCATTCGTTTTTGATGGGCAGACTAGGTAGCGGGTGACTGGTGGTAGCTTAGTAAAGACGATATAGTTGTTCGGAGGCGAGCAGGAGGCTAACGTACTATCTCTCTTACTATATAGTATTTGGGTTTTCATTGTTTGTTACTCTACTCTGAGTGCTGTAGTGAGGCAAATTTGTACAGACATATGTTGCAATCCTGGTGTATGGATATACTTTTTAGTTGTTTAGAATATTTGAGATTTCTGTTCAAATGTGCTTCGCTAATATTACCTGTTGTAAACGTTCTACTATGTTTTATCCTTGCGCTGTGAGATTTACGTCAGGTTCCGATGATGTTTGCCTACTTTGATGATCGTCCATAGCTGCCTGTCACACCTTTATAGCTCTTTATTCCTCTTGTTTAGTATGGGTATTGTGGGTGGTTGTCACATTTGGTATCGAGCTCTGGTTAATGATTTTAGCCAAATTTCTAGGTCATTATTATGTATGAGAGACGTATTTGTAGATTTCAGGTGGATATTTACTATATATATTAGCATATATAGTAGTAGCGTTTGTACTTCTTTAGTAGTTTATCTTGTAAGTGGACTAATCATTCTGTGTTAGATTTAGAATGAGTCGTCAAACCTCTAGGAGTGAGTTTGGTACTGGAGAAGTAGGAGATGGAAGCCAATTGGGAGCTTTAGCAGTTGCACCGGAATACCTGGTTATGTTTGGGGAGGCCATGATGGCAGCAGCTATGTTAAGGATACCTATTCCAGAAGCGGAAGTGGAGCGTGGTGTTCTTGTGCAAGTACCAAAAAGGGAATCTGCTAAGCAACAGAGGGAATATTCTCCTACGGATGAAGAAACCTTTATTGGCCCCTGTGTTAATAAGAAGAAAAGAAAGAAGAAGAAATTTAAGAAGAATGTCACTTGCTTTAATTGTCAATTGGAGGGTCATTATGCCAAGGATTGTAAGAAGCCGAAAACTGAAAGTGCTTTGAATGCGGCAAGTCTGGACATAAGAAGAAAGAATTTCCGGACTTTCCAAAGAATAAGCAACCGAAGGAAGCATGTGTTGTGGAAGCTATTCCAATATCCTATTGTATTCCTCATGAGAACTAGGAGAAGTTGTTGTCTGGATATACTTCTAGCCAGTGAAGTGGTTTGAGTTATATTTGGTACTAGAGAATCGTCTTCTTTTACCTATAATAAAATTTTATGTTGAATGGGTTTGAAACTTGAAGTTGTAATAAACCTTTAGTTGTAACTAATCTAGTATGGGTTCATCTTCTCTTTGCATACTTCACTGGGTTTGGGATCATCTTGGGCATGGATTGGCTCAAGAGGTATGCGGCAAGGGTGAATTGCGAGAAGCTAGAGGTGAGGGTCATTGATGTGGAAGGGAGAAAGGTGTTGCTTAGATGTAAGCACGAAGACGGGGTCTTCGTGAGTTATCTATATTCGCTTGGGATTCCACAAGAATACCTGTCATCAGCGCTGATCGCTAATGAGTATGTAGATGTCTTTAACGGGGTCAAAGGGTTGCCGTGGCATCGTGAGATCGAGGTTAGGATCGATTTGGTTGAGGGTGCTAGACCAATCGTTATGCCTCTTAGGCGGATGGCGCCTAAGGAACAACGAGAGTTGAAGGTGCAAGTTCGTGACCTTTTGGGAAAAGGATTCATTCGGAGGAGTGTATCCGAATGGGGTGCACCGGTCATGTTTGCAACCAAGGCAGATGGCTCATTAAGATTGTGTATGGACTATCGTGAGCCGAACAAGGTGACTAAAAAGAATAAGTATCTGTTGTCAAGGATTGATGATATGTTCGATCAGCTTCACGAGGCCAAAGTGTTTTCTCAGGTGGATTTGGCAACGGGATTTCACCAGTTGAGGGTGGCAAAGGATTGTGTGCCAAAGACTGCTTTTAGGACACCATCCGGGTTCTTCGAATGGTTTGTGATGCCATTTGGATTGACTAATGCACCAACATATTTTGTGGATCTTATGAACAAGGTTTTCAGAGATCAGTTGAAGAAGTTCGTGCTTGTGTTTGTGGATGACATTCTGGTTAACTTTCGGAATAAGGAAGAGCACAAGACGCAGTTGAGAGTTGTTTTGGAAATCTTGCGAAAGCATCAGCTAAGAGCTAAGTTTTCCAAGTGTCACTTCTGGAAGAGCGAAGTGAGGTTCTTAGGCCATGTAGTTTCTGGAAATGGGATAGCGGTTGACCCTGCTAAAGTAGCAGCAATCCAGTTCTGGGATCGAGCTAAGAATGCAATGGATGTTCGAAGTTTCCTTGGGTTGGATGGTTATTACCGACGGTTTATCAAGGATTTCTCCAAGGTAGCTGCACCATGGACAGGATTGACAAAAAAGAATCAAGTGTTCACATGGGATTCAAAGTGTGAGAAAGCTTTTGAAATCCTGAAGGAAAAGCTGACGAGTGCTCCTGTGTTGACCATTCCAAGAGGGAATGAAGAGATAATTGTGTATACCAATGCATGTGGTACTGGACTTGGGGTAGTGCTAATGCAGAAGGATAAGGTTGTGGTCTACACGAGTCGACAGCTGAAGCCGGATGAGAGAAATTACCCAACTCATGATTTAGATTTGGCAGCGATTGTGTTTTCTCTGAAAATGTGGAGACATTACCTATTGGGAGTTCGATTCGAGTTTTTTACGGATCACAAGTCGTTGAATAATCTTTTCTCCCAAAAGGATTTGAATATTCGGCAGCAACGGTGGTTAGAGTTTCTGGCATCATATAATTTTGGTATAGCCTATACTCTTAGCAAGGGCAACGCAGTTGCAGATACATTGGGACGAAGACATGCGAGTTTGGGAGCGACGTTTTCGGAAAGGAAGACCCTCGAGTATTTAGCAAGGTTCGATTTCAGGCCAAGGTGTGAATTGGAACTTGAAATTTTGGCAAGCTTGTCGATAAGACCTACTCTCATTGAAAGGATTGGCGAGAGCCAAAATAAAGACACAAAGCTTGTCGAGTTTGTCCAGAAGATGGAACTAGAGAATAAAGAGGTCGAAGTCGATCAAGAAGGTTGGCTTCGAAAGCAAGGGCGATTAGATGTTCCTGATATTGACAGATTGAGAGGTGAGGTTCTGAGAGAATGTCATCACTCAAAGTTGACGATTCATCCTGGTGGTAATAAGATGTATCATGACATGAAGCGTATCTACTACTGGGAGGGAATGAAGCGAGGTATTGGAAAGTTCATTCCCAAGTCTATAGACTGTCAGTTGGTGAAAGCTGAACAGAAGAAGCCGAGTGGATTTAGGAAACATTGCAAGAAGCTTGGAAATCGAGATGTGTTTGAGTACGACATATCATCCCAAACTGATGGTCAATCCGAAAAGGTTAACTGAGTTTTGGAAGATCTCCTAATGGCTTGTGTGTTAGATTTCGGAGGATCATGGGAAGACCATCTACATTTAGTTGAGTTTGCATACAACAATAACTACCAGTCGAGCATTGGGATGACACCATATGAGGCGTTGTATGATAGACCATGCAATTCTCCAGCATATTGGATAGAAACTGGAGATAAGTTGGTACTTGGGTCAGAGATGATTAGAGAAACCACAGATTGTATCAAGATCGTTCGGCAACGAATGAAGGCAGCCCAAGATTGTCAGAAGAGTTAAGTCGATAAATATCGTAAGGATTTAGAATTCGGCGTTGGCGATATGATTTTCGTAAAGATTTTTCCATTAAAACATGTGGGTCGATTCAGGAGAAAACGGAAAGTTAACTCCTAGGTTGTTGGACTGTTTCTGATAAACGAGCAAATCGAAAAGCTCGCGTAGAGATTGATTTTACGCGAGAGATGTAGAGTGTGCATAACGTTTTTTGTAAGATGCTTCTATGAAAATATGTGCATGGTACGGATGTGGTAGTACCTCCGGAGTAATACGTTGACCTTGTAGTTGAGTTTGTAGTTATGAAACATTTTAAGACGCTTCGTGTTACGGCGAATGACACGAAACAACTTAGGGAAAAGACGTTTTAGTTAGTTAAGTTATAATGAAGTGGGGATGGCGACGATGGTATGTGTGAGACGAAGGAGAATATAAGGAAGACCCATCCAAAATTCTTAGTCGATAGGACCCATTGATATCGCGCCATCATTACATCATTATTACTTGTTGTCATTATTGTTACTTGTTGATATTGTCGTTATCTTGTTATTGTGGTTGATAGAATTCCGCGTGCTAGGATAAGGCTATGGATGCATGGCTTGATGGCTGCTAGTTTGGATGATAAAATTGGTTTCTCATGGATGATAGGCATGCGGAATTGTTGTGATTGCTTGTGTTTTCTTGGAATTTCGGGGGCAAAATTCTTAAGGGGGGAGAATGTAACAGCCCGCATTTTACGTATCAGAAGATTGTAAAATATTTTATTTTATCCCCTGAGGGTTAGATCATTCTCATCTTTTGGTATGTTTCTTATGGGGATGTGAGATATGTCCATAATTTTTACCAATTTTTTTGTGACCATTTTTCCCCTGTCAGTCTTGTATGGGGCATAACTTTTGACTCAGGTTGTATCAAAGGATGAGACCTGTGCCATTGTAAAGGAATTGATGATTGTCTTTCTGTAGATTGGTTACATTAAGAATTTGGCTCAGTAGTTTGGGAAGAATTGTTGTTTTAAGGTTTTTCAGTTGGCTGTTCAGGTTTTGGGAGACTAATGGGCTGAATGGAGGAGGCCCATTTGTGGGGGTTTGTGGAAACTATAGATAAGGGGTGAGGGGTATAGAGAAGAGGTTACTTCTCCCATTCTCTCATTTGGTGTCCTTGAGCTCCTTCTTCCTCTAACACCTTTCCACCATTAAAAATCCAAATCTAAGGAGGGGAATCATAGATCTACACCATTGGAGGCTAGATCTATATCGTTTGAAGCAAGGATTCATTGGATCAAGGAGATTGGTGCGAGGTGATTGCTATCCAGATTCTTAATTCATCAATTTTAGCTTGTTTTGGAGAATCGGTGAGTGATTTACATCTCTTGCATGGATTCAATAAAGTGTGTGAGTATTTAAACATGTTTTCATCCATTTTAAGTGTTTTACCTTAGATCTATACCATGACAAGTTCATTTTTATATGAATCACCCTATTATCTCGTTTAGTAAGTTTAAATCTATGATTCTATGTTATTTCTATGCTTTTCCATATGATTATGCAAGTTAGATCCATAGTTTTGTCCATATTTGCATTTACGGTGATCTTGGTGAGCTTCACATAATTATTGATGAAATTGCCAAATTGGTGATGTTATTGGTTTTATAACATGTTTGTGGTTATATTTGGTGAATTGGTTAAGTTAGTTTCATCGATTGTATCGATTGACGGAGTTTTGGTCGAAATTGGAGTTGCATTGGAGTGGTGCAGGTTGTGGGTCGCGCGTAGGGGACGTCGATCGTTCACCATGGTGGATTTCTTGGGAAACAAGTCAGAAATGCCGGATTGGTCATGGATTTGTGACGGATCAGTGACGGAATGGATCGGTCATGGATTTTTGACGGACTGGGATAGATCGCGCATGGATGGATCGTGCATAGATGACTCGCGCATGGTCCAGATCTGCGATGGATCAACACGGAGTGGACTGTGAGTGACGGATCTGTGACGGGTCGGTCAGTGACAGATTTACAAGGGTTTGGTCGATCATAAAGGGGTCAGTCGGTAACGGATTTGCAAGGGGTCGATCGATCATCAAGAGGTCGGTCAGTGACGAACCTATGATAGATTTGTGATGGGTCGGTCAGTAACGGATTGTGATGGGTCGGTCGATCATGAAGAGGTCGGTCAGTGACGGATTCGTCACGGATCTATGATGGCTCGTGCATGGGTAGATTGCCCATGGATGGATCGCGCATGAATGGATCAACTTAGATCTGTGATGGATCTGTGACGGAATGGATCGGCTTAGGTAAATGACGGATCAGTGATGGATCGATGATGGATTGATGCAGAATTTAACCAGGGGATATGATAGCATTTCAGCAGCGCTTCTAAACGCTGTGGTGGATGGCTTAAGTGTTGTGGTTGGTTTCCTTAGCTTATGCGTATGAATGCTACAGATTGCTTTGAACCTTATATTGATGTTTTTGGTTCGACAATGATGATAGCTTCGATGAGAGTCCCAAAGGGAATGTTCAAAGCATTGTAATGTGTTCGTTGGTCGGTGAAAAGCAACGAATAGGTAGACAACTCAAAGGTGTTGGGTTGTGGATAATGGTTACTCGAGTTAGACTTGAGTTTATGATTAGTCGCCAGAGTTGACGACAAGAGATGCGAAGGTCGAGAGAATATTATTATCGTAAGTTCTAGCAGACTCAAAGCAGGGGTACTTTGGACAGTCCTGAAGGGCCTCGTACCTTGGGTAGTCGTGAAGGGCCTAATTGTCGAGATTAGAGAAGACAAACATACGAGTCATAAAGGCGTATGGAGTTGTGCTAGAACTGGGGTTACCATTAGCCCTTGACATATGACAGTCATGATGGGCCGTCATATGATTAACGATGGTTTCAAAGCAGGATTGGCGGTGATAGCCAGAGTCTGTCATGGATGTTTGAATGTTGGAATGTTTGGATGTTTTGTTTGTACCATCTCACGTGGATTATCCAAAGTCGAGGGAGATGTTCCTTGAGTGCTTGACTGATATTGGTTTAGGCCTCTGCGGATAGTGCTTGAGGGATGTTAAACTCGATTAGGATTGTTTATGTGAGACCTAAGTAATCTGGATGCTATGAGTGTTGATTGCCATGGATGAATTTGTAACATCCCAGAATTTTAATTATGTTTGATTTGGATTTTTATTTATTTAATTTTTGATTTTATGAATATAAATTGATTTTATTAGGTTTGAATATGAATTTTAACTTTGTATAAGTATTTTGTTTTTTATTATGATTTTTATAAGAAAACTTATTTTGAAAATATTAATTATAAGATTTATGTTTAAGTAATGATATTTTCTGATTTTGATAATATTGATTGGTAAAAATATGAATTTGGTAAAGGATAATTTATTTTATGATTTTACAAGAATGATTATTAATAAGTTGGATACTGATATTATTTGTCGTTCGATCGGATTTGTCAAAAGATAACATAAATTAGCAGCATTAGTATTATGCGTTGCTCTTTGTATTCATAACGTTTAAGGTAAATGCTACCGAAAACACATTCCTTCTCCTTTTTACAAGTGTTAAGACACTTGTAATTTTGCATGCAACATTCCATGCATGTAATACCCATGTCCTATGATGTGTCACTCTCTCCTTACTCCTCTTTTCCTATAAATACCACCCTTTCCTTCCACTTTTTCATTCATTCTCATTTCTTTTCTTTCTCTCTTCTTTTTAAAGCTTATGGCCATGGTTTCCATGGCATAAGTCTTCCTCCATTCCACCACCACTTTGCCAAAGTTCGTCATTTCTCCTCCTCCTCCTCTTATAATATTAAGAGAGATTAGTGTATATTATATTATATATATATTTTTGTGAAGAAGACGCTGCGCCGAAATACTGTCCGACGATTCACTCAACTAGGCTCGCCTACCGCGAAGATTTGGAGAGCTGTTAGGTGAGAACTTATAATTTAAAATTATTTGTTTAAATTAGTTAATTACAATTAGCTGAGATAATTAAAATTTGTTGATGATGATTGTGTGATGGATGTTATTATGTGAATGGATGTGCATGTAGTTAGATAATACACTGAACACTGGTAAGTGTTATTGACCGTAACGCTTGTGCACCGTTAAACTGTTTGTTTGTGATGAATGAATTCGTATCCATCTGGTTATATGGTTCATTTGGATAAATATGATTGCATTGCATGGTATTACACACACACCCCGTGGTTGTGGAAATATATAGGTGATTGATTTAAAATCTCCTTCCTATATACGATTTTATTCAATCATTAATAATATTTAAATTGTTAGTTTTGAATTAAATATTAACTTTTTAAATATTGAATTAGGATTGGAAATGATTTGAATTATGTATTGATTCTATACAACGATTTTTATATCTATCTGAAACCAGTTTTGGTAAAACATATTATTTTCAATTTAAATTCGAAATGAGATTTTGAAATTTGAATATGAACGATGTCTCTTTATATTAATAACAGAATATACACCAGAACGTTCTAGGATGACAGAGAGGATAGTGTCTAGGCTTGGGTTTGGAAATGAAGTTTCCTGCTCTCCCTGGCTATCCCTAACTGATCCGACGAATGAGAAGGTTAATTTGAAGTTATTTCAATTTAGAAATGAATTGGAATTTATGAAAATTGAATTTTAGATCCAAATAATTTGAAAAGTAAATCTAAATGATTTTAAAAGGGTTATATAAGGATAAAACGATTTTCTAAGATATTTTGAAGTATCGTAGAATAATGGTTATTATGGTAAAAATAGAGCTTGTTGCATAACGACAATTTACGTATTTTAGATGCAACTTTAAACGCTTATAACTTTTGCAATCTAAATCGGATTTCCATGAAACGAAAAACATTTGATTTATATAAACAAGAACTTTCAAATGAGTGAAAGAAGATTTTAAATTCGAGTTATAATTTTCAAGTTATGTTTGAAACCGTTTTGGAAAAGATCGATGTAAGAACAATTGTTGCCCATTACTATAAACAACTATTTTTAAATTATTTAAAAATATGAAAAAAAATTGTAAAATCATTACAAATTATGAAAATGTGTTTTCAATTGTAAAGTTTAAGTTTTGGCTAAGATAAACAATATTTTGATCAAAATAGTTAAGATAACTTTTTTGTAACACTTTTGGAACGCTATTGTAACGCTTTCTTCGAAAACAATCTATTTTGAAGTTTTAACCCGTAAACGATGTTCCGAACTATAAGTAATGATTTGTGGAATGTTTTCAAAGGTTTAAGAGTATTAGAAATATTTTATATGGAATTTAGATTTATACTAATACGGGTTTTTAATACTAAATAATTGGATATGGTTGGAGATAAATCTTCGGATGATTGATATTAGTTCGGTAAATGAAAACTCTTATTATCTGAGGAATTTAAAAGGGTATTTCACCGTTATTCCGCTTATAATATGAGTTGGATACGGAAATTAATATTGAAGATAAGTTGATGGTATCTCTATCCAGATCTAATGTCAAAGAGTTGAATTAACCTTTCAATTAAGATACGGGTTCTCACCTTGATTTAAATAAGCTAGATAGAAATAATCTTCGATATTTGGTATGAAACTCATGATGTAAATGTATACTATCTGGGGAATTTGAAAGATATTATTATATCGTTATTCTACTTATAGTATTCATTGATTATGAGAATTTATATCGAATATAAGTGGATAAAATTTCTGTGTAATTTATGATTCAATGACGATTGATTTGGGTTCTGTCGTGAATCGTATCTTCAATAATACCATTCTTGAAACCCAATAAGATTGAGTTGTGGAAATTCGTATCGTAATTGGAATTTAGTCAAAATCTTCGATCCGAGGGAATTAAAAGTAAGAAATTGAAGCGAAGGTATACTCTTTGATTTCAAAGAAGAATTTAAGATGATAACGAGATGTACGAAATTATAGAAATTCAAATCTTTAGTTGTAAATGAATTGATAACTATGTGGAAGGAGATTTGAATTGAAAAGCCTGTGTGAACCATAGCTACTGCTTAAAGTACGCTTATTACTTGGAAAGACCGGGATCGAGCATATGTTCAAAAACCATTCCAAGTAATAATACGACGTTATGAAGCAATTCAGGACTTGGTAAACGACGAATGAAGACCGGGAATATTTGAATTGTTTAGATTGATTGTTGATTAATGTCTCGGTTGGGTAGGCCACCCGATACGAGATGTGAGTTGCATGAGACCTGAACAAATTTAAGTATTTTCGGGTTGTTCCGTTCAGACCCAGAACGGTCTTGTATGGATGGTGTGTCTGACATTGAAATTGACTGCATAACACTGATTTCCGTTAATGAATATCGGATTTGTGGCAATATATTATCCTCGTCTGTAAGTCATATGAACTTAGAGGGTATGCATTGATTGAGATCAGTGATATGTCGTGAATTGTCAATGTGACATACCCAAGTTAGGAAACGAGCTAGTGATTATCAAAGAATGGCTTATCGAAGCATAGCTTTGTGTATGACGTGAGATCGACAAACCTCACACACCGGATGATGAGAAACTGGAGGTTAGGTTGTGTATATATATGAATTGATGATGACCGCTGTAGCAGTGGGAAACCTCTTATGACTTATGGAATAGGGTATGTTCGGGGGGGCCGCGTCTGGTCGAAAACCGTTGATCTACCTCGCGATTTGTATTGGTGTCCGCGTCTGGATGAAAAACCCTTGATTACATTTCGTTTGTGTTCCAATTGATCTTTCGTGCCAGGAATCATCAAGTTGGAAACCAAATCTCCAATACATACCACATGATTTTGGTTTGTGTATATATATATATATATATATATATATATATATATGGCGACATAATAGGATGGGGTATTATGCCGTCTAGGATTAATACATTTATTTGAAAAATGTTTTCCACACTATATATATATATATATATTGGCTTAGAAAGAGGATTTTACGTATGAAAGCATGTTTGGTTATCATAAGATAAACCTCGCCCATCTGGTGTGCGCTTGCATTGTGTGATGTGGGATGAGCTTATGATAACTTCATTTTAGAAAGGTCATTGCGTATTTATATGCACGGGTATTCACATGGAGTAAACCCGTTCCGCGTTAGCGGCATGGTCCGGTGAAATTCCCGACTTTAAAATGATCCTAATAATAACTGTTTTGAGTTCTCACACCACTCCCATGACTGACCTGGAGTTTATTGTTCCCTCACCTAAACTCTGAGTGCCCATAATTTTGCACGGGCAGCTAGTAGTTTGGTTTGCAGTTATAGATCGTTGGAGCAGGATTCTGAGTGCTTTAGAGTTGGAGTTCATGCAAGAGATGGGAGCTTCTGCTATATCATACGATTTTCTTCCGCTGAGAGTATATTTTCTTTTGTTCCGTTGTATGTGTTGTAACTCTGATATTTTATATAACTCTGATGTAACATTGTATTTCGCAATTAATTTTTTTGTTATTTTGCTCAATATATGTATGCACCCATAACAATTCGTCTTTTTGAACGGTTTGAGTCGGTTTAATTACCGGCAAGAACTGGGCAAAAAGGCGGGTCGTTACAAGTTGGTATCAGAGCTTTGGTTATACAAAGCTATCGGGTAAAACATATTTTGAACAAAGGATATGACTCATCAGAGCTATAGTATCTCATTAGAGATAGGGTTGGAAATGCCCTAGAATGAGATTTCGGAATATTATGATGAGAGAGCGTATTTTTGAAATCTATATAAGGTATTTTTGTACAAGTAAATCATTTTTGAAAATAATAATTATTTGGAATAAAATATTTTGAAGAAGAATTGAAAATAAGATTTTTAAAGGAAATACTTTCAAAATAAAAAGGGCTCTTTGTGATAAAACTTCGAAAATCCAGCGTCGATCTGTTCGGAGTTATCGAGAAATAAGCGATTAGTGAATTGGCTTTAACAAGCGTATTGGAAAAAAAAACTTCGAGCTTGGAATGAGAATTTCAAAATATTTTGCAGCCTATATATAAAAGATTTATATAAGAAGATCGTTAATTCAAAGCTATAGATTTGAAAGATAATCAGCGTGTAATAAAAACGGTTGCGAGTATTTATTTGACGTCAAGGTTGGACGATCAAGTATGTAAGGATTTTGCATATACGCCTGGCTAACGTATATATGAAGTCCAATATATACTAGATGGATATAGAATCACATTCTAGTCGCTTGGGGATAATTCTGGTGATTGATCGATCATCATCAATCTTATTTTTGGGTTTTGAAAGTGGGATGACTATATGTTTCTGATCGAGACGTCAAGAAGTACTTAAAGCTGTATAGATAAACAATCGAAAGTGTTTTGCGACGTCCTCACAATTGTAAAATTAATTTTACAAATGACTTTCGAAGTATTAAATGTATTATGTTATGAAATTGGATATGCGAAAAAATGAATTTAACATAAGGTAGTTAAGTTAAATGCATACTTAACTGATAATTAGAAGCGTGAATCAGAATATTTTGTCAAAACCGCAAGGATATATTTTAGAAGCTAATCTCACTTGAAGAACTGAAAAGTGAAATTTTGAAAATGCATGTAAGCGAGCTTGGTTCACCCCATATTTCGATTTTGACGATACAATTTAATAAAGTTATGGTAAATTTCTTAAGTGGGGGAGAAGACCGATTTTCCCACCTGAAGCTATACGAATTTTGAGAAACAAGGTTAATATGATAAAATGGGATATGTATTGAACAAATCGATTGAATTTTATATTTTCCCTTGTTAAGAGAAACCGGCATGAACGAGTGGGTCAAACGAAAATTTCTCAATAAGTATTCACTTCAAGAACAAAGGAAGAAAATGAAGTTGTTAAAGTAAGATTTATTCAGGAGGAAAATTTTGAAAATTTAACGAGTATCCCATGATTAAACTATTAGAATTTGTATCCTTGTTTGCATGTGAGTTCCCAACTTGGGCTAGACTGTCCATTTAAATTCCAACCATCTGCTATTGAGTAGTGTCATTCGTACCTTTGTATCATGTGCATTTGGCCAAGTATTTGATTCGAACCTTTGCACCTATTGATGCTCATTAGATGTTGAATTTCTATTCCAAGCTCATGAAATCTGATTTGGTCCATGTATACCTTTCATGCACAAATTAGCATGGAACTTCTATGCATCTTTACTTGACTTGAGCACATGGAATTTTGACTTGATCTATGTATGCCTCTTTGTGTCGTGTGAAACCGTGTCGATAACTTTAATTTGTCCAAGGTATTTTGTAACAAAACCTCAATAAATGAGCTTTCTTTGAAATATAGAATCCAACTTATGCAAGAAAATTTGGATTTTTAAATATTAATTTTGAGGATTTGGTTCCGGAAATTTTGAAATCAATGTTTTGGGATGTTTTACCAATACTAGTTTGAATATACGCATAATCAGAGTGCGCAGAGGAAGCATGATGGTATTTTTAAATAAATCTGTTTTAAGAGATTGTACGGCTAGTTAAGTAAGAAAATGTTTCTAAATAAGACATGATGTTTTAACAAGAATGAAAAAGAGATTTTATATATTTTGAATTCTAAAGTTCGATTAGGTGAATATGAAAACAAAAATTTGAATATTAAATGAGTATAAAAATTAACTTATAAATGGGTTAATTTGGAAACGATTGAAATAAAAATTTGAAATAGAATGAGTATTTCGAAAATATAATTCTATCTCTTCCCTTGTCGCTGGGTTTTGCTCGACCCATTGTCATATTTTGAATATCACCCCGAATTGTCATTATTCAACTTTATTTCGGAATTCTTCCTTTTTCCCTGCTCAGATAAAGCCTTGGACAAGTGAACTAATTTAGATTTGAAACTAGTATTTTGAATTATCTCTAAAATTGAACTTGACTTGTGTTGAGAGCAATAGAATTTCTAATACTGAATTTAGCCAAGATGTTATATTGCAAGATAATTGAACGATTAGGGAAAATTTTATTTGAGAACTTGGATTTAAATTTCTAATTTGAGCATTTAGTCTTATAATTGATAAGAAAACCATGGGTTCCGTAAGAGTAAGTTAGAAAGATAATTTTCTTAGGGTCATAGACCTCTAAGTACTAGATAGTATCTATCCCAGTTCTCCTTAATGGTAGGATAGCAGCTCTGATTCTAACTCAGAGGATGCGATTTTTAAACAAGACCCGTGACGACCCTAGTAATCACGAGATCATAGAAGTATCCTTAGACTCTACCTTTAGTGAGAATCAGAAAGAGTACCCTGAGAATGATGTGAGCCTTGGTTCTGACCATTACATTTCTGGTATGTTGAGAGAGAAATTGGAATTTAAAATTTGTGAAGGAGTTTAAATTTACTCGACTTCCTTTTCGAGGACGAAAAGTTTCTAAGGGGGGGTGAATGTAACATCCCAGAATTTTAATTATGTTTGATTTGGATTTTTATTTATTTAATTTTTGATTTTATGAATATAAATTTATTTTATTAGGTTTGAATATGAATTTTAACTTCGTATAAGTATTTTGTTTTTTATTATGATTTTTATAAGAAAACTTATTTTGAAAATTTTAATTATAAGATTTATGTTTAAGTAATGATATTTTCTGATTTTGATAATATTGATTGGTAAAAATATGAATTTGGTAAAGGATAATTTATTTTATGATTTTACAAGAATGATTATTAATAAGTTGGATACTGATATTATTTGTCGTTCGATCGGATTTGTCAAAAGATAACATAAATTAGAAGCATTAGTATTATGCGTTGCTCTTTGTATTCATGACGTTTAAGGTAAATGCTACCGAAAACACATTCCTTCTCTTTTTTACAAGTGTTAAGACACTTGTAATTTTGCATGCAACATTCCATGCATGTAATACACATGTCCTATGATGTGTCACTCTCTCCTTACTCCTCTTTTCCTATAAATACCACCCTTTCCTTCCACTTTTGCATTCATTCTCACTTCTTTTCTTTCTCTCTTCTTTTTAAAGCTTATGGCCATGGTTTCCATGGCATAGTCTTCCTCCTTTCCACCACCACTTTGCCAAAGTTCGTCATTTCTCCTCCTCCTCCTCTTATAATATAAAGAGAGATTAGTGTATATTATATTATATATATTTTTGTGAAGAAGATGCTGCGCCGAAATACTGTCCGACGACTCACTCAACTAGGCTCGCCTACCGTGAAGATTTGGAGAGCTGTTAGGTGAGAACTTATAATTTAAAATTATTTGTTTAAATTAGTTAATTATAATTAGCTGAGATAATTAAAATTTGTTGATGATGATTGTGTGATGGATGTTATTATGTGAATGGATGTGCATGTAGTTAGATAATACACTGAACGTTGGTAAGCGTTATTGACCGTAACGCTTGTGCACCGTTAAACTGTTTGTTTGTGATGAATGAATTCGTATCCATCTGGTTATATGGTTCATTTGGATAAATATGATTGCATTGCATGATATTACACACACACCCCGTGGTTGTGGAAATATATGGGTGATTGATTTAAAATCTCCTTCCTATATACAATTTTATTCAATCATTAAATAATATTTAAATTGTTAGTTTTGAATTAAATATTAACTTTTTAAATATTGAATTAGGATTGGAAATGATTTGAATTATGTATTGATTCTGTACAATGATCTTTATATCTATCTGAAACTAGTTTTGGTAAAACATATTATTTTCAATTTAAATTCGAAATGAGATTTTGAAATTTGAATATGAACGATGTCTCTTTATATTAATAATAGAATATACACTAGAACGTTCTAGGATGACAGAGAGGATAGTGTCTAGGCTTGGGTTTGGAAATGAAGTTTCCTGCTCTCCCTGGCTATCCCTAACTGATCCGACGAATGGGAAGGTTAATTTGAAGTTATTTCAATTTAGAAATGAATTGGAATATATGAAAATTGAATTTTAGATCCAAATAATTTGAAAAGTAAATCTAAATGATTTTAAAAGGGTTATATAAGGATATAACGATTTTCTAAGATATTTTGAAGTATCGTAGAATAATGGTTATTATGGTAAAAATAGAGTTTGTCACATAACGACAATTTACGTATTTTAGATGCAACTTTAAACGCTTATAACTTTTGCAATCTAAATCGGATTTCCATGAAACGAAAAACATTTGATTTATATAAACAAGAACTTTCAAATGAGTGAAAGCAGATTTTAAATTCGAGTTATAATTTTCAAGTTATGTTTGAAACCGTTTTGGAAAAGATCGATGTAAGAACAATTGTTGCCCATAACCATAAACAGCTATTTTTAAATTATTTAAAAGTATGAAAAAAAATTGTAAAATCATTAAAAATTATGAAAAGGTGTTTTCAATTGTAAAGTTTAAGTTTTGGCTAAGATAAACGATATTTTGATCAAAATAGTTAAGATAACTGTTTTGTAACACTTTTGTAACACTTTTGGAACGCTATTGTAACGCTTTCTTCGAAAACAATCTATTTTGAAGTTTTAACCCGTAAACGATGTTCTGAACTATAAGTAATGATTTGTGGAATGTTTTCAAAGGTTTAAGAGTATTAGAAATATTTTATATGGAATTTAGATTTATACTAATACAGGTTTTTAATACTAAATAATTGGATATGGTTGGAGATAAATCTTCGGATGTTTGATATTAGTTCGGTAAATGAAAACTCTTATTATCTGAGGAATTTAAAAGGGTATTTCACCGTTATTCCGCTTATAATATGTGTTAGATACGGAAATTAATATTGAAGATAAGTTGATGGTATCTCTATCCAGATCTAATGTCAAAGAGTTGAATAAACCTTTCAATTAAGATACGGGTTCCCACCTTGATTTAAATAAGCTAGATAGAAATAATCTTCGATATTTGGTATGAACCTCATGATGTAAATGTATACTATCTGGGGAATTTGAAAGATATTATTATATCGTTATTCTACTTATAGTATTCGTTGATTATGAGAATTTATATCGAATATAAGTGGATAAAATTTCTGTGTAATTTATGATTCAATGACGATTGATTTGGGTTTTGTCGTGAATCGTATCTTCAATAATACCATTCTTGAAACCCAATAAGATTGAGTTGTGGAAATTCGTATCGTAATTGGAATTTAGTCAAAATCTCTATTCGAGGGAATTAAAAGTAAGAAATTGAAGCGAAGGTATACTCTTTGATTTCAAAGAAGAATTTAAGATGATAACGAGATGTACGAAATTATAGAAATTCAAATCTTTAGCTGTAAATGAATTGATAACTATGTGGAAGGAGATTTGAATTGAAAAGCCTGTGTGAACCATAGCTACTGCTTAAAGTACGCTTATTACTTGGAAAGACCGGGATCGAGCACATGTTCGAAAACCATTCCAAGTAATAATACGACGTTATGAAGCAATTCAGGACTTGGTAAACGACGAATGAAGACCGGGAATATTTGAATTGTTTAGATTGATTGTTGATTAATGTCTCAGTTGGGTAGGCCACCCGATACGAGATGTGAGTTGCATGAGACCTGAACAAATTTAAGTATTTTCGGGTTGTTCCGTTCAGACCCAGAACGGTCTTGTATGGATGGTGTCTCTGACATTGAAATTGACTGCATAGCACTGATTTCCGTTAATGAATATCGGATTTGTGGCAATATATTATCCTCGTCTCTAAGTCATATGAACTTAGAGGGTATGCATTGATTGAAATCAGTGATATGTCATGAATTGTCAATGTGACATACCCAAGTTAGGAAACGAGCTAGTGATGATCAAAGAATGGCTTATCGAAGCATAGCTTTGTGTATGACGTGACATCGACAAACCTCACACACCGGATGATGAGAAACTAGCGGTTAGGTTGTCTATATATATGAATTGATGATGACCGCTGCAGCAGTGGGAAACCACTTATGACTTATGGAATAAGGTATGTTTGGGGGGGCCGCGTCTGGTCGAAAACCGTTGATCTACCTCGCGATTTGTATTGGTGTCCGCGTCTGGATGAAAAACCCTTGATTACATATCGTTTGTGTTCCGATTGATCTTTCGTGCCAGGAATCATCAAGTTGGAAACCAAATCTCCAATACGTACCACACGATTTTGGTTTATATATATATATATATATATATATATATATATATATATATATGGCGACATAATAGGATGGGGTATTATGCCGTCTAGGATTAATACATTTATTTGAGAAATGTTTTCCTCACTATATATATATATTGGCTTTGAAAGAGGATTTTACGTATGAAAGCATGTTTGGTTATCATAAGATAAACCTCGCCCATCTGGTGTGCGCTTGCATTGTGTGATGTGGGACAAGCTTATGATAACTTCATTTTAGAAAGGTCATTGCGTATTTATATGCACGGGTATTCACATGGAGTAAACCCGTTCCGCGTTAGCGGCATGGTCCAGTGAAATTCCCAACTTTAAAATGAACCTAATAATAACTGTTTTGAGTTCTCACACCAATCCCACGACTGACCTGGAGTTTATTGTTCCCTCACCTAAACTCTGGGTGCCCATAATTTTGCACGGGCAGCTAGTAGTTTAGTTTGCAGTTATAGATCGTTGGAGCAGGATTCAGAGTGCTTTTAGAGTTGGAGTTCATGCAAGAGATGGGAGCTTCTGCTATATCATACGATTTTCTTCCGCTGAGAGTATATTTTCTTTTCTTCCGCTGTATGTGTTGTAACTCTGATATTTTATATAACTCTGATGTAACATTGTATTTCGCAATGAAAAATTCTGTTATTTTGTTCAATATATGTATGCACCCATAACAATTCGTCTTTTTGAACGGTTTGAGTCGGTTTAATTACCAGCAAGAACTGGGCAAAAAGGCGGGTCGTTACAGAATTTGTTTTAATTTGGATGTTATGAATTGTAAAGGCTATCACTGCCCGATGTGGGGGAAGTTGGGAGTTGAATTCTTCTCTGGTGTTGGGTAGTGGTTGGTAAATATACCCATTCTCATATACTTTTTGATGAAGTCTTTTAGCTGTTTTATCGCTCACTAAGCCTGTTGTTTGACTCAAGGTTTAATGTTTCCCTGTTGTTGCCTTGGGCTGTTCATTTGTTTTAGATGGGCAAACTAGGTAGCAGGTGACAAGTCGTAGCTTAGTGAAGACGATGTAGTTGTTCGGAGGCGAGCAGGAGGCTAACGTACTATCTCTCTTACTATATAGTATTTGGGAGTCCGTTGTTTGTTACTCTACTCTGAGTGTTGTAGTGAGGAAAATTTGTACATACATATGTTGAAATCCTGGCGTATGGATATACTTTTTAGTTGTTTAGAATATTTGAGATTTCTGTTCAAATATGTTTCACTAATATTACCTGTTGTATATGTTCTACTATATTTTATCCTTGCGCTGTGAGATTTACGACAGGTTCCGATGATGTTCGCCTACTTTGATGATCGTCCATAGCTGCCTGGCACACCTTTTTAGCGCATTATTCCTCTTGTTTAATGCGAGTGCTGTGGGCGGTCGTCACAATTTGGGTCGTTATAGTAACAACCCCAATTTTAAGTGTATTTTATTTAATGATTTAAGTTAAATTTTGTTATATTTGTTTGAATTTTTTTGAAATAACTATTTTGATTTATGATTTATAACTAATTTATTTGGATTTCATATAGCAAATGATTTTGTTTGATATGGATATAATTTATAATGCAAAACAATATTATATATCTTCGAATCTTATTTATGGTAAATTTTAATCGAGTTATTTACTTGAATGAGAATTCATTCTTGAATTTTATTTAAATATTTAAAACTCGTATAAGTATACAATCTGTTCTCAATATTTATGAAATTATATGTTTGATTTGATTTTGAATAATCTTTCTTTTAGATCTACCATGCGTATTGAATGTTGTTGATGCAAACATTTCCAATTTCATTTGTCTGGTTTATTTTCCTTTGATATCGTTTATTACTTATTTGATTTGCAAAATTGTTTGTTTATTATATATTGCCCAAAATTCGCTAGTTCCTTTGAATTTAAAATTTACATTTTTCCTTTTATTTGCAATCAATGTTTACCTTTATAGAATTCAACGTCCATTTATTACTATAATTCCTTTGATTATACGTCGATGTTTTCAAATTTTAAATTGTTCATTTATTGCAAAATCTCCAATTAATTTGTGCCTTTAATCTGGCCAAACATTTTTCCTCTTTTACCGATTCTAAAAATAACTTTCGGTTTAATTCCAAAGGACCGTTTCTTTTCATAACTAAATACTGTGAAGTAAATTAATACGTCAGTCATTCAGAAATTACAATTTTCATATTTATTTAAGGAGAATACTGGAAAGTAAATTAATACCTCAGTCATTCAGAAAATTATACTTTTCATATTTACATTATGGGTGGTATTTAGGAAACAGTAAATTATATATATACTTGAATACTATAAATGACTATATAAGGTATGCATATCTACCTATTCCGCAAATATGGCTTTATATAACGTCGATTTGAATAAGGTAACGATTTCAAGGATCGTTTGGGAAATAAAATCATTTGTTTAAGGAAAGAACAAATTAGTAGTACATATTTTGTGCCGAAAATATATTACTGTTATATGCTTACATCACTACTAGAAATTCGTCTATTTCACACCTGCAGGCAAACAAGGCTAAACAAGGGACATTTATCCATATATATATAGGACGTGTGCTACACACTTCAGTTCACTTTTATTTGCACTCATGGCCTATACTTTTGTTTCTCCTTCTCTGCTATATTTCTTCTCACCGTGTTCATGACCCTCACGCCTATTCTTCTCCACTGTAAATCTTCTTCTCCCCAACTTTTCTAGCTTCCACCAATTTCAATTCGAGAAAAAAATAAAACAAAAATGTGGAAGCCTGCATGCACTGTTTCTACTAGTCCAGACCCTTCCATCACACGACACCGTTCCTATGCATCACATGTATTTTCTTTTGCTGATTTAAAAGCCTAGCTTTTTAAAATAAAGAAACAGAAGACGAAAAGAGGAGACGAAGAGAAAGAAAAGACCAAGAGGGAGTGCGCGCGCGTAGACATGGGGAACATAAGACAAAGAAGAGGATAACAGTTGGGAAGACCATTTCTAGAAAGCATTATTGGTGAGAACACTAAAAATTTATTATTTAATATGATTTAAAATTTAGATACACAGTTAATGGATTTGATAATGTGTGGTTGCATGAATGGTTAATTACTGGCTACAGTAATAACGTTTATAAAGTTAGTAGATGATGTTGCCATTTGCATATGGTATGTAACGTTATGATAGATGCTAAAATAAATGCATATCGAGGCATGTTAGTGTATAACGCGTGGAAATTTATTTGTTGTGTGCATGTAAGAAATGAATGCATAAAATAGTTGTTGAATGTGTGAATATACATATGTACTCATTGCGACCTTATATGAATTATCAGCGGAAAACCAGGAAATTTCCTAAATTTAATTAAGAAATGATTTATTGGCTAAATGACAATTTAGTGATTAGGTAGTGTTTTATTAACTAAATAATATTGACCTAATAATGTTTATTGATTTAATAATACTAATGTTATTTGATTTGATAACATTCTATTAATTAAGTATTATTTGATTACTCAAATAACTTTTCTAATTAACATTTTATGATATTGAATAAATTTGATAATGTTGATTTAATTATATGGTGTTATTAAAACGGTTTATTAACTAAGTTATGTTAGTAACATTTTAAATATGGAATGAAATAATTGTTTGAGTAGTACTTGAAACTTGTTAATTTGATTTAATAGTATTAATAAATTCGATTTTTTGAAATAATTCCAATTTTAAGTATTTGTATATTTATGTAGGTTTTCAACTATATAAAACATGGTAAGTTAATTTCAAAAATATTTAAAGAAGACTTATTTGATTTAAAGTATATGTATATGTTTAAATCATTCTATTTACTTCTTCAAACTTTAATACATAGTAGGTAATTGTTTTAATCAATTTTATTTTAAGATTTTCTAAATATATATAAATTATTTTAAAACAAAATTTATTATTTTAAATATTTTATTTAATAAAAATGGGGAATCGTTCCAATCCTGAAACCTTTGATTCGAATATAACCAATCCTTGATTGAATAAACACAACGAGTTCGAATTAAAGAAATAATGTAAATCTTCATCCTTGATTTATAAATGACTGTTTGACAATCATTCTAAATTTAGAATGAATTAAGTTATGCATATATATGATGGAAAGAACTTAATTTGAAATTTTATAGTCCATAGAATTCGTTGATTATTTGGAAAGACCAGAATCGGGAATTAATTCTCGAAAACCATTCCAAGTAATCGTACGATGAGATAAATAAAGACATATAAACGGCGATTGAAGACCACAGTTCTTCACATCGAAATGGTTGCCTGCTGATTTGTTTCTTTACTGAATAGCTACAGTAGAGAGATAACCCTTTACGGGAGTGGCAGAAAGCCTGCACGTATTTGGAGAACTTTCGGATTGTAAGGGCCTTCACACTCAAACCTGAGTCGTAGAATAAGGCACCTTCGGCTTCGTTCGAAGCCGGAACGAACTTGTATGGATGTGTGTCTGACACTGTATTTTATAATGAATTAACTGATTATTACTAAACATATTTTTGTTTGGTAATGGGAATTTATTCCCATGGCTAAAAGTTATTTGGTTAGTGGTTATCAGCTGTAGATTATAAAATGACAGTGTGGCATGCGAAGTGCTATAGTTGATGAAGTGATCAACGTATGGCTTAGTTTAAGAGCGTAGCATTGTGGTACGAAACCTCGTGTACCTCACAACCCGAAATTATGGGAAACTGGCGGTAAGGTTGTACTTAATTTCTATTGAAACTCGAAAGCTACTTGCGAAACCTAGGGAAATTAAAGTATATACGGTGTCCGATGTCTGGATGAAAATCGGGATATATACTTTGCGCTCTATATTCGGTGTCCGATGTCTGGATGTTAACCGGGAGATACTTAGCTTCGTGTCCTCGATTAATCTTTTGTGCCAGGAACCATCTTGTTGGAAATCCAATAACCAATACGAGCCTTTCGCATTGTTCGTAAACTATATATGTGGGCACAGTCACTATGCTTGCTAGATTTGTAAATTTGTATGCGAATTTTTTTAGAATGTTATTAGTAGTAATAATACACATCGTTGACATATATCATTGATTTGGCTTTATAAAGCTAAAACTCGTTCATGTGTGCGCTTGCATTTATTATTTGGTGTGTATTGGGGCGAGCCTTATAATAGTCTCATTTTTTTCAAAACACATGTACGACTTATGCACTAGTGATCATAGGAGTAAACCCGTTACGTACTATATGGCATGGTCCTGTGATTTACCTTAATATAAAATAAAATGTTATATGTTCTCACACCAGTCCCATGACTGACCTGGAGTTTATTGTTCCTTCCTAAACCTTGGGTGCCCACAAATTTTTCACACGGGCAGTTAGTGGTTTAGTTTTACAGTAATAGATCCTTGGAGCAAGATTCGAAGCGCTTTTGGGTTGGAGCTTCGAGAAAGAGTTGGAGTTCTTCTGCTATATCATATTGTTTCTTCTACTGTTGTTTTCTTTTCCACTGCGTATTTTATTTTGACTCTGATAATGTAAACTCTGTTGTAACCAAATGTTGAGAAATAAAAGTTTATTTATTCTGTTCTAATGTGTATTACCTCGGTGAATCCGAATTTCACACGTTTAGAGTAGGTTTAAACATCGACTCGAGGCGCTTGGAAGTTGGGTCGTTACACAGGCTTTCCTCTCCTAAATGTAAGGAAAATATATACACAAGTATACGTTGGGTTCGTGAATAGTTTGAAGTGGAAATGATGTTAACTTGGTTGCTAAGTGAAGTTCAAGGCCGTCGAGAAGCTAAGGAAGTCCTATACTAAAGTTTGGTGGAGTGGAGAAGCAATGGTGAGCACTTTTGGCTTACATTTGGTTAACTATTATAACTAGTGTAGCTAATTATGTTATGTTTAGGAATTTCTAATTGGTTAAGTAATTATGGGTTTAATGGTGTTAATGGTTAAGTTTGAAGATTAATTACTTGGTGGTTTAATAATTAAAGTGGTTACCTTAATGGTTATGAAGTTAAAATTCATAAATGAGTGATTAGTTGGTTTGAACGTTAACGTGTGTAACGACACGTCTTTTTTCCCGGTTTTCGCCGGTAATGTAATAACCCGGAAAATCTGGGCCAGTTTAAAATTTTATTTTGGCAATTTTAGCGAATTTTGAATATTTAAAATAGATTATTTTAAATAATATCGACGAGAAAATTTATTTTGAATATAATTAGAACGTATATATTATACGCGTCGTCGTTAGAATATAAATAATTATATATAATTATAAATAGAATTGAAAATGGCGCGGTAGTTCGATAATTCGATTTCAAACTTCAATTGAATGTACCGGGTGCAAAACAATCCGGATTTTAGTGAAACCAAAAACATTAGGATCTAAATGATGATATCTTTCCAACGAATCCAACAAATCAAAATTTCATAGCGGGAATCAAAAGATATGTCCAGTTGAAAATTCTGAATAGTCGCTATGGAATTCAGGCCCTTAAAAATGGGAATTTTGCAAACGACCTCGGAATTCGACGAAACCACTTTTGTTGGATCCGTAGTGTCAAGTTATTGCTAGATTCCAAATTTCATAATTTTTCGAATCAATAGGTGAGCGTGGCAAAGGAAAACGCGTTTGACCAGTTTCAGTTGATTTTAATCGACTGGAAAATGGCCATTTTTCTAACGGTCTCAGAATTCAACGAAACTAGTTTTGTTAGGACCGTATCGTCAATACGAAGCTAGAAAATATTTTTCGAGAATTTTTAGAGTTAGTATGTGACCCCGGTAATTTGAAATGTACGTTTAAAATTCAATATAGTGATTTAAATGTAAATTTAACGGAAACTGATTGTAACAGCCGAATCAGCCTACTATACACATCCCATTAGGTTCGGAATGGGGGTAAAACGCTATGGACGACAGACGGTGGGCCTCGTTTCGAGGTCGTATGTAAAAGTCAACTTTTTGCAAATTAAATAATTTAATAAATTAAAAATAAAAAAATATCTTTCCCCCTATTACTCTCTGGCCCCCGTTCAGTTCCTATTCAATTAAAAAGAAAAAAGAAAAAAAGAGAGGGGCGACAGGGGGGGCGGAGCGCCGCCCCACCATCCACCGCGCCGCCTCCTCTTCCCATTTCTCCACCTCCCCTCCTTCAGCTCGACCACGAGCGTGACCTCCACCGAAGACGCGAGCTCCTCCGCGTCGCAGAACCCATCGCGCCACTCACCTGGCCGACGCTGCCCACTGTCTGACCCCCACGACCCCCCCTCTGACCGCCGCAAGCCTCCACAGCAGCCACCCCCTTCGATTTTGACCTAGCCCCATCCACCGACGCACCCAAACCCCCCCCCCTTTGGCTGGTATGTTTTTATTTTTATTTTTATTTTACTTTCTTATTTCATTTCATTTTATTTTATTTTCATTTTCATTAAAATATGGATAAAAAAAACAATTAGGATTTTTAACAATATAAAATTAGAAAAGATTTGATTTTAAATAAGGAGAAAGTTTGAATTTTTACTAATAAAAAGGTTAAGGATATAACTTTTATATGTGAAGTGGATCAAAAATATGATTTTTATATTTTTAAAGTATTAAGAATATGATTTTTATATTTTTAAAGTATTAAAAATATAATCTTTACTATATAGAAGATGTAAAAATATAATTTTTACATGATAGGAAGATTAAAAATATCATCTTTATATGTGTAGAAAAAATAAAAATGAGATTTTATAAAGATGAAATCTTTATTTTAGAAAAGGCGAAATCTTTATTTTAGAAAAGGCGAAATCTATATATGGAAAATAGCGTGATAAAAATATAATTTTTATCTATATAACATAGTAGTAAAAATTCGATTTTTATATATTGAATAACGGAATAAAAATTCGATTTTTAAATGTAGGAAGAGATTATAAAAATATGATTTTTATTTTAAAGACATCAGCAAATATAAAAATGTGTGATTTTTATATATGTAGTGGCTACGGGCAACGAAGATGACGAAGATGCGATAGCGATGAAGACTTCTCTAAATGAAGAGCCGTGGAGCTAGGATAGCTATTTGTGAGAACTTCTCACTCAAAATTTCTTTTTCTAGTTACATATATATACTAGGATGCAGACGGTGTTTAGTAGCACCCGACACAATCGTCCACAGACCATGGACTTGTTTGTTTGATTGCATAAATTAGTTAGATGATTAGATTTGAATTTGACTGTGTGGTGAAATGAATGGATTTGATTGATGTGTGAATGGCGTGGGCCTTCACTAGACCGGGGATATGGCTAGGCCTCGTCCCGTTTCTAGTATCGTGCTGTTATGCCGCCGAAATTTTCTAAAATATGTTAGAAAAATAAAAATATCATTTTTATTGTGTAAAGGAACTGAATAGAAATTCATATGTTAAGATAAAATGTTTTATCGTTAAAAATATAATTTTTAACGTGAAAGTGAATAAATAAATATTTATAAACAAATCGGCCGATTTGTTTATATGCACTGATTTGACTGATATTGATTGGGTCGATAAATTTTACACATCGCCCAACTGCACAAATAAAATATGTGTTTGATTGTTTGAAACCCCACACAGGTGTTGGGATGAAATATGAAGTTCACTCATCCTGATTTATTAAATATGTCGATCGATCGATTGACAGGCTGTTATAAGCGTTAGATATCTATATTTGATGCTTATACAGTATAGTGCACTTTGGTTGATGGTTGATTATTTTTCAATGCTATTATCTACGTGTGATGTATGAAAATCCATATAATTAACATTATATGGTGATTGATTGGGCCTAATTCCAATTTAGAAGATAAAGAATATTATAATATAAAGGTTCATGTGTTGACTGTACTCATCCGTTGAGATTGGTCATGTGTTGAACGAAATATTTTTATAATAAAATTTACATCTTTATCAATATAATATAAATGTTCATGTGTTGACTGTACTCATCCGTTGAGATTAGTCATGTGTTGAACGAATATTTTAATAATAAAATTTACATCTTTATCAATATAAAATAAAGGTTCATGTGTTGACTGTACTCATCCGTTGAGATTAGTCATGTGTTGAACGAAATATTTTAATAATAAAATTTACTTCTCTATCATTATAAAATAAAGGTTCATGTGTTGACTGTACTCATCCGTTGAGATTAGTCATGTGTTGAACGAATATTTTAATAATAAAATTTACATCTTTATCAATATAATATAAATGTTCATGTGTTGACTGTACTCATCCGTTGAGATTAGTCATGTGTTGAACAAATATTTTAATAATAAAATTTACATCTTTATCAATATAAAATAAAGGTTCATGTGTTGACTGTTCTCATCCGTTGAGATTAGTCATGTGTTGAACGAAATATTTTAATAATAAAATTTACTTCTCTATCATTATAAAATAAAGGTTCATGTGTTGACTGTACTCATCCGTTGAGATTAGTCATGTGTTGAATGAATATTTTAATAATAAAATTTACATCTTTATCAATATAAAATAAAGGTTCATGTGTTGACTGTACTCATCCGTTGAGATTAGTCATGTGTTGAACGAATATTTTTATAATAAAAATTACATCTTTATCAATATAAAATAAAGGTTCATGTGTTGACAGTACTCATCCATTGAGATTGGTCATGTGTTGAACGAAATATTTTTATAATAAAAATTACATCTTTATCAATATAATAATAAAGGTTCATGTGTTGACAGTATTCATCCATTGAGATTGGTCATGTGTTGAACGAAATATTTTTATAATAAAAATTACATCTTTATCAATATAAAATAAAGGTTCATGTGTTGACAATACTCATCCATTGAGATTGGTCATGTGTTGAAAGAAATATTTTTATAATAAAAATTACATCTTTATCAATATAAAATAAAGGTTCATGTGTTGACAGTACTCATCCATTGAGATTGGTCATGTGTTGAACGAAATATTTTGATAATAACAACTATTTCGAAAAAGAAATATTTGAAATAGAATATTTAAAAATAGAAATTTATGAAGCCGTGTTGATTAGATTGACGCCATTTTGACGTGAACGATATTTATATCGATTTTATTCATTTCGAAATGAATTGAATGTAAAACGATTTCGAAATGAATTGAATATATAACGATTTCGAAATGAATTGAATATATAACGATTTCGAAATGAATTGAATGTAAAACGATTTCGAAATGAATTGAATGTAAAACGATTTCAAAATGAATTGAATATAAAACGATTTCGAAATGAATTGAATATAAAACGATTTCGAAATGAATTGAATATAAAACGATTTCGAAATGAATTGAATATAAAACGATTTCGAAATGAATTGAATAGAAAACGATTTCGAAATGAATTGAATATAAAACGATTTCGAAATGAATTGAATATATAACGATTTCGAAATGAATTGAATAGAAAACAATTTCGAAATGAATTGAATAGAAAACGATTTCGAAATGAATTGAATAGAAAACGATTTCGAAATGAATTGAATAGAAAGTGATTTCGAAATGAATTGAATATAAAACGATTTCGAAATGAATTGAATATATAACGATTTCGAAATGAACTGAATATATAACGATTTCGAAATGAATTGAATATATAACGATTTCGAAATGAATTGAATATATAACGATTTCGAAATGAATTGAATATAAAACGATTTCGAAATGAATTGAATAGAAAACGATTTCGAAATGAACTGAATATAGAAAACGATTTCGAAATGAACTGAATATAGAAAACGATTTCGAAATGAACTGAATATATAACGATTTCGAAATGAATTGAATATATAACGATTTCGAAATGAATTGAATATATAACGATTACGAAATGAATTGAATATATAACGATTTCGAATTGAATCGAATAGAAAACCAATTTAAATAGGAATCGACGAAATATATATTATATATATTATATATAATATAATGGCCTGAATAGAACACGCCGCGCCGCGGCAGTTCGTGAATTTCGACCATTTATTTCAAACGGACATTACGGGAGATCCGACCGTCGGATTCTCCTAAAACCGGAACCGTTGGGTTCGTATTGAAAAGAGCTTTCTAACGAATATTTGAAATTCAAAATCTAACGGTTGGATTTGGGGATACGTCCAAATCAAATTAGAAAAAGGTCGATGTAAGTGCAGTTCGATGGCCGTTGATGGAAATCGACTGTACGGGCCTTATTAAAATTATTAAAAATAGTAATAATTTGTGTGAAATCATAAGAAATGATTTGAGAAAAATTGGGGTGAAAACCTCCATATTTGAAAAGATAAAAATAGATTTTTATCGAAATGAACTAGTTTGAACTCAATTTAAAACCCGGGTTTTTATTTTTAAATAAATAAATTAGATTTAAAAAAAGGGGTTTTAAATAATCGGAATTTCTAATATATTTGATTGAATTTGAAATGGGTTTATCGTGAACAGTGTTTTAAATAACACTAGTTCTTTAACCCGATAACAAATAGAATGTGATTTGGGTTTGTCGTGAACTGTGCTTTAAATAACACCTTGTTCTTTAACCCAGTAAAAGGAGTTCCAACGAATCTGCAATTAGATTGAAATGTAAATCTATAATCTAAATTATCAAATTTAGAAATGAGCGGGAATGGAGTATTACCAGTTTTGCTCCAAAGCGATAGTTAAATCTTTAATTAGATTTGAACGTGAAATGGTAATTAATTTTACCGATAACACCACAGTGTTAGATATGGAGTATTACCAGTTTTGCTTCATGGGATGAATAGGTTGGGATTGGAAAATAAAACAAATAATTACTTCGGTGTGGTTCGCTAATCTCGACTAGTTTAGAAAAACCATAATTTGGTTTGAAACGACATCCAAAGGAAGATTACAGGATAAATTTTAAAGAATTTATCTTGGATAAAATTAATGGGAACCTTTCCCTAAGAATGTGGAATTTAGAAACTAGCTGTAGGTTGGCTAAGAAGAATGGTTTCCTGGGTATTGATCTGATGTTGGTTTCGGCCTTCGGGGTTAATGTTTGGGAAATTGTTCTCTTGCTAATTTGCGGTTAGTGACTAATGAATTGGAATGAGGCGTATGTTGTGATTGTGTAACATTTGTTTTTAATATACGCGGATTGTTCAGAAAGTCCGGGTTTATACCCATTCTGAATAACCGATTCGACGATATGTCGAAGATGAAGACGGTGGTCGAAGACCGGAAGTCTTCACATCGTTTGGGTAATTACTGACGATCCTGATTGGGCTGTACACCCAAGAGGATGGAAATAGTTGGTGGTTGTCCGGACGTACCTGGAGATGGATGGATATGCGAGGAAAGTGCCTTCGGTTTCGTTCAGACCCAGAACGGACTTGTAAATGGATTGTGTGCCAGACACTGGATTTTATTCTGTGTTGATTGATTTCTATTAAATATACATCTGTTTGGCGGCGGAGAATTTATTCTTTTGCTTAACGCCCTTCTCTGAGACGTACGAGCTCAGCGGTTGTATATCGATGGACATCAGTCGCATGGCATGAATTGCCTATGTGGCACGCTAAGATGCAATGATCAAGGCTTCTGTTGAAAAGCAAAGTCTTGTGGTCGATGATCAAAGCACGCCTACGTGGCAGCTTTGTGTATAGCGTGAATTCGCGAGCCTCACACCTCGGTATGAGTTAAAAACGGGATACGGACTGCAGGGAGAGCACGACGTTTCTTTCTAGCTTTGGTGGTGTCAGTGACTTACCAGCCCTGACATTTATATACTTTTCACCTATGTGGTTGTTGGAATGCGAGGCGCCTCGATTATAGGTCTGTAAGGACCGGGAAACGTGTGTTCAGGCATAATTAATCCTCTAACGTAAGTGAGGACCGGCCCTGAAGATCCAGGGGTTGCCCAGAGTGCGTAACCCTGAGGCATTTGCTAGAGTGTCTCGAACGCGGAGAGGAGCTTGCCCCTTGCCTCGACTCATGACGGAATCCAATTTCCAATACGTGTAATTCGTCTTTAATTGTAGAACTAGTATGGCGACATAGTAGATGGTAGCTATGCCGCCTATGATTTATATTTATGATTGAAATGTTTTGACACTATACACTTATTATAGTATCAAATGATTTGTTTTAAACGTATCAAGCATGCTTTGGCTGTTATAAGGGAAAACCCTATCCCCCGGCTTGCGCTGCATTGTGTGATAGGACCTGGGTCTTATAATAGCTTCATTTTTCTTTATTTAGCATTGCGCTGTTGTTTTATGCACTGGTATTCTTGGGAGGAAACCCGTTCCGTGTTATACGACGTGGTCCCTTGATTTACTTAACTTTGAAAATAAAGTTTTAATAACTGTTTTAGTTCTCACACCAGTCACATGACTGACCTGGAGTTTATTGTTTTAACCTAAACTCTGGGTGCCCCTATTTTCCGCACGGGCAGCTAGTAGTTTTGGTTTTGCAGATTTATATTTACAGGATCCTGGTTTACAGCTGGAATGATATCCGGAAAGCTCTGTATCCGTATATCACCTTCGGTTGTGCTTTGTATTATGTTCCGCTGCTATGTAATTTATTGTAATCTCTGATATTTATCGAATGTAATTTATTCAATTATACTCTGTATATTCTTGTATCTGATGGAATTGTTGTAATAGCAATGAAATGTTCTTCTGTTTGTGTTCTGATTTGTCCTGTCCTCAACGATCAGGGGTTTCGAACGGTCTAGATTGCTTTAACGACTGATTCGGATCGAGCGAAATTCCAGGCCGTCACAGGTAATTAAACCAACTTAAACCGTTCATAAAGACGGATTGTTAGGGGTACTTATACATTTGCACAAAATGAAAAGAACTTTTCTATTACCATTACAATAATATTACATCAGGGTTACAAGAGGTACATCAGAGTACATCGATTACACAACGGAAGAGATACTAAACTCAGCGGAAGAATATGCCTGCTCCAAGATATATTAGCTCCAGCTAAACCAACATCCTGCTCCAAAAAACTCCAAGTCTAAACTGCAAACCAAACTACTAGGTTGCCTATGTAAAAATTATGGACACCCAGAGTTTAGGCGTGGGAACAATAAACTACAGGTCAGTCATGGGACTGGTGTGAGAACTCAAAACAATTGTTTTTAGGGTTCATTTTAAAGTTTGGCAATTCACCGGACCACGCCGCTAATTTGGAATAGGTTTACTCCATGTGAATTCCAATGCATAAAAATTCGCAATAGCTTTTTGAAAAATGAAACTAACATAAGGTCTCGCGTCACACACACAATGCAAATGAAGACTCGGGCGAGGTTTCTCCATATGCAGTCAAAAATTCCTTTGATACGCAAAATCCTCTTTCAATACTATAATATAGTGTGAAAAACTTTTTGAAAGTAACTGTATTAAAATAGCCATCACAGGTACCATATATTATACTGATATATGGTATACAATCAAAATCGTACGGGCTCGTAGCGGAGATTGGGTTTCCAACAATGACCAGACAAAGAAACTTCCTTCCGAACTGAATTTTGAACACCTCTAGAGGAATGTCTGAGGATCAGCAGTGATGCTCCTTATGCCAACACAAGGCCGAGTTCCCTCTGTAACTAGGTAACTTAGAGTATGCCTGAGTATGTCATCTCCCGGACGTTACCGACCTTTCCGAGCGCGTGCCAATAACAACCACAAAAGTAGATGCTTTTATCACATAGGTAAATACCTGGGCTCCATACCATAGTACACCTTTTATCTAGAAGGAGACAATACCCCATAACCTTGCTGCATTTCTCCCTGTTTTGGCCATTTATCGGGGTGTAAGGCTTGCCGAGGTCACGGTATACACAAAGCTACGCTTAAATAAGTCATGCTTTGATCATCTATAGCTCACCACATAACTTAAGTATGCCACATTGTCCATTCACAATGCATCACTGATTTCTATCAATATATAACCTCTAAACTCATACGTCTTAGAGAAGGGTGTTAAGCAAAAGAATAAATTCTCCGCCACCAAACCGATATATATTTAACAGAGATCAGTGCTACGCAGTTAGTTACAATGTCAGACACACAATCCATACAAGTCCGTTATGGGCCTGAACGAAACCACAATCCGAAATTCCTTCACATACGTTCGGGCTTCTTACCACTTAGCTGATATAAAATCCATCTGCAAATGGGAGTTACCCATTTGAGACATTCAACAAGTCGTCCTTGCAATATGAAAGGTCCTGGTCTTCAATACCGTCTTCAATGTCTTTAATTGCACCACAACCTCGTATTATTACTTGGAACGGTTTTCGGACATAAATCTGATCCTGGTCATTCCAAATAATAAGCGCAAATTTAAAAACACAATTACGGAACACACAGGCTTTCAACTAAATCTCTTTCCATCTTGGATTTGTTAAATTTAACTTCTTTAACTCCATTTTCACATTATCTTTAACAAAATCCATATCTTAACATTTCTCTTTTAAAACACATCCTTTAAATAAAAGATAATCTAGCCTCAAAACCTCAACTAACTTTCCATTTAATGACTCGTTATCCAAATCCAGTTTATTTTGAAAACCCTGAATCCATATTTCAACCGTAGTTTCCAAATAAATCGATTTCCCAACATTCAATTCTTTAATCTTAACTAAAAGATTATACTTCCTTCCCAATATCTTATTTTTAATTTCCTCAAATCAAAGATTTGATTAAATCCCAAATTACGATATGAATTTCCATAACTCAATCTCATTGGATTTTAAGAATGATATTATTGAAGATACGATTCACGACAAAACCTAAATCAATCAATATTGAACATAAGTTACACAGAAATTGTATGTACTTATATTCGATATAAATTCTCATAATCAAGGAATACTATAAGTGGTACAATGATATAATAATAATATCTTCAAAATTCCTCAAATAGCATACATTTACATTGCAGAATTTCATATCAAATATCTGAAGATTATTTCTATCCAACTTATATCAATCAGATTGGGAAACCAGTAGCTTAATTAAAATATTTATCCAACTCTTTGACATGAGATCTTGATAGAAATATCATCAACTAATCCTCAATATTAATCTCCGTATTCAACTCACACTATAAGAGAAATAACGATGAACTACCATTTAAATTCCTCAAAGAGTAAGAGTCATCATCTACCGAATTAATATCAAACATCCGAAGATTTATCTCCAACCATATCCAATTATTTAAAATTGAAAACCCCGTTCTGATATTAAATAAATCAATTTAAATTCCATAGAAAACATTTTCAATAATTTTAAATCTTTGAAAACATTCCACCATTTATTTACAAATGATTACTTATATTATGGAAAATAGTTTACAGGTCAAAAACTTCAAAATAGATTGTTTCTGAAGAAAGCGTCACAAAAGTGTTTCAAAACAGTTATCTTAACTACTTTGATCAAAATATCGTTTATCTTAGTCAAAACTTAAACTTTACAATTCAAAATACTTTTACAAAAAAAATCCATATTTTCAAAACATTTAAAATAGCTGTCTAACGTTATGGTCAACAACTACTCTTACAACGACCTTTTCCAAAACGGTTCTAAACATAATTTGAAAATTCTAACTCGAAATTAAGATCTTCTTTCATTCATTTGAAAGCTCTTGTTAATGGAAATCAAAAGTTTTTTGTTTCATGGAAATCTGATTTAGATTGCAAAAGTTATAAGCATTTAAAGTTTGCATCTAAAATACACGAATTGCCACTGTGTGACAAGCTCTATTTTGGCCATAGTTACCATTATTCTGCGATACTTCAAAATACCTTAGAAAACCATTATATCCTTATATAAAGCATTTAAAATCATTTAAAGTAATTTTACATTGATTTTCCAAATTATTTCGGGTTCAAATTCAAATTTTATTTTTCACTTAATAAATCAAATTCCAATTCATTTCTAAATTCAAGTAACTTCAAATTAACCAACCCATTCGTCGGATCGGTTAGGGATAGCCAGGGAGAGCAGAAAATTATAATTTCCAAACCCAAGCCTAGACACTATCCTCTCTGTCATCCTAGAACATTTCAGTATTTATTTATTCATTTAAAGAAACTTTATGAATTCATACATATGTATCTTTTTCAATTATTAACCTTCAATTTCAATAATAATGTTGCTTCTAATTACGAAGGAGATTTGTCGATCATCAATGTGATACCATAATTACTGTGTCATAATGTGTGTGAAAAAACATCAACAACCATTCTAAAACATTCATAGCAACCACCATCAACATAATTAAATAAATCATAACTATGGACAAGCGTTATAACACTAATGCTTAATAGTGTGTGTTCTAAACTACGCATCGATCATCCATCATAACAATCATCAATCATCATTGACCACTAATACCTCATTACTATATTTAAACTAGTCTAACTACTAATTAAATAAATAAATTATGGTTAAAGAGTTCTCACCAAACAACTTTCCAATCTTCACGGTAGGCGAGCCTAGCTGAGTGAACCGTTGGACAGTATTTTGGCGCACTGTCTTCTTCACCAATATATATATATACACACACACACACATATGTATATATATAGTATAATATATACTAATCTCTCTACATATATTATAAGAGGAGGAGGAGGAGGAGGATGACGACGAACTTCAGCAAGGTGCGGGTTAGAAAGAGGAAGACTTATGTCATGGAAACCATGGCCATAAGCATTAAGAAGAAGATGAAAAGAAGGAAATGGTGAAAAAGTGGAGAAAAGGCCTTCTTGTATAGGAATGGAGGGCTAAGGAGGTGATGACATATCAGGTGGCAAGTGGAAGGCATGCATGTAAGGAAGCACGCAAAAATACAAGTGTCCTTACACTTGTCTTAAGGAGGGAAAGTGATCTTTTGGTAGCATTTCCTTTAAAATGCTATGGAAACTGAGAGCAAAACTTAGCTCTAATGCTACTAATTCATATTATAGCTTGATAAATCCTGATTGAACGACAAATAGTATCAATAAATCCAAATTTATTAATAATCATTCTAATTCATAATTCAAAAAAATATATCATATAACTTATCAAAATTATTAAATGTTATTAACCATATATATTTATGTCAAATTCAAATTAATTTCAAATTAAGTAATAAAAATTCCAATTTTAAATTGGTTAAAATTTCTGGATCATTACATTCACCCCTCTTGAAACTCTTCATCCTCGAAAAGGAAAGGGAATCGTAGCTACAAATTCAATATTGTAAATTTTCAAAATCAAAATTAAAATTCTTTATACCAAACTCCCTGTTCTCACAATGAATATACTGGGTAGAATATTCTAACACATATTTATGGATAACAGTATTTACCATGTCCTCCAACGTTAACTTCCAATTACCCATTATATTTGATTCATTGTTTACTGGACCAATTACTTATACTTAACCATTTATGGCTTTCCAGAAAATTCAGAGTTATAAATTATTCTCTTTGATCTTTTCTTGCAAATACAATGGTTATGAAACTTACTCCCTTTCGATTCCCCAAAATTACTATTATTCTTAACATGAAAAACTCGATCATCTCAGAACTCAGCTTGTTTGAACGTTTCAGTTTAGGTAGTTTCTTTTTTACTATTCATGCTTGCCAAATATCCTTTAATCAAATTGTGAAACTTAATTCACAAGGTATTCATGATTTTACTTAAACAGTCCCTTTTGTTTCCATAATATACTTTAGAACTTATAGACTGTCCAAAATTGCCGATAATTTCAGGTTTTAATTTCTTATATTGTTTAAATTTAGCTATCCTCATTAATTATTCCAAATTCAAGGTTACGAAACTTATTCCTTCAAACTTTAGAGAAACAAATTGAACCAATGTAGTCCTTAACCAAAATATCGTCAAATATCTTAGCATCATATTGAATTCTCAAGATATTTGCATTTTAAATTTAATTAGTTGGAGAGTACTAATTATAAAATATCCTGATTGATTTTTCCAACTTAGCCTTTAAATCATTTTCCGAAGTACTTTTCTATACTTGGATTGCAACTTTACATAATATCTTTTAATCAACTAAGAATTTCCAATCACATGATGTCCATGGTCAAGTCTTAAATTCCCAAATATTTTCAAAAATATTGCTCCTTTATATTCAAAATATATTCTTTCAAAATCAATTTCAAAGTAATTGCCAATTCTCATTCCAAATATTGATTTGAGTTTTCAAACTATATATCTTTCAAAACCAATACAAATACACTTTCTCATATACTCTCTACATAATTTACTGGCTTATCCTTATTACAGGTTTACCTAGTATAATTCTTACAACTCTATCAAATTTTCAAGATCTCGCTTACTTATTCAAATTCACATCAATTTACCAATTATTTCCAAACACTTATCTAAATGGGTTTAAGTATATATTGATGTTTTAATTCGAATCATATAATCATCCCTCTTTCAAAACATGAAAATACATCTTGTAGATGCTGCAGTCATCAACAAAATCATCTTCAGGTGACAAGAGTATGATGTCTGGTATACTTAGGACTTTGTACGAACGTTAGCTAGGTGTATATTCAAAATCTTCTTATACTCGACAGTCCAACCTCAACATCGAATAAAATTCTCAAACTTTCATTTTAATTTCTAACTATATTGATTAGTTACTTTATAGGAGAAATATCTTAAGAAATTTGATCTAAGTTTATCCCTTAACAATTGATATGTTATAATCTCATCAATATTTCGAAATGTTACCCAATAGTGAAATTAAATCCAGAAGGCATTTGTACTCGGATCATTTTCCTGATCAGTGAAGGGGCTTAATTACCATGCTGTAAGAAGTATTTTATGTGTAATTATAATCACAAAATGTAACTTAACCTTGATCGTTTGATTAATTATCCAGGTAATAATTAACTATTTACTTTCAAAATATATTTTTTTCTTAAAATATAACTTTTCAAAACTCATTTCATATTTTCAAATACTCTCTCTCGAATATCATACTCCAAAATCTCATTCTGGGACATTACTAACCCTATATCTAATGAAATATCATCACTCTGATGAGTCCTTTCCATTTGTTCAAATATGTCGTACCCCATAACTTTGTATAAACCAAAGCTCTGATACCAAATGTAACAACCTGACTTTTTTCCTGGTTTTCGCGGTATTTAAACCAACTTAAACCGTTCATAAAGACGGATTGTTAGGGTTACTTACATATTTGCACAAAATGAAAAGAACTTTTCTATTATAACTACAATAATATTACATCAGATTTACAAGAGATACATCAGAGTACATCGATTACATAGCGGAGGAGATATTAAACTCAATAGAAGAATATGCATGCTTCAAAACATAATAGCTCTAGCTAAACCAGCATCCTGCTCTAACCAAATCCAAGTCTAAACTGCAAACCAAACTACTAGGCTGCCCGTGTAAAAATTAAGGGCGCCCAGAGTTTAGATGTGGGAACAATAAACTCCAAGTCAGTCATGAGACTGGTGTGAGAACTCAAAAGGAAGTTTTTAGGGTTTATTTTAAAGTTTAGCAATTCACCGGACCACGCCGCTAATGCGGAACGGGTTAACTCCATGTGAATTCCAGACTTCCAGTGCATAAAAATTCGCAATGACTTTTTGAAAAATGAAACTAACATAAGGTCTTGTGGCACACACACAGTGCAAATGCACACTTGGGCGAGGTTTCTCCTTATGAAGTCAAAAATGCCTTTGATACGCAAAATCCTCTTCCAATACCATATTATAGTATGAAAATCCTTTCAAAAGTAAAGGTATTAAAATAGCCTGCAAAGGTACCATATAATGCACTGACATACGGTATACCATCAAAATTGTACGGGCTTGTAGCGGAGATTGGGTGTCCAACAATGACCAGGCAAAGAAACTAGCTTCCGAACCGAATTTTGAACACCTCTAGTGGGATGTCCGAGAATCAACAATGATGATCCTCATGCCAAAACAAAGTCGGGTTACCTCTGTAACTAAGTAACTTAGAGTATGCCTGAGTATGTCATCCCCCGGTCGTTATCGACCTTTCCGAGCGTGCCAACAAAAACCACAAAAGTAGATGCTTTTACCACATAGGTTAATACCTGGGCTCCATACCATAATACATACACCTATTATCTAGAAGGAGACAACACTCCATAATCTTGCCTCATTTCTTCCTATTTTGGCCATTTACCAGGGTGTGAGGCTTGCCGAGGTCACGATATACACAAAGCTACGCTTAAATAAGTCATGCTTTGATCATCTATAGCTCACCACATAACTTAAGTATGCCACATTGTTCATTCACAACGCATCACTGATTTCTATCAATATATAACCTTTAAGCTCATACGTCTTAAAGTGTTAAGCAAGAGAATAAATTCTCCTCCACCAAGAAGATATATATATTTAACAGAGATCAGTGCTACGCATTCAATTACAATGTCAGACACACAATCATGCAAGTTAGTTCTAGATCTGAACGAAACCACAGTCTGGAATTCCTTCACATATGTTCGGGATTCTTGCCACTTAGCTGGTATAAAATCCATCTACAAATAGGAGCTATCCATTTGAGACATTTAGCAAGTCGTCCTTACGATATGAAGGGTCTCAGTCTTCAATACCATCTTCAATTGCTCCACAACCTCGTATTATTACTTGGAATGGTTTTCGGACATAAATCTGATCCTGACTTTTCCAAATAATAAGCGCAATTTTAAAATCACAATTACGGAACACACAGGCTTTCAACTGAAACTCCTTCTATCTTGGATTTATTAAATTAAACTTCTTTAAATCCATTTACACATTATATTTAACAAAATCCGTATCTTACATTTCTCTTTAAAACACATCCTTTAAATAAAAGATAATCTTGCCTCAAAACCTCAACTAACTTTTCATTTAATGACTTGTTATCCAAATACAGTTTATTTTGAAAACCCTTAATCAATATTTCAACCGTAGTTTCCAAATAAATCGATTTCCCAACATTCAATTCTTTAATCTTAACTAAAAGATTATACTTTCTTCCTAATTTCTTATTTTTAATTTTTTCAAATCATGATTAAATCCCAAATTACGATATAAATTTCCCTAACTCAATCCCATTAGGTTTCAAAAATGATATTATGGAAGATATGATTCACAACAAAACCCAAATCAATCAATATTGAACATAGGTTACACATAAATTGTATCTACTTATATTCGATATCAATTCTCATAATCAACGAATACTATAAGTGGAATAACGATATAATATTAATATCTTTCAAATTCCTCAAATAGTATACATTTACACCACATAATTTTATATCAAATATCCGAAGATTATTTCTGTCCAACTTGTCTCAATCAGATTTGGAAACCTGTAGCTTAATTAAAATATTTATCCAACTCTTTGATGGACAGAAATATCATCAACTAATCATCAATATTAATCTTCGTATCCAGCTCACACTACAAGCAGAATAACAGTGAAGTACCTTTTAAATTCCTCAAATAGTAAGAGTCATCATCTACCGAATTAATATCAAACATCCGAAGATTTATCTCGAACAATATCCATTATTTGAAATTGAAAAACACGTTTTGATATTAAATAAATCAATTTAAATTCCATAGAAAACATTTCCAATACTTTTAAATCTTTGAAAACATTCTACCATTAATTTACAAATGATTGCTTATAGTACGGAAAATAGTTTGCAGGTCAAAAACTTCAAAATAGATTGTTTCTGAAGAAAGCCTCACAAAAGTGTTACAAAATAGTTATCTTAACTACTTTGACCAAAATATCATTTATCTTAGCCAAAACTTAAACTTTACGATTCAAAATTCTTTTACATAATTTATAATGATTTTACAAAAAAAAATCCATATTTTATAAACATTTAAAATAGCTGTATATAGTTATGGTCGACAACTGCTCTTACAACGACCATTTTCAAAACGCTTTCTAAACACAACTTCAAAATTATAACTCCAAATTAAAATCTTCTTTCACTCGTTTGAAAGCTCTTGTTAATGGAAATCAAACATTTTTTGTTTCATGAAAATCTAATTTAGATTGCAAAAGTTATAAGCGTTTAAGATTTGCATCTAAAATACACGAATTGCCACTGTGTGACAAGCTCTATTTTGACCATAATAACCATTATTCTGCGATACTTCACAATACCTTAGAAAACAATTATATCCTTATATAAACCATTTAAAAATCATTTAAAGTAATTTACATTAACTTTCCAAATTATTTTAGGTTCAAAATTCAACTTTTATTTTTCACTTAATAAATCAAATTCCAATTCATTTCTAAATTCAAATAACTTCAAATTAATCATCCCATTCGTTGGATGAGTTAAGGATAGCCAAGGAGAGCAGGAAACTATAATTTTCAAACCCAAGCCTAGACACTATCCTATCTATCATCCTAGAACGTTCCGGTCTTTATTTTATTCATTTAAAGAAACTTTATGAATTCATACATATGTATATTTTTCAATTATTAACCTTTAATTTCAATAATAATATTGCTTCTAATTACGAAGGAGATTTGTCAGTCACAAATGTGATACCATAATTATTGTGTCATAATGTGTGCGAAACAACATCAACAACCATTATAAAACATTCATAGCAACCACCATCAAGATAATTAAATAAATCATAACTGTGCACAAGCGTTATAACACTAACGGTTAATAGTGTGTGTGTTCTAAACTATGCATCCATCATCCATCATAATAATCATTGATCATCGTTAACCACTAATAACTCATTACTATATTTAAATTAATCTAACTACTAATTAAATATATGAATTGTGGTTAAATAGTTCTCACCAAACAGCCTTCCAATCTTCATGGTAGGTGAGCCTAGCTGGGTGAACCGTCGGATAGTATTTCGACGCACCGTCTTCTTCACCAATATATATATATATATATATATATATATATATATATGTGTATATATATATATATATACACACTAATCTCTCTATATATATTATAAGAGGAGGAGGAGGATGACGACGAACTTTGGCAAGGTGGTGGTGGAAATGAGGAAGACTTATGCCATGGAAACCATGGCCATAAGCTTTAAGAAGAAGATGAAAAGGAGGAAATGGAATGGAATGGTAAAAATGTGGAGAAAAGGCCTCCTTATATAGGAATGGAGGGTTAAGGAGGTGATGACACATCAGGGTGCAAGTTGAAGGCATGCATGTAAGGAAACATGCAAAAATACAAGTCTCCTTACCCTTGTCTTAAGGAGGGAAAGTGATCTTTTTGTAGCATTTCCTTCAAAATGCTATGAAAACTAAGGGCAACACTTAGTTCTAAGGCTACTATTTCATGTTATAGTTTGATAGATCCTGATCGAACGACAAACGGTATCAACAAATCCAAACTTATTAATGATCAATCTTATTTATGATTCAAATAAAATATATCATATAACTTACCAAAATTATTAAATGTTCTTAACCATATATATTTGTCAAATTAAAATTCAAATTAAGTAATAAAAATTCCAACTTTAAATTGGTTAAAATTTTCGGATCCTTACAACGTGATTGTTATGGACGGATTGCTAATGGACGAGGATAAAGTTAGCAAGTTAATTTTGACAATGAATAGATTTGCTAAGTGATTATGTGGTTTGGATGATTAAAATGTCCAGAATGTTAAGTCTTAAGTGATGAAGTAATTTGAAATGTTCACTAAATTATCAAATAAATAAAAAGTGGATGAATAGTGACATCAATTAATATTGGTTTGACATTGGTTAAGATTGTTATGACATTGGATGGCAACTTGATGTGATTTGATGACTAATTGAATGATTAAGTCTTAATGACCTTAACACTTAGACATATTTTTTCATTGAATGGTAATTAAGTGTTAACAATGTTTAACGCTTGGTTAATGATGGCATGTTATGTTAATTAAGTGTTAATGACCTTAACACTTAATGTTAATGATGTCGTTTTGTGATAATTGGATATAATGATTGTTAATGGATGTTAATGATATGTTAAACCCATATAATTTGAATTATATGGTGATTGATAACGTCACATTTCAAATCGAAACTAAATTTGAATATTTTATTAATTAAATAATAAGTGAAAATTAAAAGTTTGAATTTGATATTCGAATTTTTATAGAAATGAAATTAAACTCATTACGATAAACTTTTGTAAAAGAAAGAAATTGATTTGATAAAGTTAAAGACAAGTTATAGCATATTACTGTTTAAAATTGAAAATAAATCGACTTCAATTTAATTAAAAAAAGTGAAGTTTGGTTCGCAATACAAATGAATTCCAAGTATTGATTTTATTGTTCCAATAGTCTTATATACTATTTAATTTGACTTCAGCAAAGTTTGGGTTTCAAAAGATAGAGATTGAAAAATGATAGGATAAATTGACACGATTAATCCCAAGTTTCACATGTCTTCCCTTATTAATCCAGAGTTTGGATTATTTTTAGTTAATCCCAAATTTGGGGGGTCCCTTTCCATATTGATCCCATCAACCTATTAACTTGTTACATCTGGTTATTTTGTTTTAACTTTCCCAAATCAGAGGCAGATCAAAAAAAGAATGTCATTCATCTCCTTGCTCTACCTCTTGGCTGTTCTCACTCTGACTTTCGCATGGAAAAAGTATGAATTCCGCAACTGCAAACAGACCCCATTCTACAAATGTGCCAGAACCTGAAAACCCGGTTCAGTCTCTCCACTTATCATCTCCGATGTCACCCTTTCAAATGGTCATGTCACTGCCCACTTAACATCTAAACCCAATATCCAACAAGTCACATCCGAATCTGATATCGAATCCAAACTCAAAATCTGTAACCTAATCCTCCAACTGTTCATGTACAATAATGGTGTCCTTCGCTTGAAAATCAACGAAATTTATTCAGATGCGATGTCAAAGCGTAGACTCCAAGTCCTTGATGTCCTTTTGCCGAATCTCGATGATCGTAAGCTCTAATTGTCAAGATATATTGAAAAAACGACGGATTTTTCAGTGGTGTTTCTGATGAGCGACCTAGAAGCTGTAATCAAGCACAATCCATTTGAGGTTGTTGTGAGAGAGTCTGGTTCTAAATCAAAGAAGCCTATCCTCTCACTGAACTCCTATGGGTAGTTTGATTTTGAGACTCTTAAACCTAAGAAGCAGGGAGAAGATTGGGAATATAGGTTTAGGTCCCAAACTGATTCAAGACCAAACGATCTACAGTCCATTAGTTTTGATTTTTCAATTTATGGTGCAGAGTTGGTATAAGTGATTACTGAGCATGGGTCTGAGAAGTATTCATCTAGGTTTTTTGGTTCAATGCTGCTGAGATGCAAACTGATGTGCTTGCTCCTAATTGGAATGAATAAGAGAAAAATGGTAATTGTAAGAGAGTTGTTACATTTTGGATGAGTGAAGTCGGAATGAGAACAGCCAAGAGGCCGAGCAAGGAGATGAATCACATTCTTTTTTGGGAAAGTTAAAACACAATAACCTGTTATAAAAAGTTAACAGGTTAATGGATCAATATAGGAAGGGACCTCCCAAACTTGGGATTAACTAAAAATAACCCAAACTCTAGATTAATATGGGAAGAAACGCGAAACTTGGGATTACTCGTGTCAATTTATCCAAAATAATATAATTTTAATGATTTAAATAATATTATAATATTTAAATAATGGAATATTTGAATTTAAAGTTAAATATTAGAAATTTCCAAAAGATAATATATATGTTTTATATAATTAATAAATTATTTTGAAGGCAATTTGACTTGATTTTAAATATGAGTCGAAGTTTGATTTGAATAGGACTAATCGCGCAGTGGTAGAATGCGAATTTCGAACATTGACTTAAAATTGACGTACCGGAAGATTCGACCATCGGATTTTCCTGAAACGAAAAAAATTTGATTCGAGATGAAAAGAGTTTTTAAAGTTAAAAAGAAAGTTTTATAATCCCACGGTTAGGTCTTGAAATAAGTCCAAATCAAATTTGGGTAAAAATCGCGCTAATGCAGTTTGGGACTCGAAATTCGATTTTTATGAAATGAGCTAATTTTAAATTATAAGAAATAGATACAAAATATGATAAATCATAATAATGGTTTAAAAATTATTTGCACTGAATATATTAAGTTTTGAAAGGACAAAAAGCTATTTTATGAGAATGAGTTGTTTTAGCAACGCTGTTTTCAACGAATTTATGGGACGAGTTGAAATAGAAAGGTTTTGATATAACCAAGGTTATCCAAAGGTTTTGCAAACTTATCCAAATGATTGAAATGAGGATTTCACGATATTTTGGGACTTGAAAAGTATGTAACGAAGTCAAGTTTTCCAAATAACAAATTGTATTGGAAACGATTTGGTGATAATTGAGATGAGTCCCTGTGGATGTGGATCCAGAGATTTACGAGGCTGGATATTATGCCGACGGTGAGCTTGATGAGGAGGACCCTGAGGTTTAGGATGATTCTTGGCTTGATGATGAGGAAGAGGAGATCCGTACGAGGATCCAAAAGACTTTTGGGTTGAGGAGTATCTTGCACCGAAATGGGATCCGGGTGAGCCAGGCTGGGATCTTGATGAGGAAGCCCAAGATCCATAGGAGATAGAGCTTTCAAGACCTTCGGTTCATGACTCCAAGGAGAATTAGGGAGTCGGGTGTTTGCTTCAGTCTGTGTTGATATTGTATATATGGTTAGATCTCGCTTTTGTGTAGGATAAGCATTAGGTGTATATTTTGGGGCACGACACCATTTTGATATTGTATAGACCTCCTCAAGTACGTAGTACGTCTCAGGTCAGTAGGTTAGGTGCATATACATAGCTAATACATAGCTTGTACCTTAAGTGGCACTCGACACTACAATATAGGTTTTGTCTACGATTTCAATATGATATTCTGTTTATGATATACTAGGATGTGACATGATACGACAGTTTTTGTTATAAATGCATGAATATTGTTTCAGTATTCTGTTCTTTGCTTCGTTCCGATTTCGAGGACGAAATCTTTTTTAGTGAGGGAGATTGTAACGACCCGTATTTTTAATCACTTTAAAAATAAGGATTTAAATATATTTAAGAAGGTTTTTAAATGGATAAGTCTAGTTGGATTTCAAATTTATTAAATATTGTATTTCTATATTTGAACAACTAGTATTTTAAATGTGTATGAGTTAAATATATCAAGAAAATATATTAAAATTTGATTTACAAAACAATGAATAAATCGATAAATTGATTAACTAGTTTTGTTAAGTTAAAATATTAATATAATTAACAGATTTGGTTTAGATTTTTTTAGTTAGAAAATGTTAATAAAAAAATTAATATGGTTTAAAATGAATTTATATGGTAATGAACCTGTTTACAAATTTTTATAGTTAATTTATATTGATAGAAAATACTAGTATTATTTACACTAGTTTTAATTGGAAATTTATATCGTTATGATTATAATACATGTTAATAGCTATTTAGAAACCCCCTTAGTATTTTAAATGGTTCTTGGCAATTTAATCTAACATGTTAACATACTTACATACACAAAAATTTCAGTGTAGATTAATAATTCAAGTTAGTGTCAGGGTTCTCTTATGCATGCTTAGGTCATAATTAATTTAAATTAAAAACAACTCCTAAGCACAATTTCCTAAACCTCCTCTTATTTAGACAACTCATCGTCTCTTGCCTCCGCTTGTCACCTTCTTCCATGTTGCCACACTCTTAAATACCTTAGCATAAGGAGAGAAATCATTTCATCTCATTTCACCTTTTCATTTTCTTCTTCCCCTCCACAAAAACTCCACCCTCCCTTGCTCTTTCCATCACCAACACCTCACCCCCCCCCCTCACCTCCACCCTATGCAGCCACCTTGCAGCCCACGTGGGACCCCTTAACTAAGACACCTCCTTTCACTCTTTAGAGTCTGAAACTTCCACATTTAGTTCATTTTTGCACCACCCAATCATCTGTACCTCCTCCTACCACCACTGCACACTCCCTTGGACCCCACCACCGCAGGAACCTCCTAGGGATGGACAATTTTACCATATTACCACTTACCAACCATTACCAAAGAAAGTGGTACTGAACAATTGGTAACTGATTTGATTGGTATGGTATGCCAAACCACATGAAAATATGTGGTACGGTAATGGTAATTGAGCATTAACAATGGTAATTATACCATATATCTTAAACAATACATTTGTATATTCTTATTTTTCTCATATATGTTTATTACATAACATCAATCTTCTAATATGTAATGATTTAATAAAATACCTAGGAAAATACTACTATGATACAAGATTGAATGCAATTTTTATCATATATCTTAGAAATAGTACAATTTATGTGATATTTTAGTTCATCATCCACAATATTTTTGCATATTTGGCTACCTAAAATAGGACAGATAAATAATAATATAATAACAAAAAAATCGGATTTAATATTAAATATTTTAACATGAAATAGTGTGAACAAAAAGATCTTATACTAGTAAACGACAAAAACTTATTACCAACTTCTACCAACCACAAACTGAACTGTCGGTAACTGATTTGTTTTGTTGGTAGTGGTATGAATTTTTCAATTACCATATAAGTCGGTATGGTAATGTATGAATTTGTAACTCACATTCTTTGATCAAATATAACAGTTTTTGATTTTAAATCAAAATAGAGTTAAGTGTCCGGATTTTTATATTCAAGCATAAAGATTAAAATAAATAAAAAATATGTCCTAACATATTCTCCATATAAATTAATTTTATCAAATCAAATATAATTGAAAACTATTTTACTTATTGGTCTATCAGTAAAACCTAGTTGTATAATAGAGTCAAAACATTTATACTCAGCAATCAATTATAAGTTTAACAGTGTTTATACATATTAACAGATCCATACAGTAATTAAGACACATATATTAACAGATTAATCCGCATGTTCATAGTTTAACAGTCTAGAATCAAGTAATATATAAATAAAAATAATATATAATATTAATTCGCGTTTATAATGGAATTATTTTCATTAATCTATATAATAATCCCAATATTATCATTTCCAAAATGATATTGCATTAAATCTTACGTCTATGTTTTAAATGCTTATGATTTTATAAGCATTAAACATACATGTAACAACCCGAAAATCTGGGCCAGTTTAAAATTTTTATTTTGGCAATTTTAGCGAATTTTGATTATATAAAATGAATTATTTTAAATAATATCGACGATAAATTTATTTTGAATATAATTCGAACGTATATATTTATACGCGTCGTCGTTAGAATATAAATATTTATATATAATTATAAATAGAATTGAAAATGGCACGGTAGTTCGATAATTCGATTTCAAACTTCAATTGAATGTACCGGGTGCAAAACAATCCGGATTTTAGTGAAACTAAAAACATTAGGATCCATTCGTGAATATCTTTCCAACAAATCCAAAAAATCAAGATTTCATAGCGGGAATCAAAAGATATGTCCAGTTGAAAATTCTGAATAGTCGCTATGGAATTCAGGCCCTTAAAAATAGCCGTTTTGCAAACGACCTCGGATTTCGACGAAACCAGTTTTGTTGGAACCGGAATGTCAAATTATTGCTAGATTCCAATTTTCATAATTTTTCGAATCAATATGTGAGCGTGGCGCAGTTAAACGCGTTTGACCAGTTTCAGTTGAATTCAATCAACTGGAAAATGGCCATTTTTCAAACGGTCTCAGAATTCGATGAAATTAGTTTAGTTAGGACCGTATCGTCAATACGAAGCTAAAAATATTTTTTTTCCAGAATTTTTAGAGCCCGTATGTGACCCCGGTAAATTGAAATGTACGTTAAAATCAATATTGAACGTTCTATTTAATTTATATTGTAATTTTAATGGAAACTGATCAAAACAGCCGAATTGGCTTACGGGACATATCCCATTGTGTTCGGAATGGGGGTAATTAGCTAGGGGCGACAGTCGTTGGGCTCGGTTTGGAGTCCGTAAGAAAAGTCAACTTTAATTGGAATTTAAATTAAATAATTTTATATTTACACAAAGGCCCCTCCTTTTTCTCCTATACCCTTCTCCCCCTCCCTCGTTATTTTCATTTGCCCCCTCCTCCTTTTCAATCGGGAAAACCCGATTCCTCCACCTCCTCCCATCGTTGACCGCCGTTCCCCTCTCTCGCGACCACCGCCAGGCACGGCGCCCTTCCCCTCCGATCCCCCACTGCCTTCTCCTCCTCCCCCTTCTCGATGCCGTACCCCCAGCCACCCCGTCGATCCCGCGCTCTCATTCCAACGCAAAACCCTTTTTTTTCCATTGCAGCCTGATGCCACCCCCTCGCTGACGTCGCTCCGCCTCTCTCTCGATCCAAGCACCCCAATCCGCGCCCAGCATGTCGATCCCTAGCCCCTCAGGCGAGCAGATCCGCCGCCTTCGCCACTTCTCCGCCTGCTACAGCCCCAGGCCACTACCACCATCAGCAAGGCGCGCCTCCATTCCCCTCCCTAGCGCGGACCACCGGTCAGAAAACCCTCCTCCCTCAACCGAAAACTGTAAGCTTTTATTTACCTATTTTATTTAGTTTCAAAATGGAAATGACATTGCTTTGTTTATTTACATAGATTAATAGTAAAATCTGAAAATAATGGATAGAAATTTGTGTTAAAATCTAATTTTTAATTAACAGCAAATATATTTTTATTATGTATATATATCGTAAAGTAAATAGAGTTTATTTTATAAAAATATAAACATAGAGTTTGTTTTATAAAAATATAAACATAGAGTTTGTATTATAAAAATATAAACTAGGTTGTTAATATAAATGTCATGAAACAGATGGCATTGGAATTATAACAGCGAATAAAAATATGATTTTTATAAAGTAAAAATATGGTTTTTATCGAAGTAGAAATATAAAAATATAAAATTTTTATATAGAATGAAGCGTCGAAAATATATATGAAGAAGAAATAAAAATATGATTTTTATTGATTTGAATGAAGTGATAAAAATATAATTTTTATTATAAACAGCGGGAAAAGGACTGCATTGGAATTTCAAGCAGATCCAGACGGTTCAGCAGTTCAAAAGCAAAGCACGGCGGAGTGGACCCCTCTGTGAGAATTCCTCACCTTTCAATTTCATTTTCTAGTTATATATATATACTAGGATGCAGACGATGCTTAGTAGCACCCGACACAATCGTCCACAGACCATGGACTTGTTTGTTTGATTGCAAAAATTAGTTAGATCATTTGATTTGAATTTGATTGTTTGGTGAATTTGATTGATATGTGAATGGCGTGGGCCTTCACTAGACCGGGGATAAGGCTAGGCCTTGTCCCGTTTCTAGTATCGTGCCGTTATGCCGCCGAAATTTTCTAAAATATGTTAGAAAAATAAAAATATCAATTTTATTGAATAAATGAACTGAATAGAAATTCATTTGTTAAAATAAAATAGTTTGATCGTTAAAAATATAATTTTTAACGTGAAAGTGAATAAATAGAGATTTGTTTATATGCACTGATTTGACTGATATTGATTGGGTCGATAAATTTTACACATCGCCCAACTGCACAAATAAAAATCTGTGTTTGATTGCTTGAAACCCCACACGGGTGTTGGGATGAAATTTGAAGTTCACTCATCCTGATTGATTAAATATGTCAATCGATTGGTTGACAGGCTGTTATGAGCGTTAGATATCTATATTTGATGCTTATACAGTGTAGTGCACTTTGGTTGATGGTTGATTATTTTTCAATGCTATTATATACGTGTGATGTATGAAAATCCATATAATTAACATTATATGGTGATTGATTGGGCCTCATTCCAATTTGAAAAATAAAGAATAATATAAAATAAAGGTTCATGTGTTGACAGTACTCATCCGTTGAGATTGGTCATGTGTTGAACGAAATATTTTGATATTAACGAATATTTTGGTAATAGGAATATTTGAAAACGAAATATTTGAAAATAGAAATATATGAAGCCGTGTTGATTAGATTGACGCCATTTTGACGTGAACGATATTTAAATCGATTTTATTCATTTTAAAACGAATATTGAAAAGTGATTTCGAAATCGAATATTTTAAAATGAAATTTGAATTTGAATCAAATAGAAAACAAAACGAATTTGATTTCAATTGAATAGCAAACGAAACGAATTCGAATTGAATTGAATAGATAACGAATTCGAATTGAATCGAATAGAAAACCAATTTGAATTGAAACGAATAGAAAACCAATTTGAATTGAATCGAATAGAAAACGACTTTGGAATTGAAAGCGAATTGAAATGAATTCAAATTGAATTGAAATTTGAATTGAATAGAAATGAATTTTAAAACGAATTTAAAACTATTTATATAATTCGTTTTAAATAGAAATCGACGAAATATATATTATATATATAATATAATGGCCTGAATAGAACGCGCCGCGCCGCGGCAGTTCGTGAATTTCGACCATTTATTTCAAACGGACATTACGGGAGATCCGACCGTCGGATTCTCCTAAAACCGGAACCGTTGGGTTCGTATCGAAAAGAGCTTTCTAACGAATATTAGAAATTAGAAATCTAACGGTTGGATTTGGAATTATGTCCAAATCAAATTTGAAAAAGGTCGCTGTAAGTGCAGTTCGATAGCCGTTGATGGAAATCGACTGTACGGGCCTTGATAAAATTATTAAAAATAGTAATAATTTGTGTAAAATCATAAGAAATGATTTAGAAAGAATTGGGATGTAAAACTCCATATTTGAAAAGATAAAAATAGATTTTTATCGAATTGAACTAGTTTTGAACTAGAATTAAAATTCTATTTATATTTAAATAAATAAATTGAATTTGAAAAGGGTTTTAAAAATAACCAGAATTTCCAATGATTGCATTGGAGTGGATTTGAATCGAAATTGTCTTCGGAATATTTCGATGTTAGAATTCGTGATTATACAGATGCTGTTATGGAAATTTGAAAGATATATATCTATATCGTTATTTCCAATATGACATTTGTTAATCGTAGAATTTGATATTGAATATGAGCCGATATATTTTCTATTCAGAGCCTTGTATTGAATATCAAATGTGATTTGGGTTTGTCGTGAATGGTGTCTTCACTAACACTGTTCTTGAACCCAGTTGAGAAAAGATTAAATCTTTTTATTTAGATTTAATGAAGTGTACCAATTAAATAATATTTAATTGGAATTGAATCGATATTGATTTTTGGGTTTATCGTGGACGGTGTTTTAAATAACACTCGTTCTTTAACCCGATAATTGATCGAAGGTGATTTTGGGTTTACCGTGAACCGTGTTTTTAAATGACACTGATTCTTTAACCCAGCCAAAGATTAAAACTAAGTAGAGTTTTAATGAATCTTTAATTAGATTGGAATGATCGAGAATGGAGTATCACCAGTTTTGCTCCAGGCGATAGTTAAATCTTTAATTAGATTTAAATGTGAAACGGTAATTAAATTTACCGATAACACCGTGGTGTTAGATATGAAGTAAGACCCGTTTTACTTCATGGGATGAATAGGTTGGGATTGGGAAATTAAAGCAAATGATTACTTCGGTAAGGTTCGCTAATCCCGACTAGTTTGAATTGATATTCAAAATAGATTAAAGAATAAATTCAAGAAATTTATCTTGGATAAAATTAATGGGAACCTTTCCCTATGAATGTGAAATTTAGAAACTAACTGTCGGTTAGCTAAGCAGAATGGTTTTCTGGATATTGACCTGATGTTGGTTTCGGCCTTCGGGGTTAATATTTGGGGAATTATTCTCTTGATTAATTTACAGTTAGTGATTGATGAATTGGAATGAGGCGTATGTTGTGTTTGTGTAACACTTATTCAAAATATACGCGAGTTATTCGGAAAGACCGGGTTTATCCCATTCTGAATAACTGATACGACGATATGTCGAAGATGAAGACGGTGGTTGAAGACCGGAAGTCTTCACATCGTTTGGATAATTACCGACGATCCTGATTGGGCTGTACACCCAAGAGGATGGAAATAGTTGGTGGTCATCCAGACGTACTTGGAGATGGATGGATATGCGAGGAAAGTGCCTCCGGTTTCGTTCAGACCCAGAACGGACTTGTAAATGGATAGTGTGTCTGACGTTGTATTCCTTTATACTGTATTGGTGATCTCTGCTAAATATATATCTGTTTGGTGGCAGAGAATTTATTCTCTTGCTATACACCCTTCTCTGAGACGTACGAGCCTAGAGGTTATATATTGGCAGAAATCAGTGGTACAGTATGGACTGACAATGTGGCATGCTGAGTTGCATGGATCAAGGCTTTTGTTGAAAAGCAAAGTCTTGTGGTTGAGGATCAAAGCACGGCCTTGTGTGGCGTAGCTTTGTGTAACGTTGATTCGCGAGTATCACACCCGGTATGAACCAAAAACGGGAGACGGAAATCAGGGAGGACATGCGTTTCTTTCTAGTTAGGAGTGGCGTCAGTGCTTGAACTGGCTGACGAGTTTGACTCATGTGGATGTTGCTTATTATTACTTGCTGAAAAGCGAGGCGCCTCGTGATATCGGTTTCGGCCGATGCTTCTGGTCGGCTGACGGGCCAGGCTTACGCCCCAAAGGGCGGGGAAACGCAGTGTTCAGGCATTTTAATCCACATCGGTGGACCGGCCCTGACGATCCAAAGGCTTGACAGAGTACTTGCCTGAGGCTCGGACTAGACAGTCTCCAATCGGTGAGGATCTTGCCCCTAGCCTCGGTTCATACCATAAATGATAACCCAACTTCCAATACGACATTTGCGGTTTTAATTGTAGAACTAGTATGGCGACATGATATATGGTACCCATGCCGCCTATGATTGATACTTATGATTTGAAGTTGTTTTATACACTATGCACTTATGATAGTATCAGATGATTTGTTTTAAACGTATCAAGCATTCTTTGGCTGTTATAAGGGAAAACCCTATCCCCCGGCTTGCGTTGCATTGTGTGATAGGACCTGGGTCTTATAACAGCTTCATTTTTCTTTTATTTAGCATTGCGCTGTTTGTTTTATGCACTGGTATTCTTGGGAGGAAACCCGTTCCGTGTTATACGGCGTGGTCCCTTGATTTGCCTAACTTTAAAAATAAAGATTAATAACTGTTTTAGTTCTCACACCAGTCACATGACTGACCTGGAGTTTATTGTTTTAACCTAAACTCTGGGTGCCCCAATTTTGACACGGGCAGCTAGTAGTTTTGGTTTTGCAGATTTATATTCACAGGATCCTGGTTTACAGCTGGAACGATATCCGGAAAGTTTTGTATCCGTATATCACCTTCAGTTGTGCTTTATATTATTTTCCGCTGCGATGTATTTAAATGTAATTTAAATCTCTGATATTTCTGTGTAATATTCATTTATACTCTGTATATTCTTGTAATCTGATGCATTGTTGTAATATACAATGAAATGTTCTTTTGTATGAGTTCTGTTGTGGCTTGTTCTCGAACAATCCGACACTTTCCTTTACGGGGAAGTTACGGGTTTTTACAATACATAATCCGAAATCAAAGTTCAAAAATACAATTTTTATTAAGCCATAGCTCTGATATCACTGTTATTTTTTCGGGAACAGATTTAAAATATTAACAATCCATAAATCAAGATCTATGCGAAAAACATTATATCGAAAATAAAATGTACCAACCTAGGGTTTGCAAAACGGAATCGGATGGGATGGGATTAACTCCATGAATCGCGAACAAATCTCAAACTTGGCCCTTGAAGGACTTCGTCTTTGTGGTATCTACACAAATGACAATTAGATCGTCATACGAAACAAATTTAAAAGGTAAATTGAAGGTACTAGCCATGCAGATTAGATTTTTCTTCGAATCCACATTCTATTGGTTTTCCGTGTGTTTTAAGAAAAGGAGCATCCTCCTTATAAAATAAACATGAACCATAAATAAAGAAACCAAACGACATACCCATTCCAATGTAAATTAAAACATCAACGAATTGATATTCTATTTATCCAAAGAATGGTTTTCCCCTTATAACGTTCTAAGTGTGTGACCCTATAGGTTACTACAACATTGGCAATAATTTTAAATCAGATTTAAAATTATAAACAGTGAGCGGGATTTAGTAATATATCGTTATTACCCAAGCTGTAATAAGAACAACATTTCGATAAAACCTTTTCTATGATCAGTGTTTCAATATAAATTAATCCTTTTAACCATTATATCCAAGATTAAAATCGAGGCATGGAACATATCATCTTCTTTATAATTTAATCTTTTTATCTTGATCGATGAGCAAATTATATAAAACAAAACAAAAATTTGCACGGCTATACATTTTATAATCATACTCAACCAAGTGGCCTATGGATATCACTACTTATATTGTAGGGTTAAATTCTGTCTTGATCGTTCATATTATTCAATCAATTCAAGATGTATTCGATAATCACCTTTATTGTTTACTTGGTTAAAAGTAACTTTTGATGATACCAAAACACAAACATCCTCGAATAAAATATATATAATGATTTCAGGTCTGAGGACCATTACAACACTAGCACTATGAGAATTACTTATGAAACTATTAATTATGCTCCATGAAGTTTTCTCATGTTGGGTCAGCTCAACACATTATTCTCTGATACGTCGTGCATTGACTCATGTTATTAATCACATCAAATGGATTGCCTCTAGGGGCACAAACTCTAACAAACATATTTTGACAAGCAGTTTTAGAGGCATGGTCGACAAGCTATTTCGAGATTTCCTGTAAGTGGATCTGGCTCAACTATATTCTAAACACCTATAAATACCCTTATATTCCAACATGAAGGGGGTTGATTTCCCTGCTCTGGAATGATATATCTTCATCTCCATTGGACATTATTCTTCTTCTACAACAATGCTTCTTCTCCAGAGATAGCAAATCTAGGTCACCTAGGCTAGTTATCGTGATTCTCCGATAACAAACGGTACTAGTGGTTATAAGTTATTCACTACTTTGGGGATCATTGTAATCATTTATAATATACTGTATTCGGCATGCCAAGGATTATAATAATATTTTATGAAGTGGATGTAGGCCTGATCTCAAGCTAAACCACTATAAAATTGTCTTCTTCTTTCCCTGCTTTCTATTTCTTCCCGCTTTTCATTTATTTTTACTACTTTATTCTATTTCCCCATCACGGGGAGGTGCTTTCACAATTAGTAAGGTGTTATCGCCATCTTTGGAGTTAACATTTGGTGCTTTCACCGAGAATCTAAGGCCTAGATCTGCTTCTACTATAGATCATCAAGGTCTATAAGGCAGATGGAGAGAACCGTGTTCAGAACTCGAAGTTAGGAGATATCATGGCTCCTCCCAGGAAGAACACAAGTAAGAGAAAATCTGGGTACCTGCAACTTCTAGAAACATAGCTGGTGGTACTCAAGTTTCTCCCATAACTAATGACCGTGGAGCGACTCAAACCCCTACAGAAGCTATTACCCAAAGAGAACATGATAGCATGGTAGAAGGCATAAACCAATGACTCGAGGCCGCAAACCATATGCTAATGGAGAAATTGGATGCTCTTTTGACCTTTAGGCCAAATCTGTGGACTAACAGAGTAGAAATTGATTTAGGCGAGCATGCACATTCTTCAGCCATAGATTGGAGAAGGGGAAATGTATAGGAAGTCCCCAGAATGCATGGTACAATTATCGCACGAGCCAATAAAAAAAGAAATAATGGCGTTATTCCCAGGAACTTGAGTATGGGAGTGACCGGGAGCATCAGACTAACATCGATAATAATCTCAATAGGATGTCAGAACCCGACAATGATCTGGGCAATAACATCAATGCCAATAATGAGGAAATGGTAGGAACAAGGAGAAGAAACCTATGAGACCATCATCCCATAATGTCGTGAGCACCACCGGAGGGGACCTACACGAGTAGGAGGATCAAGACCCAACTAGCTAACCGAGGTCATTTGCTAAGGCGGATGCCTGGGAAAGCAGTCGGCGTCCACCTTGTGGAGCAAGAAAAGAGTTAGGAGTATATTTCAAAAGTGATCAAACGTGTTATGAATGAAGGTTCGGAAATAAAGAGGACAAAGAATATTGGAGTTTTGCCCTCAGTAGGACTCCCTTTACTAGTAAGATACTGAAAGTTGACTATCCCAAGAAGTTCGTCCTTCTACGATGCTGGCATACAATGGAACAACCGATCCCAACTTATTTTTTGTTTAAATATGATTTCCATATGAACGATACTCAAGAAACGGACGAACTAAAATGTCGATACTTTCTGGTCTATTTGGAAGGAGTCACATCATTATGGTTTACATAGCTTGCACCAAATTCGGTTGATAAGTTTAAGGATTTGTCTCAGAAGTTCAAGTAGCACTTTAGACTATATACTTCGAAAGAAAATAATTTCATATCTTTGTCCGCGATGGTTCAAAAACTTGTAGAACCGTTGAACTCCTTTTTGAACCAGTTCAACATAATGGCAACGGAAGTTGGCAATTCCAAGCCAAGAATAGTGTTGATGGCTTTAGTATATGCTATTGACAAAGGAACTGAATTCAGAAGTGGGTGAAAATGAAAGAACCTAACACTCTGGAGAAATTTTACAAAAAGGCTGACGAGTTCCTTAAATGGAAGGAAGAAAACCCAATAGATGGAAACATTGTCGGTTCTGTACAAAATCATCCTGTCAACAGTCATAAGGAAGGTGGAAATATTCAAGAAGAAGGGAATAAGTCGGAAGGTCAGAAAAGGGTCAATGAAAGAAAATGCAAGGGTAAGAAGGACGGAAAACGTATTTGATACTATATGTCTGAAGACTTCACACCTCAAAATGACACACCCGAAAACATCTTCTTGGCTACCAATGAGCAAGAACGATATATGAAGCCACCTCCTATGAAGATGACGGAGAACTATAAGAATTCAGGTAGGTTTTGCCTCTTCCATAATCAGTCAGAGCATAACACTAATGAGTGTAGACACCTGAAAAATTTGATAGAAGAACTTATTAGGAAAAATAAGTTGCACCAATGCATCAGGAAACCCCAGGCAGTTCAGCTATCCCCAACAACCTAAGGACAAGTTGCCCCTGCAAACCAACTAGGACCCAACAACCAAAATAGAGGCCCAAATAATGGAAGTTGGTCATTCACACTATTCTAGGCGGCTTGCATCCTGCATAGAAAAGTTGGGAAGAGATGGAAAGATACTAAAGTGCCCTGAAGTACGCCCCAAAGGGAGAAGCTTGTCTTGTTTTGGAAGATACAACCCCAGCAAAGCAGCAAATTTTTTTTCAACAATGACATAGTTTTAAGAGCTAGAGATCGGAAAGAATCGAAGCTCCTACGCTCGATCCAATGCTAGTAACAATTGGCATCGGTCCCGCCACAGTGAGAAGGGTTCTCGTTGACTGTGGAGGATCCATAAACATTCTCTTCAGAAAGACATTCAATCAAACGAAGTTACCAATGATGGATGTATCATCCTACCAAATTAAGATCTAGGCCTTCTATGGCAAGCCGCAGCAGCCTATCAGAACAATAGTTCTTCCTGTTGAGCTCGAAGAGGGTAAATGGAAGGTGGTGTTAATTAAAACTTTTGTTATTGTCTATAAGGTATCATCATATAATGCATTACTAGGGAGACCTGCGTTGATAGATTTTAAGATCATCCTTGCACCATGGTATTTCATGATGAAATTCCCCTCTAAAAGTGGTGTTGGAGTAGTTAAAGGGGATCAGAACGCGACTCGATAATGCTATATAACCGAGTTACGAGGGGCCAAGAAGAAAGAGAAGAAGAAGAATGTGGAGGGACCCCTCGGCATTCAAGATCCCATCTTATTGGAACTAAAGGCCAACCCTTGCACTGGAGAGCATAGCCTTTCTCGAAAAACTATGGATCCTCAAAAGAACAGTGCAGGGGATAACAGGGCAATGCCTGCAGAAATGACAATATCTGTCTCAGTAGACCCAAAGGATCTAACCTGAATGTTAAGCATTAGATCACAATATGGTATGAAAATACAAAGGGAGCTAATATCTTTTCTTAAAGCCAAATTAGATGTATTCGCTTGGAGTCATGAAGGTGGAATTTCACCAAAGGTGGGAACTCATGCTCTGAATATTGATCCCTAATATACATCGATAAAGCAGGAAAGATGAACCCAAGGCTCGAAAAAATAAGCGGCCTTGAAAGATAAACGACCCTGAAAAAGGAGGTTGATCGTTTAATGGAGAATGCGTTTATTAAGGAATCCATGTATCTAGACTGGGTATTCAACCTGGTGTTGGTTAAAAAGGTGAACGTAAAGTGGTGAGTATGCATCAACTTCTCAAATCTCAGTAAGGCATGTCCCAACGATAGCTTCCCATTACTAAGGATTGATCAGATTATAGATGGAACGACAGGACATGAGCTACTGTCCTTCATGGATGCATATTCAAGATACAATCAAATTATAATGCATGAGCCTGACCAGAAAAATACCAGTTTTATTACAGATTTGGGATTGTATTGCTACAAGTGATGCCTTTTGGTTGGAAGAATGCCGAGGTAACTTATCGGCGGAAGGTTAATATAATGTTCAAATCTCAAATTAGCATGACCATGGAAGTGTACGTAGATGATATGCTAGTCAAATCGCAAAGGGAAGATAGTCACATGGACAATTTACCCGAGATCTTTGCAATGCTGACAAAATACGGAATGAAGTTAAATCCTTTAAAATGTTCATTTGGCATATCATTCGGAAAATTCTTATAGTTTATAGTCAGTGCAAGAGGCATTGAAGCCAACCAGACACAAGTGACGGCCTTGAGAGAAGTAAGGGCTCCTCGAGATAAAAGAAAACTTAAGAGTTTCAATGGAAAGATCGCAACGCTAAGAAAGTTCATATCAAAGGCAACCGACATATGCATTCCCTTCTTCGATGCCCTGAAGAAGGGAAGGAAAAACCTCTAATGGACAGCAGAATTCCAAGCATCCTTTAAAGAACTTATATGACACATGGAATCCCCGCTGATGCTCTCTAAACCTAGCAACGGGAAAGATCTGTTTATTCATCTAGTGGTGTCCTCCCAAGCCTTGAGCGCAACCTTAGTACAAGAAGAATTGCGGATCTAAAGGCTGGTGTACAATTCATCAAGCATTCACTGGGGGCAGAAAAAAATTATCTAAATCTCGAGAAGCTCAATTACTATATGTTAATTGCATTAAGGAAACTCCAACCCTATTTCCAAGTGCATCCGATTAAGGTACTGGCAGAACAGCCGTTAAAGCAAGTCTTGTTCCAACTAAAGACTTCGGGATGTTTGTTAAAATAAAATATCGAATTAAGCTAATATGAGATAACCTACCATCCTCGAAGAGCGATCAATAGGCAGGCTCTAGCTGGTTTTATTGCAGAATTTACCTTTTCGGAGGATGATGAGGATGAAATGGTAGAATTAAATGCTTAATGGAAGTTGTATGTTGATGGGGTTAGGAATGAATACTGCGCTGATGCGGGGGTAGTTTTGGGGACCCTCGAGGGACGTTCGGTCTGTTATGCATAACGATTGGAATTTCCAGCCACCAACAATGAGGTGGAATACGAGGCTCTAACAGCTGAATTGAGGATAGCCAAAGAATTGAATCTCCGGACTCTTTAAATATTCAGTGACTCACAACTTGTGGCATGTCAGAACAAAAGAGAAATTCAAGAAAAAGGAGGGAATTTGGCTCCATATTTATCAAAAGCATGGGAACTTCTTGAAAAATTTGAACATTATGCCATTAGCCACATCCCGAGTGAAGGCAACATTAAGGCTAATTCACTTGTGAAGTATGCCAGCTCAGGAGATGCTCAGCTTTTGGGTTCGATGCCAGTAGAAATCTTTAGTAATCCGAGCATTGATGAAAAGGAAGTTGAGTATGTTATGGAAACATTAGAGGAACCAAAGTCTTGGATGACTTGTATAAAGGAATATCTAAGTAATGGAACGCTCCCCACAAGTCAAACTGAACGGAAGAAGCTACTTAGAAAGGCCCCAAGATTTATTGTACAAGACGAAAAGTTGTATAGAAGAGATTTTCTATGCCACTATTATGATGTGTAACTCGGGAAGAAAGCTAATAGGATCTTGTTTGAGGTGTATGAGGGGAGTGTGGAGATCATTCTGACGGTTAGACTTTGGAAAAGTAGATGCTACGATATGGTTATTTCTGGCCCGAAGTGAACAGAGATGTTGTGCATTACGCTCGAAAATGTGATAAATGCCAAAGATTTTCCAAAATCCCGAAGGCCCCTTCATTTGAACTAAAACAAATGGTCAGCCCATGGCCATTCGCAATATGTGGCATCGATTTGATCGGAGTAATACCAATAGCCAAAGCAGGCGCCAAATATGCAATAGTGGTTGTTGACTATTTAACAAAGTGGGTCGAAGCGGAATCGCTGGCTATGATTACCACTAAGAAAGTTATTGACTTTGTCCCTAAAAATATCATTTGCGGGTTTGGTATGCCACAAGAGATTATCAACGACAATAGGACACAATTGAGAGTGGGGAGTTTCATGATTTTCTAAGTGATCCTACATTCAAAAAAGTTTCGTAGCTGTAACTCACCTGCAAGCGAATGGTAGGTGGAGGCTGTTAACAAGATTATCAAGTCCACCATCAAGAAGCGACTTATGATAGCCAAAGTTGGATGGGTTGATGAATTAGCACTAGATCTTTGGTATTATCAAACAAATCACAAATTTGCAACTGGGCACTCACCATTATCTTTAGCATTCGGCGAAGAGGAAATGATTCCACTGGAGTTAGAAGTCTCAACCTACCGAAGGATTCACTTTAGTCAAGTTGAGAACGAGCAGTTAATGTTGGAAGCTCTCGATCTACTAGAAGAAAAAAAGAGGAGGTAGAACTCAGACTGACAGCGCATCAGAGGACGATGGAAAACACTTCAACTCTAGAGTCCTCCACCTCACATTCAAAGTCAGTGATATCATCTTGAAATAGATAATGACCAATATAGGTGTATTCGTACTAAGTAGGGATGAACCTGATGTAGTAGGGAAGAAACTCTCTGGCAGCTCATTTAAGTTAACCACAGCAGATAGGATCCCTGTTCCCCACGCATGGAATAGAGACCACCCTTACTTTTTGTAAAAATGATGTTTGGAAGTTGTAATGTTTGTTTTCTTTTCTTTTACTACTTGAAATAAGCCACAACTTATATTAGGGCATTATATTTGAACTTATGCTATTAAAGTTATTAATAAAATTCGTTGTGGACGATTGTGACTACATGCTTGTGGAATTTATGTCCTTTAGATAAAAATTCCATTCTTTTATTCGAGATTGCAAAACACTGAAATTCGATTTAAAATTTATAGGCAATGAGTCCTGGAGAGCAAGCGCGATTTTATAGAAAGCGGCACAACCTTCAGGAAAACTGCCCTCGATAAGAATCCAGGAACGGAAAATTAAGCGTGAAAAAGTGCCACGAAAATCCGGATCCGCAAGGGCAAGCATGAAGGAATCGCTAATAATCGCATAACGAAACTCAAAAAGTTTTTCTTTAATGAGGCACTCTAAATACATCGTAATAGAGTCTGACCTCGGGAAAAGCGACCAACATAGACTGGTCCTGACCCAAAAAAGGCATATGACGATCGATAAACATCGAGTTTGTGAAAAACCTCACTCCACTGAGGTGCTCAATATACATCATGATAAAGTCTGGCCTTGGGAAATGGGACCAGCAAAAGCTAGTCCCAACCTCGAATAAAGGCACATGACGACCGATAAGCATCAAGTGGGTAAAAATGTAGCTCTTATGAGGCTCTCAATATATATCATGATAGAGTCTGGCCTCGGTAAACGCGACCATGCCAAACTGGTCCCAACCCTAAATAAAGGCGCATGACGATCGATAAACATCGAGTGAGCAAAAACCTCGCTCCTACGAGGTGCTCTATATGCACCGTGATAATGTTCGACTACGGCAGGCGCGACTAACGCAAGCTGGTCCCCACCGAAGGCTTGAGATGATCGATAAACTTCGGGTGAATGAGAAAATTTACTTCAACAATATGCTTGAAATCAATTGTAAAGAAGACATTAGACAAGGGCATCTGATTAAAACATCAAAGAGCATGACCCAAAAAAACATCAGTAACTAGGGGTTGACAAAATCAAACACCATGCAAAAGGGTTGTGAGTTAGAATCATCAAAATATTGACAATTGAAACGACGCAAACTCGCCCTTTCGGGAAAGCCCGGATTGAGTTGAGAACACGACGCATCAGAACACAAACAATTGGACATTTCATTGTTATTATAAAAATTACATCAGAGTACAAGAATATTCCAGAGTATGAATAACTATTACACATTGGAAATATAGTATCAGAGATTTAGAAATTACATAGCAGCGGAAAAATATAATAAAATGCGTAGCGGAAAATTCATCACTAGCAAAACTGAAAGAAATACACAGATACAAAGCTTTCTGAATATAACTCTAGCTGTAATCCAGGATCCTGTGAAAAGAAATATATGCGTAAACCAAAACTACTAGCTGCCCATATGGAAAATATAGGCACCCAGAGTTTAGGTTAGAACAACAAACTCCAGGTCAGTCATGGGACTGGTGTGAGAACTAAAATAGTTATTTAACTTTACTTTAAAAGTTGGGAAATCATGGGACCACGCCAGATAACACGGAACGGTTTTACTCCACATGAATCTCAGTTTAAATTAAAACAACGCAATGCTTTTGGAAAAATGAAGCTATTATAAGACTCAGGTCCCATCACATAATGCAACGCAGGCCAAAGGATAGAGTTTTCCCTTATAATAGGGAAAATATGTTTGATATGTATAAAACAAACTATTATGATATTAGAAGTGCATAGTGTTTAAAAACAACTTCAAATATAAATGTATCAATCATAGACGGCATGAGTACCATATATCATGTCGCCATACCAGTTTTACAATCAAAACCGCACGATGTCATATTGGAAGTTGGATTTTCATCGCGAACCAAGGCAAGGGATCGTCCTTACCGAATTCGAGACAATCTAGCCCATGTCGTAGGACAAGTACTTGGTCAAGCCCTTAGGAGCCACAGGGCCTGTCCACACATATGTTAGTGGATTATATATAATTCCTGAACAATACGTTTCCTCGCCCTATGGGGCGTAAATTAAGAGCTACTAGGGACTCAAATCTGAGGTAACTTGCTTTCCATCATCCACATAAGTAAAAATGTCTGGGCTCCATACCATGACACCACTCCTAGCTAGAAAGAAACACATGTTCTCAGTGGATCCTTCTCCCGTTTCTGGTTTATACCGGGGTGTGAGGCTTGCGAATCAACGCCATACACAAAGCAATGCTAATTAAAGTTGTGCTTTGATCATCAACCACAAGGCTCTGCTTTTCAACAAAAGTCTTGATCATTTGCATCTTGGAATGCCACACTGACAATTCATGCCATAAGACTAATATCTATCAATATATGACCTCTAAGCTCATACGTCTCAGAGAAGGGTGTTAAGAAAGAGAATAAATTCTCCGCCACCAAATAGATATATATTTAATAGAAATCAATCAATACAGAATGAAATCCAATGTCAGACACACATCCATTTACAAGACCGTTCTAGGTCTGAACGAAACCGGAGGCACGTTATTCCTCGTCCGATATGTCCAATGCAGGAGAGAGGTCCTCGCATATCCATCAACCTCCAAGTACGTCTGGACGATCACCACTTATTACCTTGTCTTGGATGTACAACCCAATCAAGACATCAGTAATCATCCAAATGATGTGAATAACTCCGGTCTTCAACCACCGTCTTCATCATCGACTTTTGGTCATCATATTAATTATTCAGAATGGGTTAAACCCGGTCTTTCCGAATAACTCGGGTATTTTATAATCAATAATCAAGTGCTATAAAAACACATCATACGCCTCATTCCAATTTAGAATATTCTTTTATTCCAATATTCACATTTTTAGGGAAAGATTCCCATTAATTTTATCAAAGATAAATTCTTTTAAATTTGTTCTTTTAATCTTCCTTTGGATATTAATTCAAACCAAATTAAGGTTTATAAACTAGTCGGGATTATCGAACCATACCGAAGTAATCATTTCTTTTATTATCCCAATCCCAACCTATTTATCCCATGGAGCAAAACTAGTAGTATTCCATATTTAACACCCACTGTGTTATTGGTAAAATTAATTACCATTTCACGTTCAAATCTAATTAAAGATTTAACTATCGCCCGGAGTAAAACTGGTGGTACTCCATTCCCGATCATTTCAAGAATTCGATAAATTTAATTATCTCATTCTCATTTCAGTCTTAATTAAAAATTTATTAAAACACTAGTTTGGTTTTAATATCAAAAATCATTACTTTATGATTATTCAACTTTAAGAAATTAGTCTTATCTTATCTTAACTGGGTTAAAGAACTAATGTCATTTAAAACACAGTTCACGATAAACCAAAAATCATCTTCCATCAGATATGGAATCTTCACAGAAATCAGATCAATATATTATCGATATAAATTTCCGTATCAGACTAATAATATAAATGGAATAACGGCAAAGCCTTTTAAATTCCATATATAGTAACGGTCTTCATTCACAGAAGCTCATCTCGATTATTCACAAATCGAATTCCATTCAATTACAATTTAATATATATTAAATTGGAAAACTTTACTTTGGAAAATTTCCATTTAAATCTTATTAAAAGGTTTACGAATCCCAAATTATATTTCACTATTAATTGGGTTAAAGAACAAATGTCGTTAAAAACATAGTTCACAATAAACCCAATTCACATTTCATTTTATCCCAATTATTAAATATAATTGGAAACTCTAATAATCATAACGAAAAGATTTATTCTTTTCACACGGGGTTTAAAAACAGTGTTATTTGAGACACCATTCACGCCAACCTAAAATCCAATTCTTTTATTCAACTCCAATTAAATATTAATTAATTGGAAAACTTCACAAAATCTTAATTTAAAAAATTTATTCTTTTCTCAACTGGGTTTTGTAACGACCCAGATTTTTCTGGTCGATTTATTTTGAATATTTAATATTATTTTAAATATTGAGCTGATAATAGAATCAATTTTTATATTGAATTATCAGTATAACTATCGTAATATGAGGATCTTAGGTAATTAAATTTGAAAAGGAGTCAAATTGATTTATATGAAGTTTTATTTGAATTTAAACGATAACAAATAATAATTTATTATCGAAGAATTCATTGGTTTAAATTTAAATTATATTTTATTGATTTAAATGGTTATTTTATATTACATTCAAATTAAATTGTATAATTTGTTTCGTTGAATTCAAAATAGTGAATGATGTTGGGAACATCAATTGTTTTGCTGAAATAGTGGTTCGTGGTTTCAAATTAAAGGACCGCAAGATATTTTATCTATTTAAAATAAAAAATAAAAATAAAATAAAAACAGGGCCGACCTATCTAATATCCTAACGCAGACCTACCTTCTGCCTTATTTGATTTTCTTGTACCTTATGTTCGTTCTCTTCACAATCAAGGAAGCAGATAATTAATGGCGCACGTACTTTGGTCCCCCTTTCTTCTTCTATATATAATCTCGTCTGCCCTTCCCTTTACCCTTCATTTTCATTTTCGCTTCCTTGTTTAAACCGTTAACTCCATTTCATAATCTGATCTTCTAAAAAAAAAAAAAAAAAAGGGAAAGGGAATCGAAAACAAAATCGCAGCAGAGCCTAAACCTCGACGTTAATTGGAGCATCACGAATCGAGGGCATCGGGGTATTAAATAATTAGGGTTGGCTTTCTGAAATCGTGACGTCAGTGGTGAGTCTGCTATTGGGTTCGAAGGATTCAATGGGTAAGATGGAGATCGCGATGCGAAGTGCTGTGGCCTGGAGCGAAGATGAAGCTCGAAGGATCAATCGGCAAGTTCGAACTGACGTATGTTGGTTCGACAGTGGGATTTGCGCAGTGGGATGGGGGTTCGATGGTTAATGGGAGTGATTGGAAGAAGTTGCGATTTTCAGAGAGGGGTCTGTGGCTAGAATCGATTTCAGTCCGAAGGGGGGGTGGTACAACTGCAATATGGGAAGGTGAAGTTCGAACTGGAGGCGTGCGATGTTCAAAGGAGTTGGGTTTTCCGACAGCATGTTTTAAGGGTTCGATGATTCAGACAGAGGTTGGGGAAATTGAGGTCGACGCTGATCTTGGAAGGTGTGGTGATGCGATCAAAGATGCTGACTGATATGGTTGGTTTAAAGCAGAATTAGAAAAGGTAATTAAATTTTTATTTCAATAGATTTAATAATAAATGTCATATTAAAAATATATGGAAAATTTATTCGTTAAGTAGTTAATTTATTTAAATAATGAAGTCAAACAAAAACTGAAATTTGAACTCTAGATTCTTTTAGCAAGTCGATTAAATTAGTAAAAAGGGTTAGAATATAATTAGTAAAAAAGATTAGAATTTAATTAGTATAATGGTTAGAATTTTATTGGTATATCGGCTAGAATTGAATTAGTCTATCTTTAGTAGAAAACTTCGTTAAGGGGATTCAGTATCTAATTTATAAAATTCGGGATTTCCTTAGGCAAGGACAAATCAAATAAAGTCATTTGTATGAAGCTCAAAAACTCGGAAATCAATGAACAGAGATTGAAACCGGTGCAAGTGCAAATTTAAATCCCTGGTGAGTAAATCTCACTCACCTTTAGAATTATTTTTATTTTATTAAAAATAATTGTCTGTTGCGTGTGTGAATGTTTTCTGGTTGTTTTATATATATTAGTTATTTAGGCTATTTATATATATATATATATTGGGTTGATTGATTGGTTGGATTCCCGCAGTCTCATTAGCGGATGCCCGCAGTTTCATAGCGGATGATTACCCTATACGCCCCACGCTATGATTAGTGGATGACCTTCTATACCGCGATATTCTGCCACAAAGCAGAATTGGTATTATTTATGTGCTAACATTTGTGGATGCAGGAAAACAGGTTGGAGGAATCCAACTGGATTCCTCAAAAATCTATTATCTGTTTGTTTATTTGTTTGCATATATATTGTTATATATGATGTGTTAGAGAAATAAATAATTCGTTGCTTGTGTGTTTAAATATCACTGGGCTTAAGTAATGATATTTAAAATATCGTGGAAGGATATTTGAGAGTTAAAAGGGAAAAATTCTATTTTTAAATAGAATTTGAAATTTTAAATGGAAATAAAATAAAACAAGTAGTTCTTTATAAACGAAGTTTATAAATAGTTCTTTTATAACGAAGTTATAAATGAAGTGAAAAGAATTATCATTTGATAATTCAAAAATAGAAATACAAGCGTGAAATTGGGATTTTGAAATGAAATTTTCAAAATAGAATGTGAAATGAAATTTTTAAATATATAACTCAAATGAAAGTTGAGTATAATATTTGAATTTTAAAAGGAGTTTAAATGTTTGAATTTTAAAAGGGGATTGAATATTAGAAATTCAAATTGAAGTTCAAATAGAATTTGAATAGACGAAATTAGAATGGAAAAATGGAATTTGAATTCAAGGAATTAAAATAAAATTTGAATTCAAAGGAATTCGAATAAAGAAATTCAAATTAGAGATTTGAATGTGGAATTTCAAAATAGAAATTGAAATATAGAATTTCAAAGAAGAATTGAATAGGATTTGAAATGTGAAATTTGAATAAAGATTTGAATTGGAATTCAAATATGAAATTTGAATAGAGATTTGAAATAGAAATTCGAGTATTGAATTTTGAACATAGAATTTGAAATAAACTTTGAAATTTGAATATGAGATTTCAAATTAGAATTTGAAATAAACTTTGAAAATAGGATTTTTCAAAGTAGAATTGGAAATAGAATTTCAAAATAGGATTTCAAAATAGGAAATCAAAAGGGTTTTGAAATGGAATTTGAATTCAAGAGAATTCAAATGGATTTGAGTGAAGAAATTCAAATGGTGTTAAAAATAAGTTTGAATATTAGAATTTAAATGGGGCTGGAAACGAATTTGAATATTAGAATTTTAATGGAAAATGAAATTTGAATATAAGAGATTCAAATTGAATTTAAATAGGATTTGATCTATGGGGTTTGAATATGAAATTCAAATGGATTTTAAATTATGAAATTCTAAATATAGAATTTAAAAAGGAGTTTGAATATTTGAATTCCAATAGAATTCAAATATAGAAATTGGAATATAGAAATTCAAATGGAATTTAAATATAGAGTTTGAACAAGAGAATTCAAATGAATTCAAGTATGGAATTCGAATATAGGGAATTCAAATAGAAATTTAAGTATTGAATTTGAATATCAAATAGAAAAGGAATTTGAATTTGAAATGTAGAATTCAAAAGTGAGATTGGAATTTGAATCAAGAATTCAAATAGAGCTAAACAGAGTTGAATTCATTTTAAAGAAGTTTAAAGGTTTATGTATATAAATATAATTAAAACGAACTCGCCGCAGCGCTGCAGTTCGTAAAATAGCGATTCGAACTTCAATTGAATATATAGAACTCGATTGAAGTCGGAATTCTTTGAAACAAGAAACGTCAGGACCGGTTTGATAATAGTTTTCTAATGAAAGAGAAAAATATGAATTTCGTCGTATAGATTTTGAGTTATGTCAAAATCAAATTTTTAGAAAAGCAGCGCCATAAACCATTATAAACCATAATGGATTTTATATATAAATATTGGGATTTTTAAGCAAATAAAAATCCGGATTTCCATTTAAAAATCTAGACTTGAGTTAGAAAATAAATGTGAACTCAAGTGAAGTAAAGAAGATGATTTTTGAAACAATAATCCTATTTTTGATTATTGAATAGAATTAACTAAAGAAGAATTAGTTAATCGAGTTTGAACTAAAATCGAACTTTGAAAAGTGAAATTTGGGATTGTAAATATATATTCGAAATCGAATATAGAACTAAAATTGGAATTTGAATTCAATTGATTGATAAGTAAGTGGAAATATATTTGAAACGTGTTATATTCAATTATACAAGCGAGATAGGCAGAGAGTTAGTTAAAGAATTACTTTAACGAATTGAGTCAAACGAGTGTACGAAGTTGAAATAAATGGGACAGGTATAGACAAACAGGTGAACAGGTGTTAAACAGATATGGGATGGAGTATATGAAGATTTTTATTTATATGCTCGACAAAAGGTACATGTTTAAATTCATATATGAGGTTTTATGCGCCGTATCGGCAGGCCGCTTGGCTTTTCCTTTTTCTTTTTGATTGAGGAAGATACCGGGAAGCTATTTGAAATTTCCCGATGCTCCCGATACAGGGGAGGTTATGGCGAAATTTTCCGGGAATTTAAGGAGATAGAATATTTTTCAGATAATTTGATAGTTAAATCAATGTATCGATAAATGTAGAATTCGATAAGGAAATGGAGAAGAGATTTAATTAATGAAATATTAATTAAAGAGCCCAGTGATTTGTTTGATATGGTTGGATGAACACTTGTTTTTATTCGATAGTTAAATCACAGACTATCGAAGTTTTGACCATCGTTGTCAATATGGAGAGACCGGTTGGATTATTATCCAAAGAACCACTCCGTATCGGCATAAGCGTTGCGAACCAAGTATGCTGAATATATTGAAGACGGAGTGAAGTGCAAGGGCTTTCTATTTATAGAAATAGTGCCTTCGGTTTCGTTCAATCCCAGAACGAACGTAAATGGACGAATGTCTGACAGAGTATTTCCAATGATCAAATGGGTTGGTCTGTACGAGTATATATGGTTGCAACGGATTTATCCCTTAGCATAATATCCAGAATATTTGTGCAAACTCAACTAGTGATTAACGGATCTGACAATGTGGCATTCAAAGTGATTGTGCTATCAATGAATGGTAAGTATGCGTAGCCTCAGGCCTCAACAACCGGGAAAGGACAAAAATCGGGCAGGCAGCATGGCTATGTGGGTCGCACCCATTAGGGTGTATAATCACCTATCTAGAGAAATTCCTTTTGTTTCTAAATCTATCGATTCTGCCCATTCGGGAAACGGTGGTTTGAGTCCAACCGTTGGTGATATACATTCGATACACTCAAGCGAAATGAGTGGTCGGTCATGTGTGGGCCGGGTTGCAAGACGTTCTTGTTGAACCCAGGTGTATTTGCCTCTAGAGATACATCATCGGAAGGTGGTTCCATACCTTGTCATGTTGGAAATCCAATCTCCAATAAGCGCCATGCGGTTTTTTTGATTTTATAATATATGTGGAGCGTGAGATGCAAGCGTTCTGCTATTTGGTTATTTATTTGATGTAGACATTACTATAATATCACTGGATTTGATATCAAAGTGTTTTGGATTATAGTAAGGTAAAAACCGTCCGTGTTTATGTGTGGGCTGGTCTTACTATTATCTTTTCTTTTGAAAGGATTTTTAAAGTTAAGCAAGTGGTTGGAGTTTACTCACACCAGTCCCATGACTGACCCAGAGTTTATTTTGTTTTGTTTCCCTAAACTCTTGGGTGCCCAAATTTGTACGGGCAGTCAAGTGTTTCAGGCTTTTACAGATACACTTGGAGGAGCTTGAAGCAGGAGGCTTCAACGTTAGTTATTTAGAGTTACTTCCGCTGGATCAAATGTTATGTGTACTCTGATGATGGTATGTATATATGTACCAAACAGATTTGTATTTCAAAGCTTATGTTATATAATATATTTTATTCGTTCCGCTGTGAGTTGTGATCTTCGTTCTTCTTCTATTCTAATATTTCTTTCTTTCTATTTCTCATCCTCTAACTTCTTTCTAATAATGAGTCGTATTTCTGTGTTATTTGGGTTGGACGTGTGGTGTTATTAGTCAATTCAGATAGCACGGATTTGCGGGTCGTTTCAGTGGTATCAGAGCTTAGGTTGAGCGAATACCTAGGCTTGTGTGGCATGTGCTCATTAGAGATAGGGTCAGTAGTGCCCTAGAATGAGTTGAGCGTATATATACGAGAGAGCGTATTTGTAAATTGATATAAAAGTTGTTTTATATTGTGTTGGCTTGTCTGTTGAGTAGTTTATGAATTCTGGTCGAATCGTGGGACGCCACGACGTCGATAGGAGTTTGTAAACACTTGGACAGAAGAATCGACATAATATTGTTTTAAAGTGGGTAAATGAAATAATTTTACCCAAAATTATATTTTGATATAGAAGAATAATTCTCTAGAATTATTATTATATGGATGTGTTGGATGTTGATCAAATGAGATTATAAAATTGGAATGGTTACTTATAACCAAAATAGAATTTGTATAGGAATTAAATATACAAATGAGATGAATTAAGATAAAATTCAAACCAGAATTAAGAATTCAAAATCCTGGGAAGTTGAAATTTATTTTTCAAAGTATGTTAAAATAATATAGATTTGTTTTAGAAGGATTTGAAAGAAAATCATTTTAGATGAATTTTGAAATAATAAAGCACTGAACTCACTTCAGTGGCTGGGAAATTATTCTGATGATGATTGCAACATCATCAGTATTCATTTCCGAGTTTCTAAGTGATGAATTGCTACCTTAGAAAAAGTTTTTGATGGAAATTTGTTGAAAGAAAACAAGTGTTTGAAAATTCAAATGTTTTGAATTTGAAATGAAAATAAATATATGTATATATATTTATGGGATTTCAAAAGAATTGGAAAAGAAAAACCCAGGGATTTGGATTCTGGAATTAAAATTTAACTTAAGCAAGTTAAATGGTTCAGGGTGAATCAAATTGACTAGAATCGATTTGAATAGATTTAATGGCATATAGATTGGATATAAATGGATTGATCGTAGATCATTCGAATCAAATGAAGGAAGACCAAAAATTTTGGTTGAAATTAAAGTCATAGAAATATGAGGAGTTGAGTTTCAGCATAAGTGAGATGTTGAAAAGAAATGGATTTGTACCCTTTTTCCTACCTTAGCAATTTCGAGGACGAAATTATTTTAAGGGGGGAAGAATGTAACGACCCAGATTTTTCTGGTCGATTTATTTTGAATATTTAATATTATTTTAAATATTGAGCTGATAATAGAATCAATTTTTATATTGAATTATCAGTATAACTATCGTAATATGAGGATCTTAGGTAATTAAATTTGAAAAGGAGTCAAATTGATTTATATGAAGTTTTATTTGAATTTAAACGATAACAAATAATAATTTATTATCGAAGAATTCATTGGTTTAAATTTAAATTATATTTTATTGATTTAAATGGTTATTTTATATTACATTCAAATTAAATTGTATAATTTGTTTCGTTGAATTCAAAATAGTGAATGATGTTGGGAACATCAATTGTTTTGCTGAAATAGTGGTTCGTGGTTTCAAATTAAAGGACCGCAAGATATTTTATCTATTTAAAATAAAAAATCAAAAAATAAAAATAAAATAAAAACAGGGCCGACCTATCTAATATCCTAACGCAGACCTACCTTCTGCCTTATTTGATTTTCTTGTACCTTATGTTCGTTCTCTTCACAATCAAGGAAGCAGATAATTAATGGCGCACGTACTTTGGTCCCCCTTTCTTCTTCTATATATAATCTCGTCTGCCCTTCCCTTTACCCTTCATTTTCATTTTCGCTTCCTTGTTTAAACCGTTAACTCCATTTCATAATCTGATCTTCTAAAAAAAAAAAAAAAAAAGGGAAAGGGAATCGAAAACAAAATCGCAGCAGAGCCTAAACCTCGACGTTAATTGGAGCATCACGAATCGAGGGCATCGGGGTATTAAATAATTAGGGTTGGCTTTCTGAAATCGTGACGTCAGTGGTGAGTCTGCTATTGGGTTCGAAGGATTCAATGGGTAAGATGGAGATCGCGATGCGAAGTGCTGTGGCCTGGAGCGAAGATGAAGCTCGAAGGATCAATCGGCAAGTTCGAACTGACGTATGTTGGTTCGACAGTGGGATTTGCGCAGTGGGATGGGGGTTCGATGGTTAATGGGAGTGATTGGAAGAAGTTGCGATTTTCAGAGAGGGGTCTGTGGCTAGAATCGATTTCAGTCCGAAGGGGGGGTGGTACAACTGCAATATGGGAAGGTGAAGTTCGAACTGGAGGCGTGCGATGTTCAAAGGAGTTGGGTTTTCCGACAGCATGTTTTAAGGGTTCGATGATTCAGACAGAGGTTGGGGAAATTGAGGTCGACGCTGATCTTGGAAGGTGTGGTGATGCGATCAAAGATGCTGACTGATATGGTTGGTTTAAAGCAGAATTAGAAAAGGTAATTAAATTTTTATTTCAATAGATTTAATAATAAATGTCATATTAAAAATATATGGAAAATTTATTCGTTAAGTAGTTAATTTATTTAAATAATGAAGTCAAACAAAAACTGAAATTTGAACTCTAGATTCTTTTAGCAAGTCGATTAAATTAGTAAAAAGGGTTAGAATATAATTAGTAAAAAAGATTAGAATTTAATTAGTATAATGGTTAGAATTTTATTGGTATATCGGCTAGAATTGAATTAGTCTATCTTTAGTAGAAAACTTCGTTAAGGGGATTCAGTATCTAATTTATAAAATTCGGGATTTCCTTAGGCAAGGACAAATCAAATAAAGTCATTTGTATGAAGCTCAAAAACTCGGAAATCAATGAACAGAGATTGAAACCGGTGCAAGTGCAAATTTAAATCCCTGGTGAGTAAATCTCACTCACCTTTAGAATTATTTTTATTTTATTAAAAATAATTGTCTGTTGCGTGTGTGAATGTTTTCTGGTTGTTTTATATATATTAGTTATTTAGGCTATTTATATATATATATATATTGGGTTGATTGATTGGTTGGATTCCCGCAGTCTCATTAGCGGATGCCCGCAGTTTCATAGCGGATGATTACCCTATACGCCCCACGCTATGATTAGTGGATGACCTTCTATACCGCGATATTCTGCCACGAAGCAGAATTGGTATTATTTATGTGCTAACATTTGTGGATGCAGGAAAACAGGTTGGAGGAATCCAACTGGATTCCTCAAAAATCTATTATCTGTTTGTTTATTTGTTTGCATATATATTGTTATATATGATGTGTTAGAGAAATAAATAATTCGTTGCTTGTGTGTTTAAATATCACTGGGCTTAAGTAATGATATTTAAAATATCGTGGAAGGATATTTGAGAGTTAAAAGGGAAAAATTCTATTTTTAAATAGAATTTGAAATTTTAAATGGAAATAAAATAAAACAAGTAGTTCTTTATAAACGAAGTTTATAAATAGTTCTTTTATAACGAAGTTATAAATGAAGTGAAAAGAATTATCATTTGATAATTCAAAAATAGAAATACAAGCGTGAAATTGGGATTTTGAAATGAAATTTTCAAAATAGAATGTGAAATGAAATTTTTAAATATATAACTCAAATGAAAGTTGAGTATAATATTTGAATTTTAAAAGGAGTTTAAATGTTTGAATTTTAAAAGGGGATTGAATATTAGAAATTCAAATTGAAGTTCAAATAGAATTTGAATAGACGAAATTAGAATGGAAAAATGGAATTTGAATTCAAGGAATTAAAATAAAATTTGAATTCAAAGGAATTCGAATAAAGAAATTCAAATTAGAGATTTGAATGTGGAATTTCAAAATAGAAATTGAAATATAGAATTTCAAAGAAGAATTGAATAGGATTTGAAATGTGAAATTTGAATAAAGATTTGAATTGGAATTCAAATATGAAATTTGAATAGAGATTTGAAATAGAAATTCGAGTATTGAATTTTGAACATAGAATTTGAAATAAACTTTGAAATTTGAATATGAGATTTCAAATTAGAATTTGAAATAAACTTTGAAAATAGGATTTTTCAAAGTAGAATTGGAAATAGAATTTCAAAATAGGATTTCAAAATAGGAAATCAAAAGGGTTTTGAAATGGAATTTGAATTCAAGAGAATTCAAATGGATTTGAGTGAAGAAATTCAAATGGTGTTAAAAATAAGTTTGAATATTAGAATTTAAATGGGGCTGGAAACGAATTTGAATATTAGAATTCAAATGGAAAATGAAATTTGAATATAAGAGATTCAAATTGAATTTAAATAGGATTTGATCTATGGGGTTTGAATATGAAATTCAAATGGATTTTAAATTATGAAATTCTAAATATAGAATTTAAAAAGGAGTTTGAATATTTGAATTCCAATAGAATTCAAATATAGAAATTGGAATATAGAAATTCAAATGGAATTTAAATATAGAGTTTGAACAAGAGAATTCAAATGAATTCAAGTATGGAATTCGAATATAGGGAATTCAAATAGAAATTTAAGTATTGAATTTGAATATCAAATAGAAAAGGAATTTGAATTTGAAATGTAGAATTCAAAAGTGAGATTGGAATTTGAATCAAGAATTCAAATAGAGCTAAACAGAGTTGAATTCATTTTAAAGAAGTTTAAAGGTTTATGTATATAAATATAATTAAAACGAACTCGCCGCAGCGCTGCAGTTCGTAAAATAGCGATTCGAACTTCAATTGAATATATAGAACTCGATTGAAGTCGGAATTCTTTGAAACAAGAAACGTCAGGACCGGTTTGATAATAGTTTTCTAATGAAAGAGAAAAATATGAATTTCGTCGTATAGATTTTGAGTTATGTCAAAATCAAATTTTTAGAAAAGCAGCGCCATAAACCATTATAAACCATAATGGATTTTATATATAAATATTGGGATTTTTAAGCAAATAAAAATCCGGATTTCCATTTAAAAATCTAGACTTGAGTTAGAAAATAAATGTGAACTCAAGTGAAGTAAAGAAGATGATTTTTGAAACAATAATCCTATTTTTGATTATTGAATAGAATTAACTAAAGAAGAATTAGTTAATCGAGTTTGAACTAAAATCGAACTTTGAAAAGTGAAATTTGGGATTGTAAATATATATTCGAAATCGAATATAGAACTAAAATTGGAATTTGAATTCAATTGATTGATAAGTAAGTGGAAATATATTTGAAACGTGTTATATTCAATTATACAAGCGAGATAGGCAGAGAGTTAGTTAAAGAATTACTTTAACGAATTGAGTCAAACGAGTGTACGAAGTTGAAATAAATGGGACAGGTATAGACAAACAGGTGAACAGGTGTTAAACAGATATGGGATGGAGTATATGAAGATTTTTATTTATATGCTCGACAAAAGGTACATGTTTAAATTCATATATGAGGTTTTATGCGCCGTATCGGCAGGCCGCTTGGCTTTTCCTTTTTCTTTTTGATTGAGGAAGATACCGGGAAGCTATTTGAAATTTCCCGATGCTCCCGATACAGGGGAGGTTATGGCGAAATTTTCCGGGAATTTAAGGAGATAGAATATTTTTCAGATAATTTGATAGTTAAATCAATGTATCGATAAATGTAGAATTCGATAAGGAAATGGAGAAGAGATTTAATTAATGAAATATTAATTAAAGAGCCCAGTGATTTGTTTGATATGGTTGGATGAACACTTGTTTTTATTCGATAGTTAAATCACAGACTATCGAAGTTTTGACCATCGTTGTCAATATGGAGAGACCGGTTGGATTATTATCCAAAGAACCACTCCGTATCGGCATAAGCGTTGCGAACCAAGTATGCTGAATATATTGAAGACGGAGTGAAGTGCAAGGGCTTTCTATTTATAGAAATAGTGCCTTCGGTTTCGTTCAATCCCAGAACGAACGTAAATGGACGAATGTCTGACAGAGTATTTCCAATGATCAAATGGGTTGGTCTGTACGAGTATATATGGTTGCAACGGATTTATCCCTTAGCATAATATCCAGAATATTTGTGCAAACTCAACTAGTGATTAACGGATCTGACAATGTGGCATTCAAAGTGATTGTGCTATCAATGAATGGTAAGTATGCGTAGCCTCAGGCCTCAACAACCGGGAAAGGACAAAAATCGGGCAGGCAGCATGGCTATGTGGGTCGCACCCATTAGGGTGTATAATCACCTATCTAGAGAAATTCCTTTTGTTTCTAAATCTATCGATTCTGCCCATTCGGGAAACGGTGGTTTGAGTCCAACCGTTGGTGATATACATTCGATACACTCAAGCGAAATGAGTGGTCGGTCATGTGTGGGCCGGGTTGCAAGACGTTCTTGTTGAACCCAGGTGTATTTGCCTCTAGAGATACATCATCGGAAGGTGGTTCCATACCTTGTCATGTTGGAAATCCAATCTCCAATAAGCGCCATGCGGTTTTTTTGATTTTATAATATATGTGGAGCGTGAGATGCAAGCGTTCTGCTATTTGGTTATTTATTTGATGTAGACATTACTATAATATCACTGGATTTGATATCAAAGTGTTTTGGATTATAGTAAGGTAAAAACCGTCCGTGTTTATGTGTGGGCTGGTCTTACTATTATCTTTTCTTTTGAAAGGATTTTTAAAGTTAAGCAAGTGGTTGGAGTTTACTCACACCAGTCCCATGACTGACCCAGAGTTTATTTTGTTTTGTTTCCCTAAACTCTTGGGTGCCCAAATTTGTACGGGCAGTCAAGTGTTTCAGGCTTTTACAGATACACTTGGAGGAGCTTGAAGCAGGAGGCTTCAACGTTAGTTATTTAGAGTTACTTCCGCTGGATCAAATGTTATGTGTACTCTGATGATGGTATGTATATATGTACCAAACAGATTTGTATTTCAAAGCTTATGTTATATAATATATTTTATTCGTTCCGCTGTGAGTTGTGATCTTCGTTCTTCTTCTATTCTAATATTTCTTTCTTTCTATTTCTCATCCTCTAACTTCTTTCTAATAATGAGTCGTATTTCTGTGTTATTTGGGTTGGACGTGTGGTGTTATTAGTCAATTCAGATAGCACGGATTTGCGGGTCGTTTCAGGTTTAAGAACAGTGTTATTTAAGACACCGTTCACGACAAACCCAAAATCCATTTTGACATTAAATATAAGGTTCTGAATAGAAATTATATCGGCTTATATTCAGTATCAAATTCTGAAACCAACAAATATTGTATTGTGAATAACAATATATATACCTTCCAAATTCCTCACAATATCCGTATAATAGCAGAATCCAATATCGAAATATCCCAAAGATAATTTCTACTCCAATTCATAATTTGGAAAATTCTGGTTATGTTAAAACCATTTACAAATCCAATTTATTTTTATCTTTAAAAACATTGGATTCTTATTCTAGTTAATATCTAGTTCATTTTGATGAAAATATATTTTTATCTTTTCAAAATTAAAATTTTACATCCAAATTCTTTTCAAATCATTTATTATGATTTTACATAAATTATTAATATTTTTAATAATTTTATTAAGGCCCTTTCAGTCGATTTCCATAAACGATCATCGAATTGCACTTACAACGACCTTTTCCAAATTTGATTTGGACATAATTCATAATCCAACCATTAGATTTCAAATCTCTTATATTCATTGGAAAGCTCTTTTAGATACGAATCCAACGGTTCCGGTTTTAGGAGAATCCGACGGTCGGACCTCCCGTTACATCAATTTGAAGTTAATGGTCGAAATTCGCGAACGGTCGCTGCGCGGCGCATTCTATTCAGGCCATCATATATATATATATATATATATATATATATATATATATATATATATATATATTACATATTACATATATTTCGTCGACTTCCATTTAAAACATATTATATAAAATAATTATAATTTCATTTTAAAATGATTCCAACTTCTTTTTCAATTTTAAATCAAAATTGAATATTCTATATTTTTATCATATTAAATGATAATATTTTCAAAACATTAGATTTTAAAATCACTTCTTTTTTATATTCATTCTAAAATGAATAAAATCGATCGATAAACCCATTCGAGTAAAAATGGTGTTTGCTACTTAACTCGGCTTCACATTCCAATATTTTTGTGTCCATCCAAAAACGAACATCAAAATCATAATTTTATTCTTCACTGAATATTATTTTAAAATATTCATTATTTTAAAATATTCATTATTTTTAAAGATTCTTTATTTTATATTGTTCTTTATTTTAAAATATTCTTTACATTAAAACGTTCTTTACATTAAAATGTTCTTTTCATTAAAACGTTCTTTACATTAAAATGTTCTTTTACATTAAAATGTCCTTTTCATTAAAATGTTCTTTACATTACTTTTACATTAAAATGTTCGTTACATTAAAATGTTCTTTTACATTAAAATGTTTGTTACATTAAAATGTTCTTTTACATTAAAATGTACTTTTACATTAAAATGTCCTTTTCATTAAAATGTTCTTTACATTAAAATGTTCTATACATTAAAACGTTCTTTTACATTAAAATGTTCTTTACATTAAAACGTTCTTTAGATTAAAATGTTCTTTACATTGAAATGTTCTGTACATTAAAATGTTCTTTTACATTAAAATGTCCTTTTACATTAAAATGTTTGTTATTTCTGAATCGGAATGCGACTAAATCAATTACTATATAATTTCAGTTATATGGATTTTTATACATCGCATGTATGCAACAATAATGAAAAATAATCATTAAACAGTCCATTTACATCCAGAGTGAAATTCATAACTGTGTGAGTATTAAAATAAATAAATAACGCTCATCGCAGACTGTCAATCTATCGACTGACATATAACTAAATATTGGGACTAGTGTATGTCAAATATCATCCAAATACCCGTGTGGGGTTTTCAAACATCAACAGTTTATTTAAATAAATCATTGGTTAAGAAATTTAACCAATTCTAATTTAGTTTAAATTATTTTCTATTTAACCAATTTTCACTATTCAAATTATAAATGAATATTTATAATTTAGTTTCACTATCACAATAATATTATTTTTAATATGTTAAACATTTCGACATCACAAATAGCACACAATACAGTCAATTTAAATCATCCATGGTCTGTGGACGAGGGAGGTGATCTAACAGACACCGTATACAATTTATAATGATTAAACTGATAAAAATCTACACTGGCAATTCTATATATTTTTCAGTTATGAAAATAAATAATTAAGAATTTTTAATGAGGAGTTCTCGCCTTGGGTTTCCACTCCGTCATTTTTTTATGCAAAGGAACGTGACCTTTTCGGCTCCACAATCCACATATGACATCCAAATCACTCCAAATCAATTTTATTGCGAAGCTCTTGTCGATACAGTTCTAACGCATCTTATTTCACTGAATTCCAAGTTCGTATGAAAAAGTTATGCTTTTTTCAATTTTCATGTACATATAAGTAATTAGCACAAGTAATTAATTAATTACCTTAATCCTTACTAATTACATCCTCTAACTCTTCTTCCTCTCTCAAAACTCACGTCTAACACAAAAGCCCCCTTCACCATTCATGCAACTTCTCTCCCCTCTCCCTCCTTCATTTCTCAACCAAATCAAATGCCACATACACCGCTGTTCTTCTCTTCGAACACTCTTCGATTCTAACACCATCTTCTCAAACTTAAGCTTGCCATGAAAAATCCGTCAACTGCCATTTACAACGCACGCATGCTTCAGGTCCTGACACTTTTCGGCACTGAATCGCTTCAAGCTTCACATATAAGTGTTATTTTCTATGCTAAACTCAAACACAATAACTAAAACGTGTATCGTTGCTAGCATTTGCTACAAATTCCAACCTTAGGAACAAAAACTCATGATTTCCTCTAATTGTACAAAAACGCATCCCCCAAACTTGAGATGCATCCTTCCAAATTCATACCAATTCGAGGAGAATCACACTAGGATCACAAAGACACTTGCTTTGGAATTTATCAATTTGTTTTGGATTTGTTTTGATTTTCTAAAGGTAGCAAAATTAGGTTTAGGAATGAAGAAAGGGGCTGCCATGTAAATGAGGAATAGGATTAGGTTAGAATGTGTTTAAGATGTTATATAGTGGGTGCAAATTATTTTTTTGTTAGTTTTATATTTTATTGTACTCAATTTTCACTTATTTTCATCGTTTAAAAATCCATGTGATCACCTACGGATCCCGTTTTCAATGAAAATTGATGCGCAACTACTCTCTGACATTACGGACCCAACGAAACTGGTTTCGTTGAATTCCGAATCCATACGCACAAACAACGAATTTTTAAAGTCAAAATATTGTCTGTTTTTCACTTTTAAAATCATGCTCGGTCACATACTGATTTTAAAAATTATGAAATTTGGAGTCTTGCCATTATTCGACGCTACGGATTCAATAAAAAAAGTTTCGTCGAATTCCGAGATCGTCTCAGTAATGTTCCTTTGTAAAACTGATTTCAGCGTACCTTTTCTTCTTGTACGCCCAAATGCTAACTCCAAAAATTATAGCCTTTTGGATTAACCATTATTAGACGATGTGAACCCAAAAAAAAAGGGAATTGAATTCTGAGTTCGTCTCCATAATGTTCCTTTGTAAACTGAACGTCAATTTTTGATCAAATGGTTTTGCTTCGCACGGCCACATGCTGACTCTATTCGACGCACATTTTCGAACTCAACAATGACTTTTCATTATGAATCCAACAAAATTGGTCTCGTCGAATTCTGAGCTCCCTAGCAAAATTTCACTTTTTAAGGGCTATGCGATGATTTTAAAAATCGAATTTTCAAAATTCTCAAAAATAAAACTTATAAATCAATTTAATAATTTTACTGAGTTTGTTTTAAGTCAAAATAAAATTTAAAATTATTCTCAAATTTTATTTCTCAGAAGTAACCAATTTATATTCACAATTTACTTAAAATAGCTTAAATTAAAATTTTAAATTGGTTCTGAAAATGCGAGTTGTTACAATCTCCCTCACTTAAAATCTTTACGTCCTTGGAAAGGAACGGAGCTGCAAGTTGTTTAACTAACCAACTCAACTTTCATTCTGGCTTTCATTCTTCAACTTTTCAATTTTTATGAATTTTCTATTTTTTCAAAAATTTGGCAGCACCTTAAATTTTCGAAAAAATTCGCCATAACCTCCTTTGTACGAGTTGATATTTAAAACCGCAACTTGCCATACAAGGCCCTCATCAATCCAAAAGAAAAAGAAAAAGTCAAGCGGCTAGCCAATCGGCTCATAAAATCATCAAACCCAAGAAAATAGTAAACATGTATCTATTTGTTGGGCATACAATTTTATTCCTCTTCTTTAGCCTCCTTGTTATGACCTGTTCGTTATATATACGTGTACATGTATGCAATTGCAATCAATTTTCAATTCAGTTCAATATTCGTTCAATTTGGTTAAAATTACCTTTTATTCATATATTGGTTAAATTAATTATCATTCCAATATTTTAGTTAGTTAAACTAATTATCAAACATCACAACCAGCAATCAATTAGGTGATTAACTTTTTAAATATATATAACTTTTATATAGTCAAAAATCATATTTTTAGTGCAAATCACAGCAACAAACTCTAACTAAGTTTTGGTTCTCGCACCATTCAATTTTAAATATATAGATATCCCACTTTCGAAACTCAAACATAAATACTGATGATGATCGATCGATCATCAGAATTATCCCCGGGTGACTAGAGTGTGATATCATATCTACCTAGTATATTTGAGACTTTGTATACCCACTAGTTAGGCGTATATGAAAAATATTCATATACTCGATCGTCCAAAATTAAATAAAATTAAATACTCAAATACGTATAATAAGAATTTAATTTTCAAAACAATATTTATTTTCATTTTTATTTTAAAATAACACTCTTCCACCTCGTTCTAGGATACTACTAATCCCATCTCTAACGAGTCATTCTCATTGGATATTACTAATCCAATCTCCGATGAATTCATTCGTTTGGTTCTAATGTGTCTTTTTCTCGAGCTCTGTAAACCAAAGCTCTGATACCACGCTGAAACGACCCATACTCGCCCTTTCGGGAAAGCCCGGATTAAGTTGAGAACACGACGCATCAGAACACAAACAATAGAACATTTCATTGCTATTACAACAATTACATCAGAGTACAAGAATATTCTAGAGTATGAATAACTACTACACATTGGAAATACAGTATCAGAGATTTAGAAATTACATAGAAGCAGAAAAATATAATTAAATACGTAGCAGAAAATACATCACTAGCACAACTGAAAGAAATACACAGGTATAAAGCTTTCCGAATATAGCTCCAGTTGTAATCCAGGATCCTGTGAAAAGAAATATATGCACAAACCAAAACTACTAGATGCCCGTGTGGAAAATATGGGCACCCAGAGTTTAGGTTAGAAAATTAAACTCCAGGTCAGTCATAGGACTGGTATGAGAACTAAAACAGTTTTTTAACTTTACTTTAAAAGTTGGGAAGTCATGGGACCATGTCGTATAACACAGAATGGGTTTACTCCACATGAATCTTAGTTTAAATTAAAACAACGCAATGCTTTTGGAAAAATGAAGCTATTATAAGACTCAGGTCCTATGACACAATGCAACGCAAGCCGGAGGATAGAGTTTTCCCTTATAACAGCCAAAATATGCTGGATACGTATAAAACAAATTATTATGATATTATAAGTGCATAGTGTTTAAAAACAACTTCTAATAAAAATGTATCAATCATAGATGGCATGGGTACCATATATCATGTCGTCGTACTAGTTCTACAATCAAAACCGCACGATGTCGTATTGGAAGTTGGATTTCCATCATAAACCAAGGCAAGGGATTGTTCTTACCGAATTCGAGACAATCTAGCCCATGTCTCAGGACAAGTACTCAGTCAAGCCCTTAGGAGCTACAGGGCCGATCCACACATATGTTAGTGGATTATATATAAATCCTGAACAATATGTTTCCCCGCCCTATTGGGCGTAAATCAAGAACCACTAGGGACTCAAATCCGAGGTACCTCGTTTTCCATCATCCACATAAGTAAAAATGTCTGGGCTCCATACCATGACACCACTTCTAGCTAGAAAGAAACACATGTTCTCCCTGGATCCTTCTCCCATTTCTGGTTCATACCGGGGTGTGAGGCTCGCGAATCAACGCTATACACAAAGCTATGCTAATTAAAGTTGTTCTTTGATCATCAACCACAAGGCTCTGCTTTTCAACAAAAGTCTTGATCATTTGCATCTTGGCATGCTACACTGACAATTCACGCCATAAGACTGATATATATCGATATACGACCTCTAAGCTCATACGTCTCAGAGAAGGGTGTTAAGCAAGAGAATAAATTCTCCGTCACCAAACAAATATATATTTAATAGAAATCAATCAATATAGAATGAAATCCAATGTCAGACACACATCCATTTACAAGTCTATTCTAGGTCTGAACGAAATCGAAGGCACCTTATTCCTCGTCCCATATGTCCAATACAGGAGAGAGGTTCTCGCATATCCGTCAATCTCCAAGTACGTCTGGACAATCACCACTTATTACCTTGTCTTGGGTGTACAGCCCAACCAAGACATCAGTAATCATCCAAATGATGTGAAGAACTCCAGTCTTCAACCACCATCTCCATCGTTGACTTTTGGTCGTTGTATTTGTTATTCAGAGTGGGTTAAACCCAGTCTTTCCGAATTACTCGCGTATTTTATTATCAATAATCAGCTGCTATAAAAACACATCATACGCCTCATTCCAATTCAGAATATTCTTTTATTCCAATATTCACATTTTTAGGGAAAGATTCCCATTAATTTTATCAAAGATAAGTTCTTTTAAATTTGTTCTTTTAATATTCCTTTGGATATTAATTCAAACCAAATAAAGGTTTATAAACTAGTCGGGATTATTGAATTATACCGAAGTAATCATTTCTTTTATTATCCCAATCCTAACCTATTTATCCCATGGAGCAATAATGGTAGTACTCCATATCTAACACCTACTGTGTTATTTGTAAAATTAATTACCATTCCACGTTCAAATCTAATTAAAGATTTAACTATCGCCCGGAGTAAAACTGGTGGTACTCCATTCTCGATCATTTCAAGAATTCGATAAATTTAATTTTCTCATTCCCATTTCAGCCTTAACTCTAGTTCGGTTTTAATATCAAAAATCATTACTTTAGGATTATTCAACTTTGAGAAATTAATCTTATCTTATATTAACTAGGTTAAAGAACTAATGTCATTTAAAACACAGTTCAAGATAAACCCAAAATCATCTTCCATCAGATATGGAATCTTCACAGAAATCGGATCAATATATAATCGATATAAATTTTTGTATCAGACTAATAATATAAATGGAATAACGGCAAAGCCTTTTAAATTCCATATATAGTAACGACCTTCATTCACAGAAGCTCGTCTAGATTATTCCCAAATCGAATTCCATTCAATTCCAATTTAATATATATTAAATTGGAAAACTTTACTTTGGAAAATTTCCATTTAAATCTTATTAAAAGATTTATAAATCCCAAATTATATTTCACTATTAATCGTGTTAAAGAAAAAATGTCGTTAAAAACACGGTTCACAATAAACCCAATTCACATTTCATTTTTTCCCAATTATTAAATATAATTGGAAACTCTAATAATCTTAATTGAAAGATTTATTCTTTTCACACGGGGTTTAAGAATAGTGTTATTTAAGACACCATTCACGACAACCCAAAATCCAAATCTTTTATTCAATTCCAATTAAATATTAATTAATTGGAAAACTTCACAAAATCTTAATTTAAAAGATTTATTCTTTTTTCAACCGGGGTTAAGAACAGTGTTATTTAAGACACCGTTCACGACAAACCCAAAATCCATTTTGACATTAAATATAAGGTTCTGAATAGAAATTATATCGGCTTATATTCAGTATCAAATTCTGAAACCAACAAATATTGTATTGGGAATAACCATATGTATATATATATATCTCTTCCGAATTCCTCACAATATCCGTATAACAACAGAATCCAATATCGAAATATCCCGAAGATAATTTCCACTCCAATTCATACTTTGGAAAATTCTGGTTATGTTAAACCATTTACAAATCCAATTTATTTATTTATTTAAAAACATTGGATTATTATTCTAGTTAATATCTAGTTCATTTTGATAAAAATATATTTTTATCTTTTCAAAATTGGAATTTTTCCTCCAAATTATTTCCAAATCATTATTATGATTTTACACAAATTATTAATATTTTTAATAATTTTATTAAGGCCCTTTCAGTCGATTTCCATAAACGGTCATCGAACTGCACTTACAGCGACCTTTTCCAGATTTTATTTGGACATAATTCCAAATCCAACCATTAGATTTCAAATCTCTTATATTCATTGGAAAGCTCTTTTCGATACGAACCCAACGGTTCTGGTTTTAGGAGAATCCGACGGTCGGATCTCCCGTTACATCAATTTGAAGTTAATGGTCGAAATTCGCAAACGGTCGCTGCGCGGCGCGTTCTATTCAGGCCATTATATATATATATATATATATATATATATATATATATCATCAATTTCCATTTAAAACACATTTTATAAAATAATTATAATTTCATTTTAAAACGATTCCAATTTCTTTTTCAATTTTAAATCAATATTGAATATTCTATATTTTTATCATATTAAAATGATATATTTTCGAAACATTAGATTTTGAAATCACCTCTTTTCGATATTCATTATAAAATGAATAAAATCGATCTATAAACCCGTTCGGGTAAAAATGGTGTTTTATACTTAACTTGGCTTCACATTTCAATATTTTTGTGTCCATCCAAAAACGGACATCAAAATCATAATTTTATTCTTCACCGAATATTATTTTAAAATATTCGTTATTTTAAAATATTCTTTATTTTGAAAGATTCTTTATTTTAAATTGTTCTTTATTTTAAAATATTCTTTACATTAAAATGTTCTTTTCATTAAAATGTTCTTTACATTAAAATGTTCTTTTACATTAAAATGTCCTTTTCATTAAAATGTTCTTTACATTAAAATGTTCTTTTACATTAAAATGTTTGTTGCATTAAAATGCTCTTTTACATTAAAATGTTCGTTACATTAAAATGTTCTTTTACATTAAAATGTTCTTTTACATTAAATTGTTTACATTAAAATGTTCTTTTACACTAAAATGTCCTTTTCATTAAAATGTTCTTTACATTGAAATGTTCTATACATTAAAATGTTCTTTTACATTAAAATATTCTTTACATTAAAATGTTCTTTTACATTAAAACGTTCTTTACATTAAAATGTTCTTTACATTAATATGTTCTTTTACATTAAAATGTCCTTTTACATAATGTTCTTTACATTAAAATGTTCGTTATTTCTGAATCGGAAAGCGACTCAATCAATTACTATATAATTTCAGTTACATGGATTTTTATACATCGTATGTATGCAACAATAATGACAAATAATCATTAAACAGTCCATTCACATCCAGAGTGAAATTCATAACTGTGTGAGCATTAAAATAAATAGATAACGCCCATCACAGACTGTCAATCCATCGACTGACATACAACTAAATATTGGGACTAGTGTATGTCAAATATCATCCCAATACCCGCGTGGGTTTTCAAACAACAACAGTTTATTTAAATAAATCATTGGTTAAGAAATTTAACCAATTCTAATTTAGTTTGAATTATTTTATATTTAACCAATTTTCACTTTTCAAATTATAAATGAATATTTATAATTTAATTTCACTATCACATTAATATTATTTTTAATATGTTAAACATTTCAATATCATAAACAGCACACAATACAGTCAATTTTAAATCGTCCATGGTCTGTGGACGAGGGAGGTGATCTAATAGACACCGTATACAATTTATAATGATTAAACCGATAAAAATCTACACTGGCAATTCTGTATATTTTCCAGTTATGAAAATAAATAAATAACTGTGCAGAATTTTTAGTGAGGAGTTCTCACCTTGAGTTTCCACTCCGTCTTTTTTTTATGCAAAGGAATGTGACCTTTTTGGCTCCACAGTCCACATATCACATCCAAATCAGTTTTATTGCGAAACTCTCATCGATATGGTTCCAACGCATCTTGTTTCACTGAATTCCGAGTTCATATGAAAAAGTTATGTTTTTTTTCATTTTTCATGTACATATAAGTAGTTAACACAAGTAATTAATTAATTAATTACCTTAATCCTTACTAATTACATCCTCTAATCTCTTGTTCCTCTCTCAAAACTCACGTCTAACACAGCACCCCCCTTCACCATTCATGTAACTTCTCTCCCCTCTCCCTCCTTCATTTCTCAATGAAATCAAATGCCACATACACCGCTGATTTTCTCTTCGAACACTCTTCGATACTAACACCATCTTCTCAAACTTGAGCTTGCCATGAAAAAATCATCCACTGCCATTTAAAACGCATGCATGCTTCAGGTCTCTACACTTTTGGCACCGAATCGCTTCAAACTTCACATACAAGTGTTATTTTCTATGCTAAACTCAAACACAATAACTAAAACGTGTATTGTTGCCTGCATTTGCTACAAATTCCAACATTAGGCACAAAAACTCACGTTTTCCTCTAACTGTACAAAAACGCAGCCCCCAAACTTGAGATGCACCCTTCGAAACTCATACCGATTCGAGGAGAATCACTCTAGGATCACAAAGACACTTGCTTTGGAATTTATCAATTTGTTTTGGATTTGTTTTGATTTTCTAAAGGTTGCAAAATTAGGTTTAGGAATGAAGGAAGGGTCTGCCATGTAAATGAGGAATAAGATCAGGTTAGATTGTGTTTAAGATGTTATATAGTGGGTGCAAATTATTTTTTTATTAGTTTTATATTTTATTATACTCAATTTTCGCTTATTTTCATCGTTTAAAAATCTGTGTGATCATTTACAAATCCCGTTTTCAATGAAAATTGACGTGCAACTACTCTTTGACATTACGGACCCAACGAAACTGGTTTCGTCAAATTCCGAGTCCGTATGCACAAATAGCGAATTTTTAAAGTCAAAATAATATATGTTTTTCATTTTAAAAGTCACGCTCGGTCACATACTGATTTTAAAAATCATGAAATTTGGATTCTTGCCATTATTCGACGCTACGGATTCAATAAAAAAAGTTTCGTCAAATTCCGAGGTCATCTCGATAATGTTCCTTTGAAAAACTGCTCAAATTAGCTTAAAATGCGATTTCAGCGTACCTTTTCTTCTTGTACGCCCAAACGATAACTCCAAAAATTATGGCCCTTTGGATTTAACCATTATTAGATGATGCGAATCCATAAGAAAACGGAATTGAATTCTGAGATCGTCTTTATAATGTTCCTTTTTAAACTGATCGTTGGTTTTTGAACAAATGGTTTTGCTTCGCACGGCCACATGCTGACTCCGTTCGACGCACATTCTGGAACTCAACAATGATTTTTCATTATGAATCGAACAAAATTGGCCTCGTTGAATTCTGAGCTTCCTAGCAAAATTTCACTTTTTAAGGGCTATGCGATGATTTTAAAAATCGAATTTTCAAAAATTTCAAATACAAAGCTTATAAATCAATCTAATAATTTTACTAAGTTTGTTTTAAGTCAAAACAAAATATAAAAATAAATTTTAAAATTATTCTGAAATTTTATTTCTCAGAAATAACCAATTTATATTCACAATTTACTCAAAATAGCTTAAATTAAAATTTTAAATTGGTTCTGAAAATGTGGTTGTTACAACAACAAACCATGATATAGGGGCTACTACTTACCATGGCCTCAGATAGCGTCAAGATAAGACATATCATAGGTCATCCCAGGCACCACAACAAGGTAGAAACATATAAAGGAAAATGACGTGTAAAGTTATGGTAAAAGCAAAACATGAAAAGTAAAAGTGCACCAAAAAATATCACAATATAAGCAATACAGAGGTGTACGACAAAAAAGAAGAGTTTTCATTAACATCGACCATTTACAAAACCATACGAAAGAATCAAAACAAAAGTTTCAAAAGCGAGGGCCACCACTTGCGCAATCATGGCCAAGAAAAACAGAAATGGTGAATAGAGCATCGGTTTTTTCTTCCTCCCGCCTTTGGAGGTCTCCCTCAACTTAATTGTCAGTTTAGTAGACCTAGTCAATGTTGTTGTAGTGGAAGCCTGACAAGCCGAAACTATAGGATTCCCCTCGTCGTCAGTAATAGAAGTAGCTTTCTACTTTTTATGGGCTCTACGCTTCCTACTATGCCTCTTTTTAGATCCTTTATCGCTCCTCGATCCACCCTTCGTAGTCTCTTTCTCATCAATAGGGTCTCCGCCGCCTCTAGAAAAAACTATTGGGTCGTCCAACTCCTATAGGGCAGCAATTTGCTCAGCTTGTGAACCTGGATTGGAGGCAAGAGAGGAAGCTAAGGAAAGGATTATGGAAGCCACAGCAGTCTGAGGAGCAGTTATTCTTAGCACGGTAACTGTTGTAACAATCGGTGAAGGGGTAAAGATAGCGGTAGCCCTTGTCGTGCCAACAGCGGACGAAAAAAAAGGCTGGTAGGTCCAGTCCTACATCAATTAAAAATTGTCCGAGTAAATCATCAAATCCATGTATAGGAAGAAAGTAGTCCGTTGGGTCAGAAATGATGCATTCCCTGCTTCTAAGGGTACCCGAGCGGTAATATCAAAATCTTGTGCTCCCTAGCCATTGCTTTCATCGCTTGACACATTCCCAAAGCATTGGCATCATCAGAAGTGTAATTTAAGGCGTGATCGCTCTAATAGTGACTTCAACAATGGTCACAGTGGCAAGAGTAGCGTCGGTAGGAGCAGTGGTTGCATCAATAGTGACCTCGGTAGGAGCAACTTTAATTTGAGATGGGTCCTCAAGGTGAGCGGAGGTTTCCAAAGTAGTCCGAGGATCAAGATGATATTCGTGTAAAGGTCCTGCCGCTTCAGTAGCAATGAACCCCCTCTTGTGCCTCTATTCCTCTTATCCTTTAGCAAGAGAAGCCCGGGAATCATTATCCAAATATAAAGCCAGGAGTTCCTCTTCCACGTAACCACCATCGCCAGCACGCTTCAGGACCTCTTCCCGTACCTCAGCCAGAGTACGGGGATACCTCTCCTCTAAGAATTTTAGGTTCCCCTTGCCCATAAAAAAGAGAACATAAAACTCAAACATGATAGCATTAAGGGTGCTCCACTACTACAAAACAGGTTTGTTGCTTCGCCTCATTTGCTTCGGTTATTCTTATAACAGATGTAAATAGTATCATTTGCTTTTGTTCTGTTAACAACGGAAGCAAATGTAGCAAAGAAAATGGTACTACTTACTTCGGTTATGCCAATAACCAGAGCAAATAATATAATTGCTTCTGTTGTACCAAAAACCGAAGCAAATTGTCTTATTTGCATCGGTTGCTTAGAAACTGAAACGACCCGAATTTCCCGTGAAGGAAAGCCCAGATTGCTTTGAGGACAAGACGAATCAGAACACAAATAGAAGAACATTTCGTTGGTTATTACAACAATTCCATCAGAATACAAGAATACACAAAGTATGAATAAATATTATACATCAGAAAAATATCAGAGATTCAAATTACATTACATAGCAGCGGAAAATAATACAAAACACAACTGAAGGAGATATACGGATACAGAGCTTTCCGAATATCATTCCAGCTGTAAACCAGGATCCTGTGGATATAAATCTGCAAAACCAAAACTACTAGCTGTCCGTGTGGAAAATAGGAGCACCCAGAGTTTAGGTTAAGACAATAAATTCCAGTTCAGTCATGTGACTGGTGTGATAACTAAAACAGTTACTTAAAACTTTACTTTAAAATATAGTATATCAAGGGACCACGCCGTATAACACGGAACGGGTTTCCTCCCAAAAATACCAGTGCAGAGAATAAACAGCGCAATGCCTTTTTGGAAAAATGAAGCTATTATAAGGCTCAGGTTCCATCACACAACGCAATGCAAGCCGGAGGATAGAGTTTTGCCATATAATAGCCAAGCATGCTTGGTACGTTTAAAACAAATCATTTTGATACTATTGTAGTGTAAAGTGTATGAAAACAACTTAAAATATAAATGTATCAATCATAGACGGCATAACATTCCATGCTACTATGTCGCCAATACTAGGCTCTACAAATAAAATCGGAATATCACATATTGGAAATTGGATTTCCGTCACGAGTCGAGGCCAGGGATGGCTCCTCACCGCTTCGAGACACTCTAACCAATGTCTCAGGACTACACACTCTGGGTAACCCTGGATCGGTTGGGTCGGTCCTCCATTACGTTTGAGGATTAGTTATTCCTGAACGCACGTTTCCCGGTCCTATCGGACCTATCCATCAGCTCCATAGAGACCGATATATCCGAGGCGCCTCGCAATCCAACAACCACATAGGTAAAATAACAACAATGTCAGGGCTAGTAAAACGCTGACACCATCCATAGCTAGAAAAAAAACGTCATGTTCCCCCAACGGTCCGATCTTATTTTTGACTCATACCGAGGTGTGAGGCTCGCGAATTAACGCTAAACACAAAGCTAGGCCATTTAAGGTCGCGCTTTAATCATCAACCACAAGACTCTGCTTTTCAACCGAAGCCTTGATCATTTGCCACTTAGGCATGCCACACAGGCAATTTACGCCATGCGATTGATGTCTATCGATATACAACCTCTGATCCCGTACGTCTCAGAGAAGGGCGAAGTAGGGGAACAAATTCCCCTTCACCAGGAAGATGTATATTTAATAGAAATCAATCAACATAGAATAAAATACATTGTCAGACACACAATCCATTTACAAGTTCGTTCTGGGTCTGAACGAAACCGGAGGCACCTTATTCCTCGTCCCGTATGCCCAATATAGGAGGGAGGTCCTCGCATATCCGTCAATCTCCAAGTACGTGTGGACGATCACCACTTATTACCTCGTCTTGGGTGTAAAGCCCAATCAAGACATCAGTAATCATCCAAATGATACGAAGACCTCTGGTCTTCAACCACCGTCTTCGTCATCGACTTATCGTCGAATCAGTTATTCAGAATGGGTTAAACCCGGCCTTTCCGAATAACTCGCGTATATTATAAACAAGTGCTATAAAACACAACATAGGCCTCATTCCAATTCTGAATATTCTTTTATTTAAATATTCACATCTTTAAGGATTTATTCCCATTAATTTTATCAAAGATAAATTCTTTTAAATTTATTCTTTAATCTTCCTTTGGATATCAATTCAAACCATATTAAGGTTTTCCAAACTAGTCGGGATTAACGCACCTTACCGAGTAACCCTTTATTTAATTTCCCAATCCCAATCTATTCATCCCATGGAGAAAAATTATAATCACTCCATAACTAACACCACGGTGTTATGGGTAAATTTAATTACCATTTCCCGATCAAATCTAATTAAAGATTTAACTATCGCTTGGAGCAAAACTGGTGATACTCCACTCTCGATCATTTCCCAAATTTGATAATTTAAATTATCAATTCACATTTCAATCTAATTGAAGATTCATTAAAACTCCACTTAGTTTTAATCTTCCTAAAAATCAATATTAATGATTGTTTAACTTTGGAAACACAAACATGTCGCATCGACAATCTACACCGTACTATTGATTTCTGCTGATATATAACATCTAAGCTCATATGTCTCATAGAAGGGTGTTAAGCAAGAGAATATATTCTCCGCCACCAAACAGATATATATTTAGCAGGGATCAACCATGCAGTTCGAAATACAATGACAGGCATGTAATCCTGCCTTTAACTGGGTTAAAAAACTAATGTCATTTAAAACACAGTTCATGATAAACCCAAATCAAATTCATTAATTATGGAATCTTCATGGAAAAACTAATCCATATATAATCGATATCAATTTCCGTATCCGACTAACAATATAAATGGAATAACGGTGATGCCTTTTAAATTCCATATGTATTAACAGTCTTCCTCCACAAAAGTTCACTTCGATTATTATCCAATCGAATTCCATTCAATTCCAATTTAATATATTAAATTGGAAAACTTTACTTTGGAAAATTCCCGTTAAATCTTAATAAAAAGATTTATAAATTCCCAATCACATTTCACTGTAAATCGGGTTAAGAACGAATGTCGTTAAAAACACAGTTCACGACAAACCCAATTCACATTCTATTTTCAGTTCCAATTAAATGTTAATTAATTGGTAATTCTTCTTCAAATCTTGATTAAAATGTTTATTCTATTCAAACGGGTTCAAGAACAGTGGTATTTAAGACACCATTCACGACAAACCCAAATCACATTCCATTGTTAATCGGGTTAAAGAACAGGTGTTATTTAAAACACCGTTCACGATAAGCCTAAATCCCATTTGATATTAAATACAAGGCTTTGAATAGAAAATATATCGGCTTATATTCAATATTAAATTCTGAAATTAACAAATATCGTATTGGAATAACGATATATATCTTCCAAATTCCTCCACAATATCTGTATAATCACGGAATCCAATAACGAAATATTCCGAAGATAATTTCGATTCAAATCCATTCCAATTCATATATTGGAAATTCCGGTTATTTTTAAAACCATTTCAAATCCAATTCATTTATTTTAAAAATATTGGATTTATAATTCTACTTCATAACTAGTTCATTTCGATAAACATATATTTTTATCTTTTCAAATATGTAATTTTTCATCCCAATTCTTTCCAAATCATTTCTTATGATTTTACACCAATTATTGATATTTTTAATTATTTTATCAAGGCCCTTGCAGTCGATTTCCATAAACGGCAATCGAACTGCACTTACAACGACCTTTTCGATTTGGACATAATTCCAAATCCAATGGTTAGATTTCAAATCTCTAATATTCTTTGGAAAGCTCTTTTCGATACGAACCCAACGATTCTGGTTTTAGGAGAATCCGATGGTTGGATCTCCCGTAATGTCCATTCGAAGTCAATGGTCGAAATTCGTGAACTGCCGCGGCGCGGCGCGATCTATTCAGGCCATTATGTATATATAATATATGTATTATATATATTTCGTCGATTTCCATTTAAAATGTATTTTATAAATCGTTTTCAAAACGATTTCAACTTCATATTCAATTTCAAATCAAAATTGAATATTCCATATCATCGATATATAAATGATAGTATTTTCAAAACATTAGATTTTGAAATCAATTCCTTTTCGATATTCATTATAAAAATGAATAAAATTGATTTAACTATTGTTCACGTCAAAATGGCGTTAATCTAATCAACATGGCTTTATATACTTAAATATATTCGTGTCCATCCCAAATCGGACATCAAAATCAGATTTTGATCTTTTATTGAACATTATTTTAAAATATTGGTTATTTTAAAATATTTATTCTTTCTGAACTGGAATCAGACACAGTCAATTACAATATAATGTTGATTATATGGATTTCATACAATACATGTACACAACAACAATCAAACACAATCAACCATCATCCAATGTGCATTCTACACTGCATAAGCATCAAATATAAATATTTAACGCTTATAACAGTCTGCCAACCAATCGATTGACATACAACTAAATATTGGGATTAGTGTATGTCCAATATCATCCCAATACCCATGTGGGGTTTCAATCAACAAATAAAGATTTATTTGTGTAGTTGGGCGATGTGTAAAATTTATCGTCCCAATCAATATCAGTCAAATATGTGTACATAAACAAATCGTCTGATTTGTTTATGAATATTTATTTTATTCATATACACATTAAAAATTATATTTTTAATGATAAAATATTTATTTCCATTTCACATCACACGATCAATTTTCACAACACAATCAAACAAACAAACAAGTTGTCCATGGTTTGTGGACGACGGGTGTCGGGTGCTGCTAAGCGCCGTCTGCATCCTAGTATATATTTCTAACTAGAAAATAAATTAAAGTGAGAAGTTCTCACCATTGGAATCCACTTCTCCATCCTATTCCGAATTTATGAACCGTTTGGATTTGTCTGCAATGCCAACGTAGTCTTCTCTGCGATGTTCATATTAAAAATCACATTTTTATTTCAACGCTATAAAAATCACATTTTTATTTCAACGCTATAAAAATCACATTTTTATTTCAACGGTATAAAAGTCACATTTTTATTTCAACGCTAGATATATAATAAAAATCAGATTTTTATCTCGCTACATATATAAAAATCATATTTTTATATTCTCTATTATATAAAAATTCTATTTTTAATCCGCTACTCATATAAAAATCGAATCTTTATATAGGTTACTTCATGCTAAAAATAAAGTTCATATTTTTATATCGATGTTTGCCTTATAAAAATCATATTTTTATATTCTCTATAATATAAAAATCATATTTTTATTATCTCTATAATATAAAAATCATATTTTTATTATTTCTATAATATAAAAATCATATTTTTATCTTCCTAGAAATATTTTCATAAATTGACTATTTTTATATATAGCATATATAATCTAGAAATCATATTTCTCTACTTCTAAAAATCTTATCTTTACCTAAGTTAAAATCATATTTTTATACATCTAAAAAACGTATCTTTTTATGATAAAATCATAACTTTATGTGCCAAAAAAAAGAAATCAAATCTTTCTATGATTAAAAATCCAATATCTCACGCAACTCATTAAAGCCAAGAAATCTAAAGAGGAAATCATGTAAAATCAGGTTCAAAGAACCCTCATTGATTTTCTAGGGTTTCGAGTTTTCAGGTGGAAGGGGGAAAGGCGGCGCGGGTCAGCGAACAACGGGGGTGGCGTATGCTCGCAGGGCGGCGCAGGCGGAAGGGGTCGAGGTGGAGGAGGCGCGAAATGGGGGTGCGGTGCTCCTGTGTCGATCTAGGTTGAGGGGAGGGGGTTTCCGCGATTTCTTCTTGCGAGCAGGGGGTGGAGGATCGCCGGCATCAAGCGATGAGGGTGCTGGAGTTCATCGGAAGGGGCGGCGGTCGGAGGGCATGGCAGTGGAGGAACCACGTGGGGGGAGGGGAGGTTTGATTTGAGGTAGAGCGGGTTTTTCTTTTTCTTTTTTCCATTGACTGATTTTGAAGAGAGAGAGGAGGAAGAGAGAATGTGAGGGATATATATATAATATTTAATTAAGTGAATATTAGGCTCACATCCCTATTTTGAAACTTAATTAGGCTCACATCCGGTCATAAACTTATTATAAATTAGTTCCCTGTTTTCAAAACTTATAAAATAATAATTAAAAAAATTAAAAAAATCATAATAAAATAAATTATGCATTATACAAAAAATTCAGTTCAAAAAACAACTAAAATCATGTCAGAAAGAAGAAAACAACAAAAAAACAGAAAAAACTGCAGTTAAATGCATAATATTTTGCACCTTTTTGAGTTTATTGCATGCATATGTGCAATTATTACAGTTCTTACAGCGTCTAGATTTAACTGCATATTTTAGTTCATTCTTATTTGCATCCAAATGTGCAAATATCTCAGAAAACATGCACACATGTGTGCAACATTTTTATAGGATACATGTTAGCTAAAAGTAGGGACCTAATTTATTAAAAAAAAATTAAAATTAAAACCCGCTCCCTATTTTCTGAGTTCCGCCTTTTTAAAAAAAAAAAATTGTGCGGTACTTCATAAAAAAAATTCTAAAATCTGGAAATAATTTCTGGATTCCACGGAAATATAAAAAAAAAATAGTTGCATACATTTATGCAATTATTACTGATAATTGCATATATGTATGCAACTTTTCCGTAAGCCGTGTTCGGTTTGGAAATCTGAAAATAAACCTGCACAAATGTGTGCAAGTATTTGAAATATTTGCACACATGTAAGCATGTATTTGCATGAATAAAAATCAACGAAGATGAATGTAGTGAAAAATAAGCACGGATGTATGCAGGAAAATGATATATCTGCATACTATTATGCATTTAACTGTAAATTTCGTTTTCTTTTTCTTTTTTTTGATTTTTGACGCCTTGTTTGATGGTTTTTTGTTCTGAATTTTTTAGCGTTTACATGTTTTATTTAAATACGAATTTACGTGATTTTTTAATAGTTTTTTCATATTTTTTTGATGAATTTTCAGAAAATAGGGACCTAATTTACAATAAGTTTATGACCGGGTTTTTTTTATATTTTGAAACTTAATAGGGACCTCTAAAAAACACACCCTTTAATTAATTTATTTTAATTTTCTCCTAAAAGCACCCTTTTAATTCGAACTCAAAATTGAGCCCACCGACTGTCGTTCCTAGCGTAATACACCCATTCCGAACACAATGGTATATGTTTCGTAAGCCAATTCGGTTGTTACGATCAATTTTTGTCAAATTCAAAATATAAATCAGTATATATTGAATTTGAACGTACATTTCAATTTACCGAGGCCACATACTAACTTTAAAAATTCCAGAAAAATAAATCTGGTTATGTTTTGACGATACGGTCCTAACAAAACTAATTTCGTCGAATTTGAAGACCATTTGAAAAATGACAATTTTCTAGTCGATTAAATTCAAACTAAAATGACCAAACGCGTTTAAATCCACCACGCTCACATATTGATTCCAAAAATTATGAAAATTTGGATCTTGCAATAATCTGACATCCCGTATCCAACAAAAGTGGTTTTGTCGAAAATGGAGGTCGTTTGCAAAATCGCTATTTTTAAGGGCTATATTTCCATAGCGACTACTCTGAATTTTCAACTGGGCATAACTTTTTATTCCCAGTATGAAAGATAGTTCCAAATAGATTCCAATATTTTTGGATTCGTAAAAATCCGGTTTATTTTGAATCTTGTATATTCATTTGAAATTTGAAATAGAATTTTCAAACTACCGTGCCATTTTCAATTCCTTTTATAATTAAAATATATATTTATATTCTAATGTCGATTCAAATAAATGTATACGTTCTAATTCTATTCAAAATAAATTTCTCATCATTATTATTTAAAATAATTCATTTTAAATATTCAAAATTCATTGAAATTGCCAAAATAAATTTTTTAAATTGGTTCAGATTTTCCGGATTGTTACAATCTCCCCCACATAAAATCTTTTCGTCCTCGAAAAGAAACGGAGCTGAAAGTTGTTTAACTAATCAACTCAACTTTCAGTTTGGCTTTTATTCTTCAATTTTTCAGTTTCTAAGAATTTTCCAATTCTTCAAAAATTTGGCTAACGCCCTAGATTTTCGAAAAATTTCGCCATAACCTCCTTTGTATGGGAGCACCGGGAAAATCCCCAAACCGCCACACCGACCCTCTCATCTCAAAAAGAAAATAACAAGCGGCTAGCCAATCGGCTCATAAAATCATCCAAACCCAAGAAATTAGTAAACATGTACCTATTTGTCGGGTATACAATTTTATTCCTCTTCTCTAGCCTCCTTGCTATGACCTGTTCAATGTATATACATGTACATGTATGCAATTTCAACCAATTTTCAATTTAGTTCAATATTTGACACAATTTGGTTATATGTACCGTTCTTTCACATAATAGTTTTATTAGATAACAAATAATCATATAACACAACCATCAATCAATTAGTGAATTAACGTTTCAAACACATAATTTTGATACATATATAGAAAATCATGTTTTTGATGCCAATTCACAACAATGTATTCTAGCTACATTTTGGTTCTCACACCAGTCAATTGGAATCATATAGACATCCCACTTTCGAAGCTCGAACACAAATTCTGATGATGATCGATCATTCACCAGAACCATCTCCGGGCGACTAGAGTGTGATTCTATATCTGTCCAGTATTTTAAAACTTCGAATACACGTTTGCAAGGCGTATATGCATAATCTTTATATATTGGATTGCCCAAATTCAATACAAATAAATATTCAAATACATATAAAATGGTTTAAATTTTCAAAACAATATCTGTTTTCATTTTTACTTTAAAAACACTACTCTTCACACTCGTTCTAGGATACTACTGGTCCTATATCTAACAAGTAATTCTCATTGGATATTGCTAATCCAATCTCTGATGAATTCTTTCGTTCGGTTCTAATGTGTCTTGCTCTCGAGCTCTGTAAACCAAAGCTCTGATACCACCTGAAACGACCTGAACTTGAGCCCGGATTGCTTTGAATCAGAACACAAACAAAAGAACATTTCATTGCTTATTACAACAATTCCATCAGATTACAAGAATATACAGAGTATGAATAAATATTATACATCAGAAAAATATCAGAGATTCAAACTACATTACGTAGCAGCGGAAAATAATACAAAACACAACCGAAGGAGATATACAGATACAGAGCATTCCGAATATCATTCCAGCTGTAAACTAGGATCCTGCGGATGTAAACCTGCAAAACCAAAACTACTAGCTGCCCGTGTGGAAAATAGGGGCACCCAGAGTTTAGGTTAAAACAATAAACTCCAAGTCAGTCATGTGACTGGTGTGAGAACTAAAACAGTTATTTAAAATTTTACTTTAAAATATAGTATATCAAGGGATCACGCCGTATAACACGAAACAGGTTTCCTCCCAAGAATACCAGTGCAGAGAATAAATAATGCAATGCATTTTTGGAAAAATGAAGCTATTATAAGACCCAGGTCCCATCACACAATGCAACGCAAGCCGAAGGATAGAGTTTTACCTTATAATAGCCAAATGTAACGACCCAACTTTCGAACACATCGGAAGTCGTGTCATTAATAAGAATAAGAATAGATAGAAGATAAAGTCACAGAAAACATCAGAATCTCACAGCGGAATTTTTCAAAACGATGATACTTCAAATATTACATAGCAGTACATATTACATCAGAGCATCAAAGATCTAGTGATACAAGCCATTCATAGTACATCTTTAATTATACATATCATTGACAACTAACTTGCAGACTTAATTATACAGTAGATATGATAGGTAGACCAGCACATAGAAAGTTCCATCCAGCCTTCCAAGTTTTATCAAGACCTGATTCACTTGTTTACTCATAACAAGTGTTACAAATACCCAAGAGTTTAAGGGAAAACACATAAAAATAAACTCCGGGTCAGTCAGAAGACTGGTATGAGTAAACAGTTTAAAACATATTAAAGAAATTAAAATATCTCATAAGACCACGCCGTGAATATGGAACGGGTTTTCACCTTATGAGAATAAAACACTTTGTATACTTTAAATCAGATATTATCATAGTGTCTAGGTTTTTCCACAAATAATTTAGAATCTAGCAGAATGCTTGCATCTCACATTCTATATAATATACAAATAAAAACTGCTTGGCGCTTATGGAAAATTAGATTTCCGATTTTGATAAGGTATGGGACTACCTCCCGATAATGTATCTCTAGAGGCGAATACATTTGGGTTCACAAGAACTTCTTGCAACCCGGCCCACACATGACCGACCACTCATTTCTCTTGAGTGCATCGAATGTATATCACCAATGGTTATGTACGGCAACCATTTCCCGAATGGGCAGAATCGATAGAATAAGGAATAAAAGGAATTTCTCTAGATAGGTGATGCTACATCCTAATGGGAGCGAACCACATAGCCATGCTGCCTGCCCGATTTTTGTCATTTCCTGGGTGTGAGGCCTGAGGCTAGACTTACCCTTTCATCGTCACTGTTTATTTCTTTTGAATGTCACATCGTTAAAACTCGCCAATCACTAATTGACTTCCCCAAAAATATATTATATGTATAAAGCGAGAGAAACGAATTCCTCTGCCACCATATACCTACGTTTGAAGAGATCAACGTACGTGATCAGTTAGAATTACTTTGTCAGACATTCATCCATACAAGTTGTCCTAGGATTGGACAAACTGAAGGCACTATTCAAGGATAGCCCTTGTATATCTCCGTCTTCTTTGACAATCTCTGATGAGCGGCGTATAAATCAAGTCGAAGTGGAATATAAAATTCCGGACTCTTCGAAATGATTAATGGAATATTTCTTTTTAAATCATTAGATTAACTTGATTTGTAATTTAATTAACAGTTATAATTTTAGTCAACAAAAACAGTGTATGATTGTTTTGCTTATATCGAGATATTTTGATCTTATTTTAAAAATGAACAATTTTAGTGTGCGCATCGCACACGGTTTTTCTTTCCATTTTTCCTTAACATTAAAATAAATATTTACATTTATTCTTTTAGAAATTACTATTATTATTATTCAACCATTTAAAAATAAACTAAATTTATTATTTATTTTAATTATAGCTTTTACTTTTTACTTTTTACTTTGTTAAAAGTTCACTTGATTTTATGTACCTGATTCATCTCTTCTTTGTCCACCAAATAATTCAAAAAAAAAATTCTATTTTATTATTTATCTCTACTTTATATTTAATCTATTATTTAATTAAAACTAGTTTTAATTAAATCTATATTCAAAAATACTCTTTTGAAAACAAAATTGCCAAAGTACCACTTTAGCTAAACTACCACTTCAAAATCATGGTGTGCGCGCTTGAAAATCACCCCAGCTCCCACACACCAGCCTTACCAAAATGCCAAAGTACCAAAACACCAAAGTGCCAAAGTACCAATGCACCGCTCCCCGAAATCCCTTGCCACGACTGTATTTCCTCTTCGTACCCAAAGTACCACCTGGTACTTTGGCATTTGCCAAAGTGCCAAAGTACCACATTCCTGGGCATCGTGATTTCTGGCCCGATCACCCCCAAAACATTGATGTCTTCACTCCCGATCACCTATATACACATGCACATGCACATGCACATCCACACGCGCCACCTTCCACTACCAACGACCGTCCTCACATGTTACCCTCCTCTTGCTAATCATTTCCCCGAGCTTGGATCACCACTTCCATGGCACTGGTGGTTTTTTACTGTTTAACGCCATTGACCAGAAAATGGATCATCCAGGAAAACCTCCACCGTGCCTCTCCCTGACCCCTGGCCGCCGTCCCCTTCCTGCCACGTCACCACCACTTCCTGACACCGCAAACCCCTCGGACCGCACCCCCTAGCCATCCCATCGAGGAGCAGTTCGGCGAGGAAGAACAGAACCCAAAAACCCCCATTAAAACCCTATTTCGATCGTGTTCTCCCAATCTGTGTATTTGAAAAATTATTTTATATTTTTCCTATAATCTACAGCTTCCCCTACTCCTTCTAGCCGAATGCCACCATCACCAGATAAGTAGTTCGTCGGAATTTTCCCAAAATTGCTTTTCCGACCATCCTCCTCTTTCTCATGATTCCCAACCTTAAAAATCTTGATTTTTCTTTTTAAAATCATCATTTCAAGCTAGGATTCCATTAATATATTTGAAACAAGCTTTTGTGAAACTTGGATTTTTGATGAAACAGAGAGGTTGCAAAGGAACAGACAATTTCCGTTTCCTTTGAATTGAACTATTCCTTTTACTTGTAAATACACAGAGTGCTTACATTGTATCCAAATCATTCCAGCTGAACTGGTGGTAGCATTCCCTTCAAAACACAAGTGTTTGGATTCTTTTTGTGTTTGATAACTAAAAAGCAGGTGTGGTTGTTCAAGGTTGAACAAAGATACAGGTTTTAAAACAAGATGACATAACAATCAAACCAACATTAACCAATATTTGAGTACCAACCACTAATTTTGATCAACCAACAATGATATTCGGGATAGGTTCTCAACTTAACCAAGAGTGTCAATGTGCCAATAACAACTTTACAGTTCCTAGAAGAAAATTGTAGGAATAAAAATCAGGAAATTTAAAGTAGTTTACTCACCAATAAAGCCTTTTATTTCAGATCTCACTCCCCTTATTGATTTATGTTCGAATGATTTTTGTTGTGAGGGAGAATGTGCATGGCCAGGTCCTTATATAGGGGGGAAAATTATAAAATATTGGTGGCAATAAATGTATGTCTACAAAACAGTTTTCAGATTCTCCACTTGACCAATGATTGACACCTTAAAATATCCTTTTCTCTCAAACCTTTTTGAGATGACAATACATTATCACCTGAGGTAGCATGGCCATGATCAGCAAATATTTGCTCAGGAATTTTCCTGCGCATGTACCAACAGTCTTCGTATTGGTTGCCTAGGTGAAATCATATTAAATGCTCGTGTACCTTACTATGTTCTTCTAAAATCTTTCATTGGAGAAAATGAATATGGTAGCCACCTTCTTGTACCACTAATGCTCAAAATTTCATTGGGTTTCTAAACCACATTTCTCACATGAAAATATGATTTAACAACAAATCATAATAAATCCTTACTTGGATTCCAAGTATTTTCAAAAATCTGAAAACATTACACAAGTGCTCACGGCATGTGATGAAATATGTATGAGAAAATCTTGGATGATCTATATGTTTAGTAAGGATCTAGTATAGGCAAGAATTTTGGTTTATATTTTCAAGTATGCACAAAATCCTAAGGAGAAATGTTTGCTTGAGCATAAGAAAATATGATTTTCTTCTCTGTTTTTATGCTTAGGAAAAATTGAAAATATTTGATCATGATAATGCGGCCATGTGAAGGATATTTCCTCCTAGATCCTCTTTACTATCCTATTTCTAGTGTAGGTTGTATTCTTGTGTGTGTGTGTGTGTGTGTATATATATATATATATAAAAACATGTTTGCAAGAAAGGATATGCATGTGTGAACAAAAGATTTTCCTCTTGAACTTGCTTTGAGAACAAAAGGGGTTTTTAGCATGTTTTATCCAAGAGTGCTTTATGTTTAAAATCAAGAGTTTGCTTAAAAATAAGGATTTAAGCCCTTTGAAAAAAATGCATAAAGTATATGTAATAAAAATGGCATTTTAAAACTTGCTATGCACATGTGTTATCCTACATACATGTATAAAAAAAATGAATTTTAGCAAATGTTATGATATATGCATATGTTAATGCTATCATACACAAGTTGACAAGTTTTGAATTATTTAAAGTATGGATTTTAAATCATATTTGTAAATATGTACTTATGATCAAACAACATTCGTGTTAGTGATCTATGTAAAGTACCGGGCCATTACAATCTACCCCCCTTATAGAAATTTCGTCCTCGAAATTTGTAAACAGAAGATAAGCAAAAGATAATATATATCATATCATAATACGTCAAACTGACCACAGCAAAATATAAGTACTATACTCAACTAGTATCGAGTTATAGATTACTATAATATACATATCTGCCACACTACTAGTACTACAATATGTACAATACCTTCCCAGTCCATCCATCCTACTCTGAGCTGCTGCTGATCTCGATGATATCCTCATCATCTGAAATGATAATCATCTCCTCATTGTCTGGAATGATATCATCTCCTCATCATCTGGAATGATAATCACATCCTTGCTATCCGAGATATCAATCACCTCAACTACCTCATCACTCTCCTCAGGGTCGTCATCATCCGAGAGCTCTATGATCTCAATAGGAGAAGGTGGGTATAGCATCATACCAGGGTATGTATAATCCACGGGAATACTCAAATTCCCTCCATTTGCCTGAAACTGTGCCATCTCCTGAGTGAGTTGTTCCGACATGACTGCTAACTGTCCATCCAATGGTACTGGTGGGGTCTAAACCCATGGCTCGTATTGTGGCTGAGCAGGTAGGATGTCCTCCTCTGGCTCTTCCCCAGGATCCTCCTCGGGCTCCTCCTCAGGATCCTCCTTAGGCTCCTCCTCAGGATCCTCCTCAGGTTCTTCCTCATCATCCATATCATCATCGTCATCCTTGTCTCCGTCGTCTCCACTGCTGCTATCATCACTATCTCCACCATCCCCTCCCTCGCCTGCATAGCACTCCTCCTGGTCGTCATCTCCCTCATACTCAGGCTCCTGAAGGAAATCCATATCGTCCTCCTCAACGGAAGAAGACTCCCCATGGTAAATCCCTGACTCCTCTGTGTCTACATATCGTCTCTCCTCCTCATCATGATGAACATGTCTCACACTATCCTGAGTACCAATAATCTCGTGAATGCTAATGCCGGTGTGAAACCTCAACCTCTATAGCGGGGTCAAGTGCTTCCTTGCTGTCCTTTTGAAGATCGGTGCCATCTGGAAAAGGAACAAAGAACAGATTTTAGTACAAGTGATAGTAAACTAAAAGAGTTCATAAGCCCAACGAATACTGAGTCCTCAACATCCATAATCCACAGAGGTGAAAACCCAAAATTCCATTTCCAGACATAAGATAACATCCATAATAAGCCATACCATCATACATAGGATACATCCAAATCAAACATAGGATAACTAACACTTAGTTCAAAACAAATTCCGGGTAGAATTCCTTGATGTGCTTCTCCGTTTCCCAAGTACAGTCATATGGATTCTCACTCCATTGTATCTTGAGCAGTTTCACAACTTTATTCCGAAGTCGCTTTTCTTCTTTATCCACCACATAGACTGGATATCTAGCTACAGTCAAGTTCGGTTCAATTTTAAGATCCTCCTGAACCGATGGTTCTAAAATCAAAGATGGGTCGTGAACACATTTGCGAAGGTGAGACACATGAAAAACATTGAGATTCCCTGCCATTCTTTCTGGTAATTCCACCCTGTAAGCAAGAGATCCAACCTTCTCAAGAACACGGAAAGGTCCCATATATCGTGGAGATAACTTCCCTGTTTTACCAAATCTGATTGTTCCCTTGAATTGGTGAAATCTTGACAAACACAAAATCTCCAACAGAAAAATTAAGATCCCTTCATCTTTTGTCTACAATACTTTTCTGTCGATCCTGGGCCTCCTTCATTCTTCTTTTGACTAACTCAACCTTTTCAGTTGCCTCACGGACCATATCTGGTCCGAGAAAAAGTTTATTTCCTGACTCCACCCAACAAGTTGGTGATCTGCACGGTCTTCCATAGAGAGCTTCATACGGTGCCATGCCTATACTCGTTTGGTAGCTGTTGTTGTAAGAGAATTCAACTAGATGTAGGTGATCCTCCCATGATCCCTCAAAATCAAGAAAACACGCTCTTAACAGGTCTTCCAATATCCTGTTTACCCTTTCTGTTTGTCTGTCTGTTTGGGGATGATAAGCAGTACTTAAATTCAGCTTAGTCCCCAAAGTTGTTTGGAGTGCTTCCTAGAATCTACTGGTGAAAATGGGATCTCTATCACTTACAATACTTACTGGGGCTCCATGTAATCGTACAATCTCCCTTATAAAAATCTCGACTAACAAAGCTGCTGTCCGAGTTGGTTTCACCGGAATGAAATGTGCACTCTTTGTCAGTCGATCTACTATAACTCAAACTCCTTCATATTCCCTTCTGGTCTTGGGTAAACCATCGATGAAATCCATCGATATCATTTCCCACTTCCAGTTGGGAATCTCCAGAGGTTTCAGTAATCCTGCTATTTTCTGATGATCACCTTTTATTTGCTGGCAGCACAGACACTGATTTATATAAGCCAGAATATCTCTCTTCATCCCGGGCCACCAAAATACTCGCCTCATATCTCTATACATCTTGTGCACTCCCGGATGAATACTTAGCTTTGATTTATGGCATTCTGCCAAAACTTCTTGCCTTAGCCCATCAGCATCAGGAACACACAGTCTCCCATTAATTCTGAGAATACCTTGGCCATCCACTTCAAAATCTGACTCCCCTCCTCTTATAACTCCTTGAATTAACTTCTCCAGATTCTCATCTCTTCGTTGATTGCCATTATTCTTCCTTGAAGTGCTGGAGTAGCTTCTAGAAGAGATAAGATTGCATTTCTGCTCAGAGCGTCTACTACGACATTTGCTTTACCTGGCGTATAGATAATATCCAGATCGTATGATGTAAGGAATTCCAACCACCTTTCTTTTTGGCTAAACAGATATTTGAGCGGTTTGTGATCTGTAAAAAGCTCAAACTTCTCTCCTAACAGGTTGTGTCTCCACATTTTTAATGCAAAAACAACTGCCAATAACTCTATATCATGTGTAGCGTAATTCTTCTCGTGAATCTTCATTTGTCTACTAGCATACGCAATCACACGTCCATTCTGCATTAATACTGCACCTAGTCCAACTCCACAAGCATCAGTATAAACCGCAAATCCACTTTTCCCATCGGGAACTGCCAGAACTGGTGCCTCTGTGAATTTCTTCTTTAACGCTTTGAATGATTCTTCACATTTTGGAGTCCATATAAATTTCTCACCCTTTTTTGTCATCTTAGTCAGATGAGAAGATATCTTAGAATAATCTTGGATAAACCTCCTGTAATATCTTGCTAATCCCAAGAAACTACGGACTTCCGTCAGTGTTTTGGGCTGCTTCCATTGTTGCACTGCTTAAACTTTGATTGGGTCTACAGAAATACCATCTCCATTTACAATGTACCCTAAGAATCTAACTTCAGATTGCCAGAAATGACATTTAGAAAACTTTGCCTTCAGTACATTCGTCCTTAGAGTCTCCAATACCACATCCAAATGATATCGATGTTCTTCTTCTGTCTTTGAGAAGATTAAGATATCGTCGATAAAAAATAGGACGAATTTGTTCAGAATCTTCCTAAAGACACGATTCATCAAATCAACAAAATATGTCGGTGCGTTGGTTAGTCCGAACGGCATAACTAGCCATTCATAAAAGAAATCCAGGCCTTTGAAAGCAGTTAAAGGAATACTATCTTCGGCAATTCTTAACTGGTGGAATCCTGTTGCAAGATCCATTTGGGAAAACACCGTAGCTCCATTTAACTGGTCAAAGAGATTGTCAATTCGCGGCAAAGGACACTTATTCTTGATGGTCACTTTATTTAACTCTCTATAGTCAACGCATAATCTTAGTGATCCATCAGACTTAACTAAAAAACTACTGCTGAACCCCAGCTTGAAAAACTTGGCCTGATCAATCCTCTAGCCAACAAATCTTGAGTTTGCTTTTCGAGTTCCATGACTTCCTTTGGCCCCATTCGTCTTTCTGGTTGAACTGTCGGTCTGGCTCCTGGAATTAGAGCGATGCGAAACTCTATTTATCGATGTGGGGGTAAATTCTTAACTTCTTCAAATACGTCAGAGAAATCTCTGACTACTTCTAACATCTCCAAATTTTCTTGTGGTGCTTCCAAAGCATACAAGAAACTACACATATGAATACCGGGTTTTCAACACGGTATCCTAGCTTTGCTCCCAATATTGGTTATCAAAGTTACGATTCCTTTATCGCATTTAATCTTAGCTTGGAATTTACTTAACCAGTCTATCCCAAGTATAAAATTAAATCTTTTAAAGTCCAAAACGTAGAAATCAAAAAGGAAGGAATGCGAAAGGTACGAGAGTGCCACATTATTGCAATACATTTTTAGTTCAGTTTTTCCGCCAATAGGATTTGATATGCAAATTGGATTTGGAGAAATCTTTGGAATAAAATGGAATTTTCCTACCGTTCTAGAAGAAATGAAACTATGCAAGGCGCCAGTGTCAAATAAAACATGAACATCAATTCCATTTAAATCAAAAGTACGTTCGAGAACTCCTTTTCCTTTCATATCCTGGGAAGTTGATGGTTCACTTTTAATAGCATACACCTTTGGTTGCTGTGCCTTTTTCATGAGTGGACAGTCCTTAACCATGTGTCAGGCTGATGGCAGTTGAAACATAAAGTCTTTATGACCATTGCATTACCAGGGCCTTGTTGTTGTTTCTGCTGTTGTTGTTGGGGTTGTTGCTGCTGCTGAGTTTGCTGTGGATTTTTCGCTGCTGGTTTTGTGCAGAACTTAGCAATATGCCCCTTCTACAGGCAATTGTGGCATTTTGTATCTTTGAATCGCTCCTTGGCTTTCTCCCCCATTTTTTGTATTCCATTGTTGTTCCAATTTGGGTTAAATTTCCTTTTATTGGGGTTCTCGCCACTGGATTCTCCTGTCTGTGCTTTTGCCACTGGCTTCTTTCCTTCAAGTGCCTCATAACGAACTGCCATATCCACTAGATCAACAAATGGAAGCTTGATATGCCCAATCATTTTCACTTGCAGGATATCCTTTAATCCAGCTATAAACATTTCATTTTTCTTGAGCGGGGTGTTGATTAACTCTGGCCCGAAACAGGAAAGTGAATTATACTTATTTTCATATTCGGATATTTTTATGTTCCCTTGTTTGAGATCAATTCGATACATCCTGGTTTTGCCAGCGGCAGGAAGAAATTGCGCTTCAAATGCCTCTTTAAATTTTTCCCAAGAAAAATCTTCTTCGGGAACATTTGTAGTTTGAGCATCCCACCAAATTGCAGCAGCTTCTTGGAGTTGCCACGAAGCTAAGAGACGTTTCTGCTCATCATTCAATTTCATTCCTTTGAAAATCCTCTCACAGGATCTCAACCATGCTTGGACTTCAATGAAAGATTCAGTCCCTTTGAAAACTTTTCCTCCTAGAGTTGTATATTCCTTACAGATAATTGCAAAGCTTTTATCCTACTGGACTGGCATAACTTCCTCCACTGTTTCTCCTTGATCTTGGGAGGCAGTATTACGACCAGTAGTAGTGGAAGTCGTTCCACTAGCGCGACCTCTTCGTCTCAGTTACTCATTTTAATCACCTGAACATAACACGTTGTCAAATCAAGACTTGACTGGATATGACTAACTTAGGTATATCATTCAAGTTGATCTAAATTTATTTTAAATTTATTATAAAAATACGCTCTCTCACACGTACCCAAAGCCTAGGTAATCAGTAACCTAAGCTCTGATACCAACTGTAACGACCCAACTTTCGAACACATCGGAAGTCGTGTCATTAATAAGAATAAGAATAGATAGAAGATAAAGTCACAGAAAACATCAGAATCTCACAGCGGAAATTTTCAATAAGATGATACTTCAAATATTACATTACATCAGAGCATCATAGATATAGCGATACAAGCCATTCATAGTACATCTTTAATTATACATATCATTGACGACTAACTTACAGACTTAATTATACAGTAGATATGATAGGTAGACCAGCACACAGAAAGTTCCATCCAGCCTTCCAAGTTTTATCAAGACCTAAGTCACTTGTCTACTCATAACAAGTGTTATGATTACCCAAGAGTTTAAGGGAAAACACAGAAAAATAAACTTCGGGCAAGTCAGGAGACTGGTATGAGTAAACAGTTTAAAACAGATTAAAGAATTTAAAATATCTCATAAGACCACGCCGTAAATACGGAACATGTTTTTACCTTATGAGAATAAAACACTTTGTATACTTTAAATCAGATATTATCATAGTGTCTAGGTTTTTCCACAAATAATTTAGAATCTAGCAGAATGCTTGCATCTCACATTCTGTATAATATACAAATAAAAACCACTTGGCGCTTATGGAAAATTGGATTTTCGATTTTGACAAGGTATGGGACTACCTCCCGATAGTGTATCTCTAGAGGCGAATACACTTGGGCTCACAAGAACTTCTTGCAACCCGGCCGACACATGACCGACCACTCATTTCTCTTGAGTGTATCGATTGTATATCACCAATGCTTGTGTACGGCAACCATTTCCCGAATAGGCAGAATCGATAGAATAAGGAACAAAAGGAACTTCTCTAGATAGGTGATGCTACATCCTAATGGGGGCGACCCACATAGCCATGCTGCATGCCTGATTTTTGTCATTTCCTGGGTGTGAGGCCTGAGGCTAGACTTACCCTTTCATCATCACTGTTTTTTTCTTTTGAATGTCACATCTTCAAAACTCGCCAATCACTAATTGACTTCCCCAAAAATATATTATAGGTATAAAGCGAGAGAAACGAATTACTCTGCCACCATATAACTACGTTTGAAGAGATCAACATACGTGATCAGTTAGAATTACTTTGTCAGACATTCGTCCATATAAGTTTTTCTGGGATTGGACAAACCGAAGGCACTATTCAAGGATAGTCCTTGTATATCTCCGTCTTCTTTGACAATCTCCGATGCGCGGCGTATAAATCAAGTCAAAGTGGAATATAAAATTCCAGACTCTTCGAAATGATTAACGGAATATTTCTTTTTAAATCATTAGCCTTACACAATTTGTAATTTAATTAACAGATATAATTTTAGTCAACAAAAATAGGATACGATTATTCTGCTTATATCTGAATATTTTGATCTTGTTTTAAAAATGAACAATTTTAGTGTGCGCGTCGCACACGGTTTTTCTTTCCATTTTTCCGTAACATTAAAATAAATACTTACATTTATTTTTTAGAAATTATTATTATTATTATTATTATTCAATCATTTAAAAATAAACTAAATTTATAATTTATTTTAATTATAGCTTTTACTTTTTACTTTTAACTTTGTTAAAAGTTCACTTGATATTCTGTACCTGATTCACCTCTTCTTTGTCCACCAAATAATTCAAAATAAAAATTCTATTTTATTATTTATCTCTACTTTATATTTAATCTATTATTTAATTAAAAATACTTTTTAATTAAATCTATATTCAGAAATACTCTTTTGAAAACAAAAATGCTAAAGTACCACTTCAGCTAAACTACCACTTCGAAATCATGGTGTGCGTGCGTGAAAATCACCCCAGCTCCCATGCACTAGCCCTTACCAAAATGCCAAAGTACCAAAACACCAAAGTGCTAAAGTACCAATGCACCGCTCCTCGAAGTCCCTTGCCACGACTGTGTTTCCTCTTCGTACCCAAAATACCACCTGGTACTTTGGCATTTGCCAAAGTACCACATTCCTAGGCATCGGGATTTTTGGCCCGATCACCCCCAAAACACTGATGTCTTCGCTCCCGATCACCTACATGCACGTGAACATGCACATCCACAGTCGCCACCTTCCACCACCAACGACCGTCCCCACATGTCACCCTCCTCTTGCTGATCATTTCCCCGAGCTTGGATCACCACTTCCATGGCACTAGTGGTTTTCACAGTTCAACGCCATTGACCAGAAAACGGATCATCCAGGAAAACCTCCACCGTGCCTCGCCCTGACCCTGGCCGTCGTCCCCTTCTTGCCACATCACCACCACTCCTTGACGCCGCAAACCCACCTGGACCGCACCCCCTAGCCATCCCGTCGAGGAGCAGATCGGCGAGGAAGAACAGAACCCAAAAACCCCATTAAAACCCTATTTCGATCGTGTTCTCCCAATCTATGTATTTGAAAAATTATTTTATATTTTTCCTATAATCTACAGCTTCCCCTACTCCTTCTAGCCGAACGCCACCATCACCAGATAAGTAGTTCGCCGTAATTTTCCCAAAATTGCTTTTCCGACCATCCTCCTCTTTCTCATGATTCCCAACCTTAAAAATCTTGATTTTTTTTAAATCATCATTTCAAGCTAGGATTCCATTAATATATTTGAAACAAGTTTTTGTGAAACTTGGATTTTTGGTGAAACAGAGAGGTTGCAAAGGAACAGACAGTTTCTGTTTCCTTTGAATTGAATTGTTCCTTTTACTTGTAAATACACAGAGTTCTTACATTGTATCCAAATCATTCTAGCGTGAACTGGTGGTAGGATTCCCTTCAAAACACAAGTGCTTGGATTCTTTTTGTGTTTGATAACTAAACAAAAGGTGCGGTTGTTCAAGGTTGAACAAAGATACAGTTTTTAAAACAAGATGACATAACAATCAAACCAACATTAACCAATAGTTTGAGTACCAACCGCTAATTTTGATCAGCCAACAATGATATCCAGGACAGGTTCTCAACTTAGTCAAGAGTGTCAATGTGCCAATATCAACTTTACAGTTCCTAGAAGAAAATTGCAGGAATAAAAATTAGGAAATTTAAAGTAGTTTACTCACCAATAAAGCCTTGTATTTCAGATCTCACTCCCCTTATTGATTTATGTTCGAATGATTTTTGTTGTGAGGGTGGATGTGCATGGCCAGGTCCTTATATAGGGGAGAAAAATTATAAAATATTGGTGGCAATAAATGTATGTCTACAAAACAGTTTTCAGATTCTCAACTTGACCAATGATTGACACCTTAAAATATCCTTTTCTCTCAAACCTTTTTGAGATGACAATGCATTATCACCTGAGCTAGCATGGCCATGATCAGCAAATATTTGCTCAGGAATTTTCCTGCGCATGTACCAACATTCTTCGTATTGGTTGCCTAGGTGAAATCACATTAAATGCTCATGTACCTTACCATGTTCTTCTCAAATCTTTCATTGGAGAAAATGAATATGGTAGCCACCTTCTTGTACCACTAATGCTCAGAATTTCATTGGGTTTCTAAACCACATTTCTCACATGACAATATGATTTAACAACAAATCATAATAAATCCTTACTTGGCATCCAAGTATTTTCAAAAGTCTGAAAATATTACACAAGTACTCACGGCATGTGATGAAATATGTATGAGAAAATCTTGGATGATCTATATGTTTAGTAAGGATCTAGTGTAGGCAAGAATTTTGGTTTATATTTTCAAGTATGCACAAAATCCTAAGGAGAAATGTTTGGTTAAGCATAAGAAAATATGATTTTCTTCTTTGTTTTTATGCTTAGGAAAAACTGAAAATATTTGATCATGATAATGCGGCCATGTGAAAGATATTTCCTCCTAGATCCTCTTTACTATCCTATTTCTAGTGTAGGTTGTATTCTTGAGTGTGTGTGTGTGTGTGTGTGTATATATAAACATGTTTGCAAGAAAGGATATGCATGTGTGAACAAAAGATTTTCCTCTTGAACTTGCTTTGAGAACAAAAGGGGCTTTTAGCATGTTTTATCAAAGAGTGCTTTATGTTTAAAATCAAGAGTTTGCTTAAAAATAAGGATTTAAGCCCTTTGAAAAAAATGCATAAAGTATATGTAATAAAAATGGCATTTTAAAACTTGCTATGCACATGTGTTATCCTACATACATGTATAAAAAAATGAATTTAACAAATGTTATGATATATGCATATTTTAATGCTATCATACACAAGTTGACAAGTTTTGAATTATTTAAAGTATGGATTTTAAATCATATTTGTAAATACATACTTACGATCAATCAACATTCTGTTAGTGATCTATGTAAAGAACCGGGCCATTACACCAAACATGCTTGGTACATTTAAAACAAATCATTTTGATACAATTATAGTGTAAAGTGTATGAAACCAACTTCAAATATAAATGTATCAATCATAGACGGCATAGCATCCCATGCTACTATGTCGCCAATACTAGGCTCTACAAATAAAATCGGCATATCACGTATTGGAAATTGGATTTCCGTCATGAGTCGAGACCAGGGATGGCTCCTCACCGCTTCTAGACACTCTAACCAATGTCTCAGGACTACATACTCTGGGTAACACTGGATCGGTTGGGCCGGTCCTCCGTTACATTTGAGAATTAGTTATTCCTGAACACACATTTACCGGTCCTATCGGACCTATCCATTGGCTCCGTAGAGACCGATATATCTGAGGTGCCTCGCAATCCAACAACCACATAGGTAAAATAACAACAATGTCAGGGCTAGTAAAACGCTGACACCACCCATAGCTAGAAAGAAACGTCATGTTCTCCCAACGGTCCGATCTCGTTTTCGACTCATACCGAGGTGTGAGGCTCGCGAATTAACGCTAAACAAAAAGCTATGCCATTTAAGGCCGTGCTTTGATCATCAACCACAAGACTCTGCTTTTCAACAGAAGCCTTGATCATTTGCCACTTAGGCATGCCACACAGGCAATTTACGCCATGCGACTGATGTCTATCGATATACAACCTCTGATCCCGTACGTCTCAGAGAAGGTTGAAGTAAGAGAATAAATTCCCCTTCACCTGGCAAATGTATATTTAATAGAAATCAATCAACACAGAATAAAATCCAATGTCAGACACACAATCCATTTACAAGTTCGTTTTGGGTCTGAACGAAACCGGAGGCACCTTATTCCTCGTCACATATGCCCAATACAGGAGAGAGGTCCTCGCATATCCATCGATCTCCAAGTACGTCTGGACGATCTCCACTTATTACCTCGTCTTGGGTGTACAGCCCAATCAAGACATCAGTAATCATCCAAACGATGTGAAGACCTCCGGTCTTCAACCATCGACTTATCGTCGAATCAGTTATTCAGAATGGGTTTAAACCGGCCTTTCCGAATAACTCACGTATATAAACAAGTGCTATAAAACACAACATACGCCTCATTCCAATTCTAAATTTTCTTTTATTTAAATATTCACATCTTTAGGGATTTGTTCCCATTAATTTTATCAAAGATAAACTCTTTTATATTTATTCCTTAATCTTCCTTTGGATATCAATTCAAACCATATTAAGGTTTTCCAAACTAGTCGGGATTAACGCACCTTACCGAAGTAACCCTTTATTTAATTTCCCAATCCCAACCTATTTATCTTATGGAGCAAAACTGTTATCAATCCATAACTAACACCACGGTGTTATAGGTAAATTTAATTACCATTTCCCGATCAAATCTAGTTAAAGATTTAACTATCGCTTGGAGCAAAACTGGTGATACTCCGCTCTCGATCATTTCCCAAATTTGATAATTTAAATTATCAATTCACATTTCAATCTAATTAAAGATTCATTAAAACTCCACTTAGTTTTAATCTTCCCAAAAATCAATTTTAGTGATTGTTTAACTTTGAGAAACACAAACATGTCGCATCGACAATCTACACCGTACTATTGATTTCTGCCGATATATAACCTCTAAGCTCGTACGTCTCAGCGAAGGGTGTTAAGCCGGACAATAAATTCTCCGCCACCAAACAGATATATATTTAGCAGGGATCAACCACACAGTTCGAAATACAATGACAGACATGTAATCCTGCCTTTAACTGGGTTAAAGAACTAATGTCATTTAAAACATAGTTCATGATAAACCCAAATCAAATTCCATTAATTATGGAATCTTCATGGAAAAACTAATCCATATATAATCGATATCAATTTCCGTATCCGACTAATAATATAAATGGAATAACGACAACGCCTTTTAAATTCCATATGTATTAACAGTCTTCCTCCATAGAAGTCCACTTCGATTATTATCCAGTCGAATTCCATTCAATTCCAATTTAATATATTAAATTGGAAAACCTTACTTTGGAAAATTCCCGTTAAATCTTAATAAAAAGATTTATAAATTCCAAATCAAATTTCACTGTAAATCGGGTTAACGAACGAATGTCGTTAAAAACACAGTTCACAACAAACCCAATTCACATTCCATTTTCAGTTCCAATTTAATGTTAGTTAATTGGTAATTCTTCTTCAAATCCTGATTAAAAGATCTATTCTATTCAAACGGGTTCAAGAACACATTGTTATTTAAGACACCATTCACGACAAACCCAAATAACATTCCATTGTTAATTGGGTCAAAGAACAGGTGTTATTTAAAACACCATTCATAATAAACCCAAATCCCATTTGATATTAAATACAAGGCTCTGAATAGAAAATATATCGGCTTATATTCAATATCAAATTCTGAAATCAACAAATATCGTATTGGAATAACGATATATATATATATATATTTATATATATATATATATATATATCTTCCAAATTCCTCCACAATATCCGTATAATCACGGAATCCAATAACGAAATATTCCAAAGATAATTTTGATTCAAATCCATACCAATTCATATATTGGAAATTTCGGTTATTTTTAAAACCATTTCAAATCCAATTCATTTATTTTAAAAATATTGGACTTATAATTCTAGTTCATAACTAGTTCATTTCGATAAAAATATATTTTTATCTTTTAAAATATGGAATTTTTCATCCCAATTCTTTCCAAATCATTTCTTATGATTTTACACTAGTTATTGATATTTTTAATAATTTTATCAAGGCCCTTACAGTCGATTTCCATAAACTGCCATCGAACTGCACTTACAGCGACCTTTTCCAAATTCGATTTGTACATAATTCCAAATCCAACCGTTAGATTTCAAATCTCTAATATTCTTTGGAAAGCTCTTTTCGATATGAACCCAATGGTTCCGGTTTTAGGAGAATCCGACGGTTGGATTTCCCGTAATGTCCATTCGAAATCAATGGTCGAAATTCGCGAACTGCGACGGCGCGGTGCGTTCTATTCAGGCCATTATATATATAATATATATATATATTATATATATTTCGTCGATTTCCATTTAAAATGTATTTTATAAATCGTTTTAAATTCGTTTTCAAAACGATTTCAACTTCATATTCAATTTCAAATCAATATTGAATATTCCATATCATCGATATATAAATGATTGTATTTTCAAAACATTAGATTTTGAAATCAATTCCTTTTCGATATTCATTATAAAAATGAATAAAATTGATATAACTATCGTTCACGTCAAAATTGCGTTAATCTAATCAACACGGCTTTATATATTTAAATATATTCGTGTCCATCCCAAATCAGACATCAAAATCAGATTTTGATCTTTTATTGAACATTATTTTAAAATATTCATTATTTCAAAATATTAGTTAATTTAAAATATTCATTTTTTCTGAATTGGAATCAGACACAGTCAATTACCATATAATGTTGATTATATGGATTTCATACAATACATGTACACAACAACAATCAAACATAGTCAACTATCATTCAAAGTGCATTCTACACTGCATAAGCATCAAATATAAATATTTAACGCTTATAACAGTCTGTCAACCAATCGATTTACATACAACTAAATATTGGGATTAGTGTATGTCCAATATCATCCCAATAGCCATGTGGGGTTTCAATCAACAAATACAGATTTATTTGTGCAGTTGGGCGATGTGTAAAATTTATCGTCCCAGTCAACATCAGTCAAATGTGTGTACATAAACAAATCATCTGATTTGTTTATGAATATTTATTTTATTCATATATACGTTAATAATTATATTTTTAACGATAAAATATTTATTTCCATTCCACATCACACAATCAATTTTCACAACACAAACAAACAAGTCGTCCATGGTTTGTGGACGATGGGTATCGGGTACTGTTAAGCACCGTCTGCATCCTAGTATATATTTCTAACTAGAAAATAAATTAAAGTGAGAAGTTCTCACCTTTGGGATCCACTCCTCCATTCTATTCCAAATTTCTGAACCGTTTGGATTTGTCTGCAATGCCAACGCAGTCTTCTCTACGCTGTTCATATTAAAAATCACATTTTTATTTCAATGCTATAAAAATCACATTTTTATTTCAATGCTATAAAAATCACATTTTTATTTCAACGCTATAAAAATCACATTTTTATTTCAACGCTAGATATATAATAAAAATCAGATTTTTATCTAACTACATATATAAAAATCGTATTTTTATATTCTCTACTATATAAAACTTCTATTTTTAATCCGCTACACATATAAAAATCGAATCTTTATGTACGTTACTTCATGCTAAAAATAAAGTTCATATTTTTATATCGATGTTTACATTATAAAAATCATATTTTTATATTCTGTATAATATAAAAATCATATTTTTATTATCTCTATAATATAAAAATCATATTTTTATCTTCCTAGAAATATTTTCATAAATTGACTATTTTCATATATAACATATATAATCTAGAAATCATATTTTTCAACTCCTAAAAATCTTATCTTTACCTAAGTAAAAAATCATATTTTTATACATCTAAAAATCGTATCTTTTTATAATAAAATCATAACTTTATATGCCTAAAAAACAGAAATCAAATCTTTCTATGATTAAAAATCCAATATCTCACGCAACTCATTAAAGCCAAGAAATCTAAAGAGGAAATCATGTAAAATCAGGTTCAAAGAACTCATGTTGATTTTCTAGGGTTTCGAGTTTTCAGGTCGAAGGGGGAGAGGCAACGCGGGCCAGCGAACAACGGGGGTGGCGTATGCTCGCAGGGCAGTGCAGGCGGAAGGGGTCGAGGTGTAGGAGGCGCGGAATGGGGGTGCGTTGCTCATGCGTCGATCTAGGTTGAGAGGGGTGGTTTCCATGATTTCTTCTCGCGAGCAGGGGGTGGAGGATCGCTGGCATCAGGCGATGGGGGTGCTGGAGTTGATCGGAAGGAGCGGCGGTCGGAGGGCGTGGCGATGGAGGAACGACGCGGGGGGGGGGGGGTTCGATTTGAGGCCGAGCGGGTTTTTTTCTTTTTTTTATCCGTTGACTGATTTTGAAGAGAGAGAGGTGGGAGAGAGAATGTGAGGGAAATATATATATAATATTTAATTAATTTATTTTAATTTTCTCCTAAAAGCACCCTTTTAATTCGAACTCAAAATTGAACCCACCAACTATCGTCCCTAGTGTAATACCCCCATTCCGAACATAATGGTATATGTTTCATAAGCCAATCCGGCTGTTACGATCAATTTTCGTTAAATTCAAAATATAAATTAGTATATATTGAATTTGAATGTACATTTCAATTTACCGAGCCACATACTGACTTTAAAAATTCCAGAAAAATAAATCTGGCTATGTTTTGATGATACGGTCCTAACAAAACTAATTTCGTCGAATTTGAAGACTGTTTGAAAAATGGCCATTTTCTGGTCGATAAAATTCAAACTGAAATGACCAAACGCGTTTAAATCCACCACGCTCACATATTGATTCCAAAAATTATGAAAATTGGGATGTAGCAATAATTTGACATCCTAGATCCGACAAAAGTGGTTTCGTTGAAAACGGTGGTCATTTGCAAAATCACTATTTTTAAGGGCTATATTTCCATAGCGACTATTCTGAATTTTCAACTGGGCATAACTTTTTATTCCCACTATGAAATTTCAATTTCTCAGATTCGTTGGAAAGATATTTCCAAATAGATTCAAATATTTTTGGTTTCACTAAAATCCGGTTTATTTTGAATCCTGTACAATCATTTGAAATTTGAAATCGAATTTTCAAACTACCGCGCCATTTTCAATTCCTTTTATAATTAAAATATATATTTATATTCTAACGTCAATTCAAATAAATATATATGTTCTCATTCTATTAGAAATAAATTTCTCGTCGTTATTATTTAAAATAATTCATTTCAAATATTCAAAATTCATTAAAATTGCCAAAATAAAAAAATTTAATTGGTTCAGATTTTCCGGGTTGTTACAGAAACTGAAGCAAATATGCCAAAGCAAAAAATGTATTTGCATCAGTTCCATAAGAACAGAAGCAACTGCATCGAAGCAACAACGGATTATTTTACCAAAGCAAATGCAAATATCAATAATCATAACCAATGTTACATATGTCATTATTTATAATTTATTATAACGAATGATTGTTAATAAATAATTTATAGTTATAGATTATTATAAATAATCAATAATTATATTTTATATTTAATAATTTATTGCAGTTAATTACTAATATTTAGTAGACTGTAGTTAACAATTATTAATTTCATTTAATAATCAACAAATGAATTAATAATTAATATTAAATAATTCAAATAATATTTAATATCGAATTTTTAACATTTATTATTAAATTAATTAGTCTTATTTAATAATTAAGAAGTAATATCTAATAATTAATTTTCGGTAATTATTATTTAACAGTTACTAGAAAATAATTAACTATTAATAATTATATATAATTATAAGACTAATATTTTGCAATCAATGTTATAATTTAATACTTATAAATAATCATATGCAACCTACATAAGTCATTATTCATAATTTATTATCATAAGCAATTAACCTCACGCATGTCATTATTCATAATTAATCAATTATTATCAATAAATAATTTATAACTATAAATTATTCTCAATAATCAATAATTATATTTAATAACTTGTTGTAGTTAATTACTAATATTTAATAAATTATAATTAACTTGTATTAATTTCACATAATAACTAATAAACGAACTAAAAGTTAATTTCTAATAATAATAATGTCCGTTTAACATTTAATTATCAAATAATATTAATATTAAAACAATTAAAATTCTAAATTAATGAATAATCGTTTCTATATAATAATTAAAATCTATTGTATACTATGATAATAAAGAAATTGATATTGATTATTTTAACAATTAACAATAACTATTAAATAATTACTTCGAATTATCTCTTGAAAATAATAATAAATAACAAATAGAAATTAGTATCTAATATTTAATAATAATTAATAAAGAATATTAAATAACTAAATTTTAATAATCAATATTTGATGCTTAATAATTAATTTTAACATATACCATATAATAGTTAAAAACTATAATTAAATAGCTTCCATTATATAATTGATAATAAATATTGATTATTGATTTTTTTAAAATTCTATAAAATAATTAAGTAATAAAATCTAATAGTTAGTTAATAACTAGTAGTAAAATTACTAAGACTACTACTTAATATTTAATATTTCAAGAAGGTAGTTTAGTATTAATAGTTTATGAATGAAAACTTAGATAGGTTTTTATTTATAATTTATAAACAATGATCATTGTTAAATAGTCCAGTAACGTTAACGTACGTTCTGAAATGACTAAGCAGGCATTAAATAGTTTATTAAGTAGTGCTGCGTCGCATTTTGGTTCTCCCGCCTTGCCAAGGGTGAAAATTTTCGTGTTCCCTCCAGCGCAGCTTAAAATTATCAATAATTCATAGGCTTTGCATCATTTCCAAACGCCAATTTCCCAGATTAAATCTACATCTCCAAACTTCCCCAAATCTAACCTATTCTAATAAATCTGTGTTACATTGCCATTTCCCTCTACCATCTCTTCCTTTCGCTCTACGTTCTTTTCCTCTCCGCCATTTCCTCCCTCCGCTCCGTGTTCTCTCTCTCAGGAAAAGGCGACCTTTTGTTGAAGCAGGAAAGCGATGGCTTTGGGCTGCAAATACTATTGGCCATCGCTGAGATTTTTATCGCAGTGGATTAGTTAGATTTTTAAGGTATATAGCTTGATTTGGAAAGCTATGAGCGATGCATCGCAGCTGAGCTATGAGCTATGGCTTTGGGAAGCCCAATAATTTGGAAGGTAAGTTATAAGTCTAATTTTTTTTAAAGGTATATAGCTTGATCATTGTTTAACTTCTTAAAGCTTAAGGTTCTTCGTTTTGAACTTTAACACTGAACAGATTTGTATGTACTGTATATATTTCGAAACAAAGTTTACTTCAGCTGATAGCATGGTTAAGTGCCATTTCGGTTTCATTTGTTGAGCTTATTTTTGTTGGCATAAATTAAATGATAAATTAGGAAATGTGTTGTGTAATGATCTTGTTACTGTAGAGGCTATGTGGAAACTGAAAGTGGATGAAAACAATGAAGGTTTAGATGATTGTCATAAATAATTGAGCCCTGACTTTGTTGATGGATTTACTTGTGTACATTCCTTAAGCCCATATGGATTCTACTTTTGATTGTCTGCATCTTCTTCGCAAACAAAATATACCAAGCAAAAGAAGAATAGGATATTTTCTAAAACTATCAACCAAACTGACTAGGTGATGCACACACGACCAGCACAAGTATGGACACACAGAACAACATGGCAGAGGAGAATACTGCTCGTCCTAAAAGGATGGTAAAGATACCGCAGAGGTACTTGGAATGAATATGCAGAAGGCACGATAAAGATACCTGCACCTTTTTCAATTCTGTTATAATACAGCTATTTTAATTCTGTTAATTTCTTTTACTTTTGGCGTAATTGTCATGTATTTTGGCGCCTGATTAGAGCCACATCCTCAAAAATTGTATGGGGAAAACTCTATATAAATGTACTGGTGGTAGTGCAATGGGATATAGAAGAAATTGTTGCAACCTCTCTCTCTCGAATACCTTCTTTTCCAACCTCCTTCTTCCTCTTTACCCCATTAACCCCTTCCTCCTCAATTCTCCTAGCTGTGTTCCCATCATTTTGGTGCTTTCACCAGTGATCTCCACCTCCTCCCCGGAATATCCAAACCAAGCTACCCCATGACTCGCCTCGAAGAAGCTGTCAACCAGCTTAACAACCATGCCACCACCATCTCCTCCATTCAGTCCACTCAGACCAGCCACGGCACGCTACTTGAATCCCAAAATGCAGATATTATTTATATCAAAACAGCTATCCAAACACTCACCCAATCCACACAAAACCTTACCCAGTCACTAGCAGATCTGAACCAAAAGTTTGATAATCTCCACCCATCATCTCCATCAAATCAAACTGCGACTTCCCACAACCAAACCATACCCAATCGACAACAACCACTATTATCAACACCCAATAACAACCGAAACCCCAAGATTGCCCTCATAACATTTGACGGCTCCAATCCACATGACTGGATCTTCCAGCCTGATAGATACTTTACTTATTACTCGACGCCAGAAGATCAGCGAGTAGAGCTCGCAAGCTTCCATATGCAAGGTCAGGCACTTACTTGGTTCCAGTGGATGCACCATAACAAGCAGATTTCATCCTGGCCAGCATTAGCACAAGCAGTTGAAAAATGGTTTGGTCCGCCCACATTCTTGAACCCTCAAGCCACCCTCTTCAAGTTGAAGCAACTAACCACCGTCGACAACTATCAAGCCATGTTCGAAACACTTTGCAACCGAATTACAACCTTGAATCTGAAATCAATCCTTCAATGTATTATCTCAGGCTTGAAAACCCAAATCCGAAATGAGCTCCTCCTCCTTAAACCACAAACCATTTCCGACACTATAGATACAGCCAAACTCATTGAAAAAAACAGACAGACCAACCCAAATTTCCCTTCCATAAACCGAGTTCTAAGTTTGCTAAACCATCCAATACCACAAATTCCTCTCAGTCATTTCATCAAACACCTCAACAGCCTAAACCATCCATACCTATTAAACAACTTACACAAGCAGAAATGACCACACGAAAACAACAGGGCCTCTGTTTCAACTGCGATGAGAAGTATCAGTTCGGTCATCGTTGTAAACCAACCCATATCCTCATGATACTTCCCGATGTAAACCCAGATCAAACAAAACCTACCGATGAAAACATTCCAGACCCTTCCCCAACAGCCGACACTACCGATACCACAGAAAACCCTGCAGACGAACTCCAGGAAATTTCATTTCATGCTTTCACAGGGTCTTCACATCCCCGGGCAATCCGACTGCCAGTGCACGTCAATGGCAACCCAATTTCAATCCTAGTCGACTCGGGATCCACTCACAACTATTTACATCCGATGACAGCGAAATTTTTGGGGCTCGACATCAACAATGAGAGCTCGTTCTCAGTGATGGTGGGCAATGGTGACAAATTACGAAGTTCTGGAAGCTGCAGAAATGTTTTGGTCGAGATACAAGGGTATAAATTCTCTATTGATTTCTATTTACTTGACATAGTGGGTTCGGATGCGGTTTTTGGTATACAATGGTTAGAAGAACTTGGCCCAGTCACAATGGACCACCGAAAGTTAACCATGCAATTTCGATTGAATAATCAAGCCATTTCTTTAACTGGGCTTGGCCCAAATATAAACCCAGCACCCATTTCTTTAAACCAACTCAAACGGCTGAAAGCCACATCAGCCATTTCCACCTTCTTATTTCTGCAACCCACCCATACTTCAAGCCCATAGGCCCACGACCGACTTCTCCATGAAAACCAACAAATGCAAACATTACTCACCACCTTTACCCACGTCTTCTGTCCACCCAAGGCACTTCCACCAAATCGCACCCTTAACCATCATATAAACCTACTTCCCAATGCCAATCCAATAAATGTAAAACCGTATAGATATCCTTATTTTCAAAAGAACGAAATCGGAAAACAAATTCATGAAATGCTCAACTCAAATATCATTCAACCATCCACTAGCCCATTCTCTTCTCCTGTTCTTTTGGTTAAAAAAAGATGGTTCATGGCGTTTTTGCGTTGATTATCGCGCGCTTAACGCTATTACAATCAAAGATAGATTTCCAATACCAACCGTTGATGAATTATTAGATGAACTATATGGTGCTGTATTCTTTTCCAAATTGGATCTCCGAAGTGGTTACTTCCAAATTCGTGTACACCCACCCAACATTCCTAAAACCGCATTTCGCACCCATGAAGGCCATTATGAGTTTCTTGTCATGCCGTTCGGCCTAACTAACGCACCATCTACATTCCAAGCCACCATGAATAACATATTTCGACCACATTTGAGAAAATTCATACTCGTCTTTTTTGACGATATTCTCGTTTATAGCACCTCTTGGAATGACCAACTTGAACACCTCCATAAAACAATTCAAATCCTCCACCAAAACCAATTTTATGCCAACGCAAACAAATGCTCCTTCGGCCTAATGGAACTTGAATACTTGGGCCACATCATTTCCGGATCTGGAGTACGTGTAGACCCTTCAAAGATTTCAGCGATGCTCACGTGGCCAGTACCACAGTCATTAACCGCTGTAGGAGGTTTTCTGGGCCTCACCGGATATTACCGTAGATTTATAAAAAACTATGCAGGCCTCTTAAATCCACTAACCGATTTATTACAACAAAAATCATTTAAGTGGACCAATGAAGCCCAGTTAGCCTTTGACACCCTTAAAGCCGTTGTCACTAGTACTCCAATTCTTCCTTTACCTAATTTCGAGAAACCCTTTACCATCACTACAGATGCCTCCGCCAACGCTATAGGAGAAATCCTCTCCCAATCCGAACACCCAATCGCATTTTTTAGCCTTAAACTTCCTCGTTCCCTTCAAAAATCATCCACTTATTCGAGAGAGATGTTCACAATCACTTCTTCAGTAAAAAATGGAGACACTACTTGTTAGGTCGCCCATTCCAGATATACACGGATCATCAGAGCTTACGAGAACTCACATCGCAGACGATTCAGACTCCAGAATAGCAGAAATGGCTCACTAAGTTGCTCGGATTTGATTTCACAATTCACTACAAACCGGGAAAACGAAATCAAGTGGCGGATGCCTTGTCCAGATACTCGTCCGCCGCCACCATGCAAGCAATTTCAGGGCCATCATTTCCGATAGTCGCTAGTATCCAGACCGCATTAGCAAAGGATCCAGCAGCCCAAGGCATAATCAATCAACTCGCCGCAGGTAATTGTTCAAACCCGAAATTTCAATTTCGAAATAATTTGCTATTTTGGGGAAATCAATTGTATGTTCCGGAAGACGATACTCTTAAACGTGACATCATGACGGAGCTACACGCCTCCAAAGTTGGGGGTCATTCGGGAATGAAAGCAACAGCCGCACGAGTAGCAGCAAATTTTTACTGGCCAAATCTAGCACTAACCATCCAGAAATTTGCCCGAGAATGCCTAACATGCTTGCAGACTAAACCGGATAATACACCCTATAAAGGCTTGCTCCATCCCATTCCGATCCCGACGCAGATATGGGAAGACATTGCGATGGATTTCATTACCCATCTTCCACAGTCAAGCGGACGGACATTTATTTGGGTGATCATCGATCGACTTTCGAAGTATGCTCACTTCTGTGCGTTGCCTACATCAGTTTCAGCTCCGCAGCTAGCATCATTCTTCTTGCAAGAGTATGTCCGACTACACGGCTTCCCGCGATCAATCATCTCCGATAGAGACAGACTTTTTACAAGTCAATTCTGGAAGGAGTTGTTCCGTCTCCAAGGTACAAAGCTACGGTTCAGCAGCGCCTACCACCCACAAACGGACGGTCAGTCTGAAGTTCTAAACCGTTGTATTGAGACCTACCTGAGAGCTGTAGTGGGTGACACACCAAATAAATGGGTCAAATGCCTTCCCTGGGCCGAATGGTGGTATAATACCACAAAACACACTGCCATCGGCATGTCTCCCTTTCACGCGGTCTATGGCAGTCCACCACCGGTCCTCTATGACTATATTAACCACTCAACTAATGCTCCAGACCTTGAACAATGGACTGCCTCACGTGATACATTGCTGAACCTTATCAAGGCCAACCTGCACAAAGCACAACAGCGCATGAAGACCCACGCTGATCAACATCGCACGGACAAGAATTTTGATGTCGGATCATGGGTATTCCTCAAATTGCAGCCATATCGTCAGCACACCATGAGAAACAACCATCACAAGCTCGCCAAAAAATATTATGGTCCATTTCAGATCGTCGAACGCATAGGCACAGTAGCTTACAAGCTCCAACTTCCTCAATCTTCCCGCATACACCCCGTTTTTCATGTGTCGCTACTTAAACTATGCCCACAACCATCAGCAGTCGAACCCTGGCCCCTACCAGCAAACATTGAACAGACTATGCCGACCTTGAGGACAAGGTCGCTCTTGAGGAGTTGGGCAATGATGCACACACGACCAGCACAAGTATGGACACACAGAACAACATAGCAGAGGAGAATACTGCTCATCCTAAAAGGATGGTAAAGATACCGCAGAGGTACTTGGAATGAATATGCAGAAGGCACGATAAAGATACCTGCACCTTTTTCAATTCTGTTATAATACAGCTATTTTAATTCTGTTAATTTCTTTTACTTTTGGCGCAATTGTCATGTATTTTGGCGCCTGATTAGAGCCACGTCCTCAAAAATTGTATGGGGAAAACTCTATATACATGTACTGGTGGTAGTGCAATGGGATATAGAAGAAATTGTTGCAACCTCTCTCTCTCGAATACCTTCTTTTCCAACCTCCTTCTTCCTCTTTACCCCATTAACCCCTTCCTCCTCAATTCTCCTAGCTGTGTTCCCATCACTAGGTTTGGTTTTAGACAGTTAACCTGCAAAAATGAAGGTTCTAAGTTTGCTGAACTTTGTAAAATGAAGGTTCTAATCTTGTAAAAATACCAAGGCATGCCTAATTTTTGCAGGTAATAGTGCTAGTAGCTTGGTAAAATGAAGCTTCTTTATATACTAGAAACATACACTATGAATTATGATTATGCTTATACTTATGAATCAAAAGTACTAAATGAAATTTAGTTTCTCACAGGACTAGCATTATCAATAGAAAAGAAGAGTACAAGGATGAAGATACCATTGTACTGTCTAGCAAGAGCAATAGAAAGCTCCTTCAATTGCATGTGCGATGTTGATTCTGCCCTCAAGCATCAAGATTAGAACGATCAGATGTTGTAGTGTTAGTCTAGCTACTGCTATTATAATGCTGCATTGTTATGCATGTAAAAGAGATGTTGTATGACCCAAGTGTTTGGATATGCTTGATTAGATGTTAAGAACGCCGCCGCCATGCAGTGATGATGATGATGATAACAATGAAATTGATAAAAACAAATGAAGGTTTTAAAGGTCTTCTTTACAAAGTGAGGAAAATCACAAGGTGCATGCTATTTTTGTTTATAACATTTATTTGTTTATTTTCCCGAATGTGTATTTAAGATGTTCAACATAATCTGGGCATATGATTTAGACTAATTTATTAAAGTAAACAACTCTTCTATGATTCCATCCAGACCAAAAAGAATAAGAAATGCTATCTTAATTTCTTGAAAATAAAATAAAGAAATGGTCTTCTAACTCAGTAATTTGTGTTTACAGTAATGAGACAATTGTTTAATCCCACTTTATGGGGTTGCAAGTTCCTACTGGTCCACTTATCAACATTTTTTGAATCAGTATTTACCTGGGCATCGCAATTTCCTTTACTTTGTGTCACTATTTTTTCTTCTGCTGTGTTTTTTGAATTATTAATGCTATCAATGAAATTATTGCATTTATTTTTGTAATGTCCATTTTGAATTGTTTTATAGTTTGAATATATAAATGCAAGCAATAATTATTTGCTTTGATATATATATATATATATATATGTATGTATGTATGTATGTATGTATGTATGTATGTATGTGTGCATGTTCGAGAATAATAATGATTTGTAAGGAGGTAATTTTTTTTAGTCAAAGAGGATTTTTTGATCCTGTTGTAACTATGACCAAAGCAATAAGAAGGGTGGTAGGTGACATGAGCAAAAATGAATTTTTTGTTGCTTCGGTTGTTTATCTGAAGCGACAATTGTTTTTTTGTTGCGTCTTCTGCATTTACTTCTGTTGTTGAACCGAAGCAACAGGAGGTAAACAACTGAAGCAATTAAGTTTATTTGCTTCGGTTTTTATCCGAAGCAAGAAATTTTGGTCTGTTGCGTCGTTTTCATTTGCTTCGTCTGTAGAACTAAAGCAAAAGGGGGTAAATAACCGAAGCAACAGACCTGTTTTGTAGTAGTGCTCATCGTGCTAGCATGATTTTCCTCAACAACAATTTTTTTCCATCATCGCTTGGTGACGCTCTTGTTATACACTAGCAAGTTGTTCCTTCAGCCTCAAAGTCTCAAGGGGTACATTGTTAAGAGACGCAGTAAGGCTCGCCACCTGCTTACGGTTGTCTTCGACAGTCCTTTTCTCTACGTTCGGTAAATCCTTGGCTCGTTTCTGTGCGGCATGAGCATCGTGCACTTAGGAATTTATTAAAGCTTCTTTTTGCTAGTAAGATTGGACCGTGGCTGCCAAATCATCCTCGGATTTTTTTTAGCAGCCTCCATCTCTCCATAGGCAGTGGCCATCCGATCAATCTCTAAATCCCGCTCCTTGAGGACATTCTCCCATTCAGCACGTTTCCTCTCCAGTGTGTGCTGAGCATTGTAATTCAACCTGTTAACACTCTACAGTTCCGAAGCAAGTTTCTGCAAGTTAGAAAGATTTTCTACAACATTTCTAAAGATTTCGATATCCTTCAGCATATTCTCTTTGCCAATCAGATTATTTCCAATTCAAAACACACTCCATCTAGGAACCATCTAGGGAACCTTTGCGACAGTTGGCTGGGCGGCTTCGGGTGCGAGAAAGGAGCACTAAGCCATAAATGGCCTTCTACAACACAAAAAAAAATGTGGAGTCAAGCCCAAAAAATGTTGTCGTAGGTCTACGGCAATAATTTTTCTATGATGCAATTTTCACCGTTGCCAAAGACCTCAAAGGAAACATTTTAACTATCTAAGGCAACATAAGAAATATTGTTGCAATAGAACCCTATTTGGGTCTATAACAACATCCATAGGTGTCTGTAGCAATATTATAAAAATGTTTCTATAGATTTTTATTGAATAATTTTTAAAAAAAATATATAATATAACAAAAGGGAGAATTAAATGCTACTACACAGAATTAAATATTCAAACGTTATTTTTATTCAAATGAATAATTTATTTTAACATTTGAAATAGTACATATTTCTAACTCCACTATTTATAATTCACTATCAATAACATAGTCAATCACATGTACATATGTTACTCGCTACATTCCACTCGATTCACTCAGTTATACATACTCAATCACATATACATTCACTGACACTGACACTTCTTGTGCTCCTATCTCGTCTAGTCACATGTATACCTGTCATAAAAACATACACAGTAAACTGAAACAAAAATAAATTTAAATATAAGCAAATATATATTCATTTTAAATTTTATTCGCCTCAGAATTTAGGTTTGTTTCTCGTTATTTTTCTAGACTTAGTCTGATATATATACATTTATACGAGTCTAGACTACTTGTAATATTCGCAGTGATACACTGTAAAAAATCACAAGCAGACTGTATCTCTAGTGCTCACAGATCAGCCCCAATACAAATATACTGGTTTGCTGATGAGAAATAACATTTAAAATTAGCTGATTCTGAACAGCCACAACTTAGATATAGTGGCCTACTGATAGAAAACTCATGTCTGTCATTCAAATAGTTCATATATATATATATATATATTATACATGCACGATACATGTATACACATACTTGTGCATGTATATACACATATATATTAATGTGCAGTGAATAGGTTCGACATGTAAAGCATGAATCAAAATGGACAGAGCAAGTATAAAGCACCAATGCAATAAGGCAGAATGGAAATACAAATGTACATATGTACATGACATGGATATGCAGCAATAAAGCAACATGGACAAATAACTGACTGCTTGACAAACTAATATTACAGTACAAACTAACTTAAAAAGCTAACTAAATCAATGCAAACTCAAATTAGAAGTGATAGTTACTAAACCATATGTTTTTCCTACCATCTCGAGATGAGGAGCTATCAGGTCATCATCCAACGTTTAATCGACAATTGATGGTTTGATGATTTCATGTACGAGGATAACCATATTAAATATGTGTGTGTGTGCTGCAAATATGCATGCGTTGTACTATTGATTCCATCAGGTATTTAGAAGATGGGAATCGATGAGTATGAGATATAAATAAAAGTAAGCAACTTAGCGGCATCAATATAAATGTAAAAAATGTATCGGTCCAATAATTTAAGGGTTTGAACACTCTGTTTATGGAATCAATCACAGTCAGGTGAATCAAGTTGTCAACTAGGAAATGAGACCACTCCCATGTATCATAGGAATGTTTACCGCTTTTTTTCAAAGAAAAGTTTAGGTCAAAATGAAAACCCCAAACATATCAAACCCAAATAAGATCCAAATATTATCCTTGCAGCTAGATTACCATCTTAAAGAAATAGCCATACTGATTACCGTGAGCAATAAAATGAAAATAAACAAAGCACAATGCAAGTAAGACAGTAGACAGTACAAGAAAATATGAATAAAATTATGAACTCATATAATAGATCAGAACCCCTCCCCAGCAACAGTACTCAATCCTGGCCAGAATTATTATCCACTTTGCATTATTCCATCAAATCGAAATAAAATTTCAAGACGAAGTGACTCATGCTCAAATTTTCCACTAGACCTTAAAAGAAAGTTTTCAGGAAAATAAAGTAGTTTGAATACAGACCCTATAGGGAAAAGTGGGTTTGAAAACAAAATTAAAAAACAAATGAAGCTTCTTGTATGTAGTGGTAGAGCTTTTATGCCTGTAGTACCAATCTAATTTATGTTAAATTTGGTTGAATGACAAATACTATATTTGGACTAAGTTATCCTTTGCCTTTTCGAAAATAATGGTTAATTGGATGGCACTGATCATCCAAGTTATGCATCAAAATGACTATTTGACCATGCATAGCACCTTGTCTAACATCTTTCATGGATTATCTTTGAATTTGGAAATATATTGATTTGCCCAAATTTCATTTTCCATTAATCAACATATAAACTTTCATCATCCATTAATCATCGATAAATCAAAGCTTCCATATTTGGCATGAAGAGACCCGTTCAAAGTCGAGTTATTCATCACGAAATTTAATTCTAGAAAGTTTGAATATTTCAAACTCGACAAAATTGGAACAATAAATCACAACCAAGTCTTATGCTGAAATCAGAGATTATTTAGCGATTCGAAACCCTATAAATTCACACGAATTCATTACAGGCAAAGGTGGGATTGAAATCGAATAACCAAACAATAATCAAAATTAAAAAAGGGGCAAAATCACGTATTAATTTCAGAGATCGATTTCATCTTAACAAGACCAGGATTAAAGATTATCGGAGCACTAGTAGCATTCGAGAAATCAATCAATCGGTGTATAACTTGAAGCCTGAGAAACCCTAATTTCAGAGATCGATTCCATCTCAAAAAGGAGCTTAAGTACACATAGCAAATAATAAAAATAAGGCCGGCCAATTTTTTTTAGTGACTTAAGGATGTTATTGTTTGGATTGATGAGGTGTCACATTCTCCAACGTACGATTATAAAATTGCAATGTATATTTTGCCTTGGTAGATTGACGTTGATCGCCACATAGGATATGGAAAGGTCTTCTATAGCAACATTGTATCAAAATGTTGCGTCGTGTTACACTTGTTTAGCTAGAGCAACACATGTTTATGGCTAAGGTAACACCAAAAATACAACATTGCAGTAGGAACAAAATTTTATAGCTGCCGCAACATTTTAGCAGGCAACACCTTGCAAACTGTTGTAGAAGGTCATCTATGGCGTAGTGGAGGATTCTTCATAGTCGTATAAATTCAACTTTACCCGAGCCAAAAGGACCAACAGGAGTGATAGAAGCTGGCGTCATAGTATAGGAGCAGTGGCGGTAGGTGTTGTGGTAGAAGGAGTCGAGCTTTGGTCGACTCTAGTGCGCTTTGACGTCTCCTCAGAGCCACCATCCTTCTTAGGGTCGTCTCACTTGCGTTTCCTATGTTTTTCTTCTTGACTGCAATCACGGGTAGAATGCTTGAGATTCCTTTTTCCCCTGTCTTTGCGGTCTCTCCTGTCGTGCTCTTTCCTGTCCTTACGCTTATATTCCTTTTGTCTTTTCATGTCTCTCCTTTATTCATCTGTCTCGTACCGCTTTGGACAAAACCGACCTGGCCTTTTAAGACCCAGAGAAGATCGATGAGAAAAATGATCGTAGTAGTCATTTCGTCGATTCATGATAGGACCTGCAAACAATAAAGGCATAAATTGGCAACAAGAGAGCACAGAAACGAAAAGTATAGGAAATATGTTAAAATTAAACACATGTGGTGCAAAGTGCATGCAAGTGCATTCTAAATCTCATTTACCTATGAACCAGTTGGCACTAGGGTGGTCGTAGGAGTCGTAGGAAGTGCAGGGGTGAACTTCGGGGTACACAGAGCAAATTTTGGGGTCTTTGAACTGGATAGTGCAAGAGTACCATAACTGGATGTCGCTGGGTGATTGGCGAGGGGAATCCTTGAAAATCTCGGAAGGAGTAACATATATATATATATATATATATATCAATTGAATCACCAAAGATGTCTTGCTCATTCTCTCTAGAGGCCTAAGCAGGAGATGTGTGAGCCGAAGGCGTCTTAGTGTCACCAACGGTTATGCTTTCAGAGTCGGTCTCAAAGTTGTCACTTGTAGATTCCTCACTAGAAGGATTCTCAAATTGAGGGATATACTCACTGGTCGCTATGTTGGTGTCACTACCATTCGAAAGCTATGTAACGACCGCCTACAACCCCTGCACTAAACAAGAGGAATAATGCGCTGAAAGGTATACCAGGAAGCTATGGACGATCATCAAGGCAATGTAACAATCGCGGAACCTATCGTAAACTCACAGCGTAAGGATAAAATATAATAGAACGTATATAATAGGTAGTGATAGTGAAGCAGAAAACACAAAAATTTCATGACAACTAGAAAGTAATTCCCATACATGTGGATAACAACAATAGTGTTTGTACAATTTGCCTCACTACAGCACTCAGGGAAATAGCAAACAGCGGAAATCCAAATACTTGGTAGTAGATAAAATAATACGCCAGCCTCCGAATCACCTTCGAACAGCAACACCGTCTTCACTAAGCTATCACCTGTCACCTGCCACCTAGTCTGCCCATCCAACAATCGGATGAACAACCCAAGGTAATAAGAGGGAAACATAAAACTTTGAGTCAGATAACAGTCTTAGTGAGTGATAAAACAGCTAACAAACTTCATCAATAAAGTATATGAGAATGGATAGATGAACAACTAATCTACCCAGCTCCAGAGAAGAACTTACACCTACCTTCCCCACACCTGACAGTGGTAGCCTTTACGATCCATAAATCCAAAGGGACAACAATTCAGCCATGGCAAATAGAACAACCATTCATGCATGGCAAAAGCAACTCATACAACATCTAATTATATCTCATGGAAACCACTCTAATCGAACTTGGCATCCTTCCAGTACAAGCCCTAGAGGCCAAAACCAATATTAGACAAGCACCTAAAGAATGCCTCATTCGAAGTCAGATAATCTCCGGGAGATGGTACAACCAAACATTCAAACATCCATGACTGACTCTGGCTATCACCGCCAACCTTGCTTTGAAATCATCGTTAATCGTATGAATTCTTAACAATTTGCCATCAATTATCAAGGACCATACACGACGCCCCAGTTCTAGCAAAACCCACATGCTATACACAACACGTGTAGGCTATACACAATGCCCAGGGTACTCGACCTACAATCGGTCTTCAATTGTACCCCTGCTTTGAGTCCGATGGAACCTACGATAACGTAATTCCGATGGAACTCAATACATCCTTGATTCGTTTCCACATTCACCACATCCGATGAACAAATCACCTCACTTCGTCATTCCCCATGGAATTCACTTCGAAGTTATCGCCACTTTTGAACCAAAAGAAACATCAACCATAAGGTTCAAAACAAACCATAGCATCACATCAATTTGCTAAAGAGAACAAACCACATCACTTATGCCATCCACCACAGCATTTAAAAGCGCTGCTGAAATCTCATCACAACCGACCAGGATAATGACTGACCCACCCTTATGGACCGACCCGACCTGGAGCGACGGACCCACTTCTGGAACCACGCCCGACCGACCCAACATAGCTCCAGCTCTTGTACTAGCCTGACCGACCCAACACGACCGGCCCAGTATCAACCGACCAACCCAGTCTAAACATTCACTACTTCAATATCCAGACTGACCGGATAATGAACGACCCGACCCATCGAGACCGACCCGACCAGCTCTGCATGACCGACTAGCCTGCTCCAAAACCAGAACTCCAGACCGGCCCGACCCAATTAAGACCGACCCGACCAGTATGGAACAACCCATTTCCTGACTTGCTCCACAAGACATGATTTCGGCCCGACCGACCCAATCATGACCGACCCAAAACCCGCATACTGCAATTCAACTTCGATTTCGACCAAAACTTCGCCAAACAATATATTCGACGATACCGACTCATCCAAAATAATTAAATATGACCACAAACATTGTATGAAACCATTATCAACATGAATACGACGATTTCACCAAAATTATGCAAATCAACTTAAAAATCATAATGAATGATCATATGAACAAAACTTATAGATATAACTTGCAAAATCATATGAAATGGCATAAGAATTACCGGTTAAAACTTGCTAGTTAAGATCCTATGGTGATTCATACGAAAATGGACTTACCAATGCATAGATTAAAGGGAACGACTTGAATTTGATTAAAAACATGATCAAACCCTCTTACACTTGATTGAATCCATATGAGAGATGTAAACCACTCACCAATTCTCCAAATCAAAGAAAAAATGGTGCAATACAAGTCCGGATAGCAAGGAATTGAATCCAAACCCCATGATTTGATGAATTCGCCCTTGAAACGATGTACATCTAGCCTCCAATGGTATATATCTTCGATTTCCTTAGCTTAGATCTCGATTTTAATGGTGGAAAGGTGCTAGAGGAAGGAGGAGCTCAAGGCCACCAAACGAGAGAATGGGGAAGTAAAAATTTTCCCATACCTCCCACCCCCTATTTATACCCTTCTGTTAGCCCACTAATGGGCCTCTCCAAATCAGCCCATTAAGGTTCCTAAAACCTGAATAACCAACTGTTAAAACTTAAAATAGTGATTTCTACCAAACCGCTGAACCAAATCTTTAATGTAACCACTCAATGGAAAGGCAATCATCATTTCCTTTCCAGTGGCATAGGTCTCGCCCTCTGATTCGACCTGAGTCAAAAGTTATTCCCTGTACAAGACTGACAGGGGAAAAATGGTCAGAAACAAAATTGGTAAAAAAATATGGACATGTCCTATATCCCCATCAGCAACATATTAAAATATGAGACTGATCCAACCCTTAGGGAATAAAATAAAAATATTTTACGATCCTCTGATACGTAAAATGCGGGCTGTTACATTCCCTCCCCCCCCCCTAGGAATTTCGGCCTTGAAATTCTAAGCAACCACAACAATTCCGCATGCCTATCATCCATGAGAAGACAATTCTATCATCCAAACTAGCAACCATCAAGCCATGCATCCATAGCCATATCCTAGCACGCGACATTCTATCAAACAACAACAAGATACAACGATGATTTAATATCAAAGGTTCGTACCGACGAAGAGTTCTGGATGGGTCGCCTTCATATTCTCTTTCGTCTCCCTTGTACTATCATCACCATTTTCACTCCATTATACCTTGACTAGCTTAACCGTCTTACTCCTAAGCTGTTTCGTGTAATTCCCCACAACACGATTGGCTTACGGCGTCTCGCCACTACGGTCTCTACTTCCAGGTCTTTGTACTGCGCTGGAAATACCACCACATTCGAATCATCTATGAACTTCCGTAAAACGACACATGGAACATATTGTGCACACTTGACATCTTCTCGGGTAACTCCAACTTATATGCGAGCTTTCCAATTCGCTCAACTAATGGAAACGGTCCAACAAACCTTGGAGATAACTTTCCCTTACTTCTGAATTGAACTACATGCTTCAACGGTGAAATTTTCACGAAAACCATGTCACCTACATCGAATTCCAAATTTTTCGATGCTTATCGGTATAGCTCTTCTGATGATCTTGGGCTGGCTTCATTTGTTGCCAAATGATCTCGATACAATCTAAGGTCTCTCTAATCATTTCAGGCCTAAGTATCAACTTATCTCCAGTCTCTAACCAACATGCCAGAGAGTTGCACGGCCTTCCATACAACGCCTCGTATGGTGTCATCCCAATGCTCGACTGGTAGCTATTTTTATATGCAAACTCAACTAGATGTAGACGGTCTTCTCTTGATCCTCCGAAGCGTAACACACAAGCCATTAGGAGATCTTCCAAAACTCGGTTAACCCTCTCGGTCCGACCATTAGCTTGGGGATGATAAGTCGTACTCAAGCACAATTCGGTTCTCCAAGCTTCTTGCAAACTTCTCCAAAATCCACTCGTAAACAATGGATCTCGGTCACTCACTATACTCTTTGGAACACCATGGAATCGAACTATCCAATTCACATAAAGTTCATCCAACTTTGATGCCATCCTAGTCGACTTACTAGGAATAAATCTCGCACTTTTGGTCAAACAATCCACGATGACCCAAATCCCTTCATTCCCTACCCTGGTTCTAGGTAGTTCATCGATAAAATTCATCGATACTTCCTTCCACTTCCATGTAGGAACCTGTAATGGATGAAGCAAACCACTTGGCTTCTTCTGTTCATCTTTCACCAACTGATAGTTCATGCACTTGGAAATGAACTTTCCGATACCCCGCTTCATCCCTTCCCAGTAGTAGATTCGCTTCATGTCCTGATACATCTTATTACCACCAGGATGAATCGTCAACTTCGAGTATTGACATTCCCTCAGAACCTCATCTCTCAATCCGTCAATATCGGGAACAACTAATCGTCCTTGCTTTCGAAGCCAACCTTCTCGATGACTTCGAACTCTTTATCTTCTGGTTCCAGCTTTTGGATAAACTCGACAAGCTACATATCTCACTTTTGGCTCTCACCAATCCTTTCGATAAGAGTGGGTCTTATCGATAAGCTTGACAACATTTCAAGTTCCAACTCACACATTGGCCTGAAATTAAACCTTGCCAAATACTCGAGGCTTTTCCCTTTTGAAAACATTGCTCCCAAACTTGTGTGTCTTCGACTCAACGTATCTGCGATAGCGTTACCCTTGCCTGGAGTATAGGCTATACCAAAATCATATGATGCCAGAAACTCTAACCATCGTTGCTGCCGAAGATTCAAATCCTTTTGGGAGAAAAGGTACTTCAACGACTTGTGATCTGTAAACAACTCGAATCGAACTCCCAACATGTAATGTCTCCACATCATCAGAGCAAACACAATCACCGCCAACTCTAGATCATGAGTTAGGTAATTTCTCTCATGCTACTTCAGCTGTCGAGTCGCGTAGGCCACAACGTTATCCTTTTGCATTAGTACTGCTCCAAGCCCAGTACCACATGCATCGATGTACTCAACCATCTCTTCATTATCACTTGGAATAGTCAACACAGGAGCGCTCGTCAGTCTCTCCTTCAGGATCTCGAACGCTTGTTCACACTTTGCATCCCATGTGAACACATGGTTCTTCTTCGTCAATCCTGTTAACGGTGCTGCTATCTTAGAGAAATCCTTAATAAACCGTTTGTAGTATCCTGCCAATCCTAAGGAAACTCCGAACATCCGTCGCATTCTTAGGTTGATCCCAGTCCTAGATTGCTACCACTTTAGCGGGTCAACTGCTATACCATTTCCAGAAACTACATGGCCTAAGAGTCTCACTTCATTCTTCCAGAAGTGACACTTCGAAAACATAGCTTTCAGCTGATGCTTCCACAAGATTTTCAATACAACCCTCAAGTGCGTCTTTTGCTCTTCCTCATTTCGAGAATAAACCAGAATATCATCCACAAAAACAAGCACGAATTGTTCAACCGATCTCTGAAAACTCTATTCATAAGATCCACAAAGTATGCTGGCGCGTTAATCATCCTAAATGGCATCATCAACCATTCGAAAACCCGGATAGTGTCCTAAAAGCAGTCTTCGGCACACTATCCTTAGTCACCCTCAACTGGTGAAATCCCGTTGTCGAATCCATCTGAGAAAACACTTTGGCTTCGTGAAGTTGATCAAATAAGTCATCAATCCTTGGCAACGGATACTTGTTCTTCTTTATCACCTTGTTCAGCTCACGATAGTCTACTCACAACCTTAATGAGCCATCTTACTTGGTTGCAAACATGACCGGTGCACCTCACTCGGAAACACTTCTCCGATGAATCCCTTTCCCAGAAGGTCACAAACTTGCACCTCTAACTCTCGCTATTCCTTAGGCGCCATCCACCTAAGAGGCATAACGATTGGTCTAACACCCTCGACCAAATCGATTTGAAACTCGATCTCACGATGTGGCGGCAACCCTTTGACCTCGTCAAAGACATCTAGCACAGATGACAAGTCTTCCCGTGTAATCTCAAGCGAATATAGATAGCTAACGAAGATATCCTCTTCGCTCTTATATCTAATCAACACTTCGCCTTTCCACATCCCCGACTCTCACCTCTACTTCTCGCAATTCACCCTTTCCGCATACTTCTTGAACCGATCCATGCCCAAGATGATCCCAAACCCATCAAAGTTAAGAACAAAGCAATCAAACAAAAAAGAGCAACCATGACTCGATAATACTAAACCACGACACAACATGCACAAACTGGACGAACCCCCAACTTGATTAATCACAATTAATGGTCTATCACAAATTTCGGGTTCCAAACCCAAACGGCACACAAGCTCATTGCAAATGAACGAATGTGATGCTCCACTTTCAAACAAAACTTGAACTAAAACACCATGAACAGAAAGAGTATCTTGAATGACGACACCCTTTCCCTTCTCTTCTGCAGTAGGAGCTCTCGAAGAAGACGGCACTTCCCCCAAAGCATAAGCCTTAACCACTTGCTTCCCTTTAGCGGATTCTGGACAATCCTTCTTCTCGTGTCCCGGCTTTCCACACTTGAAGCACTTCTCTTTATCTTTAGGATTCTTCCATTCACTAGCAAAATGGCCCTTATGCCAACAATTGAAGCAGGTCACCTCTTCCTTCTGCTTCTTCTGGTCATTTCCCCCTTCTGTTGTTATTGCTTCCTCTTCTTGTTATTACCACCTTGTTATGGCTTCTGTTCTTCCTTAGTTGCAGCAACAAACATCTTCTTAGGAAACATACTTTCATGCCGCAAAGTCGTCTCAGCGATCTTCTCAAAATTATCATCGAGGTGATCCACAAGCCGATTCCCAGGATATTCATCCAATCCTAAGACAAACTTCTCGTTCTTTTGATAAGGAGTATCCATATATGAACGAACATACTTCGACAAAGACTCGAAGTCATAAATATATTCAAGAACTGGTCGACCATTCTGCTTAAGTTCCACGAATCTCTTAAACATAATCGACTTTTGCATGGTGAAGATAAACTTTGCTTCAAACTTGGCTTGGAATAGCTCCCATGAAATATCCTCTTCAGGGGTCTCAAGTGTGATGGAGTTCCACCAGTCCATTGCTATGCCCTCTAATTGCCTTGATGCAAGCTTCCTCTTTGTTGCATCATCAATGCCTAAGTCCTTGAAGATCCGGACACAAGTATCCAACCACCTCTGAACTTCTTCAACTAGTTATGTGCCCTTGAACTGTTTCCTACCCAATGATGTAAAGTCTTTGCACAACTTTGCAAATTCCACAGCTCTATGCACTTGGATTCCAACATCAACCGCAGCTGCCACTAGAGCGAGGGCCCTTCATAGACATGCTTCTATCATAGCTTCAAACATGGTCGGGTAGTCAGGTGCCCCACCATTACCCCCTCCAGGAACAACTTCTCCCCAAGCAGATTGTCTCATATAACATCTACTCATTCTCGATTTGCAATTAGAATGATTGGCCACTTGCAAGAAAAACTGCTAATGGAGTAATAACGCTACTATACTATATAGTATCATAGAGTATACATCCAACTGAAATCTACAAGTACGTCGCTCATACGTGATTACATCTTAGAATTTTGGCTAAAATCATTAACCAGAGCTCTGATACCAAATGTGACGACCGCCCACAACCCCTGCACTAAACAAGAGGAATAATGCGTTGAAAGGTGTGCCACACAGGTATGGACGATCATCAAGGTAAGGTAACAATTGCGGAACCTATCGTAAACTCACAGCGCAAGGATAAAATATAATAGAACATATACAACAGGTAGTGATAGTGAAGCAGAAAACACTAAATTTTCATGACAATTAGAAAGTAATTCCCATACACGTGGATAACAACAATTGTGTTTGTACAATTTGCCTCACTACAGCACTTAGAGAAATAGAAAACAACGGAAATCAAAATACTAGATAGTAGATAAAATAATACGCCAGCCTTCTGCTCGCCTCCGAACAACAACACCGTCTTCACTAAGCTATCACCTGCCTCCTAGTCTGCCCATCCAACAATCGGATGAACAACCCAAGGTAATAAGAGGGAAACGTAAAACCTTGAGTTAGATAACAGTGTTAGTGAGTGATAAAACAGCTAACAAACTTCATCAATAAAGTATATGAGAATGGATAGATGAACAACTACCTTACCCAGCTCTAGAGAAGAACTTACACCTGCCTTCCCCACACCTGACAATGATAGCCTTTACGATCCATAAATCCAAAGGGACAACAATTCATCCATGGCAATTAGAATAACCATTCATACATGGAAAAAGCAACTCATACAACATCTAGTTATATCTCATGGAAACCACCTTAATTGAACTTGGCATCCTTCCAGTACAAGCCCCAGAGGCCGAAACCAATATCAGACAAGCACCCAAAGAATGCCTCATTCGAAGTCAGATAATCTCCGTGGATGGTACAACCAAAGCAACCAAATATTCAAACATCCATGACTAACTCTGGTTATCACCGCCAACCTTGCTTCGAAATCATCGTTAATCGTATGACTGACTAACAACTTGCCATCAATTGTCAAGGACCATACACGACGCCCCAGTCATAGCAAAACCCCACACGCTATACACAACATGTGTCTAGGCCATACATGACGCCCTGGGCACTCGACCTACAATCGGTCTTCAATTCTACCACTACTTTGAGTCCGCTAGAACTTACGATAACGATAATTCCTCGGCCTTCTCATCTCTAGTCGTTATCAGTTACGACTATCCATAGGCTCAGAACACTTTAGAGCAATCATTTCACACGAACTCAATACATCCTTGAGTCGTTTCCACATTTAACACATCCGATGAACAAATCACCTCACTTCGCCATTCCCCATGGAATTCACTTCGAAGTTATCACCACTTTTAAACCAAAAGAAACATCAACCATAAGGTTCAAAACAATTCATAGCATCACATCAATTTGCTAAAGAGAACAAACCATAGCACTTATGCCATCCACCACAGCATTTAAAAGTGCTACTGAAATCTCATCACAACCGACCAGGATAAGGACCGACCCACCCATTTGGACCGACCCGACCTGGAGCGAATGACCCACTTCTGGAACCACGCCCGACTGACCCAACATAGTTCCAGCTCTTGTACTAACCCGACCGACCCAACATGACCAACCCGTTATCAACCCACCGACCCAGTCCAAACCTTCACTACTTCAGTATTCGAACCGACCAGATCATGACCGACCCGACCCATCAAGACTGACCCAACCAACTCTGCACGACCGACCAGCCTGCTCCAAAACCAGGACTCCAGACCGGCCCGACCCAATTAAGACCGACCTGACCAATATGGACCGACCCATTTCCTGACTTGCTCCACAAGACATGATTTCGGCCCGACTGACCCAAGACCTGCATATTGCAATTCAACTCCGATTTCGACCAAAACTTCGCCAAACGATAGACTCAACAATATTGACTCATCCAAATCATTAAACATGACCACAAACATAGTATGAAACCACTATTGACATGAATACGACGATTTCACCAAAATTATGCAAATCACCAAAAAATCATAATGAATGATCATATGAACAAAACTTATAGATCTAACTTGCAAAATCATATGAAATGGATAAGAATTACCGGTTTAAACTTGCTAATTAAGATCCTATGGTGACTCATATGAAAATGGACTTACCAATGCATAGATCTAAGGAAATGACTTGAATTTGATGAAAAACATGATCAAACCCTCTTACACTTGATTGAATCCATATAAGAGATGTAAACCACTCACCAATTCTCCAAATCAATGCAAAAATGGTGCAATACGAGTTCGGACAGTAAGGAATTGAATCCAAACCCCTTGATTTGATGAATTCGCCCTTGAAACAATGTAGATCTAGCCTCCAATGGTATAGATCTTTGATTTCATAAGCTTAGATCTCGATTTTAATGGTGGAAAGGTGTCAGAGGAAGGAGGAGCACAAGGCCACCAAATGAGAGAATAGGGAAGTAAACCTTTTCCCATACCTCCCACCCCCTATTTATACCCTTCCATCAGCCGACTAATGGGCCTCTCTAAATCAGCCCACTAAGGCTCCTAAAACCTGAACAGCTAACTGTTAAACCTTAAAACAGTGATTCCTCCCAAACCACTGAACCAAATCTTTAATGTAACCACTCTACGGAAAGGCAATCATCATTTCATTTCCAATGGCATAGTTCTCGCCCTTTAATTCGATCTAAGTCAAAAGTCATGCCCTATACAAGACTGACAGGGGCAAAATGGTCATAAACAAAATTGGAAAAAATTATGGACATGTCCCACATCCCCATAAGCAACATATTAAAATATAAGAATGATCCAACCCTCAAGGAATAAAACATAAATATTTTACGATCCTCCGATACGTAAAATGCGGGCTGTTACAAGCTCTATCTTTTCCCTTTTCAAATTTATACCCGCTATCTGCTTCCCTTCATGTTGTATAAACTCTTTTTCATTGCCTTCATTTATGGGCGACATCCTTTGCGAAGAACTTTGTTCCTCATTAGGCTGATGGCTTGCACCTTCAGCGGCGGAAGCCTCTTCAAGAGAAACTCCCTCTATTTGGCCCTCTTCTTTATGTCGAGTGGAGAATTCATCCACCGTAGCCCGAGCAGAGGGCGAAATCTCTCGAGGGACAGCTGAACGGGAAGCTTCTAACAAGCCGAACTGGTGAAGAAATTCATCCTAAAGCAAGAAATCCTTCTGCCTTTCATTCTTATTGATTGCCATCAACGATTCAAATATCGACAGATGATTGCGATCCTTAATTTGAGAATGCAAAGCTGCGAAGGTAAAGGAGAAAAGAGTAGAGCCAAAATGGTTTAGATACACGAATCTAACAAGGAAATAGACACTAAAGAAAACGCTTACTCGCGCAAGTCTGAAAACTATTGAAATCCGTTGGACATTTGACATAGAAAAACAGATTAATGAAGAAAGGAATTTTATCTTGCAGGCCAAGGATAAGTTTTTGATTTCTAAAAGCCTCAACGAAAATCAAGGAGGGATGATCTTTCCTTCTTTTAAAGATGCGAAGATACCATATCTCGTCAAGTTCCAAGGCATGCTACATAGTATGCATGAATAGTATGTATAGGCTGTTGGAGAATGGTGTTTTGATGACCACAACCTTATTTCAATTATCATTGATTATAAAATATATGCTAACACTATTTGTATAAAATATATATGTATGCATGAATTATATACAGGAAATATTATTGAAGACTGTACAGTTATAATGATGATAGAGATTCAAAGATCAGAGAAAATTCAAGACTCATGAGTAATCAAGATTTCAAGAGTTCAAGATTAATATAGTTATAGAGTCTAGATTTTGTAAGACTCTAAATAGCACTCCAGGTTCAAATTCTAATTTTTAAATTCTGATTTTCAATTATATCCTCAATCCCCTCTATTTTATTACTCTATTTGTTTCTATTTTTATTTTTTATTCTTTTTTGTTTTCTAAACTTAAGTTTTATATATTTATATTCTTATACTATATATTTATATAGTTCAAAACCTTATAATTTTATAAATATATTTATATAGTTTAAATTTATGTTTTCATATGTTTTTCTATCATATAATATTAATTTACAACACTAGATTTTTACTTAAGAATTTCCAAAATTATAATATCAAAACACTTGAAAAATGCTTTGAAAATCAAAAATATACAAGGGTATGTCAACATACCAAAAACATCATGTCGACATACAACTGTCACTTTTTCCAATTTTGAAAGAAAGTGTCTTTTCACTATTTGAAATGATTCAGAACCGTTGCAACCTTTCATACTCTATAAAAAAGGGTTAAAACCGAATTTTTATCATCTCTTCTTCTCTAACTTCATCCTCTTTCTCTACACCATTACTCTTAATCATTTTTATGGTTTTTACACTTATACTCTACCGAATTCAATTCCGTTTTGATCAAACTTATTCTCTCTACACTCTCTACTCTCTGAATCAAGTGCTATTAAAGAGTTATAGAGCTATTGTTTGAACTGAGTAAAATTTATTTGGGTTGAGTAAAAGGGGAATCAGTGTTTTCCTTGTAGCCGTGAAATCGGGGAAGTAGGAATCAGTGTGTTGTTGTAGTCGTGACATTAGGGAAGTAGGAATCAGTGTGTCCTTGTAGCCGTGAAATCAGGGAAGTAGGAATCGTTGTGTCCTTGTAACCGAGAAGTCATAGAGGTTGTACTTGACTATTGGAAGTAGTAATAAAACTCTGCGCAATCCAGCATTGTGCGGGACTGGACGTAGGAGCAATCCGAACCAGTATAAAATTTGGTGTGTTCTTTCCTTTTCTACATCTTTATTTCTGTTTGTTTTGCATTTATGTTTGAATCTGTGTATGTGATTGTGTTTGTGGTGTTTAATTCATCCCGTAGTTCACATTAATTTTAGATTTTGTTTAAAATCTTACAAACACTATTCACCCCCCCCCCTTTAGTGTTTGCTTTGCCTTAATGATCCATTCCGCCTTCCATAACAATTGGTATTAGAGCAAGGTTTTTCAAAAAGTTCATAATTTGATTTTTGAAAATTTTAGATGGCAAATTTTGAACACTAGTTTAAATTCATGTCTTGCATCAGTATTAGATGAGTCTGCAATCAATTTGATTGAAAATCCAGGTTATCATGATATGATTTCTTGAAAAGTTTAAATAGATATATCACAGGATCATCATAATGTTATTATCCCAAATTACAATTAGTTATTTTGAAAAGTCACTTAATTCTTTGAAAAGGTATGTTGTTTTGCAGGGAAAGAGTTATGTCTAATGACTATTGGCCAAAAGACACCAAGATGATAGTTCATCAATCAAGAAAAGAAGAGTTTATGAAGAGATATGACTTTTGGGGTTATAGTAGTTGAAGTGTCCGTTCATTCAAAATTCGAAATCAAAGTCAAAATTTTGGAGCCAACTGGTTCAAACTACTAAATCATCGATCTCATCATCAAATTCTGGAAGATGTAAATATGATTCAGATTTGTCACCAAGTGATGGAGAGCCAAAAACCGGAGATTCAAATATGTGGTTCACAACAATTTAAAATTCAGAGAATATAGAAGAAACAGATCTAAAAACCAGGCACGCCTTAAGTAATTTTTAAATTTTTGGTTAAATGAATGTTTTGTTTGCTTTGTTTTGAATTTGAAAATTAAAATTCAAACTTGAAATTTAAAATTAGAATTTGAAATTTGAATTTTGAAATTCAAAATATCAATATTATAATAGTAATAAATATAATAATAAATTTTGAATGTTTGTTAGGATTAATATTATTTTAGGAAATGGTTATACCTGAAATATAAATCGATAATTTAAAACTAAGAGTAACAAAACCATATGTCCTTCGAAATTATACATGTATGTCGACATACATAAATAAGCATGTCGACATATGTTCCAATAAATTCAAATTTTGAATTTTCAAACTTCCCTCCATCCTTTCAATAAGAAAATGCCAATTCAAATTCTGGTTATTAACTTTATCTATCTGCTTATTTTCTTATACCTTGTTTCTAAACATATATATATATATATATATATAAAGTACATAAATTATATAAACATATTAATATGATATACAAAATTAATATAACTTTTTGATATTGTTATAAAATATAAATTTATTCATCTTTTATATAGTTTAAACATGCATAGTTTAACTTATATATTATTCATATGATTTCTTAACAATTTTGGGTTACATTATCACAAATATTATTTGTAACTTAACTACTTATTTTGATTTCTTATTAAGATTTATAAAATCTTAAATATTTAACCTAATATTTTGGTATAAAATAATATATATATATATGATTTTATGTCTTAAATGTAAAAAATTATATTTTTAGAGTTTAATTTATATCCAGATTTCATAATTTTGTTATAACCATAGATTTCTTTTTAAAGTTTCAACATATAAATGGTTCCTTAACAAATTAATATATTTTGATTCCTAAAAGTTTAAATTTAAAATTGATTTGTATCAAAAGATTGATTTATATTTCATAATAAATTAAATTCTAAATCCTTTTTAAAATAGTTTTTATATACAATTATCACTATATGTTTACCTTATATGATATGATTCTATATTCTTTGAAAAGGTCTTCAATTTTTACTATATTAAAGAAGCACCCTATTAAGAATATTTAACTCCGCATTTCTCAAAGAATTATTTTAAATATTTTATTATATATTATGAATATCATAAAACTTTTATCTTTACTATCATTTTAATCTCTTTCATAAGTATCATTAACTGAAGTCTAGAAATTAACATATATTATCCTTGTTTAATTCAAATAATTTGTAATATATATATGTATATGCATAATAATTAGATAGTACTTTGAATATATTACCTAAATAAACATAATTAATGGTTCATTATGCATACTATCACTACACAACTTATTTCATATCATACATCATTATTAGAGTACATCTCAAATTAAAATCATTCACATCCAAGTTGTGTTTCATTCAGTATATCACTTCATATAATTTTGCATATAACATACTGCATTATAACCAACACACTACATTACATGTTAACTTTAACTCCACACATAACAAGTATACATAACATATTTACTTTGGCTTGACTATTTGATTACTTATTTGGCTTGATTAAAATTGATAGAATTGATTGACTTGTTTGGTTTGTTTGATTTGTTTGACTTGAATAACTTGATTGACTTACTTGACATGATTAAATTTCATTAGTGGTTGATAGGAGTTTTATAGGTTTTAGGATAAAAAGAAGTACAATAAATATTTGGCTTTATGTTAGAATTTATTGACTGTTTGGATTAAATTGCTTTGCTTATATCATAATTTTAAGGACATAATATTAGAGTTAATTCTTAGTCTAGATTAAAGTCTTATTATAGTTAGTATATGCTAGGTTTAGTCTTGTATTAGATTAAGAGGGAGTTTTCTAGTTTCTAGGATTATTTGAAGGTTAAAGAAGTGTTTATTAACACATATTGTTTATTTTGGTTGATTGCTTGAATTGATTGCTTGAGTTGATTGCTTGAGTTAATTGTTTAGATTGTTTGTTTGAATTGCTTGTTTGGATTAATTTGCTTGTTTGAATTAATTGGTTTGCTTAGTTTATTATCCTTCTATTTAGTTTATTAGACTAGTGTAGACATAGATTTAGGGAGAGTTATAGAAATTTGTAGAGAATTATTGATTAAGGAAGAATTATAGAATTAAGGGAAGTTATAAAGAATTAGGATATTATATAGGCATAAATTTAGGGGGAGTATTTTATAAGGTATAGATATATTTAGGATCCAGGAGGAGTACTTTAATTTAATATAGGATTTATTTATATAGTTATACGATTTAGGGGGAGTTGTTTTAGAATTTCTTTTTGATGATGCCAAAGGGGGAGAAATTATAAAATATAGACATAGTTTATAGGATTCATATAGACAGGGGGAGTATTAAAAGGATCATCATCAATTGGTATGAACAGGTATCACGTTTTCTTTTGCCACACAGACATATTGATTCCTAAAATTATGAATTTTGGAATCTAGCAATAATTTGACATCCCGGATCCAACAAAAGTGGTTTCGTCGAAAACGGAGGTCGTTTGCAAAATTGCTATTTTTAAGGGCCAAAATTCCGTAGCGACTATTCTGAATTTTCAATTGGACATAACTTTTTATTCCCGCTATGAAATTTCAATTTTTCGGATCTGTTGGAAAGATATTCTCAAATAGATTCTAATATTTTTGGTTTCGCTAAAATCCGGTTTATTTTGAATCCTGTACATTCATTTGAACTTTGAAATCGAATTTTCAAACTACCACGCCATTTCCAATTCCTTTTATAATTAAAATAAATATTTTATATTCTAACGTCGCTTCAAATAAATATATACATTCTAATTCTATTCAAAATAAATTTCTTGTCGTTATTATTTAAAATAAATCATTTTAAATATTCAAAATGCATCAAAATTGCCAAAATAAAATTTTTAAATTGGTTTGGATTTTCCGGGTTGTTACATTAAACATAGTGGTTGAAATATAAAATGTCACAAAAGAATCGAGAAGGCTCAACAAATAGTTGTCAAAATACTAAATTGCATGTATTTAAAACGAAAATTGTTTTATTCAATAATGATATATTTATTGAGATAAATGTACAATATATTAAATTTGTTATTATTGTTTATATATATTATGTAAACTATGACTTATTTAACTTTGTATTTGAAAAAAAACTAACTTGTTCATTCTCGTTGATATGAACATGGTGTACATTTTAAAACATCACAATTAACGTAATTAGATGAATTAACAATGATTTATTGATTGAATTTATTTGTTAAATTCAAAATCATATAATTATTAAACATATTGACTTAAATGTACAATGTTAATAGATATTGTGTAGTGTTTTGTAAATAACTAAGTAAAATTTAAAATGTAGGCGTTTGACATAGACATCACAATACAATACACGGTAAATATATTGATGTTAATGAGTTCAACTTTGAACTTGTGATTGTTTTCTATGTGTATAATATATGTTATGTGATTGATTTGTTTATATATTTGATTTTTTTTTCATTTTTGTCAACAAAAATATAGTTAATCTTGATGTGATTGATTAGGTGAATAAGTAAATAATAGTTTGCTAAAGTTATTTAAATAATTTTAGTATTATGTAATTAACTGTGAAATATGGTATTGATTGTAGGTATTTGGAGCCAAAAAACATAATTTTGTCATTTTTGTATATGAAAGAAATATTAGTTAATTTAATATATTTAAATTTTGGGTTCTGTAATTAATTTATATATACGGACTTTAATATAAAACATTAAAAGCTAACCACTAATAAATAATTGTGTAAGCTTTGAAATGTCTATATCAAAATGTAAAATGACAAAAGAAGTAAAATAATATGAGAGAAATAGTAAATAAGTGTAAAATGATAATTTAATTTAAAAATATACTATCCGGAGAGAATTAAGGAGAAGAGAGGAAACTAAAAGGTTGTGCTTTACTATTATTTAGTAGACTAGTGTGTAACTCGTGCGTTGCACATGATAATATTATAAATATAGTATTCAAAATTTTAGTGTCAGAATTGGAATTTTACTATACAGTATACGATGAATCCGGCAAAATAAATAAACTATAAATTGTTGTTGTTACTGTTGTATATATATGACATGCATTATCTAACTTATATTTCTCTAAATTAAAATAATAAGTTTAATTGTTCTCGTTGTTATGAGCAAATATTCATACTAAAACTGACATATTAATTATTTTAGATGAATAAACATACATATTTTTTTAAAACATGTTAAATTTGAAATTATGTAATTAGTTAAAATATAGGGATAGTTTGGCTCAGGTCCAGTTTAAGTTTCAAAATACAAAAAAACTCACTGTCTAAAAACTTTATAAATTTGGTTCTTGTTTTTTTTAAAATCATCAAAAAAAACGACAAAAAATGTAAAAATTTGTCAAACTTCGAAATTTAATTCAACACATAATCATCTTAAAATTCATGCAAAATAACTACAAAAAAATGATTCAAAACAAAAAAAAATAACCAAAAAATATTCACATAACAGTGAATTTCGACAACTTTCCGTAAAATTGCAGATATCGCAGCAATTATTTCAAAAACTTGTAGATTTTCATGCAATTTTTGATAATTTTCTTCAACATTTTAAACTAAAAACCTACACTTGTTTAAATATCGAAGTATTGCAGACAAATCATCATAAAAATTATTAAAATTGCATACAAATGAAATATTGTTCATCTCTAGTAAGTTGTTGAAAAATAAGCAACAATTTGCAAAATTTGCACATATAGTTGCAACTTTCCACATAGTACACTATACTATAAAATAATTGCAGATATGTCTACAATTATTTATAATATTGGGGTTTTTTACCCTGAAGGATAAAAAGAACAAAAAATTGTTCTATAAGGACATAGGAGCAAAATTTTATCCTCAAGAACAAAATTTAGTGTAAAGGGAGGAATTCAGGGGTCCACTATAATTCCTCCCTTTACACTAACACTTGTCCTTATGGACAAAATTTTGCCTTTTTGTCTTTATGGAACAATTTTTTGTTCCTTCTATCTTTCAGGGTCTTTTCCTGTATAAATAAGGGGTTTTTACCTTGAAGGACAAAAGGAACAAAAAAATGTTCTATAAGGACAAGGGGGCAAAATTTTATCCTCAAGATCAAAATTTAGTGTAAAGGGAGGAATTCGGGGCCCGCTATAATTCCTCCCTTTACACTAACACTTGTCCTTATGGACAAAATTTTTCCCTCTTGTCTTTACGGAACAATGTTTTGTTCCTTTTGTCCTTCAGGGTATTTTCCTGTATAAATAAGGGGTTTTTACCTTAAAGGATAAAAGGAACAAAAAATTGTTCTATAAGGACAAGGGAGTAAATTGAGATGGATTTTGTAAAAATTATAAAGACCTTAATATGAAGTTATTTGAAGTAAAAGATAGAACATTTTAATATAGTGTATGATAAATTTATTGTTTATTTACTTAAATGGTTATAGTTAATTAATAAATTAACTTGTTTATCATTGTTTGTACACATAAAAGAATGTATGTGATATGTATATCTATATAATTAAACATGAATATTTTATTGTTGTTTTTATTAGTACGAGACGTGATGGCACGCGCTTCGCGCATGGTCATGGCACGCGCTTCGCACGTGACTATGGCACGATACGTTCTTTCTAGTATGCTAAAAAAACAATTTTTTAGAGTAAAGATATGCTAAAAAACAACATTGCAGAGAATAAAGAATAAACTTACAATTTATATACGGTAAAATTGCCTGGAAAGGTCGAAGTGGAGAAGATCTTCAAATCATAATGCTTCCTATTCCTATTTACAAACCCTAGACGTCATCGAAACTCGCAAATTACAAACTATCGAGAAAATTAAAACTGAGAAGCCTGAAGCTTTGAAATATTCCCAAAGTTTAACAACTAAACAATAAGAAAGAACTAAAAATAAATGACTAACTTGGGGATTTTAGCAATCTGCCACAAATACTAAAATACGATGTTGAAAAGCATCGCGCCAATCCTAATGTCTCAAGTGATGACGGCTCTACCAGACTCTTCAGTTCCTTTGAGACCGACATTGAAGCTGCTTTGGAGGTAATTTTCACATCAAATTTAAAAAAAAATACAAAAAAATATATATGAATTGATTGTATAGCGATCGTTCCCTTTTTAAGTGTTTCCTAAAAATAGGAAGGGAAGGGTGAATGAAGAGAAAACATTAGTGATGAACAAAGAGCGGTGAGAATGAGGAGAGAAATGTGAATATGAATGGAGATTTTGAACGATATTTAAAGGGGTGTACGGTTTATTCTAGAAATGTCGCATTTGTAGGTAGAGACAGAGAGTATTCCAGAACCAGTCAAATACGGAAGATGCTATTTTTTTGCTTTGAATAAAACATGGTTAGACGAATGCTATTTTTTTGGGTTCAGCGAAATTTTAGGGAATTGACTATATTCCTATTAGTTTGTAAATACAATATTTCCTTCTTTTCTATGTTTGTAAATACAATATTTACTAATTAACGTGCATTAATTTCTTTCTTAACAAACATTAATTAAAATTGCAACGTACATTAATTGTTATTAAATATTTCATTATTTTTATCCTCTTCTATGTATGCGCTCGTATATATAAATATATATTGTATGTATAGACACACACTTTGTTTCCAATAAACTTTATTTTCAGTTTTAATTATAATTAATTTAAGTTACTAATTTCATATTAATTAATCAATCAATCAAATAATCAATTGTTTTGCGACTACAATTTATGGTTGAAAATATCAAACGAACAAACTTTTAGGATTTTAATTTTTTTTAAATATTCTATCTAATGTTAAGTTTTGATAATATATATATAGAGAAGCGGTTAAAATTTGTAATGAAAGCCTATTTACAGATCCTCTTTTTGAGCGATATTAGCGGGGTAGTTTGAATTTGTTGAAAAAGTTTATTATATCCTAATTAAATGACACTGAATGTCTAATTTATTAGGGAGATTATGTTAAATACAATTTAGTATATTTTAAAATTCATATATGAGGGATTTTTCGGAAGTTCATAGTCGGACCAAAACTTTGTGCTTCAAAGAGAATTATTAATAAAGATAATGATATAAATACATATTATATGTATAGACATACATTTTGTTTCCAATATACTTTATTTTCAATTTTAATTATAATTAATTTGAGTTACTAATTTCATATTAATTAATCAATCAATCAAATAATCGATTGTTTTGCGACTACAATTTATGGTTGAAAATTTCAAATGAACAAACTTTTAGGATTTTAATTTATTTAAATATTCTATCTACTATTAAGTTTTGATAGTACATATAGGGAAGTGGTTAAAATTTGTAATGAAATCCTATTTACAGATGAGCGATATTAGCGGGGTAATTTGAATTTGTTGAAAAAGTTTATTACATCCTAATTTAAATGACATTAAATGTCTAATTTATTGGGTAGATTAGGTTAAATAACAATATAGTATATTTTAAAATTCATACATAAGGGCATTTTGGGAAGCTCATGGTCGAACCAAAACTTTGCGCTTCCAAGAGAATTATTAATATATATATATATATATATATATATGTATAGACATACATTTTGTTTCCAATATACTTTATTTTCAATTTTAATTATAATTAATTTAAGTTACTAATTTCATATTAATTAATCAATCAATCAAATAATCAATTGTTTTGCGACTACAGTTTATGGTTGAAAATTTCAAATGAACAAACTTTTAGGATTTTAATTTATTTAAATATTCTATCTACTATTAAGTTTTGATAATACATATAGGGAAGCGGTTAAAATTTGTAATGAAATCCTATTTACAGATGAGCGATATTAGCGGGGTAATTTGAATTTGTTGAAAAAGTTTATTACATCCTAATTTAAATGACATTAAATTTCTAATTTATTGGGGAGATTAGGTTAAATAACAATATAGTATATTTTAAAATTCATACATAAGGGCATTTTGGGAAGCTCATGGTCAGACCAAAACTTTGCGCTTCCAAGAGAATTATTAATAAAGATGTATGTATGTGCATACATATACGATTGATATATAAACTAATAAAATCTTTAAATTTGAGATTTCGTAAGCAATATAGATACATGGATCTAAACAAGAAAAGTTAGGAAACATTCGATGAAATTTTACATAGCTACAGAAATGTAAAAATATAAAAATTTGAAGTTAAAAATAAAATTCTATAAATTTATCAAGATATATGAATAATAAATTAGTTTCATTAATGCTGTCTATATATGATATACAAACTACTATATATCTTTATATCAAAGTGAATAATCTATTTGACTACTTTTTAAATATGAATATGATATACATATTGAAACCAATGCGTTTAATGATTTATTAGATATATTGTTGAATTTTTATTAATAAAGTTTATTTAAATAAACTAAAACCAATGTTACATGATTAATTAAAATATATTGATATAAATGTATGAAATTGTGTGATATTGAGGTAGGTTTTGCAAGCAACTGTAGAAATTTCAAAATGTTAGAACTTCAACTAAATTAAGCATTTTATAATGTTGTGCATTAATGTATCAATATAGGTGAATCATAAACTAAATTTGCAATTATTGCTTTCATATGTAACTATGTTGTGTGTTGTTGTATCTGTATATCCAGATGAATTTTGTACCCATTTTGTTAATATGAATATTGTGCAAATATTGAAATTTCATATTTTTATGATTTATTTTACATATCAAAAACTAATAGTTTACTAAATTTAACTACAATTTTAAGATTCGTAACTAACTCTAATATATGAAGTCAAATATAAAATATTAGAACGAAACTGAAATACTTTAGTAAAATGTTGTAGAAAATTTCAAATTAATGTTTTTTTGTTGTACATAATTTTTTTGCTATTATTTTCTATTCCATTTCAAAAGTTAAATTTGTACTTAATCTCACTATGAGTTTTTTTTTGAATTTTATTCGCAAAAGTGCTTTTTTGAAGAACAAAAATGCTTTCTGTTTTTATTGCAATTTTTACATATTGGTTAGAACTAAAAGCAATAGCATTTTCTAAACATGTTTTTGAAAAAGTGCATCTGTGTGTTTCGAAATTTAAATAGCATATTTTACAAAAGTTCTTTATTGTTTATGTTACCATATGTCGTTTGACTTATGTATTATGGTTTAACGAAAAATGTAATTTTATCATATTTTAGCAATGTGAGTATGGTGTATATTACTAAAATTTTCATATTGTCATTAGTGACCGAACCAAAGAATATCGCTTAATTACAATTATCCAATTATTATTAAATTAAAATTACTCAATTAATTTAAGCATATGGAATAAATGCAAAACATTGGAGAAAGTAAAGAGACTTTTGTAAATAATTATGGTAGTTTTAAATACGGGTATTTTAATGTAACGACCGAGAGATTTTTGACCCTAAAAATCGACATACAAAACCATGTTGACTACTCAAGAATCAAAAATACCGGAACGTCAATAGAAAGAAGTTAGAGGGTGAGAAATAGATAGGATAGAAAGTTAGAATAGAAGAAGAAGAAAAAGAAGATCACAACCGAACAGAATCAGAGTAACACGAACCTTACAGCGGAACGAATAAAATATATTGTATAGCATAACTTTGAAATACAATTATGTACTGTATATATATACTATTATCAGAGTACATCACTTACAACACAGCGGAAATAATCAATATTTATATAATGTTGAAGCCTCCTGCTCCAAGCCCTTCTAAGTATATCTGTAAAATCCCGACTACTTGACTGCCCATACAAAATTGGGCACCCAAGTGATTAGGGTAAAGCAAAACAGAATGAACTATGGGTCAGTCATGGGACTGGTGTGAGTAAAAAATTTAAAATAGTTTGAGAAAAATAAACGATATCTCATAAGACCACGCCGTATAACACAGAATGGGTTTTTCCCTTATGAGAATCCAAAACACTTGATTTAACATTCAAAATCCTTTTGCAAAAAATGATAATCTTTATATCAAAACTCTTTTGATATTATAATAGTGTCTATCAACCACAACTAAATAATCATCTAGCGGAACACTTTCATCTCACGTTCCATATACATAATATATAATTAAAATCCGCGGGCGCTTATGGGGTAATGGATTCCAACTAGCAAGGTATGGGACCACCTTCCGACAGTGTATCTCTAGAGAGGAATACACCGAGTTCAATAAGACCGGTCACTCATTTCGCTTGAGTGTACCAAATGTATTGTCACCAACGGTTGGGATTAGCAACCGTTTCCCGAAAGGGACAACATCGAAATAAAATAAAGAAGCAAATGGATTTTTGCTATATCAGGTGACAATACACCCTAATTGGGACCTACCCGATTCTATACCATTTCCTGGTTGTGAGGCTTGAGGTTATAACGTACAGATCACATATTTATTCACTTTGAATGTCACATCGTCATACCCGCCAAATCACAAATTGATTTCTCCAAAAATACCATGGGTATATGAAACACCCCACCTCCGTTAGGGTCACTCTCAAAGGGAATGCCCTAATTTTGGTGGAGGTTTATAAGTATAAGTCACAGATACACAAGACAGATATAAATACACATATTTTTGAACTGCGGAAACAACAGCAACTTTTATTTCATCAAAATACGTGTTACACAAACCGTGTCATAATTGTCTTACAATACTTCCAAAAACATTACATTTTCGTAACTGTCTTGATTTCATAACTTAAAGAAGCATAAAAACATAAGTAAACTGCATAAGTCCCCATAAGTGCTATCCAAAGCCATAGTCCAAAACGAAAGAGATCCAAGCAATACATTCTTTCTCTTCAAGCTGGATGTGAAAACTGTCAAGCTGCGGTATTACCTCCCTGTGGACCTGGGGGGGAAACGAAAGAAAAGAAGACGAAAGAAAAGTAGAGTCAGACATAAAGCCTGAGTAAGTCTAGGACTATTCAGTCTATGAATAAAGAAATGAGCATGATAAGTACAAACTGGAAATGGGGAAGCACCATAAACTAAGTTAAGTTGTCTAGAGTCGAATATACTATCGTACCCCGTATTAATCTCTGCACCCCTATAAACTAGTTCCCACAGGCACCCCATAATCAGGGTGAAGTGATCCATTTCTAATGATCGGCTCCTACTCGCATAGTTACATGTGTCTTACGGCCCCCGATGTTGTAGTTACCTATGCTGGTCCCACCATGGGATGTATCAAGTCCCATGGTGGCGGCCCGTCACAATTCTAGAATGCACAGGTATACTACTGGTGCCTAGTGCCTAATTTTTCTACGCCGGAGTGTGTGCACGCCCGCACCCCGTTAGAACCTACACTACTGCACCACCGCCGTCGATTTGACCTCTAACTGTCAGCCCAGTAATCATGCCCCACCCTGCCTAGTTCAGGGTATCCTGATACACCTTGTAGGGTTACTGCTGAAAAGGGTCCCCCGCTACTAGGTTTTCTATTTCTAGCCAACATGCTAAGTTGGTTAAGTGTTTTGTAAACCTAACCCCCAATCAGTATGTATAATTTAGCATGTTCAATTTGATTAAGTATTAATTCAATTTACTTAATCCTATCAATCCTGACTCAGCCTTAATTGTCTTATTAAAGCCTCAACCACTCACATTAGACAGGTATTGTTGTGACTGCCTGTTGCCGGTTGGGTCCGGGCAGTCTTACGTCACAACTCAGTCTAACCTCGGGTCTTTATTGGGCTCAATGTTTAACCACCCACATTGGATAGGTATTGTTGTGACTACTGGACAGCCGGGCGGTTCCGGGAAGGTTTATGTCATAACTCAATCCAACCTCGGATTAAACACATCGTATTTTCTAAGTTACATATTTTGTCTTTTTTCTTTTTATATGTAAATATTTGCAGCCCATTATTCAAATTTATCTTTATTGGGTAAAATTAATTTATACCACTTAAATGTTCTCAAGGTCGTTGGCATGCGTCAAACATGCCAACACATATGTTTTATATTTTTAATCCAACGTCATTACCCCCGTTTTATACGTTCGCTATAATATAACATATGTTGGGTTTAACATTTAAGCCCAACTTAGCCACATGAAAAAGGGGAGGCTTAGAACATGGTGTTTATATATTCTAAGTAACATCAAAAGGGGTGTGTGAGCGCATGAACTTGCAACATAACGATCTAATTAACATAAATTAGGCACTTGTGAACTTGCATTGTAATAGCATATAATCTTAACATAAAACATACCTAAACATGAATCATGGTTTTAAATCTAGTCATGTAAACTTGCATTTAAAATGTGAATCTAACTTAATTATGTGTCGCATATATTATCATATGATTTTGATAACAACATAGGCCTAAAACATATTTACAATTAGGCATAACACCAAACGCAATCTAGTCATGTTCATAGAGTCAACACAAGTTCACAAAGATGCTTACTGTTGTCACTAATACAAAAGTATGTCTTTTTTTCACTAGAATCATAATTCCTATTTCAACATAAATTCATATGAATCATAATACCCAAATGGATCCAACTACACTAAACATGATCATAAAAATATACATAGAAGGGTCTAAAGTCATGTTGGCATAATAGTGAATCATATACTTGCATGAATCTCAACTTTGTTGTAATAAACTACCACAAACATATAGTCGTTAACTTTCAACATGAATCATATACTTGCAAATATCCAATAGGTCTAACATCATTATACCACAACATCCCAAATCTATTCATAATTAGAATCATAGCAACATACAATTATGAATTATCACCACCACGAATTAAGTACAATTCCATTTCTCATTTTACACAAATCAAAACTCAATTATTCATTCACATCGGAATAGCACTCTACTTACAACGTATGACGAATCTTCAATTCAGGATTCTGAATTCTGAATTTGGAGATGCTATCCTTTGTTGTAGGCGTTGTTTTGATTTAATTGTCGTTGCTTTAAGCTTTCGAATTGACTCCTAATCGTCTCTCAATTTTGACGGCTACTCCTAGTCTTTCTTCAGCAGCATGACGGTCTCATTCTCATTTTTATTTTTGTGAATTAGGCGGAGTCTTAGGTCCTTTTTATAGAGTTTGTGAATTGATTAGAGCCGTCGATGGAGCTTAGATTAATATTAGTTGTTCGTTTGAAAGAGAAACCAATCAGGAGCTGACACCTAGCCCTAGTGACAAGACAAAGCTCAGAAATTCGGCCAAGCACAGACCAGCCCAGCCAGGAGGGGCTGGGTTTGACCTGGCTCAGGGGCCAGGTCGACTACCCAGTCGACCCCCAGGTCGACTACATAGTCGACCTGGGTGCCCCAGGTCAACTACCCAGTCGACCTGGGTGGCCCAGGTCGACTACCCAGTCGACCTGGGTGCCTTGGGCGGGAAAATTCCCGCCCAGCCCAATCTGGGTCCGATTTTTTTGAATTTTGAACTTGTTCTGAACTGTTTCTGTCTGTTTGAATTTTAAACTGAATTCTGAAACTTCCGGAGGTCATATCTCCCTCATACGGAGTCCGTTTTACGCAAACTCGGACTCTTCCTCAAGCAGAATTCTGAGACGGACGCAATGGCGTATCCCGTTTCCATTAATTCTTTGATTTGAAATTAATTATACTTTAATTTGTGAATTTCACTGTTATAGAATACACGGGGTGTTACATTCTTCCCCACTTAAAAGGATTTCGTCCCCGAAATCTTCAAGTTTAGGAAGAATGTATATCCTAACATCCAAATGTCCATCTACTCATCCATCAAACATGAGCATCCATTGTCCTTAAAAGACTTCTAATGCTTCGTGATCATATGCAAAGTGTGTGTACATGTACTTATCTAATGCAAAATCAGGCGGTCTACTGATTCAGTTGACCTCCTTAATGCAAATTATGTAAGTGTCATGAATCCATTATGTATGCAAATTTTCCTATTCATGATTCTACATGAGTGCACAATCATTCGTATAAATGCAACATCCATATGACAACACATTAAACTTCAACCATATACGAATGCAAACACATATATGCATATGCAATATGAGGTGACTGAGCCGATCTAAAACCTAGATTGTGTGTGTATATGAAACCACGAGCAACCACTAGCAATCACTTGAAATCACTTGCAACCATCATCCATAACATGTTTCAATTACATGTTTTCATCCAAAGGGTTTCTACCTAAAAGATAAGGTCAAGGAGATATACCTAAAAAGATAGATAAAAGCGCAACTTAAGGAAAAAGAAAGATAAAAGATGTACCCTCGAAAAGAAAAGGGTAGGTTGCGCGTATTCTAGCCTCAGTTTCCCAAGTCGCGTCTTCCTCGACGTCGCTCCACTGAACTTTGACGAGCTTGACTTCGCGGTTGCGTAGCTTTTTCACTTCAGTTCCTAAGATGCGTGTTGGAACTTTCCTCACTGTTGCTTCGCGTTCCACTTCAGCTTCTTCTAGGATGTTTGGCTCTACCACTTCAGCAGATTCATGTAGACATTTTTGGAGGTGCGAAACATGAAAGACGTTGTGAACTCCAGCTAGTTTGTCAGGTAGCTCTAATCTATAGGCCATTTTCCCAATTTTCTCGATAATAGGAAATGGTCCTACAAATCTCGGTGCCAGCTTTCCAGTGGATCCAAAACGAACAACGTTCCTTAGAGGAGATACCTTAAGAAAAATCGGTCCCCAACCTCAAACTCAAGGTCGGTCCTTCTCTTGTCTGCGTAGGATTTTTGTCTATCTTGGACTGTCTTCATTCTTCTCCGTATCAAGTCTACTTTCTCTGAAGTCTCTCGGATCATATCTGGTCCAAGTATGAGCTTGTCAGTAGACTCCCACCAACAAGTGGGCGATCGGCACGGTCTTCCATATAAAGCCTCGAAGGGCGCCATTCCGATGGTGGCTTGGTAGCTGTTGTTGTAGGCAAATTCCACCAAAAGAAGATGGTCTTCCCACGTCCCTCCGAAATCAAGGACGCACAGTCTTAAAAGGTCCTCCAAAACTTTGTTCACTCTTTCTGTCTGGCCGTCGGTTTGGGGGTGATAGGCTGTACTCAAGCATAATTATGTGCCTACCGCTTCTTGCAGACTCCGCCAAAACTCACTTGTGAAGATAGGGTCTCGGTCACTAACAATGCTGGAGGGTATTCCATGGAGTCGAACAATTTCATTGAGATAAAGAGATGCTAGGGATGAGGCAGTCCTTTTACTCTTGACAGGTAAAAAGTGGGCGCTTTTAGTAAGCCTATCCACTATTACCCAAATGCTAGTGTTGCCTCTTTTAGACCTGGGCAGCCCATTAATGAAGTCCATTGAAATGCTATCCCACTCCCACTGTGGGACCTCTAGAGGATGGAGCAGACCGCCAGGCTTCTTCTGCTCCGCCTTAACCTGTTGGCAAATCACACACTTAGAAACGAAATCTGCCACGTCCTTCTTCATGCCGCTCCAAAAGAAAGTTCTTTTTATGTCCTTGTACATTTTATCTCCGCCTGGATGTATCATCATCTTAGAGTGATGTGCTTCCTCGAGAACCGTCTTTACTAAATCCCTTGTCTGTGGGACGCATAGTCTTCCGTCCCGCCTTAGCCAACCCTTATCGTCAATGGAGTATCTGTTGAGGTGACTTGAAGTCTCACCCCTAATTAGCCTTTCAATCGTCTCCACAAGCTGAGGGTCTTCGCGTTGTGCTGTCCCTTTTTAGTCCAAAAGAGTCGGACGTACTTCGAGAGATGCTAGCAAGCCTGGTACAAAATCGGAGGAGGGCCTAAAGTCAAAGCTGGCTATAAACTCTAGGCTTTCCCTTTCAACAAACAGCGGGCTTAGGGTCAGTTTCTTTCGGCTCAACGCGTCTGCCACTACGTTGCCTTTGCCCGGAGTGTAGGAGATCTCGAAATCGTACGAGGCAAGAAACTCCATCCATCTATGTTGCCTCAAGTTAAGATCTTTCTACGAGAAAAGATACTTCAAATATTTATGGTCAGTATACAGTTCGAATTTCTCACCTAGGAGATAGTGTCGCCAAGACTTAAGTGAAAAGACGATGGCGGCTAACTCAAGATCGTGGGTCAGGTAGTTCTTTTCGTGCACTTTCAACTGTCTCCCGCCATAAGCTACTACCCTTCCTTCTTGCATTAAGACAGCGCCTAGTCCTGTCCCACATGCATCAGTATAAACTATGAACATCTTGCTTCCGTCTGGCAGAGTCAGAACTGGGGCTGTTGTAAGAGCCCTTTTTAGGCGTTGGAAAGCCAACTCACAATCCAAGTGCCAATTGAACACTAGATTCTTCTTTGTCAGCCTTGTGAGTGGAGCTGAGATTTTCGCGAAATCCCTTATGAATTTTCGGTAGAAACCGGCTAGTCCTAGAAAACTTCGGACCTCAGTTGCATTCCTTGGTGTCTTCCAAACCTGTACCGCTACTACCTTAGCAGGGTCCACAGCTAACCCTTCTTTGGATACTATGTGCCCAAGGAACCTCACTTCCTCTCTCCAAAAGTGGCATTTGGAGAATTTGGCTTTTAGCTGATGGACTCGCAGAGTTTCCATGATTGCCCTTAAGTGCTGAGCATGTTCTTCTTCACTCTTTGAGAAGATCAAGATATCGTCTACAAAGACCACTACGAACTTGTTGAGGAATTCCCTGAACACCCTACTCATCAGTCCACGAAGTAAGCGGGTGCGTTTGTCAAGCCGAAAGGCATGACAAGCTATTCAAAGAAGACGTATGGGGTTCTGAATGCTGTCTTATCGATGTTGTCTTCAGCCACCCTTAGCTGATGAAATCCAGTCGCCAAATCGAGTTGGGAGAAAACTGACGCTCCTACAAGCTGATCAAACAGATCGTCAATTCTGGGGAGAGGGTGCCTATTCTTTTTCGTTAGCTTGTTGAGCTCCCTATAGTTAACACATAGACGGAGTGAACCATCCGCCTTTGTGGCGAACACCACTGGAGCGCCCCATTCTGAAATACTCCTTCTAATGAACCCCTTCTCTAGAAGCTCTTTAACCTGTTTACTGAGCTCCTTCCTTTCCCGTGGAGCCATGTGTCTAACGGGAAACGCAACGGGCTTTGCATTATCTACAAGATATATGCGGAAGTCTATCTCCTGCTTAGGAGGTAAGCCCTTCACCTCTTCGAAGACATCCGGATATTCATGGACCACCCTAACCGATTGCAAACTCTCAACAGAAGCATCTAGCGATTCAAGATAACTAAGCATAACCGCATACGAGGGATTACAAGTAATTTCCAGAGTGTTATCGAGTTGGGTCAGAAGCCTAACTACCCTTTTCTCACAATCAAGGATTGCACCATTACTGGATAGCCAATCCATGCTCAAAATCAAACCATATCCCGAGCCAAAACAAAGGCACTACATCTAAATTCTACGCTTAGAATAGAAATTTTCAATCCCACGCAGATCATAGACAAATGAGCTGGGCCCCCGATTGGATTTGAAACAATTAAGGGGTCCTCTACCATACTAGTTTCTAGGTGCAGAGATTCTACTAAAGCAGATGAAATAAAGGGGTGTGATGCGCCAGAATCAAATAAAGTGCGAACTGGGTGATCATAAAGATAAACTACACTTTCTACAGAAGTATTTATACCTCGCTGTTGCAGAGGTGGCGCTTCTAGCACATGAACCTGTGCCCCTGAGGTGGATCCAGCCTTCTGCCCCTGCCCTCGCTTCTTTGGGCAATCCTTAGCCATGTAGCCTATCTCACCGCAAGAAAAGCACCCACCATTCAACTTGGCCTTCTTTTTCCGGCAATCTTTCACTAAGTGCCCCACTTTGCCATAGAAATTACACTTCCTTTTCTCTTGGGACTTGTTGTCTTTCCCGCCCTTCTTAAAGTCAGTCTTCTTAGGCTGTAAACCCTCTTTCTTCCCTTGAGAGCTTTCTGCCTTTGTCTCCTTCTTGCCCTTATCCTCTTCGTTCAGCAATGCCATCTGCACTAACCTTTCATACGTAGCTCCCATGGGTATATGGGTCATGGCCAAACTGTGTAATGGCTCATTCAATCCTTTGACAAAACGAAGAGCCTTCTTGTGCGGAGTGTTGACTAGGTCCAGTCCGAACCTAGCCAGCTGATCGAACTGATTAACGTACTCTTTGACTGTCATATTCCCTTGCTTAAGAAATAAGAATTTTTCCAATTGAAGCCTCCTTTCAGCTTCTGAGAGAAATTTAGCCTCAAACCTTGCCCTAAAGTCCTCCCATGTTTCCACTGGTCTTTCTGCATTGGTAACTTCCCACCAGTAGGAAGCATCATCTTTAAGTAGCCATACTGCCAGTTGTACCTTCTGCCTATCTTCTACCTCAAAGATGACAAATAAGTCCTCGGTTTCCTTTAGCCAGTTCCTGGCTGCCACGAAGGACTCGGTTCCATAAAAGTCCTTCCCTCCCATAGCTTTGAAATCTTTAAATATCTTAGCAAAAGCATTAACACGCGGAGGAGGTGGAGGAGGAGGTGCTGCTGCAGCTGGATGAATTCCTGCAGCTGGGGGAGGAGGAACAGTGGGACCTGGCTGATTGGCCCTTGCTTCTAAGAATCGTCTGAACCAACCAGGTATTGGTACGCCCTCTGGCAAGTTAAGTTCTTCGGACATGCTGAAACAAAAAGGATAGATTCGAAACGAAGGATAGAAGATAGTACCTATGGCTTTGGGGGACTATGCCTTTTTTTAAAAAAAAAACATTTTATCTTTAAAAATGCTTCTTTAAATTTTCTTTTGAAAATAAATTTTCAAAACTTTTTATCTTATCTGGTAAACCATGCTCTGATACCAAGTGAAACACCCCACCTCCGTTAGGGTCACTCTCAAAGAGAATGCCCTAATTTTGGTGGAGGTTTATAAGTATAAGTCACAGATACACAAGACATATATAAATACACATATTTTTGAACTGCGGAAACAACAGCAACTTTTATTTCATCAAAATACGTGTTACACAAACCGTGTCATAATTGTCTTACAATACTTCCAAAAACATTACATTTTCATAACTGTCTTGATTTCATAACTTAAAGAAGCATAAAAACATAAGTAAACTGCATAAGTCCCCATAAGTGCTATCCAAAGCCATAGTCCAAAACGAAAGAGATCCAAGCAATACATTCTTTCTCTTCAAGCTGGATGTGAAAACTGTCAAGCTGCGGTATTACCTCCCTGTGGACCTGGGGGGGAAACGAAAGAAAAGAAGACGAAAGAAAAGTAGAGTCAGACATAAAGCCTGAGTAAGTCTAGGACTATTCAGTCTATGAATAAAGAAATGAGCATGATAAGTACAAACTGGAAATGGGGAAGCACCATAAACTAAGTTAAGTTGTCTAGAGTCGAATATACTATCGTACCCCGTATTAATCTCTGCACCCCTATAAACTAGTTCCCACAGGCACCCCATAATCAGGGTGAAGTGATCCATTTCTAATGATCGGCTCCTACTCGCATAGTTACATGTGTCTTACGGCCCCCGATGTTGTAGTTACCTATGCTGGTCCCACCATGGGATGTATCAAGTCCCATGGTGGCGGCCCGTCACAATTCTAGAATGCACAGGTATACTACTGGTGCCCAGTGCCTAATTTTTCTGCGCTGGAGTGTGTGCACGCCCGCACCCCGTTAGAACCTACACTGCTGCACCACCGCCGTCAATTTGACCTCTTACAGTCAGCCCAGTAATCGTGCCCCACCCTGCCTAGTTCAGGGTATCCTGATACACCTTGTAGGGTTACTGCTGAAAAGGGTCCCCCGCTACTAGGTTTTCTATTTCTAGCCAACATGCTAAGTTGGTTAAGTGTTTTGTAAACCTAACCCCCAATCAGTATGTATAATTTAGCATGTTCAATTTGATTAAGTATTAATTCAATTTACTTAATCCTATCAATCCTGACTCAGCCTTAATTGTCTTATTAAAGCCTCAACCACTCACATTAGACAGGTATTGTTGTGACTGCCTGTTGCCGGTTGGGTCCGGGCAGTCTTACGTCACAACTCAGTCTAACCTCGGGTCTTTATTGGGCTCAATGTTTAACGACCCATATTGGATAGGTATTGTTGTGACTATTGGACAGCTGGGCGATTCCGGGCAGGTTTATGTCACAACTCAATCCAACCTCGGGTTAAACACATCGTATTTTCTAAGTTACATATTTTGTCTCTTTTCTTCTTATATGTAAATATTTGCAGCCCATTATTCAAATTCATCTTTATTGGGTAAAATTAATTTATACCACTTAAATGTTCTCAAGGTCGTTGGCATGCGTCAAACATGCCAACACATATGTTTTATATTTTTAACCCAACGTCATTACCTCCGTTTTATACGTTCGCTATAATATAACATATGTTGGGTTTAACATTTAAGCCCAACTTAGCCACATGAAAAAGGGGAGGCTTAGAACATGGTGTTTATATATTCTAAGTAACATCAAAAGGGGTGTGTGAGCGCATGAACTTGCAACATAACGATCTAATTAACATAAATTAGGCACTTGTAAACTTGCATTGTAATAGCATATAATCTTAACATAAAACATACCTAAACATGAATCATGGTTTTAAATCTAGTCATGTAAACTTGCATTTAAAATGTGAATCTAACTTAATTATGTGTTGCATATATTATCATATGATTTTGATAACAACATAGGCCTAAAACATATTTACAATTAGGCATAACACCAAACGCAATCTAGTCATGTTCATAGAGTCAACACAAGTTCACAAAGATGCTTACTGTTGTCACTAATACAAAAGTATGTCTTTTTTTCACTAGAATCATAATTCCTATTTCAACATAAATTCATATGAATCATAATACCCAAATGGATCCAACTACACTAAACATGATCATAAAAATATACATAGAAGGGTCTAAAGTCATGTTGGCATAATAGTGAATCATATACTTGCATGAATCTCAACTTTGTTGTAATAAACTACCACAAACATATAGTCGTTAACTTTCAACATGAATCATATACTTGCAAATATCCAATAGGTCTAACATCATTATACCACAACATCCCAAATCTATTCATAATTAGAATCATAGCAACATACAATTATGAATTATCACCACCACGAATTAAGTACAATTCCATTTCTCATTTTACACAAATCAAAACTCAATTATTCATTCACATCGGAATAGCACTCTACTTACAACGTATGACGAATCTTCAATTCAGGATTCTGAATTCTGAATTTGGAGATGCTATCCTTTGTTGTAGGCGTTGTTTTGATTTAATTGTCGTTGCTTTAAGCTTTCGAATTGACTCCTAATCGTCTCTCAATTTTGACGGCTACTCCTAGTCTTTCTTCAGCAGCATGACGGTCTCATTCTCATTTTTATTTGTGTGAATTAGGTGGAGTCTTTGGTCCTTTTTATAGAGTTTGTGAATTGATTAAAGCCGTCGATGGAGCTTAGATTAATATTAGCCATTCGTTTGAAAGAGAAACCAATCAAGAGCTGACACCTAGCCCTAGTGACAAGACAAAGCTCAGAAATTCGGCCAAGCACAGACCAGGCCAGCCAGGAGGGGCTGGGTTCGACCTGGCTCAGGGGCCAGGTCGACTACCCAGTCGACCCCCAGGTCGACTACATAGTCGACCTGGGTGGCCCAGGTCGACTACCCAGTCGACCTGGGTGCCTTGGGTGGGAAAATTCCCGCCCAGCCCAATCTAGGTCCGATTTTTTTGAATTTTGAACTCGTTCTGAACTGTTTCTGTCTGTTTGAATTTTAAACTTAATTCTGAAACTTCCGGAGGTCATATCTCCCTCATACGGAGTCCGTTTTACGCAAACTCGGACTCTTCCTCAAGCAGAATTCCGAGACGGACGCAATGGCGTATCCCGTTTCCCTTAATTCTTTGATTTGAAATTAATTATACTTTAATTTGTGAATTTCACTGTTATAGAATACACGGGGTGTTACAGTATACAGCTAAGAGAAATGAATTCCTCCACCACCAAACATAAATACATTTGAAGAGATCAACTTACGCGATCTATTAAATATACTCCTTTAGACTTTATTCCATACAGGTTGTCCTGGGACTAGACAAACCGAAGGCACTATTCTGTAAACTCATCTTAGGCAATTTCTACTTAGGCTTTGCCCGAAGGCCCTTGCATAAACTCCATCTTCAATTATCTTCATCATATTTGATTCGCAACGCTAATGCCCATACGAAGTGGTTTTCAGATAATAAATCTATCTTGGTCTCTCCGTATTGACGATGGAAAAATGGTCAAAACTTTGATAGTCGGTTATTTAACTATCAAAGGAAATTATCCATACACACAACGAGCTTATTTCCAAATGGAAATTTTATCGATCAATCAACATTTTTCCCTTTAAATTAATTTATCATTAATTTATTCATTTCCCCATTTCCCGTTTCCATATATTCATAATCCTTACTCTCTAAATTTAGAAAATATACGTTATTAACATTGGAAAACATTTATGTTTCTTATTCACGCATCACTATCTTCCAACATCTGTCAGTCTCTAACTGTAAACTAGTAAGAGAACAATTCCCTGAATATCAACCCCGAAGGCCGAAACCAACATCAGATCGACACTCAGAAAACCATTCAACTTAACTAATCTCTAGTCAATTTCTAATTTTCCTTAACTCCATTTAAATCTGCAAAACGTTTGCTTTTAAATCATTATTCACTTTAAAATGTGAATATTATTTCTTTACAGAATTCTGGACTTGTTTTATCAAATCGAAACTTGATTTCAATTTATAAATATTTTTATAGGTTCCAATTCTGTTTATCTAGTCATTTTATAAATCCCCAACTAATCTATTTTTCCCGAAATAAAATCCACTAATTTATTTTAACGAAATCTCCTATCATATTCAAATTCTCATTTAAATTCATATTTGTAAACCCAATTTCCTTTATAAATGTTTTTATTTGCAAAATATTTACTTTAATTCATTGTTCACATTAAACGTGAATAATATTTCTTTTATATAATCAATTCAGTTTGATTTCGCATTTAAAAATAATATCCCATTTCCAAATTCTATTTATATTTCTATTTATAGAATTTTCGTACAAAATCCTATTTTTATTTCAAATCACCTATAATATGTTTATAATCCCCTTTAATAAATGTTAAGTTTATATTCCATTTCAAATATCGGTGTTAAAACTGGTTTTTACTTCACTATATAAATTTAGACTTATATTTTTAATTTATCCAATGATAATTACTTTACTTAATTTATGAACATCGTTTATAAATTAATCTTCTCAATTTATCTGTAAAACGGATTTCTATTAAATATCTACTTTAAATCAATTTTCCCAAATTCTTTTATAACTTGTAACTCCCTTTTTAAAATTCTATTAATTTCCCAAATATTTACTTTTATAAAATCCATCGATTTTATAAAATTCTTAAATTCAATATCCACTTCATAAATTCATTTTATATATTTCAATATTACTTATGGTATTTTAAAATACCAAATCTGTGTTATCCAAACACATCATAATCAGATCACAGATTATATATCACATCACATATCACAATATATGAAAAACAATAATATAAATATTGAGGAATCCAACTGGATTTCTCCAACCTGTTTCCCTGCATCCACAAATGTTAAACAATATAAATAATATCAATTTCATTTCAATATTTAATTAACGATTATATATATAACTATATCTATATTTTCAACCAATTAACTAGCAATTCATTCAAAAAATCATCACATAGAAATCAACCATCATTTATCAATTCTAAAAATACGTTATAAAATATAAACTGGGCAGAGTTAGTGAGTTTACTCACTTTTGGTCGTTAATCGTAAAATAACGATTAACGGTCGATTGAACTGATCGGGCATTTAATTTCACCAAAAATTGTAACATGCTCCAAATCTCTTCAAACAAGTTCCATGGTGTAACCCTCGTCTATACGATCCCATTGGATCTTATTTTGCTTAATTTGGATAACGTATGAGTTAGTTATTGATTTTACAAGCATTTATATTATTTACTTGTCATAATCTATTAATTAATTATTATAATTACCCTCTAATCCATCATTTACCATAATCCACGTGGTTAGTTCTTCTACCTCCTACGCAAAGAAAACGAGCTGCTCCCTCCATCTTCACCATAGACGACGTTTTCCCAAACCCAAAACTCCATCACCATCTCTTTTAAATTCAAACTAAATTAACCAAAGTTCTTCATTTCAAAATCTCTATTGTCCAGTACCATTTTCAAAATTCTCGAGTGTCTTCTTCCAATTTGTGTTAGCAGCAGTTGGCTCGGCCTACAGGAGAATTGCAATCCTTTCTTACTTCAAAATTCACCGAACTCGTGATTCGACTTCACAGAAATTCAAACTAAAACCATGGACACACTCCTCTTCATCTCCACTTTCATTCCATACCCAGAACAACAATCGCGTGTCCCTTTATCAAATTGCGTTTGAACAGGACCCATCGTCGCTGCCGAAAACTTGTGACATCTACATACCCCAAATCCCTTCAAACTTACATACATGATGCTGAAGATTCCTACAAACTCAAATCTGGTAACCATTCCTCACAATAAAGCTTTAATCTCCTTCAAACGCGAACCCTAGGTCACGCACAGACCATTACATCGAGCAAAATGAACATCGAGTTCCTCACAACCTAGACTAGGTTGAAGTCCTTCCCCTTGTGAATCCAAATATACCACTTATGTAATTTATAGTAATTAATTGGATTAATATAAATTTTTGAAGTTGATTTTTTTACTGTGGAACTTTTTCTCATATCGGCTTCATTTTGTTTGGCCAGAGAAATTGAAAATAGGTTTAGAAGAATATTCATAGAGAAGTTTTAATATTTTTATGTTGATTATTATATTAATTTATAACCAATCCTTATCCCGTTCATCATTTAAAAATTCCTATGATCACATAACATATCCAACTTCGATGAAAATGGACATAGAACTACAGTTCAACATCACGGACCCAACGAAAGTTGTTTCGTCGAATTCCGAGTCCGTTTGCTCACACACCGTATTTTTAAAGCCAAATTGTTGACTGTTTTTCACATTTAAATTCCGCGCGGCCACATACTGACTCCAAAAATCATGAAAATTGAAATATAACAATAATTTAATATTCCGGATCCAACAAAATTAATTCGTCGAAAACGGATGTCATTTGTAAAAATGCCTATTTTTAAGGCTCTAAATAAACCAATTAAATATTAATATATTTAAAAACCATTAAATTCAATATTAATAAATTAATATTATCGTATGTATTCGCATAAAATATCATACAGCTCGAAAAAATACATATCTTGATTTATAACTCGATATTAAAAAGTCCAGGTTGAATCGATATTCACTATATAATAAAATTCCTTTTATTATATAAATAAATCGTCATAAATTATAAACGAATTCCATAGCGACTTTCTGGAAATTTGATTTGGACATAACTCACAATCTATACGATGAAATCTCAATTTTTATCTTCCATTGGAAAAATATAGTTCATCAGATCCAAACGTTTCTTGTTTCACAGAAATCCGACTTAAAACAGATTCTGTATACTCGATTGAAGTTCAAAACTCAATATTACGAACTACCGCGCCATTACGAACTCGATTTAAATTATATTATAATTTATACGTTATAACGTCGTTTATTAAATAGATTCGTTATTAGAATTTGAATCTAAACTTAACAAATCTCTTATACTATCCAATTCACATAATATTGTCAATTCAACTTAATTTCGATTAATTCAGAATTAAATATATTATTCTATTTATTCATATTAAATAAATATTCAATATTATTTAATTCGGGTCGTTTTAAATTACCAAATAAATATTCAAATAATTAAATTAATTAATTATTAAACCGTTAAAAATACGGGACGTTGCATTGATGTTAAATGTAAAATAATTCAATGCGTGATAAAGATATTTTACCATTTTAAATATATGTATTTTAATTTAATGATAAACAAATAAAAAATTAAACTTGATATTGTTGTTTTATGCGTTTCATATATCATAACCAGATAAAAAATAAAGTTTACCATTTTTATTGGTACAAAAATCGTGTTCATATCAAATTATGGTTCTTTAATATCAATTTTAATATTAGTTGATCAAATTCATTCAAATAGTTATATTTGTATTATGTAATTAATATAAATAAGGACCTGAGTATAAAATGTAAGAAGCTAATCAATGAATTATTCATAGATAATTATAAAAGTTTTAAACATAAACAATGTATTGTAGAATAATGAGATGTTTAGCTAACTAATTTAAGTGATAAGTTAAAAGATTCAAATATTAAATATCAAGATAGAATTAAGCTGGAGGGGGAGAACTCTTAGAATCAAGAAGAGAGCAAGAAATTCATCTGCTTTACTATTATTTAATAGATAGATGCGATTCATTTAACATAATTGGATAAAAAAAATAAATTTTACCATTTTTATTGGTTCAATAATCGTATTCATATTAAATTATGGTTCGTTAATATCAGTTTTAATATTTTGTATTATGTAATTAATATAAATATAAGATCTGAATATAATATGTAAGAAGCTAATCAATGAATTATTTGTAGATAATTATAAAAGTTTTAAATATAAACAGTGTGTTGTAGAACAATGAGATGTTTAGCTAACTAATTTAATTGATAAGTTAAAAGATTTGAATATTAAATATCAAGATAGAATTAAGCTAAAAAGGAGAAATTCTAGAATCAAGGGGAGAGCAAGAAATCATCGTGAAATCATGTTTTTAAGGATATTAAATAACTTAAATCAAATTTATTCCGTTTAACCAATTATATGTTGCCACGTCACCTAAATGAATCACGCTCCATTTTGATGTTTCAGCCCATTTTTAATTCGCTTTTGCTGGATCAAATTCCGACATTCAACCGTGAGACCTAGAAACAATGAAGAAATCAACCAATTTTTTTCGAATATTTTTGATTTCTCTTCTTATAAGTTATCCTGTAGAAATTTCAGCACTCTCGATTACAGTTAACGATGTGGAATGCGTGTATGAATACATTTTGTTTGAGAACGATACAGTTGTCGGAAATTTCGTCGTCGTTGATCATGACATATATTGGGGTTCAGATCATCCTGGAGTCGATTTAATCGTAAGTAATTCTTATTTGTTTCAGAGTACTTTGTTGATCTACCGGTATCTCTAGATCCGCTAATTTTGTTGTTAGGCGACGATTGTCGATACAGTTCTTCAATGTTTGTGGAAGTATAAAGTTTGTGTATGGTAAAGAAAATTGATAAGATTATAGATTAAGCATTCGTACATAAAAACAACGAATTGCACTAAAAAAAAAGATAGAGGTTGAATCAAAATCACCACCAAGTAGCCGGAGAGAATTGACATTCCTTTCGTTTTTCTAGAGATTTCTGTGATGATAAACCAGGAAGAAGCAAGTATTACATTTGTGGTTGGGGTGGTGAGGGCAAAAAAAATTAAGAGCACACACATGCTTAGTTGTACAGTTGAAGTTGCATGCTGCCTGCAAGAAGGATTCAAATAGATTTAGTCCTTTAAGGAGCTTGTTTCTAACAGTTACAGAGTCCAGTAGGCTACTAAGTTTCAAGTACTACTTATCAATACATACGAATCCAAACTAATTTGGTTTCGTAAGCAGATTTCTATTCTATTTTTATTTAAATTGTGTAACCTTAACCGAGCTCAATGCAGTGAAGAACAATCTGTAGGTCAAATTTGGTGTTACGGTATAACATAGTAAATAACTTCCATTATTACTTTGATCGAAAATATCCTATCATTAATAATTTTGTTTTTGATTCAGTAAGAAAAACAAAAAAGAATGAAAAAAACCAAATGTGACGGGAAACAATATGATATGTTCAAACATAATTAATTATCATTTTTTTTTCCAAAAAGTCAACAAGATTAGTAATTTTTTCAATTTTTATACATATTCTAAATATAATTAAATATCTTCACTCGTACACTTCTAATATGAAATCGACAAATATTTTTTGAAAAAACTATGTGAGATTGAGAGTTCATCAAACTTCTACATTGATCGGGTTCTCATAACCGGTCGCATTTACTTACAGATTATCTTTTAAATTTAAGGTGGTTTTGTGAAGTTGAGTTTATGATTCAGTTTTATTAAATGTTTAAGTGAAGTCATTAAGTACTATATGTCTAGCTTCAGGTTTAGCCTACAATGAGATATTCTGAGCTAGTTTCAGGGCATGAACGGAAATTTTTGGAAATATTCAAAAGTATTTTTGCTTGAACTGATTGGGTTCGTTGTGTTTCATTTTCATTCTTTTAAACTAAGATAGATTTCTGTTTAGTGCTTTAAAAATTATTGTTTCATAGGTGTATCATGTCAGCGAGTCATAGCTTATGTTATTTTGTCTGTACTTTACATCCTATCTTAGCTACCATTGACTAACAAGCTTTACATCTGCTGATATTGCAAGTAATTTAAATTTTTCGATATCAATTTGACCTGCCACTTTAAAAATTACTCTATGTCTGCACGTCTTTTACTTTTATCTAGGTGACTTCTCCCGGGGGCACTACTGTACATACAGTCAAAGGTAGTTCTGGCGATAAATTTGACTTTAAGGCTCCAAAAGCTGGAATGTACAAATTCTGCTTCCATAATCCACAGAGAACACCAGAAACTGTTTCTTTCTATTTGCACACTGGTCACATTCCCAACGAACATAACCTTGCCAAAGATGGTGAGTCTTTTCTATACTGAACTATTCAAATTTATTTTATTTTTTAAAATCCTAAAACTTTTATCATTCTTAATGTCTTCACTAATTCATGCTTCAACTCCAAAGGTTTAAGCTTTTTCCAGAAGTTACATTTATTAGAACTTCAATATGATAACTTAGATTGCAGTAATGTTATGTGACTATAGAAAAATATTTCCTGCATCAAGGTTTTATATATATCACTCTTTCCTCCTGTTTCTTGTAATAACCTCTTCTAAACATTGTCCCAGAGCATCTGGATCCAGTGAACGTTAGGATTGCTGAGCTGAGGGAGGCACTGGAGTCTGTTACAGCGGAACAAAAGTATTTAAAAGCACGGGAAGCCCGTCACCGCAATAGTAAGCAACATCAGTATCAAACTGATTTACTGCATTATACAATTGCAATACATATCTCATTTTGTTTTAAAAACTGATTTACTACATTTACCACTGCAATATATATCTCATTTTGTTTTAAAAACATTAATTTAAATACGATGCGTCGTTTTAGAAACTTGAGTGAAAGAATCTTGATAGAGTATAAAGCAATAAAAGTTGCAGGATGACATACTACCTCAATGTGCATCAAGTCAAACTCCCTCTTAAGTAAGATCAGGGCTGATTATGTAAATCTGGTTGCTCTAGACAACTGCAATTTTGTTGTCTCCTATTCATACAAAATCAATAATATCATACATTTATTTTATTTGGACATAATCGAAAAATATTGGAAACTTTAAATATGGATAAAGAAATTAGAAAAATGAATGAAAATAAGGATATACTAGGAAAAGGTCAAAAGATGAAAGGTAGGAGTGGAAAAAAAAACTATAATGAATTTTTCTCATGGAAACTCAGACTTTTCTACGAAAGAGATTGTGCACCACTTATACCTGACTAATTATTTCAGATTGGGCTGACTTATTCTTTCAAATTAAGCCTAGTGGAAGAAAAGAATCATTTTTTTGTAAAAGGAAACCTAGTAAAGATGATAAATTTTCTTTTCATACTTGTCAGTGAATACTTTAATGCGGACAGTGTCATATCCGCATCGCATTCAAAATTATATCCAAATATGCTTACAATTAATTTACTGTGGGGACAAATAATAACTTATGAACCAGCGTTACTCATTTTGTACTAGTAGTTAAAAAATAATATAAGCAATGAAAATAAATGATGATTAAATGTTAGTTTTGAGTGGAGAATGTTCATTTACCTATGCATGATATCAATTCTTATGTTGATAAAAGATTCAAATCCATAGTTGTATGTAGTAAGACTACATAAAATATAATCTTTTATCTTCATAAATGGCGAACAGGTAATTTCTTATCTGGATACCATCATATCTACAGTCGTATCCTTTTTTCTTGGATTTCTGTTTTCTTTGTTTCTCTCTTTCTTTTATTTTCTTTTTCTTTTTTTTTTGTACGGATCTTGGTAAATTTCGGACTTTTGGATATCCACGGATAAGACATTCTTTTGACATTAGAGCAAATCGAAATGCTTTGCCTGGCAGATAGACTAAACAATGTTTTGATTTTGCATCTTCATTTTTCAACCTAATTTTCTTTGGCATGACAGCAAATGAGAGCACAAGAAGGCGTCTAATTCTCTACACCCTATTGGAGTACATTGTACTGGTATCGGCTAGTGCACTCCAGGTAGTGTATATCCGCCGCCTTTTCAGCAAGTCTGTAGCTTACAACAGAGTGTAATTCTTTTTAGTGTCCGTCATCATTGTCGCATATTCCGTAATGTTTGTCTGTCTGTATCTTTTACAATTACAATATGGCTAACAAATTGTGGGCATTCACAGTAACTTTGTGATTAGTAGGTTTAGCTGTTAAATTTACATTACTGTTTATTTGCTTCTTTTTTACTCTGTGGGCGCAGTGTAAAATTTTCAGTTCCTTTTTCTGATCTGATATCATTGTGTACCCAACTATATCATGTTCATTCTGTCCATTCAGTAATTATAAAATGATGAAGTGTGTACCAGTATTATAATGTTAAAATTTGAAGGATAAAGATTGAAATTAGATAGGTGGGATATTCACTTAGGCGAAGTTTAACAAACTGTAGTGTAGATATATTGTTGGATTAAAATGTTTCTGGTTAATGCTGAAAATTAAACGTCATTAAAATGCTTTGAATTGAAAAACTGCAAATATTTGCACTTCTATTTCAATTGCAAATGTTTGCAGTTTGTGTTTCGTTTCATATATAAATTTGCGAAAATTTGAATGACAAAACTTTGCAAAACTCTGCATAATGTAATGTATATAATCGGAATAAGTATAAAATGTGTGCTTATGTGATAAAAATTGTTATCGAATGTTTCACTTGAAGGATATCATTTATTTTTCTAGTTTAGGCTAAGGTAAGTTACACGGGAGATGTCTGTGCTAATCTAAATGCAACTTTTTGGCCTCGGCTGGTAGGTACTTCAGGAGAAGTAAACATTAAAGACTTTCGATCTAATATCTATTTACAGTATATAAAAAAGGAATAGATGAAGAAAAGCTTGTAACCATATGATATGCCTCTTTTTTTAACTTTATATACAAATTTTTAGTAGTATATAACATATTACTTGGCAAAAGGAGTCGATCTCATGGCCAGCGTGAGAATCAAACCCATTATCTTTTACATCCCATCCAAACATCTTAATTGGTTCGGAGAAGGTACTTCTCTATTATAAGCATTTTTGTTTGAACTACATGTCATGTTCTTGGCCATTTTAAACACTATGCCGATAGGCGTGTCTGACATAAACAAAGATGGCTTAGATGTATGACATGCATTCGACACTAAAATATCAATTAGATTAAATTATAATTATATATGTTTCTTATGTTTGTTAGAATGATTAATCATGTTTTTCTAAATAAGGCTCTCGGTAATTTTTACATATTTTTTCCACGTTTTGTTAGTATTAGATGCGCTTTATAGACGCTCTATTAAAAAGTAGTGAGAAATTCTTCATCGGTTTAGATGATTACTTCACTTGAAAGACAAGCCTATTGCCCAGATTTTCAAGATGTTAGTCAAAAGACATTAAGACGTGAGAGTCTATATCTAAAGCCAAGGCTTACTCCCAAAGAAGAGCCAAAGCTACAGTCAAGCGAAAAAGACAGGAAGAAACATAACAGCAATAGAAAGCAAATTTAGAGTAAGAACCGATTGGAAAAGAAGCTTAAAGGTGGACCTACTAATGTTAGTCCACTTTTAGCAGAGATAGTAGAATGGAAAAAATTGCTTCAGTTGCAGACTGAGAAAGTATAGGCCACTAATGTTATTTCTACTTCGTAAAATGCTTTTCAGTGAGAAAGAAGAGGAATGCCATTACTATTTATGATACGCTTTCCATTTGTAATGTTCCTATCTAACTTCTATTTGATGTCGGGCTCTCACTCTCCTTTTATATATAGTATCTTGGTAGATAGATTAGGACTGAGACCTATAGTTGTTGATCAGCCTTTGATTGTGACAAACTCTATTGGAGGTTCGCTAGTCTATGTATGGCTTGTCATTTTTCGGTTTTATCGAGTCATAGATGCACTCTTGATTGTCCTTGTTTTATCTTGCGTTTCAGACGGGCTTTATAGATATAGGGTGGTGGTGAATTATGAGAAGTGATTGGCGATGATGATAAGGGTCAATAATGGATGAACGTTGTGTTAAGCTGCCTTCTAGATTATTGAGCGATGATTAGTTTTCTACATTAACTTGATATCCCACATGATGATGAGTTGTAGCTTATTGCTAGGGTAGCATCCAAATGTTTTTGAGTAGATGACCGAACTTTTGGTATACCACGAAATTTTGTCGTGTATTAATATTGTTAAAGATGCTAGATCCTTTGAGGAGGATTACACCTAGAAAGCAGACGGAACTCGAGGTGTAATTGAATAACATGTTACGTCAATGGTTCATTCGTAGGAACGATTCTGAGTGGGAAAAGCTTGTAGTATTTGCCTCGAAAGAGGATGACTGTCTCGGGTTATGTGTTAACTGCCGTGAGCTTAACAAAATGACGAGAAAGAATAAGTACTCGATTTCACGTATTGATGATTTGTTTGATCACCTTCATGGTATTAAAGTAGTTTCAATGTTTAATCATATGATGGGGTTTCACCAATTGAGGATTGCAAAAGAGATTGTGTTGATTACTGTATTTAGTACACCATTCGATTTCTTCTAGTAGTTAGTTATGCTATTCAAGCTAACCAACACTTGTATACTCGACTTTATGAACGATCGAGACCCCATTGGATTTTGGAAAAGCTTGTAAATGTTGTTGGGGACAAAAATGTGCCTCTGCATAGCTTATCACTCTCATGTCGAAGGTTAAACCGAGAAAGTGAGCTGTATTTCAGAGGATCTCCTACATGCTTGTATACTCGACTTTGAAGGTTTATGGGATGATAATTTACATGCTATCGATTTCACGTACAATCACAATTAACAATCCAACATCGCTATGACATCTCATTTGGTGCATTGTATGTTCAACAGTGCAACACCCCTTGTTTGTAGAAAGCAGGTGAAAGCTGATACTTGAGCAAAAGATGGTTAAAAATACTTCGAAGAAGATTGGGATCATTCAACAATAAATGAAAATTGCTTAAGACAGGAAGAAAAGTTACGCTCATAAAAGGATACATGATTTGGAGTTCTCTATTAGTAACTTTGTGTTTATTAAGATCTCTTAGTTGAACAACAATATTTAGTTCAATGTTAAAGGAAAGTAGACAGTGAGATTCAAAGGTTCTTTTCTAGTACTAGAGAGGATTGTGAACCTGACTTACATATTTGAGTAACCTCGAAAGGTGACAGGAGTGCACAATGTGTTGCATGTTTCTAACCTTTAAAAATATGTGCACTACCCAAGAATTACTACCAGATCAACTAGATGACGTCGAGATTGAGCTAGAAGCTTCAAGACCTTATTGGCCTATTCATACCACTAAATGTGATACGAAGCAACTTAGGAGGAAGACGGTGAAATTGATAAAGGTTCAATGCAGCAAAAAATAAGCAGTTGTGCTTGGGAGACCGAGTAGAGCATGAGACAGTACACCCACAGGTAATATTGATTACTTACTGCTTTTATTTTCATTTATGATATCATGAATGTACCATAGTGCAGTGTCGTGCAACCTATGGTAAGCTAGGTTGTCCCTTTTTCCTTTGACTGCCATGTATGCATGTTTGATAATGTTGTTTGCACATGCTTGTATATAGTCGCAGGGCATGTAGAATAACTCTATTAATTGTTGAAATTTCGGGAGCAAATTTCATAAATTTGTGGAGAACTTGACGACATGCATTTTACGCATCAAAGGATCGTAGAATATTAATATTGTTTTTTATCTTGGGTTCTATGACATTGGGAAATGACCAAGACATTTTACATATTTTTAGTTTTTTTTTTTCAAAATTCTATATAACTGTTTTGACCCCATAAATCTTTTATGGCCTATAATTTCTGATACGACCCGAATTGGGGTTTGAAACAACTTTCACTAGGTTAGGATGATGGTTTTTATTTTCGTAAGGTGGTCATATCAGAAAAACATACATACCGTTGGAAAGATATGTATGTTTGAAGTTTCATTTGGTTTTGGACAGCTTATTTGGTAATTTGTGAGTTACCAGTAATGATTAAAGCCCATTTAGAGATTATCAAGGGGTCTGGGCTAATGGAACTGTAACTATTCGCAGTTTTTGCATTTTCAAATAGGAGTATTTTACCAATTTAAATATTCAAGTTTGATTCAAACATAATAGAAAATAAGAAAAATCAATTGTTAATAAAAGGCTTGATTTTAATGACCTTAAGGATGATTACGTCGGCCTACCCATGTATGAGAACCAGTGCAACACCTAGATATGCTTTGTACCTGACGCTTGTCCACCCCCTTAAAACTTAACAGGACTCAATATACTTAAAATCTAAAACAACTAAGTCTTCTCGCCACATACGTTATTAGGCCTTAACCCCTAGGCATGCTCTTTGCTCAACGATAAACCACTAGATTTTCCTTTGGCTTTACTAAAAACTCCAACCTTTGAAAACTTTAATAAAATTGCTTCGCTCTTCGAGACGCTGCTTGCGAAGTATCAAATCTGAAATTTTTAACTTTAAGGACATTGCATAGTAAGCACTTTGCTCGCTAAGTTTAAAAATCTAGTCCCTAATTAAGGACTTTGCTTGGAAAGGAGCGGACTGCCTTGTCAGGTCTTGGCAAGGACGCCTTGTCTAGTCGCATGTAAGGCCCTACCCGTTTGGCTTTTTCTTGGTCCTCTTCTCAGGTTTTGGCAGGGGCGTCTCGGACTCTTCTGGGTTATCCTTGATCTTCATTCTGGCAAGGGTGTCTTGGACTCTTTCATCTTATCATTGGTCCTCTTGTCAGATTTTGGCAAGGGCATCTTGGACTCTTCTGGCTTTCTTTGGTCATCTTGTCACATTTGGAAAGGCCGTCTTGGACTCTGTTAACTCCAAAAATGGCGATAACAACTGACTAATTGCGAAAGCACCACCCTATGATGGGGAAACAAAATAAAGAAGTAAAAATTAATGAAAACAGGAAAGAAATAGAAAGCAGGGAAAAAAGAAGACAATTCTATAATGGTTCATCTTGAGATCAAACCTACATCCACTTTGAATAATATTACCATAGTCCTTTCCATGCCAAATACAGTATGTTATAGATGATTACAAAGATCGTCAAAGTAGAGAATAATAAACAATCACTAGTACTATTGGTTATTGAAGAATCACGATAACCAGTCTAGGTGACCTAGATTTGCTATCTATGGAGAAGAAGCTTTGTTGTGGGAGAAGAGTAATGACCGCTAAAGACGAAGATATGTCTTTGCAGAGCTTTGGCAGAGCAAGGAAATCGATCCCCCTTCATGTTGGAGCATAGGGGGTATTTATAGGTGTTTAGAACGGAGTTGGGCCAGATCCACTTACAGGAGACCTTGAAATAGCTTGTCGACCTTGCCTCTAGAACTGCTTGTCAAAATATGTTAACCACATAGATTGGTAACTATCCATGATGGAACGATACCGGTCCATAGTGTTAGCATATTTTGTACTTTAGACTTCGCGATCGTGGTCCTTTTGCCTCATTTAGCCTCTAGGTGCAATCTGGTGTGATTTGGATCTGATCTGATGCTGTGTCGAGTTTCACTTCATGCCTTCTTGATCTTTCCTTTCAGTCCATCGAGTAATGACACCTAAATAGGTTGGATTGACTCGAGACTTCACACACAGCCTTCATACTAGGTTAAAAAGACGCTGGTATGGGTCGAGTCCCACTTAGGAAAGGCACCATGGGTCGGTGTCGGTCCATGGAATTAACTTTTCTGGACACGAAACTTTCAGAGAAGATTCGTTGCTTTTGTCGTTTTTGTGCAGTTTCATCCATTTCTAAGGCTATATGATTTTGCTCTTCACTTTGACTCTATGCGAATGTTTGTCAGGTTCATAACCGGGTTAATATTTACCCTCCAGAGTACATTCGTGTTGCAAAACATGATGTTCTCTGGAACATCGTTTCCATGGACTTCGTGATGGAATTATTTGGAGTTGAGAAGTTGAAATTGTTTAAGTTTTTCCCAACGACTGAATGTTAGCGCTTCAGTATTACTGGATTTATGGCTGACACACATCGAACTTTTGCTAACTCTGTTTGAATTTTTTTCCTTCAGGCCGAAAAGTGCACACGGAAGTTATTGAAAATAGGAGTGTCGAACTTTTGGTAATGAGGATGGACCGGTACCGACCCTTTTACTTAGCATCGAAACCTATTTTTCTTTTCCCTTTTTAACTCCACCGGCCCCTGTTTGTTCTACTACTTCCTTTTATCTGCTTCCATCTTGGGTTCCAATCCCCTTCCTTATCAACGGCCGATCCATAGAAACCACGCTGATCCCCAACGATCCATCACCAGCGTTGACCACCCGAGTTCATCAGTCCGACCTCTGACTTGCTGCTGCCATCCTTTTCCCTCAAATTCGATCTCAACCCACCTACCTATTCGATTTCCGCCTAAGCGCTAGCCGAGTCCAGGCCTCTTGCTACTATCATATCTGAATTTGATTGCTTTTTGGCTTTCTGTAATTTTTAGGAGCCAATTCCTAATTATCTTGACAAGTCATGGTCAATGCTATATTATTTTAGGGTTTTACCTAAATTCTGCTTATGTAGGCGCTGAGTTCTAGGGGTTCGAGGAGTAGTGTCTTGATTCGTGTAATCACACCTGATTTCTATACCCATGGATCACGTAGAACCTTCGAACTAATTTAAATGTCTCTTTGATTTGGGATGACATTTTATTTTACGAGGCGATATGTGCATAATCTTGTAACTGGATTAATTCGAACACGGTAATCGTTTTAAAACTGGGATTTCTAACTTTGACGAATGATGTAACTAGACCTCTTTAGAGCTTAATCTTTGTTTTGGGTTAAACTAAACTCCTTGGATGAATATATTTATGATGCCCAACACCTAAATTTTGGTAATGTTATAATCACGAATCCGATCTACTTCTAAGTGTGCGATTGCGATCCTAGTTTAATCTGAATGACTCGAATATTGCACGACACAAATTGATGATTTGAATGCAGAATTTTCTCAAGAACCTGTAAGAAATGAGATTTGTGTGCCAGTTCAAGTGACGCATCTGTTGTTAATTGCTCAATTTGATAATGGAATAGTCTAGCCAATGAAAAGGAAGCGTTGAAAGTTCTTTTGTGGTCATGTGGATTGTTCTCATAAACCCGTTTTCTTTGGAAAATTTACACTCCATAGAATACGTCTTTACGGAAACGTGACACCTAAACTCGCATGCGGATGACGCTTGGGTTTCGCCAATTGACACGCACTGGTTCTGGACTCCAAGTGTCGTTCCCTTACACAACGCAGACACATTTATAGGATACGTGTACTTGACTATTCTGAACTCGAAGTTCATTATGAAGAATGACCTCTCACCCTTCAAAGCATCTTCAATCCCGAGAAGGCGATTCCTCCCAGATTTAGGTTCAATCTACTTCTAGTGCGCACTCATAGTCCGTGAAGACCGAAGCGTCTTCACATATCCCTCATGTGGGTGCTATTATTGCCATAGGGCTAGTGGTTGGCAGATCCCACCGGATACTCAGGCTTATTGCGATTCCGCTAGAGAGATGTCCTTCCATCGTGACCCATCAAATGCTCTATCATGTTTGCTTACAATTTGTTATCCTAGAAGAGGATGTTTAATTACCTACAAAAGGAGAAGTGGTCGATCGCCCTCCTGCTGATTTTACTGCTTGTCATCGTTATATGTGCTCGCATGGTGCAGTCCCACCTTTCAACCTTTTCTTGCAATCAGTTCTCCATGAGCTCGATGCTGCCCCTTATCGATTGCATCCGAATGCCTATGCTGTGCTCACTAGCCTATGTTAGGGAATGCAGAATAGATCGTTAAGGCAAAGCAAACACTAGAGGGGGGATGAACAGGGTTTGTAAGAATTTAAACAAAACCTAAAACTAATGTGAACTACGGGATGAATCAAACACCACAAACACAACCACAGACATAGATTCAAACACAAATGCAAAATAAACAGAAATAAAGATGCATAAAAGGAAAGAACACAACATATTTTATATTGGTAAAGATTTCTCCTACATCCAATCCCGCACAACGCTGGATTGCGCAGAGTTTTATTACTATTTCCAATAGTCAAGTACAGCCTCCTTGATTTCTCGGCTACAAGGACAAACCGATTCCTACTTCCCTGATTTCACGGCTACAAGGACACATCGATTCCTACTTCCCTGATTTCACGGCTACAAGGAAAACACTGATTCCTCTTTTACTCAACCCAAATAACTTTTACTCAGTTCAAACAATTATAAACAACCCTATAACTCTTCAATAGCACTAGATTCAGAGAGTAGAGAGAAGAAGTTTAATCAAAACGGAATTGAATTCGGTAGAGTATAAGTGTAAAAACCATAAAAGAATAATGGTGTAGAGAAACAGGATGAAGTTAGGAAGAAGTGATGACAAAAAAATTCGGTTTTAACCCCTTTTTATAGAGTATGAAAGGTTGCAACGGTTGTGAATTGTTTCAAATAGTGAAAAGACACTTCCTTTCAAAATTGGAAAAAGTGACAGTTATATGTCGACATAGTGTATTTGGTATGTAGACATACCCTTGTATATTTTTGATTTTCAAAGCATTTTTCAAGTGTTTTGATATTAAAATAATTTTGGAAATTCTTGAGTAAAAATCTAGTGTTGTAAATTAATATTATATGATATATAAAAACATATGAAAACATAAATTTAAACTATACAAATATGACAAGCGTTCTGTTGCACCCCAAAAATGGAGCACCCCAAAAGCCCCTTGATTTCCACCTCTCATTTATATTAAAGAAAGTGAGTGGGAAGTGATAGAGTTAGTGGAAGGAGAGAGAAGGGGAGTTAGTGGGAAATGAGTGATGGAAAAGTGGTAGGCTACAGGGGTGCTCACTATTTGGGGTGCCATTGAACCTGCTCTATAAATATATTTATAAAATTATAAGGTTTTAAACTATATAAATATAAAGTATATAAATATATTAAACTTAAGTTTAAAAAACAAAGAATAATAAAAAGTAAAAATAGAAACAAATAGAAAAATAAAATAGAGAGGATTGAGGATAGAATTGAAAATCAGAATTTAAAAATTAGAATTAGAATTTGAACCTGGAGTGTTATTAAAGTCTTACAAAATCTAGACTCTATAACTATATTAATCTTGATCTCTTAAAATCTTGAAATCTTGATTACTCATGAGTCTTGAAATTTCTCTGATCTTTGAATCTCTATCATCTTTATAACTGTACAGTCTTCAGTAATATTTCCTGTATATAATTCATATATATATTCTATACAAAAAGCGTTAGCATATATTTTATAATCAATGATAATTGAAATAAGATTGTTGTTATCAAAACTCCAGTCTCCAATAATCTCCCCCTTTTTGATGATGACAACCTTATTTTCTAAATATATGTTTTGACAATTTCAGTCAATTTGTATCGACCAAAAAATGACCATTTTTCAAACGGTCTCCAAATTTGACGAAATTAGTTTTGTTAGGACCGTATCGTCAATACGAAGCTAGAAATGATTTTTCTGGAATTTTTAGAGTCTGTATGTGGTCCCGGTAACTTGAAATGTGCGTTCAAATTCAATATATAGATTTATATTTTGATTTTAATGGAAACTGATCGAAACAGTCGAATCATCTTACTGGACATAACCCATTGTGTTCGGAATAGGGGTAATTAGCTAGGAGCGATAGTCGTTGGGTTTGATTTGGAGGTTGTATGGTTAAACATGTATTTTCAAATCAAAAGAAGTAAACTAAATAAAATATTAACCCTCCTTTTTCTCCTTAACCCCTTCCCCCCTCCTACCGTTGACTTCAGAAGAAAGAAAATGAAAAAAAATATTAAAACCCAAATCACCCCGTCGCTTCAGCCCCCCCCCCCTCATGATCCGCCACCATGCTCCTTTCAACAGCGTCGCCGCCGACAGGCGACCCCCCTATCCCCTTCTCTCTCCTATCTACGCTCCCTCTCCCTCCAATCCACGAACTCGGAGCCAAAACCCGCACCTCCAGCCTCTTGAGGACCCGTCGTCAGCCAAGGAGGTCGTCCACCACCACCTCCGACGTTCCGACCCCACCTGTGCGCCCCTCAGCACCCCTTGCCTCCGGTGATCCCTCACCCGAATTTCAACCCTAAGTTTTTACTATTTTTTTATATTTTATTTTATCTATTCATATGGGAAAAAATTCGATTTTTATATGAAATACCGTAGTTTAAATTTCTAAATTTTATATAGTTTAAAATTTTGATTTTGATTTATTTAAAAAGCTACGATTTTTATTATATATAGAGATTTGAAAAGATTAGATTTTTATATACGCAAAGATAAAAAATTTAAAAACGAAAAGATTGGATTTTTAAATTCAAAAAGGAAAGATTTTTATATATTAAAAGGCTAGATTCTTATATATAAAAATATATGTTTTTTTGAATAGAAAGTCGTATTTTTATTTATGCAAAGAAAGATTATATTTTTATTAATATTAAAATTTGATTTTTATATTTGTGAAGTAACGTTAAAAATTCGATTTTTATATATGAAATAGCGATAAAAAGATTATATTTTAATAAGTGAAAAGTTGGATTTTTAAAAATAGAAAGACGAGATTTTTAGAAATATATAAACATCATATTAAAAATGTGATTTTTAATATGAACAACGTGAAAAGGATGGCGTAGGAATTTCGGGCAAACCCAATCGATCAGAAATTCAGAATAGAATGGAGGAGTGGATCCCAAAGGTGAGAACTCCTCACTTTTATTTTATTTTCTATTTAAAATATATACTAGGATGCAGACGGTACTTAGCAGCACCCGACACCCGTCGTCCACAGACCATGGATGACTTGTTTGTTTGGTTGATTGTGTTGTGAAAATTGATTGTGTGTTGTGGAATGGAATAAAATATTTTATAATTAAAAATATAATTTTTAACGCGTATATGGATAAAATAAATATTCATAAACAAATTGGACAATTTGTTTATGTGCACTGATTTGACTGATATGGATTGGGACGATAAATTTTACACATCGCCCAACTCCACAAATAAAATTCATTATTTGTTGATTTAAACCCCACACGGGTATTGGGATGATATATGACATACACTAGTCCCAATAATTAGCTGTATGTCGATCGATTGATTGATAGGCTGTTGTAAGCGTTAAATATTTATATTTGATGCTTATGCAGTGTAGAATGCACTCTAGATGATGGTTGACTGTGTTTTATTGTTGTTATACACATTTGTTGTGTGAAATCCATATAATGACATTATATGATAATAGACTGTGTCTGATTCCAGTTCAGAAAGAATGAATACTTTGAAATAACGATTATTTTAAAATAATGAATATTTTGAAATAATATTCAGTAAAAGATCAAAATCTGATTTTGATGTCCGATTTGGGATGGACACGAATATATTTAAATATATAAAGCCTTGTTGATTTGATATGCGCCATTTTGACGTGAACGATATTTATATCGATTTTATTTATTGTTATAACGAATATCGAAAAGGAAATGATTTCGAAATCTAATGTTTTGAAAATATTATCATTTATATATCGATGATATGGAATATTCAATTTTGATTTGAAATTGAATATGAAATTGAAATCGTTTTGAAAACGAATTTAAAACGATTTATAAAATACGTTTTAAAAGGAAATCGATGAAACATATATTATATATATAATATAATGGCCTCAATAGAACGCGCCGTGTCGTGGCAGTTCGCGAATTTCGACCATTGACTTTGAATGGAAATTACAGGAGATCCGACCATATGATTCTCCTTAAACTGGAACCGTTGGGTTCGTATCGAAAAGAGATTTCCAAAGAATATTAGAGATTTGAAATCTAACGGTTGGATTTGGAATTATGTCCAAATGAAATTTGGAAAAGGTCGCTGTAAGTGCAGTTGATGGCCGTTTATGGAAACCGACTGTACGGGCCTTGATAAAATTATTAAAAATATAGATAATTTGTGTAAAATCATAATAAATGATTTAGAAAGAATTGGGATGAAAAATTACATATTTGGAAAGATAAAAATGTATTTTTATTGAAATGAACTAGTTATTAACTAGGATTATAATCCAATATTTTTAAATAAATAAATTGGATTTGAAATGGTTTTAAAAATAACCAGGATTTCCAATATATAGATTGGAATGGATTTGAATCGAAATTGTCTTCGGAATATTTCGATGTTGGATTTCGTGATTATACAGATGCTGTTATGGAAATTTGGAAGATATATTAATATCGTTATTTCCAATACGATATTTGTTGGTTGCAGTATTTGATATTGAATATATGCCGATATATTTTCTATTCAGAGCCTTGTATTTAATATCAAATGGGATTTTAGGTTTGTCGTGAACGGTGTCTTCGTTAATACTGTTCTTGAACCCAGTTGAGAAAAGATTAAATCTTTTTATTTAGATTTAATGAAGTATACCAATTAATTGATATTTAATTGGAATGGAATTGAAATTGGTCTTTGGGTTTATCGTCAACTGTGTTTTAAATAACACTTGTTCTTTAACTCGATTAACAATGGAATAAGATTTTGGGTTGTCGTGAATGGTATCTTTAATAATACTATTCTTAAACCCAATGGAGTTAAGAAAATCAGAAACTAACTGGAGATTAGTTAAGTTGAATGGTTTTCTGGGTATTGATCTGATGTTGCTTTCGGCCTTCGGGGTTAATACTTAGGGAATTGTTCACTTGCTAATTTACGGTTAAAGGCTGATGGAATGGAATGTGATTTTGGGTTTATCGTGAACCATGTTTTAAAGGACATTGGTTCTTTAACCCAGTTAAAGACAGGAATAAGATTTTGGGTTGTCGTAAATGGTGTCTTTAATAATAATGTTCTAAGACCCAATGGAGTTAAGAAAATCAAAAACTAACTGGCAGTTATGTTGAATGGTTTCCTGGGTATTGATCTGATGTAGGTTTCGGCCTTCGGGGTTAATACTTAGGGAATTGTTCACTTGCTAATTTACAGTTAAAGGCTGATGGAATGGAATGTGATTTTGGGTTTATCGTGAACTGTGTTTTAAATGACATTGGTTCTTTAACCCAGTTAAAGACAGGATATGAATTCCCAAGTTAAACAATCGTTAATATTGATTTTTGGGAAGATTAAAACCAAGTGGAGTTTTAATGCATCTTTAATTAGATTGAAATGATATCCAAAGGAAGATTAAAGAATAAATTTAGAGAATTTATGTTTGATAAAATTACTGGTAACCTTTCCCAAAGTATAATAATATTTGAGTAAAGGAATATTCTGGATTGGAACGAGGCGTATGTTGTGTTTTTATAGCACTTGTTTATTATATACGCGAGTTATTCAGAAAGGCCGGATTTACCCCATTCTGAATAACTGATTCGACGATATGTCGAGGATGAAGACGGTGGTTGAAGACCGGAGGTCTTCACATTTTTTGGATGATTACTGATGTCTTGATTGGGTTGTACACCCAAGACAAGGTAATAAGTGGTGATCGTCCAGACGTGCTTGGAGATTGACCAGATATGCAAGGACCTCTACCCTGTATTGGACATATGGGGGGAGGAGTAAGGTGCCTCCGGTTTCGTTCAGACCCAGAACGAACTTGTAAATGGATGCGTGTCTGTCATCGGATTTCATTCTATGTGATTGATATACATCGGTTGCATAGCGTGAATTTCCTGTGTGGCATGCTGAGATGTAAATGATCAAGGCTTCTGTTGAAAAGTAGAGTCTTGTGGTTGATGATCAAAGCACGGCTTTAATATAGCGTAGCTTTGTGTAGCGTTAATTCGCGAGCCTCACACCCCGGTGTGAACCAGAAACGGGAGAAGACTTCAGGGAGGACATGCGTTTCCTTCTAGCTAGGAGTGGTGTCAGCGTTTTACTAGCCCTGACATTTTAATTATGTGGATGATGGATTGCGAGGCGCCTTGGTTATATCGGTCGTTCCGGGGCCGATAGTTTGGTCGGGATATGACCAGTTTATGCCCTATAGGGTGGGGAAACGCATTGTTTAGGCATTTTAATCCACTCCGTGTGGACCGGCCCTGACGATCCAAGGTGCAGTTGCGGCTGTTCCTGAGACTTCGGCTAAATTGTCTCGAAGCTGTAAGGATGATCATTTGCCTTGGCTCATAGACGGAAATCCAACTTCCAATACGACATTTTGCGGTTTTGATTGTAGAGCCTCGTATGGCGACATAGTGGGATGGGGCACTCATGCCATCTATAATTGATACTTACGATTGAAATTGTTTTGACACTATACACATATAGTAATAATAAAAGATGAAATTTCATGTACCAAGCATTTTTAGCTATTATAAGGTAAAAACTCTATCCTCCGGCTTGCGTTGCATTGTGTGATGGTACCTGAATCTTATAATAGCTTCATTGTTCTTTATTTAGCATTGCGCTGCTTGTTTTAGGCACTGGTATTCTTGGGGGTAAACCCATTCCGTGTTATACGGCGTGGTCCCTTGATTTACCTAACTTTAAAATCAAATTAATAACTATTTTAGTTCTCACACCAGTCATGACTGACCTGGAGTTTATTGTTTTAACCTAAACTCTGGGTGCCCCTATTTTCCACACGGGCAGCTAGTAGTTTTGGTTTTGCAGATTTATGTTCACAGGATCCTGGTTTATAGCTGGAATTATATTAGGAATGCTCTGTATCCGTATATTCCTTTCAGTTGTGTTTTGTATTATTTTCCGCTACATTGTAATTTGTAAATCTCTGATATTTATCAAATGTATTTTATGCATTCATACTCTATAATATTCTTGTATTCTGATGGAATTGTTGTAATAAGCAATGAAATGTTCTTTTGTTGTGTTCTGATTTTTCGTGTTCCCAAAGCAAACCGTTCTTCCTTTTCTCTTCGGAGACCGAGGAAGTTACTGGTCCTTACAGTGGTATCGGAGCTTTGGTTTACAAAGCTCGGAGAACAAGACATGTTAGAACCAAACGAGAGAATTCATCAGAGATTGGATTAGTAATATCCAATGAGAATGACTCATTAGAGATAGGATCAGTAGTATCCTAGAACGAGTGTCAGGAGTATATTTTTCAAATAAAAATGAAAACGAATTTTGTTTTGAAAATTTAAACCATATTATACGTATTTGAATATTTATTTTATATTGATTAGGACAATCAAGTATACAGAGATTTTAATATACGTCTGATCCACGTGTATTTGAAGCCTCGAATATATTGGATAGATATAGAATCACACTTTAGTCGCCCGGGGATGATACTGGTAATTGTTATCACATTACCAGTATTTATGCTCGAGTTTCGAAAGTGGAATATCTATACGATTCCAATTGACTGGTGTGAGAACCAAAACTAGATAGAGTACATTGTTGTAAATTGGCATCAAAAACATGATTTTTTGTACATGTATCAAAATTATGAATTTGAAATGTTAATTCACTAATTGATTGATGGTTGTGTTGTATGATTATTTGTTATATAATAAAATCATTATGTGAAAGAATGGTACATATAACCAAATTGTATCAAATATTGAACTGAATTGAAAAATGTTTGAAATTTCATACATGTACATGCATATATATTGAATAGGTCATAGCAGGGAAGCTAAGCAGAGGAATAAAATTGTTTGCCCGACAAATAGGAACATGTTTATTGTATTTCTTGGGGTTTTTGATGATTTTATGAGTCGATTGGCTAGCCGCTTGGCTGTTTCTTTTTCTTTTTGACTGGAGAGGCCTGTGTGGCGATTTAGGGATTTTCCCGGTGCTCTCGTACAAGGGAGGTTATGACGAATTTTTCGAAATTTAGAGTGTTAGTCAAATTTTTGAAAAAATTGAAAAGTTCTTAGAAACTGAAAAGTTGAAGGACTTAAGCCATAATTAAAATAATGAAAGTTGAGTTGGTTTGTAAAACAACTTTCAGCTTCGTTCCTTTTCGAGGACGAAAATATTTTAAGTGGGGGAGATTGTAACAACCCGGAAAATCCGAACCAATTTAAAAATTTTATTTTGGCAATTTCGATGCATTTTGAATATTTAAAATGACTTATTTTAAATAATAACGACGAGAAATTTATTTTGAATGGAATTAGAACGTAAATATTTATTTGAAGCGACGTTAGAATATAAAATATTTATTTTAATTATAAAAGGAATTTGAAATGGCGCAGTAGTTTGAAAATTCGATTCAAAAGTTCAAATGAATGTACATGATTCAAAATAAACCGGATTTTAGCAACCCAAAAATATTAGAATCTATTTGAGAATATCTTTCCAACGAATCCGAAAAATCGAAATTTCATAGCGGGTATAAAAAGTTATGTCCAATTGAAAATTCAGAATAGTCGCTACGAAATTTTGACCCTTAAAAATAGCAATTTTGCAAACGGCCTCTGTTTTCGACGAAACCACTTTTGTTGGATCCAGCATGTCAAATTATTGCTATATTCCAAAATTCATAATTTTAGGAATCAATATGTGAGCATGGAAAAAGAAATCGTGTTTTGACAGTTTCAGTTAATTTGAATCGACCATAAAATGGCCATTTTTCAAACGGTCTCCAAATTTGACGAAATTAGTTTTATTAGGACCGTATCGTCAATACGAAGCTAGAAATGATTTTTCTGGAATTTTTAGAGTCCGTATGTGGCTCCGGCAAATTGAAATGTGCGTTCAAATTCAATATATAGATTTATATTTTGATTTTGACGGAAACCGATCAAAACAGTCGAATCAGCTTACCGAACATAACCCATTGTGTTCGGAATGGGGGTAATTAGCTGAGGGCGATAGTCGTTGGGTTTGATTTGGAGATTGCATGGTTAAACATGTATTATCAAATCAAAAGAAGTAAATTAAATAAAATATTAATATAATATTAACCCTCTTTTTTCTCCTTAACCCCTTCTCCCCTCCTACCGTTGACTTCAGAAGAAAGAAAGTGAAAAATAATAATATTAAAACTCAAATCACCCCGTCGCTTCAGCCCCCCTCATGACCCGCCACCGCGCCCCTCACAACAGCGTCGCCGCCGACCGGTGACCCCCTACCCCCTTCTCTCTCCTATCTACGCTCTCTCTCCCTCCAATTCACGAACTCAGAGCCAAAACCCGCGCCTACAGCCTCCTGAGGACCTGCCGTCAGCCAAGGAGGCCGTCCACCACCACCTCCGACGTTCCGACCCCACCAGCGCGCCCCTCAGCACCCCTTGCCTCCGATGATCCCTCACCCGAATTTCAACCGTAAGTTTTTACTTTTTTTTTTATATATTTTATTATATTTATTCATGTGGGAAAAAATTCGATTTTTATATGAAATACCATGGTTTAAATTTCTGAATTTTATATAGTTTAAAATTTTGATTTTGATTTATTTAAAAAGCTATGATTTTTATTATATATAGAGATTTGAAAAGATTAGATTTTTAGATTTGAAAAGATTAGATTTTTATATATGCAAAGATAAAAAGTTTAAATACGAAAAGATTGGATTTTTAAATTCAAAAAGGAAATATTTTTATATATTAAAAGACTAGATTTATATATATAAAAATATATGATATTTGTTTATAGAAAGTCGTGTTTTTATTTATGCAAAGAAAGATTATATTTTTATTAATATAAAAATTCGATTTTTACATATGTGAAGTAGCGATAAAAATTCGATTTTTATATATGAAGTAGCAATAAAAAGATTATATTTTTATAAGTTAAAAGTTGGATTTTTAAAAATAGAAAGACGAGATTTTTAGAAATATATAAACATCATGTTAAAAATGTGATTTTTAATATGAACAGCGTGAAAATGATGGCATAGGAATTTCGGGCAAACCCAATGGATCAGAAATTCAGAATAGAATGGAGGAGTGGATCCCAAAGGTGAGAACTCCTCACTTTTATTTTATTTTCTAGTTAAAATATAAACTAGGATGCAGACGGTGCTTAACAACACCCGACACCCGTCGTCCACAGACCATGGATGACTTGTTTGTTTGATTGATTGTGTTGTGAAAATTGATTGTGTGTTGTGGAATGAAATAAAATATTTTATAGTTAAAAATATAATTTTTAACGCGTATATGGATAAAATAAATATTCATAAACAAATCGGACAATTTGTTTATGTGCACTGATATGGATTGGGACGATAAATTTTACACATCGCCCAACTGCACAAATAGAATTCATTACTTGTTGATTTAAACCCCACACGGGTATTGGGATGATATATGACATAAACTAGTCCTAATAATTAGCTGTATATCGATCGATTGATTGACAGGCTGTTGTAAGCGTTAAATATTTATATTTGATGCTTATGCAGCGTAGAATGCACTTTAGATGATGGTTGACTGTGTTTTATTGTTGCTATACACATTTGTTGTGCGAAATCCATATAATGACATTATATGATAATCGACTGTGTCTGATTCCAGTTCAGAAAGAACGAATATTTTGAAATAACGATTATTTTAAAATAACGAATATTTTAAAATAATATTCAGTAAAGGATCAAAATATGATTTTGATGTCCGATTTGGGATGGACATGAATATATTTAAATATATAAAGTCGTGTTGATTTGATATGTGCCATTTTGACGTGAACGATATTTATATCGATTTTATTCATTGTTATAATGAATATCGAAAAGGAAATGATTTCGAAATCTAATGTTTTGAAATTATTATCATTTATGTATCGACGATATAGAATATTCAATTTTGATTTGTAATTGAATATGAAGCTGAAATCATTTTGAAAACGAAATTAAAATGATTTATATAATATAATGGCCTGAATAGAACGCGTCGCGTCGCGGCAGTTCGTGAATTTCGACCATTGACTTCGAACGGACACTACGGGAGATCCGACCGCTGAATTCTCCTAAAACTGGAACCGTTGGGTTCGTATCGAAAAGAGCTTTCAAAGAATATTAGAGATTTGAAATCTTACGGTTGGATTTGGAATTATGTCCAAATCAAATTTGGAAAAGGTCACTGTTAGTGCAGTTCGATGGCCGTTTTTGGAAATCGATTGTACGGGCCTTGATAAAATTATTAAAAATATCGATAATTTGTGTAAAATCATAATAAATGATTTGGAAAGAATTGGGATGAAAATTTTCATATTTGGAAAGATAAAAATGTACTTTTTATCAAAATGAACTAGTTATTAACTAGGATTATAATCCAATATTTTTAAATAAATAAATTGGATTTGAAATGGTTTTAAAAATAACCAGGATTTCCAATATATAGATTGGAATGGATTTGAATCGAAATTGTCTTCGGAATATTTCAATGTTGGATTTCGTTATTATACAGATGTTGTTATGGAAATTTGGAAGATATATTAATATCGTTATTTCCAATACGATATTTGTTGGTTGTAGTATTTGATATTGAATATAAGCCGATATATTTTCTATTCAGAGCCTTGTATTTAATATCAAATGGGAGTTTGGGTTTGTCGTGAACGGTTTCTTCATTAACACTGTCCTTGAACCCAGTTGAGAAAAGATTAAATCTTTTTATTTAGATTTAATGAAGTATACCAAATAAATTATATTTAATTGGAATGTAATTGAAATTGGTCTTTAGGTTTATCGTGAATGGTGTTTTAAATAACACTTGTTCTTTAACCTAATTAACAATGGAATAAGATTTTGGGTTGCCGTGAATGGTATCTTTAATAATAATATTCTTAGACCCAATAGAGTTAAGAAAAATAGAAACTAACAGGAGATTAGTTAAGTTGAATGGTTTCCTGGGTATTGATCCGATGTTGGTTTCGACCTTCAGGGTTAATACTTAGGGAATTATCCACTTGCTAATTTACGGTTAAAGGCTGATGGGATAGAATGTGATTTTGGGTTTATCGTAAAGATAGGAATAAGATTTTGGGTTATCGTGAATGGTATCTTTAATAATACTGTTCTTAGACCCAATGGAGTTAAGAAAATCAGAAACTAACTGGAGGTTAGTTAAGTTGAATGGTTTCCTGGGTATTGATCTGATGTTGGTTTCAGCCTTCGGGGTTAATACTTAGGGAATTGTTCACTTGCTAATTTACGGTTAAAGGCTGATGGAATGGAATGTGATTTTGGGTTTATCGTGAATCGTGTTTTAAATGAAATTGGTTCTTTAACCCAGTTAAAGACAGGATATAATTTCCCAAGTTAAACAATCGTTAATATTGTTTTTTGGGTAGATTAAAACCAAGTGGAGTTTTAATGCATCTTTAATTAGATTGAAATGATATCCAAAGGAAGATTAAAGAATAAATTTAAAGAACTTATCTTTGATAAAATTAATGGGAACCTTTCCCAAAGTATAAGAATATTTGAATAAAGGTATATTCTGGATTGGAATGAGGCGTATGTTATGTTTTTATAGCACTTGTTTATTATATACGCTAGTTATTCAGAAATACCGAGTTTATCCCATTCTGAATAACTGATTCGATGATATGTCGAGAATGAAGATGGTGGTTGAAGACCGGAGGTCTTCACATCGTTTGGATGATTACTGATGTCTTGATTGGGCTGTACACCCAAGACAAGGTAATGAGTGGTGATCGTCTAGATGTACTTGGAGATCGACCGGATATGCGAGGACCTGTCCCCTGTATTAGACATATGGAGGAGGAAAAAGGTGCCTTCGGTTTCGTTCATACCCAGAACGAACTTGTAAATGGATGTGTGTATGACATCGGATTTCATTATGTGTGATTGATATACATAGGTTGCATAGCGTGAATTGCCTGTGCGGCATGTTGAGATGCAAATGATCAAGGCTTCTATTGAAAAGCAGAGTCTTGTGGTTGATGATCAAAGCACAACTTTAATATAGCGTAGCTTTGTGTAGCGTTAATTCACGACCCTCACACCCCGATGTGAACCAGAAATGGGAGAGGACTTCAGGGAGGGCATGCGTTTCCTTCTAGCTAGGAGTGGTGTCAGCTTTTTACTAGCCCTGACATTTTACTTATGTGGATGATGGATTGCGAGGCACCTCAGTTATATCGGTCGTTCCGGGGCCGATAGTTTGGTCGGGATATGACCAGTTTACGCCCCATATGGCGGGAAAACGCAATGTTCAGGCATTTTAATCCACTCCGTGTGGACCGGCCCTAACGATCCAAGGTGCAGTTGCGGGGTTTCCTGAGACATGGGCTAGATTGTCTCGAAGCAGTAAGGACGATCCCTTGCCTTGGTTCACAGATGGAAATCCAACTTCCAATACAACATTTTGTGGTTTTGATTGTAGAGCCTGGTATGGAGACATAATGGAATGAGGCACTCATGTCGTCTATGATTGATACTTATGATTGAAATTGTTTTGACACTATACACATATAGTAATAATAAAAGATGAAATTGCATGTACCAAGCATTTTTGGCTATTATAAGGTAAAAACACTATCCTTCGGCTTGCGTTGCATTGTGTGATGGGACCTGAGTCTTATAATAGCTTCATTGTTCTTTATTTAGCATTGCGCTGTTTGTTTTATGCACTGGTATTCTTGGGGGTAAACCCGTTCCGTGTTATACGACGTGGTCCCTTGATTTACCCAACTTTAAAATCAAATTAATAACTGTTTTAGTTCTCACACCAGTCACATGACTGGCCTGGAGTTTATTGTTTTAACTTAAACTTTGGATGCCCCTATTTTCCGCATATGCAGCTAGTAGTTTTGGTTTTGCAGATTTATGTTCACAGGATCCTGGTTTACAACTGGAATGATATCCGGAAAGCTCTGTATCCGTATATTCCTTTCATTTGTGTTTTGTATTATTTTACGCTGCATTGTAATTTGTAAATCTCTGATATTTATCAAATGTATTTTATGCATTCATACTCTGTAATATTCTTGTATTCTGATGGAATTGTTGTAATAAGAAATGAAATGTTCTTCTGTTGTGTTCTGATTTGTCGTGTTCCCAAAGCAATCCGTTCTTCCTCTTCTCTTCGGAGACCGGGGAAGTTACGGGTCCTTATAGTTAAACTACTCATGAAAACTTAAATTCTAATTATTTGAATAACTTTATAGAGTATTTAGTTCATCTATTAAATAGTAGTAAAGCAGAACCTTTTAAAGCTCTTTTCCTTAATTTTAGAAGTTCTCTTTTCTCCTTAATTCTCTCCGAATATTTTATTTTTAAATTAATTTACCACTTTACACTTATTTACTATTTCTCTCACATTATTTTACCTTTTCTGTCCTTTTGCATTTTAATATGGACATTTCAACATTTGCACAATTTTTATCAATAGTTAGCTTCTAATGTTTTATATTTAAGTCCATATATATAAATTAATCACCAAACCCAAATTTAAGTAATTTAAATAAATTTAATTAGCTAATATTTCTTTTAAATACTAAAAATGACATATTTATGTTTTTTTGGCTCTAAAAACCTACATTTCAAATTTTATATAATCATTTAAGTCTCTCTCAATTATTTTCTAATATTTTACATTTTGTGTCATATTTAACAATTAATTACATAGTATTAAACTACTTAAATAGCTTTAGCAAACTGCAATTTAGTGATTTTCCTATTAAATCACATCACTATCAACCATATTCATATTAGAAAAATGAAAAAAAATCAAATATATAAATATGTCATTCACATAACATAAATTATACACATAAAAAACTACCACAAGTAGGGATGAGCATTTATTGGTCAAAACCAATTAAACAAACCAAAATAATTAATTTGGTCGGTTTGGTTTGATTTTGTAAGCTAATTGGTTTATTTTAGTTTTTATTTTTATATTACTTCGGTTTATTGGTTGGGTTTGGTTTTTAATATTCAAAAAGTGAACAAACCAATTAGACCAAATTTAAAAAATAATTTATTTTAAAATAAAAATCACCCTTAACATTGCTATTATTTACAATATTTTCATAACAATATTATTTTTCTTTAATTTCACATTAACTTTTTCGAAGAAAAGTATGATTTTTAAAATATTTGCATCATATGAACTCAGCCAGTTGTTCTACTCCTATGTTATATCAACAATGAGAAGAACTATTTCATTTTAAGATATTTGCATCATATTTGGTTCAATTTGGTTAGTTTTGGTTTTAGAAAGTACCGATTTGGTTTGGTTCGGTTTATATTTCGTAAATGGTTATTTTAGTTTTAACATTTTTGATCTATTTCAAACTGAACTAACCATTTTGTAACTCCCCGCATTTTATAAGTATTAAATAATTAATTGTGCATATAGGTGTGTGTGTGTGTATATATATATATATATATGCATGAACATTTATGTTAAAAATAAAGATGTAAATTAAAGAAAAGTAATGAATGAATGCATGTAATCAAATAATACATTGAAAAGAATTAATGCATGCATTAAATGGTTTAATAGAAGAAAGGGGTTAATGTAATAAAGTAATGCATACAATCAATACATGTGTTAGAAAGAAGAAAGAAAATGATGCATGCAATAAGTAATTAGATTACGTGCAATTAAAATAAAGGCAATGAATTAGTATTGCAATTAAAATAAAGGCAATTAAAATAAAGGGTAATATATCTATGCATGCAAAATAAAAAGAGAAATGAATTAGTATTGCATTAATTACATAAATTGAAGCTTGAAAAAGGAAGATTATTAATAAATTAATAATCAAGATAATGCATGCTTAAGCAAGCAATTCAATCAATCAGAAGTTTATGTATTTATATGTATGTAGAATTGAAATTCATACTTAATGAATTAATTGCATGCGACAATGAATTAATAACAAAGATAAGGCATGCATATATAATTATGCAATTAAAACCTGATGGGATGTAAAAGAAGCACAAAATAAATCAAGGGAAACAAAATAAGAAAGTAATCAATGTTTTAAATTAAAAACGTTACAAATATTAAGCATAGCGCCACATTTTTGTTCGCTGGACCCGAATGGGTCGACCCGCACTTGCTTGGGTCGACCTAGGTGGTAGGTGAATTTTTAAGATTTAAATCCGATGGTTCAGACTTTTCCAATTATACCTATAAATAGGCTAGCAAGGCCTAGCTCTATTCTCATAATTTCTGAGGTGCTATCTAGGCTTTGCCATTCTCTTCTTCCTCCAAACCGTTTCAGAAAATAAAATATTAGTTCTTAGGGGTTCTGATTCAAGGTTTGAAGATAAGAGATATAAATCTGCAACATAGGTGTCTAGAATTCTGATCTACGTGAGGTAAGTTCTCGAATCTGATCTGTTTAGGTTTCTTCCCTTCTTTCTCTTTTCTTTTAAAATCAGATTTGTGAATCTGTGGTTATTTTGTATTAGATTCAGTTAGGAAAACCACGGAACAACAAATCTGGATCAGATTCAAGGATTGGAAAGCTATCAGGTGAGTGGATTTAAGTTATACCTTTTAACAACAGTATGCCTACCATTTGCATTCCCCATTAATATGTACAATAAACTTGCTGAACAATTGGTAATTGTGATAATTGATGGTAAATCTGCTGAAATGTAAACCTGTTATAATGTATAAATCTGCTGAAATGTAAACATGTTGAAATGTATAAATCTGCTGAAATGTAAACCTGCTGAAATGCATAAATATAATGAAATGTAAATCTTCTTAAATGTATAAACCTGTTAGAATATGTGGGAAGAATTACTGTTGTATATAGACTTATTCTAATAACTTGTTAATTGGATATTGTAAGATACGTTACAGTGAAATTGAGAATAATTGTGGTAATTGAAATTAATTCTGTTGATAACATTTCTGTTGTATAAAGCGTATTTCCATTAATCACCTGTCTGAATTGGGGATTACTATAAACACTGTAATTATGGAATTTACAATGAATTCTTAATAGAATTACTATGCCAAAAAAAAAGGTTGTATATAGAATTACAGTAAATTTTGGGAATAATGAGAAAGCATAGACATGTGTAATTTGTATGACAAATTTACAGTAATTAAGAAATTGTAAATAACCGCACTGAGACATGAGGTTAAGTTCAACTTGTGGTAGAATCCTGCCCGGAACCGTCCGACAAATCCAGCATCCGCAAGTTGTCAACTTAATGTGAGTGGTCTAGTGCATTAACATACATGAAAACATGTATATAACAGGAAAGAAATAAATGGCATTAACTATAATTAATGGAAATGAATGAATGGTACAACAATATAAGAATTGAAATGAACGAGGAATGGTAATAACCTATTATGATTAAGCCCGAATATGAGAATGAAAGATAATTTGTACACTTGTCATAGAGACAAGTGGAAATTATAATGTAAGTTATTGTACACGGTAGAAAACTTATTGGTAAATCTTAGTTAAAGAGAACTAAGTAAATAAGTAATTAACATGTAAACTAAATTCCTATAAACCTACTGATTAAGATGAGATTTACTTAATGACACATTAAGTAGAACATGTTACTGTAACCTGTAAACCTGAGAACATAAAACTTGCTGATTGTGATAATAAAAACATGTTTTTGTAACCTGTAAATCTGAGAACCGGTAAACCTGAAATTAAACGATGAATGGCAGGATAATAATGTCAGAAGATTGTAGATTTCATATCTTGAATTACAATCTAGAGAATAGTCTGCTAAAGGCCTATTAATGAACTTAAATGGGTTAAATTATATGACTGAAATTAATAAGCGAGAGGATTTCATTCCTTAGAGATATGAGGGGCTCGGAGAGAACTTGGTAACTTGAATAATAAGTTAATGTAATAAGAGATAACCAAGTTAACTGGAAATCCGATGAGGTACGGCAAGCGCGTAATTAAACGTTTAGACATAGGGTCCAATAACACGTTAACATGATGTGCTTGGTCTAGTCCACACGTCTGAAGGTGAAGAACCCAACATGCAGGTAGTCATCAAGGTATCTTGAGACACGAGGAAAGCGCACGTCCGTCTGATTATTTTTCCTGTTATTCTGCTGATATCATGCTTGCTGGCGCCGAGGGACTGGAAAGAAGCACGCGGCTTCCGAGGGACGTGGTAGGGTACTCCGTGGTGGTCCTCTATTGTGGTGCATGCTCAGGCTGAGACGACCCAGACTTCCCCGATCTCCGAAGAGACGGAGGAGCCTGGATTGCTTTGAGAACCCGACGCATCAGAACACAAACAATATAACATTTCATTGCTATTACAACAATTTACATCAGAGCACAAGAATATATCAGAATCCAAATAATTAATATTACACCGCGGAAAAATATCAGAGATTCAAAATACATAGCAGCGGAAATTTAAAATGTATAAATACAATGTGTAGCGGAAATTACATCAACTAACAAAACTGAAAGAAATACATGGATACAAAGCTTTCTGAATATAACTTCTGCTGTAAACCAGGATCCCGTTGAAAGAAAAATCTGCAAAACCAAAACTACTAGTTGCCCGTGTGGAAAATATGGGCACCTAGAGTTTAGGCGAAAACAATAAACTCTGAGTCAGTCATGGGACTGGTGTGAGAACAAAAGTAGTTATTAACTTTATTTTTATGTTGGGTAAATCACAGGAGCACGCCGTATGACACGGAACAGATTTACTCCACATGAATATCCTAAACAAAACCCGCAATGCTAAATAAAAGAAAAAAGAAGCTATTATAAGACTCAGGTCCCATCACACAATGCAACGCAAGCCGGAGGATAGAGTTTTACCTTATAATAGCCAAAAATGCTTGATACACGAAATTTATCTTCTGTTATTACTATAAGGGAAGAAATCAACTTCAAATATAAATGTATCAATCATAGACGACATAGGTAGCATATATTATGTCGCGATACATAGGTTTACAACTAAAACTGAAAACGTCGTATTGGAAGTTTGGATTTCCATCATGATGGATGCTGATTCAAAAGATCTATCGCGTAGTGCAATACTCCACGGCTTACGTCCCAGTTAGAGAAAACACCGTAATACACATCTGCCTATATCCAGGAAATGGAGTATCACCGCGGCTTACGTCCCAGCTAGAGAAAACACTACTTACTCTATCCTTCTGGGAATCGAGAGGTGTGCCCTATCCCTACTAGGTGTGGAGCGACCACACCCAGCCCATCTCGGTCGACCGAATCCATGACAACCCTAAAGGTGTCTGTCCTCATCTCAAAAGCATACAGATCAAACCATCGGTTCACCATCATACCGGCGTGTGAGGCTCGCGAATTAACGCCACACAAAGCTGCGCTACTTAAAGCTGTGCTTTGATCATCAACCACAAGGCTCTGCTTTTCAACAAAAGCCTTGATCTATGCGTCTCAGCATGTCACATTGTCAATCCATACCCTACCATTGATTTCCGCCAATATATAACCTCTAAGCTCGTACATCTCAGAGAAGGGTGTTAAGCAAGAGAATAAATTCCCCGCCACCAAACGGATATATATTTAGCATAGATCAATGAATACAACATAAAGGAATACATTGTCAGACACACTATCCATTTGCAAGTCCATTTTGGGTCTGAACAAAACCAGAGGCACCTTATTCCTCGTCCTATATGTACAATAAAGGAGAGAGGCCCTCACATATCTGAATGATCAACAAGTACGTCCGAATAACTACCACTATAACCCTTTCCTGGGAGCTAACCAATCCAGGGCATCAGTAGTAATCCATTCAATGTGAAGATCGTCGATCTTGCACTATCTTCAATATCTTCAACTTTTAATCGTCATATCATTTATTCATAATGGGTTAAACCCGGTCTTTCCGAATAACTAGCTTATCTTATAATCAAGTGCTATAAAAACACATCATATGCCTCATTCCAATCGAGAATATTGTTTTATTCAAATATTCTTTACATTGGTAATTATTCCCATAAATCTTATCAAAGATTTAATTCATTTAAACTTCTTGTTTAAATCTTCCCTTGGAAACCATTTCAAAAAATTTGTATTATCTTTTCACAACTTTAAACCAAATTAAGGTTTATCAAACTAATTAGGATTCTCGAGCCTTACCAAAGTAATCATTTATTTTATTTTATTTTCCAATCCCAACCTATTTATCCCATGGAGCAAAACTGGTAGTACTCCATATCTAACACCGACCGTGTTATTGGTAACTTCAGTTACCATTCAATGTTCAAATCTAATTAAAGATTTAACTATTGCATAGAGTAAAACTAGTGGTACTCCATTTTCGAACACTTCTCAAATTTAGCAAATTTAATTACCACATTAACATTTCAATCTAATTAAAGATTTATTAAAACTCCACTTAGTTTTAATCCCCAAAAATCATTATTTAATGATTATTCAAATTTAGGAAATAATCATGTCTTTAACTAGGTTAAAGAACAAATGTCATTTAAAACATCGTTCACGATAAACCCAAAATCATCTTCCATCAAAATGGAATCTACACGGAAATCATAACAGTGTATAATCGATATAAATTCCCGTATCAGACTAATAATATAAATGGAATAATGGCAAAGCCTTTTAAATTCCATATATAGTAACGATCTTCCTTCATAGAAGCTCATCTCGATTATTACTGAATCAAATTCCATTCAATTCCAGTTTAATATATTAAACTAGAAAACTTTACTTTGGAAAATTGCATTAATCTTAATTAAAAGATATAAATTCCAAATCATATCTTTACTATTAATTGGGTTAAAGAACAAATGTTATTTAAAACACCGTTCACGATAAACCCAAAAATCCAATTTCAATTCCATTTTAATTAAATTAATTAATTGGCAACCTTCTCTAAATCTTAATTAAAAGATTTATTTTTTGCTCAGTTGGGTTTAAGAATAGTGTTATTTAAGACACCATTCACGACAAACCCAAAATCCAATTTGATATTAAATACAAGGCTCTAAATAGAAATTATATCAGCTTATATTCAATATCAAATTTTAAAACCAATGGATATCGTATTGGGAATAACGATATTTGTATCTTCTAAATTCCTCAACAATATCTATATAATCACAGAATCCAATATTGAAATATTCCGAAGATTATTTGCATTCAAATCCATTACAATTCATACATTGGAAAATTTTGGTATTTTAAAACCATTTTCAATCCAATTTATTTATTTAAAATCATTGATTTATTATTCTAGTGAATAACTAGTTCATTCAGATAAAAATATCTTTTATTCTTTCAAATATGGAATTTTTCCACCTAAATCTTTCCAAATCATTTATTATGATTTTACATAATTTTTCCATATTTTTAACAATTTTATTTAGGCCCTTACAGTCGGTTTCCAATAATGGCCACCGAACTGGATCCATAACGACCTTTTCTGAAATTGATTTGGAAATAATTTGAAATCCAACCATTCAAATTTAAATCTCTTATATTCATTAGAAATATCTTTTCGATACGAACCCAAAGGTTCCAATAGAAGAATCCGACGGTCGGATCCCTCGTTACATCAATTTGAAGTTAATGGTTGGAATTCGCAAACGGTCGCTGTGCGACGCGTTTTATTCAAACCATTTAAATATATATATATATATATATAATACTTCATCGATTTCTATTTAAAACGTATTTTATAAATCGTTTATAAGTACGTTTTAAAAACTATTCCAACTTCCATTTCAATTTTAAATCAACATTGAATATTCTTTATCATTATAATATTAAAATGATAATATTTTCAAAATATCTGATTTTGAAATCATTTCCTTTCGTATTCATTACAAAACGAATAAAATCGATCGATAAACCCGTTTGAGTTAAAATGGCGTTTAGCTACTTAACTTGGCTTCATATACTTCAATATTTTCGTGTCCATCCAAAAAGGGACATCAAAATCATATTTTGATTCTTTACTGAATAGTATTTTAAAATATTCGTTATTACTGAATCGGAATCAGACTCAATTAATTACCATATAATTTTAGTTATATGGATTTCATACACGCATATATTCAACAATAATGATAAATAATCACTAAACATTCAAATATCATCCAGAGTGAATTCTATAACTGTATAAGAATTAAAATAAATAAATAATGCTCATAGCATTCTGTCAGTCAATTGATTGACATACAACTAAATATTGGGATTAGTGTATGTCAAATATCATCTCAATACCCGTGTGGGGTTTTCAAACAACAACAGTTAATTTAAATAGGTTATTGGTTAACAAATTTAACCAATTCTAATTCGGTTTGAATTACTTTTCTACTTAACTGATTTTACTTGGACAAGTAATGAAAATTTACTGTTTAAATAATAAATGGATCTTTACATCACATTTCAACAACCACAAAGTGTATCCACATTGTTTGAAATACGAGTGTCATATATTCAAACTACACTTCTTGTGCAGATGAGTCGTGAATAGTTCATGCGTTGAACTCAAGCAATGTAACATACAATAAATAAAAATCAACACTGGCAATTCAAATATTTTCAGTTATAAAATAAATAACTGTACAATATTTTAGTGAGAGAATTCTCACTTTGGATTCCACCCCGGCAATCTTTAATGGATGATTTTATTTTCAAACTGAATTAAACGCATGTTTAATTCAGCTGAAAATCCAATTTGCTCCGCTTCCGTTCTAGTCAGTTCCATTGTGTAGAGCTCTTCAATACTATTCCAACGCAAGTGAAATTGTCGCATTCTGACCTCGTATGAAGAAGATACTGCATTTTATACATTTCATTATGTAAATTAAAATTAATTAATAATTTATTTAATTAAATTACCCTCTTCCTCTTAATTGTTCTCAGCCGAACTCGTAACCCACTAGCTCGCCCCAATCGTTCACCCACCGCCACCACTAGGGGCCGCCGGACCCCAATCGAACTGCCTCACGCCAACCGCCTACAAACCCCGTACCACCCCTCCGATTCTCGACCAACTCGGTGGTCTGAAATGCCCTGATAACTCATGTGATGGAACCGAATTTCAGCCCAAAATCTGAGCGAATCACTTCATGGAATTTAATCATATCTGATAGATAAGTAGATCTCACCGAGGTCTTTGATTTTCGTTTAGGAAGGTTTAAATTTCATTGATTAGATTGGAAGAAAATGGGGAGAAAGAATCGAACGATGATTGCCTTTCCAAGAACGCGGCGGCCCAGGGAGAGTTTGACCACAAGGAATTGAATATAGGGTTTGACCAGCTTATATATATATATATATATTTATATTTAATTTAATTCGAAAAAGGTGATTTCGCATTCGAACTCCTAATTGAACCCAACGACTATCGTCACTAACTAATTACCCTCATTCCAGACACAATGGGATATGGTTCGTAAGCCAATTCGATCGTTTTAATCAGATTTTATCAAAATTAAAATATATATTAATATAACGGTCAATATTGAATTTGAACGTACAATTTAATTTACCGAAGCCACATACCGACTCCATAAATTACAGAAAAATAAATCTAGCCATGTTTTGACGATACGGTCCTAACAAAACTAATTTTGTCGAATTTGGAGACCGTTTGAAAAATGGCTATTTTCCACTCGATTAAATTCAAATTGAAATTACAAAACAGATTTAAATCCACTATGCTCACATATTAATTCAAAAAATTATAAAATTTGAAACCTAACAATAATTTGACATTCCAGATCCAACAAAAGTGGTTTCGTCGAAAACGAAGATCGTTTGCAAAATGACTATTTTTAAGGACTATATATATAATAAAAAATATATAAATTCTATAGCGACTATTCTAAATTTTTAACTGGACATAACTTACAATTTATGAAGTAAAATCCCAGCTTCTTGCATTCATTAGAAAATTACAGTTCAAAATATTCCAACGTTTCTTTTTTCATCCAATTCTGACTTATATTGAATTTTGTACATTCATTTGAAATGTAAAATAGAATTTTCAAACTACCGTGCCATTTCAGACTCGTTTTATAATTAAAATAAATCTATACGTTCTAACTTCGATTTAAATAAATTTTTAGTCATTATTATTTAAAATAAATCATTTTAAATATTCAAACCCATTAAAATAGCTAAAATAAAAAATTTAAATTGGTTCTGAAATTCCAGGTTGTTACATAGGCTATACTCGTAGAGGTTAGGTCTGCGCGTTACTACCAGTGAGTATATCTAGACTGTAACGTAGTTGGTAGTCAAAAGCCTGTGCTGGTATGATGTTGGGTGATTCAGCGATTTTGCCTAGGTATAGGTTGGGTCATGACCATTTGAAGGATAGTAATCGTTAGGTATCTGTCATCGACAGTTAGTGTGATGCGGAAAGACTGGAGCTAAAGCCAAGAGGCCAATGATCTTCACTATCGGTTCATTGGATGAGGGACCACATGTATGTTTACATTGGTTGTGAAGGCGATCACTTAGCTCTCACATGTAGTCTTTCACTAGTTGAGGGAGGGGTCGAGGTGGGACCATAGCCACCGTAGAAATGCATAACATAGTATTTGTACTCTAGGCCGCTTAGTCGACCTATACAGATATAAAGTAAGGCTCTCGACCGAGTTCCGTACATTAGATACAGCCCTATTACAGGACTCGGTACATAGTAGACAGTACGTGCGAGATACATGCATGCCGCTCCGGGTGGTGCATCGTAGAAGTTAAGGCATCGAGTACGATTGACGATAAGTACGTGTGAGGGTCTGGATACATGCATGACTGCTCCGGGTGGTGTATCTTAGACTTTAGGGCATTACTCCATGATGATACCTGACTTGACTGAGGAAATCATATTATGACAATCCGTACGTCGCTCCGGCATAGAGTGAGAGTTGCTTGACATCGCGTAGTTTTATAGACATCCATACGTCGCTCTAGCATATGATGAGAGATGAGTACCATAGGAAGTACCTTGATATTGGGGTTGCTACATGTACATTGTATTTGGTTAATCTACTAGGAATTTAACACCCCACGTCCGTTAATGTCACTCAAAAAGGGAATGCATTAAGTTTCGTGGAGCATTATAAGTAAATAGAACAGAATATTACAAAACAGAAAAAGTAGTACTTGAAAATTTTGTAATTTTATTGCAGCGGAAACAGAAATAAGTTTGATTATATTTACAAATACCAAAATCAAGTACATAATATTAGTCTTGTACAAAACCTTCAGAGTACATAATTTTAAAGCCATAATCCCCAACAGAAAAATGCCATACGCAGAATCAAAGCCAAGCTATACACCTTTCAACTTCAAGCTAGAAGAAAAGGATATCTGAACTAAGCTTGAGTATTTCCTCCCTAAGAACCTTGGGGGTAGGGGAAATGGAAGAAAAGAGGCTAAACAAACTAGGTCAGACATAAGTCTGGTGAGTCTAGTGACTTTAACAATATAATCATTAAAGTAACAGGATAAGAATATGAACTGGAAAGCAAGAAATGACTGTAGAATAAAGAGTCATGACAAAGCAGACAAGATGAACAAGATATAACGTTGATTGCGCTTCTAATCACTACAGAATAATTACTACACTACACCAATGCTAGTAACACGTATCATTACTAATTACACCTCACCCATACTAGTCCCACACTAAAAGTTGACCCCTTTTACTAATCATGATAATGGTAGTTTCGTGTACTCCTAGCTGCTATCGTAGGTGCCCCTTTTTGCTCCTACCCCCACGAGTTGTACCCACTACCTTCCTTATTCGATCGGCTCCCTAACTCGCATGTATTTATTACTTGTGTCATTTGACCTCGCTTGTATGTATTCATTACTTGTGTCATTCGGCCCCGCTTGTATGTTGATATCTGTGCTGGCCCCATCATGGGGTGTATCAATTCCCATGATGGCAACCCGACATGATTCAAGATGCACAGTGTACTAATGCCCAGTGCCTGCTTTTTCCACTCCGAAGCACGTGCATGCCCATACTCCGTCAGAACCTACACTACTGCACCACCTGTCGCTATTTTGACCACTTATAATCAACCCAGTAATCGTGCCCCACCCTACCTAGCTCAGGGTACCATGATACATCTATGTGGGTTACTGCTGAAATGGGTCCCTGTTACTAGGGTTTCCTAATCAACATGTTATAATGGTTAAGTGTTCTCAATTTAACTTAACCCCACCCATTTGCTTAATTAACATGTTGTACTGGTTAAGTGTTGCCTATTCATATGTTACTTAACGTTCTCATTGATTCACGCATGTTTATTTAACAGTTAAGTTTGTGGGTCTATATATACTAATATTACCCACTTACCCAAGATTTACTTAACCCTTCTCCTTATCAAGTCCATATGTATTATTGGTTAAGCTTGCCTTAACCCTATCCACTTTGTTCATGTAATATTGGTTAAGTTGTTTTCTTGTCCATGTTAACTTAACCCACCCACCTAACATGTTGTATTGGTTAAGTGTCGCCTGCTCATATGTTACTTAACCTTTCCATTCTTAGCATGTCTGTTCCTTAGCTTTAATTTATTCATTAAAGCACTAACCTCTCACATTAGAACTGTTGTTTGTGGTTGTTGGATGTGCCGGGCGGTTCCGGGCAGACTTCTACCGCAAACTCATTCTAACCTCGGGTTTTTGGGCTTAATGCGCTAACCTCTCACATTAGATCTATGTTGTTGCGGTCGCCGGATGTGCCGGGCAGTTCCAGGCAGTCCTACACCGCAACTCAATCTAACCTCGGGTTAGGCACGTTCATCTTTTAGCCAATTTACATATTTACCATTCATGTCCAAGTTTATATGTAAATTATCTATAAGTGTGGTCAATTCAAGTTATGCCACATTTTCTAGTTATTCCCAAAATTAATTATATGATTACAACCCCTTTTTATGCCAATTACATAATATTCAACCTTTACCTAAACTTTTCCCCAACGTTTCTACGTCCTTCGTACGTATAGTTCACGTGATAGTCAAGCTCGCAATTAGCCCAACTCATTAAAAAAAGGAAAAAGGGAAGAAACACATGACATCATAACTGGCATATATAATATAGATCTAAGACGGCATAAATCTAGTGAACATATAGAAATAGATTCAATCAACATATGGAATGCGAACTACCATAAATCTAAACATAAACTTGCACGGATTTAAACATATGAACTGGTATGGATCTAATCATATAAACATGTAGATCTAAACATGTGAACATATAGTTATAAACATATGGACTGATATGGATCTAATCATATAAACATGTAGATCTAAACATATGAACATATAGTTCTAAAGTTATGGACTGATATGGATCTAATCATATAAACATGTAGATCTAAACATATGAACATATAGTTCTAAACATATGGACTGATATGGATCTAATCATATAAACACATAGATCTAAACATATGAGCATATAGTTCTAAACATATGGACTGATATTGATCTAATCATATAAACATGTAGATCTAAACATATGAACATATAGTTCTGAACATATGGACTGATATGGATCTAATCGTATAAACATGTAGATCTAAACATATGAACATATAAAATATGATCTTACGTATATGAAACATGACTTGCATATAATCTTTCATAACTTGCATAGATCGAGCAAACTTGCATACATAAATTGCACATGTAATTAGCCATATGAATTAACATAGAACATAACTTGCATATAATGAATCAAATCAAGCATAAATCAAGATATAGTTTGCAAAGACATAAACTTTATATGATTTACAAACATTTTCATACAGTCCAATTCATAACTCATCACAATTACGTTTAAACAATTATCTTGTGAAAATGGATCTTGAATTCTGGGATCTGATTTCTGAAGTTGCTAAGCTAATCCGTTGATGTAGGCATTGATTCGTTCGTTGTTGTTCTAGAATTCCTTTTCGCTATTCCTAGGCTTTGAATCTTTATCTCTTATCTTTTTATCTTTAATCTAGAATTTGATTTGTTATAGTGGCGGCTAGGTTAGTTTGTAGATGAACAACATGACGGCATTATAGTTTAGGGTTGTGAGGTCTAGGGTTGAGGTTTGGGGTGATTATATAGAATTTTAGGATTAATATGGGCCTTTAGATCAATGTAGGAGTCATAAAAGCCATCCAAACCCAAGAGAGCCAACCAGGACATGACGTATATGCCCCCAACACCTTAGAAAATCGTCACTGTCCAGATCAGTTCGTAGGTGTCGACCCTATAGGGGGGTCGACACCTATGTCGACACCTCTAGGGGGGTCGACACCTATGTCGACACCTCTAGGGGGGTCGACACTGCTGAGCGGGAAATTTCCCGCTCAGCTATTTTATGAAGTTTTGAAATTCAAATCTGCCTTAATAATTATTATTTTAATTTCTGCTTAAACTTGAAAACTTCTAACCTCCATAACTTCTTCATACGGAGTCCGATTCACGCCAATTCGAGCTCTATCTCAAGCAGAATTCTTAGACGTACGCAATGGCGTAACCCATTTCACCCAATTCTTCTTTTAAAGATTAATTATTTTTTAATTATCTATTATGTCTCGTTTTAAAATTACGGGGTGTTACATTCCCTCCTACTTAAAGGATTTCGTCCTCGAAATCTTCAAGTCAAGAAGAATGTGTTTCCTACCATCCAACAGCCATCTACTCAACCATTCAATCACAGGCAACCATTGTCCATAAAGAGGTTTCTAATGCTTTCATGATCATATGCATAGTGTGTGTGTATGTCCTTATCTAATGCAAAATCAGGCGGTCTACTGATTCAGTTGACCTCCTTAATGCGAATTATGTCAGTGTCATGAGTCCATTATGTATGCAATTATTCCTAATCGTACTTTATAACTTCTACATGAGTGCACAATCATTCATAAAAATGCAACATCTATATGATAACACATCAAGTTTCAATCCATATATAAATATATATATGCACATGCAATATGAAAGTGACTGAGCCGATCTAGTGTCTAATGTGTGTGTAAATGCATCCACGAGCAACCACTAGCAAACTCTTGCAACCACTTGCATCCACCAAACATAACATGCCTCAAACACATGTTTACAACCATAGGATCTTCCTACCTAAAGATCAAGAATGTAATCGAGAGGATGCACTAAACGATAGGACAAGTCTAAACAAAGTGATAGAAAAAGGAGAAATTAAGAGTATACCCTTAAAAATGAAAGGGTACAGCGTACGTCCCAAGTCGCGTCTCCTTGATCATCTCCTCATTGGATTTTAACCAACTTGACCTCTCTGTTGCGTAACTTCTTGATCTCCGATCTAAGGATGCATGTAGGAGCTCGTCTAATCGTGGCATCTTACTCCACTTCCACTTGTCTAAGCATGCTCGGCTCCACTATTTCCGCTGTATCATGTAAACACTTCCTCACATGCGACACATGAAACATGTCATGAACACCACTAAGCTTTTTTGGCAACTTCACTCTGTTGTCTGTCCAATTCTTTCTGTAATGGGGGATTGCCCTACGAACCTTGGTGCTAATTTCCCCACACTCCCCAAAGCGAACTACGTTCCTCCACGGTGACACTTTAATAAAAACCCTGTCTCCAACATCGAACTCAAGGTCGGTTCGTCTCTTGTCAACGTTTGACTTTTGTCGGCCCTGTGCCATCTTCATTCTTCTTCAAATCAAGTCTATTTCGTCAGAAGTTTCCCTAACCATATCTAGCCCAAGTAAAATCTTATCCATAGGTTCCCATCAACAAGTTTATGATCGACACGGTCGTCCATAAAAACCCTAATACTAGCTTAATAACTGTTGTTATAAGCGAACTCCACAAATGGAAAGTGCTCTTCTCATGTCCTCCAAAATCTAGGATGCATAACCTCAAAAGATCTTCAAAGATTCTATTCACCCTTTCTGTCCGTCCATCCGTTTGTGGACGATACGCGATGCTCAAACAAAACTGCGTACCTACTGCATTTTGTATATCACCTTTTCCTCTTACATCGAAAACTGCTCCAAGCCCTGCCTCACAAGTACCGGTATATATTGTGATAGGTTTGCTCCCATCTAGCAGAGTCAAAACTGGGGCTGATACCTTTGCAAAGGCCTTAACGAACTTCCTATAGTAGTCCGCCAACCCAAGAAAACTTCTTACTTCCGTTGCTTTTCTAGGAACCTTCCAATCTTGAATTGCCACCACCTTCGTAGGATCCACTGCTATACCTTCCTTAGAGACCACGTGTCCTAAGAACCTCACTTATTTCCTCTAAAAATGACATTTGGAGAACTTAGCTTTGACTTGGTGCGCTCTAGGGTCTCTAAGACTTCCCTAAGATGTAGGGTATACTCTCCCCCGCTTCTAGAGAAAATCAAAATACTATCCACAAATATTACCACAAACTTGTTTAGGAACTCCCTAAACACCCTACTTATCAAGTCTACGAAATATGTGGGTGCATTCGTCAAACCAAAAAAAAAGTATGACGAGCCCTTCGAAGAAACCATTAGGAGTCCTAAAAGCAATCTTATCTATACTATCCTCAGCTACTATAACGACCCGCATTCTACGCATCATAGGATCGTAGAATATTTATTTCTTTCACATACGAAGTCGTATGGTCATGTAACTTTGGGGGACGACTATTGGGGTCATTTCCCATGTTCATGATTTTTCCCGATTTTTAAATGACCATTTTACCCCTAGTTGGCACTGTTTTGGCCATAACTTTTGACTGGAAAGGAATTTTGACCTGAAACCACTTCCATTGGCTCCGAATGATGGTTTCTCTTTCCGTAGAGTGGTCACATTAGCCAAACGGACTCACCGTTTGGGAGATATGGCTGAAACAAGTTTCAGATGGTGAAAAACAGCTTAATTGGGCTTAACCGGGTGATTAACAGCTAGGCCCAAAGGGGAATTTCGGGATTAGGAGTTTAAAAGGGCTGTTAGGGTTTGGAGAGTACCTTTTTCTCATTTTTCAGCCGCCACTATTCATTCCTCTTAACCTAGCCATGGCCTCCATTCTCTAAATCTCTCTAAAAACACCCAAAATCACTTCCTAATCAAGGATTAAGGCTTAGAGGCATCAAATCAAGGAGGATTAGCACAAGGACCGAGGTAGAGCTGCTGTTATATATTGGAATTCGTGCAAATCAGAGGTTCACTTCAGATCTGAAAGTTTTATTGTGGCAAAGGTGAGTGATTTGCATAGTTTTTGCACTAATTACGGTAATTAAGAGTAATTAGTGAAGATTAGCGAATTTATACACTAATAAATTCTGGAAAAATGTTTAGTAATTCTTAAATAATATTTTATGCCTCTGTTAGGAATTTGGTTCGATTTGATTGAGTTTTGTTAACCCTATGATTAGATTTACTTAAACATGCTTAAGGGAAAATTTGGGGTTTTGACCATGTTTGATCCACTTTACATCCTATGATTTGTGTTATGGTGTTTGTGGTCGATACTATACGTTGCTATGACTGTATGAGATGTTTTGTGATTGTTTAGAAGTGTTAGTTTGGTCAAAAACGCCGTCGAATGGCGAAAGACTATCGCTGGAACGAAGTGCAGGAATTTACCCGGATCGGATCGCCCCCTCTGAGCACGATCCGATGGAAGCTCACGCCACGATCCGTTTCACTTCGAAGGCCACGAACCGATGCAGCGCCGTGTCCAAACTAAAGTACCCCGATCCGAATCGCTCCAGCTTGGTGGACCACGAACCGATCAGAAGGTGCGATCCGAGATGAGGCGCGACGATCCAGACGAGGTAGCACGACCCGAACCCAATGGGTTGCCAGCGCCACGAGCTGTTGAGGCGCGATCCGTATGGCGCGACACGATCCGATGGAGCTGGAGCACCACGAGCTAGCAGGAACTCGACCCGATCCGATTGGGGAGGCGCGCCACGAACCGAACCATCCAAGGGAGCACGATCCGAGGAGAAGACTGAATGAAGACCGATCCGGAGGTGAAGACCGAAACCCGAGATGCAAAGGTAGTCCAGTATGGGAAGTTAGAGCTCAGGATCTAGTTGGGAACCAATGAGTTCGCTTCATGGTTGGACTTTGCTGCGGGACGCGTGCCAAGGGGTTATCGACGTCTATAGCTTTGGACCACTATGGTAGAAGGTATGAAGGCGGATTCAAGGCCATTATGGCATCGGTAGAACCAAGGGCTACGACCAATGAAGTGGGTCATTGAAATGTTTGGTCATGACTCCATGTGTTTAGCTTGGTCACAGCAGGGTTTCTACAAGTCGGGATTCGTCGTTACCTCAAGTCGTCTAGTGTCCCAAAGTGGTGGACCTCGTATACTTTACGCACTGAGTGAGAGACGTGAGGATGGTTGCTATGCTTGATTGTTTGACATACACACCCCCACCCCCGTATTTCTACACCATATGTTGTTGGCATCCTAGAGTATTGTACGGTATGTGGTACTGACTCTTTGGTTGCAGGTCCAGGTTCAGGTATGGTTTAGTATACCTGTTATTATTCTGTTTAGATGCTTATCGCTCATACCAGGCTTTATGTCTGACCCAGAGTTTTATGTCTCCTCTTATTACTCTGGGTGCTCACACGAGCAGACTAGAGACAGGTTGGCTGGTGATGTACGGGTAGATGATCCGGAGACGAGCAGGAGGCTTCCACGTAATATACATATAATATTCTCCCTGTGTTGTTGAAGATCACTGCTTGGGCATTGGTGGTGCATCTTCTACTTTAGCTTTCTTTTGCTTAGAGATAGTAAATTTGGAAAATTGTAATAAGCTGTATTTGGATTTCCGCTGCTCTAATGATAGATGTTAATTTTAGTTATCAGCTTATGCACTGTCTCACCTGTTTTATGTCAAGTATGTTATGATTATATTTTATTCCATGCGCTGTGAGGCATTCTACAGGTTTCTCATTAGTTAATTTCCTTCTTTTCTTTCTTCTGACGACCGTCCCGTGCTAGTCGGGCATGTGTACAGCGCACTTTCGGAGGAAATGCAGGCTGGTGCGGGGCGGGCCGTCACACTTGGTATCAGAGCTCTAGGTTGCGTAGTTAACCTAGGGAAGTTATCAGGGAGAGATAATATACGTATACGAGAGAGCGTATTTGTGATTACTTTGGTTTTTAAAAGCTATATATATATATACTATTACTAGTATAAGGATGAAGTCGTACTGCACTAGCACCACTATGGAGTCGTTAATCGTTTCCTTTTTCAGATTGACGATGAGCCGATATACTAGAGGTGCTGGTAGGGGAGCCAATAATGGGAATGCTGCTGACATGAGGACGATGTTTACTGACCTCATGAGAGAGATGCTTAGAGATGTACAGAGGGCAGCTCCCAATGGTGGAAATGGTGGTGGTCCAATAGTGCAGGCGCCAAGAGTCGACTTCGCCAAGATGAATAAGGATTATACTAGCCTTGGTGGGAAGCCGTTCCACGGAACAGAGTCGGCCACGGATGTTCAGGATTGGTTGGATAGTTGCGAACGTATCTTCGAGGATTTGGGTATCGAGGATGCAATGAAGAGAAAGCTAGCGTCCCGTCAGCTGCAAGGGCGGGCAATGAATTGGTGGAATGCTATAAAGGCAGCTACTCCCGAAGATCAGATTACTTGGGAGCAGTTTAAAGCTCGCTTTAGTGAGAAGTTCATTCCAGCTGCTCAGAAGTCAGTGCTGTTTAAGAAATTCTTGAAGCTCAAGCAGAATGGCAGAGCTGTCTCGGAGTACATTGCTGAATTCGACACTTTGTCGAAGTATGGGTTATCTCTTATTGATACTGCCGAGAAGAAGAATGAGAAATTCATAACTGGTTTGGATCAGTACTTAGGGGAAAAGCTTATTAACCACATCGATGAGACGTTTGAGTCGATTGTGGGGAAAGCATTAAGATCAGAAAGTCTCTACGCTAAGTCGAAGACTGAGGTTGCATCTGCGGATGAGCCAAAGCCACAAGCAAGTGGTGGAGGCAAGGGTGGTTCCCAGAATAAGAGAAAGCAGAACCAAGCTAAGGATGGCCAGAAGAAAAAGAATAAGCAAGATGTGGAGTGCTTCAGCTGTGGTAAGAAGGGCCATTATGCTAGTAATTGTCGGGCCAAGCCAGCGGATAGGAAGTGCTACAACTGTGGCCAAATGGGACATCACAAGGACAAGTGTCCACAGCCCCCTAAGGAAAAGCAAATGGTGAAAGCCTACGCTCTTAATGCTATTCCTTCTTCGTCGAATGCCACAACAGCGGCGGAGAAGGGAAACAATGTCGTCATTCAAGGTATGCTTTCTGTTTATGATGTTCCTGTTAGAGTTTTGTTTTATACCGGAGCTTCCAGTTCTTTCATATCTAGTGACCTGGTAGATAGGTTGGGATTGGAGCCCGAGATTGTCGATAGACCTTTAGTAGTGACGAACCCGATTGGTGGTTCGACTAGCCTTAGCATGATTTGTCGTAATGTGGTCTTATCGAGTCATGGATGCATGTTTGTTTGTGATTGCTTTGTTTTGGGCTTTACTGGGTTTGGCATTATTTTGGGAGTAGATTGGCTCCAAAGATACGGGGTGGTGGTAGACTGTGAGGGCTTGTTGGTGACAGCTAGAGCGGATGATGGGCGGAGGATAGTGTTTGGTGGTCTACCCAGTAAGGGGGTATTGGCTAGTTTTCTAAACTCCCTCGACATTCCGCATAGTGAGTTGTCAGGTTTGCCCGTGGTTGGCCAGTATCCGGATGTTTTCGAAGAAGTGACCGGACTTCCACCACACCGAGAGATTGAGTTTCGTATTGATTTGGTAAAGGATGCCAGGCCTATAGTGATGCCACTTCGTCGTATGGCACCAAGAGAGCAGCGAGAGCTCGAGGTGCAAGTCAGCGATCTTTTGAAGAAGGGATTTATCAGAAGGAGTGTTTCTGAATGGGGAGCACCAGTTGTGTTTGCTACCAAGGCGGATGGTTCCCTTCGTTTGTGTGTAGACTACCGCGAGTTGAATAAAGTGACAAGGAAGAACAAGTATCCTCTACCGCGGATAGATGATTTGTTCGATCAGTTGAGTGGCGCGAGAGTATTTTCTCAGTTGGATCTCGCGACAGGTTTTCATCAGCTTAGAGTGGAAGCTGAGAGTATAGCTAAAACGACATTTCAGACGCCGTCTGGATTTTATGAGTGGTTGGTCATGCCATTCGGGCTGACCAATGCCCCAGCATATTTTGTGGATCTTATGAATAGGGTATTCAGAGATCAGTTGAATAAGTTTGTCCTTGTGTTCGTTGATGATATTTTGGTCTATTCGAGGACAGAGGAAGAACACAAGGAACATTTAAGAGTAGTGATGGAGGTGTTGAGAAAACACCAATTGAAAGCAAAGTTTTCTAAGTGTCACTTCTGGAAGAGGGAAGTGAGGTTCTTGGGCCATGTTGTATCAGAGAATGGTATTGCCGTGGACCCGGCAAAGGTGGCTACGGTACAGGATTGGCCTACGCCCAAGAATGCAACAGATGTAAGAAGTTTCTTGGGATTAGCTGGATATTATCGTAAGTTTATCCAAGGTTTCTCCAAGACAGCAGCACCATTGACCCAGTTGACCAAGAAGAATCAAGCTTTTGCCTGGGATGAAAGGTGCGAGAATGCATTCAAAAGTCTAAAGGACAAGTTGACAAGCGCACCAGTGTTAGTCATTCCTAAGGGGGATGAAGAGATGACGGTAAACATGGACGCCTGTGGTACCAGACTGGGTGCTGTATTGATGCAAGGCGGTAGAGTTATAGCTTACGCAAGTCGGCAATTGAAACCGCACGAGAGAAGATACCCTACCCATGATTTAGAATTGGCAGCGATCGTGTTCGCGTTAAAGATGTGGAGACACTATCTCTTGGGAGAAAGATTTGAGCTGTTTACAGATCATAAGTCGTTAAAGTATCTCTTCTCTCAGAAAGATCTGAATCTCCGTCAGCAGAGATGGTTAGAGTTCTTAGCTTCCTATGATTTTGACATCGCATACACACCGGGAAAGGGCAATGCGGTGGCCGATGCATTGAGTAGAAGACATGCCAGCTTAGGGGCTATGTTCCTTGAATGGAAGCAACTGGAGTTTATCGCGGGGTTTGATTTCAGACCAAAGTGCGAATTGGATCCAGAAATGTTAGCAAGTTTGACGATCAGACCCACTTTGATTGAGCGGATCAGCTCTAGTCAGAGGGACGATCCTAACCTATTGGAAATCATCTCCAAGTTAGAGATGTGTGTCGATGAGGAGATGAACAAGTATGGGCTTGATCGAGATGGATGGCTTAGAAAGAATGGAAAGCTTGTTGTACCCAATGTCAATGGATTGAGGGATGAAGTGCTTAGAGAATGTCATCACTCAAAACTGACTATACATCCCGGTGGTAATAAGATGTATCGAGACATGAGACAGACTTACTACTGGGAAGGGATGAAAAGGGACGTTGGGAAGTTTATATCCAAATGCATGAATTGACAGCTAGTTAAAGCCGAACAAAAGAAGCCTAGTGGGTTGTTGCAACCATTAGAAATTCCCGAATGGAAATGGGAGCAAGTCTCGATGGATTTCATTGATGGTTTACCAAGGACTAGATCGGGACATGATAGCATATGGGTAATTGTGGATCGGTTGACTAAGAGTGCAAGATTCATACCAGTCAAATCGACCAGAACGGCAGCTAAGTTAGCAGAATTATATATGAAGTGGGTAGTGAGATTTCATGGAGTACCCAAAAGCATTGTGAGCGACCGAGACCCGTTGTTCACTAGTGGGTTTTGGAAGAGCTTACAAGAGGCTCTAGGGTCAGAGTTACGTCTCAGTACCGTATATCATCCTCAGACCGACGGTCAGACGGAGAGGGTGAACCGTATTTTGGAAGATCTCTTGAGAGCATGTATATTGGATTTTGGTGGATCATGGGATGACCATTTGCATCTAGTAGAGTTTGCATATAATAATAGCTACCAATCCAGTATCGGTATGGCTCCGTTTGAAGCTTTGTACGGAAGACCGTGCAACTCACCATCATGTTGGATAGAGACTGGCGAGAAGTTTATGCTTGGACCAGATGTGGTGAGGGAAACTTCAGATAAGATTAAGATCATTCAACAACGAATGAAGGCTGCCCAAGATAGGCAGAAGAGTTATGCTGATAAGAGGAGAAGAGACTTAAAATTCTCCGTTGGCGACTTGGTGTTTGTCAAGATTTCTCCGTTGAAGAGCGTAATACGATTTGGCAAGAGAGGCAAGTTGGCACCAAGATTTGTTGGCCCATTCCCTGTTCTTGAACTAGTCGGGAATTTAGCATACAGAATTGACTTACCGGAGAGGATGGCGGGAGTTCACGGCGTATTTCATGTTTCCCAACTAAGGAAGTTCGTTCACGACTAAGATATGACTATTTCACCTGATCAGTTAGAGGACTTCGAAGTAGAACCCGAGGCGGTTGGGAACCGCAAGCCGGACCGTATTGTCGAGCACGACATGAAGCAACTTCGAAGGAAGGCGGTGAAGCTAGTCAAGGTACAGTGGAGCGAGGACGAGAATGATTGTACTTGGGAGACAGAGGAGAACATTAGGAAGTCACACCCAGAACTCTTTGCCTGGTAAGATTTTGACTTCGATTTAGTGTTCCGCATGCTAGGATAGGCTTGTTTGCTTGTTTTGCATGATTGATTGTTGTATGTGGTTGTTAGGCATGTGGGATCCTTTGTATGTTTTGGGTTAAGGAATTTCGGGGGCGAAATTTCTTAAGGGGGGGAGAGTGTAACGACCCGCATTCTACGCATCATAGGATCGTAGAATATTTATTTCTTTCACATACGAAGTCGTATGGTCATATAACTTTGGGGGACGACTATTGGGGTCATTTCCCATGTTCATGATTTTTCCCGATTTTTAAATGACCATTTTACCCCTAGTTGGCACTGTTTTGGCCATAACTTTTGACTGGAAAGGAATTTTGACTTGAAAACACATCCATTGGCTCCGGATAATGGTTTCTCTTTCCGTAGAGTGGTCACATTAGCCAAACGGACTCACCGTTTGGGAGATATGGCTGAAACAAGTTTCAGATGGTGAAAAACAGCTTAATTGGGCTTAACCGGGTGATTAACAGCTAGGCCCAAAGGGGAATTTCGGGATTAGGAGTTTAAAAGGGCTGTTAGGGTTTGGAGAGTACCTTTTTCTCATTTTTCAGCCATCACTATTCATTCCTCTTAACCTAGCCATGGCCTCCATTCTCTAAATCTCTCCAAAAACACCCAAAATCACTTCCTAATCAAGGATTAAGGCTTAGAGGCATCAAATCAAGGAGGATTAGCACAAGGACCGAGGTAGAGCTGCTGTTATATATTGGAATTCGTGCAAATCAGAGGTTCACTTCAGATCTGAAAGTTTTATTGTGGCAAAGGTGAGTGATTTGCATAGTTTTTGCACTAATTACGGTAATTAAGAGTAATTAGTGAAGATTAGCGAATTTATACACTAATAAATTCTGGAAAAATGTTTAGTAATTCTTAAATGATATTTTATGCCTCTGTTAGGAATTTGGTTCGATTTGATTGAGTTTTGTTAACCCTATGATTAGATTTACTTAAACATGCTTAAGGGAAAATTTGGGGTTTTGACCATGTTTGATCCACTTTACATCCTATGATTTGTGTTATGGTGTTCGTGGTCGATACTATACGTTGCTATGACTGTATGAGATGTTTTGTGATTGTTTAGAAGTGTTAGTTTGGTCAAAAACGCCGTCGAATGGCGAAAGACTGTCGCTGGAACGAAGTGCAGGAATTTACCCGGATCGGATCGCCCCCTCTGAGCACGATCCGATGGAAGCTCACGCCACGATCCGTTTCACTTCGAAGGCCACGAACCGATGCAGCGCCGTGTCCAAACTAAAGTACCCCGATCCGAATCGCTCCAGCTTGGTGGACCACGAACCGATCAGAAGGTGCGATCCGAGATGAGGCGCGACGATCCAGACGAGGTAGCACGACCCGAACCCAATGGGTTGCCAGTGCCACGAGCTGTTGAGGCGCGATCCGTATGGCGCGACACGATCTGATGGAGCTGGAGCACCACGAGCTAGCAGGAACTCGACCCGATCCGATTGGGGAGGCGCGCCACGAACCGAACCATCCAAGGGAGCACGATCCGAGGAGAAGACTGAATGAAGACCGATCCGGAGGTGAAGACCAAAACCCGAGATGCAAAGGTAGTCCAGTATGGGAAGTTAGAGCTCAGGATCTAGTTGGAAACCAATGAGTTCGCTTCATGGTTGGACTTTGCTGCGGGACGCGTGCCAAGGGTTTATCGACGTCTATAGCTTTGGACCACTATGGTAGGAGGTATGAAGGCGGATTCAGGGCCATTATGGCATCGGTAGAACCAAGGGCTACGACCAATGAAGTGGGTCATTGAAATGTTTGGTCATGACTCCATGTGTTTAGCTTGGTCACAGCAGGGTTTCTACAAGTCGGGATTCGTCGTTACCTCAAGTCGTCTAGTGTCCCAAAGTGGTGGACCTCGTATACTTTACGCACTGAGTGAGAGACGTGAGGATGGTTGCTATGCTTGATTGTTTGACATACACACCCCCACCCCCGTATTTCTACACCATATGTTGTTGGCATCCTAGAGTATTGTACGGTATGTGGTACTGACTCTTTGGTTGCAGGTCCAGGTTCAGGTATGGTTTAGTATACCTGTTATTATTCTGTTTAGATGCTTATCGCTCATACCAGGCTTTATGTCTGACCCAGAGTTTTATGTCTCCTCTTATTACTCTGGGTGCTCACACGAGCAGACTAGAGACAGGTTGGCTGGTGATGTACGGGTAGATGATCCAGAGACGAGCAGGAGGCTTCCACGTAATATACATATAATATTCTCCCTGTGTTGTTGAAGATCACTGCTTGGGCATTGGTGGTGCATCTTCTACTTTAGCTTTCTTTTGCTTAGAGATAGTAAATTTGGAAAATTGTAATAAGCTGTATTTGGATTTCCGCTGCTTTGATGATAGATGTTAATTTTAGTTATCAGCTTATGCACTGTCTCACCTGTTTTATGTCAAGTATGTTATGATTATATTTTATTCCATGCGCTGTGAGGCATTCTACAGGTTTCTCATTAGTTAATTTCCTTCTTTTCTTTCTTCTGACGACCGTCCCGTGCTAGTCGGGAATGTGTACAGCGCACTTTCGGAGGAAATGCAGGCTGGTGCGGGGCGGGCCGTCACAGCTACCCTCAACTGTTGAAATCCTGTAGCTAAGTCCAACTGTGAGAAAACCGAAGCACCAGCTAACTGATAGAACAAATCATCTATCCTTGGCAATGGGTGTCTATTCTTCTTCGTGAGCTTGTTCGGCTCCCTATAGTCCACGTACAATCTTAGCGAACCATTAGTCTTCGTAGCAAAAACAACTGGAGCACCCTATTCCGAAATGCTTATACTTATGAACCCGTTCTCAAGTAGCTCCTCTACTTGTTTACTGAGTTCCCTCCTCTCTCTCTCTCAGAGCCATGTGGCACACTGGCAATGCAACTAGCTTTTCATTATCTACAAAGTATATTCGGAGGTCTATCTCGCGCCTCGGGGGTAGACCCTGAACCTCATCAAAGATGTCACCATACTCACGGACTACACGAGCATATTTCAAATCATCAATGAATGCGTCAAGAGATTCTATGTAGCTAAGCATCACTGAACCCCTAGGGTCACAAGAAATATCAAGGGTCTTTCCACAACGAGTCAACAATCTAACTACCCTCTTTTCACAGTCTTGGATGATATCATGCCTGGCTAGCCAATCCATCCCTAGAATCAAGCCATAGCCCGTGAAACCAGGAAAGAAGGCATTGCATCCAAACCCAACGCCCAAGATAGACACTCTCAAAACCCGACAAACCATAGATAAGTGAGACGAACCACCAATAGGATTTGAGACTACAATGGGATCCATAACTAGATTAGTATTTAGGTGCAGTGTTTCAACTAATGAAGCAGATGCAAACGATTGCGAAGCGCAAGAGTCAAACAAAGTTCGAACAGGATGACTGAAAAAGGAAAATCAAACTTTTAACAGAAATGCTTCTATCTCTCTCCTGTCCTGGTGCCATGAGAGCATGAACCTGTCCTCCAGAAGTAGGTCATGTCCTCTGTCCATGCCCTTGTCCTTACCTCCTTGGGTAATCTTAAATCATATGTCCTGCCTCGCTGCAATGGTAACAACCATGCTTCTTCTTCTTCCTACATTCCTTAATTATATGGCCCGTTATACCACAATAAAGACACCTACTTTTGTTATGGGGGTTAATTATTCTTTCCACTTTCTCCTTTACCTTCTTCGTGGATTAAATCCATATCAACAAATTCCTCATCCTTGGGTTGTGTTCCTCGCCCTAAACTTCCTCATCGACCAAGCAGCTAGCCGAACTTTCCTTCCATTGTCTATCTCCAAGATACCAAACGAGTCCTTCACTTCCTTGAGCCAATTTATAGCCTCAACAAACGTCTCAGTCCCATGAAAAGGTTTTTCGCCCATAACACCGAAGTCCTTCCATATCTTAGGAAAGGCATCTAAACACTGAGAAAGAAACTCAAGAAGGAAAAAGGAAGAGATTCGAAATAAAGAATCGAAAGATAGATATATGGCTTTTGGGGATTATGTTTTTCATAGTAAATCTTTCTCTTGAAAACTCCTTCTTTGAAACATGTTTTTGAAAATAAAATTTTTGAAAACGGTTCTCAAAATCTTTTATCTGTTCTGGTAACCTTCAGCTCTGATACCATGTGTAACACCCCACGTCCATTAATGTCACTCACAAAGGGAATGCATTAAGTTTCGTGGAGCATTATACGTAAACAGAACGGAATATTACAAGACAGAAAAAGTAGTACTTGAAAATTTTGTAATTTTATTACAGCGGAAACAGAAATAAGTTTGATTACATTTCCAAATACCAAAATCAAGTACATAATATCAGTCTTGTACAAAACCTTCAGAGTACATAATTTTAAAGCCATAATCCCCAACAGAAAAATGCCATATGTAGAATCAAAGCCAAGCAATACACCTTTCAACTTCAAGCTGGAAGAAAGAGATATCTGAACTAAGCTTGAGTATTTCCTCCCTAAGAACCGGAGGGGGGGACGGAAGAAAAGAGGCGAAACAAACTAGGTCATACATAAGTCTGGTAAGTCCAGTGACTTTAACGATATAATAATTAAAGTAACGGGATAAGAACATAAACTGGAAAGCAAGAAATGACTGTAGAATAAACAGGCATGACAAAGCAGACAAGATGAACAAGATATAACATTGATTGCACTTCTAATCACTATAGGATAATTACTACACTGCACCAATGCTAGTAACACAGCATCATTACTAGTCCCATACTAAAGTTGACCCCTCTTACTAATCATGATAGTGTTAGTTTCATGTACTCCTAGCTGCTATCGTAGGTGCCCCTTTTTGCTCCTACCCCCACGAGTTATACCCACTACCTTCCTCATTCGATCGTCCCCTAACTCGCATGTATTTATTACTTGTGTCATTCGACCTCGCTTGTATGTATTCATTACTTGTGTCATTCGGCCCCGCTTGTATGTAGATACCCATGTTGTCCCCATCATGGGGTGTATCAATTCCCAAGATGGCAACCCAACACGATTCAAGATGCACAGTGTACACAGCTGATGCCCAGTGCCTGCTTTTTCCGCTCCGGAGCACGTGCACGCCTATACTCCGTTGGAACCTACACTGCTGCACCACCCGCCGCTATTTTGATCGCTTATAATCAGCCCAGTAATCGTGCGCCACCCTGCCTAGCTCAGGGTACCATGATACATCTATGTGGGTTACTGTTGAAATGGTCACCGTTACTAGGGTTTCCTAATCAACATGTTATAATGGTTAAGTGTTCTCAATTTAACTTAACCCCACCCATTTGCTTAATTAACATGCTGTACTGGTTAAGTGTTGCCTATTCATATGTTACTTAACCTTCTCACTGATTCATGCATGTTTATTTAATGGTTAAGTTTGTGGGCCTATATATACTAATATTACCCCCTTACCCAAGATTTACTTAACCCTTACCCTTGTCAAGTCCATATGTATTATTGGTTAAGCTTGCCTTAACCATATCCACTTTGTTCATGTAATTTTGGTTAAGTTATCTTCTTGTCCATGTTAACTTAACCCACCCACCTAACATGTTGTATTGGTTAAGTGTCGCCTACTCAAATGTTATTTAACCTTTCCATTCTTAGCATGTATGTTCCTTAGCTTTAATTTATTCATTAAAGCACCAACCTCTCACATTAGAACTGTTGTTTGCGGTTGTTGGATGTGCCGGGTGGTTGCAGGAAGACTTCTACCGCAAACTCATTCTAACCTCGGGTTTTTGGGCTTAATGTGCTAACCTCTCACATTAGATCTATATTTGTGCGGTCGTTGGATGTGTCGGGCAGTTACGGGCGGTCTTACACCGCAACTCAATCTAATCTGGGGTTAGGCACGTTTATCTTTTAGCCAATTTACATATTTACCATTCATGTCCAAGTTTATATGTAAATTATCCATAAGTGTGGTCAATTCATGTTATGCCATAATTTCTAGTTATGCCCAAAATTAATTATATGATTACAACCCCTTTTTATGCCAATTACATAATATTCAACCTTTACCTAAACTTTTCCCCAATGTTCCCACGTCGTTCGTACGTATAGTTCATATGATACGTCAGGCTTGCAATTAGCCCAACTCATAAAAAAAGGAAAAAGGGAAGAAACACATGACATCATAACTAGCATATACAATATATATAAGACGGCATAAATCTAGTAACCATATAAAAATAGATCCAATCAACATATGCAATGCGAACTAGCATAGATCTAAACATAAACTTGCACGGATTTAAATATATGAACTGGTATGGATCTAATCATATAAACATGTAGATCTAAACATATGAACATATAATTCTAAACATATGGACTGATATGGATCTAATCATATAAACATGTAGATCTAAACATATTAACATATATGTGACGACCCGCCCCGCACCAACCAACATTTACTCTAAAAGTGCGTTGTACACATGTCCAGTTAGCACGGAACGGTCGTCAGAAAAAAAGAAAGAAGAGGTTGAACTAATCAAGGAACCTGTAGAATGTCTCACAGCGCATGGAACAAAATATAGTAATAACATAATCCTGACATAAAACAGGCGAGACAGTGCGTAAGCTGAAAACTAAACCAACATAGCAGCGGAAATCCAAATATAGCTTATTACAACTTTCCAAATTTACTGTCTCTAAAACAAAAGAAAGCTAAAGTAAAAGATGCACGACTAATGCCCAAGCAGTGATCTTCAACAACACAAGGAGAATACTATATATATCATACGTGGAAGCCTCCTGCTCGTCTCCAGATCAGCTACCCGTGCATACCAAGCTAACCTATCTCTAGTCTGCTCGTGTGAGCACCCAGAGTAATAAGAAGAGACATAAAACTCTGGGTCAGACAAAAAGTCTGGTATGAGCGATGAGCAACAAACAAAACAATAACAGGTATAATCCAATCATACCTGAACCTGGACCTGCAACCAAAGAGTTAGCACTACATACCGTAAAATACTCTATGGTGCCACTAACATACAGTGTAAGAAATACGGGGGTGGGGAAGTGCATGTCATAGTGATGTCAAACAATCAAGCATAGCAATCATCCTCACATCCCTCACTCAGTGCGTAAAGCATACGATATCCTTTACTTTGGTCACCTAATCCTTTGGGCCATGACGGAATCCAATCCCGTACAACTATCACTATAAGCCCCTAATCTATCTGTCAATAGTGAACCAAGGTTACAGATACCGATAACCCCTTTGCACACGTCCTGCAGCAAAGCCCAATCATGAAGTGAACTCATTGGTTCCCATCTGGATCCTGAGCTCTAACTTCCATTTGGACTACCTTTGCATCTCGGGTTATTGGTCATCACTGGATCGGTTCGGTTCTCTGTCCTTTTTCTCTATCGATTCGGATCGGTATCCTCCAAGTGCTTCGGTTCGGGTCGGGGGTCTCCAAGTCCCTTAGTAGTACGTCGGTTCGGTTCGGGTCCTCCATGTCACATCGGGTCGGTTCGGGTCCTCCATGTCGCATCGAGTCGGTTCGGGTCCTCCATGTCGCATCGGGTCGGTTCGCCAGCTGTCTTCCTTCCGTCCCTTGCTTGATCTTCTGATCCGATCCGATCCCCTTCCTATTCCCATCCGCTCCGATCCGATCCCCCCTTTTCTAGCTCGATCTGATCCCAGTTCAACCATTTTGGCCTTCCTTTTTGCCACACTTTCCTCTTGTGCCAATCCTCGGTTCGGTGATCCCTTGCCAAGTCCTCTATCCGATCCGAGCCCATTCCTCCGATCCGATCTGAAAACCTGCACTGTTTTTCTGCAACTTTTCCAGCGAGCATTTTACGTCATTCGACGACGTTTTCGACCATTCTATCTATTCTAATCAATCACAAAGCATACCATGTTGAATATATGGTTATGTTTGATGATAACAAATAGATTTTTATTGATGTGTTTGATAGTGAAATAATAAGTATTATTGCTTAATAATGCTGTACACAGAATACAGGAAACTTATGCAAGCATTTTTTTATTCAATAATATTTACTTTATTTCACAAAGTATTTATATACAAATTTCTCTTGAGACACTCATTCTTTTACATGACTTTTCAACTTCTTTACAAATGAACTCAGTACAAATGCCTTTACAAATCCCTTTACATTTCACACACATCTCTCTGCTAAACAATTTCTGTACTGCACACTCTTACTGTCCAAATTTCTGTTCTGCCTTGGTTGCATCATTCTCAAAACCTGCCACACAAAAAAAATACACACAAGTACACTGGAACAAAAATAAGCACTGAACAAATAAAATTTTATAGATTTTTTTGTCTCAGCTTTCTGTGTGTTTTTCTCATCATATTTCAGACTTGCACAGCCACGCCACAACCATACTGGTTTGCTGATCAGAACCAGCTGATTCTGACCAGCCTCAACTCAGTACAGTTTGACTGCTGTTTTTTTTTTGTTGTGTCAGGGTCACAAGTCAAAAATCAATAGAGGAACAATGCAAGCCAAAGTGGCCGACACAATACAAAGTACAAACAACCGTGGGTTCAACCAAAAAGAGGCAGACAAAGTTTCAGCAAATATAGTTGGACAAGCATGGTCTAATACAACTAGCATGGAGTTTTTGTTCAACATGGCAAGACAGAATACATGCAAGTACACAACATGGCCGAGGCAAATAAATTCAAACTCAAAGCAATGAAACTACAAAGACATGTTCAAAGCATGGACCAGAGACCAGCTCAATACACTAATACAGCTCAAATACAGATGTGCACAAGTTTATATATGTACAAGCATGAGTCAAGGATTTGCATATAGAACAAAGCCAAGCTTAGACAGACATGAATGGAACGACAAATAGTGCAGACATACAAAACATTGATGGACATGGAAGATTCTTTTTTAAAGCCACACATCAAGTAAGGGTGCAAATGGATTCAGCAACTCAAGAAGCTCAAGCTAATTATAATGATCAGTGAACTCAGTTTTTCCCATGTGATTAAGTACAAGTTATGGCACATGTATTATGAAACACTGGCATGAAATGTACAAGCAAAAGTCAAAAACAGTTTCAGATACATAGGTGCAGCAACAACTTTTTTAGCTCATACACAGGTTAGCATATGTGTGAAAATTCACATAGCAGCATGACCATGATTGCGGAGTAATAGCAGTATGAACACAAGCATGCCAACAGCTATAGACAAAAGATATGTTCTAGTATAAAAGATTCAGCATTGTTAAGTACACATGAGATTGCAGTGCACAGGTGCATCAGTTTATATCAAAGCATGCAAAAAAAAAATTGGATCTGTGTGGATCAACAAGGGATCAGGGATGCTTTCCATTTTTAATCAAAGAATTTGCAGTATAAATTTTAGACACGAAAATCTTTGGTTAAATATTTCCAGTTTTTAAGCATTAAATTAAATGGCAAATGAATTCAGTGTTTTATATCAAGCTACATATCAGGAGACAAATCATGGAAATTAAGGCAAGCATCAATTCACGTGGGGGCCAAGAACTTATGTTCCAGAAATTGACAAACTGTTTTTGGCAAGAATAACAACTCAGCAAAAATGATTTTGGCAAGAACAAATTCCAGAAAATCGCAGTAAAATTTTTATGGCAAGAATTCAATCTGTGTACAAATCCATTCATTCATATAAGGCAAGAGAATACGTGTGCAAATCAAGTTCAGTTTTCAATCAAGGTGCTTTCAGAAACAATTCCAGGAACCAAAAATGGCAAGAATTACAAATGGATTTTTCAATATATATTCGGCAAGTCTTTATCACAATTCAATCACAAATTCACGGCTCTAATCGAGAGCAATCAAAAAGGGGCCACAAACTTTCAATCAAGAAATTCACGCAGATAAATTAAAGCCGTTTTTATCAAGAGTTTGTCAAAAGGGGAAACCCGAAAAATCAGTCAAGCCAGTTAATTGAAATCAGAGAATTTTTCGGGTTGGTAAACCCTACATAAACACACCATACATCATCGACAGACATCATCGAAATATACATAGAAAAACCGAAACCCTAATTGCAAAAATCAGAATTGCTTACTTGATTGATCGAGAGAAAGGAAGAGCACGTCGCAGAAACAAGCAACAAATCAAAACCCAGTATTTTTCAGATTCGCAAGCCAAGAAATTTCATTTTTTCAAAAACCCTAGTCACGATGTTTTTGGGAGCCGCCATTATCAAGTAAAAGGAGAATTGCACAAATAAAAGAGAGAGTGGGCCGACCCTTTGTTTGCTTGGCTAAGCCAGGATTGATTAAAGGGGGTGCTTTTAATTTGTTCTCCTATCTTTTGAATTTCCTTTGTAATAGTTTTTAGTTTTTTTTAAAAGAAGGGAATTTCTTGTTTTCTAGTTTCCTGTAAAACTAGGATACAAATTACTGGATAGTAGTCTGGGAAAATCTGGTCTAGATTTCATTGACCAGTCTAGGATTTTAAGCTTAGGGTCAGACAGGAGCAGGACTTGCAAGTTTACATAGGATTGTAAGCGAGATCTGTTTGTATCTCCTAGTAGAAATCTTAGAAAGGCAGCAGTAGGCACAGTTTGCCGAAGCTGGGTATCTTTGCGTGTGATTCTTCTTTCTGCATTATTTTTTTTATCTCAGAATTTATTTTAATTTATTGTTAAAACCCTATTCAACCCCCTCTAGGGTTATTATCGATCCTACAATTGGTATCAGAGCCAGTGTGTAACCCTAGAATCATGACTTCAATGAACAATGCTTTTTCTGAAGGTCAATCTATTGCTAGACCACCCATGTTCAATGGTGGTGATTATGCGTATTGGAAAGCTAGGATGAAAATCTATCTTGTGTCTGTTGATTATGATGTCTGGGATATCATTGAAACTGGATATAAACCTCCTACTGAAACTGTTAATGGAATTGTAACACCTAAACCAAAAATTAGGTGGGATGCAAATGATAAGAAACTATACTCTATAGATTCTAAAGCTATGAATGCTCTGATTTGTGCTCTTGATAAAACAGAATATAACAGAATTTCTCATTGTAATACAGCCCAGGAAATTTGGCATACTCTGGAAGTCACACACGAAGGAACTTCTCAGGTTAAAGAATCCCGTCTTGCCATGTTCAGTAATGAATATGAAAACTTCAACATGCAGAAGGACGAGAGCATCAAGGACATGTATGGTCGCTTCTCCGTACTAGTCTACAATGCTAGAGCCCTTGGAAAGGTCTATACAGAAGTGGAGCTCGTAAGGAAGATTCTGCGTGTTCTGCCTATGAACTTTGAAGCAAAAGTCACAGCCATTCAAGAATCTAAAGATCTGAGCAAGCTGAGCATGGAAGAGCTTATCGGGAATCTAATGACATATGAAATGGAGCTAAAAGCAAGAGAAGATCGCAACAACTCAGATCTGAAAAAGAAGTCAATAGCCTTGTCCAACACTGTCACCAACGATAGTGAAGATCCTATTGAACAGCTTGCCATGGCAGTCAGACAACTCACGAAGTGGAGCAAATTCAAACCTCGAAGAAATAAACCAAAGACCAACAATTCAGAAGACGAACCACTCTGCTACAACTGTCAAAAGCCTGGGCACATAAAACCAAATTGTCCACTTCTCCAAAGAAATAAGAAGAAAAAGAAAGCTTTTGCCATAACTTGGGATGACGAGGAAGGAGAAGAAGATTCAGACAGCAGTGAGGAAGAAAGCAATTTGTGCTTCATGGCAAAATCAGACCTAGAAGATACCGACGAGGAAACCACTGAGGTATACAGTTATGACGATTTAGTTTTAATGTGTAAACATCTTTCTGAAATTATTGACACATTAGAATCAGACGCAGAGAAACTGAAAGCGAAAAACATCAACCTTGTTCACAATAATAAGAAGTTGGAATCTGAGATTAAAAATGCTTCAAAAATCAATAATCTAGATTGTGAAATTTGTAAGGATGTGAATCTAGAACTTTTAACACTCAAGAGCACCATTGAGAATCTTGAAAAAGTAAATTCGACTCTTAAAAAGAATGATGACACCAAAAGAAAGAATTATGTTGAACGATGCACTTCTTTAATAAATGAAAACACAATGTTAAGAACGAGAGTTCAAGATCTTGAAGTTGCTTTGAATAAATTCTCAATTGGTCAAACGTCTTTTAAAATGTTGCTTGGAAACCAACTATTTGCAAATAATGGAAAAGGACTTGGGTATGGAAAGACACAAGAAAAAGTGACTAGGATTGACAGTGCTAAAGGTAGAGGTATATTTCCCAAATGTGTAAAATGTGGAGTAATTGGTCACAATCATGAAAACTGCAAGAATGGTAGTAAAATTCAAAAGTTCAAAAAGGTCTGGGTTCCCAAACACTTGGCACACAATTATTGTAATGATTGGAACACAAATAAAGGGAAAAATCAAATCTGGGCTCCAAAAGAGTCTTATGACTATCATTTTTCTACTACTGATATGATTGGACCTAGAAGATTCTCTGGGTCATCCTCTTCTCTGTTTGTGTAGGTATGTTGGCGGGCTAAGGAGCAACAAAAATGGTATTTGGATTCAGGTTGCTCCAGACATATGACAGGAGACAAAAGACTGTTCCTTAGCCTTGAAAAACATAAAGGTGGGAATGTGACTCTAGGTGACAACAGCAAATGTAAAATTATTGGTAAAGGAAAAGTAGGTAACCTTATTTTTGCCTTAACCGATGTTTTATATGTTGATAGTCTATTTCACAATCTTATCTCTATCAGTCAACTCTGTGATAAAGGAATGAATGTTGTGTTTGATAGTAATGTTTGCAAAATCATAGAAAAATCCTCTGGAAAGGTTGTTTTTACAGGGAAAAGAAGAGGAAATGTCTACACACTCTCTTTCGATGATGTGACTGTTTCTAGGTGCTTGATAGCAACGGGAGAGGAGGCAACTCTATGGCACAGAAGGCTGGCACATGCAAGTATGGGTCTGCTTGAAAGACTGGAAACAAACGAACTTGTCAGAGGTTTGCCTAATCAGAAATTCAAAAATAACAAAGTGTGTAAAGCCTGTACTATGGGAAAACTTAGTCGCTCATCTTTTCGTCCAAAAAATGTTGTTAGTACGTCACGCGTGCTTGAATTGATTCATATGGATTTGTTTGGACCTACTGACATGGCTAGTTTAAATGGTAAACGTTATTGTTATGTATTGGTTGATGATTACTCTAGATTTACATGGGTTTACTTTCTAGCCAAAAAGTCTGAAGCTTTTGATTATTTTTCAAAATTTTCAAAACTTGTTCAAAATGAAAAAGGGTTTTCAATTAAAACTCTGAGAAGTGATCATGGAGGTGAATTTGAAAATCTAGACTTTGAAAAACTTTGTGAAGAAAATGGTTTTAAACATGAGTTTTCCGCTCCTCGAACACCTCAACAAAATGGGGTGGTTGAAAGGAAAAATCGTACATTACAAGAAATGGCTAGATCGATGTTATGTGAATACAATTTGCCTCAAATCTTCTGGGCTGAGGCAGTAAATACTTCATGCTATGTAATGAACAGAGTTATGATTAGACCAATACTTAATAAAACGTCATATGAACTTTGGTCTGACAAAAAGCCTAACATTTCGTACTTTAGAGTGTTTGGATGTCCTTGTTATATTTTGAACACAGGAGAACAGCTTGGGAAATTTGAGCCAAAAACGATTGATGGGATTTTCATGGGTTATTCCTCAAGAAGCAAAGCTTACAGAATCTTCAATAAACAATCAAAAACAATTGTGGAAACCGTCAATGTAAAGTTCAATGAAACAGATGTGGATATGGTCTCTAAAGAAGATAAAGATGATGGTGGTGCACAAGAAGTTGAACAAGAAAACAACGATGTTGAGGCAAGCAACGAAGAAGCCACCGAAGCAGCTCCAAATGTTGAAAGACTGAAATTCAAGCCCAATCATCCTCCAGATTTGGTAATCGGAAGCCCAACAGCTGGTGTTCGTACACGTTCCTCTCTCAATAAGGATGTTTGTATTTTTTGTATACATAATGCTTTTGTATCTAAAATAGAACCCAGTTCTTATGATATTGCTCTTAATGATGAATTTTGGTTGTTAGCTATGCAAGAAGAACTTAACCAGTTTGAGAGAAACAAAGTCTGGAACTTGGTACCTAGGCCAAAAGACTATCCAGTAGTTGGAACCAAATGGGTGTTTAAAAATAAACTTGATGAGTCTGGAAATGTAACTAGAAACAAAGCTAGGTTGGTTGCTAAGGGGTACAATCAGATCGAAGGCATTGACTTTGATGAAACATTTGCCCCAGTTGCTAGATTAGAAGCAATTAGAATATTGTTGAGCTTTGCTTGTTTTAAAGGATTTAAACTGAAACAAATGGATGTGAAAAGTGCTTTTCTGAATGGAGAACTAAAAGAAGATGTTTATGTTGAACAACCCCCTGGTTTTGAGAGTCACGATTTTCCAAACCATGTGTATAAACTAGAAAAAGCATTGTATGGCCTTAAGCAAGCTCCTCGAGCTTGGTATGACTGTCTCTGTACTTATCTTTTGGAAAACGGTTTTAAAAAGGGGTGTGCTGACACGACTCTGTTTCTTTCACATGACGGTGATGATTTTTTGATTGTTCAAATCTATGTTGATGATATCATATACGGTGCTACTAATAATGTCTTGTGTGAAAAGTTTGAAAAAGTGATGCAGGACAAATTTGAGATGAGCTTGGTGGGAGAACTGAAATATTTTCTTGGCTTTCAATTCAAACAGAGCAGCAAAGGTATCTTTATCTCTCAAACAAAGTATGCGATGGAGTTACTGAAGAAATTTGGAGTTGAAGATGCAAAACCAATGAAAACACCAATGAGTCCAACAATCAAGCTTGACAAAGATGAAAAAGGTGTTGCTGTTGACCAGAAAAAATATCGCGGTATTATTGGTTCACTTCTTTATCTTTCTGCTTCTAGACCCGATATTATGTTTTCTGTTTGTTTGTGAGCTCGTTTTCAATCTAATCCAAAAGAATCTCATTTAAAAGCCACAAAACGAATTCTGAGATATTTGGTACACACACCAAATCTTGGTTTATGGTATCCTTCTTGTGATAACTTTAATTTAGTTGGATTTACCGATGCTGATTATGCTGGCTCACTCACTGATAGGAAGAGTACTAGTGGAACTTGTTTCATGCTTGGTCATTCACTTGTCTCATGGTCAAGTCGTAAACAAAACTGTGTTGCTTTATCCACCACTGAGGCTGAATATATTGCTTTAGGAAGTTGTTGTGCACAAATTTTATGGATGATGCAGACTCTGTCTGACTTTGGGCTTTGCTATAAACAAGTTCCTTTAAAGTGCGACAGTAAGAGTGCAATTGATTTATCAAATAATCCTGTACATCACTCACGCACAAAACACATTGATGTACGACACCACTTTCTTAGAGATCATATTATCAGTGAAGATGTTTGTATTGAATTTATTCCAACTGAATCTCAACTGGCTGATATTTTCACAAAACCCCTTCCCGAAGACAGATTTTGCAGATTGCGTTTGGATTTGGGAATAATAGAAATAAATTAATCTCTTTGCATTTTTGGGTAAATTTTCTCTTGAGATGTTCTGTTATCAATATCATTTTCTGACAAATAATCCAATCTTCAAACCATCAAGAAAAGAACAGTTTTGTTTTGGACATTTTTTGATAAAATTGTGACTATGTAAGATTTCAGAATATGAGATGGCTGAAAGTTTGTCTGCAACTCTGATGTGATTGAATATTCTTTATAATATGAGTAAATTAGGAACTTTTTTCATATCCATCTCTGTCTCTACCATTCTTCTATCATCTATTATAAAAATTATACACAAATAATTTCTCTGACCTCATTTAAAAATCCAAGTTCTGGTTATGCATGGTCATGTTTTTTTTTTCATGTTGCAACTAATCCCATTTAAAAATCCAAGTTCTGGTTATGTGTGGTTAGTGTGCTCTTGAATTAAAAATATATATATATATATATATATAAAAATAAATATATATATATATATATATATAAAAATAAAAATAAATAAATATATATATATATCTTCATTCTCTGATTTATGAAATGTGTTCCTATTTTACAAATTATTATGATTTTTATTTGTTTGGGGTTTTCTGACTCTGATTCTGTCAAATGTCTTGTTTTCTCACTACAGTCCATATCCTTTGAAAATGTTCAGAACTGTTCATCTTTTGATGATTACAAAGGGGGAGAAGGAGTTAAGATTTTGTGTTGTTTACAGACATCTATAGATTTTATTTTGCCATTAATGCTAAGCGTTTAATTACTTTCTATTTTTTTTCAACTTCTTATTTTATGTCTGTTTACAACTGATAGGAGGAGCACAAATATAGGGGGAGTTCATTTCAAACACATCCTGTTACATTCTGTCCTGTGTCATTCTCAAAAATCTTAAGTCTGTTTGTCATCATCAAAAGGGGGAGTTTGTTGAATATATGGTTATGTTTGATGATAACAAATAGATTTTTATTGATGTGTTTGATAGTGAAATAATAAGTATTATTGCTTAATAATGCTGTACACAGAATACAGGAAACTTATGCAAGCATTTTTTTATTCAATAATATTTACTTTATTTCACAAAGTATTTATATACAAATTTCTCTTGAGACACTCATTCTTTTACATGACTTTTCAACTTCTTTACAAATGAACTCAGTACAAATGTCTTTACAAATCCCTTTACATTTCACACACATCTCTCTGCTAAACAATTTCTGTACTGCACACTCTTACTGTCCAAATTTCTGTTCTGCCTTGGTTGCATCATTCTCAAAACCTGCCACACAAAAAAAATACACACAAGTACACTGGAACAAAAATAAGCACTGAACAAATAAAATTTTATAGATTATTTTGTCTCAGCTTTCTGTGTGTTTTTCTCATCATATTTCAGACTTGCACAGCCACGCCACAACCATACTGGTTTGCTGATCAGAACCAGCTGATTCTGACCAGCCTCAACTCAGTACAGTTTGACTGCTGTTTTTTTTTTGTTGTGTCAGGGTCACAAGTCAAAATCAATAGAGGAACAATGCAAGCCAAAGTGGCCGACACAATACAAAGTACAAACAACCGTGGGTTCAACCAAAAAGAGGCAGACAAAGTTTCAGCAAATATAGTTGGACAAGCATGGTCTAATACAACTAGCATGGAGTTTTTGTTCAACATGGCAAGACAGAATACATGCAAGTACACAACATGGCCGAGGCAAATAAATTCAAACTCAAAGCAATGAAACTACAAAGACATGTTCAAAGCATGGACCAGAGACCAGGTCAATACACTAATACAGCTCAAATACAGATGTGCACAAGTTTATATATGTACAAGCATGAGTCAAGGATTTGCATATAGAACAAAGTCAAGCTTAGACAGACATGAATGGAACGACAAACAGTGCAGACATACAAAACATTGATGGACATGGAAGATTCTTTTTTAAAGCCACACATCAAGTAAGGGTGCAAATGGATTCAGCAACTCAAGAAGCTCAAGCTAATTACAATGATCAGTGAACTCAGTTTTTCCCATGTGATTAAGTACAAGTTATGGCACATGTATTATGAAACACTGGCATGAAAATGTACAAGCAAAAGTCAAAAACAGTTTCAGATACATAGGTGCAGCAACAACTTTTTTAGCTCATACACAGGTTAGCATATGTGTGAAAATTCACATAGCAGCATGACCATGATTGCGGAGTAATAGCAGTATGAACACAAGCATGCCAACAGCTCTAGACAAAAGATATGTTCTAGTATAAAAGATTCAGCATTGTTAAGTACACATGAGATTGCAGTGCACAGGTGCATCAGTTTATATCAAAGCATGCAAAAAAAAAAAATTGGATCTGTGTGGATCAACAAGGGATCAGGGATGCTTTCCATTTTTAATCAAAGAATTTGCAGTATAAATTTTAGACACGAAAATCTTTGGTTAAATATTTCCAGTTTTTAAGCATTAAATTAAATGGCAAATGAATTCAGTGTTTTATATCAAGCTACATATCAGGAGACAAATCATGGAAATTAAGGCAAGCATCAATTCACGTGGGGGCCAAGAACTTATGTTCCAGAAATTGGCAAACTGTTTTTGGCAAGAATAACAACTCAGCAAAAATGATTTTGGCAAGAACAAATTCCAGAAAATCGCAGTAAAATTTTTATGGCAAGAATTCAATCTGTGTACAAATCCATTCATTCATATAAGGCAAGAGAATACGTGTGCAAATCAAGTTCAGTTTTCAATCAAGGTGCTTTCAGAAACAATTCCAGGAACCAAAAATGGCAAGAATTACAAATGGATTTTTCAATATATATTCGGCAAGTCTTTATCACAATTCAATCACAAATTCACGGCTCTAATCGAGAGCAATCAAAAAGGGGCCACAAACTTTCAATCAAGAAATTCACGCAGATAAATTAAAGCCGTTTTTATCAAGAGTTTGTCAAAAGGGGAAACCCGAAAAATCAGTCAAGCCAGTTAATTGAAATCAGAGAATTTTTCGGGTTGGTAAACCCTATATAAACACACCATACATCATCGACAGACATCATCGAAATATACATAGAAAAACCGAAACCCTAATTGTAAAAATCAGAATTGCTTACTTGATTGATCGAGAGAAAGGAAGAGCACGTCCCAGAAACAAGCAGCAAATCAAAACCCAGTATTTTTCAGATTCGTAAGCCAAGAAATTTCATTTTTTCAGAAACCCTAGTCACGATGTTTTTGGGAGCCGCCATTATCAAGTAAAAGGAGAATTGCACAAATAAAAGAGAGAGTGGGCCGACCCTTTGTTTGCTTGGCTAAGCCAGGATTGATTAAAGGGGGTGCTTTTAATTTGTTCTCCTATCTTTTGAATTTCCTTTGTAATAGTTTTTAGTTTTTTTTAAAAAGAAGGGAATTTCTTGTTTTCTAGTTTCCTGTAAAACTAGGATACAGATTACTGGATAGTAGTCTGGGAAAATCTGGTCTAGAGTTCATTGACCAGTCTAGGATTTTAAGCTTAGGGTCAGACAGGAGCAGGAGTTGCAAGTTTACATAGGATTGTAAGCGAGATCTGTTTGTATCTCCTAGTAGAAATCTTAGAAAGGCAGCAGTAGACACAGTTTGCCGAAGCGGGGTATCTTTGCGTGTGATTCTTCTTTCTGCATTATTTTTTTTATCTCAGAATTTATTTTAATTTATTGTTAAAACCCTATTCACCCCCCCTCTAGGGTTATTATCGATCCTACATACCATACAGTCATAGCAACAAGTAAAAGTGACCTCAAACACCAAAACATCAATATGATAGGTTAAAATGGATCAAACATGGCCAAAACCCCATATTTTCCCTTAAGCATGTTTAGGTGAAACTAATGTTAGGATTAACAAAACTTAACCAAATTAGCCAAATTTTCTAATAGAAGCCTAAAATAATATTTAAGAATTTATGAATATTTTCCATATTTTTAACATGCATAAATTCGCTAATTATCACTAATCACCCCTTAATCCCCTAAATTCCGGGATTAGCAAAATTAGTCGAAATTAACCCAAATTCATATCAGAGTCACAAAATGATGTTTTAGAAATTTAAAAATTTTTCTAGATTTTTCTGAGTTATAATTTCGCTAATCTTCACTAATTACCATAATTAGCCGTAATTAGTGAAAAACAATGCAAATCACTCACCTTTGCCACAAAGTAAACTATAGATCTGAAATAATCTCTGATTTGGATCCAATCCCTATATGTTCCAGCAGCTCTGTTCCAATCCTTATGCTAATCCGCCTTGATTTGATGTAGATTAGGCTGATATGTGATTAGGGATGACAAAAAGGTGTTTTGGAGTGTTTTAGAAGATGGAGGCCATTGCTAGAGCTTAAGGAAGGTTTGTGGCGGCTGAGAAAACTGAAATGAAATGATTTTCCTAACCCTTCCAGCCCTCTCATAACCCTAATCCCGAAATTCCCCTTTGGGCCTAGCTGTTAATCACCCGGTTAAGCCCAATTAAGATGTTTTTCACTATCTGAAACTTGTTTCAGCCATATCTCCCAAATAGTGAGTCCGTTTGGCTAATGTGACCACTCTACGGAAAGGTAAACCATCAAACGAATCTAATGGAAGTGGTTTCAGGTCAAAATTCCTTTCCAATCAAAAGTTATGGCCAAAACAATATCGGCTAGGGGCAAAATGGTCATTTAAAAATTGGCAAAAATCATGAACGTGGGAAATGACCCCAATAGTTGTCTCCCAAAGTTACAGGACCATACGACTTCATACGAAAAAGAAATAAATATTCTACGATCCTAGATACGTAGAATGCGGGTTGTTACATTCTCCCCCCCCCCCCCCCCCCCCCCTTAAGAAATTTCGTCCTCGAAATTCCTTAACCCAAAACATACAAGGATCCCGCATGCCTACCAACCATATACAACAATCAAACATGCAAAATAAACAGAACCATTCTGCCCTAACATGCGGTTTACTAACAAGGGAAGAATCATCGCCGCTAAAATCTTACCAGGCAAAGAGCTTTGGATACGACTTTCTTATGTCATTCTCTACTTCCCAAGTACATTCGTTCTCTCGCCATTGATTCCCATCTCTACCCTAGAGGTAACTTCTAATAGGTTGGGATCGTCCCTCTAACTAGAACCGATCCACTTAATCAAGATCGATCTAATCGTCAAGCTTACTAGCGTTTCTGAATCCAATTCACACTTAGGTCTGAAGTCATATCCCGTGATATACTCTAGTTGCTTCCATTCCAGAAAAATAGCCTCTAAACTGGCACGTCTCTTACTCAATGCTTCAGCTATCGCACCCAGTCCGATACTATGGCATTCGTTTATAGTGTCATTTTCTTAGGTAATCCAAACTTATATGCCAAATTTTCAACTACATTCCAAATGTCCTTTCAAGTCCAACTTGAGTCCTTCTTACATTCGTATTGCACGTCCAACGTACATTCACTTCCTAGAGGTCGACTAGACCCATCCAATGACCCTAGGCACTACACCAACATCTGTACTGTATGTCTAACGTACATTCACCTTCTAAAGATGAACTAGATTCATCCAATGAACCCAGGTACCCTACCCATATTCATACTGCACGTCCACGTACATTCACCTTCCAAAGGTGAACTAGACTCATCCAATGAATCTAGGTACTCTACCTATATCCGTACTGTACGTCCAACGTACATTCACCTTCCAAAGGTGAACTAGACTCATCCAATGAATCTAGGTACTCTACCTACGAGTCCAAGTCCAACTGAAACTCCTATATCCGTTGAATCTCCAAGACAACAGACGCTCCACAATGCCCAACATACTTCAAGTCTAACGTAAAGTATCTTACACCCGTCATATCACCATGATCAACGAACTTATCTATTTCCATTCAATAGGATCCTACAGGTGATAGTCTACTCAAGAGAAGAAAGATAGGAACAAACACAACAACCATAACATCCATCAAACAAATCCTATCTATCACCTGCTAAAGCCATGAATACGTCAATACCTATATGTCTGGTCCAACTAACATCAATAACTAATGGAAACTCTGCCTCCAAACTGGCTACCGTACGTCCAACGTACATTTATCCTCCAAGGATAACTAGATCACGTCCAACGGATCCAAGGTAATGGGCGTCCCCAGATACCCCTGCTTTTAGTCCGCCTGAAACACTCGAGTCCCACCCAAGTCTATCCATTATCTTGCTGCCCTCTCGAGCCAATCCAATTCCTTGCAGCCTCCTCGAGTCCAACTCGAGTCAATGTATTACCCATATACTCAGACCCAGTCTTGAGTATCCATTACCTACAGACCCTAGTCCAACGTGATTCGTCTCCCTATTCGTTGCATCTCCAAGATCAGCGAACACCCATTTTCTTTTACGAGTTCAAGTCCAACTTGAATCGTCCTAATCTTCGTTGCATCTTCCATGATCGACGAATACATCCTATTTCTTCAAAAAAAAACATCAACATAAGGTCCTAAACAATCCATTACTTTGCATCTTTCTCGAGTCCCACTCGAGTCATCTCATAATCCTATCGAGTCTAACTCGGGTAGTCCATACCACTGAATAATCTTATCCTGTCATAGCTGCCCATTACTCCTCGAGTAAACCAAGATATCATCCAATGAAAAATCACAACAACTATTTACCTCTTACGCAAACCATCCTAATCGAACTCGACATTCCCCAAGCATAAGCCCCAAAGTCCTAAAGCAATATCAGACAAGCACCTAAGGAACATCTCCTCCGAATTCGGACAATCGACGTGAAGTGATACTAGCAAAACAACTAAGCACTGGAGCATTCATTTGCCTCCCAGAGACAACTAGAACTTATTACAATGATAACCTCTCGGCTTCCCTGACTCCAGTTACTATCGCCATCACTAGGTAGGTACCTAATACCACCCTATTCCTTTAGAGTAGATCGACTCCCCAAAATAATGCTAAACCCAGTAAAGCCCAAAACAAAGTAATTACAAACAAACATACATCCACAACTCGATAAGACCATGTTACGACAAATCATACTGAGGCTAGTCGAACCACCAATCGGGTTCGTCACTACTAAAGGTCTATCGACTAACTCAGGTTTTGTCAAACAAAACTCGATCAAAACATCTTAAATAGAAAGCATACCTCGAATAACGACACCTTTTTTCCTTCTGCGCCGCATTTGGGGCATTCGACGAAGAAGGAACAGCGTTGATAGCATAAGCTTTCACAATCTGCTTCTCCCTAGGAGGTTGTGGACAATCATCCTTGTGATGTCCCGCTTGGCCGCAATTAAAGCACTTTCTTTCCCCAGGCTTTTCTCGACAATCTCTGGCATAGTGGCCCTTCTTGCCACAACTAAAGCACTCGCCATCTTTTTTATTTTTCTTATTCTGACCATCCATGATTTGGTCTTGTTTCCTCTTGTCTTGGGAATTATTCTTGCCTCCACCGCCTGCTTGCGGCTTTGTCTCCCCTGCAGATGCAATAGCAACCTCAGTCTTTGGCTTAGGGTAAAGACTCTTTGACCTCAATGCTTTCCCCACAATCGATTCAAACGTCTCATCGATGTGGTTAATAAGCTTTCCCCCCAAGTACTGATCCAAGCCTGTTATTAACTTCTCGTTCTTCTTCTTGGGAGTATCGATAAGGGATAATCCATACTTCGACAATGTGTCGAACTCAGCAATATACTCCGAGACTGCCCTACCACTCTGCTTAAGCTCCAAGAACTTCCTAAACAATTCCGACTTCTGAGCAGCTGGGATAAACTTGTCGCCAAAGCGAGCCTTAAACTGATCCCAAGTAACCCGATCCTTTGGAGTGGCTGTCTTAATAGCATTACACCAATTCATCGCTTGCCCTTGCAGCTGACGAGACTCTAGCCTTCTCTTCATCGCATCCTCGATACCCAAGTCGTCGAAGATACGATCACAGCTATCCAACCAATCCTGAACATCCGGGGCCGACTCCGTTCCGTGGAACGGCTTCCCACCAAGATTAGTGTAATCCTTACACAACTTGGCGAAATCGACCCTAGGCGCCTGCACTACTGGACGACCACCATTTCCGGGATTGGGAACTGCCCCTTGAACATCCGTAAGAATCTCCCTCATGAAGTTAGTGAACATCGTCCTCATGTCAGGAGCATTTCCATTATTGGTCCCTCTACCAGCACCCATTGTATCTCGACTCATCGTTCAATCTGTAAAGAAAAAACGATTAACGATCTCATACTGGTGCTGGTGCAGTGCGACTTCATCTTTATACTACTAATAGTATATACATATAGATAGCTTTTGAAAACCAAAGTAATCACAAATACGCGCTCTCATATACGTACTACCTCTCCCTAGTGTCTTTCCCTAGGTTAACTACGCAACCTAGAGCTCTGATACCAAATGTGACGGCCCGCCCTGCACCAACCGACATTTACTCCAAAAGTGCGTTGTACACATGTCCAGTTAGCACGGAATGGTCGTCAGAAGAAAAGAAAGAAGAGAATGAACTAATTAAGGAACCTGTAGAATGTCTCACAGCGCATGGAACAAAATATAGTAATAACATAATCCTGACATAAAACAGGCGAGACAGTGCGTAAGCTGAAAACTAAACCAACATAGCAGCGGAAATCCAAATACAACTTATTACAACTTTCCAAATTTACTGTCTCTAAAACAAAAGAAAGCTAAATAAGAAGATGCACGACTAATGCCCAAGCAGTGATCTTCAACAACACAGGGAGAATAATATATATATCATACGTGGAAGCCTCCTGCTCGTCTCCAGATCAGCTACCCGTGCATACCCAGCTAACCTGTCTCTAGTCTGCTCGTGTGAGCACCCAGAGTAATAAGAGGAGACATAAAACTCTGGGTCAGACAAAATGTTTGGTATGAGCGATGAGCAACAAACAAAACAATAATAGGTATAATCCAATCATACCTGAACCTGGACCTGGACCTGCAACCAAAGAGTTAGCACTACATACCGTACAATACTCTATGGTGCCACTAACATACAGTGTAAGAAATACGGGGGTGGGGAAGTGCATGTCATAGTGATGTCAAACAATCAAGCATAGCAATCATCCTCACATCCCTCACTCAGTGCGTAAAGCATACGATATCCTTTACTTTGGTCACCTAATCCTTTGGGCCATGACGGAATCCAATCCCGTACAACTATCACTATAAGCCCCTAATCTATCTGTCAATAGTGGACCAAGGTTGTGGATACCGATAATCCCTTTGCACACGTCCCGCAGCAAAGCCCAATCATGAAGTGAACTCATTGGTTCCCATCTGGATCCTGAGCTCTAACTTCCATTTGGACTACCTTTGCATCTCGGGTTATTGGTCATCACTGGATCGGTTCGGTTCTCTGTCCTTTTTCTCTATCGGTTCGGATCGGTATCCTCCAAGTGCTTCAGTTCGGGTCGGGGGTCTCCAAGTCCCTTAGTAGTACGTTGGTTCGGTTCGGGTCCTCCATGTCACATCGGGTCGGTTCGGGTCCTCCATGTCGCATCGGGTCGGTTCGGGTCCTCCATGTCGCATCGGGTCAGTTCGCCAACTGTCTTCCTTTCGTCCCTTGCTTGATCTTCTGGTCCGATTCGATCTCCATTCCTATTCCCATCCGCTCCGATCCGATCTCCCCTTCTCTAGCTCGATCCGATCCCAGTTCAACCATTTTGGCCTTCCTTTTTGCCACACTTTCCTCTTATGCCAAGCCTCGGTTCGGTTCGGTGATCCCTTGCCAAGTCCTCTATCCAATCCGAGCCCATTCCTCCGATCCGATCTGAAAACCTACACTGTTTTTCTATGACTTTTCCAGCGAGCATTTTACGCCATTCGACGACGTTTTCGACCATTCTATCTATTCTAATCAATCACAAAGCATACCATACAGTCATAGCAACAAGTAAAAGTGACCTCAAACACCAAAACATCAATATGATAGGTTAAAATGGATCAAACATAGCCAAAACTCCATATTTTCCCTAAAGCATGTTTAGATGAAACTAATGATATGATTAACAAAACTTAACCAAATTAGCCAAATTTTCTAACAGAAGCCTAAAATAATATTTAAGAATTTATGAATATTTTCCAGATTTTTAACATGCATAAATTCGCTAATTATCACTAATCACCTCTTAATCCCCTAAATTTCGGGATTAGCAAAATTAGTCGAAATTAACCCAAATTCATATCAGAGTCACAAAATGATGTTTTAGAATTTTAGAAATTTTTCTAGATTTTTCTAAATTATAATTTCGTTAATCTTCACTAATTACCATAATTAGCCGTAATTAGTGAAAAACAACGCAAATCACTCACCTTTGCCACAAAGTAAACTATAGATCTGAAATAATCTCTTATTTGGATCCAATCCCTATGTGTTCCAGCAGCTCTATCCCAATCCTTATGTTATTCCGCCTTGATTTGATGTAGATTAGGCTAATATGTGATTAGGGATGACAAAAAGGTGTTTTGGAGTGTTTTAGAAGATGGAGGCCATTGCTAGAGCTTAAGGAAGGTTTGTGGCGGCTGAGAAAACTGAAATGAAATGATTTTCCTAACCCTTCCAGCCCTCTCATAACCCTAATCCCGAAATTCCCCTTTGGGCCTAGCTGTTAATCACCCGGTTAAGCCCAATTAAGATGTTTTTCACTATCTGAAACTTGTTTCAGCCATATCTCCCAAATAGTAAGTCCGTTTGGCTAATGTGACCACTCTACGGAAAGGTAAACCATCAAACGAATCTAATGGAAGTGGTTTCAGGTCAAAATTCCTTTCCAATCAAAAGTTATGGCCAAAACAATATCGGCTAGGGGCAAAATGGTCATTTAAAAATGGGCAAAAATCATGAACATGGGAAATGACCCCAATAGTTGTTTCCCAAAGTTACACGACCATACGACTTCATACGGAAAAGAAATAAATATTCTACGATCCTAGGTACGTAGAATGCGGGTTGTTACAATATAGTTCTAAACATATGGACTGATATGGATCTAATCATATAAACATGTAGATCTAAACATGTGAACATATAGTTCTAAACATATGGACTGATATGGATCTAAACATATGAACATATAGTTCTAAAAATATGGACTGATATGGATCTAATCATATAAACATGTAGATCTAAACCTATGAACATATAGTTCTAAACATATGGACTAATATGGATCTAATCATATAAACATGTAGATCTAAACATATGAACATATAAAATATGATCTTACATATATGAACATGACTTCCATATAATCTTTCATAACTTGCATAGATCGAGCAAACTTGCATACATAACTTGCATATGTAATTAGGCTTATGAATTAACATAGAACATAACTTGCATATAATGAATCAAATCAAGCATAAATCAAAACATAGTTTGCAAAGACATAAACTTTATATGATTTACAAAAAATTTCATACAGTCCAATTCATAACTCATCACAATTATGTTTAAACAATTATCTTGTGGAAGTAACTGCACTCACAGAAAACGGATCTTGAATTCTAGGATCTGGTTTCTGAAGTTACTAAGCTAATCCATTGATGTAGGCGTTGATTCATTCATTGTTGTTCTAGAATTCCTTTTTGTAATTCCTAGGCTTTGAATCTTTATCTCTTATCTTTTTATCTTTAATCTAGAATTTGATTTGTTGTGGTGGTGGCTAGGTTAGTTTGTAGATGAACAGCATGACGGCATCATAGTTTAGGGTTGTGAGGTCTAGGGTTGAGGTTTGGGGTGATTATATAAAAGTTTAGGATTAATATGGGCCTTTAGATTAACCTAGGAGTCATCAAAGCCATCCAAACCCAAGAGAGCCAACCAGAACATGACACATATGCCCTAACACCTCAGAAAATCGTCACTGTCCAGATCAGTTCGTAGGTGTCAACCCTATAGGGGGGTCGACACCCATGTCGACACCCCTAGGGGGGTCAACACCTATGTCGACACCCCCCGGGGAGGTCGACACCCCTAAGTGGGAAATTTCCCGCTCAGCTGTTTTCTGAAGTTTTGAAATTCGAATCTGCTTTAATTATTTAATTATTATTTTAAATTCTGCTTAAGCTTGAAAACTTCTAACCTCCATAACTTCTTCATACGGAGTCTGATTCACGCAAACTCGAACTCTTTCTCATGCAGAATTCCAAGACGAACGCAATGGCATAACCCGTTTCACCCAATTCTTCTTTTAAAGATTAATTATTCTTTAATTGGCACTTATATCCCGTTTTAAAATTACGGGGTGTTACAAGGAAGTAGATGGATACGACGTGTGTGTAAAGCCTTGAGTGCTATTACCCAAAAAGAACCTAATAAATAAGAAAAAAATAACTGAACGATATATGCCGTGTTATTTCAGAATGTGTAATTTAGGTCCAGTCACCAGAACTTGTGCTTTGACCCCCTCCTCATAACATATCCACATGATAGGCTTTTGGCAAAGACATGATAGCTTTGGATACCGGCTTGGCAGTACTATTACTTTGGTAATGCTATATTTGATTATATTATACTTTATTCCATTCCGCTGTGAAATGTTTTCTAAGCTCTGATATATTTTATATCTCTGTCTTTCCTGCAGGATACCAGACAAGCCAACTCGAGTTTCGATAGATTGAAATTTTGAACAAAAAAATTCGGTCTGTCGGAATTCGGATTGTTATATCTGGTATTAGAGCCTACGTTCAGGATTCTTGTATAGATAGTGCGTGAATGCTTTTGTATTTTTAAGGAATATAAATATATCACATATAAACCTAGATCCGTAAGAGCAACCCACTAAATAAGAAGAACGATTTATGGAAAATATAAAGATGCATCCCATATGTCAGTGCTTGAGAAGATAGTATTTCAGATTAATGAGCTTGGCATTAGAGCTTTATTAATTAGAAAAAAAGAGGAAGATGGATTAGGAATATATATATATATATATACACACATATACATACATATATATATATATATATATATATATATATATTTGAGAGAATTGACTTTGTGGTGATATCTAGAAAAGTCTAAGTAAGCTGGAAACTTGCTTTGAGTCTAGCCCCATTGCTAACTTTTGAGAACGTGAAATTATGAAAACTTTTAGGTAATAGTTTATGGTGTTTTTCAAGTTTTGACATTGAAGAGCTACAATTTTAAAATATGTAAGCAACATATTTAAAATGTACATATCGAGTTTTGAAATAAAATGCGGTATATTTTGAAATGGTGATTCTTGTGAATTTCTTGTTTAAGATAAATTCTTTCAGAAAAATGCACATTATAAAGCATGTATAGTTCGTTGGTTTTCAAGTTATAAAGTACGAAAGGATTAAAAAGCAATGCATAGAAAATATTGAATTTTTGTTTAAAACTAAAATTTTTAGTAAAGGAAATTTTGAGGTTCTCTATTCTTTTGACAACAATTTTTTATAATTGTTTTGACATAAAATTTTGTTGGATAAACCAAATGAGTCGTGAGAATTAAGAATAGAGTAGATGTTTGCATCTAGTTGAAAGTAACTGAACTGACACTATAAGCAAGAACAGTTGTGAAGCTGATTGAGAAATTGTTGTCCTTGTCTACTCCAATTTTCAAGACTTGAGAAAAAAAAATGTTGTTTAACATTTTTATGAGATGACATGTTTTTATGGTTTGGCAAAAATAAGTTTTCATGAGGAAGATAAATTTTTGACACTTTTAACTTTTGAAAAAAAAGAATTACGGAAGCCAAACCATGTTTTTAAAATCATGTAGATAAGGAGCATAAGCATTAAGAAACCTAGGTTATTGCTTGGGAATGACTATTAGTACACAGCAAGGATGAGACAACCCAAACCCCGTGCCATGGAAGAGAGGATAACCCTTGGAATATAACACATTAATCACATAATCAGATTACAGATATAAGCATAACACATGAAATCATAGAATAATATACACCATCATAACATCGGAATCATAAATGTCATCATCATCAGAGTTACACAGATACAAAATACTACTTAGTACATAAAAGAGATAATCAGTCTACATCGGAATCAAATATAGCATACATAAGGTAATGTCTAAATGTCTAAAATAAACGATAAAAGATAATCTTCGTCTTCAGCCAAAAGAGCACCCAATGCTACGATGCATATCCAAAATAAAGCCAGATACCAGTTTAATTGGCTGCCCATGTAAAAATAAGGGCACCCAAACGAGTCAGTCATGGGACTGGTATGAGAAATCTTACTTAACTTAATAAGGCTAATCACAAGACCACGCCGCTAACGTGGAACGGGTTTACTTCATTGTATTGCCACTGCATAAATAAAGTAAATCATTTAAACAACGCAATGCTTTTTAGAAAAATGAAGCCATTATAAGACTCAGGTCTCATCACACAATGCAACGCAAGCCGGAGGATAGAGTTTTACCTTATAATGGCCAAATATGCTTGATACGTATGAAACAAAAATCGTTTGATATTATTATTAGTGTCAAGTCAGTTTAAAACACTTTCAATATAAATGTATCAATCCTAGGAGGCATAACTACCATATACTATGTCGCCATACTAGTTTTACAATCAAAACCAAATGATGTCGTATTGGAAATTTGAATTTCGTCATAAACCAAGGCAAGGGATTGTCCTTACCGAATTCGAGACAATCTAGCCCATGTCTCAGGACTCGTACTCAGTCGAGCCCTTGGATCTTCAGGGCCGGTCCATATTTACTTTAGTGGATTGGTTATTCCTGAACAATACGTCTCCCCATCCTCTGGGGCGTAAAATTTGGTCAGTATGCCGACCATCATATCCAAGGTACCTCGCTTTCCAACATCCACATAAGTAAAATGTTTGGGATTCATACTATGACACCACTCCTAGCTAGAAAGAAACACATGTCCTCCCTGCAGTCCTCTCCCGTTTATAGTTCATACGGGGTATGAGGCTCGCGAATTAACACTATACACAAAGCTATGCCAATTAAAAAGCCGTGCTTTGATGATCGACCACTTGACTCTGCTTTTCAACAAAAGCCTTGTTCCTTTGCATGCCTCATTGACAATTCACGCTATGCGACTAATGTCTATCGATATATAACCTCTAAGCTCATGCGTCTCAGAGAAGGGTGTAAGCAAGAGAATAAATTCTCTTCCATCAAATAGATATATATTTAATAGAGATCAATCAACACAGAACGAAATCCAATGTCAGACACATATCCATTTACAAGTCCATTCTAGGTCTGAACGAAACCGAAGGCACCTTATTCCTCATTCCATATGTCCAATACGGAAGAGAAGCCCTCGCATATCCGAACAATCAACAAACACGTCCAGACAACTACCCTTATAACCCCTTCCTGGGAGATAATCAATCCAGGGCATCAGTAGTAATCCATTCGATGGGAAGATTATCGGTCTTGCACCGTTTTCACTTCCTTTGACTTTTAATCGTCGTTCAATTATTTGAAATGAGATTTAACTTGGTCTTCTCAAATAATTTTCAAACATGTAAAATTCAAATCATTTCTTTCCATGGTTAAATTCAATTCAATTCTATATATTAATGTCAAATAAATCTAACCGTCAATATTTCTTTATAAACCAAGTGAAATTGGTTTATTTCCATTCCATATCACTTATAATATTTTATAACGATTTATCGCTATTTTTATTTATATAAAAATAGCCCATTTAATTCGAATGATGTTGTAGGTCACTACGCGGCACTGGCGCTGTTTTCATTTAGATTTGAATTACTCATTTCTCAAAATCTAACTATTGGATCTTAACAATTTAATACCGTTGGAAAGATCTCTCTAAAGCGAACCCAATGGTTCCAGTTTCGGGAAAATCAGATGGTCGGATCTCTAGGTATAATCTTTTAAAATTACGATTCCAAAACATGAACTACTGCGCGTGATTCATTAATTTTAATTTATATATATATATAATTCGTTCGACGATTTCAAATCCTTTTCTTCTTCAAATAATTGACTAACGTCTTTAGATTTTGGAAAATTTTGCCATGACCTCCTTTGTACGGGATGATCGGAAAAACCACAACTTGCCTCGCAGGCCCCTCATTAATCAAAAAGAAAAAGAAAAAACCAAGCGGCTTGCCAATCGGCTCATAAAATCATCAAAACCCCAATAAATACATTAAACATGTACCTATTTGTCAGGCATATAATTTTATTCCTCTTCTTAGCTTCCATGCTATGACTTGTTCATTATATAAACATGCATAGCTATCTAATAAATAAATCCAGTTCTATATTACTAATTTTAAATAAATCAATTTATGGTCACAATTTTATGATATCAATACGGTTTGTTTTGAATATCACATTTCTTATTTTCATCACATACATTAGTTAAAAAATATATTTTTAACTAATCAATAACTACTCCATAGCACATAAATTTTATCGATTCCATATATACGTTAAAATTTTTATTTTTAACGAATAAACATTTATTTCACTACATGTAAATTTTGTACACTTCAAAAAGAGACATGTTATCAATAAACGTGTCCTCTCTCCTCAATAATGGCGTCCTCTCTGCTGATACGTCCCATCTTCCCTCGAGCCCCTCCCCTCCTCTCAAATCCATCACTTCCCCTCTCCCCTTGTCAGATCCTCCGTCTCAGCCTATCCCGCCTGCTCCGGAGCCGCCTCCCCCAACCCTAGCAACCTCCACTCAGACCAACCCCTTATCTCTTGCTTTAGAGACTCGCAGATGGACCTCCCTTTCTGATAAGAAGCCATGGAATGCTGGAATTTACACTCCACCGTCGATCCCGCTGAAGTACAGAGGGAAAGCTCTGCTTCCCTGTGAAGCTATCTACGAAGCTGGAAGGAATGAATGGCAGGAATACTTGGTGGGTTTTTTTCTGGATCCACCACTCTCGTTCACTGCTGTAACAAATTATCTGCGCAACCACTGGAAGCCTTTAGGAGGCATAAAAATCAAATCGACAGGTTCTTTTTTCTTCTTCCTATTTTCAAATCCTGAGGACAGAAGAAGAATTTTAAACGCTGATCCAATCTTTATTAGAAATAAGATGTTTATCATCAAGCCATGGGACTGTAGTGTCGGATGTAACACCATAAAAAATGTTCCTGTATGGATAAAATTAACGAATATCCCTTTATATGCTTGGACAAAGCCTGGAATCAACTGGATAGCTTCTAGTATTGGAAAGTTTTTGTACATGGACGCTGCTACTGAGTCTCTTGATAAACTAGCGTTCGCTAAGTGCTTGATTGAGATAACTCCGGAGAGCATGTTACCATCTGAGTTTCCAGTTGTTCTTCCCGATGAAACTGAGCAGAATGTATTTGTCGAATATATATGGAGACCCGATATTTGTGACCACTGTAAGTGCTTCGGTCACACTACAGCTAAATGCACTTTAGAAAACCAGGAAAAATGCAACACTGACAAGAGTGAGTCTCGGATTGTTAATGATAACACAAACAAACTTGGTGATAAGGGGAACAGGGATCCAAAGCAAGCAGCGGTGATCATCAAGAGTAAACCACATATTGAGCTGAAGAAAACAACATGGACCAGAGTGGTGAACAAGCAAAAGACCAATAACTCTAGAAGTAGCAAGGCGACTCAGTCTGCTGTTATGAATCAAGTGAGTAAAGCTAGTGCTGAAGTTGGTAACAGTTTTGAAGCTATATCCCAAAGTGAAGAAACTGAGTTAATTGATGGTTATGATAGGGAGTATGAAGAAGGAGAAATACGACGAATTGATGAAATGCTTTCTAGTGTGTTCAATGGTGATGCTGATCGCATTGTTCTGAAAGAGAAAGAGGATGCTCTTGTAGATACGGCTGCTGTTTTAAATTGTGAAACAGGGATTGAAAACAAAAAGGATGGTGCATGTGTTACTTCTCAGGAAGGGGGAGCTCTGAACTATGCTAAAGTGGCAAACAGTAAACCTTCACCAGCTCTCCGGCCCGGTTTTCTGAATCGATCTCCTCCTACTACTAGTAAGGAGGCTACCACCACTGTATTAGATGGATTTAATGACAACAGTACAAGCAATGGGAATGAAGCTTCTACTAGTATTGAGAAGAGGAAATCTAAAAGTAAAGCTGACCACCCTTATGCGCACATCGCTGCTCCTCCTGGTTACAAAGCCCCACCGCCTTGGACTGACAGTTCAGGTCAATCATTACACTCCAAGCTCAGCCTCTCATCCGGGTTACATCACGAGGAGCAAGAAGAGCGTAATGGGAGTGGGGAGCATTTTTGACAATGACTAATACTTAAGTACATGGCTGCAGCTTCTATGGAATTTGCAGCAGGAATGTTTTAATGTAATCTCAAGTAAAATGAACTCTGGGTCTGTATGCGCTTTGCTAAAATGTATTATCATGTATTTTGTTGCTTGGCTTTATTTCCCTGCGTGGAAATAGCTTGCTGTAGTTGTTAAGTTATTTGCTTAACACCTGTAATTCAACGTTATTAATAAAAGTGGCCGGACCACTATAAAAACCAGTCGGCCAAAAAAAAAAAATTTGTACACTTTATATTAATGTTAAAAATGATCTTTTTGGCAAATATAAATATATTTCAACACATGATTATTTTTTTACACTTCATTTCAGAAAATTTCGGCATTATAACGGCGCTATATTAGAACAGGGAAAATGATGTCTGGCAGCATCCCTCTCCTGCCCTTGGCTTGCGCCATACATAACCATTCCATTCAATCAAATCAATCATAGGGTTGAAAAACCCATATTCAACCAAATTTTCCACAATACAATCAATTTTGTTGCATTTCCAATTTATACAACGCATAATCGATTTTTATACATCGCATATACATTTTCTACAACGCATATATACATATATTTTTCATATCACACATATATATTTTATTCACATCGCATATATATATTATTCATATTGCATCACAGTCACAACACAATACTGTCAATTTAAATCGTCTATGGTCTGTGGACGAGGGAGGTAAGCGAACAGGCACTGTATACAATTTTTTAATGATTTTACAACTCATATATATAATTACTCCATTTTATTTTGAATTTAGAAATATCACATTGGGTTCCACTCCTCCTTAATTTGTAGCAAGCTCTAAAATTCCTCCGGTCACTTCTAGAATGTCGAGTACGCTGTCACGAGTCCAATGTCTCTTGTTTCACTGGATTTCGACACCGCATGAGAAAGTTGTGAATTTTTAAAGGCTAATGACATTTTAAATTAATAAATATAGCAATTAATTAAAAATAGTTAAACCTTTCTTCCTTCTAACTTTAGGCTGCATTTTTTTTCAGAGCTCGAAACTAGGGTTTCGATTTTGCATAAAATCTGAGGCGCTTGAAGATGATCGTATTTTGCCACGCTCTCGGCCTTCGCAAGAGCTTCACGTTGATGCCTTGAACGTTGAACTCGAACTAGTGATGGGGGCGGAAATTGAGGCGACGCGACGGGTCTTTGAGGGACATTTTAGAACCAAATACTAAACGATAGAAGATCACTCCCGTATGGATGTGTAGAGGGCGGAGAGCACTACAAAATTGGCTTAAGAATCGAACAATTTCATTGCAAGGATCGAAAGTTATTAGGGGAGAAAGGATCGAGCTTTCTATCGTCGTCGAGCTGGAGAGAGCTGTGAGTTTTTTTGGAAATGAATTTTAGGGTTACGATTTTTCTGATTGGCCACTATTTATATTTATATTTATATTATTTAATTCTTTTAATTACAAAAATACCCATTAATCCATACGAACTCCAAATCAAACCCAACGACTGTCGCCCTTAGCTAAATACCCTCATTCCGGACACAATGGTATATGTTTTGTAAGTCAATTCAACTGTTTCAGTTTGTTTTTCTCAAAATTAAAATATATAATGTTAAATATTAGATTTTAACGTACAATTTAATTTATTGGAGGCACATACTGATTCCAAAAATTCCAGAAAAATAAATCTAGTTATGTTTTGATGATATGGTCCTAACGAAACTAATTTCGTTGGATTTGGAGACCGTTCGAAAAATGGCCTTTTTAATGGTCGATCCAATTCAATGGAAATTACCAAACGCATTTTATTTTACCACGCTCACATATTAATTCCAAAAATTATGAAATTTTAAACCTAGCAATATTTTGACATTTCGGATCCAACAAAAGTGGTTTCGTTGAAAACGGAGGTCGTTTGCAAAATGACTATTTTTATGGGTTATATTCTAATTTAAAAATTGAATTTTTTTAAATTCTTACACAATTTCTGAGAACATTTTCGTAAAATAATTTTTTAAATTGGTTCTGAATTTCAAGGTTGTTACATTCTCCCCCACTTAAAACTTTTCATCCCCGAAAAGGAAACAATAGTAAAGTAAGAAACAAAACCGAAATAAAATATATTGTAAATGTACCTTTCACCAAAGCTAATCTGAGATGTTAACTCTGCACTTGGGATAAGCCTGCTTAATGCTATCTTCTGTTTCCCATGTACGGTCTCTAGGATCTCCGCTCCACTGCACTTTGGCTAAATGCACTCTCTTGTTTATGAGAACTTTGGTTTCTTTGTCAATAATCTTCATTGGCTCTCTTCTCACTGCTAGACTCGGAGTAATATCCAAATCTTGTTGCGATGTTTCTTCCATGACCAAATATGGATCATGCACATGTTTACGAAGTTGAGAAACGTGAAACACATCATGTACTTGGGGAAACCGGTCTAGCAATTAAACCCTGTAAGCAAGAGTTCTTATCCTCTCGAGTATAGGAAACAGACCAATAAATCTAGGTGCCAACTTCCCGGTCTTCCCGAATCGGACTACTCCTCTCACCGGAGAAACTCTCAAATATACATAATCACCGACAGACATGGCCAGATCTCTTCTTCTAGAATATGCATCACTCTTCTGTCTGCTTTGAGCTGCTTGTAGTCACTTCTTAATGAAATCAACTTTGTCTGAAGCTTCTCAAACCATGTCAGGACCCAACACAAGTCGGTTTCCAAGTTCAACCCAACATGCAGGAGGTCTACATGGTCTACCGTACATTGCTTCAAATGGAGGTAATTTCAAGCTTTCATGATAGCTATTATTATAGGGGAATTCAACCAAATGTAGCTGATCTTCCCACGATCTACCAAAATCAAGAATACTTGTCTGCATCAAATCTTCTAATATATGATTCACCCTCTCAGTTTGGCCGTTTGTCTGAGGATGATATGCGGTGCTAAGATTCAGCTTTGTTCTCCCAACTCTTCCTGAAATGCTTCCCAGAACTTACTAGAGAAAATCGGATCTCTATCACTAACAATACTGTTGGGAACTCCATGTAGTCTAACAATTTCTTTAAAATATATATGTGCCAGACTTTGAGTTGTTCTATTCGACTTCACAGGAATCAAATGGGCGGTCTTCGTGAAACGATCTACGTTCACTCATATACTGTCATTGCCTTTCTTGGTTTTAGGCAAACCATCTATGAAATCCATGGAAATTTGATACCGCTTCCAATTTGGAACCTCTGATGGTTGCTACAATCTTGTGAGATTCTGCTGATCACTCTTGACCTGTTGGCAAGTAGAACACCTGCTAACATATATAGAAATGTCCCTTTTTATAGATCTCCACCAGAACGTGCGCTTGAGATCACGATACATCTTACTCACCCCTAAATGAATACTAAGCTTGGATTTCTGACATTCATCCATCACTTCTCTTTTGAGCTCAGGAATATTCAGAACGTAAATTCGGCCTAATAACCTCAAAACTCCTTCGTTATCAATCTTGAAACTCGAGGGCCTGCCTTTCTAAACTCTTTTACTAATCCTTTGAATAAATTCATCATCTTTTTGAAGAACAGAGATCTTATAAATCAATGAAGGCATAATAATGAGATTAACGATAATTGCATTCTTTCTGCTAAGCGCATCTGCTACAACATTGGCTTTCCTTGGAGTATACAAAATATCTAGATCGTAAGCTACAAGAAATTCTAACCAACGCTGCTGTCTCAAATTCAAGTCTTTCTAGCTGAACAAATACTTCAATGACTTATATTCTGTATATAATTCAAACTTCTCACCCAAAAGATAGTGCCTCCATATTTTCAAAGCAAACACGACGGCTAAAACCTCAAGATCATGAGTAACATATCTCTTTTCATGCGACTTCAACTGACGACTAGCATAAGCAACTACTTGGCCTCTCTGGTTAATACCATACCTACTCCTTCAAGAGAAGAATCTGTATAAACTGTCAAATCTTGATTGCCATCAATAATAGTCAACACTGGAGAAGTAGTCAACCTTAATTTCAGCTCTTGGAAAACGGTCTCACAATCAGTCGCTCAATTAAACTTTGCATGCTTTTTTATAAGCTTCGTCAATGGACTAGATAGCTTTGAAAAATCCTTAACAAATTTCCGATAACAGCCAGCCAATACTAGAAAACTTCTGACTTCTATGGGAGTGCTAGGCTGTTTCCAATCCCGAATGGCTGTGATTTTTCCCGGATCCACTGAGATTCCTTCTTTCGATACTACATGACCAAAGAATTTGCCAGAATATGCATTTAGAAAATCTGGCTTTTAATACGTTCCCGGATCCACTGAGAATTAAGAATAGAGTAGATGTTTGCATCTAGTTGAAAGTAACTTCTTCTTGCCAGAATATGCATTTAGAAAATCTGGCTTGTAATACGTTCTTTCTCAGAATTTCCGAAACCTGTTCCAAATGTTTGGTATGCTCGCTAGCTGATTTAGAGAAGATTAAAATGTCATCAATGAAAATTAGCACAAATTTGTTCAACACACCGTGAAATACTATGTTCATTAAATCGACAAAGTAAGCAAGAGCGTTACATAAACCGAATGGCATTACTGACCACTCATAAAATAAATCTAGAACTTTGAAAGCTGTCAAATAAACACATTCTTCGGCAATTCGCAGTTGATGGAAACCTGTAGCTAGGTCCATCCTCGGAAATACTTGAGCTCCATTCAAGTGATCTAATAAATCATCACACTACAAGAAAAGCTGAATATAGCGACAAAAAATAGTGACGGATTTTTCCGTTGCTATTTTGCGACGAATTTGCGTCCAATTTGCAAGGAATAGTTTTAAGTTTTTTCTATTTTAATTTTTCTTATATAATCACCGACGTTTTTTTGTATCCGCTACTTAACCGTTGCAAATTGCGTCAATTTACCGATGGATAAATTTCGACATCAAATTCCGTTGTAAATTGAGGCATATTACAGACAGAAGAATTTTGAAGCTATTTTGTGATGATTTTCCAAGGAATTTGCAAGGGATTCTTCTTTCTGAATTAAAATTCGGGAAGGCTTATCCAATTTAGCCATGATATATTTCTTACACTACAACAAAAATACCATTTTACAACTAAGAGTTTACAACGGATCTATAAAGCATTGCGAAAAATGCAAAGTTTTAACAACTTATTTTAAAAAGACGTTGTAATTTATATTTTCATACATTCTTCATAAATAAATGTTGTAATAAAACCAAATTCTACAATGTAATTCTAAATAGTTGTTAATTTTTTTGTTTATAATGGCCTTTTTGCATCATTCATATTTTTCTTTTTCATAATACCAATGGGACGTAGTTAGATTTAACACTTTACAAACTTTTGGTATTGTAAGTTTATTATATCCGCATTATTTATGAAATTTTTAATGGGTATTTATAATTTTTGTTGTACTAACAAGATTTGCTGTCCAAAACTATTTTTGCAAAATGGTTTACAAATAGTGTAGTTTTGTTTCCGATTAGGCACATGTTATCGTTTATCTATATATGTGTACATGTGTTGAAAGGTTTTTAATGTAAAAAATAGTCCCTGCATCCATTACCAATCCATATCTTTGATGCCTTTGCCCTCAACGGTTAGATAAGTTATTAACCCAACGCTTCAGATTTCAATCTGACATTGTTATCGGATCCCTTTTTCTCATTTCCCTTCACGCTAAAAATGATCGTTCAGATCTCCTCTCGCTCTCTCTTTTTGATTCCTCCATGCAAAAAGAAAAGTCGTTTAGATCTCCTTGACCTAGTTGCTGATAAAGAGCTGATTTCTGTCGTCACTTTCTGGTAACATCTTCCTATTTTCTTACAATATTTGATTTTCAAATCATTTATTCATGTAATTTCAGTTTCGAATGAGGCCTTTTTACTCTTTAATTTTCAATTTCCTTTCCAATTCTATGCCGTGAATATTCATATATCTTTTGATTCTAACAATATGGCTGAATTTTAGACGCTTTTCTAATTAACTGAAAATGTTTTTTCTTTCACAAGTTATGTAGTTTTATTTGATTTTTGAAAGGTATTTCCTACGATCTATTTGAGTTTTAAATTTATTGTTTGATCTGAATGCTAGCATACTGCGTGTAACTTGCATATGTTTGATTTGACTGCTAGCTTACTACGTGTAACTTGCATATGTTTGATATGTGGCCTTCGAACTTAATCAAAGATGATAAATTTTGCCTTGGACAAAGTAAATTGTTCCAAATGCTTGAATTTAGCGCTTACGGAACTGTTATCTAATGCAATTGAAAACTGAAACTTGTATTTGTAACATAATGAATGTTCATGCTACATATTTTATCTGAGTAAATAAGCTAGTAATCCTTGTTTCCCCTTTATCTACTTAGTACCACATTATGATTCAAAGCCTTTGCTTTAAAAAAACCTTAGTTTAATTTTTCTTTCTTGTTTTTTATAGTAGGTAGTGTAAAAAGTTCTAACTGTTATGATTTTTGTGCGCAATAGAAGCTTGACAAAACGCCAAGAAAAATTGGATCTTTTTCACCCAATCACTTGAAGATGAATTTGATTGAAAAAAAAACAACACAAATAATATCGGAAATATGACACACAATATTCCACCCAACCACCCTCTTTATTGATTCACTAACAAAAATTGTTTACAAACGATTTCAACTATCGTTACAAACAATTACAACTTGAACCAATAACCTTATTGAGAAATAGGTAGAGAATATCTAATGACTAAAAATTTGAGAAGAAAAACAATGAAGAATAATGGAAAATTTTCCACACCTAATGAAGAGATTAGCTAGCCCTTTTTATAGTGAAAATTGCTTCATGCCCAAGAAAAACTAGGCTTCATGCCCAAGAAAACTTGGCTCCCAAATATCTTCATATATGTTATAAAACTATTTGGTTAACCACCAAATATCCTTGCAATAAATGTCCACAAATATAGCAACCAATATCTCTCCATAAAATCTAGCACCAAATCTCTTCATCAAATCTCTCCACAAAATATGTAAGATTATTTGTTGCCCAAAATTGTGATTTGCGTATCATCAATTTCAACACTCCACCTTGATACCAAATCACATCTCCTCCACTCAAATAATAGCCCCTTAGCTCTCACTTTCAACCTTTCTTTCTCAATTAACACCATTACAAACCTCCACCATCGCCCACTAATGATGCACCTCCCTTATCCGTGCACCATGCCACTAGCGATCTTCAAAAGCATTTGTAATACCATAAAGACCTCCATCTCGTCTTTGTGGATTTCACAACTCGACATCCGAAACCTAACAGCTCCAACTCCACAAATTGGTAGCTCTACTCCATTGGTCGTCTTTATCATGCCAACACTCTTCTCATACGAAGAAAAACTTTTCACATCATGACATATGTGAAAACTGGCTCCTGAATCCATCTTCCAAGGCTCCAGCAACACTAAATAGGACATCACATGAAGAAACGGATTGATTTACTTCATATGTTTGCACATTTTGTCAAGCTTCCGCTACGTACAAAAACCACAACAGTTTGGTATCAGAGCGAGGCGATTTGTTTTAAATTGTGCATCAATTATTTCTACAAAGGTTGGTAGATTCAGTGGTGATTATGCTATTACTATTTTGGGGAAATAAAGGACGACTTTGGTGGAGGAGATTATGTTGAGAGAGAAGAGCGTTCCAATCTGGGAACTTTGACGTGATATGGAGTTTACTGTGTTGAAGAGACTATTAGATTTGGGAAGTTTTGTTCATGTTTCTGACAGGGGTCTTCATGTTGATGATGCTCGAAGGATCCAAGATGATCAGGAAAGGAGCTCAGGTCAAGTGATAGACGGGTGTCAAGACAGAGATCATTGTGGTTTAGACAGGGGCCTTCACGTTGATGATGCTCGAGGGATCCAGAGTGATCGAGGAAGGAGCTCAGATCAAGTGTTAGACGGGTGTCGATGTGTATTGCAAGCACTTTTAGACCGTTGGTTTATGCGTGGTGCAGCTCATGGTGGTAGATGCATCTTTTGCAGGCGGTGGGTGAAGCTTGTAATGGTTTTGATTAAGTGGCAGGAGAGAGATTTTTTGTGAGTACAGAGATTTGTATTTTGGCTCTGTATTTGAATTGGTGATTGAGAGAATTATTTTCGGCCTAATTGGTGGTGTTGAGATTACGTTGGTGTCTGCCTTCTTTGTTATTTTGGATATTTGCAACAGTTTGTTGGCGGGCGGGGACGTAGTCTGAGCTCGTTAACAATGGTGTGATGGGGGGTAGCTTTGCTGGAACCCATTAGGCAAATATTCATTTTTGGTTTCTATCTCGTTGTGAGAATTTGATTAAAGGTGGAGTTCTGTTGAAGAGTTTTATGTTGTGAAGAGAATTTGATTGGAGATGGGGTGTTGCAGATATGTGATTTTGCATCAAGGTGGAGTGTTAAAATTGGTGATACAAAATCACAAATTGATTAGAGCAAATTTGCAAAGAATGGAAAGTAAATATTTTTATAATGGGAATGCATTGATTGCATTTAATGAGATGGTAGAGAAATAAATGAAGGGATTAATTTCTTCCATCTATGCTAAAGAAACGGATTGATTTACTTCCTATGTTTGCACATTTGTTGTTATGGTAATTTGCCTCCATTATATTATTACCATATGTTGGTAATTTAATTGATGACTCACATTGATTTGCACTGGCTATATATTGAGGGGTAGACTTTAGTGTAAACTCATCCTGGCTTGGAGCCAGTGATTCCCAATGGTGTCTCTTCTTGTTAAACCTGGTTGAGGTTTGGATATGTAAACTCTTATTTTGTAATCTCTTGTAATTCTGTTATGTGGAATAAAATCTCTTTCTGTTAGACTGGACGTACACTATGATGATAGTGGAACCAGTATAAATATTGTGTCTCTTTGTTTCTCTGCTATAGTTATTTACTATTTTGTTTATGTAATAGAATAATTGCTATCAAATTAGATTGGTGTTCAATTGGCAAATCTAGATCCTGCTTATCGTGCTTCCGCATTTGTGCAATATTTGCATAACACTAACAACGAACCATCAACTGAAATTCGACAGTATGGTGCCAAAATTGATCATAAAATAACATGTTAGCTAATCGTTATGATTTATGAATGGTAGAATTTTAAAACACAAAGGAAAAAGGTCAAATGAGAGTGTTAAAATTCTGTCTTAAAATGTCATTGCTAAATCTGTATATTATATTCTCCAAAATAATCTAAAATTGATCTGGTTTGCACTTCTGCAGCAAGTGCTTTTAGGAAAAAAAATCAAATGAAATTATAGTATAAACTTTTGAATTTAATTCCATGAATCATCCACTCAAACAAACTATATGCATATGCAAATTAACATAGGGTTGCCTTTCGTTTAGGGTCTTTTTGCTCACTATAAATACTAAGATTGCCAGGTATTCAGCCCATTAAAGTTACAACACTTAGATTATTATTTTAAAGAGACTTTGAGGTACCAAATGAATGTTTTTTTTTCATTTCATTTGTACTTTAGTTAATTAAAAGCCATAACTTATCTTCTTCTATAAAAATCCTGTGATGTTAATAGGGTACAAGTATCATAATGGTACTAGCGAATGTTAAAAAGATTGAAGTAGAAGTTTAACTCAGAGATAAATATGGTTTTTGGTTATGATTTTGAGTGTTTGTTTTTGACTTCATATGCATGACTACATCAATATGCGCACATACATTCATTTTACTTGCTTTAGAAATATTCTTGCATAAACATCGTTTGCAGTTGATTAATTTGAAGTAACCTAGGACTTCTGAATAATTCTAGCGCTCATTTGCAGTTATAACAAAGGCTTGGTTTTGATTGCTAACGCTGAGGTACTTAATGAGATGTCATATGTTGCAAAGGTTAGTAATTCTCACATGCTATTGTGAAAGAATTTAAGTTACATCTTGTGATTTTTCCTCTTTTGCGTATAGAATTTTTTTTTGTTATAGTGACAATAATTTTATTTTGTGTTCTAGAAAGTAAGAGTGTTAGGTTAGCCAAGCCACACCTATGCCATTTGGTTTTGAAAGTTATATTTCCTTCAATTCTTATTTTGATTGGAACTCTGATGTCCTCATATTGAACGCAAAATGGTTTGGTTCAAGTCCTACATAGCATCTACAAAATCATTTGATGTAAACCACCACAAAGTTGAAATATATAATCACACAATTGTTGATATTCTGGTCAGGTTTTTTAATGGCTCAAGGTATTTGTAAGATATATGCACATGAAATTGTTGCAAGTATTATTTTTCTAAATTTATTATGCAATGTATTTATGAATACTCAATGGACTGCTTTTCAACATCTCTTTCTTGTTTAGTTATATCGGTTGCATGCAAAAAAAACATCTCTTTCATAATGACAATATTAGAATTCAAAGAAATCTTTTACTGTTTTTATATTACTATTTCTGTATCAGGTCCACACTGGTTTCATGCAGCATCCTACATGTAAGTCTCATTCAAATTCAATTATTAGTGTTATGTATTTCTTCGTAATTTTCATGCAAAAAAAATAAGGTTCTTGTTTTCTTTTGATTTCGTAAACTTTTCTTTCTGCATTTTATTAGACACTACTATTCATTTCGCTTAGGGACTAGGCAAAGAGTAAAATACAATGAGCCTCTGTGTTATGCATTGTTCTTTTTCAGTCCAATGCCATAAGTCTAAATATAAAGTGGTTTACTCAATTTTAACATAACATTTGTCCATGGCCATCACTTTTGTGTTAATCCTTACAAATCAATGCGTAAAAAATTGTATTCCCTTAATTAGTATGTCTGATTTGCTATATTTACCATGTGTATAACATACCCAGCCTTACTTCATCACTTTATCTTTGTGAACTACATGCTGAACCTGAATTTGTCTGGACAAAAAAGTCATATTTACGTGATTACTGCATTCACTATTTGTGTCGTATGCTTGCTTTGTTATGCATATTTCATTAACCAGTTTGCTTTCGTACACCTATCTGAACTAATTACCTTGAATTATCCTACAATAAATGCATCCATATTCTCTATTCTGTTGCGTTTTCATCCTATACTATACATCTGCTAAGACTATAGGTTGTTTGTTCCCACTTGATTTCCATAGTTACAATACGACTTACGTCATACATATTTTTGGCTATTAGTTTATGCTTTTATTCATCCTACCATTTAAAATCATTGATTTTTTTAATGGTACTGATTTATAACTTCTAACAATCGGAGAATATTTTCCATAAGGGCATGGCCAACTCACATATAGATAAGTGAATTTGAAATCAGCACTTACAGATAGGTGAATTTGAAATCAGCACTTACAGATAGGTGAATTTGAAGTCAACAGTAAGTTTTTTGCTTCTTTGGTAATTTTCTGACAATATTACTTACAGTAGAATCTGTAGTAGAGTTACTGAGAGCTTATTTAGTAAAACTATATGATGATGTAGATTGCAATTTACAATTTGTACTGTTAACATATTTTTGCATCTTGCTATGTTTATAATTAAATTACACCAAAGATAACATACAAGATTATGTCTTACTAAATTTGCTTATATTTTTCTGTTCTTTACTAAGTTAAAGAAAGAAAATGATCTTACTTTAGAGTCAGTATATCAAACTTGAAAAAAAAAACATCCTTAGCCACATAACCATTAGGTTGTCTGATTAAATATAAAGGTTGATTTCATCATTTGTTAACGGTAGGCTTGTTCTTTTTTCCTATTTTGATGAGTTGACGATTGGGGTTGATTAGTGATGGTGATCAAGGTGATGGTGATCAAGGTGATGGGCAGCAGATATCTGTTTTCCTGAAGTTGATCATAATTGTGGTTTGACGATGTTAAGATGGCATTGTTGATACAGTGCTCACTCCTATTTTTGTTGCACTACAATTTCTTAGTTCTTTATTTGTATGCAGAAACATCTAGATAGCTTGTTAGGATTTTTTTCTCTCTTTTGCGCTCAAGTGAGTACATTGGCAGGTAGGGGAGATTTACTTGTGGCTTGTGAATTCCAACAACTTATTTGCAAGGTTTGTAGTATACCAACAATATACAACAGATATTTGTTATTGTAGAATTTTCCTCTTTATTTAATGATATTCTGAAAGTGGTGCTTATGATCCACAAGGAAGGTACTATAATACAGAAAATTACAATATGAGAATTTTATTATTCTTTGTTCTTTCAATTTCATTGACCTCAATTTGTTGTCTTGAATTGCTAGTGTATAGGTTTGTCGAAGCCAAATTTGAAGAGGATCTTTCTGAAGCACACGCATGAAAATCCAAACGCTCTAACCCAAGATAAAGTGAATGGAGTGCTCAAGGCAAACAAGCAACGCGACTTAGATTCTTGAGTTCTTGTTCTGATTAATATCCTTAATATGGATTACTTATCTCTAAAATTAAAATTACAAAACAATTACTTGCATGATATAGTTAAAAAAAATATTCAAATGAATACGTATGAACAAAAGAAAAATATATTTGTATCTTTCACAGGTTTAAATTTTTTTCCTTTAAAAAGAAAGCTTCTCTCTCTTGTAGCCATAAAATTCATTTTTGAAAAAAAACACGTAGATTACGTTGCATGATCATGTTTTGATTGTAACAAGTAATGACACATTTTTTCATGCATCGACCATGTTATTTCACCTTCAGCTGCAACTTCCATCGTCTTCTCAACATTCAGAACGTCATTGTGTTGGCAAAGAAGATGGCATTCATGAGCTAAAAAAATGTTAAGGAGATGTGCATAGAGCTTTGAAGCACAAATGACAAAGGTGATGACAATGCTTAGGGGCTATGATAAAGTTTCGCATTCGTCTTCGGTTTCACGTTCCCTGGCGCTTTTGCTGCCGTTGTCTTCGTAGATTGGTTGGGTGTATTAATATTTATTTGGTGCAAGTATAACATTATGTGATTTTAGCATCTTTATAGATTGTAAGTGTTTGTATATGGGATAATGTTAGCATCAACTGAATAGTTTTGTTGTTCATAATTCGACTTGGTGTATGAATTGATGAAGGATTATGGATGTTTTTTTGTATGTGATTATGAATGTTCTTTTAAGTTAGAAATTAATATTATTAGTTATATATATATGTGTGTGTGTGTGTGTGTGTGTGTATAGACAAATCAGAAAGGGAATAGCGACGGATTGTTGGCAAAAAGGAGGGACAAAATACAAACGTGATAACTATTTTTTCGTTTATCCCTTGCTAATTTGAAAGGGGATTACCGATGGATTACCAACAAATGAAGTTTGATTAAATGTTCACATAAAATAAATCCGTCGCAGATCTCTTGCTAATTAGCAAGGATTTACCGACAGTTATTTATAAGATAATAATTTTAAAAATATATATTCGTCACTAAAACATTGATAAATAAATTCAAAATTATTTTTTTATATTGACTGAAATGACGGAAAATTGTCGCAGAACGAACGCTAAAATCCGTCTCAATAGTTCCACGCAAATACCGACTTGAAATTTACCGACCATCCATATCCGTCGGTAATCCGTCGCTAAACACTATATAGCGACGGATTACCAACGGATTTTGCCATTGCAAAATCAGCTTTTTCTTGTAGTGATAATACGTGGTAATGGATATTTATTCTTTAGTGTCTGCTTATTGAGGTCTCGGTAATCCATACACAATCTGAGAATACCGTCTAACTTTTGAACAAACACTACTGTTGCACCACAATTCGAAAAACTAGGCCTGATCAGACCTTTCCGTAAAAGTCGTCGAGTTTGGTCGCCCAATTCTTCTTTCTCTTTCAATGTCATTCTCCGAATTACATGCACAACTGGCTTTGCATTCAGAATTAAATCGATCTTGAATTCAATTTCTCTTCGCGGAGGTAAGCTATCAACTTCTTCAAACGCATCCGCATAATTTCTAACTATAGGAATATTCTCAATAGAAATAGGAGAAATTTCGAGAGCAGACCAGAATTCTTTTCTATCTGCATCTGAGACCTTGCATGGTATAATAATATATCCAAGCTTCATTTTAACTTTAACAACTCTTTCCACACATTTAACTTCAACTTCATATTTAGTTAACCAATCCAGCCCAAGAATAATATCGAACTCGGAAAGATTCATGATAGTCAAATCGAAAGAAAACTGGTGACAAGAATACGAAACTGGCACTCTACAATACAAACCGAGCACAAGAGAACCTCCTATTTGATTATGAACACTAATCATTTCTTTAAGGTCCCTTAGTTTTAAATTCAATTTCTTAACCATATTACTTGAAATAAAACTTCGTGACGCGCCCGTATCAAATAATACTTTAACTGGAATATTGTTGTCAGTTAGTGTGCCTTCCAAAACATCTGGCCTTTCCTCATTAGTTGAGGATGTTGGCGCTTCTGCCACTTTATATACATGAGCTACTTCAGACTTCTTTAATAGCAGGCAATCCCTTGCAACATGACCTGCCTGGCGGCACTTATGGCATTTCCTTTTACCATGAGATCCCTTTTGTTTCTTTGAGGATTTACAGTTCCTTAACAAATGCCCTTGCTTATTACAGTTAAAGCATATAGCTGTCGTTAACGGTTCTTCCCTTACAGGTTTCAGGTTCCTTACTAGCCTCAGACTTCGTACTTGCCTCAAGACTATCAGTTTCAAACTTCCTTTTCTTCCTAGAACCGCCTTCCTCTTTACCTTCCAAATAATCTTGCTTATCAATATTCTCATAGCGACAAGCCATTTCTATCATCTTTGAAAAAGGAAGATCCACATGTGCAGTTACTCTACTTGTGTACCTTCTTTGAAGTCCGTTAATAAACCTTAAATTCTTCTTTAAAGGAACCCGAACTAGTTCTAGGCCAAAACGGGAAAGTTCGTTGAATTTATTCTAGTACTCCCAGATGGTCATATCTCCTTGTTTCAGATGGAAGAACTCTTCATATAGCTGCTCAACTGCTTCCGAGGGAATAAATCCTTGTGTGAAAATTTCTTTAAATCTATCCTAGGTAATATTACCTTCTGGACTTTCCATAACGATCGACTCCCACCAGATTAAAGCTTTATCTTTCAGCGACCAAGATGCCAGTAATCTTTTCTGATCGTCTCTTAACTTGAGGCTTTCAAAAATTCTCTCACAATAATGCACCCATGCTTGTGTTTTAATAACAGATTCCTTTCCCAAGAATGGTACTCCACCCAGATTTCGATGCTTCCTTACTAGAACCTCAAGATCTGGTTCTGGCTGTGGGAGCACAATTGGCTCATTAGATTGCTAAACAATAGAATTACTTCTTCTGCTCTGCCACTCATTTTCTACTATTTCTGCAAATAGCAGGCAAAGAATCAAGCTAACAAAAAAGTTATCGTAATGAAATCATAAAGCATAGAGGCACACACACACACACACACACATATATATATATATATATATACATACATATTCATCTATCGGGGTGTATGTTATTCTGCTATACCAATTCTAGAACATTACTAATCCTATCTCTAATGAGTTACCCATCCTAGAATACTGCTTTTTCTATTTATGACGAGTTATTTAATTGTTATACTCTGGACTTAAGGTCACCCAAAGCTCTGATACCACGTTGAGACAACCCAAATCCCCATGCCGTGGAAGCAAGGATAATCCTTGGAATATAACACATTAATCACATCAGCAGATTACAGATATTAACATAACATATGAAATCATAAAATAATATACACCATCATAACAGCGGAATCATAAATGTCATCATCATCAGAGTTACACAGTTACAGGATACTACTTGGTACATAAAAGAGATAATCAGTCTACATGGGAATCAAATATAGCATACATAAGGTAATGTCTAAATGTCCAAAATAAATGATAAAAGATAATCTTCGTCTTTAGCCAAAAGAGCACCCCATGCTATGGTGCATATCCAAAATAAAGCGAGATACCTATTTACTTGCCTTCCCATGTAAAAATAAGGGCACCCGAGTTTGCAAGTGAAAACAAACTACGAGTCGTTCATGGGACTGGTATGAGAAATCTTACTTAACTTATTCAGTAATAAGGCTAATCACAGGGCCACACCGCTAATGCGGAACGAGTTTACTCCATTGGATTGCCAGTGCATAAATAAAGTAAATCATTTAAACAACGCAATGCTTTTTAGAAAAATGAAGCCATTATAAGACTCAGGTCCCATCACACAATGCAACGCAAGCCGGAGGATAGAGTTTTACCTTATAATGGCCAAATATGCTTGATACGTATGAAACAAAAATCATTTGATATTATTATTAGTGTCAAGTCAGTTTAAAATACTTTCAATATTAATGTATCAATCCAAGGCTAACTACTATATACTATGTCGCTATATTAGTTTTACAATCAAAACCGAACGATGTCGTATTGGAAATTGGATTTCCGTCATGAACCAAGGCAAGGGATCGTCGCTACCGAATTCGAGACAATCTAGCCCATGTATCAGGACTCGTACTCAGTCGAGCCCTTGGATCTTCAGGGCCGGTCCACACTTACTTTAGTGGATTGGTTATTCCTAATCAATATGTCTCTCCGCCCTATGGGGCGTAAAATCTGGTCAGTATGTCGACCATCATATCCGAGGTACCTCACTTTCCAGCAACCACATAAGTAAAATATCTGGGCTCCATATCATCACACCACTCCTAGCTAGAAAGAAATGCATGTCCTCCTTGCAGTCCTCTCCTATTTCTGGTTCATACCGGGGTGTGAGGCTAGTGAATTAACGCTATACACAAAGCTATGCTAATTAAAACTATGCTTTGATCATCAACCATAAGACTCTTCTTTTCAACAAAATCTTATCCCTTTGCATCTTTGTATGCCACATTGATAATCCACGCCATGCGACTGATGTCTATCGATATATAACCTCTAAGCTCGTATTTCTCAGAGAAGGGTGCTAAGCAAGAGAATAAATTCTTCACCATCAAACAGATATATATATTTAATAGAGATCAATCAACACAGAATGAAATCCAATGTCAGATACACATCCATTTACAAGTCCGTTCTGGGTCTGAACAAAACCGGAGGCTTCCAACATGGAAGAGAGGCCCTCGCATTTCCGGACAACCAATAAATACGTCCAGACAACTACCACTATAACCCTTTCCCGGGAGCTAATCAATGCAGGGCATCAGTAGTAATCCATTCGATGTGAAAATTACTGGTCTTGCACCATCTTCACTTCCTTTGACTTTTAATCGTCGTTCAATTATTTGAAAAGACATTTAACTTGGCCTTCTCAAATAATTTAGAATATATATAATTCAAATCATTTCTTTCCTTGGTTAAATTCAATTCAATTCTATAGATTAATGTCAAATGAATCTAACTATCAACATTTCTTTATAAACCTAGTGAAATTGGTTTATTTTCATTCCATATCGCTTATAATATTTTATAACGATCTATTGCTATTTTTATTTATATAAAAATAGCCCATTTAATTCGAACGACATTTCAGTTCACTATGCGGCACTGGCGCTGCTTTCATTTAGATTTGAATTACACATTTCTCAAAATCTAACCGTTGGATCTTAACAATGGAAAGATCTCTCCAAAGCGAACCAAACTGTTCCAGTTTTGGGAAAATTCGATGGACGGATCTCTCGGTATAATCGTTTAAAATTACGATTCCAAAACACGAACTGCCACATGCGATTCGTTTAATTTTAATTTTAATATATATATATATATATATATATATATATATAATTCGTTCGACGATTTCAAACCATTTCTTCTTCAAATAATTGGCTAACGCCTTTAGATTTTGGAAAATTTCGCCATAACCTCCTTTGTACAGGCTGATCGGAAAAACCACAACTTGCCTTGCAGGGCCCTCATCAATTAAAAAGAAAAAGCAAAAGCCAAGCGGCTTGTCAATCGGCTCATAAAACCATCAAAACCCCAATAAATACATTGAACATGTACCTATTTGTCGGGCATATAATTTTATTCCTCTTCTTAGCTTCCATGCTATGATCTATTCATTATATACACATGCATAGCTATCTAATAAATAAATCCAGTTCTATATTACTGATTTTAAATAAATCAATTTATGGTCACAATTTCATGATATCAATACGGTTTGTTTTGAATATCACATTTCTTATTTTCATCACATACATTAGTTAAAAATTATATTTTTTAACTTACCATAACTACTCCATAGCATGTAAATTTTATCCATTCCATATATACGTTAAAATTTTTATTTTTAACGAACAAACATTTATTTCACTACATGTAAATTTTGTACACTTTATATTCATGTTTAAAATGATCTTTTTGGCGAACAAAAATATATTTCAACACATGATTATTTTTATACACTTCAGTTCAGAAAATTTCGGCATTATAACGACGCTATATTAGAACTGGGAAAATGATGTCTAGCAGTATCCCTCTCCTGCCCTTGGCTCACGCCATACATAACCATTCCATTCAATCAAATCAATCATAGGGTTAACAATTCCATATTCAACCAAATTTTCCACAATACAATCAATTTTGTTGCATTTCCAATTTATACAAGACATAATCAATTTTTATACATCGCATATACATTTTCTACAAAGCGTATATACATATTATACATCACATATATATGTGTATATATATTTCATATCACACACACACACACACATATTATACATCACATATATATGTGTATATATATTTCATATCACACACACATACATATATATGTGTATATATATTTCATATCACATCGCATATATATATTTTATTCACATTGCATCACAATCACATCAAAATACAGTCAATTTAAATCGTCCATGGTCTGTGGACGAGGGTGGTGAGCTAACAAGCACCGTATATAATTTATAATGATTTTACCACTCATATAAATAATTTACTCTATTTTATTTTGAATTTAGAAATATCACATTGGTTTCCACTCCTCCTTAATTTGTAGCTAGCTCTAAAATTCCTTCAGTCACTTATAGAATGTAGAATATGCTGTCACGAGTCCAATGTCTCCTGTTTCACTGGATTTCGACACCGTATGAGAAAGTTGTGAATTTTAAAGGCTAATGACATTTTAAATTAATCAATACAATAATTAATTAAAAAAGTTAAACCTTTCTTACTTCTAACATCAGGCCGCGGTTTTTTTCCAGAGATCGAAACTAGGGTTTCGATTTTGCACAAAATCTGAGGCGCTTGAAGATGATCGGATTTTGCCACGCTCTCGGCCTTCGCAAGAGCTTCCCGTTGATGCCTTGAACGTCGAACTCAAACTGGCGATGTGGGCAGAAATCGACACGATGCGGCGGGTCTTTGAGGGACGATTTCAAACCAAATACTGAACGGTAGAAGAGCACTCCTGTATGAATGTGTAGAGGGTGGAGAGCACTGCAAAATTGCCTTAAGAATCGAACGATTTCATTGCATGGATCAAAAGTTACTGGGGGAGAAAGGATCGAGCTGTTTATGTCATCGAACTGGAGAGAGCAGCGGGTTTTTTTGGAAATGAATTTTAGGGTTACGATTTTTTTGATTGGCCACTATTTATATTTATATTATTTAATTCTTTTAATTAAAAAAAATACCCATTAATCCATATGAACTCCAAATCAAACCCAATGACTATCGTCCCCAGCTAAATACCTCCATTTTGGACATAACGGAATATGTTTTGTAAGCCAATTCGACTGTTTCAGTCTATTTTTTTCGAAATTAAAATATATAACGTTCAATATTAGATTTAAACGTACATTTTAATTTACCGGGGCCGCATACTGATTTCGAAAATTCCCAAAAAATAAATCTAGCTATGTTTTGACGATATGGTCCTAACAAAACAAATTTCGTCGAATTTGGAAACCGTTTGAAAAATGGCCTTTTTAATGGTCGATGGAAATAACTAAATGCGATTTAATTTACCACGCTCACATATTAATTTCAAAAATTATGAAATTTTAAACCTAGCAATAATTTGACATTCCAGATCCAACAAAAGTGGTTTCGTCGAATACGGAGGTTGTTTGCAAAATGGCTATTTTTAAGGGTTATATTCTATTTAAAAATTGAATTTTTTTAAATTCTGACACAATTTCTGACAAAATTTCCTTAAAATAATTTTTTAAATTGGTTCTGAATTTCAAGGTTGTTTCAAAGGACTAGTGGTGACTACTAGATAGTGGAGGGAAAGTAAGTGTTTACATCATGTGGTTTGGACTTTTCTTTGTCAGAAGGGACATAGTCCTAAGATTTTTGGCCCTTAGTAGTAGCTTTTTAGAGTGTTTATTTTCTTATTTTAGTTGAAGGATTATTTGAAAACTAAACTTAGATAGGAGGATTAAGTTAAATAATCTGAAGTTGTAAGTATTTATACATATGTAGAATTGAAATTCTTATTTAATGAATTAATTGCATGCGGCAATGAATTAATAACAGAGATAAGACATGCATAAATATAATTATGCAATTAAAACCTGATGGGATAAGCACAAAATAAATCAAGGGAAACAAAATAAGAAAGTAATCAATGTTTTAAATTAAAAACATTACAAACATTAAGCATAGTGCCCTATTTCTGCTCGCTAGAACCGAATGGGCCGACCCACACTTGCTTGGGTCGACCCAGGTGGTAGATGGGTCTATCCAAGCATGGTCCAATGCACATATGTGACGTTTTTCTTGTTATGTGTGCAGTTTTGATTTTTATGATTTAAATCCGATGGTTCAGACTTTTCTAATACACCAATAAATAGGCTAGCAGAGCCTAGCTTTATTCTCATATTTTCTTAGGTGCTGCCTAGGCTCTGCCATTCTCTTCCTCCTTCAAACCTTTATAGAAATAAAATATTAGTTCTTAGGGGTTCTGATTCAACGTTTGAAGATAAGAAATATAAATCCGCAACGTAGGTATTTAGAATTATGATCTACGTGAGGTAAGTCCTCGAATCTGATCTGTTTAGGTTTCTTCCCTTCTTTCCTTTTTCTTTTAGAATCAGATTTGTGAATCCGTTGTTGTTTTCTATTAGATTAAGTTGGAAAACCATGAAACAAAAAATCTGGATCAGATTCATGGATTAGAAAGCTATCAGGTAAGTGGATTTAAGTTATACCTTTTGATAACGGTATATCTATCATTTTCATTCCCCGTTAATATGTATAATAAACATGTTGAACAATTGGTAATTGTGATAATTGACGGTAAATCTGCTCAGATGTAAACCTGTTGAAATGTATAAATCTCCTGAAATGTAAACCTGTTGAAATGTATAAATCTGTTGAAATGTAAACCTGCTGAAATGTATAAATCTGTTGAAATGTATAAACCTGTTAGAATATGTGGAAAGAATTATTGTTGTATATAGACCTATTCTAATAACTTGTTAATTGGATATTGTAAGATAAGCTATAGTGAAATTGAGAATAATTGTGGTAATTGAAATTAAATCAGCTGAGAACATTTCTGTTGTATAAAGCCAATTTTCGTTAATTACCTGTCCGAATTGGGAATTACTGTAAACACTATAATTATGGAATTTACAATGAATTTCTTAATAGAATCATTATGCAAAAGGTTGTAAATAAAATTACATAAAATTTGGGAATAATGAGAAACCCTACACATCCCTAATTTGTATGACAAATTTATGGTAATTAAGAAACTGTAAATAACCACACTGAGACATGAGGTTAAGTTCAACTTGTGGTACAGGCCTGCTCGGAACTACCCAACAAATCCAGCATCCGCAAGTGGTCAACTTAATGTGAGGGGTCTAGTGCATTAACATACATGAAAACATGTATATAACAGGAAAGTAATAAATAACATTAATTGTAATTAATGGAAATGAATGAATGGTACAACATTATAAGAATTGGAATGAACGAGGAATGATAATAACCTATTATGATTAAGCCTGAATATGAGAATGAAAGATAATAGGTAGACTTGTCCTAGGGACAAGTGGAAATTATAATGTAAGTTATTGTAAATGGTAGAAAACTTAATGGTAAATCTTAGTTAAAGAGAACTAAGTAAATAAGTAAGTAACATGTTAATTAAAAACCTGTAAACCTGCTGATTAAGATGAGATTTACTTAATGACACATTAAGTAGAACATGATACTGTAACCTATAAACCTGAGAACCTGAAACTTGTTGATTGTGATAAGAAAAACATGTTTTTGTTACCTTATAAACTTAAGAACTGGTAAACCTGAAATTAAACGATGAATGACAGGATAATAATGTAAGAAGATTGTAGATTTCAGATCTTGAATCACAATATAGAGAATAACCTGTTAAAGGCTTATTAATGAACTTAAATGGGTTAAGTTATAAAACTGAAAATAATAAGCGAGAGGGTTCCATTCCTTAGAGACATGATGGGTTTGGAGAGAACTTGGTAACTTGAATAAGAAGTTAATGTAATAAGAGATAACCAAGTTAACTGAAAATCTGATGAGGTAGGGGAAACACGTAACTAAATGTTTAGACATAGGGTCTAGCAACACGTTAATGTGATGCACTTGGACCAGTCCACACGTCTGAACGTGAAGAACCCAACAGGGTAGATCATCGTGGTATCTTAAGACACGAGGGGAGCGCATGTCCATCTGATTATTCTGCTGATATCCTGCTTGCTGGCTCCGAGGGACTAGAAGGAAGCACGCAACTTTCGAGAGAAGTGGTAGGGTACTCTGTGGTGGTCCTCTGTTGCGGTACATGCTCAGGCAGTACTCACAGAGGTTAGGTCTGCGCGTTACCACCCAGTGAGTATAACTTGACTGCAATGTAGTTGCCAGTTAGAAGTTTGTGTCGGTATGACGTTAGGTGATTCGACAATTTTGCCTAGGGATAGGCTGGATCACGACCATCTGAAGGATATTAATCGTCGGGTACCTGTCGTTGACAGTCAGTGTGATCTGGAAATACTAGAGCTAAAGCCAATAAGCCAATGATCTTCACTATCGGATCATTGGATGAGGGATCTCATGTATGTTTAGATTGGTTGTCTGGACGGTCACTTAGCTCTCATTTGTAGTCTTCCACTAGTTGGGGGAGGGGTCGAGGTGGGACCATAGCTACCGTAGAAATGCAGACCGTAGTATCTGTATTCTAAGTCGATTAGTCGACCTATACACAGATATAAAGAAAGGCTCCCGACTGAGTTTCGTACATTAGATACAACCCTATTACGGGACTCAGTGCAGTAGGCAGTACGTGCGAGATACATGCATGTCGCTCTGGATGGTGTATCGTAGAAGTTAAGGCATCGAGTACGATTGGCGATACATACGTGTGAGGGTCTAGATACATGCATGAATACTTCGGATGGTGTATCGTAGACTTTAGGGCATTATTCCGTGATGAGACCTGATTCGACAAAGGAATTCGGATATGGCAATCCGTACATCGCTCCGGCGTAGGATGTGTAACGTGGCGTTGTTATATGAAGACTTGTACATCACTCCGTCATAGGATGAGAGTTGCATGACATCGCGTAGTTTTACAGAGATACGTGTGTCGCTCTGGCGTAGGATGAGAGATGGGTACCATGGTAAGTACCTTGATATTGTGGGTAGCTACATATATATTGTATTAGGATAATCCACTAGGAGGTAGATGGGTACGACGTGTATGTAAAGCCTTTAGTGCTATTAACCCAAAATAACCTAATAAATAAGAAATTGTAATTGAGCGGTATATGTAGGGTTATTTCAGAATGTGTTATTTAGGTCCAGTCACCAGAACTTGTATTCTAACCCCCCCTCCTCATAACATATCCACAGGTTAGGCTTTTGGAAGAGACTAGTGAGCAGCCCGTGCTACGCACACGGGCAATGCTATATTGGATAACATGTTTACCATAATAAGTAAGGTAAGGTTTGCTAAACTATGTTAAAACAATTGATTCACATAAGTGTATATAACAACAATATATGAAATTGTAGTTGAATCAAGAATGGCAGGTAGTCCTTGTTAGGGTTAGCACATGATTACTTGCTGGTGTTTTTTTTAATGTGATTTATTTAAAATTGATGTTTTCTAGCAGTGGAGCTTTTGATGGATGGATATTTTGTAAAAATTTAGTTGTTTGTGGCTGCATTAGACGATAATGCTTTGTGGTTATGGCAGCATCAAGTGACTTTACTTTTGATATCACATTGTACGGTATTTGTTTATGATCTTCTTGGTTCATTACAAACAATAAAATTGTATATGAGGGATTCCAAATAAAAAGTAGAGTACAATGAAGAAGGAGAATCGTTGGTGAGATATCATATATAAATTTCCGTTGAGGAAAATGCTTTCAAAACAAACAGCAATGGTATATTCATCACATGATGAAAATGTATGAGAATTCATCCAGTTGTATTAAATAATTTTGTTACAGGAACTTAACGTGTTAGCTTAAGGATCAATTCATGTAGATGTCTATATAAAGTTAGTCCACCATAAAAAAATATAATATTTTGGTAGGAACACGGAATGTTATAAAAGTATATCATACTCAGGTGTTCGCAGTCAAAAGGTGCTACGTTCATGGTGACGTTGGCGTCCGACGCAGTGGACGCGTGACACGTTTTGAACGAGAGAATGATTGGCGAAGTTCGAAAATAAACCATTGGCGTTCGACTACTTCGGAAACAAAAATTATTGTTTCATTAATTATAATGCTGATAAAAAAATTACATTAAGAAGTGCTCAATTGACAGAATGACTTTATAATCGAGTTGTACAGATGCTGGTTGGTGAAAATACTGTTGCAACCTTTTGAATTTTAGTTGAATTCATGCATTATTACCACAAACAAATAGTAATACTTCAACTGAAATCTGCTAAATTCACAAAATCAGTTCATATCAGTAACATATTAATAAAATGAGCAAAATAAGCCTAGTCCATTCTTGCAAAAATACCATTTTACAACAAAATAACACAATCAGTTCATAGCAATAGCTGCAACACGTCTAACTATTCTTACAACATGCGAAGCTCACTTCTTATTCCAATCTCTCCAATAAATGCTACATCATCGAATATGGGAAATTCCAAGAAACTGTTGCATGTTGTAGCAGCAATAGCAAGATCCCCAGTCGTCACTGTCACAGCTTATATTCACAAACAACGTTAGGGGAAATGGTATTGTCTTGAAGTTTCAGCCTCATAAGAGCAGAAATTATCATGATAGCTCTGCTAACTGCAACACCATTAAATTTTCTTGAAACGGCTGAGTCAGTAGCACATAACACCTGAATTTCTAGCATGAATGACCAGGAGCTATCAACAATCACAGCAACTCCCAAGTCTGTTTAATACCTCTAGATAAGAGTTATGTTCGATTAATAACATCTTACTTGGATTTGGTACTGCGTCAAGCAAGGATTCTGACATTTCAAAAATTCAAAGCTTGTTTGTAGAACCAAATGGATTTTTTTCACAGATCATAGGAGACAATACGATGAATAAACATCTTCCTCTGTATACAAATAAAATCCAGTATATGCTCAAAAACAGGGAGCCCAGCTATCTCTTCCCGCTTTGTAATATGCCCTATTATGATTACTGAGATACCTGTTTGCTTAGAAAATCATAGTAATGCAGAAATACAGTCCTTTACCTGCATGATGTTTCCAGCACTTCCAATGACTCATTTCGAATATACCGTCTGTATGGGTTCTATAATAACAGCTTGTAGGGTGAATGCTTTATTTGATAATATAAAATAAGAAACATGGTACACTATAGATTGAAGTCATCTAACAAAGGCCGACAAATTTATGAAAATAACAGTCCCACTTATAGTTTTTAAATAGCTTGACTATAACAATTAACATTGGGTAATTTTTATAATTTTTGCCAACAAAAAAAATGATATGCTTATAATGGTTGGCTAATCGATATTGTTTCTGTTATAAACCATAAGATTCGGTAACAAATACCTCATAAATGATTAATAAACTAGGCAAACATTGTTTGTTCAATGAAGAGAGGCCATAACACGTCATAATTGTGTATAATAACTTGATGACATATACAATCTTAAAAACTTTCCAGTTCAAACAGCATATGTAAAAGTTTATAGTACTTCTAATAAACATAGCATACTAATTTACAAAGCAATATAATAAAACAAAGTGGTACAGCGTTAACCATTATTTTCTTAAATTTAGTACAAAAATTTGCTGTTAAATTTGCATTCAATCAGTTTAAAAAACTAAAAAAACTATTTCTTTCGTAAGTCCATAGACTCACTTTCGTATTCCTACTCCACGTGTAAGAATTCACTCCCACTACTTCAACATCCACAATTAGTTCAATGTTATTTGAACTTAGACATGCTTAGGAAAGCAGTAATCACTTACAATGAAAATAAGATAAAGTGCAGAAACATACTCAAACACAAATGACATGTTAAAATTTAAAACCAATGGAAGAAAAAGTAGTTGCATACAAAATAGAGGCCCATCATGGTTACTCAATCATAGAAGTTGGTTAACATATATATCAGCATCAAAGTAAATTGTTTAGGCAACCATATTGAATCTAAGATGAGAATAACCCATTCCAAAATAAAATGCAGCCAAGGGTTTTTATTTTTCCGCAAACCTTCACTTTTATAACCTTGCTTGTAAGTTGGATTCACATCCTTCAGTGTAAATAATACGACAGTAATACCAAGCAAGTGTTGCACAGAAGAGGGAAATTTTGATATGTGATTGGGGTTTTCAAGGTCTAAGTACAAATGAATAAAAAACCTACATATGGATAAAAATCATGTTTTGCAATCTGCAATAATATAATATGCCCGTTATCGTACTTGGCTACATTTTTGTAGTTTCAAATAGAACTGTGAAGAAAATATTTGAAAATGAAAAAGAAAGCGCCTCTTAAAATTAAGTGACTATTCCCTACAATCATGACATTTCAATAGATGCAAGGAAATGAATGGGAAAACATGCCTTCTAGCGCTTAACCATGTAGTTTTAATGAATGAAAGTACATGCAAGATAATATTTTTCATAGAGTGATGGCAACCTGATATGAATCAACAAAGGGTGAGCAATAATTGATATTCAGCCGTAAGGCAAAAGAAAAGTAGAAAGTGGCATAAGTCGCAAACTATCTGTGAAGTGTTCAGGGTTGAAGTTCACAGGTAATGCATGGACAATGTCATCAAGGGAAAAACAATTTAAACTCATTAAAATTAATACCCAGTATGTTTTTATTTTTAGTATGCAGCTCATACAGTTTGCTTGTCCAACTGATTGCTGATGTAGAATTGGGCGATCTATCTGTATAGTCATAGTATGTTATTTTCTCAGCACCTAAATAGATGAAAAATATTATATTATAAAGTGTATAATGTATAAGTCGAACTTGTAAACTCTATTATATCTAATGAAGTTTCATAAAGTAACATAAACTTTTGTGGAAGACCGTAATAATACAACTGAGTGAAAAAGATTTTTTGGAAGAATTTGAAATGAATATGAAGAAAAGAAAACTAAAAATTAAAATGACAATGGTAGAACATAAACAGTAATACTATGCATCTCAATTTGTGGAAAACATAGAAAATTTCAAATAATTCGTCCAATAAGCACAATGTACACGGAAAAGAAGTAGTTGAATCTTACGCATCTATTTCCAAAAGGAGCAAAGGACTGAATCGATGTAGTTTGAAATGCGTTGAAACATCAACATCTTTAACATCAAATAATCATACTTGAGACGGTAATCAGAAAGAGAAAATGGAATAGTTTGTGATTTTAATAATACAAGGTAGTAAAAGGTACGAAAAAAGCAATTTGCTTTGATTTTCAATATGTCAGATGAATCAGATCCAACAACAAATAACCGATAAGATATAAAAAAAGTGCCACGTCTAAACACTGCAAATATATAGCAAACTTAATGAAAGAAAAGCCGAGAAAATCACCATTCTGAAAAGGGATAACAACATCAATACTTTCCAGTCACATAGAGAAGTTGAAATTTTGTAATAGCAGTATGAGTATTTGGTAGGGTAAAAATAGGAGTACCTGTAAATCAAAAATAGTAATTGCACTATGAAATCTGAAATCAAATCTCATGGTCGAAATTGGAATTGGAGTCAATCAATTCAATAGTGAAGGAGAAAATTTGGAGCATAAATTACAACATAATCATTTGGTTTTATAATTGTTGATTTAGGAGCAAAGCGGATGCGAAAAAGGAAACTGAAAGGGAGGGGGGAATTTGAAATGAGGGTAAAAGTGAAATTAATGGTGGGTTTCATTATGTTGAACGGAATCGAAGTATATTGAGAAAAAGCGAATGAAGAAGAAGATGGTAGTGGAATATGTTGTAGAAATGAGGAATTGAAAGTTTGGGGAAGAAATGGCAACGTGGGTAGAAAAGGCACGTGGGTTGAGCAGTTATGATTATTGCGAAAAAGGGGAAAGAGGGGAGGCTCGCGTTTTTGAGTATTTCAAAATGGAGAATGTAAGAGATTACATGTAAGGTCATGTTCCTGCTTAAGTAATAGATACATATGATAACTTTAGATACTGGCTAGGCAGTACTATTACTTCGCTAAGGCTATATTTGATTATATTATACTTTATTCCATTCCACTGTGAGATTTTTTCTAAGCTCTAATATACTTTATACCTCTGACTTTACTGCAGAATACCAGACAAGCCAACTCGAGTTTCAATAAATTGGAATTTTGAAGAAATCAATTCGGTCTATCGGAATTCAGGTTGTTACACATTTGCTCACCCATAACCATAAGTTCAAGTTAAACTCATTTATGTTAATATATTTGTCATGTATTCATTGTAATATTAATGTCAAACACATACATATTAACATTCAATTAGTTATTTACAAAAAACTACCTTATATCACTTAACATTGTATATGTAAGCCAATATGTTTAAATAAATCATGTGATAATTCAATCAATAAATTGTTGCTATTTCATCTAATTAATGCTAAGTGTGATGTTTAAAACATACACCATGTTCATAATGCCAAAATGGGGTTGTGTTTGCTTTATTTTGAATTTTCAATATTGATTATGAAATGTGCGAAGATTTAATGTGTAGCAGAGGGGATGACGGAGGGCACAGTAGATAGATGAGTTTGCTCTTGTTCTTCCGTTATTTATTAAAATACGAAAAATAATAAAAAGTTATTTTTGTTTTGTGTATTAACTTCATTTCTAAAACGATCGTTTTTCACGGTATGTGTGCGTCTTTCGTACTTTTTTATGTACGAAAACCTAAAATAAAAAAATATAAAGTGAACACACCCTTTGTTTTTCTTCAAAATTCAAGGTTAAATAAGTCACATAGATAAATAATATTTATAAGAAATAATGAAAATTTTAATATGTTATACGCTAAACTCAATAAATTTTTCATAAATCAAATAAAACAATTTCAGCTTTAAATACCCGCATTTTAACGTTTTTACAACTACTTGCTGAACCTCCTCAATGCTTTCATGATAAAATATATCTCAATCTATATGTTCAAACTACTCATGAAATCTTAAATTCTAATTATTTAAATAATCGCAGAGAGTATTTAGTCCAATTTTCTAATAGCTCTTAAAAATATATATCAATTTTACTATGTATGTTCATTTTAAAAAGGGTATTTTCCATGCAACTATAAAGATGCATAAATCAGATAACGTGAACTATGTATACCAAAAGTAATGACAAAGTCAATTTGTAAATTAATTATGCTTCATTTTTTTCAAGAATTTACCATACATCATATTATAAAATTATTTTTGAACATCAATAACTCCACAACAAATTTATACCTTTTTCGCAAATTTCTTTTAAAATTTTCCTACTATGCTATACAGTTAAACTGACTCCGTAATTTTACATTTAATTCATCTAAACAAATTCTATTAAATAATATTTGCTAATTCATCGAATAAATTACTGACATACATCAATTTCAATATGTATTCTATATTAACAAAAACGATTAAAAAATTTCTCAAATAAACACGTATGTTTATAGTTTGTGTATGCTGTAAAACATAAGTTACACATAAACAATAATAATAGTTTTAATTTGCAGTTTTTGAATTTCAAATCAAAATTTATTATATATTGCATAACAAATTACTCATTTTAACATTAATATAACAAATATTATTTTTAACAACATTATCGTGTGGAACACACGGGTTACACACTTGTAAATAGTAGTAAAGAAGAACATTTTAAACCTCTCCTCTTACTTTTAGGAGTTTTCTCTCTTCTCAGTGATTCTCTATGGATATTTTATTTTTAAATTAGTTTATCGATTTACACTTATTTACTATTTCTCTCAAAATATTTTTCTTCTTCTTTCATTTTAAATTTTAATATGCACATTTCAAAGATTTCGCAGTTATTTACTATCAGTTAGCTCCTAACATTTTATGTGTAAGTCTATATATTTAAATTAGTTAAAAAAAACCAAAATTTAAGTAATCTAAGTAAATTTAAGTAACTAATATTTCTTTAAATGCTAAAATTGACAAAATTAGTTTTTTGGCTCCAAATTTGCCTACACTTCAAAATTTCTATTATCATTTAAATCTATCTCAACTTTTTTCCAATATTTCGCATTTAGTACCATATTTTACAATTAATTATATAGTATTAAAACTATTTAAATAACTTTCGCAAATTATAGTTCATTGGTTTTCCTAATAAATCAAATTAGGATTAACCATATTCAAAGTAATAAAAATGAAAAATTAGTTATTTACGAAGCACTACACAGTATTAATAAACATTGTACGTTTAAGTCAATATGTTTAAATTAATTAAATCATTTTGAATTTTAACAAATGAATTCATTCAATAAATCATTGTTTGCTCATCTAATTAGCGCTAAATGTGATGTTTTAAAATGTACACCATGTTCATATCAACAAAAATGGCAAAATCGGTTTCCAAATATAAAATTTAATAAGTCACATGGTTCAAATAATATATGTAAACAATAATAAAAAACTTAATATGTTATAAAAACTTAATATATTATACATTTATCTCAATAAATTTATGCTAAATTGAAGAAAACAATTTTTGCTTTAAATATCTACATTTTATACATTTCTACAATTATCTGTTAAATCGCCTCAATTAATTCGTGATGTTTTATATTTCACTCCATATGTCTAAACTACTCATGAATCTTAAATTTTAATTATTTAAATAATCTTTGATACTTTTTATTAGTCCATTTTTCTAATAGCTCCTAAAAATATATGTTAGTTTTACAATGTATATCCATATTAAAAAAGGTGGTTTTCCATGCAACTATAAAGATGTATAAATCACACAATATGAACTACGTGTATGACAATATTGACAAAGTTAATTCGTAAAATAGTTATTGTAACACCCCACCTCCGTCAGGGTCACTCACAAGAGAATGCACTAGCTTTGGAGGGGCGTTGTCTAGGTAAGCATGCACAGAAATATTACAAGACAGAACATATAAAACAGCGGAAGAAAAACCAAATTTCATTACCTCATAAAATTATAAGGTCTAAAGCCTTTTACATCAAAATGCCTTTAAAAAAAGCCATTACATTGGAAACCTGTCTTGCAATAGTTAAAGAAGCATAAAACCACAGTCATAAAATATTCCCCAAGTAAAACGGTAAAGCAGCCATAGCCAAGAAAAATCCAAGCCATACATGATGACCTTAAAGCAGAAGAAGTCCGAGCTAAATAACAGTATTTCCTCCTTGAAAACCTTGGGGGGGAGGGGGGACGGAAGACAAAGAGGCGAAAGAAAACGGGGTCAGTCATAAAGACTGGTAAGTCCTATCTACTTCCAGCATAAAAACAGATAAATGTAACATGACATGCATAAACTGAAAGTAATATGATGACAAGGTAGACAAGCTAAACTAAGGTAACAGGATGAACTACTATATCAAGATAAACTACGGTCACTATGAATCAAGTATAACATCCCAAGGTTCTATCGAGTATACTTTCCCTGCACCTTTCGTACTAGTATCCCAACCCGTGTCATGTGTTAGCTACAAAATGTCCCTTGCCCAAAGTCATGAAATGGTCCATGTCAACCTAATGTAGGTTTTCCCAACTCGTATGTTTCTTTCCATGTGTATGTTTAGTCCTTTGCCGTAAATCCTACGGTCTCCCTCACGTAGTTCTATACTACTTCAACATAGTTCCATTATCCTTGAAATCGTTTGGACTGTCACCCTTGATCTAGCTATATTTTCTTACCATGAATTCTCGAATGTTCGGCTAGGATTTATGCCACCTAGGTTCACTAGGGATTACGCTACCTACTAAACGTTTTCGTAACTCGGTTTGGGTTTAAGCCACCTAGGACTGCTAGGGATTACGCTACCCATCAACCACGCCCTTTTTCCCACGTATGTATCGCGAATCGTTTTTCCATGTCTAGATGCACATGTATCTCAATGTGCCATCCGAGTCCCGTGCCAGGGCTAATCAAGAAATACAGGACTCGGTCGGGAGCTTTAGGTTATCTGCCGATGCAGATATCAAGGTCTGTTTTCCTACCAGTGGTTATGGTCCCACGTGACCCCTCCCTCAAATACTGAAAGGCAATCCAAGAAAATCATGCACGAGAACTATACTCCGGCCATCTATGCCCCACTTTCCTATTGGCCAACCTCACCCATAACTAGATAGCAAGTATATGGTCTGTTGGGAGTTCTCTGCCTTTCCGCATACGTACACGATTGACTAAAGATGGTAGGTAGTCGACGACGTGCTATCACAGGGCTAAACCAAGTATCGCCGACTCCACGCTAATCCACCCCAGTCTTTAGGTTGCTCGCACAGCAACCAAGGCATACCCTTGGTTCTTCTACCGCAGACCTTAACCTCTGTGAGCCCAGGCGGATCATCTAAAACCTCACAGAGGGATACAAAGAGTACCCTCACGTCCCCCGAAGCTACCACTTCGTCACCCAGTTCGCTGGAGCCTTTATCTAAGTCAGATAGACATTCGCTCCTCCTCGCGTGTTTGTTTAAACGAAGACCTACCGTATCAGGTTACTCATCTATTTGTGAACTGGTCCAATTCTCTTGACTAAGAATTATTACTTAGTTATCCTTAACTAAGGTTTATCACTTAGTTTCCCTTCCCATTATCCTTGTTAACTACGATTTTCCACTTAGTCCCCTGAACTAGGGTTTTGTCTAATGGGTTAAGTGTTGTCATTCGAGTTCATGACTTACCCCGCCTGCGAATCATGTCAAAATTTGCTAAGTATTCAAGCTCAAGACTTAACCCTACAAACCATGTATCAAGTTGGTTAAGTATATCAAGAAGTTCATGACTTAACCCTAGGTTATCATGTCAGATTGGTTAAGTATGGGTTAACTTAACCATATCAAATTACCGTGTCAGATTGGTTAAGTATAGATTATCTTAACCTCATCAAGCTACCGCGTCAGATTGGTTAAGTATAGGTTGTCTTAACCTCATCAAATTACCAAGTCGGATTGGTTAAGTATATTTAAGAGGTTCGTGACTTAACCCTATCAAATTATCAAGTCAGATTGGTTAAGTGTAAGTTAACTTAACCCCATCAAATTACCGAGTCGGACTGGTTAAGTATAGATTAACTTAACCCCATCCACTAGTCACATTTATAATGGTTAAGTATCATTCTTGTGGGTTTACTTAACCCCACCACGTATCGCGTTATCCCAGTCGGGTGTTATCAACCCATTTAGGTTAAACTAACCCATCCACTAATCGTGTTATATGGTTAAGTGTCTTTAAGTAATCAAGTCCGGTCTTACTTAACCTACCCATTCATGTCATATCGGTTGAGTGTCATTAGTCAAACTAACTTAACCTTATCATGTGGCATTAAGTAAATTAATGCACCCAACCTCTCACTTTAGACTTTGTTGTGGCTACTGGTTACGCTGGGCGGGTCTGGGCAGCTTTAAACCACAACCTAGTCTAACCTCGGGTTTTGAGCGCGATATGACCAACTTCTCACATTGGGTCTTATTGTCTGTAGCTACTGGATTTGTCGGGCGGTTCCGGGCAGATTTATGCTACAAACTCAACCCAACCTCGAGTTGGCCACTTTCATGTTTTCCTACTTATCATGTTCATGTCAAATTTAGGCTACGACAAAGTCCACGTTTTACACTTATGCCCATTTTCCCCTTTACTTAATTCATGTTAAATTTCATAGCCCATCTCATGTTTGCCTAAACTACCCAAGGCGTATTCCCAACGCAAGTGAAAGCGAGTCAACATAGTAGGAATAATATGACAACACATTGGCCCCAAACATGTATGATAGCATAAAGGGATTGGCATTAAATATGTATGATAGCATAAAGGGATTGGCCTCAAACATGTATGATAGCATAACACTAGGTTCATCATCATAGGCATGTAAATGGTCATGAGGGGTTTAGGTTCTTTTACATGCATAAACCCCAAGTCAAGTTCATATGAATATTCCACAAGTCAAATTGTTTTAAGGGTTCATGCCAACATTCCACAAGCCAAGATTCAATCTTGCATGATAAACTAGGTTAAACACAACATGAGTGGCATGATTTTAATCGCTAAGAGATAGCCCAAAGTCATAGGTTCAAAAGAGGGGCAAGACTAGATTCACATAGACTAACATACTTAGGTTTCATCTCATTTTATTCCATGTCAACATTAGAACTACCGTTTAGATCTAAAAGTAGATAGAACTTACAAAGCGTGGCTAGAGATTTATGAGCGAGCATTTGTCGTAGAACGGTGTTGAGATGATGCTCTACTTCCTTGATTTGATGTAGAAAGCTTGCTCCTTTGACTTGAATCAAGTTTGCATGCTTAGGCCTTTGAAGATGAAGATGGAGGCCATGATCAAGAGACATTTGGGCAGCACTTTGTTGTTAGGATGGTTTGTAGTGAATTAGGCTAGGTCTTAGGGTGTTTTTATAGAAGTTCGGACTAGTTTAGGCCCTTAGATTAACCCTAGTTTAGACCTGAGCCATCAAAAATCGTCACAGGCCAACAAACCAGACCACAAGACCCTGCAGGTGCACACAGGCCGACCTGGTCCGACCAGGGAAGTCGACCTCCAGGTCGACACCCAGGTCGACTGGGCAGTCGACCTGGTCCCTGGGGGGGTCGACTCCCCAGTCGACCTGGGGCTGGGCGGGAAATTTTCCCGCCCAGTCTGTTTGGGGCTAAATTCGAATTTCGAAAATCTGTTATCGTTTTCTGATTTTTCGTGAAACTTCTAGAGGTCATATCTCGGTCATACGGACTCCGATTTACGAAATTTCGGACTCGTTTCCAACCAGAATTCCGAGACAAACGCAAAGGCGCAACCCGTTTCGCTTGATTCTTATTTTAAAATTTAATTCTGCTTCGATTCTTGTCTTAACACGTTATTAAAATTCGGGTTGTTACATTTTCCCCTCCTTTTAGGATTTCGTCCCCGAAATCTCTAAGTTAGGGAGGATGTGTCCTACCATCCAATCATCCATCTACTCAAAGCATCATCCACAGGCAACCATTGTCCTTAAAAGATTTCTAATGCTGTATGAACATATGCAAAAAGTGTGTGTATATGTGTTCCTTATCTAATGCAAATGATCAGGTCTGATTGATCTTCTAAATGCAAAATATGTTTAGTGCCATGAATCCACATGTATGCAAATAGTCCTAGTCACATAAACACTATATGTGTGCACAACCATTCATCCATATGCAATATTCACATGATAACACCTTCAAATTCATCCATAAACAAGTATAAACACGTATACATATGAAATATGAAATGTGACTGAGCCGACCTAGTGCCTAGTGTGTGTTCGCGCATCCACGAGCAACTACTTGCAACCATGTCAATCATAACATGTTTTCAAATACATGTTTACATCCACAGGGTTCTACCTAAGGTCCTCAAGATAGGACCGAGAAGATAAGCAAGATAAACTCCTTTTGGATTACAAGAAATCCCTTTCTAAACCCAACCCATATCCTATAAAGCCCAAAAGGTTTAGTCAAACTAACGGACACCTTCAAACCCTGACATGTATTATTAACCGATGAGTCATACCCCCTATGAAGTTTGCAACAGAAATAAGATCGAGAATAGGACCGAGAGGATATGCATAAAAGATAGCATGCGGGTAAGCTCTACATGAAAACAGGGATCAAGAATATACTCTTAAAAAGAGATATGATGCGCGTATCTTGTCTCCAATCTTCTAAGTCGCGTTTCCTTGAGTTTAATTCCATTGTGCTTTGACCATATTTGACTTCATGATTTTGTGGCCTCTTAACTCCTATTTCCAAATATGAGCTGGAACTCACTTCATTGTCGCCTCTCGTTCCACTTTTACTTATTCTCCCTCTAGTATACTTGGCTCAACTATATCCGTGTACTCATGGTTTCATGTAAGCTCTCCAAAATTCACTAGTGAATCATGGATCTCGTTCACTCACTCTACGACATTCCGCGCAAAAGAACTTATCTCTTGAAAACAAACAGATGTCAACCATGTTACCAAGTGTACTTACTAGAGTGATTTCCATAACTCATGCACAAGAAAAATGAACCATCCGCCTTAGTGGCGAACTCTTACTCAAATGGATTACCAACAAATGCATCAAGAGCTTCTAGGTAACCAATCATGACAGAACCCTAAAGGTTACACGAGACTTCGAGGGTATTACCGAGGTAAGTCAAGAGCCTAACTACCCTCCTTTCAGAACCGAGAATGGCACCCTTACTGGATAACCACTCCATTCCTAGAATTCAACCCATAGCTTAAAAGCATAAGCATTATTCCCAAAAGTCATAGGCGTCCTCAAATCCAAACAAGTCATGAATAAATGGACCGATTCCTCAACAAGATTTGTGACAAAAATGGGATCCTCTACTGTGCTAGTACGAAGGTGCAAAGACTCAACTATCGAAGCAAACTTAAATGATGTGGTGATCAAAGCAAAGTCCTGACGGGATGATAGAGAAGAAAAGCTAAACCTTTCACAGAAACGTTACCATCCTTCTTAGGTACGCTAACAGTGTGAGCATACAATTGCCCTCTCGATGATCTTGTCCTCGTCTCATAATACTTGACTATCTTTCCCTTTTTACCCTACTAGAGATACTCTCTCTTGTCATGGGTTTTATCATTCACCCTTTTTCCTCCTTTGTAGATTGAGCCATACCAACAAGTTGCTTGTCCTTAAGCTTGTATCCTTTATCCTTCTTCTTACTATCCTTTCATGTAACGCGGTAATAGGTCTCTCGCGAACTGCCTCCATCATACCGAAAACACTGACGTAGTTAGAAGAGGAGTAGTCGCAGTTCAAACCACTGTGACTACAGCTGGAGGAAAGAAAGGAAAAGAGATTTAATCAAGGAAACAAAGGATAATGCTAATGGCCTTTTGGGGAATAGCCTTTAAAAATAAAACTTTCCTTGAAAAATGCTTCTTTGTAAACGGTTTTTAAATAGTTTTCAGAAGGTTTTAAAACTTTTGCCCAGTCTGGTAACCTTCTTCTCTGATACCAAATGTAACACCCCAACTCCGCCAGGGTCACTCACAAGAGAATGCACTAGCTTTGGAGGGGCGTTGTCTAGCTAAACATGCACATAAATATTACAAGACAGAGCATATAAAACAGCGGGAGAAAAACCAAATTTCATTACCTCATAAAATTATAAGGTCTAAAGCCTTTTACATCAAAATGCCTTTAAAAAAAAGCCATTACATTGGAAACCTGTCTGGCAATAGTTAAAGAAGCGTAAAACCACAGTCATAAAATATTCCCCAAGTAAAACGGTAAAGCAGCCATAGCCAAGAAAAATCCAAGCCATACATGATGACCTTGAAGCAGAAGAAGTCCGAGCTAAATAACAGTATTTCCTCCCTGAAAACCTGGGGGGTGGGGGTGGGGGGAAACGGAAGACAAAGAGGCAAAAGAAAATGGGGTCAGTCGTAAAGACTGGTAAGTCCTATCTACTTCCAGCATAAAAACAGGTAAAGGTAACATACATGCATAAACTGAAAGTAATATGATGACAAGGTAGACAAGATAAACTACGGTCACTATGAATCAAGTATAACATCCTAAGGTTCTATCGAGTATATTTGCCCTGCACCTTTCGTACTAGTATCCCAACCCGTGTCATGTGTTAGCTACAAAATGTCCCTTGCCCAAAGTCATGAAATGGTCCATGTCAACCTAATGTAGGTTTTCCCAACTCATATGTTTCTTTCCATGTGTATGTTTAGTCCTTTGCCGTAAATCCTACGGGCTCCCTCACGTAGTTCTATACTACTTCAACATAGTTCCATTATCCTTGAAATCGTTTGGACTGTCACCCTTGATCTAGTTGTATTTTCTTACCATGAATTCTCGAATGTTCGGCTAGGATTTATGCCACCTAGGACCACTAGGGATTACGCTACCTACTAAACGTTTTCGTCACTCGGTTTGGGTTTAAGCCACCTAGAACCGCTAGGGATTACGCTACCCGTCAACCACGCCCTTTTTCCCATGTATGTATCGTGAATCGTTTTTCCATGTCTAGATGCACATGTATCTCAATGTGCCATCCGAGTCCCGTGCCAGGGCTAATTAAGAAATACAGGACTCGGTCGGGAGCTTTAGGTTATCTGCCGATGCAGATATCAAGGTCTGTTTTTCTACCGGTGGTTATGGTCCCACGTGACCCCTCCCTTAACTACTGAAAGGAAATCCAAGGAAATCATGCACGAGAACTATACTCCGGCCATCTATGCCCCCACTTTCCTATTGTCCAACCTCGCCCATAACTAGATAGCAAGTATATGGTCTGTTGGGAGTTCTCTGCCTTTCCGCATACGTACACGATTGACTAAAGATGGTAGGTAGTCGATGACGTGCTATCACAGGGCTAAACCAAGTATCGCCGACTCCACGCTAATCCACCCCAGTCTTTAGGTTGCTCGCACAGCAACCAAGGCATACCCTTGGTTCTTCTACCGTAGACCTTAACCTCTGTGAGCCCAGGCGGATCATCTGCAACCTCACAGTGGGATACCAAGAGTACCCTCACGTCCCCCGAAGCTACCACTTCGTCACCCAGTTCGCTGGAGCCTTTATCTAAGTCAGATAGAAATTCGCTCCTCGTCGCGTGTTTGTTTAAACGATGACCTACCGTATTAGGTTACTCATCTATTTGTAAACTGGTCCAATTCTCTTGACTAAGAATTATTACTTAGTTATCCTTAACTAAGGTTTATCACTTAGTTTCCCTTCCCGTTATCCTTGTTAACTACGATTTTCCACTTAGTCCCCTGAACTAGGGTTTTGTCTAATGGGTTAAGTGTTGTCATTCGAGTTCATGACTTACCCCGCCTACGAATCATGTCAAAATTTGCTAAGTATTCAAGCTCAAGACTTAACCCTACAAACCATGTATCAAGTTGGTTAAGTATATCAAGAAGTTCATGACTTAACCCTAGATTATCGTGTCAGATTGGTTAAGTATGGGTTAACTTAACCCTATCAAATTACCGTGTCAGATTATTTAAGTATTGGTTATCTTAACCTCATCAAGCTACCGCGTCAGATTGGTTAAGTATAGGTTGTCTTAACCTCATCAATTTAACGATTCGGATTGGTTAAGTATATTTAAGAGGTTCGTGACTTAACCCTATCAAATTATCAAGTCAGATTGGTTAAGTGTAAGTTAACTTAACCCCATCAAATTACCGAGTCGGACTGGTTAAGTATAGGTTAACTTAACCCCATCCACTAGTCACATTTATAATGGTTAAGTATCATTCTTGTGGGTTTACTTAACCCCACCACGTATCGCGTTATCCCAGTCGGGTGTTATCAACCCATTTAGGTTAAACTAACCCATCCACTAATCGTGTTATATGGTTAAGTGTCTTTAAGTAATCAAGTCCGGTCTTACTTAACCAACCCATTCATGTCATATCGGTTGAGTGTCATTAGTCAAACTAACTTAACATTATCATGTGGCATTAAGTAAATTAATGCACCCCAACCTCTCACATTAGACTTTGTTGTGGTTACTGGTTACGCCGGGCGGGTCCGGGCAGCTTTACACCACAACCTAGTCTAACCTCGGGTTTTAAGCGTGATATGACCAACTTCTCACATTGGGTCTTATTGCCTGTAGCTACTGGATTTGCCGGGCGGTTCCGGGCAGATTTATGCTACAAACTCAACCCAACCTCGAGTTGGCCACTTTTATGTTTTCCTACTTATCATGTTCATGTCAAATTTAGGCTACGACAAAGTCCACGTTTTACACTTATGCCCATTTTCCCCTTTACTTAATTCATGTTAAATTTCATAGCCCATCTCATGTTTGCCTAAACTACCCAAGGCGTATTCCCAACGCAAGTGAAAGCGAGTCAACATAGTAGGAATAATATGACAACACATTGGCCCCAAACATGTATGATAGCATAAAGGGATTGGCCTCAAATATGTATGATAGCATAAAGGGATTGGCCTCAAACATGTATGACAGCATAACACTAGGTTCATCATCATAGGCATGTAAATGGTCATGAGGGGTTTAGGTTCTTTTATATGCATAAACCCCAAGTCTAGTTCATATGAATATTCCACAAGTCAAATTGTTTTAAGGGTTCATGCCAACATTCCACAAGCCAAGATTCAATCTTGCATGATAAACTAGGTTAAACACAATATGAGTGGCATGATTTTAATCGCTAAGAGATAGCCCAAAGTCATAGGTTCAAAAGAGGGGCAAGACTAGATTCACATAGACTAACATACTTAGGTTTCATCTCATTTTATTCCATGTCAACATTAGAACTACTGTTTAGATCTAAAAGTAGCTAGAACTTACAAAGCGTGGCTAGAGATTTATGAGCGAGCATTTGTCGTAGAACGGTGTTGAGATGATGCTCTACTTCCTTGATTTGATGTAGAAAGCTTGCTCCTTTGACTTGAATCAAGTTTGCATGCTTAGGCCTTTGAAGATGAAGATGGAGGCCATGATCAAGAGACATTTGGGCAGCACTTTGTTGTTAGGATGGTTTGTAGTGAATTAGGCTAGGTCTTAGGCTGTTTTTATAGAAGTTCGGACTAGTTTAGGCCCTTAGATTAACCCTAGTTTAGATCTGAGCCATCAAAAATTGTCACATGCCAACAAACCAGACCACAAGACCCTGCAGGTGCACACAGGCCGACCTGGTCCGACCAGGGAAGTCGACCCCCAGGTCGACACCCAGGTCGACTGGGGCAGTCGACCTAGTCCCTGGGGGGGTCGACTCCCTAGTCGACCTGGGGCTGGGCGGGAAATTTTCCCGCCCAGTAGGTTTGGGGCTAAATTCGAATTTCGAAAATCTGTTTTCATTTTCTAATTTTTCGTGAAACTTCTAGAGGCCGTATCTCGGTCATACGGACTCCGATTTACGAATTTTCGGACTCGTTTCCAACTAGAATTCCGAGACGAACGCAACGGTGCTACCCGTTTCGCTTGATTCTTATTTTAAAATTTAATTCTGCTTCGATTCTTGTCTTAACACGTTATTAAAATTTGGGTTGTTACAGTTATGACTCATATATATATATATATATATATATATATATATAATTTACTATATATTATATCATAAAATTCTTCTTGAATATCAATAACTTCACAAAAAAATTATACATTTTTTGCAATTTTTTTTCCTTCATGTTATGCTATACATTCGTAATTTTATATTTAACTCATTTAAACAAATTCTTTTAGATAATATTGTTAATTTATCTATAAATTACTAACATACATCAATTTTAACATGTATATCTATACTAACAAAAATGACTGAAAAAATTCTTAAAGTTATAGAACATAAATTACATATAAAAAATAATAATAAATTTAATTAATTGTTTATGTATTTCACATCAAAATTTATCATATATTGCACAATAAAGTTCTTATTTTATCGTTGAAATAATAAATGCTATTTTTAATAATATTCGTGTGTAACGCACGGGTTACACACTAGTATAACTTAAAATTTGAATCTAACATATCAATTTCTTTATGAATTCATTCTTTATTAATTAAAAGTAGAAATCAATATTCAAACTAATTACATATATTCTAAATGCAAAAATATAGTTAAATTTTGTACGAATAATTCTCTTAAATATGATACATAAACAATTTTTGTTTATAATTGTAATACCTTTTGGGATAATATTTTTTAGGGTAAACAATAATTGCCAGAAATGTCATTTTATGTATATTATTAAATCTTCTTATACATAATATCTAAAAAGTACTTCGTTTAATAATTCAAATGTTAATACTCCTTAAAAATATGATATAATGCTAAATTCTCTTTACAAATTCTAACACTACTCTACAAATTTTCAAATCTTTAGATAACTTAAAAATTGGATCTACGATAAGAATTTCTTTATGAATACATTTTTTAATTAATAGTTGAAATCAAAATTCAAAATTGTAGATGTCCAATTCATGCATCAAATTCATGATATTACTACGTATGAAGTGCGGGCCATAATGCTTCTATGCAAAAATGTGTTTGTCAAAAGGGAGACGTTATTTTCAATAACTTGGCAATGTAAAAAAAAATCGAACAATTCTATGGTTCCAACCTGAGCTAGATTTCCAAAACTAAACTTATGAATAATATTAATAGAATTTCCTTAATTTAGATCATTTTTCAAAATTTTACTAGAAGGATACCAAATTTCAAACTATCAGCAAATATATACCATTTTTATTCAAGTCAAACTACTTACAACATTTTAAATATTACTCATATGCACATAAACACACAAACTAAATATTAGTAAAACTTTAAAAAGTGCCAATATGCTAAAAATATATATATAGGCGCATTTTCAAATGTTGTCCGTGTATATTGAAAGCAAAAAATAAAAACGCGATATTCCAAACATTGCTACAACGTTTTTGTCAACGTAACGACATATCTGAAAGTTGCCTGTATTTGTAAATGGGTTTGAAACTGGTATGTTTGCTCAGTAAGTTTTAAGAATGGTGTAAATTTACAAAACTTCATAACATCCAATTTATAATTTAGTACTATATGTGGTTTACAAATACTTGAGTGATAACTCCAAGTTTGCATAGTAAGTTTTTAAGAATGGTATAAATTTACAAAACTTATAACAACCCGAATTTTTAACAAACAATAATTTATTAACGAATTGATCAATCAAGGAATAAATTAAGAAAATAAATATTAATTAGAAGAATATCGAGAATTGGGCAACGGTGGTTGCGTCATTGGGTCCCTTACGAAATTGTGGTTAAGATAGACATTTTGTTTGCTGAAATCAAACTTAAAACGAAGAATTTATAACTGTTAAATATTATACAAAGTTTTGGATATATATATACGCACACACAGGGACCCAAGTTGGGCTGACCACTTGGTCGGCCCAGGTTCCAAGTGTGTTGACCCCTGTGTTGACCCCTGTGTTGACCCACATAAGGGAGAGGGTCGACTAAGGACGTGGCCTGGCAACGTTGTTTGCCAAGCATGATTTCGACTTTTCTGGTTATATTTTGGGTTTTACTTTCAGATCCATCTTCTAATCTAATAACCAAAAAACTTAACCTAAAATCCAATGAACATGGACACCCTAACTCTATTATAAATAGGCTCCAAAATCTAACCTAATCTTCACTACTCCATTTCTCTACCTCTCTCAAATAACCCTCTTCTCAGATAAAATTTTAATAGAGTATTGAGGCATGGTTCTATACATATTTCTAAGGGATATTCATAGATAAAGAGGATCAATATAAGCTTATTGGATTTGCTTAGATTTTAGGTGAGTATTACTATGATTACAAAATTTCTTCGAAGTTGAGGTTAAAATTGATATAATAGTTGTTACAGTGTTTCAAATCTAAATCTTTCTATAGTTATATACAAATCTAATTCATTTGTTGTTTATTTACAGATCCAGCTATCCCTAATTATTTTTTCTATAAATATTCTTTTAGATCTAATTTATGCTCATGTGCTTCCCTTTTGTCTATTACGGTAAATCCATTACCGTAATTTATTTCAGTTATCTATAGTTCTGTTCTTTATATGAAATTTTATTACAGTTCTGTAATTATCCTTATTTTTATTTCATATCTATTTCTGTCCATCTGAGCCTAGACCATTTCCTTTTTATTTTTGATGTTGAGTTTAGGCCTTTTTGAGCCTAAACCTTTCATTTGTTTTTATTTTTGCACAAATTGAGTTAAACCATGAGGTGGGACGATAATAGCGCAATGCTATTACAACAAGAAATATGTATAAAAAGGATTAATCAGGGCTTAGTGAATCTTATACAATAATAGTAATAAATGAGTGATGTTGAAATTTGATTAGAAGATGTAATCAACAAACGAACTAGAATATTGGGGCAGTATTGAAAGCATGTTAAAAAGAGGACTCTGGGAATGTCAGAGAATAATAAATATTATATTCAAATAACGAACTGTAAATTGGGATAAACTTTAAGCAAAGAATATTAAAATTATAAATTGGAATGAACTACACTTAATTGGACATTAAGTAACATGTATTTGGAAAACATGTAAATTGGAATGAGTTTCACTTAATTGGACATTAAGTAACATGTAAATGGAAAACATGTTAATTGAACTTAACTGAACATTAAGTGACATGGGAAAGGGTTGTCTAAAAATATTGCATCTATTTATAAATGTTAATTACCACCTAGGAATATAACACACAGTTATATTGGGCTTATTAATGAACTTAAATGGATTAAGTTAAAACTAACATATTAATAAGCTAAAATAGAGTGGGTGCGTTCCAGTGGGATACAAGCGGCTCGTGGAAATCCTAATTATAAAGTGGGGACCAAGTGTAGGGGTGATTTGTATCAGGTGCATTTTTGTGTAAGAATCTGTATCAGTTAGTATTCCTCGGTTATCATGGAGTCTCGCACTTGTTGGAGGCTAAGGCACACTTATACTAAACTGTATTGTAAGTGGTTCAAATGAGGTGGGTATGAGAGCGTTCTGGCGGACCAATGTGCGTGCATCTCACGAATGGGGAAGACAAAACACTGTAATGCCTGTGATTAATGTTGTGTCTTTTTAGTTGATGGGTTCGAGATTATTAACCTCGAATTCCATAATTAGCACATGTTATTCACATCTGGTTAAAGAAGCCGATTGATGGGTAGTATTAGGAAATTCCTTCCTTATTATGTATTTCTCTTCGAAGTTGTAGTAGTGTAAAATAGTCAATCAGCGCTTGTTTTATCATTACTATCATCATTGTCTTATTCATAGGAATAACCAATCCTTATTATCAATTCATATCGTTTGTTCACCTTTAGACGTGCAGAGACACTTACCCTTTTTATGACACTAGAACAACTCTATCTATTTTCCTTAACTTAACAATTGTGCTAGTAGTCATGGCAGCTGTCCAAGCTTTATGTTTGACCTATTTCCTTTCTTCCTTTCTCTTTTATTTCCCCAAGGCTTACAGAGAGAAAGTGTATAGTTTAGATTTTTTTTGATTGGTTTTGTCGTGTAGGATGTTTACAAAGATGGATTACTCCCTGTTCTCTTTCCAAGGTTAGGTTGTATCTTTTTGACTATTTGGGGGATAATATTATTTTACTCTAATGTTTTTTGACTGAGATTTTGAGTCATGACACTTTGTAACTATTTGGTTAATTGAAGCAAATATGGTTTTGTATTTAAAAAATGAAAGTTTCTTCTTCTGCTGTAAATTTATTATTTTATGTCTTGTGAAATCTTAGTCTCTGTAATGTTTTATGTCTTTATACCTACAATGCTCCATATTTTCTTAATGAAATCCTCATATGGGTGATATTAAGGAATGTAGGGTGTTACGTTTGGTATCAAAGCGTAAGGTTACCAAGATCACTAAAGTTTTTTTTAAATAAAGTATTTTCAAAAGAAAACACATTTTTCATAAACCAAAAGTTATTTTTGAAAATAAAATATCGTTACAACCTTATTTTGACTCTTTCAATTTCTAAATCTTTATTGTTGTGTTGTAAGGTGACCTATTTAAGCTTTTTTGATAGGTTGAAAAGGTGATTAGTGAACAAACTCGTCTAGCTCAGTAGTTGGGAAAGGTCGATGTTAGAAATAAACTTGCTGCTTAACAAATATTAAAAAGGGTCAATCATGGATGGAACTACCTTATTAGTTTAGTGATAAAAGGATAGTTTGGAAGTTAAGAATAACCTAGATTGACTGGTTAAAAAAGGGATGTATTTCCATAGTTGACTTGAAATAAACATAGTAAACATCATTGCAAAGAATCAATGGATTAGTGCAGAATAGGGGTTTTAGCCGTATTGCGCAGTACTCGTCAACTTAAAGATAATCAAAAAGAAATATATTGCAATTACGGATTTCTATAAATAAAATTGTCTTATACTATGGAAATATATTTTTGTACATTTTCAATAACCAAACAATTAGCTATAAGTAGAACTTCCTTAAAGGAAAATTTAAATATGTCAAGTAAAAGATCAACATGAGTATATTAATGTTGAAAGGATTATGAGGAAAGGTGTTAATCAAAAGTGGTCGAGGATTGGGAGAAGGTAAGGGCTAGTGAAAGAAGGAATGTTATATATCATTAATTCTTTCTAGTTTTCCTATTTGATTTAGAAATATTTTGTCCCTTTTCCTTTTATGCATTGGTTAGGGTGGCTGTGTGTGGCCATAGCCACGATGAGTTGAGTTATGAGCATTTGTATTGTAGGTCTCACGAAGTTGTCCTTTATAGATAAATTAAATCCCCGATGGTGTTATGATAGCACCAGTTGATTGTTTTCCACCTAGTTCCAGTAGTAGTTTCTAAACCCCATAGGGAGACCAGCTTGATTATGTATGGTGAGTCGGGGTTGAAACTAGAAATCTCGGTTTAGGAGATGTTTGGGGTATTTCAGGGTATGGGTTGTTTTTGGGTCTAGATAGATCAACCATATAATTGGTTATCTCAATCTTTTGCACTAGTAGTAGAGTTTGATTGAGGTGCTTATATTCTAAGGTTTTAAAATAGGAAAATTTGGAGGTTAATTAGCCAGTTAGGGGCCATTTTGACTGCAAGAAGAAAATGGTCGGGTTAGGTTATGCGATGGACTGTTCTTTGATACTTCTTGCGACCCGAAGGGTCAGTCAAGTTGATATTCCTATTTCTCTTAGTGCATCTCTAGGTTGTATTGATTCAGTTCTCTCTGTGTTATATATCCCGAATATAATAAGCGATTAAAAGGCTATATCTTGGAGAGAGAGGATTGATTTACATATCGTTGTTTGTGATGAAGCTAAACTTGTATCATTTTAGATAAAGCACATGGTTTTGGAATTGTCAGGGAGGGTTGAATTTTATGCCTTTGACTGGAACCTTTTCTAACTAGGGAATCGTGCTGTTGATGGATTGGTTTGGAGTTCAGACAAGTTATCCGTATAATGAGCCATCTCTGATATTGGAAAGTAAGTAGTTGGACTTCAGTTGTATTGAAAAGGTTTTGAAAAAAAGGGAGCCAAATACAGAACTTTTTAGAAATTGTTTAGTGAGTGTAGGCATTTTTGGATTAGAAGTGTCATTCGTCTTTACTTCAAAGATGGATAGTTCACTTGGTTTAGAAGTAGTCAAAGTGAATTTTGTGGAAAGGAACATTTCTCTTCGACTCATATTGATGGTCTTTTGAAAAGAACTAAGAGACAATTTTTTGTAAAATAAGATTTCCTTGCTTGTGATTTTCGACAAGTTTAGAGTAGCGAAAAAAGAAACAATGAACCAAAGGTTGTTTGCAGAACGCCCAAAAGAACTAGTTACTGCATCTTTTTGTCTAGCTTTCACCAAAGCCTTATTATTGACTTGTGTAGTAGGGAGATCAAAGACTGTGTCGGTGGCATGTTGGTCTAAAAAAGAATGGGAAAACTTTTTTTGGATTAATGATTTATTACCAATTCTATTAAAGTAACACTGGTTAGAAAACCTGTAAGAGTAGTTATCTCGAATTAACTATCATTAGTTTGTTATAAGAGAAGGATCATTACTTACTATGTGAAAAGTTTGAATTTTCAGTAACCATAATTTGTTGTTTAGTTGTTTCCTTGCTAGGAGTTAGGGCTTTAAGACAAGGAAAATATATCGAATATGTAGTTAACAATTTTCGGCTTTTTGAAGTTTAAGGGTTCATGTAATATTAATGGAAATAGTTTGTAAACGCAAGAAATTTAACCCGAGATTATATCTTAAGATTGGATATGAATCCAACATTTGTTAAGATACATTATTGAGATTTGATGCTGATTAGGATTTTGTCATTTGTATAAAAGAGGTGGATTTTAGGAGTTTCGACCAAACCTTTATATGCCAACAGAATTGAGGTAAGTAACAAGTTTGGTTAATGAATAAGTAAATAAAGAAAATATGTAAATTTGAAATGGATAATTGTGTTCCAAAACAAGGATGTAACAAAGAGGTGTTTTATAAAAACTTGTGGAACCACTTTGAGTCGAAACCTCATATGTATGAAATTCTATAAATAGGAATTTTGAAAGACTAATGTATTTTGATATGAAATTTTATTTTTGGAATTACATAAAAGCAATTATGTATATATATTTCAAAAGGAAACTTTTGTAACTGAAAATCTGCCTCATTAATATTTTTCAAGTAAGGTTTTGACAAATTATATATATACACATACACACACACACAAAGTGGGGCGGTAGATAATCCCTTGTGGGATTGGACAATATAAGTGGAACGAACCAAGGGACACAAGATGGGTAAAGTAAAGACTAGAAATTGGAAGGTGGGAAAGAGAAAAAGAACTTTACTTCTAAGCTGAAGGCAAATTTTTGGATTAAGTTCACTTGAGATATTTCTTCCTAAAGTAACTAGGATGGATGAGATGGAAGAACTATATCAAGGTATTGGTTAAAGCAACTAAGCATTTTTTTAAGAGGAACTATTTGGTTTAAAAGATTTGGAAAGAGTACGAGTTAATAGTAAGTTATGAGGCGGTAGTATACTATCAGATTCAACTATAAAATCTTTTATCTAATAAGGGAGAATCCAAGTTCCATACCCATGTTCTTTTGACAAGTATTTCCCCATTTGATATTCTACCAGTAGCTTCTTCCTTTGATTAGGGACTTCCTTCTAGTATATCCTTAGGAAGTGTAGATATTAGGAATTGAGTTTTGAAATGACAGGATATGGTTGAAACAATTGTTTTAGACATGTTATGTTTGATGGTTGCAAGTGAATGCAAGTGTTTGCTAGTGGATGCATATACACACACTGGGCACTAAATTAGGGATCGACTAAACTAGGACACTTATTGCATATGGATGTGTGCATATTTTAATTTATTTTCAATATGGATGAAGAAAATGGTTGAATCATCACTTGGATGTTGCATTTCAGTGAACGGTTGTTGCATACATATAGAATTTTATATGTATCATTAGGATTATTTTGGATACATATTGAATGCATGACACATACATGAATTGCATTAAGGAGGTCAACTAAATTAGTAGAGCGCCTGACTTTAACATTAATTAGGGCTATATTGTAACGAACCGATCAATTCTCGATCCTGATTATTGACACAAATACTATGTCAACTAACCAAGCACCGGAGATAACTGAATCGTTAGTAGAAAGAAGTTAGAGGGTGAGAAATAGAAAGAAAGAAATGTTAGAATAGAAGAAAAAGAGATCATAATATCACAAAACCAGAGCAGACACAAATCTCACAACGGAACGAATAAAATGTATTATATAACATATCCTTTGAAATACAAATCTGTACTATATATGCATACCATTATCAGAGCACGACGGCTACCTGTTTCTAGATACAAATGCAGTACAAGCAGAAAGAAAATAGTAGATATCTAATGCTGAAGCCTCCTGCTTCAAGCTCATCCAAGTATAGCTGAAAAATCCTGATTGCTTGACGGTCCATACAAATTTAGACACCCAAGAGTTTAGGGTAAAACAAAAACAAAATAAACTCTGCGTCAGTCATGAGACTGGTGTGAGTAAACTCCAACCATTTAATTTAACTTTCAAAATCCTTTTTAAAAGAAAGAATGATCGTAAGACCGATCCACACATAAATACAGATGGTTTTTACCTTACGATAACCCAAAATATTCTTTGTATCAACACTATTCTGATATTATAATAGGGTATAATCAAGTTATTAGCAATCAAGAAGAACGCTTGCATCTTGCGCTCCACATACGTAGTATGCAATCAAAACTGCGGGTGATTATTGGGTAATGAATTTCCAACTATGACAAGGTATGAAACCACCTCCCGATAGTGTATCTCTAAAGATGAGTACACTGGTTGAACAAGAGCATCTTGCAACCCAGGCCACACATGATCGACCACTCATTTCGCTTGAGTGTACCGAGTATATTATCACCAACGATTGTGATCAGCAATCGCTGCCGAAAGCATACAACAGTGATAGAATAAGAAGCAACTGAATTTCTCTTGATCGGCTAATAATACACCCTAATGGGTGCGATCCATATAATCGTGTTGCCTGCCCGATTTTTGCCATATTTCCGATTGATGAGGCCTGAGGCTACGTCTTACCTTTATAACACCACAGAATCATTCAATTTGAACGATACATCATCAGATCCGTCAAATCACTAATTGACGTCCTCAAAAATACACCGGGTGTTAACTTAAGAGAAGTTACCTTCTCCGCCACCAACTATAGTACACTTGGAAAAATCAATGTATGAGACCATCTAGAAATACTTTGTCAGACATCCATCCATATACGTTGTCCTGATACTGGACAAACTGAAGGCACCAATCCATCAATCCATCTTAGGCAATTTCTACCAAGGATTAATAGAACAACCCTTGCACTTTACTCCATCTTCAATTATCTTCAGCATAATTGGATTCATAATATTTATGCCCATACGGAGTGATTTTCAAATAATAAACCTAATCCAGGTCTCTTCGTATTGACAACGGAAATATAAAATAGGCTAAAATTTTGATAGCCGGTTATTTAACTATCAAAGGAAGCATCCATACAACAATGATCCTATTTCCAAATGGAACTTCTACTGATCAAACTTCAAGCAACACCGAGCCCCTTTAAATTAATTTCTTATTAATTTATCATTTCCCAATTTCCCGTTCTTCCATTTCCCATATCTTTCCCCAGATATTTCTCAAAACTTGTTTAGCCTCTCATGATCCTTGGAAAACATTTCCATATGTCATAAACTTTTTATTTTATATATTCCATACAATATCTCTTATTAACATCGGAAAACATTTCCATATATTTACAAATTCTTGTTTTCTATATTTAGAAAATATATGTTATTAACATCGGACAACATTTCCATATATATTCGCATTTCCTACTTTCATCAACCAACTCATTTCATTTCCTATGCTTAAAAACATTTCTGATTATATTCGAAAAATGTCCCCAAAACTCATTTATATGGATTTAAACTAATGCTATATAAAACACTGTTACGACAACTAAACCCGTTAATCACTCATTAACTAGCCGTGTCTCAAATCAACCCTCGCTACCGAACCTTAACCATTCCTTAGTCAACAACGAAGTCAATCAAGTTGGGGTATAATTACCTCTTAGACCTTAATTGAACAACATTTTTTGTAACAACCCGGAAAATCTGGACCAATTTAAAATTTTTATTTTGGAATTTAATGAATTTTGAATATTTAAAATGAATTATTTTAGATAATAACGATGAAAAATTTATTTTGAATAGAATTAGAACGTATATATTTATTTAAATTGACGTTAGAATATGAATATCTATTTTTAATTATAAAAGGAATTGAAAATGGCACGGTAGTCTGAAAATTCAATTTCAAATTTTAAATGAATGTGCAGGATTCAAAATAAACTGGATTTTAGCGAAACAAAAAGTATTAGAATCTATTTGTAAATATCTTTCCAACGAATCTGAAGAATCAAAATTTCATAGCGAGAATAAAAAGTTATGTCCAATTGAAAATTCAGAATAGTCGCTATGGAAAATATAGCCCTTAAAAATGGAAATTTTGCAGACGACCTCCGTCTTCGACGAAACCACTTTTGTTGGATCCGGGATGTCAAGTTATTGCTAGGTTCCAAAATTCATAATTTTTGAAGTTCATACGTGAGTGTGGCGAAGTAAAACGTGTTTTGATAGTTTCAGTCAATTTGGAATGACCAGAAAATGGCCATTTTTCGAACGTTCTCCAAATTTGACGAATTTAGTTTTGTTAGGACCGTATCGTCAAAACATAGCCAGATTTATTTTTCTGGAATTTTTGGGGTCCGTATGTGGCCCCGGTAAATTGAAATGTGCGTTCAAATTCAATACATGGATTTATATTTTGATTTTGATGGAAACTGATCGAAACAATCAAATTGGCTTGCGAAAAATATCCCATTGTGTTCGGAATGGGGGTATTACGCTAGGGACGATAGTCGGTGAGTTTGGATTGGAATTCAAACTAAAAACTTACCTTTTTGAAATTAAATATGTATTTTTATAATCTTCCCCCTTCTCTTACTTTAACCGGTCAACACCACCTCCCCCCATTCAACGTTGAAACTCGATTTGAACAAAAAGAAATAAAAAAAATACGAAGGAGGAAACAACCGTCGTCCCCCCTCTAGTCAACCACCGTCGCGCCTGGCGCTGGCCGCCGCCGTCACCAGCAAGACACCCCCTCTAGACCGACGCTTCTCTCTCTCCCCTTCTTCGAACAGAAACTGTCGCCCCAATGCCCTGAGCTGCCGCCGGACCTTGCCACAACCGAGCCACCACCCTGATCTCGTCTCCGACCGCCTCAAACCACCCACAGCCCCTCCTCCTCCCCTCCCCCCAGTCGCGTAGAAAACCCCCTCCTAAAAAGAATCAGGTAATTTAAATTAATTTGTTAATTATAGCGATTTAAAAACCTGATTTTTATTCATAGAATAAAAACGTGATTTTTAAATAAATAGCGTGGAGATAAAAATCTAATTTTTATATGAAAGGTTTTGAAATAAAAATCCAATTTTTATATGAAAGGTTTTGAAATGAAAATCCAATTTTTATATGTATGACTTTGTCATAAAAATATTATTTTTATATAAATAGGGAATTAAAAATATTATTTTTATATATGTATTAGCAAAGTAAAAATACGATTTTTATATAGATAGATTTGAGATAAAAATACGATTTTTATTTATATAGTAGCTGTCTAAAAATCACATTTTTATATGAGTGGTACTGAAATAAAAATGTTATCTTTACAATATAAACATCATATTAAATATGTGATTTTTAATATGAACAGCGTAGAAAAGACTACGACGGAATTTCTGGAAAATCCAAACTGTTCAGAAATAGAGAAGGGTGGAGTGGATCCCAAAAGTTAGAACTTCTCACTTTGATTTTCTTTTCTAGTTAAAATATATACTAGAATGCAAACGGTGCTTAGCAGCACCCGACACCCATTGTCCACAGACCATAGACGACTTGTTTGTTTGTTTGATTGTGTTGTGAGAATTGATTATGTGATGTGGAAGGGAATAAAATATTTTATAGTTAAAAATATAATTTTAACGTGCATATGAACAAAATAAATATTTATAAACAAATCGGGCGATTTGTTTATGTATACACATTTGACTGATATTGATTAGGACGATAAATTTTACACATCGCCCAACTGCACAAATAAAATTCATTATTTGTTGATTGAAACCCCACACGGGTATTGGAAGGATATATAACATACATTAGTCCCAATAATTAGCTGTATGTCGATCGATTGATTGATAAGCTGTGTAAGCATTAAATATTTACATTTGATGCTTATGTAGTTTAGAATGCACTTTGGATGATGGTTAACTGTGTTTGATTGTTGTTGTGTACATGTGTGTATGAAATCCATATAATAACATTATATGGTAATTGGCTGTGTCTAATTCCAGTTCAAAAAGAATGAATATTTTAAAATAACGAATATTTTAAAATAATGAATATTTTAAAATAATATTCAGTAATGGGTCAAAATGTGATTTTGATGTCCGATTTGGGATGGACATGAATATACATAAATATATAAAGCCGTGTTGGTTAGATTAACGCCACTTTGACATGAACGATATTTATATCGATTTTATTCATTTTTGAAATGAATATTGAAAAGGAATTGATTTCAAAATCTAATGTTTTGAAAATACTATCATTTATATATCGATGAAAAGGAATATTCAATTTTGATTTGAAATTGAATATGAAGTTGAAATCGTTTTGAAAACGGATTTAAAACGATTTATAAAATACGTTTTAAATGGAAATCGACGAAAAATATTATATATATATATATTATATATAATATAATGGACTGAATAGAACGCGCCGCGCTGCGGCAGTTCGCGAATTTCGACCATTGAATTCGAATGGACTTTACGAGAGATCCGACCGTCAGATTCTCCTAAAACAGGAACCGTTGGGCTCGTATCGAAAAGAACTTTCTAACGAATATTAGAAATTTGAAATCTAATGGTTGGATTTGGAATCATGTCAAAATCAAATTTGGAAAAGGTCACTGTAAGTGCACTTCGATGGCCGTTTAAGGAAATCGACTGTACGGGCCTTGATAAAATTATTAAAAATATCAATAATTAGTGTAAAATCATCAGAAAAGATTTGGAAAGAACTAGGATGAAAAATTCCATATCTGAAAGGATAAAAAAATATTTTTATCGAAATGAACTAGTTATGAACTAGGATTATAATCCAATATTTTTAAATAAATAAATTGGATGTGAAATGGTTTTAAAAATAACCAGAATTTCTAATATATAAATTGGAAATGGATTTGAATCGAAATTGTCTTCGGAATATTTCGATATTGGATTTCGTGACTATATGGATATTATGGAGGAATTTGGAAGATATATATATCGTTATTCCAATACGGTATTTGTTGAATCCAGAATTTGATACTGAATATAAGCCGATATATTTTCTTTTCAGAGCCTTGTATTTAATATCAAATGTGATTTTGGGTTTATCGTGAATTGTATCTTTAATAATACTATTCTTAGACCCAACGGAGTTAAGAAAATCAGAAACTAACTGGAGATTAGTTAAGTTGAATGGTTTCCTGGGTATTGATCTGATGTTGGTTTCGACCTTCGAGGTTAATACTTAGGGAATTGTTCACTTGCTAATTTACGGTTAAAGGCTGATGGAATGGAATGTGATTTTGGGTTTGTCTTGAACGGTGTCTTCACTAACACTGTTCTTAAAGCTAGTTGAGAAAAGATTAAATCTTTTTATTTAGATTTAATGAAGTATACCAATTAATTAATATTTAATTGAATTGAATTGAAATTGGTCTTTGGGTTTATCATGAACGGTGTTTTAAACAACACTTGTTGTTAACCGGATTAACAATGGAATGAGATTTTGGGTTGTCGTGAATGGTATCTTTAATAATATTGTTCTTAGACCCAACGGAGTTAATAAAATCAGAAACTAACTGGAGATTAGTTAAGTTGAATGGTTTCCTGGGTATTAATCTGATGTTGGTTTCGGCCTTCGGGGTTAATACTTAGGGAATTGTCCACTTGCTAATTTACGGTTAAAGGATGATGAAATGGAATGTGATTTTAGGTCTATAGTGAACCGTGTTTTAAATGACATTGTATCTTTAACCCAATTAAAGACAGGATATGATTTCCCAAGTTAAACAATCATTAATATTTATTTTTGGGAAGATTAAAACCAAGTGGAATTTTAATGAATCTTTAATTAGATTGAAATGATCGAGAATGGAGTATCACCAGTTTTTCTCCAGGCGATAGTTAAATCTTTAATTAGATTTAAACGTGAAATGGTAATTGAATTTACCGATAACACTGTGGTGTTAGATATGAGGTATTACCAGTTTTACTTCATGGGATGAATAGGTTGGGATGGGTAAATTAAAACAAATAATTACTTCGGTAAGGCTCGTTAATCCCGACTAGTTTGGATAAACCATAATTTGGTTTGAATCAATATCTGAAGGAAGATTAAAGAATAAATTTAAAGAATTTATCTTTGATAAAATTAATGGGAACCTTTCCCAAAGTATATGAATATTTGAATAAAGAAATATTCTAGATTGGAATGAGGCGTATGTTGTGTTTTTATAGAACTTGTTTATTATATACGCGAGTTACTCAAAAAGACCAGGTTTATCCCATTCTGAATAACTGAATCTACGATGTGTCGAGGATGAAGACGGTGGTTGAAGACCGGAGGTCTTCACATCGTTTGGATGATTACTGATGTCTTGATTGGGCTGTACACCCAAGACAAGGTAATAAGTGGTGATCGTCCAGATGTACTTGGAGATCGACCGAATATGCGAGGACCTCTCCCTGTATTGGACATATGGGGGAGGAAGAAGGTGCCTCCGATTTCGTTCAGACCCAGAACGAACTTGTAAATCGATGTGTGTCTGACATCGGATTTCATTCTGTGTGATTGATAGACATCGGTTGCATAGCGTGAATTGCCTGTGTGGCATGCTGAGATGCAAATGATCAAGACTTCTATTGAAAAGCAAGGTCTTGTGGTTGATGATCAAAGCATAGCTTTAATATAGCCTAGCTTTGTGTAGCATTAACTCGCAAGCCTCACACCCCGGTGTGAACCATAAACGGGAGAGGACCTCAGGGAGGGCATGCGTTTCCTTCTAGCTAGAAGTGGTGTCAGCATTTTGTAAGCCCTGACGTTTTACTTATGTGGATGATGGTTAGCGAGGCACCTCGGTTATATCAGTCGTTCCGGGGCCGAAAGTTTGGTTGGGATATGACCAGTTTACGCCCCATAGGGCAAGGAAACGCAATGTTCAAGCATTTTAATCCACATCGAGTGGACCGGCCCTGACGATCCAAGGTGTAGTTGCGGTTGTACCCTCAGAGGCGGGCTAGAGCGTCTCGAATTCGGTAAGGACGATCCCTTGCCTTGGTTCACAGATGGAAATCCAACTTCCAATACGACATTTTGTGGTTTTAATTGTAAACCTATATATGGCGACATAGTGGTATGGGGCACTTATGTCGTCTATTATTGATACTTATGATTGAAATTGTTTTGACACTATACACTTATAGTAATAATAAAAGGTGAAATTTTATGTACCAAGCATTCTTTGCTATTATAAGGAAAAAACTCTATCCTCCGGCTTGCGTTGCATTGTGCGATGGGACCTGAGTCTTATAATAGATTCGTTATTCTTTATTTAGCATTGCGTTGTTTGTTTTATGCACTGGTATTCTTGGGAGGAAACCCGTATTGGGTTATTCGGCGTGGTCCCTTGATTTACCTAACTTTAAAATAAAGATTAATAACTATTTTAGTTCTCACACCAGTCACATGACTGACCTGGAGTTTATTGTTTTAACCTAAACTCTAGGTACCCCGATTTTCCACACGGGCAGCTAGTAGTTTTGGTTTTGCAGATTTATATTCACAGGATCCTGGTTTACAGCTGGAATGATATTCGGAAAGTTCTGTATCTGCATATTCTTTTCAGTTGTGTTTTGTATTATTTTCCGCTGCATTGTAACTTGTAAATCTCTGATGTTTAACAAATGTGTAATATTTATCCATACTCTATATATTCTTGTATTCGGATGAAACTGTTGTAACAAGCAATGAAATGTTCTTCTGTTTGTGTTTTGATTCGTCTTGTCCTCAATTCAATCCGGGCTTTCCTTCATGGGGAAGTTCAGGTCACTTCATTTGGTATCAGAGCTTTGGTTTACAGAGCTCGGAGAACAAGACACGTGAGAACCAAACGAAAGAATTCATCAGAGATTGGATTAGTAATATCCAATGAGAATGACTCGTTAGAGATAGGATTAGTATTATCCTAGAACGAGTGTGAAGAGTGATATTTAAAAAAAATTGAAAACAAGTTTTGTTTTGAAAATTTAAACTTTATTATTCGCATTTGAATATTTATTTTAAATTGATTTGGACAATCGAGTATATAGAGATTTTAATATACGTCTGATCCACGTGTATTGGAAGTCTCTAATATGCTGGATGGATATAGAATCACACTCTAGTCATCCAGGCATAGTTCTGATGATTGACGTGTCATCATCAGTATTTATGTTCGAACTTCAAAAGTGGGATATCCATATATTTCCATTAGACTGGTGTGAGATCCAAAACTAGATAAGGTCTATTGTTGTGTTTTGGCATCAAAAACATGATTTTTGAGTATATAAAAAAATTATGAATTTGAAACGTTAATCAACTAATTGATTGCTGATTGTGTTGTTTGATTATTGTTTTGATTAATTAGAATTTGGAACCATTAAGCCAAATGGTATCAAATATTGAACTAACTTGAAAATTGATTGAAATTGCTTGCATATATATGTATATACATGTATATATATTGAACAAGTCATAGCAAGGAGGCTAGAGCAGCGGAATAAAATTGTATGCCCAATAAATAGGTACGTGTTTATTGTATTTCTTGGGGGTTTTGATGATTTTATGAGCCGATTGGCTAGCCGCTTGGTTGTTTCTTTTTCTTTTTTGATTGGAGAGGCCTGTGTGGTGGTTTGGGGATTTTCTCGGTGCTCCTATACAAAGGAGGTTATGGTGAATTTTTTTGAAAATTTAGGGTGTTAGCCAAATTTTTGAAGAATTGGAAAATTCTTATAAACTGAAAAGTTGAAGAATAGACGCCAAACTGAAAGTTGAGTTGATTAGTTAAACAACTTTTAGCTCCGTTCCTTTTCGAGGACGAAAAGATTTTAAGTAGGGAAGATTGTAACAACCCGGAAAATCTGAACAAATTTAAAATTTTATTTTGGAATTTTAATGAATTTTGAATACTTAAAATGAATTATTTTAAACAATAACAATGAAAAATTTATTTTGAATAGAATTAGGACGTACATATTTATTTGAATCAACGTTAGAATATAAATATTTATTTTTAATTATAAAAGGAATTGAAAATGGCGCGGTAGTTTGAAAATTCAATTTCAAATTTCAAATGAATGTGCAGAATTCAAAATAAACCGGATTTTAGCGAAACCAAAAATATTAGAATCTATTTGAAAATATCTTTCCAATGAATCCGAAAAATCAAAATTTCATAGCGGAAATAAAAAGTTATGTCCAATTGAAAATTCAGAATAGTCGTTATGGAAAATATAGCCCTTAAAAATGGAAATTTTGCAGACGACCTCCGACTTCAACGAAACCACTTTTGTTGGATCTGGGATGTCAAGTTATTGCTATGTTCCAAAATTCATAAATTTTGAAGTTCATATGTGAGCGTGGCGAAGTAAAACGTGTTTTGATAGTTTTAGTCAATTTGGATCGACCAGAAAATGGCCATTTTTCGAACGGTCTCCAAATTTGACAAAATTAGTTTTTTTAGGATCGTATCATCAAAAAATAGTCAGATTTATTTTTCTTGAATTTTTGGGGTCCGTATGTGGCGCTGGTAAATCGAAATGTGCGTTTAAATTCCGTATATGGATTTATATTTTGATTTTGACCGAAACTGATCAAACAATCGAATAGGCTTGCGAAACATATCTCATTGTGTTCGGAATGGGGGTATTACGCTAAGGATGACAGTCGGTGAGTTCGGATTGGAATTCCAAATAAAAACTTACCTTTTTGAAATTAAATATTTTTTTTTTATAATCTTCCCCCTACTCTTTGTTTCACTGGTCAACCCCACCTCCCCCCATTCAATGTTGAAACTCGATTTGAATGAAAAGAAATAAAAAAATACGAAGGAGGAAGTAGCCGCCGCCCCCTTCAGTCAACCACCGCCGCGCCTGGCGCTGGCCACCGCCGCCACCAGCAAGACACCCCCCTCTAGACCGACGCTTCTCTCTCTCCCCTTCTTCGAACAGAAATCTTCGCCCATTGCCATGAGCTTCCACCGGACCTCGCCACAACCGGGCCGCCACCCTGACCTCGTCTCCGACCGCCTCAGACCACCCACAGCCCCTCCTCCCCCTCCCCCCAAGTCGCGTAGAAAACCCCCTCCTAAAAAGAATCAGGTAATTTAAATTAATTTGTTAATTATAGCGATTTATAAACAAGATTTTTATTCATATGTGTAACATATAAAAACGTGATTTTTATATAAATAGCGTGGAGATAAAAATCCAATTTTTATATGGAAGGTTTTGAAATAAAAATCCAATTTTTATATGAAAGGTTTTGAAATAAAAATCCAATTTTTATATGTATGACTTTGTCATAAAAATATTATTTTTATATAAGTAGAGAATTAAACATATTATTTTCATATATGTATTAGCAAAGTAAAATTAGGATTTTTATATAGATAGATTTGAGATAAAAATACGACTTTTGTTTATATAGTAGCCGTCTAAAAATCACATTTTTATATGAGTGGTACTGAAATAATAATGTGATCTTTACAATATAAACATCATATTAAAAATGTGATTTTTAATATGAACAACGTAGAAAAGACTGCGTTGGAATATCAGGAAAATCCAAACAATTCAGAAATAGAGAAGGGAGGAGTGGGTCCCAAAAGTGAGAACTTCTCACTTTGATTTTATTTTCTAGTTAAAATATATACTAGGATGCAGACGGTGCTTAGCAGCACCCAACACCCGTCGTCCACAGACCATGGACGACTTGTTTGTTTGTTTGATTGTGTTATGAGAATTGATTGTGTGATGTGGAAGGGAATAAAATATTTTTAGTTAAAAAATATAATTTTTAATGTGCATATGAATAAAATAAATATTTATAAAAAAATCGGACGATTTGTTTATGTACACACATTTGACTGATATTGATTGGGACGATAAATTTTACACATCGCCCAACTGCACAAATAAAATTCATTATTTGTTGATTGAAACCCCTCACGGGTATTGGGAGGATATATGACATACACTAGTCCCAATAATTATTTGTATGTCTATCGATTGATTGACAAGTTGTGTAACCGTTAAAAATTTACATTTGATGCTTATGCAGTGTAGAATGCACTTTGGATGATGGTTGACTGTGTTTGATTGTTGTTGTGTGCATGTGTGTATGAAATCCGTATAATAACATTATATGGTAATTGGCTGTGTCTGATTCCAGTTCGGTACGAATATTTTAAAATAATGAATATTTTAAAATAATATTCAGTAATGGATCAAAATGTGATTTTGATGTCCGATTTGTGATGGACACGAATATATATAAATATATAAAGCTGTGTTGATTAGATTAACGCTATTTTGACGTGAACGATATTTATATTTATTTTATTCATTTTTATAATGAATATGGAAAAGGAATAGATTTCAAAATCTAATTATCATTTATATATCGATGATATGAAATATTCAATTTTGATTTGAAATTGAATATGAAGTTGAAATCGTTTTGAAAACGAACTTAAAATGATTTATAAAATACGTTTTAAAAGGAAATCGACGAAAAATATATTATATATATATATATATATATAATATAATGGCCTGAATAGAACGTGCCGCGCTATGGCAGTTCGCGAATTTCGACCATTGACTTCGAATGGACATTACAGGAAATCCGACCGTCGGCTTCTCCTAAAACTGGAACCGTTGGGTTCGTATCGAAAAGAGCTTTCTAATGAATATTAGAGATTTAAAATCTAACAGTTGGAATTGGAATTATGTCCAAATCAAATATGAAAAAGGTCGTTGTAAGTGCAGTTCGAGGGTCGTTAATGGAAATCGACTGTACGGGCTTTGATAAAATTATTAAAAATATCAATAATTATTTTAAAATCATAATAAATGATTTGGAAAGATTTGGGATGAAAAATTCCATATTTGAAATGGTAAAAAAATATTTCTATCGAAATGAACTAGTTATGAACTAGGATTATAATCCAATATTTTTAAATAAATAAACTGGATTTGAAATGGTTTTAAAAATAACCAGAATTTCCAATATATAAATTGGAAATGGATTTGAATCAAAATTGTCTTCGGAATATTTCGATATTGGATTCCGTTATTATACAGATATTGTGGAGGAATTTGTAAGATATATATATCGTTATTCCAATACGATATTTGTTGATTCCAGAATTATATATTGAATATAAGCCGATATATTTTCTATTCAGAGCCTTGTATTTAATATCAAATGTGATTTTGGGTTTGTCATGAATGGTATCTTTAATAATACTGTTCTTAGACCTAACGGAGTTAAGAAAATCAGAAACTAACTGGAAATTAGTTAAGTTGAATGGTTTCCTGGGTATTGATCTGATGCTAGTTTCGGCATTCGGGGTTAATACTTAGGGAATTGTTCACTTGCTAATTTACGGTTAAAGGCCGATGGAATGGAATGTGATTTTGGGTTTGTCATGAACGGTGTCTTCACTAACACTGTTCTTAAACCCAGTTGAGAAAAGATTAAATCTTTTTATGTAGATTTAATGAAGTACACCAATTAATTAATATTTAATTGGAATTAAATTGAAATTGGTCTTTGGGTTTATCGCGAACGGTGTTTTAAACAACACTTGTTCTTTAACCCGATTAATAATGGAATGAGATTTTGGGTTGTCGTGAATGGTATCTTTAATAATACTGTTCTTAGACCCAACGGAGTTAAGAAAATTAGAAACTAACTGGAGATTAGTTAAGTTGAATGGTTTCCTGGGTATTGATCTGATGTTGGTTTCGGCCTTCGGGGTTAATCCTTTTTGAATAACTGATTCTACGATGTGTCGAGGATGAAGACGGTGGTTGAAGACCGGAGGTCTTCACATCGTTTGCATGATTACTGATGTCTTGATTGGGTTGTACACCCAAGACAAGGTAATAAGTGGTGATCGTCCAGACGTACTTGAAGATCGACCGGATATGCGAGGACCTCTCCCCTGTATTGGACATATGGGGGAGGAATAAGGTGCCTCCAGTTTCGTTCAAACCCAGAACGAACTTGTAAGTGGATGTGTGTCTGACATTGGTTTCATTCTGTGTGATTGATAAACATCGGTTGCATAGCGCGAATTGCCTGTGTGGCATGCTGAGATGCAAATGATCAACGCTTCTGTTGAAAAGCAGGGTCTTGTGGTTGATGATCAAAGCATGGCTTTAATATAGCGTAGCTTTGTGTAGCATTAATTCGCGAGCCTCACACTCCGGTGTGAACCAGAAACGGGAGAGGACCTCAGGGAGGGCATGTGTTTCCTTCTATAGAAGTGGTGTCAGCGTTTTGTAAGCCTTGACATTTTACTTATGTGGATGATGGATAACGAGGCGCCTTGGTTATATCGGTCGTTCCGGGGCCGATACTTTGGTTGGGATATGACCAGTTTACGCCCCATAGTGCAGGAAAACGCAATGTTCAGGCATTTTAATCCACATCAAGTGGGCCGACCCTGGCGATCCAAGGTGCAATTGCGGCTGTATCCTGAGGGGCGCGCTAGAGCGCCTCGAATTCGGTAAGGACGGTCCCTTGCCTTGGTTCACAGATGGAAATCCAACTTCCAATACGACAATTTGCGGTTTTAATTGTAAACCTATATATGGCGACATAGTGGTATGAGGCACTTATGCCGTCTATGATTGATACTTATGATTGAAATTGTTTTGACACTATACACTTATAGTAATAATAAAACATGAAATTTTACGTACCAAGCATTCTTGGCTATTATAAGGAAAAAACTCTAACCTCCGGCTTGCGTTGCATTGTGTGATGGGACCTAAGTCTTATAATAGCTTCATTGTTCTTTATTTAGCATTGTGCTGTTTGTTCTATGCACTGGTATTCTTGGGAGGAAACCCGTTCCGTGTTATGCGGCCTGGTCCCTTGATTTACCTAACTTTTTTTTTGAGCAAACGAATATGTAGCACGAGACTACACAGCCGATTATATAATAGATAGTAGTAATTTTCCAACTGACAAACCCAGTTGGTGGTCCAAAAAATACGTCCAGTCTAACCCCTTGGGCAATACAACATCATACAACATCAAACATATACAACTTAGATACTTGGCATATTAATTATACATAGATAATGTCCAGTACTAAAGTAACATCATAAACCATCACACAAGCTCATTGCTGGAAGCTGGGTCATTGCTATCAACCGAGTCAGATGGAGAGGAGGCCCGAGTCAAAGCAAATCTGAAAGCTGGAGCATGACTACCACCAGAACCTGTCCATGTAGTAAAAGTATGGATAATGTGATGACATATACTTGTAGTCGAGCTAACATTATTACTAAAAATCCTTGCATTTCTTTCTTTCCACACACACCAACTATAAACAGCAAGGAAAGCATCTACTAGTGAATTTGGAGGTGAGAATTCCCAATGTTCGAAAAAGGAGGAGATGACAGGGATGAAGCCAAGTAAGAAAGAACTTGAAGCAGCCCAAATAGGGTAGGTGCATTCGCAGACAAAGAAAAGGTGATGGATGGTTTCTGCATGCATATTACAGTAAGCGCAGTTGGGATTGTTTCAGTTCTCATACCAGTCACATGACTGACCTGGAGTTTATTGTTTTAACCTAAACTATCGGTGCCCCTATTTTCCACCCGGGCAGCTAGTAGTTTTGTTTTTGTAGATTTATATCCACAGGATCCTGGTTTACAGCTGGAATGATATTCAGAAAGCTCTGTATCCGCATATTTTTTTCAGTTTTGTTTTGTATTATTTTCCACTACATTGTAACTTGTAAATCTCTGATTTTTAATAAATGTGTAATATTTATCCATACTCTATATATTCTTTTATTCGGATGAAATTGTTGTAATAAGCAATGAAATGTTCTTCTGTTTGTGTTCTGATTCGTCTTGTCCTCAATTCAATCTGGTCTTTCCTTCATAGGGAAGTTCCGGTCGCTTCATTTTTAACTTTGAATTGACAAGGTTCACAACTTCAATCTTTAACAAACATTACTAACGTGCTCTCGGATTCAGTTTACGAATCCACTTCTTTTCCAAAAATCATTGATTACAACAATAGTGTTATAAGCCATGCTCTGAGATATAAAACTCTAAATTATAACTTCTACACATTTCTTTGAATAAATAAGTAAATAAATCATTATTTAACGAAAAGTAAATAGTAATTTCCTGAAAATATGGTCGAATTGTAATGTATAACTATTTTACGAATAATCTCTATTCGATCAACGTTCCAAACTTCAGAATAAATTATCATTTCAGGTCAACTCAATTTCCAATTTCAGTCTAAATTCAACTTTGAATTTATCACTCTCGAACAATTACCAATTTTTCTTATAACCATTCCAATATGCAAAACGTTTGCTTTTAACCAATATTACACTTTAGTGTGAATATTATTTTTTATAGAAATCTGGACTCGTTATATCAAATCAATTTGATTTCAATTATAAACATTATTACAGGTTCAAATCTGATCTGTCGAGTCACTTTATAAATTTACATTCATATTCCACATCAGTCATAAATTTCGTTTACAAGTGAACTTCTTGTTAATTATCTATCAAGTTTATATCTTAATATCGACTTCATATTCGATTATAAATTATTGGTTTAAAACCAAATATTAATTACCTTATCAAGTTTTGAATTGTAAAATATATAATTTTTGAAAATAAACTATTTTATATATAAACTTCAACATAGTCGAATTCAATCATAAATCATTATGGATTTATTTCAATTCTACCCACATTCCGAATGTCGAAAAAATTTCATCGTTTCCCTTTTAAATGATTCCCCATTTCCCTTTAAATTTACTTTTGAGTCTACAATCCCAGATTATCCAATGATAATTACTTCACTTCATTTATAAACATTGTTTATAAATTCAACTAGTTGTTTTTATTATTATAATAAGTTATTATATTTTATCCTATTCGAAATTCGATTTCTATTTGGAAAATTTGATTTTAACTTTTACAACCCAAATTCATTTTCTTTTCATTCAAATATATTTTTACGATATTTGAATACCGATTATTCTAGGGCTAGTGCTATTCAAACATCCAACATAACAAAATTTATCACGAAACATTTAACACATCATATATCACAATATATGAAAAAAAAACAGTAATAATTTTGAGGAATCCAGTTCGATCCCTCCAACCTGTTTTTCTGCATCTACAGATGTTTGAAAACATAAATAATACCAATCCCTTTCGAGGTGGGATATCAAGGTATAGAAGACCATTCGCTATTATACGGGGCACATATGGTCTCATCCGCTAAAAAGTTGCGGGAATATCCAAGTACCAAGCCTAAATACAACTTATGTATATAATAGCAACAATTGATAATAATATATCAATTCATCTAAACAATCATCACACAACATTCAATCGTCACATATCAATTTTATAATACAGTTATAAAATTACAAACTGGACAGAATTAGTGAGTTTATTCACTTTAGTCGTTAATCTTTAAATAATGATCAACTGCCGATAGATCCGATCAGGCATTTTATTTCTTCATAAATTCGCACGAGCTCCAAATTGCTCCATATTAGTTTTATTGTGTACCCTGCGTCCATACGATCTCCTGTTTCGGCAAATTATGTTCACATATGAAGAAGTTACGTATTTTCTAAGTTTGGACACACATTAAAATAGTTTAATATTTATTAAACACTAATCGTCTCATTAATCACTAATCATGTGATTACCGCTTTAACCGGCCCGCTCATCCACTTCCTTCCCGATACATTCGAACTCAGCTGCCCATTGCCGATCAATTCTACCCCACATTCTCCCTTATTTGTCCACGATTTTACTAGTTGACTGATCCATTGAACTTCCCATCACTTCCTCTTCGGTTCATCACCATTCTACAATACTCGTACTCATCTATCTCCATCGCGTCTTTCCTGGCCTTCACGCATGCACCATCGAAAGCATTGACATTTTTGTTTTTAGTTTACTCCCAGAAAATCAAAACTAGTGCTAAAACCTTCCACGAATCTAAGTACGAACTCCGTTTTATAAATTGATGCCTCAATCATCCTTGCAAATCAGCTCTAGGCCATGCCTTAAACACAACATCGAATACAAGCTGCTTTGAACCCTCCAAAATGCACACTAAACTGTAGAATCATCATATGAACTCAAACATACGTGTTTAGAGGTTTATGGAATTTTATTTGAATTGTTAACGATTTTTATAACTCACGTTTGAGTTTTGGTGGCGTCTCCCGATTTCTTTGACCATGGGAATCAGGAAATTGTTAGGTTTAGGGATGCAAGGGTATATATAGGGGTAGGTTAGCTTGTAGGTGAAGATTCATATATTACTTATTAATTTTTGTTGTATCGCTATTTGCATTCATTGTTTCAAAATCCGTACGATCACATACGAACCCCGTTTGCGATGATAATGGACATGCAAATATAGTTTGACATTACGGACCCAATGCAACTTGTTGCATCGAATCTGAGTCCGTTTGCACAAACAGCATTATTTTAAATTCAATTTATTTATTGATTCACATTTTAATAACACATGGTCACAAAACAACTCTGGTTGGCGCAAAATTTGAAATCTATCAATAATTAATCAGTACAGATTTAATAAATTTTGTTTCATTGAAAACAGAGGTTGTTTGCAAAATGGTTGTTTTTAAGGCTTAAATAAAACCAATAAAATATCAATTAATTCCAAAAAAAATCAATTTAATAGCAATAAATTAATATTATCATATATATCTAAATAGAATATCGTATAACTTTGAAATAAACAAGTTTGGATTTTAAACTCAACATTATTAAATTTCATTGTTAAATCGATATTCAATTTATATTAAAATCCTTTTATTTTATTAAGTAAATCGTTATGGTTTATAAACGATTCCATAATGGCTTTCTAAAAAATTGATTTGAACACAACTAAAAATTTACAATATGACATCTTGATTTTCCACTTCCATTGGAAAACTATAGTTAATAGATTCGAACATTTCTTATTTCAAAGAAATCCGACTCATATTGGATCACGTATATTCATTTAAAGTAAAAAAAACATAAAACTACGAGCTACCATGACGTTACGAGCTCATTTTTAATTTAAATATAATTTGTACTTTCCAACATTGTTTATAAATAAATTTGTTATTATAACTCAAATCTAAATTTAATTAAATTTCTTAAATTATCCAATTCTCACAATATTGCAAATTCAACTTATTTCCGACTATTCTGAAATTAAATTTATTATTCCACTATTTATGTTAATTTAATATTCTAAATTATCTAACTTAAGCCATTTGAATTACCAAACCACTATTTAAGTAATTAGTTAAATAAATAAATTATTCAGTCGCTAAAAATCTGGAATGTTACATTTTCCCCCCTTAAAAGAATTTCGTCCTCGAAATTACTAAATAGTAAAGATGCTATAATTCTTCCAACTTCTCTCAACCCACTTGGTTGAAACCCTACACTTCATATCTCCTTAACTTAGTTCTTTACAGAACTTGTAATTCTCATGCCCAAACTCAAATTTCCATGATTCATCTCAATTTACCTATCCACCAATTTTGGACAATCCATTATCACATTCTTATCTTCAATTCATATGTTCTCCTGCATATTTCCAGATCTATTCAAATTGATTTTAACTCAATTTATCAACTTCATTATCTACTCTAAATTTTTACTATCCACATTAGGTTTTCTAATGTCTTATATAATCGACAAGACGACTTCTAATTATCAATTTTTTCTTAGAAATTTTCCAAGTCCTTAAATTGTAGAAAAATTTCGCCAGCGTCTCCTTTTCACTGCTCAATCGGTACAACTACAACTAGCTTCTCTAAGCCTTCTTTAATCCAAGAAAAATAAATCAAAAATCCAAGCAGCTTGCTAAATATGCTCATAACAATCTCATACTCAATTAAATATGTACCCTTTATCGAGCATACCATTTATTTTCTTTATTTTCTTCGTTCCATACCCATCTAACAAATGCATATACATTTATTTCCAATTGTATTCAATCAATTCAACTTTTAGTTTTTAACTCAGTAATAATCTTTTTGATTAGTTTACTTCCATTATGTAATTCAAACTTGATTTCTATTTCAAAAATCAGTCCAATTATTCTGCTTGAGTTCAAAATTTATTCCAATAAATAACAACATCCAATATATAGTTGCTTGCTTATGCATATGTAACGACCCAGGGATTTCGACGCCCGAATTCCAACAATAATACATAACCTAGTATTACTTGCCAGAACTCAAGTATCGAAAACACCGGATAGTTAATGAAAGAAAATAGAGGGCGAGATAAGAAATAAATATTAGAATAGAAGAATAATAATAATACAACAACATCTGAGTCTCACATCGCAGTAGAATAAAATATAATAGAAACGAAACTTTATTGAGAGCTTTGAAATAAAAACTTACTATCTCATAGTACATCAATACATTTGGACAGTTATAATAATCTGTCCTCATAAACAGCACATAGTGGAATGAATACTAGATATCATACGTCTAAACGCCTTCAGCTCGTCTTCAGACTTCACAACATCCGATAACCAAAACCTGGAAAACCCGGTCTAACCCGATCATTTTACAAAGCCCAGATCAGTCTGGTGAACCAGAGTGAGAAAACTCGCTAAGTTTAAAAACATCACCCAACTTGATTTTAGAGGCAAACCATTGTGTTTTGAAATCATAGTTTATTCTGATATTATAATAGTGTCTAAACACAAATAAATAACAATCTAGCGAAACGCTTGCATTTCACGCTCCACATATATAATATATAATAAAAAAGCATGGGCTCTTATTGGATATTGGATTTCTAGCTATGATAAGGTATCGAACCACCTTCCGATAGTGTATCTCTAGAGGCGAATACACTGGGTTCAATAAGAACATCTTGCAACCCGGCCTCATAAGATCGACCACTCATTTCGCTTGAGTGTATCGAATGTCTATCACCAACAGTTGGGTGTGACCCACCGTTCTCCCGATAAGGGACAACATCGAAATAAATTAAAGAAGGAAATGAATTTTCTCTAGATAGGTGATTATACACCCTACTTGGGAGCTACCCACTTAGCCATACTGCCTGCCCGATTTTTGTCATTTCCCAATTAAAGAGGCTTGAGGTTTTTTCACTACCTTTAGAACAACATATCACCATTCACTTTGAATGCCACATGGTCAGATCCATCAAATCACTAATTGACGTCCACAAATATATTCTGGGAATTAAGCTAAGAGAAGAGTCTTCTCCGCAACCAACAGGAATACGTTTGTAAAAATCAACGTACATTATCCTAAAGAAATACTCTATCAGACATTTGTTCATACAAGTCATCCAGGAACAGGATGAATCGAAGGTACCCTCGTACTGCATCCTAAGAATCACCCTACAGATTAGTAGCGAGTAGTCCTTGCAAACCTGTCGATTTCAACCACGAAATATTTACAGTATATCTTCAACCGCTAAACTAGGGATTTTAAGTAATTCTACCGTTTTATAAATATCCACGGTCTTTAATTTCTCCATCTCGATCAGTATCTGATATCTTCAACATTTCGTATTTGCTGGTCGGAATGGCTTTCGAATATCAATTCGATCCCGGTCTTCCCGTACAACTAATCGTATAGGCCAGATTTGATAGTCGGTTATTTAACTATCAAATAAAACAACTGTTAACACCAAAATTCGCACTGGCCAAATATAAAGAAGCAGAAGCTCCGATACCAGAAAGTATAAAAGGAAAAGCCTTGGATATACCTATGTTGATACCAAAAGAAGGAGATGAAATCTTGTTTCTCCTATAAATTTTGATTGGCAAAAGATTCAGACCTAAAACCATTTCCATTGGATTCAGATGATGGTTTACCATTCCATAGATTGGTCACATTAAGCAAACGGATGTATCGTTTGAGAATAATGGCTAAAACAAGTTTATAAAAGGCTGGTGACGAAAGGATGGTGACAAAAGGCTGGTGACGAAAGGCTGGTGACGAAAGGCTGTTGACGAAAGATGTAAATCCAGAAAAAGACAAAAACAATAGCGGAAGGTTGTAGGAAGCAGGAAAAAGCCAGAAAAAGACAAAAACGATAGCAGAAGGTTGTAGGAAGCAGGAGAAAGGCAGAAAAAGAAAAAAATGAAATCAAAAAAAAAGAGCAAAAAGGTGACACTAATAAAGTGGCAAAAAAAAGGCTGGAAAAAAGCAGCAAAAAGGGGTCCAAAACCTCAAATAAATAGGACCCCAGGGGTCACATTTGGGGAGGACTTTTCTCCTGATTCCACAATCTTCCTCTCTGATTCTACAGAGAAAACCCAAACTTGTAAGTCAATTTGGGAATTTCTTATGTAACCTCCTCCATGAATAAAATCATCTAAGTCCTAAAAGTGGAGGTAGGTTCAAGTTGAACCGAACCACTATAAATTGTGCGTTCTTACTTTTTCTGCATGCTATGCTACTTTTCAGTATATTTTTGTGTGTATTTTGCTATGCGGTTAGTCATCACAATGTTCCTGCTCAAGCTGTTAGGTTCTTAGCAACCTAACGCTTTCTCCACGGTCCATTTCCATATACCTATCTCAATTGTTGATGAAAAATATCGTTAATATTTTGGCGCTAGTAGGAGGGCATGAACCTCCATTCCCTTTTTCTACCTTTAACCTTTTGGATAGTATGGCCACATTTCTAACTGTGTTGTTCCGTCCCGGTTTGGACTAAGCTTCAAAGAAGCAAGGTTATAGAAGGAATCTCAACAAGGAGCTTCTGAATATCAGGTTACTCTAAAAATCAATTAAAGTATGATTCAACTGAGGAAAAGTGGTAAAGAGGGATCCAACATGTCTTCCATTCCAGAAAGCAACATCAAAATAGCAAAACTAGAGATTGGAGGATCTTCAAATTTAACAAAATATGAGTTGGAAATATTACACTTGGCTACACAAATTAATACCACTAGGGTATTTATTAAATCAGACTTGTCCGAAGATCCTCTGAAGCAAAACCTTATGAAGCGGAATCAAGGATCGTATCATGTCAGGAACTTTATAATAAAATTGAGTCTTCATCAAATCTACATAACAGCCCAATCTCATGGGGAAGTAACCAAGCATCAAAGGAGGCGGTTAGTTTGGAAGAAAACAAAAGCCTAATATGGATAGAAGATAGAAAGTTGCAAGGAATCCCCTTCTCCAAAGAGATAATGATGGTGAAGGTTCTATATGATATAAAAGAGCACAAACTTGCGTATGATGGGACTATAGACCCTGAAGAATACCTTGCCATGTTTGAGAATTACATGGATGTGTATAATGCTTGTGAAGCCCTTCAATGCAAGGTCTTCATAACAACTCTTCGTGGAAGAGCTCTTAAATGGCACAAAAATTATCATGGCCCTCTCATCATATCTTAAAAGCGATTTTCCACCGTATTTAGACACAATTCCATATGCAAAAGGATTCAGAAAATAGAATTTACGATTTAGCTAAAATCACACAAAGATCGGAGGAGTCACTTAACCGATATCTAAAGAGGTTTCACGATAAGTCACTCAAGGTAAAAGGGGCGATGGATAGAGAGAAGCTGAGAGCTGTACGATCAGGGTTGCTCGTGCAATCCCCTTTTTGCAAGGAGCTTATCTTAAACGATTGTGGAAGCTTGGATGATTTGAATTCCAGAGCTGATAAATTCATTCTTATGGAAGAAATACTTAACGCAAGGAAAAGCTTGACACAAGAACAAAAGGAAGAAGGACTTGGTTCCAATCCCTTTGAAGAAGGTTCTACAAAATTGAACAAAAGGAAAGACTATTGCTCTTATCACAAGACAGAAGGACACAAAACCAGAGATTATTGGTGTCTGGTAAAGATACATCAAGCCAAAAAGAAAGTTCATTTGAGAAATTCAAAGTAAAATCAGTGGGAAAGCTGGTCGGAGCAATGCAACATGGGAATGGGAACTTAACAATAAGCCTCTTATCCTAAAAGATTACTTTTATTATCCGTTTAGCTTTATCATTTTACTTATAATCAAAAAAATATTAATGTAATTTCGAGTGCCATTATAGGTAACAAGCAAACCTTGTTTAGGCTCATGCATATAACGGAAGGTCAAATGGAAGCACCTAAAGAAATGCGATACGTGAATGAATACACAACAGAGTTATTAGTCAAGGACAAGCTTCGGTGGAAGCTGTTCATACAAATATTCAGCAATGGAATGATTAAACGCTCATCATAGCTTAGATCAATAAGATTTGTCTAAATCTTATCTCCCCTATTTCAGAATTTCATGAATTTGTCAAACATATTATATTAACATACTTAAATGCTTCTATGAAAGGTGTGGAACCTACCCTTGATAAATGATATTAACAAAGCTTACGGAAGGTGAAGCTACATCAACAAAGCTTATGAGGGTAGAAGCTACATCAACAAAGCTTCCAAGGGGAGAAGCTACATCAACAAAGCTTCTGAAGGGAGAACTACATCAACAAAGCTTTCGAGGGGGAAAGTTACATCAACAAAGCTTCCTAGGGGAGAAGCTACATCAACAAAGCTTCCGAGGGGAGAAGCTACAACAACAAAGCTTCCGAGGGGAGAAGCTACATCATCAAATATTCCGGATGGAGAAGCACATCAACAAAGCTTCTAAGGGGAGAAGCTACATCAACAAAGCTTCTGAATGGAGAAGCTACATCAACAAAGCTTCCGAGGGGGGAAGCTATATCATCAAAGCTTTCGAGGGTAGAAGCTACATCAATAAAGCTTCCGAGGGGAGAAGATACCTCAACAAAGCTTCTAGGGAGAGAAGCAACAACAAACACAACCTCCCAAAAAGGGAGCATCAAACAAATCCTCCAGAAGACGAGTAGCAAAGAAAGCTTCCAAGAAGAGAAGCCACAAAGTTACATCTCCACCTAGTGGAGTTGCCTCCTAAGTAGGGCTAACAAACAAAGTTATATCTCTACCTAGTGGATTCGTATCCTAAGTGGGTCTAACAAACAAAGTTACATCTCTACCTAGTGGATTCGTCTCATGAGTGGGGCTAACAAACAAAGTTACATTTCCACCTTGTGGAGTCGCCTCCTAAGTGAGGCTAACACCCCCTACAAATTATAATACCCCTAAGTGGGACTAGTAATTCCTATATCTTCCCACACAAAGGGACAGTGTCACTCTCTTATAGAGCATTCAATCATTTGCATACCCTATAGGTTAGGAATAGACTAGACATTAAATACCCAAAGGCTAGAAAATTGAGAGAAACATCCGTTGAAAGACTAATCTTCTTAGGATAGGGTTAATTTATCCTGAAAGTAGTCCTCTATATATACACATCCGAAGATTACTTCTTGGAATATTTAAGACTATTTCTTCCAAATGTTCTCTGAGTGAACCTTCGAGAAACACACACATAATCTATGGTTTCTTGGTCACTTTTAATAATATTTGGATAGGTTGACACTATACACATGTATGGTCTTTGGATGGTTTGTGATGCTTTCATTGGATGATCCTTAATTAACCTTCTATGTTTCTTCTATGCCTTTATTAGGGCATTTTATTTAGCTATGACATTCTTTAATAACTCTCAGTTAATGATATGGTTCTTTGACATGAATTTCTGATTTATGCTTTACCCAAATATGAATTTTGGGGTTTCCATATGATTTCTGATTTATGCTTTACCCAAGTACGAATCTTGGGGTTTCCATATGACTTCTGATTTATGCTTTACCCCAGCATGAATCTTGGGGTTTCCATATGATTTTTGATTTATGCTTTACCCAAGCATGAACCTTGGGATTTCCATATGATTTCTGATTTATGCTTTACCCAAGTATGAATTTTGGGGTTTCCATATGATTTCTAATTCCTATTTACCCAAGTATGAGTCTTGGTTTTTTTTACTAATTCCGGTTTGCAGGGTTCTAACATTGCATCATAAGTACTCGGCTTGGCATTTCTAGTCTCTTACTTGAAATCTCTAAGGAAAGGTTATAGTTTCCTGGCGCCTAACGAAGGGAAGTTTCTGACCTTATGTTATTATTATCACAAATCCTATTGCTATAGGTTTGGATTAAAAACAATGCTTTACATATTATAAGTGAAATATCACTCACTATGCAAGTCGTGTTACTTTTATTAACACATTATATTTGTCAATGATGAACATCTGATTGCAAATATCCACATGTAAATTTTGGATTTGTTATATCACACTTTCAAGAATGAATTCTTGATAATTGAATGTATAAGTAACAATAATAATTCTCATCCAGCATTGATGGAAGAATTTTGTGCTTTAAATCACATTATCCCATGTGAATACGTGTTTGAATTTGCACACTATGTCCACAAAAATGTTCATATCTTTGGCTTCATGTTCATGCCGATTTTGATTAAGGAAATTTTATGCTTCCCCTTGCATCATTACTATTGGTTGTATGAAACTAATACCAAATATTTTTATATTGGTTCTTGAGTGACAGGCAAGTTGTGCAGGAGTCACAGGATTTTTTCCTAAAGAACAAATGCTTCTTTATACTAAGGGGAGGGGGGGCTAACTGTTAACACCAAAATTCACACTGGCTAAATATAAAGACGAAGAAGGTACGATACCAGAAAGTATAAAAGGAAAAGCCTTGGATACACCTATGTCAATACCAAAAGAAGGAGATGAAATCTTGTTTCTCCTATAACTTTTGATTGGCGAAAGATTCAGACTTAAAACCATTTCCATTGGATTCAGATGATGGTTTCCCATTGCGTAGAGTGGTTACATTAAGTAAACAAATGTATCGTTTGAGAATAATGGCTAAACAAGTTTAGCAAAGGCTGTTGACGAAGGGGGTAAAGCCAGAAAAAGACAAAAACGACAGCAGAAGGCTGTAGGAAGCAGGAAAATTCCCAAAAAAGACAAAGACGACAACAGAAGGCTGTAGGAAGCAGGAGAAAGGCAGAAAAAGACAAAAACAAAATCCAAAAAAAATGAGAGCAAAAAGGTGACACCAAAAAAGTGGCAGAAAAAAGGCGGGAAAAAGAAGCAGCAAAAAGGGGTCCACAACCTCTAATAATTAGGACCCCAGGGGTCACATTTGGGGAGGACTTTTCTCCTGATTCCATAATCTTCCTCTCTGATTCTACAGAGAAAACCCAAACTTGTGAATCAATTGGGGAATTTCTTATTTAACCTCCTCCATGAATAAAATCATCAAAGTCCTAAAAGTGGATGTAGGTTCAAGTTGAACCGAAGCACTATGAATTGTGCATTCTTACTTTTTCTGCATGCTATGCTACTTTTCAGTACATTTTTGTATGTATTTTGCTATGCGGTTGGTCATCAGAATATTCCTGCTCAAGCCGTTACGTTCTTAGCAACCTGACGCTTTCTCCATGGTTTATTTCCATAGACCTATCTCCAGTGTTGACCAAAAATATTGTTAACAACAACCATTTAATCAAAAAAATAAAATAGATTTACTGGTCCAATATTCAACATCACTTGGCTTATTTAATTAAAATAATTAAACAATGGTAAATTTACAACTTAAAACCCTTTTCGATATTTCAATATAGCATTTCACTTCTTATTTAAATCATACAATTTTCTTCAAAACTATTTACCATACCATTACTCGTTATCTATAATCAGGAAATCACTTCAACTCCCCACTCGTAAAACAATGTTACAAAATCTCCATATTTCATTATTTGAAAACAATTACCAACTCTTATAAAAATCCTATTTCAAAACACAACTTATCATTTCCTTTTTACTTTGAAAATATCGTGATATTTCCATGCAATCTCCTTTTATTTTTGTAACCTTGGAAATCTCATTTTACATATTCTCAAGTCCTTTTATTTCCTTTACTCTGGAAATCATATTATATTCTCGAATATTTATTTTCGTTACTTTGGAAATCCATTGTATTCTCAAATCTTTATACTTTACCATTCACTAGTCCCTGACCGTACATTGTTAAGCAAACAATTTCCTAAGTATCAACCCCGAAGACCGAAATCAACATCAGATTAATTTTCAGAAAACCACTCAACTCAACCAATATCTAATATGGTTCCAATTCTTATCTTAACTCATTATCAACCCATATTGTTCCATTTCTAATTCATTTGACCATTTCCTACTTTGAAAATCTCGTTTCAATTCCATTCATTCACTTAATCTCGTTATTAAGTATCGTCAATTTAAAATCGACATTTTAATTCTGCATCTCTTTTATAAATCTTATTTATAACTCAGTTGTAATATAAACCCTTTTTATCTCGCTTTCTTTTGCTTAATTCAAATGTTCAGTAAATATTTATTTTAAGTTATCATATTCGCTTAAAATCCCTTTTATAACTTAGTTGTAAAAACTGGGTTTTAATACAAACCTATTCATTAACTCCTTTCAAACCTTAACTATATTTCATTTCGAACCTGATTACTTATTTAAATGAATTTCATTTAAATAAAAATCACTTAAATCCTTATTAATTAAAATAACAATTTAGTTCATTATTAACTGCTGTTGAAGTAGTTAAATTCTTAATTAACTAAATAAATAATAAATTTCCTTTTTCAAGTCTTATTAAAATTAAACAAATATTCTTTAAACCATTCCATTTGATTAATTAAAAGTAGATTAATCAAATAACCAATTCCAATTAAAATAATTTAATTTGTCAACTCAACCCATGAGTATCTCGTTAATCAACTTCAATTAGTCCTCCCTTTAAATTAATTAATAATATAATTAATTTAAATAAATTCATTTAATTGTTTCTTAGAACAATTAATTCAATTTTTAACCATTATTTTAATTTCTGCATATTTACTTACAAATCTTATTAACATAAGATGTTTCCTTATAAAACCCTTTAATAATTACTTATAACTAAAATAATATATAGTAAATATTTATTTCCTTTTTAATAAATTTCAATTCAAAATAAAAGTTTTCAAAATTTATTCTCAGTTATAAAATATATTTTTTATCTTCATTTCTATCGATTTACCTAATGGTAAATCCGTATTTATCAAATGATTGATTTACAGGGCATGTGATGCCAATTACCCAACCAATACTGCCCGTTGGTTAATGTCATAACAAATGTTGAATTATGATTCAACAAATCAATAAGCAAATCAAACATCTAATCAGGTAGGTCATACAGTTCATATAAATGGTAATATGCAAATAAATAATAAATTCTGAGGAATCCAGTTGGATCCCTCCTACCTGTTTCCCTGCATCCAAATACGTTGTCTCAAATAATATTATTCATTTCAATAAAAAGATCTGATATTCAATAATAAATAAATCACAACAATCCAGTCATCCCTATTGTGATTTAATACGTTTATATTATTATAAACGTAACCAACGAGGTAAGTTACCTCATTTGAAAATAATCGTTAAAACAACTACTGTTTCAAATTAAATTAAACGAACATTTAATTTAATCAGTTCAGCTCAACGCATATAAATATATATAACATCCGTCAAATAAATTAATAAACATATCACACAAATAATAAACCAGACTTAATATAAGTGGGTAAATTGAGTGAGTTAAACTCACTTTTATTTCCATTCGTTCACTGCAGCGGTTTGGTTACAGTTAAATTAAGCATCGTTTAATTTAACTGAAATTCTAGCTATCTCCGTCCTTGTCCAAAACAGTTCCAGAATATCCTGTTCTTCATCAGTACATTTCCGTTAAATCTTGCTTCATTCTATTCTGTTGACGTATCTGAGAGTTATAATCTATATGGGTTCATGTATTACTAAAATAATTAACTCAAATTATTATTTAATTAAACATAATAACTTTGGTTAAAGTTTTAAACCCGCAAAAAATTCTTCCACGACTCTTTCAAAATGCCTGACCTTATTTCCAATTACTTCGTCCGAACACATTTGTGCCCAATCTCTTCGTGACTTCTCGTTCAAAATGTCGAATCCATGCCTGCTTTTGCTTCTACTCTCATTCAAACCATAATAAACTCACGCATGCTATCAAAACCCACTGTTGCACCACTTTGCTCACACTGTCCATTCCCCCTCCCATGCGAGTTGTTAAACCCATGAAGGAGACATAAAAATGAGTGATGCTTTCCCTTCAACACCTGAAACTCCCCTACACTAGTATCATCACATTCGAACTCACCCTGCCCTTCTACTTAGTACCTACGTTCTGTCTTTATGACTTCATGTCGAAAGGAAAATTACTCACATCTTTGTTTACATGTCCACTTTTTTTTGTTTTGTTCAAACTACCCAAGCGTAATTCATTTGTCTCATTCGAAATATATCTGTAGACACTCTTTTTAGTCAAAGCAGCCACGCATGGAATTTCTGGTTAGCAAAGCGCTCAAGCATTGATCAGGAGACATTAAGAGATTAGGTCGAACTCGCATCACAAATATAAAAGGGCTCGAAACTCCTGTTAGATGACCTCTTTTGGGACTGAAAACATCAATTACGGGGCTTAGCCCAGTAACTCTTGTATCTTTCTGAAATAGCTTCAAGTAGAGCTTTCTTTTAGCCAAAATGGAGTTACGGTTTGGAAGTTACACATGTTTCCGTGAACGTGCACAGACTTGGAACTTGGACTTTTGCATGGATGGATCCTTAGTTCGGATCGGAAGCCCCGGATCGGATCGAACCCTTTATAAAAACCTCGTGTGTCTCATGTTATTTACCATTTTCTGCATTTTAGGATTTGTGATTGTGAGAACTTCACACTGCATGAAATGACCCAAACTCGCCCTTTCGGGAAATCCTAGATTGAGTTGAGAACACGATAAATCAGAACACAAATAGAAAAACATTTCATTGCTTATTACAACAATTACATCAGAGTACAAGAATATAACAGAGTATGAATAAATAATATACAACAGAAAAATATCAGAGATTAAATTACAAATATGTGGATACAAAGCGTTCCGAATATAGCTCCTGCTGTAAATCCAGGATCCTGTGAAAATGATATCTGCAAATACCAAAACTACTAGCTGCCCATGTGGAAAATAGGAGCATCCAGAGTTTAGGTTAAAATAATAAACTCCAGGTTAGTCATGGGATTGGTGTGAGAACTAATACAGTTATTAAATTGATTTTACAGTTAAGTAAATCAAGACCACGTCGTATAACACAGAATGGGTTTCCTCCCTAGAATACCAGTGCATAAAACAAACAACGCAATGCTTTTTGAAAAAATGAAGCTATTATAAGACCTAGGTCCCATCACATAATGCAACGCAAGCCGGAGGATAGGATTTTCCCTTATAATAGCCAAACATGATTGGTACGTTTAAAACAAATCATTTGATACTATTATAAGTGTATACTGTATAAAACAACTTCAAATATAAATGTATCAATCATAGACGACATGGATACCATATATCATGTCGCCATACTATGTTCTACAATCAAAACCGAAATGTCACATATTGAAAATTGGATTCTATTTATGAACCAAGGCAAAGGATCGTCTTTCCGCTTCGAGACACTCTAGCATATGCCTCAGGACCCAGACTCGGGTGGGCACTTAAGAAAATGCAGGTCCGATCCACACTAAGTGCAAGGTGGATTAATAATTCTTGAACATGCGTTTCCCCACCCTATGGGGCGTAAATCTGGTCAGTATGTCGACCAGAACATCCATCGGCCCCGTAGTGACTGATTTAACAGAGGCGCCTCACTATCCATTAAATAATATGCAACATCCACATGATTAAAATGTCTGGGCTCCATACCATGACACCACTCCTAGCTAGAAAGTAACGCACTGTCTTCCCTGCCAGCCTTCATCCCGTTTCTAGTTCATACTGGGGTGTGAAGCTCGCGAATTAACGCTATACAAAAAGCTATGCTATTTTAAAGCCGTGCTTTAATCATCAACCACAAGACTCTGCTTTTCAACAGAAGCCTTGATCATTTGCATCTCAGCATGCATTACAGGCAATTCATGTCATACGACTGATGTCTATCGATATATAACTTCTGAGCTCATACGTCTCAGAGAAGGTGTTACGCAAGAGAATAAATTCTCCGCCACCAAACAGATGCATATTTAATAGAGATCAATCAACACAGAATAAAATCCAATGTCAGACACACATCCATTTAATAGTTTGTTATGGGTCTGAACGAAACCGGAGGACCTTATTCCTCGTCCCATATGTCCAATACAGGAGAGAGGTCCTCGCATATCCTATCGATCTCCAAGTACGTCTGGATGATCACCACTTATTACCTTGTCTTGGGTGTACAACCCAATCAAGACATCAGTAATCATCCAAACGATGTGAAGACCTACGGTCTTCAACCACCATCTTTATCGTTGACTTATCGTTGAATCAATTATTCAGAATGGGTATAAACCCTACCTTTTCGAATAACTCGCGTATTTTATATACAAGTGCTATAAAAACACAACATACGCCTCATTCCAATCCAGAATATTCTTTTATTCAAATATTCACCTCGTTAGGGAAAGGTTCCTATTATTTAAAGTCGTGCTTTAATCATTAACCACAAGACTCTGCTTTTCAACAGAAGCCTTGATCATTTGCATCTCAGAATGCCACACAGGCAATTCATGTCATGCGACTGATGTCTATCGATATATAACCTCTGAGCTCGTACGTCTCAGAGAAGGTGTTAAGCAAGAGAATAAATTCTCCGCCACCAAAAAGATGCATATTTAATAGAGATCGATCAACACAGAATAAAATCCAATGTCAGACACACATCAATTTACTAGTTCGTTCTGGGTCTGAACGAAACCGGAGGACCTTATTCCTCGTCCCATATGTCCAATACAGGAGAGAGGTCCTCGCATATCCTGTCGATCTCCAAGTACGTCTGGATGATCACCACTTATTACCTTGTCTTGGGTGTACAGCCTAATCACGACATCAGTAATCATCCAAATGATGTGAAGACCTACGTTCTTCAACCACCATCTTCATCGTTGACTTATCGTTGAATCAGTTATTCAGAATGGGTATAAACCCTGCCTTTTCGAATAACTCGCGTTTTTTATATACAAGTGCTATAAAAACACAACATACGCCTCATTCCAATCCATAATATTCTTTTATTGAAATATTCAACTCATTAGGGAAAGGTTCCCATTAATTTTATCAAAGATAAATTCTTTAATCTTTCTTCGGATATCAATTCAAACCAAATTAAGGTATATCCAAACTAGTCGGGATTAGTGCACTTTACCGAAGTAATCATTTATTATATTTCCCAATCCCAACTTATTCATCCCATAGAGCAAAACCGGTAATACTCCATATCTAACACCCCGGTGTTATCAGTAAATTTAATTACCATTTCACATTCAAATCTAATTAAAGATTTAACTATCGCTTGGAACAAATCTGGTGATACTCCATTCTCGATCATTTCCCAAATTTGATAATTCAAATTATCACATTCTCATTTCAATCTAATTAAAGATTCATTAAAAATCCACTTAGTTTTAATCTTCCCAAAAATCAATCTTAATGATTGTTTAACTTTGAGAAATCAAACATGTCGCATCGACAATCTACACCGTACCACTGATTTCTGCCGATATACAACCTCTAAGCTCGTACGTCTTAGAGAAGGGTGTTAAGCAAGAGAATAAATTCTCCACCACCAAACAGATATATATTTAGCAGAGATCAACCATACAATTCGAAATACAATGTTAGACATGAAATCCTGTCTTTAAATGGGTTATAGAACCAATGTCATTTAAAACACGGTTCACAATAAACCCAAAATCACATTCCGTTCATTATGGAATCTTCATGGAAAACAGATCAATATATAATCGATGTCAATTTCCGTATCCGACTAATAATATAAATGGAATAACGACAAAGCCTTTTGAATTCCATATATATTAACAGTCTTCCTCACAGAGCTCACTTCGATTATTATTAAATCGAAATCCATTCCATTCCAATTTATTGTAATAAATTAGAAAACTTTACTTTGGAAAATTTCCTTTAAATCTTAATAAAAAGATTTAGAAATTCCAAATCACATTTCATTGTTAATTGGGTTAAAGAACGAATGTCATTAAAACATAGTTCACAATAAACCCAATAATCCAATTCTTTTATTCAATTCCAATTAAATATTAATTAATTGGAAAACTTCTCTAAATCTTAAATTAAAGATTTGTTCTTTTCTCAACTGTGTTTAAGAATAGTGTTAATAGAGACACCATTCACGACAAACCTAAAATCCCATTTGATATTAAATATAAGGCTCTGAATAGAAATTATATCGGCTTATATTCAATATCAAATTCTGAAACAGGAAATATCGTATTGGAAATAACGATATACATATATCTTCCAAATTTCCATAACAATATCTGTATAATCACGTAATCCAACATCAAAATATTCCGAAGATGATTTCCATTCAAGTCCACTCCAATTCATATATTGGAAATTCTGGTTATATTAAAACTCATTCTCAATCCAATTTATTTCTTTAAAAATAATTGGATTATAATTCTAGTTAATAACTAATTCATTTTGATAAAAATATATTTTTATCTTTTCAAATATGGAATTTTTCATCCTAATTCTTTCCAAATCATTTATTACGATTTTGCACAAATTATTAATATTTTTAATAATTTTTTTAAGGCCTTTTCAGTCGATTTCCATAAACGGTCATCGAACTGCACTTGCAGCGACCTTTCCCAAATTTGATTTGGACATAATTCCAAATCCAAACATTATATTTCAAATCTTTTATATTTGTTGGAAAGCTCTTCTCGATACGAACCCAACGGTTCCAGTTTTAGGAGAATCCGATTATCGGATCTCTTGTAATGTCAATTTGAAATTAATGGTCGAAATTCGCAAACAGTCGCGGCGAGGCGCGTTCTATTCAGGCCATTATATTATATATATAATATATATATTTCATCGATTTCCATTTAAAACGTATTTTATAAATCGTTTATAAATTCGTTTTAAAATGATTCTAACTTCATTTCCAATTTTAAATCAAAATTGAATATTCCATATCATTATAATATTTAAATGATAATATTTTCAAAATATCAAATTTTGAAATCATTTCCTTTTCGATATTCATTATAAAAATGAATAAAATCGATATAAATATCATTCGCGTTAAAATGGCGCAAATATAATCAACACGGCTTCATATATTTCAATATTTTCGTGTCTATCCAAAATCGGGCATTAAAATCAGATTTTAATCCTTTATTGAATATTATTTTAAAATATTCGTTCTTTCCGAATTGGAATCAGACACAGTCAATTACCATATAATGTTATTTATATGGATTTCATACATCATATGTAAGCAACAACAATGATAAACAATCAACCATCATCCAGAGTGCACTACACAACTGCATATGCATTAAATATAAATAATTAACGCTTACAACAGTCTGTCAACCAATTGATTGACATACAACTAAACAATTGGGATTAGTGTATGTCAAATATCATCCCAATAACTGTATGGGGTTTCAATCAACACACATAGATTTTATTTGTGCAGTTGGGCGCTGTGTAAAATATATCGTCCCAATCAATATCAGTCGAATGAGAGTACATACACAAATTGTCCGATTTGTAAATGAATATTTATTTTCATTTCAAGAGAATTTTATGTCGTTCATATATATGTTAAAAATTGCATTTTTAACGATAAAATATTTTATTCAACACATGAATATTTTATATAGTTCATTCATACAATAAAAATGCTATTTTTATTGTTCAAATATTTTATTCAACACATGAATATTTTAAATATTTATTTATTCAATAAAAATGATATTTTATTGTTCAAATATTTTATTCAACACATGAATATTTTATTCAGTTCATACAATCAATACACACAATACAGTCAATTTCACAGTAATTTAATCCAGACAAACATCTATGGTTTGTACAATAAATAGTGTCGAGGGCTTCTAATCCCTATCTGCATCCTAGTATATATTTAACTGTAATTAAATTTGAGTGAGAAGAAGTTCTCACATTGGGTTCCACTCCACCAGTTTTATTTCTGAATTTCTGTACAGTTTGGATTTGCCCGAAATTCAACTTGCTCCAAATTGGGCCCGGTTAGTCTTGTTGTGAGGCTCTCGCCCCCACGATCGCAATGAATCCAGTTTCACGCGATTTGGACCTCGTATGAAGAAGATATGGCACTAACACGCTTGATTACATTAATTAATATAATATAATTAAATTATTTCCTTTCCATCGTAATCCGTTTCACACGGTTTTATGTTAAAAATCACATTTATAAACAATGATATTTATAAATAAAAATCACACATTTATTTCGCTATACATATATTAAAAATCATATTTTTAATATCATGGTATATTTATTAAGACAATGTATATAATTTAAAAATCATATTTTTAATTCTAAATTATATATATGTTAAAACAATGCTAATTTCTATTTCAAAAACATTGCTATTTTTATAATTTAAAACAATGCCAATTTTATTTTAAAATTAATGCTAATTTTATTTTAAAAACAATGTCTTTTTGTATTTTAAAAACAATGCCTTTTTATATTTTAAAAACAACGTCTTTTTATATATAAAAATTGCACTTTTATCTCTATATTTTCTATATAAAAATTCCATTTTTATAACACTGTTATATATAAAAAAAGAAAAAGAAAAATTACTTTTTTTAATTAAATAAATAATTAATTCCTAATCCTACATTAAGGGGATAATTACCCCTTCAACATCGTCTTCCTTCTCAGGCAAAAAAACCCAACCCTTGTTCAGGAAACCACTTGCGCCGCCCATCTACCAAGCCGAACCCCAATCAAACCGCACCACATGACAGCCCTCCGCACCTTCTTCCACCACTAGCAGCGGTACGCCACTCGGTGGGCCCACCGCATCGGAAGTAGCCTCGAACATGGCAAGTTCGATCCCCTGAATCCCCCATCCGCTCAACACAAATACATCTCAACCGTATAGAACAATTGAGCAGAAAATTTTCATTGATTTTCATGTAGAATTTTGGATTTAATTTGTTGCATTTTGGGAGCGATTTGAGGTCAAATTTGGAACGATATCGGCCATCGTTTTGAGGGGGGTGGCAGCGCGTCCGATGTATGAGCTAAGGTTTAAGAGGAATGAATATGTATATTTATATTTTCATAATTTCTTTATTCGTGAATTACTTGTTTATTGTTACGAACTCCAAATCAAACCCAACAACCATCGTCCCTAGCCAAATACCCTCCTTTCCGGACACAATGGGATATATTTTGTTAGCCAATTCGACTGTTTCGACTAGTTCTTCTTTAAATTAAAATATAAATAAATACATATTGAATTTAAAATGTATATTTCAATTTACCGGGGCCACATACTGACTTCAAAAATTCCAATAAAAAAATCTAGCTATGTTTTGACGATATGATCCTAAAAAAATTTATTTCACTGAATTTGATGATCGTTTGAAAAATGGTCATTTTCCACTCGATTAAATTCAAACTGAAAGTACCAAATGCGTTTAAATCCACCACGCTCACATATTAATTCTGAAAATTGGAATCTAGCAATAATTTGACATTCCGGATCCAACAAAAGTGGTATCGTTGAAAACGAAGGTTGCTTGCAAAATGGCTATTTTTAAAGGCTATATAATATATATAAATTCCATAGCGATTATTCTGAGTTTTAAACTGGACATAACTTTTAATTCTCTTTATGAAATCTGAATTTTTTCACATTCATTAGAAAGATATAATTAAACAGATTCAAATATTTCTGGTTTTACTGAAATCCGATTTATTTTGAATCCTGTACATTCATTTAAAATTTAAAATCGAATTTTCAAACTGCGCCGCCATTTAAGGCTCGTTTTATAATTAAAATAAATTTATTCGTTCTAACTTCGTTTAAAATAATTTTTAGTCGCTATTACTTAAAATAAATCATTTTAAATATTCAAAATCCATTAAAATTGCTAAAATAAAATTTTTAAATTGGCTCTGAAAATCAGGGTTGTTACACTGCATTGGGTGTTAGTACCAAATTACGGTCTAACAATATCCAAAGTTAAAACATTACCCAGGCTCAGTTCCCTTCAGCAATAATCCCACACCTGCTTGTCCAAACTTGTAAACCATCCCGTTTTTCTTTGAACCCATCCACATTTGCTACGTTATTTTCTTCAATGAATAATGTTGCTCCATTCGAAAACCAGTGCCACTTCATCTAGACAAACTTCTCATTTCCATTCCCAGTTCCATTCCCACTTTAGTTGTAACACCCCACGTCCATTAATGTCACTCACAAAGGGAATGCATTAATTTTCATGGAGTATTATAAGTGTATAGAACAGAATATAACGAGACAGATACATATATTGGTACTTTAAAATTTTAAAACAACTTCATTGCAGCGGAAAAATAGTTTGGTTACAACACCAAAACCAACAATAAAACCAAGTACACTTAATATCCATCTTGACAAATTATTTTCTGAGTACATAAAACAGAAAGCATAACCCCAACATAAATAGCTATAAAAAGAGATAAGCTGAACTTTTACTTTCAGCAATCCAAGCACTTCCAAAAGAGAGAGAAAGAGATCCAATTTAAGCTCCACTAGGCCCACCCTGATAACCTTGGGGGAGGGGGACTAAAAGAAAAGAGGCGAAACAAACGAGGTCAGACATAAAGTCTGGCAAGCCCAGTAATTTTAACAATATAATTATTAAAGCAATAGGGCAAGAACATAAATTAGAAAGTAAGAAATGATTGTAACATAAGCATGTATGACAAGGTAAGCAAGATGAATAAGATAAACGTTGATTGCGCTTCTAATCACTATAGGATAATTACTACACTGCACCAACCCTATTTACTCTGAAAGTTGATCCCTCTTACTAATCTTAATGATAATAATAATGGTAGTTTCGTGTACCCCTTGCTGCTGTCATAGGTGTCACATGCCCCTATCTCCACTAGTTGTACCCACTACCCTCCCCATTCGATCGGCTCCCTAACTCGTGTGTATTTATTACTTGTGTCATTCGGCCCCACTTGTTTGTAGATACCTGTGCTGGTCCCACCGTGGGGTGTATTGATCCCTATGATGGCAACCCGACACAATTTAAGATGCACAGTGTATAACTACTGATGCCCAATGCCTGATTTTTCCACTCCAGAGCACGTGCACGTGTGTACTCCGTCGGAACCTACACTGACGCACCACCCGCCGCTATTTTGACCGCTTATAATCAGCCCAGTAATCGTGCTCCACCCTGCCTAGTTCAGGGTACCATGATACATCATGTGAGTTACTGCTGAAATGGGTCTCCGTTACAAGGGTTTCCTAATCAACATGTTATAACGGTTAAGTTTTCTCAATTTAACCTAACCCCACGCATTTGTTTAATTAACATGTTGTATTGGTTAAGTGTCGCCTATTCATGTTACTTAACCTTACCATTCTTAGCATGTCTGTTCGTTGGCATTAATTGATTTATTAATGCACCAAACTCTCACATTAGAACTGTTGTTTGCGGTTGCTGGATGTATCGGGCAGTTCTGGGCAGACTTCTACTGCAGACTCATTCTAACCTCGGGTTTTGGGTTCGATGCACTAACCTCTCACATTAGACCTGTTGTTGCGGTTGCTGGATGTGCCGGGCGGTTCCGGGCAGTCTTACACCGCAACTCAATCTAACCTCGGGTTAGGCATGTTCATTATCTCATTTTATTATTCAATCCCAGTTTGAATTAATATCCTTATTTCAAACTGTCCATAATTCCCAATTCAAGCTATGTTCATAATTATCCTCCAAATTATGTCCATAATTTCCGTGTATATAAACTATACCAATTTATGTCTCAAGTTAATTACATGGTTACTAACCAATTTATGCCAATTACATAATATCCAATATTTAATATTTCCCAAACTATTCCCCAACATCCCCACGTCGTTCGTACATATAATTCACATAATACGTTAGGCTCGCTATTAGCCTAACTCATAAGAAAAGGAAAAGAAAGAGGCATATGACATCCATACTGGCATAAAACAATATAGATCTAATTAAGCATGTGTAACACAAACTTGGCATAGGACAACATAAATCTAATTAAGCATATAAACGTGGACTAGCATATAAGATGGATCCAATTAACATATGCAATGTAAACTGACATAGATCTAAACATAAGAACTCGCATAACTTGCATACAAACTTGCATAACTTGCATAGATGAACATAATTTTCATATAAACTCGCATAACTTGCATAGATGAACATAACTTGCATAGATAAATTTGCATAAATAAAACATAACTTGCATATAAACTTGCATAACTTGTATAGATGAACAAAACTTGCATAACTTGCATAGATGAACATAACTTGCATATAAACTTGCATAGATAAACATAACTTGCATATAAACTTGCATAGATAAACTTGCATAACTTGCATAGATAAACATAACTTGCATAGATGAATCTAATCAAGCATATGTAATTAGACATAGTAATTAACATCATAAAATGAATCTAATTACGTATGATAACAAACTGGCATATATTAACATAATAGATGATAACAGAACTAGCTAATAGCATATGATTCAACAAGCATATTCATACAGTCTAGATCACAAATTATCATAATTATTTTAATTAATTATCTTGTGAAAGCAACTGTACTCACTGTGATAGAAGAAAGAATAGATTCGTTCGTTGTTGTTCTAGAATCCTTTTTCACAATTCCTAAGCTTTAATTCGTTGGAGAAGAGACTAGCTTAGTTTAGGATGCCGCAGTATGGCGGCTTACGAATGAATTTAGTTTAGATTAGGGTTTAGGTTTGTGGGTGTTTATATAGATGTGTAGGATTAATTAGACCCCTTAGATTAGTTTAGGTTCAATCTAAACCATCCATTTCACATTGACACATCACCTAGCCAGCCAGAGGATGCCGTATATGCCCTAATCCATCAAAAATCATCACGGCCCAGATCTGGTCGATGGGGTCGACCCCTACAGGGGGAGTCAACCCCGGTGTCGACCCCAAAGAGCCTGAGTCGACGCTGGTGTCGACCCAGCGGGTCTCAGGTCGACACCCCAAACGTTCCGCGTTTCCTCTTCCCGCATTCGCTGTTTGAATATTTTATTTTAATTCTGGCTTTAAACTGAAATCTTCTAACCTCCATAACTTCTTCATATCGTATCCGTTTTACGCAATCTCGGACTACATCTCAAGTAAAATTCCGAGACGACGCAATGGCGCAACCCGCTTCCCTTAATTCTTCTTCTAAAAATTAAGTATTCTTTAATTTGTCAGTTTTAATATTTGAAATTACGGGGTGTTACATTCTCCCCTCCTTAAAGGATTTCGTCCCCGAAATCTTCAAGTCAAGAAGAATGTATATCCTACCATCCAATCATCCATCTACTCAACTATCAATAACAGGCATCCATGGTCCTTAAAATATTTCTAATGCCATATGAACATATGCAAAAATGTGAGTATATGTTCCTTATCCAATGCAAAATCAGGTGGTCTACTGATTCAGTTGACCTCCTTAATGCAAACCATGATAGTGCCATGCGTCCATTATGTATGTAAAAGAATCCTAATGATACATATTATTTCTACATGAATACACAATCATTTCATTCAAATGCAACAATCATATGATAACACAATCAATATACATCCATTAATTTAAATATGAACACTAATTCATATGCAATATGAAAGTGATTGAGCCGATCTAGTGCCTAATGTGTGTGTAAATGCATCCACGAGCAACCACTAGCAAACACTTGCATCCACCAAACATAACATGTCTTAAACACATGTTTACAACCATAGGATTTTCCTACCGAAAGATCGAAGATGTAAACGAGAGGACATACTAAACGATGGAACAAGTACAAACAAAGCGGTAGAAAAAGGAGAAATTAAGAACATACCCTCAAAAAGGAAAGGGTACGACGCACTCATCTTGTCTTCCACCTCCCAAGTCGCGTTTCCTTGATCATCTCCCCATTGCACTTTGACCAACTTGACCTCTCGGTTGCGTAATTTCTTGACCTCCGATCCAAGGATGCATGTAGGAGCTCGTCTAATCGTGGCATCTCGCTCCACTTCCACTTCTCTAAGCATGCTTGGCTCCACTACTTCCGCGGTATCATGTAAACACTTCCACAAATGCGACACATGAAACACGTCATGAACACCACTAAGCTTCTCCGGTAACTTCACTCTGTACGCCATCTGTCCAATCCTCTCTGTAATGGGAAAGGGTCCTACGAACCTTGGTGCTAATTTCCCCCACAATCCGCAAAGCGAACGACGTTCCTCAATGGTAACACTTTAATAAAAACCATGTCTCCAACATCGAACTCAAGATCGGTTCGTCTCTTATCAGCGTTTGACTTTTGCCGGTCCTGTGTTGTCTTCATTCATCTTAGAATCAAGTCCATCTTCTCCGAAGTTTCTCTCTAATCGAATCGGGTCCAAGCAAAATCTTATCCGTAGACTCCCACCAAAAAATTAGTGATCGACACGGTCGTCTATAAAACCCTATTACTAGCTTAATAACTGTTGTTATAAGCGAACTCCACCAATGGAAGGTGCTCTTCTCATGTCCCTCCAAAATCTAGGATACATAACCTCAAAATATCTTCAAGGATTCTATTCACCCTTTCTGTTCGTCCATCCATCTGTGGACGATACACGATGATCAAACATAATTGCGTACCTATCGGCTTTTGCATATCACCTTTTCCTCTTGCATCGAAAACTGCTCCAAGCCCTGTCCCGCAAGCACCGGTATATACTGTGAACGGTTTGCTCCCATCCAGCAAAGTCAAAACTGGGGCTGACATCTTCGCAAAGTCCTTAACGAACTTCCTATAGTATCCCGCCAATCCTAGAAAACTTCTTACTTCCGTTGCATTCTTAGGAATCTTCTAATCTTGGGTTGCTACCACCTTCGCGGGATCCACTGCTATCCCTTCCTTAGAGACCACATGCCCTAAGAACCTCACTTCTTTCCTCCAAAAATGACATTTGGAGAACTTAGCTTTGAGTTGTTGCGCACGTAGAGTCTTTAAGACTTCCCTAAGATGTACGGCATGCTCTTCCTCGCTTCTAGAGAAAATCAAAATACCATCCATAAAGACTACCACAAACTTGTTTAGAAACTCCCTAAACACCCTACTCATCAAGTCTACGAAATATGCGGGTGCGTTCGTCAAACAAAAAGGCATGACGAGCCACTCGAAGAAACCGTCAGGAGCCTTAAAAGCAGCCTTATCTATATTGTCCTCAGCCACCCTTAGCTGATGAAATCCTGTAGCTAAATCCAACTGCGAGAAAATCGAAGCATCAACCAACTTATCGAACAAGTCATCTATCCTCGGCAATGGGTGTCTGTTCTTCTTCGTGAGCTTATTCAGCTTTCCATAGTCCACACACAATCTAAGAGAACCATCAGCCTTTGTAGCAAAAACAACCGGAGCACCCCATTCTGAAATGCTTCTTCTTATGAACCCTTTCTCGAGCAACTCTTTCACTTGCTTACTGAGTTCCCTTCTCTCTCTCTCTCTCGGAGCCATGTGGCGCACTGGTAATGCAACTGGCTTTGCATTATCTACTAAGTATATACGTAAGTCTATCTCGTGCCACGGGGGTAAACCCCGAACCACATCAAAGACATCACCATACTCACGGACTACACGAACAGATTCCAAATCATCGATGGATGCGTCAAGAGATTCTAGGAGGCTAAGCATCACCGGATCTCTAGGGTCACAAGAAATATCAAGGGTTCTTCCACAATGAATCAACAATCTAACTACCCTCCTTTCATAGTCTAGGATGGCACCATACCTAGCTAGCCAATCCATCCCTAGAATCAAGCCGTAGCCCATGAAACGAAGAACGTAGGCATTGCATTCAAACCCAACGCCCAAGATAGATACTCTCAAATCCCGACAAAGCATAGATAAATGAGCAAAACCACCAATAGGATTTGAGACTACAATGGGATCCATAACTAAATTAGTATTTAGGTGCAGTGTTTCATCTAACGAAGCAGATATGAACGAATGATAAGCGCCAAAGTCAAACAAAGTTCGAACAGGATGATCAAAGAGGAAAAATCAAACTTTCAACAAAAACGTTTTTATCTCTCTCCAGTCCTGGTGCCATGAGAGCATGAACCTGCCCTCTAGAAGTAGGTCTTATCCTCTACCCTTGCCCTTGTCCTTGCCTCTACGGGCAGTCTTTAATCAGATGTCCTGCCTCACCACAATGAAAACAATCAGGCTTCTTCTTCTTCTTAATTACATGGCGCGTTATACCACAATAAAGATACCTTCTTTTGTCATGGGGTTAATTATTCTTTCCACTTTCTCCTTTACCTTCTTCGTGGATTAAAGTCATATCAACAAATTCCTCATCCTTGGGTTGTGCTCCTTAGCCTAAACTCGCTCATCGACTAAGCAGCTAGCTAAACCTTGCTTCCATCGTCTATCTCAAAGATACCAAACGAGTCCTCTACTTTCTTGAGCCAATTCTAGCTTCGACAAATGCCTTAGTCCTGGGAAACGGTTTTCCGCCCATCGCACGAAAGTATTTTCATATCTTAGAAAAAGCATCTACATGCGGGGAAAGAGATTCAAGAAGGAAGAGATTCGAAACAAAGAATCGGAAGAAAGATATACGACTCTTGGGGATTATGTTTTTCATAATAAACTTTTCTCTTGAAAATACTCTCTTTAAAAATGTTTTTGAAAGTACTTCTTCATAAAAATGCTTTTGAAAAACGGTTTTTCAAAATCTCTTATCACTTCTGGTAACCTTCAGCTCTGATACCACGTGTAACACCCCACGTCCATTAATGTCACTCACAAAGGGAATGCATTAACTTTCATGGAGTATTATAAGTGTATAGAACAGGATATAATGAGACAGATACATATATTGGTACTTTCAAATTTTAAAACAACTTCATTGCAGCGGAAAAATAGTTTGGTTACAACACCAAAGCCAACAATAAAACCAAGTACACTTAATATCCATCTTTACAAATTATTTTCTGAGTACATTAAACAAAAAGCATAACCCAAACATAAATAGCCATAAAAAGAAATAAGCTGAACTTTTACTTTCAGCAATCCAAGCACTTCCAAAAGAGAGAGAAAGAGATCCAAATCAAGCTCCACTAGACTCACCCTAAGAACCTTGGGGGGGGGGGACGAAAAGAAAAGAGGCGAAACAAACGAGGTCAGACATAAAGTCTAGCGAGTCTAGTAACTTTAACAATATAATTATTAAAGAAATAGGATAAGAACATAAACAGGAAAGTAAGAAATGACTGTAACATAAGCATGTATGACAAGGTAAGCAAGATGAATAAGATAAAAGTTGATTGCGCTTCTAATCACTATAGGATAATTACTACACTGCACCAACCCTATTTACTCTGAAAGTTGATCCCTCTTACTAATTATAATGATAATAATAATGGTAGTTTCGTGTACCTCTGGCTGCTGTCATAGGTGCCGCCTGCCCCTATCTCCACTAGTTGTACCTACTACCCTCCAAATTCGATCGGCTCCCTAACTCGTGTGTATTTATTACTTGTGTCATTCGGCCCCGCTTGTTTGTAGATAATTGTGCTGGTCCCATCATGGGGTGTATCAATCCCTATGATGGCAACCCGACACAATTCAAGATGCACAGTGTTTAACTACTGATGCCCAGTCCCTAATTTTTCCACTTCGGAGCACATGCACACCCGTACTCCGTCGGAACCTACACTGACGCACCACCCGCTGCTATTTTGACCGCTTATAATCAGCCCAGTAATCGTGCCCGACCCTACCTAGTTCAGGGTACCATGATACATTTATGTGGGTTACTGCTGAAATGGGTCCCCGTTACTAGGGTTTCCTAATCATCAAGCTATAACGGTTAAGTGTTCTCAATTTAACCTAACCCCACCCATTTGTTTAATTACCATGTTGTATTGGTTAAGTGTCGCCTATTCATGTTACTTTACCTTACCATTCTTAGCATGTCTGTTCGTTGGCATTAATTGATTTATTAATGCACCAACCTCTCACATTAGAACTGTTGTTTGGGGTTGTTCGATGTGTTGGGTGGTTCCGGGAAGACTTCTACCGCAAACTCATTCTAACCTCAGATTTTGGGTTTGATGCAATAACCTCTCACATTAGACCTGTTGTTGCAATTGCTGGATGTGCCGAGCGGTTCCGGGTAGTCTTACACCGCAACTCAATCTAGCCTCGGGTTAGGCATGTTCATTATCTCATTTTATTATTCAACCCCAATTTGAATTAATATCCCTATTTCAAATTGTCCATAATTCCCAATTCAAGCTATGTTCATAATTATCATCCAAATTATGTCCATAATTTCCATGTATATAAACTATACCAATTTATGTCTCAAGTTAATTACATGGTTACTAACCAATTTATGCCAATTACATAATATCCAATATTTAATATTTCCCATACTATACCCCAACGTCCCCAAGTCGTTTGTACGTATAATTCACATAATACATTAGGCTCGCTGTTAGCCTAACTCATAAGAAAAGGAAAAGAAAGAGGCATATGACATCCATACTGGCATAAAACAATATAGATCTAATTAAGCATGTGTAACACAAACTTGGCATAGAACAACATAAATCTAATTAAGCATATAAATGTGAACTAGCATATAAGATGGATCCAATTAACATATGCAATGTAAACTGACATAGATCTAAAAATAAGAACTGGCATGGTTCTAAAAATATAAGCATAAACTTGCATAGATGAACATAACTTGCATATAAACTTGAATAGATGAACATAACTTGCATATAAACTCGCATAACTTGCATAGATGAAAATAACTTGCATAACTTGTTAAATGAACATAACTTGCCTATAAACTTGCATAACTTGCATAGATGAACATAACTTGCATATAAACTTGCATAGATAAACTTGCATAACTTGCATAGATAAACATAACTTGCATATAAACTTGCATAACTTGTATAGATGAACACAACTTGCATATAAACTTGCATAACTTGCATAGATGAACATAACTTGCATATAAACTTGCATAGATAAACTTTCATAACTTGCATAGATAAACATAACTTACATATAAACCTGCATAGATAAACTTGCATAGATAATCTTAGCAAGCATATGTAATTAGACATAGGAATTAACATCATAAAATGAATCTAATTACATATGATAAAAAACTGGCATATATTGACAAAATAGATGATAACAGAACTGGTTAGTAACATATGATTCAACAGGCATATTCATACAGTCTAGATCACGACTTTTCATAATTATTTTAATTAATTATCTTGTGAAAGCAACTGTACTCACTGTGATAGAAGAAAGAATAGATTCATTCGTTGTTGTTCTAGAATCCCTTTTCACAATTCCTAAGCTTTAATTCATTGGAGAAGAGACTAGCTTAGTTTAGGATGCAGCAGTATGGCGGCTTATGAATGAATTCAGTTTAGATTAGGGTTTAGGTTTATGGGTGTTTATATAGATGTGTAGGATTAATTAGAGTCCTTAGATTAGTTTAGGATCAATCTAAACCATCCATTTCACAATGACACATCACCCAGCTGTCACTGCCCAGATCTGGCCGATTGGGTCGACCCCTACCGAGGGGGAGGGGGGTCAACCCCGGTGTCAACCCCAAAGAGCCTAAGTCGACACTGGTGTCGACCCAGCAGGTCTCGGGTCGACACCCGCGTTTCCTCTTCCAGCCTTCACTGTTTGAATATTTTATTTTAATTCTGTCTTTAAACTGAAATCTTCTAACCTCCATAACTTCTTCATACTATATATGTTTTACGCAAACTCGGACTCTATCTCAAGTAAAATTCCGAGATGAACGCAATGGCGCAACCCGTTTCCCTTAATTCTTCTTCTAAAAATTAAGTATTCTTTAATTTGTCAGTTTTAATTTTTAAAATTATGGGGTGTTACATTAGTCTTCACGTGTAACCCATTTTTACATTTCATCAATCCAAAATAGTTGAAAAATAACGTGGCTTGCTTGTCGAACTGAAGTTAACCAACTTACGTTCACAATTGTATGCTGTTAAGTACACCCATCTCCTTCCCTATGAAACCGTTCGAGCCTGACTTTCCTCGTTACTCCTTTTACACTTCTCTTCGAAGTGCTTCAGCTAGAACTGAAACCATGTTGCCAACCCTTCATCAATGATGCCATCCATCTTCACCACTGGTGGCTGATCAGGTGCTGCCGCTCTCCGTGCCTCAAGCTTCCCTACCAACGCCTGTACCCATGTGTAACTCGGCCTCATCAATCACCTCCATTTCACCAAAACTCGTCCCGCCTTCCTCCCCGTATTTCAACCACCATGATGAATAAAATTCCATCTCCACCGTTAGATCTATAGATCTCACTAAGTTTAATATAATTGTAGTTGGAAAGAACTTCGGCTACTTAAGGATTTTTGCGATTTAAGAGGAGCAAGTATGGAGGGTTTTCGTTTGTTCATTAAAATGATGGGGGCCAGACAAATTATTGACCACGCGAAGCTTAGAAAATAGGGTTATGACTTTGTTGTAGTATTTACAGTGTTAGTTATATTATTAAATTATTATACGAGTCTTAATCGCGAAGTAAAGTCTTAAAACCATCATATACAATCTCCGTTTCTGATGAAAATTGTAATCTTAGCATAGAAAAATATTTCGTACATGATGGGATAGGTTCCGTCGAATTCCGATGCCGTTTGTGAAAAGTCCTTTATAAATCACATATGAAAAACACGCGTTTAAATTTCCCACAATCACAAAATAAATCCAAATAGCTTGAAACTTGAAACACAACAACACCTAATCATTTTGGATTCAATAAAATTAGTTTCGCTGAAAACGGAGTTCATTTGCATATCAATTATTCTATTTTACGCGTAAAACAACGCTAATTTGGACACCAAAGATACCCGGTCTCCAAAAATAACAAACAATGTATCTATCCCGACTCTAAACGTCAATACGAATCCAATGGAACTGGTTTCATAGCTTAATTCAATCGTTATCTCGAGTAACATACAAAAACCCTTCTAAATCGAACTAAATTATTAAATTAATCGCTATAATTTACAAATAATTCCATAGCGACTATTTGAAAATTTGAATTGGATAAGTAACAATCCATAACATGAAATCTCGATTTTTCTTTTTCATTAGAAGATTATAATCAACAAGATTCAAAAATTTCTTGTTCCACAGAAATTTGACTTATATCGGATTTGGCATATTCAATTGAAGTTCAGAACTCAATATTACGAACTACCGCAACGTTACGAGCTCATTTTATAATTATATATATATATTAAACGTTTAAACTTTGTTTTATAAAAGAATAATATATTTCAAATTCATTTAAAATCCCAAATCAATATCTAAAACAATAAAATATATTAAATATCTGACTACGGAAAATACGGGACGTTACATTCCTTCCCCCTTACAAGAATTTTGTCCCCGAATTAACTAAGGTAGAAAAACGTTACAACCCATTAACTTTTCAAACTCCAAATTATTTTAAATCGAAAACCAATTTATTAATATTAATAAAACTTTTCAAAAATATTGAAAATTTTCTAACACATTAAATTCCCGGAAAAATTCGGCAGAGTCGCCCTCGTACGGAGTGATTTTTGTGATATCGCATGATCAAATAATATATATGCATCGACCCACACGGTCCAAAAGCAAAATTCAAAAACCAAAATTTATATTTTCGCATAAGCATACCTTATGAGAGTGCTATCGAGCATACTAGCTCAATTTATTTCGATATACTCAATCAAAATCAATCTTAAAGCCTTCAGTTACCTGTACTCAACTCAAGTTATCATGTAAGTAACCAATACATGAAATTCTAAATAACATTTCAATTATTCAACAAGTATAACTTCACCAATTCCCAAAATCAAACAGATAGCATCAATTCATTTGCAAATACCGGGCTAAACCATTTATTTCGAATTACATTCAATTTCATTCCACTTTAATTATACTGGAATTTATTCTCTTCAGATTTCAACTCATCTAACTTCTCATTAATCCATAAATGAATTATACATATAATCTATCAAACAACAATCAACAAATAATGCCAACTAGTTTAACCAAATCATCCAATTTATATTTAATATTACCATTTACTTGGTTATCTTCACTTTGGTTATCAATTGATTAATATACGATTGATTCCCATAATTATTATTCATTCTTAACCAATTTAATTTCATATTCAATAAACTAATTTATTTTAAAAATTAGTTTACCTCAAATTTAAAAATCCAAATTCCGATTTTTATTCCAAATTAAAACTCTTATTCACACCTTCCATATATGAATCTCTTCGGGTTATATTAAACCATTCAAATTCAAAACCCAATTTGAATTCCATTCAAATTAATCAACACACCAATATCTAAATAATTTGATAAATTTATTTATTTTCTATACAAAAATATATATTAGGTAAAATTGTTCCATTTACCCTCTTTACAAAACAATATCGTGTCTATTTCGAATTCAAATGCTTATCAACACCTGAACCAGTCATATAACACAATACAAAACATTTATATAAAATATAAAAAATATGCGCTCTCGTATGTATGCACTCAACTCAATTTAAGGTATCACTAACCCTATCTCTATCGAGTTATGCCACAGAGCCAAGGTTATTACCAGACCAAAAGTTCTGACACCACTGTAACGACCTAGGGATTTCGATGCCCGAATTCCAACAATAATACATAATCCAATATTACTTGCCAGAACTCAAGTATCGAAAACACCAAATAATTAATGAAAGAAAATAGAGGGTGAGATAAGAAAGAAAGAAATATTAGAATATAAGAAGAAGAATAATACAACAACATCAGAGTCTTACCTCGCAGCAGAATAAAATATAATAGAAACAAAACTTTATTGAGAGCTTTGAAATAAAAACTTATAATCCTCAAAGTACAACGATACATCTGGATATGTATAATAATCTATCCTCATATACAACACACAACGGAATGAATACTAGATATCATATGTTTGAAAACCTTCGGCTCGTCTCCGGACTTCAAAATATCCGATAACCTAAACCTGAAAAACCAGGTCTAACCAGAGCATTTTACAAACGCCGGATCAGTCTGGTGAACTAAAGTGAGAAAACTCGCTAAGTTTAAAAACATCACCTAAGTCAAACCATTTCTTTTTGAAATCATTGCTTATTCTGATATTACAATAGTGTCTAAACACAAATAAATAACAATCTAAAGGAACGCTTGCATCTCACGCTCCACAAATATAGTATATAATAAAATCCGCGAGCTCTTATTAGAGATTGGATTTCCAACTATGACAAGGTATGGAACCACCTTCCGATAGTGTATCTCTAAAGACGAATACACTGGGTTCAACAAGAACTTCTTGCAACTCGGCCAAACATGACCGACAACTCATTTCGCTTGAGTATATCAAATGTATATCACCAACGGTTGGGTTGGACCCACCGTTTTCTCGATAAGGGACAACAACGAAATAGATTAAAGAAGGAAATGAATTTTCTCTAGATAGGTTATTATACACCCTACTTGGGAGCTACGCACTTTGCCATGTTGCTTGCCCGATTTTTGTCATTTCCCAGTTGAAGAGGCTTGAGGTTTTTTTCACTACCTTTAGAACAATTTATCACCATTCACTATGAATGCCACATCGTCAAATCCATCAAATCACTAATTGATGTCCACAAATATATTCTGGGAATTAAGCTAAGAGAAGAGTCTTCTCCGCTACCAACAGGGGTATATTTGTAAAAATCAACGTACATGATCCTTAAGCATTACTCTATCAGACATTCATCCATACAAGTCATCCAGGAACAGGATGAACCGAAGGCACCCTCCTACTGCATCCTAAGAATCACCCTACAGATCAGTAGCGAGTAGTCCTTGCAAACCTGTTGATTTCAACCACAACAAGATTACAGTACATCTCTGGTCTTTAAACCAGAGATTTGAAGTAATTCTACCATTTTATAAATATCCACGGTCTTCAATTTCTCCATCTCAATCAGTATCTGATATCTTCAACATTTCGTATTTGCTAGTCAGAATGGTTTTTGAATATAAATTCGATCCCAATCTTCCCGTACCAACAATTGTATAGGCCATATTTGATAGTCGGTTATTTAACTATCAAATAAAACAACCATTCAATCAAAAAAATAAAAATAGATTTACTGGTCCAGAATTCAACATCACTTGGCTTCTTTAAGTAAAATAATTAAACAAATGGTTAATTTATAAATTAAACTATTTTCGATATTTCAACATAGCATTTCACTTCTTATGTAACACCCCGTAATTTTAAAACATGACATAAGGGATAATTAAAGATTAATTATTTTTTAAAAGAAGAATTAAGTGAAGTGGGTTACGCCATTGCATTCGTCTCAGAATTCTGCTTGAGATAGACTCCGAGTTTGCGTAAAACAGATAAAGTATGAAGGAGTTATGGACGATAGAACTTGGGCAGAACAATCAGGAAATGGGCCAGAATAACTGGCGCACTTTTAAAGTGCGCCAGAACAAAATTGCACTGCCGCACCTGGGAAGTGCGCCCAGGTCGAGCTAGATCTGCAGAATTCTGGAGAGTTCCATTTTGACGTGTCGTTCTGGGATTGGCTGGATGACGTGTTTTTCTGGTTTGGATGGTTCAAATGTTCATAATCTAATCCAAAGGTCCTAATTCACCTAATACACCTATAAATAAACACCTAAACCTAACCCTAATCTTATTGTTATCATCCATGGCGCCTCCATGCTGCTCTAATCTAAACCAGCCTTTCTTCTCCACCAAAACAAATCAGAATAGGAGTATTCTAATTAGAAGATCAGATCTACAAATCAAAGTACCGATTACTTAAGATCAGAATTTGCTACAACACCTAATTCTCTTTTCTAAGAATCCTATCGTTGTGAGTCTATGTTACTTTCACATATAATTAAACTAAAAAGTAATTGTGATAGGATTGTAAATTGGATCCGATGTATATGCCTATAAATAAGATGAATCATATCAAGTTTTGTAATTCGTTATCCTTCAGATTCATACCCAATTGCTATTATCATATGCCTATCTGATCTATTTTGTCGTTATTTATTTCACATGCCTATTTGTATGTTTATGCTAGTTTTAATGTTTTGATTCTCTCCCTTCTTCTTTCCCTTTTTCCTTTTTGAAATTAGGTTACTTCGAGCCTAAGCATTTTTCATTGAGATTTACGTACGAATAACGTTGGAACGATTGGGAAAATTTTGGGAAATATGGAATGAAGTGAGATTATTGGCATAATTTGTTGATGAATATGGAAATTGGTTTGCGCATAATTGAGTATAACTTGTATACATGAGATTTGGCATAAATTGTTAATAACTATGAAAATTGGTTTGGGCGTAATTTGGCATAACTTGTACACATGAGATTATAAGCATAATTTGGATTAAAATTATAAACATAATTTAGATTGGAAATTATGGGTAACTGGAATAGATTATAATCCAATATTTGAAATTGGGATTTGAATCAAGAAAGTGATAATAAACGCCTAAGACACGAGGTTAGATTCGGATCGCTGTATAAGCCTGCCCGGGACTGCCCGGCATATCCAGCAACCGCAAAATGGTAATCTAATGTGAGAGGTCAAAGGTAGAAATTAGATGCGTAATAATGCAAAGACACGAGGTTAGATTCGGATTGCGGTATAAGCCTGCCCGGAACTGCCCGGCATATCCAACAATCGCAAAACGGCAATCTAATGTGGGAGGTCTTGCAAGATCATGGTCGTAATGAATTATTGAACACTTAACCAAGATAAGACATGTGATTAGACATGGAAATGATAAAAGGGTTAAGTGGGTAACATCGGTAGAATGTGAAACATAATAAAAGCACTTAACCAAGATGAGACATGTGATTAGACATGGGGATAAAGAGGGGTTAAGTAGGAGTTCCTAGTAGGGACTAAGCTTAGGAGGGAAGCTTGTGTCAAATATGTGGACCCTTTTCAACCAGTAACCCATTTTAGTATCTATATGAGCTCGAACTAGGTCGAGGACAGGGACATACTTACTGGGGTTGATTGTAAGAGGTCAATAAAGAGTTAGCGATGGCGGTGCAAGTCCAAAGGAGTCATGTGCGTGCATCCAAGCTGGTAGGTAAGACGTTGTTGCATCGTGTAGGTATAAGCTGTGCATTTCAGTAGTATCGGGGTTGCCACCTTAGGGAGTGATACACCTTATTGTGGGACCATCACAGGTATCTACGAGGTTAGGGAGCCGATCAAATGGGAAGGGTAGTGGGTACAAATAGTGGTGGTAGGAGCAAGTGGAGCACCTACAAGAGAAGTTAGGAGTACATGGAGCTACCATTATTGTGATTAGTTGGGAGGGATCATCTCTTAATATGTAACTAGTATGTTGGTACAGTGCAGAGCATATCTTATAATGGTTAGAAGCACAGTCGATGTTCTATCTTGCTCACCTTGTTTACCTTGTCATATCTGCTTACGTTACAGTCATCTCTCATATCCAGTTTACATTCTTATCCTGTTACTTTACTGATTATATTGTTAATGTCACTAGACTCGCCAGACTTATGTCTGGCCCTTTTTGTTTCTCCTCTTTTCTTTCTTTCCCCCCACCCTGGTCCTCAGGGTAGGATTAGTGAAGCTTGACTCGGATCTCTTTCTTCTTTAAGTGCTTAGAAGTGTTGAAAGTAATGCTCAGCTTTATCTCTTTTTTATTAGGCTATTTTGAGTGGGATTATGGTTTTGCTTTTATGTACTATGATAATAATTTTGCTCAAGATGGATATTTGTGTACTTGGCTTTAGTATGTGGTTTGGATGTTGTAACCAAACATGTTTTGCTTTTCCGCTGCAATGAATAAATTTTGAATTTTTAAGTACCATTTTACATATCTGTCTTGTGATGTTCTTTTCTATACTCTTATAATGCTCCATGAAAGTTAATGCATTCCCTTAGTGAGTGACATTAGCGGACGTGGGGTGTTACACGTGGTATCAGAGCTGAAAGTTACCAGAACAGATAAAAGATTTTGAAAACCATTTTCAAAAACATGTTTTAAAGAAGGTATTTTCAAGAGAAAGGTTTATTATAAAAAAACATAATCCCCAAAAGCGATATATCTTTCTTTTGATTCTCTGTTTTGAATCTCTTCCTTTTTCTTTCAGCATGTCTGGGGAACCTGATATACCTGAGGGCGTACAGATAACAGGCTAGTTCAGAAGGTATCTGGAGGCTAGAGTCACTGCCGCAGGCCCAGCTCACGTTCCTCCTCCTCCAGCTGCAGCTCCTCCTCCTCCTCCCCGTGTAGATGCTTTTTCTAAGATATGCAAAGACTTCCGTGCGATGGGTGGAAAACTGTTTTATGGAACCGAGATGTTTGTTGAGGCTCAGAATTGGCTCAAGGAAGTGGAGGACTTGTTTGGTATCTTTGAGATAGATGATGGAAGGAAGGTTCAGCTAGTTGCTTGGTTGATGAAGGATGAAGCTTCCTTTTGGTGAGAAGTTACTAATGGAGGACATGCCGGGGAGACGTGGATGGATTTTAGACAAAGGTTCGAGTTGAAATTTCTTTCACAAGAAGAGGAGAGTTTATACATGGAGAGGTTCTTGGCTTTGAAATAAGGGAGTTTGTCTGTGAAGAAGTACATTAACAAGTTTAACTAGTTAGCAAGATTTGGTACGGAGTTAGTTAATACACTGCATAAGAAGGCCTTGAGGTTTGCCAAGGGTCTGAATGAACGATTACACGGGTTGGCTATGTCCCACATTCCTATGGGGGCTACTTTCGAGAATCTTGTTGATATGGTGTTGATACATGAAGAGGAGAAAGGTGCTAATGTAGATAAGGCATAGGATAATAAAGGGGATCCAAAGAAGGCACAACAACAATAAAAGAAGGGCAGTAAAGATAACAAGGGTTCAGAGAAAAGAAAGTGTCACAATTGTGGAATACCTGGCCATTTGAAGAAAGACTGTAGGAAGAAGAGGACCGGTTGCTTCCAATGCGGTGAGGCAGGATATACGATTAAAGATTGCCCAAGGAGGCAAGGACAAGGGCAAGAACAGAGGGCATAATCTACTTCTGGAGGGCAGGTTCATGCTCTCATGGTAGCTACGTAAGAGACAGGTAGAAACATTTCTGTTGAAAGTTTGATTTTCCTTTTCGATCATCTGGTACGTACTTTGTTTGATTCTAGCACTTCACATTCGTTTATATCTGCTTCTGTTGTTGAGTCTCTGCACCTAGATACTAGTATGGTAGTGGATCCCATTGTTGTCTCAAATCCTATTGGGGGTATGGCTCATCTATCTATGTTATATCGGGATTTGAGAATATATGTTTATGGCATTGAGTTCGAATGCAACACTTATGTGCTTGGTTTCACGGGCTATGGGTTGATTCTAGGAATGGATTGGCTAGCCAGGTATGGTGCCATTCTCGACTGTGAAAATAGGGTAGTTAGACTGTTGACTAGTTTGGGGAATACTCTCGATATCTCATGCAACCCTAAGGGTTCTGTTATGCTTAGCTACCAAGAATCTCTTAACACATCTATTAATGATTTGCAATCTGTTCGAGTAGTCCGCAAGTATGCAGATGTATTTGAGGAGGTTAGGGGCTTACCTTCAAAACGCGAGATAGATTTCCGTATATACTTGGTGGACAATGCAAATCCAGTTGCATTTCCTGTGCGCCACATGGCTCCAAGAGAAAGGAGGGAGCTTAGTAAACAAGTGAAAGAGTTGCTTGAGAAAGCGTTCATAAGAAGAAGTATCTCGGAGTGGGGTGCACCAGTTGTTTTTGCCATGAAGTCTTATGGTTCTCTTAGATTGTGCATGGACTATAGGGAGCTGAATAAGCTCACGAATAAGAACAGACACCCATTACCGAGGATAGATGACTTGTTCGATCAGTTGGTTGGTGCTTCGGTTTTCTCGCAATTGGATTTAGCTATAGGATTTCATCAGCTAAGGGTAGCGGAGGACAGCATAAATAAGACTACATTTAGAACTTCAGATGGTTTCTTTGAATGGCTCGTCATGCCTTTTGATTTGACAAATGCACCTGCATATTTTGTGGACTTGATGAGTGGGGTGTTTAGGGAGTTTTTAAACAAGTTTGTGGTAGTCTTTGTGGATGATATCCTAATCTTCTCTAAAAGCGAGGAAGAGCATGCCTTACATCTTAAGGAAGTCTTAGAGACCCTTCGAGCACATTAACTCAAGGCTAAGTTCTCCAAATGTCATTTTTGGAGGAAGGAAGTGAGGTTCTTAGGGCACGTGGCCTCTAAAGAAGGGATAGCAGTGGATCCCGCGAAGGTGGTAGCAATCCAAGATTGGAAGATTCCTAAGAATAAAACGGAAGTAAGAAGTTTTCTTGGTTTGGCGGGCTATTATAGAAAATTCATCAAGGACTATGTTAAGATATCAGCCCCACTTACTCGGTTAACGAAAAAGAATTTGACCTTTTCTTGGGATGTTGAATGTGACGATGCTTTTCAACGATTGAAGAGGGCATTGACAACAGCTCCAGTTTTAGTTTTGCCAGATGGGACTAAACCGTTCACAGTGTATACCGATGCTTGCGGGACAGGGCTTGGCGCAGTTTTGATGCAAGAGGGAAGGGTGGTATGTTATGGTGGAAGGCAGTTGAAGGTCCATGAGAGGAATTACCCTACCCACAACTTAGAATTAGCTGCCATAGTTTTTGCGCTTAAATCTTGGTGCCATTACTTGCTTGGTGAGAGGTTTGAGTTGTATACGAACCATAAGTCACTAAAATACTTGTTTTGTCAAAATGATCTAAACTTAAGGCAATAGAGGTGGATGGAGTTCTTAGAATCCTACGATTTTGAGATTGCATATACCCCTAGCAAGGTTAACGTTGTAGCTGATGCCTTGAGTAGAAAGAAGTTGACTTTGAGTCCTTTGTTTGTCGAGCGGCAGAGTTCAGAGTATATCTCTACCTTTGACTTTAGACCCTCTATCGATTATGTACCCGATTTGTTGGCATCATTAGAGGTGCGACCTACGCTTTTGGGGCAGATAGGTGTGGCACAGCGAGATGACCCATAGCTGATAGAGATAGTAGACAAGCTCATAAGAGGGGAGTCTTCGAGCCATCTTAGTAGATATACTATAGATGACAAAGGTTGGTTGCGTAGGGATGGAAAACTTTGTGTATCACGAGACGAGAGTTTGAGAAGGACAATCCTTGAAGAAGCACATCGTTCTAAGATGACCATACATCCCGGTGGTGACAAGATGTATAGGGACATGAAGCGAGTTTTCTTTTGGGTCGGAATGAAGAAGGATGTGGCTGAGTTCATTTCTAGATGCTTAGTGTGCCAGCAAGTTAAGGCTGAGTAAAAGAAGCCTGGTGGTTTGCTTCACCCTTTAGAGGTTCCATAGTGGAAATTGGAAAGTGTTTCCATGGATTTCGTCGATGGGTTGCCAAGGTCAAGGAAGGTAATACAGGAATTTGGGTAGTAGTAGATAGACTTACCATGAGCGCCCATTTCATTCCCGTTAAGAGTAAAAGAACAACAGCATGGTTAGCATCTATTTATCTCCGAGAGATAGTTCGTCTACATGGAATACCTTCTAGTATTGTGAGAGATCAAGATCCCATTTTCACTAGTGAGTTTTGGAAGAGCTTGCAAGAGGCGGTAGGAACACAATTATGTTTGAGTACCGCTTATCACCCTCAGACGGACGGCCAAACAGAAAGAGTGAATCAAATTCTAGAAGATCTTTTGAGGTTATGCATCTTGGACTTTGGAGGGACATGGGAGGAACACCTTCCATTAGTAGAGTTCGCCTATAACAACAGCTATCAGACTAGTATTGGCATGACACCTTTTGAAGCTCTGTGTGGATGACCTTGCCGATCACCGACTTGTTGGTGGGAATCTACAGATAAGATTTTGCTTGGACCCGAGATGGTTAGGGAAACTTCGGAGAAGATAGACTTTATTCGAAGATGCATGAAGACGGCACAAGACCTGCAAAAGTCATACGCTGATAAGATACGAACTGATCTTGAGTTAGACGCTGGAGACACGGTTTTTATTATAGTGTCACCGTTGAGGAACGTAGTTCGCTTCGGATCTGTAGGGAAATTAGCACCAAGGTTCGTAAGGCCATTCCCCATTGCAGAAAGAATTGGACAGATGGCCTACAGAGTGAAGTTGCCTGAGAAGCTTAGTGGTGTTCATGACGTATTTCACATGTCGCATTTGAGGAAGTGTTTACACGATACAGCGGAAGTAGTAGAGCCGAGCATGCTTAGAGAAGTGGAACTAGAGCGAGATGCCACGGTTAGATGAGTTCCTACATGCATCCTTGGATCGGAAGTCAAGAAATTACGCAACCGAAAGGTCAAGTTGGTTAAAGTCCAATGGGGAGATGATCAAGGAGACGCGATTTGGGAATTAGAAGACAAGATACGTGCATCATACCCTTTCCTTTTTGAGGGTATATTCTTAACTTCTCCTTTTTCTACCGCTTTGTTTATACTTGTTCTATCATTTAGTGTATCCTCTCGATTATATCTTTGATCTTTAGGTAGAAATCCTATGGTTGTAAACATGTGTTTGAGACATGTTATGTTTGGTGGATGTAAGTGTTTGCTAGTGGTTGCTCGTGGATGCATTTACACACACATTAGGCACTAGATCGACTCAATCACTTTCATATTGCATATGGGTGAGTGTGCATATTTAAATTAATGGATGTATATTTAATATGTTATCATGTGGATGTTTCATTTGGAAAAATGGTTGTGCACTCATATAGAAATGATATGTATCATTAGTATTCTTTTGCATACATAAAGGACACATGGCACTATCATGATTTGCATTAAAGAGGTTAACTGAGTCTGTAGACCGCCTGATTTTGCATTAGGATAAGGATATATACACACACTTTGCATATGTTCATGAAAGCATTGGAAATATTTTAAGGACAATGGACGCTCGTGATTGATGGACGAGCAGATGGATGATGGATGGTAGGACATACATTCCTTTCAACTTCGAGATTTCGGGGATGAAATCCTTTAAGTAGGGGGGAATGTAACACCCCGTAATTTTAAAACATGACATAAGAGATAATTAAAGAATATATAATTTTTAAAAGAAGAATTAAGTGAAGCGGGTTATGCCATTGCGTTCGTCTCGGAATTCTGCTTGAGAAAGAGTCTGAGTTTGCGTAAAATGGATATAGTATGAAGGAGTTATGGACGATAGAAGTTGGGCAGAACAATCAGGAAATGGGCCAGAATAACTAGCGCACATGTGAACTGCGGCAGAAAAAAATTGCATTGGTGCACCTGGGAAGTGCTCCCAGGCCAAGCCAGATTTGCAGAATTCTGGAGAGTTCTATGATGAAATGTCTTTCTGGGATTGGCTGGATGACGTGTTTTTCTGGTCTGGATGGTTCATATGGTTTCTAATCTAATCTAAAGGTCCTAATTCACCTAATACACCTATAAATGAACACCTAAACCTAACACTAATCTCATTGTTATCGTCTATGGCGCCTCCATGTTGTTATAATCTAAACTAGCCTTTCTTATCCACCAAAACAAATCAGAATAGGAGTATTCCGATTAGAAGATTAGATCTACAAATCAAAGTAGAGGTTATTCAAGATCAGAATTTGCTACAACAACACCTAATTCTCTTTTCTAAGAATCCTATCGCTGTGAGTCTATGTTACTTTCACATATAATTAAACTAAAAAGTAATTGTGATAGGATTGTAAATTGGGTCTGATGTATATGCCTGTAAATAAGATGAATCATACCAAGTTTTGTAATTTGTTATCCTATAGATTCATGCCAATTGCTATTTTCATATGCCTATCTGATCTATTTTGTCGTTATTTATTTCACATGCCTATTTGTATGTTTATGCCAGTTTTAATGTTTTGATTCTCTCCCTTCTTCTTTCCCTTTTTCCTTTTTGATATTAGGCTACTTCTAGCCTAAGCATATTGCGTTGAGATTTATGTGAACGATTGGGAAAAGTTTGGGAAATATGGAATGAAGTGAGATTATTGGCATAAATTGTTGATGAATATGGAAATTGGTTTGGGCATAATTGAGTATAACTTGTATACATGAGATTTGGCATAAATTGTTAATAACTATGAAAATTGGTTTGGGCGTAATTTGGCATAACTTGTACACATGAGATTATAGGCATAATTTGGATTAAAAGTATAAACATAATTTAGATTGGAAATTATGGGTAACTGGAATATATTATAATCCAATATTTGAAATTGGGATTTCAATCAAGAAAGTGATAATAAACGCCTAAGACACGAGTTTAGATTTGGATCGCTGTATAAGCCTGCCCGGAACCGCCCGGCATATCCAGCAACCGCAAAACGGTAATCTAATGTGAGAGGTAAAAGGCACAAATTAGATGCGTAATAATGCAAAGACACAAGGTAAGATTCGGATTGCGGTATAAGCCTGCCCGGAACAACCCAACATATCCAACAACCGCAAAACAACAATCTAATGTGGGAGGTCTTGCAAGATTACGGTTATAATGAATTAATGAACACTTAACCGGGATAAGACATGTGATTAGACATGGGAATGATAAAAGGGTTAAGTAGGTAACGTGGGTAGCATGTGAAATATAATAAAAGCACTTAACCAAGATGAGATATGTGATTAGACATGGGATAAAGAGGGGTTAAGTGGGAATTCCTAGTAGGGACCAAGCTTAGGAGGGATGTTTGTATCAAGTGTGTGGACCCTTTTCAACCGGTAACCCATTTTAGTATATATATATGAGCTCGAACTAGGTCGAGGACAGGGACACGCTTACTGGGGTTGATTGTAAGAGGTCAATAAAGAGTTAGTGATGACAGTGCAAGTCCAATGGAGTCATGTGCGTGTGGGTCTGGGCTGGTAGGCAAGACGTTGTTGCATCATGTAGGTATAAGCTGTGCATTTCAGTAGTATCGGGGTTGCACCTTAGGGAGTGATACACCCTATTGTGGGACCAGCACAGGTATCTACGAGGTTAGGGAGCCGATCGAATTGGAAGGGTAGCGAGTACAACTAGTGGTGGTAGGAGCAAGTGGGGCACCTACGAGAGTAGCTAGGAGTACACGAAGCTACCATTATTATGATTAGTTGGGAGGAATCATCTCTTAATATGTAACTAGTATGTTGGTACGGTGCAGAACATATCTTATAATGGTTAGGAGCACAGTCGATGTTCTTGCTCACCTTGTTTACATGGTCATATCTGCTTATGTTATAGTTATCTCCCATATCCAATTTATGTTCTTATCCTGTTACTTTACTGATTATATTGTAAAATTCACTAGACTCACTTGACTTATGTCTGACCCTTTTTGTTTCGCCTCTTTTCTTTCTCCCCTCCCCACCAGGTCCTCAGGGTGGGATTAGTGAAGCTTCACTCGGATTTCTTTCTTCTTGAAGTGCTTGGAAGTGTTGAAAGTAATGCTCAGCTTTATCTCTTTTTCATTATGGATATTTGGAGTGGGATTGTGGTATTGTTTTTATGTACTTTGATAATAATTTTATTCAAGATGGATATTTTTGTACTTGGCTTTAGTATGTGGTTTTGATGTCGTAACCAAACATGTTTTGCTTTTCCGCTGCAATGAATAAATTTTGAATTTTTAAGTACCATTTTTATATATCTGTCTTGTGATGTTCTGTTCTATACTCTTATAACGCTCCATGAAAGTTAATGCATTCCCTCAGTGAGTAACATTAACGGACGTGGGGTGTTACATCTTATTTAAATCATAAGAATTTCTTCAGAATTATTTACAATACCATTACTCGTTATATATAATTGGAAAATCACTTCAACTCCCCACTCGTAAAACAACGTTACAAAATCTCTATATATTATTGTTTGAAAACAATTACCAACTCTTATAAAAATCCTATTTCAAAACACAACTTATCATTTCCTTTTTACCTTGAAAATATCGTGATATTTTTATGCATTCTCCTTTTGTTTTCCTTTACCTTGTAAATCTCATTTTACATATTCTCGATTCCTTTTATTTCCTTCACTATTGAAATCATATTATATTCTTAATCTTTATTTCTGTTACTTTGGAAATCCCGTTGTATTCTCAAATCTTTATACTTTAACATTCATTAGTCCCTGACCGTACATTACTAAGTGAACAATTTCCTAAGTATCAACCCTGAATACCAAAACCAACATTAGATTAATATTCAGAAAACCGCTCAACTCAACTAATATGTAGTTTGGTTCCAATTCTTATCTTAACTCGTTATCAATCCATACTATTCTGTCTCAAATTCATTTGATCATTTTCTACTTTGAAATTTTTGTTTCAATTTCATTCACTTAATCTCATTATTTAATATCGTCAATTTAAAATCAACGTTTTAATTCCACATCCCTTTTATAAATCTTATTTATAACTCAGGTTTAATAAGAACCCTTTTTATCTCACTTTCTTTTACATAATTCAAATGTTAAGTAAATATTTGTTACAAGATATCATTTTCGCTTAAAATCCCTTTTATAACTTAGTTATAAAAATTGGGTTTTAATATAAATCCATTCATTAACTATAGCGACCTGAACTCGCCCGTAAGGGGAAGCCCGGATTGAGTTGAGAAAACGACCAATCAGAACACAAACAATAGAACATTTCATTGCTTATTACAACAATTACATCAGAGTACAAGAACATAACTGAGTATGAATAATTTTACAACAGAAAAATATCAGAGATTAAAATTACATTAGCAACAGAAAAATAATACATAACACAACTGAAAGAAATACACGGATACAAAACTTTCAGAATATAGCTCCAGCTGTAAATCTAGGATCCTGGAAAAGTAATATCTACAAAAACCCAACTACTAGCTGCCCGTATGGAAAATATAGGCACCCAGAGTTTAGGTAGAAACAATAAACTCCGAGTCATTCATGGGACTGGTGTGAGAACTAAAAAAATTATTAAAATTTTACTTTAGAAATAAAGTAAATCAAGGGACCATGTCGTATAACACGGAACAGGTTTTCTTCCAAGAATACTAGTGCATAAAACAGTTTATAAACAGCGCAATGCATTTCGAAAAATGAAGCTATTATAAGACTCAGGTCCCATCACACAATGCAACGCAAGCCGGAGGATAGAGTTTTTCCTTATTATAGCCAAACATGCTTGGTACATTTTAAAACAAATCATTTTGATATTACTATAAGTGTATAGTGTCAAAAACAACTTCAAATATAAATATATCAATCATAGGCGGCATGAGCGTCCCATCCCACTATGTCGCCATATAGGTTTGCAACTAAAACCGAAAAGTCACGTATTGGAAATTGGATTCCATTTATGAGTCGAGGCAAGGGATGTACTCCTTGCTGGCTTAGAGACACTCTAGCAAATGCCTCAAGGCTTAGACGTTGGCGAGCCCTTGGATCCTCCAAGGTCGGTCCTCCCTTACTTTGGAGGATTGTTTATTCCTAAACACACATTTCCCAGTCCAATCGAACCTATCACTTGGCCACTAGGGACCAATATCCAAGGCGCATCGCAATCAATCATCCACACAGGTAAAAATAAATAAATGTCTGGGCTCCATACCATGACACCACCCATAGCTAGAAGGAAACTATTAGACCAAAAAATGGTACTAACAACCAAATGCATATCGCAGATCACAGAATGCAGAAAATAGTAAAATCAGAGGGAACACACGAGGTTATTATGATGGTTCGGCTGTAGATGTAGCCTACCCCCACTTTATAATCTTATTGTTATACTGACAGATTACAAGAATCAGTTACATGCAAACACACAATTCGTGTGTTAATTGAGAATAAAAGAGGAGAATTTAGATGTAGAAAGGTGCAAAGTCCTTGCACTTCAGTAATGGTGGAAGCCGCAGAGAAGAATGACCAAAAAGTCCCCTCAAAATTCCATGTAGAGGCGTATTTATAATTGTAGAAGAGCCCTTAGGATGACCGGTTCGTGACGAGGCACGTGGCACCCGATTCGGGAAAGTAGGAGTGCGAATAGCCTTGAGAATAGGTCACAATTGTGTGTGCAGCTGCAGACGGTTCGTGGTGGTGGTCGGGTCGTGCTGTGGGCTTCATGAGCCGAGGTCTGATCGCGAGCTGGAGTGGTGAAGTTGGTATCCACGGTCGGGTCGTGAATGGAGATGGTGGTCCACGAGCCGAGTTGGTTCATGAGACGAGGGTGCGTCACGAGCCAAGGAGGGGCGAGCCAAAGAGGGTCCCACGAGCCGAGGAGGAGCGAGCCGATGCCATGGTCAGAGTTTTTGATGCTAGTTTATGCCCATTCACGGAAACAGACATAACTTTCAAATCGTAAGTCTGATTGAGCCAAACGAAAGCTCCACCTAAAGCTAATTAAGAGGACTACGAGAGTTACAGAGCAAAGCTCCATAATTGATGTTTTCGGGGCCAAAAGAGGTGGTCTTATAGGAGTTGTGGGCCATTCTTTGTTAGTGATGCTACTTCAACCAAATCGTTTGATGTTTTCTGACGGTGCTCTCAGTTCCTGAGCGTGTTGCTATTTAGAGATTCCATATGTGACAGCTTTGACCAAAAAGTGTGTCAACAAGTTTGCCCCCCAGAACATATCTTGCTGGTTGAAGGAAGATTTGTTCTGGATAATCTGTGAAATCCATAATCCGTAACTGTAAAAAGATAAGACAAACAATGCATGAATAGTTCCGAGGCGGTCTTACCGGAGTAAGACGACTAAAGAAATTCTAAAGGAAGGTCCATGACAGCCTTATCGAAGTAAGACGACTGAGGAAAAGCTAATGAGGTTCCAAGATGGCCTTACTGGGGTAAGACGACCAAGGAAATATTAATGCGGTTTGTTTATACTGCACGGATCTAGTTCGGAGCCAGAGCTCATGTCTGGTTATACTGGATGGATCCAGTTGGGAGCAGAAGCCCAATGCTTCTTACTAATTCATGAAAATGCAGTGGTCGTTAGCCAAACACGACTGGAGACCACAAGCCGGTTCCGTGCATATGGGCTGATGTGGCCACTTTTATTACATGTAGAGAAAACAAAGAAGGGCGAGAAGTCGCCTGAAAGCCTAAAAACATGAACTGCGGACCAGAGTCCGGCATACTGAAGAGATCCACTGAGTGGAATCAGTTAATGATAATCCCGCGATTGCTCGATCCAGGATCGTTCCCTCTTCGGTGAATAGGTGGTGGTAGCGTAGGTGTAGGCACTGTTGGTTGAGTTACATACTCGGGGAGCTCTCCTCGTCTGACCCGGTCCTTAATAAGGTCTCGCAAATGTCTGCAGTCATTCGTGTTATGATCGTCCATGTCATGAAATATGCAATGTCTTCCGGAGTTACGCTGTGCTAGCATTGGCTACCTCTTGGGAGGCCTCAGATAGGAGGTAGCGCCCCTTGTATCCATGTAGATGTTGCTCAGTGTATCGTTCAGTTCAGTGTATCTTTCATATTTAGGCCCTCTCCGGGGCTGAGTGTTGCGGTCATTCTTGACATCGGCTTTTCCTTTGCCTTTTCCAGAATCAGATGGTTCTCCGTCTTTAAGCATGTTGACATCGAGAATGCGCTTCTCAAAAGTTGCATCTTCTTCCCGCAGAAATCTATCTGCTTCAAGGTAGAATTCGCCAAGATTTCTTAGTGGATCTCGGTACAAGGATTTTTTGAACTCTGATTTATCTAGAACGCCAGATACTGCTGCCATCAAATACCATGGTTGGTTCAAGGCGATCAACTAATGTTGCTGCAGCGTTGAATCTTTCCAGGAACGAACATAGAGTTTCTCTGGACCTCTTCTTGATTGTGGTGAGGGACATGATGTTCTTGGGACATGCAATGTGAACCCGAAATTGTTCAATGAAGCGTGCGACCAGCATGTTCCAACTGCTGATCGATTCTGTTTCTAGCTGTCGAATCCACATAGCGGCTATATAAGTCAGAAAGAGGGGAAAACATTTTGCCATGATGTTTTCCGACGCCGATTGAACTTCCATATGCCTTTTGTAGCGCATCAGGTGCACGGTAGGATTTGCCCTGCCGTTGTAGGGCTCCAGTTGTGCAAGTTTGAAATCCGGGGGATTGCGGGAATTCCTGATTTCCTATGTGAATGGGTTATGATTGACGTCATCCACGTCATTCTGATAAATGCGGCCTCTCGAGAGGCGGTCAATTAGGTCTGCTAGCCGATTTCCTTCAAAAAGCCATTGCAAATTGCCGATATCAGAGTTGGTGCCCCCAGTGTTGAGTGCAGGAGAGTGAGGAAGCTGTTGGTGAGCTGATGGGAGTGGGTCGCGGTTCATGGCTTGCGGTTCGAGGAGGTCGGTTCGTGATCCAGGAGCATGAAGGTCGGCTCGTGAACAAGGGTCGTGCGGGTCGACTCACGGTTCGAGGGGGCGACTCACCCGATTGTGGGTCCCTATCACAAGCCGCTCCTTGCTGCTGCTGAGTGGGAGCTTGCGGTCCGGTGTTCGTCTGAACTGGAGCTGAAGTCCGTCGATTCTGAACATTTCCAAGAGTGAGGGGGTTGCCTCCAAGTTCATGTGATGCGCATGCCGCTTCTAGGGCCTCGTTTCTAGTGCGTTAATCGTTGCTCGACCTTCTATCCATCCGAGCGAAGAATCCATCGATCATATCCTGTTGTTTCCTGAGAAGGTCATCTTGCCTTGCCATTTGGGTCCTCAATTCAGCGAGAACGCCGTCCATGTCTTCTCTGGTCGAGTATTCAGAAGGATCTCCATGAGAGGATGCACCTTGGCTTGCCTCGTTTCTAGTGCCTTCAACATCAGCATCCTCAACATGAGAGGAATCTCTAAATAGCAACACGCTCAGGCACTGAGAGCGCCGTCAGAAAACAGGAAGCGATTTGGTTGAAGTCGCTCACAAACAAAGAATGGCCCGAAACTCCTATTAGACCACCCCTTTTGGCCCCAAAAACATCAATTATGGAGCTTTGCTCGGTAAGTCTCATAGTCCTCTGAATTAGCTTCAGGTGGAGCTTTCGTTTGGCTCAATCGGACTTACGGTTTGAAAGTTATGCCTGTTTTCGTGAACCGGCATAAACTAGCATCAAAAGCTCTGACTTTGGCATCGGCTCGCCCCCTTGGGCTCGCACCTCCTCGGCTCGTCGGACCCTCTTTGCCTCACCCCTCCTTGGCTCGTGATGCACCCTCATCTCACGAACCAACCCGGCTCGTGGACTACCATCTCCATCTACGACCCGACCGTGGACACCAACTTCACCACTCCAGCTCGCAATCAGACCTCGTCTCGTGAAGCCCACATCACGACCCAACCACCACCACGAACCGTTTGTAGCTGCACACATAATTGTGACCTATTCTCAAGGCTATTTGCACTCCTACTTTCCCAGATCGAATGCCACGTGCCTCGTCACGAACCAGTCATCCCAAGGGCTCTTCTACAGCTATAAATAAACCTCTACATGAAATTTTGAAGGGACCTTTTGGCAATTCTTCTCCGCGGCTTCCACCATTACTGAAGTGCAAGGACTTTGCACCTTTCTACATCTAAATTCTCCTCTTGTAATCTCAATTAGCACACGGATTGTGTGTTTACATGTAACTGATTCTTGTAAACTGTCAGTATAGCAATAAGATTATAAAGTGGACGTAGGCTACATCTACAACCGAATCACTATAAAAACCTCATGTGTTCCCTATGATTTTGCTATTTTCTGTATTTTGTGATCTGCATTTGGGAGTTAGTTCCATTTTTTTGGTTTAACAGAAACGTCATGCATTCCTTGGGTCCCTTATCCCGTTTTTTACTCATATCGGGTGTGAGGCTCGCGAATTAACGCTATACACAAAGCTATGCTAATTAAAGTCGTGCTTTGATCATCAACCACAAGACTTTACTTCTCAACAAAGGCCTTGATCATTTGCATCTCAGCATGCCACGCTGACAATTCACGCTATGCTATTGATGTCTATCGATATATAACCTCTAAGCTCGTATGTCTTAAAGAAGGGTGTTAAGCAAGAGAAAAAATTCTCCACCACCAAACATATATATATTTAATAGAAATTAATTAACACAGAATATAATACAATGTCAGACACACGTCCATTTACAAGTCCGTTCTGGGTCTAAACAAAACCGGAGGCAGCTCATACGTCCCAGAGAAGGGTGTTAAGCAAGAGAATAAATTCTCCGCCACCAAACATATATATATTTAGCAGAGATCAACAATACAGTTCGAAATACAATGTTAGACGTGTAATCTTGTCATTAACTGGGTCAAAGAACTAATGCCATTTAAAAAACAGTTCACGATAAACCCAAAATCACGTTCCTTTAATTATGGAATCTTCATGGGAAACAAATCAATATATAATCGATATCAATTTCCGTATCCGACTAATAATAAAAATGGAATAACATCAAAGCCTTTTAAATTCCATATGTAGTAACAGTCTTCCTCCACAGAAGCATATCTCGATTATCACCAAATCGAATACCATTCAATTCCTATTTAATATATTAAATTGGAAAACTTTACTTTGGAAAATTTCCATTAATCTTGATTAAAATATTTATAAATTCCAAATCACATTTCACTGTTATAGGGTTAAAGAACGAATGTCGTTTAAAATACAGTTCACGATAAACCCAAAACCACATTCCATTTCATTCCAATTACTAAATATAATTGGAAAATCTAATAATCTTAATTAAAAGATTTATTATTTTCACACAGGGTTTAAGAACAGTATTACTGAAGACACCATTCATGACAAACCCAAAATCCACTTTGACATTGAACATAAGGCTCTAAACAGAAATTATATCGGCTTATATTCAATATCAAATTCTGAAACCAACACGTATCGTATGGGGAATAACGATATATATCTATCTTCCAAATTCCTCCACAATATCCGTCTAGTCACGGAATCCAATATCGAAATATTTCAGAGATTATTTCTATTCAAATCCATTCCAATTCATACATTGGAAAATTTTGGTTAGATTTAAAACCATTCACAAATCCAATTTATTTAATTACAATTTTTGTATTATCTTTCTTGTTAATAACTCGTTCATTTTGATTAAAATATATTTTATCTTTACAAACGTGGAATTTTTCATCCTAATTCTTTCCAAATCATTTATTATTTTAATAATTTTATCAAGACCCGTACAGTCGGTTTCCAATAACGGCCACCGAACTACATCCATGGAGACTTTTTCCCAATTTGATTTGGACATAATTCCAAATTCTATGGTTAGATTTCAAATCTCTTATATTCATTAGAAAGCTCTTTCCGATGCGAACCAGACGGTTCTAGTTTTAGGAGGATCCAACGGTCGGATCTCCCATAATGTCAATTCGAAGTCAATGGTCGAAATTCGCGAACGATCGCGGCACTGCGCATTTTATTCAAGCCATTAATATATATAATATATATTTCATTCAAAACATATTTTATAAATTCGTTTTAAAACGATTCCCACTTTCATTTCAATTTTAAATCAAAATTGAATACTCCTTATCATTATAATTATGATAATATTTTCAAAATATTAGATTTTGAAATCATTTCTTTATTGATATTCATTATAAAAGTGAATAAAATCGATATAAATATCATTCACGTCAAAATAGCGCATATCTAATCAATACGGCTTCACATATTTTAATATTTTCATGTCCATCCAAAATCGGACATCAAATTCACTTTTTAATTCTTTATTGAATATTATTTTAAAATATTCGTTATTCCTGAATTGGAATCAGACCCAATCAATTACCATATAATTTATTTATATGGATTTCATACAACACATGCATACAACAACAATGATAACCAATCATCCATCATCCAGAGTGCATTACACAACTGCATAAGCATTAAATATAAATAATTAATGCTTACAAGAGTCTGTCAACCAATCGATTGATATACAACTAACAATTGAGATTAGTGTACGTCAAATATCTTCCCAATATCCGAGGGTTTCAACCAACAAATACTTAATATTATTTGTGCAGTTGGGCGATGTGTAAAATTTATCGTCCTAATCAATGTTAGTTAAGTGGGTGTACATAAACAAATCGTCTGATTTGTAAATGAATATTTATATTCATTTCAGGAGAATTTTATGCCGTTCATATGTACGTTAAAAATTATATTTTTTTTAATGATAAAATATTTATTTCATCGCTTGACTATTTTATATAGTTCATACATGCAATAAAAATGATATTATTATTATTCAAACATTTTATTCAACACATGAATATTTTATATAGTTCATTTACACATTAAAAATGATATTTTTAATAAACAAATACATATTTCAGAAAATTTCGACATTATAATGGCGCGATATTAGAACCGGAGTAATGACTAGCATTATCCCTCTCCTGATACTGGCTCGCGCCATACATAACCATCAATCACAATCAATAAAACCACAATACAATCATTTCACCACAATACAGTCAATTTTCCTAAAATTCAATCCAAACAAATAAACAAACATGGTTTGTACAAATAAACAGTGTTGGGGGCTACAAAGCCACGTTTGCGACATAAAATATATTTAACTGTAAAATAATTTGAGTGAGAAGGTGTTCTCACATTGGGATCCACTCTGCTATTCTTTATTGGACGGTTGGGATTTGAATCTGCCCTAAATTCTAATTTGCTCCAAATTGGACCCAATTAGTCTTGTCGTGAAGCTCTCGTCCCCACGATCGCAACGGATCCAAAATCGTCGAATCTCGTATAAGAAAGTTACAAAATTTTAAACACTGGATAATTTAAACGAGAAATTAATTTAAATAAATATACATAAAAAACCTTGCGATCTTCTTCCAGAACCCGTCGTTATAAACTGCTCCGCCCTAAGGTTCCAAATCGCCAACGCTAGGAGCCGACAATCCCCGATCATCGGCCGCCACCATGCGCGCCGGAGCACCACGCACCTCCCTGACCCCACCTCGATCATCTCGATGGTCCCCTTTTTCCAAAAAAATTGATGCGAACCGGCTCTCTTTGAGCCCCAAAATCAAACACCTTAGATCGAATTACATCATCAAAGTCGTATGATGGAGAGAGCTCGAAGAGATGAATCATTTTCGTTTTATAATCATCTTTGATTATTGTGTGGATCAAAATAAAAAAAAGAAGGAACGAGAGAGCAAATCACCCATTAGTTTCTAGGGCTGGCGGATATTTCCGACGAATGAGAGAAGCGGTATTTTAATATATATTTATATATAAATTTTAATATTATTTAATTCGAAAATATCTTGTTTAATGCCACGAACTCCAAATCAAACCCAACGACTGTCGCCCTAGCTAAATACCCCCATTCCGGACACAATGAGATATGTCTGGTAAGCCAATTCAATTGTTTCGATCAGTTTTCGTTAGAATTAAAATATAAAGTAATATAACGTTCAAAATTGATTTCAACGTACATTTTAATTTTCCGGGGCCACATACTGACTCCAGAAATTCCAGGAAAATAAATCTAGCTTTTTTTTGACGATACGGTCCTAACAAAACTAATTTCGTCGAATTTGGAGACTATTCGAATAATGGTCATTTTCAATCAATTAAATTCAAATTGAAATGATTAAACGCGTTTAAAACCACCATGCTCACATATTAATTCCAAAAATTATGAAAATTGGAATATAACAATAGTTTGACATGCCGGATCTAACAATAATTTGACATTCTGGAACTAGTAAAAGTGGTTTCGTCGAAAACGGATGTCGTTTGCAAAATGGTTATTTTTAAGGGCTATATATTATATAAAATATATATAAATTCCATAGCGACTATTTCAAATTTTAAATGGGACATAACTTTTAATTTTTATTATTAAATTTGGATTTTTCACATTCGTTAGAAAGATATTGTTAAATAGATTCTAATGTTTCTGGTTTTACTGAAATCTGATTTATTTTGAATCCTGTACATTCATTTGAAATTTAAAATCGAATTTGCGAACTACCATGCCATTTTAGGCTCGTTATATAATTAGAATAAATTTATTCATTCTCACTTCGTTTAAAATAATTTTTTAGTAGTTATTATTTAAAATAAATCATTTTAAATACTCAAAATACATTAAAATAGCTATAATAAAAAATTTAAATTGGTTCTGAAATTCCGGGTTGTTACAATCTCCCCCACTTAAAATCTCTTCGTCATCGAAAAGGAACGAAGCTGAAAGTTGCTTAACTATCCAACTCAACTTTCATTCTGGCTTTCATTCTTCAAATTTTCAATTTCTAAGAATTTTCTAATTTCTCAAAAATTTGGCTAGCACCCTAAATTTTCGAAAAATTTCGCCATAACCTCCTTTGTACGGGTTGATATTTAAAACCACAACTTGCATCATAGGGCCCTCATTAATCCAAAAGAAAAATAAAGAGCCAATTGGCTCGTAAAATCATCAAACCCAATGAATATAGTAAACATATACCTATTTTTCGAGCATACAATTTTCTTCCTCTTCTAGCTTCCATGCTATGACCCTTTCAATGTATATACATGCACATATATACAATTGCAATCAATTTCAATTCATTTCAATATATTGATTAAATTTGGCTTAACTGATTTTCATATTCTTATTGGTTTTATTAGTTGGATTAATAATCACACATCACAACCAACAATCAATTAATTGGTTAACTTTTCAAACATATAATTGTTATATATTCAAAAATCCATTTTTGATGCTAAATCACAACAATATACTCAATTTAAGGGTTTGGTTCTCACACCAGTCAGTTGGAAATATATAGATATCCACTTTTGAAACTCGTACACAAGTAATGATGATAATGCATTAATTACCTGGATCATCTCCGGGAGACTAGAGTGTGATTCTATATCTATCAAGTATATTTGAGGCTTCATATACACAAGGATCAGACGTATATTAAAATCTCTATATACCCGATAGTCCAAAATTAATTTAAAATAAAATACTCAAATATGTACAATAAGGTTTAAATTTTCAAAACAAAATTCGTTTTCATTTTTATTCTAAAAATATTACTCTTCCAACCCATTCTAGGATACCACTGATCCCATTTCTAACAAGTCATTCTTATTGGATATTACTAATCCAATCTCTGATGAATTCTTTCATTCGGTTCTAATGTGTCTTGTTCTCGAGCTCTATAAACCAAAGCTCTGATACCAAACTGTAGCGATCTGAACTCGCCTGTAAGGGAAAGCCCGAATTGAGTTGAGAATACGACCAATCAGAACACAAACAATATAACATTTCATTTCTTATTACAATAATTACATCAAAGTACAAGAACATAGCCGAGTATGAATAATTATACAACAGAAAAATATCAAAGATTAAAATTACATTAGCAGCGGAAAATAATGCATAATACAACTGAAAGAAATACACAGATACAAAGCTTTTCGAATATAGCTCCAGCTGTAAATCCAGGATCCTGGAAAAGAAATATCTGCAAAAACCCAATTGTGGAAAATATGGGCAACCTTATTTTAGGTAGAAACAATAAACTCCGAGTTAGTCATGGGACTGGTGTGAGAACTGAAACAGTTATTAAAAATTTTACTTTAGAAATAAAGTAAATCCAGGGATCACGCCGTATAACACGAAACGAGTTTTCTCCCAAGAATACCAGTGCATAAAACAGTTTATAAACAGCGCAATGTTTTTCGAAAAATGAAGCTATTATATGACTCAGGTCCCGCACATAATGCAATGCAAGCCGAAGGATAGAGTTTTTCCTTATAATAGCCAAACATGCTTGGTACATTTTAAAACAAATCATTTTGATATTTCAATAAGTGTATAATGTCAAAAACAACTACAAATATAAATGTATCAATCATATATGGCATGAGTGCCCCATCCCACTATATCGCCATATAGGTTTAAAACCAAAACCGAAAAGTCACGTATTGGAAATTGGATTCCATCTATGAGTCGAGGAAAGGGATGTACTCCTCGCCGGCTTCGAGACACTCTAGGAAATGCCTCAGGGCTCGGATGCTGGCGAGCCCTTGGATCCTCCAAGGTCGGTCCTCCTTACTTTGGAGAATTGTTTTTTCCTGAACACGCGTTTCCCGGTCCTATCGAACCTATCACTTGGTCACTAGGGACCAATATCTGAGGCGCCTCGCAATCCATCATCCACACAGGTAAAAATAAATAAATGTCTAGGCTCCATACCATGACACCACCCATAGCTAGAAGGAAACGTCATGCACTCCTTGGGTCCCTTATCGCGTTTTTGACTCATACCGGGTGTGAGGCTCGCGAATTAACGCTATACACAAAACTATGCTATTTAAAGCTATGCTTTGATCATCAACCACAAGACTCGGCTTTTCAACAAATGCCTTGATCACGTGCATGTCAGCCTGCCACACTGACAATGCACACTATGCAATTGATATCTATCGATATATAACCTCTAAGCTCGTACGTCTCAGAGAAGGGTGTTAAGCAAGAGAATAAATTCTCTGCCACCAAACAGATATATATTTAATAGAAATCAATTAACACAGAATAAAATCCAATGTCAGACACACATCCATTTACAAGTCCATTCTAGGTCTGAACGAAACCGGAGGCACCTTATTCCTCTCCCATATGTCCAATACAGGAGAGAGATCCTCGCATATCCAGGTCGATCTCCAAGTACGTCTGGACGATCACCACTTATTACCTTGTCTTGGTTGTACATCCCAATCGTGACGTCAGTAATCGTCCAAACGATGTGAAGATCTCCGGTCTTCAACCACCATCTTCATCGTCGACTTGTCATCGAATCAGTTATTCAAAATGGGCATAAACCCGGTCTTTCCGAATAACTCGAGTATCTCATAAACAAGTGCTAGAAAAACACAACATATGCCTTATTCCAATCCAAAATGTTCTTTTCACAATTTAAACCAAATTAAGATTTTCCTAACTAGTCTTGGTTAGCGAACCTTACCGAAGTAATCATTTATTTTATTTCCCAATCCCAACTTATTCATCCTATGGAGCAAAACTGGTTATACTCCATATCTAACACCACGGTGTTATTGGTAAAATTAATTACCATTTTACGTTCAAATCTAATTAAAGATTTAACTATCACTTGGAGTAAAATTGGTAGTACTCCATTCTCGATCATTTCCTGAATTTGATAATTTAAATTATCACATTCACATTTCAATCTAATTAAAGATTCATTAAAACTCCACTTAGTTTTAGTTCTCCAAAATCATTATCTAATGATTATTTAACTTTAGGAAATCAAACATGCCACATTGGCAATCTACACCGTACCATTGATTTCTCCCGATATATAACCTCTAAGCTCATACGTCCCAGAGAAGGGTGTTAAGCAAGAGAATAAATTCTCCGCCACCAAACAGATATATATTTAGCAGAGATCAACAATACAGTTCGAAATACAATGTTAGACGTGTAATCCTGTCTTTAACTGGGATAAAGAACTAATGTCATTTAAAATACAGTTCATGATAAACCCAAAATCACATTCCATTAATTATTGAATCTTCACGGGAAATAGATCAATATATAATCAATATCAATTTCCGTATCCAACTAATAATGTAAATGGAATAATGGAAAAGCCTTTTAAATTCCATATATTGTAACAGTCTTCCTCAACAGAAGCATATCTTGATTATCACAAAATCGAATGCCATTCAATTCCAATTTAATATATTAAATTTGAAAACTTTACTTTAGAAAATTTTCATTAATCTTAATTAAAAGATTTATAAATTCCAAATCACATTTCACTATTAATAGGGCTAAAGAACGAATGTCAACACAGTTCACGATAAACCCAAAACCACATTCCATTTCACTCCAATTACTAAATATAATTGGAAAATCTAATAATCTTAATTAAAAGAATTATTCTTTTCACACAGGGTTTAAGAACAGTGTTATTGAAGACATCATTCACGACAAACCCAAAATCCAATTTGACATTGAATATAAGGCTCTAAACAGAAATTATATCGGCTTATATTCAATATCAAATTCTGAAACCAACACATATCGTATGGGGAATAACGATATATATCTGTCTTCCAATTTCCTCCACAATATCCGTATAGTCACGAAATCCAATATCGAAATATTCCGGAGATTATTTCTATTCAAATCCAATCTGATTCATACACTGGAAAATTCTGGTCAGATTTAAAACCATTCACAAATCCAATTTATTTATTTAAAAACGTTGGATTATCTTTCTTGTTAATAACTAGTTCATTTTGATAAAAATATATTTTTATCTTTACAAAGGTGGAATTCTTCATCCTAATTCTTTCCAAATCATTTATTATGATTTTACAGGAATTATTAATATTTTTAATAATTTTATCAAGGTCCGTACAGTCGGTTTCCAATAATGGCCACCGAACTGCATCCATAGTGATCTTTTCCCAATTTGATTTGGGCATAATTACAAATCCAACAGTTAGATTTAAAATCTATTATATTCATTGGAAAGCTCGTTCCGATGCGAACCAGATGGTTCCAGTTTTAGGAGGATCCGACGGTCGGATCTCCCGTAATGTCAATTCGAAGCCAATAGTCGAAATTTGCAAACGGTCGCGTCACGGCGCGTTCTATTCAAGCCATTAATATATGTATATATAATATATAATATTTATATTTTGTTCCAAACGTATTTTATAAATTCATTTTAAAACGATTCCCACTTTCATTTCAATTTAAATCAAAACTGAATACTCCTTATCATTATAATATTTAAATGATAATATTTTCAAAATATCAGATTTTGAAATCATTTTCTTTTTGATATTCATTATAAAAATGAATAAAATCGATATAAATATCGTTCGCATCAAAATAGCGCATATCTAATCAATACTGCTTCACATATTTTAATATTTTCGTGTCCATCCAAAATCGGACATCACATTCACTTTTTAATTCTTTATTGAATATATTTTAAAATATTCGTTATTTTAAAATATTTCTTATTCCTGAATTGGAATCAGGCCCAATAAATTACCATATAATTTATTTATATGGATTTCATACAACGCATGTATACAACAACAATGATAACCAATCATCCAGAGTGCATTACACAACTGCATAAGCATTAAATATAAATAATTAATGCTTACAACAGTCTGTCAACCAATCGATTGACATACAACTAAACAATTGAGATTAGTGTACGTCAAATATCTTCGATATACCTGTGTGGGGTTTCAACCAACAAACACTGAATATTATTTGTGCAGTTGGGCGATGTTTAAAATTTATCGTCGCAATCAATGTCAGTTAAATGAATGTACATAAACTAATCTTCTGATTTGTAAAACGAATATTTATTTTCATTTCAGGAGAATTTTATGCCGTTCATATTTACGTTACAAATTATATTTTTTAACAATAAAATATTTATTTCATCACTTGACTATTTTATATAGTTCATAAATTCGATAAAAGTGATATTATTATTATTCAAACATTTTATTCAACACATGAATATTTTATATAGATCATTTACACATTAAAAATGATTTTTTTTAATGAATAAATATTTATTTCAGAAAATTTCGACATTATAACGGCGCAATATTAGAATCGAAGTAATGTCTAGCATTACCCCTCTCCTGATACTGGCTCGCGCCATACATAACCATCAATCACAATCAATAAAACCATAATACAATCATTTCACCATAATACAGTCAATTTTCCTAAAATTCAATCCAAACAAACAAACAAACATGGTTTGTACAAATAAATAGTGTCGGGGGCAACTAAGCCCCGTTTGCAACCTAGAATATATTTAGCTATAAAATAATTTGAGTGAGAAGGTGTTCTCACATTGGGATACATTCCGCCATTCTTTATTGGACAGTTGGGATTTGAATCTGCTCTAAATTCTAATTTGCTCCAAATTAGACCAGTTAGTCTTGTCGTGAAGCCCTCGCCCCCATGATCGCAACGGATCCAAAATCGTCGGATTTGGACCTCGTATGAGAAAGGTACAAATTTTTAAACACTGGATAATTAAAACGAGTAATTAATTTAAATAAATATATATATAATACCTTGCCATCTTCTTCCAGAACCCGTCGTTCGAAACTGCTCCGCCCTAGGGTTCCAAATCGCCAAGCCAGGAGCCGCCAATCCCCGATCGTTGGCCGCCACCCTGCATGCCGGAGCACCGCGCACCTCACTGACCCTACCTCAATCATCTCGGTGGTCCCCCTTCCTCCAAAAATTGATGTGAACCGACTCTCTTTGAGCTCCAAAATCAAACACCTTAGATCGAATTACATCATCAAAGCCGTATGGATGAAGAGAGCTAGAAGAGCTGAATCATTTTCGTTTTGTAATCATCTTTGATTACTGCATGGATCAAAAGAAAAAGGAGGAACGAGAGAGAACCCGTTAGTTTTTTAGGGCCGGCAGATATTTCCAACGATTTAGACAAACGGGATTTTAGTATATATTTATATAAAAAATTTAATATTATTTAATTCGAAAATATCTTGTTTAATGCCACAAACTCCAAATTAAACCAAACGACTGTCGCCTCTGGCTAAATGCCCCCATTCCGGACACAATGAGAGAGGTCTGGTAAGCCAAATCGACTATTTCAATCAGTTTTCATTAGAATTAAAATATAAAGTAATATAACGTTCAAAATTGATTTCAACGTACATTTTACTTTACTCGGGCCACGTACTGACTCCAAAAATTCCAGAAAAATAAATCTAGCTTTTTTTTGGCGATACGGTCCTAACAAAACTAATATCGTCGAATTTGGAGACCAATTGAAAAATGGTCATTTTCAGTCGATTAAATTCAAACTGAAATTACTAAATGCATTTAAATCCTCCGTGCTCACATATTAATTCCAAAATTTATGAAAATTGGAATATAACAATAATTTGACATTCCGGATGTAACAAAGGTGGTTTCATCGAAAACGGAGGCCGTTTTCAAAATGGTTATTTTTGAGGGCTATATATTGTATAAAATATATATAAATTCCATAGCGACTATTTCAAATTTTAAACTGGACATAACTTTTAATTTTTATTATAAAATATGGATTTTTCACATTTATTAGAAAGATATTGTTAAACAGATTCTAATGTTTCTGGTTTTACTGAAATCCGATTTATTTTGAATCTTGTACCTTCGTTTGAAATTTAAAATCGAATTTGCGAACTTCCACGCCATTTCAGGCTCGTTATATAATTAAAATAAATTTATTCATTTTAACTTCGTTTAAAATATTTTTTTAGTCGTTATTATTTAATAAATCATTTTAAATATTCAAAATACATTAAAATAGCTAAAATAAAATTTTTAAATTGGTTCTGAAATTCCGGGTTGTTACAATCTCCCCCACTTAAAATCTTTTCGTCCTCGAAAAGGAAGGAAGCTGAAATTTGCTTAACTATCCAACTCCACTTTCATTCTGGCTTTCATTCTTTAACTTTTCAGTTTCTAGAATTTTCTAATTTCTCAAAAATTAAGCTAACACCCTAAATTTTCGAAAAAATTCGCTATAACCTTCTTTGTACGGGTTGTATTTAAAACCGCAACTTGCCTCACAGGGCCCTCATCAATCCAAAAGAAAACGGAAAAGCCAATCGGCTCATAAAATCATCAAACCCAATGAATATAGTAAACATGTACCAATTTGTCGGACATACAATTTTATTCCTCTTCTTAGCTTCCATGCTATGGCCTGTTCACTGTATATACATGTACATATACACAATTGCAATCAATTTCAGTTTAGTTCAATATATTGATTCAATTTGGCTTAATTTATTTTCATATTCTTATTGGTTTTATTAGTTGGATTAATAATATCACATCACAACCAACAATCAATTAATTGGTTAACTTTTCAAATATATAATTCTTATATATTCAAAAATCCATTTTTGATGCCAAATCACAACAATATACTCTATTTAAGGTTTTGGTTCTAACACCAGTCAATTGGAAATATATAGATATCCCACTTTCAAAACTCGAACACAAATACTATTGATAATGCATTAACCACCAGGATCATCTCCGGGAGACTAGAGTGTGATTTTATATCTATCCAGTATATTTGAGGCTTCGTATACACGTGGATCAGATGTATATTAAAATCTCTATATACCCGATAGTCCAAATCAATTTAAGATACTCAAATATGTATAATAAGGTTTAAATTTTCAAAACAAAATTCGTTTTCATTTTTATTCTATAAATATTACTCTTCCAACACATTCTATGATACCACTGATCCCATTTCTAACGAGTCATTCTTATTGGATATTACTAATCCAATCTTTGATAAATTCTATCATTCGGTTCTAATGTGTCTTGCTCTTGAGCTCTGTAAACCCATGATTTGATACGAAACTGTAGCGACCTGAACTCGCCCGTAAGGGAAAGCCCGAATTGAGTTGAGAATACGTCCAATCAGAACACAAACAATAGAACATTTCATTGCTTATTACAACAATTACATCAGAGTACAAGGACATAACCGAGTATGAATAATTGTACAATAGAAAAATATCAGAGATTAAAATTACATTAGCAGTGGAAAAATAATACTTAACACAACTGAAAGAAATACACGGATACAAAGCTTTTTGAATATAGCTCCAGCTGTAAATCCAGGATCCTAGAAAAGAAATATCTGCAAAAACCCAACAACTAGCTGCCCGTGCGGAAAATATAGGAACCCAAAGTTTGGGCAGAAACAATAAACTCCGAGTCAGTCATGAGACTGGTGTGAGAACTAAGACAATTATTAAAATTTTTACTTTAGAAATAAAGTAAATCAAGGGACCACGCCGTATAACACGGAACGGGTTTTCTCCCAAGAATACCCGTGCATAAAACAGTTTATAAATAACGCAACGCTTTACGAAAAATTATGTTACTATAAGACTTAGGTCCCATCACATAATGCAACGCAAGCCGGAGGATAGAGTTTTTCCTTATAATAGCCAAACATGCTTGGTACGTTTTAAAACAAATCATTTTGATATTACTATAAGTGTATATGTCAAAAACAACTTCACATATAAATGTATCAATCATAGACGGCATGAGCGCCCCATCCCACTATGACGCCATATAGGTTTACAACTAAAACCGAAAAGTCACGTATTGGAAATTGGATTCCATCTATGATTCGAGGCAAGGGAAGTACTCCTTGCCGGCTTCGAGACACTCAAGCAAATGCCTCAAGGCTCGGACGTTGGCGAGCCCTTGGATCCTCCAAGGTCGGTCCTCCCTTACTTTGGAGGATTGGTTATTCCTAAACATACGTTTCCCAGTCTTATTGGACCAATCACTTGGCCACTAGTGACCGATATCCGAGGCGCCTTGCAATCCATCATCCACACAGGTAAAAATAAATAAATGTCAAGGCTCCATACCTTGACACCACCCATAGCTAGAAGGAAACGTCATGCACTCCTTGGGCCTCTTATCCTGTTTTTAACTCATACCCGGTGTGAGGCTCGCGAATTAATGTTATACACAAAGCTATGTTATTTAAAGCCGTGCTTTGATCATTAACCACAAGACTCTGCTTTTCAACAAAATCCTTAATCACTTGAATCTTAGCATGCCACACTGACAATTCACGCTATGCAACTGATGTCTATCGATATATAACCTCTTAGCTCGTACGCCTCAGAGAAGGGTGTTAAGCAAGAGAATAAATTCTCCGCCACCAAATAGATATATATTTAATAGAAATCAATTAACACAGAATAAAATCCAATGTCAGGCACACATCCATTTACAAGTCTGTTCTAGGTCTTAACAAAACCGGGGGCACCTTATTCTTCTCCCATATGTCCAATACATGAGAGAGATCCCCGCATATCCAGGTCGATCTCCAAGTACGTCTGGACGATCACCACTTATTACCTTGTCCTGGGTGTACAGCCCAATCAAGACATCGTTAATCATCCAAATGATTTGAAGATCTCCGGTCTTCAACCACCGTCCTCATCGTCTAATCAGTTAGTCAAAATAGGCAAAAACCCGGTCTTTCCGAATAACTCACGTATATCATAAACAAGTCCTACACAAACACAACATACATCTCATTCCAATCCTGAATATTCTTTTATTCAAATATTCTTTTCACAATTTAAACCAAATTAAGATTTTCCAAACTAGTTGGGATTAGTGAACCTTACCGAAGTAATCATTTATTTTATTTCCCAATCCCAACCTGTTCATCCCATGGAGCAAAACTGGTTATACTTCATATTTAACACCACGGTGTTATTAGTAAAATTAATTACCATTTTATGTTCAAATCTAATTAAAGATTTAACTATCACCTGGAGTAAAGCTGGTAGTACTCCATTCTCGATCATTTCCAAAATTTGATAATTTAAATTATCACATTCACATTTCAATCTAATCGAATTTGAAATACCGGATCAAAATATCAGACCAGGTTATATGCTACAAAATGAAGTCCTATTCCTAAGGATACAGAATTGGTCAAGCTTTGACCTGCACAACTTTTCATACACCAGATTTCGAGCTCCACATATGCCATAGTTCTTGAGGAGAACTGTTCTTCAATAGGAGTTCGGGTCAAACTGCATATAACTACTTTTTGGGTTCAAGTTACACGTGGCCGACCCGAATAAGGTGCATGCCACATTGCACTCAACTCAGCCCATCTACTGGCCTATAAATACCTCTTTACCAGAAATAGACAGCATTTGAAAATTCTTGGATTCTACATGCAAGAAAACTCATGTTCAACACTCCAAACATAGCATGTCGCACGCTTCAACTATAACTCAAGGATTTTATGTATAAACCGCTTCTTTCTCTACTTACTTTCTTTCCCTCAAAGCAACTGTAACCTATAATCGATAGTATAAACAAAGATTATAAAGTGGACATAGGCTTGGTTGAAGGCGAACCACTATAAAAATACTAGGTCTTCTGTATTTACTTTCTTTTTCTTGAAATCTATGATCATAATTATGTGTGAATAACACACTTCGGGGGTTGACTGTCACAAGGCTAACCTTTGACATCAACACTTTGGCGCGCTACAAAGGGGTCGAACCTACGACCTTCGGCAGCTCTTAAAGAAGCAATGGAAAAGTGGAAGAAGGATGCAACACCTTCTCACGCTGAATCTCAACCTACTGGTCCAGCAGACGCAGCAGTGGAGGCTAGCGTAGAGGCTTTCTCTCATGAAGAACCATCCCAATACTTGTCTAGGGACGAGATGGATCGAGTTCTTGTCAAACTCAAAGCTTAGATGGCCCATCAAGATGAACTCCTTGCAAAGCAGTAGGAAATAATGAATGAATTCCTCGCTCTAATGGAAGGGAGACCAAGCAACCGAGCATCACTTCTTGCACTAGGCGAAGCTGGGGCAACAGTTAACCCCCAAACCAGTGAAATCCAATACCTAGATTGGTCTACTGCTCCTCCTCCAATTGGGCCAACTTCACTTCCCAATCGACCAAATCTTAGGTCGTCACTCCCTACAACCAACGAAGGTGGAATGACTGCAGAACCTCAGGTCGATCAAAGCCAAGCCCTAGGTCGGTCGACCATTTTTCCTCCAATCCAGGGTTCAGCTCAACTCCTTGGACAAGACATTCTTGAATCAATGCAACTTCTGGGTCGACCAAATCATGGATCGATGCGACCACCGGTTCGACCCATCATCTTACCACAAACTAGACTTATGTTGCCCATCCACTCGATCAAGCCAGCAGGGAAAACCAAGCCTAGCCGGGGGCAGTAACCCTCTGTCCCAACAAGACCACTCTACCATACCAGTTCCCGGCAAGACGGAGGGAGACACTACTAAAAATCACAACGATATCACCCCGAGTGGGGGTAGTACCGAACCCCGAGCAGATAACCAAACTGGTCCAATAATATAGGCATGGGTATGGTTCAGACCAACACACATGCCAACTTAGGAGCTCTGAACAATCTGGTACACACAACTAAGGCTGGGGACCACCTCCACCTATCACTGGTGGGTCTTACCGAACTAACCCTAAGAACTCACGGCATGCTTTCACCCTGTATTGGGATTCTCACCAATGTCTACAGTGCAAAATTAGATTCGTGGCAGTAAGTTCTGGGGGATAGAAATCAGATCGCCAGCATCATTAAACAATTCACCAGAGGCGCCTCTTCTCAACAAGACGTGTATAACATCCATCACAGTCCATTCACACGGGAAATTAGGAATTCCTAAAATCCACCTGACTTCAAGCTTCCGGTCCTGGAGCCCAACAACGGCAGGACTGACCCAACCATACATCTCATGCGATACATGCGTCACATGGAAGTACTGTCAGCATCAGTCAATGTCATGGCCAAGTGCTTCCCTCTAATTCTCACTGATATTGCCGGCATGTGGTTTCGGCAATTAATAAATGAATCGATCAATGGCCACTCACTTCATTGAACAATTCAGAGTTCATGTATCTCGACCGAAGAGCGTCATGTTGCTTACATCCATCAAGCAGCGGACCAGTGAGACCCTACGCTCCTTCTTAGAAAGATTCAATGCGGCTATAGCATCGGTCGATTGACCCGAGCCTTCGATGGTGCTTATGGCCACCATGGCCGGTGTCCTGGACCTAACTAATTTCAAGAACTCCCTCCAGAAGGACCCTCCTAGAGATATTAGAGACTTCTACTCTAAAGCTGACTGATTCCTCCAATAAGAAGATGCCAACATCGAGATGGAAAATCTCGAGGTACTCACTAAAAAGGATGGAGGACCGACTTCCGTTGTCCAAAAAAAGCGTAAGCGGAAAGCCTTGAAAAAGAATGACAGGAATGTGCAGTTACGGAGGGAACCTAAATACAATCTGTAACACCCCACGTCCATTAATGTCACTCACAAAGGGAATGCATTAACTTCCATGGAGGTTATAAGTGAATATAGAATAGAAAAATTACAACAAGACAGATAATAAATAGTACTTGGAAATCTAAAACTTCATTTTATTGCAGCGGAAATTAAACGTGTTTGTTACATCATAAAACCATAGATCATAACCAAGTATAATATCCATCTTCATAAAAACAAAATACATAATCCCATTACATAAATAGCCATTAAAAAGATAATAAGCTGGACTTTACTTCAATGGACCAAGCTTTCCAAAGAGAGATGAAGAAATTCAATCAAACTCCACTAGAGCTAGGCCCAACCTGAGGACCTAGAGGGGGAAAAAAGATAGAAATAGAGGGGGTCAGACATAAAGTCTGGCGAGTATGATAATTCTAACAATACTATTATCAAAATAACTAGACTAAGGCATAAGCTGGAAGACAAGTAAATGTCTATGAACTCTTAGGAAGATAAAGATAGCGTTTAAGATAACGTTAAAGATAACGGTAAAGGCACACCTAATTACTAACAAATGATTACTACACTGCACCGCACATTACTACACTGCACCACACCAGTCACCCTATTGTTTGATCCCACTTGCTTCACACAGAAACTTTATAAATAGCCTTACGTAACCTTATCTGACTACATAGGTGTCGTCTGCCCCTATCTCCACTAGGTGTACCCCACTACCCACTTTCGATCCACTCCCTACTCGTAGATACCCGTGCTGGCCCCACAGTGGGGTGTATCACTCCCCTAAAGTGGCAACCCGATACAACTTGAGAATGCACGGCTTATACCTACACGATGCAACAACGTCTTATCTACCAGCCCGGGTCCACACACGCATATGAAACCCGTTGGACTTGCGTTGCCACCGCTCCCCGTTTTGGCCTCTTACAGTCAAACCCAGCATGCGTGTCCCATCCTCGACTTGGGTCGAGCCCACAAAGATACGTTTGGGATATTGGTCGAAATGGGCCCCCACAAGCTACCCACCTAAGCTTGTCACTAGTATATCCCACTTAACCCTCTTAGTCATGTTCATTTACATGTGTGTTTGGTTAAGTCTTACTAATCGTATTTCACATGCCACTAAGGGCACCCCCTAGATTCCTCATGCCACCCAAGGCACCTACTTAACCCCCATGTCCCACCTTACATGTTTATCTGGTTAAGTATTTCTTAATTCATTCAGGCCATAACCTCATAAAGACCTCTCACATTAAACTGGCATTTATGGCAGCTGGATTTGCCGGGCGGGTCCGGGCAGTCTTACACCATAAAAGAGTCTAACCTCGTGTCTTTACAACTGTTATGCTTTAGTTTAGTCCTAGGACCTCTCACATTGGGCTGACATTTGTGACCACTGGATTTGTCGGGCGGGTCCGGGCAGGTTTACGTCACAAATGAGTCCAACCTCGTGTCCTAAGCATTGATTAACACTTAAACTCTTTTACCCCAGTTTTAATAATTCCCTATTCAAATTATTAATTAAGTCAACTTTTAATGATGTCCATAATTGACTCAATTATGGCCATCCGCTTATGGCATGCAAAATCATATCAATTGCACCCCAACTTTTTAATATTAAATCCTTAATATTACCCCTACCCCACGTTTATACGTTCGCTTATTCAACGCATAATATAGGCTAGACTTGTCTAGTCTAACACCTAGCACAAAGATAAATTATCACAGCATATAGACAATTAAAATAAATCTAATCATAATAGGGGTGAAACTTGCATAAACTACACATGTTAAGGATCGAAAGGTGTCAACTTGTTAATGTCTCAATTTATATGATATGATCATAGCCCAAATCTATACATAAACTTGCATATGGGGTTTTTAGGCAACATAATGATGGTGTGAACTAGCATAGGATATCACATATGTCATAGCATAATTCTAGATGTCATAATAGATGTCTTGGCATATGTTCATAACTTTTCTAATCAATCTAACTTGCATATGTGACCTGTCATATAGATCAACATAACCCAAACATGATGATTTAATTAATATGAACTAACTAGCATAGATGGTAACATCATGGCTTTTTTAACATGTATGATTCATCACAACTTAGCATAGAAACTTTCAACATACATAACATCATCATAGCATGATTTACAACATATAAGATATCACCATCACATAACATTGGATTTACAATATACATTATAGCAAAAGGGGTTTACAACAACATATATGATAATTCACATCATCTACTCATAATCCATTCATAACTCAACCTAATTAAAATGATAATAATCTTGTTAAGATCATCATACTCACAATTTAGAGAAGAAAAGAGAGAGTTTTGCTTTGCTTTAGGGTTGAGAGAATTAGAATTGAATTTGCTTTTCTTCTTTCTTAGTTGGCGGCGGCTCCATTGATTTCCATGGCGAAGGTAACTATTCTATTTTAATTAGGTTTAGGGTTAGCATTAGGATGTATTTATAGGTGTAGGAAGTTATTTAGGACCATTAGATTAACCCTGAACCATGAGAACCAATCAAATGCAAAATCTGCATTTGAGCGAATCGGCCCACGGGTTGACAGCCAAACACCCTGGATTAACCCCTAGTTGACCCAGCGGGGCTCGGGTCGACCTCAAAAATGGGCCGGTTCGATTATTCCCCCTCCCAATTCGCTGTTTTGAACTTTTTTGCATATTTATTTATTTAATTTTTAATTTATATATATATATATATCAATATATATATATATTTCTCTACGCAACCCATTTCACTTAATTCTTTTCTAAAAATTAAGTATACTTTAATTTGTGAATTTTAATGTTATAAAATTACAGGGTGTTACATTCTCCCCTTCTTAAAGGATTTCGTCCCCGAAATCTCCAAGTCAAGAAGAATGTATATCCTACCATCTAATCGTCCATCTACTCAACCATCAAACACCAGCATCCATTGTCCTTAGAAGACTTCTAATGCTTTAATGTTTATATGCACAGTGTGTGTATATATCCATATCTAATGCAAAATTAGGCAGTCTACTGATTCAGTTGACCTCCTTAGTGCAATTCATGATAGTGCCATGCGTCCAATATGTATGCAAAAGATTCCTAATGATACATATTAATTCTATATGCGTGCACAACCATCCACCCGAATGTAGCAACTATATGATAATACAACCATTATACATCCATTTTACTAAATACATCCATATATATGCAACATGCAATATGAAGTGACTGAGCCGATCTGGTGCCTAATAGTGTGTGTATATGCATCCACGAGAAACCACTAGCAAACACTTGCATCCACTTTGCATCCACCATACATAACATGTCTCAAACACATGTTTCAACCATAGGATTATCCTAACTAAAGGTCAAAGATACTAGCGAGAGGATATACTAAAGATAAGATAAGTACAAGCTAATCGATAAAGGAGAAATTAAAAGACATACCCTCAAAAAGAAAAGGGTATCGTGAACGCATCTTCTCTTCTGTCTCCCAAGTAGCGTTGCTCTCATCATCTCCCCATTGCACTTTGACTAGTCTGACCTCTCGATTCCTCAACCTCTTGATCTCCGACCCAAGAATGCGCGTAGGAGCTCGTCGGATTGTCGCATCACGCTCTATCTCCACCTCTCTAAGCAAGCTCGGCTCTACCACTTCCGCGGTCTCGTGCAAGCACTTCCTCAAATGTGACACATGGAATACGTCATGTACACCACTAAGTCTCTCGGGCAACTCCACTCTATACGCCATCCGTCCAATCCTCTCCTTAATAGGAAACGACCCTACAAACCTTGGTGCTAATTTCCCAACGGATCCAAAGCGAACAACGTTCCGTAATGGAGACACTTTGACAAAGACCATGTCCCCAACTTCAAACTCGAGATTTGTCCTCCTCTTATCCGCATAACATTTTTGCCTATCCTGTGCTGCTTTCATCCTCCTTCGAATCAAATCAATCTTCTCCGAAGTCTCCCTAATCATATCGGGCCCAAGTAAGATCTTATCCGTAGATTCCCACCAACATGTAGGTGAACGACAAGGTCGTTCATTAAGAGCTTCGAATGGTGCCATACCAATGCTGGACTGAAAGCTGTTATTATATGTGAATTCCACCAATGGAAGATGCTCTTCCCACGTACCCCCAAAGTCTAGGATACATAGCCTCAACAGATCCTCTAGAATGCGATTCACCCTCTCGGTCTGGCCGTCCGTCTGAGGATGATTTGCGGTGCTCAAACATAACTGAGTCCCTACCGCCTCTTGTAAGCTTCTCCAAAATTCGCTAGTGAAAATAGGATCGCGGTCGCTCACTATGCTAGAAGGAACACCGTGCAAACGAACTATTTCTCGAACGTATACAGAAGCTAACCATGGAGCAGTCCTCTTACTCTTCACGGGAATAAAATGGGCGCTCTTAGTAAGTCTATCTACTATAACCCAAATTCCCGTATTACCCTTCCTCGATCGCGGTAATCCATCCACAAAATCCATCAAGATGCTTTCCCATTTCCATAGTGGAACTTCCAAGGGGTGAAGCAACCCACCGGGTTTCTTTTGCTCCGCTTTTACTTGTTGGCACACCAAGCATCTAGCGACATACTCGGCCACGTCTTTCTTCATGCCGGCCCAAAGTAAACTCTCTTCATGTCTTTGTACATCTTGTCCCCGCCGGGATGAATGGTCATCTTCGAATGATGTGCTTCATCAAGAATAGTCTTCCTTAGGTCATCGTCTTTTGGTACACAAAGTCTACCGTCCCTACATAACCAACCCTTATCATCTAGGGTATACCTATGGAGATGGCTTGATGACGCCCCTCCTTTGAGTTTTTCTACTAACTCAACCAACTACGGGTCGTCTCGCTGTGCCTCGCCAATCCGTCCCAAAAGCGTAGGTCTGACCTCCAAGGATGCTAGCAAACCGGGTACGAAGTCAACGGAAGGTCTAAAGTCAAACATTGAAATGAATTCTAAACTTCGCCGCTCAACAAACAAAGGACTTAAGGATAATCTTTTTCTACTTAAGGCGTCTGCCACCACGTTACCCTTGCCAGGGGTATAGGCTATTTCGAAGTCGTAGGACGCTAAGTACTCCATCCACCTTTGCTGCCTTAAGTTCAAGTCCTTTTGAGAGAATAGGTATTTTAAAGACTTGTGGTCAGTGAATAATTCGAATTTCTCGCCAAGAAGATAATGGCGCCAAGACTTAAATGCGAAAACAATAGCGGCCAATTCTAGGTCATGTGTAGGATAATTTTTCTCATACGCACTCAACTGCCTTCCACCATAGGCTATTACCCTACCCTCTTGCATTAAGTCTGCGCCTAGTCCTGTCCCACAAGCGTCAGTATAAACGGTAAACGGCTTACTCCCATCTGGCAATACTAAGACTGGGGCTGAAGTCAAAGCTCTCTTCAAACGTTGGAACTCATCATCACAATCTACGTCCCACGTCAAAACTAGGTTCTTCTTCGTCAAGCGTGTCAGTGGAGCTGATATCTTTGCGAAGTCTTTGATAAGCATCCTATAGTAGCCAGCCAACCCCAAGAAGCTTCGCACTTTGGTAGCATTTTTGGGAACCTTCCAATCTTGGATGGCTACCACCTTCGCGGGATCAACGGCTATCCCTTCTTTGGAAACCACGTGCCCCAAGAACCGTACTTCCTTCCTCCAGAAGTGACACTTAGAAAATTTAGCCTTAAGGCTATGCGCTCGTAGGGTCTCCAACACTTCCCTAAGATGTAGGGCATGCTCTTCTTCATCCTTAGAAAAGATCAAGATGTCATCTACAAAGACTACCAATAATTTGTTAAGGTACTCCCTAAACACCCTACTCATCAAATCAAAAAAATATGCTGGGGCGTTTGTCAAACCGAAGGGCATCACTAGCCATTCATAGAAACCATCCGAAGTCCTAAAGGCAGTTTTGTCTATGCTATTCTCAGCCACTCTCAACTGATGGAAACCAGTGGCTAAGTCCAACTGCGAAAACACTGAGGCGCCAACTAACTGATCGAAGAGATCGTCAATCCTCGGCAGTGGGTGTCTGTTCTTCTTAGTAAGCTTATTAATTCTCTATAGTCCACACAAAGTCTAAGGGATCCATCCGCCTTCGTGGAAAATACTACTGGAGCACCCCACTTCGATATACTTCGTCTTATGAACCCCTTCTCAAGCAACTCCATCACTTGCTTACCGAGTTCCCTCCTTTCACGTGGAGCCATGTGGCGTACTGGCAAAGATATTGGTTTCGCATTATCCACAAGATATATTCGAAAATCTATCTCCCGCTTCGGAGGCAAGCCCTTCACCTCCTCAAACACATCCGAATATTCTCGGACCACTCTAACAGATCGTAGATTTTCCTCAGACGCGTCAAGCGATTCTAGATAACTTAGCATACCCGAATTTATGGGATTACAAAAGATTTCGAGAGTGTTGCCAAGGCGAGTCACGAGCCTAACTACTCTCCTTTCACAATCAAGAACGGCCCCATTTCTGGATAACCAATCCATTCCTAAAATTAGCCCATAGCCCGTGAAGCCCAACACATAAGCATCACATCTAAATTCAACGCTAAGTATGGAAATTTTCAAATCCAAACACATCATGGACAAATAAGTTGAGCCCCCTATTGGATTCGAAACAACTAAGGGGTCCTCTACTAAACTGGTGTTTAAGTGCAGTGATTCAACTAATGATGTAGAGATAAACGAATGTGATGCGCCCGAATCGAATAAGGTACGGACATGATGATCAAACAGAAAAACTAAGCTTTCAACAGAAATGGTTCTACCTTGTTCTTGCAGCGGTGGGACCGCGAGAGCCTGAACTTGTCCCCTAGCCTGCCTTGGTGCCATAAGAGCCTGCACCTGTCCTCTCGAGGTAGCTCCTGCCCTCTGCCCCTTCTTTGGGCAGTCCTTCACTAAATGTCCCGCATCGCCACAATGAAAACAGCCTGTCTTCTTTTTCTTTCGGCAATCCTTGCTGAGATGGCCTGGGGTTCCACAGTTAAAGCACTTCTTCTTTCCCTTGCCATTATTGTCTTTTCCACCCTTCTTGTTTTGCTGTTGTGGTTTCTTCTGATCCCCCTTCTTCTCGGGTGCCTTATCAGCTTTAGCGCTTTTCTCCTCATGCATGAGCACCATTTCTACTAACTTCTCAAAGGTGGCCCCCATCGGGATGTGGGTCATAGCCAACCCTTGCAATGGTTCATTCAAGCCATTCACGAACCTTAGAGCCTTCTTCTCCGGCGTGTTTACTAAGTCCAAGCCAAACCTTGCTAACTGATTAAATTTATTGACATATTCTTTCACTGATGAGCTTCCTTGCTTCAATGTCAAGAACCTTTCCATATGTAGATTTTCTTCCGCCCTTGAGAGAAACTTCGCCTCGAACCTACGTCTGAAATCCGCCCAAGAGTCAACAAGACGCTCCCTATTAGTGACCTCCCACCAAAGCGAGGCCTCTCCCTTCATCAACCAAGCTGCTAAACGAACTCTCCTCCCTTCTTCTACTTCAAAGATTTCTAGCAATTCTTCCACCTCCTTAAGCCAATCTCTAGCTTCCACAAATGTTTCTGACCCTTGAAATGGTTTTCCACCCATAGCCTTGAATTCCTTGCACGTCTTTGCAAAAGTATCTACGCGAGGAGGAGGAGGAGGATTGGGTGCAACTGGTGGTGGAGGAACATTGGCCGGACCTGCGGCTGCCCTAGCCTCCAATAGCCTCCTATACCATCCTGGTATCGTTACACCGTCGGGTAGATTAAGATCTTCAGCCATGATGAAACGAAAAAGTAAAGATTCAAAATGGAGAATTCGAAAGATAAAGATATGTGGCTATTGGGGATTATGTTTTTCTTAAAAACTTTTCTCTTTAAATTTCTCATTAAAACATGTTTTTGAAAACACTTATTCCAAAAATAACTATTTTTCTAAAGTATTTTTATCTATTCTGGTAACCTTAAGCTCTGATACCACGTGTAACACCCCACGTCCATTAATGTCACTCACAAAGGGAATGCATTAACTTCCATGGAGGTTATAAGTGAATATAGAACAGAAAAATTACAACAAGACAGATAATAAATAGTACTTGGAAATCTAAAACTTCATTTTATTGCTGCGGAAATTAAACATATTTGTTACACCATAAAACCATATATCATAACCAGGTACAATATCCATCTTCATAAAAACAAAATACATGATCCCATTACATAAATAGCCATTAAAAAGATAACAAGCTGGACTTTACTTCAACGGTCCAAGCTTTCCAAAGAGAGATGAAGCAATTCAATCAAACTCCACTAGAGTTGGGCCCAACCTTAGGACCTGGAGGGGGAATAAGGATAGAAATAGAGGGGGTCAGACATAAAGTCTGGCGAGTATGATAATTCTAACAATACTATTATCAAAATAACTAGACTAAGGCATAAGCTGGAAGACAAGTAAATGTCTATGAACTCTTAGGAAGATAAAGATAGCATTTAAGATAACGTTAAAGATAACGGTAAAGGCACACCTAATTACTAACGAATGATTACTACACTGCACCGCACATTACTACACTGCACCACACCAGTCACCCTATTGTTTGATCCCACTTGCTTCACACAGAAACTTTATAAATAGCCTTACGTACCCTTAGCTGACTACATAGGTGCCGTCTGCCCCTATCTCCACTAGGTGTACCCCACTACCCACTTTCGATCGGCTCCCTACTCGTAGATACCCGTGCTGGCCCCACAGTGGGGTGTATCACTCCCCTAAAGTGGCAACCCGATACAAATTGAGAATGCACGACTTATACCTACACGATGCAACAACGTCTTATATACCAGCCCGGGTCCACACACGCATATGAAACCCGTTGGACTTGCGTTGCCACCGCTCCCCGTTTTGCCCTCTTACAGTCAAACCCAGCATGCGTGTCCCATCCTCGACTTGGGTCGAGCTCACAAAGATACGTTTGGGATACTGGTCGAAATGGGCCCCCACAAGCTACCCACCTAAGCTTGTCACTAGTATATCCCACTTAACCCTCTTAGTCATGTTCATTTACATGTGTGTTTGGTTAAGTCTTACTAATCGTATTTCACATGCCACTAAGGGCACCCCCTAGATTCCTCATGCCATCCAAGGCACCTACTTAACCCCCATGTCCCACCTTACATGTTTATCTGGTTAAGTATTTCTTAATTCATTCAGGCCATAACCTCATAAAGACCTCTCACATTAGAGTGGCATTTATGGCAGCTGGATTTGCCGGGCAGGTCCGGGCAGTCTTACACCATAAAAGAGTCTAACCTCGTGTCTTTACAACTGTTATGCTTTAGTTTAGGCCTAGGACCTCTCACATTAGGATGACATTTGTGACCACTGGATTTGCCGGGCGGGTCCGGGCAGGTTTACGTCACAAATGAGTCCAACCTCGTGTCCTAAGCATTGATTAACACTTAAAATCTTTTACCCCAGTTTTAATAATTCCCTATTCAAATTATTAATTAAGTCAACTTTTAATGATGTCCATAATTGACTCAATTATGGCCATCCACTTATGGCATGCAAAATCATATCAATTGCACCCCAACTTTTTAATATTAAATCCTTAATATTACCCCTACCCCACGTTTATACGTTCGCTTATTCAACGCATAATATAGGCTAGACTTGTCTAGTCTAACACCTAGCACAAAGATAAATTATCACAACATATAGACAATTAAAATAAATCTAATCATAATAGGGGTGAAACTTGCATAAACTACACATGTTAAGGATCAAAAGATGTCAACTTGTTAATGTCTCAATTTATATGATATGATCATAGCCCAAATCTATACATAAACTTGCATATGGGGTTTTTAGGCAACATAATGATGGTGTGAACTAGCATAGGATATCACATATGTCATAGCATAATTCTAGATGTCATAATAGATGTCTTGACATATGTTCATAACTTTTCTAATCAATCTAACTTGCATATGTGACTTGTCATATAGATCAACATAACCCAAACATGATGATTTAATTAATATGAACTAACTAGCATAGATGGTAACATCATGGCTTTTTTAACATGTATGATTCATCACAACTTAGCATAGAAACTTTCAACATACATAACATCATCATAGCATGATTTACAACATATAAGATATCATCATCACATAACATTGGATTTACAATATACATGATAGCAAAAGGGGTTTACAACAACATATATGATAATTCACATCATCTACTCATAATCCATTCATAACTCAACCTAATTAAAATGATAATAATCTTGTTAAGATCATCATACTCACAATTTAGAGAAGAAAAGAGAGAGTTTTGCTTTGCTTTAGGGTTGAGAGAATTAGAATTGAATTTGCTTTTCTTCTTTCTTAGTTGGCGGCGGCTCCATTGATTTCCATGGCGATGGTAACTATTCTATTTTAATTAGGTTTAGGGTTAGCATTAGGATGTATTTATAGGTGTAGGAAGTTATTTAGGACCATTAGATTAACCCTGAACCATGAGAACCAATCAAATGCAAAATCTGCATTTGAGCGAATCGGCCCACGGGTTGACAGCCAAACACCCTGGATTAACCCCTAGTTGACCTAGCGGAGCTCGGGTCGACCTCAAAAATGGGCCGGTTCGGTTATTCCCCTTCCCAATTTGCTGTTTTGAACTTTTTCGCATATTTATTTATTTAATTTTTAATTTATATATATATATATCAATATATATATATATATATTTCTCTGCGCAACCCATTTCACTTAATTCTTTTCTAAAAATTAAGTATACTTTAATTTGTGAATTTTAATGTTATAAAATTACGGGGTGTTACACAATCAATACACTGAGCTCAACTCCTCCCTACTAGATATATACCTCGATGTATGAGGATCTCTACCTTTTCCAAAGCCTCCTAGGAGGGAGCCGCGACCCCAAGAGAACGTGAGTCAAGAAAGCACCACACGTATCATGATATGGCAGGTCATGACACCAATGATTGCAGATACTTGTGCGATCTCATCATGGAGCGGGTTAGACGTAGAGAGATCCCGAGTGTGTTAAAAAATCTGCACCAGCCGCATTGCCACAGCTACCTCCCCAAGCTCCTCAGAATGGTCCCCATTCCTCTCAAAATGGGAAGGACCCTAGCAACCGCGACATCATAATCAATTGATCTGCTTTAGATCACTGTGGATACACCCCATTTCTTAGGATATAAGAAATGTTTTTCTGTTATTTTTAATAATGTGGTTATGTTGAAGTACACACATACGGGGTTAAGATTTAATCCTAAGACGTGCTCTGGATTCAACTATAAACCCATTAGGATTTGTTTCGGTTTTTGTAATAATTTTTAGCAGCAATAAACTTTATTTCTCGAACATGGATTATGTTTGACGAACCTAAGTACTTTGCCTGGACACGGCAAACCCTCAAACCAAAACCGAGCATGGTTTATGCTCATCTCTAAGGTATTGCTGATACCTGAACAAACGACTTACTCATGCGGATGTGATGAGTCTCTCAAACCGAGCATGGTATATGCTCGTCTCCAAGGTATGGTTAATATCGATGCCAATATTTTGCTTGTGAGGACGTGACAAGATTCTGTCTCTCTCAACATGGATATACAATTCACTCGTCAGGATGTGACGAACCTAACCATTCAAAACGATCTTTCTTTATGCTTGTCCCCCTAGATATGGTAGGTACCTCTCCTAAAACTTCACTTGTTAGGATATGACAAGCTTCATTCTTCTCCAATAAGAGTATGGATGATACTCGAACTAATCCTTGTTAGGACTTGACAAGTAAATACCACTAAGTCGCGAGTATAGTTTATACTCACATCACACCCCGAGCATGGTTGATGACCGAGATCAGGTTTCAGGTATGGTTTATGCTTTGAAAGTAGACTTTCTTATCAAGCTCGGGTATAGTTTATACTCAACCCCCGGGTATGGTTTATACCTAGCAAATCAAACTCAACTCCTATATCAAATGAGTATGGTTTATGCTCAAACTCCAGGGTATGGTTGATACCCCTTTCTAAACTTTAGGGTATGGCTTATACACTTACTTGGCTTTTTTGGTATGGTTTGTACCTCTCTTTAAACTTCCAGGTATGGCTTATATCCGATGAACCGAGTTACCTTATCAGGATTTGATAAGAAAACTCGATGACAACTGAGTATGATTTATGCTCCCAACAAACATCCAAGTATGGCTTATGCTTGAAAACAATGAATGAAATCTTCAGGATTTGACGTTCTTACCTTGAACTCTTTACATGTATGGATTAACTCGGCAAGATCCTGGTCCTTCTGCTTTCCACAAAATCAATCTGGCATAGTCAGTTGGATTTTCGGCATTCTTGGATCTCCGGCCTAAATACGATCATTGGCGATTGTCGGTTTTTTGGCCTTAATACGATCCTCAATGATCGTCGGTTTTCAGGCCTTAATACAATCATCAGTGATTGTCGGTTTTCTAGCCTTTTTCATAATATGATTCGATGTAACCATGGCCTTATGGATTATAATGCATCAGATTTAACATTCTCAGGAAGATCCTGAACACATCTTCCTTTTTCAAAAAAGATATGTTCTGGGGGGAAGTGTTGATGAGCTTTTTGGCAATAGCCATCACAACTCAAGATCGCTACTCATTCTAGGATACCAATCTTCATTATGGGTCGATCAACTATGGTTAGACCCAGACCAATCTGTTGGTAGACAAAGATATCCTCCTCCAAATTTGGCGTGTGACTTCGTATATCAATTAAACAGATCGATTGAGTCACTGCTTGAGCCTGAAATACGGGATCAAAATATCAGACTAGGTTATATGTTACAAGACGAAGTCCTATTCTCAAGGCTACATAATTGGTCAAGCTTTGACCTGCTTTACTTTTCATACACCAGATTTTGAGCTCCACATATGCCACTGTTCTCGAGGAGAACTGTTCTTCAGCAGGAGACCAGTTCCCTCCACCTACAAATACTTTTTGAGATCGAGTTACACGTGGCCGACCCAAAAAAGGTGCATTCCACGTTGCACTCAACTCATCCCATCTTCTCGCCTATAAACGCCTCCTTACCAGAAATAGAAAGAATTTGATAAATCTTGGATTCTACATGCAAGAAAGCTCATGCCCGGCACTCCAAAAATAGCATGCCACACGCTTCAACTATAACACTAGGTTTTTGTGTATAAACCACTTGTTTCTCCACTCGCTTTCTATCCCTCAAAGCAACTGTAACCTATAATCGATGATATAAATAGAGATTATAAAGTGGATGTAGGCTTGGCTGAAGCCGAACCACTATAAAAAATATTGTGTTCACTTTCTTTTTCTTACATTATGCGATCAAAATTATGTGTGAATAACACACTTTGGGGGTTGACTATCACAAGACCAACTTTTGACTTCAAAAGCTGCCTACCTGATTTTTGTCATATTTCTGGTTGATGAGGCCTAAGGCTACGTCTTACCTTTATAACAGCACATAATCGTTCACTTTGGATGTCACATCGTCAGGACCGTCAAATCACTAATTGACATCCTCAAAAATACACTAGGTGTTAAGCTAAGAGAAGTCACCTTCTCCGTTATCAACTACGGTACGTTTGAAAAATCAATGTATGTGACCACCTAGAAATAATTTGTCAGATATCCATCCATATACGTTGTCCTGGGACTGGACAAACCGAAGGCACCATTCCATCAATCCATCTTAGGAAATTTCTACCTAGGATTAATAGAACAACCCTTGCACTTTACTCTGTCTTCAATTATTTTCAGCATAATTTGATTCGCAACGCATATGCCCATACAGAGTGGTTTTCAAATAATAAACCTAATCCCGGTCTGTCTGTATTAACTATAGAAATATAAAATGGGCCAAAACATTGATAGCCAGTTATTTGACTATCAAAGGAAACACCCATACAACCAACAATCCTATTTGCAAAGGGGAGTTCTACTGAGACATCAAGCAACATTGAGCCCGATTAAATTAATTTCTTATTAATTTATCATTTCCCAATTTCCTCTTCTCCCGTTTTCCATATCTTTCCCCAGATATTTCTCAAAACCTGTTTTGCCTCTCATGATCCTTGGAAGACATTTTCATATATCATAAACTATTTGTTTTCTATATTCCATAAAATATTTCTTATTAACATCAAAAAACATTTCCATATATTCATAAATTTTTATTTTCTATATTTAGAAAATATACGTTACTAACATTGGAAAACATTTCCATATATATTCGCATTTCTTATTTTTATCAACCAACTCATTTCGTATGCTTAGAAACATTTCAGATCGTATTTGGAAAATGTTTCCAAAACTCATTTATATGGATTTAAATGAATTTTATATAAAACATCGTTACGACAACTCAACTCGTTAATCACTCATTAACTAACCGTATCTCTAATCAATCCTCGCTACCGAACCTTAACCATTCCTTTGTTAATAATGAAGTCGATCAATATAGGGTATAATTACCTCTAAGACCTTAATTGAACAACATTCTTAATCTTCAAATAGAAAAAGTTCACAACTTCAATTTTTAACAAACATTGCTTACGTGCTTTTGGATTGAGTTTAAGAACCCACTTCTTTTCCAGAAATCATTGACTATAACAATAGTGTTATAACCCAAGCTCCAAGATATAAAACTATAAAATATAAATTTTATTCATTTCTTAGAATAAATAAGTGAGTAAATAAATCTTTATTTAAATGGAAAGTAAATAGTACTTTACTGAATTCGACATAGTCGAATTTCAATGTATAACTATCTTTCGAATAATCTTTATTCGATTAACGTTCTGAACTTCAGAATAAATTATTGGTTCATGTCAACTCAATTTCCGATTTCAATCTGAATTCAACTTTGAGTTTACCACTCTCAAACCATTACCAATTTTCCTTATAACCATTCTAATCTGCAAAACGTTTGCTTTTAAACCAGTATCCATTTTAAATGTGAATATTATTTCTTTTATACAAATCTGGACTCGTTATGTCAAATTAATTTGATTTCAATTATAAACACTATTACATGTTCAAATCCTATCTATCGAGTCACATTATAAATTTACATTCATATTCCACTTTATTCATAAATCTATTTACAAGCTAACTTCTTGTTAATTATCTATCAAGTTTATAAGTTAATATCAACTTCATAGTCGATTATAAATTATTGGTTCAAAACCAAATATTAATTATCTTGTTAAATTTTGAGTTATATAATATATAATTTTTAAAAAGAAACTATTTTATATATAAACTACGACATAGTCGAATTCCAATCATAAATCCTTATGGATTTATTTCAATTCTACTCACATTCCAAATGTCGAAATAAATTTCATCATTTCTATAACGACCCAAAATTTATTAAGAAATATTTAATGGAAATTAAATATTTAAAACAATTTATTTTAAGGATTAATGACTTAGAGTTTATTTAAAACGAGGTTTGAATGTATAAGTTTATATTAATTATAAAACTAATTCGTAACGTCGTGGTAGTTCGAAATATTTAGTTTTGAACTTTAGTTGACTGTACATAATTTAAAATAAGTCAGATTTTTGTAAAATAAGAAATGTAAGGATCTATTGAATTATATTTTTCTAACGAAAGTGAAAAATCGAATTTTCGCGTTATAAATTGTAAGTTATGTCCAAATTAAAATTTTAAAAAGTCGCTATGGAAATCTTTTATAAATTATAATGATTTGTTAATTTAAACAAAAGAATTTGTTATGAAATAGAGTATCGATTTGAACTTGAATTTTAAAAAATATTGAGTTATAAACACAAGTATGTTTATTTTGGACATATATTATATTCTATATAAATATATACTATAATATTAATTTATTATTTTTTATTCAAACTGTTTTTGAATTTATTTACATTTTATTGGTATTATTTCAGCCTTAAAACTAGTCATTTTTTCAAACAATCCAAGTTTTCGACGAAACCAATTTTGTTAGATCCAGAATAATAAATTATTAAGATTTCAAATTTCGCGTCATTCGATGTTTGCATGTGACCGTATGGAATTTAACTATGAATCGATAAATAATTTGACTTTAAAAATACATTGTTGGAGAAAATGGACTTGGAATTCAAAAATACAAGTTTTGTTCGGTGCATAATGTCAAATTATAGTTGTTTGTCAGTTGCATCAAAAATGAGATTCGTATGTGATCATACGAATTTTTAATCAACGAAAACAAATAGCAATACCATAAAGTTAATAAAATAATTGAATTAAAAATTTATTTCCTACCCTATAACATCTTTTCCACTCCAAACCCTTATCTTTATTTTTCCCACGGTCAAAGGAGAACGTAGCGCCTCCATTTTTCAGCAAGATGAAATCGGGAAGTTTAAAAATCCATATAAAAACGAAATAAAATCCTTAAATCATAAAACATATATGGTTGGATTCCAGGAGAGTTACTCTTCAACTTCGTATGCATTTTTGGAGGTCCGATCGCCTTTTTTCCATTGTGTATATTTATGTTTTCTGCTGTATATATATATATTTGTTTTCCGCTGTATTGAAATTTACTATCCTTTGATATTTTTTCGTTGTGTACCGATTATTTGTACTATGATATATTCTGTACTCTAATGTAAAATTGTTGCAATGAAATGTTCTTTTAGTTTTGGTTTGATGTATCGTATCGCATAACGGTACGAGGATTTTTGCCATTTTGGATCGGACTTGTGTGGCTTACGGTCGATTCGAAAAGCGGGGGTTTTCGATCATCACAATCTCCTTTTTAAACGATTCTCCATTTCCCTTTAAATTTACTTTTGAATTTACATTCCCAAATTATCTAATGATAATTACTTCACTTCATTTATAAACATCGTTTATAAATTCAACTACTTGTTTTTATTATTATAACAAGTTATTATATTTTAGCCCATTCAAAATTCATTTCTATTTGGAAAAATTGATTTTCCTTTTAAAACCCAAATTGATTTTCTTTTCATTCAAATATATTTTTATGATATTTGAATACCAATTATTCTAGGGCCAGAGCTATTCAAACATCCAACGCAGTAAATCTATCACGAAACATTTAACACATCATATATCAAAATATATGAAAAAAATAGTAATAATTTTGAGGAATCTAGTTGGATCCCTCCAACCTGTTTTTGTGCATCTGCAGATGTTAGAAAACATAAATAATACCAATCCCGCTTCGAAGTGGGATATCGCAGTATAAAAGGTTATCCGCTATTATGCAGGGCGCGTATGGTCTCATACGCTAAAAAGTTGAGGGAATATTCGACTACCAAGCCAAAATATAAGTAATATATATAATAGCAACAATTGAATATCAACTCATCCAAACAATCCTCACAAAAAAATTCAATCATCACATATCAATTTTAAAATACGTTTATAAAATTATAAACTGGACAGAGTTAGTGAGTTTACTCACTTTAGTCATTAATCATTGAATAACGATTAACAGTCGATAGATCAAATCAGGTATTTTATTTCATCATAAATTCCCACTAGCTCCAAATTTCTCCAAACCAATTTCATCATGTAGCCTGCGTTTATACCACTACAACAAAAAACACTTTTCGCAACAGGCAATATCTGTTGCAGTAGACCAATTGCAACAGGCCTGCGCCTGTTGGTATAGCCGAAGTTGCAAAAAGTCTGCAACGTTTTCTGCCTGTTGCAATAAAACGTTGCGGGATACTTTTTTGCAACTGGCCTTTGTTGTTGCAACAGACCATTTTGCAACAGTATATGCCCGTTGCAATAGATTCATAAATCTATGTAAATTTTTTTTTATAGCTTATAAATATTACATATTAAATGTATTTGTTTTAGTAATAGCGTATATCACAGAATGAAATAAACAAATAAAAAATTTATTTTAGCAAAGTTTTAATAGTACAAACAATTACAATAAAAAATTCTATAATTTTCATACACCGTTCATGTGTAACAATTTCTTCTTTCACACAACACATTTTTTTCGAATAAAGTATTTTCTACTCATATTTCTACCTTATCATACATATACTATAATAAGAGAATTAACTTGGGGGTCTTCTTTGAGAAGCTGCTTGTGTGCAAATGAGTGCAACTTTTGCGTATCTTAATACTTCTTCGGGGTATCCTTCTATACTTGAATCCACTATCTCTTTCAATCTCCCTTCTTCGCGTAGTTGGCATGCCTTTACAAATACTCAGAAAAAAAGAAAAATCTGAGAAAACAACAAATATGATATTACATCGACAAAATTAAGTAATTAGTTATAAAATGTAGACGAGCAAACAAGTATAAATAAATAGTGCTCAATTTGTTACAACTCACACTTCATATGAAGAGCTTCCACCATATATTGGTTCTGTTGACTGTACATACTTTTGTGTTTTAAAGCACCTATAGGATGATCTTCCTTCTTATTTAATTCTGCAAATTAGACATAAGTAACTTTAATCATTCAATTTTTTTTTTTTAAATTCCACCGTCATCATTTGCATGAAATATTACAAGGGAAATGCACCGGTGCATAACTGGGTCCAAGCAAAACAGACTCAACTTGAAAATATATCGAGTAAATCATATGTACACTTAGTTTAACCGCATTATCTATAGCTTTATGCATTTAGTTTCTAGACATCCTAAATCTCACACCTTAACTGGTAATCCTAATTTATGCAGTGCTGTGGTTATTTCAGCAAATTATAAGATGCAACTAAAAGTGTGACGTTCTTATATGTATGTTTACTGGAAAGCATTCTTCAACCTGAAACACAGGAAAGTACAACAAATAGCAAGCAAGCGAGAACTCACTACACAAAGGACCCAGAAAATGGACAGCCAAGTGTGAATTGATAAATGGGCAGCACGGTGTTACTTAACAAAGGGGAACCAAGTAACGTAACAACTCAGTAATGTAACAACAGCAAATAGGCAACATCATAAGACGGTCCACGATCATGGAAACATATAACCTAACCTTAATGTCATTTTTATCTTATTGAAGTTGAAACTGGAGTTAAAGGAAATAATGAGTAAATGAGAAATAATAGTAATATGTATTATTAAGAATTCAATAATAGAATAAGCGCAACTACTTAGACTAACAATATGGAAAGAGCATGCTACGAGTATTTTATATAAGCTAAAAAAGACTACCGATTAATTGGCAAATGCAATCATGGTCTGAAAAATGTAAACCAATAAAAGAACGAAAAAGCAAAGTGCTACTTTAACACTGCCCCAGGGATGATTAGTAAATAGCTTTAAGCAAAGTCCTACTTTAACACTGCCCCAACGATGATTAGTAAATAGCTTGGCTTTATTATAAATCTAGATATATGAGATAAGCATGTTTGAACTTCCATATTTAAATAAAATATATAAAGCTTTCGCAAAGATGAGTTGCTTGGGTACATAAATGTAAACTTTCAGAACTATGGATCTCAATTTCAACGTAAACCCCTTACAAGAAACTCAAGCATTATAAAAATACATTCATTGGTATCCCAAAAATTACACCGTATAAATCTATTTACAGTAAAAAGATGGGGTGAAATCTGAGGTTAAGGCCTTACCGTTGAAGTAGTCGAAATCAAGTCCATCGTCGTTCAAGAAGAATACCTCAAAATCAAAGGATAACAGTCAAAATATTCTTCATATGATGATTATAAGCCATAAGTATCGAACAACAAATAACAAGGAATGGATCTTAAAATAAACAAATCCAACTAAAATTTTAATAGAAAAGTACATACCTTCGAATGTGAAGCCCTTAGGTCTGCCATGTTTGTGCAGATCTGGAGCTGGAGCCTAGTGTTTGGATTTGAAACGTACGATCAGATCCAAAGCAGAAGTCTGGAGTCGACCGAGATGGGTGTAGAAATGTTCGCAGTGAGCATCTAGGTGAAGGCGATTGAGATTTGGGTGAAAGCGGTGGAGCATTTGAGATGCTCACGCAAGTTGCGATTGCAAATTTTGGTGAATGAGATGAAAATTTCAGCGGATGAAGTGGAGGAGCTTGTACTACTGGGTCGGATCTTAAAATCGATAACAACAACCTTTTCTTTTTCTCAATCTGAACAGATTGTGTCTTCCGAACTTTGAGGCGGCTGCAAGGAGCAGCAACTTAGGGTTTTGTCAAGAGCGAAGGGATTGGGAGGGAAATGAAATCCTTTGGCGCGTATTGAAATCTTACCGCTTATTACGAAGGAAATTTATCTGCTTTAATTGCAGTGGTACAAAGAAATACTGAAACTAAAATTTTGTGCAAGAAAAATTAGCAAACAATATCACAAATTATCATACTATATTAAATATTAAGTATAAGTATATATTATTTATATATTTTTGTTTATATATTATTATCCAAAATTATAAACTATAATTTAGTTATTAATTATTAAATATAATAACGAAGGGGTAGGCGGTGAAACTGAAATGAGAGCAGGAACTGAAATTTAACTATTTCGCCTTATTTTTACTTGTAACCAGTAGACACCATACATGATTTCTTATTTAATAACGTGTTGATGTTTTCCTAACTTTGAAACGAAGGTTGTAAAATGCAAGTTTTGATGTTTTCTAACTTTGAATAAGAAACATGAAGTATCAATTATAATTATTAAATACTAAGTAATAAAAATACATAATAATATTAAAATTATCAAATTTAATAATGTTTAATTAGTAGTAATTTTAGTTCTTAGTTATAACTGAATATTACTTGTTAAATACAATATATGGTGAATATTTATTAATTAATTAATATTTGTTAATGTTAATTAGAATTATTAATTATTAAATTTAATTAATAATTGTTAAATATAATTTACACACTATTAATAACTAACCATAATAAATTATTAAAATATTAATTCATTTTAGTTAAATATTATTAATTAATACTTATCAAATTATAACTAAATATTACTCATTACTTCGTACTTTTGTATTTAACAGTAATTATGCTTACCAAAGATGGGGGAAAAGTAATTAAAAGTCTGTTTTTTGCAACTGGCTTTACCAGTTGTAAAAACACAATTTACTGATCACTAATAATTAAATATACGAACAATAAAAATAATTATTAATGATAACTAGAAACTATTAATTAATTCATAAAAATACCTCTATCAAGCACAAATTATAAATTAATTCATATAAGAAATTATTATTAACTATTAATTACTCCTTAACAGTAATATTAATCAATTACCATTTATTTATTTATTTATTTATTTATTTAATATTTAAACATATTAATATTTCAAATTAATTGTTATCCATTAGTTTTTTATTATTAATTTATTATTATTTAATAATTATTATTAATTTATTATTATTTGTTAATTATTAATTATTAATTATTATTATTTAATTGTTAGTTATAAATATCACTTTATAATACTTAAATTTTATTATTAATTAATAATTATTAAATATATCTTAATTATTAAACATTTACTAGTAGTTAATCATTTAATAGTAACTATATAAATTATTTATTAAAATTTAATCATTAAAAGATGATACTTATTTTTAGTATGTTTTTCGCAACTGGCTTTACTAGTTGTAAAAAAATACAGTTATTGCAAGTGGCGAAAACAGTTGCTAAAGATATTTATTCGCAACTGGCTTGGAAGTGCAGTTGCAAACAATATGTTTGTTGCAACTGTTATGGAAGCACAGTTGCTAAAAGTATGTATTTGCAACAGGAATAGAAACACAGTTGCTAAAAATATGCTTTTCGCAACAGAAAAAAAAGGCCTGTTGCTAAATCTTATATGTTGCAACTGCTATAATATGTCTGTTGCTAAATATCGTCTATTGCAACTGTCATTTATTGCCTGTTGCAAATAGCTAGTTGCAATAGGGTATTTTTCTTGTAGTGTACGTACCCAACGGATCCTATTTCGTCATATTATGTTCACGTATGAAGAAGTTACGTATTTTCTAAGTTTTGGCACACATTAAAGTTTAATTATTTATTATACACTAATCACCTCATTAGCCACTATTCATGAGATTAATTACCCCTTTAACCAGCCCGCTCATCCCCTTTCTTCCTCGGTACATTTGAACCCTGCTGCCCAACACCAATCAATTCTTTCCCACGTTCTCCTGTATTTCTCCACGATTTGCCAGGCTGATTGATCAATTGAACTTCTCATCACTTCCTCTTTGATTCATCACCATTCTACAAAACTCGAACTCATCTATCTCCATTATGTCTTTCTTGGCTTCCATGCACGTACCATGGAAAGCATCGACATTTTTATTTTTATTTTATTCCCAGAAGATCAAAACTAGTGCTAAAACCTTCCACGAATCCAAATACGAGCTCCGTTTTATAAATCAATGCATTAATTATCCTTGCAACTCAGCCTTAGGCCCCGCCTTAAACACGACATCAAGCATAAGCAGCTTTGAACCCTCCAAAATGCACACTAAATCGTGGAGAATCATTATACGAACCCAAACATATGTCTTTCTAACGATTTTTAAAACTCACGTTTGAGTTTTGGTGGCGGCTCACGATTTTTTTGACCACGTGAATAAGGAAATAGTTGGGGTAGGGGATGTAAGGGTATGTATATAAGCGTAGGTTAGCTTATAGGTGAAGCTTCATATATTGTTTTTTATTAATTTTTATTGTATTGCTACATGCATTCATTGTTTAAATATCTATATGTTCACATATGAACCCCGTTTGCGATGGAAATGGACATATAGCAACACTATAAAATTTCATCGTTAAATTGATATTCAATTTATGTTAAAATCCTTATATTTTATTAATTAAATCGTTTTGGTTATGTAAATGATTCCATAGGGACTTTTTGAAAATTTGATTTGGATATAACTAAAAATCGACAATACAAAATCTCGATTTTCCACTTCCATTAAAAAACTATAGTTGAATAGATTCGAACGTTTCTTGTTTTAAAGAAATCTAACTTATATTGGGTCTTGTTTATTCATTTAAAGTTTAAAATGTAAAACTACAAACTACTGTGACATTAAGAGCTCGTTTTTAATTTATAATAATTTATATGTTCAAACGTCGTTTATAATTTTTTTTTGTTATAACTCGAATCTAAATTCAATTAAATTATCCAATTCACACAATATTGCAAATTCAACTTATTTCCAACTATTCCGAAATTAAATGTATTGTTTCGCTATTTATATTAATTTAATATTCCAAATTATTTAATTTAATTCATTCAAATTACCAAGCTGCTATTTAAATAACTAAATTAATTAATTATTCAATCGCTGAAAATCCGGGACATTACACATACACACTACACTATTGCATAAGTACATAAAATGCGTTAGAAATAAATTAAGGACCATGATTTCTAGTGGATGATGAATGAGTAAATCGATGTTGGAAACACTTGTACTATTCTTTCGCCTTGGAGATTTTGGGGACGAAATCCTTTAAGTAAGGGGGAATGTAACAACTTGAATTTTTTTACAAACAATAATTAATTAACAATCTGATTAATTAAGGAATAAATTGATAAAAATAAATTAATCAGAAAAATATCAAGAATTGGGCAATGAGGTTTGTTGTATTGAGTCTGTTACAAAATTCTGGTTAAGGTAGACATTAGTTTTGCTGAAATCGGACATAAAACGAAAAAGTTATAATTGTTCAAATATTAAACAAAGTCTAGAATACACACACACGCCCAAGTTGGGTCAACCAACTGGGTCGTCCCAGGACCCAAGTGGATCGACCCTTATGTCGACCCACATAAGGGTAAGGGTCGACCTAGGACATGGCCTGGCAACGTTGTTTGTCAGGCACAATTTCGACCATTCCGGCTATGTTTTGGGTTTTGCTTCCAGATCCTTCTTCTAGTCTAATGGACAAAAATATAAACCTAAAATCCAATGAACCTGGACACCCTAACTCTATTATAAATAGCTTCCAAAACCTAACCTAATTTTCCCTACTCCATTTCTTTACCTCTCTCAAATAACCCTCTTCTCAAATAAAATTTTAATGAAGTATTGAGGCATAATTCTACACATATTTCTGGGGGATATTCATAGACAGAGAGGATATATAAATGCTTATTGGATTTGCTTAGATTTTAGGTGAATATTACTACGATTACAAGATTTCTTCAAAGTTGAGGTTAAAATTGATGTAATAGTTGTTACAATGTTTCAAATCTAAATCTTTCTATGGTTATACACAAATCTAGTTTATTTGTTGTTTATTTACACAACCAGCTATCCCTAATTCTTTTCTTTATAAATAATTCTTTTAGATCTAACTTCTGTTCCTGTTCTTCCCTTTGTCTATTTCAGTAAATTCCTTACTGTAATTTATTTCAGTTATCTACAGCTTTGTTCTTCATATGAAATTTTATTGCAGTTATGTAATTTTCCTATTTTTATTTCAGATCTATTTCTGTCCATTTGAACCTAGGCCATGCAAGAACTTAGGCCATTTCCTTTTTATTTCTGATGTTGAGTCTAGGCCTTTTTGAGCCTAAACCTTTCATTTATTTTATTTTTGCGCAAATTGGGTCAGACCATAAGATGGGATAATAAGAAGTATATACAAAAAGGATTAATCGGAACTTAGTGAATTTTATATAATAATAGGTATAAATGAGGCATGTTCACATTTGATTAAAAGATGCAATCAAGAAACGAACTGTAATGTTAGGATAGTACTGAAAGAATGTTAAAAAAAGGACTTTGGGCCTGTTGAAGAATAATAAATATTATATTCAAATAATGGACTGTAAATTGGGATAAACCTTAAGTAAAGAACATTCAAACTTATGAATTGGAATGAATTGCATATAATTGGACATTAACCAACATGTATTTGGAAAAGATGTAAATTAGAATGAGGTGCACTTAATTGGACATTAAGTAACATGTAAATGGAAAACATGTAAATTGGACTTAATTGAACATTAAGTGACATGTGAAAAGTTTGTAAAAAAAGATTACATTTATTTAGAAATATTACTTACAACCTAGGAATATAACAGGAGGTTATATTGGGCTTGTTAATGAACTTAAATGTATTAAGTTAAAACTGACATATTAATAAGCTAAAATAGAGTGGGTCTGTTCCAATGGGATATTAGGGGATCAAATAAATCCTAGTTATAAATTGGGGACCAAGTCTAGTGGTGACTTGTGTCAAGTGCATTTTGGTGTAGGAACCAATATCAGTCAGTATTCCTTGGTTATCACGGAGTCTTGCACTAGGTAGAGGCTAAGGAATGCTTGTATTGAACTGGATAGTAAGTGGTTCAAACGAGGTGGGTACAGGCGCATTCCGGCAGAACGATGAGCATGCATCGTTACGAATGGGGAAGATAAGACGTTGTAACGTCTTTATTAATGTCGTGTCTTCTTAGTTGATTTGTTCGGGATTGATAACCTTGAATTCCATAGCTGGCACTGGTTATTCACATCTGGGTAAAGAAGTCAATCGATGGGTACTATTAGGAAATTCCTCCCTAATTGTTTATTTTTATTCGAAGTTGTAGAAGTGCAAAATAGTCAATCAGCGTTTGTATGATCATTACTATCATCATTGTCTTTTTCATAGGAATAGCCAATCCTTATTATCAATTCATATTAGTTATTGCTCACCTTTAGATGTGCACATACACTTACCGTTTTTATGACACTAGAACAATTATCAATCTATTTTCCTTAACTTAGCAGCCGTGCTAGTAATCATGAAAGCTCACTGGACTTTTTGTATAACCCATTTCCTTTCTTCCTTTCTCTTTTCTTTCCCCTAGGCTTACAGGGAGAAAGTGTATAGTTCAGATTTCTTTGTTGATTTTGTCATAAAGGATGTTTACAAAAGATAGATTACTCCCTATTCTCTTTCCAAGGTAAGATTGTACCTTTTTGACTATTTGGGTGATAATATTATTTTACTCTGATATTGTTTTTGATTGAGATTTTGAGACATGAAACTTTGTACCTATTTGGTTAATTGAAGCAAAGATGGCTTTGTATTTAAAAAGCTTTGTATTTAAAATGTGAAAGTTTCTCCTTCTGCTATAAATTTATTATTTTATGTCTTGTGATATCTTAGACTGTGATGTTTTATGTCTTTATACCTAAAATGATCCATATTTTCTTAATGAAATCCTCATACGGGTGACATTAAGGAATGTGGGGTGTTCCAAAAATTCATAACATCCAATTTAAAATTTAGAATCAGGTGGGCTTTACAAATGTTTAAGCGATAACTCATATTTAATTCTCATTCAAGCCACACAGAGTTTTATTCATCTATCGACACTATTGGTCAAACAAATATATACAATTCTTAATCCATCCACTATTTAAATTCGAGAAGGAGATTGGTAACAAACATGATAGAGATAATATAACATATATAATAGGGAATAACAAGTACTTCTCCAAAGGAATATCTCAGTAGTCATAATGTACTCTTATTATCCATTTAATATAGGGTAACTACTCAACACATTTGAGGGGATTTGGAGCTCTAAATCTTAATTAAATGTCTTAACTTGTGTCTCTTACATATAATGTATTGTTTTGAACACATTTGATACTAGTGTAAACACCTCGACCTCTGAATCCATATAATTCATGAGTATTACAGGGAAATATCATTGGACGATACGGAAAATATGGCGATATTGGGCGCATACGTGAAAATTTTGTTTGACTAACACTGGAACACATTTAAACGTCAAATAAATAAGTCATCTATATTTACCCATTACAGACACAAAACAGTAAGATAAGTTATCACTAGAACTTTATGTTGGCAAAAGTAACTGAAATGAAGAAATAACTAGAGCGTGCCATCAGTATGCTTTCATAAATAGAGGTCATTCAAATAAATATGGTAAAGGAATAGGAAAGACAAGGAAGAATTCTAAAATTCCTTCAAAAATATTTACTCGACAATCTTACTAGTCCGATTGAGGATGATGTTATGTGTGCCTTTAAGATAAAATAATGCATAATATATATAATAATATTAGTGTTCATAGAGCCAATTGCAACTATAAAGAATAATACAACAATACACAAAGTATGATACATATTACCAAATCATATACATACATGATTTTATACAATATATTGATATATTCTTCAGCACTAACCAAGCAGCCTTCTCTAATCCAAGCAATATAATCTGGTCTCACTGCCTTTATACCTTAAATGTCTTGGAATAACTTGATTATTATGTGAATAGCGCATGAGTCAGACTATATCTAAATTAGGGGTCAACACAAATACAAATATAGAAAATGCATATAATAATGGTGACATATAAACAGCAGTGTAATAAAAGAGCGTTTATAATAAACCAGACATAAATAAGTCATCGCCCGTGTGAAGTCATGCCTATCTATGAATCAAGAATCAATACACATTGTGTGAATCATCCATATATAGATATTATGATCAAAATCCAGAAATCATCAATATGAGATATTTTCAAGTATAGTTAGACTAACATATGGCTATACCCAAGTATACCTCTCAATCTTGAGTAGCTCTATAAATATATATATATATATATGTATGTATGTATGTATGTATGTATATGTATGTATGTATATATGTATATACATATATTGATTAGGAATGACCAATAGAGTCATGTATACATCATATATAGGTCACCTAATCATGCATTGCCTAACCTGTACCCATGCTTAAGTAAGGTGCACCAATAGAACATGCCAAATTACCAACCTTTTGAACATGAAGAAAGACTATGATCGTCTTCTCGTTCTAAGAGCACTAGCTCAACTAATCAGATCTTCTTTTATGTCTTAGATACCTCGATGGACATCCTGAAACATCTCCGCTAATGGCTTGTCGAAGCTTAGCCTCATAGTCACAATCCTACTTTGTCCAATAGCTAATAGACTGTTGGCCTATACAACATAATAGTGGGGCTATATGGTTTATACCTTATAGATCACCTAACCTTAATTATGTCATGAGCAATAAATATAATAAAGATGTCATGGACCAGGGCGTGGCCCACAATCAGGGCACCGGGGTGGATTCTATTTCTCAATCTAAGCAAATGAGTGCACTACGACAATGACATGCAAATCAATAAATATAAGGTATCCTACCATGCTCGTGCCTATGACTGTCACCTTATGTAAGCATAATCTCATATACTATCCTTACCACATGATTGCTATATGCTCCCATGCCACTGTTGAAACTCAATCGTTTATTCAATACTCATAGCTGCACTCAAACTTCAAAAAATTATGTCTAAGAGATCTAATGAATAATTAGAGGAATATTTCCAAATGCCTAGTTCTAAATGTTATTGTAACTCTATCTATTTAGATTTCTCGTCACATAGAATTGAAATCACCATAGAAAAAATATTCCAAATATAACAATTTAATGAATCTATATAGAAAGATGCCATCATCTACCACATAAAAACTTCAACCAAATCAATACAAATAAATTATTCATCATATCAAAATGAAAATAGAAAAATGATTAGATAATATTGAAATCATACATAAAAATCCCAACTTAATTAAAAAAATGGAATAATAGTCATAATCAACAGAATCTTTCGTTAACCTTGTAAATCAAATATTCATATATATATATATATATACACACTTAATACTTTAATATTTTTTAAGTAATTAATTTATTAGTGAAATAAACTTTGAAATATCTAAAATATTAATCATAAATCGTTTCATTTTTTCATATGTTTGTATTCTTTTAAGTAATTAACTAAAAGTAGATCTAAAATTTTCTTTTCAATAAATCGATATATTTTAACAAAACTTCTTAAATTAATTAAAATTCATAAAAATACTTAAATATATTGTATACATTGAATAAAAATGCAATATTACTCATATAATTCCAATATAAAGATATAAATACCAAAATCCATTCCTTAATCTTTATGCATATATTTTGAAACATTCATTAAATGAATTTAAAATTTCTAAAGTTACGTTTCATCTTAAGTGAAATTTATAGAAATCATCCTAAAGTATTGTATAACAAATTTAATAGGTTTTTGAATATATACTTAATATCAAAACCAATCTTTCTTATTATTATATTAATACTTTAATAGTATTCAATGTTAAATATAAATAAATCAATTCTAAATTAATTTTAATATCATAATATATATAATCAAAATAATAGTCCCTATTTAAATTATATGTAATAATTATTGATGTCAAAAGTTGGTCTCTTATGACAACTAACTCCCAAAGTGCATAATCCACAGACAAATCACAAAATAAATTAAAGAAATAACAAGTGACACACAATATTTTATAGTGATTAGACTTAATCCAAGTCTACGTCTACTTTATAGTCTCTGTTTATTCTATCGATTATAGGTTACAATTGCTTGATTGAAAGAAAATAGAGAACGAAGTGATTTATACACAAAATCCTTGTGTTACAGTATGGTTCGATGGGATTATAGGGTGAACCATACCCAACCATCCACTTATAGAAAAAAGAATCCGCCTTTTCATTTTGGGAATGCGGGTATTTATAGGTAGAAATATGGTTCGATCACGTGCCACGTAAAGGCTATCCGAGGTCGAGTCGGCTATGTGTCCTTTGATCTGGATTATGGGCTGTAGGTGGCAGGACCTGGTCTCTATATGGTAAACAGTTCTTCTCAATATTCATGGCACACGTGTAGCTTGAAGGTTGATGCTAGAAAATATAGTAGGTCAAAGCTGACCGATAATGTTACCTTGAGAATCAGACATTGTTGGGTAGCGCATGGCTCGAGTCGGTGCAACTGGGCCAACTTGTTTCACTCAAAATGATCCTCTTCAACCGACCCAACCCTGAAAGTTTGATCCAAAAGAGAGAGAGAGATAGGAGATGTCTCTATCCAAAGAACGACTGGTTCGGGTCAAACCATTTTTAATGGACCCAAGTAGAAGTCGAACCGGAACACAAGCGTGTTAAGTCCATAATTTGAGATCTTATATTGATTAGAAATCTGAGTTGGAACGACCTTTTTAATAGGATGTTCAACACTCTGCACCCTAGAACATATCTTTCTTAATAAAGGAAGATGTTTTATGGATCTTTTGATGAAACATAATGCATACAAGTCCAACTTATAGAAATCCAAGAGGCCACGATTGCACCAAATAGTATTAACATAAGACTAGAAGACAGACGATCACAAGGGATCATATCATGATTGAAATTCAGAAGAACCAAGGCCTCGCCGAGCCAATTCGACTGTGGGTATAATCCATACCTGCAAAGAGATGAGGTAAATAGACATGTCAAATCCTGACAATGTTGCTTATCCTTCTCAAGCATAAACCATGCTTGGACATCCATTGTGAGTATAAACCATACTCCGATGATGGTTGAGTAATCCCACCAAGTCCTTGCAAGGCAATCCAATCAATCAAGCATAAACCATACCTGAAAATCAATCCGAGCATAAGCCATACTCGAGGTATAATCCATACCGTGGGATCCAAACCGAGCATAAGCCATACCCATATTTGGTCGAGTTCCTTGTCATATCCTAACAAGATAATCCCATTTTCCCGAGTATAATCCATACTTAGGAATCCGATTTGAGTATAATCAATACTCATATCAAGATAAAATTACGTTTGCCACATCCTGACAAATAGAGTTTATTCCTAGGTATATGCCATACCAATGGTGTTGAGATGAGTATAAGCCATGCTCTGCTTATGATTGACAATCCTGCCAATTCCTGCTAAGGCACTTACATTCATCAAACATAATCCATGCCTGAAATTAGGTTTTATTAATTCCAAAATTTATTACAGAAACAAAACAAATCCTGATTGGGTTATCCAGAGCACTCCTTGGGATTAAATCTTAATCTCATACATGTGTACTTTAACATAGCCATTTATTCGTCGGATGGTTTTATTGTTGAGATCGTAATATGTCTGAGGATTAACGCCTAACCCCCGTGCATAAGTGAGTTGACGTAGCCACCCAGAAAAATTAAGGAAACAAAGACGCATATCTTATATCCTAAGAAATGCAGTAAATCCAGGATGATCTAATCCGGATCAGCTAATGATGATTCCACGGTTGCTCGGCTCGGGATCCTTCCCATTTTGACTAGCATGGGGACCATTCCGAGGAGCATGGGGAGGTAGTAGTGGCGATGTGGGCACCGCAGCTTTCTTTACATACTCGGGTGGCTCTTTGCGTCTAACCCATTCTTCGATGAGATCACGTTAGTGTCTGCATTCGTTGGTTCCATGAACTGCCATATCATGAACCATCCAGTGCTTTCCAGACTCACACACTTTCTAGTTTGGCTCCCTCCTGGGATGCTTAGAAAAAGGAATAGTTCCTCGCACGTTGAGGTATATATCCAGTAGTGAGGAATTAAGCTTGGTACATATATCATATTTGGGCTCTCTCCGGAACCACACTTTCCTGTCATTCTTTTCTGGGGCCTTCCTCTTATTCAGGCCAGCAGTGGATAGTCCTCCCTCCTTTACAGAAAGTACATCGAGATTATCCATCTCGGTATTAATATACTCTTGCTAGAAGAACTTGTCTACCTTAGAGTAGAAATCACCAAGATATCTGGAGGGATCGTATTGGAGGGAGATTTCGAAGTCTGTTCTATCCAAAGCGCCATCCATATCTTCCATGAGTACCATAGATGGTTCGGCTGATCTACCGATGCTACAGCCGCATTGAACCTTTCCAAGAAAGAGCGTAGGGTCTCGCCGGACTGCTGTTTAATAGAAGTGAGAAATATGATGCTCTTGGGTCGAGTTATGTGGACCTTGAATTTCTCAATGAAGTGTATGGCCAATATGTTCCAACTGTTGATCGATTCAGATGTTAACTGCCGAAACGACATGGCAGTGATGTCAGTTAAGTACAAAGGGAAGCACTTGGCCATGATGTTGGCTGATGCCAATAGTACTTCTATGTGGCGCATGTAGCGCATAAGATGCATGGTAGGGTCTGTTTTCCCGTTGTACAACTCCAAAGCTAGCAACTTGAAGTCAGGTGGGTTGTGAAAGTTCCTGATTTCCCACGTGAAAGGGATATGATGGACATTATCCACATCACTTCGAGAAGTGGCACCTCTGGTGAAGCGCTTAATAATGATGGCAATTTGATTCTCGTCCCTAAGAATTCATTCCCGTGAATCCAATTCTGCACCGGTGGCTTCAACGTGAAGCTCGGCGAAGTGTGGAAGCATGCCTCGTGCATTTGGGGTTAGCCTGGTGTGGCCCCCAAGTGATGGGAGAAGATGGTCCCGATCCTCAATTGTTGGATCCAGATTGTCTGAGGCTCTCGGGTTGGCATGGGTGTTGGGCAGATCCATGCTCGGGTCCGTAAAATCAAACCGACCAGAATAACATTCCTATTTCATGGCTCAGCGTTGCCCCCGTACGGGGCTATATGAGAGTGGTTTATAATAACTTTTCCCTTTGTCGCATCGGGAGCTGATGTGGTATTGTTGAAGGAACGGAGAGTGGCTGCCTCCAGCTGTGTTTGTTCGGTGTGCTGGTAAGGTCGAGCCGAAAGTGGCATAAATTCAGTTTGCGGTAAGATATCGGGTCGAACTGAAGGTTGTATCGATCCATTATCTGATTGACTCGGAGGTTGCATCAAACAGAGTCTTGGTCGACTCGGAGGTTGGGTCGAACCAGACAAAGGCAAGACGACAAGCCGATTTGGGGCTTTTATTTCATCGATTAGAAACTCAGCTGCTACCCCAACTTTTCCTGTTGTACGAAATGATGCTTGGTTGCTCTGCCTACCTTCCATTTGAGCAAAGTAATTGTTCATCATCTTCTGATTTTCTAGAGGAGTTCATCCTGGTGTGTCATTTGTGACTTGAGTTCGGCTAGAACTCGATTCATATTATCCTTAGTCAAGTATAGTGAAGGCTCTCTATGGGAGGAAGCCTCTTGGCTTGCCCCGCCTGTTGCGCCTGTGTTGCCGAAGGCTTGAGTATGGGAAGAGCTCCAACCTCCTTTCGCTTCACCATTTTTTCTCTAAGAAATAACTAATCAAGACCTTCCAAGTTTAGAAATTGTTAAAGGTAATTGTGCCCTACCTGGTGCGCCAAATTGTTTACATCAAAAGTTGGTTTTATGACAAACAACCCCAAAGTTCATAATCTACACACAAATCACAAAGGAGTTAAAGAAATAATATAGGGACACAATAATTTTATAGTGGTTCGACTTAATTTAAGTTTACATCATTTTCATAATCTCTGTTTATATTGTCGATTACAGGTTACAGTTGTTTAATTGAAAGAAAGCAGTGAAAGAAGTGAGTTACCATAAAATACTTGTGTTATAGTACGGTTCGAAGGGCTTATAGGTTAAACCATTTAAGGAAACCGAACAATCCACTTTCAGAAAAAAGAATCCTCCTTTCCATTTCGGGAATAGGTTATTTATAGGCAGAAATCTGGTTTGATCGATGTGACACATGGCGGCTATCCGAGGTCAGGTCGACCATATGTCGTCTGATCTGGATAATTAGCTACAGGTGGCGGGACCTGGTCTCTATATGAGGAATAGTTCTCCTCGATATTCGTGGAACACATGTAGCTTGAAGCTTGATGCTAGGAAATAAACTAGGTCAAAGCTGACCGATAAAGTTGACTTGAGAATCGAACTTTACTGGGTAGCGCATGGCTCGGGTCGGTACAACTGGGGTCGACAAATTCAATCCGAAATGATCTTCTTCGACCGTACCATCCTTGAAAGTTTGATCCAAAAGAGAGAGAGAGGAGGTGCACTATCCAAAGCACGATTGGTTTAGGTCATGCCATTTTTAATCGACCCAAACGGAAGTCGAACTGGAACACAAGCGTGTTAATTCCATAATTTTGAGATCTTATTTTGATAAGAAATCTGAGTTGAAACGGCCTTGCCAAAGGCTGGTCAACACTAACCATATATCTAAGTTTAATATTTTACAAATTTAAAAAAAAATATAAACAAAATAGGTGGGCTGGCATTTTATATACGTTTAAACTAATTAGATTCAGAGATTAAAGAAATAACCAGTATTTCATCTAATTTCACTCAATAGACAATTAGTAATTCACAGCATAAACAAACAATACCATATTTAAATATAGGACTATGAGTGTAATTACTTACCTTAATTAATAACCGTTGGCTTGTTTTGTGACCAAGCCATACAAAGCTTGAATGTATACGATCAAGTGGAAATTAATTCACAAACTCCTCGTTCTAGAAGAGAAGGTTTGGCTCGCAGTGCATGGTCAGAGGTATTCGGGTCGTGGTATCCGGCTCGTGACCACGAGCTCACATATAAAGAAACTAACACAATAAAATAGGCTGAAGACCAGTTCGGGTCTAGGTGTCCAGACCTGACCCAAGGGTGACGACCCAACCCCATCTTTTTAGGGCTGAGATGAAGACACAGTTCTCCCATGATCTCCACTACACGAAAAGCACGGATCCTCTGCCACGTATCACGAACCGCCTTAGTAACTGCCTCCCCACTCACTCACGAACCGCTCCGAGATTTCTAGGATGAATGCCACATCATCCCACAACCTGCCTGCAGAATGTACCTATATATATCCCAAGACTTGCAATTTTTTGGGATCTTTTGGCACTCGAGTGATTCTTCTTCCTCCATTATTGCATATTATCCAACCTATTCAGATTTAACTCCAATTTGCTGAATTTTATTTGATCAATGTTGAGAGATTTATCATTGTAATTGTGAGAGAGAGTGAATACATAGATTGTAATTGTGATTATCAGTCAATTATAATCATATAAAGTGGACGTAGGCTCTTTAATGCCATGCCACTATAAATTGTGCGTGTTTGCAGCCTCTTATTTTATTTCTAGTTATAATTCTCTACGAATTCTAGTTTTTGGGTGCTAGAACCACTTTTTGGTCTAACATTTTGGTGCTTTAACTGTGAATTGAATTCTCATCCAATCGGATTGTTATTCTACTATTTGGATTATCAAGTCCGAAGAAGATAGTCCGCATTTTTAGCATATTTGAAGATTTTGTTGATTTTAGTAAAATTAGAACTTTATGGCTCCAATAGAACTTTATGGCTCCAAGGAAAGCTAAGGATTCACAAACTTCTGGAGCGAACGAAGCTAATGAAGAAAGTGTGCAGGAACAGGTTAAAGCAGGTTCGTTGGCTCGCGACTCTCAGGGGGCGACCCGACCCCATGGGGAAACCACGACCCGACCCCATGGAGAGACCACGACCCGGAATGAAGATGGAATTTTAGTGGCACCAGGAAATGAGGTCACGACTCGATTGGGTAAGGAGGTCAAAACCTGACCCCAGGGAGCAACCACGACCCGATCCCAGGCAAGGTCACATGGAAGACTTGACCATCAGGTCACCACCACATTCTGATCCGAACCGGCTACAATTGGGGCTGGTACTTCTACTCGAGCTACTGCAGATGCTCCAATACCAGCCATGACAACTAGTAGTCAGCCTTCTGCCTCTGCACCTGTTTCACATATGGATTTCTCGCACTTGCATGATATGTTGGATAGAACTAATGATTCCTTAGAGGCCTAGAGACATGATAGTATTCTAATGTAGGAAAATATGAAAGCGATGAGTAGAGAGATAGACGAGCTTCGTAGACAAAAAACACCCTCTCTAACTCATCATCTCGCTGAAGACCATTCATCCTCTTCGCATGAGGGGCACCCATGTTAGAGGAGGTCGTATGAGAGACCCAAGAATCTTGAAGAATTGACATTTGGATCATTAGGATCCCATGAAGACGCTGCCCATGTCTTGGGACCTAACGACCCGAACTTGAGGAAACCAATGTTGTTGCCAATGCGAAGATCTCATGTCCTTCCCAGAGATCCCAACATCACTAATCCTACTCACGGACATCTCCTTTAACCTCTTCATCCTGTGAATGACCGGGACCATAGAGGACAGGAAATCTCAGCTACTCTCAGAAGCCAAAGGGTGTCACCTGATGTAGGAACTGGACATGTCAGGAGAACTGGAAGTGCAGATCCCGAGCCATCATTGACTAATGCTGAGGTGGAAGCGATGGTGCGCTAGATTATGGCTGACAGCAGACGTTGCAACAATGAAGATTGGGGCATTGAGCACAGTCATACCCCTTTCACTGATGATATCCTGGAGTTCCAATTTCCACGACGGTTTAGTTTGCCACAAATGGATCGATATGGAGGTCGAATTGATCCGAGGTAGCATTTGATGAGGTATTCGTGATATATGAATGCAGCAGTAGCCCCCGATGCAATGAAATGCAAGGTTTTTCCCATTTATCTGGAAGACATTGCGTTGATGTGGTTCACACGACTCCCCCCTCGGTCAATATCTAATTTCAAAGAGCTAGGTGAGAGCTTAATGAACCAATTGCGACTCCACACACGGAAGTCCAAAAGTGTCATTGAACTATTCGGGATTAAGCAAGCTCCTGATGAATCTTTAAAGTCTTATTTGGATCGCTTTAACCTAGCAGTTACTAAAGTGAGTGATCCGCATGAGCCGACCATCCTGATGGCCTTAATAGATGGGGTTGACAAGGACACAAAATTCGAGCGATATCTAGCTGGAAAACCGCCATTGACTAGGGAGCTATTCTACGAAAAGGAAACTATTCGCCTACGACGATAGGAAGTGTATGCTAACCGAAAGAGTAAGCCCGATGGAGCTCCCAAGGAATACATTCGGAGTAATGTTACTATCAAGCAATCCGGAGATAGCACGTGAAAGGTCGAAGTGAATTTTGGTAATAAAAATGAAGGAAATAGTAAACAGGGTGGAAATGGTGGTAAAAGAAACAGGAATCGGGGGAACAATTCCAGAAAGAGGCCTCGATTTCAAACTTTTGAGAATTACACGCCATTAAGCAACACTCTGTAAAACATCTTTCTGGACACTTATAACATAGTACAGTACAAGAAACCTCCACCCAGGGACTTTACTAAGAAGGAACGTGCAACTGGAAAATTCTGTTTGTTTCATGAAATCCACGGCCATTCTATGAACGAGTGTCGTCATCTGAGAGATGTTGTTGAAAAATTACTTCATGTGGGAAAGCTGGATGAATACAAAGCCGCTCCAAAGGACGGGGGCAAGGAAGACAAGCTCCAAATCAGAACCAGCCTATCTCCAAACCCACTGCCCAGCAGAAGGGAAAGAAAATTGTCATCAATACTATATTTGGGGGACCACATCCAGCTGGGTCTAGCAACAGAACGATGGAGTAGTACGATAACGCGGGCCAACACCCATAAGTAGGGGAATGTAGTAATCTTAAAGAAACTGCACCGGCGAAGTAGCAAAAATGGCTATAGATAATGTTGTCTTTCGAGAAAGAGAGAGCATTGGTGTCGAAGCCCCTAGTACGATCCTGTAACACACCGTATTTTCTGTAAACGTTAATGGAACAAATCAAAGTATACTTAATTTTTAAGAGAAGAATTAAGGGAAACGGGTTATGCCATTGCGTTCGTCTCGGAATTCTGCTTGAGAAAGAGTCCGAGTTTGCGTGAATCGGACTTCGTACGAAGAAGTTATGGCCTTCGGAAGTTTCAGCTCAAATTTAAAAACAGCTCGAAACTGAATTCAAAATTCGAAACAGAACCCAGAAGCGTGCTGGGGGGGGGGAAATTTCCCACCCAGGACCCAGGTCGACCAGGGGGTCGACCTCCCCCCTATATGGGGGTCGACCTCCCCCCTACATGGGGGTCGACCTACCCTGTTTTTCCAGATCCGAGGCAAAATTCATTTTTATGTATCCGGGCTGATTTCTGGACCAAATTCATGAGTTCTACGCTATATAAATGCCCCCAAACTTCACTTTCTCCACACAACTTCATTACGCTTATACTCTGCCTCAATCCTAATTAAAATAAATCTTATTCTCCATTAAAACAAGTTATAGTCCTTCTTCAAATTGGATATTCAAATCAAGATAAAGCTTCAAGTTGGACCATAGGCATTCCGCTACAAGCAACGTCACTCGAATCATAGCAAATCGCCTTTTCTAAACCGATCACTGTAAGTTCAGGTATTCCTTAGATTTGAATGTGTAATTGTAATAGTGAATGTAATGAATCAAAATATAGAACTATACCAATTTGCAAGTTAATTATCTTTGATTCGTGCTTATGTCAAATCGAGAGTTATCTATGCCTTTGGATCTGATTTATGACTATGACTATGAGACTTTTGCCTAAGACTATGACTATGAAACTATTGCCTATAAAGCTATTGCCTATGACTATGACTGTGACTATGAAACTACTGCCTATGAAGCTATTGCCTATGAGACCTTTGTCTAAGACTATGGCCATGAACTGTCGCCTATGAAATTATTGCCCACGACTATGAATCATAACTATGTGACTATTGCCTATGACATTGATTAAGAAATTATTGTGATTAATCGCCCATGACTATTGTAGTTAGTTGCTTATGACTATTCCCATTGTTACAATTAATCGATCATGTTGTACCTCGAACTGGCATTATGTTGGACCAAATCACCTATGCATATTCCCTTGATTATGTGGATCTCATATTTAGTGTGTCACTTGGCTAGTTTATTTCTATTCACTATTATGTACATCGAACCTGTTGGAGCCATTATTTTTGCATGCCTAATCTTTTATATCAATTCTTGTGCTTATCCCCTATTCCTTTTGATTAGTGCCATTTCATGAGTACATAGAAAACTTGTGAAATCATGTTATACGTACGATTATGATGCGAGGATTTGGCGTAGCTTAATTAAGTTAGTTTGGCATAATAAATATGTTGGCATAATCTAAATTGGCTATAATAGTGAGTGATTTACATGCATATTAGACTTGGGCATAAATTGATAAATTCAGTTGGCCGCAAAGTGTGTAATTGGCGTGTAAACCAAGTTTTGGACATAAATGGTAAACTAGAATATTAAATCTAGTTTTGACATGAACCGTAAATTGGAATATTAATCTAGATTGGGCATGAATTGTAAAAGGGGAATATTAAATCTAAATTGGTATAAACTGCAAGTTGAGCTGATCGATAGGTAAATCAAGTTTTGGGCATAGAATATAAATATGCTAATTTGCATGACAAATAAATTTGATCTAGGAAAGTGGGTGAGGTTAAGTAAAATTAGAACATTTAACCGTTACAACATGTTAATTAGACAAGTGGGTGAGGTTAAGTAAATTTAGAACACTTAACCATTGTAACATGTTAATTAATTAGATGATAGGGTTAATTTAACTAAGGTAACACTTAACCAAAATATATAATGACATGTGGTGGGGTTAAGTAATACAAGAGGAAAACACTTAACCAATTATATAACATGATGTATGGGAAGGGTTAAGTTAACACGAGAATAACACTTAACCAATATAACATGATTTGAGGTAGGGTCAAGTCAACACCAGAAGGAAACACTTAACCCACATGACGTGATGGGTGGATGGGTTAAGTTAACTTGAATTGATTAATGACACTTGACCAATACAACTTGATGAGCTAATGGGGTTAAGTTAAATGGGAAATACTTAACCAATATAACCTAATAAATGAACAGGGTTAAGTTAATAAATCACACTTAACCAATCCAACATGATAAGCAAGAGAGGTTAAGTTAATAAGAACCACTTAACCAACACGACTTAACGAGTAGGAGGTTAAATACACGTCGTGTAAGTGGGTAATATTAGTAAATATAAGCCCATAAAAACTTAACCATTAAATAGACATGCTCGAATCCGTGGGAAGGTTAAGTGCACGTCGGGTTGGTGGGTAACATTAGTAAATATAGGCCCACAAAAACTTAACCGTTAAGAAAACATGCTAGAATCGGTGGGAGGGTTAAGTACATCTCGTATAGGTGGGTAATATTTGTATATATATAGGCCCACAAACTTGACCAGCAGGAAACCCTAGTAACGGGGACCCATTTCAGCAGTAACCCATATAGATGTATCATGGTACCCTGAAACTAGGCAGGGTGGGATACAATTACTGGGCTGATTATAAGCAGTCAAAAATAGCGGAAGGGAGAACGTCAGTGTAGGTTCCGATGGTTTACGGGTGTGCACGTATTCCGGAGTGGAAAAAGCATGCACTGGGTACCAGTAGTTATATACTGTGCATCTTGAATCGTGTCGGGTCGCTATCATAAGGCTTGATACACCTTATGGTGGGGCCAGCACAGAGTATCTACTTGCAAGAGAGGGCCGACTGACATAGACACATGGAAAATTAATACTAGTGGGTAGCATAATCCCTAGTTGGACCTAGGTCGCGTAAAACCTGAATCCGAGAAGCATTCAATAGATAGCATAAACCCCAGTGGCCCTGGGTTGCATAAACCCTGGTTGAATCTAGTAATCACTCGATAGTGAACCCTAGATTAGATCTAGGTAATAAATGGAATCCCTATAATAGATGTACACCTGAAGGTAACCGCAAACACGCGGATTGGGATCACGTTATCATATGATCATAGATTACTAGTTTGGACACCAGTTAGGTAGTGCAAAGAGATATAGAAATCAGTATAAACAGGGTAGTTGCGAAGCAGAGAAGGAGTAGAAGCGCATCCAGTTTATCAGTAAATTCAGTTTATCAGTATATTCAGTTTATCAGTCCATTCAGTTTATCGGTACATTCAGTTTATCTTGCCATATCCCATGCTTATCCCATATTATCTTGTTACTATGGTTTAGTCTTATATTTAGTTTGTTCATGTCATGACCCTTTTCCTCATTTAAATACTAAGAATCACTGGACTTACCAGACTTTATGTCTGACCTAGTTTGCTCTCGCCTCTTTTCTCCCGTCCCCCTCCCCCTCCCCCCCCAAGGTAGTCAGGGAGGGAATAGCTCAGGTTTGTTTGGACCGTTACTCTTTACAAGCTTGAAGACTCTTTGACGTGTTGCCTTGGACTCTCTCTTCTACTGCTATGGCTGGCTCATGCTTTATTTGGGGAAATCATTTTTTGCTTCTTTATTTTTATAAACAAGACAGGATACTTTGGTATTGTAAAACAATCTTTGTACAAGCTGTTTATCAATGAAATAAAGTTTTATTTATTTGTCACTGCTTTAATTGTCTGTCTTGTAATTTATCTGCATCTTTTACCTATAATGCTCCACCAAAATTAAGGCATTCCCTTTGTGAGTGACCATAACGGAGGTGGGGTGTTTCACTTGGTATAAGAGCTGAAGTTTACCGGATCAGATAAAAGATTTGAAAAATTATTTTCAAAATGGTTTTAAAAGAAGCATTTTCAAAAGAAAAGTTTTATTTTAAAGGTATATTCCCCAAAGCCATATGCACTATCTTTTGACCCTCTGCTTGAATCCTTGTTTCCTTCTTTCTTGAGTCTTTGGGGCACCTGGCTTTCTAGGAGGTAACCTCATCGCGGCATGGTTCTGTAGGCTTGATGAGACTACGACACTTGTCAAAGGGCAAATAATTGCCTAAATTCCATCTGTAGCCGTAATTTTCTTTAGAGCTTTGTAGAATTCTCCGTGCGATGGAGGCAGCTTCCGAGAGACATATCAACAAGTTACACAAGGATGGAAAAGTTGAGAATGAGGGGGTCTGGCTACGGAGCAAAACACGAGGATGAAGAACCCATGGATATGGAATTGGCTCACAAAGGAGGGGAGGAAAAAAATAGTAAAACCTAAGACAAGAGGAAGTATCTTTACTAGGGTATGACGGGTCATATAATTGAGGACAAGGGCAAGAAGAAGGGACAGGATTTTCCGGAAGGCGAGTGCATGCTCTCACCGCCAGCATACTTGAGAGAGAGGCAGTAAGATTTCGGTTGAAAGAGTTTTTTTTCTTTTTGATTATCCTGTTAGTACTCCTTCCTATTTTAGCGCTTCACATCTGTATATATCTGCTTCCATAGTTGAGTCTCTGCACCCTAGATATTGTGTAGTAGAGGATCCCATTATAGTCTCGAATCTAATTGCTGGTTCGGCCCATCTATCTTTGACTTGTGAGGATTTGAGAATAGCTATATTTATGCCTATGTTTTTGGTCTATGGGTTGATTCTAGGCATTGATTGGTTATCTATTAATTGTGAAACAAGGGTAGTTAGACTTTCGACTTGCCTCGGGAATACCCATGAGATTTCGTACGATCCTAAGGTATCAGTTTGTCTTAGCTACCTAGAATCACTTTATTTATCTATTGACGATTTTCGATCCGTTGGAGTAGTCCATGAGTACGCAAGATGTTTTGATTAGGGTAAGGGTTTTCCCCCTAAAACTCGAGACAAACTTTCGCATGTATCTGGATGACACTGCAAAGCCAGTTATGCGATCAACGGTAATTCTGGAGATTGACGAGGATAGCCAGAGTCGGTAAAGTGCTCAATGGTTTATTTGTTTTGTTGGTATCATCTCACGTAGATCATCCAAATTCGGAGGAGGTATCCCTTGGGTGCTTTTCTGATATTGGTTTAGGCCTTTGGGGTTTGTACTTGAGGGATGTCGAGTTCGACTAGGATGGTTTGCGTGAGAAATAAATGGTTGGGGCTAGCACCCTAAGTAAGACTGACCTTAAGAGGGGTAAAAAGTACTAGCAACCTTTAGCTTTAGACCCTCAGAATCGTGACATGATGGATAATCTAAGTAGAGGAGAGACCTCTAATCATCTTAGGATATACACTCGATATCATGGTTAATATTTGTTTATCTTGGAAAGATAGTTCGACTACATTGGATACCCTCTAGCATAGTAAGTGATCGAGGGCCTATCTTTACTAGTGGGTTTTGGAAATGGAGGTCAAGAAGCTTCGCAACTGTGAAGTTAAATTAGAGAAGGTACAGTGGAGTGAAGCTCAAGAAGGTGCGACTTAGAAGACTGAAGACTAGATACGCGCATCTTACCCTTTTAAGGGTATATCCTTGATTCCTCTTTTTCTGTAAAATCTATTTGCATGCTAGTCTTTAGCTTTTTAGGTATATCTCCTCGATCCTATCCTTTATCCTTAGGTAGGAACCCATTTGGATGTAAACATGTAATTGAAACATGTTATGATTGATGGTTGCAAGTGGTTGCTAGTGGTTGCTAGTGGATGCATATACACACACATTAGGTATTAGATCGACTCAGTCACTTCCATATTGCATATGCATATATGTATTGGTTTATGGATTAAAACTTGATGTGTTATCATATGGACGTTGCATTTGAGTGAATGGTTGTGCACTCGTATAGAAATGATATGTATCATTAGGATTGCATACATGATGGACACATGGCACTGACATAATTCGCATTAAGGAGGTCAACTGAATCAGTAGACCACCTAATTTTACATTAGATAAGGACATGTACACACACTATGCATAGAATCATGAAAGCATTAGAAATCCTTTTAGGGACAATGGATGCCTGTGATTGAATGGTTGAGTAGATGGATGCTGGATGTTAGGATACATTCTTCTTAACTTGAAGATTTCGGGGCCGAAATCCTTTAAGGGGGGAAGAATGTAACACCCCGTATTTTCTGTAAACGTTAATGGAAAAAAATCAAAGTATACTTAATTTTTAAGAGAAGAATTAAGGGAAACAGGTTATGACATTGCGTTCGTCTCGAAATTCTGCTTGAGATAGAGTCCGAGTTTGCATGAATCGGACTTCGTATGAAGAAGTTATGGCCTTTGGAAGTTTCAGCTCAAATTTAAAAACAGCTCAAAACAAAATTCAAAACAAAACCCAGAAGCGGGCTGGGCGGGAAATTTCCCGCCCAGGACCCAGGTCGACCATGGGGCCGACCAGGGGGTCGACCTCCCCCTATAGGTCGACCTGGGGGTTGACCCGCCCTGTTTTTCCAGATCCGAGGCAGAATTCATTTTTATGTATCCGAGCTGATTTCTGGACCAAATTCATGAGTTCTACGCTATATAAACGCCCCCAAACTTCACTTTCTCCACACAACTTCATTACGCCTATACTCTGCCTCAATCCTAATTAAAATAAATCTTATTCTCCATTAAAACAAGTTATAGTTCTTCTTCAAATTGGAGATTCAAATCAAGATAAAGCTTCAAGTTGGACCATAGGCATTCCGCTTCAAGCAACGTCACTCGAATCATAGCAAATCGCCTTTTCTAAACCGATCACTGTAAGTTCGGTTATTCCTTAGATTTGAACGTGTAATTGGAATTGTGAATGTAATGAATCAAAATATAGAACTATACCAATTTGCAAGTTGATTATCTTTGATTCGTGCTTATGTCAAATTGAAAGTTATCTATGCCTTTGGATCTGATTTACGACTATGACTATGAGACTTTTGCCTAAGACTATGACTATGAAACTATTGCATATGACTATGACTGTGACTATGAAACTATTGCCTATGAAGCTATTGCCTATGACTATGACTATGACTATGATTATGAGACCTTTGTCTAAGACTATGGCCATGAACTGTCGCCTATGAAATTATTGCCCATGACTATGAATCATAACTATGAGACTTTTGCCTATGACATTGATTAAGAAATTATTGTGATTAATCGCCCATGACTATTGTAGTTAGTTGCTTATGACTATTCCCATTGTTACAATTAACCGATCATGTTGTACCTTGAACTGGCATTATGTTGGACCAAATCACCTATGCATATTCCCTTGATTATGTGGATCTCATATTTAGTGTGTCACTTGGCTAGTTTTTTTCTATTCACTATTATGTACATCGAACTTGTTGGAGCCATTATTTTTGCATGCCTAATCTTTTATATCAATTATTGTGCTTATCCCCTATTCCTTTTTATTAGTGTCATCTCATGAGTACATAGAAAACTTGTGAAATCATGTTATACGTACGATTATGATGCGGGGATTTGGCGTAGCTTAATTAAGTTAGTTTGGCATAATAAATATGTTGGCATAATCTAAATTGGCTATAATAGTGAATGATTTACATGCATATTAGACTTGGGCATAAATTGATAAATTCAATTGGCCGCAAAGTGTGTAATTGGCGTGTAAACCAAATTTTGGACATAAATGGTAAACTAGAATATTAAATCTAGTTTTGACATGAACCGTAAATTGGAATATTAATCTAGATTGGGCATGAATTGTAAAAGGGGAATATTAAAACTAAATTGGTAAAAAATGCAAGTTGGGCTGATCGATAGGTAAATTAAGTTTTGGGCATAGAACACAAATATGCTAATTTGCATGACAAATAAATTTGATTTAGGCAAGTGGGTGAGGTTAAGTAAAATTAGAACACTTAACCGTTACAACATGTTAATTAGACAAGTGGGTGAGGTTAAGTAAATTTAGAACACTTAACCATTGTAACATGTTAATTAAGCGGATGATAGGGTTAAGTTAACTAAGGTAACACTTAACCAAAATATATAATGACATGTGGTGGGGTTAAGTAATACAAGAGGAGAACACTTAACCAATTATATAACATGATGTATGGGAAGTGTTAAGTTAACACGAGAATAACACTTAACCAATATAACATGATTTGAGGTAGGGTCAAGTCAACACCAGAAGGAAGCACTTAACCCACATGACGTGATGGGTGGATGGGTTAAGTTAACTTGAATTGATTAATGACACTTGACCAATACAACTTGATGAGCTAATGGGGTTAAGTTAAATGGGAAATACTTAACTAGTATAACCTGATAAATGAACAAGGTTAAGTTAATAAATCACACTTAACCAATCCAACATGATAAGCAAGAGAGGTTAAGTTAATAAGAACCACTTAAGCAACACGACTTAACGAGTAGGAGGTTAAGTACACGTCGTGTAGGTGGGTAATATTAGTAAATATAGGCCCACAAAAACTTAACCATTAAATAAACATGCTTGAATCTGTGGGAAGGTTAAGTGCACGTCGGGTTGGTGGGTAATATTAGTAAATATAGGCCCACAAAAACTTAACCGTTTAGAAAACATGCTAGAATCGGTGGGAGGGTTAAGTACATCTCGTATAGGTGGGTAATATTTGTATATATAGGCACACAAACTTAACCAGCAGGAAACCCTAGTAATGGGGACCCATTTCAGCAGTAATCCACATAGATGTATCATGGTACCCTGAAACTAGGCAGGGTAGGACACGATTAGTGGGCTGATTATAAGCGGTCAAAAATAACGGCAGGGGGTACGGCAGTGTAGGTTGCGACGGTTTACGGACGTGCACATTCTCCGAAGTGGAATAAGCAGGCACTGGGTACCAGTAGTTATGCACTGTGCATCTTGAATCGTGTCGGGTCGCTATCATAAGGCTTGATACACCTTATGGTGGGGCCAGCACAGAGTATCTACCCGCAAGAGAGGGCCAACTGACACAGACACATGGAAAATTAATACAAGTAGGTAGCATAATCCCTAGTTGGACCTAGGTCGCGTAAACCCTGAATCCGAGAAGCGTTCAATAGGTAGCATAAACCCAGTGGCCCTGGGTAGCGTAAACCCTGGTTGAATCTAGTAAGCACTCGATAGTGAACCCTAGATTAGATCTAGGTAATAAACGGAATCCCCTTAATAGATGTACTTCTGAAGGCAACAGCAAATACGGGGATTGGGATCACGTTATCATATGATCATAGATTACTAGTTTTGACACCAGTTAGTTAGTGCAGAGATATAGAAATCAGTATAAATAGGGTAGTTGCGAAGCAGAGAAGGAGTAGAAGCGCATTCAGTTTATCAGTACATTCAGTTTATCAGTATATTCAGTTTATCAGTCCATTCAGTTTATCGGTACATTCAGTTTATCTTGCCATATCCCATGCTTATCCCATATTATCTTGTTACTATGGTTTAGTCTTATATTTAGTTTATTCATGTCATGACCCTTTTCCTCATTTAAATACTAAGAATCACTGGACTTACCAGACTTTATGTCTGACCTAGTTTGCTTTCGCCTCTTTTCTTCCGTCCCCCTCCCCCCCAGGGTAGTCAGGGAGGGAATAGCTCAGGTTTGTTTGGACCGTTACTCTTTACAAGCTTGAAGACTCTTTGACGTGTTGCCTTGGACTCTCTCTTCTACTGTTATGGCTGGCTCATGCTTTATTTGGGGAAATCATTTTATGCTTCTTTATTTTTTAAACAAGACAGGATACTTTGATATTGTAAACAATCTTTTTACAAGCTGTTTATCAATGAAATAAAGTTTTATTTATTTGTCGCTGCTTTAATTGCCTGTCTTGTAATTTATCTGCATCTTTTACCTATAATGCTCCACCGAAATTAAGGCATTCCCTTTGTGAGTGACCTTAACGGAGGTGGGGTGTTTCAGATCCATTAGTGATAACTACCATCATCAGACCTGCAGCAGTTAAGAAAGTCCACATGGATAACAAAAGTTCTGTCAATATCTATTTAAAAAGGCTTTCGACCAAATGAAATTAGAGATGAAGGACTTAAAACAGTGTGGGGGTTGGATCTGTCGCTTTAATGGATCATCAACCGCCCCTATCAGAATGGTAGATTTACCTGTAGAGATGGGGAAGGGAGAACGTAGGAGAGTAAGGATCCTCCAATTCAAGATCATGGATATAGATTCGCCTTACAACGCTTTCTTAGGCCGACCCACCCTTGCAAAGTTCAGAGCCTGCTCGCACCCTTGTGGCTGTTAATAAAATTCACGACTAAAGCTAGAGTGGGGATGATTCGTGGCGACCAAGTTACAGGAAGAGCCTGCTATATAGCAAAACTAAAGATGTTGCATAACGGAAAAGATGCAGAATCTAAAGATACTTCTGCTCCTGGTAAAGAGAACTCAGCATAGCAGTTAATGATGATGACGCCAAGGGAGTCGCATGACGACCTGCCTGAAGATATCGATCCTAGAGAGGATGAATAACCAGGAAGCAGGAAGGCAACACCTGATAAAGCTACCATAGACATTCCAATCGATAACGACGACCCAACAAAGGTCATGAAGGTTGGATCTCACTTGGATTCTTTCCGGACGAAAGAATTAACAATTTTTTTGAAACAAACCTTGCTCGATCATGAGCCATTCACTAAGCATAAACCCAAAGCGTCTTCCGGTGAAACAAAAAAGGCGTATGTTATGCCCAGAAAGGTCAGCAGCCTTGAAAGAAGAAGTGAAGAATTTAAGAGACAACAGGTTCATCAAAGATTCAACATATCCTGACTAGATATCAAAACTGTCCTAGTTAATAAATCCAACGGGAAGTGGCGAACTTGTATCAACATTTCTGATCTCAACGAAGCCTGCCCGAAGGACAGCTTTCCACTCCCCAGGATTGACCAATTAGTAGATTCAACAGGAACTTCTCTCCTTCATGGATGCGTATTCGGGATACAACCAGATTCCCATGCACGTGCCGGATCAGGAACATACCAGTTTTATCATAGACTTGGGATCGTACTGTTATGTGGTGATGCCTTTTGGATTAAAGAATGTCAGAGCCATGTATCAGCGCTTAGTGAACCAAATGTTCTGCAACCATATCGGGAGAACAATGGAAGTTAACGTGGACGATATGCTTGTGAAGTCTAGGCAGTCGTCTGATCATACATAGGATTTGGCGGAGATGTTGGGAATCCTACGACGATACGGGATGAAGCTGAACCCTTTGAAATGTTCATTTGGGGTTGCATCAGGAAAATTCCTTGGTTTCGTAGTCAGTTCACGTGGAATCGAGATTAACCCTGATCAGATTACAGCAATCAGAAACATAGAAGAGCCACGAAAGATCGGAGATGTTCAAAGCTTGGCAGAGAAGATTGCGACACTGAGCAGATTCATTTCCAAAGCCACAGACAAGAGTGTTCCTTTCTTTGACTTAATCAAACGAGGGAAACCCAATTTCGAGTGGACCCCCGACTGTGTAGAAGCCTTTTAAAACTTGTTTGATTTGCTTGAGAAACCCATTATCCAAGCTGGTGGACCATGAGGATCTGTTCGTATATTTGGCAGTGCCGTCTCATGCCATCAGCTCAGCTCTGGTACGCAAGGAAGAAAAAGTTCAGGGGCCGGTATATTACGTAAGCAAGAAGTTAGCGGCAGCAGAACGCAATTATCCAAGGGTAGAGAAGCTTGCTTATAGCCTTCTGATTGTATTCCGAAAACTCTGTTATTATTTCCAGGCTCATCCAATTGGTGTGGACACTGATTAGCCACTCCGTTAGGTATTGCAGCGGCCTGAAGCATTGGGAAGATTGCAAAAATGGAATATCCAGCTAAGCCAATTCGACTTAAACTTCCAGCCCCATAAGATCAATAAGGGGCAAGCATTAATTGAATTCATCGTCGAATTCACGATCCCCGAGGAGGATGTGTTAGATGATAAGGCTAGCCCCTCAGAGCATAATTTAGAACTTAACTCATGGAGACTATACACGGATGGAGCTAAGAATGATCGATGATCTGGCACCGGAGTCGTTTTGACGACTCCTGAAGGATGATCAATTTACTATGCATTGCGGTAAAAATTCTCTGCAACTAACAATGATTTTAAGTACAAGGACCTGACTGCCAGGTTGAAACTCGCTAAGGAATTGGGGTTGACAACGCTAGACATTTTCTATTATTAGAAGATCGTCGTTTGCCAGGTTAGGAAGGAATTCCAGGCTAGGGGACTTCGACACTACACTTACCTAGAAAAGGTAGAGGAGTTGTTGGACAACTTAGAACACTATAACATAACTTACATCCCGCGGATAGAAAATCAAAAAGCGGATAAATTAGCTAAGTTGGCAAGTTCTGACAATCCAGAAGAGACAAAGATGGTTCCAATTGAGGTACTAAAGATCCCGAGCATTGACCAAACGGAAGTCGATCTGGTGCTGGAAATCGAGCCAGAGAGAATCATGGATGACCCCAGTAAAGGACTTCTTGCAAAACAGAACACTTCCGGCAAAGAAGAATGAGAGATGGGTTGTGGTTCGTAAAGCCGTAAGATATATCATGGAAGATGTAGTTCCTTATCACTAGGGATTTTTAATGCCTTTGCTCCGATGTATAGCACACGATGACATTAAGCATCTACTAAGAGAAGTACACGAGGGTGGGTGTGGAGATCATATTGGTGGTCAAACACTGGCGAAGAAGATATTACAGTATGGCTAATTTTGGCCTACCATGAATCAAGATGCAGCTGATTATTCACGACGTTGCGACAGGTGCCAGAAATTCGCAAAGATACCCAGAGCACCCTCCAATCAGCTTAAGACAATGGTGAGTCTATGGCCATGCGCTACATGGGGAATAGACATCATTGGAAGCCTTCCAATCACCGAAGGAGGAGCATAATATGCAATCGTGGCTGTAGGGTACTTTACAAAATAGGCGGAAGTCAAACCATTAACTACGATTAAGACAAAGCGGGTGATAAATTTTGTGGTCAGGAATACCATTTGTCGATTTGGAATTCCAAAAATCGTCATAACTGATAATGGAACCCAATTCGATAGCACTAAATTCAGGGATTTCTGCCATAATTACAAGATTGATAAGAGATATACTGCAATAGCTTACCCGCAAGCAAATGGACAAGTTAAGGCAATAAACAAAACCATTAAGTCCATCCTGAAAAAGCAATTGGAGCCGGAAAAAGCCATGTGGGTCGACGAATTACCAAGAGCATTATGGGCCTACCGAAGGACTTACAAGACGACAACATGTCATACCCCCTTTTCACTTTCTTTCAGACCAGAAGCAGTCATTCCAGTGGAGTTGGAAGTTCCCTCTCACAGGACAACGTACGATGATCCGATGACAAACAGAGCGCTTCTCCTTGAATCCCTAGACATGGTAGAATAAAAGAGAGATGAAGCGGATTTTCTTGCCTCGAGGCACAGACGCCAAGTGGCACGATACTATGACAGGAAGGTTCGGCCTTGGACCTTTGAACCTGGAAACTTAGTATTGAAGCGTGTCTTCCCAACCTTTGTTGATCTGGGTCCAAAATGGGAAGGACCATACACAATTCAATGGAAACTTGACATAGAAGCTTTCAAGTTAACGACTGTAGATAGTGAAGAGGTACCCAGAGCGTGGAATGCCCAACAGTTGCGGCAATACTTGACTTAGTTTTGTACTGTTTTCTTTTGTTTTGTAGACTATGTAAAAAGGCATGAGTTGCCTAGAAAAGTTTAGTTGATATAAACAAAAGAATATAAAGTGGACGTAAGCTATGATTCGGCCGAACCACTATAAAAATATTGTGTGTCATTTATTTTTCCTGCATTAATCTCTTTATATCTGTAATTGCTTTGCTTTGGGTATGAAACGTTAAACTTGAATTGAAATTGGAAACAAGTAAAATATGTGAACCGGTGAGACTCCACCTAAAGAAATTAGGTGTAGAGGGAAAACCAGAGCGAACGAGACGACCGTTTGCATAATAGAATATGAAGGACGGGGAGACGACGTCCCAGACTCTAATTCTCGTGATTAGGGAGAGAGTATAAAGGACGAGAAGACGATGTCCCCTAAGGCATAATGGTGCACCACGAATAAATACCGTCTTAACTACAATCTGACCTGGGAATACGATAAGAGAGTATAAAGGCGCTAAGAACAAGTGCCAAGAATAAAGGATCTTTACCACACTGAAGAATTGGCAGCAATTTAATGACAATCCTAATCAATCTTGAACAAGCCCTGGCCAGACATTTTATTCAAGATTGATTGGGGGCATACACACACATCATATCTCCCTATTGTTCACTACTTAGTTTAGCAATGATTTTTATGTTGCACAGACTATTGTTTGCAGGAAAATTCGTATAGGACTTCTTGCTTGATTTGTGATGTGATTACTATTTGTTACATATTAATAATGTTTTGGCTGTTAATGCGTTCAATCGAAATGACTGACAAACTTGCAAACATTTGACATCACAGGAAAAAGCTACTTTATTTACATAAATGCAGGTTTATATAAGAAGATTAATCAAAAGATGCGAGGGCCGTGCTTGCTACAACAACGGCAGGCCAGTGGAAAAAAAATGGAAAGGACTGAACTACATTTTACTTTGGCTTCAGAGAGAATTTGGACTTTTTGGCAGCCTTAAGCCTAGCTTTCTCCTCTCACTCGGCCTGAGTTAGGGTACGTTTCTTTCTACCTTTATCAAATGGAGGCGCATTTTGATCAGTTGGGGACTTTTGAGTTTAGCTTCCAGTTATTGATCGGGTAGAAAGCTTAACTACTAATCCTGACTAAGGGGCAATTGCTTGAAGAGGATTGACATTAAGGGGCTCTTCCTTTCTGACCTTGACTTTCAAAAGTGCATCTTTCTTTTCCTTCATGTCACTCAAAGTCATGTTATTGGCCTCTCCCGGGCCTCCAGTTACGACAGCATCATCTTCTCGTTCCTATCATTGTCGTCATCATCTTTCACCGCGTCTATCATGTCCCCGTCCTTGGGAGGCTAAGTTCTTGACGGCATGAGAACTTTGTCAGCAACTTCTTCTTGTTTCTCCTCGGCTTTCTCCATGGACTTTGAGTTAGTGGCTTCTTCCTTTTTCTCCGGAGCCTTCTCTGCAGACTTTGCATCAGTGATTTCTTCTTGTTGTTCATCAGTCTTTCTGGCTATTTTTACACCTAAAGGACGAGAAGTAATAGTTATTAGCTCAGAAGAAAAAGCGGGTTATTCGATTATTTGCCCAATGATATGATGGAAAGTTGAGATAGCTTGAGAAAATTGAGGCGAAAAGGTGGAGATACCTTCCGATGACTTTTCAACATGGGCAGCAAGAGTTTCTGAGGTTGTTTCAACAATTGGAGATATGAGAGATGCCTTGGGAAGTCTTGGATTTTCAGGATCATATCCTTCTGATTCCGCAGCCCCGGAAATAGCAGATGAAGAACCAACATCAGTAACTTGCTTTCCCTTAAGTTGGTGCTTCTCCTCCTCCATAGCAGCAGCAATAAGTATAAACCCTTTGGCTAAGTGCTCCAGCTCCTCGCCCTTTAGATATTTCTCCATGAGCTTTACCTCATCGATGGTTTCTACGTTGAGTTGTTTTTCTCCCATTCAACAACTTGATCCCATACATACACCAAAGTCGTTGGGTATTCTTTAAGCCATGAAATACCTCAATAGCGGATCACCTAAGAGAAGAATTCTATCATGGTCTTGCCAACATCACCTAATTTCTTTTGAGCCTCAGCAAGTTGTGCATTAGCATCTTTGGCAGACTTAAGAGCAACGTCGGTGTTCCCCGTGGCTAGAGCCGCCCTTGACTCAGCTTCTTCTAGTTTGGCCTCTAAATCAACATTCCTTTTTGCCAACTTCGCCTTCTCCTGCTCAAGGAGAGCGCAAGCTGACTTTTCTTTGGTTCTCTCAGATGTAGCATTATCGAATTGCTTCTTTAAATCAATGCGCTCTTGACTATGCGGCTCAAGCTCGGTGTGGTAGCGCTGTTTTAATTCTTCATATTGCTTCTTATAATCGTCCACATCACGTTGTGCCAGTGCAAGCTTGGCTTGATCATCCTCAAGTTCTTTCTAGGAATCCTCAATGGCTTTTGCGTCGAATTCAGCATTATCCTTAATGTACTTGGCATCAGCCAAAAAGTCGTGAATGATCTTGGAAAGATTCCACGGATATTTCTTCATCTCTTCTAATTGAGTATCCACAAAATCAATCTTGGCCTTAACCTCCTTTGCCCAGTCGGAATATATTGGCTTAAGAGCTGGAACAAAATGCATGTTCCCAAAACGATGATCAGGAAATTGCTTCTTCAAAAGATACAATCTAGCTTTGTTCTCATCATCGGGTATGACAGGCCTTGTTGTAGTAATGTCAATGTTGCGGCGCTTAGATGGCACAATAGATGTTTTACCCTTCTCTACTTCTTTGCTCGGTTCTTTTTGTTTTTCTTTTGGATCAGAGACTTTCTTTGACAAGTTCTCTTGCTGAGTTTTCTCCTTGGATGAAGTCGGAGCCTTAGGAGCGTACTTGTTCCCCTCACGATGTGTAGAGTGGCTCTTGTGTTTCTCCAAGTCTAGATGATGCAAAGACCGGGAGTGAGAAGATCAGTAAGGTTGAGGTGGGTGGTTCCTCCTGTCATCTCTACCGTGACTTCTGTGCTAATCGCGTTCGGTATCAGACTTGAACCTCGACATGCTTAAACGCACATTTCTGATATTGTAATGCTGAAGTGTCATTTTTCCTGCAGAACGACGCAAGTAAATATCAGAATCAGGATTAATGTGGTATATAAGTGTTGTGACGTGTAGTGCAAGTGTAATGTGCATATCCTAAGTGATCCCCCCCAACAGACCGGAGCCTGGGGCCAGGCATGTTTGTGTGGTTTCCCCGGCTTTCATGGGAGTGACATATTCTTCAGAAGTGTGAAAGAAAGAATCTATTCCAAAATCTTGTGAAGTGTAAATGGCATCGGGCAGGGGAAGCTTCCCCAAACCCTGATATATAGAATCATCCATGAAAGAATCATTGCCTCGAGACTTGGTCGATGGTAGCTCCCTTGTAGCAGTTGGTTTTTCGGGAGTGGCTGCATCCTCGGGAGTAATATATTTATGCCTATCTCCGGCAGCTAAGTTCGCTAGTATTGTCCTGAGTTGAAGAGGGAGAAGGAATCTTTCAAAGCGCAGTTGGATCTTTCGAACTTCCCCCTTCTCAACTGTAGTTGCAGTTGGTTCATCAACTGAGGGCACGTATCTATAGGGTTTTCCTCCATGGTCGAGGCCTCGTCTGATATCTAATAAGTGGCATCGATGCAAGTTCTCATCCACAACACATTTTCTGATCCTAAGGAAATCCAAATTGATTGTCTTAAGACGAACCAAGTGGCCTTCAGATATATCACCCTCCTCTTTTTTGGGATTGGGAACTACCCGAAGGAAAATAAGTATTAGTATAACAGTTCAGAGCTAAAACAGATATCTAAGAATCAATTACTTACTCGACTGGAGCCACCTTCTTGCACATCCAGCCTGGAGTTTGATATAAAACCATTCGGGCTTAACGTCACCTAAGCTGCTATGCCCATCGATCAAAACTTTTCTATTTGGTATGGATTCAAAGAAAATGTGAGATGGAGTTCCTTTCGAATGATGCTTGAAATGATAGAAGAAATTCAGATCTTCGAAAGAGAGCACGGTTTCCAGAATTTCCATGTATGCAACATACGATGTATACACAGAAGCATAGGCATTGGGATGGAGTTTCATCGAAGCTATGCGTAATCATTTTAGAAACTCGATGATGATTGGCAGAAACGAAGGAATAGCACCTATTGCGCACATCACTCTGCTAATAGCCATATACCCTTTTGGAGCGATGTGAGGTCCATCTGTTTTGTTTTCCACTTTAACATCATCCCATGGGATCATGTGCTTTAGATATACTCTTCTAAGTTTTATCTCGTCAAGTGTGGAAGCTACAGAATCACTTGGATTTTCAAATCTTATGACATTCTCAAACTATCAGGAGCTCGATCGCCTCCAAGTCCTCCTTCCCCTTCTTTGTCTAAAGACACTACACTTCCAGATGATGTCGCCACTTCATGTGTGTTAACTTCAAATTCTGAACCTGAATTTGAAAAGTCTGACTCTGAAGGGAGTACATCAAGATTGTAATAGATGGTGGATTATGTAGTTGTGCTCTTCTCAGACAATCTTGCCGAGCGTCTACGAGACATATCTGCTATTCTGATGGATAAATATTAAGAGTTAGAGTATAGTTTCCCACAACCCCCATGTGTGCGCGCTAATGTGTGCCGGTGTGTGCATTACTGAAAGTAAAGAAAAAGAAGTAAAGCAAATGAACATGTAGTTGATCATTGTGTATTGTTAAGCTATGTGCTTGTCCAGTCCAGAACAGTCGGTTCAAAGGATCTATCTTAACTATCCATCAGTTCATATGAGTTACAGTTGATTTCAATTGAAACACATATTAGTATATATGATTGATCTGCATTGGTAAGCTGAACAAAGCCATGAACAAGAGATGGTCTAAATATGATAGATTGGCTCTTAAGTGGAGTTCATATGCGTAAAGGATCAGGTCGTGCATGTAGATCGGCTTGTGGCTACAAGAGGCTCAAGTATTAGGGAAATTTGCATCGCCCATTAACTCAGCGTATTAGGTCAACTCATGTAAAGTTTAATCGCAGCATACATCCCACTTGTGAGCACCTCTCTCAATCCCACCCGTGAACACCTCTTTCAATCCCACTCGTAAGCATGCCATTCCCAACCCCACTCGTGAACAAGCCTTGACCCGCATACAAAGAATGTATCATATGTCTTACAGGGATCACAATCGGCTCATGACTAGTAAATGGACCACAAACAGGGGATCGGCTTCTCAATCTCCACCAAACACATCAGGATCAGACCACTAATCCACTCGAATCAGATCGCCAATCCACGGCCATTCTGATGTTTGTGATCCACCATCTTCACGATCCACTTCTCTCTAAACCACATTCTTCCTTCAAATCATTACCACGAGCCCCGCGTTTAAATACACTTCTCCTCCAATTCCTCGCATTCAACACTCATACGTAATTCTTCAATGCAGAGGCAACTGTGAACACAACCACATCATTTCGTGGACCCTCATCGAATGCAATGGGATTGGATCACTAACTCACGACCCGAACTAGTGATCATCCCATACTGTCTCCACGGTCCACTTCCACCGGAACCAATCCTTCCCCCGAATCTCCAACTTTAGCTCCACAGTCGAGCACTGATTCTACATACAAATCCATGGCTTAACTCTCTTTATTTCCTACACCAAGTACAAACCTTCTCATTTACTAACACTCTTGCTCCAGCATGTAAACAAGACCCTCGATTCAACGCCTGAGGGTGAAACTCGCCACCCACGACGGCATCAACTTCGAGGCGAACAAGGCCGAGATCGATAATGGAGAATAATAGAAATTGATGCAAAAATCGCCTCTAATTTCTTCACAATCGAGGTTTAAAGATGGAAATTGAAGGATATTGCATAATAATTTGCATTTACCTATTGGTTTGGATTTAGAGTTTGAAAATTGATGGAGATTAAGGCTTAAAACTTCGAGCAGTATAAAATGTTTTTACAGCAGCGATAAACTGAAAAGGATGAGGGTAAATCGAGTTATAAAGCACTAGGGTAGGCTCTTAGTATTCTTATCCGATCTCATGGCCTAGCTAAATCTGGTGGGCTACCAAAGCTTGACCCAATTATGCAAAAAACGTGCACAAAAACAAGACTCACGATCCGTTCGCAGGGACCCTGGCTCGACCCAATCGAAGTATTTCGGCCTTTAACAAAAAAAGTCAACGGAACAGTATTCGATGTGAATACAGAAAGAAACTTACTTGAGGAGTTATGCACGAATTGATCCAAGTCTTGCAATTATTAAAACTCAGCAAAAAAATTGGAAACTCGATCCTGTATTTATGCTCATACCAAAAATCAGGAAATACGATTCCACGAAGTGACGTAATCATTCAGATAAACGTGATTAATTACATAAAAGCAATTCGGAATAGATAGATTAATTAGTTTGAAGCATATTTCATCCCCAATAAAACATACTTCGAGGGGGCAGAATGCTGGCTTTTTTTGTGACCAAGCCACACAAAGCTTGAATGTATATGATCAAGTGGAAAAATTATTCACACACTCATCATTCTATAAGAGAAGGTTTGGCTCGCAGTGCATGGTCAGAGGTACTCGGGTCATGGTATCGGCTCATGACCACGAGCCCACATATAAAGAAACTAATATAATAAAACAGGCTGAAGACCAGTTCGGGTCTTGGGGTCATGACCCAACCCAATCTTTTCAGGGCTGAGATGAAGACACGGTTCTCCCACGATCTCCACTACCCGAAATGCACGGATCCTCTGCCACGTGTCACGAACCGCCTTAGTAACTACCTCTCCACTCACTCACGAACCGCTCCGAGATTTCCGAGATGAGTGCCACATCATCCATGACCCGCCTGCAGAATGTACCTATATATAGCCCAAGACTTTCCATTTTTGTTATCTTTTGGCACTTGAGTGATCTTCTTCCTCCATTACTGCATCTTATCGAGCCAATTCATATTTAACTCCAATTTGCAGAGTTTTATTTGATCAATATTGAGAGACTCATCATTGTAATTGTGAGAGAGAGTGAATACATAGATTGTAATTGTGATTATCAGTCAATTAGAATCATAAAAAGTGGACGTCGGCTCTTTAATGCCGAACCACTATAAATTGTGCGTGTTTGCATCCTTTTATTTTATTTCTAGTTATAATTCTCTATGAATTCTAGTTTGTTGGGTGTTAGAACTATCTTTTGGTCTAACAATAACTATTCCAAACTACTTTAATTTGTGGTTCAGTTAGGGTAGTAGCGACCTTGTAACATTTGGAATATGCTCTCAAAATGCATGCAGCCCAACCCCCGCCTAAAGTCGCCAACAAACACATCATCACTCAAACGTTTGCACACAGCCAGCGATCCATCCAGTCATGAGTTCGTAGTTGCAGCTATAGACCATTTTTATTTGCAAACTTATGTGCATGCACATCAACAACTATTTAAATCGCGAATCCAAGTCATGACGCTCAACTTGAAACCCCCTCAACCATACGACCTTCTACACCGCCAACCATTGCCTCGTTCTCTTATGGTCAGTGTTCATGCACAAGTAAGACGCCAAAGTTTTTTTTCTTTTTTTTCTTTTGGGAGCACTAATTGATTTAGTGGTTTGGGGTTTAAGATTGAAGATAAGAGCATCTCTAATAGAGATGAATTGAGTTTTTGAATTCTGAATCGCCCTTTGTTGGTGTCCCAACAGGTATTTTTCAATATTCTGAGGAAAATTCAAAGGTTGATTCAGTTTTTTGAATTAGCACAAGTATTGATTCAATCAACGTCATATATTAGGACTCTGGTTAAATCAGCATCATATATGGGACGCTGTAACGACCCGCCTTTGTGCCCGATTTTAACCAGCAATTAAACAACCTCAAACCGTACACAATAAAGATGGATGGTTAGGGGTACTTACACATTTGAAATAAGAGTAAAAAAAACTTTCATTATCATTACAACAACTTTACATCAGAGTTACAATGATCATTAGAGTACAACAGAAACACAGCAGGAAGAAATACAAGTAAGCTCTAGGCGGAAGAAGAATGATCCAAAACATAGTTTTTGCCAAGATCCAAAATCCTTCTCTAACCAACTCCAAAGCTAAAGCGGCAAACCAAACTACTAGCCACTCATGTGGAAAATAATGGCCATCCAGAGTTTAGGTGGAAGGAATAATAAACTCCAGGTCAGTCATGTGACTAGTTTGAGAACTCAAAACAGTTATCTTTATATTCATTTTAAAGTGAGGTAAATCACAGGACCATGCCGTACGACACAGAATGAGTTTACTCCTTGTGAATGCCAGCGCAAAGAAATTCAAAATGACCTTTGGAAAATGAAGCTACGATAAGGTCTCGCGGCATACACACAATGCAAACGTGCACACATAAGCAAGATTTCTCCTTATGATAACCAAAAATGCTTGATATGTGAAAATCCTCTAACATAGTTTAGAAAGTTCCCTTCGCAAATACATGTATCAATCCTAGCAAGCATAATGCCACATCCCATTATTTTGACATAATAGTATACAATAAAAACCGTACGGGTTCATAGTGGGGAATGGATTTCCAACAAATGACCAGACTAAGTAACTTCCTTATCGGATGGGTACACCTCTAGAGGGATGCCCCAAGAACCAAACTGGATCTCTGCTAATGCGAGGTCGGTCCATCCCTTAATTGGATGAATTAGAGCGCACCTGAGTATACCATCTCCCGGTCGTTATCAACCTTTAACCGGGGACCCGCAACATAAACGTCCACAAAAGTAGAAGTTGCCACATAAGTAATACCTGAGCTCCAGACCATAGTACACTTTTTACCTAGAAGGAGATGACAACCCATATCTTCACCGTATTCTTCATGTTTTGGCCATTTGCCAAGGTGTGAGGCTTGTCGTAGTCTCGTTACACAAAGCTACGCTTAACTAAGCCATGCTTTGATCATCATTAGCTCCTCACTTGGTATGCCATACTGTCATTCCATAACATATAATTGATCATCAATAACCACATAACCTTTGAGCTCGTACGTCTCAAAAATGGATGTTAAGCTAAGAGAATAAATTCACCGCTACCAACCAGAAATATGTTTAGTAAGAATAAATCATATATTACAAAAAACAATGTTAGATACGCATCCGTGCAAGTCTGTTCGGGGTCTGAACGAAACCGAAGGCACCTTATTCCTCGTCCAATAATGGAAAGAGGCCCTTGCATATTTGGAAAATCTACAAGTATGTCCGGACCATTGCCACTTATAACTTTTATAACAACCCTCCATTTTAACCGTGCCGAATCGACAAAACATGTCAAACTCGAACCGTTCCAAACGATAGATTTTTATTAGCTTCTGGGGTAAATATAATAAATCACAGAATCACGGCACAAACACAAAGCAATACAATATCTCACAGTGGATCATAAATAATACAATAGTAGATCATGAAGCTACTAAATAAAATTTTACAACAGAGTTTACATAAACAACACAACGGAAGTCTAATACAACAATCACTAGTACATAAATAAATGATAACTATCTGAAATGGAAACGACAAGAATAGTTGAAAACTGGAACAACTGAATAGGTTGATACAGGTGAGCAAAACTCAATATAAGCTCCAAGCTCCAAGAGTGAATCTCGAAAGTTGTAATACTTGATCTAACCCGAGAAGTATTGCAAAAGAAAACAACTCGGACCAGGACTAACATTCTCATGGAAGTAAATCAACTCAAATGAAATGTTCAACGAAATGCATCAATAACTTAAAGGATGTTTGGGATCACCATCCACTAAGGATTTGTAAAACTATATATTTATATACGCTGTATACAATAGTGTATATCAGTAAAGTAAAGTATCAAAATAGCGTAAGCGGGATTTACCATTATTACCCTTACACCATTTGTATATTCCCGTAGTATATACAGTACCGTAATTCCTCCGTAAATTGTAGGGCTATCATAGGGCACTTCATATAAAACAGTACAGAGAAAAATCATAGTAGGCTCATATATGGCATGTGACAAGGAACACGAGAAATTCCAGGGTGGATACACCGTTTGTAGAGCCGAACTGGTGGTAGCGCAGAGCAGCAACTACTTCCTACCTCGAGACATACTCCCATAATCAAATCAGAGGGTAGACACCAAACACATCACAAAAGTAATAGAATGGTAGCGAAGAAGTGCGCTCGATAGGAGGGTCTCAGCATAGCTCCTATTTTAGTCACATCAAGCTGACTCATGAGAGTTTGGGTCACGTAAATACCATGTATTAGAATCGTTCGCCAATCCATCCTACTTCGTTCTGGATTCTCCACCGCGTACATAGTTGTTAAAGTGGTTTTCGGTATTAGCAGAGAGTATGACAATAGCCGATCCCGATCTCTCTACCAACCAAACATTTACATTTTTCACACCATGACCATTTTATAATCACTTTACAAACATTTATAGGAAATCTCAAATCCAAAATTGAAATCAAAATTAAATATCTAACTTCGATTATATTTAATTTTAAATACTACTCACTTATTCACTTTTAATCAAATCGAGTTAGATAGTAATATCTTAAAAGTATAAAAAAAATCAATATTAAAATATTTAACTTCGATTTTACTTTAGTTTGAAATATTTTTGTTAAAGTCCAAGTTAAGACAATTCATATAATCCAATTTTACCTTTACAATAATATGTTTTAAGTCAATTCGAAAAATCCCATATTTCATTTTAAATTCAGTTTCCACCCTTCAAATCATATCTTATAAATTTCATTTCAAACAATGCATTTCATATTATATAAATTCAAGTTGAACCGTTTAAAATCACTTCTTAAAATTCAATTCATACAATTTAAAATCATTCTTATAAATTTGGTTTATAAAATTTCTCAATCCATATTAAATCGATTTATATAATCAAGTCCATACATAGTCAGTTTATATATTCAAATTCACATTCAGTCACTTTATAATCGAATTCATTTTCAATCAATTATAAATTCAAATTCATTTCCTTTAATTTAAAAATTCAGATTGAAAAATCATTTTACACAATTCAAGTTCATTTCTTATAAAGGTTCATATTTAAACCAATTCAAATTCGTATCTTATATGAGTTCATTCGTTAAATTAAATATCAATATTTAAATTTAATCTTTAAAACTTAAATCTAAATCACGAAACCTCAACCTATCTATCTTTAAGTTTATTATTAAAGTTTATAAAATATATTAAAATTAAACTTTGAAATATATATATATAAGTTTATAATAATCTATAAATAGTTTTTTAATTATTAATTATAATATATTAAATTAAGGTTTAAGATACTTATATTATTTTCTTTATTAAATTATATGGTTTTAAAATAAATAAAATTATAAGTAAAATCTTAAATAAATATTTAAATCCATGTTTACTCATAAAATCATTTTTAAAACATATAATTTAATTTATAAAATTTAGGTTTTAAAATCTTCAAATTTAAAAATATGTAAAAATATTAAGTTTTAAGTTATTGGTTTTAAAAAAAATCAAACTTTTCAAATCACTTTACTTCGAAAACATGACAACGGTATCTGTGTATAATTTTCTACCCTATGGTCAAGTGATACAGATATTTATCATTTCAATCCGCAATTTAAAATTTTACGGGTATATATCATTTCAACCCGCAATCCCAAATAAAAGTTTTTTAGGTCTATCACTTCAACCCATAACGATTTTTCCCTGATATAATGCCCGTTCGGGTATGTATCATTTCAACCCATAGTGATTTTCCTAAAACTATGTAAATCAGCAACATAAATGAATGATCACATAGCATCAATATCATCACATCACAAATCATGTATCATCGATGCATCTACGTGTCATATATATGCATATGTGTGTGCGTGTGTGTGTGTGTATTGTGTCATGTATGAAAGGTGTATACATCAAAATAAAAATGATTTCTACTAGCAATACTATACATTTCAAAACAATTCATTTGTGGTGAATATAACATCCATGAAAAATTAAGTCAAGTATGAGATAAACTCACCTTTCGTGGCATTGAATGAAGACGTCATATGAATGGACAGAATGAAATGACGACATCCAAGCACAACTCTGAATGGATTCAATTCCATAATCAACTCAATATATCATTTTTTTTATAAGAGAAGGTTAGGGAATTTTGAATTGGATCAATATGGCTATTGGTTATTTTGGGACGGTTTTCGAACTCAACACCAACTCATCAAAAATAAATACAACATTTCTTTTACAAAATATTATATATATATATATATATATTTATTTACCCGCAGTAAAATTTATATATATATATATATGAAATGCACACATATATCCTTACATAATATATATATATATACACACACACACACACATTTAAAATCAACACACACCAAAAACTATATATATTATAAATTATATAAATACCTATAAACACACACCCACTACTCAAAATCACAGCACAACAACTAATAAACACACATATTATATAATATAACGCACTCACAAAAACAAACATTGTATATTTCATATATATAAAACACACGCATGCATGCATAAACTCAACACAAAACAAACAACACATAATCACACGAAAACCCTACACGCACTACAAATAAATCACGCACAACCCCACATATAAAATAAAATCATGCACACACAATACCCCCACACCGTACACGAACACAAGCATACCGGGGTCAGAGAGGGAAGATTGAAGGGAGGCTTAGTGGTGGCTCAAGTAGACTCGGTGGAAGTAGTGGCAAGTTGATGGGGGTGCGACTTTAGGTCAGGGGTGGGCTCAACTGGTCAAATTAGATGGTACTAGGGGCACTCAATTAAGGGGAAAAAAAACATTATTCCCCTAGCGCTAGTGAATTAGAGGCAGGTGTAAGAACGTCTTTATAGATTCTCAAAAAGGGCATTTTGAAGTGCCCCTAATGCATATCCAAATTTTTAATAATTTAATCCTCTAATAAAGCGTGCAAATGACAAAATTAGAAATTTCTACATTTCCCGAAGGGTAACTCTATTTAAACCCATTTTGTTGCTGAGTTCACCCAGCAAGAACCAAAATACGGGAGAAACCCGGCGTTTTGCTGAGTTCACCCGTATAACATTTAAAAAAAATCGAATTTTACCCTCCCTCGTAGAGACCCAACGAGGTTCCTGATGTAACCTCGTATAGCCCCTACGAGGTGCCTTTAAGGGAGATCCCCTGCGAGGTTCTCTAAAATACCTCGTAGAGTCTCTACGAGGTTACCTAGGGAACCTCGTAGGGCCCCTACGAGGTATGCTGATAATTAAAAAAAAATCAAAACAAGGGTAGCTTAGTCATTAACTTTTCTGGGCGAACTCAACGTTTGCTTTAGTGTAAATAAAATTAGCCTTTCCCGAGACCCTCTTCCCTAAATCCTTTTGGTTTTCTCTACAATTTCCAACTTCAAAACCTAGAACTCATTTTATTTTATATGCATCCCTATCGTCTCCACCAAAAACTACAGCGACCATAACATCTATCAGTGATTTGTGGATTGCAATTGCTGACTAAGTTCGGTTGTTCATTATTTAGGATGTCCCTATCCCTGATTTAGGGGCAACAATGACATATATTGATTATGTGCGTTGTATAAGCAGGCCGTCGATGCGAGCTACAAGGGAAACAAAAAATACTACGCTTCTTGTTCTTTGGCCTTGCACACAACAGTCTTCCACTATCGTGGTAACCTTAGGTTTCTCCAATCTATGCGTGCTTGGTCTTGCCTATACCTTCTCGCCTCGTGATTATTGGTGTCTAGCTACTCATGTACTACCTTAATTCATGTGCTCTAATTGTTGATTTCAGTTTACTACTAAGTTGTGACTACAACTTTCAACTTGAATTTCGACTTGTTCTTTTCGTTATTTTTTTTTGGTAAGGTAAGCTGGATTTTTTAATCTTTCTGCTAAGTGATTGTATTTTCAAATATTATTATCAAAAGTTAGCTAAATCTTTTATTGATTTACTGTATATCGATTTATAATTCATTATAGGATTTCAAATTTTGTCAATGAAAATAACGAAAACCTTTATTGTTAAATTTGGATAAAATATTAAACCATTTATCTTGTGAGTGAAGAGGTATCATTTATTTTGTGATTGATTAACCACTAAAACATAAACCCTTCTATCCATTATATCGATCTCATAGTTTTCAAAATTCAAATAACTAGTAATTGAGTTGATTGAATTATGATTGTAACTAGTCTAAACTAAAATGTGTTTGACAGTTAAATTAAATTGTAATTGAGTTACATGAAACTGTGGTTGAGCTATTTAGTTTCTTTAAATAATAAATCAAGTTTTAACTTAATTTAGAGATAGATTTAAGCAATTTAAACTTTATGAAGAAACTGATTTTTTTCTATTTTGAGGCTAAATTTAAAATTTACAAGTATTAATGATGTGGAATTGAAGAAACATGGCGTGAGACTACAACTTTTTCTAGAACACAATGACAAGCAAGATGCTTGTGGTAAAGAGTAATTATATAAGTTTTGACAGAAAGAAATATACCGCAGAGTGTAATTGAATTGATTGATATTCTAACTTTCTTGAGGTCGCATTGGGAAGTATGTTTTTACATATTTCGGTTGCTTACCGAAATTTATAAACTATTCCAGTTAGGGTCGTGATACAAAAAAAGTTTTTAGAAGTTAAAATTGGTAAACATAAATGTTTAGAAACTAGATTGTAATAGAGGTTTAATGGATATTATTTGGAGTTCTTTTGGCTCACGTCCCTGGAAACTTTCAAAACACAAATGGCATCCACAATAACTTTATTGAAAGTGTGTGTGCATACTTGTGAAGTATAATTCACTCACAAGGATCGTGTAATATGGCAAACAATATTCGAGTACTAAGTAATAGACAATCACTGAACTGTATAATAGTAAATGCTGTAAAAAGGAAAAATCACACCAGGGCTTTTTATATTGGTTCGAAGCACCGTCCTACGTCTAGTCCCAGACCTCTCTCTTGATTTTCACTAATCAACCACCTCGCTTCTCCCGGAGGAACAGATTCACAATACACCACTTGATTTCACGGGCCACAAGCTTACCCACCTGATTTGAACGGCTACAGGCTTACCGAAATTTCAGTACAAAGTAGTTGATGATTGACTATATATTGCGTCTTCAATACACGGACTAGTCATTTGTAATACACCCTTCCTATAATCTTATCCTCGAGTATATACTTTGAATGCGCAGATTTAAGGAAGTAGAATGCTTGTTGAATCAAATGATATTATATTGATTCAAGGATTCAACAAGTATTTAAATTTGGAGAGCTTTTGTTTTGCAAAGAGTATGAAAATGCAATTCAGAAATTAGAGAGAATATAGAATGATTTCGTTAATTGAAAAACAAGTTTGAAGATATTTATAAAATAGTAGAAAGGTAGTAATTCTTCATGAAGAGTTTCTATAAAGAGTTATGTCCATTTCCTTTGATTATCGAATAGAAATCTCTTCACAAATAGAAGCAACCTTTCAGAAAAAGCTTGTTGTTTCAAAAACGGTCAACAGGTCAAAAATCACACGTTGATTGGTTGAATTTATTTAAAATTGAAAATTCCAGAAAAATAGCCGTTATGTGCAAAAACACATAAACCAGTCGACTGGTGATTTTCAACCGGTCGACTGGTTGATCTGAGAAATGTTTTTGTTTCCAAACAGAAACATAACCGATCGACTGGTGGTTTTTTGGGCGGTCGACCATTTTATGGCTGTGGACCGGAGAACCTCGGTCCACAGTCTAGATCACTCTGCACTCTTTCCCGGTCGCAGCCTGGACCGTTTAGGCTTTTTCCGTGACTTTTCAATTCCTCAAATATACAGATTTCAGCAACGAAGATATGATATAACTTTGTGCATTCGTGTTATACTTTGAGTATAGATTTTAACATATTTCTAACACGAGTCAATGTAAAAATCTTATCTTTATGAAATGATCTTCATTGCACCTTTATATGTTGGCATCGATCAAAATCTTATTCTCAACATTCTCCCCCTTTTTGATTGATGACAACACCTTAGATTTTCTCCCTCTGAATATAAAGCTGTTAGTTCATAATATAAATAATCTTACCTTTTGATTCCTGCATTAACAAATGTTAGCTTACATATACTATTATCATGTTAAGCACATAATTTTAAATGATAGATATGTAACATGAATAATATGTATCATCATAAGAGAAAATATTTCTCCCCCTTTGTCATCGATTAAAAAGAATAAATACCAAAATAAACATAGTAATTGAGAGTAGTAGAGAATACAGATAATTATAGCACGTTTAGGAGATACCGAATAACATTCTCTTTGTTGTAGTGTACCTGCAAAAAATATAACATATATAGTTTGGTACCCACTTGCTTTGTTTGGGTCCACGGGTTAGATGGAAGGTAACCGTACCCAAGAGGGTTTAATGGAACCTCTAAAGATAAATTTTTCATTATTAACTACTGAATCAAAATAATCATCGATATATTTTTCTCTGTTTTTCAAACTTACAGGAACCCAAATACTTAAGTAATCTCTAGTGATATTCCTTTTCGTACTTCTATATTTATTATAAATACCACTAGTCATAGAAGTATTCGAATTTCTATAATAATTGGGTTTTGGATATGCATTAGTACTAGCAGTGATATTCTTACTGTACATAAAATCATTTCTAGTACTATTTCTGTGATTGGTTTTATTATATCCTATACCACTTTTGTCATGTAAAGGTTGAGATCTAGATAAAATCATGTTTAAATCATTTTGACCTTTATTAAATTTTGCGAACTTATTTGTACATTTGATTCCACAGTCGCGATTGATATTTTCAAAAGAAGCTTTGTTATTAATACCCTTATTTAATTCAGAATTCTTCCTTTTTAAAGTTCTATTCTCATTTTCGAGACAACTAATTTGAGATTTTGAATTATATAAGGATGATTGTAATTTTTCTTTTGAGTCAAAAATTTCATTTTGCAAAATATTACTATTCACCTTTAAGAACTGACATTCTTTAGATAATTCCAAATTCTTTTTAGTTAGAGCTCCATTCTCTTTTTCAAGAGACGATATTAAAGAACTAGAATTATTTAAAGAATCTTCCAATGATTTATTTCTATTTTGCAAAAGATCAATTTCCTTTAAAAGAACATTGTTTTTATCTTCTAGTTGCTCATTTTCTTTTTGAAGGAAATCTTTTTGAGAGACAAGTTTTTCTAAGGTATTTTCAAAACATTTGGCTTGTTTTACTAAAAAATTGTTTTCATCTTTTAATTTGGAATTTTCTTGCTCACAATTTTCGGATTTAGCTATAATGACAGTATTGAGTTTACTCAAAGTTTTAAAATCTTTCAATAATTTTTCATGGTTTAACAAAAGATCTTTATATAATGAATCGACACATACCGATTGTGATCTGACTTTAGCCATGAGACATTTTCTTCCTTGCTCTCTTGATTCTGCTTTGTTGCTCTTCCACTTTCTAATCCCTTGACTAGACTTCTTTATTGCCATTTGTTCTAGGATGTTGTTACGGTCTCTAGAACACCAGGCTCTAATACTAATTGAAAGTGTGTGTGCGTACTTGTTAAGTATAATACACTCAAAAGGATCGTGTAATATGGCAAACAATATTCGAGTACGAAGTAATAGATAATCACAGAACTGTATAATAGTAAATGCAGTAACAAGGAAAAATCACACCAGGGATTTTTATACTGGTTCGGAGCACCGTCCTACGTCCAGTCCCAGACCTCTCTCTGGATTTTCACTAATCAACCACCTCGCTTCACCCGGAGGAACAGGTTCACAATACACCACTAGATTTCACGGGCTACAAGCTTACCCACTTGATTTCACGGGCCACAAGCTTACCCACCTGATTTGAACGGCTACAGGCTTACCGGAATTTCAATACAAAGTAGTTGATGATTGACTATATATTGTGTCTTCAATACACGGACTAGTCACTTGTAGTACACCCTTCCTATAATCTTATCCTCGAGTACATAATTTGAATGCGTAGATTTAAGGAAGTAGAATGCTTGTTGAATCAAATGATATTATATTGATTTAATGATTCAACATGTATTTAAATTTGGAGAGCTTTTGTTTTGCAAAGAGTATGAAAATGCAATTCGGAAATTAGAGAGAATATAGAATGATTTCGTTAATTGACAAACAAGTTTGAAGATGTTTATATAGTAGTAGAAAGGTAGTAATTCTTCATGAAGAGTTTCTATAAAGAGTTATGTCCATTTCCTTTGATTATTGAATAGAAATCTCTTCACAAATAGAAGCAACCTTTCAGAAAAAGCTTGTTGTTTCAAAAACGGTCAACATGTCAAAAATCACATGTCGACTGGTTGAATTTATTTAAAATTGAAAATTCCAGAAAAATAGCTGTTATGTGCAAAAACACATAAACCGGTCGACTAGTGATTTTCAACCGGTCGACTGGTTGATCTGAGAAATATTTTTGTTTCCAAACAGAAACATAACCGGTCGACTGTTGGTTTTTTGGGCGGTCGACTGTTTTATGGTTGTGGACCAGAGGACCTCGGTCAACAATCTAGATCACTCTGCACTCTTTCCCGGTCGTAGCCTGGACCGTTTGGGCTTTTTCCGTGACTTTTCAATTCCTCAAATATACAGATTTCAGCAACGAAGATATGATATAACTTTGTGCATTCATGTTATACTTTGAGGATAGATATTAACATATTTCTAACACGAGTCAATATAAAAACCTTATCTTTATGAAATGATCTTCATTGCACCTTTATATGTTGGCATCGATCAAAATCTTATTCTCAACATTTATAATATAAAGAGGGTCCTTATAATTCATGTTACGTGTTTTTTTTATTAAAAAAAGTGCGTTGCTGTGAAAAAAAAATCTAAATTCTGCAAATATTTCCAGAAGACCACGGAAACAAAAAAAAACTTGCATACATGTGTGCAAGTATTCACAATAGTTGCGCACTTGTATGCAAGTATTCACAAAGCAGTTTTCATTGAAAATCTTCAGTAATTCTCACATATATGTGTGCAACTATTTTTAAATATTTGGACACATGTACGCAAATATTGCATGAAGGTTTCACGTTGAAAAATATGCCTGCGTATTGTTGCACACACGTGTGCAAGTATTATGAAATACCTACATGCAAATAAATATGAACTGATTTACATACATGTGAATTTTTGCACACTTGTATGCAAGATTTCTGTAATACTTTCATGTCTGTATGCAAGAAAACACAGATGCATGACTGAAATACTTGCACGGATGTATGCATGAAATTCAAAATACGTGCATACTAGTATGCAATTAACTGTAGTTTCGTTATTTTTCTATAATTTTGGCTTTTGGTGTGTTTTTCGAATGTTTTTCCACCTGAATTTTTTGATGTGTACTTGTTTTATTTAAATATTAATTTTCGTGATTTTTTTTTAATTTTTTTTAACGAATTTTCAAAAAATAGGGACCTATTTTATAATAAGTTTAGGACCGGATGTGAGCCTAATTTTGAAACTTAATAGGAACTTGTGCCTAATATTCACTATTATTTAATTATTATACTTGCACACAATTTCAATTGTGGTTACGCTCAATCTTAAATTTACAATAAAATTTGCATTTTTTTAAATACATGTAAGATAACTATTATTGTCAAGAGAAATAGGCAACGTTTTTTTTTATTCGACTGGGAAATTAGATACCTTTGGACCATCCCTGCTCGTAAGGTGAAGATTACAAGATTTTGAAGATGAAGCTTTGTGATATTTTTCTGAAGTGGTTCTATGATTTTTATTATATAGTAGTTATTCACTTGCAAACCATTCACTTACTTGAAAATTAAGTGGATGACTAATACTGCAATTGAAACTTCACATTCTGTTACTATTATATACAGAGTTATGATGTGTTAGCACATTAAGCATTTGTTCGTTAGTTAGAAAAATTCAAAGATATTGATTTATTTGAAGATGTTATTGAGATAGATATTGATTGATTTGAAGATGCAAAACTGTCCTTATTATTCATATATACACAAAAGTGTGTATCTAAGTTATGTATGTAGCTAAATTAATGTAAATATATGTAACGGAATATGTTCCAACCAGCTACCGTAGGCAATGGCCGATGGTTCATCTTCACTTTAAGCATAATAAGGCCACTTCTTCAAAAGGATGTAGATCAATTTTGTTAACTTAATTATGGATGGAAAGTGGGAACTCTACAAAATTTTGTTTTAAATAGCAAAGAGGTAGAAGAATCTGTTGCTGCCTCTGACATTACTTTAGCTGCAAATTTGGCAACAACATTAAAAAATAATATTTCTAGCGGAAACAATAAATAATATTGTAAAAAGAAAATAACTGTTGAACCATGATTAAATGAGCAATTTGATTGATCTTGTAGATAATATGATCCATGGTGCAACTAATATTTTTACTTGTAATTTAGGCAGCTTTCATTTTTTTTCCATGGTGTATATGAAAAATATGAATTGTTTACTTTTTTGTATTATTGGTACTGATCATTATAATCTAAATATATGGCTTTTCTAGTTGGGGATTCATGATCAACAAATCTTGGATGTAAGAAGAATTTTGGCTTCATAGTAACAAAACTTAGCACATAACAAGTTTGTTAGCATAACCGCTCTTTAGGTGCATAGTTTGGAAAACTTTGCAATGTTCGGTTTCCTATATTATTTCTTGGTATGAGAATCATGATAATATAGCATTGTTCCGTTACTTATATTATTTCCTAAATAATGCAGGTGCTTTATTTCTTGGAAAATAGCAATCAATAAGCATATTTAGAAATCTATCCTTATTACTATTAGCATTATACTACCATGGCATTGTATAGTGATCAATGTATAACACATAAGTGAACATAATTAAAATAAGGCACGCTAAATTGACCAAATCATAATATCATATATCAAACAACCGTGGATTGAGGTTTTTTTTAATTTGTTCAGGAGGGAAACCGACTGAAGTCGTAAAACCCTCCCTAGTGCACAAACCATCAATAGTTTCATTACCTTGTACATAAATCAAAATTACTTTTTGTAATGGACAAAAATCATTGTAAAAACCAAAATATTCATTGGCTTCATTGACGGTTGATAACCGCCTAACATGAGCATTTCAGAAAATTCATTTTAACATTTTATTATCATTGTTCTGAACAATTTTTAATAAATTTAGCAATTCACTTCAAAAAGAAAAGAAAAAAAAGAAATGTTTCTTATGTAGCCTTTGCAGTTCTAAAAGACATAATATAGCATCAAACCTTATTGATGCTCTTAGCTAAAATAGTAAATCCTCGCATATCTCTAGGATTTTCGAATTTGTAGTTAGGAGTACTATTTTCATAGTTGAAAACCAATTATGCATAGAACTAGTAGAAAATGATTCACTAAACAGTGACCACTCATTAAGTTTTATATCAATATGGATTTCACCCTCCTACAACGGGTGACTGTACATCAATATCATGACATTATAAGTTATCTTTTTAAGGAAACTGGTAGATTGGTTGGAGTAGTTGCCAATGTTTTCAACAGCGGTGCTAATGATCTCCTACAAGTAAAGCTTTGTTCAGCTGATAAGGATGATATTTCATCAAGTATACGTATACAATTTGGTTCCGGTCAGATAGTGTGGGTTCCTTTTTGTTGAAGATATTATTCCAAAAGTTTACATGGATAAAAAAAAATGTACATCGTACTTACGAAGGGCAACTGGAACTTAGCTTACGAAATGAAGTGAAATCTTAGAAAGAAAGACATCAAATGGTTAGTTTTTCTCCTTTTAGTTTCTTTTTTGCGATTGTCTCCTACTAGAATTTTTTGTGTACATGACAATATGTGTGTTAATGAGTGTGGAGTACATGTTTATTGATTGTTATTTTGCGCATAGTGTGTACACCTCTTATGTTGCACGTGAACTCTCCCCCTTAATCTTCACCACCCATTTCCCCACTCATTCTTTCTTTTTCCATTTCAATATTATTTTTTAGTGGGAAGAGAGAGAATGAGTGGGGAAATGAGTGGTCGAGATTAAGGGAGAGAGTTCACGTGCAATATAAGAGGTCTAGCGGAACCCTCCTCACATATATATATTTGAAAATGACACACACACACACACACACACACACACATATATATATATATATAAGGAGGGTTCCACTACACCTCTTATATTGCACGTGAACTCTCCCCCTTGATCTCCACCACCAATTTTCTTGCTCATTTATTAGTGAAAAGAGAGAGAATGAATGGGGAAATGGATGGTGGAGATCAAGGGGGAGAGTTCACGTGCAATATAAGAGGTGTAGCGGAACCCTCCTATATATATATATATATATATATATATATATGTGTGTGTGTGTGTGTATATATATAGGAAGAGATCCGCTACACCTCTTATATTGCACGTGAGCTCTCCCCCTGAATCTCAGCCATTCAATTCTCCACTCATTCTCTCTCTTAGTGGCAAGAGAGAGAATGAGTGGGGGAATGAATGCCTGAGATTCAGTGGGAGAGCTCATATGCAATATAAGAGGTGTAGCGGAACGCTGCCATATATATATATATATATATATATATATATATATATATATATATATATTGAATATATATATATTGAATATATATATATATATATATATATATATATATATATTCATAGCAAAATAATAACATTATGACCAAAGCAGCATGAACATTTTTACAATGGTTTAGCAAAATAATAACATTACGACCAAAGAAGCAGGAACATTTTTACAAAGGATAAACCATTGTCACCACTAAAACCCTAAAACATCCATAAAACCCTTAATTTACAGGAAAAGACTAAGGTGAAGCACAACTATCCCTAAAACATCCATAAAACCCTTAATTTAATGAGTATTAGGCATCTATCCAAAATTCCAAGTACTCGTTAACCAAAAAGGCAATTATACAGGAAAAGACTAAGGTGAAGCACAATTAAAAAAATGAAAGGTTCTTTCTATAGTCAACTTTGCATATATAAAAAAAATCAAATAAAATGTTAAGCATAACTATAATTTGGACTTTACATATGAAACTCTTCATTCAAGCAATATTGCGAGATTAAACCAAATAACTCAATGCTTGACTTGGACTATGTGACGGATGAGGCAAATTCGGGAACAATGTTTGCATTGTTTGTACACATGGATTGCTAGAATAAGCCCTTAAATACATGTTTGGGTGGGTTAATGAAAATCATGAATTTGCAGGATCACTAGCTCTAAATTTAAGAAAAGAAAGTAAAGAATCTATATCGAACTATTTTAAATGCATGTAAAGCAAAAAAAAAAAAAATCAATGATTATGGAAAGAAGCGGAGAAATGAAAATGAAGAGTACTGGATATTTGGTTACTAAGCTGATTGTCAAAGCAAAGAGACTCAACTGCATTAGCATAAACTACGTAATGAACCACTTGATCCTTTTCAAGAATTAATATGATGTTAACTAGTTGAATAGCTCGTTCAATCATTTTAACAAACATAACAAGTGCACTACATCAAACCCTTGTTCATACATGAGGATCCCAGTCGTCCAACATCCCTGCTCACTCGCATGTTCCTGGTCGCACACTGATGCATTAAAAGCTAGTCGGTCGGCCGTGTTGCCGGAGCAGGGTCAATCGCGAGATGCTCCAGCTGGTAAATCGCGATATGCTCCAGTTTGTCGGTCGCGAGGTGTTCCAGGCTGGTCGGTCGCGAGATGCTCTAAGTTGGCCGGTCTAGAGCATCAGCTTTGGGGTCGAGCGGAGAGCCTTCAGTACTGTGGTCGAGCAGAACGAATCCTCAGGTCGAGTACCATCTCCAACTTCAGCTTTATTTCCTGGTCGGTTTTGCACGTTCATCCCTGGTCGTTCTTGTATGGAAAGATCCATGGTCGCTCTCTTGTCTTCTGGTCGGGTAAGATCCATCAGCTCGGTCACGCAAGAGTGTTTCAGCTCGCTCCTACAAGGAGCAGGCTACAACAAGTTGAGCAGGATGTTATAATAAAAAAGCTAATGGCAATATTGTAATTAATGTACCCCATTTTGAATAGTGTCTGCCTTGCATCTTTCCTGGTCGGTCCATAATGCTGCAATCCTGGTCGGTCCGCGTTTTCCTTCCTAGTCGGTCATAGACGTGCCAACTTAGCACCAGCTCACCGCCAACCAAGTGCCAACTATACACCTCAATTTACAAGTGTGCCACTACCCCATATCTCCAACTATAAATACCCCCTTTCTCCACACTTAAGGGGCAGGATTCCAAGACCCCGATGGGCTGCTAAAATGACTTCTCCAAACCATTCTCAAACTCCATCCATAGCTTCCAAAGCTCCCCTCATCTCCATCCATTAATCGATCACTTCCATAGGAGATTCACCATTAAGATCCATTCAAACTCCATTCAAGCAATACAAATCTCCATTTATCCTCTCTAAAAACTTAGATCTACCATTGGAATGCTATGGAATCGAAGAGATCTAGCTTCAAAGTGAAGTGTTGAAGACTTTTCATCCATTTCAATCAATATTTGAGGGGATCCAACCGTTCCATTGGCGAATTTAAGTGCGATTCAAATCAAAGAGGAAAAAAAATGAGAGATGCATTGTAAATTGAGAGAAATTTGTATGGCATTGTACTTGGCATTATGAAAGTGATAATGGAAAGTGTTTACATAGTGGATGTAGGTCACATTTGATCGAACCACTCTAAAGATTGTGTGTTCTCTCTTATTGCTTTGTTTTTGCGAATTGCGGTCTCACTTTTCTTCATACACGCTTTCATAGTGCCTTGCCCTTAATTTGGTGACGTGCTTTCTTAGCACCTTACCTCTAATTGGGTGACGCACTCTTTAAAGCATTGTATTTGGTGTTTGATCATTTTCCAATTAAAACATTTGGCACCCACCGTGGGGCCCGAGTTCGCATCACTTTTCTTCACCTTGAAGTTCTAAGCCTACTTCTACCATAGATCCCGCAAATCTAAGATCTAGGCCGGACGACGAATTATCTTCCAAATTCAAGGCCTTATCCGAGATCATGGCAAAGTCTAAGAAGACCACTAGCAATGCCGTTTAGGAAAACAACGATGTTGCTAATCATGATACCACTCCACTCACTAACCGCTTTGAAGGTGGAGAAAATTCAATATCTGGAGCTGGAGTAACCAAAGCGGAATTGGATGTCGTCGCCGCAAACTTGAGCCAACGCATGGACGCTTCCAACAAAGCCTTAATCGATGCTAATAAAACTCTTGTGGATGCTAATCAAGCCTTGATGGATAAAGTGAGCGCTCTCCTCAACGCTCAAGCAAACCCTGCTCCTCCTCCGCAAATCCATGTCAACCTTGAGGAGAATGCAAATTCATCATCTTCCGATCCTCAAAATGACGACGCTAATGTCAAAGGTTCAAAGTTGGAAGCTAGAAACCATTCCGATCGAAATAACCGACGAGTTGCCAGTTCCATGAAGGGGACACCTTCCTATAGCGGAAGTAAAAGGCCTAGATCCTCTAAACGCGATCGCTCGCAACGTCGAGCATCCGGAAAAGAGGTCGAAGTCCGCTCCCCGGAACGACACAACTCGAAGGAATATATCATGGATGTGGTAAAGCAAGTTATGAAAGACAACATGCCTCGCAAGGATCGTGAAAGGGAATTGGACTTCTCTCTCAGCAAAAATCCGTTCACAAAGAGGATCCGCAAGGCTGAATTCCTCAGAAAGTTCACTCATCCTACTCTGCCGCCGTATAACGGAAATTCTGATCCAAATCACTTCCTGTACAAATACGAGTGGCACATGAATGCAGCTAAAGCAACGGACGAGATCAAGTGCTTGTGCTTCCCCCTTTATCTAGAAAGCGTCGCATCGCTATGGTTCACAAGGCTCCCGCCCAAATCCGTTGACCGATTTGATGATTTAACTCTCAAATTCAAAGAGCAATTTAGATTGCAAGCTACCAAAGCTAAGGACGTTATCTCTCTTACATCCATGAGGCAGAATTCAGGAGAGTCTGTCAAAGCTTTTCTCAAAAGGTTTAATGATGTTGTATCTGAAGTAGGGAATCCCGAACCTCGCATGATCTTAATGTCTCTAATTGCCGCTATAGACAAGAACAACGAGTTTGGTAAATGGATCAAAATGAAAGAGCCAAATACGCTTGAGAAATTCCATAAAAAAGCTGAGGAATACATGTGGGTCAAAACTGGTCCAGTACCTCTTCAGGTTATCGACGCTAACCCACTTCTTGAAGCTCCCAAAAGCGCTGACATTCGGCTTAATCAGTGCAATGACCAGGGGTAGAAACGAGCCAATGATGGGAAAAACAACAAGGCAAACAAGAAGTTTCGCTTTTACAACCCATCAGAACTCACTCCTCTATATGATACCATAGAGATCATTTTCCTTGCCACCAAGGATACTGAACACTATCCAGAACCTCCAAAGTTCAAGGTTACACAGAAGGTCCTGGACTCCGGGAAGTTCTGTCGACTCCACAAGCTGCCGGGTCATGATACAAATGAATGCAAGATTCTCCAAAGCGTAATTGAGGAAATGATTCAGAATGGCAAACTGCAACAGTACGTCAAGAATCTGCAATCCTCAAACACTGCTCAGACTTCCCGGGAGCAAGGCTTTCCTACTCAACTAGGCCCAGAAAAACGAGTCAAAAACAAGCCAATCATCAACTGAGGGCTAATGGGATTCTCGTTTCAACGGCTCAGAATAAGCGATCATCATCGCTATTTCTTTACTAACTGCTTTGTTACTTGCTTTACTTTACATTTTTCTTTCTGTCACATTCAGAACTTCTTGTAAAAAACTTGTAATATTACATAAGGATTGTACTGAACAATATCTCTATGAATGAAGTCCTGCTTACTTGAATGGATCTCTTACTTACAAGATCTTCGGTAATTCAAGACTTGCTAAAAGGCGATTCTTTATTACAGGTTATAGGACAAATGCTTGCTTCCTCGAAACCCGATGCACTATGGCGAACTCCACAACACTTATTCAAGCATGGGATGCACAAAGAGTCAACACATCTAAGTGCAATCATAAAAACACCATCTTGAAGGGTGATTAGAAGGGATGGCCAGAGATCAGACGGTGGAGAGGTCAACAAGCATATCTAAAATCAATACCACAGGTTGTAAGTTCAAAGGGGCAACTTGCGCTCAATCACGAACACTTGCCATGATCAAGTGCTTCCAGTACAAGGCCGATGTTCGCTCCACAGGATAACGCAAACCTCGCAAATCCCAAAAGAGGACGACTTCTCAATCCGGTTGCAATTACTTATCATAACTAAGCGCATCCAACGCGACTGTTAGAGTTTGCCTCATGGGTTCCCAAGACCTCCCATGCTGGGCACAAAAAAGTCTAGCCTCTCTTCGTGAGAGCAACGGCGAAAGTCCTCCCCATGCGGGGGCATCAAATCCCAAGACCTCCCATGCGGGGCACAAAAAAGTCTAGCCTCTCTTCGTGAGAGCAACAGCGAAAGTCCTCCCCATGCGGGGGCATCAAATCCCAAGACCTCCCATGCAGGGCACAAAAAAGTCTAGCCTCTCTTCGTGAGAGCAACGACGAAAGTCCTCCCCATGCGGGGGAATCAAATCCTTAGTCCTCCCTTAGCGGGGGCATACAACCCAAAGTCCTCCCCTAGCGGGGGCACCCCACATAAGACCTTTTCAAGCAAAGGAAGAAAGATGCAACGACTTCTCCACCTAGAAGTCCAAATTAATCAGTTAAATGCAAAATTCTGATCCATCCAACGGCTACAATCGCCTTGGCATCAGAAGCCCAAAGCAAAGTATTGATCCGATCAGGTACACGTTTCATAAAACGTAAACCGTCATATGAGGTCACGTAATTCATTGCAAAGGCGTAACTTGAAATCTGCAATCCAGAACTCAAGCGCCATTGTGAATTCAAACTCGAATGTCGTGTCTATGCAAACAATGTTTAACAAATAATAACCGTTAAGTAAAGCGGTTCTGCATAGATATGACATTCAATTTATTATATATCATTCATTAATGATTAACTAACCTGTTGTTGATGTGGACAATCAATAACAACGTATAAGTCCAAAATCGTGCAATTGCTTGTTTTTATTGCAGAACAGGTGCTACGGAACATATAAGTCTAGTCAACAAGTTCAAAACTTAGAGCGTATGGAATCAATAAGTCAAAGTGGGATTTTCCATAGCAAGCAAAAAGCTACAACTGGATTCAAATGCAGACATGATAGCAACGTTCTTTTCGAAGCCCGTATTTCTCACAAGTGAAAAACACAAGCTTCGAGGGGCAAATGTTAACTAGCTGAATAGCTCGTTCAATCATTTTAACAAACATAACAAGTGCACTACATCAAACCCTTGTTCATACATGAGGATCCCAGTCGTCCAACATCCCTGCTCACTCACATGCTCCTGGTCGCACACTGATGCATTAAAAGCTAGTCGGTCAGCGGTGTTGCCGAAGCAGGGTCAATCGCGAGATGCTCCAGCTGGTCGATCGCGAGATGCTCCAGTTGGTCGGTCGCGAGGTGTTCCAGGCTGGTCGGTCGCGAGATGCTCCAAGCTGGTCGGTCTAGAGCATCAGCTTTGGGGTCGAGCGGAGAGCCTTCAGTACTGTGGTCGAGCAGAACGAATCCTCAGGTCGAGTACCATCTCCAACTTCAGCTTTATTTTCTGGTCGGTTTTGTAAGTTCATCCCCGGTCGTTCTTGTATGGAAAGATCCATGGTCTCTCTCTTGTCTTCTGGTCGGGTAAGATCCATCAGCTCGGTCACGCAAGAGTGTTTCAGCTCGCTCGTACAAGGAGCAGGCTACAGCAAGTTGAGCAGGATGTTATAATAAAAAAGCTAATGGCAATATTGTAATTAACGTACCCCATTTTGAATAGTGTTTGCCTTGCATCTTTCCTGGTCGGTCCATAATGCTGCAATCCTGGCCGGTCCGCGTTTTCCTTCCTAGTCGGTCACAGACGTGCCAACCTAGCGCCAGCTCACCGCCAACCAAGCGCCAACTATACACCTCAATTTACAAGTGTGTCACTACCCCTTATCTCTTACTATAAATACCCCCTTTCTCCACACTTAAGGGGGAGGATTCCAAGACCCCGAAGGGCTGCTAAAATGACTTCTCCAAGCCATTCTCAAACTCCATCCATGGCTTCCAAAGCTCCACTCATCTTCATCCATTAATCGATCACTTCCATAGGAGATTCACCATTAAGATCCATTCAAGCAATACAAATCTCCATTTATCCTCTCTAAAAATGTAGATCTACCATTGGAATGCTATGAAATCGAAGAGATTTACCTTTAAAGTGAAGTGTTGAAGACTTTTCATCCATTTCAATCAATATTTGAGGGGATCCAACCGTTCCATTGGCGAATTTAAATGCGATTCAAATCAAAGAGGGAAAAAAATGAGAGATGCATTGTAAATTAAGAGAAATTTGTATGGCATTGTACTTGGCATTATGAAAGTGATAATGGAAAGTGTTTACATAGTGGATGTAGGTCACATTTGACCGAACCACTCTAAAGATTGTGTGTTCTCTCTTATTGCTTTGTTTTTACGAATTGCGGTCTCACTTTTCTTCATACCCGCTTTCATAGTGCCTTGCCTTAATTTGGTGACGTGTTTTCTTAGCACCTTACCTCTAATTGGGTGACGCACTCTTTAAAGCATTGTATTTGGTGTTTGATCATTTTCCGATTAAAACATATGATAATGAAGTTAAAGTAATCTTTGGTTTCCTGTTTTTGCCGTTTATGTATATTTTGAGGAATTTGCATTGTCAAACCAAGGGACCCAAATTATAATAATATAAAGCCACATGACAAGTTAAACATTTATTTATTTTTGAGGTAAATAACTGTGTGGGAATTTGATTTTCAGTGAACAAGACTGTCATATTTGATTTTGTAGAATTATTTCTGAAACCAATTTATCACAGCGGACATTTATACTCTTTGCATACGTGGTTCTAACCTTAACACCTCATGTTTGAAACTTTAAATACATATGTTCTAAAATTTAATATTTGTTAGGAACTCAAAGTACAAAATACACGGCCATAAAATAATGAGACCCACAAAACTGTATTTTAATGGCAACATTTTTTCAGAAATTATTTTGTAATATAATTTTTTTATTATGTTGATAATTTGGTATCATTATTATTTGCTTACAAGTTGCATTTTGATAGTTTAAATATGAAATATTAATTTAACAGAGACGAATCTTTTGAAAACACCTTATGTACTTCTCTTTTCCGGAACATCATTGTAAATGACAGTAGAAGCCTTTGCGTAATGAAAATTATACATTTCAGGTCTGTTTCAAATTTCAAGTATTCAACGTTTACTCTTTATTAGCTAGGAGATTTGCATGTGAAATGTATTATAAAAAATGCCTTTACCAATGCAAGTACTCGGAAACAAGTTCACAAAATGTTTCAAAAATTCTGGAGTTGAATATTTTAATACACTACTTATATGCTCAAGCAAGATGGTTGTTTCAGGTCAACAAGCAAGAAATTTACTTGGGCAGTTGTTTGTTAACTAAATTTTCCCGAGAACATGTACGCTCGTCGAACTGGATGTGGATGGCCTGGAGTAATACCCTCCAATGCATGGCCTGGGCTCCTAGAATTCCAGGCGTAAAACCATGCTATGGGTTCATAAACCCTTAAATCTGTCACACCTATGCGGTGTAGCTAAAGAAAAAAGAGCAAATATTCAGAGGGAGATGCCACATCATCGATTTTGGTTATGCCATCAATCGTGAGGTTGTTTTTGGCGATAACGTGGTGGTTGCGCTTCCCCTAGTATAGTTTGCCTAGTCTGGTAGAAGCATTTTTCAACATAAGGGGAATCTGGCTTGTAGACTTGAGCTCTGAATATTGTATTCATATATTTTGCAAAAATGCTTCTGATCACGGGACGTTATACATATCCCTTGCCTTTGGTGTTTTCCTGCATTTTGTTTCCTGTGGTTGTGACATGAGTCAGTGCTCATCATTTTTTAAAGATGAAATCTAAGATTATAGGGTCTGGGATATATGTAGTGAAAGATTAATTCTGCGAAACTTAGTTTTGGGTTTACGATGCAAATTTGTATTTTCGTGGTGTTAAAGATCGCTTGAACATGGAATGGGAATCGAGCCTACGTTTTTTTTAATACCAAAACAAATTAGCTATAAGTTTCTCTTTCAAAATCAAGATACAAGTAACTGTGTACTATTAAACAGTTGGGAATAGGAAGAATTTGATCAATAAAATGCATATGCATACAGTATAACATAAATATCCAATTCATGCAATTGGTGACCTTAAACTCGTTGATTATCAGCTTGAATAAAGCGGCTTTATCTGAATCTCTTTAGTTAAATAAACAAAAAACTGCAGACTGGGGTTGATCAACGAGTTATTGCGCCAGCAAGAACGTTGCTTTTTCCTCTAGCGTATGTGGTGTAAACAAGGCTGATTGCATCCAGCCATCCATCTAAAGTATCCCACGTCTCTGCAACCAAGTAAACAGGTCCGTGAATCGTGCGAATACATATTCCAGCACCAGGAAGCAGTGTTAAATCTGAACATGCAGATATAGAGACAATATCCGCCACTTCAACTTTGATTACCTTATCAACATTGGAAGAACTCTGAAACCTTCTAGAAGGGCTTTGTGTTGGTTGCCTATCACCCTTGGTAGATTGCTGGAGACCTTTCTGATTCAATACAAATTGTGATATTTCCCAATCAGCATTTGATTTGAGCCTGCTTGATTGTATCAAAATCTGATTATGGCAAGAAGTTTTAGGTTTGCCTTGAGCTGCTGGTTAATGTAATATTTTTTGGCATTGTTTTATATTTGAATTATGATTTCTGATTAATTTTTTTCTTGATAAATTATGTTTGTTGTACACTTAAATATTTATAATTCATCTAATATATTAATAAATATGTGTACTTGAGCTCCAAAATATTATTACAGGCTTTGTTTATACAGCGAAAATCTCCTATACTCAAAATTCTCTGTCTCTCTATATTAACCAATTAAGATTCCCTAAATTTCACCTTTTTCAATTAAGCCTTCGTTTTTTTTTTGGCTTAATTGCAAAAGGATGAAAAACAGAGGTGTTGATTCGTTGGGTATAGAGAAACAGAGGATTTTGGATACAGAGGATTTACTCTAGCGGCAGACACTAATTTGCCTCTCATCCAAATCAAATCTTTTGTAACCAAAATCAAAGCTTTTTTTTTTTGTCCCTAGTTTAACTAATAGAGGCAAATATATTTGCCATTGATATTTTAAATTTTAGCATGGAAGAGTACCATCCAAGTAGCAGCATCCTTTTTTCATTAGGCAGCATAAGTGTTATGGGGCCAGTTTCTAAATTTATATATCATGACAATTTAAGAGTACACTGTTTTGAAAAAAATTACCTACTGCACAACTATATATAAGCTTCGTGTTGTGAAATTCATATCAGCGATATTTAAATGGAAAACTAATTTGGTACGATTTACTGCCCTTGATAAATTGCTGTAACAGACATTCCAAAATAAGTAAGTGACAGTTTAGTGGACAAGCTATCTGTCAAAGTAGCTCTGTCTGTCAAAGTAGCCCATTTGTAATGCAATTTATTTTCTTACGGTGACATGGGTCCTTCAATCTTTCTGTCAAAGTAGCTCTGTCTTCGCTCCTTGGATGGGAAAACAAACGTGGCAAGCCATGTTGTCCTCAACTAATATAAGCTTAAGCATGCAACACATATGAGTTAAATGTAATTGAATTACCTTCAAACCCGAAGTAGAAAATGAATGGTCACATACAGTTCACTGGATGATGTGATTTGAAAGCCCATAAGATTTTCTATCTTAATCTTCTATTAAGGAACATTGCTCCACGTCACGTAACCAGAGAAACTTCCAGAACACATGGCTACGTACGTTTTAATCCAATCACGAGAAAAGTTCAGTAAAGAACAAATGAAATTTCCAGAAAGTGTTGACATTAAATTATGGGTATCGCCTTAGGCCACGTCCCTAACTTCATATCTTACTGCTGTTTCAGTGCCATCCACTTCTACTCTCTATATATCTTGGCCTTCTATGCATTTATTATCATTCCACAACACAATTCAAAACAGTTCTATACAAATACAACTGACACAAATTAAGTCTCAATCAAGTAAGTAAAGCTTACCTTCACCACTTAATACAGGGCAAATAATTAATGGCAGCATCAGCAACCATGCAATCTTGCATAGCCATTCCCACTACACGTTCTAGTTTGAGCAAGAGCTACAGCAAGTCTAACACATTAGTTTCTTTTCCATGCAAGCGTGCCATGACCGTTCGATGCCAGGCTGAGGTACATAATACATATATGTTGTATTAATTTTCAAAATGTTATTGTAGTGGGGGATCATCTGAGCTAATCATGCAAAGTACATTGGTTGAAATTAATTTATAGGATAAGGGAACCCCAGAGGAGCAAACTTCAACATCAGGCCCATCAAGTACACCATCCACTCCAACTCCGACACCAGTTCAGCCCAAGGCAGCTGCCAAGGTAACTATTTATACAGTATAAGCCCCGTGTACAAGTGAGTAATTTGTAATTCAAAAGCCACATATTATAATCAGATTAACAAACAGGTGAGCACAAAATTTGGAGATTTGCTAGCGTTCAGTGGACCAGCACCGGAAAGAATAAATGGACGCTTGGCCATGCTTGGATTCGTTGCTGCGTTGGGGGCCGAATTGGCAAGCGGAAGCGACCTCTCATCACAGCTGATGAACGGCGGTGTTCCTTCCTTTGTGATTGCAGCCACTTTGTTCACTGCAGCGTCACTCATTCCGCTCTTTAAAGGAATAAGCGTTCAGTCTAAATCGGGTGGACTGTGGACGGCAGATGCAGAGATGTTGAATGGAAGGTTCGCCATGTTGGGTTTGGTTGCTTTGGCTTTCACTGAGTATGTCAAGGGAGGACCCCTTGTTTGATTTCTCCTTTTTGTATGTTACTCTCTTATTATTTATGTGCTTAGCTAGATTACCATTTCTGTGAGCTGTTCATGTACTTAGCCAAATTACGGTTATACAGTTTGTATATAAGGCATTCCATAATTGCTTGTACTTCATGAAACCAAATGAGTTAAGGATATACTGTGATACTGTTCCACCATCTTTACTTTTGCCTTTACTGTGTTCAACACAATTAGTTCCAGAATAAGTTCATCCTTGTTTTCATAACCGATTCATAGTCAAATCATGACAACCTTTCTACGGCTCAACAGGTCAAAACATCGGAATGGTGAATTATATTCCTTAAAAACTGCAATTTAACCGCAAGTTATATGTTAAAATATTAAAACAAGATGGCCACATAGGCATGTTGTAGATATTTTTCAACGATTGCAACCAAAATTATGTATTGCTACAGTGTACTACATAAGCACAATATTATTAAGTACACAGCAGCGATGTGTAATAAAGATAGTAGTTCAGTAACGGCAAACATAATGAATCTTTCAGTAGGCTAATTGGAAGTGAGGAACAAAGTAATGTAGTTTGTTTTTTGATTTGGGACAACGACTTTAGCTAAATCTAGTTGTTTTGATTTAAGTGATATAATGGATGGGAATTAGAGACAAAATAATAATAATTACATAAAACGAAAATAAAAGAACATTAAGAAAAAGCACGATTCAACTATGTAAAATTGATGATCGGACCGCTAGTTCAAATGCTCAATCCGAATTCATGCACAACCAACGTAAAATTGAGTTTTAAACTATTGTGATACAAGGTATAAGATTATTCGAGATTGAACGGTGATCGAGTCTTGTCATAAATTAAATAGTGGTTGTAGCTATCAAACTGCTAATAAAACCTTTATCATAGTCGCATATTTGGAACAATTTTTAATAGACAAATAAGTTGTTTTATACATCAACAATAACATGGTTACAGATATGCATAAAATAATGTTTTATTTATAATAATATTAATTTTATTAGTTAACATATATACAAAAAAGTTAACAATTATACATATTAATATGTGATTAAATTATAATTATATGATTTTTTTATTGTTCATACTTTTTATTCGACACATAATTAGTACATGTATATTTATTATAATTAAAAATTTTGATATTACTAAATTATTTTCATATAATTATTTATTATTATGTACATGAATATACTAGTTAATTAATTTACATAAAATATGTTTCAAAAATTAACCTTTAATTTTTTCACAATTATTTTGTCATGAAATATCCCCTTTTCCATAAATTAAAAATATTCATAATAAACTTTAACATTTCATAAAAATCGTTATAATACATGATTAAAATTAATTAATTATTAAAAAATAATTATACATGAGAAAAGTTATGGAAAAATTTTCTGATCATCAAAACATCAAGCTATATTTTATGAAAATTTTAAATATATGCTTTGCAATTTTTTTATTAACATCTTACTATATTCAGACTAATTAATCGATATGTATATATTTTAATTTTATAAATATTACAATAAAATTTACATAATTTTAATTGTTCTTTGTTAGCTAAATGGTTGTAGAAATTTAGAAATTCAGAAGTGCTTATGGTTTGGAAGCAAATAATATCTAAATTTTATTATGATGGGGGTAGAATTATATTTGGTCTAATAGACTATCTTCTTTTTGGAATTCCATTTTGAAATGGTATGACTTTTTTAACTTAGGTTTTAATATGATTGTCCATTCGGATGATAAGACATTTTTTCGGCATGATTCTTGGATTTCTCGATTGCCCCTTAAAATTGAATCTAATGAACTCTTTGAAATTAGTTGCTTTAAGAATGCCTTGGTTAAGGATGTTTATAGAGAGAGGTTAGATCCTCCATGAGAATTTACATTAATGATATTATGGATGGCTTAGTGTTCAGACAATTTGTCTTGTTACGAGCCAAACAGTCATTGTATCATTTTGATAATGATTGCGATAAAATATTTTAGGGACTTGATAGGAGTTTGAAATACTCTGCTAAGTCAATGTATAAGCTCCTTAATTTTACAAGTATTTCGATTTTAAAGTTCAAGTTTATTTGGAAGGCTAATACTCTTCCTAAAGCTAAATTTCATATGCGGCCGATTATTCATAAGAAGCTAAATACTGTTGAGCATTTAAGAAAGAAAAATATTATTTTTGATCCTAAATGTTGCTTTTGTAGATATTTGGAGAAAATATTGATCATTTATTTTTTTCCTTGTGTTAAAATATATTTTAAATGTGGTTTTAAGAATTTTTGTTTTCAATTTTTCTCATAATTATATGAATTGTGATCTTTACTGGAATTTTGTTAGATTTGATTTTAATTTTAAATATAGATATGCACTTGATACATTAGTAATTATTATATGTTGGCTTATTTGGTTTGATAGAAATTAGAGAAAGTTTCGTTCTAATTCAACTACTGTTGATAAATTAATTATTAAGATTGTTTCTTTTTGTTTAGATTGGATGTCTAACCCTTATTATAGGATGATTAGGGATCCTATGTTTGACAGATTTCTCATTAAGGTTAGAAATAATTTGTATCTGTTTACTAGGATTGCACTACACTATATATGCTAATTAAGTTGTGTTTTTAGCCGTATCTAAAGTAGTTGGGCACGATAATAAGCCGTATCAAAAAATGACGCATTAAATTATTAGATACGGCTATAAACTGTATCTCACTAGAACCAACATACAGCTATTAGCCATATCTAAATTGTAATAGACACGGCCTTTAACCGTTTCTAATTATATGTGTGTGTACACACACACACACACACACACATATATATATAAATACATGTATGTGTATATATATCATATATGTATATGTATATGTATATGTATATATATATATATATATATAAACAGAAACTGTAGCACATATTTTTCATAAAACAGAGCATGTATACCACAATTTATACATAGGAATAACACAATATATATATATATATATAATACATACTCAAAGCATTACAAGATCTTTCATAACATGAACACAATGTACATGCAAACATATACAATAAAAGGAAACTGTCAAAGATTTTAATCACATTATGAACTAACAAAAAAAGGTAAAAACATATCAGCTTGATAAAACTCCAGTTGAGGCCGAGAAGATTGAGCGTACGTACTGATCATGCCGATGAAGTCCATGTTTATTGTAAATCAAAGAAGTTTATTATGAGAATAAGCTAGCTGATGCGGGTAAAGTTTTATAGCAACATAAATATTTACATATACACAGTTTAAGACAAAAGTTTAAAAGGCCAACCTGATGAAGACAAATTGAGGTTCGGTTTCGTAAATATAATTGTCAATTTTCATTGATTGGCAGCAAAACTGAATCGTGACAGCCAGCCTGAGTTCCAGCAGCACAAAAGCAGAATACCTCCTCAATTTTTCTATTTTCTCCAACAGGACTGCATATAAATTCATTAAACAAGTTAAAAATACTTCACTGGACAGGAGATCGACATTGTAACTCATTGTGACTGAGATGCAAACATGAATACAGAAATAAGTGTATGTTGATCAGTGTGTTTGGGCACACTGGTAGTCGATCAGTTGTAGTCGATCAGTGTGTTTGTGCACACCAATAGCCGATCAATTGTAGTCGATCGATCAGTGTGTTTGTGTACACCGGTAGTCGATCAGTGTGTCTGTGCACACCGGTAGTCGATCAGTGTGTTTGTGTACACCGGTAGTCGATCAGTGTGTTTGTGTACACCAAAATATAAGAAACTAAAGTAGCACTTTAAGGCTCATCCATGTGTTTGTATAGTCAATTAGTATATGTCTCAAAGATGAATGAAATGTCAGTCGTTAAAAATGCAAACCCAAAACAAGAATCACTTGAACTGTGGTCGATCTGCAACACCGGTAGTTCTAATTCGTACCCTAGTATACAGAACATCCTCATATGTACACACACAAAAAGGAACAAATAAAACTACCATATGCAGAAACATACATATGACATGGTTTTAGCAAGGCATCGTCCATGTGCACACAACATGTCCATTCAATTCTTATGTAAGATACTATGTAGAGATAAGTTTAAAATAATATATACCTGCTCCAACGTCTAAAGATATCGAATCATCATCTTCTGATGACACACATACTTGACATTCTGATTAAGAATTTACTCGGCGATCCACCAGGTGGATGCATTTTTGCTCACGAGTAGGGTCAGTAATCCATGCTTATTAGCTTTATCCAAATGTCGAATGCCGCTTCACTTAACCATTGGAAAAAGCTGCTTTTACTTGCAACTTTCAGTTTCTTTGAAGCATATTGTGCAGTGCAACTTACACTACAGTCTCTGCTACAAATAGGGGAAAGTAGCTAGTGAAATCGGTTTTTTACTAAGGTTAAGTGCAGCAGCATCCGACATTTGGATAAAGCTAATAAGCATGGATATCCGACCCTACCGTGAGCTAAAATGCATCCACCTGGCGGATCGCCCATTAAAATATTAATCATAATGTCGAGTAATCATCAATCTACCAAATTTTTTGGCAAACATGTTAATATATTTTCAATAAACTTGTTATCTCTCAAAACAAAGTAAACTTGTTATAAGACAACCCAATTTAAATTTCAAGCATAAGGCAAACAAATAGTCAAATGATGATGAAATCATGGTTAAATATTGAACTATAATTATCCATTTGCTCAGTTTCCACCACATCAGGTAATATACTATGTTTGTTTGTCATTTTTGACATCAAAGCTATTATTATACAACTATTCTTGGCTTGCTATTTAGTTTAAGAAATGGACAACTTTTAGTTGCTAAACAGTTAAACTATCATCAAACTAGTATTTTATTACATGTGCATGGATGTGGTTCCTACATTTCAGATACAATGTGACAAACGATCTAAAGAACATATCATCAAATGGCTATTGCAAATAGAATCAGGTTATGGACAATTGACATTAAACATTTTAACATTAGCAACGGTTACTACATCCTTATGACTAACTCATTATTATTTCTTTGTTTCATGGATATACCGCAATCTAAAATTATACCATACATATTTCCAATAGCAATTCAGATGTTTTTTACATTATCATAAAACATGATTCAAATTTGATTTCTTTGATTCTAGGGTATGACCACAGATCCGTCCCTTACACAAAGTAGCAATCATCTAACGCACTAATACATACCAATTCAATTGAAACAGCTAACACACTAATACAAAGTAGAAATCAGCTAACACACAAAGACTTTAACTGGTTTCCTACTATCAGGCATGCATGCTACAATTCAATTGAAACACATACCTGTTGTCGAAGGAGGGCAAAAGACCAAGGGTTGTTGCATTTCTGTCGAAGGAGAGGGTTGTTTGTCTCTGTCGGGGGAGGAGATTGCAGAGAAAGGTGGAGGCACGATTTGGTGACGCAAAACCCTAATTTGGGTTTTCGGTCACCATTAAAGTAAAACAAAGGGAAAAGGAAGCAGCCAAATTTTTTATTCTGAGTGCCTAATTGATGCACAATATGATACACATTCGCTTTGGCCAAAAGCCGTATCAAATTAACTGATCCGGGGCTCCGTTGATGGACGGTCAAATTTAGGGTGTTTGGGGTGGTGCGGATCGCAAAATGTAGTTTGATGCGGATCTAAGCACTATCAAATATGATACTTTTTTTTAATTCGACTTGGAAATAAATACCTTTGGACCGTCCCTGCTCGTAAGGTGAAGATTACAAGATTTTAAAGATGAAGGTTTGTGATATTTTTCTAAAGTGGTTCTATGATTTTTATTATATCGTAGTTATTCACTTGCAAACCGTTCACTTACTTGAAAATTAAGTGGATGATTGGTACTGCAATTTATAACTTCACATTCTTTTACTGTTATATACAGAGTTATGATATGTTAGCACATTAAGCGTTTGTTCGTTAGTTAGAAAAATTCAAAGATATCGATTTATTTGAAGATGCTATTGAGATAGATATTGATTGATTATAAGATGCAAAACTGTCCTTTTTTTGTATATACACAAGAGAGTGTTTCTAAGTTATGTATGTAGCTAAATTAATTTAAATATATGTAACGGAATATGTTCCAACCAGTTACTATAGGCAGTGATCGATGGCTCATCTTCTATTTAGCATAATAAGGCCACTTCTTCAAAAGGATGTAGATCAATTTTGTTAACTTAATTATGGATGGAAAGTGGAAACTCCAAAAAAAATTGTTTTAAACAATAAAGAGGTAGAAGAATTTGTTGATGCCTCTGACATTATTTTAGCTGCAAATTTGGCAATAGCATTGAAAAATAATATTTCTAGAGAAAACAATAATTAGGATTTAAAAAAAAACTACTGAACCATGATTATATGAGTAATTCGATTGATCTTATAGATAATATGATTAGCGGTGCAACCAATATTTTTACTTGTAATTTAGGCAACTTGCATTATTTTCCCTGGTGTATATGAAAAATATGAATTGTTTACTTTTTTGTACTATTGGTATTGATCATTAAAATCCAAATTTATGGCTTTTCTAGTTGGGGATTCACGACCAACGAATCCTGGATGTAAGAAGAATTTTGGCTTCATAGTAACAAAACTTAGCACATGACAAGTTTGTTAGCATAAGTGCTCTTTAGGTGCATAGTTTGGAAAATTTTGCATTGTTTTGTTTCCTATATTATTTCTTGGTATGAGAATCATGATATGCAACATATAACATTGTTCTATTACCTATGTTATTTCCTAAATAATATAGGTGCATTATTTCGTGGAAAATATCAAACAGTAAACATATTTAAAAACCTATCCTTGATACCATTAGCATTATAGTACCGTGACATTGTATATTACAGTGATAGTGTAACACACTGTAATTCTTACAACATTAAAATGATAAACTAAGGAATAATTAATTGAATATTAAGAATTAATAAAACGGACTGCGCCATTGCGTTCGTCTCGGAATTTTGCTTAAGATAGACACCAAGGTTGCGTAAAACGGACATCGTATGAAGTAGTTATTAAGCCTAGAAATTTGTATACACACAAGAGAATTATATATATACAAAACCATTCAAAACAGTTCAAAATAATTCAAAATTAGAAAAAGCGGGCTTGGGGGAAGTTCAGACCGTTAGGGGACGACCCCCATCCAAGGGGTGTCGACTAATGGGGTCGACAACATAACAGGGGTGTCGACCAATGGGTAGACACCATAACAAGGGTGTCGACCCCCATATTGACCCCCCCCCCCCCCCCGCGATCTGGGTGGAATTCAATTTCTAAACGTGGACTCATTTCTTGACTAGATTCGTTAATCCTAGGCTATAAATAAGACCTTAATTCCATTGGTTTATTCACCTAAATCAATGGCGATAACGAGGTGTTGCCCCGACGCGGAGTAATATTCTCCTTCAACAACAAGTCATACGTATTTAGAGTTCTGTGCTACAACATCTGCAATCAAATTCTCTGTTCCTTAGATCCAGTCACAGTGAGTCTGTGTTATTTTTAGATATAAATACCTAAATATAATCTTGAGATGTTTATAAGTTTGGATCTAAGCATATGCCTGTTAGAAATATGAATCACAATAGATCTACCATTTCTTTTACATTTACTACTTAGATCTCACATGCATATTCATGATATCCCTATTCTTTTAGTTTCCTAATCATGTTACCTTATGCCTATTATGTTAGTTTGCCTAACTATGTCATTTTATGCTGTTTTATTTACTATGACTATTCTTGTTTTCTTCTCTCCCTTTCTCTCCTTTTTGTTTTTATAGCCAGGCTACCTTCGATCCTAGGCCTATTGCTGAAATATGCGACACGCGAATTTGGGAACGATTGGAAATGATTAATTTGGGGCATAATTCACATTGTAAACATGTTGGGAAATTTGGGCATAATTTGTATCTTTGACCAAAACTTGGGAATTTGGGGGCATAATCTATACCTGGATCTAAAACCATAATCTGCACATAACTTGTATCGTAGATCGGACAGGGATTTGGGGCATATTAAACATGATAATTTATTAGTAATGAAATTGCCTAGATTTACAGTAATTAGAAACTGTAACCACCTTAGACACGAGGTTAGATTTTGCTTGTGGTAGAAGTCTGCCCAGAACCGCCCAACAAATCCAGCAATCACAAGTGGTGAATCTAATGTGAAGGGTCTAAATACATAAACGTACACGTGACGGTGCTAGGACATGAGGTTAAGTCCGGCTTATGGAACAAGTCTGTCCAGACCCAACCGACATATCCAGCATCACAAGTGGCAGACTTAATGCGGGAGGTCACTACTACAAAAGTGGGCATATTCGACACTATTTTTATGTGGCCGTAGATCAAAAAAGCGTTGCCGTAGGCCATTTTTTCAAATAGGCAACACCAGGGGGGCGTGGCATCCGCGGCCGTTGCATTAGCCACCTAAGGCAACACTTTTGCCCATCTACGGCCACGGAAAGAAAGTGTTGCATTATAGCCATAATGCAACACTATTTGCACGTAATGCAACACTATTCAGCGTTGCCTTAAGCATTAGTTAGGGCCTGGCTTCCAGTGCCGCCACGTCAGCTTTCCACGTCAGCTGTCTACGTGTCACACGACACGTCATCTCTCCATGTCAGCACTCCACGTGTCACATGCCACACCAGCTATCCACGTCAGCTGTGGGGTCCACGTGCGACGGGTAAGCAATTATATTTAATGTAATGCAACACCACTACAATATGTAATGCAACACCATTACAATGAAATGCAATATCAATAAAAGCTAACGCAACGGTAGAAGAAGGAAAATGCAACACTAATTTGATAGAAATACAATGCTTTAATTAAATATTTTGCAATACGGGTTTTGTACAAGAAACTCATCCAAAGCAATTGTTTTAATTATCCAAATATCAAAACTCAAAAATCAGCTACACCGTTTTGTTCATTGTATACAGTAAGCTCGAACTACTTCAAGAATAGGTGCATGGCATAAGGGACATTATCCTGATCCATTCCTGGCCAATTCTTTAGCGAGTTCTGAACATGTACACATGTGTCCACACCTGCAAAATGTATTACTCATTTATATATATGAATCATATATATGCAGCAATCCGATTGCAATAGGAAATATATATGTATGTTAGTATGTACCTATATATGAATCATATATATGCAGCAATCTGATTGCAATAGGAAATATATATGTATGTTAGTATGTACCTATACAAGAGGGTGGCATCGAATATACTGTATATATGTGTGTTACATCTGCAAAATGTATCCCTCTGCCTTGCAGAATTAAATATGCACCTGATCAAATGATAACAAGTTATTTGATAAGTGGTGGCATCGAATGGCCATTGGCCTTCTTAGTAAAATGTTATGAACACAATTATTACAATTGACTTACTGACCATTGGCGATTGGTCACTCATGCCAGCCAACAAATAAGCAATTTCATATGGCCATTCGTCTTCTGAGCTTCAAATATTACTGCCACGTATAGTGTGTCACTTCATATCCTGTCAAGCTTCAGAAGCATATCGTCATCTACATCTTCAACTCCTAAACAAAACTCCATCGTCAAAAGTTAAAAAAAAAACAATGGAGGACTCTTCACTATGCATCACTGTCACTGTTCTTTCAGGACATTGGACTTACGAATTTGTGCATCTCACGCTTAGGCATACGCTAAAGCTTAATGAGGAGTGGACTATACGGGTTATACCCAAAAACTCTTTTCTAATAACATGCCCATCTTACAGTACGCGTGATCATGCGCTAATGTTGAAAATTTTTACAAAAATTGGAGGTGCTTTTTATGTGCAACAATGGTCTGCTGAAGAATTTGAGCCTGAACCAGCGTTCGAGGCAGAATCATGGGCCAGAGTTGTTGGCTTTCCCGAGTTCCTGAAGACAAATGTTCCTGCAATAAAAGAATTAATGACGCCAATGGGAAATGTGTGTGAAATTGACGACTGTCATTGGTCTCGAATTGACCATAGATCATTATACCTGAAAATGGAATTTTATGAAGGCATTGGCGTGGAGAATGTTTTTGCTGCTCGATTCGACAACAAGAAATACATCATTAGGGTTGAGCGCACCACACATACTCATCCTTTGACGAGGCCTGAAATTATGTTTGTGAGCAATAGGGAGGAACCGGTGGTACCATTTTTTTGTGATCATAGGTAAATTTTACTTCCATCCACAGTTTCTTATAGTGAGACACAACCACACATGCACAAACTCACATACATACATACAAGGTTATAATGCCCCACCCAAGATTCTGAAATAATAATACAAACTGGTGCTCTGTTATTTGTACATAGATGTGGTTGTGTGGCTTGAATTTGAGACACTGTTATTGTATGGCTTGAATTTCCTTCAGATGTGGTTACATGTCAAATTGTTTGATAATTAATGTGTGTTACATGTCAAATTGTTTGATAATTAAGGCATATAAACTCGTAGGTGGATCACATTATTTGAGAATTGAATCATATAATATATTAGGTGGATCACAAAATGTTTACAGAAATAGAAGTTTGATCATATAATATATTAGGTGGATCACAAAATGTTTACAGAAATAGAATTAACATACCTATTGAAGTTTGATCATCCAAAGATCACTTTGCCCTCCACAACAAGAAATTCTAGTTTGGTCGCTGACTATGCTCTATCCTTAACAGCCACTCTGACATAGACAATGACTCTGACATGGACAATGACTCTGACATGGATGCTGGTGCTGATGCTGGTGTGGATGCTGGTGATGATGCTGGTGATGACTGGTGATGTTTGTGGATGTTGGTTTTATTCTGTTGGTAATGATTTTAGGCTTGAAATTTTGTGAATATTTGTGAAACTTTGTGTGGTTGTGGAAGTTTGTGATGACTGGTGATGACTGATGATGGATGCTGGTGAATGTTTTTGAATGTTTGTGAATGGTACGTTGTTTTGTTTGTGAATGCTGGTGATTTTTTGAAATCTCTGCGTACGTCTCTGGTGTATACTTATGATACTTGTGCGTGTATACTTGTGCATGCCTTCAGATGGCTGCCTTATGATACTTGTGCGTGCATGTATACTTGTGCGCGCGTGTATACTTGTGCGTGTCTACTTGAGCGTGTGTACTTGTGCGTGTATACTTATGATACTTGAGCTTGTATACTTGTGATACTTGTGCGTGTATACTTATGATACTTGAGCGTGTGTACTTGTGCGTGTATACTTATGATACTTGAGCTTGTATACTTGTGATACTTGTGCGTGTATACTTATGATACTTGTGCGTGTATACTTGTGCGTGCGTGTATACTTGTGAGTGTATATATGCACTGCATGTATGATGTGTATTGTAATAAAATGAAAATGCTTGAGTGCCCGCTTCAGATTTTGTCAAAATCTGCGGTAAGAGGCTTAAAATTCGGATGTCACCGCAGTGCAAATTAACCTCAAGCATACAAATTAACCGCAGTGTAAGGTATGAACCTCAAGCAGTGCAAATTAACCGCAGTCCTCATTCCTTAACTAGCTCGACCTCTATAATAAACCAATGTCTTTTTCATGCCAGTAGCCCGGTTCTCATGGTTTATTGCTGGGTATAATTTTCGAATAAACCTCAGCATAATCCCAAATCCCAAATCAATAATAAGCGCAACTAATTACTCATAAGCGAATGGGTTTTCCAAAATGTAACAAATGAACTAATTACTAATTACTCATAATCCAATCTATAATAAGCGCAACTAATTCACAGTGCAATACAAATTGAACCTGAGGGAAAAAACTGGCGATGTCAGCGCCCTGAGCAATCAAAACTAGAAAGCGTTTCAAAGCTTCATCCTTTTCGGAATAGAATTTGCTGTCGAGGAGAGGAGCGATACTGACGTGAATTTAGGTTTAAATTTTTGTCAATAGTAAAAAGGGGGAAAAACGATTAGATGATAGAGAAGAAAACGATTTCATGAAGGGAGAAGATCGCGCCAAAATTTCGTCAAAAGAATGAAATGACGTGGCTGTCAATGATTGGATGATGGCTAACATTAAGATCATCAGATCCATAGATGGTTTGGACCGTTGGATTAATCTTTCATCAATGGTTGGGGTTTTTATATGTTGATAACGCGGATAGCTGAGCTGGATTATATATACGTAATGCTATGCTTTTAACTGGTGTTGCACATCAGAACACTAAAATTCCCACCGCAACAGTGCATCCACGTATAATGCAACAACATATGAATGCTGTTGCAGAAGCTCGAAGAAATCATATCTTTCTCCACACTTTTCATGCAACGCACACAAATTAGTGTCGAATATGCCCACTTTTGTAGTAGTGGGTATAGCGCAAGTAATAATCATAAATGAATGAATGGTGATGAACTTGTAATACTTAACCTGTCTGAATCCATAAGGATTACATGAACCTGTTAACTTGAGTAGGGGTTAAGTAAACTTGCTTGAATCAGTGGGAGGGTTAAGTAAATCTTGTGGTGGTGGGTAATATTTATATATAGGCCCACAAACTTAACCTATGGGGTTATGCAATCTTGTTAAATTGGTAGGCATAACCTGTTGAAATCCTAATAGTGGGTATGCAAGCCTAGGGGGAAGCTTGTATCATCTGATGTGGGACCCGTTTCAGTCAGTAACCCATCTTTGTATCAAACGGGGAACCCCGAACTAAGTCGGGGTTGGGCACGCTTACTGAGCTGATTATAAGAGGTCACTTGAGGGATGGTGTGGGCGGCACATTCCGATAGTATCATGTATGTGCATGTGTCCGGTCCAAGGAGGTTAAGACGCCGTGACACCTATAGATATGGTTTGTGTACATTTTGTAAATTAAGGGTTGCCACTTTAGGAAGTGATACATCCTTCTGTGGGGCCAGCACAGCGTATCTACGAGCTAGGGAGCCGATCGATTGGGGTTAGTAATTGCGGTACATCTAGTCTTGCTTATTTAGGAGCCCGTCCTTGTCATTGGGGGTTAACACATGTCAGTTCTATTGGGCTACCTGTTATTGTATAGGGGAAAATCTCTCACTATAAGTACACCTGAATCTACCATCTTGTACTTGTTGGGATCATCTTGTTATACTAGTAGTGGTGTAGAGAAAAGTATTAGAGAAGTGCAATGCATGTTCAGTTCTGTTTATCTTGTTATACCTGCCTTATGACACTGTTATCTCTCTCCATCTTATATGCATGTCATGATGCTTTTACTTATTTATATGCTAAAAGTAACTGGACTCGCTAGATTTTATGTCTGATCCATTTTGTTTCCTCTTCTCTCTCTTCTGTCCCCCCCCCCCCTCCTTTATGTTCTCAGGGTGGGAATACTTAAGCTTGACCAGGATTCTTCTCTTCTGCTTGGATCTGCTTAGATGTATTACTCGATTCCGCATTTGCTCTACTATGGCTATATTTTGGGAATTATGCTCTTTTTATATCATTGTACTCTGATGATGATTTTTATACAAGGCAGAAGTTTTATGTTTTCAGTCACATAAAAAACGCTATAATAGCTTTCCATAGCACTAGTGATGACGCTATATATCAACATGTTATAATAGCCCCAATGTATCTCATCGCTCTAAATTAAACGCTATTGTATCAAACATATTATAGGACACGTTCACCAGTATGAAAAGCTTTTCATAGCGTTTCACCCTTGTTGTTTTATTTGGCTTACCAAAATTTCATATATTTTTTAGTGTTAGCAGTGTTGTTACAACTAGTATTCAACGATATAAAATAGTTTTCCAGAGCACTTTATTTTTTCATAAGTTTTTTTTCCTGCTATTATATTATTTTCTATAACGTTTTTCCTTTGATACTATTTTTTATAGAAATTCACCTTCTGCTTCCATAGTGCTCATTTTCCGCTATTAATATGTCTAATATATGACCTTTTTTCCTATAATGCTCTTTCTGTAATGCACTATTCTCTCTTGCTTGAATTGTGAATGTTAAAGACAATTAAACAATAAATAATACAAAACTACATACTCGATAGCAAAACAGTATAATACCAAGAGTATGTTTGATTTCAACTGACAAAAAATGGTCTTGCAATATAACTAAGTCTATACACAGTTAATGGCTAAAATAGTTAGACATATTTCCAAAACAGAAATACATCAAAAAACCCTTAGTCTTCGGCCTGTATGCTTGTGCACAAAATATATTCCAAAACCTGCAATTTACGCTAATGCAAGTTAGCGAAGCGCAAGCTTTTTGAGGTGCCATAAAAAATAGCGTTGACTACAAACCTTCGACTTTTGCTGCATTCAAATCATACTATACAATACAATTCACTAGCAATTAAATAGCAAAAGACCAATGTAGAAAATGCAAAACACTCAGTTTTACTAGAAAGCCTGAAAAATGAAAGAACTAGATATTCAAAATTAAGTCACAATGTTCACATTGTCTATATCCAATAATATACATGTAAGCTGGGACAAATTTGTACATCTACACTTAAATTTATTTGATCAATTCGACAAAAATACGGCACCGGAAAAAGCTTCAAGAGCTCATATTAGCAAGACAAACTCTTTAACTGGAAAAGCTGGATGAACAAGGTAAGTGTTTGTTCTCTGCTACGTTAATGTAGCTTTAAATGCCATACAAAGGCTCTAAATAACTTCAATGAATGGCTAATCTTTCCTGGACGAACAAATTTAATAGAACTCTACTTGTCTAAAATCACTACAGATTATAAAAATGAGAAGAAAAAGGTATTGAAATTAAGCCATGGATTAAATAAGACACCTAATCCCATGCAGTACATACCTGATGATATATTTCAAAAATATTTGGAATCCAATGTCAAAGAATTGAGAAATCATAAATGATTCATTATTTTCCCGCGTAATGTATAAACGCTCACATGCCGCAAACTTTTATTCAACTAATTCTTGTTAAAATGCCTTTCTATATTTTCCCCTCTCATTTCTACAATCGAATTCTGACAATATCAATCAATGAAATTGATTAATTCGATTCCACATGCTACTTTCCAAGAGTCTGGATTATCGACTGGGCATTTCTGGTTTGTTCGGCACCATTGTACAGAAAGTCTTCTATTACAGCTGAAAATCATGCACACAAGCATCCAAAAATGAATAGTGTCTAAAATTATTCTGCTATGATCCATCCAAAATAATATATTTTTTGTTGGCACTTGTAGCCAAATTATAGAATAATGTTTCGTACAATCAGACAGTGTTGACTATACTTAGACCTTTTCATGCACATGTACATGTATCTTACTTCTAATTCATGGGGCCGGATGAGGACAAAAGGAACAAAAGTCCATATTTCCTACCACTCATCGCTTGCGTCCAACAACAAGAAAAACGGTCTAACAAGAACAAAAGCCTTCCAATTGAGTTTTGATATGAAGTTTGATAATCATTGATGGCCCTGCTTTGACTTGGAAGTATTTTATGTATATTTGTGTGGAATATGTATTTTGGCACAATAAAGAAAAAAAAATTAAAAAACTACTATTCCATATTATATATTTTGTACGCTCAAGGAAATTTTACAACAAGATATGTCCTGATATATTTTTTACATGAAATGATCTAATGATGCAACGATAGATACCTATACTATAGAAAAATGTATGACATCTGTAACACCCCACCTCCGCCTGGGTGGCTCTTGCAAGCACTCTGACTTTGGAGGGGCGTTTGAATCAGGTAAACATGCATAATGATATATCAAGGCAGAACAAGAACATATATATATATATATGTAAACAGAGTAAATAACATAGATAAAACAGCGGAAGATTTCAAACCATTTCAAAACAAGTCTGGTACAACATAATGTCAACTTTCCAAATACATAAGTCTAGATAAAAACAACATTACTAAAAAACTAAAATACATAAGTACTATCCCCAAAATAAGTGATAACCATAGCTAGCTTCATGTCAAGACCGTACATGAGCTAAAATCCCACAAGCAAGCGATCAGAAATCCAAGCTAAGCTCCAATATTCCCATCCTGAGAACCTTGGGGGGGGGAAACGGAAGAAAAGAGGCGAAAGAAAAACAGGTCAGTCAAAAAGACTGAGTAAGCCCTACTACAATCAATGTAAACTGATAAAGTTAACTGGCATGAGAAGCAGGGATGAACATAAGGATAACAACATACTAGCATGATGATTAACTAACAAGGTAGATAAAGGTGTCATCGCATAATCGGGTTTAAGGCTTTGCACCACAGGTGTACTAGCAAACTAACATGACTTGAATAAACAAGTATTGATCCCTTGGCCCAAGCTTTGGCCAAATAACATGAAGTGACCCTAATACGAGGTCTAATAACATGAAATGACCCTAATACGAGGTCCAATAACATGAAATGACCCTAATACGAGGTCCAACCAAACGGTCTAGTCGATCGGCTCCCTAAGCCTAACTCGTCACGTGTTGGTGTCAATACGGCCCAAACATAATTGTAGTCAGACTGTGCAGGGTCTCCCGTCGGGTGTATCAAGCCCTAGGGTGTCAACCCCTGGACACCATAAACATAAGTGCACAATCTCGATCTACTGGTACCCGTGCATGCTTTCCCCGGCTTCGGACTATGTGCACGACCATAGTCCGCCCGGAACTACACCGGCGTACCACTCTGCCGTCGTTTTTGGTCACTTACCTCAAGTCCAGTAATCGTGCCCCCTCCCTAGCCTAGTCCCTAGGGTCTTAATGATACAAACTTGGGATTACTGCTGGAGTGGACCCCCATTGCTAGGATTTTCTAGTGGGTTAAGTACGGTTTAACCCTCTTGCTAATCATGGATTAACTTGGTTAAGTGTAACGATGAGTTCACGACTTAACCCTGATTAATCTACCAAGCCCGCATTGATTAAGTATTAAGTGGACCATGACTTAAACCCTAATCATGAGGCATTAATTAATTTAATGTGCCTTAACCTCTCACATTAGACCTTGTTGTGGTTACTAGTTAAGCCGGGCGGGTCCGTGTAGCTTTACACCACAACTTGGTCTAACCTCGGGTTCAAGGTACAACATGACCAACTTCTCACATTGGGTCCTATTGTTTGTAGCAACTAGTTAAGCCGGTCGGTTCCGGGTAGGTTTACGCTACAAACTCAACCCAACCTCGAGTTGGTCACACTTATATTTTCTAAGTGTCATGTCCATCATGTTTACAAAACATATTACAAGTTTTCAAGCATTTGGGTAGACCTAACTTAATAGGTAAATTTCCAATGGGTAGACCTAACTTAATAGGTAAATTCTCAATCTTATGTTTTTATGTCTTTTAAGTTTACCCAACCCCAAACGCAATCCCATCGCTTACATATCGCAATAGCGCATAAAGGATAGAAAGAGGGAACTTGACATAATCATGACATAAAGGTGTTGAAGCCACAAGTTTAACATGGTGGCATATGAAATGTACATATGTTCATATACTTGCATATTGCATCATTAGGCCTCAAAAGCATGCATAAAACCAAACTTAGCATATTGGTGATACATGGTGATAAATGACATGTAGAAATGGCCATAAGTTCGCATTTAGCCTCACATGCAAGTTATCATAAGAGATATGATAACTTACATGTTTCCAAAATGCAACCTTTAGCATAAAGCTTAAAGCTTTAGGCTCGTAAACCCAAGATAAGCTTGCATAACATGATAACATGAGTAAGATGATCAACCCAAACTTGCATACCTAACATGGCAACTTGCATATCATAACATAGCAAACTTGCATACATAACATGATAGACTTGCATAACACATCATAGTAAACTTGCATATCATAATGATCAAACACAACTTGCATCATTCATTAACTTTAGAGTTTAAATATGAAAGTAGAAAAGGGCTTACAATGCTTATGAAGACTCAAATGAGTATAAGAAAATATAAGATTGAGACAAAGCCCTTATGCAATCAAATAAACCCAAAATGCAAGCTCCAATAGAAAAACCCTTGAGCAAAAATGATCAAAACTCTTGCTTTATGATGTAAATATGGAAACTTGACTTGAATGCAAGCTAATGACACTTATACAAGCTTGAAAACACTTGTATGCATGGAAAATATCTCATAGAAATTTATTTAGGAATTTTACGAAGAGAGTGGAGGCCATGAGAGGAATGATTTTGCCATAGTTTAGTTGTAGGGTTGATTAATGATGATTTAGGGTTAGGTTAGGGGCTTATTTATAGAGATTAGGATTAGTTTCAACCTTAGGATTAAACCCTAATTCCAATCTCAGCCCTTAAAACCGAATCTGGCCCCCAAACTCAACACAACTCCAAAATGGTGCACCAGGCAAAACTGCCCGGCTGAGCCAAGTCGACAGCCAAGTCGACAGGGCTGTCGACTTGGGTCCAACCAAGTCGACTCCCAAGTCGACAGGGCTGTCGACTTGGGTGCTCTGGCGGGAATTTTCCCGCCTGGCCCAATCTGACCCTAATTTCCAAATTCAAACTTGAATTTGAAATCTGTTTTTACTTTGAAATTTTCTGAAAACTTCGTTGGGCCTTAATCGGGTCATACGGACTCCGATTTTCGAAAACTCGGACTCTATTTCGCGTATTTTTCCGAGACGAACGCAATGGCACAGCCCGTTTCCCTTGATTCAGATTTTAGAATTAAATTCTGCCTCGATTTACGTTATAACAGGTTATTGAAAATACGGGTTGTTACAACATCCGTAACTAAATTTTATGGAACATGTTCATGTTTTTTTATTAGTTTTCAGTAACAGCCATAAGTTGAAAATATGTTATACAAGAACATCTTGAACAGAAAATGGAACTATTTTGGCAATTCACAATTTTTTCTAACATTCTGCAATTAACTTGATTTAAAATCAATACTGCAAACATTATAAAAATCAATGCATAACTTTAATTTCAGTATGATCCCGATAGATATTTCATTCTCGACAACTAAAGGGTTTTACTGCGATATATTTACGCTTTGCATTAAGTTGTTCTTGATTTACAAGAACAACATAAGTTTCTTATTATCTTAATTTTATGTTTGCATCATGATTTTAGAGTTGAAAGTAAAGTAACCATTCATGAAATAATAACATTAGGCTTTCATTCTGTTGATTTTAGATTGGGAGAAAACTAAAATTTAAGATGTTATTCCATTGAAATTATTGTTTATGCATATTATTCCATTGAAATTCTGTTTATGCAAATCATTCGATTTTCCTAATTCACGTTATTCAACCGTAGATTATTTTCTTTCGCTACTTATCTTAAAACTAGACAAATTTATCCCAATGGTAATGAAGCAAAAAAAAAAAAAATATTGCAAATAAGACAGCTAATGCAGGGTCAAATTCCTCATAAGAAAAATACAATCAATTTTGCACACCTTCATACACAACAAGAAGTTCCTTCAAATATCTTCCATTGCATATTTGGTTACTCCATGTATTTCATAAGTCCTTCCAGCACTTGTTCGCCTGTATGCAAAAATGGTTGCTACAAGGATCCATAATTGCATTCTAACACATGTACCTCGGTTACATGCTAAAGTAGATAACGGACAAATATAAAGCCAGAAGGAGAGATCGACTTGCGGTAAATATCATTCATAAATGAATTGCAATTTCCATAACTGCTACCTCATAAACTACTTTGTACTATTCTCGCTTCCGAATGCTCTGTGTGCGTAATATTTTGGAAAAGTACACATTCAGTTGAGAAGCATAACGAAATCACGCAATTGCTAGAGATGAATTAATTAAATGAAGAACCATGGCATTCAAGCAATATTATTGGTAAATAATTAAGCTCCAGTTTCCACACGTCAACAGAAAAGGCTGTTTATTAACAAAATGCTGCTTGATTATTCCTGATATACAGCGCTAGAGAAGCAATTATTTTCTCTAGAAAATTTCACTCTAAAGAAATTCATTAGCTAAGAAGATGAGAATATCACCTCCTTTACAAATGTATGCAGCAACAACTAACTATTCCACTATGTATTCCTGGTTAATTATAACCTGAAAATTGTTGTGCATGCTAAACCAGATTGTGATCTGTTTCTGTTCATGACATTAATTATGTGTTCCTGGTTAATTTTATTTTGTTCAAACATGGTAAGTTAATATTCAATTAATTTCATACAAGGAAATTAGAGTAAATTAAGCAACTAGCTGACTATCATACTAAATTAAAATTCAGCCATGTACCTTCGAAGAGGGGTGCTTAGTATAATATACTCCGAATATAAAATTCAATATGAATATTTACATTATCATGAATTTGTATAACATATTCAAATTTATGATGTTAAACACCATTAAATTCAAGCGCACTACCTGGAGAAAGGGTGTTTTATGACATAAAAGCATTCTTCAGTAAAATAAACTTTGAACTAATTCAGTGTTTAATTATGACCCCAACATCACTGTAATTTTGGTATAAAAAACATAGTGTTTCACCAACATCAGACTGCTCTTGATTTGTGAGTTCTGGTTTGGTAACGTTTATAATTTTAACATCAGACTACCCTTTGCTTCAGGCATTGTGTTTATATTTATTTTAAAAAAAACAAGATAGTGCAAATGAAGTTCACAGTAAACGTAACAGACAAGAGTGATAATGAGACGTGAACAAGTACAGTAAACCAGAGATTCAAATGCAAATGAACTAGTCTATGTAGTTAAGGCGCGCCCCTAGGCGCAAAAAAGCACAAGCCGCAATTAGGTTTTTTTTTTAAGATTAAGGCACACCTACTAGTGAAGCGTAAAAAAAGCGCAAAAAATCCAAAGCGCAAAAAAGCCCAAAGCGCAAAAGGCATTTTTTTTTCATTTTAAGTATTTTATTGTTGTAAATTTAGGTTGAATGATTTTTCGACTACTTATTTTGGTTTGTGACATGAACTTATGAAGTTTTATCATTAAAATTGCAAACTCCGCTATTATTTATTATCAAAACTATATATTAAGTTGTAGTTATAAGTTCATTTTTTACCATGACAGCAGAAAAAAAAAAGCACAACTAAAGCGCACAAAAAGGCGCTTGCGCCTTGGGCTTTTTTGCGCCTTGACTACATAGGAACTAGTATGCGCAAACTAATTTGTAGAAGACAGCGTTGAAGCAGAATTGGAAAATTAAATATACTTATCTTTTAATAAACATAGTAAATGTGAAATGTAAGAAAATGGACAATACACAATGAACTACACAAAAACGAAAATGTACCAACACAAAATGTAACAGGGAAACATGAATGTAGTAGGGAATGAATAACACAAAAACACAAACAGGTTCGAATGCAAATGTACCAGCAAACTGTTATGCACAGTGAAATGTAAATGAAGTTTTTTTTTTCAAACGAACTGCAAAATTCTTACTCTTTTTTTTTCAAATAATAACTACCATAAATAAAAAATGAACAACTTAAATTAATTTGTTTAGTGTGAAAAGCAAATGAAAAATGAGAACGTATAATGCTAATGTAGTCAGGAGCATGGAAATAAAATGGAATATAACGAAAATGGGAAATAGAGGCAAGTTAGAAATTAAGAGAGAAGGGGAGAACATATATAGATAATGCAAATGAAGATGGATAGACAAATTAAGTAAAGCAATAAATAGTACTAAGTGAGGAATTAATATGTGAATGAATGCATGCATGATAATAATCTGTTACCCATAATATATAACAGCCAAGGTCCAAATTTGACTAAAAAATGGATGATATCATTTATGTATAATCAAAGCGTAGACAGGTTTTAATCATCCAGCAGCAAAGATGATATAAGAAGCAAGTATAGTCATATATAATGGCAGTTGCATCTGCTAAAAAAGTAAATGGGCACGGGCATCAATCAGAATGCAATGAAGTTATTTACCTGTATATTATGCAATAAAGCAAACTATAAGAAAATAAGGTAACGAGCAAGTATCTTGCAGCCTTAATTAAATCTACCATTTATTTGGTATTGAGTTACAAATAATTTGTAAAGTAGTACTATCACCAACAATATATTGTTCATTAAATAATATATGAACTAAATGTACCTTTGCAAAAGAGGTTTCAGTATTCCAATGCACTAAAAGATAGTTTACATTTTGAGCTCAATTTTGTGATTAATCTAGCCACTGTTCGAAATTGAAGAGAAAAACGAATTTAAAGGCATTAAATGCATGAGTTGTACATATAAACGAATTTAAAGACAATTTGTCATGATGAAAGAAATGAAAGAAATGCACACAGATGCAAGAATTCGAGAGTTCAGAAGAAATCAGAGGTAAGCTTTTACTCTTTGAGGCTTTAATTAGAACAGATTACAGAATACACAATATTGTTGAATGTTGCAACTTAGATTGTCAAGATGAAGAGAGATACCTTCATGAATTTGATAGAACGGATATAGAGATCTGATTGACAATCTATGAAGGCACTAATACAATATTGATGACTTCTTGATCTGTTTTGATCAGTTTCAAGAGTTTTCCTCTGATCAACCTTGTTTTTGAGCAAGACAGCAGCCACAGATTTGTAGGCAAGGCTTCTTGATTTCAAGACAAGGCAACAACCTTCAAATGAAAGCTAGAACTTCGATGAAGGGTGATCCAGATGATGATATCACTCTGATGGATCACTAATTGATCAACACTTCTGAAGATCAATCGCTGAAAAGAGCACATGTAGCTCCGATACCATGTTAGAATATTCAAATTTGATAGAAGAGAAATTATAATATTGAAATGTAAAATTGTAAACTGAACTAAATGTACACAGAAACGTTTAACCCTTTTTATATAAAGTTTAAAGGTAACGTGAAAGAAAATGGGTTGGATTTAAAGCCCAATACAATAAGGTAAATACTATGTTATACACGGAGCCATCATAATTCATTTGTTAAATATTTATAATTCATCTAATATATCAATAAATACGTGTACTTTGAGCATTCATGATTTTTTTAATAACGAAGTTGTTGATTGGGGCGGTTGCGAGATCAAATCCTCTGTCCCAAAATTCTCTATCACTTTGTACACAACCAATTAGAAATAAAAAAATAGATTTAATTGCAAATGGTGAAAATCAGGGGGTCCTGATTGGTCGAGTATAGACGAATAGCGGGTTTTAGGTACAGAGAATTTGCTTTGGATTGCTTGTGTCGTTTCTGTATATAGCTTTTTTTTGCCTCTAGTTTAACTAATAGAGGCAAATATATTTGCCATTGATATTTTAAATTTTAGCATGGAAGTGGATCGTTCAAGTAGCAACATCCATTTTTCATTAGGTAGCATAAGTTTTATGGGACCAGTTTCTAAATTTATATATCATGACAATTCAAGAGTACATTGTTTTGAAAAAAATTCCTTACTATATATCTATATATAAGCTCGTTGTGAAATTCATATCAGCGTTGTTTAAATGGAAAACAAATTTGGTACGATTTACTGCCCTTGATAAATTGTTGTAACTGTTAACCTAAATCGGCCATTAACAGGTGAAGAAGAGAGTAAAGTTTCATTTTATTCATCTTCGTTACTTCTGAAAGTACAAGGACTGGTATGTATACACCCTACAGCAAACCAAACAAAACCATACACATGGCAAAGAAAATGAACGCAAAAGAAAACTAATATTTCAACACCCCGCCTCAAGTTGGAGGATATTATGAAGTTATCCCCAACTTGGACAAGATAATATGACGCTGCAAACCAGTCAAAGACTTCATCAAAATATCAGCCAATTGCTCCTTTGTTGGCACATGTGACAAGGAAATTAAACCTTCCAGCAGTTTTTCCCGAACAAAATGACAAGCCAGATCAATATGTTTGGTTCTTTCGTGGTAAACTGGATTCTTCGCAATATAGATTGATGCTTTATTGTCACATTTCAGACTAATAGGAGTAGTATCTTCTACTCCCAATTCATACATAAGCCTACTCAACCAAGCCAATTCAGCACATACTCTTCTCATAGATCTATATTCAGCTTCGGCTGATGACAAGGACACTGTTTGCCACTTCTTCGACTTCCACGATATCGGACTTTGACCCATGAACACAATAAAACCACTGACTGACCTCCTTGTATTAGGGCAAACAGCCCAATCTGCATCACAAAATGCATGCAGTTTGAAAGAGGGTGAATCATTAAGGAAAATACCCATTTCTGAAGTTCCTTTCAAATATCTCAATGTATGAACAGTTGCATCAAAATGAGGTTGTCGTGGAGCTTGAAGATATTGACTAAGAAACTGAACAGTAGAAGCAATGTCTGGTCTTGTGTGAATCAAAAAATTTAGTTTTCCAATGAGCCGTCTGTAAAGCAACGGTGTAGACAAAAGTTCTCCATCATCATGTGATAACCTGCAATTCAGTTCCATAGGTGTAACCAATGGTGTCGCTGAAGCACAATCAAACTAATCTAAAAGCTGTGCAATGTATTGTCTTTGCTACATGATTAACCCCTCTGAATGAGCCACAAATTCAATACCCAAGAAGAAATGAAGGAGACCCAAATCTTTTATCCTGAATTCAGCATTAAGAAAGATTTTCAAAGCTGCAATTTCCGATGAATTTTCACCAGTCACCAATATATCATCAACGTATATTACTAGAAAAACCGAAGATGCAGATGTCTTTTTATGGAACAACGAATAACCATTGAGTGACTGTTGATATCCTCGTGATTTCAATGCCACAGATAGCGAGCATACCACTGTCTTGAAGCTTGCTTCAAACCATAAAGTAATTTTTTTTCAATTTACATACCAGGTTTTGATTCGAAACTGTTAATCCCTGTGGAAGCCTCATGTAAACCTCTTCATGCAATTCCCTATGAAGGAATGCATTGTTCACATCAAGTTGAAACACACTCCACTTCGTTTTAGCTGCAAGAGCAACCAGGCTGTGCACCGTTGTCATCTTCACAATAGGAGAAAAAGTCTCTGTATAGTCTATTCCTACTCCTTGTGTGTAACCTTATACCACTAAGCGAGCTTTAAACCTTTCTATGCTACCATCTGCCCTCTTCTTGATTTTATAAACCCATTTACAGCCTATAGGCCTTTTACCCTTAGGTAACGGCACTAAATCCCAGGTCTTATTAAGCTATAAAGCTTCAAATTCTTGTGACATTGCAGAAGTCCATCTAGAATCTAGTGCAGTTTCTTCATAACTGACTGGTTCCCTCTCTAAAGAATCAGAATCAGGTGCAATGGTGTGAAAGGCAAAACATTGTGGATAAATGTTGGGTAGTGTATGAGGACAAAACGAAGGTGATGATTGTGAAATAGTAGTGAAACTGCAAACATAATTATCTAGGTATGAAGGTGGATGAATGACTCTTGTAGTCCTTCTAAGAGTGGGACTGTTAACATGTAAGGTGTGTGGTTCAGCCGAGGAAGTGGATGGAGTAGCATGTTCATTATGGGAAGTAGATGGGGAAGTATGTGAAGTGGGAGGTTCAAATGTGTTGGTGGATGAAATGGAAGGTTCTTCTACAATAGGAGAATGGTAAGGGAAAAGTGGTGTAGGACATGATAACTTGTCTGCAAGGAAAGGATAGATGGATTCGTGAAATATCACATCTCTGGAAACCAAAATTTGTTTGGATTCTAAATTGGGAAGTTTATATCCTTTCTTTCCAAATGGATAGCCTAGGAAAACACATTTCACTGCTCTAGCTTCAAATTTGTCTATCCCATGTTTCAAAGTAGAAGCTTAACATAAGCAACCAAAATTTAATTGAATTATAATCAGGTTTAGTTCCATAAAGTACCTCATATGGTGAACGATCCTTCAGAAGCTTGAAAGGAAATCTGTTGATCAAATGTGTAGCAGTCAAAACGCATTCTCCCCAATAAGTCAAAGGAATAGCTGATTGATGTAGAAGTGCTCGTGATGTCTCCAACAAATGTCTTTGCTTTCTCTCTACAACACCGTTTTGTTGTGGTGTAGCTACACAAGAAGTTTGATGTAAAATGCCTTTTTGCTTCAAAAATTCGGAAGATGCAAAGCTAGAGCCAAGTTCCAAAGCATTATCTGACCTTATAATCTTGACGTGTTGCCCAAATTGTCTTTCAGTCATTGCAACAAAATTTTTGATAATATCAAAAGCACCACCCTTAGTACTTAATAGAAATGTCCAAGTTGCACAACTAAAATCATCAACAATAGTTAAAAAATATTTATATCCATTATACGTAGCCGTATGATAAGGTCCCCACACATCTATATGAATAATCTAAAAAAACATGTGTAGTATCAATTCTACTCAAAGAAAAAGGAAGTCTATGTTGTCTTGCCTTCGCACAAACCTCGCAAGCTAAAATAGAATTCATATCAACATTATTAACAAGAGTAAAATGCTTTAGCTTATAAGCTGGAAGATGACCGAGTCTAACATGCCATAACAAGCAATTATTCAATGGCTTATGTATACTAGACATAGCAGCAGAACCTGTCACTTGTGCAGATGATGAGCCAAGATGCAAAAGATATAAACCTTTGATTGCTTTACCAGTTTCATGTTGCTTCTTCACTGAAAGGTCCTGTATAACGCAGCCATTTTTTGTAAACAGCAGACTACAATGATTTTATTCAATGAATCTTGCAACTGACAACAGATTGAATTCGAAGAATGGAACATATAGAACATTTCAAGCACAACTTGATCAGACAGATTAACTTTCCCTTCATATTCTACCATTAATTTATTTCCATTTGGCAGAACAACAAAATATGAAACTTGAAGTTTAGTAGTGGATGAGATTAAGCTCATATTGCAACACATATGATTACTAGCTCCACTATCTATAAGCCATGATCCAATACTAGTAAAAGTAGAAGAAGTTATACCAGCCATGGTGAATTGAGCATCTGATTGGACAACACCTGCTGATCCAGAGATTGCCTGATTGTTCGATGAATTCAGAATATTCATGAGTTGAGCATACTGAGCATTTGTCAAGCCTGGAACAGTAACAACCGCTACTTCTCCTTGAATTGCAGCTTCGGTCTTGCTCTTGGATCTGTTAAACTTAAAATCTGGTGGAAATCCATGGAGCTTGAAACACTATTCTATCACATGACCAGTTTACTTACAATAGTTGCAAACTCTAGTATCTTTAGGTCTCCGATTTCCTGCTTGCACCACAGCAGCAACAGTGTTATCCTTTTGTGTATTAACACAAAAGGATGAGGTCTCAGTCAAGATTTTGGAATTAGCACTTGCTCTTCTTTGCTCTTCTTTTGCAGCTAAAATAGAGTATGCATATGAAACTTCAGAAAGAGGACACATCATGAGTAAATTTGCTCTAGCTGTTGCATAAGTATCATTCAGCCCCATAAGAAATTGAATTAGACGTTGCTCATCATCTTGTTTGCTCACGTCTTGAACAACACCACATTTATGACAACAAATTTTTTGTTTCAAGCTTTCTAATTCATCCCAATATGATTTAATTTTGGTGAAATAAGTAGAAATTGAAACTGAATTATGTGAGATCCTTCCTAATTCTCTCTGAATGGAATACAACTAAGCACCGCTTGATACTCCAAATTTACTTTCTAATTCATCCCAGATCTCTTTAGCTAGCTCAAAGTAAATCACACTACTACGAATTTCTTGACTAAGACCATTCAACAACCATGAAATAACAAGATCATTACATCTCTCCCAATTTTTCACTAGATCTGATTCTGGAGTAGGTTTTGCAAAGGTTCCATCAATGAAGCAAAGTTTATTTTTCGCAGACAGCGCAATCTTAACAGATCTACGCCACTCGCTGTAAAATTTTCCGTTAAAAACTTGAGAAATAAGAGAAGAACCTGGATGATTTGAAGGATGTACATACATCGAATTACTAGTATCAGCAATCGAGACTCCAGATCCAAATCGGGGCACTTTACTCTGAATGGAATCGGAATCTCCCATAGATGCTTGGATGTGATAAGGAAAAAATAAAGGAAAAGAGAAGAAGAAAAATCAAGAGCTAATGAAATTGTGCTCTGATACCATGTTAACCTAAATCGGCCATTAACAGGTGAAGAAGAGAGTAAAGTTTCATTTTATTCATCTTCGTTACTTCTGAAAGTATAAGGACTGGTATGTATACACCCTACAGCAAACCAAACAAAACCATACACGTGGCAAAGAATATGAACGCAAAAGAAAACTAATATTTCAACAGTAATAGGCGTTCCAAAATATGTAAGTGACAATTTCAATGGACAAACATAGGTAGTGGGAAGAAATAGAGTACGTATTCACGAGCACAAGCTCAGAGATTGTCGTGCAACACTCTTAATTAGTCCCAAGCAACCCAGAAACGCTTGAGCTACATAGTTGCATAAACGGTCAAAGAACCTCGATTGAGTTCATATATGTAACACATTTGTACATGAAAAGTTGTACGTTTCTTATTCTTTTTTTGTAATGCAATTTATTTTCTTACGGCGAGGATCCTTCAATCTGTCAATGTAGCTCTGTCTTCACTACTTGGATGAGCAAACCAGCGTGGCAAGCCATGTTGTGCTCTATTAATATAAGCTTAAACATTTAAATGTATTTAATTTCACTGCAGCGTCACTCATCCCGCTCTATAAAGGAACAAGTGTTCAATCTAAACCAGGTGGACTGTCGACGGCAGATGCAGAGATGTTGAATGGAAGGTTCACGGTGTTTGGTTTGGTTTGCTTTGGCTTTCACCGAATATGTCAAGGGAGGACCCCTTATTTGATTTCTCCTTTTTGTATGTTACTCTCTTATTATTTATGTGCTTAGCTAGATTACCATTTCTGTGAGCTGTTCATGTACTTAGCCAAATTACGGTCATACATTTGTATATAAGGCATTCCATAATTGCTTGTACTTCATGAAACCAAATGAGTTAAGGATATACTGTGATACTGTTCCACCATCTGTAATTTTGCCTTTACTGTGTTCAACACAATTAGTAATTAAATTTTAATTATATGATTTTTTTATTGTTCATACTTTTTATTCGACACATAATTAGTACATGTATATTTATTATAATTAAAAATTTTGATATTACTAAATTATTTTCATATAATTATTTACTATTATGTACATCAATATACAAGTTAATTAATTTACATAAAATGTGTTTCACAAATTAACCTTTAAGTTTTTCACAATTATTTTGTCATGAAATATGCCCTTTTCCATAAATTAAAAATATTCATAATAAACTTTAACATTTCAACAAAATCGTTATAATATATTATCAAAATTAATTAATTATTAAAAAATAATTATACATGAGAAAAGTTATAGAAAAATTTTTTGATCATCAAAATATCATGCTATATTTTATGAAAATTTTAAATATATGCTTTGCAATTTTTTTATTAACATCTTACTGTATTCAGACTAATTAATCGATATGTATATATTTTAATTTTATAAATATTACAATAAAATTTACATAATTTTAATTGTTCTTTGTTAGCTAAATGGTTGTAGAAATTTAGAAATTCAGAAGTGCCTGTGGTTTGGAAGCAAATAATATCTAAATTTTATTATGGTGGGGGTAGAATTATATTTGGTCTAATAGACTTTCTTCTTTTTGGAATTCCATTTTGAAATGTTATGACTTTTCTAACTTAGGTTTTAATATGATTGTCCATTCGGGTGATAAGACATTTTTTCGGCATGATTCTTGGATTTCTTGATTGCCCCTTAAAATTGAATATAATGAACTCTTTGAAATTAGTTGCTTTAAGAATGCCTTGGTCAAGGATGTTTATAGAGAGAGTTTAGATCCTCCATGAGAATTTATATTGATGATATTATGGATGGCTTAGTGTTCAGACAATTTTTCTTGTTACGAGCCAAACTGTCATTGTATCATTTTGATAATGATTGCGATAAAATATTTTAGGGACTAGATAGGAGTTTGAAATACTTTGCTAAGTCAATGTATAAGCTACTTAATTTTACAAGTATTTCGATTTTAAAGTTCAAGTTTATTTGGAAGGCTAATGCTCTTCCTAAAGCTAAATTTCATATGTGGCTGATTATTCATAAGAAGCTAAATACTGTTGAGCATTTAAGAAAGAAAAATATTATTTTTGATCCTAAATGTTGCTTTTGTAGATATTTGAAGAAAATATTGATCATTTATTTTTTCCTTTGTGTTAAAATATATTTCAAATGTGGTTTTAGGAATTTTTGTTTTCAATTTTTCTCATAATTATATGAATTGTGATCTTTACTGGAATTTTGTTAGATTTGATTTTAATTTTAAATATAGATATGCACTTGATACATTAGTAATTATTATATATATATAATACATACTCATAGCATTACAAGATTTTTCATAACATGAACACAATGTACATGCAAACATATACAATAAAAGGAAACTGTCAAAGATTTCAATCACATTACGAACTAACAAAAAAAAAGTAAAAACATATCAGCTTGATAAAACTCTAGTTGAGGCCGAGAAGATTGAGCGTATGTACCGATCATGCTGATGAAGTCCATGTTTGTTGTAAATCAAAGAAGTTTATTATGAGAATAAGCTAGCTGATGTTGGTAAAGTTTTATAGCAACATAAATATTTATATATACACAGTTTAAGACAAAAGTTTAAAAGGCTAACCTGATGAAGACAAATTGAGGTTCAATTTCATCAATATAATTGTCAATTTTAATTGATTGGCAGCAAAACTGAATCGTGACAGCCAGCCTGAGTTCCAGCAGCACAAAAGCGGAATACCTCCTCACTTTTTCTATTTTCTCCAACAGGACTGCATATAAATTCATTAAACAAGTTAAAAATACTTCATTGGACAGGAGATCGACATTATAACTCATTGTGACTGAGATGCAAACATGAATACAGATATAAGTGTATGCCGATCAGTGTGTTTGTGTACACGGGTAGTCGATCAGTTGTAGTCGATTAGTGTGTTTGTGTGCACCAATAGCTGATCAATTGTAGTCGATCGATCAACGTGTTTGTGTGCACCGGTAGTCGATTAGTGTGTCTGTGTACACCGGTAGTCGATCAGTATATGTCGATCAGTGTGTTTGTGTACACCGGAGTCGATCAGTGTGTTTGTATACACCAAAATACAAGAAGCTAAAGTAGCACATTAAGGCTCATCCATGTGTTTGTGTAGTCAATTAGTATATGTCTCAAAGATGAATGAAATATCAGTCGTTAAAAATGCAAACCCAAAACAAGAATCACCTGAACTGTAGTCGATCTGCAACACCGGTGGTTCTAGTTCGTACCCTAGCATACAGAACATCCTCCTATATATACACTCAAAAAGGAACAAATAAAACTACCATATGCAGAAACATACATATGACATGGTTTTAGCAAGGCATCGTCCATGTGCACACAACATGTCCATTCAATTCTTATGTAGGATACTACGTAGAGATAAGTGTAAAATAATATATACCTGCTCCAACGTCTAAAGATATCGAATCATCATCTTCGGATGACACACATACTCAACATTCTGATTAAGAATTTACTCGGCGATCAACCAGGTGGATGCATTTTAGCTCACACGTAGGGTTAGTAATCCATGCTTATTAGCTTTATCCAAATGTCAAATGTCGCTTCACTTAACCTTTGGAAAAAGCTGCTTTTACTTGCAACTTTCAGTTTCTTTGAAGCATACTATGTGGTGCAACTTACACTACAGTCTCTGCTACAAAGTGGGGGAAAGTTGCTAGTGAAATCATCTTTTCACTAAGGTTAAGTGCAACAGCATCCGACATTTGGATAAAGCTAATAAGCATAGATACCCGACCCTATCGTGAGCTAAAATGCATCCACCTGGTGGATCGCCCATTAAAATATTAATCATAATGTCGAGTAATCATCAATCTACCAAAATTTTCAGTGAACATGTTAATATATTTTCAGTAAACTTGTAATCTCTCAAAACAAAGTAAACTTGTTATAAGACAACCCAATTTAAATTTCAAGCATAAGGCAAACAAACAGTCAAATGACGATGAAATCTTAGTTAAATATTGGACTATAATTACCCATTTGCTCAGTTTCCGCCACATCATGTAATATATTATGTTTGTTTGTCATTTTCGACATCAGACTATAATTATATAACTATTCTTGGCTTGCCATTTAGTTTGAGAAATGGACACCTTTTAGTTGCTAAACAATTTAATTATCATCAAACTAGTATTTTATTACACGTGCATGGATGTGGTTCCTACATTTCAGATTCAACGTGGCAAACGGTCTAAAGAACATATCATCAAATGGCTATTGCAAATAGAATCAAGTTATGGACAATTGACATTAAACATTTTAACATTAGTAAAGGTTACTGCATCCTTATGACTAACTCATTGTTATTTCTTTGTTTCATGGATATACCGTAATCTAAAATTATACCGTGCATATTTCCAATAGCAATTCAGATGTTTTTTACATTATCATAAAACATGATTCAAATTTGATTTCTTTGATTCCAGGGTATAATCACAGATCCGTCCCTTACACAAAGTAGCAATCATCTAACACACTAATACATACCAATTCAATTGAAACAGCTAACACACTAATACAAAGTAGCAATCAGCTAACACACAAAGACTTTAACTTGTTTCCTACTACCAGGCATGCATGCTACAATTCAACTGAAACACATACCTGCTGTCAAAGGAGGGCTAAAGACCAAGGGTTGTTGCATTTCTGTCGAAGTAGAGGGTTGTTCGTCTCTGTCGGAGGAGGAGATTGCAGAGAAAAGTGGAGGCACGATTTGGTGATGGAAAACCCTAATTTGGGTTTTTGGTCACTATTAAAGTAAAACAAATGAAAAAGGGAGCGGCCAAATTTTTTATTCTGAGTGCTAATATTATGCACAATATGATACACATTCGCTTTGGCCCAAAGCCGTATCAAATTAACTGATCCAGGGCTTCGTTGATGGACATTCAAATTTAGGGTGTTTGGGGTGGTGCGGATCGCAAAATGTAGTTCTATGCGGATCTAAGCACTATCAAATATATATTTTTTAATTCGAATTGGAAATAAATACCTTTGGACCATCCCTGCTCGTAAGGTGAGGATTACAAGATTTTAAAGCTGATGGTTTGTGATATTTTTCTGAAGTGGTTCTATGATTTTTATTACATAGTAGTTATTCACTTGCAAAACGATCACTTACTTGAAAATTAAGTGGATGACTGGTACAGCAATTTATAACTTCACATTCTGTTACTGTTATATACAGAGTTATGATGTGTTAGCACATTAAGCGTTTGTTCGTTAGTTAGAAAAATTCAAAGATATTGATTTATTTGAAGATGCTATTGAGATAGATATTGATTGATTTGAAGATGCAAAACTGTTCTTTTTTCATATATACACAAAAGTGTGTATCTAAGTTATGTATGTAGCTAAATAAATTTAAATATATGCAACGAAATATGTTCCAACTAGTCACTGTAGGCAATGATCGATGGCTCATCTTCTCTTTAAGCATAATAAGGCCACTTCTTCAAAAGGATGTAGATCAATTTTGTTAACTTAATTATGGATGGAAAGTGGAAACTCCACAAAATTTTGTTTTAAACAATAAAGAGGTAGAAGAATTTGTTGATACCTCTGACATTACTTTAGATGCAAATTTGGCAATAGCATTGAAAAATAATATTTCTAGGGGAAACAATAATTAAGATTTGTAAAAAAAAAAAAAACCTGCTGAACCATGATTATACGAGTAATTCAATTGATCTTAAAGATAATATTATTCGCGGTGCAACCAATATTTTTACTTGTAATTTAGGCAACTTGCATTTTTTTCCATGGTGTATATGAAAAATATTAATTGCTTACTTTTTTGTATTATTGGTACTGATCATTATAATCCAAATATATGGCTTTTCTAGTTGGGGATTCACGACCAACGAATCCTGGATGTAAGAAGAATTTTGGCTTCATAGTAACAAAACTTAGCACATGACAAGTTTGTTAGCATAACTGCTCTTTAGGTGCGTAGTTTGGAAAATTTTGCATTGTTCTGTTTCCTATATTATTTCTTGGTATGAGAATCATGGTATGCAACACATAGTATTGTTATATTACCTATAATATTTCCTAAATAATATAGGTGCATTATTTCTTTGAAAATATCAATCAATAAACATATTTAGAAACCTATCCTTGTTACAATTAGCATTATAGTACCATGACATTGTATATTACATTGATAGTGTAACACACTGTAATTCTTACAATACTATAATGATAAACTGAGGAATACTTAATTAAATATTAAGAATTAATAAAATGGACTGCGCCATTGCGTTCGTCTCGGAATTTTGCTTAAGATAGACACCAAATTTGCGTAAAACGGACATCGTATGAAAAAGTTGTTAAGCCTAGAAATTTGTATATGCACAAGAGAATTATATATATACAAAACCATTCAAAATAATTCAAAAATAAAAGAAGCGGGCTTGGGGGGAAGTTCAGACCGTTACGGGACGACCCCACCCAAGGGATTTCAACCAATGGGTCGACACCATAACAGGGGTGTCGACCCCCATGTTGACCCCCCCCTCCCCCGATCTGGGTGGAATTCAATTTCTGAACGTGGACTCATTTCTTGACTAGATTCGATAATCCTAAGATATAAATAAGACCTTAATCCCATTGTTTTATTCATCTAAATCAATGGCGATAACGAGGTGTTGCCCCGACTCGGAGTAAAATAGCATATTCTCCTTCAACAACAAGTGATACGTATTTAGAGATCTGTGCTACAACATCTGCAATCGAATTCTCTGTTCCTTAGATCTAGTCACAGTGAGTCTGTGTTATTTTTAGATATAAATACCTAAATATAATCTTGACATGTTTATAAGTTTGGATCTAAGCCTATGCCTGTTAGAAATCTGAATCACAACAGATCTGCCATTTCTTTTACATTTACTACTTAGATCTCATATGCCTATTCATGATATCCCTATTCTTTTAGTTTCCTAATCATATCACCTTATGCCTATTATGTTAGTTTGCCAAATTATGTCATCTTATGCAGTTTTATTTACTATGACTATTCATGTTTTATCTCTCCCTTTCTCTCCTTTTTGTTTTTATAGTCAGGCTACCTTCGATCCTAGGCCTATTGCCGAAATATGCGAATGCGCGAGTTTGGGAATGATTAATTTGGGGCATAATTCACATTGTAAACATGATTGAGAAATTTGGGCATAATTTGTATCTTTGACCAAAACTTGGGGATTTGGGGGCATAATCTATATCTGGATCTAAAACCATAATCCGCGGCATAACTTGTATCGTAGATCGGACAGGGATTTGGGGCATAATAAACATGATAATTTATTAGTAATGAAATAGCCTAGATTTACAGTAATTAGAAACTGTAACCGCCTTAGACACGAGGTTAGATTACACTTGTGGTAGAAGTCTGCCCAGAACCGCCCAACAAATCCAGTGATCACAAGTGGTGAATCTAATGTGAAGGGTCTAAATGCATAAACGTACACGTGACGGTGCTAGGAAATGAGGTTAAGTCCGACTTGTGGAAGAAGTCTGTCCAGACCCAACCGACATATCCAACATCCACAAGTGGCAGACTTAATGCGGGAGGTCTAGCGCAAGTAATAATCATAAATGAATGAATGGTGATGAACTTGTAATACTTAATCTTTCTGAATCCATAAGGATTACATGAACCTGTTAACTTGAGTAGGGGTTAAGTAAACTTGCTTGAATCAGTGGAAGGGTTAAGTAAATCTTGTGGCGGTGGGTAATATTTATATATAGGCCCACAAACTTAACCTGTGGGGTTATGCAATCTTGTTAAATTGGTAGGCATAACCTGTTGAAATCCTAGTAGTGGGTTGCAAGCCTAGGGGGAAGCTTGTATCATCTGGTGTGGGACCCGTTTCAGTCAGTAACCCATTTTGGTATCAAACGGGGAACCCCGAACTAAGTCGGGGTCTGGGTACGCTTACTGAGATGATTATAAGAGGTCACTTGAGGGAGGGTGTGGGTGGCACATTCCGACAGGGTCATGTGTGTGCATGTGTCCGGTCCAAGGAGGTTAAGACGCCGTGACACCCATAGATATGGTTTGTGCACATTTTGTAAACTAAGATTGCCACTTTAGAAAGTGATAAATCCTACTGTGGGGCCAGCACAGGGTATCTACGAGCTAGGGAGTCGATCGATTGGGGGTAGTAATTGGGGTACATCTAGTCTTGCTTGTTTAGGAGCCCGTCCTTGTCGTTGGGGGTTAACACATGTCAGTTCTGTTGGGCTACCTGTTATTGTATAGGGTAAAACCTCTCACTATAAGTACACCTAAATCTACCATCTTGTACTTGTTGGGATCATCTTGCTCTTGTTATACTAGTAGATGTGTAGAGAAAAGTATTAGAGAAGTGCAATGCATGTTCAGTTCTGTTTATCTTGTTACACCTGCCTTATGACAATGTTATCTTTCTCCATGTTATATGCATGTCATGATGTTTTTACTTATTTATATGCTAAAAGTAACTGGACTCGCCAGACTTTATGTCTGACCCACTTTGTTTCCTCTTCTCTCTCTTCCGTTCCCCTCTCCCCATTCCCTTAGGTTCTCATGGTGGGAATACTTAAGCTTGACCAGGATTCTTCTCTTCTGCTTGGGGCTGCTTAGATGTGTTGCTCGATTTCACATTTGCTCTACTATGGCTATATTTTGGGAATTATGCTCTTTTTATATCATTGTACTCTGATGACGATTTTTGTACAAGGCAGAAGTTATGTTTTCAGTCACGTAAAAAACTCTATTATAACTTTCCATAGCATTAGTGATGACGCTATATATCAACATGTTATAATAGCCCCGATGTATCTCATCGCTCTAAATTAGACGCTATTGTATCAAACATATTATAGCACACGTTCACTGGTATGAAAAGCTTTTCATAGCGTTCCACCCTTATTTTATTTGTCTTACAAAATTTCATATATTTTTTATAGCATTAGCAGTGTTGTTATAGCTAGTATTCAACGATATAAAATAGTTTTCCATAGCGGTTTATTTTTTCATAATTCTTTTTTCTGCTATTATATTATTTTCTATAGCGTTTTTCCTTTGATAATATTTTTTATACAAATTCACCTTCTGCTTCCATTGTGCTCATTTTCCGCTATTAATATGTCTAATGTATGACAATTTTTTCCTATGATGTTGTTTATGTAATGCACTATCCTCTCTTGCTTGAATTGTGAACGTTAAAGACGATTAAACAATAAATAATACAAAACTACATACTCGATAGCAAAAAAGTATAATACCAAGAGTATATTTAATTTCAGCTGACAAAAAATGGTCTTACAATATAACTAAATCTATACACAGTTAATGGCTAAAATAGTTGTTAGACATATTTCCAAAAAAAAATACATCAAAAAACCCTTGGTCTTCGGCTTGTATGCTTGTGCACAATATATTTTCCAAAACCTGCAATTTACACTAATGCAAGTTAGCGAAGCGCAAGCTTTTTGAGGTGCCATAAAAAATAGCGTTGACTACGAACCTTCGACTTTTGCTGCATTCAAATCATACTATACAATACAATTCACTAGCAATTAAATAGCAAAAGACCAATGTAGAAAATGCAAAACACTCAGTTTTACCAGAAAGCCTGAAAAATGAAAGAACTAGATATTCAAAATTAAGTCACAATGTTCACATTGTCTATATCCAATAATATACATGTAAGCTGGGACAAATTTGTACATCTACAGTTAAATTTATCTGATCAATTCGACAAAAATACGGCACCGGAAAAAGCTTCAAGAGCTCATATTAGCAAGACAAACTCTTCAACTGGAAAAGCTGGATGAACAAGGTAAGTGTTTTTTCTCTGCTATGTTAATGTAGCTTTAAATGCCATACAAAGGCTCTAAATAACTTCAATGAATGGCTAATCTTTCCTGGACGAACAAATTTAATAGAACTCTACTTGTCTAAAATCACTACAGATTATAAAAATGAGAAGAAAAAGGTATTGAAATTAAGCCATGGATTAAATAAGACACCTAATCTCATGCAGTACATACCTGATGATATATTTCACAAATACTTGGAATCCAATGTCAAAGAATTGAGAAATCATAAATGATTCATTATTTTCCCGCATAATGAATAAACGCTCACATGCCGCAAACTTTTATTCAACTAATTCTTGTTAAAATGCCTTTCTATATTTTCCCCTCTCATTTCTACAATCGAATTCATTGACCATATAAATCAATGAAATTGATTAATTCGATTCCACATGCTACTTTCCAAGAGTCTGGATTATCGACTAGGCATTTCAGGTTTGTTTGGTACCACTGTACAGAAAGTCTTCTATTACAGCTGAAAATCATGCACACATGCATCCAAAAATGAACAGTGTCTAAAATTATTCTGCTATGATCCTTCCAAAATAATATATTTTTTGTTGGCACTTGTAGCCAAATTATAGAATAATGTTTCGTAAAATCAGACAGTATTGACAATACTTAGACCTTTTCATGCACATGTATATGTTAGAACTAGCGTTTAATGTGTTCAAGAAGAAGTCATCACCGTGTGTGCCTAATAGTTAGCATAAGAATTGGTCCTTCCTAGTTTGTAGGTCAAGTAATGAGTTAGTGGTTGTGTCATAGGTCTATTTAACACTTGTATCTCTTTTATTTTTGTATTAATAAAGTTATCAACAATGTAGTCTTTTGTTTTGTTCACCGTTAAATCTCTCTTTCTCTCTGTATCAAATCCTAACATGGTATCAGAGCTAGGTTAGAGAGAAAGAGAGCAAAAAAGTTGAGTTTTTTATTTTGTTGTTTTATTTCATATAATAATGGTCCCACAAATACATCTCTGTCTTTCTCTGTCTCCGCCACATCTTTGTCCTCTTCATCCACGACTACGGCTACCAAATCATCAAATTGGATCCCGTCGATCTGGACTTTCAAAACTGCGCAACAACAACCAACGTGATTGATTCAGATCATCGAATCTTTCCGCCAATCGTCTTCGCTGGGGAGGCCAGAATGTTGGAGGAGAAATTAGGCTATGTGGCAATGGGAAACGCATTTTTGCTACAGGGCGGTGATTGTGCCGAGAGCTTTAAGGAGTTTTCTGCCAAATAATATTTGTGGCACGTTCCGGCTTTGATTCAGATGGTGAAATTTCTATTTGTTTGGTGGTGGAAGTTTGAATGTCTGAGTAGCCGGGAGGATTTTTTGGTTCTAAAGGCACACCTAAGAATCAGGGGCGGACGCAAGGTTGGGTGAGTAAGGGCCAATGCCCGGGGTGAGAAAAAGTTTTCCTGGCAAAATTGGCCGTGAACCTGCATCCTGCCCTAGCTGGAAGATGGAGAATGCCCCTGCTGGCTGCCTGAACATGGAAGAATGCCTTGCTGCATCTCCAGAATATGCTTTATTTACTTGTTTTGTAAGTTTTCCAGTACATGTTGATATATATTTAGAAAAGTTTGAAGTGTTTTTACAATGTGGGACAAAACTTGGCAAAATTTGGCCATACCTCAATCGTGAAGCAAGATCCGCCACTGCTAAGAATCCCAGCGAGCTGAAAGATGATACGAGCTAGTCCCGTGAAGAAAAATAGGTGCTCATGCAAGCATTGTCTGGTCCTTAGTTCAGAAACTATAATGTATGGTGGTCTCTAAGTAAAAAAAAAAAAAAAAAAAAAAGAAGGAAGGTGTCGATTGAAAGGGTGTATGATGAACAGTGGTAAGGAACTGTGTTTGGGAAGAAGGTGATTTGTTTTTAATGTGTGGATTTTTGGTCAGTTTGTATATATGGAGAGCATGGCATTTTTTGAGGGGTGCAGGTTGTATGTGATTGTGTTCTGGTTTGTTGCTAAAGGATAGATGAGAAGATGTTTTGTATGGAGTTGAGATTCGGTGTATGGAGTGTGGCAGCAGTAGAGGCTGAAGTAGGTTGTTGTGCGTTGGGGTGAGAGGTTTGATGAAGGTGTAGGCTGAAGAATAATTGATGGTTGAGGTTGGTTTATGTCACGTGGAGTTAGCGAATGAAGTCTATTGAAGATGAGGAAGGTTGGTAGCAGCGGTTGTGGATAATGGAGTTAACTGCAATGATGTGACTAGTTGAAGCCTTGAAGGTGGTTGTAGTGCAGGTGCAGGTTGCTTATATGGTTGTCAGGCGGTAGTGAAAGGGAAAGAAAATTGTATGAATGACGGAAGCAAGAGTTCTAAATGGGAAGGCAGTTGTTCTGATTTGTATATGATGATGGAGATGGATTCAGGAGAGCAAGGGACGTATGTGTGCATGCACCGAAGGCGATTATGTGATTAAGGTGATCGGTGTGTTTCGTTGATGATGTAGGAGGTTGAAATGTGATGGAGGATTAGTTGAGGTGAGATAGTGACAAGAATGTGAAGATAAAGCAAATGAAGTGCGGGTTATTAGAGATTGAGAGTTTGCAGTAGCAACTGTAAAAAGAGTGTAGCTGTAGCTGCAGAATGAAGTTGAAATGACGAATGGTAGTGAAGACGACGAGGAGTAGAACGTCGTTTGCAGGTTGGCCAATAGTGGAGTGTGGAAACTGTTCAGTACCTATGAGGAGAATAGGTGTGTCCTACGAGTGAAGTAGGTAATCTGTGAGTGAAGCAAATGTGGTTTCATGTCATCCAACAAGTATGGAAGAAGAGCTGCGGTTCTCACTTGTTGAAGGAGATGACAATTATGGGATGGCCCGAGAGGAGAGGCCCACTAAGTCCCGGAGAGAGACCATGAGAGAGAGAGTTGAACAGTTGAGCATGCCCATCCGGATAGAGATTATAGTTTTGATCGAGTTCGTCTGTGCAAGACGATGAAGAAATTGAGAATCGCACTTAGCGTTTGTGAGTTGTAAACTGAATATTAGCACATTCAGTTTAAGGGAGGGTGTTAGAACTAGCGTTTAATGTGTTCAAGAAGAAGTCATCACCGTGTGTGCCTAATAGTTAGCATAAGAATTGGTCCTTCCTAGTTTGTAGGTCAAGTAATGAGTTAGTGGTTGTGTCTTAGGTCTATTTAACACTTGTATCTCTTTTATTTTTGTATTAATAAAGTTATCAACAATGTAGTCTTTTGTTTTGTTCACCGTTAAATCTCTCTTTCTCTCTGTATCAAATCCTAACAGTATATGTATCTAACTTCTAATTCATGGGCAAGATGAGGACAAAAGGAAGAAAAGTCCATATTTCCTGCCACTCATCGCTTGCGTCCAACAACAAGCAAAACGGTCTAACAAGAAAAAAATCGTTCTAATTGAGTTTTGATATGAAGTATGATAATCATTGATGGCCCTGCTTTGACTTGGAAGTAGTTTATGTATATTTGTGTGGAATATGTATTTTGGCACAATAAAGAAAAAAATTAATAAACTACTATTCCATATTATATATTTTGTACGCTCAAGGAAATTTTACACCAAGATATGTCCTGATATATTTTTTACATGAAATGACCTAATGATGCAACGATAGATGCCTATACTGTAGAAAAATGTATGACAGCCGTAACTAGATTTTATGGTACATGTTCATGTTTTTTTTATTAGTTTTCAGTAACAGCCATAAGTTGAAAATATATTATACAAGAACATCTTGAACAGAAAATGGAACTATTTTGGCAATTCACAATTTTTTCTAACATTCTGCAATTGACTTGATTTAAAATCAATACTGCAAACATTATAAGAGTGCATTCTCGGATCATATCATACTCGAATTTTTATATATTAAGAGATGCATAAAGAATGGTTGTTACTGTAGAAAAAAAAATCAATGCATAACTTTAATTTCAGTATGATCCCGATAGATATTTATTTCATTCTCGACAACAAAAGGGTTTTACTGCTTTATATTTACGCTTCGCATTAAGTTGTTCTTGATTTACAAGAACAACATAAGTTTCTTATTATCTTAATTTTATGTTTGCATCATGATTTTAGAGTTGAAAGTAAAGTAACCATTCATGAAATAATAAATTTAGGCTTTCATTCTGTTGATTTTAGATTGGGACCAAACTAATATTTAAGATGTTATTCCATTGAAATTGTTGTTTATGCAGATTATTCCATTGAAATTCTGTTTATGCAGATTATTCGATTTCCCAGTTCACGTTATTCAACCGTAGATTATTTTCTTTCGCTACGTATCTTAAAACTGGACAAATTTATCCCAATGGTAATGCAGCAAAAAAAAAAAAAAAAAAAAAAAAAAAAAAAAATAAGACAGCTAATGCAGGGTCAAATTCCTCATAAGAAAAATACAATCGATTTTGCACACCTTCATACACAGCAAGAAGTTCCTTCAAATATCTTCCATTGCATATTTGGTTACTCCATGTATTTCATATGGGAAAATTCTATTTCAACCCTTGTTTTTAGTTAGTAGCCCCCCCTTAAAAAATTAAAATTTTAATGACTAAATTGCCCTTAAGATTTATCTTCTCATGTAAACTCAGAACATCGTAAATTTCTTCTCAGTAAAAACACCTAAGCTCCAAAAAAACCTAGATTTCAAATCACTCAAGAAAAATTTGATTTGCAAACAAGAATACAATGGATTTTGAAGGAGAAGATGATTACTCATCCCAATCGCAGCAGGTAATTGAAGAAAAATTTAGAATTTGAGTTTTTTTTTTCATTTTTCAAGTACAGCCGATGCAGTGCGATATGAGTGAATTAGTAATAAACCGCGTAGGAAATCTACTAGGAAAGTACATAAACCACGTAGACAATCAACGTGGAAAGAAACAATACCACGATTGAACACTACGAGGTTTCCATATACACCTCGCATTCATTACACGTGGTTTGTTTATATACCACACATAATTGAGTAAGTTATATTTTTCTGGTTTGAATTTAAAGTTTGTTGTATATGTTTTGTGCAGATTGTAGCATTATCTAGTGATGAAGAAAAGGATGATGAGATAGTATTGGATTATTCAAATGAGTTCACGACTTATGATGTACGTTTTCTTTGAATAATGCTGAAATAAATCGTGAATGCTTACATTTTATATAACATTTTAAATGCAGATATATCCTTCACGGAAAAAATTAGTTGATTGGGTTCGTGATACTGGAAAGCGTCTTGGTTTTGTTATTATAATCTTGAAATCGGATACCGGTGCTTCAGTCAAGAAACAAAGAATCACGTTTGCTTGTGAACGAAGTGGCGTTTACAAGAAGCGAAAGGATTTTCAACCGAAAAATCTCCGACTTACGGGTACCAAAAAATGCAATTGCCCATTTAGACTGAAAGGCGAGAAACTTGGAACTTTAGATGAATGGCGATTGCATGTTGTCAATGGTGTGCACAATCATTCCGAATTGAAAAATACAGAAGGTCACTCGTATATTGGTCGACTAACCGAAGCTGAGATCAGGTTAGTTATAGAGATGCATAAGAATTTGGTAAAGCCAAAAGAAATTTTAGCCACCCTTAAACGAAATGATACTTCAAATTCTACCACAATCAAAACAATCTACAATGTGATAAAAGCACAGAATGCTATTGAAAGGGCAGGGCGATCACAAGTTCAATACTTGCTTAGTAAGTTGAAAGAATTTGATTACTTTGAATGGCATCGTAAGACATTAGATGGTACTGATATTATTAAAGATATCTTTTGGGCACATCCTGTTAGTTTGGATTTTTTACGTACATTTCCTAGGGTTATCATATTAGATTGTATGTATAAAACCAATAGATACAAAATGTCGTTACTTGAGATTGTTGGAGTTACTAGCACGGATCTTACATTTTGTATAGCCATTGCTTATTTAGTTGCCGAAAAAGAGGAAAATTATATGTGGGCATTAGAGAGGTTGAAATCGGTGTTGGTTGATTCTGAAGTGGAAATGCCATCAGTCTTTATTTCTGATAGAGAAACGGCACTAATTAATGCTATTGGATTTGTGTTTCCTGAGTCTGCTCATATGTTATGCACGTGGCATATTAAAAATAATGTTCTCACTTATATGCAAAAAAAAAGTAAAAGGTATGGAGCTTGAAGAGAAGAAGTCTTTCTTATTTGATTGGAATGAATTAGTGTGTTCAAAAAATATCGTTGCCTATAATGCGAATTTACAAGTGTTGCACGAAAAGTATGCAAACCATACTTCACTTCTGAAATATATTCACGAGATATGGTTGGATACTTACAAAGATAGATTTGTGCAAGCATGGACTGACGACTACAAGCATTTTGGAAATTACACGTCTAATCGGTAATTTTGTTTACTAATTGTTGTAACAATTACTGAAAGAATAATTGTTGTGATTAGTTCTAACTTATGTACATGTGTTAATGCAGGGCCGAGTCTGCTCATTCAAAATTGAAGAAACATTTAGCTAGTAGTTTATGCAATTTTGAACAAGCCTGGACGAAGATGCATTCATTATTGGAACTCTCGTTCACCGAACTTAAAGCATCATTTGAGCAAAGTATAACCAAAGTAAAGCACATATTTCATATACGAGAATTCAGAAATTTACGAGGTTTTGTTTCTATTAAGGCACTTGATTTGTTGCATTCCGAACTTCAGAGAGTAAAAGATGTTGGTGACGAAGAAATGTTATGTGGATGTGTTCTTCGTAGAACACATGGATTGCCTTGTGCGCATGAGTTAGCTCAACTTGGACCTGCGACGGCAATATCGCTTGATATGATAGATGTTCATTGGACGAGACTTCACCTTGTTGAAATAAGTGGAAAGAAAGATGCGGGGATAGCGGAGAAAATGGAAAAATTAATAAACGATGTGAAAAAAATGGATGCTCCGTATCAAATGCAAATTTATAAAAAAATGTTGGAGATTGTAGAACCGCGAACGACGTCTCTTGCATCTTCGAAAAGCAAAATAAAGACACGTGGAAGAGAAAGCAAAAAAAGTTCTAATACTTCAACTAAACGGATGGCTTCGTCATTTGAGCTTGTTGATAGTGTTTATTCCCAAAGTTCTTATACTTCAAAAAAAGCTCGAACGAATAAGCTTCCTATTCGTAAACCAAAAAAGGTAATAATCATTTTATTTGAATGCACATGAGTTGTATACTAACCTAATTTATTAAATTTGCAGCTGGACGAACAAACTGAAGGCATGAGAATGTATCTGCATCAAATTCCATTAGAGATGAGGGCTTTTGTCACAGATATTGTGGATGTTCGATCGGACGGTAATTGTGGATACCGATGCGTGGCTGCTTTGCTTGGATTGGGAGAATCTAGATGGAGCGAAATTAGAACACAATTGTACGACGAGCTATATGACCACCAGAGTATGTACGATAAAGTTTTTGTAGAACATGGTAGAAGTTCAGTTATTCTCAAAAGCCTTTTACACGTAAATGAAGATTTTGCACCAATGGAAAAATGGATGTCAATGCCTGATGTTGGATATATTATTGCAACTAGATACAATGTTGTGCTATTCAGCATTAGTGAAAGGCTTACGATGACAATACCACCATTGAGAGGAAAGATACCTCCACCAGTACTACGCAAAGAAATTGCGATAGCTTTTGTCAACCAAGATCATTTTGTTCAGGTATGTAACGTTTATATTCAAAGATTATAAAATATGAGGAATATTTTCAAGCCTCACGGTTCATGGCTTGCAGGTTAAACTTGAGGACAAACATCCCGTGCCACCTATTTACAGAAAATGGTTCACGACTCGAGACCGGGATGCTAGCGACTGGGAGCATGTTTTCAACGATAGGAGACAAGCTTGGGAGGAAAGAAATTCGTATGCAGAATGTAAATAGTTTGGTTGGCATACGTTTGATTGGTTGTACTTTTGTTCGTCTAATTAAATGAGAATGTATTAGGAAATTGGTTGTTCTTTGGATATTGTATTAAACCACTTTTTGGCAATTGGAAAGTGTGTTGTTAATTATTATTTTTCGTTCTGTGTATATAATATGTGTTATTTGTTGATACAGTTTGGTTGACATATTTTTTTTGAAATTCTGGGCACACACGGACTGACAAAACGTGGTATGCAAGCCTTCCACGTAGAAGACTTACGTGGTTAGAAGAATAACCACGTAAAATGTATACGGGGTAAAACAGTGAACCACGTGTAGATACCACGTGGTTACTGCAGAAACCACATTTTTACAGAGCGAGAGGACTTCCAGAAACCCTTTAAAAAAATTGTGTCCACCCTTTATGCGCGGTTGGTTAGGAAACCGCGGGAGAACTCTACGTGGTAATCCACCAACCACGTAGTGCTTAAACGTGGATTACCACCTGACCACGTATATACTATACGGGGTTTTGTTCCCGACCACGTTTTTACAGAGCGTGGCTGTAACAGAAATCAAAAAAAAAAAAATACTGTCAAACATGAAAAATTACATAACAGTGTACAGAACAACTGAAAACCATTAATATGAAAATCGACCACAATTAAACCAATAGATCAAATTAAACAATCCAAAATCCATTACATTAGCATTCTATTTTCAAAATACATCACATGATCAAACATGTCCATCCAAATTTAAACAACACTTAAATAAAAGTTGCATTACATATCACGTCCAAAATAAAAGTTCATCAAACTTAAACTGAACAACACTTAAACATGAGGCCTATAGTAGCGTCCAACGGCAATCCGAGCATTATCAATTTGAGGGTTTGGTTCGTTCAACATCCCATGCACGTCTTGAATGGTCTGTAGAAAATAAATCAAACTGAAATTATAACATAGTGTGGAGCTAGAACATAAAAATTAAACAAGGATATTATCGTGGAAAACAAATCTAAAGTAAATAAATAATTGAAACATACCGAGTATAACTGATTGTAGGTAGGCTGAAAATGTGGAGCTCCAAGCGCAACATCGTCCGGTAGGTGTAGCGGATTGTGAACACGCAAGACACCGTGTTCTCTATACCACTCCATATAATCATCTGTGTAACTCAAGGAGGATTGATGTAGTGGTATTGATCTACGCCCTTCTGCTATCACATGATTGTACCAATTCTCCCATATACTTTCCAAGAATTGATATCGTACTCGGGTGTATGTCGTAGATGTAGTACCACGGCGTGCATTTGTTGCCACAGGAGGAATAGGTGCCGCGGGAATGTTCTGAACTCTGCCAAACTGCCTGAGTACTCTGTCGGGATGATATGGTTCTACAACATTCATACAAAGAATGCAACCACTATACCAAGATATAGGATGGAACGGATGATAATGTCGTGCATAAATATAAGGATCATAGATAACCTATTCAAAGATATAAAAAATTATTACTACTACACGTAATGAATAATTATTAGTTATTTGTGAAATGAAGAAATTTACCTGATCTTCTTGAATGTTATCAAGGAATATACGAAGTTCAACTAGTGAAGCGGCACAATCTATCGACGGATTCCACCGAGCAGCACGTGGTAAATTCTCATAGTAAAGATTTGTTGATGGGTGGAAGCAAGGAAAATGTTCAAAAATCCACGACTCAAGTAAACAAAGAAATCCGGCAATTTGTTTCACGCCCATACGAGTTGCTAATCCAAGCTGCCTGTACAAGAAAGCAAGTGCTGCCGAACCCCAAGAGTATGTGCTAACAGAATCCAAATGTTTAAGTGGTTCTAGAAGGCATATGTGCACATGAGTCTTCCTTTTATCCGCAAACAACGTGTTGCCAAGCAAAAACAACAAATACGCCCGAGCGGCACGTCTAATAGCTCGATCGGTCCACTCATCGCTTACATCTTCAAATACACCATGCAACGCAGACAAACTTAGCTTATAACCAACCCGGTCGTTCATTTCCATCCTAGCTACTTGTTTTGAAATTCCAAGATACTTGTGAACAAGGCTAACCGCCTGTTCCTTGTCATATGTCATGCTCTGTATCGGTTTGCCTTCAATTGGAATGTGTAATAGAGATGCGACATCATCAAAAGTTATTGTCATCTCACCGAATGGCAAATGAAAAGTGTTAGTCTCTGGATACCATCGCTCCACGAAAGCCGATATCAAGTTCTTGTTGACGCTCTTGTAGCAAGTGCTCACAATAGGATATAAACCTGACATCTCAACGACGGCTTTAAATCTAGTAGCATCATCCGGTATCTTCCACTCCGTTACCTTTTGAGCATGATTTACACATGTAAGTGGTCCTCGGTCCTACATAAATTTATTGGAAAGTTATAAAAATGAAATAATTATAATTCACTTTAATATAAATAATAGCCACGAACCTGATCGAGCCATATCATAGAAGCTACATGAGTATCAAACTCTCTAATCACATCATTATTTCTTGGCCCTCCTTTCTCATTTAAAGCTTCTTCATCACCTTCTTCTTCATCACCCTCTTCTTCATTTTGTTGTTCTTCATCCTCTTCTTCATCGTGTTGTTCTTCTGCTTCTGGCCGTTGGACGCTACTTCCCCTTAATACAATTCTGAACTGATCCTCAGCTTCACTGTGTCGCTCTTCATCGGTCCCCACATTCATGTCTCCACTTGTGCCTTCGGCTGCCTTGCCCGCTCTTCTTCTTCTTTCTGAAGCAGTCATTGGTTTACGAGGAGGCATCTATAAATTTACAAATAGATTGGTTAGTTAAAGTCATCGTCTAATTTTTTTTCAACATTACAGGTCCCCACGCCATAGTCGTACGTGGTACGTAAACAAACCACGTATAGCCACTACGTGGTTTGAAACCATTCCTCGTTTTCACTTCACGTGGAAAATCTGTAATCCTCGTTTTCACTTCACGTGGAAAATCTGTAATCCTCGTATGTATTATACGTGGTTTACCCTATTTCCACGTTTTTACAGTGCGTGGTTGCCTGGAACAATTAAAAAAAAAATACCAATTCTGCAGATTCAAATGCACCACAAACATCAACAAAATCATTCGATTTCCATTCACACATACCACAAAAAACAACAAAAACGAGTCAATCTTCAATCCTATCACTTACTCCACAACTATAAACTCAAAACCCTAATTACTAAACCCTAAATTATTAAACTTTACATGTACCGTACCTTGTAGTTGCTGAATTCGAGATGGATGATGGAAAGAAAACGATGGAGAGAAGAGAGACCGCGCGAGAGAGGAGAGACCGCGAGAGAGAAGAGAGAACGCGCGCGAGAGAAGAGAGAACGCGGTTTTCTGATTTTCCACGAGAGAGAAAGATGTGAAGTGAGGGGTAACTTTGGAAAATAGGGGGGCTACTTACTAATTTTAGGGGTATATGGTTTTTGTCTTGGTTTGGGGGGCTGCTAACTAAAAAAGTGGGTTATAATAGAATTACCCTTTCATATGTCCTTCCAGCACTTGTTCGCCTGTATACAAAAATGGTTGCCACAAGGATCCATAATTGCATTCTAACACATGTACCTCAGTTGCATGCTAAAGTAGATAACGGACATATATAAAGCCAGAAGGAGAGATCGACTTACGGTTAATACCATTCATAAATGAAGTGCAATTTCCATAACTGCTTCCTCATAAACTACTTTGTACTATTCTCGCTTCCGAATGCTCTGTGTGCGTAATATTTTGGAAAGGACTGTGCTACTGAGCCAGAAAAAAATGTATGCGGGAAGATGCGGAAATTAATCTAAACGTCCGTCATTCATGGGGGAAATCAATTATGTGCACCAGATCATCCCCGTACCATTCGGGCCTCCCCAACTTCGGGCCTTCTAGCAATATTGTTTTGGAAAAGTACACATTCAGTTGAGAAGCATAACGAAATCACGCAATTGCTAGAGATGAACTAATTAAATGAAGAACCATGGCATTCAAGCAATATCATTGGTAAATAATTAAGCTCCAATTTGCACACATCAATAGAAAAGGCTGTTTATTAACAAAATGCTGCTTGATTATTCCTGATATACAGCGCTAGAGAAACAATTATTTTCTCTAGAAAAATTCACTCTAAAGAAATTCATTAGCTAAGAAGATGAGAATATCACCTCCTTTACAAATGTATGCAGCAACAATTGACTATTCCACTACGTATTCCTGGTTAATTATAACCTGAAAATTGTTGTGCATGACTTTGGTTTGCTTCCTAAACAAGATTGTGACTCCGTTTCTTTTCATGACATTAATTATGTGTTCCTGGTTAATTATATTTTGTTCAAACATGGTAACTTAATATTCAATTATTTCACACCAGGAAATTAGAGTAAATTAAGCAACTAGCTGACTATCATACTAAATTTAAATTCAGCCATGTATCTGCGAACAGGGGTGCTTAGTATAATATACTTCGAATATAAAATTCAATATATTTACATTATCATGAATTTGTATAATATATTCAAATTTATGATGTTAAACACCATTAAATTCAAGCAAACGGCCTAGAGAAAGGGTGTTTTATGACATAAAAGCATTCTTCAGTAAAATAAACTTTGAACTAATTGAGTGTTTAATTATGACCCCACCATCATTGTAATTTTGGTATAAAAAACATAGTATTTCACCAACATCAGACTGCCCTTGATTTGCGAGTTCTGGTTTGGTAACGTTTATAATTTTAACATCAGACTACCCTTTGCTTCAGGCGTTGTGTTTATATTTATTTTTTAAAAAAACAAGATAGTGCAAATGAAGTTCACAGTAAACGCAACAGACAAGCGTGATAATGAGACGTGAACAAGTATAGTAAACCAGAGATTCAAATGCAGATGAACTAGTCTATGTAGTTAAGGTGCGCTCCTAGGCGCAAAAAAGCCCAAGGCGCAAAAGACGCTTTTTTTTACATCCTAAGTATTTTATTGTTGTAAATTTAGGTTGAATGGTTTTTCGACTACTTATTTTAGTTTGTGACATGAACGTATGAAGTCTTATCGTTAAAATTACAAACTCGGTTATTATTTATTGTCAAAACTATATATTAAGTTGTAGTTATAAGTGCATCTTTTACCGTGACAGCAGAAGAAAAAAAAGCACAACTAAGGCGCACAAAAAGACGCTTGCGCCTTAGGCTTTTTTGCGCCTTGACTACATAAGAACTAGTATGCGCAAACTAATTTGTAGAAGACAGCGTCGAAGCAGAATTGGAAAATTAAATATACTTATCTTTTAATAAACATAGCAAATGTGAAATGTAAGAAAATGGACAATACACAATGAACTACACAAAAACGAAAATGTACCAACATAAAATGTAATAGGGAAACATGAATGTAATAGGGAATGAATAATACAAAAACACAAATAGGTTCAAATGCAAATGTACCAGCAAACTGTTATGCACAGTGAAATGTAAATGAAGTAATTTTTTTTTCAAACGAACTGCAAAATTCTTACTCTTTTTTTTTTTTCAAATAATAACTACCATGAATAAAAAATGAACAACTTAAATTAATTTGTTTAGTGTGAAAAGCAAATGAAAAATGAGAACGTATAATTCTAATGTAGTCAGGAGAGCATGCAAATAAAATGGAATATAACGAAAATGGGAAATAGAGGCAAGTCAGAAATTAAGAGAAAAGGGGAGAACATATATAGATAATGCAAATGAAGATGGATAGACAAATTAAGTAAAACAATAAATAGTACTGAGTGAGGAATTAATATGTGAATGAATGCATGCATGATAATAATCGGTTACCCACAATATATAACAGCCAAGGTCCAAATTTGACCAAAAAATGGATGATATCATTTATGTATAATTAATAAAGTATGCTAACATGTCAATAATATTATAGTTACCCGGGATTATGCCATAAGCATGTTTGATAGGGAGGTACCGGAATATATGAATGACGTTTATCTTCGACAAGGCCAACGTTTGTGTCTTCTTTTCTTCTGCTTACTCTCATTATTTTCAGCTTTTGGCTTCTTTATGCTTTTATTAGCTTAACCAGGCTTCTATCTTCACTGTTGTCTACATCATCTACAGGCTAATAGTTTGTTAGTTTATATTTTTATGCAATTTGCATGTATGAACCTCATTAAAAACGAGTTCTTAAGATACATCAAGTAAAATTATAAATTTAAAAGATACATAATGAAGCAATATATTTATTGATAAGACAAAAATAGTCTATATAAATCAACTAAAATAACAATCGTTAAGCAGTAAGCGATAATGGAAATACAGTCCGACAAAACCAACAATGTATGTCCTGGTTAGTTCAAATCTTGTAAAAGCAAATTGCAGTTGTTGCTGAGATTAATGTAACAGTGTTAGACGCCATCTCAAATAGTTCATAACAAACAGAAATGTTTATTAACTTATAGTTTTTCAGTTTGATTAATGTATACAGGTTCAAATTATCATGGCGGGAATAGACATTTCAAATGGACGGTGCACTAACTGCTTCCGTTCACTCAGCCATTAAAATAACTTGTACATTAATACGGCCAGATTGAAATTTGAATGTGAATTATAATCTGAATGTGAATTATACAGACTTACAATCTGAATGTGAATTATAACTACATGATTAAGTATGGTAACTGTTACAATTTACCGGAAATATCACATTACAACTTGGTCAGTTCTTTGGTAGCCAATACCAAGAATAAACCTGAAATATCATGCAAGCAATAAGGTTTAGAAAGCTAGATTACTGTTGTTATGTATGACAGTGTAATAGGAAAATATAGGAAATTCAAACTGAAAACATCACTTAGGTAGCTAGTAGTATCCAAATAATCAAACTTGATTAGTCATGTATGCTAACCAGACATAGTCAATGAGTCATAATATATACATAGCATGTTTAAGTTTTATACGAACTTACAAACCATTACTGACCAAAAGCTGATCCTCTGATTATTATAAATTAGCATATACAACGTGTAAGTGACTTTTTTCGCTGCAGCATCGCTTATCCCACTGTTTAAAGGAATAAGTGTTCGGTCTAAAATCTAAACCAGGTGGACTGTGGACGGCAGATGCAGAGATGTTGAATGGAAGGTTCGCGATGTTGGGTTTGGTTGCTTCGGCTTTCACCGAATATGTCAAGGGAGGACCCCTTGTTTGATTTCTCCTTTTTGTATGTTACTCTCTTAATTTACGTGCTTAGTTATAGATTATTGTTTCTGTGCTGAACTGTTTGTATACTTAGCCAGATTAATTATAGTCATGTAGTTATATATAAGGCATTCCATAATGCTTTTACTTTATGAAACCAAATGTGTAAAGGATTTGCTCTGTTATGGATACTGCTTCACCTTTCTATGTTTAATTTTTCCTTCACTGTGTGCAGCATGATAATTAAGTTCTGCAATTAGCTCACCATCGTGTTCATTGCAGCTCGACAGCCAAACCATGATTGTGGTTTGATTGCCCAATCGATCAAGGATTATTTTCTTGAAATCCACATAACCACAGGTTATATGCCAAATAGTAAAATAAGACTGACTTGTAGGCAGTGGCGGAGCCAGGAATTTTTCCTGGTGAGGGCACAATTGAAAAAAAAAAATATTATTCAAAGACAATAATGTTATTTTATTTTTTATCTTTTGCAAAAATTTGAACACTAAACACTAATGCTAACGTTGCTCCTTAGATATAGAAGATTCTGATACATAACGGCTTGGTAGAACTAAAAAACATTAAGTCGTAATTTATGAGAATTTGTTTAATTAAATGCTTCAAAAGACATTTTTGTATGCGTCTTATTTGTTGAATAAGTCGTAATGTCCTAGTTTGCTGTAAGTACCAAGAGTTTAGGATCTTTTTATATTTTCGAAATGTAGTAGCCACATATAAAAGGGCATTCATTTCTATTGAATAAGATATCCAGCAACGAAACCTGCTTTTTGTATTAATTCTTCTGCAAATTTTTTATCCTGCTCCAACAGAATGTTCTATATTTATGTCATATGATAATCCTGGGAGGGGCACATGCACTCCTCAGGTTCAATGTGGCTCCGCCACTGCTCGCAGGCATGTTCTACATGCTCTTCAAGATTTATAATTAAAGTTGTGTATTGTGCTAGCAGTGCACAACGAAGACAAAAGTCCAACGATGATAAACTCGATGAATATTTCAATAGTCTTCCAGGAGAATTAAACAGTAACTAGTATTACTGTACAACGGTGGGAAAACCAACCGTTAAGGTGTACTATATAAAATAAAAATTATTTATTAAAATATATCTCTAATTATATTTTATTTGAAAAATTATTATTTGAAAAAAACGTAGTGCACTTTAAGAGAGAATGGAAGCAACAGATAAAGTAGAAATTTGATTAAACTAAATTTCACCCTCTCATCCACGCTTGGATATTCAAAGTCAAATTCTTCTGTTTTGCTACCTTTTCTGCATTATTTCAGAAGAGTGTCGATACAATCTGCAAGTATATTCAACTCTTCAATGCGTTTTGTAGTAGGAGAGCGTGTGCCATGCCTAGCCTGGTAACTGTTGATAGATGCTTTCGTACATCAAATGCCACGTCAATAGCTGGGACGGAGAAGGACAACGTCAGCAGAAGCGCGCTGTGAGGAACGACGCCATTGTAGTAGTTTTTATATTACAACAAGCGGCCAAGTGTATTTTTTGGTGTTCACAGAAGACACTTCTTGAAAAGTTGGATGTGTTCCATCAACAAGGGGGAGCAAGAAGGGTTTTTGCGAGCATGAATTTCTTACAGAGCTTACCGCAAACCAAAATACCAAAAGCATTTTATATTTCTTACAGAGCTTGCCAAACCAAAATACCAAAAGCTGCAGCATGAATTTCTTTTTCATGTTTCACATAACGTCATATCTTCAAAAACGCGCAATAAAGTCTTCATATTGGTGTACTAAGAAAGAACCAACATAATATTCACACTTGCAATATCATTTTTTCATGCCAGCATTGCCTTGACCAAAAAAGGTCAGTGCTTTAGTATAGGATATATAGATACCAAAAGCTGCAGCCTTGAAATTTTGTCCACTGCACACTTAATTAGATGGATTAAAGTCAGTACCTGAGAGAACATGTGCAATCTATTTAAATCCAAATATCAACTATTGTAAACTGCCAAGTGCCAACAGTAGCACAATAGAAGAGCTGGTGAGCAGAATAGGAAAAAATAGTGTATATCAAATTAGCAATATGAGGAATAGCTGAATAGTTTTTTTTTTTAGTGAATTTCAGTTATGTTTAATGAGTTGATGCAAAATTCTGTCAACCACATAGTTGAATGCAACGATCAAAGTTGCAATTAATATTAGGTGGTATTTGGTATTTTCATGCATTCAGATATTTTTCTTGTAAAGCACTTACACAAAATCATGTGGTTTGCACGTACACAAATATCATAATTAATAAATCAATTAAAATGACTAAATAAATATTTGGTGGCTAATAAGTAAAATAAAATAACATGAAATAATAAATAAAATATACATCATATAAATAGCTACATTTTACATCCCAAATTCAACCACCATTTTATATTCACTGAATCATAGCTTTATCACTCTTGTGTTCAAAGGCTTGTGTGCAAAATTGAGATTCAACAAGATATTCGAGATGATGCTATAACCAGCATACTAAGAATTGGCATGAAAATAACAAAAATAAAAATAAAATTTATTAGCTATGACTTGTTATCTAAATCCTGAATGCAAAGAAAATAGCATTTAATGCTGACCACACTTCACCTTTACTGTAACACAATTCACTTATCTCATTCTGGTGTTCATAAAATGCACCTTTCCATTTCATGAGAGTGTTAATTTTTTTTTTTTTTTTACTAAAACTTCCTTCTTGAATTAAGCCAATGTTCTAAGGGCTCTCTAAGAATTCAATGCAACCAATGCTACAATTTTAAACTTTCAAATAAAATATCTGGCATAAACTCCACAACCTCCCAGACCTCTTGTAGCTGCATCAAACTCCATTGCATAATGCTTACCTGCAACAATAATCAAGCAATTTGATAATAATTAATAAAATGACTAACCCAACAGAATCGGACTCAAACAAAAATCCTAAGTAATCTCTTACACAGAGCATATCCCAATCTAGAACAACAAACTCCCCAAGAAACATGCTTTAAATGCAACACCGGCAATATGCAACATTTTCGAAGTCTCGGTTTTGGGCATTTAATTTTCTGATGCTCTGGTAATATCACTTGGAACTGCAAAATTTATCAAATTAATAGATTATTGTATTATCTAGAAAAAGAAAACTCAAGATAAATTATATGCACCCAAAGAAATCCTAAGTAATCTCTTACACAGAGCATATCCCAATCTAGAACAACAAACTCCCCAAGAAAAATGCTATTAAATGCAACACCGGCAATATGCAGCATTTTTGAAGTCTCGGTTTTGGGCATTTAATTTTCTGATGCTCTGGTAATATCACTTGGAACTGCAAAATTTATCAAATTAATAGACTATTGTATTATCTAGAAAAAGAAAACTCAAGATAAATTATATGCACCCAAAGAAATCCTAAGTAATCTCTTACACAGAGAATATCCCAATCTAGAACAACAAACTCCCCAAGAAACATGCTATTAAATGCAACACTGGCAATATGACGAGGCGGAAGAAAACAATAATTTGATCTTTTTTTGACGTCCACATTCTGGAACGTATGCTCCCTTCACTAAGCACGCGGCTATCGATCTGCAGTGATTTGGGCAGTTCCTGTAAGGCAAATTGCATTCATTTTCTTCTTTTGGATCACTATATATTCATGTCGCTAATTAAGAAATTACCAGTATATACTTCTCAAGTGTGTTTGGACAAATCTTCAAACATTTGAACCATTTTTATTTTTTTTGCTGATCAGTTTTATTCCAGCCTTGTCTTCCTGATCAATACGTCAAAGATTAGGTGGTATGTTCAGTAATTTTGCGATTGAAACTAACTAAGAACAATAAAATAAGTCTGTATAATAATGACCTGTAGTCAGTTAGTTGCACATACCTCAAATTACTTAAAACAGAAGTTCCTTTTTGTTAGCTGGCCATGAATATGGCTTGTACCACATTGTAAGGCGATCTTAAATAGATAGATTACTCATTATGTATACAACTACTTGAGCACAGATGCTTGTACCACAATGGAGAAACGATCGTTATTGCTGACTTTTTAGATCAGAAATGCCATGGCACGGTGCTTTTCCAGCCTTCGCCCTTTTCTCATGCTCTCACTGATGTCCAAGACTGGTACGAGATCGAGTCCGGATTTGTTTTCACTCAGCCCTGCTCCAGTGAGTTCAAGCATCACGTTGAAAATCAGAGACCTTAAATACATATATCATATATATAAAGTTTATACTTTAAGGCTAATATACATTCATATCATAAAGTTCTGATCATTCAAAGCGAATATATACAACAAACTTTTATCTATATGGAAACTAAAAAGCATTAACTATCACATCAATTATGTATCTTCTTAAACTCTAATCTTATATCTTATACATATTAAAAGTAATTTGCTTATAAAAAATATATATACATATTTGAAATCACACTTTCATCCAAGATCATATACAGGAAGCCACAAATGCTTAGTGCACATACAAATGCGCCCTCTTGAAACTGATGTATCTTTGAAAGCAATCATTAGCCTAGTACTCTTATTTACAAAATTAAGGGGCAAGAAACTGATACTGATTCAATAATATGTGTGCCATCATGTTCTAAAAATAAAACTTATCATCAGATTACAAACATGTGAAACTTTAAATGTTTTATAGTTGAAATTACCAGGCTCCTAAAGAAGTAAGTCTCGGACTGCATGTGTGTGTATCTATATATATAATATTACAAATTCATATACCTCATATAACAGTTTAACGTGTATACGAGGCTTCGAATATATCCAGCTTTCAAGTACATTGTATACAATATATATGTGGTTTTAAATATCCACATTAAAACCAGTAAGTACCTAAGTTTTGCCTTTTGAGTGTGCACATTTGGTTTCGCATATATGTAACTCTCTCCTTTCCCATATGAAGACAACGAATAATTTCATCGACTCACCTACATTATAAATCAAAATGCTAAATAATAATATAGTTGGTGAATTAAAAATTCAAGTATAAATCAAAAATCAAATATGCGTATAACATGTTATAGGTATAATGTATGAGTCATTTGACCATGAATTTGTATTAGTTTATAACTATTCCAAAAGAATTGAAGGAAAAATAATTAATTTGCTTACCATTTATTCTAGAGACATTTTATGTAACCGTTCTTCCTCCATTATTCTTGAATTCAAGCCTTTTCATTTCCCAATTTGGGCAAGTCTTTCAAAAGTAAACATAGGGTTGAAAGCAAGATCATCTAATTTTCTAGTTCGTAATATTGCAACAAAAGTTAAACCAAGACTTTCCCGATCCCCAATATTAACGATTGCTCGATCAAGTGTGAGTCCTTGACTTTTATGTATCATTATTGCCCAACATAAGACCAAAGGTACTTGAGTTCTCACACATGATGTACCAGAAGAAGTTTTCCAATGTACCGTTTGAGGAGTTATTAGAATAATGTTTGTTCCCTCACGAAATCGAGTACCGTGATAATTATCAAAATCCACCATCACTGCCAGCGGTTGATCATTAGGAGAGCTTGATGAATGAGAATACACGATATCCACAATAGTACCCATTGCACCGTTAACTAACCCATTCTACACTGAAAGATTTGACCGCAACATCACTCGTGCACCTACTGAGAGACAAGCATATTTTCTAAACCTTTTGCATCATCAGAAGAAGCGTTAGATGCTGTTTCACAATTATTTATTGAAGGAACACGTGCAATGGGTTTTCCAAGTTCAATTAGACAATTTCTGTTGTGTTCATTAGCAGCCGTCCTTGTTGGAAAAAGATAAAGAGCGTTCTTAAAAGTTTCTTTAACTTCGTTTGATAGCAATGCCCAATCTCTTGTTTTGAATAGTTTCCAATCGTCTAAAGTAGACGCACCTCTACTTAATCTTTCTAAAGCTTGTCGTAAAGGTAGCTGTTTATCTCTAGCTTGGCGGAATATATATGATAGTCTTACACACTTATTGAAACCTGAATATGCAACTCCTCCACGTTGTTGCAAGAGATTTCCACCTTTCAGGTACAATGGACTATCACACACAGGAGGCAGTTGTCACATATCACCAACTAAGACAACTGAAACACCACCGAACAAGTCATTCACGGAAAAAATATCACGGCAACGTAAATCAACATTCGCAATCATCATTCTACCAAGCATGCTATATTCATCAATTATAATCAACTTGGTATCCTTAAATTCTTCTTGCATACGACGACGTTGCTCTCCTGAAATTTCTTTATAGCTTGACTTTCTTTCTGTAGAGATTGAAAGTTCATGATGGATAGTGTTGCCCCCAATGTTGAATGCGGCCACTCCAGTTGGAGCCATAATGCTAACCGCTTTACTACTTCCAAAATGAGTAATAATTGTACGAACAATTGCATTTATAAGAGTTGATTTTCCTGTACCAGCTCCACCACATATGATCATTCGAATTGACTTTCATTGCGATATAGTTTTATATACTATATCATGTACAATTTGTTGATCATTCGATAACATGTGTAAAGGAATATCAGTGCAATTGTTCATAGTTTCATTTGTACATTCAGTAGTTGAACACAAATTGACATGTATAAAATTGCGTTCAACATCTATATTAGGATACCGTTGAAGCGATTCATTCCAATTATGTGAGGTATCAAAATCTCTTAAACTCATTTCTACCTCTCCTCCATCAACAAATAGAGGTCCCATCGATGATGCAATCATCCATTCCTCTTGCCGATTTTCTTCATTATCATTTGTAATATCATCATCAACTTCAAACTCGTCTTCAATAGCATTTGGAAATGCATCAGGTTGAATTAAACCCAAATCAACGTATCTTTGAGACCATTTCTTGAAACTTCCTCTTGCTTCATTTAGATTTCGATAGTGATGATGCAATAGCACCTGTATGTAATGATTAGAAGTAAGAGTAATAATCCAGAATTGTGTAAATATTTCAAATTATAAAACACGATTAACCGTGTGACATACAAGTAAGAACATATGATGTTTTGAGAAGAATTCATAAAAAGTAGAAAATCTGAAATAACAAAGAATATAAATGCAGTAAATAATGAATACCTGTTGTTCACAGAAAAGTTCCCATTTATCGCTAAGTGGAGAAATTTTACTACTTAGATCTGGTATAATTCGAACCACCGCCTTAGTTCGAAGCTTATGCCAACATTTATTATAGTAGCGATAGTTTTTTGCCATATCAAAAAGTGAAAGATTTTCATATTCGCTTGGTCGTTCCATATACCTTGCATTAAAATTTGGATCTGATTTGACCGTATCTTCATCTGTTGCACCATTTCGACGTCGTATAATTGTTGATAACATGCTTTTCTCACTTACTGTAAGTTTGCACCATGGTTCTAGATGAATGTACAAGTGGGTAAGACATTAAAAGATGACATACCTCTTGTGCAGAAATATCTCGTTCTGATACACTTTTAAGTAGAAGTTTTTTTATTGCAGACGTAGAAGTTTGACATGGACGATGAATGTTTTCGACTATTGCTCTGAACGTATATGTGAAGGTCTTTGATACTGGCTCTGCTTTTGCCGCGTATTTTCCAATATAATTTACCACTGCATGAACAGATAGGACCGGAGACCAATCAATATTCGCACGCCAAACTTGAAGGACTTTTCTATTATGTGAACACACAAAAGGATCATTCCGTTTTGATTGAAACCGGAAAATTTTACTATGTGGAGGATCTTCTACAATTTGAGACCGTGGCAACACGTCAAATGGATATTTAAAGCGACATGTCATTTGTTTGGTTTTTTTATGTAATCGTAAACAATGATTTCCACATCTAGAATGACGCATAACCCAAGTTATCAAGTTTGCATAATCATCATCATCGATATCTAAATTTGCATCAAGCGGAACAACTCTTGCACAAGGGTGTTCTTGTTCATGTAAAGGTTCTAAGATATGAGGGTTTGTTATGCAAACAAGATGATCAAAATACTCGATAACTATATCATTATTAAGCAAATTTCCAGTATTAAAAGATAGTTTTGGTGCACCGTGCAGCCAAAGAAAGCCATAAATATGTCCACTTCCACGATTTTTCCATTCAAATCGATACCAATAGTCTTTAATAGAAAACTCAGGTGTTAGGAAATCTTTTATGAACATATGAAGCCTCGCTTGGAAAAACCATGCAGCAACAAGTGGGTTTTCATTTAACAATTGTGTTTTCTTTTTCTTTTCTCGGCAGGATTGTAATTTTGCAATTCATTTGCTGGATCGAGAAGTTTATAAAGTTCCGGCCATTGCATATCCGCTGAACTCAATGTGAAAAATATCATTGGTGCCCCTAATTGTTTTACCATAGCTGTAAGCTCTTTCAATCTTGCACAATAAGAACGACTTCCACGGATGCCTTTGGCAAAATAGGAAATGCGTTGAGACAACTGCCGATCTCCCGATTTTAACATTTCACAAATATCCTGAAATGTCAAATTTCCATCTTCGGGGTTTTTTTGCACATAGATATTACCAATATCTAGTGCACGCCATCCACTAACAGAATTGTAAGCAAAATAACGAAATCGAGCATCTTTTGCAAATCTTTGATCATGATATTTCATTAAGTATTGGAAATACTGAAGAGGTCTAATTTTTCTTGGTCGTGCTTGTCTCAAATCGGCATTCCCTAGTGGAAATAATGTTGGAAAAGCCATCGAGATATACCCGGAAGTATTAAACTCATCAATAGCATTAGATGAAATAGGAATTTCAACTACTGTTTCATTATTTTGTTGACTTTGTAGAACGGATAATACACAGGCTAGTTGATTGGGTTGTACCATATTCATTATTGCACCTGATGATTCAAATTCTTCAATGTCAATTATTTCATTTTCAATCTCTGAAGGCCCTGCTGGATCCAAATTATAGTTATGGGTTGAAATGTTTTCTGAATCGTCTTGATTATGTGGAAGTGTAATAGGTACGCCGTCTTCTGGTAATTCATTGAGAGACACTTCGTTGATGTGTATATCAGCATAAAAATATTATGAGTTTTAAGCCAAGGTAGAGCTTGTCTTACGTGTTCACATCTTACTCGAAACTCCTTGTTTTCATATACTCCACTTCTATTAACAACTAAGACCGCCGTTAAATCATCTAGCTTATACGGAAGAGAAGATGCAATTGCATTAACGTCTTGTGGAAAATTAATAACATTTCCGCTGTATTTATATTGTTGTCCTTTAAAACGATAAACTGACATCATCGAATGAATGCGTGGTATAAGTATCTGCTCCAAGCTTGTAAGGCTAGATAATTCAGGTGGAACATGTCCAGGATCCATTAAATTTTGAGAACTAAACATAGATGGAAGGTCATGCAGTGGTTTATCATTGTGACAATCAGAACAAGAAGAAGATGAGATAATTAGATCTGGAAAATACCGAGTGCAAACACGACAATATCTCCATTGCATATCTTGGCATGATTTTCTAAATTTGTGGGCATTGGTAATTTTTGCAGCTGAAGATTTTGATATCGGAGTAGGAACGGATGAGTTTTTTGTCTTTGAACTTCTACGTTGAGCTGTGGTTTGTCTATGTCGTGCGGCATCCATGGATTTTCGACGTTGCTGTTGTTGGTTAGTTTCTCTCAAACGTCTAGCTCGTTGATTAGATGCACGATTTCTATTATACTTAGCATTTCTTTCAGCATGGTTGTCCAACGTAATGAAGCTTCTGTTTAGGTAATGATTATCAGTTACAAGTAAATAAAAAATAATATATGAGACAAAATCACAAAGACAAAAGGTTTTACATAAATGATGCATGAGCAAAAAAAATTAATGTATTAGTACGAGAAAATTGTGGTATTATCCATGTTTGTGATGCATATTTTTGCATAAATATATTAAATGTCTAAAAATTGTCATAAATAAGCATATGTAAAGAAAATGGGGGTGAAACAAACGTATAATTGTGAAAGAATTGAAACAAAAATGAAAACTAATAATTCACATTAAATAACTCTTACATTTAAAAAAACATTAGTTAACTATGAAGGAATTAATTTTGAATTTGATAATATAATATCGCGTGTGTGTATATATATACACACATATAAAATGATTTTAAAGTACGATTTCAATCTAAACTATGTAGATATATAATTACATCGAGCAACATTATCGCTAATTGAAATTGTATATACCTGTGCGAGGAACATGATAGATGATGTGGAGACAGGGCACCCAGATTGTTCTCAAGACTGAACGCAGTAGACGTTTCACTCATAACTTCATGCGGCCTCTACATACACATGCCCATTGTAAAAATACTTGGTGATTTTAATTATATCGGGGTACATTATTTAGTATTGTTGGATGTAATACAAGCTTTATTTTGGAAATCAGTAACATGGAAGTCATAAGAATCAGATAACACTTAAAAAAGAATGATAAGCTTGTATATTTACCTTACGCGAATTAGTCATAGCCTTTGGGGATCTTTGCACATAATATATTAAATCCTCAAATGATTGTACGTCATCATCAGAAGATGGTAAGGTGTTCAAATCAAAACTACACCTACCTGCAATTGTGATGAATGAAATGTAACACCCCACCTCCGCTAGGGTCACTCACAAAGGGAATGCACTAGTTTTGGTGGAGTATTATCTAGGTAAACATACACAGAGATATCACAAGGCAGAACATAAATAAAGCAGTGGTAGAAAGTAAAAACCAACTTTTATTACTTCCAAGAAAAGAGTCAAAACCCCATATATCCAAGGTACAAATTATTCCATTACATCAAGTTCCAAATAAAGATAAGATAACAAAAGTAAATTATTCCCCATAAATAGCAGAAGCAGCCATAGCATAGCCCAAGACCAAACCGTACATGAGCTGTCAGAAAGCAAGCTAAATCCAAGCTAAGAGCTAGTGTTTCCTCCCTGAGAACCTGGGGGAGGGGGGGAACGAAAGAAAAGGAAGCGAAAGAAAAAGGGTCAGTCATAAAGACTGGTAAGCCCTAGTGACTTTCAGTATGAAAACTAGTAAAGGTAACATGACATGTGAAAACTGGAATTAAACATAAGGATGATAACAGAACTGGTAGGATAATTAAGATAACAAGATAAGTCAAGTCTAGCATCGCATATTCGAGATTCGCTGCACTAACTGTACTAGTGTTCTAACCCATGTCAAGTATTAATCATGAAATGATCCCTTGGCCCAATATCATGAAGTGACCCATTACGGGTCCAACGGTACGATCTACTAATCGATCGGCTCCCTATAAGTTCTAGCTCGTCATGTGTCTATGTCATATGGCCCTATCCTGAAATGTAGTTACCTGTGCTAGGTCCACCATAGGGTGTATCAAGTCCTATGGTGCCAACCACCGACACGAATCAAGCACGCACAGTGTAAATCTACGGGTACCCAATGCCTGCTTTTTCAACTCCGGACTACGTGCACGACCATAGTTCGCCTGAACCTACAATGGCGCACCTACTCAGCCGTCGTTCTGGTCGCTTACAATCAGCCCAGTAATCGTGCCCCACCCTGCCTAGTCCCAGGGTATCGTGATACATCTAAGTGGGTTACTGCTGAAAAGGACCGCGTAACTAGGTTTTCTAATGGGTTAAGTGTTGTCCTTCAAATTCGTGACTTAACCCTATCCAAATCATGTTTCAAGTTGGTTAAGTGTGTTCAAGCGGTTCATGACTTAACCCTATCAAAGCATCGTGTCAAGTTGGTTAAGTATATTCAAGTGATTCATGACTTAACCCTATCTTGTCACATTAATTCATTAATGTACCTCAACCTCTCACATTAGACTAACTGTTGCGGTTACTGGATTTGCCGGGCGGTTCCGGGCAGATTTACACCACAACATAGTCTAACCTCGGGTTTTTCGTGCGATGTGACCAACTACCCACATTGGATCCTATTGTTTGCAGTTACTGGATTTGTCGGGCGGTTCCGGGCAGATTTACACTGCAAACTCAACCCAACCTCGAGTTGGCCATTTTCAAGTTTATCTAATTGTCATGCCCACATTCAAGTTTTCATTTCAAAATTCATGTCGAGTTTTCATGTCATGTTTCGTGTCAAATCGTGTCAAGTTCATGTCCATATCCAGGTTCAAGTTATAATAACGTTCATGTTCAAAGCCAATTTATGTTTTACCTAATCTACCCAAATCGTATTCCCATCGCACATAAGCTCGAATCGATACAAATAAATCTAATTAGGGAATAACATAAAAAGGGACGGGTATAAGGTTGCAAAAGTGATTACTAGCATAGCATGGTATGACTTGAGATAAATGATTATAACATTACTGGTATATGAAATATTGGCCTCAAACATAAAGATTCCAAATCTAGCAAAATAAGGTACTAGTCAAGATAACAGTTGTCATAAGATGATAATATAGTCATGGTAACGAATGACATAAGGTGATAGCATAGTCATGGTAACGATTGACATAAGGTGATAGTCATAAACTTGTGACTAATAACAGATTCAATATGATAATATGAGGGGTTTCCTTTTTGATTTACAACATGAATAGGCCCCAAATCAATGTCATAATATATCCAAAGTCAAGATCCAAGATGAACAAGAATGGATATAAAACAGTCATCATACATAGGTCCAATTTCAATTTACATCATATTCATATTACATTTACAGTTTAAATCTAAAAATAACTGGGGCTTACAGATCGTGGATCGAGAATTAGAAAAAGAGAGTCGATGTTGAATCTTTATATGCTTAGTCAAGTCCTAATAGAAATCCTCAAATCAGCAATTCTCTTAACGCAGTCTCAACGTAGAAGAAGCAGTCCCTTTCTCAAACTTTTCAACCAGAGTTAGAGCAGCATAAGGTCAGAAAGAATTTTGTGTAGAGAGACTGGTGTTAGGGGCTGTATTTATAGGGTCAGGTCAACGAATGTAGACAGAAACGAGGCCAGATTCATCAAAGTGAATCCAGCTTCAAAAATGGGCTCGGCCACCAGGTCGACCCATAGGTCGACCCCCAGATCGACACTATGGTCGACCTAGTCCTGGATAGGTCGACTACACAGTCGACCCCCAGGTCGACCTGGTCCTGGGCGGGAAATTTCCCGCCCAGTCCATTCTGAGGTTTGAATTTCGAATTTTGAATTCGAATTGAGCTGTTTTGAACTTGAAAACTTCTGAAAACTTCAAAAGGTCATAACTTGGTCATACGTGCTCCGGTTTTTGAAAACTTGGACTCCTTTCCAAGCAGAATTTTGAGACGAACGCAATGGCGCAACCCGTTTCCCTTGATTCTTATTTTAAAAATTAATTCTGCCTTGATTTATGGTTATTACACGTTATAAAAACACGGGTTGTTACATTCTCCTCCCTTAAAGGATTTCGTCCCCGAAATCTCTAAGTTAGGGAGGATGTGTCCTACCATCCATCATCCATCTACTCAAAGCATCATCCACAGGCAACCATTGTCCTTAAAAGATTTCTAGTGCTGTATGAACATATGCAGAAAGTGTGTGTATATGTACTTATCTAATGCAAAAGATCAGGCGGTTACTGATTCAGTAAACCTCCTTAATGCAAAATATGTTAGTGTCATGAATCCAACATGTATGCAAATTCCTAACATAGTTTATAATCTCTACATGAGTGCACAACCATTCATTCATATGCAACATCCATGTGATAGCATAACAAGTTCCATCCATGTACAAGTATAAGCACTCATGTATATGCAACATGAAAATGTGACTGAGCCGATCTAGTGCCTAATGTGTGTCATGCATCCACTAGCATCCACTTGCAACCACTTGCAACCATTTGCAAACATCAACCATAACATGTTTCAATCACATGTTTACATCCATATGGTTCTACCTAAGGTTCTCAAGATGATCGAGAAGATAACAAGACAAACGTAGATAGTAGAAGCATGATACGAAAAGGTTTTCAAGTTTATAGGAAAAAGAGATCGAGAATGCAACCTAAAAAAGAAATGGGTAAAGCGCACGTATCTTCTCTTCGGTTTCCCAAGTTGCGTCTTCTTGGGCTTCACTCCACTGCACTTTAACTAGCTTGACTTCTCGATTCCTTAGCTTCTTAATATCCGTTCCTATGATACGAATCGGGACTCGCCTCAATGTTGCTTCTTATTCCACTTCTACGTCTTCAAGGATGCTTGGCTCAACCACTTCGGTTGACTCATGCAAGCACTTCCGGAGATGCGAGACGTGAAAGACATTGTGCACCCCAGCCAGCTTCTCGGGTAAGTCTACCTTATAGGCCATCCGTCCAACCCTCTCAATGATAGGAAACGGTCCTACGAATCTTGGTGCTAGCTTTCCGACTGCTCCAAAATGAACTACATTGTGTAACGGAGAAACTTTTACAAAGACCACATCTCCGACTTCGAACTCTAGGTCTGTCCTTCTCTGATCCGCATAAGATTTCTGTCTATCTTGGGCCGTTTTCATCTGTCTTTGTATCAACTCAATCTTCTCATAAGTGTCCCTTATTATGTCGGGTCCAAGTATAAGTCTGTATGTCGTCTCCCACCAACAAGTTGGCGATTTGCACGGTCTTCCATACAGGGCTTCGAACGGTGCTACTCCGATGCTAGCTTGGTAACTATTGTTATATGCAAAATCCACGAGGTGAAGATGGTCTTCCCAAGTGCCACCAAAGTCAAGAATGCATAGCCTTAGGAGATCTTCTAGTACCCTATTTACCCTTTCGGTTTGCCCATCCGTCTGCGGGTGATAGGCCGTGCTCAAGTTCAGTCGTGTACCCATTGCTTCTTGCAGACTATTCCAAAACTGGCTAGTAAAAATCGGGTCATGATCACTAACTATACTAGAAGGAACTCCATGCAACCGTACTATCTCTCCAAGGTGAATAGACGCTAGCCATGATGCGATCCTCTTTCTTTTCACTGGAATGAAGTGAGCAATTTTCGTGAGTCTATCAACTATGACCCATATGCTAGTATTTCCCTTCCTTGACCCATGAAATCCATCCACGAAATCCATCGAGATACTCTCCCATTTCCATTGCGGAACCTCCAAAGGATGTAATAGCCCACCGGGCTTCTTCGACTCGGCCTTTACTTGTTGGCACACCATGCACTTCGAGACGAACTCTGCCATGTCCTTTTTCATTCCAGCCCAAAAGAAAATGTGTTTCATATCCCTATACATCTTATCCCCTCCAGGATGTATGGTCATCTTCGAGTGATGCGCCTCTTCGAGAACTTTCCTTACTAGGTCTCCCACTTGTAGGACACATAGCCTTCCATCGCGCCTTAGCCATCCCTTGTCATATATGACATACCTACTGAGGTGACTCTACATCTCACCCCTAATCAGCTTGTCTATGATTTCGACTATCTGTGGGTCTTCCTTCTGTGAAGTCCCTACTTGATCTAGAAGTGTAGGTCTTAACTCAAGAGATGCAAACGTAGCAGTCAATGACTCAACAGCATGTGTAAAATCAAAGGTTGCTATAAACTCAAGGCTTTTCCTTTCAATAAACGAGGGGCTCAAAGTCAACCTTTTTCTACTTAGCGCGTCCGCCACCACATTACCCTTGCCAGGGGTATAAGCTATATTGAAGTCATATGATGCCAAGAACTCCATCCACCGCTGTTGCCTCAGATTCAAATCTTTCTGTGAGAAGAGGTACTTAAGCGATTTGTGGTCGGTATACAGCTCGAACCTCTCCCCTAGAAGATAATGGCGCCAAGCTTTAAGTGCAAAAACAATCGCGGCCAACTCCAAGTCATGCGTGGGATAGTTTTTCTCACGAACTTTAAGTTGTCTGCCCCCGTAGCATATTACTCTTCCTTCTTGCATTAGGACATCGCCTAATCTCATGCCGCACGCATCTATGTACACCGTAAACATCTTACCTCCATCGGGGAATGCCAAAACTGGAGCTGTGGGGAGGGCTCTCTTGAGTCTCGGAAAAGCAGCGTCACATTCTATGTCCTATGTAAAAGCTAGGTTCTTCTTTGTTAACTTAGTAAGAGGGGCTGAAATCTTAGCGAAGTCCTTAATGAACTTCCTGCAGTAGCCCGCCAAACCGAGAAAGCTCCTCACCTCCGTTGCATTCTTAGGAATTTTCTAGTCCTGTACAGCAACTACCTTTGCGGGGTCCACGGCTATGCCTTGCTTAGAAACTACATGCCCAAGGAACCGAACTTCCTTCCTCCAAAAATGGAATTTGGAGAACTTAGCCTTTAACTGGTGTGCTCTAAGTGTTTCCATGATTTCCTTGAGATGTCTAACATGCTCTTCTTCATCTTTTGAGAAGATCAAAATATCATCCACGAAAACTACCACAAACTTGTTAAGGAACTCCCGAAACACCCTACTCATCAAATCTACAAAGTACGCGGGTGCATTCGTTAATCCCAACGGCATGACGAGCCATTCGAAGAACCCATCTGGAGTCCTAAACGCAGTTTTGTCAATGCTATCCTTAGCCACTCTAAGTTGATGGAATCCTGTGGCTAGATCGAGTTGAGAGAAAACAGATGCTCCCATAAGCTGGTCAAACAAATCGTCGATTCTTGGTAGTGGGTGCCTATTCTTCTTTGTCATCTTGTTTAAATCACGATAATCTACGCATAGACGAAGCGATCCATCCGCCTTAGTAGCGAATAACACCGGAGCACCCCATTCAGAATTGCTTCGCCTTATGAAATTTTTCTCAAGCAACTCATTAACTTGTTTAATGAGCTGTCTTCTTTCTCGCGGGGCCATGTGCCTAACGGGCAATGAAACTGGCTTGGCATTATCAACAAGATAAATTCGAAAGTCTATCTCACGTTTAGGAGGTAACCCCCTCACTTCATCAAAGACATCTGGATATTCTCGGACCACTCTTACAGATTGCAAATTATCGTCGGACGAGTCAAGGGATTCAAGATAACACAACATGACTGGACCCTTAGGGTTACACGAAATTTCAAGAGTATTACCAAGGCGAGTCATGAGCCTCACTACCCTTTGTTCACAATCAAGAATGGCTCCATAATTGGCCAGCCAATCCATACCTAGGATCAAACCGTATCCCATAAATCCGAGAACATAAGCATTACACGTGAATTCTATGCTTAAGATAGAGATCCTCAAATCCACACACATCATAGATAAATGGGCGGAGCCCCCAATTAGATTTGAAACTATAACGGGATTCTCAACCAGACTAGTACTTAGGTGCAGATTTTCAACAATATCAGAAGAAATAAAAGTATGCGATGCGCCAGAGTCAAACAAGGTTCGAATAGGAAAGTCAGAAATGTAAACAAGGCTTTCTATGGAAATATTACTACCTCGGTCAAGAGCTGGAGTGGTGTTGAGAGCATGCAACTGCCCTCCAGAAGGTCCTGCTCGCTGGGTCTGCCCTTGCCCCTGCCCTTGCTTCTTAGGGCAATCCTGCCTGATGTGTCTGGTATCTCCACAATGAAAGCATTCACCCAACTTCCTCTTCTTCTTTCTACAGTCTTTAGCTAGATGTCTAGTAATACCACAGAAGTTGCACTTCCTCGTCTCACGTGGTTTGTTGTTTCTCTTGTTATTCTTGTTGCCCCCCTTCTTGAAGTCAGCTTTCTTATTCTGAGTCTCATTAGGCTTAACCTCCTTCTTGCTATTCTTGTCTTCCTCATGAAGTAGAGCCATATCCACCAAGCTTTCAAAGGTCGCCCTCATGGGTATATGAGTTAGGGCCAAGTTGTGTAGTGCTCGTTCAATCCTCGAGCAAAGCGTACAGCCTTTTTCGAGGCTGTGTTGACCAAATCCAAACCGAACCGAGCAAGCTGATTAAACTTATTCACGTACTCCCTAACAGACATGTCCCCTTGCTTGAGTGCTAGGAACCTCTCCATCTGAAGGTTCTCTTCTGCTGACGATAAGAATTTAAGCCCAAACCTCTCTCTAAAGTCTGCCCAAAGTTTCAACTGGCCTGGTAGCATTGGTGACTTCCCACCAAAATGCAGCTTCCTCTTTCAACAACCATGCTGCCAACTGAACTTTCCTATGGTCCTCCATATCAAAGATAATAAACAAGTCTTCAGTCTCCTTTAGCCAGTTTCGTGCCTCAACAAAGGTTTCAGTTCCAACGAAGTTCTTGCCACCCATTGCTTTAAAGTCTTTGCATATTTTGGCAAAGGGGGTACCAGGAGGAGGAGGAACCGCGGCCACTGGGGGAGGAGGAGGAGGGATGTCTGCCGTGCCCGCGTCGTTGGCCCTGGCTTATAAGTACCTTCGGAACCATCCAGGCACGGGTATTCCCTCAGGCAGGTTAAGATCAGCCATGCTGAAAAACGAAAAGAAAAGATTCAAACAAGGAAACAAAGGAAAGTGTTAATGGCTTCTTGGGGAATAGCCTTTTTAAACATAAAACTTTTCTTGAAAAATGCTTCTTTATAAATGGCTTTGAAAATAGTTTCAAAAAAGGGTTTTTAAAACTTTTGCCCAGCCTGGTAACCTTCTGCTCTGATACCAAATGTAACACCCCACCTCCGCTAGGGTCACTCACAAAGGGAATGCACTAGTTTTGGTGGAGTATTATCTAGGTAAACATACACAGAGATATCACAAGGCAGAACATAAATAAAGCAGCGGTAGAAATTAAAAACCAACTTTTATTACTTTCAAGAAAAGAGTCAAAACCCCATATATCCAAGGTACAAATTATTCCATAACATGAAGTTCCAAATAAAGAAGCATAAACTTAAGATAACAAAAGTAAATTATTCCCCATAAATAGCAGAAGCAGCCATAGCATAGCCCAAGACCAAACCGTACATGAGCTATCAGAAAGCAAGCTAAATCCAAGCTAAGAGCTAGTGTTTCCTCACTGAGAACCTGGGGGGGAACGAAAGAAAAAGAGGCGAAAGAAAAAGGGTCAGTCATAAAGACTGGTAAGCCCTAGTGACTTTCAGTATGAAAACAAGTAAAGGTAACATGACATGTGAAAACTAGAATTAAACATAAGGATGATAACATAACTGGTAGGATAATTAAGATAACAGGGTAAGTCAAGTCTAGCATCGCATATTCAAGTTCGCTGCACCAACTGTACTAGTGTTCTAACCCATGTCAAGTATTAATCAAGAAATGATCCCTTGGCCCAATATCATGAAGTGACCCATTACGGGTCCTATGGTACAATCTACCAATCGATCGGCTCCCTACAAGTTCTAGCTCGTCATGTGTCTATGTCATACGGCCCTATCCTGAAATGTAGTTACCTGTGCTAGGTCCACCATAGGGTGTATCAAGTCCTATGGTGCCAACCACCGACACGAATCAAGCACGCACAGTGTAAATCTACGGGTGCCCAATGCCTGCTTTTTCAACTCCGGACTACGTGCACGACCATAGTCCGCCTGAACCTACAATGGCGCACCTACTCAGCCGTCGTTCTGGTCGCTTACAATCAGCCCAGTAATTGTGCCCCACCCTGCCTAGTCCTAGGGTATCGTGACACATCTAAGTGGGTTACTGCTGAAAATGACCGCGTAACTAGCTTTTCTAACGGGTTAAGTGTTGACATTCAAATTCGTGACTTAACCCTATCCAAATCATGTTTCAAGTTGGTTAAGTGTGTTCAAGCGGTTCATGACTTAACCCTATCAAAGCATCGTGTCAAGTTGGTTAAGTATATTCAAGTGGTTCATGACTTAACCCTATCATGTCGCATTAATTCATTAATGCACCTCAACCTCTCACATTAGACTAACTATTGTGGTTACTGGATTTGCCGGGCGGTTCCGAGCAGATTTACACCACAACATAGTCTAACCTCGGGTTTTTCATGCGATACGACCAACTACCCACATTGGATCCTATTGTTTGCAGTTACTGGATTTGTCGGGCGGTTCCGGGCAGATTTACACTGCAAACACAACCCAACCTCAAGTTGGCCATTTTCAAGTTTATCTAATTGTCTTGCCCACGTTCAAGTTTTCATTTCAAAATTCATGTCGAGTTTTCATGTCATGTTTCGTGTCAAATCGTGTCAAGTTCATGTCCATATCCAGGTTCAAGTTATAATAACGTTCATGTTCAAAGCCAATTTATGTTTTACCTAATCTACCCAAATCGTATTCCCATCGCACATAAGCTCGAATCGATACAAATAAATCTAATTAGGGAATAGCATAAAAGGGACGGGTATAAGGTGGAAAAAGTGATTACTAGCATAGCATGGTATGACTTGAGGTAAATGATTATAGCATTACTGGTATATGAAATATTGGCCTCAAACATAAAGATTCCAAATCTAGCAAAATAAGGTACTAGTCAAGATAACAGTTGTCATAAGATGATAGTATACTCATGGTAACGATTGACATAAGGTGATAGCATAGTCATTGTAACGATTGACATAAGGTGATAGTCATAAACTTGTGACTAATAACAGATTCAACATGATAATATGAGGGGTTTCCTTTTTGATTTACAACATGAATAGGCCCCAAATCAATGTCATAATATATCCAAAAGTCAGGATCCAAGATGAACGAGAATGGATGTAAAATAGTCATCATACATAGGTCCAATTTCAATTTACATCATATTCATATTACATTTACAGTTTAAATATAAAAATAACTGGGGCTTATAGATCGTGGTTCGAGAATTAGAAAAAGAGAGTCGATGTTGAATCTTTATATGCTTAGTCAAGTCCTAATAGAAATCCCCAAATCAGCAATTCTCTTAACGCAGTCTCAACGTAGAAGAAGCAGTCCCTTTCTCAAACTTTTCAACCAGAATTAGAGCAGCATAAGGTCAGAAAGAATTTTGTGTAGAGAGACTGGTGTTAGGGGCTGTATTTATAGGGTCAGGTCAATGAATGTGGACAGAAACGAGGCCAGATACATCAAAGTGAATCCAGCTTCAAAAATGGGCTCGGCCACCAGGTCGACCCCCAGGTCGACACTATGGTCGACCTGGTCCTGGGTAGGTCGACTACATAGTCGACCCCCAGGTGGACCTAGTCCTGGATGGGAAATTTCCCGCCCAGTCCATTCTGAGGTTTGAATTTCGAATTTTGAATTCGAATTGAGCTGTTTTGAACTTGAAAACTTCGAAAGGTCATAACTTGGTCATACGGGCTCCAATTTTCGAAAACTTGGACTCGTTTCCAAGTAGAATTTCGAGACGAACGCAATGGCACAACCTGTTTCCCTTGATTCCTATTTTAAAAATTAATTCTGCCTTGATTTATGGTTATTACACATTATAAAAACACGGGTTGTTACATGAAAGATGTCATATTTGTACAAACTATGTTACAAGCGCATACGACATTTGTGATACTTATAAAATAGTCACCTTGAACAGGAGCTTGTGTTTTTTTTTTAACCTCTTCAAGTAATAAACCGTTTGTGAAGACTTTTGAGCCTTGTAACATAGTAGGTTCATCCGTTAATTCATGTGGAATCTAAAAATGAAGCGAAAACAAAATAATGTAAGAATGTCATATCAATAAAATTCGAAACTATGCAATTTAAATTCATCTGCATTTATATTTTAGTCATGGTCTAAATTCATTTTTATACAGTTTAAGAGTAAGTTTAAATGTAGAATGGAAAATAATCACCGTATGCGAAAGGGATGATATTGACGATTGTTGCACATGAGCAACTTCAAATGGTTGGTCATCGATGCTAGATAAGGGTGATACATTTAAGTCAAACGTACACTTGATGCCTGCATTTATATAAGATATCACATTTTATCAATTAATAAAAAAATTGATTTACATTTTATCAATTAATAAGAAATTTGATTTATATATTATGGAAAGATGCATTACTTATTAAGGAAGACATAAAGAAAAAAATGATCTTGAAAAAGAATAGCTGGTTGGTTTGAAAGATTACCTTGCCTAGTAGATTTTGTAGTTGCAGCTTCTTGCATATGACTGATATGATTCTTAAATTGCTGCTGTTCATTGATAGGCAGACAATATGATTCATATTAGGTGTATGATAAAAGTATAAAAAATAAAAATTGGTTAGTTTGACAAAAATACCATATGAGTGGTTAACTCCAACGTGGACACCTGTGTAGATTCAACATGATGCTTGAATGTTTGCTCATCAGTGTCATGTAAAGGCATAACATTCAAATCAATATGAACCATTTTTGATGCTATGTTTTTCTGCACATCGAAAAAATTATGTACACATAATTAACTAAATAGGAATAACTAAAATAAAATAATTTAAAAATTATGTGCATATAAAATAGTTAAAAACAATGTTTTTTCACAAAATCTCACATCCGTAAGCATAGCATTAATAAAGATAGAATTATCTGCACATCAAATCACCTGTGTAGATTCAACATGATGCTTGAATGTTTGCTCATTAGTGTCATGTAAAGGCATAACATTCAAATCAATATGAACCAATTTTTGATGCTATGTTTTTCTGCACATCGAAAAAATTATGTACAAATAATTAATTAAATAGGAATAACTATAAAAATTATGGAAACATAATTAATTAAATAGGAATAACTAAAATAAAATAATTTAAAAACTATGTGCATATAAAATAGTCAAAAACAATGTTTTTTCACAAAATCTCACATCCGAAAGCATAGCATTGATAAAGATAGAATTATCTACACATTAAACCTTTCATTGGACTTCAAATACCAAGTTCTGACTATGTTGGGATTTTCATCACTTTAAGATTTAAACTCTTATACATTGTGAGGACTAATGCTTTTGGACTAGCCCATGAAAAGAAATGGTTTAACCATTAAATCAACCTTCATAAATAGTGGAATAAAATAACAACAGTTACTGCATTGAATCCCTAGCTATGGGAATAAAAAACTTAGTGATATATAATAATATTATTACACTATTTAATAATATTGGAAATTCTGCATTAAGATAAGTAGAAAATTGTTATTTTTGATTTATCTTTATTTTGACAGTAACAACGGAGTCTAGTGTTGTTGCATGCACATGTTTGAAAAATGGAATTGTCAAATACTGATAATGTATTAATGTGATAATATGGTAAACAAAAATATCATTAACCAACTTTATTGTTCTAGATTTACTTTCAGCAGGATCTCCAGCATTTACTATGGTTGTAAATTTGCTAATGCCAAAATAATGTTTTATCTTCTTAAAATCCAATTAAATTTTATAAAGTAAAATTCAGAAGTGGTAAGTCCCAAAATTTTGTTCAGTCTGCAGTAGACATGGTACAAATTTCACTATGTTATGAAATGATAGGCATTTTGATAATCAACGTTACCTAATCTACAAAGTAAAAAATAGATATTTTTACATGATAAATATCAAAAGTCGGTGTAAAATCATATTTGTTAATGCTTGACAGAGAATAGATTAATTTTTTTTATCAGTTACACAGTAGCAAAAGAAATGGAAATTATAGTAGTAAATTTTAATTAGGAATACTGTACACGTAATATGGTCAGTCATCAGAAATTGAGTTTCTACGAGACAAAAAATCAAATAGCTAAATAGAGGATCTCGCCATCACAAGGTAATAATAAACTAAAATTGAATACAATGTGAAAAGCGAAGACCCACTGAAACTGGGAGTAGAAAATACCTGTAATTTTATAATACAATCATTAGAATGACAAAGTTAAATTTTAATTTTACTTTGATTAGAGAAAGCATGAATCCTTACCTCCTTCACAACACCCCCCACCCCCCTCCGGCCCAAAAAAAAAATCCAAAAAAGGAAAGAATAAAAAACAAAATTCTTTGTTCTAGAAATGCCCATGTCCGTCAAGATGCTTGGCAATTGATTGTGTGTTCTAATTCCATATGAATATATAATACTTATTCTTTCCCATGGATTATGATATAACGTCTTAGTTATTCAAATTATGCTAAATGAAGATGTGCAATTTGATAAACAAGTCGATGTTGCTGAATCATTTGAACATCAAAATACGACTCACATGAAAAACACCAAACTGATAGATCATTGAATATATGAAAAAAATCGAAAATCACCGCAACCAACTATGAAATAATCATACCTGGAGGATCGGAAATCCTAAAATATAAGCAGGCGAAATCCAAGCGACAGTCTTTCAATCGATAACCCTGATTCAAAATCGGCTTTCATGAATCAAAATCGGCTTTCAGTTTGTGAACTTTGATTCAAAATCGGTTTTTTTGGAGTTAGAAAAATCGAATATGTGATTGAATCCAATACGTGAGAAAATTGGGATTTTTGGAGGAGGAATATGCGAATAAGTAAACGGCCGATTAAATGAAAACGGTGAGAAAATAGGATAGCAGAAGAAGAAATGGAGATTTTGCGTGTTGATTTGGACAACGGAGGAAGAAACGGAGCAGAGAGGAGGGAGACAAAAAATTGAAGATATTTCAGGCGAAAATAATTGGCTTCAGAGTGTTTTATTTTGGCCCTCTTGCGGTAGGGAAACCTCCCTAACGGTCGGTTTGATAAATGAGATGGTGTAGTTTGTATTTTTGATATGGACAATGACTATTGAAACATAAATATGTTTTGAATATGAGATATGTTAGAATAGCCAAAACTTTTTTTTCAAAAACTAAGAAATAGGGGTAATTCCGAAATTCAGAGGTGGTAAGCATTGAATTCAGGGGGTTATTTGTGTAATTCAAGGGGGTGGGCCTCCTATTTTTTTGTCTCTGGTGTACTTTTTGACAAAAACCTTTTTTGTCATAGTAGCATTTTTGTTTGAATATTGCTACACAGACCGACAAAACAGTTCGGTCTGAAATCGCGGAAGTACAAATTCACGAAATTCATGGGTAAAGAAGTAATTTCACAGTGGGCCCTCCTAATAAATAATTAGTAGCCACATAATCTAACCGAAACCCCTTCGGTCCATTTAGCATTTCTGATATGTTTTTCTATTTCAAAGTGATACTAAAGATAAGGGTCAAATAATTAAGCAAAGAGAAAGTAAGAGAAAAGAAATTAAGGTCCAACCATGTAAAACTGACGGTTGGGATGCTGACGCAGAGATCCGATCTGAATTCATACATGACTCAGGCCAGACTGAGTTTCATACTGTTGTGATATCTAAGGATATTAGATATCGGACCATAGTTGAATCACGTTATGAAAGCAGCGACTTCATCTAACAACACTGCTTAGTACACGCATTTCAAAACTTCTACTGTAGTGACATTTTGGGATAGCTTTTATTAGATAAGTAAGCTATTTTATCAAAAAACATAGCCAACATCTCTAATCGAACTGTAAACTTGTTGTATTGATTCTGAAAATAGAATTATTACAGTGCACGATATGTACAATTATTTATACAGACAATAGCGGACTGGAAATGTGATAATAATAAGGTACTGGACTTTGACTTTGGGCCAAGCCCATTTACTGATATTTATAGAAGAGGATGCGGGGCATCAGTGTTAAACACTTAATACCCCCCCCCCCCCCCGGGGCAAACCCTAGAAGTAGGACTAGGGTTTGAAACCAGAAAAATGACAGTTGCAATCGTACCAACAACTCTAATTGAACTGTAAACTTGTTGCATTGATTCTGAAAATTGAATTATTACAGTGCACGAGATGTACAATTATTAATACAGACAATAGCGGACTGGAAATGTAATAATAATAAGGTACTGGACTTTGACTTTGGGCCAAGCCCATTAACTGATATTAATAGAAGAGGATGCGGGGCATCAGTGTTAAACACTTAATACCCCTCCCCCTCCGCAAACCCTAGAAGTAGGACTAGGGTTTGAAACCAGAAAAATGACAGCCGTAATCGTCTTTCTTCCCAACTTCCTTCGATGGATTCTCTTCAATTTGTTTATACTCCTTCTTCCTCTACTCTTTATTCTTTATATTATGATCTCAGGTCTCTGAAACGAGCGTGTGAGTGGTTGATTTGATGATTTTGGGGTTGTGCAGACGATGGTTGTTGGTTGCGATTTGATTCTCTTCAAGTTTCTAGAAAGTACTGCCCTTGTTTGTAAATAATTCCTATTCTGATTTGAGGTTTCTAACTTTCTGATCATTGCTTGTAGGTAACTTCAATTTGTTCTGAGATTGAGTACTCCTGACTTCGGTTATGCAAAGCTTGCATCGTAGTTGTTCAAACCTAGGACTTGAGAGGGGCTTTGTCAGAATGTCTGCTGTTTGGTAAGTCGAAGGTACGTGGTTGACCTCAAGCTTCCCGTTTTCAACTAATTCTCGTACAAAGTATATGTCAAGTTCTAGATGTTTGGTTCTAGAATGCAGTACAGGGTTAGCAGTTAGGGATATAGCACTCATGTTGTCACACCACACAGTTGCTTTAGTATTGGTGTTAATTCTGATTTCACCTAGTAAGGATTGAATCCACATTATTTCAGCTGTTGTGCTAGCAATACTTCTGTACTCAGCTTCTGTACTAGATCTTGACACTGTGTTTTGCTTTTTGGCACACCATGATATATGATTTTTTCCTAAAAATATGCAGTAACCACTTGTTGATTTTCTGTCATCATAATCATTTGCCCAATCTACATCTGCGTATGCACTGATAGTTAAGTTTGTGCTTGGCTGTAAGATAAGACCCTGATTTATGGTGCCTTTTAAATATCTTAGAATTCTCTTGACTGCCTTCCAGTGATCACTTAGGGGTCTTTGCATGAATTGACTTGCCTTGTTAACACTATATGAGATGTCTGGTCTGGTTATAGTTACATATTGCAGGGCCCCAATGACACTTCTGTACATTTTTTCATTGCATATAGGCTCACCCTTATCTTTTCTTAGATGTAAGGTTGTTATCATAGGAGTAGGCACAACTTTAGCTTCATTCATTTTGGCTGTAACTAAGATTTCTGATATGAACTTCCTTTGACATAGCTGAAGCTCATTTTCCTTTGTTCTTTGGACTTCAATACCTAAGAAGTAGGATAGATCACCTAAGTCTTTTACTGAGAATTCACTATTCAATTGACTTGTGATGCTTCTGATTTCTGATATGCTGCTTCCTTTGATTATGAATTCGTCCACATAGATTAGGACATATGTAACAACATTTGCAGTGAACTTTGTGAATAATGAGTTGTCAGATTTAGTGGATGTGTATCCTAGCCTTGATAGTGTTGATTTTAGTTTGTTGAACCAAACTCTTGGAGCCTGCTTTATTCCATATATAGCCTTGTTTAGTTGCACACCATTCCTTTGTTTGTCTTTTCATCAAGTCCTAGTGGCAGCCCCATATAAACCTCTTCCTGTAATTCACCATTCAAAAAAGCATTATTAACATCAAATTGCTTGATGATCCAATTCCTATGCAAGGCTATGGTTAATATAATTCTAATTGTGGTTGGCTTCACAATAGGTGAGAATGTTTCATTGAAGTCAGTTCCACACTGTTGTGAGTAGCCTTTTGCAACTAACCTAGCCTTGTATTTAGAAATTGTACCATCAGCATGCCTTTTTAACCTGTATGTCCATTTACACCCAATTATGTTTTTGTGTTTGGGTGTTTGAACTAAGTTCCATGTTTGCTTTTTGGTTAGAGCATTTAGTTCTTCCCTCATAGCAGCTATCCACTTATCATTTTTCACAGCTTGATGATAAGTGGATGGCTCAATGTTATTGAACTTAGTGCAGTAAGCTTTAGGTTTAAAGATACCACTTTTTTCCCTTGTAATCATATGATGCTGATTGTAAGTTTGAGTAGCTTAATAAGTGGATGGCTCAATGTTATTGAACTTAGTGCAGTAAGCTTTAGGTTTAAAGATACCACTTTTTTCCCTTGTAATCATATGATGCTGATTGTAAGTTTGAGTAGCTTCCCTGTTTTCATCAGCCTGTATGTTTTCTTCATTGCTATTTTCAGTATTTCTTGTATTCTAATGCTTGGAGTGAACTTCATTTCCATCATTGCTGCTTTGATTACCTTCAGTACTAGCTGTAGAATTGTTTGATGACCTTGTAGTTTGTAGGCTTTGTGTATGTGTTACATCATTATTCGTGTGTGGTACACAATCAACCTCTCTAACAATTTCAGGAATAGGTGGAATAGAGATTTTTAGATTGTAAATTTTCTTGGTTGGTTTGAAAGAATTATTTTTGAATGGGAATATTCTTTCATTAAAGATGACATGTCTAGAAACATACATTTTGCCATTATTGCGTAAACACTTGTAACCTTTTTGATTAGAGGAATAACCCAGAAATGTACATGGTATAGATCTAAAGTCAAGTTTGTGGGTATTGAAAGGTCTTATATGAGGAAAACAGAAACATCCAAAGATTTTAAGGTCATTGTAATTGGGTTTAAACTTGTTTAGTATTTCAAAAGGGCATTTTAGGTTTAGTACCTTTGTAGGCAACCTGTTTATTAAGTATACTGCTGTAGCAAAAGCATCAGGCCAGAATTTCAATGGCAATGATGCCTGTGCCAACAGTGTTAGCCCAGTTTCAACAGTATGTCTGTGTTTTCTTTCAATAAGGTCGTTCTATTCAGATGTGTGTGGACATGTTAGCCTGTGTGTTATACCCTTTTTATTGAAAAAATGTTTTATGGTTAAAAATTCCTTACCACCATCACTTTGAAGGATCTTGACTTTATGACCTAACTGATTTTCAACATTAGTTATGAAATGCATAACTGTATTACAAGTATTTGACTTTGATTTTAAAAAATAAATCCAGACATGTCTTGAATATGCATCAATGAAAGAAATGTAATAATTGTATCCATAGTCAGTGTTGACTGGTGCTTGACCCTATAGATCAATAGCAACTAATTCTAAGGGATTTGTATAATTAGTTTCAGAATTTGAAAATGGTAATTTGTGACCTTTTCCCATTTGACAATATATGCACATATAATTACTGGGAATCTCAATAGAATTATCACTGTTATCTAAAATTTCCTTCATAATTCTGAGACTTGGATGTCGAAATTTAAAATGCAACATGTCAAAATCAGTACAGTCATTATGTTTATCTAACTCTGTCATATTACAGGAAGTTTTCCCTAAGTCATTGTTTCTGATACTTGAGAGTCAAATTTGTACAACCCATTTCGTTGTTTACCCTACAATAAAATATTTTTAGTTATTAGGTCCCTAACAATACAGTGGCTTGGGTAGAATTCAAACGATACTTGATTATCTTTTGCACACTGTGACACACTAATTAAATTTTTTCTTATATGTGGTGCACATAATAAGTTGTTTAAATAAAGTAGTTTAGCACCTTTGATACTAGCATGTCCAGTGTGTGAGATAAGAGTAGAGTTGCCATTACCCATAATTAAAGATTTTTTACCTTTGTATTCTTGATTGCTAAGGTTAAGATTATTTAAATTGTTGGTAACGTGATGAGTTGCTCCAGAATCTGGGTACCATGCTTCGTCTTAAATATCTTCAATACTGGCAACATTTGATGTTGATTCTTGACTGCCTTTATTTTCTGACTGACTGTTGACCATGTTTATATTTGGATTACTATTCTTGCTATTGTTATTGCATTGCTGATTTGTATTAAAGATGTTATCAAATCTGAAGTAGCATCTGTTGGCTGTGTGTCCCAGTTTGTCACAAATTTGACACTTTGGCCTGTTGTTGGGGTTCCATCTCCGAGCTCTGCCTCTTCCTCGGCTTCACTGTCCTCCTCTTTGGTAAGTGTTCTGATTTTTTTGATTGTATTGTTGATTTTTGGCTTTGCCAGTGGTAATATAGTTAACATTGAAATCAGATCCCTGATCTTTCTTTTGTAATAACCTCCCTTCATGTGCAAGAAGCATGTTGTAGACACTTTGTAGTGAAGGGGTAGGTTCAATAGATGTGATGAATGCTATTACAGCCTCATATTCATCTTCTAATCCACCCACAATGTAAAGAACCTATTCTTTTTCTTCAATTTTATTGCTAGTACACGCAAGTTGATCACACAAGTTTTTAATTTTCATCAAATACTCGTTCATAGTTGAGTTCTCTTTCTTTGTAGTCTGAAGCTGTTTCTTAAAATGTAAAATTCTAGCAGCAGATTGACTTGTAAAAGATCTTTCTAATGTTGTCCATACCTCATGAGCAGTTTTTGTGCCTATTAGCTGTGGCATGAGAGATGCACTCACTGATGACATTAACCAGGCACTGATTAGATTGTCTTGCCTTTGATAGTTTGTAAATTCTTGATTGGGAATAAGACTGTTACTACTGTCTCTTGTATATTTTGCTGGAACTGGTTTTGTTCCATAGATGAATTCTTCAAGACCATAACCTTTTGCCGCTGTCTCAACTTGCAGCTTCCACATGAGGTAGTTAGATTCGTCAAGCATAATTGAGATTATCTGACTCTGAGGCTTTATGATGGATTTGATGAGATCATCTGTGCTTTCTGCACTTGTCTGATTCGATCTTGCTGATGATCTTGGTGTGGTTGGAGGATCTACTTCAACCATGGTTGCGGAATGCAGAAGGCTTCAATCCCACGAATAAGGTGAACTTTTCTGAACTTTTGGTTCTTGAATTGAATAATCTGAATGATTTCTTTGACTAAGTTGAAAAAATATGCAACCAGAAGCTAATGATAAGATAATTGTGAGTTTGAAAGTGACTGATTTCTAATCTTGGACAGCTTTCAGTGTGATTTTATCAACTGAAAGAAACTGCATTGGTGATATGATGTCATACTAGCTTTCTAGGATGGCTTTTGACTTCAAAGAATTATTTCTTCGGATTTTTTTATCGGATTAGAAGCTTCAGAAAATGATTTGTCGCCAAGCTGTGATGAAAGAACAAATGCAGCCACTGAAAAATTGGCGAGGCACTGTTTTCATTTACAGCCTTAACTCTCAAAGGAAGAGATTTAGCAATCTTGGATGAGAGGGTCTAGATGATGAGGAGTTGCTAATGGACAATCTATCTTTTGATAGATTTTTTTTTTTTTTTTTTTTTTTTTTTTTTTTTTTTTTTGAGATTGGATCTAGTTCTTGAATGTTGTTAGGCGAAACAGCTCTGATACCATAATCGAACTGTAAACTTGTTGTATTGATTCTGAAAATTGAATTATTACAGTGCACGATATGTATAATTATTTATACAGATAATAGCGGACTGGAAATGTAATAATAATAAGGTACTGGACTTTGACTTTGGGCCAAGCCCATTTACCGATATTAATAGAAGAGGATGCTGCATCAGTATTAAACACTTTATAATCTCAGAAAAAGTTGTCTATAGGTACTTTCATTGTACATGTCCATATAACGCAACAATATATGATCTACTTGGAATTGACACCCAATCTCTTTTCGCCAAGATCACCCTGTAGGTCGTGTGACTTAATGGTATAATGCACTCCATACACCGATCGATAACCCCATGTCGAACATACCAAAACTATATATAAACGTTGTAAACCATATATTTATAAGTATGTATATAATATTATCTTCATCTCTCGGTAGTTCGAAGTTGGAAATACCAATACAGACTTATACGCATTATAAATGTATGTAAACTGTGTTTTTCGTGTGCATGTGTAAGACAAGTCCAAATATATGGAACCAGCAAGCATACATCGTGCAATATACATTTGTTATGGTAATACAAAACTATAGCAAGGGCAACTTTAAAAGGATTAAGCCTGTAACATTCAGCTTTCTCAATATTACGGATTGAAGGGGTGGTTTTCCCCAGTGGTCAGGAATCCATCTTTTGGACGTCTCGGACATCCAAAAAAAGATTATTAGAAAAAAAAAGTAGACGCTCATTTGATGGGCTTTTAAGTTTAGACGTCCATTAGATATGCATTCAGCTCTAGATGTCCATAAAATGAGCGTGCAGAAATGATTCAAAATTGTGAATTGCAAACTGAATATTCAGCTTGAATTCAACGATGGAAGTGCTTTTCTGAATATTACTGCTGAGTGACAATATCATTGGAGATCCCTAAGAAATAAGAGTGAGTGTTTATCAAATCGAATTAAAACAGGAAAAAAATATAAACTGAAACAAATTCGATTAATTTGATCTGCGAACTACAAAGAAGTTTCATTGCTTAAAAGATTAATTCACTAAGAAGAAAATATAAATTTATGTTTAAAGATATTTTCTTTTGTATTTTTATGTTAATAATAAATTTTGACTTACTTTTAATGAATTAACTTATTATTACTTTACCGTTAAACCAATTATATAAAGTATTACAATGTAAGTACACTTGAATTAGTTCTTTTAATTCGGTTATATCGATAACCAAAAAAGTTATTTTTCTTACCGAACTCAAATTGATTTAGCTTGAAAACATATAATTTTGTAAATGTGTCATTATATTAACATTTTAAAATTAAATAACTAAAAAGCTGTGATTGTAAATCCTTTCACGTTGTGGAATACAATGTCTACTACTAGACATTTTGTTTTACAATATCATGTAGTTTTTTTGTTACATCATATTCAAACTTCATTCAACAATTGCATTGGAGATGGTAAATTCAATAAAGATGTTAATAGATGATGTGTTTTTGATTTTGCATTCAAATCGATAAAACATTGGAGATGCTCTTATGAATATCAAAATCAAATTCTCTGTACTTAAATCTCTTATTCCTCTGTATCTAACCAACCAAGACTTCCTGATTTCAACTTTTTTGCAATTAAGCTGTTTTTTTCCTTTTTGATTTAATTGCAAAAAGATGAAAATAAATAAGCTTGGTTGGTTGGGTATATAGATATCACTGGGCATTATTTTATTTGGTCATTTTACAGCCGTAGGATTGATAAATGCCGTAAACAAAAAAGAGCTTCGGTGGTTACACAATAACGTGATCGAGTGCTATATTGGTGAAACAACTGCTTGGTGGTGGTGCGTCAAGCCACGTACGAATGGTAAGGTAGAAGTGAAATATGGGCATCACCTCAGGCCATGTACCTAACTCAGCTTCTTCCGTTGTTTCTATGCCATCCACTTCTACACAGCATTAATTATAGATTCGGAGTCCCAGTTAATTACTCTAGTAAAGCCAAGCTTCAGAGCATAATACAAAGCAATTAATCAATGGCAGCATCAGCAACAATGCAAGCTCGCGTAGCCATTCCCATTTCTCGTTCTGGTTGGAGCAACAACTATAGCAAGTCTAACGCGTTAGTTTCTTTTCCATGCAAGCGTGTTGTGAGCGTCCAGTGCCTAGCTGAGGTATGTATATATCCTAAATTTCTAAATTGTATATATTACAGTGGATATATAATATATGATAGCTGATCATACATAGTATTTGTCATTTGATTAAAATTTGCAGGAGAAACAAAGCCCGGAAGAGCAAACTTCTACATCAAGCACACCACTAATTCCTACTCCTACCCCAGTTCAGCCCAAGGCAGCTGCCAAGGTATCTATTTATGCAATATATATAAGTCTCATGTACACGTGTGAGTAATTTGTAATCAAAAGCCACATGATAATCAGATTAACAAACAGGTGAGCACAAAATTTGGAGATTTGCTGGCGTTCAGTGGACCAGCACCAGAAAGAATAAACGGACGTTTGGCCATGCTTGGATTTGTTGCTGCGTTGGGGGCCGAATTGGCAAGCGGAAGCGACCTCTCATCACAGCTGATGAACGGCGGTGTTCCTTCCTTTGTGATTGCAGCCGCTTTGTTCTCTGCAGCATCACTTATTCCACTGTTTAAAGGAATAAGCGTTCAATCCAAATCGGGTGGACTGTGGACGGCGGATGCAGAGATGTGGAATGGAAGGTTTGCAATGTTGGGCTTGGTCGCTCTGGCATTCACCGAGTATGTCAAGGGAGGACCCCTTGTTTGATGTCTCCTCCTCACGGATAAACTTCAATCTCTTCTGTTCTTAGCTAGATTATAGGTAATGTGAGACATTTCATATTTGCTTGTTATGATAGGCTGTAAAATATTATTTTACTAGTGTCAGTACAAACTTGATTATTTAGCATACTGCATGTCTCATTTTACCTTGGTAAGTTTTATTCTCGTACACAATTTTAATCAGTCAATCACCCTATAAAATAGGACCTTTGATTTTTGATAACATTTAAAATTTGATTAGTTTATCCATCAAACGTTAAAAATTCTACTATAATCTATTTGGTATAGTTCTTCTTCTTAGAACTCTATGCCTGAAACCAAAAAGTCAAAGTTGGCAAACTATTTTTTCCCAGTTCAGTGAGATGGATTTGCATCCTATGACTAAAGACATCACGAGCTAAAAAAGAGCATGTAAGCACGTTAGCACAACAAATTGGGAACATAATTCATATGCATGTGAATTCACTGCTAGTTCATGTTGGGAAATTACGCAGATTTCCTTATGATTATATTTGTAGAGAAAAGAAATGAAATGTAGAATGGTAAGAGACACACAAATTTGATAACGGAGTTCGGCCAATTATGCCTACGTCTCCGGGCTGCTGCAGATCTTTTATTTCAGATAATATTACAAAGTGATTACACAGAACACTTTACACTCAACACTCGATCTCACTATTAATCTTGCTCTCCTTTTCTTCTTGTTGATTTTGAGATGAGATTGAGATAAGATTATGAAGGAGAAGGGTGTGTATATAGAGAGGAGATGGTTGGTGGGCGGGTTGGTGACTTGGTTGTTGGGCTTGGTAGGTAGTGGTTGGTGGCATACCCATGTAATAAACATGGGTGGCTTGGCTTCCTTGGCTTCCTACATGCAGGTTCCAACAGTTCAAAGACTTGAGTTGCAAAAATCGGAGGTTATCAAACCGAGTATTGGATCTGACAACTTGTTCCTGTGTATTTGACGAATGCAACTCAACATTTCTATTGTTTGAAATCTCCATGTCAGTTGCCTCAGCAGATCAACATTACCTTTATTATTTGCAGTATCAGGTTGACTTTGAGATGTAACAAAGTTAATATTAGGCCATTTGTTTGAAGAATTCGAATCTTATTTTTAACTCTGAACTGTAAAGAATGGTTTTCTTTATTCATATGCATTGGCATGCTGACAGTAAAAAAAAAAAAAAAAAAAAAATAGAAATTAATTCATTGCTAGTTACTTATATAATAACTATATCATGATATCTTTTTCCGAATGACTATTATATCGCAAAATAGAAACTGGAACTCACAAGCAAAGTACACCATGTGAATCTCAGCATTCCCAAGCTTCAAAGGCACTTCATGATCAGATGGATATATACACTTATACCTGTCGCAATGTGAGGAATAATGTTAATAATATAAGGGAATTGCCTCAATTGCTCATATATATGTATAAAAAACAAAATTTGATCATTTAAGAAGAAATTCTAGCTCAATGTAGAGAAAGATGGAATCAAAAAACATAAAAGTTGGTGGCCTAAAATAGACATACATGCACCTTTTTGTAGGATAAACATACAACATGAACCAAATAATAACAAAAATACTTGATACTGATACATAACAAGCTTGAACATGCATTATCTTTTTGACATCTACATGAAGTTAAAATAGATGATATATAACACACATATGTCAAAAATGTGAGAAAATACTGCAAATATACTAAAGGGATTGAAGTATTGAACATGCAAGTAATATATCCTTTGTATATCTCAGAATTTACATATTTATAGCCTACGTAAATCACTTAACTAACCATTTCTTCAACCCTTTCTATACATGATTCTTTGACCTCCGTTCCTAGACCTAGTTTTGTCCTTTATTAATATTTTTCATCTTTGCCCTGTATTGTTGTTAAAATTGCAAAAATATGCCAAAGTTTAAGCTTTGTATATCCTTGCTAACCTCTTCATATTTCAGCGAGCTTGATCCATATGTTATTCAATAATGAAAGGTAGGAAAAGCACCATCCTTTCTTTAAGTTATTTAATTACTAGAAGAAACATGAAATCTTTAAGTTAATCCACTTGTGGATTAACTCACAAAATAGTTGTGGATCAACTTACTAAAGTAAAAATGTGGATTAACTGACGGAATGCATGGATGAAAATAAAACTTACCTTTTACCTTATGTTGGCTACCACTCGGTTAGTTTATTTTGTAATATTGCTATGATGTCCTTATTCTAGGTATGAAAATCTCAAAATCTCGGAACATTAATATAAAGTAAATTTAAACTAGAAAAATTAATTACATTTTAAACTCAATTAAAAAATAAAATATTGTTGTTAAACGAACAAATATTTTAATTTAAATGAATAAATTAAAATATTTCTCAAACCCATTGTATTAATTGGATACTTTAACTAAAAAGTTATCTAAAAGAAACACACAAAAAAATACGGTACGGTTATCTCGATGATGTTATACTATACATATAAATTCATTTTACTTTTCTAAGACAAATGATAAGGAGATCCACCCGCTTAAACAATTAGTAGTTGATCCTCACTCTCATGTATTGTTTGATTATCCATAAGAGAACCAGAGTTGAGCTCGTCAGAAAAATCAATCGATTGGTTTGTGGAGCCATGGATAAGCAAAGGAGTGTGTTTATGCGAGATGACTTGAAACAATAACCACTTCTAGAACAAATGAGTTGTATGATTTGTAAGACTCGGGATTGCTTCAAGATGCTGAAATCTTGGTGAAGGTTCGTGATGTATTTTGATACGTGGGGATTCATGTGTGGTTTAACTTGAATAATGTTTATGAACATAAATGGGGGATAACATTGAAATTGGCATAATTTGAATAATGTTTATGAACATGAATTTGGGTATATAATCCATTATGAATATAATTGGGTAAATGGGCATGAACACCTATAAATTCATAGATATAATTAATTGGTTAATAAATAAAATGCCTAGGATTACAGTAATTAGAAACTGTAACTGCACTTATGACACGAGGTTAGATTTCATTTGTGGTAGAAGTCTGCCTGAAACCAATCGGCTTATCCAGCAACCGCAAATGTTGAACCTAATGTGAGAGGTCTAAGTGCACAAATACGAGATGAGCTAAGACACGAGGTTAGGCCCAACTTGTGGAAGAAGTCTTCCCGGACCCGACCGACATATCCAGCATCCACAAGCTGTAAGCCTAATGTGGGAGGTCTAGCGCATTATAAACCATAAATGGACATGGTAAGGAATTGAAATACTTAACCTAGTTGAATCCATAAGGATTAGATGAACATAAACAAGAATAGGGGTTAGGTAAACTTGGTTGAACAATGGGAGGGTTAAGTTAAATATATTTGAGATGGTTGGGTAATATTTAAATATAGGCCCACAAAACTTAACCAATTGGGGGTTATGTATTAAAGACACCTATAGGTAAGCATAACCAGTAGAAATATTGGGGTTATATAATTAAAGACACCTTCTAAGGTAAATATAACCCGTGAAAAACCTGTGGGGGATACAAGACAAAGGGGAGAGCTTGTATCATATTATGTGGGACCCATTTTAGTCAGTAACCCAGAGTAGGTATCAAACAAAGTACTCCGAACTAGGTCGGAGAAGGGGCACGCTTATTGAACTTATTGTAAGAGATCCAAACGTGGAGGATGGTGTGGGCGGCGCAAATCGATCGGGTCATATGCGTGCATGGGCCGGGCATAGGGGAATAAGACAATCATGACACCTGTAGATATGGGGTTGTGCATATCAGCGAAGGGATACATCCTACGGTAGGGCCGGCATAGAGTATCTACACGGATTAGGGAGATGATCGATTAGGGTAGTAGTTAGGGTACATTTGGACGTATGCCAAAGTCTACCACCTTATAGCTGAAGGGATCATCTCATTCTAGTTATACTAGTAATAGTGCAGAGTAATCATTAGGGAAGCGTATACACTCTATCATGTTTACCTTGTCATACTTACCTTTTGTGATGTCACCTTTCTTATCCACTTTATATGCCTATCATGCTATTTTTATTTATTTACTTGCTAAAAGTAACTGGACTCGCCAAACTTTATGTCTAACCCTTTTTATTTCATCCTCTTTCTTCCGTTTCCCCCATAGGTTCTCAGAGCGGGAACACTCAGGCTTGACCGTGATTCTTCTTTATCTTGCTAGGAGTTGATCTTAAAGTATTGCTCAAGTTCTTATCTCTACTATTGCTTTGTCTTCTTTTGGGGAATTATGCTTTTTATGTACTCTGATGGAACAAGACAAAATAGTTTTATATTTTTATAGTGGCTTTTATATAGTTTCAGACTTGTAATATTTTGGACCACAATGTTATGATTTATGTTTGAAATAAAAATTTGAATTTCGTTGTTGCTTTTATATCTGTCATGTAATGCTTCTGTTTCTGTTTACCAATAACGGTTCACGAAACTTAATGCATTCTCTTAATGAGTGACATTAACGAACGTGGGGTGTCACAATGTTCAACATCCTACTTCAGATCTGAAAGAACATTTGACTTTAAAGGAATGATTTATCAACAAGTGAAAAAAATAGCCCAAGATTTTTGGAAACTTACAATAAAAATATGTGATGACAGATGATGGTTCAAAATGTTGAAGTCATTAGAAAATACCGGAAAATAAGGTCAATCGGTCATCGACCATTGATGTGCTTTTGGAACCGAATCCCTAAACCCTAAGTAGCCCAGATCAATACAACAAAAATTCACCAAGGTTAGGAAGTAGAAGATAGCTTGGCCTCTAAATTGATGAAGCCCAAATCCATCGACGTAGAAATTTTTTTCCTCGCCTTTTTTTCCCTCTTTTTGGAATCACTGAGTAGAGTGGATGAGAGAAACGAATGAAAGGGAACGGTTTAGCGGCCTGAGAGTCTGAGAAAGAAGATTGAGAAGTATGAATGCAGTCATAGTGCGTAGATTATATTGAATTCTTCTAATAATCAAAATGAACTAATAAAAGAACTAAAATGGCACAAGACTGTACCAGGACTTGAAACACAAACAAACCATTTCAAACTAAAAATACATTTCGTTTCAAACTAACCAATTTGATGTAGTGTCAGGTTTTAGCTTCTCTTTGGACATAGCAGTTTCTTGATGTTTCCTTATGGGATCGAGTCTTTCTCTTGGGATTGTTTAACATTTCTTTGAGACGTAGTTGATTTGCTATCCCTTGCCTTCTGTGTATTAAGTGGTTGTCATACCACTTTATTGTAGCATTCATATTAAATTGAGATGTATCATTGTATTTGTAAGTATATATGTATGTATGTATGTATCTGTGTTATTCTATGTTGAGATAGTCATTAGTACGGTGTTTTATTCTAATAGATACATGGCTATCTATAGCTTTGCATTAACGATTTATTGAGTATGCCGATCCATTTGAATTTATATATAAAAAAATTAGACATCACTTGTCGACATATTCAATAAATTGTTAAGACAAGGTTATAGTTAGTCGCCCCTAACAAGCCCTATTCTCTGCATTAGCAAACAAAATTACTATGTAATTCTTTTTGTTAATGTGGGTCTCGGGGTGGGGCGTTATGAACTCTGTCAAGATATTCTTAAACACCTGAGTATTCCAAGTCTTCAAATAAGTTTTGAGGTGTTTGAGCTTAAGAGAGAAAACTGCTATAGGGAAACATATAGCAGGAAGAGACCAAGATTCCTCTACAATAGGAATGAAGGAACGGTGAGACCTCTAAATGGATTAATAACAGAATGTAGAAGGCCCGGATAAAGAAAAAGTGGAGCAATGCAGAATCATAGGAGCGTGATCCGATTCAGTGTAGTGGGGATGGACGACCGAGAAAGAGAATGAGAGGCCAAACAACCCCTTCGAACCAAAAACGTGATTGAGATGCGATAGGATTATTTTGGTGCCCTATTGGTTATTACAACAAGTACAAGCAGAGCCAACAAAAGAAACCTCGGATAAGCCAAATTGGATAACGAAAGTGTTGAAATCCTCCATTATTGCGCGACTGATAGAAAATCTCCCCCTATTTTCCTCCTGGCAAGATACGACATTGAAATCTACCTTTATGACAGAAGCGCTAAACCCATGCATAGAAAGGGATAAAATATCTTGCTAAAGCCTCATTCGCTCAATGTGATCACATTTGTCATAAACCATAGAGAAAAGGGAAGAGGGAAGAAAAGAGGGCACCAAACTCTCAACAGAAAGGAGCTAAGATGAATCGAAGATAAGATTCACTGAGATGCCTTTAGCCCAAAGAATCTTGATCTGGTTGGAAACATTGAGAATTTCACTCTCAAAGTTAAGACAAAGGACAATATCAGAGATAACTACTGACCCCATGAATGGTTCCTGAAAAGCAACCAAGAAAATAAAATGCTTCCTAACGATGCGTTTAAGATGCACGATAGAGGCATTATTAACAATTCCTCCAGCATTACAAAATAGACAGTTTTCCATCGCCGCGAACTGATCCTCAAAGAGAAGAAATACACCTACGCAAAGAAAAGGATCAATCAATCAGATCAAATAGAGAGTTCGACGAGCAGTTTAAATATTCTTCTTAGATGCAATTAGCGATCGAGTGCGAATTGTGTGAGGGGTATTAGGATAAGAATTAATATCCCTACAAGAAGACTGAGCTTAAGGAAAGGCTGGGATGTCAAAAGTAGATCTAGTTACCTAGACTAAGGATTAATGTCTGCTGGCACGAGATGATTGATCCTCCCGCCTAGATGAGGCAAGTCGATCAAGTCTATAAGAATACGAGTTCCTAGCAAGGCATTTTAACCGGTCGTTGATGGCCCTTATCTTAAACAGGTACAAAAGGAGGAAAAGTGAGAGGGGAAGCAAAAATAGGGGATGTAGAAACATCGAAAACCACGTTCCCACTTTCTGTGTGGACTCCTCTCTTACAAAGGCATCATTAGGTTGGCACCCTTGCATGTGAGAGAAACTTCAATGACCGACTGAAACCGATGAAAGTGAGCAATGGAAAACCCTCCTTTCAAGGGTTAGGGGCAACAAAACATGAGAAAAAACCAAATCGGTAGGTGATGCATAGACTACTGCAAAACTATAATCTATACATCAGCGAACACAAGATAAATAATGCCAAAAAAAGGCAACCCAAGCTAACAACCACTGCAAGCAAAAACAAAAACACAAACACAAAACGACCACCCACATGCCATTTCCTGACATTGCATAAACTAAAAAGCTGCTGATTAATAATCAAAAATAACTGTAACACCCCATAATTTAACAAATACTAAAAGACAATAAATTAAAGAATAATTTATTTAATATTCAGAATTAAGTGAAACGGATTGTTCCATTGCGTTTGTCTCAGAATTCTGGCTAAAATAGACACCTGATTTGCGTAAAACAGACACCGTATGAAGAAGTTATTAAGGTTTGAAGTTTGTATACGCGCAAGAAGAATATATATATATATATATATAATTAAATCCAGAATTCAAAGATTATTTCAAAATTCAAAATTTAGGGAGGCGGCAAAAATCCCGCTCAGTGGTGTTGACCCCTCAAGGGGGGTGTCGACCTATGGGTCGACCCCATAAGTGGGGTTGACCCCCTGCGGCAGGTCTGGCATACTAGGGTTTTGGATTCGGCTATAAATATGGCCTCATTTCTCATGTTTTTGCACACAAAAAATAATGGAGAACTAGACGCTTCCTCTGCCCAGATTAAATCACGTCTTTTCTTCTTCTGCAATCAAGTTATTCAAGCTTAGAGATATGTTATTCGGTTCTTCTATTTTTCTAGATCCAAACACTGTGAGTCTATGTTAATTTTTATCTAAATAATTAAAAAGCTAATCTTGACATTACTATAACTTGGATCTATGCCTGTGACTACTTGAATCATATCAGATTTATTATACCTTGTGTATCTATGATATTCTGACATGACTATGACTTAAATCTTAACCTCTATCATGTCAAGACTTACCATTTTTGTAGATCTAGTCCATTGTTTGGATCACATCATGCTTGTTACCATTATATTATGGCTAAATTAGATCTGTTATAGTTAGTTATCTAATTCATTAGATCTTATCATGCCTGTTATGACATCCCTATTATATTAGATTTAGTTCTATGGTCACATGTTCATCAAATATGTTCCTATATGCTTATTTCGTCATTATGCCACTATATGTTTATGCCATTATATGTCCACCTTGTTAGTATGATCATTTCTTTCATCTTCCCTTCGTCCTTTCCTTTTTTTATATCGCCAGGCTACTTTCGAACCTAGGCATGCTGCTAAAATATGTGAATGCGTTTAAATGGGAACAAGGGGAAAAATGTATAATTTGGGGCATAACTTATAACTGGAAGTTTGGGCATAACTTGAATGAATATATGAATATAAAGTTGGGGATATGAATCAAATTGTGATTAAAGACCTTAGTTTAGGGCATATGGTTCATTATGAACATGACTTGGGAAAGGTGCATGAAAACCTATAATGACATAGTAATAATTGGTTAATAATTGGAATGCCTAGGAGTATAGTAATTAGAAACTGTAACCGTGCTTAAACACGAGGTTATATTACACTTGTGGTGGAAGTCTTCCCGGAACAGCCAGACATATCCAGCGACCACAGGTGGTGAATATAATGTGAGGGGTCTAAGTGCATAAACATGAGACGTGCTAAGGCACGAGGTTAAGTTCGACTTATGGAAAAAATCTTCCCAGAACCTACCGGCATATCCAGCATCCACAAGTGGTAGGCTTAATGTGGGAAGTCTAATACATTATAACCATAAATGAATATGGCTGTGAAGTTGAATACTTAACCTAGTTGAATCAATAGGGATTGTATGAATATGATAAATTGAATAGGGGTTAAGTAAACTTGTTTGAACAGTTGGTGGGTTAAGTAAATCTTGGGTTGGTGAGTAATATTTATATATAGGCTCACAAACTTAACCTGTTGGGATTATGCAATTTTATGACACCGGTAGGTAGGCATAATCTGTGGAAAACCTAGTGGGGATGCAATACAAAGGGGAGAGCTTGCATCATCTTGAGTGTGGGACCTATTTCAGTCAGTAACCTATATATAGGGATCAAACGAGTACTTCGAACTAGGTCGGAGTTGGGGCATGCTTATTGGGCTGATTGTAAGAGATCCAAAAGTGGGGGACGATGTGGGCGGCGCTTGCCGACTGGGTCATGTGCGTGCATGGTTTAGACGCCTTGGCACCTGCAGATATGGTTGTGCAGATCCTGAAAACGAAGGTCGCCACTTTAGGGAATGTTACACCTTACTGTGGGGCTAGCACAGGGTATCTACGGAGTAGGGAGCCGATCAATTAGGGTAGTAATTAGGGTACACATAGACTCCGGTATGTTTGGGAACTAGCTAACACCCTTAGGGTTAACTCTGGTATGTTGGGCTACTTGTTGATTGTATAGGGTGAAAACCTCTCACTGGAAGTACACCTAAGTCTACCATCTTATATATATCGGGGATCATCTCATTTTGGTTATACTAGTATCGGTGCAGAGAAATCGCTAGGGAAGAGCAATATACTCTATCATGTTTATCCTGTTTACCTTGTCATACTAGCCTTTCTCTTATCCATTTTATATGCCTATCATGATACTTTTACTTATTTTTATGCTAAAAGTAACTGGACTCGCCAGACATTATGTCCGACCCTTTTTTGTTTCCTCTTCTTTCTCTTCCCTTGCCCCACCAGGTTCTCAGGGTGGGAATACTCAAGCTTGATCAGAATTCTGCTTTCGTCTTGCTTGGAGCTGCATAAATGTATTACTCAAGTTCTTATCTCTTCCATTATGGCTATGTTTTGGGGATATTCTTCTTTTATTGTACTTTGATGTTTTGAGTGCAAGACGGAATTTTTATGATGTACTAGGTTTAATGTTTTAAGATATATGATGTAACCATGTTTTGAACTACGGCGCTTTATGATTAACAAAAGTTTTTAATTCCGCTGCTATTTTAATCTGTCTTGTAATGTCTTTGTTTCTGTTTACCTATAACGCTTCACGAAACTTAATGCATTCTCTTAATGAGTGACATTAACGGACGTGGGGTGTCACACTTGGTATTAGAGTTGAAGGTTACCAGATTAAATAAAAGTTTTTAAAAATTATTTTTTAAAAGGTTTTAAAAGAAAGCATTTTCAAAAAGAAAAGCCTGTTTTGAAAAACATATTCGCCAAGCCATATGTAATATCTTTCGATCCCTTGTTTGGATCCTTTTCTTTTCAGCATGTCTGGGGAACCTAATATTCCAGAGGCCGTTACGATACCAGGCTTATTCCGTAGGTATCTAGAGGCCACGACGCATGTTGGTGGTCAAGTTGGCGTTCCTACCCTAGCTGCACCCGTCGTTCCTCCTACTCCTCCTCCGCGTGCTGATAACTTCTCTAAGATCAGCAAAGATTTCTGTGCTATGGGAGGAAAGCCATTTCGTGGAACGAAGACGTTCGTAGAGCAAGGAATTGGCTTAAAGAAATGGAGGATCTATTTGGAATTTTCAAAGTGGACGATCGTAGGAAGATTTAGTTAGCCGCCTGGCTACTGAAAGATGAAGCTTCGTTCTGGTGGGAAGTAACGAAAGCAAGACGTCCGGTGGAGACTTGGGATGATTTTAAATATAGGTTTGAAATGATGTTTCTTTCTCAAGCTGAGAAAAGCATGCAAATGGAGAGATTTCTTGCACTTAAGCAAGGAGGCATGACTATTAAATAATATGTTAACAAATTCAACCAACTACCGAGGTTTGGGTTAGAGCTAGTGGATACTCCGCATAAGAAAGCTTTGAGGTTTGTTAAAGGATTGAATGAACCCCTTCTTGGGTTAGTTATGTCCCATATTCCAATGGGAGAAACTTTTGAAAGTCTTGTTGATATGGCCTTGATGCATGAGGAAGACAAAAGAGACAAGAAGGAAGTTAAGGTTGAGGAAACACAAAAAAAGAAAGTATGGCCCAAGAAAGAACAACAGCAACAACAGCAATAGAAGAAGGGCAGAAAGAATGACAAGGCTAAGGATAAGAGGAAGTTCCATAATTGCGGACGCGAGGGTCACTTGGTAAAGGACTGCAAAAGATGGAAGAATACTTACTTTAATTGTGGAGAGGTCGGACACTTTGCTAAGGAGTGCCTAAAGAAACAAAGATAAGGTCAAAGGGCAGGTGCATGCTCTCATGACCACTGCTCCAGATAGAGGTAGGAAAGTTTCCATGGAAGGTTTGATTTCTCTTTCCAATAATCTTATCAGAACTCTTTTTGATTCACATTCATTTATATCTAATTCTGTGGTTGAGTCTCTATACCTAAATACTAGTATGGTAGTGGATCCCATTGTTGTCTCAAACCCCATTGGTGGTACGGCTCATTTTCCATGATTTGTCAGGGTTTGAGAATATCTGTGTTAGGCGTTGAGTTTGAGTGCAATGCATATGTGCTCGGTTTTATGGGCTATAGTTTAACTCAAGGGATGGATTGGCTAGCCATGTATGGTGCCATTCTGGATTATGAGAGGGGGGTCGTTAGACTTTTGACTTGCCATGGAAGGACCCTCGAGATTTCTGGGGACCCGTAAGGGTTTGTCATGCTTAGTTTCCTAGAGTCTCTTTCTGCATCTATCAATGGTCTGCAATCTATGCCAGTAGTCCGAGACTATCCTGATGTTTTTGATGAGGTATGGGGATTACCTCCGAGGCGCGAGATCGATTTTCGTATATATCTGATGGATAATGCAAAGCAAGTTGCATTACCGATGCGCCACATGGCTCTAAGGGAAAGGAGGGAGCTGAGCAAGCAAGTAGGGGAGCTACTTGAAAAAGGATTTATTAGGCGGGTGCTTTAGTGGTATTCTCAACTAAGGCGGATGGTTCGCTTCGCTTATGTGTGGATTATAGAGAATTGAATAAACTCACTAAAAAGAACAGGCACCACCCCCGAGGATAGATGATCTGTTTGACTAGCTTGTTGGTGCATTGGTATTCTCTCAGTTAGACTTGGCCACGGGGTTTCATCAATTGAGGGTGGCCAAGGATAGTATAGACGAGACCGCTTTTAGGACTCCAGGTGGTTTCTTTGAATGGATCGTTATGCCTTTTGGGTTGACGAATGCACTCGCCTATTTGTTGATCTGATGAGTAGGGTATTTCGGGAGTTTCTAAATAAATTTGTCGTGGCCTTTGTTGATGACATCCTGATTTTCTCGAAGAGCGAGGAAGAGCATGCCTTACATATAAGGGAGGTTCTGAAAACTCTGTGTGTGCATCAGCTTAAGGCAATGTTCTCAAATGACATTTTTGGAGAAAAGGGGTGAGATTCCTAGGGCACGTGGTTTCTAAAGAAGGGATAGTAGTAGATCCCGCAAAGGTGGTTGCAGTTCATAATTGGCAGATCTCAAAGAATGCAACGGAGGTGAGAAGTTTTCCGGGGTTAGCAGGCTATTATAGGAGGTTCATTATGGACTTCGCAAAGATATCGGCCCCATTCACTAGGCTGACGAATAAGAATTTGACGTTTTAATGGGATATAGATTGTGGTGCTGCTTTCCAACGATTGAAGAGGGCTCTGACAACAACCCCAGCCTTGTACTTGTTCAATGGAAACAAAGTGTTTACAGTATACACTGATGCCTGTGGTACAAGGTTGGTGCGATTCTGATGCAAGAGGGAAGGGTAGTATGTTATGAGGGTAGACAGCTAAGGGTTCATGAGAAGAACTACCCTACCCATGAATTAGAGCTACCTGCCATAGTATACGCGCTTAAGACATGGCGTCATTATTTACTTAGAGTGAAGTTTGAGTTGTACACTGATCAAAAATCTCTCAAGTACTTGTTCTCACAAAAGGATCTTAATTTGAGGCAGCAAAGGTGGATGGAGTTCCTAGCATCTTATGACTTCGAGATTGCTTATACCCCTGGCAAAGGTAATGTGGTGGCAGATGCTCTGAGTAGGCAGAGGTTAGCCTTAAGTCCTCTGTTTGTAGAAAGGAAAAGCTTTGAGCTTATATCAACTTTTGACTTTAACCCTCCACCGAGTTTTTACCTGGCTTATTTGCATCACTGGAGGTGCGACCTATTCTTATGGATCAAATACGAGCTTCGCAGCGAGAGGATCCACAGATTTCAAACATTTTGGATAGGATCAGTAAAGGGGAGACTTTTAGTCACCTCAGTTGATACTCCACAGACGACAAAGGGTGGTTACGACGAGATGGAAGGCTTTGTGTTCCTTGAATTGGAAGCTTGTTAAAGACAGTCCTAGAAGAAGCCCATCATTCTAAGATGACTATTCATCCAAGTGGCGATAAGATAAATAGTGATATGAAGAGGGTTTTCTTTTGGGCTGGGATGAAGAAAGATGTGGCAGAGTTTGTTTCACAATGTTTGATCTGCCAGCAAGTTAAAGCTGAGCAAAAGAAGCCAAGTGGTTTACTTCATCCTTCGGAGGTTCCACATTGGAAGTGGGAAAGCGTCTTTATGGATTTCATAAATGGTTTGCCAAGATCGAAGAAATGCAACACCAGTATTTGGGTTGTAGTAGGCAGACTTTAAAAAGAGTGCTCATTTCATTCCAGTTAAGAGTAAGAGGTCGACAACATGGTTGACAGCAGTTTATGTTCGTGAGATAGTCCATCTTCATTGAATACCTTCCAGCATCATACGTGATTGTGACCCCGTCTTCACCGCTGAATTTTGGAGGAGCTTACAAGAAGCATTAAGTACACAATTGTGCTTGAGCACCGCTTATCACTCTCAGACAAATGGACAGACGGAAGGAGTGAACAGAGCTCTTGAGGATCTTTTAAGGCTGTGTATCCTAAACTTCAGAGGGGCTTGGGTAGAGCATCTTCTCTTAGTATAGTTCGCCTACAACAACAGTTATCAAGCTAGCATTAGCGTGGCACCCTTCGAAGCACTATACGGATGACCGTGTAGATCACCAACTTGTTAGTGGGAATTTACAAAATGACTACTACTTGGACTAGATATGGTTAGAGAAATTTTTGAGAAGATTGATCCTATTAGAAGGAAAATGAAGACCGCTCAAGATAGGCAGCAGTCCTACGCAGACAAGAGAAGGACTGACATTTAGTTCGAAGTAGAAGACATGGTTTTTGTTAAGGTCTCACCATTAAGAAATGTGGTTCTCTTTGGATCTATAGGGAAACTGGCACCAACATTCGTAGGACCATTTCCCATAATAGAAAGGATTGCCCAAATGGCCTATTGAGTAAAGCTACCAGAGAGACTATCCGGCATTCATGATGTTTTCCACGTTTCTCATCTGTGGAACTGTTTCCATGATAACGTAGAAGTAGTTGATCCAAGTATATTAGAAGAAGTAGAGGTGGAATAGGAGGCTACAATTAGGCGAGTTCCTACCCGTATTCTTGGATCAAAAGTTAAGAAGCTACGCAATAGAGAAGTCAAGTTGATGAAATTTCAGTGGAGAGATAACCTAGAGGATGCAACTTGGGAAACCGAAGACAAGATTCACGCTACGTACCCTTTTCTTTTCAAGGGTATGTTCTCAACTTCCTTTCCAAAGCTTTTATTCATGCTTGTTTCTATTATTTAAATATCCTACCAATCGAATCTTCGACCTTTTGGGTATAAATCCTGTGGATATAAACATGTGTTTGAGACATGTTATGTTGGTGGATGCAAGTGGATGCAAGTAATTGCTAGTGGTTGCTCGTGGATGCATATACACACACATTAGGCACTAGAACGACTCAATCACTCTCATATTGCATATGGATGTGTGTCAATTTTTCTTCTTTTATGGATGAAAGTAAGTGTATCATCATATGGACGTTGCATTTGGATGGATGAATGAGCACACATAGGGAACTTACGTGTAATAATAGGATTATTTACATACATGCTGAATTCATGGCACTAACATATACTGCATTAAGGAGGTCGACTGAATCAGTAGACCACCTAATCTTCGCATTAGTATTGGGACATATACACACACCTTTGCATATGTTCATATAAGCATTAAAAATCTTTTAAGGATAATGGATGCCTATAATTGGTGGAAGAGTAGATGGATGTGGATGTTAGGATATACATTCTTCTCAACTTGGAGATTTCCGAGACGAAATCCTTTGAATAGAGGAGAATGTAACACCTCGTATTTTAATGAACACTAAAAGACGATAAATTAAAGAATAATTAATTTAATATTCAGAATTAAGTGAAACGGACTATGCCACTGCGTTCATCTCGGAATTATGGTCAAAATAGACACATGGTTTGCGTAAAACAGACACCGTATGAAGAAGTTATTAAGGTTTGAAGTATGTATACGCGCAAGAGGAATATATATATATATATATATAATTAAATCTAGAATTCAAAAATCAGTTTGAAATTCAAAATTTAGGGAGGCAGCAAAAATCACGCTCAGGGGTGTCGACCCCTCAACGGGGGTGTCGACCCATGGGTCAACCGCGACCCCCCTGCGGCAGATCTGGCAGATTAGGGTTTTGGGTTCGGCTATAAATATGGCCTCATTTCTCTTGTTTTTGCACACCAAAAATAATGGAGAACTAGATGTTGCCTCTGCCCATATTAAATCTAGTCTTTTCTTCTTCTGCAACCAAGTTATTCAAGCTTAGAGATCTATGATTCGATTCTTCTATTTTTTCTAGATCTAAACTTTGTGAGTCTATGTTAATTTTAGATCTAAATAATTAAAAAGTTAAACTTGACATGACTATAACTTGGATCTATGCCTGTGACTACTTGAATCATATCAGATCTATTATAACTTGTGTATCTATGATATCCTGACATGACTATGACTTAGATCTTAACCTCTATCATGTCATGACCTGCCATTTTTGTAGATCTAGTCCATTGTTTAGATTACATCGTGCTTGTTACTATTATATTGTGGCTAAATCAGATCTGTTATAATTAGTTAGCTAATTCATTAGATCTTATCATGCTTGTTATCACATCCCTATTATATTAGAATTAGTTCTATTGTCACATGTTCATCAGATCTGTTCCTATATGCTTATCTTATCATTATGCCACTATATGTTTATGCCATTATATGTCCACCATGTTAGTATGATCATTTCTGTCATCTTCCCTTCGTCCCTTCCCTTTGTTTTATTTAGCCAGGCTACTTTCGAGCCTAGGTATGCCGTTAAAATATGCGAATGCATTAAAATGGGAATGAGGGGGGGAAAACGGTATAATTTGGGGCGTAATTTGTAGTTGGAAGTTGGGCATAACTTGAATGAATATATAAAATAAAGTTGGGAATATAAATCAACTTGTGATTAAAGACCTTAATCGGGGGCATATGGTTCATTATGAACATGATTTGGGAAAAGGCATCAAACCCTATAACGATATACGAATAATTGGTTAATAATTGAAATGCCTAGGATTATAGTAATTAGAAATTGTAACCGCGCTTAGACACGAGGTTCGATTACACTTGTGGTGGAAGTCTGCCTGGAACCGCCCGGCATATCCAGCGACCGCAAGTGGTGAATCTAATGTGAGGGGTCTAAGTGCATAAACATGAGACGTGTTAAGACATGAGGTTAAGTCTGACTTGTGGAAGAAGTCTGCCCGGAACCGACCGGCATATTCAACATCCACAAGGGGTAGGCTTAATGCGGGAGGTCTAGTATATTATAACCATAAATGAATATGGCTATGAAGTTGAATACTTAACCTAGTTGAATCCATAGGGATTGTATGAATATGATAAATTGAATAGGGGTTAAATAAACTTGTTTGAACTATGGGTGGGTTAAGTAAATATTGGGTTGGTGGGTAATATTTATATATAGGCCCACAAACTTAACCTGTTGGGATTTTGCAATTTTATGACACTGGTAGGTAGTCATAATCTGTGAAAAAACCTAGTGGGGATGCAAGACAAAGGGGAGAGCTTGCATCATCTTGAGTGTAGGACCCGTTTCAGTCAGTAACCCATATATAGGTATCAAACGAGTACTCCAAACTAGGTCGATAAGAGATCCAAAAGTGGGGGACGATGTGGGCGGTGCATACTGACCGGGTCATGTGCGTGCATGGTCCGAACAGAGGAAGATAAGATGTCATCGCACCTGTAGATATAGTTGTGCACATCCGGAAAATGAAGGGTTGCCACTTTAGGGAGTGATACACCCTACTGTGGGGCCATCACAGGGTATCTACGGAGTAGGGAGCCGATCAATTAGGGTAGTAATTAGGATATACTTACACTCAGGTATGTTTGGGAGCCAGTTAATACCCTTAGGGGTAACTCTGGTATGTTGGGCTACTTGTTGATTGTATAAGGTGAAAACCTCTCACTGGAAGTACACCTAAGTTTACCAACTTATATATACTGGGTATCATCTCATTCTGATTATACTAGTATCGGTGCAGGTAAATCGTTAGGGAAGCGCAATATACTCGGTTTTATGTTTTAAGATATATGATGTAACTATGTTTTGAACTACGATGCTTTATGATTAAAAATAGTTTTTAATTTAGCTGCTATTTTAGACTGTCTTGTAATGTTTCTGTTTCTGTTTACCTATAATGCTTCACGAAACTTAATACACTCTCTTAATGACTGATATTAACGGACGTGGGGTGTCACAATAACGCAACAAAGAGCTTGAAAACAGAGTTATAACGAAAAATAAACGCTAACCCGAACAATTCACATGGACGTATCCACATACCAAAATTGGAACTCTCCAACAATAAAAGGGTCAAACACAGAACCCAAAAACACAAAGCAAAAATTGCCCTGAAAAAGGCACATGAACCAAGTACATGGAAACTCTTCCAAACCCAGAATACAATATATCCAATGAATCCATCTATAGTCCCCCAAACAATTCCAACCCACAACGCAACCCCGCGGCACCCACAACAGGCGCACGACCCGACAGAAACCCGTAGTACCAATGAAAAAACCAACCAATGAAAAAAACAGTAGCAATAACAGAGCAAAGAGCAAAAGCAAGGGTTAAAAAGCATACCAGAGGCCTCGGAATGCCCAATGGTAAAGGACAAGAGACAGCTGGACACAGACACGTCAAATCGAGATCTAACAAAAGGCCGGTTGCCTTACCAATCACAATTCTTACTGGCTATAATCTACGACCACTTGCAACCTGTGTTTTACCTCCAAGCGAATGTGAAGAGGCTATGTGGCATATATACTCACTCCCCCTCAACCAAACTTGACCTCCATGGGGCATACTGGCCAAGAAACTAACGAATATAGCGTTAACTACTCAACATATTCCTTTATAAAACTAAAAGGATCGAATTTGCTGAAAATAGGAAGGGGAGGTAGTGCACGGGATTGTGCACCACCAGCCGACGCCGCTAACTCAACCTCTTCACATGAAAGCCAGAAAAAATAGACGGGCTCGCAATACACTTCCGAAGAGGACCCAAAGACCCACGCCCCCGATGCAATTTTTTCAACACAACCTCTTAATGACCCAAAGTAGGCCACTGTTCTAAAGGAGGAGAGTAGCACGAAACAAATGGAGGGAAAACCTGATCTGCGGTGCAAAATGCCACTCGCCATCAATCACAGTATCCAACAACGAAGTCATGGCTTGCCACTCAACAAGCTACCCCGACCGACCACAACATTGAGCCCATCAGCGATTGGATAGTCCCAAGGTAATGCAGAAAAAAGTGACAAGGCACCAAAAACACCCTCTGCAATATTGTAACATGCCTAGCAATGGCTACAATGCCTAAATCGAAGTAACCCTAACAAGAACCGAGTTAGGGCTCAAAGTATACAACAACGAAGCCAAAAAACCAACATCCTCCAAAATTTCCTAACCAATCAAATCCAACGCCGGGCATGTCTCCACAAAGGAGCCCACTGCGAAAAACTCATCGCCAGAAGAGTTCATAAAGGAAAAAAAAACCAGAAACACCACAAGTAAAGGTAGAAACGGAGAAGCTGGTATGAGTAGAGAAACCAGAACCAGGAGAATCAAATTCCAAAACCAGATCGAAAACCAGAGAGGGAAGAGAAGACAAAACGAAAGTTGCTTAGAAATAGTATAGCGAGGTTGCCATTAGAAAAAGAAATAGCCATTTTAAAGTTTATGATGCATTGTATTAGTTGTATACCTACTATGCAGGAATTTAATAGACGTAGCAATTTCAACTTTGTTATATACTTACTTTAAGCTCTAGACATTATGATAATATCACTAAATTCCTATAAAAGTTTTAGTTATCGTAAAGTAAAAACCCGTCCGGGTTTATATGTGGCATGCTCTTATGAAATACCATTGATTTCAAAAGGTTTTCCAAGTGTAAATTTAGTTGTTAAAGTTTACTCACACCAGACTTATGTCTGACCCGGAGTTTTTGTTTACCCTTAAAAATTCTTGTGTACTCAATTTGTATGAGTAGCTAAATGAACTAGGTTTCTCGTGGAGGCATTCTGAAGGAACTTGGAGTAGGTAGCTTCATCATAGTTACCTATCTATTTAATTTCTGCTGTGTAAGTTGAATTATACAGCAGTAATGTTATGAGAGGATGGTTAGTTATAATTGTCTGATTTTGGTATTGTAATATTATGACTTTCATGTATCAATACCATTGTAATGACCATACATGATCTTATATGATTATTGTATATTATTCCATTACGTGTGACTTTTTTAAAAAAAAAATAGTTCTTCTAATCTTTCATTTCTTTTAACTCAATGGGATGTCTTTCGAAGTAAGAATTACACATATGATGCATATGTATACATGTACATGTATATAATATAAATTAAATAAAATTGTATATAATTTAAAATTTTAAATATAATAAGTGGTTTAATCTAAGTGAAATTTGGAAATATATATTACACATCATAGGTCCAATGTATATCCAACTAAGTAATTTCTTTTTCTTTTGAAATTCATCCGTTATTTCCTTTGTAGACTGGTCCGCTCCTGGCATGTACCCCTAACTTCGCCAACTCCGACCAGTGAAATTTTGCCACACTGCTCAAGTATGTTTTGAAAATGTTCAGTCATCTCAAGAATCGCTTGTCTTTAAGAATATTGTCGAAAACTGTTACCTAAAGTAGGGGTAAGAACTGGTATGTGCATGGACTGATCTTTATAAAACGTAAATTCAATCACTTCAGTTGTTCGAATGCAAAGTTAAACGTGCTTTTAACATGAATGACCCAACATAAAATATAGCACTCATCTGCTTGGTCTTTTCCTCTTATCGGGAAGCCATCGAATCCTACTCAACTGGAAAGCTCTGTATCAAGTTAGAATGGCAGTACTCTCGATCATCCTACCTTAGTTCAAAAGCCCAGATTGTCCATTCAGGAATCTACTGCAAAAGAATCTACTTACAATAACATGATAGATCAAGAATGCGATAAATCTGTTTCTAAACGTATATATCATGACATTTCCAGGGTACTTTCTTTAAAAAAAACCATAATTACTATTCATCATATAACCCATTGTGAAATTCAGATCAGCGATGCTTAAATGGAAAACAAATTTGGTATAATTTACTCCACTTGATAGATTGCAGCTAACAGACGTTCCAAAATATGCAAGTGACAGTTTTAATGGACATACATAAGTAGCGGGAAGAAATAGAATAGCCTTAAGAGCTAATCTTCACGTTCTCCATATAGGAGTCACCTTTCAGGTACATGTTCACAAGCACAAGCTAAGAGATTGTCGTGCAACACTCTTAATTAGTCGCAAACTACCCAATGGAGCTATCACAGTTGCATAAGTGGTCAAAGAACCTTGATTGAGTTCATATATGCAACACATTTGTACATGGCATGTTATGTAACGCAAACTACGGTGAGTCTTTGTGGACATTGAGTTTGTTTACAGTATGAAAAGGTGTTGTTTTGTTCACACGGCCCTTCAATCTGTCAAAGTAGCTCTGTCTTCACTCCTTGAATGGACATACAAATGTGGCAAGCCTTGTTGTCCTCACTTAATATAATCTTATGCAGCACATACGAGTTAAATGTATATATTTGAATAACCTTCAGATCACCAAAGTACAAAATGAATGGCCACGGTTCGCTGGATGATGTGATTTCAAAGCTCATAAGATTGTGGATCTTAATCTTCTACTAGTGAGAACATTGCTCCACGTCACGTAACCAGAAATTTCCAGAACACATGGCTACTTTTTAATCCAATCACGAAAAAAAGTTAAGTAAAGAACAAATGAAATTTCCAGAAAGTTGCAGTAAATTATGGGGGTCAATTCTTGTGTATCCAACTCGTCCGTGTGCCTGACAAATCACAACCACACATATTATTAATAATCAAATGAAAGGGTCCTACAGTCCACTCAAAACAATTAGATTTTGTGCAAATCAATGACTAAGATTGATCCGACACATGGGAACACCCAATTTGAGTATAGAACAATCCATCCCTTGGGGTATGGTCTTAATATCTACTTCCATCATATTTAAAACATGGGTATAGTTAATATTTAGTATAATATAATTCCGCTTGTAAAAGTCGTTTCGTAAAAGTCGTTTCAGATTTAAAATGTTTCATTAAGCAATGTTGGTAGATGCGACAATTACATAACTGATTATGCAGCAGTACCAGTAAGGCGAAAATTAAACACAGAAAGGTGGCACACGAACATATCATAGTAAATCTTTAATTCATTTGATCTAATCAAGTGCCAACATTATTACTTCTGTCAAATTTCAAAGATTTAGTTTTAGAATATCTTGTATACGGAGCTGTATGTCCATAATATGACTATGCGCACATGAACAACTCACACCATTAATACTCCGGCTAGCCAAGTACAGAAGAAAGTAACATGATGTAAGGAGGAGAAATCAAATAGGGGGTCCTCCCTTGACATACCCAGTGAAAGCCAAAGCAACCAAACCCAACATTGCAAACCTTCCATTCCACATTTCTACATCTGCCATCCACAGTCCACTCGATTTGGATTGAACGCTTATTCCTTTAAACTATGGAATAAGTGATACTGCAGAGAACAAAGTGGCTGCAATCACAAGTGAAGGAACACCGCCATTCATCAGCTGCGATGAGAGGTCGCTACCACTTGCCAATTCCGCACCCAATGCAACAACAAATCCAAGCATGGCCAAACGTCCATTTATTCTCTCTGGTGTCGGTCCAGTGAACACTAGCAAATTTCCAAATTTTGTGCTCACCTGTTTGTTAATCTGATTATAATGCAGCTTTCGATTACATATTGTTAGCATGCACATGAGATTTATATGGCATAAATAGAAACCTTGGCAGCTGCCTTGGGCTGAACTGGGTTGGAGTTGGAGTTGATGGTGTACTACTTGGTGGGGATGATGTTGAAGTCTGCTCTTTTGGGGTATGTTTCTCCTGTAAATTTCAACCAAAGTACTTTGCATGATTAGCTCAGATATCTCCCACTAGAATAACATTTAAAAATTAATTCAAGATATATGTATTACATATCTCAGACTGACATCGAACGGTCATCGCACGCTTGCATGGAAAAGAAACTAATGTGCTAGACTTGCCATAGCTCTTGCTCAAACCAGATTGTGCAGTGGGAAGGACTATGGAAGATTGCATGGTTGTTGATGCTGCCATTAATCTGTATTAAGTGCTGAAGGTAAGAATAATTTACTTGATTGAGACTTTGAGTCAGTTGTATTTGTTGAAATTGATGATTCAAATATTTGTAGAGAAGGAAAGATTGATTGTCAATCATGTAGTTGGCTCCTATATGGAATAACTTGGATACCAAGTTTACTTGGAGGTCAAGAAAACTTGGGTGTCAAGTTTACTTGGAAGCCAAGAAAACTTGGGTGTCAAGTTTACTTGGAGGTCAAGAAATCCCTCTATATAAATAAAGGTCATGCTATCGTATGAAGAAAGCAATCCATCATTAATCTTCTCTCTATTGTAATCTTCCTCCTCTCTTATGTACTCATTTCTTCATTGAGAAATAAAAGTTGTGGGGTCTCCATGGACGTAGGATTTTCATATCCGAACCACGTTAAATATTTTGTGCCCTTTTTTTATTCTTTGTTTTTCGTGAGATTTCATAATTGTTTTGTTATACTCCATTGGTATCTGAATAAATAATACTAGATCCTCATCAAAATTCCACATAAATTACTATAGTTTGGTATCAGAGCTGGTGCTATTATTTCTATTTGGATATTAGTGGCTACTTCTAGTAAGTCTGTTGGAAGATCTGGTATCAATTATGGAGTAACACGTTTTGATGGAAAAGGATATTTTGGTACTTGGAAGATAAAGATGGAGGCCGCATTGAAAAAGGAGAAGACTTTTAAAGGTTTTTCTGCACCTGAGAAATTGACAGATGTTGATGCAGCTGAATTGGAGGAAATGGAAGTCGAAGCTCTCACAAGAATTCTGTTGAGTCTTTCAGATGAAGTCCTTAGAGAATTTTCTCAGAAGAAGACGGTGAAGGAACTATGGGATGCATTATCAGATGCATATCAAGACAAGTCTCTCACAAATTAGATTATTCTACAACAACAACTTTATTCGTTCAAGATGAAGCCTGGAGCCGATCTTATGGAGCATGTAGATGCCTTGACCACTTTAGTTATGAACCTGAAGGCAGCAGATGTTGATATTACTGATGAGGCTCAAGCTGTGATCCTCTTATGTTCCTTGTCTAAAGAATATACTGCTTTTGTCAATTCCATGATTTATGGCTGCAGTAAAATTAGCCTTTATGACGTAAAGGCTGGCCTTCATAATGAAGTGTTAAGAGATAGATTAGCGAGCACTAGCATTGATAATGATACTGAAGGCTTATCTGCTCAGAGAGGTGGAAGTCAAAGAAAGTCAAAGAAAGGTGAAGAACGGAATTCTTCGAGGTCCCAGTCTAGGGGGCCTAAGAAATTGACTTGCCATTATTTTAAGAAGCTCGGGCACTTTGTTGCATAATGTCCCAAGCTTGAAGCAGGAAGAAAAGACTCAAAGCAAGCTTCAGCCTCTACAGCGGAAAAATCAGATACAGAGAGTAACACTGATGTGTTTACAGCTTCTAACTCTTCTCGGAAGAGCACCCTATGGTTGATTGATTCTGGCACATCCTATCATATGACACCTGATAGGAACTCTTTTTCCACTTACTGTGAGATTGATGGAGGAGAAGTTCTGATGGGCAATGATGCTTCTTGCCGTATGGTTGGTGTTGGTAGTGTAAAAATCAGGATGTTTGACGGTGTTATTCGAACCATTACTGATGTTAGGCATGTACCTGATTTAAGGAGGAGCTTGATTTCTATCATGGCTTTGAGTAAACTTGGACTAAAGATTGTAGTTGAAGAAGAGAAGATGAAAATATCTAAGGGTTCCATGATCGTTATGAAAGGAGTGAGGGCAGGAAATCTCTATTTACTAAAAGACACTACTGTAGTTGGTGAATCAGCTTCAGTTACTTCAGTTGATTCAGATTCATCCAGTTTATGGCACTTGCGGATGGGCCACATTGGCGAGTGCAACATGGATGAGTGAAGAAAGCGAGGTTTGATTGATGGAGTTCGGCATTCAAAGCTTGGTTTTTGTGAAGTGTGTGTTCTTGGTAAGCAGAGGAAGATTTCTTTTGGTGTTGGTGAGCAGAAGGCAAAAACTATTTTGGATTATGTTCACACGGATGTTTGGGGACCTTCCCCTTGCCCATCCTTGGGTGGAGCTAGATTTCGTAAATGGAAATCTATTGTGGAGAAGCAGTCAGGGAAGAAGTTGAAAGTTCTCCGTTCAGATAATGGTGGTGAATTCGTATCACATGAATTCATCGATTATTGTGAGTCCGAGGCATTAAAAGGCATTACACCACACCAGGCGACCCCCCAGTCCAATGGAGTTGCTGAAAAAATGAATCGGACATTGTTGGAGAGAACTAGGTGCCTCAGATTGACTGCTAAGTTAAAGAAGGGATTTTGGGTTGAAGCTTTATCTATAGCGGCTTTCCTCATCAACCGCACACCTTCTACTGCTATAGATATGAAGATCCCTGAAGAAGTATGGAAAGGAGAGCCTGTTAGCTATTCATCCCTCAAGGTGTTTGGTTGTCCAGCTTATGTGCATGAGAGTCGAGGAAAGCTAGAACCTAGAGCTCGCAAGTGTATCTTTCTAGGTTATAGAAGAGGAGTAAAAGGATATAGGTTGTGGTGTCCTATTAGCAAGAAAATTATTACAAGAAGGCATGTAACTTTTGATGAGAAGGCTATGTTGAAGGTGGAGCCTTCCTTATCGAATGATGATAATATGACATGTGAAGAATACCAAACACAAAGCAAATCATCTGTTGATTCTTTCCATGGACGTTTAAATGGCATTTTCGATGACGCCGTGGTTGATGAGGATAGCATGGATGCTAGCATAGAAGATCAAACTCAAGGTGGCTCATACAGAGACTAGGCCTCTTAGAGAAAGAAGAAAGCCCAGACGGCTTGATTAGTTTGCTGGTTTGAGCATCAAAAGACATTGACTTTGATGATATAGAAACATATGCATTAAATGTTGTCCATGATGAGCCCAAAGATTATAGAGACGCTATTGCATCAGTTGACAGTTCCAGTTGGTTAGTAGCAATGGAAGAGGAGATCAATTCTTTACGGAAAAATCACACTTGGGATTTGGTGCCGCTTCCTACCAATAAGAGAGCTATTGGATGTAAGTGGATCTATAAAGTGAAAGATGACGACAATGAAGAGTTTAGATATAAAGCTAGACTAGTAGCAAAGGGGTATGTTCAGAAGAAAGGGGTAGAGTTTCATGACATATTTGCTCCAGTTGTTAGGCATACTTCCATTCGTATTCTCTTGGCATTAGTTGCTCATTATGACATGTAGCTAGAGCAACTAGATGACAAAACTGCTTTCTTGCATGGTGATCTGGATGAAGAGATTTATTTGCGGCTGCCGGAAGGGTTCATTGATAGTAGCAGGCCAGACTATGGATATTCCAGAAGCTTCAAAGACCAATGTGTTTATTTTAGGAGATGTGATGATGACATGATTTATTTGTTGTTATATGTTGATGATATGTTGATTGCATCTCATAGTACGGTCAAAATTAAGGAGTTGAAAGCGGAGCTTAGTAGAGAGTTTGATATGAAGGATTTGGGAAAGGCACAAAGAATATTGGGTATGGAGATAAGCAGGGATAGGAAGTGGAGAGAGTTAAGGGTTGCTCAGGCGCAGTACATCGAGAAAATTCTCGCTCGATTTGGGATGGAGAAAGCCAAACCGGTAGGCACTCCTTTAGGCTCTCATTTTAAGTTGTCGAAAGACCATTCTCCTACATCGAAAGAAGATAAAAGGTATATGGCTAATATACCTTATTTAACATCCTTCACAATTTCCAATCCCATACCCTTTCATTTTCCTCTGCAATCCATTCCCCTCAACCGAATTGGGCTCCTCCTAAATCCGGCGCCTCCTTAATCCAACGCTTCATCGATCCTCGCCCATCAACTGATGCCAGAGCCATCTGAAGCCGCCGCCGGTCAGCAAAGCCTCTGCCACCGCCGGTCAGTAAAGCCTCTGCCACCGCCTTGAAATCGCAAACCTTCCTCATCCTTTCGTCAATTGTCAACCAAAACTCCCTGTTCCCAAATTCAGAGATGTCCTCAGCCCTCGTTGCTTTCCTCAAATTGAAATTTCTATCGCAAGTTTCGAAGCTGCACTCAGCAGCAACAACAGTGAATAAGATCCACATTGAACCCACCAGCGTCGAAGCTTGCCCATCGCAAATCAAAACAACCATTTCTGCCTCAGACCGTCGCTGCGTGGGGTGAGTATTTAGCTCACGATTAATCTGAGTTTTATGTAAATTTAACTTCTTAGGAATCCTACTTTTTCCGCTAATCTGATTTGTGATTCTTAGCCCTAAAACTTGGCCTTGATTTGCGTAAATTGTTGCCTTCTGTTATTTGTGATTTTGGGTTCCCTTTTTATTCCTTGATGCTGAATGCTTGGCCTTGATCGATGATGTCGTTATTGCCAAAAATCGTGCTTGAGTTCATTCAAGCTGTCCTGACCTCTAACTTGTTGTCTGCCATAATAATAATAATAGTAATAATAATAATAATAAATCCTTCCATGTTGAAGTTTTAATTTACCGACATTATAGTTCATATTGGTCTTGAGTTATTCGTCATTTGCATGGTTATGTGGTATCATGTTCACTGTACTATGCCGATTATTTTGGGTAAATGTTTACATGCCAAAGGGTTACCTGTAAAGCTTGGTGTACTGGTTTTGTTCACATATGTTGATTGCTAAGTTGAACTAGATCGTATGGGCGTTGTTGTGTTGCTGCATATGTATATTTGCGCTGTCCATTTGTTTGCAAAGGAATATGTACAAAAACACATTTGTTTTAAAACAATACTAAACCCAAAATGGGTAGTTGTTTAACCTGTTAACATAAATTTTCTTTGTAGTGACATTCACTTCTTTATAATTTTGCCCTTACCTCAATTTAAAACATTAGTAAAGCTATATTGAAGTCTATAATGATTTCTTTTTTACACCAGATCTTCTAATTGCTAGGAAGGTGTCCCATAAGAGATTTCTTAACAGACACCGTGACAGGTTAAATTTCATAAAATTCACCATGGCTAACATTTACTAACATCACCAATATACTATTGCTGCCTCTGATTAATGATATATCTTATAGTATTTTAGCTGTTGTATATTGTATTTTCATTGATAAAGTTGCATTGTTTGTCTTAATCATGTTGTTTATTTTAGGGCCTGGAGATGTTATAATTTGTGCCTTATCACAGTATGCAATGCTATGTGGGGTGCCACGATTGGATATATTAGTGTTGCCTCAACAAGCATGATGTGGGTATTTCTCCAGATTTGCTCCCTATGGAGTGTGAAAATGTATTATTGGAACATAAGGACATTATGGATGATGGCGTAAAGATTCAGGTAACTTGTACATAACAGTTGTAGTAGATTATGGATGATGGTGTACTCCCATAGGATATGCAATTTTTTGTGGATAACTTGTGCTTGTACTAAGTTGCTTTGTAATGGTCAAGTATGTAATAATGTACGAAATGTTGTCTAAAACTTATTGTTTGTAATAATGAATATTGCAATATTTTAAAAAATTAGTTTGCAAATAACTATAATATCGGATTTGCTTATGGAGTATTTCTATATTTAGTGTATTGTTCTTTTCAGTTGCAAAAGATGTTTATTTTTTTTAAATTCAAATGTCAATCACAACGATGCATAACAGTTGTAGTAGATTTTATTACAATGGTGCATAGCTGTTGTAATAAAGTTTATTACAACGGTGGAAAAAAGCTGTAAAATATACATATTACAACGGTGTTGCAACAGTGAAAAAAGTTGTAAAAGATATTAGTCTATTACAACTTCTTAATGCACGATGGTTTGCCCACCGTTGTAAAATATATATTACAACGGCGTTCCACCATTATAATAGGGTCATTTTGTTGTAATGGATTGTCAGAGTGCGATTCACCTTGTTGAGAATCAAGCTTATAGTTCACGAATAAAGCACATTGATGTTAGAGGTTTCTTTCTTATGCTTGAGGAAGAACGAAGCAAGATCAAATTATTGAAGGTGGGTACTTCGGATAATCCTTCAGATATGATGAATAAGTCACTTCCGAAGGACATGTTTGAGCATTGCTCAAACTAGATCGGTTTGCTTCCTGTTACTTGAGCGCCATGGGGCGCTGGACCCAACAACTTCTATGTTGATTGTTGAAGATGAGATGATGAAGAAAGACTGTCATATTTGAATCAAGGTGAAGTGTTGATATTGATGATTCAAATATTTGTAGAGAAGGAAAGATTGATTGTCAATCATGTAATTGGCTCCTATATGGAATAACTTGGGTGCCAAGTTTACTTGGAGGTCAAGAAAACTTAGATGCCAAGTTTTCTTGGAAGTCAAGAAAACTTGGGTGCAAAGTTTACTTGGAGGTCAAGAAATCCCTCTATATAAATAAAAGGTCCTGTTATTGTATGAAGAAAGTAATCCACCATTAATCTTCTCTCTATTGTAATCTTCCTCCTCTCTTATGTACTCATTTCTTCATTGAGAAATAAAAGTTGTTGGGTCTCCGTGGACGTAGGATATTCATATCCGAACCACGTTAAATCTTCTATGTCCTTTTTTTATTCTTTGTTTTTCGTGATATTTCATAACTGTTTTGTTATACTCCATTGGTATCTAAATAAATAATACTAGATCCTCATCAAAATTCCGCATAAATCACTACAGTATTTGTACAGAACTGATTTGGATTGTGTTGTGGAATGATAAATGCGTAGAAGGCCAAGATGTACAGAAAGTAGAAGTGGATGGCAGGGGAACAGCGGAAGACATAAATTTAGGTATGTGGCCGAAGACAATACCCATAATTTAGGGATGAATTATTTAATACCCAAATTGGGTGTTCCCATGTGCTAGATCAATCATAGCCACTGATTTGCACAAAATCTAATGGTTTTGAGTGGATTGTAGGACCCTTCATTAGATTATTAATAATATGTGTGGTTGATGTGTGGTTATGATTTGTCAGGTACACGAGAACATCCGAGTTAGGTACAGAAGAATTGACCCCTACCCTAAACAAACTCTATTGATAGTTATAACTAGCACTGCATTCAATTTTTAGTAAGATTCGAAATCCCGGTTTTCGGTTCCGTTTGCCAGTTTTATTCCGGCCTGAAGTCTGATGTTTTTTTATAAATACACAAATACATATATAGTACTAATTAAGGCTTAGATGCTTCCCGCTTTCTTATTTATTTATTTATGGTTAAAACAATGTTAATATAAGAACATTTGGAGTTATCTTTCGTAAGTTTAAATGGTTTAATCAAATATTGGACATAAGGTTCTAGGTGAATAAAGAAAGGAAAAAAAAACTGAATAAACCACTTGTATTTTGTCATGCTTATAGTTGTACTATCATTTCTTCTCGATTTGTACTGTCATTTCTTTGTCCTTCAGTCCGAATAACCCTTCCTACTTTTCCACTCCAACCCAATACGTCTTCTTTTTTGCTAATTTACATAGAAATTTCGAAACTCAAAAGTTTTTGCTAATGGAACTGCTTGCCATTTAAACTCAAAAGTTTCGAAACTCAAATGTCTCTTCAAAACCACTCTTCCTTGCTTTAGTTTGTTATTTTACATCTTGTGCTTGCTCTCTTTTACTGGAACTGGATTTCAAAGCTGATTCCAGCACGGCCAAAGCCGAAACCAAACCGGAATAGTCAGAATTCTGGCGTGCCGGCAGGAATCTCGAGCTTTGATTTTTACACTATACAAAATGTTGATTATAATTAATTAGTGTCATATTCTGTAATAACCAGAAATCAAAACCAATTTAAAATTTTTATTTTGGCAATTTTGATGAATTTTGAATATTTAAAATGAATTATTTTAAATAATAATGACGAGAAATTTATTTTGAATAGAATTAGAATGGAAATATTTATTTGAATCATCGTTAGAATATAATTATATATTTTTAATTATAAAAGGAATTGAAAATGGCGCAGTAGTTTGAAAATTCGATTTCAAATTTCAATTGGATGTACAGGATTCAAAATAAACGAGATTTTAGCGAAACCAGAAATATTAGAATCTATTTGAGAATATCTTCCAAAAGAATCCTAAAAATTGAAATTTCATAGCGGGGATAAAAAGTTATGCCCAGTTGAAAATTCAGAATAGTCGCTATGGAATTTTGGCCCTTAAAAATGTAAATTTTGCAAATGACCTCTGTTTTCGACGAAACCACTTTTGTTGGATCCGGGATGTCAAATTATTGCTAGATTCCAAAATTCATAATTTTCTGAATCAATATGTGAGCGTGACAAAAGAAAACGTGTTTTAACAGTTTCAGTCAATTTCGATCGACCAGAAAATGGTCATTTTTCAAACGGTCTTCAAATTTGACGAAATTAGTTTAGTTAGAACCGTATCGTCAATACGAAGCTAGAAAATATTTTTTGGGAATTTTTAGAGTCCGTTTGTGGCCCCGATAAATTGAAATGCATGCTCAAGTTCAATATATAGATTTATATTTTAATTCAAAGGAAAAATGATCGAAACAGCTTACGATACATATCCCATTGTGTTCGGAATGGGGGCATTTAGCTGGGGGTGACAGTCGTTGGGTCTCGTTTGGAGTTCGAATTAAAAAATTGATTTTTGGGAAAATAATAAAATAATATAAATATATAATTATACCTACCCTTCCTTCTCTCCTTGAAGTCAACGTTCATTTCTGGAAAAAAATGGAAGACGTCGATCCCACTTCTCCTGCCGCGACACTCGCCGATCTCCGCCCCTCTGGCCAACCTCCCCGCGCCTCCGCCCAACAAACCATCACGACCCCCCTTCACCTCCTCCTCCACCACGCCTCCTCCCTTTCTCTCTTCCCCTAATTCGATTTAAACCCGCCACTATCCAAATTCGTCGACCATAGCCCCCACTCTGACCGCCGCACCCCCTACCACCAGCAGCACCCCACGCCTCCCCAGCCTCAGACCGCCCTCCTCCGATGCCAACAACCACCATGGGTTTCCCTCTCCCTCTTTAAAAGCCCGTAATCGCCCAAACGAAGAAAAGAAACCGCCACCACCGTGCCGGAGATGCCATTCGCTACCTCGACACCCTTGTAAGCATTTCTTCTTTTTTTCCCTTCAGTTAGGACGTTAAAATTTTGATTTTTAATTCATATGACAAAGGAAAAAATATGATTTTGATGATAATAGGGTTAAGATTTTATGTTAATAAAAATATGTTTTTTTCATAGAGAAGAGTTTATATCTTTATAAAAAGAAAGGAATTGATTTTTTATAACATGAAAGACGAGATTTTTAACATATGAAAGATGAGATTTTTAATGTTAGAGAGTTTAGATTTTGTCTAATATAAAGTTAAGATTTGTTTTTTATATAAAATTCGATTTTTATATAGAAATTAGCGTGGTAAAGATTCGTTTTTTATAGAAACTAGCAATGCAAGAATGTGATTTTTATCATATGATTAGTAATAAAGATTTGATTTTTTAAACCATATAAAAATATGATTTTTATATATGCAGGATAATAAAAATATGATTTTTATATATGTAATGAAATAAAAATACGATTTTTATATATGTAGCGTTGAATTAGAAATGTGATTTTTAATATAAATATCGTGTGAAACAGATTGCGATGGAACAAATTGAAATCAAAAAAGGAATTAAACGGTTTAGAAATTCAAAAATGAAATGGTGGAGTGGAACCCCAAGGTGAGAACTTCTCACTTTTAATTTATTTTCTAGTTGAAATATACTAGGATGCAGACGGTGCTTAGCAGCACCCGACACCCGTTATCCACAGAACATGGACGACTTGTTTGTTTGTTGTTTGTGGTGTGTTGATTGTGTGATGTGGAATGAAATAAAATATTTTATAGTTAAAAATAGAATTTTTAACGTGTATATAAAATAAATATTTATAAACAAATCGGACGATTTGTCTATGTTCACACATTTGACTGATATTGATTGGGATGATAAATTTTACACATCGCCTAACTGCACAAATAAAACTTGTGTTTGATTATTTGAAACCCCATACGGGTGTTGGGATGATATTGGACATACACTAATCCCAGTAATTAGTTGTATGTCGATCGATTGATCGACAGGCTGTTATAAGCGTTAAATATTTATATTTGATGCTTATATAGTGTAGAATGCACTCTGGATGATGGATTGTTGTTTTCATTGTGGTTACACACATTTATCTTGTGTAATCCATATAATCATATTATATGGTAACTAACTGTGTCTGGTTCCAGTTCAGAAAGAATGAATAGTTTAAAATAACGATTATTTTAAAATAACGAATATTGTCAAACAATATTCAGAAAAGAATCAAAATAGGATTTTTGATGTCCGATTTGGGATGGGCACAAATATATTTAAATATATATAGCCATGTTGATTAAATTGACGTCATTTTGACGTGAACGATATTTATATCGATTTTATTCATTTATATAATGAATATCGACAAGGAAACACTTTCGAAATATAATGTTTTGAAAATATTATCATTTGTATATCGATGATATTGAATATTCAATTTTGATTTGAAATTGAATATGAAGTTGAAATCGTTTTGAAAACGAATTTAAAATGATTTATAAAATACGTTTTAAAAGGAAATCGACGAAATATATATTATATATATAATATAATGGCCTGAATAGAATGCGCCGCGCAGCGATAGTTCGTGAATTTCGACCATTGACTTCGAACGGATATAACAGGAGATCCGACCGTCGGATTCTCCTAAAACCAGAACCGTTGGGTTCGTATCGAAAAGAGCTCTCTAACGAATATTAGAGATTTGAAATTTAATGGTTGGATTTGGAATTATGTCCAAATTTGGAAAAGGTCGTTGTAAGTGCAGTTCGATGACCGTTGATGGAAATCGACTGTACGGGCCTTGATAAAATTATTAAAAATAGCAATAATTTGTGTAAAATCATAAGAAATGATTTGGAAAGAACTGGGATCAAAAATTCCATATTTGAAAAGATAAAAATAGATTTTTATCTAAATGAATTAGATTTGAACTAGAGTTATAATCCATTTATTTTTGAAGTAAAATAAATTAGAGTTGAAAAGGGTTTTAAAAGTAACCAGAATTTCCAATAATTGAATTGGAATGGATTTGAGTTGAAATTTTCTTTGGAATATTTTGATGTTGGATTTCGTGATTATACAGATATTGTTATGGAAATTTGAAAGATATATGTATATCGTTATTTCCAATATGATATTTGTTGGTCGTAGAATTTGATATTGAATTTAAGCCGATATATTTTCTATGCAGAGCCTTGTGTTTAATATCAAATGGAACTTGGGTATGTCGTGAATGGTGTCTTCATTAACATTGTTCTTAAACCTAGTTAAGAAAAAGATTAAATCTTTTTATTTAGATTTAATGAAGTATACCAATTAAATTATATTAATTTGGAATTGAATTGGAATTGATTTTTGGGTTTATTGTAAACGGTGTTTTAAATAACACTTGTTCTCTAACCCGATAATTAATGGAATGTGAATTGGGTTTATCGTGAACTGTGTTTTAATGACATTCGTTTTTTAACCCGATTTACAGTGAAATGGGATTTGGAATTTATAAATCTTTTTGATAAGATTTAAAGGAGATTTTCCAAAGTAAAGTTTTCCAATTTAATAAAATAAATTGGAATGTAATGGAATTCGATTTGGTAATAATCGAAGTGAATTTCTGTGGAGGAAGACTGCTAATATATCTAGAATTTAAAAGGCGTTGCCGTTATTCCATTTATATTATTAGTCTGATATGGAAGTTTATATCGATTATATAAATATCGATTTGTTTTCCATGAAGATTCCATCGTTAATGGAATGTGATTTGGGTTGTCGTGAATGGTATCTTTAATGATAATGTTCTTAGACCCAACGGAGTTAAGAAAATCGGAAACTAACTGGAGATTAGTTAAGTTGGATAGTTTCTTGGGTATTGATCTGATGTTGGTTTCGGCCTTCGGGGTTATTACTTAGGGAATTGTTCACTTGCTAATTTATGGTTAAAGGCTGATGGAATAGAATGTGATTATGGGTTTATCGTGAACCGTGTTTTAAATGACATTGGTTCTTTAACCCAGTTAAAGACAGGATATGATTTCCCAAGTTAAACAATCATTAATATTGATTTTTGGGAAGATTAAAACCAAGTGGAGTTTTAATGAATCTCTAATTAGATTGAAATGATCGAGAATGGAGTATCACCAGTTTTTCTCTAGGCGATAGTTAAATCTTCAATTAGATTTGAACGTGAAATGGTAATTGAATTTACCGATAACACCGTGGTGTTAGATATGAAGTATGACTAGTTTTACTTCATGGGATGAATACGTTGGGGTTGGGAAATTTAACAAGTGATCAATTCAATAAGGTTCGCTAATCCCGACTAGTTTGGATAAACCATAATTTGGTTTGAATTGATATTCAAAAGAGGATTAAAGAATAAATTTAAAGAATTTATCTTTGATAAAATTAATAGGAACCTTTCCCAAAGTATAAGAATATTTGAATAAAAGAATATTCTGAATTGGAATGAGGCGTATGTTGTGTTTGTGTAACACTTGTTTATTATATACGCGAGTTATTCGGAAAGGCCGGGTTTATCCCATTCTGAATAACTGATTCGACGATGTGTCGAGGATGAAGACGGTGGTCGAAGACCGGAGGTCTTCACATCGTTTGGATAATTACTGATGATCTTGATTGGGCTGTACACCAAGAGGAGAGAATCAGTTGGTGATCATCCAGACATACTTAGAGATCGATGGATATGCGAGGTATAAGGTGCCTCCGATTTCGTTCAGACCCAGAACGGACTTGTAAATGGACTGTGTCTGACATAGGATATCATTCTGTGTGATTGATGGGTATCGGTTGCATGGAGTGGTTTGCCTATGTGGCATGCTAAGATGCAAATGATCAAGGCTTTTGTTGAAAAGCAGAGACATGTGGTTGATGATCAAAGCACCGCCTGTGTGGCACAGCTTTGTGTAGCGTTAATTCGCGAGCCTCACACCACGGTGTGAACCAGAAACGGGGGAAGGACCTCAGGGAGGACATGCGTTTTCTTTCTAGCTAGGGTGGTGTCAGTGACCTACCAGCCCTGACATTTATATTATTTTCACCTGTGTGCTTGTTGGATTGCGAGGCGCCTCAGATATATCGGTGACTACGTAGAGCTGATAGATTCATATGACTCATTTACGCCCCAAAGGGCGGGGAAACGCAGTGTTCAGGCATTTTAATCCACATCGGTGGACCGACCCTGACGATCCAAGGGTCACTCAGGCTCTGATCCCGAGACATGGTAGGCTAGATTGTCACGAAGCGGTGAGGACGTTCCCTGGCCTCGGTTTACAGATGAAAATACAACTTCCAATACATGATATTTGCGGTTTTGATTGTAGAGCCAAGTATTGGCGACATGATATATGGTACCCATGCCGTCTAGGATTGATACATTTATATTTGAAGTTGTTTTGTACACTATGCACTTATAATAGTATCAAATGATTTGTTTTAATGTACCAAGCATGTTTGGCTATTATAAGGGAAAGCCTATCCCCCGGCTTGCGTTGCATTGTGGGATAGGACCTGGGTCTTATAATAGCTTCATTTTTCCAAAAAGCATTGTGCTGTTTTGTTATATGCACTGGTATTCTTGGGAGGAAACCTGTTCCGTGTTATACGGCATGGCCCGTTGATATATCTGATTTAAAGCAAAGTTTAAATAATTGTTTTAGTTCTCGCACCAGTCACATGACTGACCTGGAGTTTATTGTTTTAACCTAAACTCTGGGTGCCCTTATTTTCGACACGGGCAGCTAGTAGTTTTGGTTTTGCAGATTTATATTCACAGGATCCTGGTTTACACCTGGAATGATATTCGGAAAGCTTTGTATCTGTATATCTCCTTCAGTTGTGTTTTGTATTATTTTCCGCTGCTATGTAATGTATTGTAATCTCTGATATTTTATGATGTGTAATATTGATTCATACTCTGTATATTATTGTATTCTGATGGAATTGTTATACTTAACAATGAAATGTGCTTCTATTTGTGTTCCGATGTGGCTTGTCCTCAGTACAATCCGTGCTTTCCTTCACGGGGAAGTTCGGGTCGTCTCATATTCGGTTTTGCAAGGTACAAAATATAAACTATTCTTGGATAATTAAAATGAAAACCGAAGTTTTTTCATTAACTGACATCTTGCGTTTTGTGTCAACGAAAAAAAACTATATATCAATTCGAAGTTGGAGTGTAGTAAAATTAGGGGTGTAAATTGGTCGGACTGAACCGAACGGAAGTGTGTTCAATTTTTATTCTAAAAAAATTCAGATCGGGTGTGCGTTTATTTTTTTCTCTTGTTCCCTCTTTACAAAAGATCCAAAAATTCTATAGGAAAATATATTTTTCAATTCCTCTTTCCTCTCTTTCATTTTTTATCTCAAAAATAATTATAAATGTGACGGTGTTTTTTACAAATCTCTAATTATTCAATCTTGAACGTACAAGCTTAAGGGATGGTTGCGTTAGTCTTGTTGAGTGAACAACAATTATCGATTATACCGTAGTAATGTCGAATTTCACTTTCAAGTAATTCGTTATTCATGACGCAACTTACACTACTAGAACCTGTTGGGAAACAATGGCTGAGTCGTGGACTAGGTCGCTTTCTTGAAGACGATTCGGCGATCTGGTCGGAGGTGCAAACCAGTTCGTTCCTTCGCCGCCGCCTCTAGGATAAAACAACCTCTAAAACAATAACTGATTTTCTTGCACAACAAACAAGTGCAGATTTGCACTTTCTGAAAATACTGCTCAAGAATTTCTGAGAGAAAAAAATTTAATGGCGGCTGAGAGAAAAGAGAATTGTGATTCTATAGGTATTCTCGTCTGAAGCTAATGACAATATATAGGACGAGAATTAGGGTTAGGGTTGCTGATTAGTGGGCCGCTAAAATTGAGGGATAAGAGTTTTTACCATTGCAGAAATCTTTTCCATAAAAAAAGGGTTCGAAAAAGGCTAAGTTTTAAGGTCCAAAAATATAAGTGTCTACACCACAAAGCCCAAGCCCAAGCCCGAGCCCGAACCGGACCGGGCCGTGTCGGGTCAAGTCGAGTCGGTCGGTTGCGGGCGCGTGTGTAGTGGTCATGATGCATGGTCTCCCTCCTCACAACAATGCATGTATTGGGAGCCCAAGGCCCCAACATGATTTCTTAGAAACAAGTATAAATACTTGCTTCTTTCATATAATCCCATGATGTGGGACTATTCCCATATAGGAGCCATTCATATACTTATTCAAGATTTTTTAATAATTCACTTAATGTTATAAAACATTTCCAACAATCCCCCACTTGAATTTTTAAAAATATTTTTGAGCAGTTTCTTAAAAAACATAAGATTATGCATAAACAAAGGTGTCTTTCGACTTGAACCTTCGCATAGTGAACAAGATTCAGTTTTTACTAGAGTGACACGTAGTCTTGAACTCTGTTCCTGACATCAAACCACACACAACCTTTTCTTAATGCAATCAAATAAGCCCATGCATTTATGGCCATGCACGTCTATCCTAGTTGCCCGAAACTCCATAGGAAACGACCACATTTCCACATTCACAAAGGTGAGTCTATCAAGAGCACTCCTGAAGGTAGGTACTCCACTCCACATAGAGTGTAGATCTCATTAAGAGTTTCTATTAACTCATCCTCTAATCACTTCAGGAATACATGCTTCTTGGTTTATTAAATAGCATATTCAACTCATATCACTACACAACTTGTTATTACCCATTGAACCTAGTTCTTGGGATCTCCAGTCATTTAGGTCGAGTTACCATAGTGCGTGACTCAACAATCTAAGGGCAATAGTCCCATTCTTTTAGAAGAGTTATGGACTTTCTCTCTGGACAGTCCTTTCGTCAAAGGATCTGCCAAATTTTCCTCACTACGTACATAATCCACTCTAATGGTACCTGTGGAAAGTAGTTCTCTAACCGTACTGTGCTTACAACGTATTTGTCATCTCTTACCGTTATAATAACGGTTCTGAACTTTTGCAATAGCCGCGGTACTATCGCAATGTATCAACACAGCCGGTATTGGTTTTTCCCATAAGGGAATCTCAGCTAGCAGATTTCTCAAATACTCTGCCTCTTCACTAGCTGTAGCTAGTGCTATCATCTCAGACTCCATAGTAGACTGAGCCAAAATAGTCTGTTTCTTGGATTTCCAAGAAACAGCTCCTCCAGCGATGCTAAATATTTAGCCACTGGTCGCTTTAGAATCATCAGATAAGGTATTCCAGTCTGCATCGGAATATCCTTCAAGTACAGCTGGAAACCTTTCATAATGTAATCCAAGGTTCATGGTTCGTTTAAGGTATCTCATTAACCTTTCAATAGCTTGCCAGTGCTCTATACTAGGTCTACTGGTAAACCTGCACAATAATCCCACGACATAGGCAATGTCGAGTCTAGTACAATTAGTGGCATACCGAAGGCTGCCAATGATGCTCGCATAATCAGACTGTCTTACCCCTTCACCAGTGTTCTTAAATAACTTTACACTGTGATCATATGGTGTACTTGCAGGTTTACAGTCAAAGTAATTATATTTCTTTAGTATCTTCTCAATGTAATGAGATTGATCCAAAGAAATTCCCTTTTCTGACCTAGTAATCTTAATACCAAGTATTACACTCGCCTCACCTAGATCTTTCATATCAAAATTGACACTTAATAAGGATGTGACTGAGTTTATGGCATGAATATTTGACCCAAAAATGAGTAGGTCATCTACATAAAGGCATATAATAGTGCAAATGTCATTCTCAGATTTGTAATAAATGCATTTGTCACTTTCATTAACTTTAAAACTATTTGAAATGATTAAGTTATCAAATTTTTCATGCCATTGTTTAGGTGCTTGTTTTAAATCATATAATGATTTATCTAATTTACATACTTTATGTTCTTGACCATGTACTACAAATCCTTCAGGCTGGTCCATATAAATTTCTTCGTCTAATTCACCGTTCAAAAAAGCAGTTTTAACATCCATTTGGTGTATAAGTAAATTATGAATGGAAGCAAGTGAGATTAAAACCCGAATGGATGTTATTCTTGTTACAGGTGAAAAAGTGTCAAAGAAATCTATATTTTCTTTTTGTTTAAAACCTTTAGCTACTAGTCGTGCTCTATATTTATCTATAGTGCCATTAGGTTTTAATTTCTTTTTAAGTACCCATTTACAGCCTATAGATTTACAACCAGGGGGTAAATCTACCAAGTGCCAAGTCTTGTTGGATCCTAAAGAATACATCTCATCATTTATAGCCTCTTGCCAAAAATCGGAAACTAAAGAAGATAAGGCCCCTTGGAGGTTTATGGGATCCTCCTCAATAGTAAAAGCACAAAAATTTGAACCGAAGTCTTTTATGGTTCTTGCTCTTTTACTTCTTCTAGGTTCAACTTCAGAATTTTCATTAAGTTCTGTTCTAATTGGCATATTTGAAGTGCCCCCACTATTCCTTAATTTAAAAGGAAATTTAGTTTCATAAAAATCAGCATCATTTGATTCAATTATATTATGTGCATTAAGGTCATAAAATCTATATGCATTGCTATTAATAGCATAGCCTATAAATGCACAATCATATGCTCTACTTGCCAATTTTATTCTCTTAGGGTCTGGAATGCGAACATAAGCTAAACAACCCCAAGTTCTAAAGTATGAGACATTGGGTTTATGATTCTTTAAAATTTCATAAGGAGAAATTTTATTCTTAGATTTGGGGATTCTATTCAGAACATAGCATACAGTCAATAAAATATCCCCCAACCAATGTTTTGCTGCACTAGAATTTAATAATATGGCAACTACTAGTTCGGTAAAGGTCCTATTTTTCCTTTCTGCTTTACCGTTCATTTCAGGAGAATAGGGTGCAGTTCTCTCATGTAATATACCATGTTGTTTATAGAAGTCCAGAATTGAATTGGATTCGTATTCTGTTCCTCTATCGCTACGAAGTCTCTTAATTTTTCTATTTGCTTGATTCTCAGTCTCAGTTTTGAATGTTTTAAACATATCAAAAGCATCACTTTTATTTTTCATAAGGTATACATATGTGAAATCAGAGCAGTCATCAATAAAAGTGATAAAATAATGATGTCCCTGCCTAGTCAAAGTGCCATCTAGTTCACATATGTCAGAATGAATCAAATCTAAGGGTTCAGAAACTCTATCAACAGATTTGTGAGATTGTGATTTTAGCTTGTGTACAGAATTCACATTTATCAAGTTCAGATTCTGTTATTTTAGGTATCATATCTAGGGTGCTCATGTTACGGATTATTCGATTATTAACATGACATAATCTAGAATGCCAGATATTAAAATCACACAACATGTAAGCAGAAGTAGTCATTTTATTAGATTCAACATTCAGTTTAAACATACCCTCACAAGCATAACCCTTTCCCACAAAAGTTCCCTTATAAGTTAGGGTGTACAAATCAGCCCCAATTACTTGAGTGAAACCAGCCTTATTAAGGAGGAAGCCAGAGACCAGATTCTTCCTTATTTCCGGAGTGTGCATAACATCTTTCAGAATTACAGTTTTTCCAGAGGTGAACTTGAGTTCCACATTGCCAATCCCCGCAACTCTAGTGGTGTGAGAATCTCCCAACAGCACTTTCTGATTTTCAGCAGCCATGTATGTCGAGAACATGCCACGATCATAGCAGACATGGCGAGAAGCACCAGTGTCTACCCACCAACCCTCTGATCCACCAACAAGGTGAATCTCAGTAATCATAACCGTAAGAGGCTCCTCAGTTAGGTTAGCCTGCGGTGCAGAGCTTGGCCTGTTCCGACACTTACGTGCCATATGACCTAGTTTTCCATAGTTGTAACATAGAAACAACTGTCCAGAGTCATTCTTTTGGGCTGGTTTCTGCTGTCCTTTTGGGTTTCCTTGCGGATTCCCATTCTGTTTGTTGCACCTATTCTGATTCTTAAAAGATTTCTTATTTGGTTTCAGAACAGCGGGAGTGGTCTTCTTAGTACTGTTGTTATTCACAATCAGCACCTCTTCTTTCTGGTCCTGCTTGCGTGCCTCCTCCTCAATACGGAGGCGTGTAATCAAGCTCTCTAAGGAAAATTCCTTAGTCTTATGTCGCAAGACATTCTTAAAATCTTTCCAGCTTGGGGGTAATTTGTCATGATAACAGCAATTTGAAATTGTTCGTCCAAGACCATACCTTCGGAGATGATCTCATGAGCTATTTTCTGCAGCTCATGAGACTGCATCTCTACCGATCTATCATCAGTCATCTGGTACTTTAGGTAACAGCTCACAGCATATTTCTTTGCCCCTGCCTCCTCTGTATCATGCTTCTTCTTCAGTGCTTCCCAGATCTCCTTTGCTGTCTTTTCATCTAAGTTATAGTAATCATACAGATCATCGCTCAGTCCGTTCAGAATAAAGTTCTTGCATAAGTAATCCTGTTCAGTCCAGGTCTGCAGTTGCTTTGACTGTTCAGTCCATGATGCCATTTTCGCTGCATTAGCCTCGTCGGGTTTATCTGGAAGCCGCGGTTTGTCAGTAGTCAGCGCAGCCACAACCTTTCAGATGGTGAGGAAGAACTCCATCTTCTGACGCCATCGTTTGAAATGCAAGCCTTCAAATCTGAATGGAGCAGCAGTGATGAGAGGGTTCTGAAAAGCAGAGGGTGGAGCAGAATCGTCTAGGGTTGAGTTGGAATCCATTGTTTCAGATCGTCTTCAGATTGTTGGGAAACAATGGCTGAGTCGCGGACTAGGTCGCTTTCTTGAAGACGATTCGGCGATCTGGTCGGAGGTGCAAACCAGTTCGTTCCTTCGCCGCCGCCTCTAGGATAAAACAACATCTAAAACAATAACTGATTTGCTTGCACAACAAATCAGTGTAGATTTGCACTTTCTGAATTAAAATACTGCTCGAGAATTTCTGAGAGAAATTTTTAATGGCGGCTGAGAGAAAAGAGAATTGTGATTCGGTAGGTATTCTCGTCTGAAGCTAATGACAATATATAGGACGAGAATTAGGGTTAGGGTTGCTGATTAGTGGGCCGCTAAAATTGAGGGATAAGAGTTTTTACCGTTGCAGAAATCTTTTCCATAAAAAAAGGGTTCGAAAAAGGCTAAGTATTATGGTCCAAAGATATAAGTGTCTACACCACAAAGCCCGAGCCCGAGCCCGAGCCCGAACCGGACCGGACCGCGCCGGGTCGGGTCGAGTCGAGTCGAGTCGGTCGGTCGCGCGCGCGTGTGTGGTGGTCATGATGCATGGTCTCCCTCCTCACAACAATGCATGTATTGGGAGCCCAAGGCCCCAACATGATTTCTTAGAAACAAGTATAAATACTTGCTTCTTTCATATAATCCCATGATGTGGGACTATTCCCATATAGGAGTCATTCATACACTTATTCAAGATTTTTTAATAATTCACTTAATGTTATAAAACATTTCCAACAGAATCGGGCCAAACGGAAACAGAGGAGGGCAACGACTAGCGATGGCTAAAAATTCTAGTCGTTTCCCGACTTGATTATACAGACAAAAACCCGTGGACATAAATCACTTCCCACCAATTTTTTCGAGCACCCAAAACCCTTCTTGCTCTTCACCAGCCGCCCCCTTTAGTCACAAACTCTTAGCATCCGTATCCAAGCCATTCATTCAATCACCCTCATATCTTATTGGTATGGCTAACATCTCTAATTTATGCTTAATTTTGGTTTGTTGGTTTAATCAAAAACCCTTATTTCAAAAATTGATTGTTTTTAGATTTGAATTTGATGGTTATGTGGTATTAGTTGATGACAATAGTGTTCTAAGTCGATTTGGGAGTAAAGCTAGTTAATTACAAGGTTGAAAATGATGATTATTGCATATTAGTTATCATAATCTTGTGTTAGTTGATGTAGATATATTTATTGGTTGTTTGATTTGAAAATTAGTGTATATTATAAATTAACATACTTATTGGTAAGTTTGTACGAATATTTCTTTTAATTTAAAATAATGTTTATCAAAATGTTTGTTATAATTTAGGGAGAAAATTTGTTTAGTATTGATTAATTTAAATGTTGGTAGATTGGTCGATTAAACAAAAGCACTAATTTTTAGTTAATTTAACGTGTGTTAATTATAAGTGTTAGCATAGTTTAAAATAAATATAATTTAATTTATTATTAGTGCCAGTTTCTAATTTTAGTCTAACAAATCGATAAATTAAAATTTTAAATAGTTAGCTAAATTTAAAAGTATGTTTTAAAATCTCAAATTTATTAAGTAAAATATATAAATAGTTGAATGAATTATAAAATTTAGAAATGAACAAAACAAAAATTGAACATAGCGACGACATATGGCAAAGTTTAACGACGACAAGCAATGGTCGACGACACCTTTTAGCTAGCCATCCATATACATGCTATGTTTTGCAGTGATATATCATCATATTTTCCTTTGTGTCTACCCATCAATTTTCTAACAATTTCAAAACAAAATTAAATTTATCTTTTGTGAAGATTGAACTATTTAGGTTTTGCAACATAAGTTTGAGTACTATATTGATTAACGAATGTGAAGACATTATGGATATTATGCAATTTTAAATTGAGCTTGAGATATTTAAATCATATTAGATTTAAATTAAAGTCATAATAGGATAAGTTTTTCTTTTACCTTTATATTCTTATTTGGACCAATTTTGGATTTTTGCTTCACATTATTAGCATTGTTGATAGCGTATCATGTTTGAAAATAAAATAAATTCTTTAGTTAACAAAAAATGTTAACCATAGCAACATATATACTTATACGATGCGAGGTAAAATACATCTACTAAAATACATAATTCCATGACAAAATAGAAATTATTAATGGCATGATGATGTTTTCTAACAGACATACCAAAATGAAAATATATATACTTGAAAATACTTATATGTTAATTTGGACAATATATTTGTATGTTCTTTATTTTTATTTTTTGAAAATTGGATATTTATATGCAAGTCTAGGTAATATTCGACATGTGACATTTCAGCATTTGTCTTTGATTTAGTTTGATGCATTTTATATCTAGAAAGAAATAACAGATTTGACATGGCTTAGAAATAAAATTAGATTAGTTCATTATTAAATATGACACTATTTATATTTAATTGATGGCCAAGATCTGAATTGGTATTTGACTTGGGAAAAATGTAAAATCATGTGTTTTATGCATTCAAAATTTTCTAATTTAAAGAATTTTCATTTATATTGTTCTGTAACACCCCGAAATTTTTAAAAACAAAATTATCAAAATAATTATATTAATAATATGCATTTGAAATTTGAAAAAAAATGCATGTTATAAAATGTGCAACAAATAAAGAGTTGCCACTATGCAAACTAAACGCACAATGGTATATATAGAATTAAATAAAAAGAAACATAAGGATGAATGAAGGTTAATAAACCGTACATTATGAAATAACTGAAAAATATTTATGCACATTAATTGTATAAACAATGTGCATTTGAATAACACCAAAACTTGAAATAAACAATTTTCAAAAAATAACGTAAAAGTCGAAAAATATTTCCACTCCCTAGCAGGAGTCCTTCGTTTTCAGCTTTTTCGCCCTTGTGCGAGTAGGGTTTTGCTATTTATGTTTTGGTTTATTGGTGTCGTTTTAGTTTATGGTTTTTACGACTACCGGTTTCTTCAAGTTGGTCGCTTTTGTTAGCCACCGAAGATTGGTTATTATCTCCTTTTTGGTATATACATATAGTTATTCTTCTGTTAAAACGATGTGCATTTGAATTTGAAAATAATAGAAGATAAGTAATGTTAACATATTTACAAACTTAACTATTTAATAAAGGGGTTTTTACCCTCAAGGACAAGAGGAACAAAAAATTGTTCCATAAGGACAAGAGGGCAAAATTTTATCCTCAAGGACAAAATTTAGTGTAAAGGGAGGAATTTAGGGGCCCACTATAATTCCTCCCTTTACACTAACACTTGTCCTTATGGACAAAATTTTGTCCCCTTGTCCTTATGGAATAATTCTTAGTCCATTTTATCCTTTAGGTTATTTTCCTGTTTAATAAAATAGGAAAACATATGCGTGTTATAGAAAGGACTAAATCAAGGAAGAAAAGAAATTAATATTAAAATAGCAACATTTTCTTTAATTGACGACACATGTCATAAATAACATTAAAAGAGAATTAATGGGAATAACGTCAAAATTTGAAATAGACAACCTATTCTAAAACGTTGACACACATGTGAATAACACACATGTAGATATAGTTAAAATAAAAATATATAGATATAATTAAGTTACAGAAATAGCGCGCGTCATAAATGGTATGAAATCAAGAAATAAAAGGAAGTTTAAATGACGTTAATTTCAATTTAATTTGAGCGTGTACGTATTAATAGCACGCTTTTGAAATTGCTATTAAATGCACACTATCACTACAACAACAATAGCCTATTACAACCTCCATTTTACAATTGGCATTAACTACCCGTTGTAATAGATGGATATTACAACGGTCATTTCATGACTGTTGTAATAGATACCATATACAACACCTTTTTTACAACGAGCAAGGACTGCCCGCTATAATAGATCGTTATTACAATTGCAATAGAAGTCAAATAATGTTATTAATCATATGTTACTAATTTGGCGGGTTTTCACAATTTTTTCCATAAATGTCATAAATATTAATTTTACTACTATTAAAATTGATTTACTTTATAAAAAAATTCGAGTGAACCCCCGCCATAGGAAAGGATCGAATCGATGTGAATCTTTTTTAATATGTCTACTATATACATTTAAGCAAGAACGATAGGTGAATGAAGCATAAGTTTGTAACTACGAATAAGATATTTGAGAAGAGCACTTAATCAGGGTATTTTTGTTCGTGGCTTTTAATTTAACTGTTTTATAATTAATTGATTATTTATTTTTAATTGTCCAATGTGCATTTAATAATTGCGAATAACACTAAACAAATTGCAAAATTTCATTAAAATAAATAAATTCAAATAAATAAACTGGAGAATGTTAAATTGATCGATTTATTTCAAAACAACTCTATGCGGCGCACTTCAATAGGTTCACAGTGCAATAAAATTAAGTTTTAAACAAACTCATTTGTAAAAGTTATTAATTTTAGAAGTTTTCAAAAATTAAAATTAAATCAAATTTAATTATCAGATCTTTGATTATCATGACTGTTGAATGCAATAAAAATTTTCTCCATACAGTAAACGACAATTACAGATTAGCCCTTGCTAATATTAAATGACCTGATGGTTCATTATTGAAGTAGACAGCTGAGCGGCACCATTTCTCAGGAAAGACACTGATAGTGATTACTGCATGGAGGAAATTTTTACCGCATTTAGCAAGGACACAGAAAATAAGTGAAGGATATTACAGTAAATTAGACCAATTTTTGATTACTGCATAAAGGAAATTTTTAATGCATTTAGCACCAACCTTGATTATGCCAATCCCGTAATCAAAGAAATTGGCTCTAAAGCATGTTTTGGCTGGAAAACAAATATTTTGGCTCTGACCGCTCGTTAATTTTGACCGTGCTTCCTCCCTAAAGTTTATTTACTCTAATGTCAGATGCAGCCGGCCCTAAATCTTTCTTCTTCGCGCTTTTATTACCCCAATTCTCATCTAGTACAGCACGGCGGATTATCAAATCTATCGAAATCGAAATCCAATAGATCGATTCACACCCTTTCCTTCGCTACCGCTTCTTCCGCCTCTTGCTCGTAGCTTTCTGGTAGCAGCTTATGCTCTTTTTCAACGCCTAATCTCAACAGCAGTGAGTTCCCCTTTCCCACTTCTTGTAGATCTTCGCGTTGTGGCTCTATTTCCTTGCCTCCCAACTGTAAAGCGAGTCGAGCCTCTCTGTAATCTGAACCCTGTAAAGCAAATGAAATTCCACTTATAGTAAATATCAGGTCGATTTTCGCTCTAAAATTTCATATTTAGCTTGCCTTTTTTGGTTATTCTCTAATTACTTCATCATACAGTGAATTGTAAACCTTCCCTGGCATGTTAGCTGCAAAGAAAAAGAAAAAGAAAAAATCGAGCAATGATCAATTGATTTCGTCATCACAGGCATCAAAATCTAGCGGGCAGCGTCCCATAACAACTTTTGGTCGATGGGTCTAAAACATTTCCACAATCGACATAAATCTCAAGTCATCGATGATCATTCGAGTACTATTATATTTTGCAAATTAAAACTGCAAAACCTGGTATGGCTATGATTGTTTACGTTTTTATTGTGTTTTTTTTATACTCTTAAGTTAGAAATTTTTTGATACAAATTTACGTTCTTTCCGTCGTAGCTTCAAGCTACAAGATAGTGCGAATAAATAAAAGCATGATTGGTTTATAAAATTGTACGTTGGTTAGTCTTTCTTCAATTTTCCTTGAATTTTTTTGCTTCACTAATCATTTTGTGCAGATAACTATTTTATGTTCACATTATTATTGTATTTTTTCTTTGATGTTCTAAAGATAGATTTTTTTTAATACAAATTTATGTTCTTTGTAACACCCCACGTCCATTAATGTCACTCACAAAGGGAATGCATTAACTTCTATGGAGGTTTTAGGTGAATATAGAACAGTAAAATTTCAACAAGACAGATATAAAATAGTACTTGGAAATTTAAAAACTTTATTTCAATTGCAGCAGAAGTCAAAACATGTTTGATTACATCGTAACACCATAATCAAAGTCAAGTACAATATCTATCTTGATAAAACAAGTACATAATCCCATTACATAAATAGCCATTAAAAAGAAAGATAACAAGCTGGACTTTACTTCAGCAGTCCAAGCTTTCCAAGAGATAAGCAATCCAATCAGACTCCACTGGAACTTGGCCCAACCTAAGGACCTGAAGGGAGAAAAGGATGAAAAAGAGGGGGGTCAGACATAAAGTCTGGCGAGTATGATAATTCTACAATACTATTATCAAAATAACTGAACTAAGGCATAAGCTGGAAAACAAGGAAATGTCTATGAAAGAGCAGATTAAGGACATAGACAATCGCTAAAGGAAACGTTATAGGCGCTCCTAAATACTAAAGGATAAACACTATACTGCACCACACCAGTCACCCTAAAGATTGATTCCACTTAGCTTCACTTAGAAACTTTCTTAATGGCTTTACGTACTCCTAGCTGACTACATAGGTGCCGCCTGCCCCTATCTCCACTAGGTGTACCCCACTTTCCATTTTTCGATCGGCTCCCTACTCGTAGATACCCGTGCTGGCCCCACAGTGGGGTGTATCATTCCCCTAAAGTGGCAACCCGATATAACGGAGATGCACGGCTTATACCTACACGATGCAACAACGTCTTACCTACCAGCCCGGGTCCACACACGCATATGAAACCCGTTGGACTTGCATTGCCACCGCTCCCTGTTTTGGCCTCTTATAGTCAAACCCAGTATGCGTGTCCCATCCTCGACTTGGGTCGAGCTCACAAAGATACGTTTTGGGATACTGGTTGAAATGGGCCCCCATTATTTCCCACAAGCATTCCACCTAAGCTTGTCCCATTAGTCCATCCACTTAACCCACTTAGTCATGTTCATTTACCTGTGTATTTGGTTAAGTCTAATCGTATTTCAAATGCCTCTAAAGGCAACCACTAGATTCCTCATGCCACCCAAGGCACCTACTTAACCCCCATGTCCCACCTTACATGATTATCTGGCTAATTATTTCTTAATTCATTAAGGCCATAACCTCATAAAGACCTCTCACATTAGACTGGCATTTATGGCAGCTGGATTTGTCGGGCGGGTCCGGGCAGTCTTACACCATAAAAGAGTCTAACCTCGTGTCTTTACAACTGTTATGCTTTAGTTTGGGCCTAGGACCTCTCACATTGGGCCGACATTTGTGACTACTGGATTTGCCGGGCGGGTCCGGACAGGTTTACGTCACAAACGGGTCCAACCTCGTGTCCTAAGCATTGATTATTATTAATAATCCACTTTCCCCAATTTTAATAATTCCCTACTTGAATTATTAATTAATTCCAAATTTAACAATGTCCATAATTGACTCAATTATGGACATCCATTTAAGGCATGCAAAATCATATCAATTGCACCCCAATTTATTAATTTCCTAATATTACCCCTACCCCACGTTTGAACGTTTATTCGCAAAATGTATGCTAGACCCGATTAGTCTAACTCATAGCATAAAAGAAAATATTCACAACAACAACATATATATGTGACTAAATAAATCATAACAAGGGGTAAAACTTGCATACATTACAACTTGCATAAGGTTATACATGTCATGGATCTAAGGGTGTCAACTTATTCATAATTCACATAATATGATTTTGATCAAATTTCATAAACTTGTATAGGACATGTGTGAATCAACATCATTAACAATATGGTTTTATATGGGTACACCTAACTCGATGGGAAAATTCCCAAAAATCAAAATTCATTTAATCATAGATTGATGTATATGGGTACACCTAACTTAATAGGCAAATTCCCATATTCAAGTTCCAATTAATTTGTAGATTCATGTATATGGGTACACCTAACCCAATAGGCAAATTCCCATAATTAAGATCTATTATAAAAAAAACATAAACTTTAAACATGATCCAATTCGCATAAATACTAACATCATGATTTTACAACTTGTAACATAAGTATTTCAACATATGTGATAATATGAGATCTACAACATATATAAGATTTACAACATAGCATATCATAATTTGCAACATAGCATGATATGATTTACAACATAGCATAGCATGATTAATCACATATGACATAGCATAGGATTATTTACAACATAATCACTACAACATAACAACATATATATGATAACATAATAGCATAACAAGAGATCCACAACATAATTTACAAATACATAACAATTCATATCACTTTCTTGTGATCCATTCATAACTTAATCAAATTATTTTATAATAATATTGTGAGATTCATCATACTCACAATTTTAAAGAAGAGAAATAGAAAGAGAGAGAGCTTTTGATTTGATTTGAGTAGATTTAGTTTGTAGATTAGGCCTTCTTCTTCTTTAGTTTGTGACGGCTATGCTGAACTCCATGGCAACGGCATGTCGGTAGCTCTCCAATTTTTCAAGTGATTTAGGGTTAGAGTCTACCCACTTATTTATAGATGTTAGGATTCATTTAGGCCATTAGATTTAACCTAGAAATAACCGCAGCCATTCAGACCAGATGGGGTTTATCTTATTGACTCAGCAATGAGTCAGAAGTGACTCAGCAAACACTCAGCAAATTAATAAACTTCTATTCATGTTTACATTAACTGCCCATATACATAAATATATATATATATATACACACGCACCTATTCATGAATTCAAATTAATCCATAATTAACTTATGACCATTTCTACACATTAATTTTCCAATTAATGTCTTAATTCCATTTTTCGCCTTTTAAGGCAATTCACATATCTCAAATTTGTCATATGCCTTTTTAAGTCTATTTCGTGCAAATTCTCAATATTAATTCTTTTAATTTGTGAATATTAGTATTAACAGAAATACGGGGTGTTACATTCTCCCCTCCTTAAGGGATTTCGACCCCGAAATCTTCAAGTTTATATCCTATCATCAACCATCTACTCAATCAACAAACACTGGCATCCATTGTCCTTATAGACTTCTAATGCTTTCATGTTTAAATGCACAGTGTGTGTCTATGTCCGTATCTAATGCAAAATCAGGCGGTCCACTGATTCAGTTGACCTCCTTGATGCAATTCATGATAGTGTCATGCATCCATTATGTATGCAAAAGATCCTAATTGCTTACAAACTACTTCTATATGCGTGCACATCCATTCAACCGAATGCAGTATCTATATGATGGTACAACCATTATACATCCATCATACTAAATACATTCATTTATGCAATATGCAATATGTAGTGACTGAGCCGATCTAGTGCCTAAAGTGTGTGTATATATGCATCCACGAGCAACCACTAGCAACCACTTGCATCCATTTTGCATCCATCATACATAACATGTCTCAAACACATGTTTCGACCATAGGATTATCCTAACTAAAGGTCAAAGATACTAATGAGAGGACATACTAAAGATAAGATAAGATAAGCTAAGCGATAAAGGAGAAATTAAAAGACATACCCTCAAAAAGAAAAGGGTATAGCGAACGCATCTTTCCTTCTGTCTCCCAAGTAGCGTTGCTCTCATCATCTCCCCATTGCACTTTAACTAGTCTGACCTCTCGATTTCTCCACTTTTTGATCTCTGACCCAAGAATGCATGTAGGAGCTCGTCTAATTGTTGCATCACACTCTATTTCCACCTCTTTAAGCAAGCTCGGCTCTACCACCTCCGCGGTCTTGTGCAAACACTTCCTCAAATGTGATACATGGAATACGTCGTGTACTCCACTAAGTTTCTCAGGCAACTCCACCCTATACGCCATCTTCCCAATCCTGTCTTTTATAGGAAACGACCCTACAAACCTTGGCGCTAATTTCCCAACGGACCCAAAGCGAACAACATTCCGTAACGGAGACACTTTGATAAAAACCATGTCCCCAATGTCAAACTCAAGATCTGTCCTCCTCTTATCAGCATACGATTTCTGCCTATCTTGTGCTGCTTTCATCCTCCTTCGAATCAAATCAATCTTCTCCGAGGTTTCCCTAACCATATCGGGCCCAAGTAGGATTTTATCGGTAGATTCCCACCAACATGTAGGCGAACGGCAAGGCCTTCCATAAAGAGCTTCGAAAGGTGCCATGCCAATACTAGACTGAAAGCTATTATTATATGCGAATTCTACCAACGGAAGGTGCTCTTCCCATGTACCCCCAAAGTCTAGGATACAAAGCCTTGAAAGATCCTCTAGAATACGATTCACCCTCTTGGTCTGGCCGTCCGTCTGAGGATGATATGCGGTGCTCAAACATAGCTGAGTCCCTACCGCCTCTTGTAAACTCTTCCAAAATTCGCTAGTGAAGATGGGATCACGGTCGCTTACTATACTAGAAGGAATACCGTGCAAACGAACTATCTCTTTAATGTATACAGAAGCCAACCACGGAGCAGTCCTCTTACTTTTCACGGGAATAAAATGGGCGCTCTTAGTAAGTCTATCTACTATAACCCAAATCCCCGTATTACCCTTCCTTGATCTTGGTAATCCATCCACAAAATCCATTGAGACGCTTTCCCATTTCCATAGTGGAACTTCCAATGGGTGAAGCAACCCACCGGGTTTCTTTTGTTCCGCTTTTACTCGTTGGCACACCAAGCATCTAGCGACGTACTCGGCCACATCCTTTTTCATACCGGCCCAAAAGAAAACCCGCTTCATATCTTTGTACATCTTGTCTCCGCCAGGATGAATGGTCATCTTTGAGCGATGAGCATCATCAAGAATGGCCTTCCTTAAGTCTTCGTCTTGTGGTACACAAAGTCTATTATCCCTTCGTAACCAACCCTTATCGTCTAGGGTATACCTACGAAGATGGCTAGACAACTCCCCTCCTTTGAGCTTTTCTACTATCTCATCCAACTGGGGGTCGTCTTGCTGTGCCTCACCAACTCATCCTAGAAGTGTAGGTCTAACCTCCAAGGATGCTAACAAACCAGGTACTAGGTCAACGGAGGGTCTAAAGTCAAACATGGAGATGAATTCTAAGCTTTGTCGTTCAACAGACAACGGACTCAAGGACAACCTTTTCCTACTTAAGGCGTCTGCTACCACGTTACCATTGCCCGGGGTATATGCTATTTCAAAATCGTAGGAGGCTAGGAATTCCATCCACCGTTGCTGCCTTAAATTCAAATCCTTCTGAGAGAATAAGTATTTTAATGATTTGTGGTCAGTGAACAGTTCGAATTTCTCACCAAGAAGATAGTGACGCCAAGACTTAAGCGCGAAAACAATTGCGGCTAACTCAAGGTCATGTGTAGGGTAATTCTTTTCATGAACCCTCAACTGCCTTCCACCATAGGCTATTACTCTTCCCTCTTGCATGAGGACCGCGCCAAGTCCCGTCCCACAAGCATCAGTATAAACGGTAAACGGTTTATTCCTGTCTGGCAGCACTAAGACTGGGGCTGAAGTTAAGGCTCTCTTTAAACGTTGGAACGCATCATCACAATCTTCGTCCCACGTAAAAACCAGGTTCTTCTTCGTTAACCGTGTTAATGGAGCTGATATTTTTGCGAAGTCTTTGATAAACTTCCCATAATAGCCAGCCAACCCCAAGAAACTTCTTACTTCGGTTACATTTTTAGGGACCTTCCAATCTTGGATGGCCACCACCTTTGCGGGATCCACTGCTATCCCTTCCTTGGAAACCACGTGCCCTAAGAACCGTACTTCTTTCCTCCAGAAGTGACACTTAGAAAATTTTGCCTTAAGGTTATGCGCTCGAAGGGTTTCCAACACTTCCCTAAGATGTAGGGCATGCTCTTCTTCATTCTTAGAAAAGACTAAGATGTCATCCACAAAGACTACCACGAATTTGTTATGGTACTCCCTAAACACCCTACTCATCAAATCAATAAAATATGCGGGGGCGTTTGTCAAACCAAAGGGCATCACTAGCCATTCATAGAATCCGTCAGGAGTCCTAAAAGCAGTCTTATCTATACTATCCTCAGCCACTCTCAGTTGATGAAAGCCAGTGGCTAAGTCCAACTGCGAAAACACTGAGGCGCCAATTAACTGATCAAAGAGATCGTCAATCCTCGGCAGTGGGTGTCGGTTCTTTTTAGTAAGCTTGTTTAGTTCTCTATAGTCCACACAAAGTCTAAGGGACCCATCCGCCTTTGTAGCAAATACTACTGGAGCACCCCACTCTGATATACTACGTCTTATGAACCCCTTCTCAAGCAACTCCTTCACTTGCTTATTGAGTTCCCTCCTTTCACGAGGAGCCATGTGGCGCACTGGCAAAGATACGGGTTTAGCATTATCCACAAGATAAATTCGAAAGTCTATCTCCCGCTTTGGAGGTAAGCCCTTCACCTCCTCAAACACATCCGGATATTCCCGGACCACCTCTACCGTTTGCAGATTCTCTACAGACGCGTCAAGCGATTCAAGATAACTTAGCATAACGGAATTTATGGGACTACAAAAGATGTTGAGAGCATTACCAAGGCGAGTCACAAGCCTAACTACTCTCCTTTCACAATCAAGAATGGCCCCATTTCTAGATAACCATTCCATTCCTAAAATTATCCCATAGCCCGTGAAGCCCAATACATAAGCATCACATCTAAATTCAACGCTAAGTATAGAGATTTTCAAATCCAAACATATCATGGTCAAATGAGCCGAACCCCCAATTGGATTTTAAACAACCAAGGGATCCTCTACTAAACTGGTGTTCAAGTGCAGTAATTCAACTAATGATGTAGAGATAAACGAATGAGATGCGCCAGAATCGAATAAGGTACGGACAGGATGATCAAACAAAAAAACTAAGCTTTCAACAGAAATTGTTCTACCTCTTTCTTGCAGCGGTGGGGCCGCAATAGCCTGAACTTGCCCCCTTGCCTGCCCTGGTGCAATAAGAGCCTGCACCTGTCTTCCCGAGGTAGACCCTGCCCTCTGCCCCTTCTTTGGGCAGTCCTTCACCAAATGTCCCGCATCTCCACAATGAAAACAACCAGTCTTCTTTTTCTTTCTACAATCTTTGCTGAGATGTCCAGGCGTCCCACAATTGAAGCATCTCTTCTTCCCTTTGCCATTATTGTTTTTACCACCCTTCTTATTTTGCTGTTGGGGTTTCTTCTGATCCCCTTTCTTTTCAACTGCCTTATCCTCATGCATAAGTGCCATTTCTACTAGCCTTTCAAAGGTGGCTCCCATAGGGATGTGGGTCATAGCCAACCCTTGCAACGGTTCATTCAAGCCTCTAACGAACCTCAAAGCTTTCTTCTCTGGCGTGTTCACCAACTCCAAGCCAAACCTTGCTAACTGATTAAATTTATTGACATACTCCTTCACTGATAAGCTCCCTTGCTTTAATGTCAGGAATTTTTCCATATTTAAATTCTCCTCTGCCCTTGAAAGAAACTTTGCCTCAAACCTTCGTTTGAAATCCGCCTATGAATCAACTGGACGTTCCCCGTTAGTGACCTCCCACCAAAACGAGGCCTCTCCCTTCATTAACCAAGCAGCTAAACGGACTTTCCTCCCATCTTCCACTTCAAAGATATCCAACAATTCCTCAGTCTCCTTAAGCCAGTCTCTGGCCTCCACTAACGTCTCAGTCCATTGAAAAGTTTTTCCTTCCATAGCCTTAAATTCCTTGCACGTCTTTGCAAAAGTGTCAACACGAGGAGGAGGAGGAGGAATGGGTGCAACTGGGGGTGGAGGAACATTTGCTGGGCCTGCAGTGGTGGCCCTAGACTCCAAATATCTCCTAAACCACCCTGGAACCGTCACACCTTCTGGGAGACTAAGATCTTCAGCCATGCTGAAACGAAAAAGGAGAGATTCAAAATGGAGAATTCGAAAGATAAAGATAAGGATATGGCTATTTGGGATTATGTTTTTCATAAAAACTTTCTCTAAATAACATGTTTTTGAAAGCACTTCTTCCAAAAATACTTTAGAAAAATATTTTTCTAAAAATTTTATCTGTTCTGGTAACCTTATGCTCTGATACCACGTGTAACACCCCACGTCCATTAATGTCACTCACAAAGGGAATGCATTAACTTCTATGGAGGTTTTAGGTGAATATAGAACAGTAAAATTTCAACAAGACAGATATAAAATAGTACTTGGAAATTTAAAAACTTTATTTCAATTGCAGCAGAAGTCAAAACATGTTTGATTACATCATAACACCATAATCAAAGTCAAGTACAATATCTATCTTGATAAAACAAGTACATAATCCCATTACATAAATAGCCATTAAAAAGAAAGATAACAAGCTGGACTTTACTTCAGCAGTCCAAGTTTTCCAAGAGATAAGCAATCCAATCAGACTCCACTGGAACTTGGCCCAACCTAAGGACCTAAAGGGAGAAAAGGATGAAAAAGAGGGGGGGTCAGACATAAAGTCTGGCGAGTATGATAATTCTACAATACTATTATCAAAATAACTGGACTAAGGCATAAGCTGGAAAACAAGGAAATGTCTATGAAAGAGCAGATTAAGGACATAGACAATCGCTAAAGGAAACGTTATAGGCGCTCCTAAATACTAAAGGATAAACACTATACTGCACCAAACCAGTCACCCTAAAGATTGATTCCACTTGGCTTCACTTAGAAACTTTCTTAATGGCTTTACGTACTCCTAGCTGACTACATAGGTGCCGCCTGCCCCTATCTCCACTAGGTGTACCCCACTTTCCATTTTTCGATCGGCTCCCTACTCGTAGATACCCGTGCTGGCCCCACAGTGGGGTGTATCATTCCCCTAAAGTGGCAACCCGATATAACGGAGATGCACGGCTTATACCTACACGATGCAACAACGTCTTACCTACCAGCCCGGGTCCACACACGCATATGAAACCCGTTGGACTTGCATTGCCATCGCTCCCTGTTTTGGCCTCTTATAGTCAAACCCAGTATGCGTGTCCCATCCTCGACTTGGGTCGAGCCCACAAAGATACGTTTTGGGATACTGGTTGAAATGGGCCCCCATTATTTCCCACAAGCATTCCACCTAAGCTTGTCCCATTAGTCCATCCACTTAACCCACTTAGTCATGTTCATTTACATGTGTATTTGGTTAAGTCTAATCATATTTCAAATGCCTCTAAAGGCAACCACTAGATTCCTCATGCCACCCAAGGCACCTACTTAACCCCCATGTCCCACCTTACATGATTATCTGGCTAAGTATTTCTTAATTCATTAAGGCCATAACCTCATAAAGACCTCTCACATTAGACTGGCATTTATGGCAGCTGGATTTGCCGGGCGGGTCCGGGCAGTCTTACACCATAAAAGAGTCTAACCTCGTGTCTTTACAACTGTTATGCTTTAGTTTGGCCCTAGGACCTCTCACATTGGGCCGACATTTGTGACTACTGGATTTGCCGGGCGGGTCCGGGCAGGTTTACGTCACAAACGGGTCCAACCTCGTGTCCTAAGCATTGATTATTATTAATAATCCACTTTCCCCAATTTTAATAATTCCCTACTTGAATTATTAATTAATTCCAAATTTAACAATGTCCATAATTGACTCAATTATGGACATCCATTTAAGGCATGCAAAATCATATCAATTGCACCCTAATTTATTAATTTCCTAATATTACCCCTACCCCACATTTGAACGTTTATTCGCAAAATGTATGCTAGACCCGATTAGTCTAACTCATAGTATAAAAGAAAATATTCACAACAACAACATATATATGTGACTAAATAAATCATAACAAGGGGTAAAACTTGCATACATTACAACTTGCATAAGGTTATACATGTCATGGATCTAAGGGTGTCAACTTATTCATAATTCACATAATATGATTTTGATCAAATTTCATAAACTTGTATAGGACATGTGTGAATCAACATCATTAACAATATGGTTTTATATGGGTACACCTAACTCAATAGGCAAATTCCCAAAAATCAAAATTCATTTAATCATAGATTGATGTATATGGGTACACCTAACTTAATAGGCAAATTCCCATATTCAAGATCCAATTAATTTGTAGATTCATGTATATGGGTACACCTAACCCAATAGGCAAATTCCCATAATCAAGATCTATTATAAAAAAAAACATAAACTTTAAACATGATCCAATTCGCATAAATACTAACATCATGATTTTACAACTTGTAACATAAGTATTTCAACATATGTGATAATATGAGATCTACAACATATATAAGATTTACAACATAGCATATCATAATTTGCAACATAGCATGATATGATTTACAACATAGCATAGCATGATTAATCACATATGACATAGCATAGGATTATTTACAACATAACAACATAACAACATATATATGATAACATAATAGCATAACAAGAGATCCACAACATAATTTACAAATACATAACAATTCATATCACTTTCTTGTGATCCATTCATAACTTAATGAAATTATTTTATAATAATATTGTGAGATTCATCATACTCACAATTCTAAAGAAGAGAAATAGAAAGAGAGAGAGCTTTGGATTTGATTTGAGTAGATTTAGTTTGTAGATTAGGCCTTCTTCTTATTTAGTTTGTGACGGCTATGCTGAACTCCATGGCAACGGCATGTCGGTAGCTCTCCAATTTTCAAGTGATTTAGGGTTAGAGTCTACCCACTTATTTATAGATGTTAGGTGTAACACCCCACCTCCGCCAATGCCACTCTTGCAAGGACATTAGCTTTGGAGGGGCGTTAAACAAGGTAAACATGCATGCAGATATCACAAGACAGAACATATAAGTAAAACAGAGTAGTAAAGCAGCGGATAAAACTTAGCATTTCAAAACCATAGTCATGTTACAACAAAGTACTTGGTCATTATTTTCCAACAAAAAAGTCTAGATAGAAGCATAAACTGAAAAACTGAAATACATAAAGTACTATCCCCAAAATGAAGTGATAAACCATAGCTAGCTCAATGTCCAAAACCGTACATGAGAAAATCCAGTAAGCAAGCTGTAAAGATCCAAGCTAAGCTCCAATGTTCCCACCCTGAGAACCTGAGGGGGGGGGGGGGGGAAACGGAAGAAAAGAGGCGAAAGAAAACAGGTCAGTCAAAAAGACTGGTAAGCCCTACTACTATCTGTCTATGAACTAGTAAAGTTAACTGGCATGAGAAGCTGAGATGAACATAAGGATAACAATATACTGGCATGATGATTAACTAACAAGATAGATAAAGGTGTCATCGCATAATTAAGGTAAAGTTTTGCACCACGGGTGTACTAGCATTCTAACATGTCAAGTGAAAACAAGAATTGATCCCTTGGCCCAAGCTTGGCCCAATATCATGAGGTGACCTAAATCAAGGTCCAACTACACGGTCTAGTTGATCGACTCCCTATAAGCCTAACTCGTCAAGTGTCGGTGTCATACGGCCCAAACATGAAATGTAGCTAACTGTGCTAGGTCCACCCCAGGGTGTATCAAGTCCTAGGGTGTAGACCTCGGACACCAATCAAGTATGCACAGCCTAGATCTACTGGTACCCGTGCTTGATTCTCCAACGCCGGACTATGTGCACAATCATAGTCCGCCTGGACCTACACCGGCGTACCTACACAGCTGTCGTTTTGGTCGCTTACATGTCAGCCCAGTAATCGTGCCCCACCCTAGCCTAGTCCTAGGGTCTTATGATACTATCAAGAGGGTTACTGCTGCAAAGGACCACGCAACTAGGGTTTCCTTAACGGGTTAAATGTGGTTAACCCGATCCAAACGTGGATTAAATTGGTTAAGTGTATCCAAGGTTCATGACTTAACCCCGATTAAACCATCCAGCCCAAATTGATTAAGTATTAAGTGGACCATGACTTAACCCTAATCAGGAGGCATTAATTAACTTAATGTGCTTTAACCTCTCACATTAGACCTTGTTGTGGTTACTAGTTAAGCCGGGCGGGTCCGGATAGCTTTACACCACAACTTGGTCTAACCTCGGGTTCGAGCACAACATGACCAACTTCTCACATTGGGTCCTATTGTTTGTAGCCACTAGTTAAGCCGGGCGGGTCCGGGTAGATTTATGCTACAAACTCAACCCAACCTCGAGTTGGCCACACTCATATTTTCTAAGTGTCATGTCCATTATGTTTCCAAAACATAATTACAAGTTAATATATCACGTTATGTTATAAAAATCATGTTCATGTCATAATTTTACCCAACCCCAACGTAATCCCATCGTTTACATAATCGCAACAACGCATAAAGGGTAAAATAGGGAACTTGGCATAATCATGACAAAAAGGTGTTGAAGCCACAAGTTTATCATGGTGGCATATGAGATGTACATATGTTCATATACTTGCATATTGCATCGTTAGGCTTCAAAAGCATGCATAAAACCAAACTTAGCATATGAGTGATACATGGTGATAAATGACATGTAGAAGTTGCTAGAAGTTCGCACTTAGCCTCACATGCAAGTTATCATAAGGGATATGATAACTTTCATGTTGCCAAATGCAACCTTTAATATAAAGCTTGGAGCTTTATGCTCACAACATCAAGTTTAACTTGCATAACATGATAACATGATCAACCCAAACTTGCATAACATAGCAACATGTGTCATACATAATGATTAAACCAACTTGCATAATGATCATCCAAACTTGCATATAATGATCAACCAAACTTGCATATAATGATCAACCAAACTTGCATATAATGATCAACCCCAAACTTGCATCATTCATTTAACTTTAGAGTTCAAAGAAAGAAAGTAGAAAAGGGCTTACAATGCTATGAAGACACAAATGAATATTTATCATAAAGATTGAGACGAAGCCATTATGCAATCACCAAAAAGACCCAAATATGAATGCTCCAATGAAAACCCTTGAGCCAAATCAATAAAACCCCTTGCTTTGAAATAGAAATGTTGCAACTTGACTTGAATGCAAACTAAGAACACTCATACAAGCTTGAAAGCACTTGTATGAACTCACAATCTCTCATAGAAATAGGCTTAGGAATTTTAGCATGAGAGTGGAGGCCATGAGAGGAACAAATTTGACATAGTTTAGTTGTAGGATTGAATAATGGTGATTTAGGCTAGGTTTAGGGGTCTTTTTATAGAGGATTAGGATAGTATTAGCCATAGGATTAACCCTAGATTCAATCCAAGCCATCAAAGCATGTCTTGGGGAAGAAGTTAAGTGTAGGAACCATCTAGGGCCTTTAGATTAAAGCTGAACCATGAGAACCATTCAAATGCAAAATCTGCATTTGAGCGAATCGGCCCACGGGTTGACAGCCAAACACCCTGGATTAACCACTAGTCGACCCAGCAAGCTCGGGTCGACCTCAAAAATCGGCCGGTTCGGTTATTCCCCTCTCCCAATTCGCTGTTTTGAACATTTTTGCATATTTATTTATTTAATTTTCAATTATATATATATATATATCAATATATATATATTTCTCTGCGCAACCCATTTCACTTAATTAAGTATACTTTAATTTGTGAATTTTTATGTTCAAATTACGGGGTGTTACATTCTCCCCTCCTTAAAGGATTTCGTCCCCGAAATCTCCAAGTTAGGAAGAACGTATCCTACTATCCATCATCCATCTACTCATAACATCATCCACGTGCAGTCATTGTCCTTAAAGGATTCTAAATGTTGTATGATCATATGCAAAGGTGTGTGTATATGTACTTATCTAATGCAAAAATCAGGCGGTTACTGATACAGTAAACCTCCTTAATGTAAAATATGTTAGTGAAATGAGTCCATATGTATGCAAATTCCTAACATAATTTATAATCTCTACATGAGTGCACATAATATTCATCCATATGCAACATCCACGTGATAGCTCAACAAGTTTCATCCATGAATAAGTATAAGCACTCATGCATATGCAACATGAAAGTGTGTGAGCCGATCTTAGTGCCTAATGTGTATCATGCATCCACGAGTATCCACGTGCAAACACTTGCAACCACTTGCAACCATCAAGCATAACATGTTTCAAATACATGTTTCATCCAAAGGGTTTCTACCTAAGGTCCTCATAACAAGATCTACGAAACAAGATAAACTAGATAAACGCGGATAAAAGAAAGATATGCTAATTAGGAAAAGAGATCGAGAATGTACCCTCAAAAAGAAATGGATAAAGCCCACGCATCTTCTCCTCGGTTTCCCAAGTTGCATCTTCGTCGGTTTCACCCCACTGAACTTTCACCAACTTGACCTCTCAATTCCTTAGCTTCTTGATCTCTGTTCCCAAGATACGAATCGGAGCTCTTCTCAAGGTTGCTTCTTTCTCTACCTCAATGTCTTCAAGAATGCTTGGTTCAACCACCTCAGCGGACTCATGAAGGCACTTTCGGAGATGCGAGACATGAAAGACATTATGCACTCCGGCTAGCTTCTCGGGCAATCCCACCTTATAGGCCATCTTTCCAATTCTCTCTATGATAGGGAAGGGTCCTACGAACCTTGGTGCCAGCTTCCCAACTGCTCCAAAACGTACCACATTTCGCAAAGGAGAAACCTTCACGAAAACCATGTCTCCCACTTCGAATTCCAAATCTGCCCTTCGCTTGTCAGCATAGGATTTATGTCTATCTTGGGCCGCTTTCATCCTTCTTCTTACTAATTCAACTTTCTCGGATGTGTCTCGTATCATATCGGGCCAAAGTATAAGTCTATCTGTTGTCTCCCACCAACAAGATGGTGACTTACACGGCCTCCCATATAAAGCTTCAAATGGTGCCATTCCTATGCTGGCCTAATAGCTATTATTATACGTAAACTCTACAAGAGGAGGGTGGTCTTCCCAAGTACCACCGAAGTCGAGAACACAAAGCCTCAAGAGATCTTATAGCACTCTATTCACCCTTTCGGTTTGGCCATCCGTCTGGGGGTGATAGGTCGTACTCAGATTCAATCGTGTACCCATCGCTTCTTGCAAACTGTTCCAGAACTGGCTAGTGAAAATTGGGTCACGATCGCTAACTATGCTAGAAGGAACTCCATGCAACCGCACTATCTCTCGAAGATAAATAGATGCCAGCCCTGATGCGGTCCTCTTGCTCTTTACTGGGATGAAGTGAGCACTCTTCGTAAGTCTGTCAACTATGACCCATATGCTTGTGTTCCCGCTCCTTGACCTAGGCAATCCATCCACAAAATCCATAGAATTACTCTCCCACTTCCATTGCGGGACCTCCAATGGATGTAATAGCCCACCTGGTTTCTTTGACTCGACTTTCACTTGTTGGCACACCATGCACTTTGAAACATACTCTGCCACATCCTTCTTCATTCCATCCCAAAAGAAAATGCACTTCATATCTCTATACATCTTATCTCCTCCCGGATGTATAGTCATCTTCGAGTGATGCGCTTCTTCAAGAACTCTATGGACTAAATCTCCCACTCGAGGAACACATAATCTCCCATCACGCCTTAGCCATCCTTTATCATCAATAGTATATCTGGCAAGGTGACTAGACGTCTCACCCTGAATCAGCTTATCCATGACCTCGACTATTTGCGGATCTTCCTTCTGTGAAGCCCCAACTTGATCAAGAAGTGTGGGTCTAAGCTCAAGGGATGCCATAGAACCCGTCATCGACTCAACAGTCGTCGTGAAATCAAAAGTTGCCAAGAATTCTAAGTTCCTCTTTGTTAACTTAGTAAGAGGGGCCGAAATCTTAGCGAAGTCCCTGATGAACTTCCTATAGTAGCCCGCCAAACCAAGAAAGCTTCTTACTTCGGTTGCATTCCTAGGAGTCTTCCAGTCTTGAACCACAACCACTTTCGCGGGATCCACCGCTAGGCCTTGCATAGAAACTATATGTCCAAGAAACCGAACTTCCTTTCTCCAGAAATGACATTTGGAGTACTTGGCTTTCAACTGATGCGCTCTAAGCGTATCCATCACTTCCTTGAGATGCCTAGCATGCTCTTCCTCATCCTTTAAGAAGATCAGAATGTCATCCACGAAGACAACAACAAACTTGTTGAGGAACTCCCTGAACACCCTACTCATCAAGTCTACGAAGTAGGCGGGTGCATTAGTCAAACCGAATGGCATGACAAGCCATTCAAAGAATCCATCCGGAGTCCTAAACGCAGTCTTATCGATGCTATCCTCAGCCACTCTAAGCTGATGGAATCCGGTGGCTAGATCGAGTTGAGAGAAAACAGAAGCACCTACAAGCTGGTCAAAGAGATCATCAATCCTCGGTAACGGGTGCCTATTCTTCTTTGTCAGCTTGTTCAACTCTCGATAATCAACACATAGACGAAGCGAACCATCCGCCTTAGTAGCGAATACCACCGGAGCACCCCATTCAGAAATGCTTCATCTAATAAAACCCTTCTTAAGCAGCTCCTTGATTTGCTTACTGAGCTCTCTTCTTTCTCGTGGGGCCATGTGCCTAACGGGCAATGATACTGGCTTGGCATTATCGACTAGATAAATGCGGAAATCTATCTCTCGTTTAGGGGGTAACCCCTTAACTTCTTCAAAGACATCAGGATAGTCTCGGGCCACCCTTACAGATTGCAGATCATCGATGGACGAGTCGAGAGATTCAAGATAACATAACATGACGGGACCTCTAGGGTTACAAGAAATTTCTAGGGTATTACCGAGGCGAGTCATGAGCCTCACCACCCTATGCTCACAGTCAAGAACGGCTCCATAACTGGACAACCAATCCACACCCAAAATCAACCCGTATCCCATAAACCCGAGAGCCTAAACATTACACATGAATTCTATGCTCAAGATAGAGATTTTCAAATCCACACAAATCACAGGTAGATGGGCGGAACCCCCAATTGGATTTGAAACACTAACGGGACCTCAACTAGACTAGTACTTAGGTGAAAAACTTTCAATAAGATCAGAAATAAAACTATGCGATGTGCCAGAATCAAATAAGGTATGAACAGGGAAATCAGAAATGTAAACATGACTTTTTACAGAAACACTACCTCGACCAAAAGCTGGAAGAGTGAGGAGAGCCTGCAACTGCCCTCCAGAGGGTCCTACTCGCTGAGTTCGTTCTTGCCCTTGTCCTTACTTCTTGGGGCAATCCTTGCTAAAATGTCCATATTCTCCGCAATGGAAACACTCGCCTAACTTCCTCTTCCTCTTCCTGCAATCTTTGACTATGTGCCCAACGATCCGACAGAACTTGCACTTCCTTGTTTCCCTGGTCTTGTTGTCATTGCGATTGCTGTTGCCCTAGTTCCCCTTCTTGTTGTTCTTGTCTCTTTTCTCAGTATCTTCCTCTTGAAGTAGGGCCATATTCACCAAACTCTCGAAGGTCGCCCCCAGGGGTATATGAGACATGGCCAAACCGCGCAATGGCTCATTCAATCCTAGAGCAAAGTGTAGGGCCTTCTTCCGAGCTGTGTTAACCAATTTTAGACCGAACTGAGCAAGTTGATTAAACATATCCACGTATTCCCTAACTGTCATGTCCCCTTGCTTTAGAGATAGGAACCTTTCCATCTGAAGGTTCTCTTCTGTCGATGATAGAAACTTTAGTCCAAACCTTCTCCTAAAGTCATCCCAAGTCTCAATTGGTCTAGTAGTGGTGGTGACTACCCACCAATAAGCAGCTTCCCCTTTCAATAGCCATACCGCCAACAGAACTTTCTTACGATCTTCCACCTCAAAGATAGCAAAGAGGTCTTCAGTTTCCTTTAACCAGTTTCTTGCCTCCACAGAAGTCTCCGTTCCGACAAAATTCTTGCAACCCATCGCCTTAAAGTCTTTGCAAAGCTTTGCAAAATCCTCTTGCGGATGCTGAGGGTGAGGAGGAACCTCAGCTACGGGAGGAGGAGAGATGTTAGCGACCGAGGAAGGAGGAGGAATGTTCGCGGGGCCGGCTTCATTCGCCCTTGCCTCCATAAATCTCCGGAACCAGACTGGTACTTGCACGCCTTCCGGGATGTTAAAGCGATCGACCATACTAAAACGAAGAAAAAGATAGGTTCAGAACGAAGAAACGAAGGATAGTGCTATGGCTTTTGGGGAATAGCCTTTTTAAAATAACTAGACTCTTCTTGGAAAATACTTAATTGGTTTTGAAAATAGTTTTTCAAAAGGTAAGTTTTAAAAACACTTTTGCTCAAATCTTGTAAACCTTATGCTCTGATACCAAATGTAACACCCCACCTCCGCCAATGCCACTCTTGCAAGGACATTAGCTTTGGAGGGTCGTTAAACAAGGTAAACATGCATGCAGATATCACAAGACAGAACATATAAGTAAAACAGAGTAGTAAAGCAGCGGATAAAACTTAGCATTTCAAAACCATAGTCATGTTACAACAAAGTACTTGGTCATTATTTTCCAACAACAAAGTCTAGATAGAAGCATAAACTGAAAAACTGAAATACATAAAGTACTATCCCCAAAATGAAGTGATAAACCATAGCTAGCTCAATGTCCAAAACCGTACATGAGAAAATCCAGTAAGCAAGCTGTAAAGATCCAAGCTAAGCTCCAACGTTCCCACCCTGAGAACCTGAGGGGGTGGGGAAACGGAAGAAAAGAGGCGAAAGAAAACAGGTCAGTCAAAAAGACTGGTAAGCCCTACTACTATCTGTCTATGAACTAGTAAAGTTAACTGGCATGAGAAGCTGAGATGAACATAAGGATAACAACATATTGGCATGATGATTAACTAACAAGATAGATAAAGGTGTCATCGCATAATTAAGGTTAAGTTTGGCACCACGGGTGAACTAGCATTCTAACATGTCAAGTAAAAACAAGAATTGATCCCTTGGCCCAAGCCTGGCCCAATATCATGAGGTGACCTAAATCAAGGTCCAACTACACGGTCTAGTTGATCGACTCCCTATAAGCCTAACTCGTCAAGTGTCGGTGTCATACGGCCCAAACATGAAATGTAGCTAACTGTGCTAGGTCCACCCCAGGGTGTATCAAGTTCTAGGGTGTAGACCTCGGACACCAATCAAGTATGCACAGCCTAGATCTACTGGTACCTGTGCTTGATTCTCCAACGCCGGACTATGTGCACGATCATAGTCCGCCTGAACCTACACCGGCGTACCTACACAGCCGTCGTTTTGGTCGCTTACATGTCAGCCCAGTAATCGTGCCCCACCCTAGCCTAGTCCTAGGGTCTTATGATACTATCAAGAGGGTTACTGCTGCAAAGGACCACGCAACTAGGGTTTCCTTAACGGGTTAAATGTGGTTAACCCGATCCAAACGTGCATTAAATTGGTTAAGTGTATCCAAGGTTCATGACTTAACCCCGATTAAACCATCCAGCCCAAATTGATTAAGTATTAAGTGGACCATGACTTAACCCTAATCAGGAGGCATTAATTAACTTAATGTGCTTTAACCTCTCACATTAGACCTTGTTGTGGTTACTAGTTAAGCCGGGCGGGTCCGGGTAGCTTTACACCACAACTTGGTCTAACCTCGGGTTCGAGCACAACATGACCAACTTCTCACATTGGGTCCTATTGTTTGTAGCCACTAGTTAAGCCGGGCGGGTCCGGGTAGATTTATGCTACAAACTCAACCCAACCTCGAGTTGGCCACACTCATATTTTCTAAGTGTCATGTCCATTATGTTTCCAAAACATAATTACAAGTTAACATATCACGTTATGTTATAAAAATCATGTTCATGTCATAATTTTACCCAACCCCAACGTAATCCCATCGTTTACATAATCGCAACAACGCATAAATGGTAAAATAGGGAACTTGGCATAATCATGACAAAAAGGTGTTGAAGCCACAGGTTTATCATGGTGGCATATGAGATGTACATATGTTCATATACTTGCATATTGCATCGTTAGGCTTCAAAAGCATGCATAAAACCAAACTTAGCATATGAGTGATACATGGTGATAAATGACATGTTGAAGTTGCTAGAAGTTCGCATTTAGCCTCACATGCTAGTTATCATAAGGGATATGATAACTTTCATGTTGCCAAATGCAACCTTTAATATAAAGCTTGGAGCTTTATGCTCACAACATCAAGTTTAACTTGCATAACATGATAACATGATCAACCCAAACTTGCATAACATAGCAACATGTGTCATACATAATGATTAAACCAACTTGCATAATGATCATCCAAACTTGCATATAATGATCAACCAAACTTACATATAATGATCAACCAAACTTGCATATAATGATCAACCCCAAACTTGCATCATTCATTTAACTTTAGAGTTCAAAGAAAGAAAGTAGAAAAGGGCTTACAATGCTATGAAGACACAAATGAATATTTATTATAAAGATTGAGACAAAGCCCTTATGCAATCACCAAAAAGACCCAAATATGAATGCTCCAATGAAAACCCTTGAGCCAAATCAATAAAAACCCTTGCTTTGAAATAGAAATGTTGCAACTTGACTTGAATGCAAACTAAGAACACTCATACAAGCTTGAAAGCACTTGTATGAACTCACAATCTCTCATAGAAATAGGCTTAGGAATTTTAGCATGAGAGTGGAGGCCATGAGAGGAACAAATTTGACATAGTTTAGTTGTACGATTGAATAATGGTGATTTAGGCTAGGTTTAGGGGTCTTTTTATAGAGGATTAGGATAGTTAGCCATAGGATTAACCCTAGATTCAATCCAAGCCATCAAAGCATGTCTTGGGGAAGAAGTCAAGTGTAGGAACCATCTAGGGCCTTTAGATTAAAGCTGAACCATGAGAACCATTCAAATGCAAAATCTGCATTTGAGCGAATCGGCCCACGGGTTGACAGCCAAACACCCTGGATTAACCCCTAGTCGACCCAGCAGGCTCGGGTCGACCTCAAAAATCGGCCGGTTCGGTTATTCCCCTCTCCCAATTCGCTGTTTTGAACATTTTTGCATATTTATTTATTTAATTTTCAATTATATATATATATATCAATATATATATTTCTCTGCGCAACCCATTTCACTTAATTAAGTATACTTTAATTTGTGAATTTTTATGTTCAAATTACGGGGTGTTACATTAGGATTCATTTAGGCCATTAGATTTAACCTAGAAATAACCGCAGCCATTCAGACCAGATGGGGTTTATCTTATTGACTCAGCAATGAGTCAGAAGTGACTCAGCAAACACTCAACAAATTAATAAACTTCTATTCATGTTTACATTAACTGCCCATATATATATATATATATATATATATGTATATATATATATACACACGCACCTATTCATGAATTCAAATTAATCCATAATTAACTTATGACCATTTCTACACATTAATTTTCCAATTAATGTCTTAATTCCATTTTTCGCCTTTTAAGGCAATTCACATATCTCAAATTTGTCATATGCCTTTTTAAGGCTATTTCGTGCAAATTCTCAATATTATTTCTTTTAATTTGTGAATATTAGTATTAACAGAAATACGGGGTGTTACATTCTTTATGTCATAGCTTCAAACTACCTAAGTCGTGTTGAATTTAGTAAAGCATCATTTATATATAAAACGAGTGGAAACCCGTGCGATGCACGGAAGCATAAACTTTCGAGTGTTGTAGTTTGCATTTATGAATAAGCGGTTAGAACATATCGTATAATAGCAAGATATATAATGTAAGTGATATATGTATGTGTTAGGATTCTACTGTATAAACTAAATTTTACAGCAAGAAGTAAATGATGCATGTATAGTGAGTAGGTATAGCTTGCATGTAGTGTAAATAGTGTCAAATTTTATGTATATCTATTGGGTTGATGAAAAGATTGACGTACAAAATGATGAATTAAACAACCATATATGTGTTAACCTGCATTGGTTGAATACAATAAGGATAGAAATATGAGTACGGTCAACTGTCTCAACATAAAATCTATGTTGTATAGGCACTTTATCCCAAATAATTAGACTTGTTTTTCGTAGAAGTTCTGCTGCCATAAAATGATTTATCAATACATCTGTTTCATTATTGTTATTTTTCAAACTTGATTAATTATGAGATATATGAGAATTAAAACATATTCAATTAATTGTTTTTTTGTTAACATATTTTCAATATGAACACATGTGAACATTTAATATTCATTGATATTACAATGATTTGTGATATTTTTATAGGATGTTATTTACATATAATTTACTTCTCTATATTTGGTCCACTAAGATTTAAGTAGAATGTAATGTAAATTTAGCATGATGCTCTTTATAATATGTAACTGAATATTCCTGCTTTAAATTATAATTGTCTATTCAATCAAAAATTGTAATATCAAGCAAAATGTAATCTTTTGGGTTCGAGAGCTTTAGTTTTGACTGTTAATGGCGACAGATTTTCCTCCATCTCTCTCGCTTTCTTTTCTTCCACCGATCTTTCCTTTCTCCTTTCCTTCTTTCAATCATCTCGCTTCAACCAACCCCCAAATCTGAATTCGTTTGCGTGGTCGAACTTAAGCTCTCTTTTTACTCAATGTCGGATCTGAACCCGTTCTGCCCTTTTACCATTTATTTTTCCATCTTCCCTCATCTTTAATTCTCAGAGATTTACAAACTCAACTGAACTCAGCTACAAACTAGCGCGGTGGCCCTCCTGGTTTCTTTGAGATCGCTGCTTCGTTTTATTGCTAGTAGACAACTTTTCCACTACGAACGATTCGCAGTAGTGTGCTACCTTTGGTTTCCTCGCGATTTAGTGTTAAACGTTGCTTGGCGTCTTTTAGTTCATGTAATTTGTGCCTTGGGGTCGTATGTGGTGAGATTCGAAGCCTGTTTTGATTCTGTAGTAGATTTTTGGGCTTAACTTTCTGTGGTTTTCGACTTGCTAGTTTTTGTGGTTTTGGCGAGCTGATGATGTTTGACTGTGCGTGGTGACTCTGATTGGGGACTAGGTGAGCATGATTCTAATTTCTTTTGTTTGATTTCAACCATCCCTTCGAACGGTATTGTAGTGTGCTACCGCTATACCTCGCGAGTCTATTCTATCATTGCTTGGTGATTAAATGATCATGTAGTTTGAGTATTTGGGTTGATGTGGTGGCTGTTTGTCTTGCAAAATTATGCTGATGAATGTCTGGTTTGTCTCTTGTTGGATGTTTCGACTTGTTAGTCTGATGGATTCAGTAAGCTGATTTGTTTTTCAGTTTGTGTTTTGTGGGTTTTCTGAGTAGGCGAGGTGTTCGGGTTGTCAGCTCTTTGGTGGAGGGTGGTTTTATCTTGTTCTTTCGGCGAGGCTCTGTTATGCTTTCCCGTTACTGGCGCAAGTGATGCATCGGCACACGACAGCTGGTTACGTTATCTTTTTGCTGGAATCAAGCTACAGGTTATCTTTATTTGGAATTCTCTTTTCATGGATTATTTCATGCATTGGTTGGTTAGTCATGAAATGTAATTGATATTTCTGGCGTTTGTCCGTCGACAACGTCATGATGTGAACCATGCTACTGTTTTAGCTTGTAGTATCTCGTGCCCTGTTTTCTGGGCATGGTGATGGTCTTAGTACTATGGAAGAATCTGATGTGATGTGCTCCGGCACACTAGGCTACAGTGCAAGTACCTTCTGCTTTGGCGCATGGTGCTTGCTTGTGGTAGGGTATGCTCTCTGCTGTGCAAGAATCTGATGTGATCTGCTTTACTTGGTTCAGGTCTGAACGTTTTTTAATTTTACTGAGTAAGCATATGTAAGGTTTGTCTCCCTGCGTGGAGTAACGCATGATAAATCTGTGTAGTCTGGTACTTTAGCTAGCTCCTGTACTGTAAACCTGTTTAGGTAGAGTGGACGGAACACTATAAACTCCGTAGGTGGTGGACGGTCCACCTTAAAAACCGAGATAGCTGACTGCTAACTACAGTCACCTGTACTATATTGTAATTTTATTATTAGTCATAATAAAAGAGTGTTAAAACGGTCGGCTATGCCAAAAAAAAAAAAAAAATTGTAATATCATTTACTGTTCTTTTAAAAGAACGCATTAACCAAAAATGAATTTGAAGTTGATTTGTAGGTAGTCAATTACTCATGAGATTTAAATTGTTTCATAGTGACTTAATGCTAGATTAACAAAGCTTTTTATAAAAAATAATCCATAATTATGCTTAATTTTCAAATTGTTTCTTAAATGTGAATGCAGTTACTCTACTATTGATCATTTAAAACTGCAAGAAATAACAAATATCATGTGGAAATAAAATAAAGTTAAGGAGATTTAACGTCGGGGAATGATGTGGTTAAGGAAATGTAATACAGTATTAGTAACATATAATTTAGTTGCACTTGGCTATAACAAAAGGCAGTATTTTTTTATATAAATAATTGTAAAAGAAATAAAAGTTACCTTCGATGGTACTCTTATCAAAAAATTAATATATTCGTGAATAACATAATTTCGTAATCATTTTCAAAATGCTAACTAATGTACATTTTAATGAACTAAAACTTAAAAATATATTAATTATTGCAAGGATACAAGGCAATGGTATGTAACCATATACAATGATATGTTAAGGAAACATAATGAAATTAAGGGAAGCTAATCTTAAGGAATAATTTATTTAAGGAAATATAACGCAAGGATATGTGATATACTAATCACGATATAATAAACTATAATTTGCATTATGATAGTAGGAAGATGCAAGATTTTGAATACATGGAAGAATAATCAACTATTAATGCTATAAACCTTTTGTGTAGAAAATTACTATGGTTTGGCGTTACTTGATTGAAGATAGAAAAATTGAGTAATATAACTAAAATGGTGCCGAAAAATTACTATGATAGATGAATCAATTAAAAAAATTCACTGGATACAGAGAAAATATGCTAAATTTTTCATTGTCAGCTAATTTATCTGAAACTTCAATAGTTATCTATCCTACACAACAAAAAAGAGCATAAAAACAGTGTTTATATGTATATGAGTTGTCTATCGCATTTCTTAATCAAGCATATGGAAAATATGCAGCGTTTCTCTATATCCTTCACTAAACATCAACTAAGTAAATTTATTTGGAAAACATTAACTTGAGGCAAGAAAAATGGGATGAAAGGATCTCAAACTTTTTTTTTAACTCAAAGATGATTTGTACAACGAAGGATCAGTAATGCCAACTGTTAAAGGTCTATGTGACCAAATTCAATTGCATATAATTATTTCCATCACTAAATTCTAATATGGCCCATAAGATTCAAATCAAAATCAATTTAAAAAAACTCACTGTTTATGCAAAAAAGATGCTAAACTTGTCATGATAAACTAATATTTTTAGAACTTTGTCTATACTGCACCATAAAAAGGTCATAAAATAAAAATTAAAACCCAACCCATATGATACACACAGCAAGCTTTCAGAATTAATCAAAACATTAAAATGATAAAGAGAATTAATAACTAAATTAATTTGTATACGTATAGAAGGCATATAGGTTAGTACTCATATCAATACAACTTATTTGTCGCCGAACATTCTGACATAAAAAAGATAAATATAATTTTACTTGTTCAATATCTGTTACATTTGGGCAGTCTCACTATTTCAATATCTAATTTGTTTATTCATTTTTTGTGTTTCAAGAAAGTCTAGTCCAGTTGAAGTGTAGAATAATAAGATGCTTATCATGTATTAAAAAATTGAGCTATGAAAAAATATTTTAAAAAAATATGATATGAGGTATATACTATATAATAGTTGTTTAGATATAGCTGTTATGGATAACACTATTGTGTCAACTAATATAAAATTTATTTACTTGTACCCACATTTCTTCATAAATGGAATTTTTTAACGATACGAATTTAATATACAATAGTTTGGAAAGATTTTGAATGGAAATGTGACATGAAAATGCATATTTATGTTGTAGATAAGTTGTAATATGACTATTGAACTAATTATTTAATTGCAGGTAATATTTATTTAACCATGAATGTTTACATGATACATTTCTTTTAGTTTATATTCAAGCAGAACTATACTTATTGAAATCATGCATATCTAGTATTTAATACTTATTTTTCATTTTTTTTCCTCAACGTAAGGGTAGTTCAATATCAGTAAGCAATGGATTCACATAGTTTCTTTTTAATACCTTATAATAACATATGTACTCTATAAATATATAATTAACATGATGCCTTATTTGTTAACATTTTAGTCAATAAAACAATTAATCACCATAAATATGAGTGTCCATAAGATTGCTCAATATAAAAATAGTGGGTAAGCAAATGTATCAACCAATATTTAATTTGTTTCCTGATATCCAAATCTCTTTCCGTAGTCAAACAAATCACATATGAACAACAACAACAATTAAAGAAGTTGGAAAATATGGTATGCTGAGGAGATGGGCAATTGTATTAGAGAAACAATACAAAATTCAAAATTTAGATTGTAGTCAAATAAAATGTAATCAGGTCTACGATTGAGTAAATAGGCAGTTTCAACAATGGAAAGAAACCGAAACATATAATTTTTTGTGTACAAAATGTATGTTACCATTGAATTTTTGTTTGTTCATCCCTTTTAATTGCACGGTACCTAATTCTTTTACTATATTTGTTCTTAGCTTTAACTTGATTGATCATTTTTTACCATGCCCGGTTGGTGACAACATCATCTGTAACACAGCTTGAAATAAGAAATTCTCTTGTTCGCACTTGTTTCTTCATGTAATTCGAAGACTTGATTGGTCACGTATAGGTAAATTACAATGAAGGATCAACAATGCCAACTGTTAAAGGCCTATGTGACAGAATTCAATTGCATATAATTGTTTCAATCACTAAATTCTAATATGGCCCATAAGATTCAAATCAAAATCAATTTAAAAAAACTCACTGTTTATGCAGAAAAGATGCTAAATTTGTCATGATAAACTAATTTTTTTTAGAACTTTGTATATACTGCACCATAAAAAGGTCATAAAATAAAAATTAAAACCCAACCCATATGATACACAGAGCAACCTTTCAGAATTAATCAAAACATTAAAATGATAAAGAGAATTAATAACTAAATTAATTTGTATACGTATAGAAGACATATAGGTTAGTACTCATATCAATACAACTTATTTGTCGCCGGACATTCAGACATAAAAAAGATAAATATAATTTTACTCGTTCAATATTGTTACATTTGGGCAGTCTCACTATTTCAATATCTAATTTGTTTATTCATTTTTTGTGTTTCAAGAAAGTCTAGTCCAGTTGAAGTGTAGAATAATAAGATGCTTATCATGTATTAAAAAATAGAGCTATGACAAAATATTTCAAAAAATATATGATATGAAGTATATACTATTATGCATATAATAGTTGTTTAGATATAGTTATTATGGATAACACTATTGTGTCAACTAATATACAAATTTATTTACTTGTACCCACATTTCTTCATAAATGGAATTTTTTAACAATACGCATTTAATATAGAATAGTTTGGAAAGATTTTGAATGGAAATGTGACATGAAAATGCATATTTATGTTGTAGATAAGTTGTAATATGACTATTGAACTAATTATTTAATTGCAGGTAATATTTATTTAACCATGAATGTTTACATGATACATTTCTTTTTTTAGTTTATATTCAAGCAGAACTATACTTGTTGAAATCATGCATATAGCTAATATTTAATATTTATTTTTCATTTTTTTTCCTCAACGTAAGGGTAGTTCAATATCAGTAAGTAATGGGTTCACATAGTTTCTTTTTTTTAATACCTTATAAAAACATACGTACTCTATAAATATATAATTAACATGATGCCTTATTTGTTAACGTTTTAGTCAAAAAAACAATTTATCACCATAAATATGAGTGTCCATAAGATTGCTCAATATAAAAATAGTGGGTATGCAAATGTGTCAACCAATATTTAATTTCTTTCCTGATATGCAAATCTCTTCCCATAGTCAAACAAATCACATATGAACAACAAAAATTAAAGAAGTTGGAAAATATGGTATGCTGAGGAGATGGGCAAATGTATTAGAGAAACAATACAAAATTCAAAATTTAGATTGTAGTCAAATAAAATGTAATCAGGTCTACGATTAAGTAAATAGACAGTTTCAACAATGGAAAGAAACCGAAACATGTAATTTTTTGTGTACAAAATGTATGTTACCATTGAATTTTTGTTTGTTCACCCTTTTAACTGCACGGTACCTAATTCTTTTACTACGTTTGTTCTTAACTTTAACTTGATTGATCATTTTTTACCACGCCAGGTTGGTGACAACATCATCTGTAACACAACTTGAAATAAGAAATCCTCTTGTTCGCACTTGTTTCTACATGTAACTCGAAGACTTGATTGGTCACGTATAGGTAAATTACATGAAGTATTTTGCTAGTTCAAATTTGACAGACTGCACTGTAGAGTTTTTGCAAGACTACAACCTTATTTTCTAAATTTTGATTACTGTTATTATTTTCAGGTTCAGAATGCATCATCGAAATGTCTGACTAACAGGGACATCATGCAGAACTTGTTACTCAACCATAATCTCCATATCATTCGCACAAGAAGAATCTGCACTTTCCCTTTTATCCAAATTATTATTCTGATTATGAGAGATTGAGCAAAACTTTGTAGGCTAATTATTAACTGTAGATGTAACCTTATGCTCAAGCATTTGGGGAGGAGCCAGTCTGAACTGCTGCGAATAAGATGGGTGTGCTTGAAGAAATGGAAAGTTTTGGCCCAAGAGGTAAAAGCTTCATTAATGCTATCGTCACTATTAGTAATTTTTTTGTGCTTGAACACTATTTTAACATGCATATATGGCCTGTTCTTATTATTTGTGATCAATTCTAAGATGTTGTTGGACAAGTTTTGTGTTAACAAAAATGTAAAATTTTATTTAGATTGTAACTCCACATGGTACCTTGTAAAAAAATGGTTTCATTTTAATGCTTTGAACTTTCTATTTGTTAGAAAAAAAAAAGATTATTTACTGGTTGGGGTTTTTCTGAAGAAAATGGATGATGACATGGATATGATACCTAATGAATATTCATCTTCACTATTGGGAAGCAAAGGTTTTGGAAATCCCATTGCATTCAGTAATACCTACTTCAAAATACTCATTGACAGACCATGTGACTGTGTACATATATATGAATGAATAAGTGTGTAGTGAGGAGTCAACGTATACGAGTGAAATGTAGTGAGGAAGTGTATGTACAAATGACTGTAAATAGAGTGGAAACACTATGTGTACTATTTGAAAGTGTAGTAAATATTTATTTGAATAAATATTTGTTTAAAAATAATGTTTGAATTAAATATTCAATTCTTGTACATATTATTAATATTATGTGTAATATTCAAATCCATTGCAACTTTCAGCATTTTACAACTGACATTAATTGTTGTTATATAAGATATTGCAATGGTCAATACCTATTGTAAAAAATATTACAATGGGCTGCTATTCTATTGAAGGAACATACAACAACAACATAAGATCGTTGTAAAAAGTATACTACAACCACTTGATACCACGTCCATTGCCCATTGTAAAAGTGAACATATTACAACGTGGCCTAATACAGTGGGCGGGCTGACCGCTGTAAAACCCCTATTACAACAGGCATTGCCCGTTGTAATAGATCCATTTTGTTGTAGTGTATATGGTAGAGAACTGAATAAAAAGGGAATAGAAATAAATGTTAAAAATAACGTTCATGGAATAAAAATAAATAAATGCAGGTGAATTTGAAAGTAGAAGAATTATTAATGCATACATTGACTACGCATTTAAAATTTAACATATTGAAAACAGAAAATAATATGAAAGGGTTAAGAAATATAACATAACAACGTTTAAACACAGCAAGAATCACATGGAAATGGCACCCGAATATACGATTTTTAAATGTATATGTGGGTCGACCCATGCCTAAAGTGGGTCGACCCAAAGGGTCGACGCATTTCTAGCGTGGGTCGACCGGGGGTTCGACCCACTCGAAGCATGGGTCGACCTATTTCGGGCTAAATGACATGTGTTTTGCTGTATGAGCATCTTCAGTTTAATCCTTTTTAAATCGTACGGAAATGGTTCTTCGAGGCACATATAAATAACCGGGACTAGCTTCTAATTCATATTATCTAAGAGGACGCCAAAGTTCTGCCATTTCCCTTCTCCTCCAAACTCTTTAGAAATAAATTATATTTTAGATCTAGGATTTCTGATTCAAGATATGAAGACGAAGGTTGTAGGTGCCTAGATTTCTCGTCCGTATGGGTAGTAAATTCACTTAGTAAGACCATGGATGATAGATTCGAATTAGATTCAGGAATTGGCGAGCATTCAAGTGAGTAGATCTAAATTATATTTTCTTATAATAGTTTATTATATCTTTTGATTCATGTAATAATTTATAGTACGTTCTATTCTTCCTCTTTTCTCCCTTTCTGCATCAGAATATACATAGTTTATGTTGAATTTTGATTATGCGTAAAATAAACATAAATCCGAAGTGTTGAAATATATATATATATATATATATATATATATATATATATATATATATGTATGTATGTATGTATGTATGTATGTATGTATAATTGAATTGTGCGCCAAATTTATATGATTGATTATAACCCTTTTGTTAGCGTTAATTTGAATCATGAACAGAAGGGAATTTTTGAATTGTGGGATCGACAAACTTAATATTATGGATAGTAAATTTGTAGTTAAATCATAAAACTGAGAATTTCTATGTTAATTGAAAAGATTGTCTTTAAAATTTAGAATGAAATGAATATAGAAATTGTTGGAATTGAAAAAAAAAGGATAAAAACCAACTGTATCCAAATTTACTGTAATCGTGTAAAAAGGGTAAAAATAAATTAAAAGCAGGAATTAATGTATACCAATTAAAATAGAAAATTATAGATCTTAGATTGATTGGTTAGAAAAAAGGGAATATATTTCCATTGTTTAGTTTTAAAAATAAATCTGGAAAGCATGATTGCACGTTTAAAAAAATAAATAATGACGTGGGTTAGTGCGAAATAGGAATTTAGATGTATTACGCACTATCTATTAGCCTAAAAAATTGAAAAGACGTCTTGCGATTATGGGTTTCTATTGCAATAACTACTGTAAGCTATGGAAATAGATTTTTTGTACAGTTTTAATAACTAATCAATTATGAATAGATCAAATGTCCTAAAAAGTAAATTGTAAAAGCCGAAAGAAGATAAAGTAAAATAAAAGAGGTTATAAAGAGATAAAAGCTTAATGTAAACTTATCACTGGAATAAAATACGCACAGCTGAGTGGAAATGACGTAAAAGAAATGTTATAATTTGAAAAGTGAAAAGAAATGAACAAAGCTTATTATAAATAAATAAAAATTTGCCATGAGTCCAGGAGATGATCCAGCACATCCATGTGCCTGATATAGTGTGTCGGATGTATAGTGGGATCTGATCTCCCATCATATGTTAAAACTGGTAACTTGAAGTCGGGAGGTGCTCTTGCATCTCGAATGTTAGCAGTGAATAGGCTCTGATTCACTTCCTCATAGCCTTGACTAGGTATTCCACCTCTACTCACTCTCTTTATTAGTTTCGCCAGCTTATCTCCTTTGGAAGAGAGTTAAAAAAACTGTCATTCACGTCTCAAAGGAAACTTGGGAATATATTGTTCAGGTTGCACTCCAATGGGCCTCCCAGTCGATGTCTGTTGCCTGTTCTCAGCCCCCTGATTCAGGCTGATCATTCCCCTAGGTTTCAGTATAGTTGCTCCACTTCTTTCCAAAGCTATGTTGGCTCGCTCTCGACCAATATTTTCAGTGTTCTTATTCAAAACGTCATGCTGAAGTGTCGTGGTGTGGTTCTTCATCTCTTCGGCGGTTGCCCCCTGCATGCCCTGCTCGGTTTGACATTGGTGGCGAGTCGAACCAGAGCTTCCAACCGTGCTGAACTTCCTAGCCTAACAACTATTGCTGCCTCCATGGTCGCAATGTTACTAACTCCTACTCCAGATAGTCCTGCTGACCCATTAAGTCTTGATAGCAGTGTTCATCATTTCATCTTGTTTGTGTAATAGCTTATCTTGCCTCTTCATACGCATCCTCAAGTCTCTAATCACCTTGTTTATCTCTTCGTAGGTGAGTTGATTAGAATAATTGCTAGTTGATAAAGCCTCTTGACTCCCATCATTCCTAGCGCCTACATTTCCGACACCTTCTGCTCGTGAGGATGCTCCATCTTTTCACTTTGGTTTAGCAATCTTTAAATCCTTAAGCAAGCAATCCAAATTCCGAGTTCGATCAATTCTCAAAAAAAACATCAAAGTGTTGACGTCAAAAATGGTTCATTTGATGATCAACCCAAAATATCACAAATCTCAGATAATTCAATCATAGAAAGCAATAAAAATAAGAGAACACACGAGAATTTTTATAGTGGTTCGACAATCGAGCCTACATCCACCATATAATTTATTGTTTACGCTGTCAGATACAATACAGTTCAGTTCAATGTAAGAAAAGTCGAGATAAGAACTGATATTTATCTTGAACACGATGGTCTTGCTAGGTTTGGTAGTGATTCCGAGAATCGGTCCCTTCTTCTGCTTTGAAATGATGTATTTATAGACAGACGTGAAACCCGAATCGGTATGCCGCGTGGTGTACGATCTGGGTCGATAGGAGGTAGTCCACATCTCTAGCTCCTGGAAGACTCCTTTTCTGATTCAACTTGGGCCACGTGCAGCTTGATCCGCCATTTTATAAATGGATGGACCAAGTATCTCGACAATGGAATAGGTCCTTCAACCATGCTCTGTATTTGGATCGGTATGCGTCGGTTCGACATGGTCGAACCGGGATGTGCTTATCCGGAGAAGCAAAGTCGGATGTGTAGTGAGAAGACTTCACCAAGCGGACCTATTCAGTCCCAGAACACTGAACTGATATTTGTTCGACCCGAAGCTCTTCTCCCCGGGAACACTTAACTGAAGCAATGTAAAGAACTCTCCCTGCCAAACCAGCTACACCAACCCGAGCTCATCAATCCGGGATATCGATCCGAAGTATGGTGGTATCTATATGTTGAACTGACCATTCTGAACCGAGATCCAAGCATCTTGTGTTCATATTTTTGAGTACTTTATCATCCCACTAAGTGATTCTGGGCTCTCCGGAGCTTATATCCACATTCTGAGCATTTCAACATGCAGAAATCCATGATATGACTGTCTTGCCAAAATGCGGGTCAACATGTATGCAATAATATATTGAGTTAATTTTTCACTATTAACGATGGTCTAGTTTGCTAATTTGAGCATGTTACTCTTGAAATATTCTACATAATTCCTTAGTATTTATCATTTTAAAAAATAGATTTCCTCTTTAAGTCCATGTCAAAGCTTGTTTTAATTAGCCCTAGGCTTTTCAATAAGCAATTGTCTTGCTAAATTGTGCATTAGGCTAGTAAGCTTATATTTCTTTGTTTGGCTATAAATTCTTGATAGCAATTCTAAACTATTATCATGCACAACTTTTGGTTTCATAGTTCATCTCCAATTTAAAGTGTCGCAACATAAACTATAAAATTGTGCAAACAAAGGACTCCGCCTTATGAAACCTTATAATAGGCATGCCAACCCGGTAACCTAGATTCTCCAAGATGAAGTGCTACAACATTGCCGCTAATCGAAAGAAAATTATGATTATACTGTAACTATTATAAACAAGAGAAGTGTTCAATGACACCCCAAATAGTAAGCACCTAATTTGCCTTTCTATATAAACCAAGCATTTATACTACAATAAGTGAGTGAAAGGTGAAAGAATGAGTGGAGGGAGAGAGAAACGAGATATTTGATGAAAATTAAGAGGGCATTTAGGGGTGCTGCACTGTTTGGGGTGTCATTGAACGTTCGGCTATAAACAATGATATATATAAAATGAATCTGGCCACCTATGACTATGTTGTAAATGCTTATGGACATTACATTATATTGTTTTACTTGGTCATTTACAGCCGTACAGTTTCTAAATGCCGTAAAAATAAAAGTGCTTGAATGCTTATGGACATTACATTATGTTGGTAAGTGGTCAAGGAACCTCGATTTGGGTCATATATGCAACCCATTGTAATGCAAATTATTCTCGTACAGTGAGGGTCCTTCAGTTTGTCAAAGTAGGTCTGTTAGTGAACGTCTTCACTCATTGGGTGGGTATACAAACGGGGCAAGCCCTGTTGTGCTATATTAATATAAGCTTATGCCGCACACATGAGTTAAATTCAGCGAGTGATGAAGTGCAGGAGATATATTTAAAAGTAGATAGTAAAGGACTTTATCTTGTTGCTAATATATTTTGCCGAATTCAGCGAGTGATGAAGTGCAGGTGCTTCTTTGTTTTTTTTTTTAATCGAATCCATGATACCTTAATTCTTATTTCACTGCACAAAAATGGTGGTCATCCATGAGATTATGCGCAATGAATAAAAACAAAAGCATTTATAGTTGCATAACCGGTCGAAGAACCTCGATTTGGTGACTCATATATGCAACGCATTTGTAATGCAAATTATTTCCGCACAGTGACGGTGAGGGTCCTTCAGTTCAGCTTGTCAAAGTAGCTCTGCAGTCAGTGAACGTCTTCATTCCTTGGGTGGACATACAGACGGGGCAAGCCCTGTTACGTTGTGCTCGATTAATATAACTATATAAGCTTATGCCGCACACATGAGTTAAATGTGTTTGAGTAATTAACCTTCAAACCACAGTAGAAAATGAATGGTCACGCTTCATTATATTGGATGATATGAATTCAAAGCTCATGACATTTCGAATGATCTTAATCTTCCACTAGAGAACGTTGTTCCACGTCACCTAACTAAAAATTTCCAGAACGCATGCTTTACGTTTTAATCCAACCACTAGAAAAGTTCGCTAAAGAACAAGTGAAACTTCTGGAAAGATAGAAGTGAATTATGGGCATCACCTCAGGCCACGTACCTAACTTGGCTTCTTCCGTTGTTTCTATGCAATCCACTTCTGCTTTCTATATATTCTGGCCTTCTATGCATTTAAATTCACAACACGGTCCAGCTAAATCAGTTCTATACATCATTACTTATTGATTCGGAGTCCCAGTTAATTACTCTAGTAAAGCTTAGCTTCAGCGCATAATACAAACTAGCAATTAATCAATGGCAGCATCAGTAACAATGCAAGCTCGCATAGTCATTCCCATTGCTCGTTCTGGTTGGAGCAAGAACTATAGCAAGTCTAACGCGTTAGTTTCTTTTCCATGCAAGCATGCTCTGAGCGTCCGCTGCCTAGCTGAGGTATACATATATCCTGAATTTCTAAACTGCATATATAGTTATATACCTGCAGAGGATAATATATGATAGCTGATCATACATAGAGTTTGTCATTTGATTGAAATTAATTTGCAGGAGAAACAAGGCCCGGAAGAGCAAGCTTCTACATCAGGCACACCCCTAATTCCGACTCCAACCCCGATTCAGCCCAAGGCAGCTGCCAAGGTATCTGTTTATGCAATATATATAAGTCTCATGTACATGTGTGAGTAATTTGTAATCAAAAGCCACATGATAATCAGATTAACAAACAGGTGAGCACAAAATTTGGAGATTTGCTAGCGTTCAGTGGACCAGCACCAGAGAGAATAAACGGACGTCTGGCCATGCTTGGATTTGTTGCTGCGTTGGGGGCCGAATTGGCAAGCGGAAGCGACCTCTCATCACAGCTGATGAACGGCGGTGTTCCTTCCTTTGTGATTGCAGCCGTTTTGTTCTCTGCAGCATCACTTATTCCACTGTTTAAAGGAATAAGCGTTCAGTCCAAATCGGGTGGACTGTGGACGGCGGATGCAGAGATGTGGAATGGAAGGTTTGCAATGTTGGGCTTGGTCGCTCTGGCTTTCACCGAGTATGTCAAGGGAGGACCCCTTGTTTGATGTCTCCTCCTCACATATAAACTTCAATCTCTTCTGTTATTAGCTAGATTATTGGTAATGTGAATTAGGTCATGTACTTCGCTAGATTAACGTGCTTATGCCGCTATATAAGAAGTTTCATAATGCTTGTTCTTATAGACTGCCAAATATTATTTTACTTGTATAAATACAAACTTAATTATATTTAGTATACTGCATGTCTCCTGTAGTAATCAAACATGGAATTGTTTCTCATTGAATCACGATTCTAACAAAAAAAAATTGACCGCAAACGAAATTGTAACATGAAAAATATAGTTGCTTTACCCTAGCGCATTTTCCTAATAATTTACAACAACTATCAACCAATCATTTACTCACTTCATAATCAAATTGAAAGCAATTAATTCAATAAATCAGCCAAATTAACACATGCGTAAAACAAAGATTCAAGTTTACTTCAATATGACGAAATCTTAGTAGAGGTTCGTGATGTATTTTGATACATGGGGATTCATGTGTGACTCTGAGGCATGTTAAGGTATATATATGAATCCATATGTGATTGTGAGATCCTTTGAGATGTGGGGATCAATGAATGGTTCTAACACCTATCGAGGGGTGAGAATTATATGTGATTCTGAGACACGTTCGTGGGAGACTGATGTGTTGAAACGTCGACGTATTTGTTGGAAATAAATTAAATTGCAATTAATGTTGTCTTAATTGTAGTTTTTTATTTGGTATAAAATTATCCTTATCTCGAATATTCTTGTGATGATGATAAGAATAAGGATGATGTATTGACAAAATCTTACTATTAATTGGATAACGTTATTTGTATAAACAAGGGGATGTATTTTGTCAATCAAGAAATTAAGACAAAAAAGAAGCAATCAAGCAAAAGAAAAGCAATAAAGTATGTCTTCCCCCAAAATTTCTTCATCTCTTTCTCTCTAAAATATTTTCTACAAATTGGTATCGGAGCTCAAAAATTTTCATCAAATTGGTATCAGAGTCTGGTTTAAACTATGGCATTTTTATTTTTCTCGTCGTTCGTTCTCACACAAGAAAAATTTGAAGAATGGAGTAATAAAAAGAAAGAAGAGCTAATCTCCAAAGGGCTATGGGAGATTGTTGAGTTTGGCTATGAATGACCAAAAGATGTTAAAAATATGACGGAGAAAGAGAGTATGGAATTTAAAAGTTTTAGATGGAAAGATTTCCAAGCTCGTGTTGTGATGTGTGAGAACGTCGATGAAGAAGCTATAGACCATAATCTTGGGGAAAAATTTGTAAAAGATTCATGGAAATTATTGAAGGAGGTGTATGGAAAGGATGACAAAAGAGAAGATGCAGAGGAAGTTGAAGAATATGATGAAGAAGAGGTCGAAAGATTCAAAGAGGTGCCGATGAGAAAGAATGCCGCATCAGTAGTGAAAGAAGGTAAAAAAGAGGACGAGGTTGAGAAGGACAAAAGTGAAACTTAAAAAATTGAAGAAGAGAAAGAAAAGAAGATTTTAGATGAAGATCAAGAAGAAGACGATAGCGAGGGCAACGACGCAGAGAAGAAGAAAGAGAAGAAAAAACAGAAGGATAAGGAAGCAAAACTAGAAGAAACAGCTGATTTCAAATCTGCACAAGTGACCATTGTAAACCATGCTGAGGATGCCGTAATGGAAAAAAAAGTAGATGAGGCTACCGCTGAGGAGTCAGTACAAATGATCATTTCAGATCATGTTGATGAAGCAATAATGGAGAATAAAAAAGAAGAGGCTGCAGATGAGGAAAAAAACAAAGACAATATGTTGAAAGAAACAGAAAATGATGTAGAACAAGAGGAGGTTAAAGAAGAGGACGAAAACAAAGGAGATGAAAATGAAGATATTGGGAGTAAAAAAATTGAGAATGAAGACAGTGAAAGTGAAAATACAAAGAATGAAAAGGCAGAAGCAGAATCTACGAACAGCGCCATCAAATCAGAGTGTGAGAAAGTTATGATTGCTCTAAGGCATGGAAACCATACCAAAGCTCTTAGGCTGATGAAAGAAGCTTGCAGAAAATATAAGGACTCTTCTCATTTGGTTCATAGAGTTAATGAGACTATTGCTGTCAAGATCACTACAATTTTGGACGAGAATGCTAAGTTGAAGCATTTGAAGCTGGCGATTACTCAGCAAAGAAGGCAGTTGGCTTTTCTCCAAACTCAATTGATTTTTCTCATTTCCATGCAAGTTTGTTGTATGAGGCCGCAGCTGAAATGGTTGGACATGGATATGATCTTGTTATTCAGGAATGTGAACGGAGGCTTGCAGTTTCTGATCCGGTTGATCTAGGAACAAAGAGTTTCGATGATGGTCAGTTGAAGAGTTCTACCCAGGATGCAAGAATTGAGCACGTGAGTAAAGAATTGAGAGGTTTGATTCAGAAGGGTAATAATGCTAAAATCTTGCAACAGCAAAGGTATGAACCAAGTAATGTGAATGAAGTGAAGGCACAGAAGAAGAACACAATTAAGAAAGTCTGTATAATATCATTCTTTTTCTTGCCAAAGCACGTGAGATATAAATCAATCAAAGTCTAGATGTTCTTAGAAGGTTTGAAGTTTGAAGAAAGGTTCAAAATGGTATAAAAAAAAGGGGGGGGGTTTAAGGGAGCTTGTGAAAAATGGTGACATTAATGTTGAGTATTGCAAAACTGGTGATTAAATGGCTAACATTTTTTACAAAGACACTTAGCGCACAAGTCGTCAAAAGAAGTGCAGAAGATTTGAGAATAAAAAGCAAGTTTAATTTAAGGGAGACGTTGTTGGAAACAAATCAAATTGCAATTAATGTTGCCTTAATTGTAGTTTTTTATTTGGTATAAAATTATCCTTATCTCGAATATTCTTGTGATGAGGATAAGAATAAGGATGATGTGTTGGCAAAATCTTACTATTAATTGGATGATGTTATTTGTATAAATAAGGGGATGTATTTTGTTAATCAAGAAATTAAGAAAAAAAAGAAGCAATCAAGCAAAAGAAAAGCAATAAAGTTTGTCTTCCTCCAAAATTTCTTCATCTCTTTCTCTGTAAAATATTTTCTACAAATTGGTATCGGAGCTCTAAAATTTTCATCAGTATTCTCACCAATGACATTAACTAAAACCGGAGATATGATGCATATCCAGGGAATTAGCAAACCGATAGGATGTAGTCAACTCTCTTTTCTAGTGATAACTACAGTTGGTGCATGGACGGAGTGTTGCACTCAGCCTAGGTGTCCAGCTATGTATTTTGTATGTACATTGACTAGATGGGTAAGATGTTTCAGAGGGATATCTTGAAACCTTCTGCAAAAGGACTGTAACAACCCACACCTCCGTTCACGCAAGATATTATCTTCAACTTATCCACCGTATAGGAGTAGGGTTTTGTTTCTCAAAAGACCTCGGCGTTAGTAAGTGATGAGCTCTACTATATAAGTACCCACTTCAGATAGGCTTCCACGATGTGGAACTTAGGGGTGTTACATTCTCCCCTCCTACAGAGCCCAACGCCCCCGTTGGCTCACAAACACCTCACCCAGGCGCTGTGGTCCACACATGAGCCACAATTCCGACTGGGTATTGGCTCTGATACCACTATAACAACCCATACCTTCGTTTACGCAAGATATTGTCCCCAACTTAGCCATCGTATAGGTGTGGGGTTTTGTTCCTCAAAAGGCCTCGGCGTTAGTAAGAGATGGACTCTACTATATAAGTACCCACTTCACACAGGTTTCCACGATGTGAGACTTAGGGGTGTTACAAGGACCTTACCAAAAGGCTCTGTGGGCACATTAGTGGAATCTTGCATAATCAACTAACACATTTTAGCAATTTTGATTTTATATCTAGTATTGTTTTTTTGGACTTTCGCAAAAACACAACTATTTATTATTATATTTTCAACCCTAGACATTATTATATAATTGTTGGATTTATTTAAAATGCTTTTCTTATCGTAAAATATAAACTTTTCCTAGTTCATGCGTTGTATGGCCTTACGAGATATATATTTCATAATGTTCTATAAGATATAGTAATCTATATGATTTTGTTTCTCTCACTGGCTTTACCAGACTAATCAAAGCATTGTTTTTCTGAAAATGATCGGGTCAAACCAAGCTTGTTTCCAAAATTTCTTTGGATGGTTTGAAGCTCAGAAGACGAGCAGAATGCCCAAGCCGTACCTCTCATATTTTCTTTTATTTTTTTTGGAATTGTTTGTTAGTAGTATTTATCAACGGTTATAAAGGCAGATTGTTATAATTGACTGGCCAATGGTAGATAATTGATCTCGTTTGTTGTATATATAAAAGATTTTCTTTTTTTTTGAAACAATTTTGCATTATAAAAGTTTCATTTCATTGTAAGGTATTGTTCTTCTTTTCTTTTTCGTTGTTTTGATTATCTGTCTTTCAGGTACTCGCTTCGTAACGATCCCACTGTTATACCCACATTACTAAAGAACATTAAAAATAATTTTGTTCAATAACATAAAAATAGGGTTTGTAAGTGGTGACCGAATGTGAATATAATTTTATCCCAACATCGACACGTCGCCCATACCGTTTTACTTAATCCCAATTTTTTTTAATGTGAACAATCTCGATACACATTAACAAAAAATTATGTTTTCTCAAATCAAAACAGTATAGCGTATAATTAATAATCACAAATCACGGCGGATTAATGAACAATATATGCAAGTACAAGTTGAGAATTTACAAAAAGTACACTAAACCCACATAACATACATCTGCCCCAAGTTATTGACTCTAAATGTACATCTCATAATTATACATAATCCTAAGAGAAACCCTATCAAAATGTTTAATGGTTTAAATCCATGCTATCGAGCTTAACAAATCCATATGTCCTGTAACCTAAAGAATCTCGTCCTAACCTGAGTACATAGAATAAGTGGGTTGGACTATCCCTAAATGTTCAAATGGTAAGGAGATATAAATCAAGAAAGTATGGTAATGAAGAAAAATCCATATTTCCTATATAATAATTTAATTCAAATCACATCACATGCCATAGAGATATTTAAACGACAGAACATGGAATAACAACAAAGTACATAGTCCCAGGAATCCAACACAAATATTAAGAGAGATAATCATAAGTAATGGAATAGTCCTATGGTCCTAAATCTTGAATATCCTAATAACACAAATTCCAAGAGATCATATCCATACGATTAAAATGATCATCCATACCAATCACAATGATCAAGATTATCGTAGCATCCATGACTCAAGGACCCTAAATTTGTTTGTTTGTTTAACTTATTCAAATTATAAGTTCATAATGAAATCTAAAGTTCATATATTTATTTGTTTGTTTAACTCATTCCAATTACAAAGTTCGTAAGGAAATCCACGAGCACACCTCTTATGGATCTGCCGAAATCCCGTCGAATGCCAAACGTGAATATATTCTAAGTGCTAAATAATGTTGCTTCTCGTAATCATGAGAGTTTAACCAAATGTCACATACCTTAAGGTGAAACTCAAGTGTTCAAATATTACGGATACAACAAGAAAACATGAATTATATTCTCTTAAGGATCTATCGATCTCCCTTCGAAGACCATAAGAGAATACATTTCTAAAGTGTTCAATACTTTCCCAAAGGCTATCACAGTCCAAGCATCTCATATCACCTGGTTAGATTCAAGTATTCACTAATGTGTTAGTACATCACACTCAAACATTCTACTCAATAGGTTATACAATATTCAATGAAGCGTTACTCGAAAGCATTTAAACCAATCAGTCGCTAACACTACACCAAAACAGGTGATTGCCATCGAGTATAACCGTTGCAAACAATTTCCGCAACGCTTATAAGTGTTGCTACGGGGGCATGGCAATGTAGTAGCAACGCTTATAAGCGTTGGTAGATTTTCTCTCCCAACACTTATAAGCGTTGGTATATTTTCATTCGCAACGCTTATAAGCGTTGGTAGATTTTTGTTTGCAACGCTTATACATGTTACAAGATTTCTGTTTGCAACGCCTATACATGTTACAAAATTTTAATTCACAACAAATATATATTTTAATAATAACAGAAATATGTACTAGCAACTCACATATTCTAATATTAATAGTCAATTAACAACCAATATGACGATAATATAGACGATATTTAATATGAATCAAAAACTAATATTAAACTCAATGTATACCAATAGACAACATCCATAATCAAATAACGACATAGAATATCAGTTAACAACAAACAAGCACAATACATAATTAAGTTGTCAAATTCAATACATAATTAGTTTGCTAAATTCAATACATAAATGAGATTCTACAAATACCGAATACGAAAATCTGACCATATAACGAAGCCTCCATCTGAAAATTCACATTAACTTGTACATTCCATTTTGAGGACCATCATAAATTGGTGCATCCGGTTCAAGATCATCTACTGCACTATTAGAACTACCATCCAATTTTCTCTTGTCTTCCGCTGTCTCTAGAAGTGTCTGCATTCATTGAATGTCACATTAAATTGAAAATTTCAGTTCTTTGATAAAAACAGAAAAACATGAGTTTGCATCGCACAAAATAATATTAAAAACAGAAAAACATGAGTCTAAACTGAGCCTATATCGGCTCAGTATTCCTAAGCCCAAAAAAAAAAAAAAACATAAGTAGAATGGCAAACCATCATATTAACCTGTTTCTGAATTTTGCATATGAAGTAGATGGATGAATAGAAAATATTGCAATGGAAGGAAGTTTTGGTCTATGCATATTGATAATAATGTCTTATACATGGAAATTAATATTGCGTCTATGAACAGAAAATAAGCAATCTCTAAGTAAAAGGAGTGGGCTTGATAACTCACTTTGGTTTGAACCACAGGTCAGTTGCAAGTGCTTGGTTGATCTTCTAAGCTACAACATATTGCAGGCAATCAACAACTCCTGGGATTTAGTTAACCTATTTCTGGATTTGTTCATAGAACGAGCCTTGCTTTTAGAATGCAGGAAACAGATTCTCAAACCTGGGTAGAGACATATGATCAGCAAAGGTTAAAGTGCGGAAGGAATGCTCCATGAAAATATTACAGGATTCGCAAAGTGGATGAGCCAACAAACTTCTAAGAATTAAATAAGACATTGACAAAGGGAATACTCCTTGCTGTCTCAGTTTCAAATTGGGCCTTTCCGGCTCGAAACTTAGCCGGAAAGGCTCAGTTTCTAAAAGTTGAGCCAGTTCAGGCTCAGTTTTAGAAACTGAGCCTTTTTCCGGCTCAATTTCGAACCTAAAACTGAGCCGGAAAGGATCAGTTTCGAAACTGATCCTTTCCGGCTCAGTTTCAGGTTCGAAATTGAGCCGGAAAAAGGCTCAGTTTCTAAAACTGAGCCTGAACTGGCTCAACTTTTAGAAACTGAGCCTTTCCGGCTCGAAACTGAGGCGGATAAGCTCAGTTTCTAGATGTTGAGCCAGTTCAGGCTTAGTTTTAGAAACTTAGCCTTTTTCCGGCTCAATTTCAACCTAAAACTGAGCCGGAAAGAATCAGTTTCGAATTCGAAACCGATCCTTTCCGGCTCAGTTTCAGGTTCGAAACTGAGCCGGAAAAAGGCTCAGTTTCAAATCCGAAACTGAGCCAGAAAGCTCAGTTTCAAAAACTGAGCCTGAATTGGCTCACCTTTTAGAAACTGAGCATTTCCGGCTCAGTTTCAAGCTAGAAACGGAGCCTTTTCCGGCTCAGTTTCAGATTCGAAACTGATCCGGAAAGGCACAGTTGCTAAAAACTGAGCTCAGTTCGCCGTCTCAGTTTCGAATTCGAAACTGAGTTGGAAAGGCTCAGTTCGAAACTGAGCTATGCCCGAGAAATATGAATTGTAACTAATATATTAAGTGTCACATTCCTTTACTCACCATATGTTAACACTTTGCGCAACTCAGTCTGGCAAACTGAGTTTGCGCAACTCAGTTTACCCAGCTGAGTTTGTGTAACTCATTCTGCGCAAACTGAGTTTGCGCAAACTCAGTTTGCCAGACTGAGTTACGCAAAGTGTTAACATATGGTGAGTAAAGGAAGGTGACACTTAATATATTAGGTAATTACTAGAATAGATTTCGGTGTGCTAATGAATTATTTGACTAAGAACATCCATGTGTGAATAAATGTATTTATGCAGTAAAGTACCGGAATACTGCAATCATGCTCCCCAAATTAAACGTAACCATACCTGTCAGCAAGAACCAATGGATGACGAAAAGGCACTTAAGCGTGCACCAACGTCAAAGGTTAGCTACATAAATATCACAGATTTTGGGGGATCACCAAATGGGCCAGACCTAACCAGGAAGCTTGGCAGACTTCTTCAAAATAGCTGGTACTATCCTAGAAGGAAGATTCAAATAAGTCCTCAAAACTGCTTGTTTTTATTGTTTTTATTGCACATATACATAGGTTCAGACTACATCATTGCCCAACTTTATATGTTAACATTGTTTGCCCAACTTATATGTTAACATTGTTTGCGTATAATTTTTAAACATAACATGACTTCAAAGTACAGTTTTAAGACAGATATTGTACTTCAAACATAACATCACCCGCCCTCGTTCTTCTAGTTTAGAAAAGATATTGTATTCTAAAGGTGAAAATATTTTGTCCTATTCACTGATATTTTCTAAAGTTAAATAGCTATGCTGGAGTTCAAGAAATTTAAATACGACAAACAAGCAATACCTTTCATTGTCATGGCGCAACTGCTTGATGCAATGTTTTACTGCATACATGCAGCCATCTATTCTTTTCACAACTTTGAAAACATAGTTGAAATTACCACAGCCAATTCGCTGGAAAATATGAAAATTACCAAAGTCAGTAAATAAAACACACTACTGAAGTCATGTTCCTTGGGTTACCATTACTCTTGGGGACTGGATTTTGACAGTGTGAACACAAGAAAAGAAAAGCAGAGGAGGGTGTTTGTAAATGGATCCCATCTCACGTATCGAACATATATTTGCAAATTGAGAGATCTTTCACGTCCTACTAATTCATCACATTAGGCAAACAATAACTCACAACGTGTATGTCATAACCTCTTTCAATTCAGGAGATACAAGAAGTCCAAAAGATACATATAATTACATAAATAATCAAAAGAAAATTAAGAGGGAGTAATCAAAATTACCTATTACTTTTGATCTCCTATCACCAAATATATCCATGTCAATAGTTGATTTTGCATCTATGGAACATAATTTTGCTATTGCAGACTGTGGAACATAATTTTGCTTCTTTCCAGACTCACTTCCAAAGGTGATTTTAAGTTCCTCCGAAGCCAATGTATCAACAAGCAGATTAGTCAACGGCTCAGGGGACTCATCATTGTTGCATTTTCTATCTGCTAACATACCAACAAAATTATAAGATATTAGAACATGTACAATTGTATTTAATAAATTTGAACTAATAACCTGAAATTTTGGTTGTGGTGTATTATATTTCAAAGGCATTGAAAAGTCATGACGGTCATAAGAACTTAACAAAGATATATGATTTAGATTTAGTAGCTGAGTTTTATAGCACTTGAGAACAATGATTAAGAAGCTCCAAAAAGATCATACTGTTTCAGCTATGATGTTGGGCTATACCGTCACTACTGTTCAAAATCATATGCACTTTGACAATGCAATCACCAGCAAATAATACATGCATTTGATTGAAACTTCCACTAGTTTAGTTAGTGACAAAAACATTAGTCACATGCTTCCATCAAGAGTTGTACTGGTTGGCATAGCATTCATATACAAGAGTTGACGATGCAGCCACTGTTTTTGTATCCTTTGCATAGAAGGGATTAATTATCCCTAAAACAGTTAAATGAAATGCATCTAACTTTGTTGTAGACGCTTTGAAATCTTACCCCTCTCATTCATTTTCTCAGTTACGTAATTTTGTTATCTTATGACTTGTTCAGTTACTCATTTCAATCTTACCCAACGATGTAAGTTTGAAGGTTATTCCACAACATCGGTTGCTCAAGTTCAATACGCACTTCCAGCAATATACATCACATAGAATAACACGTCAATGCACAATCAATGTTTTTCATGTACATCCATCTTTGTCAGTAAGTAAATACTCTTGGACGGTCAAGAAAATGATAAACTCACAAATCAGTTAAACGAGCATATAATAATGAAAGAAAAAATTGACCACATAAAATAAAACATACCAATTTTGCGCCTCTTAGCCTTGGTCTAACAGATTTCTCCAGTGAGTTAGGGCATACATTGATCTCCTACTAACACACAAAGCAATTAAAAGGTCAGACCTTAACCATAATTTACCAATCGAAGCCCAAACTTCTAAATTCGGTATGATTTTCACCTTACTAAAACAAGATATGTTCATTTCAGGCGTTGTACAATCAGGAGTACTGCAAATCAAATAAAAAAGGTTAAATTAAAACGAAATCCATGAAAATAAATGGACAAAAATGGTAAAATACTTAAAGAAATCTTGGCTAGGAATCAGAATTTCTTCAGATTTTGTGGCATCAGCTGCAGTGTTAGCAGTTTCGTTGGGCTCTTTCACAAGCTTAACTTTCTGGAAATAGACAGTGAGGTCAGTCATCGGTGAGCTTTCTTCAGCTGTCACCGATTTACTGCGGTTATTGCTTTTATACCTCTGAATTCCAACCTAACACCTTATAAAAGCTAACTCATTGTGAATCCTAAAAACTGGATAAATGAAATTTATACCCGAAATCAACAAAGCACGAATCGAACAAAATTTATACCTAAAGCGATTGAATTCGAGTTGAATGCGGCACAAATCGAACAAAGATCCCAAAATCGAACGCGATTTGTTCGCTAAAGCGATCCCCAACATCCGATTAGAAAGGAACGAATTCTTTGCTGTGCTGGGATTCATGGGATTTGGATTCGAATTGTACTTTTTTTTCTTTTGAAACCGTTGATTTGGATTTGTTATCTAAGCGGCCGATTTTGGTAAAAGCGTTGGGCAAAGGCAGGAGAAATGGGAAGTAGGGTTACGGGCGTTAGTTTACGGTTTTACCCTTAGAAACTGGCCTTACCAACACAAAAAAGGGTTGGCAATAAAAAAATTACAATTATGTATTTTTAGCAACACTTTTTTCACATAACAACGCTTATTATTGTGGCTACCCTACAACACAAATAAGTGTTGGCAATTGAAAAAAAAGGGTTACCAAATGACCATTATGGTGTAGTGTAAGTTGATTGCCTTTACTTCCCATATAATAGAATTAAGGCCATTAAAACAATTTCCAGATTTCTCACTTATTAAAATGTTCTGTTAATCCAAACTTTTTCCAGAACATTTATTTTATAAAACCATGATATTCGATATTTCAAAATCATACTGATAATTATAATTCCATGAAGTTATATTGTTCACACATGATATTCCGAAAGCCAGATACGTATGTTTTATGTCGTTATTTATTTCATAAAACCACTCTTGTTAACGATATTTTTCATCAACAACACCCAATCTAAAGTTTGACAATGCATATGTTATGAAATTTAGAGGGTACTCGATCTAAAGGATGTTGAATGATAATTCAGTCTCAACAAGCTCAACCTATTATGTCATTTCCTAGATATCAAAACCCAAAGCTCGAAGATTAATTACTCTTCCCTCGAGAGGTGAGTATCACGCTTGCTTGGCTTAAAGGTCAACTGTTACCTTGGGATGAGGGCATTATAGGCTTATAGGAGGTTGAGAACCTCATACCATAGATATTCCTAGATTCAGGATAGAATAAAATATACATTGTGTTGGGAAGAAACAACCTAATGTATCAGAACAGTAGGTTTAATGACATACCATAACCCTTATCGACTAGACTGATACTTCCACATCGAACCAGCCAATAAGAAGGTCTTGGTTGTGTTAGTTATCGCGTCATAAGGTTACAATAGACCTTTTTAATGCGTTGTGCTGCATTAGTCTAAATGTGAAAGATTTGAGACACGTATAAGAGTCATAAGCAAGAAATCATTGATTTTATCCAATAAGTTTTCCCTTTTTTGAATAATTTAGTGCCCAATTTTTCCACGAAAGAGGTTAGTGATAACTCCCTGTTCGATCAATATGACACAACATGATTATCGAATCGAGAAAAGATTAAATCTCGATTTTCCCTTTTTTATTCACTATGATTGTATTACAATGGTTGTGGAAATTCCAAATTCGATTTGAGATATTAGGGTTTGCTCTCTAAGAAAGGAATACGAGATTGTAGAATGAGAAAAAGATTCCCAAAATGTGACCCCTAGGGTCTTATTTATAGACAATTTGGTCCCCCTTTGGTAATGCCTCTGCTGGAAGCCCGCTTTCGGTCTGTGCTATTGGTGTCACACCGCTTTGGTGGCTTTCGGTGCCTAATTTCGGGTGTCGGTCTTTCTGGCTTCCGGTACCGTTTTCTGTTAGAACTTCCTTAATTTTGCTGCTTCTGCTTTGGTGGTGACTATCGGTTGACTACTTTCGGTATCGCTACCAAGCTTATTTGTAGCGATAACGTCTTTATTGGAGTTTTCACTTTATGTTCACAAACTTCAAGACAAATTTTGAATGCTTTTATATTTGCATACTCAAACATTCTTTTATGTAAATACTTCTCTAACCTGTTGCTGCATACAAATACATGATTATATAGAATTTTTGTCGGCACATCATTTAATGCGAAAGAACATCTTAGTTACAGCTTGGTAGCTACTTAGAAAACCACACCTTGCTACCCTTTGGATTTTTATTATTTTCACTCCACGTAATTGTAGTTTCATGAACTTGTACAGTAAATCAAAGCAATTCCCATTCATGTTCACAGTATGAGATAACTTGGAAACATGGGTGTGTGAGCCGGTTGATGAGGGAACAAACGGAGAAGTGCTCATCAAGTTTGCTGGGTGGCTTTCCAAATGAAGAAAGCTTAGGTGCTCCAATGTTAATAAAATTAATGGTTAGATGTATTTATGTCATATTGCTATGTGATATGCAAGTTTTGATATAAGAGTGCGATGTGTTGTATTACTGAATAAAATTATCTTACAGTGAATTAGTTAAATAAATGGTCAGTTGTGCATGTAAATAATTTATTGCAATCTATCTTTAATTGGAAAATCTCTTTTCTTAAAATGAATGTAGTGTAACTATTATATATCTTGTGTGTTTTTTTATCAATTTATTTACCCTTTTTGTTTTTTGTGAATGTTAAAATTGTGATTTCAACAAATTTATATAAGACTATTTTGCAACTGTCATTTGTTGTTGCAAAAGAATCGATTGCAACAGGAAAGGCCCCTTGCAAAAAAGTATACCGCAACATCTTATTGCAAAAGGCGGAAAATGTTGCGAACTTTTTACAACTATGGATATACCAACAGGCGTGGGTCTGCTGCAATTGGTCTATTGCAACAGATATTACCTGTTGCGAAAAGTGTTTTTTGTTGTAGTGACATTCTCGAGTAATATTTAGAAATCAATGTCTAATACAACTATCTGAATGGTTAGATACCCGTGAGATCATAGATTTGAATTTTCCATAGCGTGATTCAAAACAAAGTCAAAATGCAGGTCATAAGCATATATTACTTGTATTACTGTGTATTAGCATCTAAATATGAAACACCTCACCCTCCATTAAGGTCACTCACAAGGGACTGCCTTAACTTTGGTGGAGGTTTGTAAGTAAAAGTCACAGATAAAACACAAGACAGATATAAACACATATACATATATATAAGCAGCGGAAAACATCAGACTTTTATTTCATAAAATACTTGTTCATACGACACATTTCCATAATTGTCTAATAACAACTTCCAAAACATTACAACATCATTTCTGTCTTGGTTTTTAAATAAAGAAGCATAAAACGTGATTAAAACTGCATAAATCCCCATAGAGTGTGTCCAACAGCCATAGCCAAGGAAAGAGACTCCAAACCGTACATCAACTATCTTGAAGCTTTTAAAGAATCTGTGATGGCCCGCCCCGCACCAGCCTGCATTCCTCCGGAGGTGCGTTGTACACATGCCCGACTAGCACAGAACGGTCGCCAAAGAAAGGAAAGAAGAGAATGAACTAACAAGGAACCTGTAGAATGTCTCACGGAGCATGAAACAAAATATAATAATAACATAATCTTGACATAAAACAGGCGAGACAGTGCATAAGCTGAAAACTAAACCAACATAGCAGCGGAAATCCAAATACAGCTTATTACAACTTTCCAAATTACTGTCTCTAAAACAAAAGAAAGCTAAAGTAGAAGATGCACTAATAATGCCCAAGCAGTGATCTTCAACAACACAGGGAGAATACTACATATATCATACGTGGAAGCCTCCTGCTCGTCTCCGGATCAGCTAGCCGTGCATACCCAGCTAACCTGTCTCTAGTCTACTCGTGAGAGCACCCAGAGTAATAAGAAGAGACATAAAACTCTGAGTCAGACAAAAAGTCTGGTATAAGCGATAAGCAACTAAACAGAACAATAACAGGTATACTAAACCATACCTGAACCTGAGCCTGGACCTGCAACCAAAGAGTTAGCACTACATGTCGTACAATACTCTAAGGTGCCACAAAACAAATGGTGTATAGATAACGGGGGGTGGGGCGTGCATGTCATAATGATGGCAAACAAGTCAAGCATAACAACCATCCTCACTTCTCTCACTCAGTGCGTAAAGCATACGATGTCCACCACTGTTAATCACTAGACCCATCGAAGTAGTGACGGAGTTCGACTTGTACAACTACTGCTACTACTACCAAGCTTACCACATGGAGTCATGACCAAATCTTTACAAATGACCCCACTTCATTGGTTTATAGCCCCTTTAGTCATACCTAGGCCACTATGGCCCTGAATCCGTTCACGTACCCCCTACACATAGTGATTCAAAGTTACAGACATCGACAGCCCCTTAGCACACGTCCCGCAGCAAAGCCCAACTCATGAAGCCGACTCTTTGATTCCCAACTGGATCCTGAGTACAAACTTCCCATTTTGACTACCTTTGCATCTCGGGTTATTGGTCTTCTCCGGATCGGTTCTTTACTTCAGTCTATACTTCAAAGTCGGATCATGATTCGTGTCTCGAGTCCAAGCATCTCGGTTCGGATCGGTCGAGCTACCCCCATCGGATCGGGTCGGGGTCCTCATCCTGTGGCGGTTCGGATCGGTCATCATCACCTCTAGGCGGATCGGGTCGGTCATCATCACCTCCAGGAGGATCGGATCGGTCGTCATCACCTCCAGGTGGATCGGGTCGGGTTCTTCAAGTCCAATCGCCATGCATCGGTTCGGTTCGGAGGTGGCCATGCGGGTCGGGTTGGAGAAGATGCTTCCCAAATTTTCAGATCGTCTCGTGGATACACTGCTTGGAGGGCGGTTTGGTTCGGATGCCCTTCCTCTGATCCGATCCAGATCGGCCAGTTTCCTGCAGCTTCTTCCAACGATTCTTTACGCCACTCGACGGTGTTTTCGACTAATCTAACACTTCTAGACAATCACAAATCGTACCATATAGTCATAGCAACATGTAACATCAACCACAAACATCAAAACAATAACTCGATAGATTAAAATAGATCAAACATAGCCAAAATCCCATATTTTCCCATAAGCATGTTTAGGCAAAACCAATGGCATGATTAGCAAAACTTAACCAAATCAAACTAAATTTCTAACAGAGGCCTAAAATATTATTTTCGAATTTATAAATATTTTTCCAGAATTTATTAGTGTATAAATTCGCTAATCTTCACTAATTACCCTTAATTAACTGTAATTAGTGTCAAAACAATGCTAATCACTCACCTTGGCCACAAATGAAATTTTCAGAACTGAAACCTCGCTGATTTGGGCGAATACTGATGTCTAACAGTAGCTCTAATACTGATTTGGTGAAGATCTTCTTTGATTTGATGTAGATTAAGCCAAAACTTGATTAGAAAGTGATTAGAAGTTGATTTGGGTGATGGAGGCCATTGTTAGGGTTTCTAGAATGAAAGTGGCGGCTGAAAAATGAAAATAAGATCGTTCTCTAACTGATTTCAGCCTCCTCATAACCCTAATCCCGAAATTCCCCATTGGGCCTAGCTGTTAATCACCCGGTTAAGCCCAATTAAGCTGTTTTCACAATCTGAAACTTGTTTCAGCCATATCTCCCAAACGGTAAGTCCGTTTGGCTAATGTGACCACTCTACGGAATTGTAAACCATCAAGCGAATCTAAAGGAAGTGATTTCAGGTCAAAATTCCTTTCCAGTCAAAAGTTATGGCCAAAACAGTGTCAGCTAGGGGCAAAACGGTCATTTAAAAATCGACAAAAATCATGAACATGGGAAATGACCCCAGTAGTCGTCTCCCAAAGTTACATGACCATACGACTTCGTATGTAAAAGAAATAAATATTCTACGATACTTCGATGCGTAGAATGCGGGTCGTTACAGAATCTTACTAAGCTGGGTTGCTTCCTCCCTATGGACTTGGGGGGGGGGGAGGGAACGGAAGAAAAGAAGACGAAAGAAAATAGGGTCAGACATAAAGCCTGGTAAGTCTAGTGACTCTTCAGTATGAGAATAAGAATAAGGGTATGATAGGTATAAACTGGAAACAGGAGAGTATCATAAACTAAGATAAAGTAGTTTTGAAATGAATATACTATCGCACCCCACACTATATCTCTGCACCTACATGCATTAGTTCTAAACTGGCACCTCATGCTGAGGGTGAAGTGATCCCCTTATTTTAACGATCGGCTCCTACTCGCATAATTACATGTGTCTTATGCCCCCCAAATATTGTAGATACCTATGCTGGCCCCACCATGGGGTGCATCAAGTAGGGCTGTTAATGGGTCGTGTCGGGTCGGGTTCGGGTCGGGTCAAGTCGGGTTCGGGTTGATTTATAAATGGGTCGGGTCAACTCGTTTATTAAACGGGTCATATTTTCCAAACCCTAACCCGACCCGTTTATAAACGGGTTGACTCGACCCGACCCGTTTAACTAAATGGGTCATGTCGGGTCGTGTTGGGTCGGGTTTACCCGTTTGACCCATTGATAGATATTGCCTACTAATATAAGCAACAAAAGAGCCAAATCACCAACATGCACACTGTTATTTAATTTCCAACATGCAACAAGTTGCAAAGTCACCAACAGACAACACATATATAAAGCATGAAATCACCATATCCAAAAATCATTTACTATACATAAGTATGTATTCCCATACTGCATAAATTAAAGACTACCAGTATGGAAAAGATACAGTTGTTATAAGTAAAATATAACTAACAACATACAAGAATAAATTAGTAAAATATAACAGGTTACATATACGAGCATACCGATTACTGCATACATAAAAGATTAACACTAACAACATACATGAAAGACTAACATTATGGAAGAGATACAACATATAAATATATAATCGGGTTTGGCGGGTCAAAATCAGGTTAGCGGGTCAACCCTAAACCCACCCGTTTATAAACGGGTCAAATTCGGGTTGACCCGAAAATGACCCGCTAACTAAACGGGTCGGGTTAACCTGCCAATTTCCGTGCGGGTTTCGGGTCGGGTAGAAAATTGACAGCCCTAGCATCAAGTCCCATGGTGGCGACCCGACACAATACTTAGAATGCATAGGTTATACTACTGGTGCCCCCAGTGCCCTGTTTGTCTGCTCCGAAGTGTGTGCACGCCCGCACTCCGTTAGAACACACACTGTTGCACCCACCGCCGTCACTTTTGACCGCTTACAATCAGCCCAGTAATCGTGCCCCACCCTGCCTGGTTTCAGGGTACCATGATACCTAATTGGGTTACTGCTGAAATGGGTCCCCGTTACTAGGGTTTTCTAGTCAAACATGTTAAGCGGTTAAGTGTCTGTATTTACCTAACCCCACCCATCAATTTCATTAACATGTTGAATTGGTTAAGTGTTTTAGTTAACTTAACCCTACCATCCTGACTTGTCTGTCCTTAGCCTTTTAAAGCACCGACCACTCACATTAGACAGATATTGTTACGGTTACTGGATGTGCCGGTCGGTTCCGGGCAGATTTACACTGTAGCTTAGTCTAACCTCGGGTCCTTATTGGGCTCAGTGCTTAACCACCCACATTGGATAGGTATTGTTGTGACTACTGGACAGCCGGGCGGGTTCGGGCAGATTTACATCACAACTCAATCCAACCTCGTGTTAAGCATATTCGTATTTTCTAAATTTACATATTTTTCTTTATTACTGAATATATGTAAATTTGTCAACAATTAAATGTTATGGCCCACAATCCAAGTTTAACATTTTTGGTATAAGAATTTATACCGTTTAAATGCCACCAATTTTTGGCATGTGACAAACATGCCAATTTCATATATTTTTATGTCAAGTTTTACTAATATCCCCAACGTTACCCCGTTTAAACATTAGGCTAACAATATTAGCCTAATTTTCGTTCGCATAGTTTTAGCATATAATATTAGGCTAAAAACTTAGCCTAATTTAGCGTACACAAATAGGCATAAGGGAATTCATAAACATAAACATGACATAGGTGTAAACTTGGCATTTTTGGTATAGTCAATATGAACATCATAGGTGTGAACTTGCAAAATAGCCAACATGAATGTCATAGATGTGAACTTGCAAAATAGTCAATATACATATATGTGAATTTGCAACATAGCCTAAATCAATTTACATATATGTGAATTTGCATTGAAATAAGGGTCTAACCAAATAGGTGTCACATGAATTAGCATATGATTTAGACAACATAAGCCTAAACTTGTTTTTGGATCTAGGCATAACATCGAACATCACTAGCACATGACAAGAATATGACATTTTCATAAATATGTATAACTTTATGATAAGGGTGTGAACTAGATCCAATCGAATATCTAATTACAACATGAAACATGTACTAAAGTGGATCTTGACATGGATCCAATTAGGAACTTGCAACTTTTGTACAAACATAGAGGCATGTATATGAACATAGCCATTTAGGCATAAAGATTATAGCATAAAGTATATACATGAGGTTCTAATCACCAACAACCTATATAATCACAAAAACATGAACTACACAACTTGCTTGTGATGTTGTTGTCATTCTAAAAGTACAATAGGATCAACATCAGTCTTAATTATACCACAAAAATCCCAATTTGATTCGCAACACAATCATTTCAATACATAGATATGAATTAACATCGTCGTTACATAATAGCACAATTCCACTTCCAATTTATGTCGAATCAAGTCTTAGTTTTATTCTCATCGGAAAAATCACTATACTTACAAAGAACGACGAACTTGGATTCTGGATTCTGAATTCTGAATTCTGAATTCTGAATTTTATATGCTTTCCTTTGGGTAGACTAACGTTGTTTTGATTCGTGTTTTACTTTAGTATTGGCTTGTCTCTAAGCTTTCTAACTAACAACCACTCCTAGTTTCTTTCTAGCAGCATGACGGCTTTAGTATTCTATTATTTGTGTGAATTTAGGGTTAGACTTAAGTTGTATTTAAAGAATTTTAATCTGATTAGAGCCGTCGATGAAGCTAGAGTGAATCCAGACCATCCATCTCAAGAGAAGCCAATCAGAAAGTGACATGTAAGCCCTAGCGACTCAGCCAAGCCTCAGAAATCGACCAGAACCGGACCAGGCCAGCCAGGGCCTGACCAAGCATGGTTTCTGGCCTGGGCGCACATAGTAGGTGCGCCAGTGCTAAAATTGTACTGGCGCACTTCCCAAGTGTGCCAGTGCAATATTGTTCTGGCGCACTTCCCAAGTGCGCCAGTGCATTCTGACCCGTTTCTGGTTTTTCTGCCCAACTTCGTTCGTCCATATCTTCTTCATACGTTATCCGTTTTACGCAAACTTGGACTCATTCTTAAGCAGAATTTCGAGATGAATGCAATAGCGTAACCCATTTCCCTTAATTCCATCATTTAGAATTAATTATACTTTAATTTGTAAAGTTACCCGTAATAGAAAACTCGGGGTGTTACATTCTCCCCTCCTTAAAGGATTTCGTCCCCGAAATCTTCAAGTCTAGGAGAACGTAAGTCCTAACATCCAATCGTCCATCTACTCAACCGTCAAACACAGGCGTCCATTGTCCTTAAAAGACTTCTAATGCTTTATGATTATATGCACAGTGTGTGTATATGTCCTTAACTAATGCAAAATCAGGCGGTCTACTGATCCAGTTGACCTCCTTAATGCAAATCATGTAAGTGTCATGAATCCATTATGTATGCAAATTTTGTCCTTACTTATAATTCTACATGAGTGCGCAACCATCAATACAAATGAGACATCCATATGACAACATATCAAGTTTCAACCACATAAAAATATGAATACATATATGCATATACAATATGAAGTGATTGAGCCGATCTAAAACCTAGGTTGTGTATGTATATGCATCCACGAGCAACCACTAACAACGACTTGCAACCATTTGTAGCCATCAACCATAACATGTTTCAAATACATGTTTACATCTGAAGGGGTTTCTACCTAAGGATAATATCGAGGAGATATACCTAAAAGGATAGATACAAGAACAACTTAAGGAAAAAGAGAGGTCAAAGATGTACCCTTAAAAAGAAAAGGGTAGGCTGCGCGTATTCTGTACTCAGTTTCCCAAGTCGCGTCTTCCTCGGCGTCGCTCTACTGAACCTTAACGAGCTTCACTTCGCGGTTGCGTAACTTTTTGATTTCAGTTCCTATGATTTGAGTTGGAACTCTCCTCACAGTTGCTTCGCGTTCCACTTCGGCTTCTTCTAGAATGCTTGGCTCCACCACTTCCACTGATTCATGTAGACATTTCCGGAGATGAGAAACGTGAAAGACGTTGTGAATTTGAGCCAATCTTTCGGGCAGATCTACTCTATAAGCCATTTTCCCAATCTTCTCGATGATAGGGAACGATCCTACAAATCTTGGTGCTAGCTTTCCTGCGGATCCAAAGCGAATGACGTTCCTTAAAGGGGATACCTTAAGGAAAACCCTGTCCCCAACCTCAAACTCAAGGTCGGTCCTTCTTTTGTCGGCGTAGGATTTCTGTCTGTCTTGGGCAGTCTTCATTCTTCTTCGTATCAAGTCCACTTTTTCTGAAGTCTCTCTAATCATGTCTGGCCCAAGTATAATCTTGTCAGTGGACTCCCACCAACAAGTTGGTGATCGGCACGGTCTTCCATACAAAGCTTCGAATGGCGCCATACCGATGGTGGCTTGGTAACTGTTGTTATAGACGAATTCCACTAAAGGAAGGTGATCCTCCCAAGTCCCTCCGAAGTCAAGAACGCACAGTCTCAGAAGATCTTCTAGTACTCTATTCACCCGTTCTATCTGACCATCAGTTTGGGGGTGATAGGCCGTGCTCAAGCATAACTGTGTGCCGACAGCTTCTTGTAGACTTCGCCAAAATTCGCTCGTGAAGATGGGGTCTCTGTCACTTACTATGCTGGAGGGTATTCCATGGAGTCGAACTATTTCCTTGAGATAAAGAGAAGCTAGAGACGAAGCAGTCCTTCTACTCTTGATAGGTATAAAGTGGGCGCTTTTAGTAAGCCTGTCCACTATCACCCAAATGCTAGTATTGCCTCTTCTTGACCTAGGCAACCCGTCAATGAAGTCCATTGAAATGCTATCCCACTTCCATTGCGGGACTTCTAGAGGATGAAGCAGTCCTCCAGGATTCTTTTATTCCGCCTTGACCTGTTGGCATGTCACGCACTTAGAAACGAAATCTGCCATGTCCTTCTTCATGCCGCTCCAATAGAAAACTCTCTTTACGTCCTTGTACATCATGTCTCCACCTGGGTGTATTGTCATCTTGGAATGATGGGTCTCCTCGAGAACCTTCTTCACTAAACTCTAGCTTGTGGGACGCATAGTCTTCCATCTCGCCTCAGCCAACCCTTATCATCGATGGAATATCTATTGAGGTGACTGGAAGTTTCACTCATAATTAGTTTATCAATCACATCCACATGCTGAAGGTCTTCTCGTTGTGCGGCCCCTATCGATTCTAAAAGAGTGGGCCGTACTTCTAGGGATGCCAATAAACTAGGTATAAAATCTGAGGAGGGCCTAAAGTCAAAACCGGCTATATACTCCAAGCTTTGCCTTTCTACAAAGAGAGGGCTTAGGGTCTGTTTCTTTCTGCTCAACGCGTATGCTACTGCGTTGCCTTTGCCAGGAGTATAGGAAATTTTAAAGTCATATGAGGCAAGGAACTCCATCCACCTTTGCTGCCTCAAGTTAAGATCTTTCTGCGAGAAAAGATACTTCAACGATTTATGGTCAGTATATAATTCGAACTTCTCACCTAGGAGATAATGGCGCCAAGACTTAAGCGCAAAGACGATGGCGGCCAACTCAAGATCGTGGGTTGGGTAGTTCTTTTCATGCACTTTCAATTGTCTTCCACCATAAGCTACTACCCTCCCTTCTTGCATCAGAACAGCGCCTAGCCCCGTACCACAAGCATCCGTATATACTATGAACATTTTGCTTCCATCCGGCAAAGTCAGAACTGAGGCTGTTGTGAGAGCCCTTTTTATTCGTTGGAAAGCAAACTCGCAGTCCAAATCCCAAGTGAACGCCAGATTCTTCTTTGTTAGCCTTGTGAGTGAAGCTGAGATTTTCGCGAAATCCCTAATGAACTTTCGGTAAAAACCGGCTAGCCCAAGAAAGCTTCGAACTTCGGTTGCATTTCTTGGTGTCTTCCAATCTTGCACTGCCACCACTTTCACGGGGTCCACAGCCAACCCCTCTTTGGACACTATATGCCCCAGAAATCTTACTTCCTTTCTCCAAAAGTGGCACTTGGAGAATTTGGCTTTTAGCTGATGTGCACGGAGAGTATACATGATCTCTTTCAGATGCTGAGCATGTTCTTCCTCGTTCTTTGAGAAGATCAAAATATCATCTACGAAGACCACCACGATATTATTGAGGAATTCTCTAAACACCCTGCTCATTAGGTCTATGAAATAAGCAGGTGCGTTCGTCAAACCGAAAGGCATGACAAGCCACTCGAAGAAACCGTCTGGAGTTCTGAACGCCGTTTTATCAATGCTATCTTCAGCTACCCTTAGCCGATGGAATCCAGTAGCCAGATCAAGTTGGGAGAAGACCGACGCACCTACAAGCTGATCAAACAAATCGTCTATTCGGGGAAGTGGGTGTCTATTCTTTTTAGTCAGCTTGTTTAGCTCCCTATAGTCTGCACAAAGACGTAGTGAACCATCTGCTTTGGTGGCGAACATCACTAGAGCACCCCATTCCGAGATACTCCTTCTTATAAACCCTTTCTCGAGAAGCTCCTTAACTTGCTTACTGAGCTCCTTTCTCTCCTTTGGAGCCATGTGTCTAACAGGCAGAGCTACGGGCTTTGCATTATCAACAAGATATATGCGAAAGTCTATTTCCCGCTTCGGAGGTAAGCCTTTCACCTCTTCAAAGACATCCGGATATTGGGGGACTACCCTAACCGACTGCAAATTCTCAACAAAAGCGTCAAGCGACTCTAGATAACTAAGCATAACAGCATTCAAGGGATTACAAGAAATTTCTAGAGTGTTACCGAGCCGAGTCAAGAGCCTAACCACTCTTTTCTCATAATCAAGAATGACACCATTACTGGATAACCAGTCCATGCCTAAGATCATTCCATACTCTGAGAAGCCCAAAACAAAGGCACTACATCTAAATTCAACACTTAGAATAGAGATTTTCAAATCCAAGCAAACCATCGACAAATAAGCCGAGCCCCAATTGGATTTGAAACAACCAAGGGATCTTCTACCATACTAGTGTCTAGGTGTAGAGATTCTACTAAAGCAGATGAAATAAAGGAGTGTGATGCACCAGAATCAAAGAGAGTGCGAACTGGATGATCATACAGATAAATTAAGCTTTCTACAGAAATATTTCTACTTCGTTCCTGTGGAGGTGCCACCAGCGCGTGAACTTGTCCACCTGAGGTAGATCCAGTCCTCTGTCCCTACCACCGCTTCTTTGGGCAGTCCTTAGCCAAGTGTCCAGTCTCGCCACAACTGAAGCAACCACCATTCATCTTTGCCTTCTTCTTTCTGCAGTCTTTTGCTATATGTCCCACAATGCCACAGAAATTTCACTTTCTCTTTTCACGGGATTTGTTGTTCTTCCCGCCTTTCTTGAAGTCTGTTTTCTTAGCCTATAAACCCTGCTTCTTTTCTTGAGGCACTTCTGCCTTTGCCTCTTTCTTGCCTTTATCTTCCTCTGCAGCAGCGCCATGTCCACCAAGCTTTCATAGGTCGCCCCCATGGGTATATGGGTCATAGCAAGGCTGTGTAGAGGCTCATTCAGGCCTTTGACGAAGCAAAGGGCCTTCTTGTGTTGGGTGTTTACTAACTCAAGCCCAAATCTGGCCAACTGATTAAACTGATTGACATACACCCTGATCGTCATACTCCCTTGCTTAAGAGTTAGGAACTTCTCCATCTGCAGACTTCTTTCAGCTTGGGGGAGGAATTTCATCTCAAACCTTGTCCTGAAATCTTCCCATGTTTCCACTGGCCTCTCCGCATGCGTAACTTCCCACCAATAGGAAGCTTCATCCTTGAGCAACCACACTGCTAGCTGTATCTTTTGCCTGTCATCAACTTCGAAGATAACGAATAAATCTTCAGTCTGTTTTAGCCAGTTCCTTGCTACCACAAATGATTCAATTCCATAAAAGTCCTTTCCTCCCATAGCCTTGAAGTCTCTACATGTCTTAGCGAAAGTGTTCCCATGAGGAGGAGGAGGGGGAGGAGGAACCGCTGCCACCGTAGGAGGAGGAATGTCTGCTTGGCCCGCACCATTGGCCCTATCCTCTAGGTACCTTCGGAACCAGCCAGGGATCGGTACTCCTTATGGAAGGTTAAGATCTCCAGGCATGCTGGAACAAAAAGAAAAGTATTCAAGATAAAGGGATAGAGGGATAGTGCATACGGCTCTGGGGAATTATGCCTTTTAAAAACAACATTTTTTTTCTTGAAAAAGATGCTTCTTTAAACTTCTTTTTGAAAATAGTTTCAAATTTTTTTGTCTAGTCTGGTAAAACCTATGCTCTGATACCAAGTGAAACACCCTACCCTCTATTAAGGTCACTCACAAGGGACTGCCTTAACTATGGTGGAGGTTTGTAAGTAAAAGTCACAGATAAAACACAAGACATATATAAACACATATACATATATATAAGCAACGGAAAACATCAGACTTTTATTTCATAAAATACTTGTTCATACAACACATTTCCATAATTGTCTCATAACAACTTCCAAAACATTACAACATCACTTCTGTCTTGGTTTTTAAATAAAAAAGCATAAAACGTGATTAAAACTGCATAAATCCCCATAGAGTGTGTCCAACAGCCATAGCCAAGGAAAGAGACTCCAAACCGTACATCAACTATCTTGAAGCTTTTAAAGAATCTTACTAAGCTGGGTTGTTTCCTCCATATGGACCGGGGGGGGGGAACGGAAGAAAAGAAGACGAAAGAAAATAGGGTCAGACATAAAGCCTGGTAAGTCTAGCGACTCTTCAGTATGAGAATAAGAATAAGGGCATGAAAGGTATAAACTGGAAACATGAGAGTATCATAAACTAAGATAAAGTAGTTTTGAAACGAATATACTATCGCACCCCCACACTATATCTCTACGCCTACATGCATTAGTTCTAAACTGGCACCCCATGTTGAGGGTGAAGTGATCCCCTTATTTTAACGATCGGCTCCTACTCGCATAATTACATGTGTCTTACGGCCCCCAAATATTGTAGATACCTATGCTGGCCCCACCATGGGGTGTATCAAGTCCCATGATGGCGACCCGACACAATACTTAGAATGCATAGGTTATACTACTAGAGCCTCCAGTGCCCTGTTTGTCTGCTCCGAAGTGTGTGCACGCCCGCACTTCGTTAGAACCCACACTGTTGCACCCACCGCCGTCGCTTTTGATCGCTTACAATCAGCCCAGTAATCGTGCCCCATTCTGCCTAGTTTCAGGGTACCATGATACCTAATTGGGTTACTGCTGAAATGGGTCCCCGTTACTAGGGTTTTCTAGTCAAACATGTTAAGTGGTTAAGCGTCTATATTTACCTAACCCCACCCATCAATTTCATTAACATGTTGAATTGGTTAAGTGTTTTAGTTAACTTAACCCTACCAACCTGACTTGTCTGTCCTTAGCCTTTTAAAGAACCGAACACTCACATTAGACAGATATTGTTACGGTTACTGGATGTGCCGGCCGGTTCCGGGCAGATTTACACAGTAACTCAGTCTAACCTTTGGTCCTTATTGGGCTCAGTGCTTAACCACCCACATTGGATAGGTATTGTTGTGACTACTGGACAGCCGGGCGGGTCCGGGCAGATTTACATCATAACTCAATCCAACCTCGTGTTAAGCATATTCGTATTTTCTAAATTTACATATTTGTCTTTATTACTGAATATATGTAAATTTGTCAACAATTAAATGTTATGGCCCACAATCCAAGTTTAACATTTTTGGTATAAGAATTTATACCGTTTAAATGCCACCAATTTTTGGCATGTGACAAACATGCCAATTTCATATATCTTTATGTCAAGTTTTACTAATATCCCCAACGTTACCCCGTTTAAACATTAGGCTAACAATATTAGCCTAATTTTCGTTCGCATAGTTTTAGCATATAATATTAGGCTAAAAACTTAGCCTAATTTAGCGTACATAAATAAGCATAAGGGAATTCATAAACATAAACATGACATAGGTGTAAACTTGGCATTTTTGGTATAGTCAATGTGAACATCATAGGTGTGAACTTGCAAAATAGCCAACATGAATGTCATAGATGTGAACTTGCAAAATAGTCAATATACATATATGTGAATTTGCAACATAGCCTAAATCAATTTACATATATGTGAATTTGCATTGAAATAAGGGTCTAACCAAATAGGTGTCACATGAATTAGCATATGATTTAGACAACATAAGCCTAAACTTGTTTTTGGATCTAGGCATAACATCGAACATCACTAGCACATGAAAGAATATGACATTTTCATAAATATGTATAACTTTATGATAAGGGTGTGAACTAGATCCAATCGCATATCTAATTACAACATGAAACATGTACTAAAGTGGATCTTGACATGGATCCAATTAGGAACTTGCAACTTTTGTATAAACATAGGGGCATGTATATGGACATAACCATTTAGGCATAAAGATTCTAGCATAAAGTATATACATGAGGTTCTAATCACCACCAACCTATATAATCACATAAACATGAACTACACAACTTGCTTGTGATGTTGTTGTCATTCTAAAAGTACAATAGGATCAACATCAATCTTAATTATACCACAAACATCCCAATTTCATTCGCAACACAATCATTTCAATACATAGATATGATTAACATCGTCGTTACATAATAGCACAATTCCACTTCCAATTTACGTCGAATCAAGTCTTAGTTTTATTCTCATCGGAAAAATCACTATACTTACAAAGAACGACGAACTTGGATTCTGAATTCTGAATTTGATATGCTTTCCTTTGGGTAGTCTAACGTTGTCTTGATTCGTGTTTTACTTTAGTATTGGCTTGTCTCTAAGCTTTCTAACTGACGGCCACTCCTAGTTTCTTTCCAGCAGCATGACGGCTTTAGTATTATATTATTTGTGTGAATTTAGGGTTAAACTTGAGTTGTATTTATAGAATTTTAATGTGATTAGAGCCGTCGATGAAGTTAGAATGAATCTAGACTGTCCATCTCAAGAGAAGCTAATCAGAAAGTGACATGTAAGCCCTAGTGACTCAGCCAAGCCTCAAAAATCGACCAGAACCCGACCAGGCCAGCCAGGGCCTGACCAAGCAGGGTTTCTGGCCTGGGCGCACTTGGCAGGTGCGCCAGTGCTAAAATTGTACTGGCGCACTTCCCAAGTGCGCCAGTGCAATTTTTTCTGGTGCACTTCCCAAGTGCGCCAGTGCATTCTGACCCGTTTCTGGTTTTTCTGCCCAACTTCGTTCGTCCATATCTTCTTCATACGGTATCCGTTTTACGCAAACTTGGACTCTATCTCAAGCAGAATTTCGAGATGAACGCAATGGCGTAACCCATTTCCCTTAATTCCATCATTTAGAATTAATTATACTTTAATTTGTAAAGTTACTGGTAACAGAAAACTAGGGGCGTTACAAAATACCTAATTAAAAATATATAACAATAATATTTACATCAACTGCTACAAGTGGCATTAGTCTTTGTAAACAAGTCAAAAGAATCTATCTAAGATCTGTTTTTTCATTTTTTACTTACATAGGTAGTTTACAAATCAAAAGCAGGAAAATTTGAACACTCATTATAGGATGTAATAGCAATAGGTTATTATTGGCTTGAAAATTTGTACATTCATTATAGGCTAAACGGCCAGTATCATAGGAAAAAAAAGCAATGACAATTTTTGAGGTTGTAATAGGCTAGTATATAAATACATTTTTTCTATGTAATGATTTTTTAATTAAAAAAAACTATGTGATTATCACTGTTTGACCGATTAGACCGTTGAAGCATTGAACCATGGACGATTGCGGCTCGACTTATGGTCCAATATCCCAAACTATTATCATAACCACGCACAACCCCAACCATACCACTATCTTCATTGTAGTCCACTACAACCTGTCTGCCATCACCACTGCATTCCATAAAACACAGGAACCTGGTCATCTTCAACAACACCTAATACAACATTAACCCGAAAGGGTACCTGCAACATACACTCAACTCCTCTCTGATGCAAGCTCACTTCCTTCACCTTCCGCCCCCATTTACAAAACAAACAACCTTCCAAACTGCATAAACACACTATCTCAAACACTACAATAACACTCCACATCCACCTCCAACATCTCAAAATTTTCACCCACTCACCATCCATCAGCATGCAAAACCATAAGCCAACTTCACACCCCCGCCACTTGAATCGCATCCTCAAACCAACCAGTGAATAAGTAATTATAACCTCACTTACCATACAACAACACTATCTCCCCTTCTTTTACCCTAACACCTTCTACAGAAACTATGCATAGCAATAAACAAAAACTCACCACTCACCATCAAACTTCAATGATCAGTCACAACAAACCTTCTTTTTTTTATGCAACTAACCTCCTATAATACAATCTACTACATCACCTTCACATAAAAAAGCTACATCTAAAATGAAAACCTCACTATCCCATTCTCTATCAGCAGAAAACGACACTTACGCACCCTGCCTATACACTACCATTTCAGTCTGCACCTATAAAAACCAGCAAACTCGAAATCGCCCTCCAAGAACCATAGTTCTCTAATACTCCAATTGCTAATCCCTTCCACTGTCGTAATTACCATCAATTACTGCGTCTAACCATCAACTTATTTACAACTTATTCAACAACCAATTCAAATCTACAACGTTCTAAATCTGTAACAACTTTCCATGATCAGTTTCGCTTATCAGAATCCAAGTCGAAGATTAGATCCAAAACGCGTGAACTGCCCCAGCTTCGAAAGATCGGTGGAGGAGATTAGAGATGGAAGGAGCTTTCTTTCTTCGATCGAGTGAGGAGATTGGAGAAAATAATGTGAAATGGTTCTAGAGGGAGAGGAAATGGTTTTAGAGGGAGAGGGATAATAATTTGTGAAGTTGGAGGGAGACCGTGAATTATTTTATGAGGTAAGCGTGAAACTGAAAGGAAACTGGTGAATAATTATGTGAGCGGAGCGTTACAGGTGATATGGTCAAAACAAAATACGGGTTAAGAGAATTATTAAGTGTAAATAATAACGCTTCAGAATAACGTGTTATTAAATAGCGTTATTGATATCATATTTTGTTGTAGCAGCTCTTCGATCAGATATATTGGTATGAGGCAGGATCGATATTTCATCAGTTAGTACAGGCGGATGGCGTAATCCACGGATTGAGGCTGTGAGATCTTCATAGTGAGCTTGAGATTGCAACTCTTTGATATTGAAGCTCAAAGGCGCTCGAGATGGGTCGACAGGATGGGTCGGTAGTATGTGATTCTTATATTGGCGAGATTGCAGGATGACTCAATAGATGGATCAGTGTTATGCAGTTCGTAGAGAGGTGAGGCTGTAGGATGGATCAGTTCTATGCAATTCATAGTTGGAAGAGGCTGCAGGATCATGGATCGATATGACATCTACTTCGTGGAGGGAACAAAGTTATTGGATCGCAAACTCAAAGTAGGGGTATCATAGGTGGGACCCATTAGGATCAGTGGACCATACCCTAGGTAGCGAGCCTAGACCAGGAGGGCACGTGTCGGAGGGACATGACGTTCGGCTCACTGGAAACCAAAGACAAAGCATGGAGCTCAGATGATTCAGAAGTGCCGACGATTCGTTGATTGCTAGGAGTGTTCTAGTGGACTCAAAGGAGGGTTACCGGGGAGAAAACCAATTAGGATTTGAGAGATCAAGTACCTTGGATCGCTCGGAGAGTTATCTAGTTCCCTTGGGAAGTAAAACGTACGTAGGATGTATGGTAGTCTAACTAGAACAGGGTCTTATCAACCCTTGACGGATGGTATAGCCAGTCGTAACTAATTATCAAAGTAGGCACGTATTTAGGAGGTGATAGATAAGACTTGTTTGAGGGATGCTACGGTTGTTATGGTTGCTCCTATCTCATTTTTCATAGTAGACAATTGCCTCTAGGACTCTGGAGAGAGGATGTGAATTGGGGCCGAAGTGGGCTATGGAGATTCTTTTATCCTAGTTCAGTTTTCTCTTTTGTTACTTTGAGTAGCATATATTGTTTCAATTATATGTGTTGTCTCTGTGTATGCAGGGGCGGGACGGGTATGATTTCCCATACCTGTGTTCCTTATACTGCTACGACTTGTGTAGTATTTTGAGAGTTATTTATCGCTCATACTAGGCTATTGTCTGACCCAAGGTTTTATATTTCCTGTTATTACCTTGGGGGATTATCAGCGATGCTGATGAGTAGTCAAGGTAGCAGGTTTTAGCATTGCTTGGAGCTACGGAGGTGGCCTTGCGAGAACTGACACATGTTCATATAATGTAGGTATTCTTATTCTTATTCTGCTCTATTGCACTGTGGTGCCGTGACAGTGTTGTTTATTATTTTCGTGACAATTGTCTGTGAGTTTACTTATCTCTTGTATAAACTCCATTGTCATGTATAACTGTATGGGCCCATACTCTGATTATATGGTTTGTACAGTTACCACTGTTTCATCTACTATACCTGAAATTATTATAAGTTGTATGGCACAGTGTGAGATATTCGACAGGTTTTATGATGGTGGTTCTAGGTTTTATTTCCTTCTCCTCTCTCTTTTCTCATCCCTTCTATTCTATTTCCTCTCTTTTATCTTATTTATATCTCTTAGAAACTGTTTAACACTGATAGTGTAGGGTGTCGTTACACGAGGCCTATTGATAAGATTAGAAATCAAATCGATAGGATAAAGGTTGAGCTATAAAGAATCCTACCCTGACTTTCATTATTTTTATATGGGCTCACCATATAATGAACAGTCTCAACATTAAAAGAAGCTAAGCAAACATCCTGAGCGAAAACTTCCAAGCAAGTTTGGTATATATGTATTGTAACAACCCGGAATTTGGGGCCAATTTAAAATTTTCATTTTAGAGATTTTAGGGGTGTTTAAATATTTAAAATAAATTATTTCAAATAAAAATGAATGGAAAATTATTTTGAGCAAAGTTAATGCAAATATATTCAAATAAATTGCATAAAGAATTAAAAATAGGATGGTAGTTGGAAAAGTCAAACTTGAACTTTGACTAACTACACAAGATGCAGAATAAACCGGATTTTAATGGAATGAAAAATATTTAAATCTGTAAATGAATATCTTTCTAACGAATCTGAAAAATCGAAGTTTCATAGCGGGAATCAAAAGTTATGGCCAAATGAATTTTCAGGAAGGTCGCTATAGAAAATATATCGCCCTTGAAAATGGACATTTTGCATACGACCTCGGAATTCGACGAAACCACTTTTCTTGGGTCCGGGATGTAAAATTATTGCTAGGATTCAAATTTCATGATTTTTGAAGCTAGTATGTGAGCGTGGCAAAAGAAACTGTGTTTTGTAAATTTCGATCAAAATTAATTGACTGAAAAATAGCCATTTTTCAAACAGCCTCAGAATTCAACGAAATAAATTTTGTTAGGATCGTATCGTCATAAGAAAGCCAAAAATATTTTTTCTGGATTTTTCTGACTTCGTTTGTGACCCTGGTAAAATTAGAAAGTACGTTCGAATTAAAAATAAAAGAATTAATTTGAAAATAAAGAAAACACATTGTAAACTTCAGAATTAGACCTCGGCACTAGCGCCATTGCGTTCAGAAGGCGTCAAAACCTATTGTTTGACAGTCGTTGAGCGCGAATTGGAGTTCGAACGAAAAAACCCTATTTTCTAGAATTAAATAAAATAAATAAAATAGAAAATACGTGGCAATACGCGTGTAAATACGTACCTTCTTCTTCCCCGATCGGCATAACCCATAGCCGCCCCCCTTCGAAATTTCCTCTCCATTTTCCTATCAATCCACTCACAATTAGACTTAGCCGTAGTTGAACTTTTTGAAGCTCTTCCCTTCCTCTCCAATCTCCGACAAGTTTCATTCGATTTCACGCCCTGTAGCTCTCGAATTTCGAGCCCCAATCCGCGACATTAGGACCGCCGCCGCCCCCTAAACAGGCCGCCGCACCCCCCTATTTTCCCGGCGTGGATGCGCCTCTCGTAGCTCTCCAATCTCCTGCAAACCATTCGCAAAACCATCGACTACAGCTCCCGAAATCCGAATTCAAAGTTTTGAACTTTTCTGAAAATTCTAAGGTATGAATATTTCAGATTTTGCGACGCTTTTAAGCGTTACAGCGACAGTTGTTAATAGTCAGTTCTGATTTATTTGTATGAACTTCGAATTGAAATCTTTCAGATCCGTAACTGCCGTGACTTTGAACACGAAACCTGATCAAATCCGAACCTTCCTTCCAGTCCTGAGCTAGGTGAGAATTTATTTTTATTTAAATCTAATTAATTTTATTATTATTATTATTGCATTATGTGAAATTGAAAATCAAACAAGTAGATTTGCGATGAATGTTACCATGGGATGGATTCAAATTGTTGTGATGCTATGATTTTAGATCCGTTATTTTTAATCATAGATCTGTTAATTATAAACATAGATCGGTAGGAAAAATTAGATTTTTTCCTCGTTTAAATTGGTTGATGTATGCCTTACGGATATGAATCATATATAAATCTATCATCATATACGTCGTTATGCAATTCATATTATTTTTATTGTGAATTAAAGTAGGAATTTACATCATTGTGAAATTTCAATCGTTATGCAATTTACAATATTTTTATTGTGAATTAAAGTAGGAATTTACACCGTTGTGAAATTTACATCGTTATGTAATTTACATTATTTTTATTGTGAATTAAAGTAGGAATTTACATCGTTGTGAAATTTACATCATTATGTAATGTACATTATTTTTATTGTGAATTAAAGTAGGAATTTACATCGTCGTGAAATTTACATCGATATGTAATTTACATTATTTTTATTGTGAATTAAGGTAGGAAAATTTACATTTTTATAATGTTAAATTAAAGTAGATTTTGCATAGTGGTAAAAATTACATTTTTATATGTAAATTATAAAGTGAATTTATGCTGTATGTTAAAAATTACATTTTTCTTTGTAATTAACATGGAAATTCCATCGTATGTTAAAATTTACATTTGTATATGTAAATTATAAAGTGAATTTATGCTGTATGTTAGAAATTACATTTTTCTTTGTAATTAACATGGAAATTCCATCGTATGTTAAAATTTACATTTTTATATGTAAATTATAAAGTGAATTTATGTTGTATGTTAAAAATTACATTTTTCTTTGTAATTAACATGGAAATTTCATCGTATGTTAAAATTTACATTTTTATATGTAAATTATATAGGGAATTACATCGTAGGATAAAAATTACATTTTTATATGTAATTAAAACATGAATTTACATTGTGTGTTAAATATTACATTTTTATATGTAAGGTCTGTAGGAAATTATACCGTACGACAAAAACTACATTTTTCAATGTAATTAAAGGATGCAATTTCATTGTATGATAGAATTTACATTTTTCTTATATATATGTAACATAGAATGGGAATGAACATTAGAAATAAAATTTATTTATTTTATATGTAATTTAGATGCAGAAATGTGACATGAAATTAAAAATCATATTTTTACAATGTGAATTAGAAGTAGAGTTTGCATTGTAATTAAAAATCATATTTTTGCAATGTAAATTAGGAGTAAAGTTTGCATTGTAATTAAAAATCATATTTTTACAATGTAAATTAGAAGTAGAGTTTGCACTGTAATTAAAAATCATATTTTTACAATGTAAATTAGGAGTAGAGTTTGCGTTGTAATTAAAAATCATATTTTTATAATGTAAATAGGAAGTAGAGTTATATAGGAATTAAATTTACATTTTAATATAAATAAAAAGGATGGAATTTACATTTTCAATGTAAGTAAAGAATGAATTTAGGATGCGATAATATTATTTTCATTTTCAAATGAATTAAAATTTAGTGAGTATCGGTAATTGTGTAGAGCGTTGTTTTAATCAAACGACGTTATTACGATTCAATGATTTTATATATATATATATATATATATATATATATATATATATATAAAATTAAAATTAAACGAATAGGGCGTGGTAGTTCGCGTTTTGAAATCGTACCTTTAAATGACTATACAAGAAGATCCGACCGTCGGATTTTCTTGAAACTGAAACCGATAGGACCGTCTTGAAAAAATCTTTCCAATGATATATACTACGTTAAGATCCAACAGTTAGATTCTGAGAAATGTAAAAATCAAAATTGGCTGAATGCAGCGCCATAGTCGCCCACGGACTTAAGGCGTCATTATATAAAATTTAACTATTTTAAATAATTAAAATAGGAATGAATCGTTAATAAAAATAATTATTAATGTGTAACAAGGATTTTAAATATATATATATATATTTATAAACGAGGATTATTTGGAAAGTCCGAGTTCTCTCATTCTAAATAATCAAGCGACGTTAATTGAAGTATAATGATGGCGAATGAAGACCGTAAATCTTCCCTCGAATGGATAACGATCGAGGCCCTGATTTGACTTGCTCCCAATTCAAGGGTCACGGTCATTGCCCAAACGTACGTGTTGATTTCACGGGTTTGGCTTTCGCTCAGACCCAGAGCATAAGCTAATAAATGGATTGTGTGTCTGACATCATATTCTATTAAATGTCATGTTATTGATCTTTTGTCGAATGTATGGATGTTTGGTGGCGGGGAATTTATTCTCTTGCTTAACACCCATTCATATATGTTAGACCCAAAAGTGGTTCTAACACCCAAATTGATTTAAAACAAGATAAAATGAGATAAAAATAGAAATGAACACGCAGGATTTATAGTGGTTCGGCCAACAAATTCCTACGTCCACTTATCTTTCACTATATTCGATAATTCAGTTGCAAATACAAAATAATATTCTCTCACAACTCACTTTTGTTCACTCAATTGACTAAAACAAGAAATGAAAGATGGTTTGGATTCTCCGGGAGTAATGGAGTTCGGATGATGGAGGTGATTGAATTCTCTAAGTGCTGAAAAAAAGAAAGATCCTTCTCTTTGTCTCCAGATGGGGTATTTATAGGTGTGAATTTGCTCGAGACTTGATCCGGGTCGGGCCACGTGTCATCCATCGCACTCTCTTCGGGTTCGGATGAACTATCAGGTTGACAACGCATCAAAGGGAAGGACGTTAGGGGTAGGAATTAGTCATAGCCGGTCCGGTTCTCCAGGCGACTTTACAGGAGATTAACATGGATCGTGGGTGCGGGTCGGAGACGTGCAGGTAAGGGGTTCGGATCGGGATACCCGATCCGAACCGGATTGGTTTGGGCGTCTTTCCTTCTCTGACCTATTCCGCTCTGCTCCAGTGTTGTGACAAGCAGATGGCTTTCCGATCCATTCGAGATTTAGTTGCCTTCCGATCCGATTGGATATGCCTTACCAACCTATCCAGTAAGAGATCACCGATCCGAACAGAGAACTCTATCCGATCCGAACCAATATGCCGCTCTAACCCGATCCGAACAGAGGACCCTATCCGATCCGAACAACTGCAGCTATCAATCTGAATTGTAGTGTTTTCCTCCAATCCGAACCGAAGTCTTATAATCAAAAATACCATTCAATGTTTGGTTTCTCGACTTTGTGTTGCCTAGTTCACAAAGTAGGCCAACATTTTGCCCCCTCAAAGGATGCTTCTGTTGTATACGAAGCGTGCTTTGATATCGTTCGGAATGCTAGTCCTTGAATCGGAACGGTCAGGAGGAATGCACAGATTTCTATTCGGTTCGGTGTCTGACTCGAGCACATTTTCTTCATTTCTGAGCAAGTTTGGGAATTTTTCTCGACATATAATGCTTCGTGCAGGTATGCTCTTCCTTTATTCATCTTCTTTTGAACTCAATTCGAATCGGAAGCTAAATCAATGTGTGAAATCTATTCGGTTCGGATTCCGATCCGAAGCGCTTTCGTGGCTTTGGTTCTTGGACATTGGGCCTTCAGGCAGAGTTGTGCTACTGGGCCTTCACTCCGGTCCGAGCGGGTGAGAAAGAATAGGAATACGAGGAGTCAACACCATCCCTTATATAAATCTTCCACCGTCTTCCTTCACTTCTCCTTCTTTTCTGCCGCCGCTTCCAAACTCTAGTATCAAAAAACTTCAGAAACTCCAATATTTTGAAACTTCTTTGTAGATTTCTCAAATCAAACATATAGGTAGCTTTTTTAATCTCGAATAACTTCGTTGTAACTGTTCTTGATTTCGATTCGTGGTTGATTGGGATGGTTTAGCCACGGGGCTTTGCTTTGAACTCCACGTCGTTACTGGTGGATTCGCCATCACTTCGAGGCGTTGTGAGGCTGGAGAGGGCAAATAATTGTCCTTAACGGTAGCTTTGGTGATAGAACGGGTTTGCTTGTGAGTAGGGGGGAAAGAGGAAGAAGATGAAGAAAAGAGTGTGATGACAAATTGGTTCGGGTAGAAGACGAAGGAGCAAAAAGAAAGGAGAAGGAAAGGGGATCGGTTCGGGTTGCATACTTTAGAAAGACGGGAAGGAAGGAAAATGTCGGTTCGGGTCGGAGAAGAGAATGGGATAAGAGGTTGAAATAAATGGACGGGTTAAGTGATGCTGGTTCGGTTCGGATCGGGTTACCCGATCCGATCAGATCAGTCCTGCTTCCGAACCCATTGTTTCCCTTGTCTTGAACTGACCTTGCTTTAATGAAGCATCCGAACCGACCCTATATCTGTATTTGTGTTGAGCCAATTATCATATGCATATCCGAACCGAACCGAGCGTATCAAACTTGGCACACAAAGATTACCCAACTAATTCAACTAACATTCATTCTAGACAATAACCTCGTGGACAGTTAGGATAGTGCCTTGCGAACAGAAACAAGAATTAAGAACAACTCTGACTATCACTTTCTCTTCAAAGCTTTGCTGCACACACTTTAGTTCACACACATACACAAAGGGGGACACGGGATAATTTACTCTAATCCGTGCTATTGCTTCTTCAATAGTTCCATGACAATGAGGCCCAGACGCTCTTCCCGTCTAGTTGAGAGGAAAGAAGCTCCGGAAACTTCTAGCAAAATCACTCTTGAGGATATATCTTCTTCGTCCGATCCGGAATGGGACAGTGAAAGTCCGGATTACGGAGTTGGTCATCGGGAAAGCGACGAAGCGTCTTCAGAGAATGAAGTTTCCCTGGGCTTTGAGGAGGAAGGAGGGATTGGTGACAATCGAGCACCCGATGAATTTGATTCAGCCATCATATTGGAGTCACCTCCAGATTCCGTAGAATCGACAATCGACAACGACCGACTTGTTCGAATTTGCCTGAAATATGGAATAATGAAAAGGGACACCCTAGTGCCCTCACGCTCTGACCGTCCCCACAACCCTCCAGAAGGATATATGACGGTCACTCGATTGATGTGCATGGTCGGCGCCATTCCTCCGTTCTCGCCTTTCATCGTTGATTTCTTAAGACAAATGCGGATTGCCCCCATGCAGTTGCATCCCAATTCATATGCTTATTTGCATACCTTGTACATAGCCTATCGTGAAATCCTAGGCCTAGAGCTCACATTCGATGACGTTCATTTCTTTTATAATTTTAAGCATCGGACTCGGGAGACTCCATCCTTCTGCTATTTTGAATCAGTCCCAAAGAGAAAGATAATCTCTGCACCATTTAGCAGTAAAGCTGGAGATTCCAGACTAGAATGGTTCTATATAAAGCAACAGTCTGGATGCGCCAGGAGATGGACAAAATCAAGTAAGGCGTTGATCTTCTGAACCCGGACTCTATACACTCGAATCATCGCCCTGACCTGTTTTCCTTTGTATTTGCAGTTGACAATCCCAAACAGATATCAGATCAGGTGTTCTTTGATCGGATGCACCGACTTCTTAATGGTGATAAAAAATTCTTGATGATCGACGAGGTCCTTAAAGATGAATACCTTCACTTTCATGGGCTGCTATCTGTTTTTCGTAGCATTGGACATGGGACGGTTCCATACGCGTACATTCCTCCAGTGGAGGTGGTCCCAGAGATAGGAGAAGGTTCAGGAATTCCTACGGCTTCTCTTCACACTTCACCTTCTCCATCTTCTACGCAAGATGATGAATTGGCTAATCTGGCCAAAAAGCATCGTGAAGGGTATATTGCCCCCGAAGAAACTACTTCTCTAGACAAGTCAAAATCTTCCCAAGAGTCGCCACTTCATGCTTCCGAAGGGGATGTTCCTAGCACTGATGAGCACATATTTCAGGGTTTGGGGGATCTCCCCTTACCTGAGACTATATATACTTCAGAGGACTTCAGGAAGGACCCTTTAGTCTTCACTTCTTCTGAAGAAACTACTCCCGCTAAGGCCAAAGAGCCTGCCCGCACCAGTCTAGCTTCAGACTCGGGTTGGTTGGGGGGACACACACCACTTAGGATGCACTTTACATCACAGCATTAGCATTCATTGCACTTCTTTCTCCATGAATCCATTGATTCTAAACTTCGTTTATTTTATCATGCAGGTACAATGTCTCGATCCTATTATGATATAAGAAAGCTTCGTCGCAGCATGTCCAATCCTCCTCAGGATGTCGAGTATGATCGCCGGGATGACCGTGGTAGGGAGGAAAGAAGACCTTATGATCCCTATCGATCTCGGCCCTCACGCTCCCGCTCACCAGTTCGACCGGAACAAGAAAAATACAAGAGCTATCAAGGTCGTAGGGAGGAGGATAGACCACCATCTAAGGATTCCACTTCCTCCCATGAAAAGCGGAGTAGAGAGAAAACTCCTCCAAAGGAAACCGGGTCTCGAAGTAAGCAAAAGGTCCCTGCTACTAAACGACCTAGGACAGACAAGGGTCCTACAGAATCTTTTTCAGGAAGGGACACCGAATTAACAATCCTCGCTCCTCCTCCACCAGATGCGGGAACTGCAGTAAAGCTGGCATATTTAAAGGAGCAATTTCCCGAGCACTACTTCGATACTCTGACCTTTCTACCTACCCTTGAACCTATTTCTTCTAATTGGGCAGATGAGGCCAAGGAAAAAATTGATTTGGTAGAAAAACAATATTCCGAGATGTTCAAGTATTCACGCAATCTTTCTAGAATCATCCGCACTCTAATGACAAATGCTAACTCAATGCAAAAGACCGCGGAGGAGGATGCTAAGGCCTTAAAAACCTTAGGAAAAGACTTAGAAGACACTCAAGCCCAACTAGCTGTCGCTCAAAAGAACGCTTCTAATTTCAAACAACAGTTTGAGGACATGCAAAAGCGTTATCATGACTTGCTTGAGTCCCATACTCAGGAGCGCTCTGAACTAAAAAAGCAAGCTGACGAGGCCAAATCAGAAGCCGCTAAAACACACCTTGCTTATGCTGAGCTTGAACGGAAAAACGCCGAGTTAGCAAAAAGGAGTGCTGAATTAGAAAAGAAGAATGCTGACTTGGCTTCGAAGCTGTTGGAGGCAGAAAACAGGGCTGCTCTGGCCGAGGGCAATGTGGAATGTGCCATTAAATCTGCGGAGGAAGCCCGTAAGCAATTATCTGAGGCGGAGGTTGAGATTCAAAGTTTCGGCGAATTAATGATTGAATTCTTCACACATATTATTCGTCGTCGAAACATTTCTTGGATCGAGGACTATCCATCCACTCTGGTTCAAGTATGGAATCAAATCGTTGAGTGGGAAAAAGAAGAACTTAAGGTCGATTCCCTTGATGAAGATAAGCTGATGGAGAAATACTTGAGAGACGATGAACCAGAGCGTCTAGCTGAAGGGCGCCGCCTAATTGCTGAGGCCATGGAAGAAGAGAGGCGGAAGTCTAAACAGAAGACCATTCCCGAAGCTGGCTCCTCGTCTTCTGCTCCTACAACTCCCGAAGTAGAAGGGTATGATCCCGAAAACCCGGGAATTGCCCGGACAACTTTGCTATCTCCCATTCCTGAAATAACTCCAGAGGTAGTAGTCACCCCCGCTGAAAAGTCTTCAGAAGGTATTCCTATCTTTTCTCCTCAATTTGCCAAGGCTACTACTACCTTTGGCTACGTGACTGAACGTTCGATGAGAAACCCTTTGCTTTCGCCTGAGTTGATAACCGATGTTTCTCATTCTGTAGGTGTTGAGTCATCCACAAAGATAGATGTAGCTCCAGGAGCTACCGCTGGGACAAAGCCCGCAGATGGTGCCAAAAAAGGGGAAGACAAGGCTGCTTCTACAGACTTGGGAGAAGGAAATGAACCAACTAAGGTTACCACTCCCCATGATGAAGAAATGATCGCAGCTTTAAAAGACGACGGAGGAGATGAGGGACATGATGAGGAACCGGAGGTTACAATAACTGGGGAGTCGAAAAGCGCCGATGACGTTACCTTGGCGGCCATGAAGGCCGATCAAGACAAGCGCTTGCAATTAAAAGCTGAAGAACTAGACCCTGAGGTCCTCAAGCCCCTCGCAGTTGTGGATGCAGGTTCAAGGTTAGTTGTTAAGCTCTCAACTAGATCTATTACCGAAGAACTTGCTAAAAAATCTTCTCTTGATTCCAGTGTTCCGCCCTCCGGGAAGAAGTCTACTGGCTCCAGTACCGCATCTTCAGGAAAAAAGAAATCGAAACGAATCTTGACTGAAGCCGAGAAGGAAGCAAAGGATGCGGAAAAAGCTGCCAAGAAATCGAAGGCTCATTCCAAACCCAAATAGTGGGTTCCCCTGCATCTTTTTAGCATTTTTGTGAACCAATAACTGCTGCCACAAAAGCAGCTCCTGCACTTTCTTCTTTAGTTACTTTCCTGTACAAATTCATTCATTTGTAAATAAAAATAATTCACTTTTTGTAATGTTTATTTGTTAATAGTTCTGCACTTATGTAAAAATGCATGTCTATAGTTTTGAAACGAAGTTGTGGAGGGGAGAAATATGTGCATGCATATGTGTCTCCAGTCAATTTTCATAAGTTATCCAATGCTTAACCATGCAATCTGAATGCTCCCAATTCTCTAACGGGATAGCATTTCCTGTGTCGTCAATACCTGTTGTTTTTCCTGGCATTTCTTTTATACTCTCTCTCTTTCTCTTGAGAGTTAGAGTTCGAACTTAGTCATCTATTCATTCCCCGGTCTCTCAACGGGAAAAGATTTCTTTCTCGGCGCTCGGTCGGAGACGCCTTTATACTCTCTTTCTCTCTGGAAAGTTAGAGTTCGGAGTAGAATCTCTTTTTTCAGCGCTCAGTCGGAGACGCTTTTATACTCTCTCTCTTTCTCTGGAGAGTTAGAGTTAAGAATAGAATTTCTTTTTCAGCGCTCAGTCTGAGACGCTTTTATACTCTCTCTCTTTCTCTGGAGAGTTAGAGTTAAGAATGTCGTTTTCTCATTCTTTTACGTCTTATTGCACAAATAATCATTGTGCTTCTTTTTATGTCCAAACTGTTTTCAACCTTTTTAAGGCTCTGAGTTATCCTGTATTTTATAATCACAACAGAACAACTAATGAACGTAAATGCATAAAAGTAAATAACACACAATATTTTTATAGTGGTTCAGCTAAGTCGTAGCCTACATCCACTTTATAGTCCTTTATTCATATCATCAGATTTTCCCAAGGTAAGGCATGTCTTGTTACAGAATTCACAGGAAAAATAACAAAAAGTATAGCATTTCTAATCCAAATATCGCATTAAATGTTGGGCATTCCATGCTCGAGGAACTTCTTCGCCATCTACGGTCGTTAACTTGAAGGTTCCTTTTTCAAGTTTCCGTTGGATGACAAAGGGTCCTTCCCATTTTGGGCCGAGGTGAGGAAGGGATGGAAAAACTCTCTTTAGCACCAAATCTCCTAGTTCAAAAGTTCTGAGGCGAACTTTTTTGTCATAATAGCGTGCCATCTGACGCCGATGTCTTGCTGCACGCAAGTCTGATTCGTCCCTTTTCTCTTCGACTTCATCAAGAGACTCAAGTAAAAGTGCCTGATTCGTCATCGGGTCATAATACGTCACCCTGTGGGAAGGAACTTCCAGTTCAACTGGAATTACTGCTTCTGAGCCAAATGAGAGAGAGAAAGGGGTATGACCGGTAGCCGTTTTAAACGTTGTTCGATATGCCCACAAAGCTAGGGGCAATTCGTCAACCCATCTTGCCTTTGCACGCTCCAACCGTTTCTTGAGGATGGATTTTATAACTTTGTTTACTGCCTCTACTTGCCTATTCGATTGTGGATAGGCAACTGCAGTATATCGTTTGTCTATCTTATATTTCTGGCAAAAATTTCTGAATTCAGAGCTATCAAATTGGGTCCCGTTGTCAGTAACAATCGTCCTTGGGATCCCGAATCGGCATATAATATTTCTGACCACAAAACTTATCACCTTTCTTGTGGTGATCTTAGTCAAGGGCTCAGCTTCCACCCACTTTGTGAAATAATCCACGGCTACTATGGCATACTTAGCTCCTCCTTTAGCAATCGGTAAAACTCCAATGATATCAATTCCCCATGTGGCAAATGGCCAAGGACTCACCATCGATTTAAGCTGGGTTGACGGTGCCCTGGGGATTTTGGCGAATCTCTGGCACTTATCGCAGCGTCGTGAATAATCAGCCGCATCTTTGTTGATCGTAGGCCAGAAGTATCCGTACCGCAATATTTTCTTTGCTAAAGTTTGACCTCCTGTATGATCTCCACACTCACCTTCGTGCACTTCTCTTAGTACACGTTTGATGTCGTCGTGTGCGATACATCGTAACAGGGGCATAGAAAATCCTTGTCTATAGAGAGTATCGTCTTGTATAACATATCTGGTTGCTTTGCGAACTACAGCTCTTTTCTCACTCTTCTTCGATGGGAGTGTCCCATTCTTAAGGAAATTCTTAATTGGAGTCATCCATGACTCCTTCTCTGGTTCCGCTTCAAGAGCGAATTCAATTTTCATTGACTCAAAGCTTGGCGACTCCAACGTTTCAATTGGAATTACCTCAGCCCCTTATGGATTGTCGGAACTAGCCAGTTTTGCCAGTCTATCCGCTTTCTGGTTTTCAACTCTGGGAATATGCGTTATGTTGTACCGCTCTAAGCTATTCAATAGCTCTTTCACTTTCTTGAGGTAGGCGATAAGTCGAGGTCCTCTAGCCGCGAATTCCTCTCGCACTTGACAAACAACAATCTTAGAGTCACAAAATATGTCCATCATTTTTACTCCGAGGTCTTTAGCAAGTTTCAGCCCGGCAATCAGGGCTTCATACTCAGAGTCATTGTTAGTTGCCGAAAATTCTAATCGCAGGGCGTAATATAACGACCGTCCCTCGGGAGTGACTAAGACAATTCCAGCTCCGGACCTTCGGTCATTTTTAGCTCCATCTGTATATAATTTCCACGGATTCATCTCTAGCTTATCCTCGGATTTGACCACTCGGTCATTGATTATTTCCTCCTCTGGAATGGTGAACTCCGCAATAAAGTCCGCTAGAGCTTGCCCCCTGATTGACTTTCGTGGTTGAAAATTCAAATCAAACTGGCTTAGTTCTATGTTCCATTTGATCAACCTTCCCGATGCTTCGGGTCTCTGCAACACCTGTCTTAATGGCTGGTCGGTGTATATGGTTATTGGATGGGCTTGGAAGTAGTGACGAAGTTTTCGGGACGCGATCAGGAGGCTGTAAGCAAGCTTCTCAATCTTTGGGTAGTTGCGCTCTGCCGCTGCTAATTTCTTACTCACATAGTACACTGGCCTTTGTATTTTGTCTTCTTCTCGAACCAGGGCTGTGCTGACAGCGTGAGCCGAGACTGCTAGATAAACAAATAATTCTTCGTGATCTACAGGCTTTGATAAGATTGGCGGTTTCTCTAACAGCTCTAACAGATTTTGAAAGGCCTCAACACAATCGGGAGTCCACTGGAAGTTCTTCTTTCCCCTTTTTATCAAATCAAAAAACGGAACACACTTATCTGTGGCTTTGGAGATGAATCTACTCAACGCCGCTACTTTCCCTGCCAGACTTTGGACGTCTTTAATTCTCCTCGGCTCTTCGATGTTTCTAATCGCTGCTATCTGGCTAGGGTTGATTTCAATTCCTCGGGAACTCACAATGAAGCCAAGGAACTTCCCCGACGCCACTCCAAATGAACATTTTAAAGGATTCAATTTCATACGGTATTTTCGCAAGATACCAAACATTTCCGCTAAGTCTTGCGTATGGCTGGAAGACTGCTTTGATTTAACAAGCATATCATCCACATAAACTTCCATAGTTTTTCCTATTTGATCATAAAACATTTTATTTACCAAGCGCTGATAAGTAGCTCCAGCGTTTTTTAACCCGAATGGCATTACAACATAACAATATAGCCCCAAATTCGTAATGAAACTCGTATGTTCTTGGTCTGGTACATGCATAGGAATTTGGTTGTATCCAGAGTAGGCGTCCATGAAAGAAAGAAGTTCATGACCTGCTGTCGAGTCTACAAGCTGGTCAATCCTGGGAAGTGGGAAACTATCTTTTGGGCAAGCTTTATTTAAATCTGAGAAGTCAATACAAGTTCGCCACTTTCCATTTGGCTTCTTTACCAAGACGGGATTCGATATCCAGTCGGGATAAATCGAATCTCGAATAAATCCATTTTGCTTCAATTTCTCTACTTCCTCTTTGAGAGCAGCCGACCTCTCTGGGCCCAGCATGCGTCTCTTTTGCTTCACAGGCGGATGCTTCGGATTTACATTCAATTTGTGACTGATAATGGAAGGTGATATCCCACACATGTCAGCATGGGTCCAGGCGAACACATCTAAGTTTGCCTTCAAGAAGTCCGTCAGTTCTTCTGCACGACGTGGATCCAGTTGAGAACCAATCTTCAAAACTTTCGTCGGATCAGCTTTATCAATGGGAATTTCCACTGTCGCTTCATTAGGAGTTGCATTCCTAGTCTCTGGTTCCTCGTCTTTTCTAGGATCCAGGTCTTCAGGTGTTCCTTTGGGCAACTCCTTTGGGGTCAATTTCTTTAATTGCTATGCCGAGTCCCCCTTTGAGGGAGACGAGGCATCCTTACTCTCAGCATTAACTCCTTTCATCAACATCTTCAGTTCGGCCACATAGCAGGCCCGTCCAGAAACCTGATCCCCTCTTATTACTCCAGTCCCGGCTTCGGTTGGGAACTTTAGTAACAAGCACCAAGGGGCGATACAAACTCTAAATTCAGCGAGGGCAGGTCTCCCTAAAAATGCGTTATATGGCGAATCTACGTCCAATACTACGAACTGAAGCATTCGCACTCTTCTACGTTCTCCTTGCCCTAGGGTCACGGGCAACTCTATATATCCCATAGGAGCTGTCGTCGCTCCGTTGAAACCTCTAATCCATCCTTCACAAGGTTTCAGATCTTCGGGCTCAAGCTTCATCTGATCAAATGACTTCTTGAACAAAATATTAACGGAACTTCCGTTGTCTACTAATACCTTATGGACCAAGGCCGGCCCAATGGTGGTAGTAATAACCAACGGATCATTGGTGGGAGATTGTATCCCCGTGTTGTCTCGGCTGCGAAATACCACGTCGTCGAACATGGTTTTTTGTTGTTTTATGGGGGTGACATCTTCCAAATCGTCACCTTCATTCACATCTAGATGCTTGGCAGCATTCACATATTGGTCCATTGACCTAAAACTTCGGATTGCCGGGTGAGGTCCGCCTACTATGGAGTTGATGACAATCCCTTTACCTTTCTGCTGCGCTGTAGGCTTAGGAGCAGGTAGGATCTGTTTTGGATCCTGCTCTCCTTGCCCCCTGTCCCTCGGGGCAACCTTGTACTCATCCAACTTTCCTTCGCGCAGCAGCTTTACAATTACATCCCTCAAATGCCGACATTCATTGGTCGAATGTCCATGTGTTCCGTGAAACAAGCAAAATTTCCCTGTCGCCATTTCTTTCTCGGTCGAATCACGAGGCGGCGGTCTTTTGTACTGCAACACATTGTACGTATCCAGGTAAGTATTTTCCAGGGTGTCATTCAATGGTGTATAGTTCTCGTAGTTCTGGAATCGGGGCCTTTTGTTAGGGTCACTTCCCCTATTTCTGTTTCTTCTGTTACCGTTCGAATTACGGTTGTTGTTGTTTCCCCCATTTCCAGTATTGCTGTTTCCACCCTTGTTTCCTACATTTACTTCAACCTTGCCAGAACTTTCCCCAGACTGCTTCACGGCAATATTACTCTGCACATTCTCCTTTGAAGCTGTCTCAGACTTTCTCTTTCGGTTTTCCCTGGCCTCCTCTCGTCTTAGATAAATATCGGCTTTTTCATAGAATATCGCCCTTGTGGGGGGTGTTTTCCCAGAAAGGTAGTCTCCAAACTCGGATTCAGGATCGACTCCTTCCTTCAATGCCATCAGAATAGTGGGTTCGTGCGGGTCACTAACCTCAGTTACGGCTTGGTTAAAACGATCAAGATATGCCCTTAAAGATTCTCCTGGTGCCTGTTTGATTCTCGACAATTCAATAACACTCTTGGACTTTCGGGCATGTAGTCAGAACTGGTTCATGAAACGCTCGCTTAGTTCTTTGTAATTAGAAATTGAACGAGGAGGAAGTCGGGTAAACCAGAATAATGCCACATCTTCTAGGTAGATTGGGAATGCTTTGCACTTCACTTCATCAGGGGCAGCTGCGGCGTTCATGAGCCACGAATACCGCATCAAATGCTGTCCCGGATCAGTCCTTCCGTTATATTTGTCCATCTGTGGCAAGTTAAAGCGTCGGGGAAACTGGAAGTCAAGGATATCGTCGGTGAACGGAGTATGGCTTCGTTCAATGCCATAGTCTTCATTTGTATAATTCCGGCTCTCGGACATAATTCAGCGAACCATTGCCTGTACATCAGCACTAGTTAGGGGCTGCTCAGGTTCCCTGGCCCTAGTATCCGAGTTCCTTCTGGGCTCTTGCTCAGGAGATGCCCTTCTTCTTCGAGCTGCCTCTGCTCAATTCCGTTCCCTGTGTTCCCGGTCGATCTCAGGAAGAGGGGACTGGAGTCTTTGCCCCCGAGTGGGGTCATCGTTTCCTAATGCTCGTGTGATATCCTCGCGAGATCCCAAAGATCCAAATGTCAACTGCTCCACATTCTGAGGTCGTTCGAGTGGCCTCCGTTCACGGGGCCTCTCTTCCTCGGAAGATGAAGATTGATCTACTGGTGTGTGACGAACCGGTGATGGAGTTCTCTGTCGACGGAGCTCATTGATCTCCCGACTCATGAGCCTCATATTTTCCTGCATCATGAGATTAGTGCGCTCATGAACTCTCATAGCTTCCCTTGTGCTCTCAAGCATGTCAAGCAAGCGCGAAAAATCTCCTTGAGTGATGGGCGCAGATGGATTGACCTGATCTCCAACCCTGGCAGCTGGAATTGGAGCATTCGTAGGAACTCGAGTAGAGGTTGCAGCTTCACCAAGCATCGGGTCGGGTCGGAGGTAAGAAGTCGGGTCGGATCGGAGCTGGGGTGCCTGGTCGGATCGGAGCGCAGCGGGCAGTTCAGGTCGGTTCAAATTGGGGGAATGCACTGCTTCAGAGTCTCCTACTCGGATCGGATCGGAGCTCTCCCCCTGCTGGCGGCTCGGATTTCCTGCATTGATTCTTCCTGCTGCTGAACTCTGCCCCCGAGACCTTGTTACAACAGCATTTTGCTGATCTTCGCCAGCTCCATTTCCTCGAAAAGACTGAACTTCCTTGCCTTTTCCTTTGGCCATGAGTCTTTGACAATTACTTCAACGAATGTAAGAAAGCGGAGAAACTTAAGGATTCACTTCTTTGAACTCAACGGTCCAAAAAGTAGAAAGAGATCCCGGAAAATAAAGAATTTAGATGAGGCTTCTCAGTGAAAGCACCAAAATGTTAGACCCAAAAGTGGTTCTAACACCCAAATTGATTTAAAACAAGATAAAATGAGATAAAAATAGAAATGAACACGCAGGATTTATAGTGGTTCGGCCAACAAATGCCTACGTCCACTTATCTTTCACTATATTCGATAATTCAGTTGCAAATACAAAATAATATTCTCTCACAACTCACTTTTGTTCACTCAATTGACTAAAACAAGAAATGAAAGATGGTTTGGATTCTCCGGGAGTAATGGAGTTCGGATGATGGAGGTGATTGAATTCTCTAAGTGCTGAAAAAAAGAAAGATCCTTCTCTTTGTCTCCAGATGGGGTATTTATAGGTGTGAATTTGCTCGAGACTTGATCCGGGTCGGGCCACGTGTCATCCATCGCACTCTCTTCGGGTTCGGATGAACTATCAGGTTGACAACGCATCAAAGGGAAGGACGTTAGGGGTAGGAATTAGTCATAGCCGGTCCGGTTCTCCAGGCGACTTTACAGGAGATTAACATGGATCGTGGGTGCGGGTCGGAGACGTGCAGGTAAGGGGTTCGGATCGGGATACCCGATCCGAACCGGATTGGTTTGGGCGTCTTTCCTTCTCTGACCTATTCCGCTCCGCTCCAGTGTTGTGACAAGCAGATGGCTTTCCGATCCATTCGAGATTTAGTTGCCTTCCGATCCGATTGGATATGCCTTACCAACCTATCCAGTAAGAGATCACCGATTCGAACAGAGAACTCTATCCGATCCGAACCAATATGCCGCTCTAACCCGATCCGAACAGAGGACCCTATCCGATCCGAACAACTGCAGCTATCAATCTGAATTGTAGTGTTTTCCTCCAATCCGAACCGAAGTCTTATAATCAAAAATACCATTCAATGTTTGGTTTCTCGACTTTGTGTTGCCTAGTTCACAAAGTAGGCCAACAATATATTTCTTCAAAGGATTGGTAGTGCGATATGGAGTGATGATGTGGCATGCTAAGATGCATATAATCAAGGTTTTGTTGAAAAGCAGGCCTTGTGGGACGATCAAAGCATAGCCTGTTTAGGCATAGCTTTGTGTATAGCGTGACTTCGCGAGCCTCACACACCGGCGGAGTCTAAAACGGGAGAAGGGAACGCAGGGAGAGCAGCACGTTTCTTTCTAGCTAGAAGTGGTGATTGGGTTTTAACACGACCCAACATTTTACTTATGTGGATGATGGAATGAGGCGCCTCGGATGACAGGTCATATAAGATTGGGAAACGTGTGTTCAGGTATAACTAATCCGCAACTCGTATGGTGGACCGGCCCTGTAGCTTTCCAAGGGTTCACTGCGGGGGATCCCGAGACATTAGCTAGAGTGTCTCGAATCGTTAGGAGCTCCTCCCTAGCCTTGACTCATGATGGAAACCAAAATCCAAATACGACCCTACGAATTTGATTGTATTACTAGTATGGAGGCATAGTAGTATGGGATACTATTCTTCCTAGGATTTATACATTTACTTTGAAAGGTTTTGATATATACTAATAATAATATTAAACTCGTATTTTCCGTATTTAGCATGTTTAATCACTATAAGGTAAAACCCTATCCTCTGGTTTGTGTTGCATTGGGTGATGGGACCTGGGTCTTATGGTGATTCCATTTTTCTAAAAAGCATAACGTTGTTGTACGATTTACTCATTATTTGTTCTGACACCTTTATGCACGGCAATCCATTAGAGTAAACCCGTTCCGCGTTAGCGGCGTGGTCTTTGGATTTGCCCTATTAATAGTGATTAATTAGTTAAGAATTCTCACACCAGTCCCACGACTGACCCGTTGTTTGTTTCCACCTTTTTGCAAACTCGGGTGCCCTCCTTTCTACACGGGCAGCCAAGTAAATAGGTTTATTCTTCGCTTGGAGTCCTTTCTTTGGAGCTGCTTATTATCTTTCTTGGATTTGCTTGTGGAGAGGTGATGACTTGGAGTTTGAAGACATCTATCATTCGCTGCTTTTGCATTTTTCTTTTTCTTATTCCAGACATTAAACTTGGTTTATTCCACGTTGTTTAAGTTGAAGTTGGAACTTATTCCTTTTTCTGCAAACTTGATGTAATAAGTTAAGATTCTGTGACTGTGGATTTTCTATGGTTGATGACATTATATTTCCGCTGCTATGATGTTGTTACTCTATAAATTTCCTATGCTATGTTGTATCTGTGATATGTATTATTGTATTTATGTTGTATTCCAAATGATTATTCCTTGCTTTCATTCCGTGGAAGTTTGGGGTCATCACAGTTGGTATCAGAGCTTTGGTTAAACTTAGCTTTGGGATATAACATATTTATGATAATTCGTTTACATAGAATCCCCATATTCTATGGAGAACATTTCGTGAGATACATAATAGCCAGTTACTTTATCATCATCTTTTCATTCATCCTTAGATCTTTTCTATCTATTTGAATCACCATTATAGTTGTTCTGACTCTTTCCTTGATCGTACAGAACCAACTAAAAATGAGTACTTGTGCCGCTAGAACTGCTAGAGTTAGAACAATATGGCAGAATGTCTTTGAAACCGAGGAGAGTATCAAACAAGCCTATCCCAAATGCAGAGTGGATTAGTTTTATTTTGAGGTACGCTTAAAATATTTTCTATTCTTTATGTTGGTTCCTACCCTTCTATTCTTCCCTTTTTCTTTTAGGGGACGAAAAGTTCTTAAGTGGGGGAGATTGTAACAACCCGGAATTTGGGGCCAATTTAAAATTTTTATTTTAGAGATTTTAGGGGTGTTTAAATATTTAAAATAAATTATTTCAAATAAAAATGAATGGAAATTTATTTTGAGCAAAGTTAATGCAAATATATTCAAATAAATTGCATAAAGAATTAAAAATAGGATGGTAGTTGGAAAAGTCAAACTTGAACTTTGACTAACTACACAGGATGCAGAATAAACCGGATTTTGATGGAACGAAAAATATTTAAATCTGTAAATGAATATCTTTCTAACGAATCTGAAAAATTGAAGTTTCATAGCGGGAATCAAAAGTTATGGCCAAATGAATTTTCAGGAAGGTCGCTATAGAAAATATATCGCCCTTGAAAATGGACATTTTGCATACGACCTCGGAATTCGACGAAACCACTTTTGTTGGGTCCGGGATGTAAAATTATTGCTATGTTTCAAATTTCATGATTTTTGAAGCTAGTATGTGAGCGTGGCAAAAGAAACTGTGTTTTGTCAATTTCGGTCAAAATTAATTTACTGAAAATAGCCATTTTTCAAACAGTCTCAGAATTCGACGAAATAATTTTTGTTAGGATCGTATCGTCATAAGAAAGCCAAAAATAAATTTTCTGGATTTTTCTGACTTCGTTTGTGACCCTAGTAAAATTAGAAAGTACGTTCGAATTAAAAATAAAAGAAATAATTTGAAAATAAAGAAAACACACTGTAAACTTCAGAATTAGACCTCGGCACTAGCGCCATTGCGTTCAGAAGGCGTCAAAACCTATTGTTTGACAGTCGTTGAGCGCGAATTGGAGTTCGAACGAAAAAGCCCTATTTTCCAGAATTAAATAAAATAGAAAATACGTGGCAATACGCGTATAAATACGTACCTTCTTCTTCCCCGATCGTCATAACCCATAGCCGCCCCTTTGAAATTTCCTCTTCATTTTCCCATCAATCCACTCACAATTAGACTTAACCGTAGTTGAACTTTTTGAAGCTCTTCCCTTCCTCTCCAATCTACGACAAGTTTCATTCGATTTCACGCCCTGTAGCTCTCGAATTTCGAGCCCCAACTCGCGACATTAGGACCGCCGCCGTCCCTTGCATAGGCCGTCGCACCCCCCTATTTTCCCGGCGTGGATGTGTCTCTCGTAGATCTCCAATCTCCCGCAAACCGTTCGCAAAACCATCGACTACAGCTCCCGAAATTCGAATTCAAAGTTTTGAACTTTTCTGAAAATTCTAAGGTATGAATTTTTCAGATTTTGCGACGCTTTTAAGCGTTACAGCGACATTTGTTAAAAGTCAGTTCTGATTTATTTGTATGAACTTCGAATTGAAATCTTTCAGATCCGTAACTGCCGTGACTTTGAACACGAAACCTGATCAAATCCGAACCTTCCTTCCAGTCCTGAGCTAGGTGAGAATTTATTTTTATTTAAATTTAATTAATTTTATTATTATTATTATTGCGTTATGTGAAATTGAAAATCAAACAAGTAGATCTGCGATGAATGTTACCATGGGATGGATTCAAATTGTTGTGATGCTATGATTTTAGATCCATTATTTTTAATCATAGATCTGTTAATTATAAACATAGATCGGTAGGAAAAATTAGATTTTTCCTCGTTTAAATTGGTTGATGTATGCCTTATGGATATGAATCATATATAAATCTATCATCATATACGTCGTTATGCAATTCACATTATTTTTATTGTGAATTAAAGTAGGAATTTACATCTTGTGAAATTTACATCGTTATGCAATTTACATTATTTTAATTGTGAATTAAAGTAGGAATTTACATCGTTGTGAAATTTACATCGTTATGCAATTTACATTATTTTTATTGTGAATTAAAGTAGGAATTTACATCGTTGTGAAATTTACATCGTTATGCATTTTACATTATTTTTATTGTGAATTAAAGTAGGAATTTACATCGTCGTGAAATTTACATCGATATGTAATTTACATTATTTTTATTGTGAATTAAGGTAGGAAAATTTACATTTTTATAATGTTAAATTAAAGTAGATTTTGCATAGTGGTAAAAATTACATTTTTATATGTAAATTATAAAGTGAATTTATGCTGTATGTTAAAAATTACATTTTTCTTTGTAATTAACATGGAAATTCCATTGTATGTTAAAATTTACATTTTTATATGTAAATTATAAAGTGAATTTATGCTGTATGTTAAAAATTACATTTTTCTTTGTAATTAACATGGAAATTCCATCGTATGTTAAAATTTACATTTTTTATATGTAAATTATAAAGTGAATTTATGTTGTATGTTAAAAATTACATTTTTCTTTGTAATTAACATGGAAATTTCATCGTATGTTAAAATTTACATTTTTATATATAAATTATATAGGGAATTACATCGTAGGATAAAAATTACATTTTTATATGTTATTAAAACATGAATTTACATTGTGTGTTAAATATTATATTTTTATATGTAAGGTCTATAGGAAATTATACCGTATGACAAAAACTACATTTTTCAATGTAATTAAAGGATGCAATTTCATTGTATGATAGAATTTTCATTTTTCTTATATATATATGTAACATAGAATGGGAATGAACATTAGAAATAAAATTTATTTATTTTATATGTAATTTAGATGTAGAAATGTGACATGAAATTAAAAATCATATTTTTACAATGTGAATTAGAAGTAGAGTTTGCATTGTAATTAAAAATCATATTTTTACAATGTAAATTAGGAGTAAAGTTTGCATTGTAATTAAAAATCATATTTTTACAATGTAAATTAGGAGTAAAGTTTGCATTGTAATTAAAAATCATATTTTACAATGTAAATTAGAAGTAGAGTTTGCATTGTAATTAAAAATCATATTTTTACAATGTAAATTAGGAGTAGAGTTTGCGTTGTAATTAAAAATCATATTTTTATAATGTAAATAGGAAGTAGAGTTACATAGGAATTAAATTTACATTTTTATGTAAATAAAAAGGATGGAATTTACATTTTCAATGTAAGTAAAGAATGAATTTAGGATGCGATAATATTATTTTCATTTTCAAATGAATTAAAATTTAGTGAGTATCGGTAATTGTGTAGAGCGTTGTTTTAATCAAACGATGTTACTACGATTCAATGATTGTATATATATATATATATAATTAAAATTAAACGAATAGGGCGTGGTAGTTTGCGTTTTGAAATCGTACCTTTAAATGACTATACAAGAAGATCCGACCGTCGGATTTTCTTGAAACTGAAACCGTTAGGGACGTCTTGAAAAAATCTTTCCAACGATATATACTACGTTAAGATCCAACGGTTAGATTCTGAGAAATGTAAAAATCATAATTGGTTGAATGCAGCGCCATAGTCGCCCATGGACTTAAGGCGTCGTTATATAAAATTTAACTATTTTAAATAATTAAAATAGGAATGAATCGTTAATAAAAATAATTATTAATGTGTAAGAAGGATTTTAAATATATATATATTATAAACGAGGATTATTTGGAAAGTCCGAGTTCTCTCATTCTAAATAATCAAACGACGTTAATTGAAGTATAAAGATGGCGAATGAAGACTGTAAATCTTCCCTCGAATGGACAACGATCGAGGCCCTGATTTGACTTGCTCCCAATTCAAGGGTCACGGTCATTGCCCAAACGTACGTGTTGATTTCACGGGTTTGGCTTTCGCTCAGACCCAGAGCATAAGCTAATAAATGGATTGTGTGTCTGACATCATACTATATTAAATGTCATGTTATTTGTCTTTTGTCGAATGTATGGATATTTGGTGGCGGGGAATTTATTCTCTTGCTTAACACCCGTTCATACATTTCTTCAAAGGATTGGTAGTGCGATATGGAGTGATGATGTGGCATGCTAAGATGCATATGATCAAGGTTTTGGTGAAAAGAAGGCCTTGTGGGACGATCAAAGCATAGCCTGTTTAGGCATAGCTTTGTGTATAGCGTGACTTCGCGAGCCTCACACACCGGCGGAGTCTAAAACGGGAGAAGGGAACGCAGGGAGAGCAGCACGTTTCTTTCTAGCTAGAAGTGGTGATTGGGTTTTAACACGACCCAACATTTTACTTATGTGGATGATGGAATGAGGCGCCTCGGATGACAGGTCATATAAGATTGGGAAACGTGTGTTCAGGTATAACTAATCCGCAACTCGTATGGTGGACCGGCCCTGTAGCTTTCCAAGGGTTCACTGCGGGGGATCCTGAGACATTAGCTAGAGTGTCTCGAATCGTTAGGAGCTCCTCCCTAGCCTTGACTCATGATGGAAACCAAAATCCAAATACGACCCTACGAATTTGATTGTATTACTAGTATGGAGGCATAGTAGTATGGGATACTATTCTTCCTAGGATTTATACATTTACTTTGAAAGGTTTTGATATATACTAATAATAATATTAAACTCGTATTTGCCGTATTTAGCATGTTTAATAACTATAAGGTAAAACCCTATCCTCTGGTTTGTGTTGCATTGTGGGATGGGACCTAGGTCTTATGGTGATTCCATTTTTCTAAAAAGCATAACGTTGTTGTACGATTTACTCATTATTTGTTCTGACACCTTTATGCACAGCAATCCATTAGAGTAAACCCGTTCCGCATTAGCGGCATGGTCTTTGGATTTTCCCTATTAATAGTGATTAATTAGTTAAGAATTCTCACACCAGTCCCACGATTGACCCGTTGTTTGTTTCCACCTTTTTGCAAACTCGGGTGCCCTCCTTTCTACACGGGCAGCCAAGTAAACAGGTTTATTCTACGCTTGGAGTCTTTTCTTTATAGCTGCTTATTATCTTTCTTGGATTTGCTTGTGGAGAGGTGATGACTTGGAGTTTGAAGACATCTATCATTCGCTGCTTTTGCATTTTTCTTTTTCTTATTCCAGACATTAAACTTGGTTTATTCCACGTTGTTTAAGTTGAAGTTGGAACTTATTCCTTTTTCTGCAAACTTGATGTAATAAGTTAAGATTCTGTGACTGTGGGTGGTTGATGACATTATATTTCCGCTGCTATGATGTTGTTACTCTATGAATTTCCTATGCTATGTTGTATCTGTGATATGTATTATTGTATTTATGTTGTATTCCAAATGATTATTCCTTGCTTTCATTCCGTGGAGGTTTGGGGTAATCACAGTTGGTATCAGAGCTTTGGTTAAACTTAGCTCTAGGATATAACATATTTATGATAATTCGTTTACATAGAATCCCCATATTCTATGGCAAACATTTCATGAGATACATAATAGCCAGTCACTTTATCATCATCTTTTCATTCATCCTTAGATCTTTTCTATCTATTTGAATCACCATTATAGTTGTTCTGACTCTTTCCTTGATCGCACAGAACCAACTAAAAATTAGTACTTGTGCCGCTAGAACTGCTAGAGTTAGAACAATGGGGCAGAATGTCATTGAAACCGAGGAGAGTATCAAACAAGCCTATCCCAAATGAAGAGTGGATTAGTTTTATTTTGAGGTACGCTTAAAATATTTTCTATTCTTTATGTTGGTTCCTACCCTTCTATTCTTCCCTTTTTCTTTTCGGGGACGAAAAGTTCTTAAGCGGGGGAGATTTTAACAACCCGAAATTTGGGGCCAATTTAAAATTTTCATTTTAGAGATTTTAGGGGTGTTTAAATATTTAAAATAAATTATTTCAAATAAAAATGAATGGAAATTTATTTTGAGCAAAGTTAATGCAAATATATTCAAATAAATTGCATAAAGAATTAAAAATAGGATGGTAGTTGGAAAAGTCAAACTTGAACTTTGACTAACTACACAGGATGCAGAATAAACCGGATTTTGATGGAACGAAAAATATTTAAATCTGTAAATGAATATCTTTCTAACGAATCTGAAAAATCGAAGTTTCATAGCGGGAATCAAAAGTTATGGCCAATTGAATTTTCAGGAAGGTCGCTATAGAAAATATATCGCCCTTGAAAATGGACATTTTGCATACGACCTCGGAATTCAACGAAACCACTTTTGTTGGGTCCGGGATGTAAAATTATTGCTATGTTTCAAATTTCATGATTTTTGAAGCTAGTATGTGAGCGTGACAAAAGAAACCGTGTTTTGTCAATTTCGGTCAAAATTAATTGACTGAAAAATAGCCATTTTTTAAACAGTCTCAGAATTCGACGAAATAAATTTTGTTAGGATCGTATCATCATAAGAAAGCCAAAAATAAATTTTCTGGATTTTTCTGACATCGTTTGTGACCCTAGTAAAATTAGAAAGTACGATCGAATTAAAAATAAAAGAATTAATTTGAAAATAAAGAAAACACACTGTAAACTTCAGAATTAGACCTCGGCACTAGCGCCATTGCATTCAGAAGGCGTCAAAACATATTGTTTGACAGTCGTTGAGTGAGAATTGGAGTTCGAACTAATAAAATCCTATTTTCGGAATTAAATAAATTAAATAAAATAGAAAATACGTGGCAATACGCGTATAAATACGTACCTTCTTCTTCCCCGATCGGCATAACCCATAGCCACCCCCCCTCGAAATTTCCTCTCCATTTTCCCATCAATCCACTCACAATTAGACTTAGCCGTAGTTGAACTTTTTGAAGCTCTTCCCTTCCTCTCCAATCTCCGACAAGTTTCATTCGATTTCACGCCCTATTGCTCTCAAATTTCGAGCCCCAACCCGCGACATTAGGATCGTCGCCGCCCCTTGCACAGGCCGCCGCGAAATTATCCAATCTCCCGCAAACCGTTCGCAAAACCATCGACTACAGCTCCCGAAATCCGAATTCAAAGTTTTGAACTTTTCTGAAAATTCTAAGGTATGAATATTTCAGATTTTGCGATGCTTTTAAGCGTTACAGCGACAGTTGTTAAAAGTCAGTTCTGATTTATTTGTATGAACTTCGAATTGAAATCTTTCAGATCTGTAACTGCCGTGACTTTGAACACGAAACCTGATCAAATCCGAACCTTCCTTCCAGTCCTGAGCTAGGTGAGAATTTATTTTTATTTAAATTTAATTAATTTAATTATTATTATTATTACGTTATGTGAAGTTGAAAATCAAACAAGTAGATCTGCGATGAATGTTACCATGGGATGGATTCAAATTGTTGTGATGCTATGATTTTAGATCCGTTATTTTTAATCATAGATCTGTTAATTATAAACATAGATCGGTAGGAAAAATTAGATTTTCCTCGTTTAAATTGGTTGATGTATGCCTTATGGATATGAATCATATATAAATCTATCATCATATACGTCGTTATGCAATTCACATTATTTTTATTGTGAATTAAAGTAGGAATTTACATCGTTGTGAAATTTACATCGTTATGCAATTTTCATTATTTTTATTGTGAATTAACGTACGAATTTACATCGTTGTGAAATTTACATCGTTATGCAATTTACATTATTTTTATTGTGAATTATAGTAGGAATTTACATCGTTGTGAAATTTACATCGTTATGCAATTTACATTATTTTTATTGTGAATTAAAGTAGGAATTTACATCGTCGTGAAATTTACATCGATATGTAATTTACATTATTTTTATTGTGAATTAAGGTAGGAAAATTTACATTTTTATAATGTTAAATTAAAGTAGATTTTGCATAGTGGTAAAAATTACATTTTTATATGTAAATTATAAAGTGAATTTATGCTGTATGTTAAAAATTACATTTTTCTTTGTAATTAACATGGACATTCCATCGTATGTTAAAATTTACATTTTTATATGTAAATTATAAAGTGAATTTATGTTGTATGTTAAAAATTACATTTTTCTTTGTAATTAACGTGGAAATTCCATCGTATGTTAAAATTTACATTTTTATATGTAAATTATAAAGTGAATTTATGTTGTATGTTAAAAATTATATTTTTCTTTGTAATTAACATGGAAATTTCATCGTATGTTAAAATTTACATTTTTATATGTAAATTATATAGGGAATTACATCGTAGGATAAAAATTACATTTTTATATGTAATTAAAACATGAATTTACATTGTGTGTTAAATATTACATTTTTATATGTAAGGTCTATAGGAAATTATACCGTATGACAAAAACTACATTTTTCAATGTAATTAAAGGATCCAATTTCATTGTATGATAGAATTTACATTTTTCTTATATATATATGTAACATAGAATGGGAATGAACATTAGAAATAAAATTTATTTATTTTATATGTAATTTAGATGTAGAAATGTGACATGAAATTAAAAATCATATTTTTACAATGTGAATTAGAAGTAGAGTTTGCATTGTAATTAAAAATCATATTTTTACAATGTAAATTAGGAGTAAGGTTTGCATTGTAATTTAAAATCATATTTTTACAATGTAAATTAGGAGTAAAGTTTGCATTGTAATTAAAAATCATATTTTTACAATGTAAATTAGACGTAGAGTTTGCATTGTAATTAAAAATCATATTTTTACAATGTAAATTAGGAGTAGAGTTTGCGTTGTAATTAAAAATCATATTTTTATAATGTAAATAGGAAGTAGAGTTACATAGGAATTAAATTTACATTTTTATGTAAATAAAAAGGATGGAATTTACATTTTCAATGTAAGTAAAGAATGAATTTAGGATGCGATAATATTATTTTCATTTTCAAATGAATTAAAATTTAGTGAGTATCGGTAATTGTGTAGAGCGTTGTTTTAATCAAACGACGTTATTACGATTCAATTATTATATATATATATATAATTAAAATTAAATGAATAGGGCGTGGTAGATCGCGTTTTGAAATCGTACCTTTAAATGACTATACAAGAAGATCCGACCGTCAGATTTTCTTGAAACTGAAACCGTTAGGACCGTCTTGGAAAAATATTTCCAACGATATTTACTACGTTAAGATCCAGCGGTTAGATTCTGAGAAATGTAAAAATAAAAATTGGTTGAATGCAGCGCCATAGTCGCCCATGGACTTAAGGCGTCGTTATATAAAATTTAACTATTTTAAATAATTAAAATAGGAATGAATCGTTAATAAAAATAATTATTAATGTGTAAGAAGGATTTTAAATATATATATATACATAAACGAGGATTATTTGGAAAGTCCGAGTTCTCTCATTCTAAATAATCAAACGACGTTAATTGAAGTATAAAGATGGCGAATGAAGACTGTAAATCTTCCCTCGAATGGACAACGATCGAGGCCCTGATTTGACTTGCTCCCAATTCAATGGTCACGGTCATTGCCCAAACGTACGTGTTGATTTCACGGGTTTGGCTTTCGCTCAGACCCAGAGCATAAGCTAATAAATGGATTGTGTGTCTGACATCATACTATATTAAATGTCATGTTATTTGTCTTTTGTCGAATGTATGGATGTTTGGTGGCGGGGAATTTATTCTCTTGCTTAACACTCGTTCATACATTTCTTTAAAGGATTGGTAGTGCGATATGGAGTGATGATGTGGCATGCTAAGATGCATATGATCAAGGTTTTGTTGAAAAGAAGGCCTTGTGGGACGATCAAAGCATAGCCTGTTTAGGCATAGCTTTGTGTATAGCGTGACTTAGCGAGCCTCACACACCGGCGGAGTCTAAAACGGGAGAAGGGAACGCAGCGAGAGCATCACGTTTCTTTCTAGCTAGAAGTGGTGATTGGGTTTTAACACGGCCCAACATTTTACTTATGTGGATGATGGAATGAGATGCCTCGGATGATAGGTCCTATAGGACCGGGAAACGTGTGTTCAGGAATAACTAATCCGCAACTCGTATGGTGGACCGGCCCTGCAGCTTTCCAAGGGTTCACTGCTGGGGATCCTGAGACATTAGCTAGAGTGTCTCGAATCGGTAGGAGCTCCTCCCTAGCCTTGACTCATGATGGAAACCAAAATCCAAATACGACCCTAGGAATTTGATTGTATTACTAGTATGGAGGCATAGTAGTATGGGATACTATTCTTCCTAGGATTTATACATTTACTTTGAAAGGTTTTGATATATATTAATAATATTATTAAACTCGTATTTGTCGTATTTAGCATGTTTAATCACTATAAGGTAAAACCCTATCCTCTGGTTTGTGTTGCATTGTGGGATGGGACCTAGGTCTTATGGTGATTCCATTTTTCTAAAAAGCATAACGTTGTTGTACGATTTACTCATTATTTGTTCTGACACCTTTATGCACGGCAATCCATTAGAGTAAACCCGTTCCGCATTAGCGGCATGGTCTTTGGATTTGCCCTATTAATAGTGATTAATTAGTTAAGAATTCTCACACCAGTTCCACGACTGACCCGTTGTTTGTTTCCACCTTTTTGCAAACTCGGGTGCCCTCTTTTCTACACGGGCAGCCAAGTAAACAGGTTTATTCTTCGCTTGGAGTCTTTTCTTTGGAGTTGCTTATTATTTTTCTTGGATTTGCTTGTGGAGAGGTGATGACTTGGAGTTTGAAGACATCTATCATTCGCTGCTTTTGCATTTTTCTTTTTTTATTCCAGACATTAAACTTGGTTTATTCCACGATGTTTAAGTTGAAGTTGGAACTTATTCCTTTTTCTGCAAACTTGATGTAATAAGTTAAGATTCTATGACTGTGGATTTTCTGTGGTTGATGACATGATATTTCCGCTGCTATGATGTTGTTACTCTATGAATTTCCTATGCTATGTTGTATCTGTGATATGTATTATTGTATTTATGTTGTATTCCAAATGATTATTCCTTACTTTCATTCTGTGAAAGTTTGGGGTCATCACATGTATGCACTTGGAAGCAGCTAGATATGAGAATAATCCCGGGAGTAGAAGATATCTAGCATGCCAAATGTGGATATAAGAGAAAGTAAAATAGCCTTTAGGTGGGGAATGTATAGTATCATCTGGTCCTGCAGGAATAACTTCGATACCAAAGATTTCAAATTGATTTAGGATAAAACTTACTTTGTCCTGTGTTGCTATGCATGATAGTTAAGATAATTGAACCCTCTTATTATTTTTAGATTCTTGTTTACAAATGCTAATTTTTTGGAAAGCTTTGTTTTCTAATTCGTAGAGGAATCCATGCTCCTGCTAGATGATATCAATTTAGGATTTAAAATGTTTATGAGCAATGGTGAATTCATTATCAAGCTTATAGAGTTTCGAAGTGACACAATGGTTTAACGTTACGTAAATAAGTAAGGCAAAACATATTGAGCTATTTTGAAAGCATATCTTCCTAAAGGGTAAATGTTGTATTCGATGTTTAACCTCCATAACTCATTGCACTGATTCGACAGTGTGTGGTGACAATAAGTTTAGCATAATGAAGTGAAACACATGGATCGTTTCTAAAGAAACATTCGAAGCAATTTCTTTTGCTTCGAGGAAGTTAAGATCGATCGATCATAAACTACAAAAGGTAGTATGACAAATACAGTTTAACAATACACATTAAATTCAAGAAAACGCAAAGTGATGTAGTATCTCCAATAAGTTGAAATATTCGAACTGAGTCCAAAGGTTTTGATTTTCATTAGAATAAATGGGATACCTCAACTTGTGCATCGAATCATCCATAATTCAAAGCACGAAACCCTTAGTCACAAACTTTCAAAACCAAAGTTCTGCATCGACTCGAAATCAATGGCAAGAACTAAGCATTGTCTGACTATATTAAAGTACGATACCCTTCGAAGACATTCTCTATATCCAATTTTTTCTAGCTAAAATTAAACATAAAAACCTTAACTTTTCTCAAGTATGAATTATTAAAATCGAAATGGAATTATGTGCTAAATTCGTTGATAACAAACTCGATTAAATTAGGTGAGTTCATACAAAGCTATAATCCCTAAGGATAGCAGTTAAATAAAACAAGTTAAGAAACTAAAAGGAGAGACTTCATACCTAATAACCTCAGATGGGATTGCTTGAGGAAAAAGATTGACATGGAGAAATCATTTTTTTTTTCCTTTTGTCATTTTTGTAAAGTCAACGTGGGAGGAAGAAGAAGTTTTGATTAGAATTTGGGTCCGACTATTAGCACCCATGTTTTGATTAAAAAGCTCGAACAATTTCTTTGTAGCTGTTGGCAATATTTTCTGATGAGCAATGCTACGCGTACCGAGGAACTACCGATCAAACAGTGCGAATGGTACAAAATCAAGCAATTCATTGGGGGTAAAAATGTCATTTTCAGTGGGTCCACCGAAAATTATGTGACTAGTGCAGTTTTTTACCGAGACTGTTTCAGTTTGTTTAGCATTTTTGTTTTCTGATAAAATAGCTTATTTATCTATCAAGGTTATTCCAAAAATGTTACTATAGTAAAATATTTAAAATGTAAGTACTAAGCACTGTTGATAGATGAAGTCGTTGATTTCATGACATGGCCCAACCATGGTCAGATCTCTAAAATCTTTGGATCATGTATCACAATGGTCTGAAACTCAATCAGATCTGAGTCAAGTATGAATTCAGTTTGGATCTTTTCACCAACAGTCCAACCGTCAGTTTTACATGGTTGGAGCTTGGTTTCTTCTCTCCTAGTTTCTCCATGTGTACTTATTTCACTCGTCTTTTGTATAACTTTGAAAAAGAAAAATAGACTTATGTTTCAAAAGTCATTGTTCCAAATCAAAAATACAAACTACACTACCTCATGTTTTACTGTTTCATTCTCCTCCAAGACTATTGAAAGATTCATCAAGTTTATCATTATTAGATTTTTGTCTTCGTTGTGCACTGCTACCGCGTACACAGTAATAATGTGTTGGTATGGTTTGTGCACTAGAACAATACACAACTTCAATTATAAATCTTGAATAGTATGCAGAACATTCCTACGAGGCAGTCTTATTTCACTATTTGGCATATAACCTGTGGTTAAATATGTAGATTTTCAAGAAAATAATCCTTGACCCCGTCGGCAATCAAACTACAATCATTCTTTGGCTCTGGAGCTGATATGAAAACAATGATGAGCATATTGTAGAACTTATCATGCCGCACGCAGTGAAGGCAAAATTAGACTTAGAAATAGTGAAAGAAATTTAAATGAGGAGAGATCTAGATGATCGATGAAGAGATGGGTGTGGGGAGTTTAAAGGCTCAAAAATTCAAGTGGGAGTTGAGCCCCCTATGATGGAACCCAGCCATCAAACGATGAGATGGGATAAGGTTGACTATGAAGTTTCGACGATCTAATTGTTGGCAATGTCAATTTAGCAGGAAGATGTCCAAGACCAACAAGTAATGGGTTTTCAATATCTCATAGGAAAAGCTATTAATGGTACTTATGTATATGCCAGGACGGCCTAAATTAGTAAGGCAATATGACGGGCTTGTGTAGTTAGGTGCTTGATTAGGGAGCTTAATATCTATTGCGAGAAAATTAAGAAATAGTATGAATGATCTTTTTTCTTAATATCCTAGTTTGTGAACTATGTATTTAAATTCTACAAGTAAAGCATTATGAAATGTCTAATATATAACTACATGACCATAATCTGGCTAAGTACATGAACAACTCACAGAAATAGTAATCTAGCTGCTAAGCACATACATAAGAGAGTAACATACAAAGAAGAGAAATCAAACAAGGGGTCCTCCCTTGACATATTCAGTGAAAGCCAGAGCAACCAAACCCAACATTGCAAACCTTCCATTCCACATTTCTACATCTGCCGTCCACAGTCCACTCGATTTGGACTGAACGCTTATTCCTTTAAACAGTGGAATAAGTGATGCTGCAGAGAACAAAGTGGCTGCAATCACAAATGAGGGAACACCGCCGTTCATCAGCTGTGATGAGAGGTCGCTTCCCCTTGCCAATGCGGCCCCCAACGCAGCAATAAATCCAAGCATGGCCAAGCGTCCATTTATTCTTTCCGGTGCTGGTCCACTGAATGCTAGCAAATCTCCAAATTTTGTGCTCTCCTGTTTGTTAATCTGATTATAATATGTGTCTTTTGAATTAAAAATTACTCACTTGTACACGGAGCTTATACTGCATAAATAGATACCTTGGCAGCAGCCTTGGGCTGAACCGGGGTTTGAGTCGGAGTTGACGGTGTACTTGATGGGCCTGGTGTTGAAGTTTGCTCCTCTGGGGTTTGTTTATCCTATAAACTTCAACCAACATACTTTGCATGATTAATTAGCTCAAATTACCCCACTACAATAACATTTTGGAAATTAATACAACATATATGTATTACATACCTCAGCTTGGCATCTAACGGTCATGGCACGCTTGCATGGAAAAGAAACTAAGGTATTAGACTTGCTGTAGCTCTTGCTCAAACCAGAACGTGTTAGAGTTTTTTTCTTGCTTTTGTCTTTGATACCAATTTGTTTTTTTTAAAGAAGCTTTGGTACCAGTTTGATGGAGTAGAGAAGCACTGATACTAAGAAATTAATCAATGGAAATTAATCATTATTTATTGATTTGGAGTCCCAGTTAATTACTCTAGTAAAGCTTAGCTTCAGCGCATTATACAAAGCAATTAATCAATGGCAACATCAGCAACAATGCAAGCTCGCATAGCCATTCCCATTGCTCGTTCTGGTTGGAGCAAGAACTATAGCAAGTCTAACGCGTTAGTGTCTTTTCCATGCAAGCGGGCTCTGAGCGTCCGCTAGACCTGTCAAATGGGTAGGGTCGGATCAAAATGGGTTGAATTAAAAATGACCTGACCCATTTTATGACCCGACCCATTTAATTTATGTATAAAAAAAAAACACTTGACCCAACCCATTTCAATAAAGGGTCGACCCATTTGACCCTCTTAAAAAACATCACTTGTTATATTATAAAAACAATCAGCACCAAGCATAAACAAAGTCAAACTATCATGAAAACTGCAACTGGACACAAGTTTATCAACAAAAACAATGTTCCGAAGACAGCTTACATATACTGACAAAGCATTTAAATGCTAATATAATATGAAAGTTCAAACTGAAACCGAAAATCATCACTAAGATGACACAGCCATTACTAACATTACTTAACATTCAAGCTACAAAGAAGACACAGCCATTACTAACATTCAAGCTACAAAGAAAGTGTTGAATCTAATCCAAAATCCATGAGCTGCTCTTCTAGCTTCTATCATCAGTTGCATCACTAAGTGAATGAAACAATGGTGCTGGCGCTCGTGCCACATTAAACAATTAAAAACTGACATATACAATAACAATACTGCATGATCACCAAATGATTCAAAACCAAAAACAAACTTGTGAATATACTTGATACATGGTCACTTTTTGTACTAAATGCTCACAAAAATCAAATACTGCATGTCCACTGAAACCAAAAAGACTAGTTTAGATGTCAAGGCCTTGTTTGGTTTATTGTGGATAACTAATATAAATTATGCATGTTATTTGGTCCTCTACTTCATTTTAATTTCTTTATCTTCATGATTATTTTATTTACTTTTTAGATTGACATATATGAATCTATCCAAATGAATACCAGAATTTAATATAATTTTGAATTTAGCGCTAAGGACACCTTTGGTAGATAAAAAAACCAATGGTACACCATATATATAAAAGATTTGACACATAATTCAACATTTCAACATGTCAAACAGACTGAACAGTCCAACTTGTTTGCACAACTGAAGCGCAACCGAGTGACAATTAGAGTGCAACCATGCGCTGAAATATAGTGGAACTCTATTGGACTACAATGCAACTGAAGCTTGCTTAGTTGCATTACACAATTGAAGCAGTGCCGTAGTAGCAAATGCAACTGAAGCATGCTAAGTTGAAAGTGTTATTTCTCTCAAAGAATGGATTTACATCAATATGTACAAAGCTATTTCTCTCAAAAATGGATTTACACTAATCATCATTATTTGGACATGCTTTTACATGATTAATTTATGTATTTAATCAATAAATACTAAACCTGGGAGTGGTGAGTTAGTCAAATCAGATTAATTTATGTATTTAATCAATGATTACACACTTTGAAAAATTACATTGACAAGTAAATGTATAAATCCCAACAGTTTGTTCCAAACTAAATTAAAAAGTAGATTAAATGTGAATTAGTCAAGCAACTAAAAAAATCATTTCACTTTTTATTTAAATTGGCATTCCAGTGGAGGGAAAATTAGGCAAGTTGAATATCCAAAATGAAGTGGGAAGACATTGATGTGAATCAGTTAAAATAGTTTGAAACTAAGACAATAATTTCTTTCTTCTTGAAAAAAATATATGAAAGGGGGAGTGAAGTACAGGTAACCAAAATGATCTTCTAATCTAAGAGGTAATTTACAGTAGGATATGCAGACAAAATTATCCTACTAAGGCTTTGATTAATGATATAATGAGTTAGAAACTGTAATTTCAAAGGAGTGTCGTAGAGAAAAACAGGCGAACAAAGAGGAAATATATTAACTGCTAACAATCTAACTTATAAAATCTACTAACTGCTTTCTTCACTTCCCTGCGAAAACAAATACAAGTCATTACAGAAATTGGTTAGCAATTTATACATGCAATATGAAGTTTTTATGATACACCTATGACCTATGTGATGAATAATTACTAGAAGTTGGGAAAAGAGTACCAAAGTCAGACAGTTGAACAAAAGGCATCATGCAGATAAACAGAGGTGTCCAAACTTTCTGCTTTGTGTTATGTGATTTCTATTCTCTATATGCTTACCATATAAAGGCTGATGTTGTAACTACACATAGTTTTATGATCAATTTCTGCATGTGTGGTTTTGAAACAATGAGTTTTCTAAAACATATTTATAAAGTCAAAGCAAAATTAAATCCATACATGTCTAAGATAGATAATTATAAAGCATGCAAGACTGTATGCATACATTAAAGGAAATATGATACAAGATGAAGCAAATGTTCCGAAACTATCTGCACAATTTTATATGCTGGATCATAAACAATATTTCCAGATATAATATATTTGCTACCAAATTACCAACAAAATTTTGAATTATTTCGAAATGTCAAACTTTTTCACAATCATGAAATAAAACGAAATTACGACTACACTAATACATGCATACACATTCGTGTACAATAACACATACATCACACACATGTTTGAACTAAAGTCCGTTTACACCACAATGCGCTATAATAGTGAAACTGAAACACATATTTAATTATCACATTTTATGCAGATATAAGAAATGTAAAGAACATCCAAGCCATTTGGTTTTGATTGCGATACATTTCATTTTAGTTACCAAAATGTCATAAAATTTATACTACAAAAACACCTTTTAGGATGCCATGGTCAAAGGCAACGCTACCTGCCAAAGGCAACACTACCTGCCAAAAGCAAAAACCAGGCCATCACATGATTTGCGTATGTGTAGTATACCATTAAGATTTTCATTTTTATGACATTATTTCTTACTTGCATTTTCAAACACATGTTTTATTCTAACGTATATAGTTCCTTTCTATTTTACTAATCCTAGTATTTTATGTAACCATTGATAAAGAAGATCATATGCTTACAGGATGGAACTAGGAAGCAACACCAGAAATTGTTGAAGATAAAGGTTTTTAATTAAATGAGTGAAAAAAGTTTATTATTATAACACTTTGTTACAACTGACTATTGAGTCTTCTCTTGTAAATAAAAATAAAGAAAATTCATTGACTAATAATTTTTTCAGTATATTTATTTTATCTTCTTTCACTACTTTAATATTCTTCCAAAGACAAAGTTGATTACAATATCAATCATACTGTAAAAAGGCCTCAGAAGTTAGAAAATATTAATATCATTATTGCATCAACGAATATAGGCAATGAATCATTAAATCATCACACGCCGCTTTATAACGAATTGTTGTAGAGAACGCCTAATAGGCAAAAATCAATCGAGGACTATTACCCAGTATTATATATTGTAAAATAATTTGAAAGTTTTTAATTTTTTCTTTATGGAATTAAAAAAATAGGAGCTTATCCAACTAGTATGGGTATAATCATTTAGATTAGAGATTACACTGAAAGTTTTTTATTTTTTATGAACTATACATGTACTACTTTGAAGACTGGAAGTATTTTGAAAGGGTGCTCGGAGTCGGAACTTCCGCAATGGAAGACTGGAAGTATTTTGAAAAGGCCCTGCGTCTGCATCAAATTTTACAGAAAATAAATCTGTAAGTATCCAACGTATGTCCTGGAATTAATTAGTTGCATTATCTGTGTAATATTTCGGATTCTACATTAAACGATATTGTATTTACTGTTTATGTGAACACATAACTATATCCACTAAACCATATTGCATCCACTAAAATGCATTAACAAAACTATAAAATGTAGCTTAGTTAACTTATGCCGTGAAAGGCCATTGATAATGATCCCTGGTCCTTATTTTCACTCAGTTACTAAAATACATTAACAACAGTGTCATCTACACAGTTTTGCAGACTGCAAATATGTTGCTAATGCAGTAAGACTACTAATAGTGCACTAGAACATGAAACCTGTGAAAGCATAAATCATGATACAAGCAAATAAAAATCAAACCTCCAATGAATATAATCTAAAGTTAGTAACATACAAAATCCAGGACAATTAAAACAATTCTCCTTTGGAAAGAAAAAAAATGATAAAGAAATAGTTTAACTTGTTTCAACACTGCTCTTGACAGAAACCATGCTTTTAGTGTAATCTCTAATCTTAAAGGCATCCAAAACATTCAATTTCTTCACTTCTGCTGTAGCAAAGTAGTACATGTATAATTCATAAAAGTTTTTAATAATTTGAAGGTTTTTAATTTTTTTACCAAGTCTTAAAAGGCATAAACCACACAATCCAAAAATTGCAGAAAAGCTGAGATCGAATTTTTTACCAAGTCTTACAAGGCAGGAGCCACACAATCCAAAAACTGCAGAAATCGATCCAGAAATTACAGCAAGAGATAGGGTTTACTGCAAATGCAATAGATTTAAGATTTTATCCAATTCGATTATCTTCCCTAAACAAAATTCTCAGAACAAAAAATCGTACCTTTGAGCAGACTAAATCGTTTCGAAGAACCACGAAGATGGATCCATAGAGTCTTGAGCGAAGTCCAGAGTGATTGTCTACAGAGAATCGGCGGATTATAGATTTGGGGGCAAAAGAGAAGCCGACATCGTGTTTGTAAGAAATGGAATTGTGGATAATTAGGGTTTAGTGTGGTAATGGGGTTAAACAGGGTTGCGCTGTTTTTTATTTGTGTCGAATGGGTTATTATCCAACGTAAAAATTTATTAAATTAGTTCAACCCAACCCAATTAAAAAGGGGTTAAAGGGTTGGGTTTAAGGGTTGTTTTTTATTTTGACAGCCCTAGCGTCCGCTGCCTAGCTGAGGTATACATATATCGTGAATTTCAAAACTGTATATATAGTATACCAGTGGATAATATATGATAGCTGATCATACATTGAATGTGTCATTTGATTGAAATTAATTTGCAGGAGAAACAAAGCCCGGAAGAGCGAGCTTCTACATCAGACACACCCCTAATTCCGACCCTAACCCCGCTTCAGCCCAAGGCAGCTGCCAAGGTATCTATTTATGCAATATATATAAATCTCATGTACATGTGTGAGCAATTTGTAATCAAAAGCCACATGATAATCAGATTAACAAACAGATGAGCACAAAATTTGGGGATTTGCTGGCGTTCAGTGGACCAGCACTAGAAAGAATAAACGGATGTTTGGCCATGCTTGGATTTGTTGCTGTGTTGGGGGCCGAATTGGCAAGCGGAAGTGACCTCTCATCACAGCTGACGAACGGCTGTGTTCCTTTCTTCGTGATTGCAACTGCTTTGTTCTCTGCAGCTTCACTTATTCCACTGTTTAAAGGAATAAGCGTTCAGTCCAAATCGGGTGGACTGCGGACAGCGGATGCGGAGATGTGGAATAGAATGTTTGCAATGTTGGGCTTGGTCGCTCTGGCTTTCACCGAGTATGTCAAGGGAGGACCCCTTGTTTGATGTCTCCTCCTCACAGATAAACTTCAATCTCTTCTGTTCTTAGCTAGATTATTGGTAATGTGAGACATTTCATATTTTCTTGTTCTCATAGGTTGTAAAATATTATTTTACTAGTATTAGTACAAACTTATTATTTAGCATACTGCATGTCTCATTTTACCTTATGTTTGCTGCTGCTGGGTTAGTTTATTTTGTAATATTGCTATGATGTCCTTACTCTGGGTATGAAAATCTCAAAGGCAAATTCTATTCGAACCCAAAGAATTGCTGAGTAGCCGCCACAATTCAACATAAATGCGAAAACCCCTCATTCTGCTGAGTAGCCCACCCATTTAATTAAAAAAAACCAAAAAAACCCTCCTAGTAGTGACTCTACGAGATTTGTAAGGAAACCACGAAGATGCACTGTGTGGTACGCTAAAAAAACCTCGCAGAGCCACTACATGGTTCTCCAACGTATCACGTAGTGCTCCTACATGATTTCCTTGCAAACCACATAGAGCCACTACGAGGTAAGCTGAAAATTTAAAAAAATTATATATAGCTGAAAAGTGCTGTTTCAACCATGACTTTTTTCATAAAAACGGAGGGCTACTCAGCGATTCTTCGGGTTCGAATAGAATTTGCCAATATCAAAATCTCGAAACATTAATATAAAGTAAATTTAAACTAATAAATTAATTACATTTTAAAATCAATTAATAAAATAAAATATTGTTGTTAAACAAACAAATATTTTAATTTAAATGAATAAATTAAAATATTTCTCAAACCCATTGTATTAATTGGATACTTTTTTTTCGAAAGGCTATTTTATTATATTTACACAGAATCAATGACAAAAATTTACAATCAACTCATACTTCTATAAAACACCATCTTTCAACAGACTATACTTGCTAAACCTAATTGTAATGAGAAAAAAAAGCAATAAAATCTTATGAACACATAAAAAACTCATTACACAGGAAAACTATTTTGTACATTCACTTCAAGGAAGGCTTCATTTTGCGATGAGCATGGGCAACGGCTAAAAAAGCGGCCGTCGCTAGCCGTCACACTGTTTGCATATAACAACTGCCGAGACCTTTCTTCCCCAAATCATTTCAGCTGGAAAAAAAACCTACCATCGCCCCCCGCTGCAATTTCGAGTTCACCCACCCAAAATCTATTCCAATCATCTCTGTTTGCTCCGATATGTTTTCTAATCCCTATTCTATGTTTAATTAGGGTTTATTTGCATGTTAATATGGTTTTATTAATTGAATATTTATAGATATGAAATTGATTGTCTTGTGAGATGCACATAATATTGATTTTGTTATAGATTGATTTGTGAATAAGTGTAATTGAGTAGGAGGTTGAATTCGCTGATGATCACATATGTACTTGATTTAGGAGCATGAAAACGATGATTATCACATATGTAATTGGGCTTACGTTTATTGTGTTGTAACATTATTTGAGAAAAAATGAAGTAAAAAATGATTGTTTACCTGTAGTAAAATTATTATAATTATTGAAACGATGTAACGAAGTCCATTTTTGCATGCACTATTAATTATGTCACAATCGGATGCATGAATAGTCGGTCCAAACAAATTTAAAGAATGCAATTGCAATATACAAAAAAATGTTGTTATAGTATTTAATAAAAAAAATGTTATTTTACAAATGTGTTGCTATAATATTTATACTTTAAACTAAAATTAACAAAAAGTAACTAGAACTAATTTGTACGTCATAATTTTCATTGTCATATTATTTTACAAATTGAAAGTACTGAAAAATATTATGTAGATGCTATGTACTTAACGTGTGCGCGTAGGAGGAAAAAGGCACACGACGCAACTAAGAGAATTTTTTGAAGTTTATGACACACCTATTAGTGAAGCGGAGAAAAGCCCTGTAACACCACGTATTTTCTGTAAACGTATGAGTAACAAATCAGAGAATAATTAAATTTTAAAATAAGAATGAAGGGAAACGGGTTGCGCCATTGCGTTCGTCCGAGTTTTCGAAAATCAGAGTTCGTATGACCAAGTTATGACCCTCAGAAGTTTCAGGAATTTAAATAAAATAAAACAGCTCGAAAATAAAGGCAGAAATTCGAAATTCAAACCCAGAGAAGGCTGGCGGGAAAATTCCCGCCCATATACCCAGGTCGACTGGGGAGTCGACCCCCCACCCCAACCAGGTCGATTGGGGAGTCGACCTCCCCATGACCAGGTCAACTAGGGAGTCGACCTGGGGGTCGACCTGCTTCCGAAACCCAATTTTTGAACCTGGTTCATTCTGATGTATCCGGTCTCGTTTTCTATCTAGATTTGTCCGCCTAATCCTATATAAACAGCCCCCTAGCCTCATTTTCTCTACAAAATTTCATTCTGTCAATATTCTGCCTCTGTTCTAGTTAAAAATAAAAATGGCGTCGCTACTCTGCTGGAATCAAAACTTAGACTGATGCATCTTCTTCCAACCTGAATAGAATTAAAAGCTAAATCAAATCTCAAATCAAAGTTTAGAGCTACAACAACAATTAAAGAGGAATAATTCAGCATTTCTGCATCAACAACAGTTTATTATCCTTTCTTAAAACCATGAAAGGCAAATACAGTTATTTTCTGCTATAAACTGTAACTATAATTGTGACATGATTGTAAATCTGAATTGAGGTTGTGTACGTTCTGTTCTGATATATTTTATTCTGTATCTCTTTCTTCATTCTGTTCTATAGCCAGGCTACCACGAGCCTGCGCCACATCTCATAAGAGATTAACACACGAACGCTAAATTTTGGGACAAATAATAATGCACAATTGGACATAAGACTATTGCCTATGACTATAATTCATGCCTATGAGACTATTGCCTATGACTATGATTCACGCCTATGAGACTATTGCCTATGACTATGAGACTATTGCCTATGACATTGAATAAGAAACAATTGTGTTTAGTCGCCCATAACTATTGTGGTTAGTTGCCTATAACTACTGTAGTTAGTTTCTTATGCCTATTCCCTTAATGATGCTGGATCTCATATTTAGTTTGTAACTTTGCTAGTTTACTCCCATCCACTGTTATGTACGTCGAGCCTATTGGGCCATTATTATTGTATTTAGTTCATTATTGCACGCCTATTCTTGTATATCAATTCTTGTGCTTATCCCCTATTCCTTTTGTTAGGGCCATTTCATGAGTATTTAGAGAATTTGTGGAAACATGTTATACGGGGATTGGGCGTAGCTTAATTAAGTAAATCTGGCATAGCAAATATGTTGGCATAATCCGAATTGGCTATAATAGAGAATGATTTACATGTGTATTAGTCTTGGACATAAATGATGGACTAGATTATTAAATCTAGTTTTGACATGAACTGTGAATGGGAATATTAAGGCTAAAATTTGGGCCATATATTGTATTATGAATTATGACCTTGATTTGGGCATGTTAGTTTAGACTAAATTTATAATTAGGCAAGATATGTCAATGAAACTTTAAGGAATGATTAAATATGTTATATTGCCTAATCCGCTAGTTATGTTATATTGCCTAAACTGCTATTTAGATTGAATTGCCTAATCTGCTAATTATGTTAAAATTGCCTTATCTGCTAGACCTGCTGAATCGCCTAATCTGCAAAATCTGTTATCTGTTTAGTCTGTTGAATTGCGTAATCTGTTGGAACTGAAATGCTGAAATTTCAAGTATGTAAATCTGTAGACTCGATTTAAAATTGAGCAAAACTTGTTAATAGAACCTCGAATAATATGTTGTAACTCGTATAGAAGTTAATTTGTTAAATTAGCATGATTAGTCTGATATTAGCACAGTCTGTGAATGAATGCATTGGCTAAACATGAAACATGGCTAACTCGAGGTTAAAATGAGTTTGCGGCGTAATTCTGCCCGAAACCGCCCGGCACATCCAGTGGCCGCAAACAATAGGTTCTAATGTGAGAAGTTAGTCATAACGTGCTTCAAAACCCGAGGTTAGACTCATTTTGCGGCAGAAACCTACCCGGAACCAACCGGCCTAACTAGTGGCCGCAAACTATCAGTCTAATGTGAGAGGTCTACGGGTTAATTTTTAATTGATACAAATCTGAGATAAATATGATGTCTAAAACGTGTTGGGTGGGTAGGGATAAACCAATTGGACTAATGAATTTAACAAACCCGTTTCGTGAATCTGTAGGCCCAATTACAAAGTTAGACAAATCTGTAAATCTGTTAAATCTGTATATCTAATCCGTTAGTCTGAAAACTTGTCTGATCTGTGAACTAGTTGATCTGAACTCTGTATGTCTGAACTTGTAAACAAGTTAATCTGAAATCTGTTAGTCTGGGGACACAAGGTTAGGAGGGAAATTACTTGTGTCATCTGTTATTTGGGACCCATATTAGTCAGTAACCCTTTCTGGTATCAAAACTTTGACCCAACAGTAGGTAGGATCCGGGCACGCTTACTGAACTAATTATAAGCGGTTCATTTTGATAACGGCGAGGGGTGTTGATGGTGCGTTCCAACTGGGTCATGTGCGTGCATGGATCCCAGACTGCCTCTGAGGATGTAAGACGCCGTGACATCTGTAAATAGGTCTGTTCCAATTGGTTGTCACTTTAGGGAGTGATACACCCTACTGTGGGGCCGACACAGGGTATTTATGTATTAGGGAGCCGATCACTTGGGGTAGGGTTTTAGGGTACACTTAGTTTTGTCTGTTTCTGTTGGGTGGCAACACCTGTCTATTTCTGCGTGGTACCGTCTGTTCGGGTGGTAAAGGCCCATTTACTAGTGTACACCTAATTCTACATTCTATTTCCGTAGGGATAAATCTGTTTCTTTTTCTGTACCTTCTATTCGGGTGGTAAAGGCCCATAATTAGCATTCTGTTTCTGTTGGGGTAGTAAAGGCCCATTACTAGCATTCTCTTCTGTGGAAATTATTCTGTTCCCGTTTCTGTTTCAGTTTAGACATTGGGGTGACACCTAATCCTGTTATAGTAGTATTAGTGCGGAGAAATGAAAAGTAATATTATTTTGTTTCTTCTATTTAACCTAAGTACATCTACTGCTCCTGTTATTGTTATCTTTTATCCAGCTTATTTTCATGTCATAATTATTATTATCCGTTCATATGCTGAAAGTCACTGGAGTTGCCAGACTTTATGTATGACCTTGCTTGTTTTCGCCCCTTTTTCTTCCGTTTCCCCCCAGGTTTTCCAAGGAGGGAACACTTTAGCTTGATCCGGATTTCTTCTGCTTGAAATACTTAGAGTGCTTAAAGTATGGCTTGACTCCTTATGGCAGCTTCTGTAGGGATTATGATTTTAAAGTTTTGTACTCTGATGATTTTCTGAACAAGACTGATATTTATGTGCTTGAGTTTTTGGTAAAGATGTAACCAAACTGATCTCTGTTTTTTGCTGTAATAAATTTATAATTTCCCTTTGTGAGTGACCTTAACGGAGGTGGGGTGTTACACTTGGTATCAGAGCTGAAGGTTACCAGATTGGGTAAAGTTTTTGAAAACTATTTTCAAAAAGGTTTTTAAAGGAAGTATTTTCAAAAATAAAGTTTATTTTGAAAAACATAATCCCCAAAAAGCCATATATCTACCTTTTCCGTTCTCCATTTTAAATCTTTTTCTTTCATTCCAGCATGTCTGGGAATCTTAACTTTCCAGAGGGCGTGCCAATACCTGGCTGGTTCAGGAGGTACTTAGAGGCTAGGGCCAACGATGCAGGCCCAACAGATATTCCTCCTCCAGCTGCAGCGATTCCTCCTCCTCCGCCCCCTCCTCGTGCAATTGCTTTTTCAAAAATCTGTAAAGATTTTAGGGCCATGAGTGGAAAGGATTTCAAGGGAACTGAATCATTCGTAGAAGCAAGGAACTGGCTCAAAGAAACTGAGGATCTGTTCGTTATCTTCGAAGGTGGACGATAGGCAGAAGGTACCATTGGCGATGTGGTTACTCAAGGACGAAGCTTTCTATTGGTGGGAAGTCACTAACACCGAGAGACCGGTTGAAACGTGGATGGATTTCAGAACAAGGTTTGAGACGAAATTCCTCTCGCAAGTTGAACGAAGTCTACAACTAGAAAAGTTCTTATCTCTTAAGCAAGGAAGTATGACGGTCAGGGAATACGTCAATCAGTTCAACCAACTGGCTAGGTTCGGACTAGATTTAGTCAACACCCAGCATAAAAAGGCTCTCCGCTTTGTTAAAGGATTGAACAAGCCACTACACAGCCTAGCCATGACCCATGTACCAATGGGAGCGACTTACGAGATATTGGTGGACATGGCACTACTGCACGAGGAAGACAACGACAAGAAAGAGGCAAAGAAGGAAGAACCACAGAACAAGAAAGCATGACCCAAAAAGGAAAAACAAAAGAAGGATGAAAAGTCTGAAGATAAGAAAGAGAAAAAGTGCTTTACTTGTGGAAGCTTGACTCATCTAAACAAGGATTGCAGAAAAAGAAAGGGCACTTGCTTCAACAGTGGTGAGATGGGACACTTCACTAGGGACTGCCCGAAGAAACGGAGGCAAGGGCAGAGGGCAGGACCAACTTCTACAGGGCAGGCGAACACTCTCGAGGCTAGTGGATAGGGTAGAAATAGGAAAACTTTCTGTAGGAGGTTTAATTTCTTTATCTGATTTTTGAGTTAAAACTCTTTTCTGATTCTGACATTTTGATTCTGTAATCGATACTCTGCACTTGAATACTAGTATTGTTTCTGATTCCGCTATAGACTCAGACCCATAAGGGTTATGACTCATCCAATTGTGATAAGTTGGGTATCTATGTTGAGCGTTAAGTTGACTATGACGCATACATTCTGGGTTTTTATCATGCTTAGTTTCCTAAGAATCATTTAGTAATCTGATCTGTACCGGTAATATGTAAATATCTGAATATTTCTGATAAGGTTGAGATTTCCAGTTTTGACATTGTCTAAGGAGGGTAATCCTCTAGGTGTCAATCTGATGTTGATTTCGGTCTTCGGGGTTGATACTTAGGGGAATTTGTCTCTCAACCAAGGTCTAATGAAAACCAAGTTTTTGTTTATCTGCACTCGCCCCCATCACTCGACTATATCCTATCGATCGAGTCTTCGACCTATAGATAGGAATCCTATGGATGTAAACATGTGTTTGAGACATGTTATGTTTGATTGTTGCAGGTGGATGCAAGTGGCTGCTAGTGGTTGCTCGTGGATGCATATACACACACTAAGCACTAGATCGGCTCGAAAACACTCTCATACTGCATATGAATGTGTGAGCATTTTCAATTTTTGTGGATGCAAAATGATTGACTCATTACATGGATGTTGCATATGAATGAATGGTTGTCACTCATATAAGAATGATATGTATCAAATAGGAAGATTGCATACATGTTGGACTCATGACACTGACATAGTTCGCATTAAGGAGGTCAACTGAATCAGTGGACCGCCTGATCTTTGCATTAGATAAGGAACATACACACACACTTTTGCATATGTTCATACAACATTAGAAGTTTTCTAAGGACAATGGATGCTTGTGGATGATGGTTGAGTAGATGGATGACTGGATGGTAGGACACATTCTTCTTAACTTGAAGATTTCAGGGACGAAATCCTTTAAGGAGGGGAGAATGTAACACCCTGTATTTTTTGTAAACGTATAAGTAACAAATCAGATAATAATTAAAATTTTAAATAAGAATCAAGGGAAACGGGTTGCGCCATTGCGTTCGTCTCGGAATTCTGCATGAAATCGAGTCCGAGTTTTCGAAAATCGGAGTTCGTATGACCAAGTTATGACCCTCAGAAGTTTCAGGAATTTAAATAAAATAAAACAGCTCGAAAATAAAGCAAGAAATTCGAAATTCAAACCCAGAGAAGGCTGGCGGGAAAATTCCCGTCCATATACCCAGGTCGACTGGGGAGTCGACCCCCCCAACCAGGTCGACTGGGGAGTCGACTGGGGTGTCGACCTCCCCATGACCAGGTCGACTGGGGAGTCGACATGGGGGTCGACCTGCTTCCGAAACCCAGTTTTTGAACCTGGTTCATTCTGATGTATCCGGTCTCGTTTTCTGTCTAGATTCGTCCGCCTAAACCTATATAAACATCCCCCTAGCCTCATTTTTTTCTACACAATTTCATTCTGTCTATATTCTGCCTCTGTTCTAATTAAAAATAAAAATGGTGTCGCTACTCTGCTGGAATCAAAACTTGGACTGATGCATCTTCTTCCAACCTGAATAGAATTAAAAGAAAAATCAAATCTCAAATCAAAGTTTAGAGCTAAAACAACAATTAAAGAGGAATAATTTAGCATTTCTGCATCAACAACAGTTTATTATCCTTTCTTAAAACCACGAAAGGCAAGTACAGTTATTTTCTGCTATAAACTGTAACTATAATTGTGACATGATTGTAAATCTGAATTTGAGGCTGTGTACGTTCTGTTCTGATATATTTTATTCTGTATCTCTTTCTTCATTCTGTTCTATAGCCAGGCTACCACGAGCCTGCGCCACATCTCATAAGAGATTAACGCATGAACGCTAAATTTTGGGACAAATAATAATGCATAATTGGACATAAGACTATTGCCTATGACTATAATTCATGCCTATGAGACTATTGCCTATGACTATGATTCATGCCTATGAGACTATTGCCTATGAGTATGATTCATGACTATGAGACTATTGCCTATGACATTGAATAAGAAACTATTGTGATTAGTCGCCCATGACTATTGTGGCTAGTTGCCTATAACTACTGTAGTTAGTTTCTTATGCCTATTCCCTTAATGATGCTGGATCTCATATTTAGTATGTAACTTTGCTAGTTTACTCCCATCCACTGTTATGTACGTCGAGCCTATTGGGCCATTATTATTGTATTTAGTTCATTATTGCACACCTATTCTTGTATATCAATTCTTGTGCTTATCCCCTATTCCTTTTGTTAGGGCCATTTCATGAGTATTTAGAGACCTTGTGGAAACATGTTATACGGGGATTGGGCGTAGCTTAATTAAGTAAATATGGCATAGCAAATATGTTTGCATAATCTGAATTGGCTATAATAGAGAATGATTTACATGTGTATTAGTCTTGGACATAAATGGTGAACTAGACTATTAAATCTAGTTTTGACATGAACTGTAAATGGGAATATTAAGGCTAAAATTTGGGGCATATATTGTATTATGAATTATGACCTTGATTTGGGCATGTAAGTTTAGGCTAAATTTATAATTAGGCAAGATATGTCAATGAAACTTTAAGGAATGATTAAATATGTTATATTGCCTAATCCGCTAGTTCTGTTATATTGCCTAAACTGCTAATTAGATTGAATTCCCTAATCTGCTGATTATGTTAAAATTGCCTTATCTGCTAGACCTGCTAAATCGCCTAATCTGCAAGATCTGTTATCTATTTAGTCTGTTGAATGGCGTAATCTGTTGGAACTGAAATGCTAAAATTTGAAGTATGTAAATATGTAGACTCGATTTAAAATTGAGAAAAACTTGTTAATAGAACCTCGAATAATCTGCTATAACTCGTACAGAAGTTAATTTTTTAAATTAGCATGATTAGTCTGATATTAGCACAGTCTGTGAATGAATGCATTGGTTAAACATGAAACATGGCTAACTCGAGGTTGGAATGAGTTTGCGGCGTAGTTCTGCCCGGAACTGCCCGACACATCCAGTGGCCACAAACAATAGGTTCTAATGTGAGAAGTTAGTCATAACATGCTTCAAAACCCGAGGTTAGACTCTGTTTGCGGCAGAAACCAGCCCGAAACCAACCGGCCTAACCAGTGGCCGCAAACTGTCAGTCTAATGTGAGAGGTCTGCGCGTTAATTTTTAATTGATACAAATCTGAGATAAATATGATGTCTAAAACGTGTTGGGTGGGTAGGGTTAAACCAATTGGACTAATGAATTTAACAAACCCGTTTCGTGAATTTGTAGGCCCAATTACAAAGTTAGACAAATCCGTAAATCTGTTAAATCCGTATATCTGATCCGTTAGTCTGAAAACTTGTCTGATCTGTGAACTAGTTGATCTGAACTCTGTATGTCTGAACATGTAAACAAGTTAATCTGAAATCTGTTAGTCTGGGGACACAAGGTTAGGAGGGAAATTACTTATGTCATCTGTTGTTTGGGACCCATATTAGTCAGTAACCCTTTCTGGTATCAAAACTTTGACCCAATAGTAGGAAGGGTCCAGGCACGCTTACTGAACTAATTATAAGTGGTTCATTCTGATAATGGCGAGGGGTGTTGATGGTGCGTTCCAAATGGGTTATGTGCGTGCATGGATCCCAGTCTGCCTCTAAGGATGTAAGACGCCGTGACATCTGTAAATAGGTCTGTGCCAATTGGTTGTCACTTTAGGGAGTGATACACCCTACTGTGGGGCCGACACAGGGTATTTATGTATTAAGGAGCCAATCGCTTGGGGTAGGGTTTTAGGGTACACTTAGTTCTGTCTGTTTCTGTTGGTACCGTCTGATTCTGTTGGGTGGCAACTCCTGTTTTTTTCTGCGTGGTACCGTCTGTTCGGGTGGTAAAGGTCCATTTACTAGTGTACACATAATTCTACATTCTGTTTCCGTAGCGATAAATCTGTTTCTGTACCTTCTGTTCGGGTGGTAAAGGCCCATAATTAGCATTCTGTATCTGTCTGTTTCTGTTGGGGTGGTAAAGGCCGATTACTTGCATTCTCTTCTGTGGAAATTATTATGTTCCCATTTCTGTTTCAGTTTAGACATTGGGTTGACACCTAATCCTGTTATACTAGTATTAGTGCGGAGAAATGAAAAGTAATATTATTCTGTTTCTTCTATTTAACCTAAGTACATCTGTTGCTCCTGTTACTGTTATCTCTTATCCAGCTTATTTTCATGTCATAATTATTATTATCTGTTCATATGCTGAAAGTCACTGGACTTGCCAGACTTTATGTCTGACCTTGCTTGTTTTCGCCCCTTTTTCTTCCGTCCCCCCCAGGTTTTCCAAGGAGGGAACACTTAGCTTGATCCGGATTTCTTCTGCTTGAAATACTTAGAGTGCTTAAAGTACGGCTTGACTCCTTATGGCAGCTTCTGTGGGGATTATGATTTTAAAGTTTTGTACTTTGATGATTTTCTGAACAAGACTGATATTTATGTACTTGAGTTTTTGGTAAAGATGTAACCAAACTGATCTCTGTTTTCCGCTGTAATATAGTTATAATTTCTCAAGTATTGTTTATCTGTCTTGTAAATTTTTGTTCTGTTTACTAAAATGCTCCACCAAAGTTAAGGCATTCCCTTTGTGAGTGACATTAACGGAGGTGGGGTGTTACAAGCCAAAAGCGCAAAAAGCGCACTTTTTTCGTTTGAAGTGTTATTTTTGTTTAAACGTAGGTTGAATATTTTTTGACTACTTATGTGAACCCCTTAGATAAATTCGGCCCCATCCGACAAATGTTGTATATGATCGTTATATGGATATTTGTTTTTACACAAAACGGAAATCTAAATTCATCTAATACAATATTCGTTGGATTTGTCCTAGTATTGGACAAGTTACGAATATAATAACGTAAGCATATTTTATAAATCATTTCTGTTTAAACGGTTAACAAAGTTTCGATGACACTTCCTTTTTGTTCCCTGTGTACACGCATTTGTGTACGATACATGGACCAAAGGAAAGTGTTGCCGAAATTTTGTTGAAACGTTCAACCTGAAGTGATTTATAAAATATGCATATGTTATTATATTTGTAATGGGAAGTAGATAGACCGGCCGTCAAAGTAAAAAAGAAATAAATAAAAAAAACGAAAATATTAAGTTTTTATAAATGAAATTTTACAAGATATCGATTAATATAAAGTGTTTGATTGAATTTTATAACATATAAGTTGCAAATCAGGAAAATGTTCGATTATTTTCGTGATCGTATTTGGATATATCAACCCCGTACCGGTAAGAAAGGGTCGATAAAGGAAAATTTTTGTAATGCACTCCACGAATTTATTAGATTCGCTAAATCTAATAATCAGAGTAACGTAGACATTCGTTGTCCGTGTAGTAAGTGAAGGCATCTGAAGCATTGGAAGCCAGATGTAGTAGAAGTACATCTGTATAAATTGCTTTTGTGTCGAATTATTACTTATGGGATCGTCATGGAGAACTTGTTCAACCTACATCTAACCCTGTAGTGGTAGAGGACGATGATACAATGATGAACGATAATACAATGACGAATCTGATAGAAAATATGGTGCAAGATGCAGCACGATCAATGTTTCCTAACATTGAGCAAGGCGACGATGAGAATGGAAATGTTGAAGAACAAACGGTGGAAGCGAATTTTTTTATGATTTATTTAATTTTGCTAAGAGGCCGTTGTGGGAAGGGTGTACAAGCGGAACCAAATTGTCTGTAACCGCCGAATTCATCACTATGAAATCAAAATTCAATCTTACAGAAGCTGCATTTACAACAGTTATACAAAGTGCAAAACGATGTATACCGCCCAATAATTTGATGTGGGATAGTCATTATAAAATGAAAAAACTTATGTCTGCTTTTTGGACTACCGTATCATAAGATAGATACATCTGTTAAAGGTTGCATGTTGTATTGGAAAGAAGACGCTCACCATAGAAAATGCAAATTTTGCAACGAAGATAGATGTAAACCAAGGAAAAAGAAAGGAAAAGAAGTTCCATATAAAAGAATGCATTATCTACCCATAACTCGCAGACTTCAACGACTATATGCATCTTCTGCTACAACGTGTCATATGCGATGGCATAGCGTGAGAACATCAGAACAAGGAACTATGATACATCCGTCTGATGGTGAAGCATGGAAACACTTTGATGGGACTTATCCAAAATTTGCTGCAGAGAGCCGTAATGTTAGGCTTGGTTAATGCACAGATGGATTTTCGCTATTTTCTCAGTTTGGTAGTAAATATTCATCATGGCCTATCATTATTGCTTCTTATAACTTACCTTCATGGATGTGTATGAAAAACCAATATATGTTTTTAACGGTTGTCGTCCCCAATCCTGATGATCCGACACAAGGAATTGACGTTTATCTACAACAGTTGATTGAAGAGTTGAAAACACTATGGCACGAAGGAGTTGAAACATACGACATTTCAAAAAAAGGAAAATTTCATATGTTTGCTTCTGTATTATGGACTACTAGTGATTTTATGACATTCTTTCAGGTTACAGCACAGCTGGACGTCTAGCTTGTCCTCATTGTATGGAGGAGACACGAGCATTTTCATTAAAGTATGGAAAAAAAAATCTTGGTTTGACATTATTCATCTCATCATCTTTGCTTCATGTTCCTCTTCTATTACCAAGATCCTTTATGATTCGTTTACAAATAAGAGCATACAGTTTATTCAAGTTCATGTTCCCTAACCCAAATATTCGATTATTCTGTTCCTGCCAAACAACATATATAAATCCCTTGAGAATCTTTAGCAACAATTTAGATTTATCAGACCTCCATCTTGTCCCTTTAAATATATTGAACCACTCCAACTTGCTAATTCTTGAAGGCCTATGCATACCACCATTCATCAATATCCTATACCACAATTGATAAACAAAAGCACATTCGAAAAACAAACGAGTGTTCGACTCAACCTCAACATTACATAAAACACACATACTATCCGGAATGATACCAAGGGAGTGCAACTTCTTCTTTGTGTTAATAGCATTTGACATTACTTTCCATAATAACAGGTTTTCCTTTGCTAAGCTACAAGTACTCCAGACTCATGCATGCCATGGAAAAATTGGCTTATTTCCTTAAAGCAGCTTGTATACAAGTTTTACTGAATGCTCCTTGCCTTTCCAATTAACACTTCCATTACCCTGATAACTCATATTATTAGCTAATTCACTCTAAAGCCTCCTGAGCATAGGTAAACTAGCATGAGGTAATTTAATACAGCCATCCACTATGTAATTCTCTACATATGCATTCTCATGAATACCCGAAACTCACCTAGTATTGTAATCTACCAAATCACTCAAGATCGCACCTTCTTTAATCCATGGAGAATGCCAGAAGGAAATTTCTTAACAATATTATAATTATGCTGAATAAAAGGGAAAAAAGAACTCCTTAGTTTTAGTATATTCCTCCAATGCCAGCTACATTGTGGTGGTATATTTATTTTCCAAAAACTCTTATCCCCAATCAAATTTCTTTTAACCCATTGAGTCCATAAGTCCCCATCCTCTGATATAAGTTTATTGAAATAACCTGAAACCGCAGCCTTGTTCCAGAGATGGATATTGGTAATTCCTAGACCACCGTGCTTCTTAGCATTCCTATGCAATCCTGACGTGACTCCCCCCCACAGTCCTTGAAGAACGCGGACCTATTGTTTCTTTATATGGACGTGGCCATTTTTCACCTTCTTCCAGAAAGAAACACACGGCTTCCTTGCTTTCCACACTAGAACTTCAACTTACCCTTTTTTGCATGCTTCCACACACGAACCCCATGCCCAGATCCTTTGCTTTACACAAATCACCATCACTGACTCCAATAAACTCCTCAGTCCACTCACAAACTTTGAACTACATGAGGGAAATTCGATGAACCTCCCATGATTTCTGGCTTCGCCATCCTTGTGATCCACTACTCACCACTTCCTCCTTATAACCATCCCCCACTCAACTTCATGCGCCAGGCAAGGAATAAACCGAGCGACTTATTTATGCGCCTCCACCATGACGAGAGTCCCCAGTCCTCGTAGCTTCGCCAGAAACCGCTTGAGCACTCTTCCTGACACACTGCAGTTCTTCTATGACATGGAAATTTGATCGCAGTCCTCCCCACGTTTATTTGCTTCTTCCCCAACTAAGTAACTGCTCCCAAACGCCAGTAAAAGTGAAATAGAAAACCCTTCCAGCGTCGACATCTTCCTCCCGTCACTAAGCCTTCCTTGGATGATCCTCACCAACTCGGTTTCATTTGCTTAAATTTTCTGGAATTAGTTTTGAAGTGGGTGACTTAGTTACTGTGTTCTTGTCTGCTGAAATGAAGGAATTGGTCTGTTTATAATAATATGCATGCTGGGTTTTTGTATATGTGGATATTTGTTTTAAGGACACAGTTTAGAAAAAAATTAGATCAAAGGACAAGCGACTTTTGCTATATAAATTAAGGACTACTTTCATGTTTTAATTGAAAAAAATCCAAATATTTTAAACAAAGGACATGTGTTGGTATTTCACAAACAATAAAAGTTAATATAAAAATATTTTTCTGTGATTACAAGATTATAAGATAATAAAAATTAATTATGAAATGTTTTTTTGTTGTAAATATGGAAGAACAAGCAATATCTGAAAATTGTGGATGGAAAGCTAAATGCATATAGCTTCGTTATTTACGGTATAGCTTTTTTATGGTGTGAATGTAATTAGCTTTAAAATGACTTAATTCTGTATTTGGATGATACAATATAAAGCTATATTTTTAAGTTATAAAGCTATATTCATTTGGCTTTCCGAACTGAATATTTTTATAATAAAATAAATTGACTAAAGTAATTTCAAAATCATATTTTTTCTTTCATTTTTGAGGGTTGTTTTTATTATACAAATTAATTTGTTAATGAGAGTTAAAGGGAATTTTATGTTGCATAATAAAATTTGGCCTTTGTCCTTAATTTAATTATGAAACTTAGTTGTCCTTTGATCTTATTTTTTTTTTGAAACTTGTCCTTCAAATTAAATACCCCTTTCGTAAATATATATATATATATATATATATATAATTTCATTTTGAAAAGAATGAGGCAGACAAATTATTATTATACAAGTAGCTTAGCTTTGAAGCTTTTCCTTGCTGGACCGAATGAAGTAAATAGAACGTGCTTATTTAGATAATTTCTTTATTTTTATACATAGATATTTGTCCGCATTCAGAAATGTGTTGACTTGAGTGTACTGAGAAAACATGGGCATCATTAAATTTGAAATGAAATGTCATGCAGTTGTGGTATGCCAGTGTTATGTTTCCAACTACAGGGTAAGGCTACGCTTGACTTATACCCATGAAATCTGTGGATTCTTCTTATTGAATCAGAGACATTTTCGTGTATGGTAGCTTGTCCCTCTTTACGTTAGGCCATGCAGAAACTAGACCTAGGGTGATGCCGAAGAATAGGGATTGATTTTTATTTTATTTTTACTGGTTGGTTTACATACGCTAAATTTATTGTACCGTAATTTATCGTTACTGTTTAAAATTCCACCACTTTATTAAATAAATTCGATATAAAATTCATTATATTTTCAATATAATATATAAACAAATTTAAATATTCCAATTTAAATAACTGAAAATCTGGCACGCTATATATATATATATGTATGTATATATATATATATATCAGATTCATATAAATCGCAAAGAACATGATCCTCTCAAATAAGATCATAACCTTATATGTTTTATATTACCGTTTCAAAAAATAAATGAAAAACCATAGAACGTGAAAATCATTTTATATTTGTTCATTGATATCGTATATTACATAGTTTGCGCAAGTAAAACATGAAAACAAATGCATTTTCATTGATATACAAAAGGAACATCGAAAAAACTTGTTAGCTAGCTTGCTGGCATAAAGCATCAAATAAAATGTGTACAGCCTAAGCAATTGAACACATGATAAAAGAACGTAAAAGAGAGAAGGGAATATAAGAATATTTCTTTAGATTGTTACTAAGCTCAAGCATTATAGTTTTCGTTGATTCATATCAATTCACACAAGTTTGTATAATAACATAACACAAAAAGTAAAAAAGGTTTAACATTTTGGTTTATGTGCATTATTCATACTTGTATTTTCTAACATTAAGTCTTATTTATGCTTTCATTCTAGAGGGAATTAGATATCTCATTTCACATGTATACAATGAAAATCGGTTTATTACGCACAAAACAACACGTGGAAGTCTGTAAAATAACAGATCAGTATGGCATGAGCTAGAATTTCAGTAAAACATAGTTATTAAGCTCCACTATAGGGGCTGCATTTATTTAATGAACTGCTATTATGGTGAACATTATCGTTATCAACTTATGACCTAATTCAAACACCAAAGGTAAGGCTTTAAACTAGTGCATAATACATATCCAATCAGTTGAAGTAAATGTGTTTTGTAAATACAATTTATTCAGGGTGAAAGTAATACAAAAGATATTAAGGTTAATCCAGATTTGCAAAATTCAGAAACTTATTGTGTATAAAAACACTGCTATAGACCACATACACCATAACCTTATAATTCACTTTCCCCTGCAAAATGAAACTATCTGAAATTACCCCATCATTACGAAATTAAATACCAATTTAACATGGAAAAGCAGACTATATAAATCTATGATAAAATAAATAAAGCAACAGAACTCAAAACAATTAATAAATTAGCCATATACCAAATAATGAAAGAAAAAAAATTCAATAATGAAAAATAAATTCAGCAGAATTGATCTATTCTCGAATTTGAAAAAAAGTACAAAAACAACAAAAGTTACATGTAGATGTGCTATCTATGGTTTTGAGAAGGGTTTGGGAAATGTAAATCAGTAGATTGAAGACGACTGGGAGTTTGGCGGGATGAAGGAATACTACTACGCACGAATTTTCCTTTCCCTCCATTGCAATTTCAAAGACACATATTTTTTATTCTGAAGGGATTTTTTTTCTCCTGAAAACAATTCGATTTCGTGAGTTTCTAAGGTAGATGTACTTGCATCTAAAATGGATGAGGTATTGAAGGCTATTAAATTGGTCATTAATTGTGCAATTAAAGGCATTAAGTTATTTTTCCTTTAATTGATTTTTAGTAGCGACGGCATACTTTTTCTGCCCTTTTTATAATTCCCCTAATACAATCAAATTTGGTAGTTCATCGAGCAGACCTATTTATGATGTGACTGCCTTGCCAAAAAGTGGCTCAACATATATGAAATATATTGAGTTAAGTTTTCAATACCAACGATTGTCAAATTTTCTTTGAACCTGTTACTTCTAAAATATTCTATACAATTCCTTAGTATTTCATTTAGAAAATAGATTTCCCTTTTGAGATCGTATCAAAGCCTATTTTAATTAGCCCTTAGCCTTTCAATAAGCAATTGTCTTGCCAAATTGTGCACTAGGTTAGTAAGCTTATATTTCTCTGTTTGGCTATAAATTCATGATAGTAACTCTAAACTATTACCATGCACAACTTTTGATTTCATGGTCCTTTCGCAATTTAAAGTGTCGCAGCATCATTACAAAAACTAGAAATATTAGAGGCAAATTAATTTTCCTGTACTAATCTAAGTAGGGGCACAAAACTATGTTAATCTTCCTTCAAATAAAGGAGAGGCAGATTAACAAATGCCTCAAATAATAGCATCCTTAAAAGTAGATAGAGGCATATAAAACACTAAATATGCCCCATTTGTTAATTTCCACGTAAGAACAATAACATAACAAATAATTAAGGCACTTATATGCGCCTCTATTTTCAACTATGTATTGTAGCTTTTATCAACTACTGGCACTTATGCACGCCCCTATTATAAAATAAATTAATTATCTTCAGCGCTACTCAAGCAGTACCAATATGTTACAGAAATAAAGAGCCAATCATGCACTTATGGCACTACAATTCACCATTCTTCTGAATATTTATGGTGAAACAAAAATAAGAAAACATTAACAGCCAAAAAAAACTATTATTAGGAAATCATTATCCATGAATATTTGCTACAGGGTTACAAGTCGAACAAACATCTTCAATAGAGATTAAATAATAAAATAAAATAATAACAAACACTCTAATTATTATCTATTTATTTATTTTATCCAAAAAAAAGAAAACAAAAAAGTGCATAAAAGTTAATCCTTGATAACCAGTGTGAACTACATCTACAAAAACCCTATTACAGCAACATGCTCCTGATTCAATCAAATTCCCATGCATTTTATTCATACATGCTACAAACTTGAAAAAGAAAGGATGCTCTAGTGAGAATGACGGGCTGGTATTTAAAGATAGGATTATATGGATGCCAAGTGGGTTAAAATAAGACATTGTTTTGCATTGTTTGGTCTTATCCAGAAATTAAAATGGAAATGAAACTTAAGTTTAGCTAGACTGAATATGTGTGTCCATGTACTAACTAAGAGGCTGTTTCATAAGCACTACAATGATTGCATATTTAGCTATGTTTGGAGAACAATGTATTATTGGGAAGGTTTTCAACCTAAAAACCGTTCGAAGAAACGATGAAACATGTATTGCTAAATTTTTTACTACATATATGCTTACGTTTACTGGGTGTTTGTACAAAAAATTAAATCTCCTTGTTGTTCAACTCCTTAGAAAGGAATCAATTGCACCATGACAATTAAGACTATAACTCCAACATTTCTTAAAGGTAAACTTTATGCAGTTCAACAAAGCTTATAGTTATTTAAAGACAATACACTTCAAATATTTGTTTATCTCATCCAACTTCAATGTGGATGTAAATACATCTTAAAATGCAAAAATAGACACCAATTTTAATGATACCTAAGAGCAAACAATAGAAGCAATGATGTGATACTGAACACGCACACACGCATGTACGCACGCGCACGTGCACACACACACACACATATACATACATACATACACACACAAAAAATTACAGATGTAATATCCATTAATGCAAACAAGCAAGAATATCAACTCATTCAAAATAAATTATCTGGTGTAAAAACTATCTTGACATTTTGAGCTTGATAAATGATTAATAAAAACTAAGTGGATTAATTCCTTAAGATAGGCATGAATAGTCCAATTCCTAACGTATCATGTAGTTACTTATAAATGGTCAAACATATATGTTGAAATTGGTGATACGCAAATCACAATTTTGGGCAACAAATAATCTTACATATTTTGTGGAGAGTTTTGTTGTTAGATTTTATGGAGAGATTTGGTGCTTGATTTGATGAAGAGATTTGGCGCTAGATTTGCTGAAGAGATTTGGTGCTAGATTTTATGGAGAGATATTGGTTGCTATATTTATGGACATTTATCGCAAGGATTATCCAAATAGTTTTATAACATATATGATGACAATTTGGATGCCAAGTTTTCTTGGGCATGAAACAATTCTCAATATAAAACGGGCTAGCTAACATCTTCATTAGGTGTGGGTGAGAGCCAACCAAGAGTGGGTGAGAGCCACCAAGAGTGATCAGTCTAGCTATTCCAAATTGAGTGTGCTCCTTCAAATTATTTAGCCGTTAGACATTCTCTACCTATTTCTTAATAAGGTTATTGGTTTAAGTTGTAATTGTTTATAACGATAGTTGAGATTGATTGTAAACATTTTTTTATTGGTGAATCAATAAAGAGGATGGTTGGGCGGAATATCGTGTACTCATATTTCCGATATTTTTGGTGTTGTTGTTTATTTTTCAATCAAATTCATCTTCAAGTGATTGGGTGATAAAGATCCTATTTTTCTTGGCATTTTGTCAAGCTTCTGCTATGCACAAAAATCCTAACAGTTTGGTATCAGAGCCAGTTCATCGCATGGCTTGGAGTGATTTTAGATGGAAGATTATAGATATCAGAGATGACGTTGCTTTCATGGATGGCAATTGTGGAGTAGGAGATTTTGAGAATTTGGAATGAAGAATCTAGTCCGCAGCAAGGTGGAGAGGTTGGTTTTGATCACTGCTGAGGATCATGTTATCAGTTGTTGTCTTCACATTGATAATTCTCGAGGGATCCATATGTAGATTGTAACAACCCGAAAAATCTGAGCCAGTTTAAAATTTTTAAATTGGCTATTTTAGTGGATTTTAGATATTTAAAATAAAATATTTTAAATAATAATGACGAAAAGTATGTTTGAATCGATGTTTGAAAATAAGTATAATTATTTTTAATTATAAACAAGGCCTGAAATGGCGTGGCAGTTTCAAAATTTCAATTCAAACTTTGACTGACTGTACCGGGTGCAAAATAAAACGGATTTTAGTGAAACCAAAAATATTTAAATCTGTTAGTGAATATCTTTCTAACGAATCTGAAAAATTGAAGTTTCATACCAGGAATCAAAAGTTATGGCCAAATGAATTTTCAGAAAGGTCGCTATAGAGAATATATCGCCCTTGTAAATAGACATTTTGCAGACAACCTCAGAATTCGACGAAACCATTTTTGTTGTATCCGGAATGTCAAATTATTGCTAGGTTTCAAATTTCATAATTTTTGAAGTTAATATATGAGCGTGGCGAAGGAAAATGTGTTTGGTTAATTTCTGTTAAATTCGATCGACCAGAAAATGGCCAATTTTCAAACGGTCTCAGAATTCGACAAAACTAGTTTTGTTGGGACCGTATCGTCAAAACATAGCTAGATTTATTTTTCAGGAATTTTTAGAATCCATATGTGGCCCCGACAAATTGAAATGTACGTTCAAATCAAATATTGATTGTTTTATATTTTAATTTGAAGAAAAACTGACTGTAACAGTCAAGTGGGCCTACGAAACATATCCCATTGTGTTCGGAATGGGCATATTTAGCTAGGGACGATAGTCGTCGGGTTTGGATTGGAGTTCGTATGAGATAAGGGGTATTTTTGGATTTTTAAAATATAAAAAATCCTATTGGCCAACACCATTTTCTCTCTCCCCGATTATTACTCCAGGCGACGGCGGAAGCGGTTTAGAACTTCCCGGCTTGATTTCTCCTTCCATACACAAAATCATACCCCACTCCAGTTGAGAATTTTGTAGTGCTCCTCAAGAGCTTCAAATCCGTATAGGCTAGGACCTCCCTCGCTTCGTGAATCGCCGGGATCGACGCTCCAAAGCATCACCGTCGAAGTCGCCACCGTGCTTCCAGGGTCCGGTCGAGTTGAGCAATCCCACCACTGTTGTGAAGCTCTCTCGAAGCTCTACGACGTGCAACAGCCCGATCGTCCTCAAGCCCCACGGATCTGCCGAAAAACGCAGACCTAGTTTTGAACAAATCAGAAAGGTAACGGCTTTAATTATTTTAAATGGTTTAATAGCACTTTAAAGCGCTACGGTTTTTGATTTCACTGTAAAAATCATATCTTTCTCGTTTGTTGACGAAATTCAGTGAAACAAGAGAAGTGGACTCGTGTGGACGTCCTCTACATTTTAGAAGAGACCGCATATTTTTCTGAGCCTTCCGCTATTTTTGGTGGAGTGGAACCCAATGTGAGATTTCTAAATTATAAACGATATGGAAACGACGATGTATAAATTATATAGTCGATGTATGAATTATATAAGCGTTGTACACCTCATGTATAAGCATTGTATAAGTTGTATGTTCGATATATAAGTAATATATGCGTTGTAAAAGTGATATATGCATTGAAATGAATTGAAGTGAATTGAAATATATTTATATACGAATATATATATATATATATATACTCCTCTCGTCCACAGACCATGGACGATATTTATTGGTTGTGATATTGTTTGGATTGGTTGATGTGAAATTTGGTGAATACCGTAAATGGTTGATTGGAAATAATTGACTGTGATTGAAATCCCAATAGGATTAGAATATGGGGAAATTCGTGTGCGTATGAACTAGATATTGAAAATCCCCATTGTCAAAAACCGCGAGGATTTAAGGTAGAGCGAGGAGCCGTACTAGGGACGGTCCCGGTTTTAACTACCCTGCCGTTATGCTGCCGAAATTTTCAATAATATTCATGTGTTAGAATTATTTTCATGTGTTGAAACTATATTCGTGTGTTGAATAGAAGTTCATGTGTTGAATGAAGTTCATGTGTTGAATAAATTATTTTGAAAGATAAAAATCACATTTATTATATATATAGACTATATAAAATATTAGTATTTTAAATAAATTGGTTTAACACCAAAAATAACATTTTTACCTTATGTATAGACTATATAAAATAATCGTGTTTTGAAATAAATTGTTGTTTTGAAATAAATTTTTTTACGATAAAAATCATATTTTTATTATATATATAAACTATAGGAAATACTCATGTGTTTAATAAAGGACTAGAACGATAAAATCATATTTTTATTGTATGTGTGAAGTCGAAAACGTTCATGTGTTAAATATATAGATTGAACAATAAAATCTACATTTTTACTGTGAATATGAAGTGCTAAAAATATTCATGTGTTGAACAAATATTTTTGATGATAAAAATAGCATTTTTATCAAATATGTGAAGTGGATATGGTTTTGAAATCCAAGAACGAAATATATTTATATATATATATATATAATTAAAATATACTGAATAACGAAGCTGCAATTCGTGTTTTGAAACCGTGATTTCAAACGATTAGTGCGGGAGATCCGACCATCAGATTTTCCCGAAATCGAAACCGTTGGGTTCGCTTAGGAAATATCTTTCTAACGACACCAACTTTGTGAAGATCCAATGGTTGGATTGTCTGGAATGTTCAATTCAAATCTGAAGAAAAACAGCGCCAGAATCGATTATATATATATATATGATTAAAATAAATCGAATAACGACGTTGCAGTTCGTATTTTGAAATCGTAACTTCAAACGATTAGTGCGGGAGATCCGACCATCAGATTTTCCCCAAACTGAAACCGTTGGATTCGTTTTGAAAAGATCTTTCTAATGATATAAAATTTGTGAAGATCCAACGGTTAGATTTTCATATATGTATAAATCAAATTTGAAGAAAAACAGCGCCACGACCGCGTTATGGTCTGAAGCGTTGTTTGAATGAATTGGTTATTTTTAAATAAATAAAAATAGCGATAAATCGTGATAAAATAATTTAAACGATATGAGATGGAAATAAACTGAATTTGCTCGGTTTATGTGATATTTGATGGTTGAATGTGTTTGGCGTGAAAATTACATTAAAAGACAGAATTAGTGATGTCGAATAATTTAACCATTGAAATGAATTGATTTGAAATTCTAAATATACATGAATTGTTTGAAAAGGCCAAGTTAATTCCCATTTCAAATAATTGATCGACGATTGAAAGTTGAAGATATGAAGACGGTGGAAGACCAATGATTTGCACGTCGAATGGAGGGGTGCTACTGATGCTCATGATGGGAGTAGCTACCTTGAAGGGGCTGAAGTAGTAGTCGTCCAGATGTACTTGTTGATTGTACAGATATGCGAGGTATTGAGTGCCTCCGGTTTCGTTCAGACCCAGAACGAACTTGTAAATGGACTGTGTGTCTGACATTGGATTATGTTTTGATCTCTATTAAATATATATATATATCTGTTTGGCGGCGGAGAATTTATTCTCTTGCTTAACACCCTTCTCTGAGACGTACGAGCTTAGAGGTTATATATCGGTGGAAATCAGTCGCATGGAGTGAATTGCCTGTGTGGCATGCCTAAGTGGCAGATGATCAAGGCTTCTGTTGAAAAGCAAAGTCTTGTGGGTGATGACCAAAGCACGGCCTATGTGGCATAGCTTTGTGTATGACGTTGATTCGCGAGCCTCACACCCCGGTATGAACCAGAAACATGAGAGGACCTCAGGGAGGGCATGCGTTTCCTTCTAGCTAGGGTGGTGTCAGTGACCTACCAGCCCTGACATTTATATTATTTTCACCTGTGTGGTTGTTGCTGTTGCGAGGCGCCTCAGATATATCGGTGACTATGTGGAGCCGATGGAGTCATAGGACTCATTTACGCCCCAAAGGGCGGGGAGACATAGTGTTCAGGTATAATAATCCACATCGGTGGACCGGCCCTGACGATCCAAGGCTTTCCTGCGCGCTTGCCTGAGGCTCGGGCTAGAGAGTCTCGAATTCGGTAAGGACTATCTTTTGCCTTGGTTCATGATGGAAATCCAATTTCCGAATACGACACCGTGCGGTTTTGATTGTATGTATATATATATATATATATATATATATATATATATATATATATATATGGCGACATGATATATGGTACCCATGCCATCTATAATTGATAGTTATGATTGAAATTATTTTTGAAACATATATACACTAGCAATAATATCAAATGTTTGTTTTGCTTGTATCAAGCATATTTTGGCCATTATAAGGTAAAACTCTATCCTCCAGTTTGTGTTGCATTGTGTGATGGGAACTGAGTCTTATAATGGCTTCATTTTTTTTATAAAAAGCATTGCGTTGTTTAAAAGATTTACCTGTTTTAAAGCACTGACAATCCAATGGAGTAAACCCGTTCCGCGAAAGTGGCATGGTCCTGTGATTGGCCATATTATAAAATGTGTTAAGTAGATTTCTCATACCAGTCCCATGACTGACTCGTAGTTTGTTTCACTTGCAAACTCGGGTGCCCCTTTTTATACACGGGCAACCTTATATTCAGGTTTTAGCAGGCTCTTTCTGGATAGCTGGAGCTGAAGATGGAATCTATCATTTATCTCTTTTTATGCTGTTCAGCTCCTATTGTACATATTATGTTTTGTTTCCACTGAAGACATTTATGTATAACTGAACTGTATTTTGTCTCCTATATACTATGTAACTCTGATGATTATGTTTATCCAGTGTATTCTATTGTACATTATTTGGTGTATTTAATTATTTCTGTTCTACTGTTATCTGTGTATGTGTTATATTCCAAAGATTACCCTTGCCACCGTCTTATGGGGTATGGGGTCTGGGGTCGCCACGAACGTGGTATGATGAAGAGGGATCAAGTGGTAGGCATATATCGATAAAGAGGAGGTGTGATTGAGCCTGGAAATCAATTAGGTAATCTTGTGGCCTGATGAAATCAAGAAGCTGCGATTGAGCCTGGAAATCAATAGGCAATCTTGTGGCCTGATGAAATCAAGAAGGTCTGATTGAGACTGTAAATCAATTGAGCCTAGACTTGAAGAGAAGATAGGATGGTTTTATCTCGTAGTCATAAAAATCGAGATGGTGTTAATTGAGAAAGAAAGGTTGGAAGTGAGAGCTAAGGGGCTATTGTTTGAGTGGAGTAGATGTTGTGATTTGGTATCAAGGTGGAGTGTTGAAATTGATGATACGCAAATCACAATTTTGGGCAACAAATAATCTTACATATTTGAAATACAATTCCCTCTATAAAGAGTTTTATGACATATATGAAGATAATTTGGATGCCAAGTTTTCTTGGGCATGAAGCAATTCCCTCTATAAAAAGGGCTAGCTAACATCTTCATTAGGTGTGGGTGAGAGCCACCAAGAGTGGGTGAGAGCCGCCAAGAGTGGGTAAGAAACACCAAGAGTGATCAGTCTAGCTATTCCAAATTGAGTGTGCTCCTTCAAATTACTTAACCATTAGATATTCTCTACCTATTTCTCAATAAGATTATCGGTTTAAGTTGTAATTGTTTATAACGATAGTTGAGATTGATTGTAAACAATTTTTTATTGGTGAATCAATAAAGAGGGTGGTTAGGTGGAATATCATGTGCTCATATTTCCGATATTTTTTGTGTTGTTGTTTATTTTTCAATCAAATTCATCTTCAAGTGATTGGGTGATAAAAATCCTATTTTTCTTTGCATATTGTCAAGCTTTCGCTGCGCACAAAAATCCTAACAATATAAACAAGAGGTTAGTTTCTCATGTGATAGAGCTTCACAAAAGAACTAGTTAAATTGTTAACTCTATTTATGAAGACAAAATAACATTATTAAGTTTCAAGTCGCATATTAAGAAGAGTGCATCTGATAGGCTAATATAAGTAAAGTAATGCATATATTAACAAATAAATAATTAGGAATAAATTCTTAACTTAAACGAGGTATACTATTGCTATATTGTTTATGCTCACGCGTATTTTATTAGGATATCTTGATTAGTTCAACCATGTAGATTTCTAAAAGTTGTGTACTTTATGGCTTATAATATATATTACGCATCTACAGTAACTTATTTTTAGAAGTGATGGGTGTTATTAATGTGAGGTGTATATGCGACACTGATATTACTACATCGACAAGAAAGCATGCTGCTTGAAGCTAAGTTGTTTAAAGAATCTTAAACTAACTAGGTATTTCTCATGGGGTCACAATATTTCAATGTCATGGCTAACACTTCAAACACCTAGTAAAGTTCATGATTATATGTATATGTTTATTGTACAAATACTCGCCAACATACGATATTCAACAATCAACATGCCACAAAAGGATTGTTTATAATATAAACAACAAAAATATAATATCTTTGAAGGTCTAATGCGTTGACAAATAGTTGGAAGGAAATGATAAATTTTAAAGGGAGAAACCAAATGATTTCACTCATCAAAAATTTAGTTAACTAAGCAATCGCATCTTTTAACAATATCTATATAATGTAAGTAACATAAAAACAATGAATTCGAAGATATGTCCTTACCATATGGTTCAAGTTAATAACTTATTTCTAAAAACCAGTCTAACATACCATTCGAATATGTAGAGATTCAAAATAACATGAATTTTAATTTCTTCTAATTTAACTAAATTGAACATCATAAAGACAACATGCACTCGAAAGATAAAAAGAAAATACCTTTTATATGTCTTTACGATGTTTGGGTTTATGGCCACAATGTTACACACAAGAATGAGGAATCATCCACTCAATTTGGTAATGTTCATTATTTTCTTTTGTGTATCCATTTCATCAATGTTTGCACCCAACCGGCTCATTATCCAACTCTACTACAAAATAATAAACATACACAATTCATATAAATTGTACTGCAATAAAGTAATATAAAGTCAAATTTAGATAGGGCGCCGTATGGTTGATACTAAAATTTACAACATCGAACGAGAATTATCAGACAAAATAACTTAAATGTATAAAAGGGAGATTAAAAAAAAATCTACAAGCCATCATAAAATAGGGAATACATAATACGAACAATTTTTATGTAGTGAATATTTAAAATGGATGCAACGATCAAAGTACAATGGTCCAAACATTTGTGGCAATTGGAGTTCATACATAATGTGAACGACGGTGCCTTGAAGTATATATGATATAAGCACCATCCGTCCCATGGAAAATTAATTCAATCTCTATCAATAATATTCACTCTTCATCTTATCACCAGAATCTTAGGTTGCAATGAAAAAAAAAATCACTTCCAAAATAGTTTTACATCACAGAAGTTATGTGAACTACATTTGCAACCAAATATGGATAAATATATACAAATATTCCAATAACATATTGAGGAGGATACATCCAATCTTATATACATAATAAAAAACTTGGAAAAACGTCGACATTCAATGTAATTTATTTAATTATTTTTTATTTTATGAACTTATTTCCTATATGTGTGATTTCGCCCCACATTTAAGGAAAAATCTGATGATCACTAAATAGAGCGTATTTGTTAAATTACACATTACCTTCCTTGTCTTAATTTTTTGGAATTTGATACTTAGATGATAGTACATATTAGCACTACATTTTATCTTATTAAGTCTAATCTTTAAAACATATATAAGTGGGAAAATAACCCTAATTTTGCTTGCTAGATATTCTTGATCAATTTTCCTTCTCCCTTGTGCATTCCCTATATCTTTGGTCAACCTAAGTAATACAACAGAAAAGAAGTTAGAATACTCATATATACTCAGTGGGAAAAGAAGTTAGAATACAACAGAAAAGAAGTTAGAAAAGAAGAAAAATCCTTCTACCAACAAATGGCCTAAAATTTTATACTCCTTCCTCTAATCATAATGAAAATTAAAACAACACAGGTAACAAATGTAATTGCTAACATCATATGTCATATAATATGGGATACTCGATTATGTGGTTGACAAGCACATATGTTCTCAAATATGACATATGATTCATAAAGGATATCAGAACATTAATCTATTAAAACATGCACATTCATTCTCATATCTCACAATTTAGTACAAATTAAACAATCAAAATTTTCGTACTTAAGTTCAAATACAAAGCAAGTTTTTACAACTTAACCTTACTAATTTTACAATTTAGTGCACAACCTGACCTTAAAAGTGTGAGAACAGTAACGAGAAACCTCTAAGTTAGAATGATTAAGTAGCATATGTTTCTTGACAATGGAACTGTAAATGATCAAGTACAACAAATGTAAATGTTGGTTGAATGTACTAACCACACTTGTCCACAGGTAGTTAAAATAATTTGCAATTTACAACTTCTTTAGTGATGCATACATGCTTATAATTTTCATTCAAGCTATCGTAGAGAAACACAGTAGCTTACCATTGGACAGACAACAAAAGAAAATTTGATAAAACTGCGAATTTTATAAACTGCTGTTTAAACTAAATTAACTTGTTAATGTTAGAAAAACAAACAGCACCATTAATGTTATTACATCATATTTACAAAGGAGTTGGTCTATTATGAATTAACTCCTCTGATCTGCGAAGTACTAAAGGACTTTATCTTGTTGCTAATATATTTTGCCGAATTCAGCGAGTGATGAAGTGCAGGCGCTTCTTTGTTTTTTTTTTTTAATCGAATCCATGATACCTTAATTCTTATTTCACTGCACAAAAATGGTGGTCATCCTTGAGATTATGCGCAATGAATAAAAACAAAAGCATTTTTAGTTGAATAACCGGTCGAAGAACCTCGATTTGGGTGACTCATATATGCAACGCATTTGTAATGCAAATTATTTCCGCACAGTGAGGATCCTTCAGTTCAGTTTGTCAATGTAGCTCTGCAGTCAGTGAACGTCTTCACTCCTTGGGTGGACATACAGACGGGGCAAGCCCTGTTACGTTGTGCTCGATTAATATAAGCTTATGCCGCACACATGAGTTAAATGTGTTTGAGTAATTAACCTTCAAACCAAAGTAGAAAATGAATGGTCACGCTTCATTATATTGGATGATATGAATTCAAAGCTCATGACATTTCGAATCTTAATCTTCCACTAGAGAGCGTTGTTCCACGTCACCTAACTAAAAACTTCCAGAACGCATGCTTTACGTTTTAATCCAACCACTAGAAAAGTTCGCTAAAGAACAAGTGAAACTTCTGGAAAGATAGAAGTGAATTATGGGCATCACCTCAGGCCACGTACCTAACTTGGCTTCTTCCGTTGTTTCTATGCAATCCACTTCTGCTTTCTATATATTCTGGCCTTCTATGCATTTAAATTCACAACACGGTCCAGCTAAATCAGTTCTATACATCATTACTTATTGATTCGGAGTCCCAGTTAATTACTCTAGTAAAGCTTAGCTTCAGCGCATAATACAAACTAGCAATTAATCAATGGCAGCATCAGTAACAATGCAAGCTCGCATAGTCATTCCCATTGCTCGTTCTGGTTGGAGCAAGAACTATAGCAAGTCTAACGCGTTAGTTTCTTTTCCATGCAAGCATGCTCTGAGCGTCCGCTGCCTAGCTGAGGTATACATATATCCTGAATTTCTAAACTGCATATATAGTTATATACCTGCAGAGGATAATATATGATAGCTGATCATACATAGAGTTTGTCATTTGATTGAAATTAATTTGCAGGAGAAACAAGGCCCGGAAGAGCAAGCTTCTACATCAGGCACACCCCTAATTCCGACTCCAACCCCGATTCAGCCCAAGGCAGCTGCCAAGGTATCTGTTTATGCAATATATATAAGTCTCATGTACATGTGTGAGTAATTTGTAATCAAAAGCCACATGATAATCAGATTAACAAACAGGTGAGCACAAAATTTGGAGATTTGCTAGCGTTCAGTGGACCAGCACCAGAGAGAATAAACGGACGTCTGGCCATGCTTGGATTTGTTGCTGCGTTGGGGGCCGAATTGGCAAGCGGAAGCGACCTCTCATCACAGCTGATGAACGGCGGTGTTCCTTCCTTTGTGATTGCAGCCGTTTTGTTCTCTGCAGCATCACTTATTCCACTGTTTAAAGGAATAAGCGTTCAGTCCAAATCGGGTGGACTGTGGACGGCGGATGCAGAGATGTGGAATGGAAGGTTTGCAATGTTGGGCTTGGTCGCTCTGGCTTTCACCGAGTATGTCAAGGGAGGACCCCTTGTTTGATGTCTCCTCCTCACATATAAACTTCAATCTCTTCTGTTATTAGCTAGATTATTGGTAATGTGAATTAGGTCATGTACTTCGCTAGATTAACGTGCTTATGCCGCTATATAAGAAGTTTCATAATGCTTGTTCTTATAGACTGCCAAATATTATTTTACTTGTATAAATACAAACTTAATTATATTTAGTATACTGCATGTCTCCTGTAGTAATCAAACATGGAATTGTTTCTCATTGAATCACGATTCTAACAAAAAAAAATTGACCGCAAACGAAATTGTAACATGAAAAATATAGTTGCTTTACCCTAGCGCATTTTCCTAATAATTTACAACAACTATCAACCAATCATTTACTCACTTCATAATCAAATTGAAAGCAATTAATTCAATAAATCAGCCAAATTAACACATGCGTAAAACAAAGATTCAAGTTTACTTCAATATGACGAAATCTTAGTAGAGGTTCGTGATGTATTTTGATACATGGGGATTCATGTGTGACTCTGAGGCATGTTAAGGTATATATATGAATCCATATGTGATTGTGAGATCCTTTGAGATGTGGGGATCAATGAATGGTTCTAACACCTATCGAGGGGTGAGAATTATATGTGATTCTGAGACACGTTCGTGGGAGATTGATGTGTTGAAACGTCGACGTATTTGTTGGAAATAAATTAAATTGCAATTAATGTTGTCTTAATTGTAGTTTTTTATTTGGTATAAAATTATCCTTATCTCGAATATTCTTGTGATGATGATAAGAATAAGGATGATGTATTGACAAAATCTTACTATTAATTGGATAACGTTATTTGTATAAACAAGGGGATGTATTTTGTCAATCAAGAAATTAAGACAAAAAAGAAGCAATCAAGCAAAAGAAAAGCAATAAAGTATGTCTTCCCCCAAAATTTCTTCATCTCTTTCTCTCTAAAATATTTTCTACAAATTGGTATCGGAGCTCAAAAATTTTCATCAAATTGGTATCAGAGTCTGGTTTAAACTATGGCATTTTTATTTTTCTCGTCGTTCGTTCTCACACAAGAAAAATTTGAAGAATGGAGTAATAAAAAGAAAGAAGAGCTAATCTCCAAAGGGCTATGGGAGATTGTTGAGTTTGGCTATGAATGACCAAAAGATGTTAAAAATATGACGGAGAAAGAGAGTATGGAATTTAAAAGTTTTAGATGGAAAGATTTCCAAGCTCGTGTTGTGATGTGTGAGAACGTCGATGAAGAAGCTATAGACCATAATCTTGGGGAAAAATTTGTAAAAGATTCATGGAAATTATTGAAGGAGGTGTATGGAAAGGATGACAAAAGAGAAGATGCAGAGGAAGTTGAAGAATATGATGAAGAAGAGGTCGAAAGATTCAAAGAGGTGCCGATGAGAAAGAATGCCGCATCAGTAGTGAAAGAAGGTAAAAAAGAGGACGAGGTTGAGAAGGACAAAAGTGAAACTTAAAAAATTGAAGAAGAGAAAGAAAAGAAGATTTTAGATGAAGATCAAGAAGAAGACGATAGCGAGGGCAACGACGCAGAGAAGAAGAAAGAGAAGAAAAAACAGAAGGATAAGGAAGCAAAACTAGAAGAAACAGCTGATTTCAAATCTGCACAAGTGACCATTGTAAACCATGCTGAGGATGCCGTAATGGAAAAAAAAGTAGATGAGGCTACCGCTGAGGAGTCAGTACAAATGATCATTTCAGATCATGTTGATGAAGCAATAATGGAGAATAAAAAAGAAGAGGCTGCAGATGAGGAAAAAAACAAAGACAATATGTTGAAAGAAACAGAAAATGATGTAGAACAAGAGGAGGTTAAAGAAGAGGACGAAAACAAAGGAGATGAAAATGAAGATATTGGGAGTAAAAAATTGAGAATGAAGACAGTGAAAGTGAAAATACAAAGAATGAAAAGGCAGAAGCAGAATCTACGAACAGCGCCATCAAATCAGAGTGTGAGAAAGTTATGATTGCTCTAAGGCATGGAAACCATACCAAAGCTCTTAGGCTGATGAAAGAAGCTTGCAGAAAATATAAGGACTCTTCTCATTTGGTTCATAGAGTTAATGAGACTATTGCTGTCAAGATCACTACAATTTTGGACGAGAATGCTAAGTTGAAGCATTTGAAGCTGGCGATTACTCAGCAAAGAAGGCAGTTGGCTTTTCTCCAAACTCAATTGATTTTTCTCATTTCCATGCAAGTTTGTTGTATGAGGCCGCAGCTGAAATGGTTGGACATGGATATGATCTTGTTATTCAGGAATGTGAACGGAGGCTTGCAGTTTCTGATCCGGTTGATCTAGGAACAAAGAGTTTCGATGATGGTCAGTTGAAGAGTTCTACCCAGGATGCAAGAATTGAGCACGTGAGTAAAGAATTGAGAGGTTTGATTCAGAAGGGTAATAATGCTAAAATCTTGCAACAGCAAAGGTATGAACCAAGTAATGTGAATGAAGTGAAGGCACAGAAGAAGAACACAATTAAGAAAGTCTGTATAATATCATTCTTTTTCTTGCCAAAGCACGTGAGATATAAATCAATCAAAGTCTAGATGTTCTTAGAAGGTTTGAAGTTTGAAGAAAGGTTCAAAATGGTATAAAAAAAGGGGGGGGGGTTTAAGGGAGCTTGTGAAAAATGGTGACATTAATGTTGAGTATTGCAAAACTGGTGATTAAATGGCTAACATTTTTTACAAAGACACTTAGCGCACAAGTCGTCAAAAGAAGTGCAAAAGATTTGAGAATAAAAAGCAAGTTTAATTTAAGGGAGACGTTGTTGGAAACAAATCAAATTGCAATTAATGTTGCCTTAATTGTAGTTTTTTATTTGGTATAAAATTATCCTTATCTCGAATATTCTTGTGATGAGGTTAAGAATAAGGATGATGTGTTGGCAAAATCTTACTATTAATTGGATGATGTTATTTGTATAAATAAGGGGATGTATTTTGTTAATCAAGAAATTAAGAAAAAAAAGAAGCAATCAAGCAAAAGAAAAGCAATAAAGTTTGTCTTCCTCCAAAATTTCTTCATCTCTTTCTCTGTAAAATATTTTCTACAAATTGGTATCGGAGCTCTAAAATTTTCATCAGTATTCTCACCAATGACATTAACTAAAACCGGAGATATGATGCATATCCAGGGAATTAGCAAACCGATAGGATGTAGTCAACTCTCTTTTCTAGTGATAACTACAGTTGGTGCATGGACGGAGTGTTGCACTCAGCCTAGGTGTCCAGCTATGTATTTTGTATGTACATTGACTAGATGGGTAAGATGTTTCAGAGGGATATCTTGAAACCTTCTGCAAAAGGACTGTAACAACCCACACCTCCGTTCACGCAAGATATTATCTTCAACTTATCCACCGTATAGGAGTAGGGTTTTGTTTCTCAAAAGACCTCGGCGTTAGTAAGTGATGAGCTCTACTATATAAGTACCCACTTCAGACAGGCTTCCACGATGTGGAACTTAGGGGTGTTACATTCTCCCCTCCTACAGAGCCCAACGCCCCCGTTGGCTCACAAACACCTCACCCAGGCGCTGTGGTCCACACATGAGCCACAATTCCGACTGGGTATTGGCTCTGATACCACTATAACAACCCATACCTTCGTTTACGCAAGATATTGTCCCCAACTTAGCCATCGTATAGGTGTGGGGTTTTGTTCCTCAAAAGGCCTCGGCGTTAGTAAGAGATGGACTCTACTATATAAGTACCCACTTCACACAGGTTTCCACGATGTGAGACTTAGGGGTGTTACAAGGACCTTACTAAAAGGCTCTGTGGGCACATTAGTGGAATCTTGCATAATCAACTAACACATTTTAGCAATTTTGATTTTATATCTAGTATTGTTTTTTTGGACTTTCGCAAAAACACAACTATTTATTATTATATTTTCAACCCTAGACATTATTATATAATTGTTGGATTTATTTTAAATGCTTTTCTTATCGTAAAATATAAACTTTTCCTAGTTCATGCGTTGTATGGCCTTACGAGATATATATTTCATAATGTTCTATAAGATATAGTAATCTATATGATTTTGTTTCTCTCACTGGCTTTACCAGACTAATCAAAGCATTGTTTTTCTGAAAATGATCGGGTCAAACCAAGCATGTTTCCAAAATTTCTTTGGATGGTTTGAAGCTCAGAAGACGAGCAGAATGCCCAAGCCGTACCTCTCATATTTTCTTTTATTTTTTTTGGAATTGTTTGTTAGTAGTATTTATCAACGGTTATAAAGGCAGATTGTTATAATTGACTGGCCAATGGTAGATAATTGATCTCGTTTGTTGTATATATAAAAGATTTTCTTTTTTTTGAAACAATTTTGCATTATAAAAGTTTCATTTCATTGTAAGGTATTGTTCTTCTTTTCTTTTTCGTTGTTTTGATTATCTGTCTTTTAGGTACTCGCTTCGTAACGATCCCACTGTTATACCCACATTACTAAAGAACATTAAAAATAATTTTGTTCAATAACATAAAAATAGGGTTTGTAAGTGGTGACCGAATGTGAATATAATTTTAACCCAACATCGACACGTCGCCCATACCGTTTTACTTAATCCCAATTTTTTTTAATGTGAACAATCTCGATACACATTAACAAAAAATTATGTTTTCTCAAATCAAAACAGTATAGCGTATAATTAATAATCACAAATCACAGCGGATTAATGAACAATATATGCAAGTACAAGTTGAGAATTTACAAAAAGTACACTAAACCCACATAACATACATCTGCCCCAAGTTATTGACTCTAAATGTACATCTCATAATTATACATAATCCTAAGAGAAACCCTATCAAAATGTTTAATGGTTTAAATCCATGCTATCGAGCTTAACAAATCCATATGTCCTGTAACCTAAAGAATCTCGTCCTAACCTGAGTACATAGAATAAGTGGGTTGGACTATCCCTAAATGTTCAAATGGTAAGGAGATATAAATCAAGAAAGTATGGTAATGAAGAAAAATCCATATTTCCTATATAATAATTTAAGTCAAATCACATCACATGCCATAGAGATATTTAAACGACAGAACATGGAATAACAACAAAGTACATAGTCCCAGGAATCCAACACAAATATTAAGAGAGATAATCATAAGTAATGGAATAGTCCTATGGTCCTAAATCTTGAATATCCTAATAACACAAATTCCAAGAGATCATATCCATACGATCAAAATGATCATCCATACCAATCACAATGATCAAGATTATCGTAGCATCCATGACTCAAGGACCCTAAATTTGTTTGTTTGTTTAACTTATTCAAATTATAAGTTCATAATGAAATCTAAAGTTCATATATTTATTTGTTTGTTTAACTCATTCCAATTACAAAGTTCGTAAGGAAATCCACGAGCACACCTCTTATGGATCTGCCGAAATCCCGTCGAATGCCAAACGTGAATATATTCTAAGTGCTAAATAATGTTGCTTCTCGTAATCATGAGAGTTTAACCAAATGTCACATACCTTAAGGTGAAACTCAAGTGTTCAAATATTACGGATACAACAAGAAAACATGAATTATATTCTCTTAAGGATCTATCGATCTCCCTTCGAAGACCATAAGAGAATACATTTCTAAAGTGTTCAATACTTTCCCAAAGGCTATCACAGTCCAAGCATCTCATATCACCTGGTTAGATTCAAGTATTCACTAATGTGTTAGTACATCACACTCAAACATTCTACTCAATAGGTTATACAATATTCAATGAAGCGTTACTCGAAAGCATTTAAACCAATCAGTCGCTAACACTACACCAAAACAGGTGATTGCCATCGAGTATAACCGTTGCAAACAATTTCCGCAACGCTTATAAGTGTTGCTACGGGGGCGTGGCAATGTAGTAGCAACGCTTATAAGCGTTGGTAGATTTTCTCTCCCAACACTTATAAGCGTTGGTATATTTTCATTCGCAACGCTTATAAGCGTTGGTAGATTTTTGTTTGCAACGCTTATACATGTTACAAGATTTCTGTTTGCAACGCCTATACATGTTACAAAATTTTAATTCACAACAAATATATATTTTAATAATAACAGAAATATGTACTAGCAACTCACATATTCTAATATTAATAGTCAATTAACAACCAATATGACGATAATATAGACGATATTTAATATGAATCAAAAACTAATATTAAACTCAATGTATACCAATAGACAACATCCATAATCAAATAACGACATAGAATATCAGTTAACAACAAACAAGCACAATACATAATTAAGTTGTCAAATTCAATACATAATTAGTTTGCTAAATTCAATACATAAATGAGATTCTACAAATACCGAATACGAAAATCTGACCATATAACGAAGCCTCCATCTGAAAATTCACATTAACTTGTACATTCCATTTTGAGGACCATCATAAATTGGTGCATCCGGTTCAAGATCATCTACTGCACTATTAGAACTACCATCCAATTTTCTCTTGTCTTCCGCTGTCTCTAGAAGTGTCTGCATTCATTGAATGTCACATTAAATTGAAAATTTCAGTTCTTTGTTAAAAACAGAAAAACATGAGTTTGCATCGCACAAAATAATATTAAAAACAGAAAAACATGAGTCTAAACTGAGCCTATATCGGCTCAGTATTCCTAAGCCCAAAAAAAAAAAAAAAACATAGGTAGAATGGCAAACCATCATATTAACCTGTTTCTGAATTTTGCATATGAAGTAGATGGATGAATAGAAAATATTGCAATGGAAGGAAGTTTTGGTCTATGCATATTGATAATAATGTCTTATACATGGAAATTAATATTGCGTCTATGAACAGAAAATAAGCAATCTCTAAGTAAAAGGAGTGGGCTTGATAACTCACTTTGGTTTGAACCACAGGTCAGTTGCAAGTGCTTGGTTGATCTTCTAAGCTACAACATATTGCAGGCAATCAACAACTCCTGGGATTTAGTTAACCTATTTCTGGATTTGTTCATAGAACAAGCCTTGCTTTTAGAATGCAGGAAACAGATTCTCAAACCTGGGTAGAGACATATGATCAGCAAAGGTTAAAGTGCGGAAGGAATGCTCCATGAAAATATTACAGGATTCGCAAAGTGGATGAGCCAACAAACTTCTAAGAATTAAATAAGACATTGACAAAGGGAATACTCCTTGCTGTCTCAGTTTCAAATTGGGCCTTTCCGGCTCGAAACTTAGCCGGAAAGGCTCAGTTTCTAAAAGTTGAGCCAGTTCAGGCTCAGTTTTAGAAACTGAGCCTTTTTCCGGCTCAATTTCGAACCTAAAACTGAGCCGGAAAGGATCAGTTTCGAAACTGATCCTTTCCGGCTCAGTTTCAGGTTCGAAATTGAGCCGGAAAAAGGCTCAGTTTCTAAAACTGAGCCTGAACTGGCTCAACTTTTAGAAACTGAGCCTTTCCGGCTCGAAACTGAGGCGGATAAGCTCAGTTTCTAGATGTTGAGCCAGTTCAGGCTTAGTTTTAGAAACTTAGCCTTTTTCCGGCTCAATTTCAACCTAAAACTGAGCCGGAAAGAATCAGTTTCGAATTCGAAACCGATCCTTTCCGGCTCAGTTTCAGGTTCGAAACTGAGCCGGAAAAAGGCTCAGTTTCAAATCCGAAACTGAGCCAGAAAGCTCAGTTTCAAAAACTGAGCCTGAATTGGCTCACCTTTTAGAAACTGAGCATTTCCGGCTCAGTTTCAAGCTAGAAACGGAGCCTTTTCCGGCTCAGTTTCAGATTCGAAACTGATCCGGAAAGGCACAGTTGCTAAAAACTGAGCTCAGTTCGCCGTCTCAGTTTCGAATTCGAAACTGAGTTGGAAAGGCTCAGTTCGAAACTGAGCTATGCCCGAGAAATATGAATTGTAACTAATATATTAAGTGTCACATTCCTTTACTCACCATATGTTAACACTTTGCGCAACTCAGTCTGGCAAACTGAGTTTGCGCAACTCAGTTTACCCAGCTGAGTTTGTGTAACTCATTCTGCGCAAACTGAGTTTGCGCAAACTCAGTTTGCCAGACTGAGTTGCGCAAAGTGTTAACATATGGTGAGTAAAGGAAGGTGACACTTAATATATTAGGTAATTACTAGAATAGATTTCGGTGTGCTAATGAATTATTTGACTAAGAACATCCATGTGTGAATAAATGTATTTATGCAGTAAAGTACCGGAATACTGCAATCATGCTCCCCAAATTAAACGTAACCATACCTGTCAGCAAGAACCAATGGATGACGAAAAGGCACTTAAGCGTGCACCAACGTCAAAGGTTAGCTACATAAATATCACAGATTTTGGGGGATCACCAAATGGGCCAGACCTAACCAGGAAGCTTGGCAGACTTCTTCAAAATAGCTGGTACTATCCTAGAAGGAAGATTCAAATAAGTCCTCAAAACTGCTTGTTTTTATTGTTTTTATTGCACATATACATAGGTTCAGACTACATCATTGCCCAACTTTATATGTTAACATTGTTTGCCCAACTTATATGTTAACATTGTTTGCGTATAATTTTTAAACATAACATGACTTCAAAGTACAGTTTTAAGACAGATATTGTACTTCAAACATAACATCACCCGCCCTCGTTCTTCTAGTTTAGAAAAGATATTGTATTCTAAAGGTGAAAATATTTTGTCCTATTCACTGATATTTTCTAAAGTTAAATAGCTATGCTGGAATTCAAGAAATTTAAATACGACAAACAAGCAATACCTTTCATTGTCATGGCGCAACTGCTTGATGCAATGTTTTACTGCATACATGCAGCCATCTATTCTTTTCACAACTTTGAAAACATAGTTGAAATTACCACAGCCAATTCGCTGGAAAATATGAAAATTACCAAAGTCAGTAAATAAAACACACTACTGAAGTCATGTTCCTTGGGTTACCATTACTCTTGGGGACTGGATTTTGACAGTGTGAACATAAGAAAAGAAAAGCAGAGGAGGGTGTTTGTAAATGGATCCCATCTCACGTATCGAACATATATTTGCAAATTGAGAGATCTTTCACGTCCTACTAATTCATCACATTAGGCAAACAATAACTCACAACGTGTATGTCATAACCTCTTTCAATTCAGGAGATACAAGAAGTCCAAAAGATACATATAATTACATAAATAATCAAAAGAAAATTAAGAGGGAGTAATCAAAATTACCTATTACTTTTGATCTCCTATCACCAAATATATCCATGTCAATAGTTGATTTTGCATCTATGGAACATAATTTTGCTATTGCAGACTGTGGAACATAATTTTGCTTCTTTCCAGACTCACTTCCAAAGGTGATTTTAAGTTCCTCCGAAGCCAATGTATCAACCAGCAGATTAGTCAACGGCTCAGGGGACTCATCATTGTTGCATTTGCTATCTGCTAACATACCAACAAAATTATAGAGTAAGATATTAGAACATGTACAATTGTATTTAATAAATTTGAACTAATAACCTGAAATTTTGGTTGTGGTGTATTATATTTCAAAGGCATTGAAAAGTCATGACGGTCATAAGAACTTAACAAAGATATATGATTTAGATTTAGTAGCTGAGTTTTATAGCACTTGAGAACAATGATTAAGAAGCTCCAAAAAGATCATACTGTTTCAGCTATGATGTTGGGCTATACCGTCACTACTGTTCAAAATCATATGCACTTTGACAATGCAATCACCAGCAAATAATACATGCATTTGATTGAAACTTCCACTAGTTTAGTTAGTGACAAAAACATTAGTCACATGCTTCCATCAAGAGTTGTACTGGTTGGCATAGCATTCATATACAAGAGTTGACGATGCAGCCACTGTTTTTGTATCCTTTTCATAGAAGGGATTAATTATCCCTAAAACAGTTAAATGAAATGCATCTAACTTTGTTGTAGACGCTTTGAAATCTTACCCCTCTCATTCATTTTCTCAGTTACGTAATTTTGTTATCTTATGACTTGTTCAGTTACTCATTTCAATCTTACCCAACGATGTAAGTTTGAAGGTTATTCCACAACATCGGTTGCTCAAGTTCAATACGCACTTCCAGCAATATACATCACATAGAATAACACGTCAATGCACAATCAATGTTTTTCATGTACATCCATCTTTGTCAGTAAGTAAATACTCTTGGACGGTCAAGAAAATGATAAACTCACAAATCAGTTAAACGAGCATATAATAATGAAAGAAAAAATTGACCACATAAAATAAAACATACCAATTTTGCGCCTCTTAGCCTTGGTCTAACAGATTTCTCCAGTGAGTTAGGGCATACATTGATCTCCTACTAACACACAAAGCAATTAAAAGGTCAGACCTTAACCATAATTTACCAATCGAAGCCCAAACTTCTAAATTCGGTACGATTTTCACCTTACTAAAACAAGATATGTTCATTTCAGGCGTTGTACAATCAGGAGTACTGCAAATCAAATAAAAAAGGTTAAATTAAAACGAAATCCATGAAAATAAATGGACAAAAATGGTAAAATACTTAAAGAAATCTTGGCTAGGAATCAGAATTTCTTCAGATTTTGTGGCATCAGCTGCAGTGTTAGCAGTTTCGTTGGGCTCTTTCACAAGCTTAACTTTCTGGAAATAGACAGTGAGGTCAGTCATCGGTGAGCTTTCTTCAGCTGTCACCGATTTACTGCGGTTATTGCTTTTATACCTCTGAATTCCAACCTAACACCTTATAAAAGCTAACTCATTGTGAATCCTAAAAACTGGATAAATGAAATTTATACCCGAAATCAACAAAGCACGAATCGAACAAAATTTATACCTAAAGCGATTGAATTCGAGTTGAATGCGGCACAAATCGAACAAAGATCCCAAAATCGAACGCGATTTGTTCGCTAAAGCGATCCCCAACATCCGATTAGAAAGGAACGAATTCTTTGCTGTGCTGGGATTCATGGGATTTGGATTCGAATTGTACTTTTTTTTCTTTTGAAACCGTTGATTTGGATTTGTTATCTAAGCGACCGATTTTGGTAAAAGCGTTGGGCAAAGGCAGGAGAAATGGGAAGTAGGGTTACGGGCGTTAGTTTACGGTTTTACCCTTAGAAACTGGCCTTACCAACACAAAAAAGGGTTGGCAATAAAAAAATTACAATTATGTATTTTTAGCAACACTTTTTTCACATAACAACGCTTATTATTGTGGCTACCCTACAACACAAATAAGTGTTGGCAATTGAAAAAAAAGGGTTACCAAATGACCATTATGGTGTAGTGTAAGTTGATTGCCTTTACTTCCCATATAATAGAATTAAGGCCATTAAAACAATTTCCAGATTTCTCACTTATTAAAATGTTCTGTTAATCCAAACTTTTTCCAGAACATTTATTTTATAAAACCATGATATTCGATATTTCAAAATCATACTGATAATTATAATTCCATGAAGTTATATTGTTCACACATGATATTCCGAAAGCCAGATACGTATGTTTTATGTCGTTATTTATTTCATAAAACCACTCTTGTTAACGATATTTTTCATCAACAACACCCAATCTAAAGTTTGACAATGCATATGTTATGAAATTTAGAGGGTACTCGATCTAAAGGATGTTGAATGATAATTCAGTCTCAACAAGCTCAACCTATTATGTCATTTCCTAGATATCAAAACCCAAAGCTCGAAGATTAATTACTCTTCCCTCGAGAGGTGAGTATCACGCTTGCTTGGCTTAAAGGTCAACTGTTACCTTGGGATGAGGGCATTATAGGCTTATAGGAGGTTGAGAACCTCATACCATAGATATTCCTAGATTCAGGATAGAATAAAATATACATTGTGTTGGGAAGAAACAACCTAATGTATCAGAACAGTAGGTTTAATGACATACCATAACCCTTATCGACTAGACTGATACTTCCACATCGAACCAGCCAATAAGAAGGTCTTGGTTGTGTTAGTTATCGCGTCATAAGGTTACAATAGACCTTTTTAATGCGTTGTGCTGCATTAGTCTAAATGTGAAAGATTTGAGACACGTATAAGAGTCATAAGCAAGAAATCATTGATTTTATCCAATAAGTTTTCCCTTTTTTGAATAATTTAGTGCCCAATTTTTCCACGAAAGAGGTTAGTGATAACTCCATGTTCGATCAATATGACACAACATGATTATCGAATCGAGAAAAGATTAAATCTCGATTTCCCCTTTTTTATTCACTATGATTGTATTACAATGGTTGTGGAAATTCCAAATTCGATTTGAGATATTAGGGTTTGCTCTCTAAGAAAGGAATACGAGATTGTAGAATGAGAAAAAGATTCCCAAAATGTGACCCCTAGGGTCTTATTTATAGACAATTTGGTCCCCCTTTGGTAATGCCTCTGCTGGAAGCCCGCTTTCGGTCTGTGCTATTGGTGTCACACCGCTTTGGTGGCTTTCGGTGCCTAATTTCGGGTGTCGGTCTTTCTGGCTTCCGGTACCGTTTTCTGTTAGAACTTCCTTAATTTTGCTGCTTCTGCTTTGGTGGTGACTATCGGTTGACTACTTTCGGTATCGCTACCAAGCTTATTTGTAGCGATAACGTCTTTATTGGAGTTTTCACTTTATGTTCACAAACTTCAAGACAAATTTTGAATGCTTTTATATTTGCATACTCAAACATTCTTTTATGTAAATACTTCTCTAACCTGTTGCTGCATACAAATACATGATTATATAGAATTTTTGTCGGCACATCATTTAATGCGAAAGAACATCTTAGTTACAGCTTGGTAGCTACTTAGAAAACCACACCTTGCTACCCTTTGGATTTTTATTATTTTCACTCCACGTAATTGTAGTTTCATGAACTTGTACAGTAAATCAAAGCAATTCCCATTCATGTTCACAGTATGAGATAACTTGGAAACATGGGTGTGTGAGCCGGTTGATGAGGGAACAAACGGAGAAGTGCTCATCAAGTTTGCTGGGTGGCTTTCCAAATGAAGAAAGCTTAGGTGCTCCAATGTTAATAAAATTAATGGTTAGATGTATTTATGTCATATTGCTATGTGATATGCAAGTTTTGATATAAGAGTGCGATGTGTTGTATTACTGAATAAAATTATCTTACAGTGAATTAGTTAAATAAATGGTCAGTTGTGCATGTAAATAATTTATTGCAATCTATCTTTAATTGGAAAATCTCTTTTCTTAAAATGAATGTAGTGTAACTATTATATATCTTGTGTGTTTTTTTTATCAATTTATTTACCCTTTTTGTTTTTTGTGAATGTTAAAATTGTGATTTCAACAAATTTATATAAGACTATTTTGCAACTGTCATTTGTTGTTGCAAAAGAATCGATTGCAACAGGAAAGGCCTCTTGCAAAAAAGTATACCGCAACATCTTATTGCAAAAGGCGGAAAATGTTGCGAACTTTTTACAACTATGGATATACCAACAGGCGTGGGTCTGCTGCAATTGGTCTATTGCAACAGATATTACCTGTTGCGAAAAGTGTTTTTTGTTGTAGTGACATTCTCGAGTAATATTTAGAAATCAATGTCTAATACAACTATCTGAATGGTTAGATACCCGTGAGATCATAGATTTGAATTTTCCATAGCGTGATTCAAAACAAAGTCAAAATGCAGGTCATAAGCATATATTACTTGTATTACTGTGTATTAGCATCTAAATATGAAACACCTCACCCTCCATTAAGGTCACTCACAAGGGACTGCCTTAACTTTGGTGGAGGTTTGTAAGTAAAAGTCACAGATAAAACACAAGACAGATATAAACACATATACATATATATAAGCAGCGGAAAACATCAGACTTTTATTTCATAAAATACTTGTTCATACGACACATTTCCATAATTGTCTAATAACAACTTCCAAAACATTACAACATCATTTCTGTCTTGGTTTTTAAATAAAGAAGCATAAAACGTGATTAAAACTGCATAAATCCCCATAGAGTGTGTCCAACAGCCATAGCCAAGGAAAGAGACTCCAAACCGTACATCAACTATCTTGAAGCTTTTAAAGAATCTGTGATGGCCCGCCCCGCACCAGCCTGCATTCCTCCGGAGGTGCGTTGTACACATGCCCGACTAGCACAGAACGGTCGCCAAAGAAAGGAAAGAAGAGAATGAACTAACAAGGAACCTGTAGAATGTCTCACGGAGCATGAAACAAAATATAATAATAACATAATCTTGACATAAAACAGGCGAGACAGTGCATAAGCTGAAAACTAAACCAACATAGCAGCGGAAATCCAAATACAGCTTATTACAACTTTCCAAATTACTGTCTCTAAAACAAAAGAAAGCTAAAGTAGAAGATGCACTAATAATGCCCAAGCAGTGATCTTCAACAACACAGGGAGAATACTACATATATCATACGTGGAAGCCTCCTGCTCGTCTCCGGATCAGCTAGCCGTGCATACCCAGCTAACCTGTCTCTAGTCTACTCGTGAGAGCACCCAGAGTAATAAGAAGAGACATAAAACTCTGAGTCAGACAAAAAGTCTGGTATGAGCGATAAGCAACTAAACAGAACAATAACAGGTATACTAAACCATACCTGAACCTGAGCCTGGACCTGCAACCAAAGAGTTAGCACTACATGTCGTACAATACTCTAAGGTGCCACAAAACAAATGGTGTATAGATAACGGGGGGTGGGGCGTGCATGTCATAATGATGGCAAACAAGTCAAGCATAACAACCATCCTCACTTCTCTCACTCAGTGCGTAAAGCATACGATGTCCACCACTGTTAATCACTAGACCCATCGAAGTAGTGACGGAGTTCGACTTGTACAACTACTGCTACTACTACCAAGCTTACCACATGGAGTCATGACCAAATCTTTACAAATGACCCCACTTCATTGGTTTATAGCCCCTTTAGTCATACCTAGGCCACTATGGCCCTGAATCCGTTCACGTACCCCCTACACATAGTGATTCAAAGTTACAGACATCGACAGCCCCTTAGCACACGTCCCGCAGCAAAGCCCAACTCATGAAGCCGACTCATTGATTCCCAACTGGATCCTGAGTACAAACTTCCCATTTTGACTACCTTTGCATCTCGGGTTATTGGTCTTCTCCGGATCGGTTCTTTACTTCAGTCTATACTTCAAAGTCGGATCATGATTCGTGTCTCGAGTCCAAGCATCTCGGTTCGGATCGGTCGAGCTACCCCCATCGGATCGGGTCGGGGTCCTCATCCTGTGGCGGTTCGGATCGGTCATCATCACCTCTAGGCGGATCGGGTCGGTCATCATCACCTCCAGGAGGATCGGATCGGTCGTCATCACCTCCAGGTGGATCGGGTCGGGTTCTTCAAGTCCAATCGCCATGCATCGGTTCGGTTCGGAGGTGGCCATGCGGGTCGGGTTGGAGAAGATGCTTCCCAAATTTTCAGATCGTCTCGTGGATACACTGCTTGGAGGGCGGTTTGGTTCGGATGCCCTTCCTCTGATCCGATCCGGATCGGCCAGTTTCCTGCAGCTTCTTCCAACGATTCTTTACGCCACTCGACGGTGTTTTTGACTAATCTAACACTTCTAGACAATCACAAATCGTACCATATAGTCATAGCAACATGTAACATCAACCACAAACATCAAAACAATAACTCGATAGATTAAAATAGATCAAACATAGCCAAAATCCCATATTTTCCCATAAGCATGTTTAGGCAAAACTAATGGCATGATTAGCAAAACTTAACCAAATCAAACTAAATTTCTAACAGAGGCCTAAAATATTATTTTCGAATTTATAAATATTTTTCCAGAATTTATTAGTGTATAAATTCGCTAATCTTCACTAATTACCCTTAATTAACTGTAATTAGTGTCAAAACAATGCTAATCACTCACCTTGGCCACAAATGAAATTTTCAGAACTGAAACCTCGCTGATTTGGGCGAATACTGATGTCTAACGGTAGCTCTAATACTGATTTGGTGAAGATCTTCTTTGATTTGATGTAGATTAAGCCAAAACTTGATTAGAAAGTGATTAGAAGTTGATTTGGGTGATGGAGGCCATTGTTAGGGTTTCTAGAATGAAAGTGGCGGCTGAAAAATGAAAATAAGATCGTTCTCTAACTGATTTCAGCCTCCTCATAACCCTAATCCCGAAATTCCCCATTGGGCCTAGCTGTTAATCACCCGGTTAAGCCCAATTAAGCTGTTTTCACAATCTGAAACTTGTTTCAGCCATATCTCCCAAACGGTAAGTCCGTTTGGCTAATGTGACCACTCTACGGAATTGTAAACCATCAAGCGAATCTAAAGGAAGTGATTTCAGGTCAAAATTCCTTTCCAGTCAAAAGTTATGGCCAAAACAGTATCAGCTAGGGGCAAAACGGTCATTTAAAAATCGACAAAAATCATGAACATGGGAAATGACCCCAGTAGTCGTCTCCCAAAGTTACATGACCATACGACTTCGTATGTAAAAGAAATAAATATTCTACGATACTTCGATGCGTAGAATGCGGGTCGTTACAGAATCTTACTAAGCTGGGTTGCTTCCTCCCTATGGACTTGGGGGGGGGGAGGGAACGGAAGAAAAGAAGACGAAAGAAAATAGGGTCAGACATAAAGCCTGGTAAGTCTAGTGACTCTTCAGTATGAGAATAAGAATAAGGGTATGATAGGTATAAACTGGAAACAGGAGAGTATCATAAACTAAGATAAAGTAGTTTTGAAATGAATATACTATCGCACCCCACACTATATCTCTGCACCTACATGCATTAGTTCTAAACTGGCACCTCATGCTGAGGGTGAAGTGATCCCCTTATTTTAACGATCGGCTCCTACTCGCATAATTACATGTGTCTTATGCCCCCCAAATATTGTAGATACCTATGCTGGCCCCACCATGGGGTGCATCAAGTAGGGCTGTTAATGGGTCGTGTCGGGTCGGGTTCGGGTCGGGTCAAGTCGGGTTCGGGTTGATTTATAAATGGGTCGGGTCAACCCGTTTATTAAACGGGTCATATTTTCCAAACCCTAACCCGACCCGTTTATAAACGGGTTGACTCGACCCGACCCGTTTAACTAAATGGGTCATGTCGGGTCGTGTTGGGTCGGGTTTACCCGTTTGACCCATTGATAGATATTGCCTACTAATATAAGCAACAAAAGAGCCAAATCACCAACATGCACACTGTTATATAATTTCCAACATGCAACAAGTTGCAAAGTCACCAACAGACAACACATATATAAAGCATGAAATCACCATATCCAAAAATCATTTACTATACATAAGTATGTATTCCCATACTGCATAAATTAAAGACTACCAGTATGGAAAAGATACAGTTGTTATAAGTAAAATATAACTAACAACATACAAGAATAAATTAGTAAAATATAACAGGTTACATATACGAGCATACCGATTACTGCATACATAAAAGATTAACACTAACAACATACATGAAAGACTAACATTATGGAAGAGATACAACATATAAATATATAATCGGGTTTGGCGGGTCAAAATCAGGTTAGCGGGTCAACCCTAAACCCACCCGTTTATAAACGGGTCAAATTCGGGTTGACCCGAAAATGACCCGCTAACTAAACGGGTCGGGTTAACCTGCCAATTTCCGTGCGGGTTTCGGGTCGGGTCACGGGTCGTGTAGAAAATTGACAGCCCTAGCATCAAGTCCCATGGTGGCGACCCGACACAATACTTAGAATGCATAGGTTATACTACTGGTGCCCCCAGTGCCCTGTTTGTCTGCTCCGAAGTGTGTGCACGCCCGCACTCCGTTAGAACACACACTGTTGCACCCACCGCCGTCACTTTTGACCGCTTACAATCAGCCCAGTAATCGTGCCCCACCCTGCCTGGTTTCAGGGTACCATGATACCTAATTGGGTTACTGCTGAAATGGGTCCCCGTTACTAGGGTTTTCTAGTCAAACATGTTAAGCGGTTAAGTGTCTGTATTTACCTAACCCCACCCATCAATTTCATTAACATGTTGAATTGGTTAAGTGTTTTAGTTAACTTAACCCTACCATCCTGACTTGTCTGTCCTTAGCCTTTTAAAGCACCGACCACTCACATTAGACAGATATTGTTACGGTTACTGGATGTGCCGGTCGGTTCCGGGCAGATTTACACCGTAGCTTAGTCTAACCTCGGGTCCTTATTGGGCTCAGTGCTTAACCACCCACATTGGATAGGTATTGTTGTGACTACTGGACAGCCGGGCGGGTTCGGGCAGATTTACATCACAACTCAATCCAACCTCGTGTTAAGCATATTCGTATTTTCTAAATTTACATATTTTTCTTTATTACTGAATATATGTAAATTTGTCAACAATTAAATGTTATGGCCCACAATCCAAGTTTAACATTTTTGGTATAAGAATCTATACCGTTTAAATGCCACCAATTTTTGGCATGTGACAAACATGCCAATTTCATATATTTTTATGTCAAGTTTTACTAATATCCCCAACGTTACCCCGTTTAAACATTAGGCTAACAATATTAGCCTAATTTTCGTTCGCATAGTTTTAGCATATAATATTAGGCTAAAAACTTAGCCTAATTTAGCGTACACAAATAGGCATAAGGGAATTCATAAACATAAACATGACATAGGTGTAAACTTGGCATTTTTGGTATAGTCAATATGAACATCATAGGTGTGAACTTGCAAAATAGCCAACATGAATTTCATAGATGTGAACTTGCAAAATAGTCAATATACATATATGTGAATTTGCAACATAGCCTAAATCAATTTACATATATGTGAATTTGCATTGAAATAAGGGTCTAACCAAATAGGTGTCACATGAATTAGCATATGATTTAGACAACATAAGCCTAAACTTGTTTTTGGATCTAGGCATAACATCGAACATCACTAGCACATGACAAGAATATGACATTTTCATAAATATGTATAACTTTATGATAAGGGTGTGAACTAGATCCAATCGAATATCTAATTACAACATGAAACATGTACTAAAGTGGATCTTGACATGGATCCAATTAGGAACTTGCAACTTTTGTACAAACATAGAGGCATGTATATGAACATAGCCATTTAGGCATAAAGATTATAGCATAAAGTATATACATGAGGTTCTAATCACCAACAACCTATATAATCACAAAAACATGAACTACACAACTTGCTTGTGATGTTGTTGTCATTCTAAAAGTACAATAGGATCAACATCAGTCTTAATTATACCACAAAAATCCCAATTTGATTCGCAACACAATCATTTCAATACATAGATATGAATTAACATCGTCGTTACATAATAGCACAATTCCACTTCCAATTTATGTCGAATCAAGTCTTAGTTTTATTCTCATCGGAAAAATCACTATACTTACAAAGAACGACGAACTTGGATTCTGGATTCTGAATTCTGAATTTTATATGCTTTCCTTTGGGTAGACTAACGTTGTTTTGATTCGTGTTTTACTTTAGTATTGGCTTGTCTCTAAGCTTTCTAACTAACAACCACTCCTAGTTTCTTTCTAGCAGCATGACGGCTTTAGTATTCTATTATTTGTGTGAATTTAGGGTTAGACTTAAGTTGTATTTAAAGAATTTTAATCTGATTAGAGCCGTCGATGAAGCTAGAGTGAATCCAGACCATCCATCTCAAGAGAAGCCAATCAGAAAGTGACATGTAAGCCCTAGCGACTCAGCCAAGCCTCAGAAATCGACCAGAACCGGACCAGGCCAGCCAGGGCCTGACCAAGCATGGTTTCTGGCCTGGGCGCACATAGCAGGTGCGCCAGTGCTAAAATTGTACTGGCGCACTTCCCAAGTGTGCCAGTGCAATATTGTTCTGGCGCACTTCCCAAGTGCGCCAGTGCATTCTGACCCGTTTCTGGTTTTTCTGCCCAACTTCGTTCGTCCATATCTTCTTCATACGTTATCCGTTTTACGCAAACTTGGACTCATTCTTAAGCAGAATTTCGAGATGAATGCAATAGCGTAACCCATTTCCCTTAATTCCATCATTTAGAATTAATTATACTTTAATTTGTAAAGTTACCCGTAATAGAAAACTCGTGGTGTTACATTCTCCCCTCCTTAAAGGATTTCGTCCCCGAAATCTTCAAGTCTAGGAGAACGTAAGTCCTAACATCCAATCGTCCATCTACTCAACTGTCAAACACAGGCGTCCATTGTCCTTAAAAGACTTCTAATGCTTTATGATTATATGCACAGTGTGTGTATATGTCCTTAACTAATGCAAAATCAGGCGGTCTACTGATCCAGTTGACCTCCTTAATGCAAATCATGTAAGTGTCATGAATCCATTATGTATGCAAATTTTGTCCTTACTTATAATTCTACATGAGTGCGCAACCATCAATACAAATGAGACATCCATATGACAACATATCAAGTTTCAACCACATAAAAATATGAATACATATATGCATATACAATATGAAGTGATTGAGCCGATCTAAAACCTAGGTTGTGTATGTATATGCATCCACGAGCAACCACTAACAACGACTTGCAACCATTTGTAGCCATCAACCATAACATGTTTCAAATACATGTTTACATCTGAAGGGGTTTCTACCTAAGGATAATATCGAGGAGATATACCTAAAAGGATAGATACAAGAACAACTTAAGGAAAAAGAGAGGTCAAAGATGTACCCTTAAAAAGAAAAGGGTAGGCTGCGCGTATTCTGTACTCAGTTTCCCAAGTCGCGTCTTCCTCGGCGTCGCTCTACTGAACCTTAACGAGCTTCACTTCGCGGTTGCGTAGCTTTTTGATTTCAGTTCCTATGATTTGAGTTGGAACTCTCCTCACAGTTGCTTCGCGTTCCACTTCGGCTTCTTCTAGAATGCTTGGCTCCACCACTTCCACTGATTCATGTAGACATTTCCGGAGATGAGAAACGTGAAAGACGTTGTGAATTTGAGCCAATCTTTCGGGCAGATCTACTCTATAAGCCATTTTCCCAATCTTCTCGATGATAGGGAACGATCCTACAAATCTTGGTGCTAGCTTTCCTGCGGATCCAAAGCGAATGACGTTCCTTAAAGGGGATACCTTAAGGAAAACCCTGTCCCCAACCTCAAACTCAAGGTCGGTCCTTCTTTTGTCGGCGTAGGATTTCTGTCTGTCTTGGGCAGTCTTCATTCTTCTTCGTATCAAGTCCACTTTTTCTGAAGTCTCTCTAATCATGTCTGGCCCAAGTATAATCTTGTCAGTGGACTCCCACCAACAAGTTGGTGATCGGCACGGTCTTCCATACAAAGCTTCGAATGGCGCCATACCGATGGTGGCTTGGTAACTGTTGTTATAGACGAATTCCACTAAAGGAAGGTGATCCTCCCAAGTCCCTCCGAAGTCAAGAACGCACAGTCTCAGAAGATCTTCTAGTACTCTATTCACCCGTTCTATCTGACCATCAGTTTGGGGGTGATAGGCCGTGCTCAAGCATAACTGTGTGCCGACAGCTTCTTGTAGACTTCGCCAAAATTCGCTCGTGAAGATGGGGTCTCTGTCACTTACTATGCTGGAGGGTATTCCATGGAGTCGAACTATTTCCTTTAGATAAAGAGAAGCTAGAGACGAAGCAGTCCTTCTACTCTTGATAGGTATAAAGTGGGCGCTTTTAGTAATCCTGTCCACTATCACCCAAATGCTAGTATTGCCTCTTCTTGACCTAGGCAACCCGTCAATGAAGTCCATTGAAATGCTATCCCACTTCCATTGCGGGACTTCTAGAGGATGAAGCAGTCCTCCAGGATTCTTTTATTCCGCCTTGACCTGTTGGCATGTCACGCACTTAGAAACGAAATCTGCCATGTCCTTCTTCATGCCGCTCCAATAGAAAACTCTCTTTACGTCCTTGTACATCTTGTCTCCACCTGGGTGTATTGTCATCTTGGAATGATGGGTCTCCTCGAGAACCTTCTTCACTAAACTCTAGCTTGTGGGACGCATAGTCTTCCATCTCGCCTCAGCCAACCCTTATCATCGATGGAATATCTATTGAGGTGACTGGAAGTTTCACTCATAATTAGTTTATCAATCACATCCACATGCTGAGGGTCTTCTCGTTGTGCGGCCCCTATCGATTCTAAAAGAGTGGGCCGTACTTCTAGGGATGCCAATAAACTAGGTATAAAATCTGAGGAGGGCCTAAAGTCAAAACCGGCTATATACTCCAAGCTTTGCCTTTCTACAAAGAGAGGGCTTAGGGTCTGTTTCTTTCTGCTCAACGCGTATGCTACTGCGTTGCCTTTGCCAGGAGTATAGGAAATTTTAAAGTCATATGAGGCAAGGAACTCCATCCACCTTTGCTGCCTCAAGTTAAGATCTTTCTGCGAGAAAAGATACTTCAACGATTTATGGTCAGTATATAATTCGAACTTCTCACCTAGGAGATAATGGCGCCAAGACTTAAGCGCAAAGACGATGGCGGCCAACTCAAGATCGTGGGTTGGGTAGTTCTTTTCATGCACTTTCAATTGTCTTCCACCATAAGCTACTACCCTCCCTTCTTGCATCAGAACAACGCCTAGCCCCGTACCACAAGCATCCGTATATACTATGAACATTTTGCTTCCATCCGGCAAAGTCAGAACTGAGGCTGTTGTGAGAGCCCTTTTTATTCGTTGGAAAGCAAACTCGCAGTCCAAATCCCAAGTGAACGCCAGATTCTTCTTTGTTAGCCTTGTGAGTGAAGCTGAGATTTTCGCGAAATCCCTAATGAACTTTCGGTAAAAACCGGCTAGCCCAAGAAAGCTTCGAACTTCGGTTGCATTTCTTGGTGTCTTCCAATCTTGCACTGCCACCACTTTCGCGGGGTCCACAGCCAACCCCTCTTTGGACACTATATGCCCCAGAAATCTTACTTCCTTTCTCCAAAAGTGGCACTTGGAGAATTTGGCTTTTAGCTGATGTGCACGGAGAGTATACATGATCTCTTTCAGATGCTGAGCATGTTCTTCCTCGTTCTTTGAGAAGATCAAAATATCATCTACGAAGACCACCACGATATTATTGAGGAATTCTCTAAACACCCTGCTCATTAGGTCTATGAAATAAGCAGGTGCGTTCGTCAAACCGAAAGGCATGACAAGCCACTCGAAGAAACCGTCTGGAGTTCTGAACGCCGTTTTATCAATGCTATCTTCAGCTACCCTTAGCCGATGGAATCCAGTAGCCAGATCAAGTTGGGAGAAGACCGACGCACCTACAAGCTGATCAAACAAATCGTCTATTCGGGGAAGTGGGTGTCTATTCTTTTTAGTCAGCTTGTTTAGCTCCCTATAGTCTGCACAAAGACGTAGTGAACCATCTGCTTTGGTGGCGAACATCACTAGAGCACCCCATTCCGAGATACTCCTTCTTATAAACCCTTTCTCGATAAGCTCCTTAACTTGCTTACTGAGCTCCTTTCTCTCCTTTGGAGCCATGTGTCTAACAGGCAGAGCTACGGGCTTTGCATTATCAACAAGATATATGCGAAAGTCTATTTCCCGCTTCGGAGGTAAGCCTTTCACCTCTTCAAAGACATCCGGATATTGGGGGACTACCCTAACCGACTGCAAATTCTCAACAAAAGCGTCAAGCGACTCTAGATAACTAAGCATAACAGCATTCAAGGGATTACAAGAAATTTCTAGAGTGTTACCGAGCCGAGTCAAGAGCCTAACCACTCTTTTCTCATAATCAAGAATGACACCATTACTGGATAACCAGTCCATGCCTAAGATCATTCCATACTCTGAGAAGCCCAAAACAAAGGCACTACATCTAAATTCAACACTTAGAATAGAGATTTTCAAATCCAAGCAAACCATCGACAAATAAGCCGAGCCCCAATTGGATTTGAAACAACCAAGGGATCTTCTACCATACTAGTGTCTAGGTGTAGAGATTCTACTAAAGCAGATGAAATAAAGGAGTGTGATGCACCAGAATCAAAGAGAGTGCGAACTGGATGATCATACAGATAAATTAAGCTTTCTACAGAAATATTTCTACTTCGTTCCTGTGGAGGTGCCACCAGCGCGTGAACTTGTCCACCTGAGGTAGATCCAGTCCTCTGTCCCTACCACCGCTTCTTTGGGCAGTCCTTAGCCAAGTGTCCAGTCTCGCCACAACTGAAGCAACCACCATTCATCTTTGCCTTCTTCTTTCTGCAGTCTTTTGCTATATGTCCCACAATGCCACAGAAATTTCACTTTCTCTTTTCACGGGATTTGTTGTTCTTCCCGCCTTTCTTGAAGTCTGTTTTCTTAGCCTATAAACCCTGCTTCTTTTCTTGAGGCACTTCTGCCTTTGCCTCTTTCTTGCCTTTATCTTCCTCTGCAGCAGCGCCATGTCCACCAAGCTTTCATAGGTCGCCCCCATGGGTATATGGGTCATAGCAAGGCTGTGTAGAGGCTCATTCAGGCCTTTGACGAAGCAAAGGGCCTTCTTGTGTTGGGTGTTTACTAACTCAAGCCCAAATCTGGCCAACTGATTAAACTGATTGACATACACCCTGATCGTCATACTCCCTTGCTTAAGAGTTAGGAACTTCTCCATCTGCAGACTTCTTTCAGCTTGGGGGAGGAATTTCATCTCAAACCTTGTCCTGAAATCTTCCCATGTTTCCACTGGCCTCTCCGCATGCGTAACTTCCCACCAATAGGAAGCTTCATCCTTGAGCAACCACACTGCTAGCTGTATCTTTTGCCTGTCATCAACTTCGAAGATAAAGAATAAATCTTCAGTCTGTTTTAGCCAGTTCCTTGCTACCACAAATGATTCAATTCCATAAAAGTCCTTTCCTCCCATAGCCTTGAAGTCTCTACATGTCTTAGCGAAAGTGTTCCCATGAGGAGGAGGAGGGGGAGGAGGAACCGCTGCCACCGTAGGAGGAGGAATGTCTGCTTGGCCCGCACCATTGGCCCTATCCTCTAGGTACCTTCGGAACCAGCCAGGGATCGGTACTCCCTATGGAAGGTTAAGATCTCCAGGCATGCTGGAACAAAAAGAAAAGTATTCAAGATAAAGGGATAGAGGGATAGTGCATACGGCTCTGGGGAATTATGCCTTTTAAAAACAACATTTTTTTTCTTGAAAAAGATGCTTCTTTAAACTTCTTTTTGAAAATAGTTTCAAATTTTTTTGTCTAGTCTGGTAAAACCTATGCTATGATACCAAGTGAAACACCCTACCCTCTATTAAGGTCACTCACAAGGGACTGCCTTAACTATGGTGGAGGTTTGTAAGTAAAAGTCACAAATAAAACACAAGACATATATAAACACATATACATATATATAAGCAACGGAAAACATCAGACTTTTATTTCATAAAATACTTGTTCATACAACACATTTCCATAATTGTCTCATAACAACTTCCAAAACATTACAACATCACTTCTGTCTTGGTTTTTAAATAAAAAAGCATAAAACGTGATTAAAACTGCATAAATCCCCATAGAGTGTGTCCAACAGCCATAGCCAAGGAAAGAGACTCCAAACCGTACATCAACTATCTTGAAGCTTTTAAAGTATCTTACTAAGCTGGGTTGTTTCCTCCATATGGACCAGGGGGGGGGAACGGAAGAAAAGAAGACGAAAGAAAATAGGGTCAGACATAAAGCCTGGTAAGTCTAGCGACTCTTCAGTATGAGAATAAGAATAAGGGCATGAAAGGTATAAACTGGAAACATGAGAGTATCATAAACTAAGATAAAGTAGTTTTGAAACGAATATACTATCGCACCCCCACACTATATCTCTACGCCTACATGCATTAGTTCTAAACTGGCACCCCATGTTGAGGGTGAAGTGATCCCCTTATTTTAACGATCGGCTCCTACTCGCATAATTACATGTGTCTTACGGCCCCCAAATATTGTAGATACCTATGCTGACCCACCATGGGGTGTATCAAGTCCCATGATGGCGACCCGACACAATACTTAGAATGCATAGGTTATACTACTAGAGCCTCCAGTGCCCTGTTTGTCTGCTCCGAAGTGTGTGCACGCCCGCACTTCGTTAGAACCCACACTGTTGCACCCACCGCCGTCGCTTTTGATCGTTTACAATCAGCCCAGTAATCGTGCCCCATTCTGCCTAGTTTCAGGGTACCATGATACCTAATTGGGTTACTGCTGAAATGGGTCCCCGTTACTAGGGTTTTCTAGTCAAACATGTTAAGTGGTTAAGCGTCTATATTTACCTAACCCCACCCATCAATTTCATTAACATGTTGAATTGGTTAAGTGTTTTAGTTAACTTAACCCTACCAACCTGACTTGTCTGTCCTTAGCCTTTTAAAGAACCGAACACTCACATTAGACAGATATTGTTACGGTTACTGGATGTGCCGGCCGGTTCCGGGCAGATTTACACAGTAACTCAGTCTAACCTTTGGTCCTTATTGGGCTCAGTGCTTAACCACCCACATTGGATAGGTATTGTTGTGACTACTGGACAGCCGGGCGGGTCCGGGCAGATTTAAATCATAACTCAATCCAACCTCGTGTTAAGTATATTCGTATTTTCTAAATTTACATATTTGTCTTTATTACTGAATATATGTAAATTTGTCAACAATTAAATGTTATGGCCCACAATCCAAGTTTAACATTTTTGGTATAAGAATTTATACCGTTTAAATGCCACCAATTTTTGGCATGTGACAAACATGCCAATTTCATATATCTTTATGTCAAGTTTTACTAATATCCCCAACGTTACCCCGTTTAAACATTAGGCTAACAATATTAGCCTAATTTTCGTTCGCATAGTTTTAGCATATAATATTAGGCTAAAAACTTAGCCTAATTTAGCGTACATAAATAAGCATAAGGGAATTCATAAACATAAACATGACATAGGTGTAAACTTGGCATTTTTGGTATAGTCAATGTGAACATCATAGGTGTGAACTTGCAAAATAGCCAACATGAATGTCATAGATGTGAACTTGCAAAATAGTCAATATACATATATGTGAATTTGCAACATAGCCTAAATCAATTTACATATATGTGAATTTGCATTGAAATAAGGGTCTAACCAAATAGGTGTCACATGAATTAGCATATGATTTAGACAACATAAGCCTAAACTTGTTTTTGGATCTAGGCATAACATCGAACATCACTAGCACATGAAAGAATATGACATTTTCATAAATATGTATAACTTTATGATAAGGGTGTGAACTAGATCCAATCGCATATCTAATTACAACATGAAACATGTACTAAAGTGGATCTTGACATGGATCCAATTAGGAACTTGCAACTTTTGTATAAACATAGGGGCATGTATATGGACATAACCATTTAGGCATAAAGATTCTAGCATAAAGTATATACATGAGGTTCTAATCACCACCAACCTATATAATCACATAAACATGAACTACACAACTTGCTTGTGATGTTGTTGTCATTCTAAAAGTACAATAGGATCAACATCAATCTTAATTATACCACAAACATCCCAATTTCATTCGCAACACAATCATTTCAATACATAGATATGATTAACATCGTCGTTACATAATAGCACAATTCCACTTCCAATTTACGTCGAATCAAGTCTTAGTTTTATTCTCATCGGAAAAATCACTATACTTACAAAGAACGACGAACTTGGATTCTGAATTCTGAATTTGATATGCTTTCCTTTGGGTAGTCTAACGTTGTCTTGATTCGTGTTTTACTTTAGTATTGGCTTGTCTCTAAGCTTTCTAACTGACGGCCACTCCTAGTTTCTTTCCAGCAGCATGACGGCTTTAGTATTATATTATTTGTGTGAATTTAGGGTTAAACTTGAGTTGTATTTATAGAATTTTAATGTGATTAGAGCCGTCGATGAAGTTAGAATGAATCTAGACTGTCCATCTCAAGAGAAGCTAATCAGAAAGTGACATGTAAGCCCTAGTGACTCAGCCAAGCCTCAAAAATCGACCAGAACCCGACCAGGCCAGCCAGGGCCTGACCAAGCAGGGTTTCTGGCCTGGGCGCACTTGGCAGGTGCGCCAGTGCTAAAATTGTACTGGCGCACTTCCCAAGTGCGCCAGTGCAATTTTTTCTGATGCACTTCCCAAGTGCGCCAGTGCATTCTGACCCGTTTCTGGTTTTTCTGCCCAACTTCGTTCGTCCATATCTTCTTCATACGGTATCCGTTTTACGCAAACTTGGACTCTATCTCAAGCAGAATTTCGAGATGAACGCAATGGCGTAACCCATTTCCCTTAATTCCATCATTTAGAATTAATTATACTTTAATTTGTAAAGTTACTGGTAACAGAAAACTAGGGGCGTTACAAAATACCTAATTAAAAATATATAACAATAATATTTACATCAACTGCTACAAGTGGCATTAGTCTTTGTAAACAAGTCAAAAGAATCTATCTAAGATCTGTTTTTTCATTTTTTACTTACATAGGTAGTTTACAAATCAAAAGCAGGAAAATTTGAACACTCATTATAGGATGTAATAGCAATAGGTTATTATTGGCTTGAAAATTTGTACATTCATTATAGGCTAAACGGCCAGTATCATAGGAATAAAAAAGCAATGACAATTTTTGAGGTTGTAATAGGCTAGTATATAAATACATTTTTTCTATGTAATGATTTTTTAATTAAAAAAAACTATGTGATTATCACTGTTTGACCGATTAGACCGTTGAAGCATTGAACCATGGACGATTGCGGCTCGACTTATGGTCCAATATCCCAAACTATTATCATAACCACGCACAACCCCAACCATACCACTATCTTCATTGTAGTCCACTACAACCTGTCTGCCATCACCACTGCATTCCATAAAACACAGGAACCTGGTCATCTTCAACAACACCTAATACAACATTAACCCAAAAGGGTACCTACAACATACACTCAACTCCTCTCTGATGCAAGCTCACTTCCTTCACCTTCCGCCCCCATTTACAAAACAAACAACCTTCCAAACTGCATAAACACACTATCTCAAACACTACAATAACACTCCACATCCACCTCCAACATCTCAAAATTTTCACCCACTCACCATCCATCAGCATGCAAAACCATAAGCCAACTTCACACCCCCGCCACTTGAATCGCAGCCTCAAACCAACCAGTGAATAAGTAATTATAACCTCACTTACCATACAACAACACTATCTCCCCTTCTTTTACCCTAACACCTTCTACAGAAACTATGCATAGCAATAAACAAAAATTCACCACTCACCATCAAACTTCAATGATCAGTCACAACAAACCTTCTTTTTTTATGCAACTAACCTCCTATAATACAATCTACTACATCACCTTCACATAAAAAAACTACATCTAAAATGAAAACCTCACTATCCCATTCTCTATCAGCAGAAAACGACACTTACGCACCCTGCCTATACACTACCATTTCAGTCTGCACCTATAAAAACCAGCAAACTCGAAATCGCCCTCCAAGAACCATAGTTCTCTAATACTCCAATTGCTAATCCCTTCCACTGTCGTAATTACCATCAATTACTGCGTCTAACCATCAACTTATTTACAACTTATTCAACAACCAATTCAAATCTACAACGTTCTAAATCTGTAACAACTTTCCATGATCAGTTTCGCTTATCAGAATCCAAGTCGAAGATTAGATCCAAAACGCGTGAACTGCCCCAGCTTCGAAAGATCGGTGGAGGAGATTAGAGATGGAAGGAGCTTTCTTTCTTCGATCGAGTGAGGAGATTGGAGAAAATAATGTGAAATGGTTCTAGAGGGAGAGGAAATGGTTTTAGAGGGAGAGGGATAATAATTTGTGAAGTTGGAGGGAGACCGTGAATTATTTTATGAGGTAAGCGTGAAACTGAAAGGAAACTGGTGAATAATTATGTGAGCGGAGCGTTACAGGTGATATTGTAACACCCCACCTCCACTAGGATCACTCCTTAGAATGTACTAGCTTTGGAGGGGCGTTATTGTGAAGGTAAACATGCACAGAGATATAGCAAGACAGAGTATATAAAAATAAATATAAGTAAAGCAGCGGTAGCAGATAAAAACCCATCATCATCATCTCAGAAAACCCACATAGTCAAGTACATAATATTAAAATGTCATGATCCAAAATACAACTCCAGTCTAGATACGTGATAACAAAATACATAGTAAACATCAGTACTAATCCCCAGAAATAAAAGATAAGCCACAGCTAGCTCAAATCCGTACATGAGCTATCCAACAAGCAAGTCAAAGATCCACTAAGCAGATGTAGTCCCTCCCTGAGAACCTGTGGGGGGGGAAACGGAAGAAAAGAAGCGAAAGAAAACAGGTCAGTCAAAAAGACTGGTAAGCCCTACTACGATCAATCTATAAACTAATAAAGTTAACAGTATGATGGAAACCGAGATGAACATACAGGCAATAGATAAAGGTGACATCACATAGACGAGATTAAACTTTGCACCACGGTGTACTAGCAAACCCACAAGACAGATCTTGATCCCTTAGCCCAAACTTTGGCCCAATAACATGAAGTGACCTTAGTATAAGGCCCAGCCCAACGGTCTAGTCGATCGGCTCCCTATAAACCTAACCCGTCGAGTGTTGGTGTCCATACGGCCCACATGGATGTAGTCAGACTGTGCTGGGTCCACCTTAGGGTGTATCAAGCCCTAAGGTGTCAACCCCAGACACCTAAGCAATAATGCACAGTCTAAGCCTACTGGTACCCGTGCCTCGAGTTTGTCCAATATCGGACTACGTGCACGTCCGTAGCCCGCCGGACCCGCACCGCTGTACCACTCAGCCGTCGCTTTGGTCGCTTACATCAGTCCAGTAATCGTGCCCCGCCCTAACCTAGCTGTAGGGTTGTGGTGATACCAACTGGGATTACTGCTGGAACAGACCACGTTGCTAGGGTTTCTAAGAGGGTTAAGTGTGGTTTTAACCCCTCACTAATCATGGATTAAATTAGTTAAGTGTACTCACTTAACCCCATCTAATCCTCGCATCCCCATTATTGGTTAAGTATTAGTGGGCCATGACTTAACCCTAATCATGAGGCATTAATTAATTAACGCACCCAACCTCTCACATTAGACCTCCGTGGTTACCTGGGAAGATTTACACCACGTCTAGGTCTAACCTCGGGTCTTATGGTGCAACATGACCAACTACCCACATTAGACCCTACATTGTGGTTACCTGGGAAGATTTACACCACAACTAGGTCTAACCTCGAGTTGGCCATATCATGTTATCTAATGTCATGTCCACACCAAAACATATTTACAAGTTAACATATACTTGGGTAGACCTAACTTAATAGGTAAATTCCCAAGGGGTAGACCTAACTTAATAGGTAAATTCCCAATCTTTTAGTTTCATGTATTTTTAGGTTTACCCAAACCCTCCCAACGTTATTATCTCGCTTACATATTCGTCATAACGTATAAGGGTATAAAAGGTAACTTAGCATAACATACATGGTGAACTTCACATGTCATAATAAACATGCATACATGTTAAACTTGCAAATCATGTCATGGTGAATTCGCATAAACATGCACAGCTTATTAAATATGCACAACATGGTAAGGTGAACATGCATAATCCATTAAACTTGCATAACATGGTAAGATGAACATGCATAATCCATTAAACTTGCATAGCATGGTAAGATGAACATGCATAATCCATTAAACTTGCATAACATGGTAAGGTGAACATGCATAATCCATCAAACTTGCATAATGTGGTAAGGTGATCTTGCATAAACATGCATAACCCATGAAACATGTAGAACATGACATAATAAGCTCGCATAAGCATGCATAACTTGTGAAACATGTAAAACATGGCATAGAAATCTCATATATGCATGCATAACTTATGAATCATATAAAACATGACATAGTGAGTTCGCATAAGCATGCATAATCAACTAAACTCACATAAATCTCAACTTTCACCAAACATTAACTTTAAAGTTTTTTAAAGTGAAGGTAAGAGGGCTTACAAATATAAACAAGCCACAAATCCACCAAATAAGATGAAGAAGCCCTTTTAAAAACCAAAACAAAGCCTCAAATAAGAAAACCCTTTTGCAAGATCCCAAAAACACAAACTTAGCAAATCAAACTTGCTACTTAATGAAGTATGCAAGTTATTAAGCATTCATACAACATAGAAAAGGTTGTATGATCATCATATCATCATAGGATTTAACTTTGAGGAAGGTGGAGGCTAGGGATTTTAGATGGAGGCCATTTGAGGTTTCAATTTGGCATAGTTTAGTTGCAAGATTGATTAATGAGGCTTTAGGGTAGGATTAGGGGTATATTTATAGAGAATTAGAGTGTTTTAGGCCCTAGGATTAACCCTAGATTAGGTTTGGCCCGTCAGATCTTAGAATTCTCCAGAACCAAGCCACATGACCCAACCCAAATCAGAAATGGTGCACCAGGCTGAACTGCCTGGGCACCCCCTGTCGACAGGGCTGTCGACAGGGCAGTCGACACCCTGGGTGCCCTGTCGACATGCCTGTCGACATGGGCCCCCTGGCGGGAGTTTTCCCGCCTAACCCTGATTAGCCCAAATCCTTGATTTTAATTTGAAATTTAAATCTGTCTTTAGCATAGAAATTTCTGAAAACTTCAATGGGCCTTAACCGGGTCATACGGACTCCGATTTTTGAAAACTCGGACTCTATTTCGCGTATTTTTCCGAGACGAACGCAATGGCACAGCCCGTTTCCCCTGATTCTGATTTTTGAATTAAATTCTGCCTCGATTTATGTTATAACAGTTTATTGAAAATACGGGTTGTTATATTCTCCCCTCCTTAAAGGATTTCGTCCCCGAAATCTTCAAGTTAGGAAGAACATATCCTACCATCCAACATCCATCTACTCAAAACATCATCCACGAGCAACCATTGTCCTTAAAGGATTCTAAATGCTGTATGAACATATGCAAAAGTGTGTGTATATGTACTTATCTAATGCGAAGATCAATGCAAAATATGTTAGTGAAATGTATCCATATGTATGCAAATCTCTAACATAATGTGTAATCTCTACATGCGTGCTCAATCATACATCCATATGCAACATCCATGTGATTGCATACAAATTTCATTCAAGAATAAGCATAAACACTCATGCACATGCAATATGAGGAGTGTGTGAGCCGATCTAGTGCCTAATGTGTATCATGCATCCACGAGTAACCACTTGCAAACACTTGCAACCACTTGCAACCATCAACCATAACATGTCTCAAGCACATGTTTCACCCAAAAGGGTTTCTACCTAAGGTTCTCATGACAAGCTTAGCACGATAACTAGATAAATATGGATTAGCAAAGAGAAAGATATACTAACAAAGGGAAGAGATTGAGAGTGTACCCTCAAGCAGGAATGGATAAAGCCCACGCATCTTCTCCTCGGTTTCCCAAGTTGCGTCCTCTTCGGCTTCGCCCCATTGAACTTTCACTAACCTGACCTCGCGATTCCTTAGCTTCTTGGTCTCTGTCCCCAAGATACGAATCGGAGCTTTCCTTAAAGTTGCTTCTTTCTCCACTTCCACGTCTTCAAGTATGCTAGGCTCAACCACCTCAGCGGACTCATGCAGGCACTTTCGGAGATGCGAGACATGAAAGACATTATGTACTCCGGACAGCTTCTCGGGCAATTGCACTCTATAAGCCATCTTCCCAATTCTCTCAATGATGGGGAAGGGTCCCACAAATCTCGGTGCTAGCTTCCCAACAGCTCCAAATCGGACCACATTCCGCAAAGGAGAAACCTTCACGAAAACCTTGTCCCCAACCTCAAACTCCAATTCTGATCTTCGCCTGTCAGCATAGGATTTCTGGCGGTCTTGTGCCGCTTTCATCCGTCTTCTAATCAACTCAACCTTCTCGGATGTATCCCTAATCATGTCGGGTCCAAGTATAAGCTTATCCGTGGATTCCCACCAACATGTAGGTGACTTGCACGGCCTCCCATATAAAGCCTCAAACGGTGCCATACCAATGCTCGCCTGATAACTGTTATTATAAGCAAATTCTACAAGAGGAAGATGGTCTTCCCAAGCACCACCAAAATCCAAGATGCAAAGTCTCAACAAGTCCTCAAGCACTCGATTCACCCTTTCGGTCTGGCCATCCGTCTGTGGGTGATAAGCTGTACTCAGATTCAACCTTGTGCCCATAGCCTCCTGCAAACTGTTCCAGAATTGACTAGTAAAGATGGGGTCTCGGTCACTAACTATGCTGGAAGGGACTCCATGTAGTCGCACTATCTCACGAAGATACACTGATGCTAGTCCAGATGCGGTCCTTTTGCTTTTCACTGGGATAAAATGAGCACTCTTCGTGAGCCTATCCACAATGACCCATATGCTCGTATTCCCCTTCCTGGACCTTGGAAGCCCGTCAATAAAGTCCATAGAAATGCTCTCCCACTTCCATAGCGGGACCTCTAGCGGATGTAATAGCCCACCGGGCTTCTTCGACTCAGCTTTTACTCTTTGACAAATAACACATCTCGAGACAAACTCCGCCACATCCTTTTTCATTCCGGGCCAGAAGAAAACGCGCTTCATGTCCTTATACATCTTATCACCCCCTGGATGTATGGTCATCTTGGAGCGATGTGCTTCCTCGAGAACTTTCCTCACCAAGTCTTCTACCATCGGGACACAAAGCCTTCCATCTCTCCTCAGCCAACCCCTATCGTCTATAGAATATCGAGCAAGGTGACTAGATGTCTCCCCTCGAACCAGCTTATCCAAGATCTCAATTATCTGAGGGTCTTCCTTTTGCGAAGCCCCAACTTGATCTAGGAGGGTAGGACTGAGCTCTAAAGATGCCAAGGAACCGGTCACCGATCCCATTGCCAAAGAGAAATCAAAGGTTGCTAAGAACTCTAAATTCTTCATCTCAACAAACAGAGGACTTAGTGTCAACCTTTTCCTACTCAACGCATCCGCTACAACATTCCCCTTGCCAGGGGTATAGGATATCTCAAAGTCATAGGAAGCCAAAAATTCCATCCACCTCTGCTGTCTTAAGTTCAGATCTTTCTGCGAAAAGAGATACTTCAAAGACTTATGATCCGTATATAACTCAAATCTCTCTCCCAGAAGATAATGACGCCATGCTTTGAGCGCATATACAATCGCTGCTAGCTCTAGATCATGAGTGGGATAATTCCTCTCATGCACCTTAAGTTGCCTCCCACCAAAACATATAACTCTGCCCTCTTGCATCAGAACGGCACCCAATCCCGTGCCACAAGCATCAGTGTACACGGTAAATATCTTACTACCATCAGGTAAGGCTAGAACTGGTGCGGAGGTAAGGGCTCTTTTGAGTCTCTGAAAAGCAAGCTCACAATCCATATCCCAAGCAAAGACTAAGTTCTTCTTCGTCAACTTAGTAAGAGGGGCGGATATCTTTGCGAAGTCTTTAATGAACTTCCGATAGAAACCCGCAAGACCCAAAAAGCTTCTCACCTCGGTTGCATTCCTTGGCGCCTTCCAATCCTGAACTGCAACCACCTTAGCGGGATCTACCGCTAAGCCTTGCTTGGATACGATATGCCCAAGAAATCTGACTTCCCTTCTCCAAAAATGGCACTTGGAGAACTTGGCTTTTAACTGGTGTGCTCTGAGTGTATCCATCACCTCTACTAGGTGCCTCGCATGCTCTTCCTCATCCTTGGAGAAGACCAGAATATCATCAACAAAGACCACGACAAACCTATTCAAGAACTCCCGAAACACCCTACTCATCAAATCCACAAAATACGCGGGTGCATTCGTCAAACCGAACGGCATAACAAGCCATTCAAAGAATCCGTCTGGAGTTCTGAATGCAGTCTTGTCTATACTGTCTTCAGCCACTCTGAGCTGATGAAAACCCGTAGCAAGGTCAAGCTGAGAGAAAACAGAAGCACCAACAATTTGATCAAAGAGATCATCGATCCTTGGTAACGGGTGTCGGTTCTTCTTAGTCAGCTTATTCAACTCTCTATAATCCACACAGAGTCATAGAGAGCCATCTGCCTTAGTTGCAAATACCACAGGCGCTCCCCATTCGGATATACTCCTTCTGATGAAGCCCTTCTCAAGCAATTCTTTCACTTGTTTGCTCAGCTCCCGTCTCTCACGCGGAGCCATATGCCGAACGGGCAAAGAAACAGGCTTAGCATTGTCTACTAGATAGATGCGAAAGTCAATCTCTCGTTTAGGGGGCAACCCCTTAACTTCTTCAAACACATCTGGATAATCTCGGACCACCCTTACAGACTGAAGGGCCTCCTCTGATGAGTCGAGAGATTCTAGATAGCATAACATGACGGGATTCTTTGGATTGCATGAAATCTCTAAGGTGTTGCCCAGGCGAGTCACAAGCCTTACAACCCTATGCTCACAATCCAGAATGGCTCCATATCTAGACAGCCAATCCATGCCCAAGATTAATCCGTATCCCCTGAAACCTAGAACATACGCACTACACAAGAACTCAACGCTGAGTATAGAGATCCTTAGATCCTCACATATCATGGATAGATGAGCAGAACCCCCAATGGGATTCGAAACACAAACGGGATCATCCACTAAGCTAGTACTGAGGTGCAAACTATCAACAAGATCAGATGAAATAAAGCTATGTGATGCACCGGAATCAAACAAGGTACGTACTGGAAGATCAGAGATGTAAACAAGGTTCTCAACAGAAACACTACCTCTCTCGGGAACTGAAGCGGCATTGAGAGCATGAACTTGCCCTCCTGAAGATCCAGCCTGTCCTTTCTTCTTTGGGCAGTCTTTGCTGAAGTACCCAGTCTCTCCACAAGAGAAGCATCCACCACTAAGCTTCCTTTTCTTCTTCCTGCAATCCTTAGCAAAATGCCCAGCTATGCCACAGTAATTGCACTTCCCCTTGCCTTTGTTGTTGCCCTTCTTGTTCTTATTCTGATTTCCTTGACTGCTTTGACCTTGGTTGCCTTTGCCTTGAGAATCCGCCTTCTTTGCTTGAGTATCGCCCGACTTGACTTCCTTCTTTCCCTCTCCCTGGAGCAGAGCCATATTGACCAAACTCTCGAAAGTGGCTCCATGCGGAATATGTGACATCGCCAAGCCCTGTAGTGGTTCATTCAATCCTCTGGCAAATCGAAGAGCCTTCTTCTCCGGGGTGTTTACTATATCCAAACCAAAGCGGGCCAGCTGATTGAACTTGTTCACATACTCCTTGACCGACATATCCCCTTGCTTTAATGCAATGAACTTCTCCATTTGTAAATTCGCCTCAGCTGAAGATAGAAATTTGGTCACAAATCTAGCCCTCAAATCGGCCCAAGTCTCAACGGGCCTCGTCCCATTGGTGACCTCCCACCAATAGGCCGCCTCATCCTTCAAGAGCCATACAGTCAATAAGATCTTCCTCTCATCATCTATTCCAAAGATGGCAAACAAGTCCTCCGTGTCCTTCAGCCAATTCCTAGCTTCAACGAAAGATTCTGTGCCTAGGAAATTCTTGCCTCCCATTGCCTTGAAGTCTTTACACACCTTTGTGAACTCAATCTGAGGATGCTGAGGGGGAGGAGGAGGAAGAGGAGCCTCAGCTACGGGAGGAGGAGGAACATTAGCAACGGGAGGGGGAATATTAGCTGCTGGAGGAGGGGGAGCAGGGACCACCGGAGGAGGGATATTAGGGGTAGGATTCTCAACCACAGGAGGAGGAGTGGGAGTAGGGTTGGCGGGACCAGCTGCCGCCCTAGCTTCTAGGAGTCTCCTATACCAGAGTGGTACGTTCACTCCATCTGGGATGTCAAGATTCTCAGCCATACTGAAACAAAAGATACGATAAGATTAGGTCAAGGGAACGAAGGATAACGCTGATGGCTTCTGGGGATTAGCCTTAAAATAATCTAGACTTTATTTTGGAAAATACTTAGTAGGTTTTTGAAAATAGTTTTTCGAAAAGGGTTTTTTTTTTTCAAAAGTTTTTGTTCAATCTTGTAAACCTTGTGCTCTGATACCAAATGTAACACCCCACCTCCACTAGGATCACTCCTTAGAATGTACTAGCTTTGGAGGGGCGTTATTGTGAAGGTAAACATGCACAGAGATATAGCAAGACAGAGTATATAAAAATAAATATAAGTAAAGCAGCGGTAGCAGATAAAAACCCATCATCATCATCTCAGAAAACCCACATAGTCAAGTACATAATATTAAAATGTCATGATCCAAAATACAACTCCAGTCTAGATACGTGATAACAAAATACATAGTAAACATCAGTACTAATCCCCAGAAATAAAAGATAAGCCACAGCTAGCTCAGATCCGTACATGAGCTATCCAACAAGCAAGTCAAAGATCCACTAAGCAGATGTAGTCCCTCCCTGAGAACCTGTGGGGGGGGGGGGGAAACGGAAGAAAAGAAGCGAAAGAAAACAGGTCAGTCAAAAAGACTGGTAAGCCCTACTACGATCAATCTATAAACTAATAAAGTTAACAGTATGATGGAAACCGAGATGAACATACAGGCAATAGATAAAGGTGACATCACATAGACGAGATTAAACTTTGCACCACGGTGTACTAGCAAACCCACAAGGCAGATCTTGATCCCTTAGCCCAAACTTTGGCCCAATAACATGAAGTGACCTTAGTATAAGGCCCAGCCCAACGGTCTAGTCGATCGGCTCCCTATAAACCTAACCCGTCGAGTGTTGGTGTCCATACGGCCCACATGGATGTAGTCAGACTGTGCTGGGTCCACCTTAGGGTGTATCAAGCCCTAAGGTGTCAACCCCAGACACCTAAGCAATAATGCACAGTCTAAGCCTACTGGTACCCGTGCCTCGAGTTTGTCCAATATCGGACTACGTGCACGTCCGTAGCCCGCCGGACCCGCACCGCTGTACCACTCAGCCGTCGCTTTGGTCGCTTACATCAGTCCAGTAATCGTGCCCCGCCCTAACCTAGCTGTAGGGTTGTGGTGATACCAACTGGGATTACTGCTGGAACAGACCACGTTGCTAGGGTTTCTAAGAGGGTTAAGTGTGGTTTTAACCCCTCACTAATCATGGATTAAATTAGTTAAGTGTACTCACTTAACCCCATCTAATCCTCGCATCCCCATTATTGGTTAAGTATTAGTGGGCCATGACTTAACCCTAATCATGAGGCATTAATTAATTAACGCACCCAACCTCTCACATTAGACCTCCGTGGTTACCTGGGAAGATTTACACCACGTCTAGGTCTAACCTCGGGTCTTATGGTGCAACATGACCAACTACCCACATTAGACCCTACATTGTGGTTACCTGGGAAGATTTACACCACAACTAGGTCTAACCTCGAGTTGGCCATATCATGTTATCTAATGTCATGTCCACACCAAAACATATTTACAAGTTAACATATACTTGGGTAGACCTAACTTAATAGGTAAATTCCCAAGGGGTAGACCTAACTTAATAGGTAAATTCCCAATCTTTTAGTTTCATGTATTTTTAGGTTTACCCAAACCCTCCCAACGTTATTATCTCGCTTACATATTCGTCATAACGTATAAGGGTATAAAAGGTAACTTAGCATAACATACATGGTGAACTTCACATGTCATAATAAACATGCATACATGTTAAACTTGCAAATCATGTCATGGTGAATTCGCATAAACATGCACAGCTTATTAAATATGCACAACATGGTAAGGTGAACATGCATAATCCATTAAACTTGCATAGCATGGTGAGATGAACATGCATAATCCATTAAACTTGCATAACATGGTAAGGTGAACATGCATAATCCATCAAACTTGCATAATGTGGTAAGGTGATCTTGCATAAACATGCATAACCCATGAAACATGTAGAACATGACATAATAAGCTCGCATAAGCATGCATAACTTGTGAAACATGTAAAACATGGTATAGAAATCTCATATATGCATGCATAACTTATGAATCATATAAAACATGACATAGTGAGTTCGCATAAGCATGCATAATCAACTAAACTCACATAAATCTCAACTTTCACCAAACATTAACTTTAAAGTTTTTTAAAGTGAAGGTAAGAGGGCTTACAAATATAAACAAGCCACAAATCCACCAAATAAGATGAAGAAGCCCTTTTAAAAACCAAAACAAAGCCTCAAATAAGAAAACCCTTTTGCAAGATCCCAAAAACACAAACTTAGCAAATCAAACTTGCTACTTAATGAAGTATGCAAGTTATTAAGCATTCATACAACATAGAAAAGGTTGTATGATCATCATATCATCATAGGATTTAACTTTGAGGAAGGTGGAGGCTAGGGATTTTAGATGGAGGCCATTTGAGGTTTCAATTTGGCATAGTTTAGTTGCAAGATTGATTAATGAGGCTTTAGGGTAGGATTAGGGGTATATTTATAGAGAATTAGAGTGTTTTAGGCCCTAGGATTAACCCTAGATTAGGTTTGGCCCGTCAGATCTTAGAATTCTCCAGAACCAAGCCACATGACCCAACCCAAATCAGAAATGGTGCACCAGGCTGAACTGCCTGGGCACCCCCTGTCGACAGGGCTGTCGACAGGGCAGTCGACACCCTGGGTGCCCTGTCGACATGCCTGTCGACATGGGCCCCCTGGCGGGAGTTTTCCCGCCTAACCCTGATTAGCCCAAATCCTTGATTTTAATTTGAAATTTAAATCTGTCTTTAGCATAGAAATTTCTGAAAACTTCAATGGGCCTTAACCGGGTCATACGGACTCCGATTTTTGAAAACTCGGACTCTATTTCGCGTATTTTTCCGAGATGAACGCAATGGCATAGCCCGTTTCCCCTGATTCTGATTTTTGAATTAAATTCTGCCTCGATTTATGTTATAACAGTTTATTGAAAATACGGGTTGTTATAGATATGGTCAAAACAAAATACGGGTTAAGAGAATTATTAAGTGTAAATAATAACGCTTCAGAATAACGTGTTATTAAATAGCGTTATTGATATCATATTTTGTTGTAGCAGCTCTTCGATCAGATATATTGGTATGAGGCAGGATCGATATTTCATCAGTTAGTACAGGCGGATGGCGTAATCCACGGATTGAGGCTGTGAGATCTTCATAGTGAGCTTGAGATTGCAACTCTTTGATATTGAAGCTCAAAGGCGCTCGAGATGGGTCGACAGGATGGGTCGGTAGTATGTGATTCTTATATTGGCGAGATTGCAGGATGACTCAATAGATGGATCAGTGTTATGCAGTTCGTAGAGAGGTGAGGCTGTAGGATGGATCAGTTCTATGCAATTCATAGTTGGAAGAGGCTGCAGGATCATGGATCGATATGACATCTACTTCGTGGAGGGAACAAAGTTATTGGATCGCAAACTCAAAGTAGGGGTATCATAGGTGGGACCCATTAGGATCAGTGGACCATACCCTAGGTAGCGAGCCTAGAACAGGAGGGCACGTGTCGGAGGGACATGACGTTCGGCTCACTGGAAACCAAAGATAAAGCATGGAGCTCAGATGATTCAGAAGTGCCGACGATTCGTTGATTGCTAGGAGTGTTCTAGTGGACTCAAAGGAGGGTTATCGGGGAGAAAACCAATTAGGATTTGAGAGATCAAGTACCTTGGATCGCTCGGAGAGTTATCTAGTTCCCTTGGGAAGTAAAACGTACGTAGGATGTATGGTAGTCTAACTAGAACAGGGTCTTATCAACCCTTGACGGATGGTATAGCCAGTCGTAACTAATTATCAAAGTAGGCACGTATTTAGGAGGTGATAGATAAGACTTGTTTGAGGGATGCTACGGTTGTTATGGTTGCTCCTATCTCATTTTTCATAGTAGACAATTGCCTCTAGGACTCTGGAGAGAGGATGGGAATTGGGGCCGAAGTGGGCTATGGAGATTCTTTTATCCTAGTTCAGTTTTCTCTTTTGTTACTTTGAGTAGCATATATTGTTTCAATTATATGTGTTGTCTCTGTGTATGCAGGGGCGGGACGGGTATGATTTCCCATACCTGTGTTCCTTATACTGCTACGACTTGTGTAGTATTTTGAGAGTTATTTATCGCTCATACTAGGCTATTGTCTGACCCAAGGTTTTATATTTCCTGTTATTACCTTCGGGGATTATCAGCGATGCTGACGAGTAGTCAAGGTAGCAGGTTTTAGCATTGCTTGGAGCTACGGAGGTGGCCTTGCGAGAACTGACACATGTTCATATAATGTAGGTATTCTTATTCTTATTCTGCTCTATTGCACTGTGGTGCCGTGACAGTGTTGTTTATTATTTTCGTGACAATTGTCTGTGAGTTTACTTATCTCTTGTATAAACTCCATTGTCATGTATAACTGTATGGGCCCATACTCTGATTATATGGTTTGTACAGTTACCACTGTTTCATCTACTATACCTGAAATTATTATAAGTTGTATGGCACAGTGTGAGATATTCGACAGGTTTTATGATGGTGGTTCTAGGTTTTATTTCCTTCTCCTCTCTCTTTTCTCATCCCTTCTATTCTATTTCCTCTCTTTTATCTTATTTATATCTCTTAGAAACTGTTTAACACTGATAGTGTAGGGTGTCGTTACACGAGGCCTATTGATAAGATTAGAAATCAAATCGATAGGATAAAGGTTGAGCTATAAAGAATCCTACCCTGACTTTCATTATTTTTATATGGGCTCACCATATAATGAACAGTCTCAACATTAAAAGAAGCTAAGCAAACATCCTGAGCGAAAACTTCCAAGCAAGTTTGGTATATATGTATTGTAACAACCCGGAATTTGGGGCCAATTTAAAATTTTCATTTTAGAGATTTTAGGGGTGTTTAAATATTTAAAATAAATTATTTCAAATAAAAATGAATGGAAAATTATTTTGAGCAAAGTTAATGCAAATATATTCAAATAAATTGCATAAAGAATTAAAAATAGGATGGTAGTTGGAAAAGTCAAACTTGAACTTTGACTAACTACACAAGATGCAGAATAAACCGGATTTTAATGGAATGAAAAATATTTAAATCTGTAAATGAATATCTTTCTAACGAATCTGAAAAATCGAAGTTTCATAGCGGGAATCAAAAGTTATGGCCAAATGAATTTTCAGGAAGGTCGCTATAGAAAATATATCGCCCTTGAAAATGGACATTTTGCATACGACCTCGGAATTCGACGAAACCACTTTTCTTGGGTCCGGGATGTAAAATTATTGCTAGGATTCAAATTTCATGATTTTTGAAGCTAGTATGTGAGCGTGGCAAAAGAAACTGTGTTTTGTAAATTTCGATCAAAATTAATTGACTGAAAAATAGCCATTTTTCAAACAGCCTCAGAATTCGACGAAATAAATTTTGTTAGGATCGTATCGTCGTAAGAAAGCCAAAAATATTTTTTCTGGATTTTTCTGACTTCGTTTGTGACCCTGGTAAAATTAGAAAGTACGTTCGAATTAAAAATAAAAGAATTAATTTGAAAATAAAGAAAACACATTGTAAACTTCAGAATTAGACCTCGGCACTAGCGCCATTGCGTTCAGAAGGCGTCAAAACCTATTGTTTGACAGTCGTTGAGCGCGAATTGGAGTTCGAACGAAAAAACCCTATTTTCCAGAATTAAATAAAATAAATAAAATAGAAAATACGTGGCAATACGCGTATAAATACGTACCTTCTTCTTCCCCGATCGGCATAACCCATAGCCGCCCCCCTTCGAAATTTCCTCTCCATTTTCCTATCAATCCACTCACAATTAGACTTAGCCGTAGTTGAACTTTTTGAAGCTCTTCCCTTCCTCTCCAATCTCCGACAAGTTTCATTCGATTTCACGCCCTGTAGCTCTCGAATTTCGAGCCCCAATCCGCGACATTAGGACCGCCGCCGCCCCCTAAACAGGCCGCCGCACCCCCCTATTTTCCCGGCATGGATGCGCCTCTCGTAGCTCTCCAATCTCCTGCAAACCATTCGCAAAACCATCGACTACAGCTCCCGAAATCCGAATTCAAAGTTTTGAACTTTTCTGAAAATTCTAAGGTATGAATATTTCAGATTTTGCGACGCTTTTAAGCGTTACAGCGACAGTTGTTAATAGTCAGTTCTGATTTATTTGTATGAACTTCGAATTGAAATCTTTCAGATCCGTAACTGCCGTGACTTTGAACACGAAACCTGATCAAATCCGAACCTTCCTTCCAGTCCTGAGCTAGGTGAGAATTTATTTTTATTTAAATTTAATTAATTTTATTATTATTATTATTGCATTATGTGAAATTGAAAATCAAACAAGTAGATTTGCGATGAATGTTACCATGGGATGGATTCAAATTGTTGTGATGCTATGATTTTAGATCCGTTATTTTTAATCATAGATCTGTTAATTATAAACATAGATCGGTAGGAAAAATTAGATTTTTTCCTCGTTTAAATTGGTTGATGTATGCCTTACGGATATGAATCATATATAAATCTATCATCATATACGTCGTTATGCAATTCATATTATTTTTATTGTGAATTAAAGTAGGAATTTACATCATTGTGAAATTTCAATCGTTATGCAATTTACAATATTTTTATTGTGAATTAAAGTAGGAATTTACACCGTTGTGAAATTTACATCGTTATGTAATTTACATTATTTTTATTGTGAATTAAAGTAGGAATTTACATCGTTGTGAAATTTACATCATTATGCAATGTACATTATTTTTATTGTGAATTAAAGTAGGAATTTACATCGTCGTGAAATTTACATCGATATGTAATTTACATTATTTTTATTGTGAATTAAGGTAGGAAAATTTACATTTTTATAATGTTAAATTAAAGTAGATTTTGCATAGTGGTAAAAATTACATTTTTATATGTAAATTATAAAGTGAATTTATGCTGTATGTTAAAAATTACATTTTTCTTTGTAATTAACATGGAAATTCCATCGTATGTTAAAATTTACATTTGTATATGTAAATTATAAAGTGAATTTATGCTGTATGTTAGAAATTACAATTTTCTTTGTAATTAACATGGAAATTCCATCGTATGTTAAAATTTACATTTTTATATGTAAATTATAAAGTGAATTTATGTTGTATGTTAAAAATTACATTTTTCTTTGTAATTAACATGGAAATTTCATCGTATGTTAAAATTTACATTTTTATATGTAAATTATATAGGGAATTACATCGTAGGATAAAAATTACATTTTTATATGTAATTAAAACATGAATTTACATTGTGTGTTAAATATTACATTTTTATATGTAAGGTCTGTAGGAAATTATACCGTACGACAAAAACTACATTTTTCAATGTAATTAAAGGATGCAATTTCATTGTATGATAGAATTTACATTTTTCTTATATATATGTAACATAGAATGGGAATGAACATTAGAAATAAAATTTATTTATTTTATATGTAATTTAGATGCAGAAATGTGACATGAAATTAAAAATCATATTTTTACAATGTGAATTAGAAGTAGAGTTTGCATTGTAATTAAAAATCATATTTTTGCAATGTAAATTAGGAGTAAAGTTTGCATTGTAATTAAAAATCATATTTTTACAATGTAAATTAGAAGTAGAGTTTGCACTGTAATTAAAAATCATATTTTTACAATGTAAATTAGGAGTAGAGTTTGCGTTGTAATTAAAAATCATATTTTTATAATGTAAATAGGAAGTAGAGTTATATAGGAATTAAATTTACATTTTAATATAAATAAAAAGGATGGAATTTACATTTTCAATGTAAGTAAAGAATGAATTTAGGATGCGATAATATTATTTTCATTTTCAAATGAATTAAAATTTAGTGAGTATCGGTAATTGTGTAGAGCGTTGTTTTAATCAAACGACGTTATTACGATTCAATGATTATATATATATATATATATATAAAATTAAAATTAAACGAATAGGGCGTGGTAGTTCGCGTTTTGAAATCGTACCTTTAAATGACTATACAAGAAGATCCGACCGTCGGATTTTCTTGAAACTGAAACCGTTAGGACCGTCTTGGAAAAATCTTTCCAATGATATATACTACGTTAAGATCCAACAGTTAGATTCTGAGAAATGTAAAAATCAAAATTGGTTGAATGCAGCGCCATAGTCGCCCATGGACTTAAGGCGTCATTATATAAAATTTAACTATTTTAAATAATTAAAATAGGAATGAATCGTTAATAAAAATAATTATTAATGTGTAAGAAGGATTTTAAATATATATATATAAACGAGGATTATTTGGAAAGTCCGAGTTCTCTCATTCTAAATAATCAAACGACGTTAATTGAAGTATAAAGATGGCGAATGAAGACTGTAAATCTTCCCTCGAATGGACAACGATCGAGGCCCTGATTTGACTTGCTCCCAATTCAATGGTCACGGTCATTGCCCAAACGTACGTGTTGATTTCACGGGTTTGGCTTTCCCTCAGACCCAGAGCAAAAGCTAATAAATGGATTGTGTGTCTGACATCATATTCTATTAAATGTCATGTTATTGATCTTTTGTCGAATGTATGGATGTTTGGTGGCGGGGAATTTATTCTCTTGCTTAACACCCATTCATATATGTTAGACCCAAAAGTGGTTCTAACACCCAAATTGATTTAAAACAAGATAAAATGAGATAAAAATAGAAATGAACACGCAGGATTTATAGTGGTTCGGCCAACAAATGCCTACGTCCACTTATCTTTCACTATATTCGATAATTCAGTTGCAAATACAAAATAATATTCTCTCACAACTCACTTTTGTTCACTCAATTGACTAAAACAAGAAATGAAAGATGGTTTGGATTCTCCGGGAGTAATGGAGTTCGGATGATGGAGGTGATTGAATTCTCTAAGTGCTGAAAAAAAGAAAGATCCTTCTCTTTGTCTCCAGATGGGGTATTTATAGGTGTGAATTTGCTCGAGACTTGATCCGGGTCGGGCCACGTGTCATCCATCGCACTCTCTTCGGGTTCGGATGAACTATCAGGTTGACAACGCATCAAAGGGAAGGACGTTAGGGGTAGGAATTAGTCATAGCCGGTCCGGTTCTCCAGGCGACTTTACAGGAGATTAACATGGATCGTGGGTGCGGGTCGGAGACGTGCAGGTAAGGGGTTCGGATCGGGATACCCGATCCGAACCGGATTGGTTTGGGCGTCTTTCCTTCTCTGACCTATTCCGCTCCGCTCCAGTGTTGTGACAAGCAGATGGCTTTCCGATCCATTCGAGATTTAGTTGCCTTCCGATCCGATTGGATATGCCTTACCAACCTATCCAGTAAGAGATCACCGATCCGAACAGAGAACTCTATCCGATCCGAACCAATATGCCGCTCTAACCCGATCCGAACAGAGGACCCTATCCGATCCGAACAACTGCAGCTATCAATCTGAATTGTAGTGTTTTCCTCCAATCTGAACCGAAGTCTTATAATCAAAAATACCATTCAATGTTTGGTTTCTCGACTTTGTGTTGCCTAGTTCACAAAGTAGGCCAACATTTTGCCCCCTCAAAGGATGCTTCTGTTGTATACGAAGCGTGCTTTGATATCGTTCGGAATGCTAGTCCTTGAATCGGAACGGTCAGGAGGAATGCACAGATTTCTATTCGGTTCGGTGTCTGACTCGAGCACATTTTCTTCATTTCTGAGCAAGTTTGGGAATTTTTCTCGACATATAATGCTTCGTGCAGGTATGCTCTTCCTTTATTCATCTTCTTTTGAACTCAATTCGAATCGGAAGCTAAATCAATGTGTGAAATCTATTCGGTTCGGATTCCGATCCGAAGCGCTTTCGTGGCTTTGGTTCTTGGACATTGGGCCTTCAGGCAGAGTTGTGCTACTGGGCCTTCACTCCGGTCCGAGCGGGTGAGAAAGAATAGGAATACGAGGAGTCAACACCATCCCTTATATAAATCTTCCACCGTCTTCCTTCACTTCTCCTTCTTTTCTGCCGCCGCTTCCAAACTCTAGTATCAAAAAACTTCAGAAACTCCAATATTTTGAAACTTCTTTGTAGATTTCTCAAATCAAACATATAGGTAGCTTTTTTAATCTCGAATAACTTCGTTGTAACTGTTCTTGATTTCGATTCGTGGTTGATTGGGATGGTTTAGCCACGGGGCTTTGCTTTGAACTCCACGTCGTTACTGGTGGATTCGCCATCACTTCGAGGCGTTGCGAGGCTGGAGAGGGCAAATAATTGTCCTTAACGGTAGCTTTGGTGATAGAACGGGTTTGCTTGTGAGTAGGGGGGAAAGAGGAAGAAGATGAAGAAAAGAGTGTGATGACAAATTGGTTCGGGTAGAAGACGAAGGAGCAAAAAGAAAGGAGAAGGAAAGGGGATCGGTTCGGGTTGCATACTTTAGAAAGACGGGAAGGAAGGAAAATGTCGGTTCGGGTCGGAGAAGAGAATGGGATAAGAGGTTGAAATAAATGGACGGGTTAAGTGATGCTGGTTCGGTTCGGATCGGGTTACCCGATCCGATCAGATCAGTCCTGCTTCCGAACCCATTGTTTCCCTTGTCTTGAACTGACCTTGCTTTAATGAAGCATCCGAACCGACCCTATATCTGTATTTGTGTTGAGCCAATTATCATATGCATATCCGAACCGAACCGAGCGTATCAAACTTGGCACACAAAGATTACCCAACTAATTCAACTAACATTCATTCTAGACAATAACCTCGTGGACAGTTAGGATAGTGCCTTGCGAACAGAAACAAGAATTAAGAACAACTCTGACTATCACTTTCTCTTCAAAGCTTCGTCTTACTTTGCTGTACTTTTATTTTGCATTTCCCATATTTGCTGCACACACTTTAGTTCACACACATACACAAAGGGGGACACGGGATAATTTACTCTAATCCGTGATATTGCTTCTTCAATAGTTCCATGACAATGAGGCCCAGACGCTCTTCCCGTCTAGCTGAGAGGAAAGAAGCTCCGGAAACTTCTAGCAAAATCACTCTTGAGGATATATCTTCTTCGTCCGATCCGGAATGGGACAGTGAAAGTCCGGATTACGGAGTTGGTCATCGGGAAAGCGACGAAGCGTCTTCAGAGAATGAAGTTTCCCTGGGCTTTGAGGAGGAAGGAGGGATTGGTGACAATCGAGCACCCGATGAATTTGATTCAGCCATCATATTGGAGTCACCTCCAGATTCCGTAGAATCGACAATCGACAACGACCGACTTGTTCGAATTTGCCTGAAATATGGAATAATGAAAAGGGACACCCTAGTGCCCTCACGCTCTGACCGTCCCCACAACCCTCCAGAAGGATATATGACGGTCACTCGATTGATGTGCATGGTCGGCGCCATTCCTCCGTTCTCGCCTTTCATCGTTGATTTCTTAAGACAAATGCGGATTGCCCCCATGCAGTTGCATCCCAATTCATATGCTTATTTGCATACCTTGTACATAGCCTATCGTGAAATCCTAGGCCTAGAGCTCACATTCGATGACGTTCATTTCTTTTATAATTTTAAGCATCGGACTCGGGAGACTCCATCCTTCTGCTATTTTGAATCAGTCCCAAAGAGAAAGATAATCTCTGCACCATTTAGCAGTAAAGCTGGAGATTCCAGACTAGAATGGTTCTATATAAAGCAACAGTCTGGATGCGCCAGGAGATGGACAAAATCAAGTAAGGCGTTGATCTTCTGAACCCGGACTCTATACACTCGAATCATCGCCCTGACCTGTTTTCCTTTTTATTTGCAGTTGACAATCCCAAACAGATATCAGATCAGGTGTTCTTTGATCGGATGCACCGACTTCTTAATGGTGATCAAAAATTCTTGATGATCGACGAGGTCCTTAAAGATGAATACCTTCACTTTCATGGGCTGCTATCTGTTTTTCGTAGCATTGGACATGGGACGGTTCCATACGCGTACATTCCTCCAGTGGAGGTGGTCCCAGAGATAGGAGAAGGTTCAGGAATTCCTACGGCTTCTCTTCACACTTCACCTTCTCCATCTTCTACGCAAGATGATGAATTGGCTAATCTGGCCAAAAAGCATCGTGAAGGGTATATTGCCCCCGAAGAAACTACTTCTCTAGACAAGTCAAAATCTTCCCAAGAGTCGCCACTTCATGCTTCCGAAGGGGATGTTCCTAGCACTGATGAGCACATATTTCAGGGTTTGGGGGATCTCCCCTTACCTGAGACTATATATACTTCAGAGGACTTCAGGAAGGACCCTTTAGTCTTCACTTCTTCTGAAGAAACTACTCCCGCTAAGGCCAAAGAGCCTGCCCGCACCAGTCTAGCTTCAGACTCGGGTTGGTTGGGGGGACACACACCACTTAGGATGCACTTTACATCACAGCATTAGCATTCATTGCACTTCTTTCTCCATGAATCCATTGATTCTAAACTTCGTTTATTTTATCATGCAGGTACAATGTCTCGATCCTATTATGATATAAGAAAGCTTCGTCGCAGCATGTCCAATCCTCCTCAGGATGTCGAGTATGATCGCCGGGATGACCGTGGTAGGGAGGAAAGAAGACCTTATGATCCCTATCGATCTCGGCCCTCACGCTCCCGCTCACCAGTTCGACCGGAACAAGAAAAATACAAGAGCTATCAAGGTCGTAGGGAGGAGGATAGACCACCATCTAAGGATTCCACTTCCTCCCATGAAAAGCGGAGTAGAGAGAAAACTCCTCCAAAGGAAACCGGGTCTCGAAGTAAGCAAAAGGTCCCTGCTACTAAACGACCTAGGACAGACAAGGGTCCTACAGAATCTTTTTCAGGAAGGGACACCGAATTAACAATCCTCGCTCCTCCTCCACCAGATGCGGGAACTGCAGTAAAGCTGGCATATTTAAAGGAGCAATTTCCCGAGCACTACTTCGATACTCTGACCTTTCTACCTACCCTTGAACCTATTTCTTCTAATTGGGCAGATGAGGCCAAGGAAAAAATTGATTTGGTAGAAAAACAATATTCCGAGATGTTCAAGTATTCACGCAATCTTTCTAGAATCATCCGCACTCTAATGACAAATGCTAACTCAATGCAAAAGACCGCGGAGGAGGATGCTAAGGCCTTAAAAACCTTAGGAAAAGACTTAGAAGACACTCAAGCCCAACTAGTTGTCGCTCAAAAGAACGCTTTTAATTTCAAACAACAGTTTGAGGACATGCAAAAGCGTTATCATGACTTGCTTGAGTCCCATACTCAGGAGCGCTCTGAACTAAAAAAGCAAGCTGACGAGGCCAAATCAGAAGCCGCTAAAACACACCTTGCTTATGCTGAGCTTGAACGGAAAAACGCCGAGTTAGCAAAAAGGAGTGCTGAATTAGAAAAGAAGAATGCTGACTTGGCTTCGAAGCTGTTGGAGGCAGAAAACAGGGCTGCTCTGGCCGAGGGCAATGTGGAATGTGCCATTAAATCTGCGGAGGAAGCCCGTAAGCAATTATCTGAGGCGGAGGTTGAGATTCAAAGTTTCGGCGAATTAATGATTGAATTCTTCGCACATATTATTCGTCGTCGAAACATTTCTTGGATCGAGGACTATCCATCCACTCTGGTTCAAGTATGGAATCAAATCGTTGAGTGGGAAAAAGAAGAACTTAAGGTCGATTCCCTTGATGAAGATAAGCTGATGGAGAAATACTTGAGAGACGATGAACCAGAGCGTCTAGCTGAAGGGCGCCGCCTAATTGCTGAGGCCATGGAAGAAGAGAGGCGGAAGTCTAAACAGAAGACCATTCCCGAAGCTGGCTCCTCGTCTTCTGCTCCTACAACTCCCGAAGTAGAAGGGTATGATCCCGAAAACCCGGGAATTGCCCGGACAACTTTGCTATCTCCCATTCCTGAAATAACTCCAGAGGTAGTAGTCACCCCCGCTGAAAAGTCTTCAGAAGGTATTCCTATCTTTTCTCCTCAATTTGCCAAGGCTACTACTACCTTTGGCTACGTGACTGAACGTTCGATGAGAAACCCTTTGCTTTCGCCTGAGTTGATAACCGATGTTTCTCATTCTGTAGGTGTTGAGTCATCCACAAAGATAGATGTAGCTCCAGGAGCTACCGCTGGGACAAAGCCCGCAGATGGTGCCAAAAAAGGGGAAGACAAGGCTGCTTCTACAGACTTGGGAGAAGGAAATGAACCAACTAAGGTTACCACTCCCCATGATGAAGAAATGATCGCAGCTTTAAAAGACGACGGAGGAGATGAGGGGCAAGATGAGGAACCGGAGGTTACAATAACTGGGGAGTCGAAAAGCGCCGATGACGTTACCTTGGCGGCCATGAAGGCCGATCAAGACAAGCGCTTGCAATTAAAAGCTGAAGAACTAGACCCTGAGGTCCTCAAGCCCCTCGCAGTTGTGGATGCAGGTTCAAGGTTAGTTGTTAAGCTCTCAACTAGATCTATTACCGAAGAACTTGCTAAAAAATCTTCTCTTGATTCCAGTGTTCCGCCCTCCGGGAAGAAGTCTACTGGCTCCAGTACCGCATCTTCAGGAAAAAAGAAATCGAAACGAATCTTGACTGAAGCCGAGAAGGAAGCAAAGGATGCGGAAAAAGCTGCCAAGAAATCGAAGGCTCATTCCAAACCCAAATAGTGGGTTCCCCTGCATCTTTTTAGCATTTTTGTGAACCAATAACTGCTGCCACAAAAGCAGCTCCTGCACTTTCTTCTTTAGTTACTTTCCTGTACAAATTCATTCATTTGTAAATAAAAATAATTCACTTTTTGCAATGTTTATTTGTTAATAGTTCTGCACTTATGTAAAAATGCATGTCTATAGTTTTGAAACGAAGTTGTGGAGGGGAGAAATATGTGCATGCATATGTGTCTCCAGTCAATTTTCATAAGTTATCCAATGCTTAACCATGCAATCTGAATGCTCCCAATTCTCTAACGGGATATGTAACACCCCGAATTTCAATTAACACTAACGGTTAGAAATTAAAGTATATTTAATCTCAGATATGAGAACCAGGGGAAACGGGCTGCGTTATTGCGTTCGTCTCGGAAAAATACGCGAAATAGAGTCCGAGTTTCTGAGAATCGGAGTCCGTATGGCCCGGTTATGGCCCAAAGAAGTTTTCAGAAAATTTAAATTTAAAAACAGATTTAAAATTCAGCTCTAAAATAAGTTTGGAGCCAAAAGAGGGAAAGGGGGAAAAATTCCCGCCTAGCCCCGTGTCGACAGGCATGTCGACAGGGGTGTCGACAGGGGTGTCGACAGCCCTGTCGACAGGGGTGTCGACACAGGGTGTCGGCTCTGTGGATCTGGGTGCACCAGGTCTGGTCTTGGCTGAGTCTAGGGCCATGTTCTAGAGGGTTCCGAAATCTAAGGGTCCTAATCTAATCTAGGGTTAATCTAAGGGCCTAAAACACTACCTAATCCTATAAATAAGACCCTAAACTAGCCCTAAATCATCATTAATCTATCATACAACTAAACTATGGCAAAATGCTAGCTCTCATGGCCTCCACTAATGTATGAAGAGGGTTGCATGCTAATCACTCTCTAATCAACCTCTAATCCCTTCTTAGCATCTTAATCTTCTTCATTTGGTGTGCAAAATTTGCTAGTTGTGAGTTTCTATTACTTTGATGATCTTTTGGTAAACTAAGTAGATGAGATGTGATGGGATTTATGGTTTTGTATGTGGATTAATGAGTCTTGAATCATATGATATGATGTTAGCATTAATCTTATGTTTATGCATGTTGAGTATGTACGTTTATGCATGTTGAGTATGCAAGTTTATGCAAGTTTAATATGATGTATGTCATGTTTGCATGATGCTAAATATGCAAGTTACATGTTTGTTAATATGCAAGTTACATGTATGTAAATATGCAAGTTACATGTTTGTTAATATGCAAGTTACATGTATGTAAATATGCAAGTTACATGTTTGTTAAAATGCAAGTTACATGTTTGTTAATATGCAAATTACATGTATGTAAATATGTAAGTTACATGTTTGTTAATATGCAAGTTACATGTATGTAAATATGCAAGTTACATGTTAGTTAATATGCAAGTTACATGTTTGTTAATATGCAAGTTCATGATGACACATTATGCAAGTCTATGAGTTAATATGCAAGTATGTTATGCAAGTGAATATGTAAGTTATGTGACATATTATGTGCAAGTTATGTGACATGTTATGCAAGTTCATATGCAAGTTATGTGTTTGTTAATATGCAAGATGGCACCTTTGAAACATGATCATTCATATGCAAGTTGACACCTTTTATATGTGTTATATCATGAGAACGAAATTACGTGGGAACGATGGGGTAATTAAATGCATAAGTTAATAAGATTGTGTGAAATTAATATAATTATGCATAACATAAAATAAATGAACATAGTATGGGAATTTGCCTATTTAGTTAGGTGTACCCATACTATGTGTTGGGAATTTACCTATTGAGTTAGGTCTACCCCATGGGAATTTACCTATTGAGTTAGGTCTACCCATGTTAAGAAAAACTTGATTAATTAGGGATAATTAATATAAAATTATGAGGGTGATTAATTAGTTGTAATTAATTGACTAAGACACGAGGTTGGACTCAGTTGTAGCGTAAAACTGCCCGGACCCAACCGGCTTAACCAGTTGCTACAAGTGTTAGCCCAATGTGAGAGGTCTTAGGCACGAACTAAATACGTGATTAATGTAAAGACACGAGGTTAGACTCGGTTATGATATAAGGCTGCCCGGACCCAACCGGCTTAACCAGCGGTCATAAAAGACAGTCTAATGTGAGAGGTCTTTACAAAGGTTACGATCTTAATTAATTAATTAAGAAACACTTAACCACATTAGCATGTAGAGGGACATGAGGGGTTAAGTGGGTGCTTGGGTGGCATGAGGAAATCTAGTGGTTGCCTTGGGTGGCAATAGAAAATACGATTAGAATACTTAACCAAAGTGGAACATGTAATTAAAACATGATTAAAGGGTTAAGTGGGATACACTAGAAAAGGGGACAAGCTTAGGTGGGTAGCTTGTGGGAGGCCCATTTCAACCAGTAACCCATACGTATCTTAGTGGGCTCGACCCATGTCGAGGACGGGACACGCATACTGGGCTTGACTATAAGAGGCTAAAACGGGTTAGCGGTGGCAACGCAAGTCCAACGGGCTTCATATGCGTGAGTGGGCCCGGGCTGGTAGATAAGCCGTTGTTGCATCGTGTAGATATAAGCTGTGCACCGTTAATTATATCGGGTTGCCACGTTGGGGAATGGTACACCCCATGGTGGGGCCAGCACGGGTATCTACGTTAGGGAGCCGATCGAATGGGGAGGGGTGTGTACACCTAGTGGATTGTAGGGCCCCGTGGCGTCTACTTGGTCACCTAGGGGTACGCAAGTACTATTAAGTTAATTTTGTAAGTCCATGGGTGGGATCAACCTTTAAGTTAGGAACGACTGGTGTGGGCAGTTTAGTAATTTACCTTAGGAAGGGTAGATGCGTCTTTATCTTTTATCTTAGCTTAGTTGATTGCTTAGTGTAACCGTTCATCCCCATGTGTTACCGTATATCAGGTCATGTCTTCTCTGTTTACTTTAACGATTGTATTGTTAAAGTTATAGGACTCGCTCAGACTTATGTCTGACCCCGTTGTTTTTATCTTTTTCCCAAACCTCAGGTCCTACGGTGGATCCTAGCAGTAGTGGAGCTTGATCGGATTGCTGTTCCAGTCTTTAGGAGCTTGGATAGATGTAAAGCTCCAGTTATCCAGTTATCTTTTCTTTTGTCTTGGCTATTGTATGAGAGTGGGATTATGTACTTCTTTATTTTGATGGATATTGTACTTGACTTTTATTGTGGTTTTATGATGTAACCAGACATGTTTTACTTCCGCTGTTATGAGATGATGTTTTAAATTTCAAGTACTGTTTATATCTGTCTTGTTGTAATTTTTCTGTTCTATATTCACTAAAATACTCCACCGATGCTATGGCATTCCCATCGTGAGTGACCATATGCGGGAGTGGGGTGTTACACGTGGTATCAGAGCTTAAGGTTACCAGAACAGATAAAATTTTTTGAGAAAAATTATTTTCTAAGAGTATTTTCGAAGAAAGTATTTTCAAAAGCATGTCTTCTAAGAGAAAAAGTTTTTGAAAAAGAAAAGCATAATCCCCAATAGCCATATCTTTATCTTTCGGAATCTCCTTTTTGAATCTTTCCTCTTTCGTTTCAGCATGGCTGAAGATCTTAACATCCCGGAGGGTTTAGTTATACCACTATGGTATAGGAGGTTACAAGAGGCTAGGGCCGCGGCTACGGGTCCAGCCAATGTTACTACACCAGAGGCAACCGTTCCTCCTCCTCAGCCTAGAGTGGATAATTTTGCTAAGGTTTGCAAGGAGTTCAAGGCTATAGGAGGAAAACCTTTTCTAGGTTCAGAGACTTTCGTAGAGGCTAGAGATTGGCTTAAGGAAGTGGAAGAGTTGCTAGATATCTTTGAAGTGGAAGAGGGAAAGAAAGTCAAGTTGGCGGCTTGGTTAATGAAGGGAGAAGCCTCATTCTGGTGGGAGGTCACTAATGGAGAACGCCCTGTTGACTCTTGGGCAGATTTTAAGCAAAGGTTTGGGGCTAAGTTTCTCTCAAGGGCGGAAGAGAATCTGTTTATGGAGAAGTTCTTGAATTTGAAGCAAGGGAATCTCACGGTGAAAGAATATGTCAACAAATTCAATCAATTAGCAAGGTTTGGTATAGAGTTGGTGAATACACCGGAGAAGAAGGCTTTGAGGTTCGTTAGAGGCTTGAACGAACCATTGCAAGGAATAGCTATGACTCACATTCCTATGGGGGCCACCTTTGAGAAACTTGTCTACATGGCACTTATGCATGAGGATGATAAGAATTCTAAGGCACCAGAGAAGAAGGGGGATCAGAAGAAACCGCAACAACAACAACAACAACAAGGCAAGGGTGGAAAAGGCAATGGTGACAAGAAGAAGACGAAGAAGAAGTGCTTTAATTGTGGGACACCAGGTCACCTCAGCAAGGATTGTCGCAAAAAGAAGAAGACCGGTTGCTTTCATTGTGGTGAAGCAGGGCATCTTGTGAAAAACTGCCCAAAGAAGGGGCAGAAGACGGGGTCTACCTCAGGAGGTCAGGTGCAAGCTCTTATAGCACCACCTCAGTCAGGGGGGCAAGTTCAGGCTCTCTCAGTTCCACCGATTCAGCAGAGAGGTAGAAATATTTCCGTTGAAAGTCTGGTTTTTCTGTTTGATCATCCAGTTCGTACTTTGTTTGACTCTGGCGCATCGCATTCTTTTATCTCATCATCATTAGTTGAGTCACTGCACTTAGACACCAGTCTAGTTGATGATCCCTTGGTTGTTTCAAACCCAATTGGGGGCTCTATATATCTGTCTATGATATGTTTGGGTTTGAAGATTTCTATACTTAGCGTTGAGTTTAGATGTGATGCTTTTGTATTGGGCTTCACGGGCTATGGGTTGATTTTGGGCATGGACTGGTTATCCAGCAATGGTGCCGTTCTCGATTGTGAAAGGAGAGTTGTCAGGCTTATGACCCGCTTGGGTAATACTCTCGAGATCTCTTGTAATCCCATGGAATCTGTTATGCTAAGTTATCTCGAATCACTCGATGCTTCAGTCGAGAGTTTGCGTTCTGTCAGAGTAGTCCGGGAATATCCGGATGTGTTTGAAGAAGTGAAGGATTTGCCTCCGAAGCGGGAGATAGATTTCCGAATTTATTTGGTGGATAATGCCAAACCAGTGTCTTTGCCAGTGCGCCACATGGCTCCTCGTGAGAGAAGAGAACTTCATAAGCAAGTAGGGGAGTTGCTTGAGAAGGGGTTCATAAGGCGAAGTATATCGGAGTGGGGAGCTCCAGTAGTGTTTGCCACGAAGGCGGATGGGTCCCTCAGACTTTGTGTGGATTATAGAGAACTTAATAAGCTCACGAAGAAGAATAGACACCCATTACCAAGAATAGATGATCTCTTTGATCAGTTGGTTGGCGCCTCAGTGTTTTCGCAAATGGACTTAGCTACAGGGTTTCATCAGTTGAGAGTGGCGGAGGACAGTATAGAAAAGACTGCTTTCCAAACTCCGGATGGTTTTTATGAGTGGCTAGTGATGCCATTTGGGTTGACAAACGCCCCTGCATACTTTGTTGATTTAATGAGTAGAGTGTTCAGAAAGTATCTGAATAAGTTTGTAGTAGTCTTTGTGGATGACATCTTGGTCTTTTCCAAGAGTGAAGAAGAGCATGCCTTTCATCTCAAGGAAGTGTTGGAGACTCTTCGAGCACATAGTCTTAAAGCTAAATTCTCTAAATGTCATTTTTGGAGAAGAGAAGTGCGATTCTTAGGGCATGTGGTCTCAAAGGAAGGGATAGCTGTGGATCCCGCAAAGATAGTATCTATCCAGGATTGGAAAGTTCCTAGAAATGCTACCGAGGTAAGAAGTTTCTTGGGGTTGGCAGGATATTATAGGAAGTTCATTAAAGACTTCGCGAAGATATCAGCCCCATTAACTCGCTTGACGAAGAAGAATCTGGTTTTCTCGTGGGACGTAGATTGTGATGATGCTTTCCGACGGTTAAAGAGAGCTTTGACCACCGCTCCAGTTTTAGTGCTTCCAGATGGGAGTAAGCCGTTTGTTGTTTATACCGATGCTTGTGGGACAGGATTAGGCGCAGTCTTGATGCAGGAGGGAAGGGTAATAGCCTATGGGGGAAGGCAATTGAGAGTGCATGAGAAGAATTACCCTACCCATGATCTAGAGTTGGCCGCGATTGTTTTCGCACTTAAGTCTTGGCGCCATTATCTTCTTGGTGAGAGATTCGAGTTGTTCACCGACCATAAATCATTGAAGTACTTATTCTCTCAGAAGGATTTAAACTTAAGACAGCAAAGGTGGATGGAGTTCTTAGCATCCTATGATTTCGAGATAGCGTATACTCCTGGCAAGGGTAACGTGGTGGCAGACGCCTTGAGTAGAAAAAGGCTATCTTTGAGTCTATTGTTCATGGAACGACGAAGCTTGGAGTTTCTTTCTTTGTTTGACTTCAGACCTTCTGTTGATTTTGTACCTGGTTTGTTGGCATCCTTGGAGGTTAGACCTACTCTTTTGAGACGGATTGGCGAGGCTCAGCGAGATGACCCACAGTTGGTTGAGTTGGTAGAGAAGCTTATAAGGGGGGAGTCGTCCAGCCATTTGGGTAGATACACCATAGATGATAGGGGATGGTTGCATAGAGACGGTAGACTTTGTGTACCGCAGGATGAAGGTTTGAAGAAGGCTATTTTGGATGATGCACATCGTTCAAGAATGACTATTCATCCCGGTGGAGACAAAATGTACCAAGATATGAAGAGAGTTTTCTTCTGGGCCGGTATGAAGAAAGATGTGGCCGAGTATGTGGCTAGATGCTTAGTATGCCAACAAGTTAAAGCGGAGCAAAGGAAACCCGGTGGGTTGCTGCACCCATTGGAAGTTCCGCAATGGAAGTGGGATAGTGTCTCGATGGATTTCGTCGATGGGTTACCGAGATCGAGGAAGGGTAATACGGGAATTTGGGTTGTGGTAGACAGACTTACCAAGAGTGCCCATTTTATACCCGTGAAGAGTAAGAGGACCGCTCCATGGCTTGCTTCAGTCTATGTTAGAGAGATTGTTAGATTGCATGGCGTACCATCCAGCATTGTGAGTGATCGAGATCCTATCTTCACTAGTGAGTTTTGGAGAAGTTTGCAAGAGGCGGTAGGGACTCAGTTGTGTTTGAGCACCGCATATCATCCTCAGACGGACGGTCAGACCGAGAGGGTGAACCGTATCTTAGAAGATCTCTTGAGGCTTTGTATCTTGGATTTTGGAGGTACATGGGAAGAACATCTTCCTTTGGTGGAGTTCGCATATAATAACAGCTTTCAGTCCAGTATTGGTATGGCTCCTTTCGAAGCTCTTTATGGAAGGCCTTGTCGATCTCCTACATGTTGGTGGGAATCTACGGATAAGATCTTACTTGGGCCAGATATGGTTAGAGAGACTTCAGAGAAGATTGATTTAATTCGTAGAAGGATGAAGGCAGCGCAAGATAGACAGAAATCTTATGCGGATCGGAGAAGGACGGATCTTGAGTTTGAGGTTGGGGATATGGTTTTTGTCAAAGTATCTCCATTGAGAAATGTTGTTCGCTTTGGGTCCGTTGGGAAGTTAGCACCGAGATTTGTTGGGCCGTTTCCTATTAAGGAAAGGATTGGACGGATGGCATATAGGGTGGAGTTGCCCGACAGACTTAGTGGTGTTCATGATGTATTCCATGTATCACATCTGAGGAAGTGCTTGCATGAGACTGCGGAGGTGGTAGAGCCGAGCTTGCTTAGAGATGTAGAGGTAGAGCGTGATGCAACGATTCGACGAGCTCCTACTCGCATCCTTGGGTCAGAGACTAGGAAGTTGAGGAACAGAGAAGTTCAGCTAGTGAAAGTGCAATGGGGAGATGACGAAAGCAATGCTACTTGGGAGACGGAAGCGAAGATGCGTTCTTTGTATCCATTTCTTTTTGAGAGTATGTCTTTTAACTTCTCCTTTATCGCTTGTCTAGTACTTATCTTATCTTTTGGTATGTCCTCTCGTTAGTACAGTTTGACCTTTAGATAGGGTAAGCCTATGGTTGAAACATGTGTTTGAAACATGTTATGATTGATGGATGCATGTGGATGCAATTGGTTGCTAGTGGTTGCTTGTGGATGCATATACACACACATTAGGCACTAGATCGGCTCAGACACTTCATGTTGCATATTGCATAAATGGATGTGGTAGTTAGATTGGTGGATGTATCATGGTTGTGTTATCATACGGATGATGCATTTTTGTGTATGGTTGTGCACGCATGTAGAAATTTGTATGTGTCAATAGGGTTTCGCATACATATTGGATGCATGGCACTATCATGGTTTGCATTAAGGAGGTCGACTGAATCAGTAGACCGCCTGATTTTGCATTAGTATACGGACATATACACACACTTTCTGCATATGTTCATACATCATTAGAAGTTTCTAAGGATAATGGTTGCTTGTGGTTGATGGTTGAGTAGATGGTTGTTTGGTTGGTAGGATACGTTCTTCTTAACTTAGAGATTTCGAGGACGAAATCCTTTAAGTAGGGGAGAATGTAACACCCCGAATTTCAATTAACACTAACGGTTAGAAATTAAAGTATAATTAATCTCAGATATGAGAACCAGGGGAAACGGGCTGCGTCATTGCGTTCGTCTCGGAAAAATACGCGAAATAGAGTCCGAGTTTTCGAGAATCGGAGTCCGTATGGCCCGGTTATGGCCCAAAGAAGTTTTCAGAAAATTTAAATTTAAAAACAGATTTAAAATTCAGCTCTAAAATAAGTTTGGAGCCAAAAGAGGGAAAGGGGGAAAAATTCCCGCCTAGCCCCGTGTCGACAGGGGTGTCGACAGGGGTGTCGACAGCCCTGTCGACAGGGGTGTCGACACAGGGTGTCGGCTCTGTGGATCTGGGTGCACCAGGTCTGGTCTTGGCTGAGTCTAGGGCCATGTTCTAGAGGGTTCCGAAATCTAAGGGTCCTAATCTAATCTAGGGTTAATCTAAGGGCCTAAAACACTACCTAATCCTATAAATAAGACCCTAAACTAGCCCTAAATCATCATTAATCTATCATACAACTAAACTATGGCAAAATGCTAGCTCTCATGGCCTCCACTAATGTATGAAGAGGGTTGCATGCTAATCACTCTCTAATCAACCTCTAATCCCTTCTTAGCATCTTAATCTTCTTCATTTGGTGTGCAAAATTTGCTAGTTGTGAGTTTCTATTACTTTGATGATCTTTTGGTAAACTAAGTAGATGAGATGTGATGGGATTTATGGTTTTGTATGTGGATTAATGAGTCTTGAATCATATGATATGATGTTAGCATTAATCTTATGTTTATGCATGTTGAGTATGTACGTTTATGCATGTTGAGTATGCAAGTTTATGCAAGTTTAATATGATGTATGTCATGTTTGCATGATGCTAAATATGCAAGTTACATGTTTGTTAATATGCAAGTTACATGTATGTAAATATGCAAGTTACATGTTTGTTAATATGCAAGTTACATGTATGTAAATATGCAAGTTACATGTTTGTTAAAATGCAAGTTACATGTTTGTTAATATGCAAATTACATGTATGTAAATATGTAAGTTACATGTTTGTTAATATGCAAGTTACATGTATGTAAATATGCAAGTTACATGTTAGTTAATATGCAAGTTACATGTTTGTTAATATGCAAGTTCATGATGACACATTATGCAAGTCTATGAGTTAATATGCAAGTATGTTATGCAAGTGAATATGTAAGTTATGTGACATATTATGTGCAAGTTATGTGACATGTTATGCAAGTTCATATGCAAGTTATGTGTTTGTTAATATGCAAGATGGCACCTTTGAAACATGATCATTCATATGCAAGTTGACACCTTTTATATGTGTTATATCATGAGAACGAAATTACGTGGGAACGATGGGGTAATTAAATGCATAAGTTAATAAGATTGTGTGAAATTAATATAATTATGCATAACATAAAATAAATGAACATAGTATGGGAATTTGCCTATTTAGTTAGGTGTACCCATACTATGTGTTGGGAATTTACCTATTGAGTTAGGTCTACCCCATGGGAATTTACCTATTGAGTTAGGTCTACCCATGTTAAGAAAAACTTGATTAATTAGGGATAATTAATATAAAATTATGAGGGTGATTAATTAGTTGTAATTAATTGACTAAGACACGAGGTTGGACTCAGTTGTAGCGTAAAACTGCCCGGACCCAACCGGCTTAACCAGTTGCTACAAGTGTTAGCCCAATGTGAGAGGTCTTAGGCACGAACTAAATACGTGATTAATGTAAAGACACGAGGTTAGACTCGGTTATGATATAAGGCTGCCCGGACCCAACCGGCTTAACCAGCGGTCATAAAAGACAGTCTAATGTGAGAGGTCTTTACAAAGGTTACGATCTTAATTAATTAATTAAGAAACACTTAACCACATTAGCATGTAGAGGGACATGAGGGGTTAAGTGGGTGCTTGGGTGGCATGAGGAAATCTAGTGGTTGCCTTGGGTGGCAATAGAAAATACGATTAGAATACTTAACCAAAGTGGAACATGTAATTAAAACATGATTAAAGGGTTAAGTGGGATACACTAGAAAAGGGGACAAGCTTAGGTGGGTAGCTTGTGGGAGGCCCATTTCAACCAGTAACCCATACGTATCTTAGTGGGCTCGACCCATGTCGAGGACGGGACACGCATACTGGGCTTGACTATAAGAGGCTAAAACGGGTTAGCGGTGGCAACGCAAGTCCAACGGGCTTCATATGCGTGAGTGGGCCCGGGCTGGTAGATAAGCCGTTGTTGCATCGTGTAGATATAAGCCGTGCACCGTTAATTATATCGGGTTGCCACGTTGGGGAATGGTACACCCCATGGTGGGGCCAGCACGGGTATCTACGTTAGGGAGCCGATCGAATGGGGAGGGGTGTGTACACCTAGTGGATTGTAGGGCCCCGTGGCGTCTACTTGGTCACCTAGGGGTACGCAAGTACTATTAAGTTAATTTTGTAAGTCCATGGGTGGGATCAACCTTTAAGTTAGGAACGACTGGTGTGGGCAGTTTAGTAATTTACCTTAGGAAGGGTAGATGCGTCTTTATCTTTTATCTTAGCTTAGTTGATTGCTTAGTGTAACCGTTCATCCCCATGTGTTACCGTATATCAGGTCATGTCTTCTCTGTTTACTTTAACGATTGTATTGTTAAAGTTATAGGACTCGCTCAGACTTATGTCTGACCCCGTTGTTTTTATCTTTTTCCCAAACCTCAGGTCCTACGGTGGATCCTAGCAGTAGTGGAGCTTGATCGGATTGCTGTTCCAGTCTTTAGGAGCTTGGATAGATGTAAAGCTCCAGTTATCCAGTTATCTTTTCTTTTGTCTTGGCTATTGTATGAGAGTGGGATTATGTACTTCTTTATTTTGATGGATATTGTACTTGACTTTTATTGTGGTTTTATGATGTAACCAGACATGTTTTACTTCCGCTGTTATGAGATGATGTTTTAAATTTCAAGTACTGTTTATATCTGTCTTGTTGTAATTTTTCTGTTCTATATTCACTAAAATACTCCACCGATGCTATGGCATTCCCATCGTGAGTGACCATATGCGGGAGTGGGGTGTTACAGGATAGCATTTCCTGTGTCGTCAATACCTGTTGTTTTTCCTGGCATTTCTTTTATACTCTCTCTCTTTCTCTTGAGAGTTAGAGTTCGAACTTAGTCATCTATTCATTCCCCGGTCTCTCAACGGGAAAAGATTTCTTTCTCGGCGCTCGGTCGGAGACGCCTTTATACTCTCTTTCTCTCTGGAAAGTTAGAGTTCGGAGTAGAATCTCTTTTTTCAGCGCTCAGTCGGAGACGCTTTTATACTCTCTCTCTTTCTCTGGAGAGTTAGAGTTAAGAATAGAATTTCTTTTTCAGCGCTCAGTCTGAGACGCTTTTATACTCTCTCTCTTTCTCTGGAGAGTTAGAGTTAAGAATGTCGTTTTCTCATTCTTTTACGTCTTATTGCACAAATAATCATTGTGCTTCTTTTTATGTCCAAACTGTTTTCAACCTTTTTAAGGCTCTGAGTTATCCTGTATTTTATAATCACAACAGAACAACTAATGAACGTAAATGCATAAAAGTAAATAACACACAATATTTTTATAGTGGTTCAGCTAAGTCATAGCCTACATCCACTTTATAGTCCTTTATTCATATCATCAGATTTTCCTAAGGTAAGGCATGTCTTGTTACAGAATTCACAGGAAAAATAACAAAAAGTATAGCATTTCTAATCCAAATATCGCATTAAATGTTGGGCATTCCATGCTCGAGGAACTTCTTCGCCATCTACGGTCGTTAACTTGAAGGTTCCTTTTTCAAGTTTCCGTTGGATGACAAAGGGTCCTTCCCATTTTGGGCCGAGGTGAGGAAGGGATGGAAAAACTCTCTTTAGCACCAAATCTCCTGGTTCAAAAGTTCTGAGGCGAACTTTTTTGTCATAATAGCGTGCCATCTGACGCCGATGTCTTGCTGCACGCAAGTCTGCTTCGTCCCTTTTCTCTTCGACTTCATCAAGAGACTCAAGTAAAAGTGCCCGATTCGTCATCGGGTCATAATACGTCACCCTGTGGGAAGGAACTTCCAGTTCAACTGGAATTACTGCTTCTGAGCCAAATGAGAGAGAGAAAGGGGTATGACCGGTAGCCGTTTTAAACGTTGTTCGATATGCCCACAAAGCTAGGGGCAATTCGTCAACCCATCTTGCCTTTGCACGCTCCAACCGTTTCTTGAGGATGGATTTTATAACTTTGTTTACTGCCTCTACTTGCCCATTCGATTGTGGATAGGCAACTGCAGTATATCGTTTGTCTATCTTATATTTCTGGCAAAAATTTCTGAATTCAGAGCTATCAAATTGGGTCCCGTTGTCAGTAACAATCGTCCTTGGGATCCCGAATCGGCATATAATATTTCTGACCACAAAACTTATCACCTTTCTTGTGGTGATCTTAGTCAAGGGCTCAGCTTCCACCCACTTTGTGAAATAATCCACGGCTACTATGGCATACTTAGCTCCTCCTTTAGCAATCGGTAAAACTCCAATGATATCAATTCCCCATGTGGCAAATGGCCAAGGACTCACCATCGATTTAAGCTGGGTTGACGGTGCCCTGGGGATTTTGGCGAATCTCTGGCACTTATCGCAGCGTCGTGAATAATCAGCCGCATCTTTGTTGATCGTAGGCCAGAAGTATCCGTACCGCAATATTTTCTTTGCTAAAGTTTGACCTCCTGTATGATCTCCACACTCACCTTCGTGCACTTCTCTTAGTACACGTTTGATGTCGTCGTGTGCGATACATCGTAACAGGGGCATAGAAAATCCTTGTCTATAGAGAGTATCGTCTTGTATAACATATCTGGTTGCTTTGCGAACTACAGCTCTTTTCTCACTCTTCTTCGATGGGAGTGTCCCATTCTTAAGGAAATTCTTAATTGGAGTCATCCATGACTCCTTCTCTGGTTCCGCTTCAAGAGCGAATTCAATTTTCATTGACTCAAAGCTTGGCGACTCCAACGTTTCAATTGGAATTACCTCAGCCCCTTCTGGATTGTCGGAACTAGCCAGTTTTGCCAGTCTATCCGCTTTCTGGTTTTCAACTCTGGGAATATGCGTTATGTTGTACCGCTCTAAGCTATTCAATAGCTCTTTCACTTTCTTGAGGTAGGCGATAAGTCGAGGTCCTCGAGCCGCGAATTCCTCTCGCACTTGACAAACAACAATCTTAGAGTCACAAAATATGTCCATCATTTTTACTCCGAGGTCTTTAGCAAGTTTCAGCCCGGCAATCAGGGCTTCATACTCAGAGTCATTGTTAGTTGCCGAAAATTCTAATCGCAGGGCGTAATATAACGACCGTCCCTCGGGAGTGACTAAGACAATTCCAGCTCCGGACCTTCGGTCATTTTTAGCTCCATCTGTATATAATTTCCACGGATTCATCTCTAGCTTATCCTCGGATTTGACCACTCGGTCATTGATTATTTCCTCCTCTGGAATGGTGAACTCCGCAATAAAGTCTGCTAGAGCTTGCCCCCTGATTGACTTTCGTGGTTGAAAATTCAAATCAAACTGGCTTAGTTCTATGTTCCATTTGATCAACCTTCCCGATGCTTCGGGTCTCTGCAACACCTGTCTTAATGGCTGGTCGGTGTATATGGTTATTGGATGGGCTTGGAAGTAGTGACGAAGTTTTCGGGACGCGATCAGGAGGCTGTAAGCAAGCTTCTCAATCTTTGGGTAGTTGCGCTCTGCCGCTGCTAATTTCTTACTCACATAGTACACTGGCCTTTGTATTTTGTCTTCTTCTCGAACCAGGGCTGTGCTGACAGCGTGAGCCGAGACTGCTAGATAAACAAATAATTCTTCGTGATCTACAGGCTTTGATAAGATTGGCGGTTTCTCTAACAGCTCTAACAGATTTTGAAAGGCCTCAACACAATCGGGAGTCCACTGGAAGTTCTTCTTTCCCCTTTTTATCAAATCAAAAAACGGAACACACTTATCTGTGGCTTTGGAGATGAATCTACTCAACGCCGCTACTTTCCCTGCCAGACTTTGGACGTCTTTAATTCTCCTCGGCTCTTCGATGTTTCTAATCGCTGCTATCTGGCTAGGGTTGATTTCAATTCCTCGGGAACTCACAATGAAGCCAAGGAACTTCCCCGACGCCACTCCAAATGAACATTTTAAAGGATTCAATTTCATACGGTATTTTCGCAAGATACCAAACATTTCCGCTAAGTCTTGCGTATGGCTGGAAGACTGCTTTGATTTAACAAGCATATCATCCACATAAACTTCCATAGTTTTTCCTATTTGATCATAAAACATTCTATTTACCAAGCGCTGATAAGTAGCTCCAGCGTTTTTTAACCCGAATGGCATTACAACATAACAATATAGCCCCAAATTCGTAATGAAACTCGTATGTTCTTGGTCTGGTACATGCATAGGAATTTGGTTGTATCCAGAGTAGGCGTCCATGAAAGAAAGAAGTTCATGACCTGCTGTTGAGTCTACAAGCTGGTCAATCCTGGGAAGTGGGAAACTATCTTTTGGGCAAGCTTTATTTAAATCTGAGAAGTCAATACAAGTTCGCCACTTTCCATTTGGCTTCTTTACCAAGACGGGATTCGATATCCAGTCGGGATAAATCGAATCTCGAATAAATCCATTTTGCTTCAATTTCTCTACTTCCTCTTTGAGAGCAGCCGACCTCTCTGGGCCCAGCATGCGTCTCTTTTGCTTCACAGGCGGATGCTTCGGATTTACATTCAATTTGTGACTGATAATGGAAGGTGATATGCCACACATGTCAGCATGGGTCCAGGCGAACACATCTAAGTTTGCCTTCAAGAAGTCCGTCAGTTCTTCTGCACGACGTGGATCCAGTTGAGAACCAATCTTCAAAACTTTCGTCGGATCAGCTTTATCAATGGGAATTTCCACTGTCGCTTCATTAGGAGTTGCATTCCTAGTCTCTGGTTCCTCGTCTTTTCTAGGATCCAGGTCTTCAGGTGTTCCTTTGGGCAACTCCTTTGGGGTCAATTTCTTTAATTGCTATGCCGAGTCCCCCTTTGAGGGAGACGAGGCATCCTTACTCTCAGCATTAACTCCTTTCATCAACATCTTCAGTTCGGCCACATAGCAGGCCCGTCCAGAAACCTGATCCCCTCTTATTACTCCAGTCCCGGCTTCGGTTGGGAACTTTAGTAACAAGCACCAAGGGGCGATACAAACTCTAAATTCAGCGAGGGCAGGTCTCCCTAAAAATGCGTTATATGGCGAATCTACGTCCAATACTACGAACTGAAGCATTCGCACTCTTCTACATTCTCCTTGCCCTAGGGTCACGGGCAACTCTATATATCCCATAGGAGCTGTCGTCGCTCCGTTGAAACCTCTAATCCATCCTTCACAAGGTTTCAGATCTTCGGGCTCAAGCTTCATCTGATCAAATGACTTCTTGAACAAAATATTAACGGAACTTCCGTTGTCTACTAATACCTTATGGACCAAGGCCGGCCCAATGGTGGTAGTAATAACCAACGGATCATTGGTGGGAGATTGTATCCCCGTGTTGTCTCGGCTGCGAAATACCACGTCGTCGAACATGGTTTTTTGTTGTTTTATGGGGGTGACATCTTCCAAATCGTCACCTTCATTCACATCTAGATGCTTGGCAGCATTCACATATTGGTCCATTGACCTAAAACTTCGGATTGCCGGGTGAGGTCCGCCTACTATGGAGTTGATGACAATCCCTTTATCTTTCTGCTACGCGGTAGGCTTAGGAGCAGGTAGGATCTGTTTTGGAGCCTGCTCTCCTTGCCCCCTGTCCCTCGGGGCAACCTTGTACTCATCCAACTTTCCTTCGCGCAGCAGCTTTTCAATTACATCCCTCAAATGCCGACATTCATTGGTCGAATGTCCATGTGTTCCGTGAAACAAGCAAAATTTCCCTGTCGCCATTTCTTTCTCGGTCGAATCACGAGGCGGCGGTCTTTTGTACTGCAACACATTGTACGTATCCAGGTAAGTATTTTCCAGGGTGTCATTCAATGGTGTATAGTTCTCGTAGTTCTGGAATCGGGGCCTTTTGTTAGGGTCACTTCCCCTATTTCTGTTTCTTCTGTTACCGTTCGAATTACGGTTGTTGTTGTTTCCCCCATTTCCAGTATTGCTGTTTCCACCCTTGTTTCCTACATTTACTTCAACCTTGCCAGAACTTTCCCCAGACTGCTTCACGGCAATATTACTCTGCACATTCTCCTTTGAAGCTGTCTCAGACTTTCTCTTTCGGTTTGCCCTGGCCTCCTCTCATCTTAGATAAATATCGGCTTTTTCATAGAATATCGCCCTTGTGGGGGGTGTTTTCCCAGAAAGGTAGTCTCCAAACTCGGATTCAGGATCGACTCCTTCCTTCAATGCCATCAGAATAGTGGGTTCGTGCGGGTCACTAACCTCAGTTACGGCTTGGTTAAAACGATCAAGATATGCCCTTAAAGATTCTCCTGGTGCCTGTTTGATTCTCGACAATTCAATAACACTCTTGGACTTTCGGGCATGTAGTCGGAACTGGTTCATGAAACGCTCGCTTAGTTCTTTGTAATTAGAAATTGAACGAGGAGGAAGTCGGGTAAACCAGAATAATGCCACATCTTCTAGGTAGATTGGGAATGCTTTGCACTTCACTTCATCAGGGGCAGCTGCGGCGTTCATGAGCCACGAATACCGCATCAAATGCTGTCCCGGATCAGTCCTTCCGTTATATTTGTCCATCTGTGGCAAGTTAAAGCGTCGGGGAAACTGGAAGTCAAGGATATCGTCGGTGAACGGAGTATGGCTTCGTTCAATGCCATAGTCTTCATTTGTATAATTCCGGCTCTCGGACATAATTCGGCGAACCATTGCCTGTACATCAGCACTAGTTAGGGGCTGCTCAGGTTCCCTGGCCCTAGTATCCGAGTTCCTTCTGGGCTCTTGCTCAGGAGATGCCCTTCTTCTTCGAGCTGCCTCTGCTCGATTCCGTTCCCTTTGTTCCCGGTCGATCTCAGGAAGAGGGGACTGGAGTCTTTGCCCCCGAGTGGGGTCATCGTTTCCTAATGCTCGTGCGATATCCTCGCGAGATCCCAAAGATCCAAATGTCAGCTGCTCCACATTCTGAGGTCGTTCGAGTGGCCTCCGTTCACGGGGCCTCTCTTCCTCGGAAGATGAAGATTGATCTACTGGTGTGTGACGAACCGGTTATGGAGTTCTCTGTCGACGGAGCTCATTGATCTCCCGACTCATGAGCCTCATATTTTCCTGCATCATGAGATTAGTGCGCTCATGAACTCTCATAGCTTCCCTTGTGCTCTCAAGCATGTCAAGCAAGCGCGAAAAATCTCCTTGAGTGATGGGCGCAGATGGATTGACCTGATCTCCAACCCTGGCAGCTGGAATTGGAGCATTCGTAGGAACTCGAGTAGAGGTTGCAGCTTCACCAAGCATCGGGTCGGGTCGGAGGTAAGAAGTCGGGTCGGATCGGAGCTGGGGTGCCTGGTCGGATCGGAGCGCAGCGGGCAGTTCAGGTCGGTTCAAATTGGGGGAATGCACTGCTTCAGAGTCTCCTACTCGGATCGGATCGGAGCTCTCCCCCTGCTGGCGGCTCGGATTTCCTGCATTGATTCTTCCTGCTGCTGAACTCTGCCCCCGAGACCTTGTTACAACAGCATTTTGCTGATCTTCGCCAGCTCCATTTCCTCGAAAAGACTGAACTTCCTTGCCTTTTCCTTTGGCCATGAGTCTTTGACAATTACTTCAACGAATGTAAGAAAGCGGAGAAACTTAAGGATTCACTTCTTTGAACTCAACGGTCCAAAAAGTAGAAAGAGATCCCGGAAAATAAAGAATTTAGATGAGGCTTCTCAGTGAAAGCACCAAAATGTTAGACCCAAAAGTGGTTCTAACACCCAAATTGATTTAAAACAAGATAAAATGAGATAAAAATAGAAATGAACACGCAGGATTTATAGTGGTTCGGCCAACAAATGCCTACGTCCACTTATCTTTCACTATATTCGATAATTCAGTTGCAAATACAAAATAATATTCTCTCACAACTCACTTTTGTTCACTCAATTGACTAAAACAAGAAATGAAAGATGGTTTGGATTCTCCGGGAGTAATGGAGTTCGGATGATGGAGGTGATTGAATTCTCTAAGTGCTGAAAAAAAGAAAGATCCTTCTCTTTGTCTCCAGATGGGGTATTTATAGGTGTGAATTTGCTCGAGACTTGATCCGGGTCGGGCCACGTGTCATCCATCGCACTCTCTTCGGGTTCGGATGAACTATCAGGTTGACAACGCATCAAAGGGAAGGACGTTAGGGGTAGGAATTAGTCCTAGCCGGTCGGGTTCTCCAGGCGACTTTACAGGAGATTAACATGGATCGTGGGTGCGGGTCGAAGACGTGCAGGTAAGGGGTTCGGATCGGGATACCCGATCCGAACCGGATTGGTTTGGGCGTCTTTCCTTCTCTGACCTATTCCGCTCCGCTCCAGTGTTGTGACAAGCAGATGGCTTTCCGATCCATTCGAGATTTAGTTGCCTTCCGATCCGATTGGATATGCCTTACCAACCTATCCAGTAAGAGATCACCGAACCGAACAGAGAACTCTATCCGATCCGAACCAATATGCCGCTCTAACCCGATCCGAACAGAGGACCCTATCCGATCCGAACAACTGCAGCTATCAATCTGAATTGTAGTGTTTTCCTCCAATCCGAACCGAAGTCTTATAATCAAAAATACCATTCAATGTTTGGTTTCTCGACTTTGTGTTGCCTAGTTCACAAAGTAGGCCAACAATATATTTCTTCAAAGGATTGGTAGTGCGATATGGAGTGATGATGTGGCATGCTAAGATGCATATAATCAAGGTTTTGTTGAAAAGCAGGCCTTGTGGGACGATCAAAGCATAGCCTGTTTAGGCATAGCTTTGTGTATAGCGTGACTTCGCGAGCCTCACACACCGGCGGAGTCTAAAACAGGAGAAGGGAACGCAGGGAGAGCAACACGTTTCTTTCTAGCTAGAAGTGGTGATTGGGTTTTAACACGACCCAACATTTTACTTATGTGGATGATGGAATGAGGCGTCTCGGATGATAGGTCCTATAGGACTGGGAAACGTGTGTTCAGGAATAACTAATCCGCAACTCGTATGGTGGACCGGCCCTGCAGCTTTCCAAGGGTTCACTGCGGGGGATCCTGAGACATTAGCTAGAGTGTCTCGAATCGGTAGGAGCTCCTCCCTAGCCTTGACTCATGATGGAAACCAAAATCCAAATACGACCCTACGAATTTGATTGTATTACTAATATGGAGGCATAGTAGTATGGGATACTATTCTTCCTAGGATTTATACATTTACTTTGAAAGGTTTTGATATATACTAATAATAATATTAAACTCGTATTTTCCGTATTTAGCATGTTTAATCACTATAAGGTAAAACCCTATCCTCTGGTTTGTGTTGCATTGGGTGATGGGACCTGGGTCTTATGGTGATTCCATTTTTCTAAAAAGCATAACGTTGTTGTACGATTTACTCATTATTTGTTCTGACACCTTTATGCACGGCAATCCATTAGAGTAAACCCGTTCCGCATTAGCGGCGTGGTCTTTGGATTTGCCCTATTAATAGTGATTAATTAGTTAAGAATTCTCACACCAGTCCCACGACTGACCCGTTGTTTGTTTCCACCTTTTTGCAAACTCGGGTGCCCTCCTTTCTACATGGGCAGCCAAGTAAATAGGTTTATTCTTCGCTTGGAGTCCTTTCTTTGGAGCTGCTTATTATCTTTCTTGGATTTGCTTGTGGAGAGGTGATGACTTGGAGTTTGAAGACATCTATCATTCGCTGCTTTTGCATTTTTCTTTTTCTTATTCCAGACATTAAACTTGGTTTATTCCACGTTGTTTAAGTTGAAGTTGGAACTTATTCCTTTTTCTGCAAACTTGATGTAATAAGTTAAGATTCTATGACTGTGGATTTTCTATGGTTGATGACATTATATTTCCGCTGCTATGATGTTGTTACTCTATAAATTTCCTATGCTATGTTGTATCTGTGATATGTATTATTGTCTTTATGTTGTATTCCAAATGATTATTCCTTGCTTTCATTCCGTGGAAGTTTGGGGTCATCACAGTTGGTATCAGAGCTTTGGTTAAACTTAGCTTTGGGATATAACATATTTATGATAATTCGTTTACATAGAATCCCCATATTCTATGGAGAACATTTCGTGAGATACATAATAGCCAGTCACTTTATCATCATCTTTTCATTCATCCTTAGATCTTTTCTATCTATTTGAATCACCATTATAGTTGTTCTGACTCTTTCCTTGATCGTACAGAACCAACTAAAAATGAGTACTTGTGCCGCTAGAACTGCTAGAGTTAGAACAATATGGCAGAATGTCATTGAAACCGAGGAGAGTATCAAACAAGCCTATCCCAAATGCAGAGTGGATTAGTTTTATTTTGAGGTACGCTTAAAATATTTTCTATTCTTTATGTTGGTTCCTACCCTTCTATTCTTCCCTTTTTCTTTTAGGGGACGAAAAGTTCTTAAGTGGGGGAGATTGTAACAACCCGGAATTTGGGGCCAATTTAAAATTTTTATTTTAGAGATTTTAGGGGTGTTTAAATATTTAAAATAAATTATTTCAAATAAAAATGAATGGAAATTTATTTTGAGCAAAGTTAATGCAAATATATTCAAATAAATTGCATAAAGAATTAAAAATAGGATGGTAGTTGGAAAAGTCAAACTTGAACTTTGACTAACTACACAGGATGCAGAATAAACCGGATTTTGATGGAACGAAAAATATTTAAATCTGTAAATGAATATCTTTCTAACGAATCTGAAAAATTGAAGTTTCATAGCGGGAATCAAAAGTTATGGCCAAATGAATTTTCAGGAAGGTCGCTATAGAAAATATATCGCCCTTGAAAATGGACATTTTGCATACGACCTCGGAATTCGACGAAACCACTTTTGTTGGGTCCGGGATGTAAAATTATTGCTATGTTTCAAATTTCATGATTTTTGAAGCTAGTATGTGAGCGTGGCAAAAGAAACTGTGTTTTGTCAATTTCGGTCAAAATTAATTTACTGAAAATAGCCATTTTTCAAACAGTCTCAGAATTCGACGAAATAATTTTTGTTAGGATCGTATCGTCATAAGAAAGCCAAAAATAAATTTTCTGGATTTTTCTGACTTCGTTTGTGACCCTAGTAAAATTAGAAAGTACGTTCGAATTAAAAATAAAAGAAATAATTTGAAAATAAAGAAAACACACTGTAAACTTCAGAATTAGACCTCGGCACTAGCGCCATTGCGTTCAGAAGGCGTCAAAACCTATTGTTTGACAGTCGTTGAGCGCGAATTGGAGTTCGAACGAAAAAGCCCTATTTTCCAGAATTAAATAAAATAGAAAATACGTGGCAATACGCGTATAAATACGTACCTTCTACTTCCCCGATCGTCATAACCCATAGCCGCCCCTTTGAAATTTCCTCTTCATTTTCCCATCAATCCACTCACAATTAGACTTAACCGTAGTTGAACTTTTTGAAGCTCTTCCCTTCCTCTCCAATCTACGACAAGTTTCATTCGATTTCACGCCCTGTAGCTCTAGAATTTCGAGCCCCAACTCGCGACATTAGGACCGCCGCCGTCCCTTGCATAGGCCGTCGCACCCCCCTATTTTCCCGGCGTGGATGTGTCTCTCGTAGATCTCCAATCTCCCGCAAACCGTTCGCAAAACCATCGACTACAGCTCCCGAAATTCGAATTCAAAGTTTTGAACTTTTCTGAAAATTCTAAGGTATGAATTTTTCAGATTTTGCGACGCTTTTAAGCGTTACAGCGACATTTGTTAAAAGTCAGTTCTGATTTATTTGTATGAACTTCGAATTGAAATCTTTCAGATCCGTAACTGCCGTGACTTTGAACACGAAACCTGATCAAATCCGAACCTTCCTTCCAGTCCTGAGCTAGGTGAGAATTTATTTTTATTTAAATTTAATTAATTTTATTATTATTATTATTGCGTTATGTGAAATTGAAAATCAAACAAGTAGATCTGCGATGAATGTTACCATGGGATGGATTCAAATTGTTGTGATGCTATGATTTTAGATCCGTTATTTTTAATCATAGATCTGTTAATTATAAACATAGATCGGTAGGAAAAATTAGATTTTTCCTCGTTTAAATTGGTTGATGTATGCCTTATGGATATGAATCATATATAAATCTATCATCATATACGTCGTTATGCAATTCACATTATTTTTATTGTGAATTAAAGTAGGAATTTACATCTTGTGAAATTTACATCGTTATGCAATTTACATTATTTTAATTGTGAATTAAAGTAGGAATTTACATCGTTGTGAAATTTACATCGTTATGCAATTTACATTATTTTTATTGTGAATTAAAGTAGGAATTTACATCGTTGTGAAATTTACATCGTTATGCAATTTACATTATTTTTATTGTGAATTAAAGTAGGAATTTACATCGTCGTGAAATTTACATCGATATGTAATTTACATTATTTTTATTGTGAATTAAGGTAGGAAAATTTACATTTTTATAATGTTAAATTAAAGTAGATTTTGCATAGTGGTAAAAATTACATTTTTATATGTAAATTATAAAGTGAATTTATGCTGTATGTTAAAAATTACATTTTTCTTTGTAATTAACATGGAAATTCCATCGTATGTTAAAATTTACATTTGTATATGTAAATTATAAAGTGAATTTATGCTGTATGTTAGAAATTACATTTTTCTTTGTAATTAACATGGAAATTCCATCGTATGTTAAAATTTACATTTTTATATGTAAATTATAAAGTGAATTTATGTTGTATGTTAAAAATTACATTTTTCTTTGTAATTAACATGGAAATTTCATCGTATGTTAAAATTTACATTTTTATATGTAAATTATATAGGGAATTACATCGTAGGATAAAAATTACATTTTTATATGTTATTAAAACATGAATTTACATTGTGTGTTAAATATTACATTTTTATATGTAAGGTCTGTAGGAAATTATACCGTACGACAAAAACTACATTTTTCAATGTAATTAAAGGATGCAATTTCATTGTATGATAGAATTTACATTTTTCTTATATATATGTAACATAGAATGGGAATGAACATTAGAAATAAAATTTAGTTATTTTATATGTAATTTAGATGTAGAAATGTGACATGAAATTAAAAATCATATTTTTACAATGTGAATTAGAAGTAGAGTTTGCATTGTAATTAAAAATCATATTTTTACAATGTAAATTAGGAGTAAAGTTTGCATTGTAATTAAAAATCATATTTTTACAATGTAAATTAGGAGTAAAGTTTGCATTGTAATTAAAAATCATATTTTACAATGTAAATTAGAAGTAGAGTTTGCATTGTAATTAAAAATCATATTTTTACAATGTAAATTAGGAGTAGAGTTTGCGTTGTAATTAAAAATCATATTTTTATAATGTAAATAGGAAGTAGAGTTACATAGGAATTAAATTTACATTTTTATGTAAATAAAAAGGATGGAATTTACATTTTCAATGTAAGTAAAGAATGAATTTAGGATGCGATAATATTATTTTCATTTTCAAATGAATTAAAATTTAGTGAGTATCGGTAATTGTGTAGAGCGTTGTTTTAATCAAACGATGTTACTACGATTCAATGATTGTATATATATATATATATATATAATTAAAATTAAACGAATAGGGCGTGGTAGTTTGCGTTTTGAAATCGTACCTTTAAATAACTATACAAGAAGATCCGACCGTCGGATTTTCTTGAAACTGAAACCGTTAGGGACGTCTTGGAAAAATCTTTCCAACGATATATACTACGTTAAGATCCAACGGTTAGATTCTGAGAAATGTAAAAATCAAAATTGGTTGAATGCAGCGCCATAGTCGCCCATGGACTTAAGGCGTCGTTATATAAAATTTAACTATTTTAAATAATTAAAATAGGAATGAATCGTTAATAAAAATAATTATTAATGGATTGTGTGTCTGACATCATACTATAATTATTAATCGTTAATAAAATAGGAATGAATCGTTCCAATGACTTAAGGGTCACGGTCATTGCCCAAACGTACGTGTTGATTTCACGGGTTTGGCTTTCGCTCAGACCCAGAGCATAAGCTAATAAATGGATTGTGTGTCTGACATCATACTATATTAAATGTCATGTTATTTGTCTTTTGTCGAATGTATGGATGTTTGGTGGCGGGGAATTTATTCTCTTGCTTAACACCCGTTCATACATTTCTTCAAAGGATTGGTAGTGCGATATGGAGTGATGATGTGGCATGCTAAGATGCATATGATCAAGGTTTTGTTGAAAAGAAGGCCTTGTGGGACGATCAAAGCATAGCCTGTTTAGGCATAGCTTTGTGTATAGCGTGACTTCGCGAGCCTCACACACCGGCGGAGTCTAAAACGGGAGAAGGGAACGCAGGGAGAGCAGCACGTTTCTTTCTAGCTAGAAGTGGTGATTGGGTTTTAACACGACCCAACATTTTACTTATGTGGATGATGGAATGAGGCGCCTCGGATGATAGGTCCTATAAGATTGGGAAACGTGTGTTCAGGTATAACTAATCCGCAACTCGTATGGTGGACCGGCCCTGCAGCTTTCCAAGGGTTCACTGCGGGGGATCCTGAGACATTAGCTAGAGTGTCTCGAATCGTTAGGAGCTCCTCCCTAGCCTTGACTCATGATGGAAACCAAAATCCAAATACGACCCTACGAATTTGATTGTATTACTAGTATGGAGGCATAGTAGTATGGGATACTATTCTTCCTAGGATTTATACATTTACTTTGAAAGGTTTTGATATATACTAATAATAATATTAAACTCGTATTTGCCGTATTTAGCATGTTTAATAACTATAAGGTAAAACCCTATCCTCTGGTTTGTGTTGCATTGTGTGATGGGACCTGGGTCTTATGGTGATTCCATTTTTCTAAAAAGCATAACGTTGTTGTACGATTTACTCATTATTTGTTCTGACACCTTTATGCACGGCAATCCATTAGAGTAAACCCGTTCCGCATTAGCGGCGTGGTCTTTGGATTTTCCCTATTAATAGTGATTAATTAGTTAAGAATTCTCACACCAGTCCCACGATTGACCCGTTGTTTGTTTCCACCTTTTTGCAAACTCGGGTGCCCTCCTTTCTACACGGGCAACCAAGTAAACAGGTTTATTCTTCGCTTGGAGTCTTTTCTTTATAGCTGCTTATTATCTTTCTTGGATTTTCTTGTGGAGAGGTGATGACTTGGAGTTTGAAGACATCTATCATTCGCTGCTTTTGCATTTTTCTTTTTCTTATTCCAGACATTAAACTTGGTTTATTCCACGTTGTTTAAGTTGAAGTTGGAACTTATTCCTTTTTCTGCAAACTTGATGTAATAAGTTAAGATTCTGTGACTGTGGGTGGTTGATGACATTATATTTCCGCTGCTATGATGTTGTTACTCTATGAATTTCCTATGCTATGTTGTATCTGTGATATGTATTATTGTATTTATGTTGTATTCCAAATGATTATTCCTTGCTTTCATTCCGTGGAGGTTTGGGGTCATCACAGTTGGTATCAGAGCTTTGGTTAAACTTAGCTCTAGGATATAACATATTTATGATAATTCGTTTACATAGAATCCCCATATTCTATGGCAAACATTTCATGAGATACATAATAGCCAGTCACTTTATCATCATCTTTTCATTCATCCTTAGATCTTTTCTATCTATTTGAATCACCATTATAGTTGTTCTGACTCTTTCCTTGATCGCACAGAACCAACTAAAAATTAGTACTTGTGCCGCTAGAACTGCTAGAGTTAGAACAATGGGGCAGAATGTCATTGAAACCGAGGAGAGTATCAAACAAGCCTATCCCAAATGAAGAGTGGATTAGTTTTATTTTGAGGTACGCTTAAAATATTTTCTATTCTTTATGTTGGTTCCTACCCTTCTATTCTTCCCTTTTTCTTTTCGGGGACGAAAAGTTCTTAAGCGGGGGAGATTTTAACAACCCGAAATTTGGGGCCAATTTAAAATTTTCATTTTAGAGATTTTAGGGGTGTTTAAATATTTAAAATAAATTATTTCAAATAAAAATGAATGGAAATTTATTTTGAGCAAAGTTAATGCAAATATATTCAAATAAATTGCATAAAGAATTAAAAATAGGATGGTAGTTTGAAAAGTCAAACTTGAACTTTGACTAACTACACAGGATGCAGAATAAACCGGATTTTGATGGAACGAAAAATATTTAAATCTGTAAATGAATATCTTTCTAACGAATCTGAAAAATCGAAGTTTCATAGCGGGAATCAAAAGTTATGGCCAATTGAATTTTCAGGAAGGTCGCTATAGAAAATATATCGCCCTTGAAAATGGACATTTTGCATACGACCTCGGAATTCGACGAAACCACTTTTGTTGGGTCCGGGATGTAAAATTATTGCTATGTTTCAAATTTCATGATTTTTGAAGCTAGTATGTGAGCGTGACAAAAGAAACCGTGTTTTGTCAATTTCGGTCAAAATTAATTGACTGAAAAATAGCCATTTTTTAAACAGTCTCAGAATTCGACGAAATAAATTTTGTTAGGATCGTATCATCATAAGAAAGCCAAAAATAAATTTTCTGGATTTTTCTGACATCGTTTGTGACCCTAGTAAAATTAGAAAGTACGTTCGAATTAAAAATAAAAGAATTAATTTGAAAATAAAGAAAACACACTGTAAACATCAGAATTAGACCTCGGCACTAGCGCCATTGCATTCAGAAGGCGTCAAAACATATTGTTTGACAGTCGTTGAGTGAGAATTGGAGTTCGAACTAATAAAATCCTATTTTCGGAATTAAATAAATTAAATAAAATAGAAAATACGTGGCAATACGCGTATAAATACGTACCTTCTTCTTCCCCGATCGGCATAACCCATAGCCACCCCCCCTCGAAATTTCCTCTCCATTTTCCCATCAATCCACTCACAATTAGACTTAGCCGTAGTTGAACTTTTTGAAGCTCTTCCCTTCCTCTCCAATCTCCGACAAGTTTCATTCGATTTCACGCCCTATTGCTCTCAAATTTCGAGCCCCAACCCGCGACATTAGGATCGTCGCCGCCCCTTGCACAGGCCGCCGCGAAATTATCCAATCTCCCGCAAACCGTTCGCAAAACCATCGACTACAGCTCCCGAAATCCGAATTCAAAGTTTTGAACTTTTCTGAAAATTCTAAGGTATGAATATTTCAGATTTTGCGATGCTTTTAAGCGTTACAGCGACAGTTGTTAAAAGTCAGTTCTGATTTATTTGTATGAACTTCGAATTGAAATCTTTCAGATCCGTAACTGCCGTGACTTTGAACACGAAACCTGATCAAATCCGAACCTTCCTTCCAGTCCTGAGCTAGGTGAGAATTTATTTTTATTTAAATTTAATTAATTTAATTATTATTATTATTACGTTATGTGAAGTTGAAAATCAAACAAGTAGATCTGCGATGAATGTTACCATGGGATGGATTCAAATTGTTGTGATGCTACGATTTTAGATCCGTTATTTTTAATCATAGATCTGTTAATTATAAACATAGATCGGTAGGAAAAATTAGATTTTCCTCGTTTAAATTGGTTGATGTATGCCTTATGGATATGAATCATATATAAATCTATCATCATATACGTCGTTATGCAATTCACATTATTTTTATTGTGAATTAAAGTAGGAATTTACATCGTTGTGAAATTTACATCGTTATGCAATTTTCATTATTTTTATTGTGAATTAACGTACGAATTTACATCGTTGTGAAATTTACATCGTTATGCAATTTACATTATTTTTATTGTGAATTATAGTAGGAATTTACATCGTTGTGAAATTTACATCGTTATGCAATTTACATTATTTTTATTGTGAATTAAAGTAGGAATTTACATCGTCGTGAAATTTACATCGATATGTAATTTACATTATTTTTATTGTGAATTAAGGTAGGAAAATTTACATTTTTATAATGTTAAATTAAAGTAGATTTTGCATAGTGGTAAAAATTACATTTTTATATGTAAATTATAAAGTGAATTTATGCTGTATGTTAAAAATTACATTTTTCTTTGTAATTAACATGGACATTCCATCGTATGTTAAAATTTACATTTTTATATGTAAATTATAAAGTGAATTTATGTTGTATGTTAAAAATTACATTTTTCATTGTAATTAACGTGGAAATTCCATCGTATGTTAAAATTTACATTTTTATATGTAAATTATAAAGTGAATTTATGTTGTATGTTAAAAATTATATTTTTCTTTGTAATTAACATGGAAATTTCATCGTATGTTAAAATTTACATTTTTATATGTAAATTATATAGGGAATTACATCGTAGGATAAAAATTACATTTTTATATGTAATTAAAACATGAATTTACATTGTGTGTTAAATATTACATTTTTATATGTAAGGTCTATAGGAATTTATACCGTATGACAAAAACTACATTTTTCAATGTAATTAAAGGATCCAATTTCATTGTATGATAGAATTTACATTTTTCTTATATATATATGTAACATAGAATGGGAATGAACATTAGAAATAAAATTTATTTATTTTATATGTAATTTAGATGTAGAAATGTGACATGAAATTAAAAATCATATTTTTACAATGTGAATTAGAAGTAGAGTTTGCATTGTAATTAAAAATCATATTTTTACAATGTAAATTAGGAGTAAGGTTTGCATTGTAATTTAAAATCATATTTTTACAATGTAAATTAGGAGTAAAGTTTGCATTGTAATTAAAAATCATATTTTTACAATGTAAATTAGACGTAGAGTTTGCATTGTAATTAAAAATCATATTTTTACAATGTAAATTAGGAGTAGAGTTTGCGTTGTAATTAAAAATCATATTTTTATAATGTAAATAGGAAGTAGAGTTACATAGGAATTAAATTTACATTTTTATGTAAATAAAAAGGATGGAATTTACATTTTCAATGTAAGTAAAGAATGAATTTAGGATGCGATAATATTATTTTCATTTTCAAATGAATTAAAATTTAGTGAGTATCGGTAATTGTGTAGAGCGTTGTTTTAATCAAACGACGTTATTACGATTCAATTATTATATATATATACATATAAATATAATTAAAATTAAATGAATAGGGCGTGGTAGATCGCGTTTTGAAATCGTACCTTTAAATGACTATACAAGAAGATCCGACCGTCAGATTTTCTTGAAACTGAAACCGTTAGGACCGTCTTGGAAAAATCTTTCCAATGATATTTACTACGTTAAGATCCAGCGGTTAGATTCTGAGAAATGTAAAAATAAAAATTGGTTGAATGCAGTGCCATAGTCGCCCATGGACTTAAGGCGTCGTTATATAAAATTTAACTATTTTAAATTATTAAAATAGGAATGAATCGTTAATAAAAATAATTATTAATGTGTAAGAAGGATTTTAAATATATATATATAAACGAGGATTATTTGGAAAGTCCGAGTTCTCTCATTCTAAATAATCAAACGACGTTAATTGAAGTATAAAGATGGCGAATGAAGACTGTAAATCTTCCCTCGAATGGACAACGATCGAGGCCCTGATTTGACTTGCTCCCAATTCAATGGTCACGGTCATTGCCCAAACGTACGTGTTGATTTCACGGGTTTGGCTTTCCCTCAGACCCAGAGCATAAGCTAATAAATGGATTGTGTGTCTGACATCATACTATATTAAATGTCATGTTATTTGTCTTTTGTCGAATGTATGGATGTTTGGTGGCGGGGAATTTATTCTCTTGCTTAACACTCGTTCATACATTTCTTTAAAGGATTGGTAGTGCGATATGGAGTGATGATGTGGCATGCTAAGATGCATATGATCAAGGTTTTGTTGAAAAGAAGGCCTTGTGGGACGATCAAAGCATAGCCTGTTTAGGCATAGCTTTGTGTATAGCGTGACTTAGCGAGCCTCACACACCGGCGGAGTCTAAAACGGGAGAAGGGAACGCAGCGAGAGCATCACGTTTCTTTCTAGCTAGAAGTGGTGATTGGGTTTTAACACGGCCCAACATTTTACTTATGTGGATGATGGAATGAGATGCCTCGGATGATAGGTCCTATAGGACCGGGAAACGTGTGTTCAGGAATAACTAATCCGCAACTCGTATGGTGGACCGGCCCTGCAGCTTTCCAAGGGTTCACTGCGGGGGATCCTGAGACATTAGCTAGAGTGTCTCGAATCGGTAGGAGCTCCTCCCTAGCCTTGACTCATGATGGAAACCAAAATCCAAATACGACCCTAGGAATTTGATTGTATTACTAGTATGGAGGCATAGTAGTATGGGATACTATTCTTCCTAGGATTTATACATTTACTTTGAAAGGTTTTGATATATATTAATAATATTATTAAACTCGTATTTGTCGTATTTAGCATGTTTAATCACTATAAGGTAAAACCCTATCCTCTGGTTTGTGTTGCATTGTGGGATGGGACCTAGGTCTTATGGTGATTCCATTTTTCTAAAAAGCATAACGTTGTCGTACGATTTACTCATTATTTGTTCTGACACCTTTATGCACGGCAATCCATTAGAGTAAACCCGTTCCGCATTAGCGGCATGGTCTTTGGATTTGCCCTATTAATAGTGATTAATTAGTTAAGAATTCTCACACCAGTTCCACGACTGACCCGTTGTTTGTTTCCACCTTTTTGCAAACTCGGGTGCCCTCTTTTCTACACGGGCAGCCAAGTAAACAGGTTTATTCTTCGCTTGGAGTCTTTTCTTTGGAGTTGCTTATTATTTTTCTTGGATTTGCTTGTGGAGAGGTGATGACTTGGAGTTTGAAGACATCTATCATTCGCTGCTTTTGCATTTTTCTTTTTTTATTCCAGACATTAAACTTGGTTTATTCCACGATGTTTAAGTTGAAGTTGGAACTTATTCCTTTTTCTGCAAACTTGATGTAATAAGTTAAGATTCTATGACTGTGGATTTTCTGTGGTTGATGACATGATATTTCCGCTGCTATGATGTTGTTACTCTATGAATTTCCTATGCTATGTTGTATCTGTGATATGTATTATTGTATTTATGTTGTATTCCAAATGATTATTCCTTACTTTCATTCTGTGAAAGTTTGGGGTCATCACATGTATGCACTTGGAAGCAGCTAGATATGAGAATAATCCCGGGAGTAGAAGATATCTAGCATGCCAAATGTGGATATAAGAGAAAGTAAAATAGCCTTTAGGTGGGGAATGTATAGTATCATCTGGTCCTGCAGGAATAACTTCGATACCAAAGATTTCAAATTGATTTAGGATAAAACTTACTTTGTCCTGTGTTGCTATGCATGATAGTTAAGATAATTGAACCCTCTTATTATTTTTAGATTCTTGTTTACAAATGCTAATTTTTTGGAAAGCTTTGTTTTCTAATTCGTAGAGGAATCCATGCTCCTGCTAGATGATATCAATTTAGGATTTAAAATGTTTATGAGCAATGGTGAATTCATTATCAAGCTTATAGAGTTTCGAAGTGACACAATGGTTTAACGTTACGTAAATAAGTAAGGCAAAACATATTGAGCTATTTTGAAAGCATATCTTCCTAAAGGGTAAATGTTGTATTCGATGTTTAACCTCCATAACTCATTGCACTGATTCGACAGTGTGTGGTGACAATAAGTTTAGCATAATGAAGTGAAACACATGGATCGTTTCTAAAGAAACATTCGAAGCAATTTCTTTTGCTTCGAGGAAGTTAAGATCGATCGAACATAAACTACAAAAGGTAGTATGACAAATACAGTTTAACAATACACATTAAATTCAAGAAAACGCAAAGTGATGTAGTATCTCCAATAAGTTGAAATATTCGAACTGAGTCCAAAGGTTTTGATTTTCATTAGAATAAATGGGATACCTCAACTTGTGCATCGAATCATCCATAATTCAAAGCACGAAACCCTTAGTCACAAACTTTCAAAACCAAAGTTCTGCATCGACTCGAAATCAATGGCAAGAACTAAGCATTGTCTGACTATATTAAAGTACGATACCCTTCGAAGACATTCTCTATATCCAATTTTTTCTAGCTAAAATTAAACATAAAAACCTTAACTTTTCTCAAGTATGAATTATTAAAATCGAAATGGAATTATGTGCTAAATTCGTTGATAACAAACTCAATTAAATTAGGTGAGTTCATACAAAGCTATAATCCCTAAGGATAGCAGTTAAATAAAACAAGTTAAGAAACTAAAAGGAGAGACTTCATACCTAATAACCTCAGATGGGATTGCTTGAGGAAAAAGATTGACATGGAGAAATCATTTTTTTTTCCTTTTGTCATTTTTGTAAAGTCAACGTGGGAGGAAGAAGAAGTTTTGATTAGAATTTGGGTCCGACTATTAGCACCCATGTTTTGATTAAAAAGCTCAAACAATTTCTTTGTAGCTGTTGGCAATATTTTCTGATGAGCAATGCTACGCGTACCGAGGAACTACCGATCAAACAGTGCGAATGGTACAAAATCAAGCAATTCATTGGGGGTAAAAATGTCATTTTCAGTGGGTCCACCGAAAATTATGTGACTAGTGCAGTTTTTTACCGAGACTGTTTCGGTTTGTTTAGCATTTTTGTTTTCTGATAAAATAGCTTATTTATCTATCAAGGTTATTCCAAAAATGTTACTATAGTAAAATATTTAAAATGTAAGTACTAAGCACTGTTGATAGATGAAGTCGTTGATTTCATGACATGGCCCAACCATGGTCAGATCTCTAAAATCTTTGGATCATGTATCACAATGGTCTGAAACTCAATCAAATCTGAGTCAAGTATGAATTCAGTTTGGATCTTTTCACCAACAGTCCAACCGTCAGTTTTACATGGTTGGAGCTTGGTTTCTTCTCTCCTAGTTTCTCCATGTGTACTTATTTCACTCAGTCTTTTGTATAACTTTGAAAAAGAAAAATAGACTTATGTTTCAAAAGTCATTGTTCCAAATCAAAAATACAAACTACACTACCTCATGTTTTACTGTTTCATTCTCCTCCAAGACTATTGAAAGATTCATCAAGTTTATCATTATTAGATTTTTGTCTTCGTTGTGCACTGCTACCGCGTACACAGTAATAATGTGTTGGTATGGTTTGTGCACTAGAACAATACACAACTTCAATTATAAATCTTGAATAGTATGCAGAACATTCCTACGAGGCAGTCTTATTTCACTATTTGGCATATAACCTGTGGTTAAATATGTAGATTTTCAAGAAAATAATCCTTGACCCCGTCGGCAATCAAACTACAATCATTCTTTGGCTCTGGAGCTGATATGAAAACAATGATGAGCATATTGTAGAACTTATCATGCCGCACGCAGTGAAGGCAAAATTAGACTTAGAAATAGTGAAAGAAATTTAAATGAGGAGAGATCTAGATGATCGATGAAGAGATGGGTGTGGGGAGTTTAAAGGCTCAAAAATTCAAGTGGGAGTTGAGCCCCCTATGATGGAACCCAGCCATCAAACGATGAGATGGGATAAGGTTGACTATGAAGTTTCGAAGATCTAATTGTTGGCAATGTCAATTTAGCAGGAAGATGTCCAAGACCAACAAGTAATGGGTTTTCAATATCTCATAGGAAAAGCTATTAATGGTACTTATGTATATGCCAGGACGGCCTAAATTAGTAAGGCAATATGACGGGCTTGTGTAGTTAGGTGCTTGATTAGGGAGCTTAATATCTATTGCGAGAAAATTAAGAAATAGTATGAATGATCTTTTTTCTTAATATCCTAGTTTGTGAACTATGTATTTAAATTCTACAAGTAAAGCATTATGAAATGTCTAATATATAACTACATGACCATAATCTGGCTAAGTACATGAACAACTCACAGAAATAGTAATCTAGCTGCTAAGCACATACATAAGAGAGTAACATACAAAGAAGAGAAATCAAACAAGGGGTCCTCCCTTGACATATTCAGTGAAAGCCAGAGCAACCAAACCCAACATTGCAAACCTTCCATTCCACATTTCTACATCTGCCGTCCACAGTCCACTCGATTTGGACTGAACGCTTATTCCTTTAAACAGTGGAATAAGTGATGCTGCAGAGAACAAAGTGGCTGCAATCACAAATGAGGGAACACCGCCGTTCATCAGCTGTGATGAGAGGTCGCTTCCCCTTGCCAATGCGGCCCCCAACGCAGCAATAAATCCAAGCATGGCCAAGCGTCCATTTATTCTTTCCGGTGCTGGTCCACTGAATGCTAGCAAATCTCCAAATTTTGTGCTCTCCTGTTTGTTAATCTGATTATAATATGTGTCTTTTGAATTAAAAATTACTCACTTGTACACGGAGCTTATACTGCATAAATAGATACCTTGGCAGCAGCCTTGGGCTGAACCGGGGTTTGAGTCGGAGTTGACGGTGTACTTGATGGGCCTGGTGTTGAAGTTTGCTCCTCTGGGGTTTGTTTATCCTATAAACTTCAACCAACATACTTTGCATGATTAATTAGCTCAAATTACCCCACTACAATAACATTTTGGAAATTAATACAACATATACCTCAGCTTGGCATCTAACGGTCATGGCACGCTTGCATGGAAAAGAAACTAAGGTATTAGACTTGCTGTAGCTCTTGCTCAAACCAGAACGTGTTAGAGTTTTTTTCTTGCTTTTGTCTTTGATACCAATTTGTTTTTTTTTAAAGAAGCTTTGGTACCAGTTTGATGGAGTAGAGAAGCACTGATACTAAGAAATTAATCAATGGAAATTAATCATTATTTATTGATTTGGAGTCCCAGTTAATTACTCTAGTAAAGCTTAGCTTCAGCGCATTATACAAAGCAATTAATCAATGGCAGCATCAGCAACAATGCAAGCTCGCATAGCCATTCCCATTGCTCGTTCTAGTTGGAGCAAGAACTATAGCAAGTCTAACGCGTTAGTGTCTTTTCCATGCAAGCGGGCTCTGAGCGTCCGCTAGACCTGTCAAATGGGTAGGGTCGGATCAAAATGGGTTGAATTAAAAATGACCTGACCCATTTTATGACCCGACCCATTTAATTTATGTATAAAAAAAAACACTTGACCCAACCCATTTCAATAAAGGGTCGACCCATTTGACCCTCTTAAAAAACATCACTTGTTATATTATAAAAACAATCAGCACCAAGCATAAACAAAGTCAAACTATCATGAAAACTGCAACTGGACACAAGTTTATCAACAAAAACAATGTTCCGAAGACAGCTTACATATACTGACAAAGCATTTAAATGCTAATATAATATGAAAGTTCAAACTGAAACCGAAAATCATCACTAAGATGACACAGCCATTACTAACATTACTTAACATTCAAGCTACAAAGAAGACACAGCCATTACTAACATTCAAGCTACAAAGAAAGTGTTGAATCTAATCCAAAATCCATGAGCTGCTCTTCTAGCTTCTATCATCAGTTGCATCACTAAGTGAATGAAACAATGGTGCTGGCGCTCGTGCCACATTAAACAATTAAAAACTGACATATACAATAACAATACTGCATGATCACCAAATGATTCAAAACCAAAAACAAACTTGTGAATATACTTGATACATGGTCACTTTTTGTACTAAATGCTCACAAAAATCAAATACTGCATGTCCACTGAAACCAAAAAGACTAGTTTAGATGTCAAGGCCTTGTTTGGTTTATTGTGGATAACTAATATAAATTATGCATGTTATTTGGTCCTCTACTTCATTTTAATTTCTTTATCTTCATGATTATTTTATTTACTTTTTAGATTGACATATATGAATCTATCCAAATGAATACCAGAATTTAATATAATTTTGAATTTAGCGCTAAGGACACCTTTGGTAGATAAAAAAACCAATGGTACACCATATATATAAAAGATTTGACACATAATTCAACATTTCAACATGTCAAACAGACTGAACAGTCCAACTTGTTTGCACAACTGAAGCGCAACCGAGTGACAATTAGAGTGCAACCATGCGCTGAAATATAGTGGAACTCTATTGGACTACAATGCAACTGAAGCTTGCTTAGTTGCATTACACAATTGAAGCAGTGCCGTAGTAGCAAATGCAACTGAAGCATGCTAAGTTGAAAGTGTTATTTCTCTCAAAGAATGGATTTACATCAATATGTACAAAGCTATTTCTCTCAAAAATGGATTTACACTAATCATCATTATTTGGACATGCTTTTACATGATTAATTTATGTATTTAATCAATAAATACTAAACCTGGGAGTGGTGAGTTAGTCAAATCAGATTAATTTATGTATTTAATCAATGATTACACACTTTGAAAAATTACATTGACAAGTAAATGTATAAATCCCAACAGTTTGTTCCAAACTAAATTAAAAAGTAGATTAAATGTGAATTAGTCAAGCAACTAAAAAAATCATTTCACTTTTTATTTAAATTGGCATTCCAGTGGAGGGAAAATTAGGCAAGTTGAATATCCAAAATGAAGTGGGAAGACATTGATGTGAATCAGTTAAAATAGTTTGAAACTAAGACAATAATTTCTTTCTTCTTGAAAAAAATATATGAAAGGGGGAGTGAAGTACAGGTAACAAAAATGATCTTCTAATCTAAGAGGTAATTTACAGTAGGATATGCAGACAAAATTATCCTACTAAGGCTTTGATTAATGATATAATGAGTTAGAAACTGTAATTTCAAAGGAGTGTCGTAGAGAAAAACAGGCGAACAAAGAGGAAATATATTAACTGCTAACAATCTAACTTATAAAATCTACTAACTGCTTTCTTCACTTCCCTGCGAAAACAAATACAAGTCATTACAGAAATTGGTTAGCAATTTATACATGCAATATGAAGTTTTTATGATACACCTATGACCTATGTGATGAATAATTACTAGAAGTTGGGAAAAGATTACCAAAGTCAGACAGTTGAACAAAAGGCATCATGCAGATAAACAGAGGTGTCCAAACTTTCTGCTTTGTGTTATGTGATTTCTATTCTCTATATGCTTACCATATAAAGGCTGATGTTGTAACTACACATAGTTTTATGATCAATTTCTGCATGTGTGGTTTTGAAACAATGAGTTTTCTAAAACATATTTATAAAGTCAAAGCAAAATTAAATCCATACATGTCTAAGATAGATAATTATAAAGCATGCAAGACTGTATGCATACATTAAAGGAAATATGATACAAGATGGAGCAAATGTTCCGAAACTATCTGCACAATTTTATATGCTGGATCATAAACAATATTTCCAGATATAATATATTTGCTACCAAATTACCAACAAAATTTTGAATTATTTCGAAATGTCAAACTTTTTCACAATCATGAAATAAAACGAAATTACGACTACACTAATACATGCATACACATTCGTGTACAGTAACACATACATCACACACATGTTTGAACTAAAGTCCGTTTACACCACAATGCGCTATAATAGTGAAACTGAAACACATATTTAATTATCACATTTTATGCAGATATAAGAAATGTAAAGAACATCCAAGCCATTTGGTTTTGATTGCGATACATTTCATTTTAGTTACCAAAATGTCATAAAATTTATACTACAAAAACACCTTTTAGGATGCCATGGTCAAAGGCAACGCTACCTGCCAAAGGCAACACTACCTACCAAAAGCAAAAACCAGGCCATCACATGATTTGCGTATGTGTAGTATACCATTAAGATTTTCATTTTTATGACATTATTTCTTACTTGCATTTTCAAACACATGTTTTATTCTAACGTATATAGTTCCTTTCTATTTTACTAATCCTAGTATTTTATGTAACCATTGATAAAGAAGATCATATGCTTACAGGATGGAACTAGGAAGCAACACCAGAAATTGTTGAAGATAAAGGTTTTTAATTAAATGAGTGAAAAAAGTTTATTATTATAACACTTTGTTACAACTGACTATTGAGTCTTCTCTTGTAAATAAAAATAAAGAAAATTCATTGACTAATAATTTTTTCAGTATATTTATTTTATCTTCTTTCACTACTTTAATATTCTTCCAAAGACAAAGTTGATTACAATATCAATCATACTGTAAAAAGGCCTCAGAAGTTAGAAAATATTAATATCATTATTGCATCAACGAATATAGGCAATGAATCATTAAATCATCACACGCCGCTTTATAACGAATTGTTGTAGAGAACGCCTAATAGGCAAAAATTAATCGAGGACTATTACCCAGTATTATATATTGTAAAATAATTTGAAAGTTTTTAATTTTTTCTTTATGGAATTAAAAAAATAGGAGCTTATCCAACTAGTATGGGTATAATCATTTAGATTAGAGATTACACTGAAAGTTTTTTATTTTTTATGAACTATACATGTACTACTTTGAAGACTGGAAGTATTTTGAAAGGGTGCTCGGAGTCGGAACTTCCGCAATGGAAGACTGGAAGTATTTTGAAAAGGCCCTGCGTCTGCATCAAATTTTACAGAAAATAAATCTGTAAGTATCCAACGTATGTCCTGGAATTAGTTAGTTGCATTATCTGTGTAATATTTCGGATTCTACATTAAACGATATTGTATTTACTGTTTATGTGAACACATAACTATATCCACTAAACCATATTGCATCCACTAAAATGCATTAACAAAACTATAAAATGTAGCTTAGTTAACTTATGCCGTGAAAGGCCATTGATAATGATCCCTGGTCCTTATTTTCACTCAGTTACTAAAATACATTAACAACAGTGTCATCTACACAATTTTGCAGACTGCAAATATGTTGCTAATGCAGTAAGACTACTAATAGTGCACTAGAACATGAAACCTGTGAAAGCATAAATCATGATACAAGCAAATAAAAATCAAACCTCCAATGAATATAATCTAAAGTTAGTAACATACAAAATCCAGGACAATTAAAACAATTCTCCTTTGGAAAGAAAAAAAATGATAAAGAAATAGTTTAACTTGTTTCAACACTGCTCTTGACAGAAACCATGCTTTTAGTGTAATCTCTAATCTTAAAGGCATCCAAAACATTCAATTTCTTCACTTCTGCTGTAGCAAAGTAGTACATGTATAATTCATAAAAGTTTTTAATAATTTGAAGGTTTTTAATTTTTTTACCAAGTCTTAAAAGGCATAAACCACACAATCCAAAAATTGCAGAAAAGCTGAGATCGAATTTTTTACCAAGTCTTACAAGGCAGGAGCCACACAATCCAAAAACTGCAGAAATCGATCCAGAAATTACAGCAAGAGATAGGGTTTACTGCAAATGCAATAGATTTAAGATTTTATCCTATTCGATTATCTTCCCTAAACAAAATTCTCAGAACAAAAAATCGTACCTTTGAGCAGACTAAATCGTTTCGAAGAACCACGAAGATGGATCCATAGAGTCTTGAGCGAAGTCCAGAGTGATTGTCTACAGAGAATCGGCGGATTATAGATTTGGGGGCAAAAGAGAAGCCGACATCGTGTTTGTAAGAAATGGAATTGTGGATAATTAGGGTTTAGTGTGGTAATGGGGTTAAACAGGGTTGCGCTGTTTTTTATTTGTGTCGAATGGGTTATTATCCAACGTAAAAATTTACTAAATTAGTTCAACCCAACCCAATTAAAAAGGGGTTAAAGGGTTGGGTTTAAGGGTTGTTTTTTATTTTGACAGCCCTAGCGTCCGCTGCCTAGCTGAGGTATACATATATCGTGAATTTCAAAACTGTATATATAGTATACCAGTGGATAATATATGATAGCTGATCATACATTGAATGTGTCATTTGATTGAAATTAATTTGCAGGAGAAACAAAGCCCGGAAGAGCGAGCTTCTACATCAGACACACCCCTAATTCCGACCCTAACCCCGCTTCAGCCCAAGGCAGCTGCCAAGGTATCTATTTATGCAATATATATAAATCTCATGTACATGTGTGAGCAATTTGTAATCAAAAGCCACATGATAATCAGATTAACAAACAGATGAGCACAAAATTTGGGGATTTGCTGGCGTTCAGTGGACCAGCACTAGAAAGAATAAACGGATGTTTGGCCATGCTTGGATTTGTTGCTGTGTTGGGGGCCGAATTGGCAAGCGGAAGTGACCTCTCATCACAGCTGACGAACGGCTGTGTTCCTTTCTTCGTGATTGCAACTGCTTTGTTCTCTGCAGCTTCACTTATTCCACTGTTTAAAGGAATAAGCGTTCAGTCCAAATCGGGTGGACTGCGGACAGCGGATGCAGAGATGTGGAATAGAATGTTTGCAATGTTGGGCTTGGTCGCTCTGGCTTTCACCGAGTATGTCAAGGGAGGACCCCTTGTTTGATGTCTCCTCCTCACAGATAAACTTTCAATCTCTTCTGTTCTTAGCTAGATTATTGGTAATGTGAGACATTTCATATTTTCTTGTTCTCATAGGTTGTAAAATATTATTTTACTAGTATTAGTACAAACTTATTATTTAGCATACTGCATGTCTCATTTTACCTTATGTTTGCTGCTGCTGGGTTAGTTTATTTTGTAATATTGCTATGATGTCCTTACTCTGGGTATGAAAATCTCAAAGGCAAATTCTATTCGAACCCAAAGAATTGCTGAGTAGCCGCCACAATTCAACATAAATGCGAAAACCCCTCATTCTGCTGAGTAGCCCACCCATTTAATTAAAAAAAACCAAAAAAACCCTCCTAGTAGTGACTCTACGAGATTTGTAAGGAAACCACGAAGATGCACTGTGTGGTACGCTAAAAAAACCTCGCAGAGCCACTACATGGTTCTCCAACGTATCACGTAGTGCTCCTACATGATTTCCTTGCAAACCACATAGAGCCACTACGAGGTAAGCTGAAAATTTAAAAAAATTATATATAGCTGAAAAGTGCTGTTTCAACCATGACTTTTTTCATAAAAACGGAGGGCTACTCAGCGATTCTTCGGGTTCGAATAGAATTTGCCAATATCAAAATCTCGAAACATTAATATAAAGTAAATTTAAACTAATAAATTAATTACATTTTAAAATCAATTAATAAAATAAAATATAGTTGTTAAACAAACAAATATTTTAATTTAAATGAATAAATTAAAATATTTCTCAAACCCATTGTATTAATTGGATACTTTTTTTTCGAAAGGCTATTTTATTATATTTACACAGAATCAATGACAAAAATTTACAATCAACTCATACTTCTATAAAACACCATCTTTCAACAGACTATACTTGCTAAACCTAATTGTAATGAGAAAAAAAAGCAATAAAATCTTATGAACACATAAAAAACTCATTACACAGGAAAACTATTTTGTACATTCACTTAAAGGAAGGCTTCATTTTGCGATGAGCATGGGCAACGGCTAAAAAAGCGGCCGTCGCTAGCCGTCGCACTGTTTGCATATAACAACTGCCGAGACCTTTCTTCCCCAAATCATTTCAGCTGGAAAAAAAACCTACCATCGCCCCCCGCTGCAATTTCGAGTTCACCCACCCAAAATCTATTCCAATCATCTCTGTTTGCTCCGATATGTTTTCTAATCCCTATTCTATGTTTAATTAGGGTTTATTTGCATGTTAATATGGTTTTATTAATTGAATATTTATAGATATGAAATTGATTGTCTTGTGAGATGCACATAATATTGATTTTGTTATAGATTGATTTGTGAATAAGTGTAATTGAGTAGGAGGTTGAATTCGCTGATGATCACATATGTACTTGATTTAGGAGCATGAAAACGACGATTATCACATATGTAATTGGGCTTACGTTTATTGTGTTGTAACATTATTTGAGAAAAAATGAAGTAAAAAATGATTGTTTACCTGTAGTAAAATTATTATAATTATTGAAACGATGTAACGAAGTCCATTTTTGCATGCACTATTAATTATGTCACAATCGGATGCATGAATAGTCGGTCCAAACAAATTTAAAGAATGCAATTGCAATATACAAAAAAATGTTGTTATAGTATTTAATAAAAAAAATGTTATTTTACAAATGTGTTGCTATAATATTTATACTTTAAACTAAAATTAACAAAAAGTAACTAGAACTAATTTGTACGTCATAATTTTCATTGTCATATTATTTTACAAATTGAAAGTACTGAAAAATATTATGTAGATGCTATGTACTTAACGTGTGCGCGTAGGAGGAAAAAGGCACACGACGCAACTAAGAGAATTTTTTGAAGTTTATGACACACCTATTAGTGAAGCGGAGAAAAGCCCTGTAACACCACGTATTTTCTGTAAACGTATGAGTAACAAATCAGAGAATAATTAAATTTTAAAATAAGAATGAAGGGAAACGGGTTGCGCCATTGCGTTCATCCGAGTTTTCGAAAATCAGAGTTCGTATGACCAAGTTATGACCCTCAGAAGTTTCAGGAATTTAAATAAAATAAAACAGCTTGAAAATAAAGGCAGAAATTCGAAATTCAAACCCAGAGAAGGCTGGCGGGAAAATTCCCGCCCATATACCCAGGTCGACTGGGGAGTCGACCCCCCACCCCAACCAGGTCGATTGGGGAGTCGACCTCCCCATGACCAGGTCAACTAGGGAGTCGACCTGGGGGTCGACCTGCTTCCGAAACCCAATTTTTGAACCTGGTTCATTCTGATGTATCCGGTCTCGTTTTCTATCTAGATTTGTCCGCCTAATCCTATATAAACAGCCCCCTAGCCTCATTTTCTCTACAAAATTTCATTCTGTCTATATTCTGCCTCTGTTCTAGTTAAAAATAAAAATGGCGTCGCTACTCTGCTGGAATCAAAACTTAGACTGATGCATCTTCTTCCAACCTGAATAGAATTAAAAGCTAAATCAAATCTCAAATCAAAGTTTAGAGCTACAACAACAATTAAAGAGGAATAATTCAGCATTTCTGCATCAACAACAGTTTATTATCCTTTCTTAAAACCATGAAAGGCAAATACAGTTATTTTCTGCTATAAACTGTAACTATAATTGTGACATGATTGTAAATCTGAATTGAGGTTGTGTACGTTCTGTTCTGATATATTTTATTCTGTATCTCTTTCTTCATTCTGTTCTATAGCCAGGCTACCACGAGCCTGCGCCACATCTCATAAGAGATTAACACACGAACGCTAAATTTTGGGACAAATAATAATGCACAATTGGACATAAGACTATTGCCTATGACTATAATTCATGCCTATGAGACTATTGCCTATGACTATGATTCACGCCTATGAGACTATTGCCTATGACTATGAGACTATTGCCTATGACATTGAATAAGAAACAATTGTGTTTAGTCGCCCATGACTATTGTGGTTAGTTGCCTATAACTACTGTAGTTAGTTTCTTATGCCTATTCCCTTAATGATGCTGGATCTCATATTTAGTTTGTAACTTTGCTAGTTTACTCCCATCCACTGTTATGTACGTCGAGCCTATTGGGCCATTATTATTGTATTTAGTTCATTATTGCACGCCTATTCTTGTATATCAATTCTTGTGCTTATCCCCTATTCCTTTTGTTAGGGCCATTTCATGAGTATTTAGAGAATTTGTGGAAACATGTTATACGGGGATTGGGCGTAGCTTAATTAAGTAAATCTGGCATAGCAAATATGTTGGCATAATCCGAATTGGCTATAATAGAGAATGATTTACATGTGTATTAGTCTTGGACATAAATGATGGACTAGATTATTAAATCTAGTTTTGACATGAACTGTGAATGGGAATATTAAGGCTAAAATTTGGGCCATATATTGTATTATGAATTATGACCTTGATTTGGGCATGTTAGTTTAGACTAAATTTATAATTAGGCAAGATATGTCAATGAAACTTTAAGGAATGATTAAATATGTTATATTGCCTAATCCGCTAGTTATGTTATATTGCCTAAACTGCTATTTAGATTGAATTGCCTAATCTGCTAATTATGTTAAAATTGCCTTATCTGCTAGACCTGCTGAATCGCCTAATCTGCAAAATCTGTTATCTGTTTAGTCTGTTGAATTGCGTAATCTGTTGGAACTGAAATGCTGAAATTTCAAGTATGTAAATCTGTAGACTCGATTTAAAATTGAGCAAAACTTGTTAATAGAACCTCGAATAATATGTTGTAACTCGTATAGAAGTTAATTTGTTAAATTAGCATGATTAGTCTGATATTAGCACAGTCTGTGAATGAATGCATTGGCTAAACATGAAACATGGCTAACTCGAGGTTAAAATGAGTTTGCGGCGTAATTCTGCCCGAAACCGCCCGGCACATCTAGTGGCCGCAAACAATAGATTCTAATGTGAGAAGTTAGTCATAACGTGCTTCAAAACCCGAGGTTAGACTCATTTTGCGGCAGAAACCTACCCGGAACCAACCGGCCTAACTAGTGGCCGCAAACTATCAGTCTAATGTGAGAGGTCTACGGGTTAATTTTTAATTGATACAAATCTGAGATAAATATGATGTCTAAAACGTGTTGGGTGGGTAGGGATAAACCAATTGGACTAATGAATTTAATAAACCCGTTTCGTGAATCTGTAGGCCCAATTACAAAGTTAGACAAATCTGTAAATCTGTTAAATCTGTATATCTAATCCGTTAGTCTGAAAACTTGTCTGATCTGTGAACTAGTTGATCTGAACTCTGTATGTCTGAACTTGTAAACAAGTTAATCTGAAATCTGTTAGTCTGGGGACACAAGGTTAGGAGGGAAATTACTTGTGTCATCTGTTATTTGGGACCCATATTAGTCAGTAACCCTTTCTGGTATCAAAACTTTGACCCAACAGTAGGTAGGGTCCGGGCACGCTTACTGAACTAATTATAAGCGGTTCATTTTGATAATGGCGAGGGGTGTTGATGGTGCGTTCCAACTGGGTCATGTGCGTGCATGGATCCCAGACTGCCTCTGAGGATGTAAGACGCCGTGACATCTGTAAATAGGTCTGTTCCAATTGGTTGTCACTTTAGGGAGTGATACACCCTACTGTGGGGCCGACACAGGGTATTTATGTATTAGGGAGCCGATCACTTGGGGTAGGGTTTTAGGGTACACTTAGTTCTGTCTGTTTCTGTTGGGTGGCAACACCTGTCTATTTCTGCGTGGTACCGTCTGTTCGGGTGGTAAAGGCCCATTTACTAGTGTACACCTAATTCTACATTCTATTTCCGTAGGGATAAATCTGTTTCTTTTTCTGTACCTTCTATTCGGGTGGTAAAGGCCCATAATTAGCATTCTGTTTCTGTTGGGGTAGTAAAGGCCCATTACTAGCATTCTCTTCTGTGGAAATTATTCTGTTCCCGTTTCTGTTTCAGTTTAGACATTGGGGTGACACCTAATCCTGTTATAGTAGTATTAGTGCGGAGAAATGAAAAGTAATATTATTTTGTTTCTTCTGTTTAACCTAAGTACATCTACTGCTCCTGTTACTGTTATCTTTTATCCAGCTTATTTTCATGTCATAATTATTATTATCCGTTCATATGCTGAAAGTCACTGGAGTTGCCAGACTTTATGTATGACCCTGCTTGTTTTCGCCCCTTTTTCTTCCGTTTCCCCCCAGGTTTTCCAAGTAGGGAACACTTTAGCTTGATCCGGATTTCTTCTGCTTGAAATACTTAGAGTGCTTAAAGTATGGCTTGACTCCTTATGGCAGCTTCTGTAGGGATTATGATTTTAAAGTTTTGTACTCTGATGATTTTCTGAACAAGACTGATATTTATGTGCTTGAGTTTTTGGTAAAGATGTAACCAAACTGATCTCTGTTTTTTGCTGTAATAAATTTATAATTTCCCTTTGTGAGTGACCTTAACGGAGGTGGGGTGTTACACTTGGTATCAGAGCTGAAGGTTACCAGATTGGGTAAAGTTTTTGAAAACTATTTTCAAAAAGGTTTTTAAAGGAAGTATTTTCAAAAATAAAGTTTATTTTGAAAAACATAATCCCCAAAAAGCCATATATCTACCTTTTCCGTTCTCCATTTTAAATCTTTTTCTTTCATTCCAGCATGTCTGGGAATCTTAACTTTCCAGAGGGCGTGCCAATACCTGGCTGGTTCAGGAGGTACTTAGAGGCTAGGGCCAACGATGCAGGCCCAACGGATATTCCTCCTCCAGCTGCAGCGATTCCTCCTCCTCCGCCCCCTCCTCGTGCAATTGCTTTTTCAAAAATCTGTAAAGATTTTAGGGCCATGGGTGGAAAGGATTTCAAGGGAACTGAATCATTCGTAGAAGCAAGGAACTGGCTCAAAGAAACTGAGGATCTGTTCGTTATCTTCGAAGGTGGACGATAGGCAGAAGGTACCATTGGCGATGTGGTTACTCAAGGACGAAGCTTTCTATTGGTGGGAAGTCACTAACACCGAGAGACCGGTTGAAACGTGGATGGATTTCAGAACAAGGTTTGAGACGAAATTCCTCTCGCAAGTTGAACGAAGTCTACAACTAGAAAAGTTCTTATCTCTTAAGCAAGGAAGTATGACGGTCAGGGAATACGTCAATCAGTTCAACCAACTGGCTAGGTTCGGACTAGATTTAGTCAACACCCAGCATAAAAAGGCTCTCCGCTTTGTTAAAGGATTGAACAAGCCACTACACAGCCTAGCCATGACCCATGTACCAATGGGAGCGACTTACGAGATATTGGTGGACATGGCACTACTGCACGAGGAAGACAACGACAAGAAAGAGGCAAAGAAGGAAGAACCACAGAACAAGAAAGCATGACCCAAAAAGGAAAAACAAAAGAAGGATGAAAAGTCTGAAGATAAGAAAGAGAAAAAGTGCTTTACTTGTGGAAGCTTGACTCATCTAAACAAGGATTGCAGAAAAAGAAAGGGCACTTGCTTCAACAGTGGTGAGATGGGACACTTCACTAGGGACTGCCCGAAGAAACGGAGGCAAGGGCAGAGGGCAGGACCAACTTCTACAGGGCAGGCGAACACTCTCGAGGCTAGTGGATAGGGTAGAAATAGGAAAACTTTCTGTAGGAGGTTTAATTTCTTTATCTGATTTTTGAGTTAAAACTCTTTTCTGATTCTGACATTTTGATTCTGTAATCGATACTCTGCACTTGAATACTAGTATTGTTTCTGATTCCGCTATAGACTCAGACCCATAAGGGTTATGACTCATCCAATTGTGATAAGTTGGGTATCTTTGTTGAGCGTTAAGTTGACTATGACGCATACATTCTGGGTTTTTATCATGCTTAGTTTCCTAAGAATCATTTAGTAATCTGATCTGTACCGGTAATATGTAAATATCTGAATATTTCTGATAAGGTTGAGATTTCCAGTTTTGACATTGTCTAAGGAGGTTAATCCTCTAGGTGTCAATCTGATGTTGATTTCGGTCTTCGGGGTTGATACTTAGGGGAATTTGTCTCTCAACCAAGGTCTAATGAAAACCAAGTTTTTGTTTATCTGCACTCGCCCCCATCACTCGACTATATCCTATCGATCGAGTCTTCGACCTATAGATAGGAATCCTATGGATGTAAACATGTGTTTGAGACATGTTATGTTTGATTGTTGCAGGTGGATGCAAGTGGCTGCTAGTGGTTGCTCGTGGATGCATATACACACACTAAGCACTAGATCGGCTCGAAAACACTCTCATACTGCATATGAATGTGTGAGCATTTTCAATTTTTGTGGATGCAAAATGATTGACTCATTACATGGATGTTGCATATGAATGAATGGTTGTCACTCATATAAGAATGATATGTATCAAATAGGAAGATTGCATACATGTTGGACTCATGACACTGACATAGTTCGCATTAAGGAGGTCAACTGAATCAGTGGACCGCCTGATCTTTGCATTAGATAAGGAACATACACACACACTTTTGCATATGTTCATACAACATTAGAAGTTTTCTAAGGACAATGGATGCTTGTGGATGATGGTTGAGTAGATGGATGACTGGATGGTAGGACACATTCTTCTTAACTTGAAGATTTCAGGGACGAAATCCTTTAAGGAGGGGAGAATGTAACACCCTGTATTTTTTGTAAACGTATAAGTAACAAATCAGATAATAATTAAAATTTTAAATAAGAATCAAGGGAAACGGGTTGCGCCATTGCGTTCGTCTCGGAATTCTGCATGAAATCGAGTCCGAGTTTTCGAAAATCGGAGTTCGTATGACCAAGTTATGACCCTCAGAAGTTTCAGGAATTTAAATAAAATAAAACAGCTCGAAAATAAAGCAAGAAATTCGAAATTCAAACCCAGAGAAGGCTGGCGGGAAAATTCCCGTCCATATACCCAAGTCGACTGGGGAGTCGCCCCCCCCAACCAGGTCGACTGGGGAGTCGACTGGGGTGTCGACCTCCCCATGACCAGGTCGACTGGGGAGTCGACATGGGGGTCGACCTGCTTCCGAAACCCAGTTTTTGAACCTGGTTCATTCTGATGTATCCGGTCTCGTTTTCTGTCTAGATTCGTCCGCCTAACCCTATATAAACATCCCCCTAGCCTCATTTTTTTCTACACAATTTCATTCTGTCTATATTCTGCCTCTGTTCTAATTAAAAATAAAAATGGTGTCGCTACTCTGCTGGAATCAAAACTTGGACTGATGCATCTTCTTCCAACCTGAATAGAATTAAAAGAAAAATCAAATCTCAAATCAAAGTTTAGAGCTAAAACAACAATTAAAGAGGAATAATTTAGCATTTCTGCATCAACAACAGTTTATTATCCTTTCTTAAAACCACGAAAGGCAAGTACAGTTATTTTCTGCTATAAACTGTAACTATAATTGTGACATGATTGTAAATCTGAATTTGAGGCTGTGTACGTTCTGTTCTGATATATTTTATTCTGTATCTCTTTCTTCATTCTGTTCTATAGCCAGGCTACCACGAGCCTGCGCCACATCTCATAAGAGATTAACGCATGAACGCTAAATTTTGGGATAAATAATAATGCATAATTGGACATAAGACTATTGCCTATGACTATAATTCATGCCTATGAGACTATTGCCTATGACTATGATTCATGCCTATGAGACTATTGCCTATGAGTATGATTCATGACTATGAGACTATTGCCTATGACATTGAATAAGAAACTATTGTGATTAGTCGCCCATGACTATTGTGGCTAGTTGCCTATAACTAATGTAGTTAGTTTCTTATGCCTATTCCCTTAATGATGCTGGATCTCATATTTAGTATGTAACTTTGCTAGTTTACTCCCATCCACTGTTATGTACGTCGAGCCTATTGGGCCATTATTATTGTATTTAGTTCATTATTGCACGCCTATTCTTGTATATCAATTCTTGTGCTTATCCCCTATTCCTTTTGTTAGGGCCATTTCATGAGTATTTAGAGACCTTGTGGAAACATGTTATACGGGGATTGGGCGTAGCTTAATTAAGTAAATATGGCATAGCAAATATGTTTGCATAATCTGAATTGGCTATAATAGAGAATGATTTACATGTGTATTAGTCTTGGACATAAATGGTGAACTAGACTATTAAATCTAGTTTTGACATGAACTGTAAATGGGAATATTAAGGCTAAAATTTGGGGCATATATTGTATTATGAATTATGACCTTGATTTGGGCATGTAAGTTTAGGCTAAATTTATAATTAGGCAAGATATGTCAATGAAACTTTAAGGAATGATTAAATATGTTATATTGCCTAATCCGCTAGTTCTGTTATATTGCCTAAACTGCTAATTAGATTGAATTCCCTAATCTGCTGATTATGTTAAAATTGCCTTATCTGCTAGACCTGCTAAATCGCCTAATCTGCAAGATCTGTTATCTATTTAGTCTGTTGAATGGCGTAATCTGTTGGAACTGAAATGCTAAAATTTGAAGTATGTAAATATGTAGACTCGATTTAAAATTGAGAAAAACTTGTTAATAGAACCTCGAATAATCTGCTATAACTCGTACAGATGTTAATTTTTTAAATTAGCATGATTAGTCTGATATTAGCACAGTCTGTGAATGAATGCATTGGTTAAACATGAAACATGGCTAACTCGAGGTTGGAATGAGTTTGCGGCGTAGTTCTGCCCGGAACTGCCCGACACATCCAGTGGCCACAAACAATAGGTTCTAATGTGAGAAGTTAGTCATAACATGCTTCAAAACCCGAGGTTAGACTCTGTTTGCGGCAGAAACCAGCCCGAAACCAACCGGCCTAACCAGTGGCCGCAAACTGTCAGTCTAATGTGAGAGGTCCGCGCGTTAATTTTTAATTGATACAAATCTGAGATAAATATGATGTCTAAAACGTGTTGGGTGGGTAGGGTTAAACCAATTGGACTAATGAATTTAACAAACCCGTTTCGTGAATTTGTAGGCCCAATTACAAAGTTAGACAAATCCGTAAATCTGTTAAATCCGTATATCTGATCCGTTAGTCTGAAAACTTGTCTGATCTGTGAACTAGTTGATCTGAACTCTGTATGTCTGAACTTGTAAACAAGTTAATCTGAAATCTGTTAGTCTGGGGACACAAGGTTAGGAGGGAAATTACTTATGTCATCTGTTGTTTGGGACCCATATTAGTCAGTAACCCTTTCTGGTATCAAAACTTTGACCCAATAGTAGGAAGGGTCCAGGCACGCTTACTGAACTAATTATAAGTGGTTCATTCTGATAATGGCGAGGGGTGTTGATGGTGCGTTCCAAATGGGTTATGTGCGTGCATGGATCCCAGTCTGCCTCTAAGGATGTAAGACGCCGTGACATCTGTAAATAGGTCTGTGCCAATTGGTTGTCACTTTAGGGAGTGATACACCCTACTGTGGGGCCGACACAGGGTATTTATGTATTAAGGAGCCAATCGCCTGGGGTAGGGTTTTAGGGTACACTTAGTTCTGTCTGTTTCTGTTGGTACCGTCTGATTCTGTTGGGTGGCAACTCCTGTTTTTTTCTGCGTGGTACCGTCTGTTCGGGTGGTAATGGTCCATTTACTAGTGTACACATAATTCTACATTCTGTTTCTGTAGCGATAAATCTGTTTCTGTACCTTCTGTTCGGGTGGTAAAGGCCCATAATTAGCATTCTGTATCTGTCTGTTTCTGTTGGGGTGGTAAAGGCCGATTACTTGCATTCTCTTCTGTGGAAATTATTATGTTCCCATTTCTGTTTCAGTTTAGACATTGGGTTGACACCTAATCCTGTTATACTAGTATTAGTGCGGAGAAATGAAAAGTAATATTATTCTGTTTCTTCTGTTTAACCTAAGTACATCTGTTGCTCCTGTTACTGTTATCTCTTATCCAGCTTATTTTCATGTCATAATTATTATTATCTGTTCATATGCTGAAAGTCACTGGACTTGCCAGACTTTATGTCTGACCTTGCTTGTTTTCGCCCCTTTTTCTTCCGTCCCCCCCAGGTTTTCCAAGGAGGGAACACTTAGCTTGATCCGGATTTCTTCTGCTTGAAATACTTAGAGTGCTTAAAGTACGGCTTGACTCCTTATGGCAGCTTCTGTGGGGATTATGATTTTAAAGTTTTGTACTTTGATGATTTTCTGAACAAGACTGATATTTATGTACTTGAGTTTTTGGTAAAGATGTAACCAAACTGATCTCTGTTTTCCGCTGTAATATAGTTATAATTTCTCAAGTATTGTTTATCTGTCTTGTAAATTTTTGTTCTGTTTACTAAAATGCTCCACCAAAGTAAAGGCATTCCCTTTGTGAGTGACATTAACGGAGGTGGGGTGTTACAAGCCAAAAGCGCAAAAAGCGCACTTTTTTCGTTTGAAGTGTTATTTTTGTTTAAACGTAGGTTGAATATTTTTTGACTACTTATGTGAACCCCTTAGATAAATTCGGCCCCATCCGACAAATGTTGTATATGATCGTTATATGGATATTTGTTTTTACACAAAACGGAAATCTAAATTCATCTAATACAATATTCGTTGGATTTGTCCTAGTATTGGACAAGTTACGAATATAATAACGTAAGCATATTTTATAAATCATTTCTGTTTAAACGGTTAACAAAGTTTCGATGACACTTCCTTTTTGTTCCCTGTGTACACGCATTTGTGTACGATACATGGACCAAAGGAAAGTGTTGCCGAAATTTTGTTGAAACGTTCAACCTGAAGTGATTTATAAAATATGCATATGTTATTATATTTGTAATGGGAAGTAGATAGACCGGCCGTCAAAGTAAAAAAGAAATAAATAAAAAAACGAAAATATTAAGTTTTTATAAATGAAATTTTACAAGATATCGATTAATATAAAGTGTTTGATTAAATTTTATAACATATAAGTTGCAAATCAGGAAAATGTTCGATTATTTTCGTGATCGCATTTGGATATATCAACCCCGTACCGGTAAGAAAGGGTCGATAAAGGAACATTTTTGTAATGCACTCCACGAATTTATTAGATTCGCTAAATCTAATAATCAGAGTAACGTAGACATTCGTTGTCCGTGTAGTAAGTGAAGGCATCTGAAGCATTGGAAGCCAGATGTAGTAGAAGTACATCTGTATAAATTTGCTTTTGTGTCGAATTATTACTTATGGGATCGTCATGGAGAACTTGTTCAACCTACATCTAACCCTGTAGTGGTAGAGGACGATGATACAATGATGAACGATAATACAATGACGAATCTGATAGAAAATATGGTGCAAGATGCAGCACGATCAATGTTTCCTAACATTGAGCAAGGCGACGATGAGAATGGAAATGTTGAAGAAGAAACGGTGGAAGCGAATTTTTTTATGATTTATTTAATTTTGCTAAGAGGCCGTTGTGGGAAGGGTGTACAAGCGGAACCAAATTGTCTGTAACCGCCGAATTCATCACTATGAAATCAAAATTCAATCTTACAGAAGCTGCATTTACAACAGTTATACAAAGTGCAAAACGACGTATACCGCCCAATAATTTGATGTGGGATAGTCATTATAAAATGAAAAAACTTATGTCTGCTTTTTGGACTACCGTATCATAAGATAGATACATCTGTTAAAGGTTGCATGTTGTATTGGAAAGAAGACGCTCACCATAGAAAATGCAAATTTTGCAACGAAGATAGATGTAAACCAAGGAAAAAGAAAGGAAAAGAAGTTCCATATAAAAGAATGCATTATCTACCCATAACTCGCAGACTTCAACGACTATATGCATCTTCTGCTACAACGTGTCATATGCGATGGCATAGCGTGAGAACATCAGAACAAGGAACTATGATACATCCGTCTGATGGTGAAGCATGGAAACACTTTGATGGGACTTATCCAAAATTTGCTGCAGAGAGCCGTAATGTTAGGCTTGGTTAATGCACATATGGATTTTCGCTATTTTCTCAGTTTGGTAGTAAATATTCATCATGGCCTATCATTATTGCTTCTTATAACTTACCTTCATGGATGTGTATGAAAAACCAATATATGTTTTTAACGGTTGTCGTCCCCAATCCTGATGATCCGACACAAGGAATTGACGTTTATCTACAACAGTTGATTGAAGAGTTGAAAACACTATGGCACGAAGGAGTTGAAACATACGACATTTCAAAAAAAAGGAAAATTTCATATGTTTGCTTCTGTATTATGGACTACTAGTGATTTTATGACATTCTTTCAGGTTACAGCACAGCTGGACGTCTAGCTTGTCCTCATTGTATGGAGGAGACACGAGCATTTTCATTAAAGTATGGAAAAAAAATCTTGGTTTGACATTATTCATCTCATCATCTTTGCTTCATGTTCCTCTTCTATTACCAAGATCCTTTATGATTCGTTTACAAATAAGAGCATACAGTTTATTCAAGTTCATGTTCCCTAACCCAAATATTCGATTATTCTGTTCCTGCCAAACAACATATATAAATCCCTTGAGAATCTTTAGCAACAATTTTGATTTATCAGACCTCCATCTTGTCCCTTTAAATATATTGAACCACTCCAACTTGCTAATTCTTGAAGGCCTATGCATACCACCATTCATCAATATCCTATACCACAATTGATAAACAAAAGCACATTCGAAAAACAAACGAGTGTTCGACTCAACCTCAACATTACATAAAACACACATACTATCCGGAATGATACCAAGGGAGTGCAACTTCTTCTTTGTGTTAATAGCATTTGACATTACTTTCCATAATAACAGGTTTTCCTTTGCTAAGCTACAAGTACTCCAGACTCATGCATGCCATGGAAAAATTGGCTTATTTCCTTAAAGCAGCTTGTATACAAGTTTTACTGAATGCTCCTTGCCTTTCCAATTAACACTTCCATTACCCTGATAACTCATATTATTAGCTAATTCACTCTAAAGCCTCCTGAGCATAGCTAAACTAGCATGAGGTAATTTAATACAGCCATCCACTATGTAATTCTCTACATATGCATTCTCATGAATACCCGAAACTCACCTAGTATTGTAATCTACCAAATCACTCAAGATCGCACCTTCTTTAATCCATGGAGAATGCCAGAAGGAAATTTCTTAACAGTATTATAATTATGCTGAATAAAAGGGAGAAAAGAACTCCTTAGTTTTAGTATATTCCTCCAATGCCAGCTACATTGTGGTGGTATATTTATTTTCCAAAAACTCTTATCCCCAATCAAATTTCTTTTAACCCATTGAGTCCATAAGTCCCCATCCTCTGATATAAGTTTATTGAAATAACCTGAAACCGCAGCCTTGTTCCAGAGATGGATATTGGTAATTCCTAGACCACCGTGCTTCTTAGCATCATACAATTTCTGAAAAGAAATAGGGATAATTTTTTTAAAGAAAGGGTCACCACTCTCCCCGAGCTCCAGAAACAACCACTCTCCCCATTCCTATGCAATCCTGACGTGACTCCCCCCCCCACAGTCCTTGAAGAACGCGGACCTATTGTTCTTTATATGGACGTGGCCATTTTTCACCTTCTTCCAGAAAGAAACACACGGCTTCCTTGCTTTCCACACTAGAACTTCAACTTACCCTTTTTTGCATGCTTCCACACACGAACCCCATGCCCAAATCCTTTGCTTTACACAAATCACCATCACCGACTCCAATAAACTCCTCAGTCCACTCACAAACTTTGAACTACATGAGGGAAATTCGATGAACCTCCCATGATTTCTGGCTTCGCCATCCTTGTGATCCACTACTCACCACTTCCTCCTTATAACCATCCCCCACTCAACTTCATGCGCCAGGCAAGGAATAAACCGAGCGACTTATTTATGCGCCTCCACCATGACGAGAGTCCCCAGTCCTCGTAGCTTCGCCAGAAACCGCTTGAGCACTCTTCCTGACACACTGCAGTTCTTCTATGACATGGAAATTTGATCGTAGTCCTCCCCACGTTTATTTGCTTCTTCCCCAACTAAGTAACTGCTCCCAAACGCCAGTAAAAGTGAAATAGAAAACCCTTCCAGCGTCGACATCTTCCTCCCGTCACTAAGCCTTCCTTGGATGATCCTCACCAACTCGGTTTCATTTGCTTAAATTTTCTGGAATTAGTTTTGAAGTGGGTGACTTAGTTACTGTGTTCTTGTCTGCTGAAATGAAGGAATTGGTCTGTTTATAATAATATGCATGCTGGGTTTTTGTATATGTGGATATTTGTTTTAAGGACACAGTTTAGAAAAAAAATTAGATCAAAGGACAAGCGACTTTTGCTATATAAATTAAGGACTACTTTCATGTTTTAATTGAAAAAAATCCAAATATTTTAAACAAAGGACATGTGTTGGTATTTCACAAACAATAAAAGTTAATATAAAAATATTTTTCTGTGATTACAAGATTATAAGATAATAAAAATTAATTATGAAATGTTTTTTTGTTGTAAATATGGAAGAACAAGCAATATCTGAAAATTGTGGATGGAAAGCTAAATGCATATAGCTTCGTTATTTACGGTATAGCTTTTTTATGGTGTGAATGTAATTAGCTTTAAAATGACTTAATTCTGTATTTGGATGATACAATATAAAGCTATATTTTTAAGTTATAAAGCTATATTCATTTGGCTTTCCGAACTGAATATTTTTATAATAAAATAAATTGACTAAAGTAATTTCAAAATCATATTTTTTCTTTCATTTTTGAGGGTTGTTTTTATTATATAAATTAATTTGTTAATGAGAGTTAAAGGGAATTTTATGTTGCATAATAAAATTTGGCCTTTGTCCTTAATTTAATTATGAAACTTAGTTGTCCTTTGATCTTATTTTTTTTTTTGAAACTTGTCCTTCAAATTAAATACCCCTTTCGTAAATATATATATACATATATATATATATAATTTCATTTTGAAAAGAATGAGGCAGACAAATTATTATTATACAAGTAGCTTAGCTTTGAAGCTTTTCCTTGCTGGACCGAATGAAGTAAATAGAACGTGCTTATTTAGATAATTTCTTTATTTTTATACATAGATATTTGTCCGCATTCAGAAATGTGTTGACTTGAGTGTACTGAGAAAACATGGGCATCATTAAATTTGAAATGAAATGTCATGCAGTTGTGGTATGCCAGTGTTATGTTTCCAACTACAGGGTAAGGCTACGCTTGACTTATACCCATGAAATCCGTGGATTCTTCTTATTGAATCAGAGACATTTTTGTGTATGGTAGCTTGTCCCTCTTTACGTTAGGCCATGCAGAAACTAGACCTAGGGTGATGCCGAAGAATAGGGATTGATTTTTATTTTATTTTTACTGGTTGGTTTACATACGCTAAATTTATTGTACCGTAATTTATCGTTACTGTTTAAAATTCCACCACTTTATTAAATAAATTCGATATAAAATTCATTATATTTTCAATATAATATATAAACAAATTTAAATATTCCAATTTAAATAACTGAAAATCTGGCACGCTATATATATATATATGTATGTATATATATATATATCAGATTCATATAAATCGCAAAGAACATGATCCTCTCAAATAAGATCATAACCTTATATGTTTTATATTACCGTTTCAAAAAATAAATGAAAAACCATAGAACGTGAAAATCATTTTATATTTGTTCATTGATATCGTATATTACATAGTTTGCGCAAGTAAAACATGAAAATAAATGCATTTTCATTGATATACAAAAGGAACATCGAAAAAACTTGTTAGCTAGCTTGCTGGCATAAAGCATCAAATAAAATGTGTACAGCCTAAGCAATTGAACACATGATAAAAGAACGTAAAAGAGAGAAGGGAATATAAGAATATTTCTTTAGATTGTTACTAAGCTCAAGCATTATAGTTTTCGTTGATTCATATCAATTCACACAAGTTTGTATAATAACATAACACAAAAAGTAAAAAAGGTTTAACATTTTGGTTTATGTGCATTATTCATACTTGTATTTTCTAACATTAAGTCTTATTTATGCTTTCATTCTAGAGGGAATTAGATATCTCATTTCACATGTATACAATGAAAATCGGTTTATTACGCACAAAACAACACGTGGAAGTCTGTAAAATAACAGATCAGTATGGCATGAGCTAGAATTTCAGTAAAACATAGTTATTAAGCTCCACTATAGGGGCTGCATTTATTTAATGAACTGCTATTATGGTGAACATTATCGTTATCAACTTATGACCTAATTCAAACACCAAAGGTAAGGCTTTAAACTAGTGCATAATACATATCCAATCAGTTGAAGTAAATGTGTTTTGTAAATACAATTTATTCAGGGTGAAAGTAATACAGAAGATATTAAGGTTAATCCAGATTTGCAAAATTCAGAAACTTATTATGTATAAAAACACTGCTATAGACCACATACACCATAACCTTATAATTCACTTTCCCCTGCAAAATGAAACTATCTGAAATTACCCCATCATTACGAAATTAAATACCAATTTAACATGGAAAAGCAGACTATATAAATCTATGATAAAATAAATAAAGCAACAGAACTCAAAACAATTAATAAATTAGCCATATACCAAATAATGAAAGAAAAAAAATTCAATAATGAAAAATAAATTCAGCAGAATTGATCTATTCTCGAATTTGAAAAAAAGTACAAAAACAACAAAAGTTACATGTAGATGTGCTATCTATGGTTTTGAGAAGGGTTTGGGAAATGTAAATCAGTAGATTGAAGACGACTGGGAGTTTGGCGGGATGAAGGAATACTACTACGCACGAATTTTCCTTTCCCTCCATTGCAATTTCAAAGACACATATTTTTTATTCTGAAGGGATTTTTTTCTCCTGAAAACAATTCGATTTCGTGAGTTTCTAAGGTAGATGTACTTGCATCTAAAATGGATGAGGTATTGAAGGCTATTAAATTGGTCATTAATTGTGCAATTAAAGGCATTAAGTTATTTTTCCTTTAATTGATTTTTAGTAGCGACGGCATACTTTTTCTGCCCTTTTTATAATTCCCCTAATACAATCAAATTTGGTAGTTCATCGAGCAGACCTATTTATGATGTGACTGCCTTGCCAAAAAGTGGCTCAACATATATGAAATATATTGAGTTAAGTTTTCAATACCAACGATTGTCAAATTTTCTTTGAACCTGTTACTTCTAAAATATTCTATACAATTCCTTAGTATTTCATTTAGAAAATAGATTTCCCTTTTGAGATCGTATCAAAGCCTATTTTAATTAGCCCTTAGCCTTTCAATAAGCAATTGTCTTGCCAAATTGTGCACTAGGTTAGTAAGCTTATATTTCTCTGTTTGGCTATAAATTCATGATAGTAACTCTAAACTATTACCATGCACAACTTTTGATTTCATAGTCCTTTCGCAATTTAAAGTGTCGCAGCATCATTACAAAAACTAGAAATATTAGAGGCAAATTAATTTTCCTGTACTAATCTAAGTAGGGGCACAAAACTATGTTAATCTTCCTTCAAATAAAGGAGAGACAGATTAACAAATGCCTCAAATAATAGCATCCTTAAAAGTAGATAGAGGCATATAAAACACTAAATATGCCCCATTTGTTAATTTCCACGTAAGAACAATAACATAACAAATAATTAAGGCACTTATATGCGCCTCTATTTTCAACTATGTATTGTAGCTTTTATCAACTACTGGCACTTATGCACACCCCTATTATAAAATAAATTAATTATCTTCAGCGCTACTCAAGCAGTACCAATATGTTACAGAAATAAAGAGCCAATCATGCACTTATGGCACTACAATTCACCATTCTTCTGAATATTTATGGTGAAACAAAAATAAGAAAACATTAACAGCCAAAAAAAACTATTATTAGGAAATCATTATCCATGAATATTTGCTACAGGGTTACAAGTCGAACAAACATCTTCAATAGAGATTAAATAATAAAATAAAATAATAACAAACACTCTAATTATTATCTATTTATTTATTTTATCCAAAAAAAAGAAAACAAAAAAGTGCATAAAAGTTAATCCTTGATAACCAGTGTGAACTACATCTACAAAAACCCTATTACAGCAACATGCTCCTGATTCAATCAAATTCCCATGCATTTTATTCATACATGCTACAAACTTGAAAAAGAAAGGATGCTCTAGTGAGAATGACGGGCTGGTATTTAAAGATAGGATTATATGGATGCCAAGTGGGTTAAAATAAGACATTGTTTTGCATTGTTTGGTCTTATCCAGAAATTAAAATGGAAATGAAACTTAAGTTTAGCTAGACTGAATATGTGTGTCCATGTACTAACTAAGAGGCTGTTTCATTAGCACTACAATGATTGCATATTTAGCTATGTTTGGAGAACAATGTATTATTGGGAAGGTTTTCAACCTAAAAACCGTTCGAAGAAACGATGAAACATGTATTGCTAAATTTTTTACTACATATATGCTTACGTTTACTGGGTGTTTGTACAAAAAATTAAATCTCCTTGTTGTTCAACTCCTTAGAAAGGAATCAATTGCACCATGACAATTAAGACTATAACTCCAACATTTCTTAAAGGTAAACTTTATGCAGTTCAACAAAGCTTATAGTTATTTAAAGACAATACACTTCAAATATTTGTTTATCTCATCCAACTTCAATGTGGATGTAAATACATCTTAAAATGCAAAAATAGACACCAATTTTAATGATACCTAAGAGCAAACAATAGAAGCAATGATGTGATACTGAACACGCACACACGCATGTACGCACGCGCACGTGCACACACACACACACACACATATACATACATACATACACACACAAAAAATTACAGATGTAATATCCATTAATGCAAACAAGCAAGAATATCAACTCATTCAAAATAAATTATCTGGTGTAAAAACTATCTTGACATTTTGAGCTTGATAAATGATTAATAAAAACTAAGTGGATTAATTCCTTAAGATAGGCATGAATAGTCCAATTCCTAACGTATCATGTAGTTACTTATAAATGGTCAAACATATATGTTGAAATTGGTGATACGCAAATCACAATTTTGGGCAACAAATAATCTTACATATTTTGTGGAGAGTTTTGTTGTTAGATTTTATGGAGAGATTTGGTGCTTGATTTGATGAAGAGATTTGGCGCTAGATTTGCTGAAGAGATTTGGTGCTAGATTTTATGGAGAGATATTGGTTGCTATATTTATGGACATTTATCGCAAGGATTATCCAAATAGTTTTATAACATATATGATGACAATTTGGATGCCAAGTTTTCTTGGGCATGAAACAATTCTCAATATAAAACGGGCTAGCTAACATCTTCATTAGGTGTGGGTGAGAGCCAACCAAGAGTGGGTGAGAGCCACCAAGAGTGATCAGTCTAGCTATTCCAAATTGAGTGTGCTCCTTCAAATTATTTAGCCGTTAGACATTCTCTACCTATTTCTTAATAAGGTTATTGGTTTAAGTTGTAATTGTTTATAACGATAGTTGAGATTGATTGTAAACATTTTTTTATTGGTGAATCAATAAAGAGGATGGTTGGGCGGAATATCGTGTACTCATATTTCCGATATTTTTGGTGTTGTTGTTTATTTTTCAATCAAATTCATCTTCAAGTGATTGGGTGATAAAGATCCTATTTTTCTTGGCATTTTGTCAAGCTTCCGCTATGCACAAAAATCCTAACAGTTTGGTATCAGAGCCAGTTCATCGCATGGCTTGGAGTGATTTTAGATGGAAGATTATAGATATCAGAGATGACGTTGCTTTCATGGATGGCAATTGTGGAGTAGGAGATTTTGAGAATTTGGAATGAAGAATCTAGTCCGCAGCAAGGTGGAGAGGTTGGTTTTGATCACTGCTGAGGATCCGTTGAGGATCATGTTATCAGTTGTTGTCTTCACATTGATAATTCTCGAGGGATCCATATGTAGATTGTAACAACCCGAAAAATCTGAGCCAGTTTAAAATTTTTAAATTGGCTATTTTAGTGGATTTTAGATATTTAAAATAAAATATTTTAAATAATAATGACGAAAAGTATGTTTGAATCGATGTTTGAAAATAAGTATAATTATTTTTAATTATAAACAAGGCCTGAAATGGCGTGGCAGTTTCAAAATTTCAATTCAAACTTTGACTGACTGTACCGGGTGCAAAATAAAACGGATTTTAGTGAAACCAAAAATATTTAAATCTGTTAGTGAATATCTTTCTAACGAATCTGAAAAATTGAAGTTTCATACCAGGAATCAAAAGTTATGGCCAAATGAATTTTCAGAAAGGTCGCTATAGAGAATATATCGCCCTTGTAAATAGACATTTTGCAGACAACCTCAGAATTCGACGAAACCATTTTTGTTGGATCCGGGATGTCAAATTATTGCTAGGTTTCAAATTTCATAATTTTTGAAGTTAATATATGAGCGTGGCGAAGGAAAATGTGTTTGGTTAATTTCTGTTAAATTCGATCGACCAGAAAATGGCCATTTTTCAAACGGTCTCAGAATTCGACAAAACTAGTTTTGTTGGGACCGTATCGTCAAAACATAGCTAGATTTATTTTTCAGGAATTTTTAGAATCCATATGTGGCCCCGACAAATTGAAATGTACGTTCAAATCAAATATTGATTGTTTTATATTTTAATTTGAAGAAAAACTGACTGTAACAGTCAAGTGGGCCAACGAAACATATCCCATTGTGTTCGGAATGGGCATATTTAGCTAGGGACGATAGTCGTCGGGTTTGGATTGGAGTTCGTATGAGATAAGGGGTATTTTTGGATTTTTAAAATATAAAAAATCCTATTGGCCAACACCATTTTCTCTCTCCCCGATTATTACTCCAGGCGACGGCGGAAGCGGTTTAGAACTTCCCGGCTTGATTTCTCCTTCCATACACAAAATCATACCCCACTCCAGTTGAGAATTTTGTAGTGCTCCTCAAGAGCTTCAAATCCGTATAGGCTAGGACCTCCCTCGCTTCGTGAATCGCCGGGATCGACGCTCCAAAGCATCACCGTCGAAGTCGCCACCGTGCTTCCAGGGTCCGGTCGAGTTGAGCAATCCCACCACTGTTGTGAAGCTCTCTCGAAGCTCTACGACGTGCAACAGCCCGATCGTCCTCAAGCCCCACGGATCTGCCGAAAAACGCAGACCTAGTTTTGAACAAATCAGAAAGGTAACGGCTTTAATTATTTTAAATGGTTTAATAGCACTTTAAAGCGCTACGGTTTTTGATTTCACTGTAAAAATCATATCTTTCTCGTTTGTTGACGAAATTCAGTGAAACAAGAGAAGTGGACTCGTGTGGACGTCCTCTACATTTTAGAAGAGACCGCATATTTTTCTGAGCCTTCCGCTATTTTTGGTGGAGTGGAACCCAATGTGAGATTTCTAAATTATAAACGATATGGAAACGACGATGTATAAATTATATAGTCGATGTATGAATTATATAAGCGTTGTACACCTCATGTATAAGCATTGTATAAGTTGTATGTTCGATATATAAGTAATATATGCGTTGTAAAAGTGACATATGCATTGAAATGAATTGAAGTGAATTGAAATATATTTATATACGAATATATATATATATACTCCTCTCGTCCACAGACCATGGACGATATTTATTGGTTGTGATATTGTTTGGATTGGTTGATGTGAAATTTGGTGAATACCGTAAATGGTTGATTGGAAATAATTGACTGTGATTGAAATCCCAATAGGATTAGAATATGGGGAAATTCGTGTGCGTATGAACTAGATATTGAAAATCCCCATTGTCAAAAACCGCGAGGATTTAAGGTAGAGCGAGGAGCCGTACTAGGGACGGTCCCGGTTTTAACTACCCTGCCGTTATGCTGCCGAAATTTTCAATAATATTCATGTGTTAGAATTATTTTCATGTGTTGAAACTATATTCGTGTGTTGAATAGAAGTTCATGTGTTGAATGAAGTTCATGTGTTGAATAAATTATTTTGAAAGATAAAAATCACATTTATTATATATATAGACTATATAAAATATTAGTATTTTAAATAAATTGGTTTAACACCAAAAATAACATTTTTACCTTATGTATAGACTATATAAAATAATCGTGTTTTGAAATAAATTGTTGTTTTGAAATAAATTTTTTTACGATAAAAATCATATTTTTATTATATATATAAACTATAGGAAATACTCATGTGTTGAATAAAGGACTAGAACGATAAAATCATATTTTTATTGTATGTGTGAAGTCGAAAACGTTCATGTGTTAAATATATAGATTGAACAATAAAATCTACATTTTTACTGTGAATATGAAGTGCTAAAAATATTCATGTGTTGAACAAATATTTTTGATGATAAAAATAGCATTTTTATCAAATATGTGAAGTGGATATGGTTTTGAAATCCAAGAACGAAATATATTTATATATATATATATAATTAAAATATACTGAATAACGAAGCTGCAATTCGTGTTTTGAAACCGTGATTTCAAACGATTAGTGCGGGAGATCCGACCATCAGATTTTCCCGAAATCGAAACCGTTGGGTTCGCTTAGGAAATATCTTTCTAACGACACCAACTTTGTGAAGATCCAATGGTTGGATTGTCTGGAATGTTCAATTCAAATCTGAAGAAAAACAGCGCCAGAATCGATTATATATATATATGATTAAAATAAATCGAATAACGACGTTGCAGTTCGTATTTTGAAATCGTAACTTCAAACGATTAGTGCGGGAGATCCGACCATCAGATTTTCCCCAAACTGAAACCGTTGGATTCGTTTTGAAAAGATCTTTCTAATGATATAAAATTTGTGAAGATCCAACGGTTAGATTTTCATATATGTATAAATCAAATCTGAAGAAAAACAGCGCCACGACCGCGTTATGGTCTGAAGCGTTGTTTGAATGAATTGGCTATTTTTAAATAAATAAAAATAGCGATAAATCGTGATAAAATAATTTAAACGATATGAGATGGAAATAAACTGAATTTGCTCGGTTTATGTGATATTTGATGGTTGAATGTGTTTGGCGTGAAAATTACATTAAAAGACAGAATTAGTGATGTCGAATAATTTAACCATTGAAATGAATTGATTTGAAATTCTAAATATACATGAATTGTTTGAAAAGGCCAAGTTAATTCCCATTTCAAATAATTGATCGACGATTGAAAGTTGAAGATATGAAGACGGTGGAAGACCAATGATTTGCACGTCGAATGGAGGGGTGCTACTGATGCTCATGATGGGAGTAGCTACCTTGAAGGGGCTGAAGTAGTAGTCGTCCAGATGTACTTGTTGATTGTACAGATATGCGAGGTATTGAGTGCCTCTGGTTTCGTTCAGACCCAGAACGAACTTGTAAATGGACTGTGTGTCTGACATTGGATTATGTTTTGATCTCTATTAAATATATATATATCTGTTTGCCGGCGGAGAATTTATTCTCTTGCTTAACACCCTTCTCTGAGATGTACGAGCTTAGAGGTTATATATCGGTGGAAATCAGTCGCATGGAGTGAATTGCCTGTGTGGCATGCCTAAGTGGCAGATGATCAAGGCTTCTGTTGAAAAGCAAAGTCTTGTGGGTGATGACCAAAGCACGGCCTATGTGGCATAGCTTTGTGTATGACGTTGATTCGCGAGCCTCACACCCCGGTATGAACCAGAAACATGAGAGGACCTCAGGGAGGGCATGCGTTTCCTTCTAGCTAGGGTGGTGTCAGTGACCTACCAGCCCTGACATTTATATTATTTTCACCTGTGTGGTTGTTGCTGTTGCGAGGCGCCTCAGATATATCGGTGACTATGTGGAGCCGATGGAGTCATAGGACTCATTTACGCCCCAAAGGGCGGGGAGACATAGTGTTCAGGTATAATAATCCACATCGGTGGACCGGCCCTGACGATCCAAGGCTTTCCTGCGCGCTTGCCTGAGGCTCGGGCTAGAGAGTCTCGAATTCGGTAAGGACTATCTTTTGCCTTGGTTCATGATGGAAATCCAATTTCCGAATACGACACCGTGCGGTTTTGATTGTATATATATATATATATATATATATATATATATATATGGCGACATGATATATGGTACCCATGCCATCTATAATTGATAGTTATGATTGAAATTATTTTTGAAACATATATACACTAGCAATAATATCAAATGTTTGTTTTGCTTGTATCAAGCATATTTTGGCCATTATAAGGTAAAACTCTATCCTCCAGTTTGTGTTGCATTGTGTGATGGGAACTGAGTCTTATAATGGCTTCATTTTTTTTATAAAAAGCATTGCGTTGTTTAAAAGATTTACCTGTTTTAAAGCACTGACAATCCAATGGAGTAAACCCGTTCCGCGAAAGTGGCGTGGTCCTGTGATTGGCCATATTATAAAATGTGTTAAGTAGATTTGTCATACCAGTCCCATGACTGACTCGTAGTTTGTTTCACTTGCAAACTCGGGTGCCCCTTTTTATACACGGGCAACCTTATATTCAGGTTTTAGCAGGCTCTTTCTGGATAGCTGGAGCTGAAGATGGAATCTATCATTTATCTCTTTTTATGCTGTTCAGCTCCTATTGTACATATTATGTTTTGTTTCCACTGAAGACATTTATGTATAACTGAACTGTATTTTGTCTCCTATATACTATGTAACTCTGATGATTATGTTTATCCAGTGTATTCTATTGTACATTATTTGGTGTATTTAATTATTTCTGTTCTACTGTTATCTGTGTATGTGTTATATTCCAAAGATTACCCTTGCCACCGTCTTATGGGGTATGGGGTCTGGGGTCGCCACGAACGTGGTATGATGAAGAGGGATCAAGTGGTAGGCATATATCGATAAAGAGGAGGTGTGATTGAGCCTGGAAATCAATTAGGTAATCTTGTGGCCTGATGAAATCAAGAAGCTGCGATTGAGCCTGGAAATCAATAGGCAATCTTGTGGCCTGATGAAATCAAGAAGGTCTGATTGAGACTGTAAATCAATTGAGCCTAGACTTGAAGAGAAGATAGGATGGTTTTATCTCGTAGTCATAAAAATCGAGATGGTGTTAATTGAGAAAGAAAGGTTGGAAGTGAGAGCTAAGGGGCTATTGTTTGAGTGGAGTAGATGTTGTGATTTGGTATCAAGGTGGAGTGTTGAAATTGATGATACGCAAATCACAATTTTGGGCAACAAATAATCTTACATATTTGAAATACAATTCCCTCTATAAAGAGTTTTATGACATATATGAAGATAATTTGGATGCCAAGTTTTCTTGGGCATGAAGCAATTCCCTCTATAAAAAGGGCTAGCTAACATCTTCATTAGGTGTGGGTGAGAGCCACCAAGAGTGGGTGAGAGCCGCCAAGAGTGGGTAAGAAACACCAAGAGTGATCAGTCTAGCTATTCCAAATTGAGTGTGCTCCTTCAAATTACTTAACCATTAGATATTCTCTACCTATTTCTCAATAAGATTATCGGTTTAAGTTGTAATTGTTTATAACGATAGTTGAGATTGATTGTAAACAATTTTTTATTGGTGAATCAATAAAGAGGGTGGTTAGGTGGAATATCATGTGCTCATATTTCCGATATTTTTTGTGTTGTTGTTTATTTTTCAATCAAATTCATCTTCAAGTGATTGGGTGATAAAAATCCTATTTTTCTTTGCATATTGTCAAGCTTTCGCTGCGCACAAAAATCCTAACAATATAAACAAGAGGTTAGTTTCTCATGTGATAGAGCTTCACAAAAGAACTAGTTAAATTGTTAACTCTATTTATGAAGACAAAATAACATTATTAAGTTTCAAGTCGCATATTAAGAAGAGTGCATCTGATAGGCTAATATAAGTAAAGTAATGCATATATTAACAAATAAATAATTAGGAATAAATTCTTAACTTAAACGAGGTATACTATTGCTATATTGTTTATGCTCACGCGTATTTTATTAGGATATCTTGATTAGTTCAACCATGTAGATTTCTAAAAGTTGTGTACTTTATGGCTTATAATATATATTACGCATCTACAGTAACTTATTTTTAGAAGTGATGGGTGTTATTAATGTGAGGTGTATATGCGACACTGATATTACTACATCGACAAGAAAGCATGCTGCTTGAAGCTAAGTTGTTTAAAGAATCTTAAACTAACTAGGTATTTCTCATGGGGTCACAATATTTCAATGTCATGGCTAACACTTCAAACACCTAGTAAAGTTCATGATTATATGTATATGTTTATTGTACAAATACTCGCCAACATACGATATTCAACAATCAACATGCCACAAAAGGATTGTTTATAATATAAACAACAAAAATATAATATCTTTGAAGGTCTAATGCGTTGACAAATAGTTGGAAGGAAATGATAAATTTTAAAGGGAGAAACCAAATGATTTCACTCATCAAAAATTTAGTTAACTAAGCAATCGCATCTTTTAACAATATCTATATAATGTAAGTAACATAAAAACAATGAATTCGAAGATATGTCCTTACCATATGGTTCAAGTTAATAACTTATTTCTAAAAACCAGTCTAACATACCATTCGAATATGTAGAGATTCAAAATAACATGAATTTTAATTTCTTCTAATTTAACTAAATTGAACATCATAAAGACAACATGCACTCGAAAGATAAAAAGAAAATACCTTTTATATGTCTTTACGATGTTTGGGTTTATGGCCACAATGTTACACACAAGAATGAGGAATCATCCACTCAATTTGGTAATGTTCATTATTTTCTTTTGTGTATCCATTTCATCAATGTTTGCACCCAACCGGCTCATTATCCAACTCTACTACAAAATAATAAACATACACAATTCATATAAATTGTACTGCAATAAAGTAATATAAAGTCAAATTTAGATAGGGCGCCGTATGGTTGATACTAAAATTTACAACATCGAACGAGAATTATCAGACAAAATAACTTAAATGTATAAAAGGGAGATTAAAAAAAAATCTACAAGCCATCATAAAATAGGGAATACATAATACGAACAATTTTTATGTAGTGAATATTTAAAATGGATGCAACGATCAAAGTACAATGGTCCAAACATTTGTGGCAATTGGAGTTCATACATAATGTGAACGACGGTGCCTTGAAGTATATATGATATAAGCACCATCCGTTCCATGGAAAATTAATTCAATCTCTATCAATAATATTCACTCTTCATCTTATCACCAGAATCTTAGGTTGCAATGAAAAAAAAAATCACTTCCAAAATAGTTTTACATCACAGAAGTTATGTGAACTACATTTGCAACCAAATATGGATAAATATATACAAATATTCCAATAACATATTGAGGAGGATACATCCAATCTTATATACATAATAAAAAACTTGGAAAAACGTCGACATTCAATGTAATTTATTTAATTATTTTTTATTTTATGAACTTATTTCCTATATGTGTGATTTCGCCCCACATTTAAGGAAAAGTCTGATGATCACTAAATAGAGCGTATTTGTTAAATTACACATTACCTTCCTTGTCTTAATTTTTTGGAATTTGATACTTAGATGATAGTACATATTAGCACTACATTTTATCTTATTAAGTCTAATCTTTAAAACATATATAAGTGGGAAAATAACCCTAATTTTGCTTGCTAGATATTCTTGATCAATTTTCCTTCTCCCTTGTGCATTCCCTATATCTTTGGTCAACCTAAGTAATACAACAGAAAAGAAGTTAGAATACTCATATATACTCAGTGGGAAAAGAAGTTAGAATACAACAGAAAAGAAGTTAGAAAAGAAGAAAAATCCTTCTTCCTACCAACAAATGGCCTAAAATTTTATACTCCTTCCTCTAATCATAATGAAAATTAAAACAACACAGGTAACAAATGTAATTGCTAACATCATATGTCATATAATATGGGATACTCGATTATGTGGTTGACAAGCACATATGTTCTCAAATATGACATATGATTCATAAAGGATATCAGAACATTAATCTATTAAAACATGCACATTCATTCTCATATCTCACAATTTAGTACAAATTAAACAATCAAAATTTTCGTACTTAAGTTCAAATACAAAGCAAGTTTTTACAACTTAACCTTACTAATTTTACAATTTAGTGCACAACCTGACCTTAAAAGTGTGAGAACAGTAACGAGAAACCTCTAAGTTAGAATGATTAAGTAGCATATGTTTCTTGACAATGGAACTGTAAATGATCAAGTACAACAAATGTAAATGTTGGTTGAATGTACTAACCACACTTGTCCACAGGTAGTTAAAATAATTTGCAATTTACAACTTCTTTAGTGATGCATACATGCTTATAATTTTCATTCAAGCTATCGTAGAGAAACACAGTAGCTTACCATTGGACAGACAACAAAAGAAAATTTGATAAAACTGCGAATTTTATAAACTGCTGTTTAAACTAAATTAACTTGTTAATGTTAGAAAAACAAACAGCACCATTAATGTTATTACATCATATTTACAAAGGAGTTGGTCTATTATGAATTAACTCCTCTGATCTGCGAAGTACTAAAGGACTTTATCTTGTTGCTAATATATTTTGCCGAATTCAGCGAGTGATGAAGTGCAGGTGCTTCTTTGTTTTTTTTTTAATCGAATCCATGATACCTTAATTCTTATTTCACTGCACAAAAATGGTGGTCATCCTTGAGATTATGCGCAATGAATAAAAACAAAAGCATTTTTAGTTGCATAACCGGTCGAAGAACCTCGATTTGGGTGACTCATATATGCAACGCATTTGTAATGCAAATTATTTCCGCACAGTGAGGATCCTTCAGTTCAGTTTGTCAAAGTAGCTCTGCAGTCAGTGAACGTCTTCACTCCTTGGGTGGACATACAGACGGGGCAAGCCCTGTTACGTTGTGCTCGATTAATATAAGCTTATGCCGCACACATGAGTTAAATGTGTTTGAGTAATTAACCTTCAAACCAAAGTAGAAAATGAATGGTCACGCTTCATTATATTGGATGATATGAATTCAAAGCTCATGACATTTCGAATCTTAATCTTCCACTAGAGAGCGTTGTTCCACGTCACCTAACTAAAAACTTCCAGAACGCATGCTTTACGTTTTAATCCAACCACTAGAAAAGTTCGCTAAAGAACAAGTGAAACTTCTGGAAAGATAGAAGTGAATTATGGGCATCACCTCAGGCCACGTACCTAACTTGGCTTCTTCCGTTGTTTCTATGCAATCCACTTCTGCTTTCTATATATTCTGGCCTTCTATGCATTTAAATTCACAACACGGTCCAGCTAAATCAGTTCTATACATCATTACTTATTGATTCGGAGTCCCAGTTAATTACTCTAGTAAAGCTTAGCTTCAGCGCATAATACAAACTAGCAATTAATCAATGGCAGCATCAGTAACAATGCAAGCTCGCATAGTCATTCCCATTGCTCGTTCTGGTTGGAGCAAGAACTATAGCAAGTCTAACGCGTTAGTTTCTTTTCCATGCAAGCGTGCTCTGAGCGTCCGCTGCCTAGCTGAGGTATACATATATCCTGAATTTCTAAACTGTATATACAGTATACCAGTGTGGATAATATATGACAGCTGATCATACATAGAGTTTGTCATTTGATTGAAATTAATTTGCAGGAACAAAGCCCGGAAGAGCAAGCTTCTACATCAGGCACACCCCTAATTCCGACTCCAACCCCAATTCAGCCCAAGGCAGCTGCCAAGGTATCTATTTATGCAATATATATAAGTCTCATGTACATGTGTGAGTAATTTGTAACCAAAAGCCACATGATAATCAGATTAACAAACAGGTGAGCACAAAATTTGGAGATTTGCTAGCGTTCAGTGGACCAGCACCAGAGAGAATAAACGGACGTCTGGCCATGCTTGGATTTGTTGCTGCGTTGGGGGCTGAATTGGCAAGCGGATGAACTGCGGTGTTCCTTCCTTTGTGATTGCAGCCACTTTGTTCTCTGCAGCATCACTTATTCCACTGTTTAAAGGAATAAGCGTTCAATCCAAATCGGGTGGACTGTGGACGGCGGATGCAGAGATGTGGAATGGAAGGTTTGCAATGTTGGGCTTGGTCGCTCTGGCATTCACCGAGTATGTCAAGGGAGGACCCCTTGTTTGATGTCTCCTCCTCACATATAAACTTCAATCTCTTCTGTTATTAGCTAGATTATTGGTAATGTGAATCAGGTCATGTACTTCGCTAGATTAACGTGCTTATGCCGCTATATAAGAAGTTTCATAATGCTTGTTCTTATAGACTGCCAAATATTATTTTACTTGTATAAATATAAACTTAATTATTTAATATACTGCATGTCTCCTGTAGTAATCAAACATGAAATTGTTTCTCATTGAATCCCGATTCTAACAAAAAAAAAATTGACCGCAAACGAAATTGTAACATGAAAAATATAGTTGCTTTACCCTAGCGCATTTTCCTAATAATTTACAACAACTATCAACCAATCATTCACTCACTTCATAATCAAATTGAAAGCAATTAATTCAATAAATCAGCCAAATTAACACATGCATAAAACAAAGATTCAAGTTTGCTTCAATATGATGAAATCTTGGTGGAGGTTCGTGATGTATTTTGATACATGGGGATTCATGTGTGACTCTGAGGCATGTTAAGGTATATATATGAATCCATATGTGATTCTGAGATCCTTTGAGATGTGGGGATCAATGAATGGTTCTAAAACCTATCGAGGGGTGAGAATTATATGTGATTCTGAGACACGTTGGTGGGAGACTCATGTGTTGAAGCGTCGACGTATTCTCACCAATGACGTTAACTAAAACCGGAGATAGGATGCACATCCAGGGAATTAGCAAACCGATAGGATGTAGTCAACTCTCTTTTCTAGTGATAACCACAGTTGGTGCATGTACGGAGTGTTGCACTCTGCCTAGGTGTCCAGCCATGTATTTTATATGTACATTGACTAGATGGGTAAGATGTTTCAGAGGGATATCTTGAAACCTTGTGTAGAAGGACTGTAACAACCCGCACCTCCGTTCACGCAAGATATGTTTTCTCAAATCAAAACAATATAGCGTATAATTAATAATCACATATCACAGCGGATTAATGAACAATATATGCAAGTACAAGTTGAGAATTTACAATAAGTACACAAAACCCACATAACATACATCTGCCCCAAGTTATTGACTCTAAATATACATCTCATAATTATACATAATCCTAAGAGAAACCCTATCAAAATGTTTAATGGTTTAAATCCATGCTATCGAGCTTAACAAATGCATATGTCCTGTAACGTAAAAAATCTCAGCCTAATCTGAGTACATAGAATACGCGGGTTGGACTATCCCTAAATATTCAAATGGTAAGGAGATATAAATCAAGAAAGTATGGTAATGAAGAAAAATCCATATTTCCTATATAATAATTTAATTCAAATCACATCACATGCCACAGAGATATTTAAACGACAGAACATGGAATAACAACAAAGTACATAGTCCCAGGAATCCAACACAAATATTAAGAGCGATAATCATAAGTCATGGAATAGTCCTATGGTCCTAAATCTTGAATATCCTAATAACACAAATTCCAAGAGATCATATCCATACGATCAAAATGATCATCCATACCAATCACAACGATCAAGATTATCGTAGCATCCATGACTCAAGGACCCTAAATTTCAAATATTTATTTGTTTGTTTAACTTATTCAAATTCTAAGTTCATAATGAAATCTAAAGTTCATATATTTATTTGTTTGTTTAACTCGTTCCAATTACTAAGTTCGCAAAGAAATCCACGAGCACACCTCGTATGGATCTGCCGAAATTCCGTCGAATGCCAAAAGTGAATATATTCTAAGTGCTAAATAATGTCGCTTCTCGCAATCATGAGAGTTTAACCAAATGTCACATACCATAAGGTGAAACTCAAGTGTTCAATTATTACGGATACAACAAGAAAACATGAATTATATTCTCTTAAGGATCTATCGATCTCCCTTTGAAGACCAAAAGAGAATACATTTCTAAAGTGTTCAATACTTTCCCAAAGGCTGTAGCGGAAGATGCATATAGCCGTTGAAGTCTGGGGGTTATGGGTAGATAATGCATTCTTTTATATGGAACTTCTTTTCCTTTCTTTTTCCTTGGTTTGTATCTATCTTCGTTGCAAAATTTGCATTTTCTACGGTGAGCGTCTTCTTTCCAATACAACATGCAACCTTTAACACATGTATCTATCTTATGATATGGTAATCCAAAGGAGGACATAAGTTTTTTCACTTTATAATGACTATCGCACATCAAATTATTGGGCGGCATATGTCGTTTTGCAGTTTGTACAACTGCTGTAAATGCAGCTTCTGTAAGATTGAATTTTGATTTCAAAGTGATAAATTCGGCGGTTACAGACAACTTGGTTCCGCTTGTACACCCTTCCCACAACGGCCTCTTAACAGAATTAATAACTCATAAATTTTTTTTGCTTCCGCCGTTGGCTCTTCAACATTTCCAGTCTCATCGTCGTTTTGCTCAATGTTAGGAAACATTGATCGTGCAGCATCTTGCACCATATTTTCTATCGGATTCGTCACTGTATTATCGTTCATCATTGTACTGTCGTCCTCTACCGCTACAGGGTTAGACGTAGGTTGAACAAGTTCTCCATGACGATCCCATAAGTGATAATTCGACACAAAACCAAATTTATACAGATGCACTTCTACTACATCTGGCTTCCAATGCTTCAGATGTTTGCACTTACTACACGGACAACGAATGTCTACGTTACTCCGATTGTTAGATTTAGCGAATCTAATAAATTCTTGGACTCCATTACAAAATTGTTCCTTTATCGACCCTTTCTTACCGGTTCGGGGTTGATACATCCAACTGCGATCACGAAAATAATCGAACATTTTCCTGATTTGCAACAAATATGTTAGAAAGTTCGATCGAACGTAACACTTTATACTATTTTAAATCTTGTAAAATTTCATCTATAACTATTGCATGTTTTCGAATATTTTGTTTATTTCTTTTTTACTTTGACGGCCGGTCTACTTACTTCCCATTACAAATATAATAACGTAAGCATATTTTATAAATCATTTCAGTTTAAACGGTTCAACAAAATTTCGGCAGCACTTCCCTTTGGTCCCTGTATCATACACAGATGCGTGTACACAGGGAACAAATAGGAAGTGCCATCGAAACTTTGTTAACCGTTTAAACTGAAATGATTTATAAAATATGCTTACGTTATTATATTTGTAACTTGTCCAATATACTAGGACAAATCCAACGAATATTGTATCAGATGAATATAAATTTCCGTTTTATGTAAAAACGAATACCCATATAACGATCATATACAACACTTGTCGGAAGGGGCCAAATTTTTCTAAGGGTTCACATAAGTAGTCAAAATACATTCAATCTAAGTTTAAACCAAAAAACAACACAAATGTAAACAGTGCGTTTTTTGCGCTTCACTAATAGGTGCGTCTTAAACTTCAAAAAAACTCCCTAGTTGCGCCTTGCGCCTTTTTCCGTCTACATGTACTTTCATTTTGATTTACTTTCAATTTGTACTTTCAATTTATAAAATAACATGACAATAAAAATTGTGAAGTATAAATTAGTTTGCGTTACTTTTGCGTAATTTTAGTTTAAAGTTATAAATTATAAAGTTATATTTTTTTTCCTCAAATGATACTACAACACAATTAACCTAAACACACAATCAACGAAAACCCAATTATATACATGATAATCGTCGTTGTCATGCTCCTAAATCAAGCACATATGTGATTAATCAACGATTTCAACCACCTAATCAACTCCACTAATTCCCAAATCAATGTATAACATTATCGATATCATATGCATCTCACTACACAACAAATTTCATACTCATAAACAACCAATTTCAAACCCCACATAAATATACAAAACAATCCTAAATAACCCTAAATAAGCCTAAATAACCCTAATTAAACATATAATAGGGATTAGAAGTCATACCGGAGCAATTTGAGAAGATAAAATCGAGTTTTGGTTGATGAAATCGGCTGCTGGAAATTGGGGCGACGGGTAGGGTTTTGGGTTTTTTTTTTGTTTTGTTTAACTGAATCGGGGAAGAAAGGCCACGGTGGAAATAAAGCTTCAGGTAAAGCGACGGCTAGCGACGGCCGCTTTTTTGGCCGTCGTTAGCCGTCGCAATAGGCCGTCGCAATTTGAGGCCTTTCTAGTAGTGTCAATGGGTTATACAATATTCAATGAAGCGTCATTCGAAAGCATTTAAACCAATTAGTCGCTATTTTGATTGTCTTTACTTCCCATATAATATAACTAAGGCCACTAAAACAATTTCCAGATTTTTCACTTATTAAAATGTTCTGTTAATCCAAACTTTTTCCAAAACATTTATTTTATAAAACCATGATATTCGATATTTCAAAATCATACTGATAATTATAATTCCATGAAGTTATATTGTTCACACGTGATATTCCGAAAGCCAGATACGTATATTTTATGTCGTTATTTATTTCATAAAACCAATCTTGTTAACGACATTTTTCATCAACACCCAATCTAAAGTTTGACAATGCATATGTTTTGAAATTTAGAGGGTACTCGATCTAAATGATGTTGAATGATAATTCAGTCTCAACAAGCTCAACTTATTCTGTCGTTTCCTAGATATCAAAACCCAAAGCTCGAAGATTAATTACTCTTCCCTCGAGAGGTGAGTATCACACTTGCTTGGCTTAAAGGTCAACAGTTACCTTGGGATGAGGGCATTATAGGCTTACAGGAGGTTGAGAACCTCATACCATAGATATTCTTAGATTCAGGTTAGAATAATATACATTGTGTTGGGAAGAAACAGGCTAATGTATCAGAACAGTAGGTTTAATAATATATCATAACCCTTATCGACTAGACTGATACTTCCACATCGAACCAGCCAATAAGAAGGTCTTGGTTGTGTTAGTTATCACGTCATAAGGTTACAGTAGACCTTTTTAATGCGTGTGCTACATTAGGCTTAATGTGAAAGATTTGAGACACGTATAAGAGTCATAAGCAAGAAATCATTGATTTTATCCAATAAGTTTTCCCTTTTTTAATAATTTAGTGCCCAATTTTTCCGCGAAAGATGTTAGTGATAACTCCATGTTCGATCAATATGACACAACATGATTATCGAATCGAGAAAAGATTAAATCTCGATTTTCCCTTTTTTATTCACTATGATTGTATTATAATGGTTGTGGAAATTCCCAATTCAATTTGAGATATTTCTGGAACAAATGAAATTTCTGGGAAGGTAGAAGTGAACTATGGGCATCACCTCAGGCCACGTACCTAAATTAGCTTCTTCCGTTGTTTCTATGGCATCCACTTCTGCTTTCTATATATTTTGTCCTTCTACGCATTTTCAATTCACAACACGGTCCAGCTAAATCAGTTCTACACAGCATTAATTATTGATTCGGAGTCCCAGTTAATTACTCTAGTAAAGCCTAGCTTCAGAGCATAATACAAAGCAATTAATCAATGGCAGCATCAGCAACAATGCAAGCTCGCGTAACCATTCCCATTTCTCGTTCTGGTTTGATCAAGAACTATAGCAAGTCTAACACGTTAGTTTCTTTTCCATGCAAGCGTGCTGTGAGTGTCCGGTGCCTAGCTAAGGTATGTATATCCAATTTCTAAATTGTATATATTACAGTGGATATATAATATATAATAGCTGATCATACATAGTATTTGTCATTTGATTAAAATTTTGCAGGAGAAACAAAGCCCGGAAGAGCAAGCTTCTACATTAGGCACACCCCTAATTCCAACTCCAACCCCGATTCAGCCAAAGGCAGCTGCCAAAGTATCTATTTATGCAATATATATAAGTCTCATGTACATGTGTGAGTAATTTGTAATTCAAAAGCCAAATATTATAATCAGATTAACAAACAGGTGAGCACAAAATTTGGAGATTTGCTAGCGTTCAGTGGACCAGCACCAGAGAGAATAAACGGACGTCTGGCCATGCTTGGATTTGTTGCTGCGTTGGGGGCCGAATTGGCAAGCGGAAGCGACCTCTCATCACAGCTGATGAACAACGGTGTTCCTTCCTTTGTGATTGCAGCCACTTTGTTCTCTGCAGCATCACTTATTCCACTGTTTAAAGGAATAAGCGTTCAATCCAAATCGGGTGGACTGTGGACGGCGGATGCAGAGATGTGGAATGAAAGGTTTGCAATGTTGGGCTTGGTCGCTCTGGCTTTCACCGAGTATGTCAAGGGAGGACCCCTTGTTTGATTTCTCCTCCTCACAGATAAACTTCAATCTCTTCTGTACTTAGCTAGATTATTGGTAATGTGAATAAGGTCATGTAATTCCCTAGATTAACGTGCTTATGCCGCTATATAAGAAGTTTCATAATGCTTGTTCTTATAGACTGCCAAATATTATTTTACTTGTATAAATATAAACTTAGTTATTTAGTGTACTGCATGCAGTGTTATCAGGACTGAACCGTAGGTTGAACCGTAACACCTCAAGGTTCAGGGTTTTAAAGGTCCAACCGGTCAAACCATTAAAGCCGTACATCTTTTTTTTTTGCGATTTAAATATTTTGATTTCAAATTACATAGTCTATTATAGTAATAGTTGTCATTTGGGAATGAAAAAATCATCTCACAGCAAAAACTACTTGCAGAAAATGTTAGCTCGCAGTAAAACTGGTATTGTCCCACATCTCAGCGCAAAGGAAAGACTTCCAATGTTATTCACTATAAATATATGATGCCCCGTTTTGTATTTGATTTGCCCACGACAGAAGTTTGTGTTCTGCGTAACTGGGCTTGCCTGACTATTGGGCTGAATTTTTGTTTAAAACCGGACTTATTTGAACTTGTGCCTTGGTTTTCAGTGTTATAGGGCTTAAGCGGTTTAAGCACGGCTTTTAAGTTCTCTGGACGAACTGGGCTGCGGTCTGCGGTTTTCGCGGTTGGACTGGCGGCCCGGTCTGGTTTTGATAACACTGACTGCATGTCTCATTTTACCTTATGATGGCTGCTGAGTTAGTTTATTTTGTAATATTGCTGCAGAATCAAACATGTTTTTAAAACCAATTGTTAATAAGAACAACAATCTCATAGGATATACAAGACCAACACCACCCCTGCACGTCAAGACATGGCCAAGCCACACGAGTTAATCCAAGCTCTGATATCATCTAGAATACTAGAGAGCCAAACAAATGTTCTTAAAACCAATTGGTAATAGGAACAATGATCTCCTAGAATACATGACACACTAACAATAACAACCAAAAGTTCCATTTGGGCTGTAATATTATATCTAACACATTTTTTTTTACTTAACAAACCAATGGAAATGTACATCCAACCATATATTGGATGTTATGAAAAATGCGCCTTTACGGAAGCATACAGGATCTTATTCACCCAATTACTTAAAGATGATTTCTATGGAAACAAACACATATATGAAATCACACGCGCAAGCACAAAATATTCCACCCAACCACCCTCTTTATTGATTCTCAAAACGAATTTTGTTTACACACACTGTTTCAACAACCAAAAGTTGGCAAACAACAAGAATCAATAACCTTATTGAGAAAGGGAAAGAATATCTAGATGACTAACACTCTTTGTTGGAGAAGGAGAACAATGAAGAACGACGGCTAACCCTTGGATTAATTAATTCGGTCTCAATCCCATCCTTTTAATCCAACCCAAGATGCTGCTTTTATAGGAGAATAGAAGCCCTAAGCAAATACCCTATCTGCCCCTTCATTACTTGCAGAATAAGTCACAGAAAGACCAAGTCAAGCCGCAGAAAAACCCGCTTAGACGTCTGACCTAAATAGGTCAGACGTCTGTCAATGCTCTCGGGTTAAAAACCCTGTATACTCAGACGTCTGACATGCATAGCTCAGACGTCTGAGCTGAAGCTCACCCCAAAACTGCTCCTTCTTGCCTTCTCTCTACCGCTGCTCCATCTCCTCTAACGCTTAGCACATCCATGCCTCGTCTTCATCAACATATGTGATTTCATGTCACAAATCACAACACTCCACCTTGATATGAAATCGCATCACATCAAACATACCTCCAACACAAAAGTCGTCTAGCACTTTCAACGACACCTACTCTCAATTAAACCATTACAAACACATCCCACCGCCTGCCAATGATGCATCTTCCCCTCGAGATGCACCACGCAACACTAACGGTCTAAAATGCTTGTAATACCACAAGGATCTCCACCTTGTGGATTTTCTGTATCGACACCTGTCTATCACTTGACCTGAGCTCCTTCCTTGATCACCCCGGATCCCTCGAGCATCATCAACATGAAGACCCCTGTCTAGCACCTCAGCAGTGACCAAATTAACCTCTTCACCCTGCTGTGGTCTAGGTTCTTCAACCGTCACTCGCCTTCCACTATCGACCACAGAACCAACCAATCTATACAGGTTTCCTGCCTCCAAGACACCTCTCATCACAACACGACCACCCTTCTTCACTCTCAAAACTCCACCTCGAGTATCATAAGTGCAACCACGGTGATCTAACTGACCGAGAGAAATAAGGTTATGCGAACTAGTGGGCACATGTCTAACTCCGGAGACTTCCCTTACCACGCCATCATGCATACGAAACCGGATAGATCCAATACCACAAACTGGTAGCTCTACTCCATTGGTTGTTCTAATCACGTCGACAATCTTCTCATAAGAAGAAAAAACTTCACATCCTTACAAATGTGAAAATTGACTCCTAAATCCATCTTCCAAGGATTAACTTCGCTAAACAGGACATCACCAGAAGTATCGCTAATGGAACTTGCAGCAATATCTTCCTATGCCTCATTACTTCCATCACCATCCGCAGCCTTCTTCTTATCCCTCTGATAAGCATAACAATTCTTGCGTATGTGACCTTCCTTACCACAATAATAACAAGCACCTTTACCATTAGCCGGCCCTTTCTTCTTCTTTCTTGTATCTTTCCCCGAGTCCTTTGCTACCATGGCTTCACCTCAACTGATTTAAAACCCGACCCTTTTCTCCTTAGTTCCTCATTCAAAAGGCTGCTTCGTACCGTTTCCAAAGAGATGGCTCCACCAGCATTGGAGTTACTCAATGAAACAACCAAAGTCTCCCAACTTTCTGAAAGCGAACTCACCAGCAAAAGAGCCTGCAACTCATCTTCAAAATTGACCTTCAGATTTGCCAATTGATTGATCACATCTTGAAATTCATTCAGGTGCCCTGCAACAGACTTCTCCTCATCCAGTCTCAGCTGAACAAGCTTTCGAACCAGAAAAGTTTTACTTATAGCACTCCTCGACTCATACAAAGATACCAACTTGTCCCACAAATCCTTCGTGGATTCACAATTAGCCACATGATGGAATACCGAATCATCAAGGTACTGCCGAATCAAGACAATAGCCTTCTTATCCATCTTCTTCCACGTTCCCTCATTCACACTTGAGGGATTCTCCACATTTCCAACAATCAGATCATGAAGATCATTGAGGTAAAGCACATCCTCCATCTTAGGCTTCCAAATCCCCCAATTTCTTCCGTCAAAAACAGTCATCTTCGGAAACGCCATCATATCCGTCATCAAAAAAATTGATTTTTCCAATCCAAAATTACTCTAAGCTTTGCGATGATCTAGCTCTGATACCAACTGTTATGAAAAATGCGCCTTTGCGAAAGTGTCCAGGATCATATTCACCCAATTACTTAAAGATGATTTCTATGGAAACAAACACAGATATGAAATCACACGCGCAAACACAAAATATTCTACCTAACCACCCTCTTTATTGATTCTCAAAACGAATTTTGTTTACACACACTGGTTCAACAACCAACAATAAACAAACTATAAGAATCAATAACCTTATTGAAAAAGGGAAAGAATATCTAGATGACTAACACTCTTTGTTGGAGAAGGAGAACAATGAAGAACGATGGCTAACCCTTGGATTAATTAATTCGGTCTCAATCCCATCCTTTTAATCCAACTCTAGATGCCGCTGTTATAGGAGAATAGAAGCCTAGGCAAATACCCAATTTGCCCCTTCATTACTTGCAGAATAAGTCACAGAAAGACCAAGTCAAGCCGTAGAAAAACCCGCTCAGACGTCTGACCTAAATAGGTCAGACGTCTTTCAATGCTCTCGGGTTAAAAACCCTGTATACTCAGAAGTCTAACAGGCATAGCTCAGACGTCTGAGCTGAAGCTCACCCCAAAACTGCTCCTTTTTGCCTTCTCTCTACCGCTGCTCCATCTCCTCTAACGCCTAGCACATCCATGCGTCGTCTTCATCAACATATGTGATTTCATGTCACAAATCACAACATTGGAATCATATTGAACAACATCACAAACAAGGGTTTAGATCTTTGTTTTAGAAATACAATTTTAGCCTACTAACTCTCGGAATTTTAGAAAATCCTCAACATGAAAATTATTCAGTAAAGTCTTAGGTTTACATCGATATAAAGTTTGCACAATTTGGATATATGGTTAAACAGTAATGGCAGTTCTAATAGGTTTTAGCTCAGAAATTTACAATGGAAAAAGCTATAACATCGGTTTCAAACTCAAATTCAGCCACATAAACCATAAAATTTACAAAAATAAAAGTTATACACATATTTGTAAGCTTTCTAATGAAAAAAATACAAATGTATATGGACTTACGGTTCATAAGTTATGTACAAATCAAGTTTCATATTTTACATTGCTTAAGGCAGTCTTTCTTTTCCAACTTGCGAATCAAAATACAGTTTACTCATCTAAACCTCAAAATTTTGAAAAACTCGAAACATAAAAGTTGTGGAAGAAACTCGGTGGTTTCCAAAACATCAAAAATTAATGAACTCCTGTCGAAAACAAAAAAGATATAGCCATTATATTTAAACTTAGATAATTATATTAAAGATAGAATTTGTAATTGCACATTCAATTTTATTTCAGATCAAGTAAATAGCAAATCTCCTATAGTAATCAAACATGAAATTGTTTCTCATTGAATCCCGATTCTAACAAAAAAATTGACCGCAAACGAAATTGTAACATGAAAAATATAGTTGCTTTACCCTAGCGCATTTTCCTAATAATTTACAACAACTATCACCAATCATTCACTCACTTCATAATCAAATTGAAAGCAATTAATTCAATAAATCAGCCAAACTAACACATGCATAAAACAAAGATTCAAGTTTGCTTCAATATGATGAAATCTTGGTGGAGGTTCGTTGTGTATTTTGATACATGGGGATTCGTTGTGTATTTTGATACATGGGGATTCATGTGTGACTCTGAGGCATGTTAAGGTATATATATGAATCCATATGTGATTCTGAGATCCGTTGAGATATGGGGATCAGTGAATGGTTCTAACACATGTCGAGGAGTGAGAATTATATGTGATTCTGAGACACGTTGGTGGGAGACTCATGTGCTGAAACGTCGACGTATTCTCACCAACGACATTAACTAAAACCGGAGATATGATGCATATCCAGGGAATTAGCTAACCGATAGGATGTAGTCAACTCTCTTTTCTAGTGATAACTACAGTTAGTGCATGGACGGAGTGTTGCACTCAGCCTAGGTTTCCAGCTATGTATTTTGTATGTACATTGAATAGATGGGTAAGATGTTTCAGAAGGATATCTTGAAACCTTGTGTAGAAGGACTGTAACAACCTGTACCTCCGTTCACGCAAGATATTATACTCAACTTATCCACCGTATAGGTATAGAGTTTTGTTTCTCAAAAGGCCTCGACGTTAGTAAGAGATGAACTCTTCTATATAAGTACCCACTTCACACAGGCTTCCACGATGTGGAACTTAGGGGTGTTACATTCTCCCCTCCTACAGAGCCCAACGTCCCCGTTGGCTCACAAACACCCCACCCAGGCGCTGTGGTCTACACATGAGCCACAATTCCGACTGGGTATTGGCTCTGATACCACTATAACAACTCGCACTTCCATTCACGCAAGATATTGTCCCCCAACTTAGCCACCGTATAGGTGTGGGGTTTTGTTCCTCAAAAGGCCTCGGCGTTAGTAAGAGATGGACTCTACTATATAAGTACCCACTTCACACAGACTTCCATGATGTGGGACTTAGAGGTGTTACAAGGACCTTCCCAAAAGGCTCTGTGGGCACATTAGTGGAATCTTGCATAATCAACAAACACATTTTAGCAATTTTGATTTTATATCTAGTATTGTTTTTTTGAACATTTGCAAAAATACAACTATTTATTATTATATTTTCAACCCTAGACATTATTATATAATTGTTGGATTTATTTAAAATGCTTTTCTTATCGTAACATATAAACTTTTCCTAGTTCATGCGTTGTATGGCCTTACGAGACATATATTTCAAAATGTTCTATAAGATATAGTAATCTATATGATTTTGTTTCTCGCACTGGCTTTACCAGACTAATCCAAGCATTGTTTTTCTGAAAATGATCGGGTCAAACCGAGCATGTTTCCAAATTTTCTTTGGATGGTTTGAAGCTCAGAAGACGAGCAGAACGCCCAAGCCGTATCTCTCATATATTTTTTTGGGGCATTATTTGTTAGTAGTATTTATCAACGGTTATAAAGGCAGATTGTTATAATTGACTGGACAATGGTAGATAATTGATCTCATTTGTTGTATATATAAAAGTTTTTCTTTTTTTGAAACAATTTTGCATTATAAAAGTTTCATTTCATTGTAAGGCATTGTTCTTCGTTTCTTTTTCGTTGTTTTGATTATCTGTCTTTCAGGTACTCGCTTCGTAATGATCCAACTGTTATACCCACATTACTAAAGAACATTAAAAATAATTTTGTTCAATAACATGGAAAATAGGGTTTGTAAGTGGTGACCGAATGTGAATATAATTTTAACCCAGCATCGACACATCGCCCATACCGTTTTACTTAATCCCAATTTTTTTTAATGTGAACAATCTCGATACACATTAACAAAATAAAAATGTTTTCTCAAATCAAAGCAGTATAGCGTATAATTAATAATCACATATCACAATGGATTAATGAACAATATATGCAAGTACAAGTTGAGAATTACAAAAAGTACACTAAACCCACATAACATACATCTGCCCCAAGTTATTAACTCTAAATGTGCATCTCATAATTATACATAATCCTAAGAGAAACTCTATCAAAATGTTTAATGGTTTAAATCCATGCTATCGAACTTAACAAATCTATACGCCCTGTAACCTAAAAAATCTCGGCCTAAACTCAGTACATAGAATACGCGGGTTAGACCATCTCTAAATATTCAAATGATAAGAAGGAGATATAAATCAAGAATGTATGGTAATGAAGAAAAATCCATATTTCCTGTATAATAATTTAATTCAAATCACATCACATGCCACAGAGATATTTAAACTACAAAACATGGAATAACAACAAAGTACATAATCCCAGGAATCCAACACAAATATTAAGAGAGATAATCATAAGTCATGGAATAGTCCTGTGGTCCTAAATCTTGAATATCCTAATAGCACAAATTCCAACAGATCATATCCATACGATCAAAATGATCATCCATACCAATCACAATGATCAAGATTACCGTAGCATCCATGACTCAAGGACCCTAAATTTCAAATATTTATTTGTTTGTTTAACTTATTCAAATTCTAATTTCATAATGAAATCTACAGTTCATATAATTATTTGTTTGTTTAACTCGTTCCAATTACTAAGTTCGTAAAGGAATCCACGAGCACACCTCTTATGGATCTGCCGAAATCCCGTCGAATGCCAAAAGTGAATATATTCTAAGTGCTGAATAATGTCGCTTCTCGCAATCATGAGAGTTTAACCAAATGTCACATACCATAAGGTGAAACTCAAGTGTTCAATTATTATGGATACAACAAGAAAACATGAATTATGTTCTCTTAAGGATCTATCGATCTCCCTTCGAAGACCAAAAGAGAATACATTTCTAAAGTGTTCAATACTTTCCCAAAGGCAATCACAGTCCAAGCATCTCATATCACCGGTTAAATTCAAGTATTCACTAATGGGTTAGTACATCACACTCAAACATTCTACTCAATGGGTTATACAATATTCAATGGAGTGTCACTCGAAAGCATTTAAACCAATCAGTCGCTAAGTTGATTGTCTTTACTTCCCATATAATAGAAAACTAAGGCCCCTAAAATAATTTCCAAATTTTTCACTTATTAAAATGCTCTGTTAATCCAAACTTTTTCCAAAATATTTATTTTATAAAACCATGATATTCGATATTTCAAAATCATACTGATAATTATAATTCCATGAAGTTATATTGTTCACACATGATATTCCGAAAGCCAGATACGTTTATTTTATGTCGTTATTTATTTCATAAAACCACTCTTGTTAACGATATTTTTCATCAACACCCAGTCTAAAGTTTGACAATGCATATGTGATGAAATTTAGAGGGTACTCGATCTAAAGGATGTTGAATGATAATTCAGTCTCAACAAGCTCAACTTATTCTGCCGTTTCCTAGATATCAAAACCCAAAGCTCGAAGATTAATTACTCTTCCCTCGAGAGGTGAGTATCACGCTTGCATGGCTTAAAGGTCAACTGTTACCTTGGGTTGAGGGCATTATAGGCTTACAGAAGGTTGAGAACCTCATACCATAGATATTCTTAGATTCAGGATAGAATAATATACATTGTGTTGGGAAGAAACATGCTAATGTATTAGAACAGTAGGTTTAATGACATATCATAACCCTTATCGACTAGACTGACACTTCCACATCGAACCAGATAATAAGAAGGTCTTAGTTGTGTTAGTTATCGCATCATAAGGTTACGATAGACCTTTTTAACGCGTTGTGCTACATTAGGCTTAATGTGAAAGATTTGAGACACGTATAAGAGTCATAAGGAAGAAATCATTGATTTTATCCAATAAGTTTTCCCTTTTTTAAATAATTTAGTGCCCAATTTTTCCACGAAAGAGGTTAGTGATAACTCCTTGTTCGATCAATATGACACAACATGATTATCGAATCGAGAAAAGATTAAATCTCGATTTTCCCTTTTTTATTCACTATGATTGTATTACAATGGTTGTGGAAATTCCTAATTCGATTTGAGATATTAGGGTTTGCTCTCTAAGAAAAGAATACAAGATTCTAGAATGAGAAAAAGATTCCCAAAATGTGACCCCTAGGTTCTTATTTATAGATAATTTGGTCCCCCTTTAGTAATGCCTCTGCTGGAAGTTCGCTTTCGGTCTGTGCTATTGGTGTCGACCCTCTTTGGTGGCTTTCAGTGCCTAATTTTGGGTATCGGTCTTTCTGGCTTCCGGTACCGTTCTCTGTTAGAACTTCTTTGTTTTTGCTGCTTCTGCTTCGGTGGTGACTATCGGTCGACTTATTTCGGTATCGCAACCAAGCTTATTTGTAGCGATAACGTCTTTATTGGAGTTTTCACTTTATGCTCACAAACTTCGAGACAAATTTTGAATGCTTCTATATTTGCATACTCAAACATTCTTTTATGTAAATACTTCCCTAACCTGTTGCTGCATAAAAATACATAATTATATTGAAATTTTGTCGGCACATCATTTAATGCAAAAGAACATCTTAGTTACAGCTTGGTAGCTACTTAGAAAACCACACCTTGCTACCCTTTGGATTTTTATTATTTTCACTCCACATAATTGTAGTTTCATGAACTTGTACAGTAAATCAAAGCTGTTCCCATTCATGTTCACAGTATGAGATAACTTGGAAACATGGGTGTGTGAACCGGCTTATGAGGGAACAAACGGAGAAGCGCTCATCAAGTTTGCTGGGTGGCTTTCCAAAGAAAGAAATCTTAGGTGCTCCAATGTTAATAAAATTAATGGTTAAATGTATTTATGTCATATTGCTATGTGATATGCAAGGTTTGATATAAGAGTGCGATGTGTTGTATTACTGAATAAAATTATCTTAAAGCAAATTAGTTAAATAAATGGTCAGTTGTGCATGTAAATAATTTATTGCAATCTATCTTTGATTGGAAGATCTCTTTTCTTAACATGAATGTAGTGTAACTTCAAGTTTATCTGGAACTATGTTGCCTTAACACCTATGTATTTGCACTACTGGGATTATGGATCCTGTACTAATCACATATATTTGACGTGATTCATTTGTATTGACTTCCCTGTAACTCAAGCATATTTTCCACAAGCATATTTGCTTGTGCTATTCGACTGCGGGATGCTGAGGCAGTGTACTTATGTATATTATCTATACATGAGTGCATATGCAAGCTCTAGTGTCCGCTCCTCACGGAAAAATGAAACTGATATGAACGGATACCACCCCTGTTTAATTTACATATGACCTCTGTATTAAGAATTTAGGATTAATTATTATATTTCAGTTTACATTGAAATTAATTTACTTGAACTATGATTAATCCTGACTCGAGTGTTTTATGTTTTTGCATGGAAGCTCGGGTCAGACCCGAGCAGTACAGATTTAAATATTACAGCCCAGGATTCGAAGGCTGGCAAAGTTGGGGATTCCAAAGATACGCACTCTGAAGTTTGAAACAAGTAAAGATTTTTATTGTTTTTTTTAATTTCCGCTGTATAGGAAAATTTCTTGTATTAAAGATTCTGATTATATATAAAAGTTTATTTCGTTGTTCAAATATTATGTTATTTACTTACTCTGTCTTTTCTGTGGCGATTCTGCTTTTTTAACTCTATAAGCTAAATAACGATCCGTAGATTTGGACGTTTTAAATCGGTTTAATTACCAATTTGAAGCGGTCAAAAAGGTGGGACGTTACAAGTGGTATCAGAGCTTTGGTTTACTCAAAGCTTAGCTTATTGGGTTTAGAAACGAATCGTGGAATAAAAGGTTAATTTCGAAAGTATAAAAACTTAAAATTATTTTTGAAAGGTAAGTTATTTTTGGGAATATTATATATTTTAAAAATTTAAAATTATTTTTGAAAGGTAAGTTATTTTTGGGAATATTATATATTTTAAAATTTTGTATTTTGAACTTATACAGCTATAAACAAAAAAATGTTTTGAAATTTAAAATTCTTTTCGGAATCCCCAGTCTTCGAATCTAAGTCCACTAGAGCTATTCTTTGATAAGGTCCCTTATATTTGAATCTCGGATCCATCATCGAATGGTATTTAATGGAGATAAGTATAAGAGAATTGACGAATAAATGTAATTGTGTGTTTTAGTAATCAAGGATAATTGAAATTGATTAGAATTTAAATTGGAAAAGGAAATTTAAAATTGTTTCAAAAATGAAACGATGTATTTTGTTTTGATATTCATAATATGAAATAACGAAAATAAAATCGAAAAAGGAAATAACTGGAATTCGTCTGTGTTAAATTGGATTACTAAATTATTTAGATTTTACAGGATGTGGCAAGATAAATTATGGATGGTTTCGAACCACTAATGCACGATCGAATATATGAATTCGATGGTAAATTATAAACTTGTTAATCAATTAACAAGAAGTGAATTGTAAACAAGAATTGTAAATGAAGCGATATATGGATGAAGGTTGTGAAGAGATTTAAATCGATATTTAATAAAATCAAAATTTATTTGGCGTGACGAGTACATATTTCGATAGAAGGAATAATATTTACTTTTTACTTCGCAAAAACGTTGCAAATGAAACTAAGTATGGAGAAAACAAAGTTGACCAGTATGGTGAGATTATTCTGAAGCTCAAAATAAAAATCAAAAGAGATTTTTTTCGAAGTTAGGAATATATTATCGAATAAGAGATTATTCGGAAGGAAGTTTTCCATGGAAGTCGATTATGTGAATTGCAGGAGAAATATTATTTAATATGTTCTTAATCAAAATTTAATATATCATTAATTAATTGTTTATGTATTCAGATTAAGAAATGAAGTATATTTTAAAGTTAAATATTTTAAGGGTACGAATTATTGTTGTAATCTTCGATTACTATAAAAGAAGAAAATTCTAAATTCAGAAGTTACCAGAATGAATGTTTTATGGGTATTCGAAGTTGTGAACTTATCTATTTCAAAGTTAATAATGTTGTTCGGTTAAGGTCTGAGAGGTAGATATACCCCAACTTGTTTGACTTCATTATTGGCTAAGAAATGGTTATGGTTCGATAGTAAGAATTGGTCAAGTAAAGTAAGTTAATAAGTGTCAACGGTTAGTGGAAGAAGCCATGTTTTATTTAACATCTATTTTATTCTAAATAATGAATTTAGAAATGCTCCACATGAAAGTGTATTTTCTATAAAAAAAAAAAAAGATGTGTGGATATTTGGAAATGTTTTTCAGTGGTAATAAGAGATTTTATAGAATTGTAGGAAATAAACAAGATACCTAGAAATGTTTTTCAGAAGATAATGAGTGGCTAACGAGTTTTGATAAATTTGAATGGCGGGAACTGAAAAACAAAGAGCCACATGACGATAAAAAAGGGCGGAAAAACATAAAGGGAAGTGGATTTATAAATCGAATCTGATAATTTCGTAAGCAACGATTGATAATAAACTAAGAAATGAAAGGAAACTGACTGAAGATTAGCTAAGTTGAAAGATTTTCTAAGTATCGATTTGATGTTGGTTTCGGCCTTCGGGTTTGATACTTGGGGAGTTATTCGCTTGCTAATTGATGAACGAAAGATGTGAATATGTAAGAGTAAATTGTGCATGAATAAGAAAATGTGAAAAATTCCGAGATTCGAGAGCATAAGGATTTGGGTTAAGCGATTAACTTAATGATTGGAAAGTTGGAAGAAATTTGGGTTATAACAAATGGATTCATAAATCGTAGTTTGAAAAGATATCAGATATCTGGATTGATGAAGAAATCGGATCTGAAATTTTGAAATTGGAATGAAATTTGAGGATATTCGATATTGAATATAGAGGTTTTCAGAACTTATATAAGAGATAAAGGAATATGGTGAATTTGGAAACCACTGGATTGGAAGGTAAGTGAATTGAAATGAAATCTTATATAACAGAATTTATATAAGAATGAGATGTTTGAGAAGAAAATTTTATGTATGATTTATAAGGAGTGTGGAATGAAATACTATATATATATATATAGCATTATATGTTTTAAAGCAAAATAAGGAAAGTACCATCCTTCTACTATGAATTTTAAGCTTAGTTGAGATGTGATGCGGGTGGTAGTAGGCTGTCCGGACATAAAAATCGAGTTATCTGAAAGAACATGACTGTGTAGCGAAATTCGCAAGGCTGTAGATGGCTTACGGCGGGCAGGTGTTTCTTGTGGGAAGCAAGTGTAACTATTGTGTCTGCTGCGATCTACAATCGTGATAAGGGCGTAATTCGCAGAGCTGTGAAAGCTTACAGGTATGGATGTTTCCTGAGGGAATTAGGCGTAACCATTGTGTACCTGCAGTCCCCATGGCATATCTACATGTGAAAGAGATGTAACCACTAGAGTTACTAAAGGTAGAATGGATCCATGCGATGTTTGAAATATCTTAGTGATGTGGAGCCACCTGTTGATGCAGCACTAGATCCATCTTCGTGATGGGATTTGTTTTCGTGACTTGATGTGTCTTCGTGACATGAATTGTCCTCATGATTTGATTTGTCCTCGTGACTTGTGTATCTTCATAATTTGTTATTGTGACCCTGAGATAGAGAAGTCAGCGCTCAGTGACCTCGGTTTTTCTTTAACTCTAAAATATCTTCTGTTGATTTGTCCATGACGAAATTTGCAGGGAAGTGATTTCTTACGGATACAGATGTTTTCTGGGGGATCCAGACGAAACTGTTGTGTATCTGCGATTCATGAAAAATCAATATCACATTAGTACTTTTCGTATCTTTAAAAAGCATTTTTGGAATATTTTCACTGGGGATTGAAGCAAGGATATTTAGTACTTGGAGATTTTAGTCGGGCGCCTGGCCAGCGTATGACTAATGTCTGTAAGGACGACAATAGACTTGTCAAACTTCGAGTTATCAAGTATTTTCAAATTGAATTTAAAATATACCCAATTCAATAAGTTAATAAAGAGAATTTTGGAAGTATTTTCAAATCCATAGCTTTATAATAATCAATAATACAGATGTTTTTGCATGAATTTCGTGTTATGTATAAAGATTATAAAGGATTCAAAAAAAAAAAAAAACAAGTCCATAATTTGTGACTTGAAAAGAAAATAATTACACTCTTCAGTGAGTGTTGGGAACGATTAAATGGATTGTAAGGTGTTTTGTGTTTGGATCGTAAGAAGTAAGGTTATAAATGAATAAGTAAACATTGACGGATTGGTTTTGGAATAATTTGAGATGCATGAAGAGATTTGTTTGAGAAGGAATTTGATTTTTTCGAGTTAACCGAGTACGATAGAAAAAGGAAGAGGATCAATGATTTAAATATCGATATTTAATTAGTTATGGAGAGAATTCACACAAATATGAAATTCGGAATATACATTAGTATAACTCTAACGGCTTTCCCTTTTCGAGGACGAAAAGTTTTAAAGGGGGGAGGATTGTAACATCCCAGAAATTTCGACAACTAAATGTGGAATTAATTAAAGAATTTACTATCAATAATGATATTTAATGGATACTGGGATTAGAAATTTGAAAATCAAAACATGTGGCTTTGAGTTAAATTGAATTCAATTCAGAATGGTTGATTGAAGATCAAATATTTATTGAATATTTGAATTGGACTTGGTAAGGTAGTCGAATTTAATTTGAAATTTGATTTAAGAATTTAAAATGAGTGAATTAATAATAATAATGCGTTATTTACAATCAATAAATTAGAATATGGAAGATTTGTTTGGATATATGGATATTTGTGTATATTAAGAAAACAAAATTTAACGTTTTAAAATTTTGGAAACAATCGGAGCTGTTGATGAACAAACAAAATAGAATTGGTGAACGGTTAAATAATTTAAAAATAAATAACGTCTTATGCAAATAAAAGTGGGATTACAATCAGAATAATTTTGTTGGATTTAGAATGCCGAGACATGACGATGCATAAAATTTCTTCACGATTGGAGTTAGTTGTGGCGGTTCAAAAATAAAACGTCAACATAATTTGCGGAAGAGAATTTAATGAGCTATAAATAAATAAGTAAAATAATGCGTTCAGTTCCTTCCTATACACACTATTAATTCCTTGGCTCCCACAAAAACTTGGCACCCACGGTTTCTGCTTCTATAAAGTCGCATTCCTTTTCCCCAATTCATACAAAGGAAAATCGTTTCTTCGTTTCTAAATTGATTATGGCTGAAGTCCCATTTGATTCCTCCTCTAAAATCAAAAATGGCCGATTCCCCAGATCAAACTTTGCCCTTTTCAAATCGGAATTTTCCTTCCCCTGCGAGCACCACTAACTGAAGTCACCGTTCGCCACCAACTGCTCCTGATTCGTTACCTTCGAGCGCTGCAGTCACCTTCAAGCTTTCGAGCTGCTGCCTTCACCGCTGACTCGCAAGCCCCGTAACCCACTTTTGCAACTTAAAGTCATCGTCTTCTTAGATAACGCGGCAGTAAAGGTGAGCATTTGCTCACGATTTAACTGTTGTTAAAGTAGTTTAATTTCAATTAATACTAAATACAATAGTTAAACCTGACTGTTTGGATTTCACCTATCTGGGATTTGCTTCACCTACCTGAATCGTTGTCGTTTTATTGTTACTTGATTGTTGATCATTGTGTCGTTGCAACTGCCCTGATTTGTGACATTTACCTACTTTCTTGCTTGCGAACCCCGACCCCTTTTCCCTTCTAAAAACAGCCGAAAATCAATTATTTTCCTCTTAGCTCATCACCTTGGCCTCGTTCGCACATGAGCCTCTAGTAATCGAGTTTCCCCTGATCAAATTAAAGAACCCTAAGCCGCTTCCAGCAGACCTCAAATCGTATTTTTTGAGTACCCTTGAAGCCGCCGAAAACTCCAGTCTTTTGTTTTTCCGTTGAAGTCATCGTCCTCTGCAACGCTCAACATCAGCAGTGAAGAAATACTGCAGTTATAAAGTGAGTTATACTCACGATTAGTCTATGATTTAAGTAATTCGACTTCGGTTAAATCTGAGTATAATGGGTTATTTTTGACATTGGGGGCTGTTGTTGGATGTTTTTATATGAGTGGGGGTTGTTATGTGTGTATATATGTACCTTTGTATATGTATACATACATTTCAGCATACGTATACAATTAAGTTGGATGTTGCCTTAGTATATTCCACTTGGAAGAACTTGGTTATACGCCTATGTAAACCTATTACTAAAGCATATGTATACATGAATTTATGTATTCGTATACATATACAATTTAAGCATATTCGAACCAAAGAATGGAATTATCTGTTTAAGTCTTGAACCAGTTGTACATTCGGTATTGTCTTGTTGGTTAAAATGCCAGTTCAAACTTAAAGTACCTACCTATGCATATTTTACATTGTGAACTTATATATATATATATATTGTGATATGTTTAGTGGTTTTACCTATGCCTAACTCATTTATTTGGTATTTTGGTCCATCAAACCTTGCCCTGTTAAGAACTGTGATATCTAAAGAAAAGAAAAATGGAGAAATCGGTCCCTCTACTAGTGTTATTGTATAGATTTGTTCTAGTGCAATATGCTTTCTTTGCATGTGTCAGAATGCCACAGTTTAAATTTATATTTAATTATAATTCATCCCTTTACGAGCAATTTGCTTAGCTGGAGTATAATATATTTTTTCTAGATCAGATGGATTCATTTTTATTTCTAATATGTATACTTGTTCCATTTAAACTTTAAATACATAGTGAACAATTGCTTGGGCGTCAGTTAGTCCAAGTAGGAGTGCATGTTGAGCTTAGTTGGAACCATGTACATATTTGTATTTTCTATCCTGAAACATGCAAGTATAATTAGATTTATTGTGGGTTAGAACTATATGCTGCATCAAATACTTATGGCCTGAAACATGCTTTATGGAACTTATTACTTGTATATTGAATACACATACCATATGTATTGACTTAGCTCGTCCTGAACATAGTTGCTCGTTAGGGAATTAAATAGATCATCTGAGAAACATGTACATATTTGTGTGAACAAGGAACTGGAAACCTTGGTGACTTGTCTTAAACTGAAATACACACTTGCAGTTTGATAGGATAATGGGTTTACCCTCTTCATATATATATAAAGGGACATGGATGTTATATGAAAATACCTATTTATAATATTATTATTGTCTGGTTTATCAAATATGGAATATAGGGGCTGCCATGACAGTAAGTACATTTGGTTATGTCACATATATCTTTATATGCATATCAATACATGTTACTGCAATCTGATAACTTAACCTGTAGATTTTATTGACCAACCATGAACCATGTTGACATATGAACATTACTTTTTCTATATGTATATAGGTGCCACCATCTTTGTGTTATTCACCATGCTGATTGTTACTGTTACCTTGTTTTAGTTGTAAACCTGAACATGTTAGTGTAGTTACACAAATATATTTCACTACACATATATGTCAATTAACTATGACATTTCATTCCAATAATAACCTGCTATATACACTGAATTAAAAATCCCATGCAGATACTTGAATATTTATGAAACTGAATTATAGATATGGGTATATCTACTTGCCTGGAAGTACTCGACAGTACTATATATCGTTGACTTGTTACAGCTTAATTACTATCATATAGTCTCTGTATGTGCGTGAAACAAATTCCCGACTGTCATGCTTGTTGTATTTCACAAGAAAAAAATAAATTAGTTAAATGAGATTTTCTGCTATCTCTTGCACTTTTACTTGCCTCTGAATGAAAATTGGCTTACTTAATTTGTTTATACCCCTCTTCTTCTTAGTGGTCACTTTATGATTTGCCGCACCACTATTGTCACAGTTTATTTGGCATTTATAATTGCACCAAGTTCCCTGCTTGGTCTTGCTACTCCCTCAAACCATTCAAACCAATAGGAATTGTTGTTTACCCACTGCCACTTTATGATTGTTCGCTGCAAGCATGTGTTTACTTTCCTACTTGCTGCTCCATAACAAACAACTGTATGTGTGTGTTTGTGTGTTCGTATATACAACTGCGTATGTGTAAACGGTGACTGCATGTTTGTATATGTGTGTGTGTATGTGTGTGTACACACAGGTATGACGCCTGGATATGTGAATGGATATGCGTATCATACCATAAGTTTCCCACCCATAATCCATTGGTTTGGCTCCAATGAATAAATTATTAGTTTGCATGTGTACAAGGCATTGTTGTCTAAATTGAGATCCTACAGGTTTTAATTTTTTATCCATTGTGAACATATTCATCTCCATTGTACACTAGCACCTTGCTTTGTTTATGACCTGAAAGAGCAGTGGCCTGTAAGTAGTGTTTAACCATAACCTGCTATGTACACTGGTAACTAGGTCAACATATCTTACACTGTCTTTTTATCTGGAACCATGTTGCCTTAACACCTATGTATTTGCACTACTGGGTTTATGGAGCATGTACTGATCACATATATTTGACGTGCTTCATTTGTATTGACTTCCCTGTAACTCAAGCATATTTTCCACAAGCATATTTGCTTGTGCCATTCGATTGCGGGATGCTGAGGCAGTGTACTTATGTATATTATCTATACATGAGTGCATATGTAAGCTCCGGTGTCCGCTCCTCACGGAAAAATGAAACTGATATGAATGGATACCACCCCTGTTTAATTTACATATGACCTCTGTGTTAAGAATTTAGGATTAACTATTATATTTCAGCTTACATTGAAATTAATTTACTTGAACTATGATTAATCCTAACTTGAGTGTTTTATATTTTTGCATGGAACGCTCGGGTCAGACCCGAGCAGTACAGATTTAAATATTACAGCCCAGGATTCGAAGGTTGGCAACGTTGGGGATTCCAAAGATACGCACTCTGAAGTTTGAAACAAGTAAAGATTTTTATTGTTTTTTTTTAATTTCCGCTGTATAGAAAAATTTCTTGTATCAAAGATTCTGATTATATATAAAAGTTTATCTCGTTGTTCAAATATTATGTTATTTACTTATTCTGTGTTTTCTGTGGTGATTCTGCATTTTTAACTCTGTAAGCTAAATAACGATCCGTCGATTTGGATGTTTTAAATCGGTTTAATTACCAATTTGAAGCGGTCAAAAAGGCGGGACGTTACAGGTTAGATACCTATGAGGTCATAGATTTGAATTTTCCATAGCGTGATTCAAAACAAAGTCAAAATGCAGGTCATAAGCATATATTACTTGTATTACTGTGTACTAGCATCTAGATACCTAATTAAAAATATATAACAATAATATTAACATCAGTTGCTACAAGTGGCATTAGTGTTTGTAAACAAGTCAAAAGAATCTATCTAAGATTTGTTTTTCATGTTTACTTATATCAGTAGTTTACAAATCAGAAGTAGGAAAATTTGAACGCTCATTATAGGATGTAATAGCAATAGGTTATTATTGGCTTGAAAATCTATACATTCATTATAGGCTAAAGGGCTAGTATTATAGGGAAAAAAAGAAATAACAATTTTTAAGGTTGTAATAGGCTAGTATATAAATACATTTTTTCTATGTAATGATTTTTTTTTTTTTTAAAAAATACGTGATTATCACAGTTTGACCAATTGGACCGTTGAAGCATTGAAGCATGGACGATTGCGGCTCGACTTATGGTCCAATATCCAAAATTATTATCATAACCACACACAACCCCAACCATACCACTATCTTCATTGTAGTCCACTACAACCTGTCTGCCGTCACCACTGCATTCCATACAACACAGAAACCTGGTCATCTTCAACAACACCTAATACACCATTACCCCCTAAAGGGTACCTGCAACATATACTCAAATCCTCTCTGATGCAAGCTCACTTCCTTCACCTTCCGTCCCATTTACAAAACAAACAACCTTCCAAACTGCATAAACACACTATCTCAAACACTACAATAACACTCCACATCCACCTCCAACATCTCAAAATTTTCACCCACTCACCATCCATCAACATGCAAAACCATAAGCCAACTTCACACCCCCGCCCACTTGAATCGCAACCTCGAAACCAACCAGCGAACAAGTAATTATAACCTCACTTACCATACAACAACACTATCTCCCCTTCTTTTACCTAACACCTTCTACAGAAACTATGCATAGCAATAAACAAAAAATCATCACTCACCATCAAACTTCAATGATCAGTCACAGCAAACCTTCTTTTTTTATGCAACTAACCTCCTATAATACAATCTACTACATCACCTTCACATAAAAAAGCTGCACCTAAAACTACAACCTCACTATCCCATTCTCTATCAGCAGAAAACAACACTTACACGCCCTGCCTGTACATTACCATTACAGTCTGCACCTATAAAAACCAGCAAACTCGAAATCGCCCTCCGAGAACCATAATTCTCTAATACTCCAACTGCTAATCCCTCTCACTGTCGTAATTACCATCAATTACTGCATCTAACCATCAACTTATTTACAACTTATTCAACAACCAATTCAAATCTACAACGTTCTAAATCTGTAACAACTTTCCATGATCAGTTTCGCTTATCAAAATCCAAGTCGAAGATTTGATCCAAAACGCGTGAACTGCCCCAGCTTCGAAAGATCGGTGGAGGAGATTAGAGATGGAAGGAGCTTTCCTTTTTCGATCGAGTGAGGAGATTGGAGAAAATAATGTGAAATGGTTCTAGAGGGAGAGGAAATGGTTTTGGAGGGAGAGAGACAATAATTTGTGAAGTTGGAGGGAGACCGTGAATTGTTTTGTGAGGTAAGCATGAAACTGAAAGGAAATCAGTGAATAATTATGTGAGCGGAGCGTTGCAGGTGATATGGTCAAAACAAAATCACCGGTTAAGCGAATAATTAAGTGTAAATAATAATGCTTCAAAATAACGTGTTATTATATAGCGTTATTAATATCATATTTTGTTGTAGCGGCTCTTCGATCAGATATATTGGTATGATTTAGGATCAATATTTTATCAGTAAGTACAGACGTATGGCGTAATCCACGGATTGAGGTAGTGAGATCTTTAGAGTGAGCTGGAGACTGCAACTCTTTGATATTGAAGCTCAAAGGTGCTCGAGATGGGTCGACAGGATGGGTCGGTAGTATGTGATTCTTATATTGGCGAGATTGCAGGATGACTCAATAGATGGATCAGTGTTATGCAATTCATAGAGAGGTGAGGCTGTAGGATGGATCAGTTCTATGCAATTCATAGTGAGAAGAGGCTGCAGGATCATAGATCGATATGACATCTACTTCGTGGAGGGAACGAAGTTATTGGATCGCAAACTCAAAGTAGGGGTATCCTGGGTGGGACCCATTAGGATCAGTGGACCGTGTACCCTAGGTAGCGAGTCTAGACCAGGAGGGCATGTGTCGGAGAGACACGAAGTTCGTCTCACTGGAAACCAAAGATGGAGCGTGGAGCTCAGATGATTCAGAAGTGCCGACGATTCGTTGATTGCTCGGAGTGTTCTAGTGGACTCAAAGGAGGGTTATCGGGGGGGGGGGGGGTGAACCAATTAGGATTTGAGAGATCAAGTACCTTGGATCACTCGTAGAGTTATCTAGTTTCCTTAGGAAGGAAAACGTACGTAGGATGTATGGTAGTCTAACTAGAACAGGGTCTTATCAACCCTTGAAGGATGGTATATCCAGTCATAACTAGTTATCAACGTAGGCACGTATTTAGGAGGTGATAGATAAGACTTGTTTGTTGGATGCTACGGTTGTTATGGTTGCTCCTATCTCGTTTCTCATAGTAGACAATTACCTCTAGGAATCTGGAGAGAGGATGGGAATTGGGGCCGAAGTGGGCTATGAAGATTCTATTATCCTAGTTCAGTTTTCTCTTTTGTTACTTTGAGTAGCATGTATTGTTTCAATTACGTGTTGTCTCTGTGTATGCAAGGGCGGGACGGGTATGATTTCCCATACATATATTCCTTGTACTGTTACGACTTATGTAGTATTTTGAGAGTTATTTATCGGTCATATTAGGCTATTGTCTGACCCGAGTGTTTATATTTCCTGTTATTACCTTCGGGGATTATCAGCGATGCTGATGAGTAGTCAAGGTAGCAGGTTTTAGCATTACTTGGAGCTACGGAGGTGGCCTTACGAGAACAGACACCTATTCATATAATGTATGTATTATTATTGTTATTCCACTCTATTGCACTGTGGTGCCGTGACAGTGTTGTTTATTATTTTTGTGACAATTATTAGTGAGTTTATTTATCTCTTGTATAAACTCTATTGTCATGTATAACTGTACGGGCCCATACTCTGATTATATGGTTTGTACAGTTACTACTGTTTCATCTACTATACCTGAAATTATTATAAGTTGTATGACACAATGTGAGATATTCGACAGGTTTTATGATGGTGATTCTGTGTTTTATTTCCTTCTCCTATCTCTTTTCTCATCCCTTCTATTCTATTTCCTCTCTTTTATCTTATTTCTATCTCTTAGCAACTGTTTAACACCGATAGTGTAGGGTGTCGTTACATGAGGCCTGTTGATAGGGTTAGAAATCAAATCGATAGGATAAAGGTTGAGCTATAAAGAATCCTACCCTGACTTTCATTACTTTTACATGGGCTCACCATATAATGAACAGTCTCAACATTAAAAGAAGCTAAGCAAACATCCTGAGCGAAAACTTCCAAGCAAGTTTGGTATATATGTATGCACTTGGAAGCACCTAGATATGAGAATAATCCCGGGAGTGGAAGATATCTAGCATGCCAAATGTGGATATAAGAGAAAGTAAAATAGCCTTTAGGTGGGGAATGTATAGTATGATCTGGTCCTGCAGGAATAGCTTCGATACCAAAGATTTCAAATTGATTTAGGATAAAACTTACTTTGTCCTGTGTTGTTATTCATGAGTTAAGATAATTGAACCCTCTTATTATTTTTAGATTCTTGTTTACAAATGCTAACTTTTTGGAAAGCTTCCTTTTCTAATTCTTAGAGGAATCCATACTCCTGCTAGATGATATCAATTTAGGACTTAAAATGTTTCTGAGCAACGGTGAATTCATTTACAAGCTTATAGAGTTTCAAAGTGACACATGGTTTAACGTTATGTAAATAAGTAAGGCAAAACATATTGAGCTATTTTGAAAGCATATCTTCCTAAAGGGTAAATGTTGTATTCGGTGTTTAACCTCCATAACTCATTGCACTGATTCGATGGTGTGTGGTGACAATAAGTTTAGCACAATGAAGTGAAACACATGGATCGTTTCTAAAGAAACATTCGAAGCAATTTGTTTCGCTTTGAGGAAGTTAAGATCGATCAATCATAAACTACAAAAGGTAATATGACAAAGACAATTTAACAATACACATTAAATTCAAGAAAATGCAAAGTGATGAAGTAACTCCAATAAGTTGAAATATTTGAATTGAGTCCAAAGGTTTTGATTTTCATTAGAATCAATGGGATACCTTAACTTGTGCATTGAATCATCCAGAATTCAAAGCACGAAACCCTAAGTCACAAACTTTCAAAACCAAAGTTTTGCATCGACTCGAAATCAATGACAAGAACTAAGCATCGTCTGACTATATTAAAGTACAATACCCTTCGAAGACATGATCTATATCCAATTTTTTTCAGCTAAAATTAAACATAAAAACCTTAACTTTTCTCAAGTATGAATTATTAAAATCGAAATGGAATTATGTGCTAAATTCGTTGATAACAAACTCGATTAACTTAGGTGAGTTCATACAAAGCTATAATCCCTAAGTATAGCAATTAAATAAAAAAAGTTGAGAAGCCGAAAGGAGAGATTTCATACCTTAATAACCTCAGATTGGATTGCTTGAGGAAAAAGATTGATATGGAGAATTTTTTTTCCCTCTTGTCATTTTTGTAAAGTCAACGTGGGAGGAAGAAGAAGTTTTGATTAGAATTTGGATCCGACTATTAGCACGCATGTTTTGATTAAAAAGCTCGAACAACTTCTTTTGAGCTGTTGCCAATATTTTCTGATGAGCAGTGCTACGCGGACCGAGGAACTACCAGTCAAACAGTGCGAATGGTACAAAATCAAGCAATTCACAGGGGTAAAAACGTCATTTTCAGTGGATCCACCGAAAATTATGTGACTGGTGCAGTTTTTGACCGAGATTGTTTCGGTTTGTTTAGCATTTTTGTTTTCAAATAAAATAGCTTATTTATCTATCAAGGGTTGTTCCAAAAATGTTACTATAGTAAAAGATTTAAAATGTAAGTACTAAGCACTGTTGATAGATGAAGTCGTTGCTTTCATGACATGGCCCAACCATGGTCAGATCTTTAAAATCTTTGGATCATGTATCACAATGGTCTGAAACTCAATCAGATCTGAGTCAAATATGAATTCAGATTGGATCTTTTCACCAACAGTCCAACCGTCAGTTTCACATGGTTGGAACTTGGTTTCTTCTCTCTTAATTTTTCTTTGTGTACTTATTTCACTCGTCTTTTGTATCATTTTTAAAAAGAAAAATAGAGTTGAAAAAAAAATATTACCCGTTTTTCCGAGAGTGCTCTTCAAAAAAAAATGGCGACTTCTTTTCTTCCAAAATCAATTGCTCCAAATCCACGAAATAAGAAATTCTCAAACCTAGATTCTGATTTTAGATCTGCAATTCCACCTGATTCAAATTCATCCAGACCACATGCAGATCGTTTATTTGCTTCAGCAGAAAAGAAGCTTACAGCTCCAGATCTGGATTCGATTAAGGATTTTCCAGAGATATCTTCGAAGATTCCGACTAGTAGTTCTGAGGTAAACTTCATGCAACCTAGATCTTGGCTACAAGTGGTTAAAGAAAATAACTTGCACCGTAATGCTGTTCAACTTACATTCTATGAACCTGTGGTTAAAGAGAACCTTAAATTTGCGTATGTCAGCGAAGAACTAGTTAGGACTACTAGAGAAAAATGGTCGAATGCTGTTGTGTTTTATGTATATGGAAGAAAGCCTTATTATAATTACTTGAAAGATTATATTGATAGGAATTGGGGCTTGAAAGGCAGCTATAAACTATATTCCCGAGACAACGGTTTTTTTATCATTAAATGTGATCATACTGAGGATTGTGACCATATTCTAGCTTCAGGTCCGTATTTTTATGATAAAAGGTTGATTTTCATGAAGAAATATGAACCTGGAATCAAACTTAATAGAGAATCTCTTAATACAATTCCAATATGGATTAAATTACCCAATCTTGATTTAGATTTCTGGTCGACTGAAGCAATTAGCAGGATTGCTTCAACCCTAGGTCATCCCTTAAAACTAGACAGTGTGACCGAGGATCAGACTCGAATTTCCTATGCAAGAGTTTTAGTTGAAGTTAATATAGAGTTTAAATTTCCAGATTCGGTCCCTGTCCAATATTTTAATGGGGAAATTGTTTGGCAAAGTATTCAATATGAATGGACTCCCATTGCATGTTCTTATTGCAAAGTATTTGGGCATTCTAATGCAACATGCAAATCGCATAGAATATGGAATCCAAAAGATAATTCAAAAACAGATGCGACGATGGATATTGATGAGAACAATGACAGTCAGGTTAAACATATTACTAATGAGGAGAATAAAGAAAAGAAGGGAAAAGATAAATCAGATTTTGTTGAGGGGGATAACAAAGAGACCGATAATGATTCAAATGTAGTTAAGCATGCAAAAGCAACTCAGATACCAGCCAAAGATAGTGCTGCTAGTATTAGGAATTCTTTCCAAGTGCTTGCAGGTAATTGTGAGTATATGCAGGAAGAAACACAGGAAACTAATAGAATACCTAATGAAGATGGAAATGCAGATATGGTCAAGGAAATTGAAAGCTCAGCTGTGAATCAAGTTCAAAATGGAGAGAATGCAACCAGTAAAGATTCTTTTATGTATGAGTCGGATAGTTCTTTCAGTTCTTTTAGTTCGACAGATAGCTTCAAACGGAGAAGAACAAAACTTATATCCAATATATATAACAACGATAATAGATCTGTAATAGATGAACCGCTGGTAGAAGATAACCCAGAGTGGGATAAGCTTATGCAACAAGTTCAGAATCGATCTAAAGCAAGGAAAGCAAAAGGAGGTGGTAGAAAAACAGATGGAATTGCTAAAGGTGGAGTTTCTAAGGAATGATTGAAGATTTTCAGTTGGGTGGTTGCACTTCTCTGCTGTTAGCTATGAGTTTATAGGAGTTTTTTTTTGGGCTTTAGTTTGTTGTTATTTTGGTATGCTTTGGAATTTAGCTTGGTTTCCTGTAGTGGCCTTTTGGTGGAGCATATGGAGTCTCTAAATGTCGGGATGCCTGTCTTTTTGTTGTCTGGTTATAATGGTGTTTGCTGCTAGTGCATGGTGGTAGTGGAGAAGTTTAGTGATTTCTTTTTGCTGGTTATTGTAGTTGTTTGTTTTAATGGAGATTTCAGAGGACTCTCTTCAGTTTGTTTTGCTTTTCAAAGCTGGAAATGCTTCTAGTTTGGTAGGCTTGGATCTGGCCTCTTTGCTTCTGCCGTTTTTGTCTTGTGCTTTGGGTTATGGATTGACTTTGAAGATGTTTGAGTCTATGACTGTTTTGTGTTTTTGGCAACTGTTGGTTTGTGTTTTAGTTTGTAGTTTGCTGTGTTGTTTAGATTGAGCTGGAATTCTGCTGTTTTGTATAGTATTAGTTTAGTTTGATGTTGTAAATTTTTCCAGCTCAATCTTCCCCTTTGTAATTTTTTTTCTGTAATATAAGTACCAATTGCTTCTAAAAAGAAAAAAATTAGATTTATGTTTCAAAAGTCATTGTTCCAAATCAAAAATACAAACTACACTACCTCATGTTTTACTGTTTCATTCTCCTCCAAGACTATTGAAAGATTCATCAAGTTTATCATCAGTGGATTTTTGTCTTAGTTGTGCACTGCTACCGTGTACACAATAATAATGTGTTGGTATGGTTTGTGCACTAGAACAATACACAACTTGAATTATAAATATTGAATAGTATGCAGAACATGCCTACGAGGCAGTCTTATTTCACTATTTGGCATATAACCTGTGGTTAAATATGTAGATTTTCAAGAAAATAATCCTTGACCCCGTGGGCAATCAAACCACAATCATTCTTTGACTCTGGAGCTGATATGAAAACAATGATGAGCATATTGTAGAACTTATCATGCCGCACGCAGTGAAGGCAAAATTAGACTTAGAAACAGTGAAAGAAACTTAAATGAGGAGAGATCTAGATGATTGATGAAGAGACGGGTGTGGGGAGTTTAGAGGCTCAAAAATTCAAGTGGGAGTTGAGCCCCCTATGGTGCAACCCAGCCATCAAACGATGAGATGGGATAAGGTTGACTATGAAGTTTCCACGGTCTAATTGTTGGCAATGTCAATTTAGCAGGAAGATGTCCAAGACCAACAAGTAATGGATTTCCAATATCTCATAGGAAAAGCTATTAATGGTACTTATGTATGTGCCAGGACGGACTAAATTAGTAAGGCAATATGATGGGCGTGTGTAGTTAGGTGCTTGATTAGGGAGCTTAATATCTATTGCGAGAAAATTAAGAAATAGCATGAATGATATTTTTTCTTAATATCCAAGTTTGTGAACTATGTATTTAAATTCTACAAGTAAAGCATTATGAAATGTCTATATATATATATATATATATATATATATATATATATATATATATATATATATATATATATATATATATATATAACTACATGACCATAATCTGGCTAAGTACATGAACAGCTCACAGAAATAGTAATCTAGCTGCTAAGCACATACATAAGAGAGTAACATACAAAGAAGAGAAATCAAACAAGGGGTCCTCCCTTGACATACTCAGTGAAAGCCAGAGCAACCAAACCCAACATTGCAAACCTTCCATTCCACATTTCTGCATCTGCGGTCCACAGTAGGGCTGAGCATTATTTGGTTAAATCAAATAAACCAACCAAACCAAATTATTTTGGTCGGTTTGGTTCGGTTTTGAAATTAGATTGGTTTGTAATTGGTTTTGAAATTAGATTGGTTTGTAATTGGTTTAACCAAATTAACCGAACTTTTATTATATTTTCAAAATTATTGATATTATAATAAATATTTTTGGTTAATTTAATTATCAAAGTAAATTTTAATCATTATATATGTATCAGAATTACTTTTGGGAAACATAAGAATCATAAATAATAATATCTTAATCATATATTTATAATTTATTTCAAATTATAGTTAATGTTATGAACATAAAGTCTAAAATATTTTTAGTTCGGTTAATTCGGATAACCAACCGAACCAACCAATATTAATTTGGTTGGTTTGGTTTGGTTTTCATTTTAATCGGTTTTAGTTTGGTTTGACCATTTTAATAATCGGATAAACCAAACCAACCAAACGCTCACCCCTAGTCCACAGTCCACCTGATTTAGACTGAACACTTATTTCTTTAAACAGCGGGATAAGCGATGCTGCAGTGAACAAAGTGGCCGCAATCACAAAGGAAGGAACACCACCGTTCATCAGCTGTGATGAGAGATCACTTCTGCTTGCCAATTCCGCACCCAACGCAGCAACAAATCCAAGCATGGCCAAACGTCCATTTATTCTTTCCGGTGCTGGTCCACTGAACGCTAGCAAATCTCCAAATTTTGTGCTCACCTGTTTGTTAATCTGATTATAATATGTGGCTTTTGAATTACAAATTACTCACTTGTACACGGGGCTTATACTGTATAAATAGTTACCTTGGCAGCTGCCTTGGGCTGAACTGGTGTCGGAGTTGGAGTGGATGGTGTACTTGATGGGCCTGATGTTGAAGTTTGCTCCTCTGGGGTTCGCTTATCCTACAAATTAATTTCAACCAACGTACTTTGCATGATTAGCTCAGATGATCCCCCACTACAATAACATTTTGAAAATTAATACAACATATATGTATTATGTACCTCAGCCTGGCATTGAACGGTCATGGCACGCTTGCATGGAAAAGAAACTAATGTGTTAGACTTGCTGTAGCTCTTGCTCAAACTAGAACGTGCAGTGGGAAGAATGGCTATCCAAGACCAGCTCTGAAATCACATCATCCAGTGAACTGTGACCATTCGTTTTCTACTTTGGTGATCTGAAGGTTATTCAAATATATACATTTAACTCGTATGTGCTGCTTAAGCTTATATATTAATTGAGGACAACATGGCTTGCCACGTTTTGTATGTCCATCCAAGGAGTGAAGACAGAGCTACTTTTGCAGATTGAAGGACCTTCACCGTAAGAAAATAATTGCGTTACGAATGGGTATTGGGCTGCTTATGCAACGGTACTGTAGCTCCAGCGTTACTGGGTGGCTTAATTAAGAGTGCTGCACGACAATCATCGAGCTTGTGCTTGCCAATACGTACGTGAAAGGCAACATCCTACATGGAGAAGGTGAAGATTAGCTCAACCGTACAAATCCTATGCATTTATTTATCAACACCCATTCTTCTTCTACTTTTATTTTATTACCATGCAAGCTTGTTATAATTTAAACCTCCAGTTAATTAATCTGCTATTTGTAACATGCAGTGTCGAATTTCACCTAAAGATTTACTTATATATTTCGAATATTTTATCTACCAGCAACTAGCCAAATATAATATGTGGGATCAATATAGATGCCAGTTAACGTAGAAGGTCAAATATATGAGCAGAAGTTTATTTTATTTTATTTTATTTTTCTCTGAAAATAAATGTAGACATAGAGTGAGACTGGAAAGCAGCTAAGCTTGACGATTGACACAAAGATTTGCTCTGGTTATAACGACTTGTATATGTGGTCCGATGCAGATATCTTACTATCTGTGCTCGCCTCAATTAGGGGTGAGCAATATTCGGTTCAAACCAAATTAACCGACCAAACCGGTTCATTTCGGTCGGTTTGGTTCGGTTATAAAACTAAATCGGTTTGAATTCGGTTTGTAAAATAAATTTTTTCGGTTATCGGTTTAACCGAATTAACCAAACTTTTAATTTATTATCTAATTTTATGGTATTGTAGTACTTTAAGTAATTAGTTTAATTATGTAGTACAAAGACTTTTGTTGCAAATGGATCAAATCTTATCATAAACATAAAATTTACTGCATAAAATTTCTCCAAACATGAATTTATGTTTTACTTTGAGTGAATCCATCATTTGAATTATAGTACATCCTTCAAGTTCGGTTAAATCGGTTACCGACCGAATTAACCGAAATTAATTCGGTTTGGTTTGGAAAATTTTCGGTTCCAATTCGGTTTGAGCATTTTTACGTCCAAACTAACCGAACCGACCGAACACTCACCCCTAACCTCAATAACTAACAGATATTAAAAATATTTATTTATTTTACCTACAAATACTCATTTAACTATCTGTTTCATGTTCATGATGGATTTACCCACGGATAACCGCGGGTACGAATGTTTTTGTCATGCTTATTCCAACTACCTGTGTTTGTCCATTAAAACTACCACTTGCATATTTCTGAACGTTTGTTATAGTAGTTGATCAAAGGGCAGTAAATCATATCATATTTGTTTTCCATTTAAGCATCCCTGATCTGAATTTTACAACCAGCCTATGTTAAGTTGTTTGCAGATTTAACAAATCAGAGGAAACCACCCTTCATTGATAACACATCTATGGTTAATAAATAGCCTTACAAACCAACTGAAAAACAAACTTGCAGACACGTTCTGCACTGACATGAAAAAAGGCAAAAGAACAGGTAGTAAAGCACACTACCAGTAGTCCTAGTTAATAGGAATTATTTAAAACATGTTTTAAAGACTCCTCAGTACTGACATTCCACTACAAAAGAAGCTCAAATTGGTTACGGACCATAGCGACGGCTAAAAAAGGCGGCCCTCGCCAGTCATGGCCAGCCGTCGTCCATATGAATATAACCGCGAAGCTACAGGAAGAAATAACATTCACGATTGCTCTCCCCTCCAAATCAAAACCCACGAACCCAAACCCTACCAGACCCCCCGTCACCTCCATCGTTGCCAGCCGACACCCATCGCCGCCGATCAGACGCCGCCGCCTGTCTCCTCCCCCCTCCGGCCTTCTCAAGCCCTCTTCATTCCTCCAAACCAATTGCTCTCTCTCTAAGGTATGATTTCTAACCTTATTTCATGAATTAATTATTTAATAATGATATAAATGTATGCGTTAGTTGATTATACAATGATTGTTGAATTAATGTAGTTGATTTAGTAATGATTGGAACCCTAAATTGTTGATTTAGTTGTTTATCGTTGTGATGGTTGGTTTTGTGCTAATGTATGTGTTAATGAACCGTTATTTTGTGTGTATGTAATTATTGGACATGAGATTGGTGTACATGTTGTTGGATATAACTATTTAAAAGCGATGGTTCTGAAATTGTTGGTTGTAGACGGGGCTTGAAAATGAATTGTATTGTGGAAATTATTGAAATGGAATGACTATGTATGGCGCAAGTAGGATTGTGGTTGATGGTTGATTTTGGCTGAAACCAAATAGGATTAGTTTGTGGAAAAAAAAATCGTCTGCGTACGAAATAGCTTATTGAAATCCCTCTTGTCAAAAGCTGCGAGGCTTTAAGGTAGCGCGAGGAGCCGTACATCGGGACGGTGTCGATTTTAATTAACCTGCCATTATGCTGCCGAAATTTTCAGAAATATTCATGTGTTTGAATTATTTTCATATGTTCAAGTATATTCATGTGTTGATAATTTATTCATGATAGAAATAAATTGCTTCGGTAATAAAAATCACATTTTTATTATGTATGAACCACTAAAAATATTCATGTGTTGAATAAATTCTTTGAACAATAAAAATCACATTTTTATTATATGTATGAACCATTAAAAATATTCGTGCGTTAAATAAATTCTTTGAACAATATATGTATGTGTTATCGAAATCACTGACATATATTTTTAAATCATGAAAAATGTTCAATTATTACAATGACCGTAGTTGGATGTATGAAGTTAGAATTGGAATGAAAGACTCAGTGAAAGAACATTTCTATAATGGTGTAAATGAATTTGTTAGATTTGCAGTATCTAATAATCGAAATTACGAGGAGCTTCGTTGTCCGTGTAGTAAGTGTAAACTGATTAGGTTTCATAAACCAGACATCGTTAAAGTACATTTGTATAAATCAGGTTTTGTGCCAAATTATTATTTATGGGATCGTCATGAAGAACTTGTTACACCTATAGTAAATCCTGTAGCGTCGGAGGTCGAATTAGTTATGATGAATCCAATAGAAGATATGGTGGAAGATGCAACACGGTCAATGTTCCCTACCGATCAGGTTGACGATGATGACGTCAATATTGAAAAAGAACCGAACACGGAAGCCAAAAAAATATATGATTTATTGGTTTCAGCTAAGCGGCCATTGTGGAATGGTTGTGAAAGTGGGACTGAATTATCGGTAACCGCTGAGTACATCACCATGAAATCCAAATTTAACCTTACAGAAGCATCATTTACAGCGGTTGTACAAGCAGCGAAAAGACATATGCCACCCGATAATCTGATGTGCGATAGTCATTACAAAGTGAAAACACTAATGTCGGCTTTTGGTTTGCCGTACCAAAAAATAGATACTTGTGTTAAAGTTGCATGTTGTATTGGAAAGATGATATTAATCTTAGAAACTGTAAGAAATGTGGTGGAGAAAGGTATAAACCTAGAAAAAAGAAAGGTAAGGAAGTTCCGTATACAAAAATGTATTATTTACCAAACATCCCTAGACTACAACGGTTATATGCATCATCAGTCACTGCATGTCATATGCGATGGCATAGTGTGTGTAACACCCCTAAGTCCCACATCGTGGAAGGTTGTGTGAAGTGGGTTCTTATATAGTAGAGCCCATATCTTACTAACGCCGAGGCCTTTTGAGGAACAAAACCCCACACCTATACGGTGGCTAAGTTGGGGACAATATTTTGCGTGAACGGAGGTACGGGCTGTTACAGTGGTATCAGAGTCAATACCCAGCCGGAATTGTGGCTCCTGTGTGGACCGCAGCGCCTGGGTGAGGTGTTTGTGAGCCAACGGGGACGTTGGGCTCTGTAGGAGGGAAGAATGTAACACTCTAAGTCCCACATCGTAGAAGCCTGTGTGAAGTGGGTACTTATATAGTAGAGCCCATATCTTACTAACGCCGAGGCCTTTTGAGGAACAAAACCCCACACCTGTACGGTGGCTAAGTTAGGGACAATATCTTGCGTGAACGGAGGTACGGGCTGTTACAGTATGCGAACACATGAAGATGGAACTTTGACACATCCATCGGATGGAGAAGCATGGAAACATTTTGATAGGACGTATCCTACATTTGCCGCAGAGAGCCGTAACGTTAGACTTGGTTTATGTACAGATGAGTTTTCACCATTTTCTCAGTTTGGTAGTAAATATTCATCTTGGCCTATTATCATTACTCCTTATAATTTACCTCCGTGGATGTGTATGAAACAATGCATCGATGTTTATCTACAACCATTAATCGAAGAGTTGAAAAAATTATGGGATGATGGAGTTGAAACATATGACATTTCAAAAAACAAGAATTTTCGTATGTTCGCTTCTTTGTTATGGACGATTAATGATTTTCCTGCATATGGGATGCTTTCAGCATCATCACGAATTGGTACGATGGATAAATCACATTTACAAATAGTTCTAAACTTTTTAAATCGTATTGATTAATTTCAAATATATATTTTATCATTTCAGATGTCGACTCTGCAATGGTAGCCTATACTTGCTGAGGTGTTTACACAGACTCATGCCGTCGAGCGGACAGATGAGGAGTGTAACACTACATATACCTGGACGGACCCTAAGTCCTGTGAAACGATGATTAGCATTTGTAATAATTTGTATTTCACATTGTTATTTTGAAATTGAGTATTTAATGTATTCCATAACTGTCCGCTATCGCAGGACAAATACAGGGCGGCCTTAGATGCTCGAGCGACGCAGTTAGGTCAAGAGACGATGTGGAGGAGTGCAATCGCATCTGAAACAAAATCATCGACCCGTCTACTAGGGTAGACGCTACGGCTTTGGAAACATAGAGGTAAAGCATTTTATTAAAGAATTTAAACATATCCAAGTGCTATTAATTAATATCACTTAGGTACTCAATCCACGTAAACAAATATTAATTACTGGCATGAATAATTACTACAAATTGATTCTATTAATTGGTGTGCATTTTATATCGACAACTCTATTACAATAATTGTATAAACCATGTATCAAAAAAAACTTTTGACAATGGTTTCTATCTATTTTAATATAATTACCAATGGCGGGCACTCAGGCCTCTTATACGAGGCGTCAGGATGAGGAGGAGATCCACATGCTTCGACAACAAGTTGCAGCTTTAGAGGATTTTTAGAAGAACAAGCTCGAGACCGTGCTGGATGCGCGGATTGCTGCATATCTTCAGGAGCATGGTGTGATGCCGCCGAGTAAGCCCATGGAGGAGGACGATGAGGACGAGCATAATGGAGAGAATGAGGATGATGAGGATGAGTAGGTAGGTACTTGTTTTTTTTTTTTGGATTTGTTTTGTAAATACAAACTACTTGTTGGTGATGGACTTGAGATGTTTGTGGTGTTTTGTGGAGACGATGATGGTATATTGGATCGTTTGTTTGATGTGGACGTGTCGATGGTTTTTCGATTGTTTATCGTTTATATTTATGGTTTTTGTACGTGTTGATGGTATGAGTTGATTTATAGCATTTATGAGGTGAATGAATGTGAAATTTATTGTATATGAGTTGTAGATGAACTGCGTTTTGAATTTGTGTGGTTTGATGGCTTGTTAGCTGCTGAAATATAAAAAAAAGTTCCATTTTGGCGACGGCTGGTGGCGGTTTTCTGGTCACGCATGACGACGGCTAGCGAGGGTTTTTTGCCCAGTTTTTCCACGAATAGCGACGGTTGATGACGGCGCTTTTGCAATGCCTTGTGACGGTTGGCGACGGCTTGCAAGGGCTAGTTGGTGACGGCTGGTGACGGCTTTTAACCGTTTGTAGGAAATATGACCGTTTGTCCATGTGGCAACTTTGCCGTCGCCAACCGCCGCAAAATTGGTGTCCATTGTTGTCGCCACGGCCGACGCTATTTGCTTAGTGTCCACATAATTGGTGACGGCTTTGGGCGATGGTTGGCGACGGCTAGTGACGGCCATCGACGGTTTTTTGTCATCACTAATTGAGTCGTTTCTTGTAGTGTTCCCTCCCTAGACTAACAATATGCAGTCAGTTTACATCAGGAATCTTCGGAACACCAAGTAGCCTCCTCAACTCCATGAATGTCTCAAGTTTTATAGCCTTAGTAATCACATCAGCAATCTGCTCTTGTATGCCACAGTGGACCAACTTCACAACGCCATCTTTTGTAAGATCACGTAAAAAAATGAAATCTTACGTCTATATGTTTACTCCATCCATGAAGCATTGGGTTTCGCGATAATTTGATCATAGAATTATTATCACAGAACACAATAGTAGATTCTACTTGTAAATAGTATAGCATCTCCAAAAATCCTTCTTATCTACACTACCTGACATGCACAAGAGCCAGCAGCAACAAACTCGGCTTCAGTTGTTGAAAGTGTGACAACAGGCTGCTTTTTAGACGAGCATGATACAACGGCAGAACACAGAACGAAAACATATCTTGAAGTGCTTTTTGGATCATTCACATAACCAGCATAGTCAGTTAGTCACTGTCCGTATAAGCAACCAATTCTTTATTCCCTCTCTTCTTGTAAAAAATCCCAAGGTTCACAGTACCTTGGATGTATCTTAAAACTCTTTTTGAAGCTTGAAAATGAAGATGTGTTGGTCGTGCTACATATCTAGCTACTGACTAAGCTTACAACAAACATCAAATCAGGTCTTGTTTATGTAAAATACATAGGACATCCTATCATTTGCTTAAAGTATGTCATATCAATGCTACAAGAGAATTGTAAATAACGACGCTTAAACGCCGACGGAAAAAAATCGGAAATCGCAACGCAATAGCGATGGTTAATACCATCCAAACGAATTAAGAAAAGGCATCGCGAAAACTGTTGGTATCATGACGCGCGCTTTTCCCAACTGAGTACAAGAAACATTGACAACAATGACGCTTAAATGATGACAAAAAATATATATCGGAAATCGCAACGCAATCCCGATGCAACAGCGATGGTTAATACCATCCAAATAAACTGAGAAAAAACATCGCAAAAACTGTTGGTATCGTGACGTTTTTTCCAACGGAGTACAAGAAACATTGTCAATAGCGACGCCTAAACGCCGACGAAAAAACATCGGAAATCACAATGCAACATCGACGCATTAGTGATGGTTGATACCACCCAACTAAATTGAGAAAAAACATCGCCAAAACTATTAGTGTCGTGACGTTTTTTCCGACCGATTAGTAGTATAATAAAACTAAAGTATAAACTATTTTGTCTTTCAAAATTTCATCTTGTTGTACATGCAAACCAATGTATATGCCGACTATTTTTACAATATTTTAAATATATATTTTCAATGGGTTATACTACTTAATAATTTTGACGCAATTTGGATGAAACAATTATTGTAATTCAAAATTTGTTGCTTAAATATATAGATTTTTTTGGAAAATTAAACAATTTATTTTGCAATGTTATATTCGATGCAACTCAAAAATAGTTAAAATGAAATGTAATTTTTTCGTGACCTAAATATAATTGTATTCAAAATTATATTTATTAACGTTTGACTGAATTTCATGTTATCGGTTAAAATTATATGTTGTTTACTCAATGATACAAATATTTACCTATCAAAATCAAAACTACATAATTAAGACATCAAAATCAAAACTACATAATTAAAACAGACAGTCCAATTGAAAGAGATCAATAAACAAACTAATGTTTGATATTAGAAATGCTAAAAATGGTTAACGGACTCATCTATTCGACCGTAGCCTATTGGAGTCGGTAGAATAACATTGGCTTTCAATTTTCATAATCAATTCCACCTTTCTTCGATTCTCTCATTCAAGACCGCCGAAACCATTTTTCTTCGATTCTCTCATTCAAGACTACTGAAACCCTAACCGGAGTTTTTCGTAACTTTGCCAAGAGCGACTAGCGCACAGACGAACATTTCTTTGCGTGGGTCTCTGGGCACGGTACTAATTATTTTGTCATTGACTGATCGATTTGGTTTTCTTATATGTTATCTAATCTTCATTTATTTGTTTCAAACATAGAGAAATATCTCTATAATTTGAGGTATGTTATTAGTTTTCATCTGTCTTATTATTGTTTGCTTAATTAGGTTTCTTTATTTATTTGTTCTGATTTTTAGATTTTCATTTCAGATCATCGAATTAATTCTCTTTGTATTGATTTCAGGTATATTACTTTTTATTGTTCTTGGTTGATTGATTTATTTGGATTTTTTTATGCTTAACTTCTGCTACAATTATTGATATTTATCTTCTGTATTTTCATAAGCCAGTACATAAGAAAACAATCTATGGACATGGTATAGGAAAGACACATATATGGGAATAAATATATAATTTATAAATCATCCTAGACATGATACTTGCTTTTGTCCAATTTCGAAAACTTTCTGCTATATGAAAATGTTGTTTATGGTTTCTTGTTTCCAGATGAGTTTTGGCATCATTTGAACTATCGTAGACATTGTACTTAAGAAATTATTTATCATGGAAGAAAAACTGAAGATTTTAATTTACAAAAATAATCTGATAATTCTCAAATTCCATCCATAGTATAGAAGAAAATGTTTTCAAACTAATATCATTTAGATTAAAACTTTCCAAGGTGCATTAGTTACCTCCCCTTTACTAACTTACGGTTATCCATGTTTCTCCATTTCAGTCCACACTGATCTAGAATTTGTGACATAAAAGCAAACTGCCATGCATGTATCCTTCAACCTAAAATTCTGAAGAGGGAAATTGTTCAACATGCTCAGTTCTACGGCTTAAGCATGTGCACAACTATAATTATAAATAAAAGCTTATGTTGAGGAGAATAATTGTTAACGTGCTCAGTTCTACGACTTTCTTACACACAATTACTGTAACACCCCACCTCCGCCAGTGTCACTCTTGCAAGCACACTAGCTTTGGAGGGGCGTTGAACAAGGTAAACATGCATGCAGATCTCACAAGACAGAACATATAAGTAAAACAAAGTAGTAAAGCAGCGGATAAAACTAGCATTTCAAAACCATAGTCAAGTTACATCAAAGTACTTGGTCATTATTTTCCCATAAAACAAAGTCTAGAACATAAACTGAAAACTGAAAAAGAAACATAAAGTAACTATCCCCAAAGTAGCATAAGGCCATAGCATGCTCAAACCATACGTGAGCTATCCAGAAAAGCAGCTAAAGATCCAGCTAGGTAACAGTGTTCCCACCCTGCAAACCTGGGGGAGGGGGGGGGGAACGGAAGAAAAGAGGCGAAAGAAACGGGTCAGTCAAAAAGACTGGTAAGTCCTATCTACTATTAGTATAAAAACTAGTAAAGTTAACTGAACATGTAAAACAGAGATGAGATGTAGGGTTATAACTGGCATGGTGAAAAGTTAACAAGATAGATCAAGTGTGGCATCGCATATACAAGGTTAAGTTGCACCAGGTGTGTACTAGTATTCCAATCCATGTCAAGTATAAACAAGAAATGATCCCTTGGCCCAAAGCTGGCCCATATCATGAGATGACCTAAATCGAGGTCCAACTACTCGGTCTAGTCGATCGGCTCCCTATAAGCCTAACTCGTCAAGTGTCGGTGTCATACGGCCCAATCACGAAGTGTAGTCAAACTGTGCTAGGTCCACCCTAGGGTGTATCAAGCCCTAGGGTGCCAACCACGGACACAAATCAAGCACGCACAGTCTAAACCTACGGGTGCCCGTGTTTTTTTTTTTTCAACTCCGGACTATGTGCACGACCATAGTCCGCCTGAACCAACACCGGCGCACCTACTCAGCCGTCGTTTTGGTCGCTTACATGTCAACCCAGTAATCGTGCCCCACCCTAGCCTAGTCCCTAGGGTATCATGATACAATCAAGAGGGTTACTGGTGAAAAGGACCACGTAACTAGGGTTTCTAACGGGTTAAATGTGGTTAACCCTACCCAATCAAGTTGGTTAAGTGTACCCAAGGTTCATGATTTAACCCTATCAACCCATCGTGTTTAATTGGTTAAGTATTCAAATGGTCCATGACTTAACCCTACCATGTGGCATTGATTATTTTAATGCACCCAACCTCTCACATTAGACTTTGTTGTGGTTACTAGTTAAGCCGGGCGGGTCCGAGTAGCTTTACACCACAACTTGGTCTAACCTCGGGTTTCTAGTGCAACATGACCAACTACTCACATTGGGTCCTATTGCTTGTAGCCACTAGTTAAGCCGGTCGGTTCCGGGTAGATTTATGCTACAAACTCAACCCAACCTCGAGTTGGCCACACTCATATTTTCTAAGTGTCATGTCCATCATTATGTTTACAAACATAATCACAAGTCAATGTTCATGTCATGTTTTAAAACCATGTTTTCATGTCATTAATATTACCCAAACCCAACGCATTCTCATCGCATGTACGTATCGCATAACATAACATAGATCAATAGAGGGAACTTGGCAAAAGCATGACAAAAGGGCATAAGGTAATAAGGTTGGCCACAAGTTAAACATGGTGGCATATGAGACATAAATATGTTCATTTAAACTTGCATGTTACATGCATAACATTCAAACTTAGTGAATAGGTGATACATGGTCCTAGATGACATAGGATGATGACTAGAAGTTCGCATATAACATTATATGCAAGTTACCATAAAGGTTATGAGAGTTCTCATGTTGCATAATGCAACATTTCAAATCAAAGGTCATAGCTTTCTATGCACAAAGTCAAGGTGATAGCTTTACAAACTTGCATAGGGTAAACATATGCATAACATGTTAGAATCAAAGCACATATCATACTTAGGCCCAAACTCAACTTGCAACATGTAACATTTAACTTCATAGTTAGAATCTAAGAGTAGTATAGGGCTTACATTGCTATGAAGACTAGAATTAATATAAAATAAGATTGAGACGAAGCCACACTAGCAAATCCGCAACCAAAGACGATAAACTCCACTTCAAGACTTGAGAACAAGAAGGAATGACCCCAAAGACAAAGAAAGATGGCTCTTTTACTTAAGAAAGATGGCTCCTTTATGACATAGATTGATTTGAGACACTCATGCTCTCATGAAGAAGGTGGAGGCCATGATTAGTGAACATTTGGGCAGCATTTAGTTGTAGGAATGATTAATGAGGGTTTAGGCTAGGTCTAGGAGTCTTTTTATAGAGATTAGGGGTAGTTTAGACCATAGGATTAACCCTAAAACGAATCTGAACCATCAACTCCCGTCAGAAACTTCCAGAACAAGACCCAACCTGTCAAAATGGTGCACCAGAAAAATTGGTCTGACAGGGGGGGTCGACCCCTGGGTCGACATGGGTGTCGAGTCGACCCTGCCTGGGGTGGGAAAATTCCCGCCCATTCTGCCTTGGTTGTAATTCGAATCTAAATTCGAATTTGAACTGTTTTCGGGCTTAGAATTTTCTGAAAACTTCATTGGGCCATAACTTGGTCATACGGACTCTGTTTTTCGAAAACTCGGACTCAATTTCGCGTATTTTTCCGAGACGAACGCAATGGCACAGCCCGTTTCCCTTGATTCAGATTTTACAATTTAATTCTGCCTTGATTTACATTATAGCATGTTATTAAAATACGGGTTGTTTCATTCTCCCCTCCCCCCCCCCTTAAAGGATTTCGTCCCTGAAATCTCCAAGTTAGGAAGAACGTATCCTACCATCCATCTACTCAAAACATCATCCACAAGTAACCATTGTCCTTATAAAGATTCTAAATGTTGTATGAACATATGCAAAAGGTGTGTGTATATGTACTTATCTAATGCAAAAATCAGGCGGTTACTGATTCAGTAAACCTCCTTAATGCCAAGTATGTTAGTGAGATGAGTCCATATGTATGAAAATTCCTAACATAATTTATAATCTCTACATGAGTGCACATAACATTCATCCATATGCAACATCCACGTGATAGCATACAAGTTTCATCCATGAATAAGCATAAACACTGATGCATATGCAATATGAAAGTGTGTGAGCCGATCTTAGTGCCTAATGTGTATCATGCATCCACGAGTATCCACTTGCAAACACTTGCAACCACTTGCAACCATCAAGCATAACATGTTTCAAATACATGTTTCATCCAAAGGGTCTCTACTTAAGGTTCTCATGACAAGGTTAACGAGATAACAAGATAAACAGGATAAACATGGATAGCAAAAAGGAATATATGCTAATTAGGAAAGGAGATTGAGAATGTACCCTCAAAAAGGAATGGATAAAGCCCACGCATCTTCTCCTCGGTTTCCCAAGTTGCATCTTCATCGGCTTCACTCCACTGAACTTTCACCAATTTGACTTCTCGATTCCTTAACTTCTTGATATCTGTTCCCAAGATACGAATCGGAGCTCTCCTCAAGGTTGCCTCTTTTTCTACCTCCACGTCTTCAAGAATGCTTGGTTCAACCACCTCAGCGGACTCATGTAGGCACTTTCGGAGATGCGAGACATGAAAGACATTATGCACTCCAGCTAGCTTCTCGGGAAATTCCACCTTATAAGCCATCTTTCCAATTCTCTCTACAATAGGGAAGGGTCCTACGAACCTTGGTGCCAGCTTCCCAATTGCTCCAAAATGTACCATATTACACAAAGGAGAAACCTTCACGAAAACCATGTCTCCCACTTCGAATTCCAAATCTGTCCTTCGCTTGTCAGCATAGGATTTATGTCTGTCTTGGGCCGCCTTCATCCGTCTTCTCACCAATTCAACTTTCTTGGATGTGTCCCGTATCATATTGGGCCCAAGTATAAGCCTATCTGTTGTCTCCCACCAACAAGATGGTGACCTACACGGCCTCCAATACAAAGCTTCAAATGGTGCCATCCCTATGCTGGCTTGATAGCTATTATTATAAGCAAACTCTACCAGAGGAAGGTGGTCTTCCCAAGTACCACCAAAGTCCAGAACACATAGCCTCAAAAGATCTTCTAGCACTCTATTCACCCTTTCGGTTTGGCCATCCGTCTGGGGGTGATAGGCTGTACTCAGATTCAATCGCGTACCCATCGCTTCTTGCAAACTATTCCAGAACTGGCTAGTGAAAATTGGGTCACGATCGCTAACTATGCTAGAAGGAACTCCATGCAACCGCACTACCTCCCGAAGATAAATAGATGCCAGCCATGATGCGGTCCTCTTGCTCTTCACTGGAATGAAATGAGCACTCTTCGTAAGTCTATCAACTATGACCCATATGCTCGTATTCCCTTTCCTTGACCTAGGCAATCCGTCCACAAAATCCATAGAGATACTTTCCCACTTCCATTGCGGGACCTCTAATGGATGTAATAGCCCACCGGGTTTCTTCGACTCGGCTTTCACTTGTTGGCACACCATGCACTTTGAAACATACTCTGTCACATCTTTCTTCATTCCAGCCCAAAAGAAAATGCGCTTCATATCTCTATACATCTTATCTCCTCCAGGGTGTATAGTCATCTTCGAGTGATGTGCTTCTTCGAGAACTTTATGCACCGAGTCTCCTACTTGTGGAACGCATAGCCTTCCATCACGCCTTAGCCAACCCTTGTCATCAATAGTATATCTAGCAAGGTGACTAGACGTCTTACCACGAATCAACTTGTCCATGACCTCGACTATCTGTGGGTCTCCCTTCTGGGAAGCCCCAACTTGATCAAGAAGTGTGGGTCTAAGCTCAAGGAATGCTAATGAACCCGTCATCGACTCAACAGCCGTCGTGAAATCAAAGGTTGCCAAGAACTCTAAGTTCTTCATCTCAATAAACAAGGGACTCAAAGTCAACCTCCTTCTGCTTAGTGCATCTGCCACAACATTACCCTTGCCAGGGGTATAAGCTATCTCGAAGTCATATGATGCCAAGAATTCCATCCACCTTTGCTGCCTTAGATTCAGAACTTTCTGCGAGAAGAGGTACTTGAGTGACTTGTGATCAGTATACAACTCAAACCTTTCGCCTAGAAGATAGTGGCGCCAGGATTTGAGTGCAAAGACGATCGCCGCCAACTCCAATTCATGAGTGGGATAGTTCTTCTCATGAACTTTAAGTTGCCTACCCCCATAACATATCACCCTTCCCTCTTGCATCAGAACAGCACCTAACTCCGTGCCACATGCATCGGTGTACACGGTAAACATCTTACCGCCATCGGGTAATGCCAAAACTGGAGCTGTGGTAAGAGCCCTCTTGAGCCTTTGAAAAGCAAGCTCACACTCTGAGTCCCATGCAAAGACTAAGTTCTTCTTCGTCAACTTAGTAAGAGGGGCCGAAATCTTAGCGAAGTCCCTGATGAACTTCCTATAGTAGCCCGCCAGACCGAGGAAGCTTCTTACTTCGGTTGCATTCCTAGGAGTCTTCCAGTCTTGAACCGCAACCAATTTCGCGGGATCCACAGCTATGCCTTGCTTAGAAACTATATGTCCAAGAAATCGAACTTCCCTTCTCCAAAAATGACATTTGGAGAACTTGGCTTTCAACTGATGCGCTCTAAGCGTATCCATCACTTCCTTGAGATGTCTGGCATGCTCTTCCTCATCCTTTGAGAAGATCAGAATATCATCCACGAAGACAACCACGAACTTGTTAAGGAACTCCCTGAACACCCTGCTCATCAAATCTACGAAGTAGGCGGGTGCATTAGTCAAACCGAATGGCATGACAAGCCATTCAAAGAATCCATCTGGAGTCCTAAACGCAGTCTTATCAATACTATCCTCAGCTACTCTAAGCTGATGGAATCTGGTGGCTAGATCGAGCTGAGAGAAAACAGAAGCACCAACAAGCTGGTCAAAGAGATCATCAATCCTCGGTAACGGGTGCCTATTCTTCTTTGTCAGCTTGTTCAACTCTCGATAATCAACACATAGAAGAAGCGAACCATCCGCCTTAGTAGCGAATACCACAGGAGCACCCCATTTAGAAATGCTTCGCCTAATAAAATTCTTCTCAAGCAACTCCTTGATTTGCTTACTGAGCTCCCTTCTTTCTCGTGGGGCCATGTGCCTAACGGGCAATGATACTGGCTTGGCATTATCGACTAGATAAATGCGGAAATCTATCTCTCGTTTAGGGGGTAATCCCTTAACTTCTTCAAAGACACCAGGATAGTCTCGGACCACCCTTACAGATTGCAGATCATCGATGGATGAGTCAAGAGATTCAAGATAATATAACATGACGGGACCTCTAGGGTTACAAGAAATTTCTAGGGTATTACTGCGGTGGGCTTTGTCCGGGAATGAACACGGTGTTAAGGAAGTTGTTGGTTGGGATGTGGGAGCTCTTTGGTGTTAGAGACATCTACGGAATCTGGTCTAGCTATAGTGGGTTTTGTTGGGAAACAAATGGCTGAGTCACGTACTCTGTCGCTTTCTTGAAGACGATTCGGCGATCTGGCCGGTGGTGCAAAACCAGTTCGTACTTTCGCCGTCGCCTCTAGGATAAAACAGCCTCTCCGATTAATAACTGATTTGCTTTGCACAAACAAACCAGTGCTGATTTGCACTTTCTGATTTTTTAACTGCTCGAAAATTTCTTAAGAATATTTTTAATGGCGGAGAAAGAGAAAAGCAAAAATTTTTCTATATAGATCTCGTCTGATCTGATGATAATATATAGACGAGGATTAGGTTATTCGAAAATACTGGTCAGTGGAGGAAAATAAGATCTGCGAAATACTTGGTCAAAATTTTTACCGCTTCATATTAAAGTCGGTTCAGAAATATCCGGATTAAAAAAAAACAGGTTCGAAAAATGCAGTGTTTTCTGCACCAAAAATATAAGTGTTTACACCACATAGCCAAGGCCCAAAGCCCAAGCCCAATACCGAACCGAACTGAACCGAGCCGAGCCGGGCCGGGTCGGGTCGAGTCGAGTCGGTCGGTCGGTCGCGCGCGCGTGTGTGGTGGTCATGATGCATGGGCTCCCTCCTCACAACAAAGCATGTATTGGGAGCCCCAAGGCCCCATCAAAGCTTCTTAGAAACAAGTATAAATACTTGCTTCTTTCATATAATCCCATGATGTGGGACTATTCACATTAAGGAGCCACTCATACACTTATTCAAATATTTTAATAATTCACACAAATTTCCAACAATCCCCCACTTGAATTTTAAAATATTATCGAGCAGTTTCTAAAAAAACATAAGACTGTGCATAAACAAAGGTGTCATCCGACTTGAACCATTGCATAGTGAGTAAGATTCAGTTTTTAATAGAGTGACACGTAGTCTTGAACTCTATTCCTGACATCAAACCACACACAATCTTTTTTATAGTGCAATCAAATAAGCCCATGCGTTTATGGTCATGCACGTCTATCCCAGTTTAGTGAACGCTCTAGAAGTTTTGCCCAAAACTCCATAGGAAATGACCTCATTTCCACATTCACATAGGTGAGTCTATCAAGAGTACTCCTGAAGGTAGGTACTCCACTCCAAATAGAGTATAGATCTCATTAAGAGTTTCTATTAACTCATCCTCTATCACTTCAGGAATACATGCTTCTTAGTTTATTAAATAGCATGTTCAACTTCTATCACTACACAACTTGTTTTTACCCATTGAACCTATTTCTTGGGATCTCCAGTCATTTAGGTCGGGTTACCATTGTGTGTGACTCAACAATCTAAGCGCAATAGTCTCATTCTTTTAGAAGAATTATGGACTTTCTCTCTTGACAGTCCTTTCATCAAAGGATCTGCCAAATTTTCTTCACTGCGTACGTAATCTACTCTAACGGTACCTGTAGAAAGTAGCTCTCTAACTATGCTATGCTTACGACGTATTTGTCGTCTCTTACCGTTATAATAACGGTTCTGAACTTTTGCAATAGCCGCGGTACTATCGCAATGTATCAACACAGCCGGTATCGGTTTTTCCCATGAGGGAATCTCAGCTAGCAGATTTCTCAAATACTCTGCTTCTTCACTAGCTGTAGCTAGTGCTATCATCTCAGATTCCATAGTGGACTGAGCCAAAATAGTCTGTTTCTTGGATTTCCAAGAAACAGCTCCTCCAGCGATGCTAAATATATAGCCACTGGTCGCTTTAGAATCATCAGATAAAGTATTCCAGTCTGCATCTGAGTATCCTTCAAGTACAGCTGGAAACTTTTCATAATGTAATCCAAGGTTCATAGTTCGTTTAAGGTATCTCATGACCCTTTCAATAGCATGCCAGTGCTCTATACTAGGTCTACTGGTAAACCTGCACAATAATCCCACGACATAGGCAATGTCGGGTCTAGTACAATCAGTGGCATACCGAAGGCTGCCAATGATGCTCGCATAATCAGACTGTCTTACACCTTCACCAGTGTTCTTAAATAACTTTACACTTGGATCATATTGTGTACATGCAGGTTTACAGTCAAAGTAATTATATTTCTTTAGTATCTTCTCAATGTAATGAGACTGATCCAAAGAAATTCCCTTTTCTGACCTAGTAATTTTAATACCAAGGATTACACTCGCCTCACCTAGATCTTTCATATCAAAATTGGCACTTAATAAGGATTTGACTGAATTTATGGCATGAATGTTTGACCCAAAGATGAGTAGGTCATCTACATAAAGGCATATAATAGTGCAAATGTCATTCTCATATTTGTAATAAATGCATTTGTCACTTTCATTAACTTTAAAACCATTTGAAATGATTAAGTTATCAAATTTTTCGTGCCATTGCTTAGGTGCTTGTTTTAAACCATATAATGATTTATCCAATTTGCATACTTTATGTTCTTGACCATGTACTACAAATCCTTCAGGCTGGTCCATATAAATTTCTTCGTCTAATTCTCCGTTCAAAAAAGCAGTTTTAACATCCATTTGGTGTATTAGTAAATTATGAATGGAAGCAAGTGAGATTAATACCCGAATGGATGTTATTCTAGTTACAGGTGAAAAAGTATCGAAGAAGTATATATTTTCTTTTTGTCTAAAACCTTTAGCTACTAGTCTTGCTTTGTATTTATCTATAGTACCATCAGGTTTTAGTTTCTTTTTAAGTACCCATTTACAGCCTATAGATTTACAACCAGGGGGTAAATCTGTCAAATGCCAAGTCTTATTGGATTAAAGAGAATCCATCTCATCATTTATAGCCTCTCGCCAGAAATCGGCATCTATTGAAGATAAGGCCTCTTGGAGGTTTAAGGGATCCTCCTCTATAGAAAAAGCGCTAAAATCCGAACCAAAATCTTTTACGGTTCTTGCTCTTTTACTTCTTCTAGGTTCAACTTCAGAACTTTTATCAAGTTCTGTTCTAATAGGCGTACTTGATGTGCTCCCACTATTCCTTAATTTAAAAGGAAATTTAGTTTCATAAAAATCGGCATCATTTGATTCAATTATATTATGTGCGTTTAGATCATAAAATCTGTATGCTTTGCTATTAATAGCATAGCCTATAAATGCACATTCATATGCTCTACTTGCCAATTTTATTCTCTTAGGGTCTGGAATGCGAACATATGCTAAACAACCCCAAGTTCTAAAGTACGAGACATTGGGTTTATGATTCTTTAAAATTTCATAAGGTGAAATTTTATTCTTAGATTTGGGGATTCTATTCAGAACATAGCATACAGTTAATAAAATATCCCCCCACCAATGTTTTGCTGCACCAGAATTTAGTAGGATGGCCACTACTAATTCGGTAAAATTCCTATTTTTTCTTTCAACTTTACCGTTCATTTCAGGTGAATAGGGTGCAGTTCTCTCATGTACAATACCGTGTAATTTATAGAAGTCCAGAATTGAATTAGATTCATATTCTGTTCCTCTATCACTACGAAGTCTGTTAATTTTTCTATTTACTTGATTCTCAATTTCAGTTTTGAATGTTTTAAACATTTCTAAAGCATCACTTTTATTTTTCATAAGATATACATATGTGAAATCAGAGCAATCATCGATAAAAGTGATAAAATAGCGATGTCCATGTCTAGTCAAAGTACCATCAAGTTCACATATATCAGAATGTATCAAGTCTAAGGGTTCAGTTTCTCTATCAACAGACTTGTGAGGTTTCTTTGTGATTTTTGCTTGTGTACAGAATTCACATTTATCAGATTCAGATTCTGCTATCTTAGGTATCATATCTAGAGTGCTCATGTTATGAATTATTCGTTTATTAACATGACATAATCTAGAATGCCAAATATTAAAATCACACAACATATAAGCAGAATTATTCACTTTATTAGATTCAACATTTAATTTGAACATTCCCTCACAAGCATAACCCTTTCCTACAAAGTTTCCCTTATACATTATAGTATACAAGTCAGCCCCAATAAATTGAGTAAACCCTGCCTTATTAAGGAGATAGCCAGAAACCAGATTCTTCCTCATCTCTGGAGTATGCAAAACATCTTTGAGGATCACAGTCTTTCCAGAGGTAAACTTGATCTCCACGTTTCCAACCCCTGCAACTTTAGTGGTGTGAGAATCTCCCAGCAACACTTTCTGATCTTCAGCAGCCGTGTATGTGGAGAACATAGCACGATCATAGCAGACATGGCGAGAAGCACCAGTGTCTACCCACCAACCCTCTGATCCACCAACAAGGTGAATCTCTGTAATCATAGCCATAAGAGGCTCCTCCTCAGTCAAGTTAGCCTGTGGTACAGAGCTAGGCTTGTTCCGACACTTTCGTGCCATATGACCTGGTTTTCCACAGTTGTAACATAGAAACAACTGTCCAGAGTCATTCTTTTGGGCTGGTTTTTGCTGTCCTTTTGGGTTTCCTTGCGGATTCCCATTCTGTTTGTTGCGTATGTTTTGATTCTTGAAAGACTTCTGATTTGGTTTCAGAACTGCGGGTTTGGTCTTTTTAGTGTTGTTGTTTGAAACAAACAACACTTCCTCTTTCTGGTCTTGTTTGCGTGCTGCCTCCTCAATGCGAAGGCGAGTGATCAAACTCTCTAAGGAAAATTCCTTAGTCTTATGCCGTAAGAAATTTTTAAAATCTTTCCAACCTGGGGGCAGTTTGTCAATAATAACAGCAATTTGAAACTGTTCATCTAAAACCATACCTTCAGAGATGATCTCATGAGCTATTTTCTGCAGCTCATGAGACTGCATCTCTACTGACCTATCGTCTGTCATCTGGTACTTCAGATAGCGGCTCACATCATACTTCTTCGCCCCTGTCTCCTCTGTATCGTATTTCTTCTGCAGCGCTTTCCAGATCTGCTTGGCTGTCTTGTCTTCTGAGTTGTAGTAATCATATAGATCATCGCTCAAACCATTCAGAATAAAATTTTTGCACAGATAATCCTGTTCAGTCCAGCTCTGAAACTGCTTTGATTGTTCGGTCCAGGATGTCATCTGCGCTTCATCAGCTCCGTCAGGCTTGTCTAGCAGCTGCGGTTTGTCGGTGGTTAGAGCAGCAGCCACCTTCCTCATCGTCAAGTAGAACTCCATTTTCTGACGCCATCGTTTGAAGTGCAGACCCTCGAAACGAAACGGGGCAGCAGTCACCAATGGGATCTGGAATGCAGAGGAAGGAGAAGCATCATCTATGGTTGTTGTCGAAGCCATTGTTTCTATTCGTCTTCAATTTGTTGGGAAACAAATGGCTGAGTCACGTACTCTGTCGCTTTCTTGAAGACGATTCGGCGATCTGGCCGGTGGTGCAAAACCAGTTCGTACTTTCGCCGCCGCCTGTAGGATAAAACAGCCTCTCCGATTAATAACTGATTTGCTTTGCACAAACAAACCAGTGCAGATTTGCACTTTCTGATTTTTTAACTGCTCGAACATTTCTTAAGAATATTTTTAATGGTGGAGAAAGAGAAAAGCAGAATTTTTTCTATATAGATCTCGTCTTATCTGATGATAATATATAGACGAGGATTAGGGTATTCGAAAATACTGGTTAGTGGAGGAAAATAAGATCTACGAAATACTTGGCCAAAATTTTTACCACTTCATATTAAAGTCGGTTCAGAAATATCCGGATTTAAAAAAAACAGGTTCGAAAAATGCAGTGTTTTCTGGACCAAAAATATAAGTGTCTACACCACATAGCCAAGGCCCAAAGCCCAATCCCAATACCGAACCTAGCAGCGCCCAAGCCCAATACTGGTCAGTCGAGTCGGTCGGTCGGTCGCGTGCGCGTGTGTGGTGGTCATGATGCATGGGCTCTCTCCTCACAACAAAGCATGTATTGGGAGCCCCAAGGCCCCATCAAAGCTTCTTAGAAACAAGTATAAATACTTGCTTCTTTCATATAATTCCATGATGTGGGACTATTCACATTAAAGAGCCACTCATACACTTATTAAAATATTTTAATAATTCACACAAATTTCCAACAGGTTATACATAGGGGAACCCATCAAGCAGAATCCCAAGATGGTGCATGATTGACATAAGAGGGGTGGGACTGTTCTTGCCATTCCAAAGGAAGGTTCGATCTGAAGAGGATTGTGGATGATATTGAGATGAGAGGGTTTAACCAGGTCTACTGCATCAGTGGTGATGGTACAATGAGAGGATTAGTAAATATATTTGAAGAAGTTCAATGCCATGGACTCAACATATCAGTAACTGGCATACAAAAAACAATGGATAATGATGTGGGCATCATTGACCGCTCTTTTGGGTTTCAAACAGTGACGAGATGGCTCAACAAGCAATAAGTGCAGCCGATGTGGAGGCTGAGAGCATTGTGAACGGCACTGGAATAGTGAAGCTGATGGGTCGAAGTACATGTCATACTGATCTACATGCCACTCTCAGCAGTTGCGATGTTGATTGTTTTCTGATTCCAGAGAATGAATTCTATTTGGAAGGAAAAGGTGGGCTCTTCGAGTTTATCGATCAAAGGCTTAGAAAAAATGGGCATGTAGTGATTGTGGTGGCAGAAGGTGCAAGTCAAGATATAATACCAAGAACCATAGCTCAGAAAGAAGAAAAGGACGAGTCAGGAAATCTAGTTTTATTAGACGTAGGCCCATGACTGAAATCGGAGCTCCAAACATGGTAGGAGAGGGGAACCCAAAGGAGAACAATTTACGGTGAAGTACATCGATCCAACATACATGATAAGAGCAGTTCCAGCAAATGCAATTGATAATTTGTACTGCATTATGTTGGCTCATTCTTTTATTCATGGAGTTATAGCGGGCTATATCGGGTTTGTGTCTGGCCCGACTAACGGAAACTATGCTTATATTCCAATTGAGGAAGTTTCTGTTGCAAAGAATGTTGTGGATGCTGCTGATCATAAGTGGGCTTGGGTCCAATCTGTTACGAACCAGCCTGATTTTGTTAAGCAAATTGTAAATTTGATGATAGAGCCACAATGTTGAGTGAAAACAGTTTATCTGCTTCATTTTCAGTTTGTTAATTTGATGGTGTCATATGGATTTTGCTTAGATAAAAAGTTGTATGCCTATCATTATTGTCCAAAAAAAAATAGTTTAAAATAATCTTGCATAGTGCATTTACCGAAAATTTTCTGTATAATGGTGTGTTCAAGCATATGCAATCAAATTAAATTTTGGAAAAAAAAAAATCAATTATTAAAATGAAATTTTATACAAAATCAAAGAGAATTCGAAGCAGCGTTGTAGAAAATCGCAATCATAGAAAAACCGAAGTTGCATCATGTTGATTTGGCGTCGTTGATGCCTTGACCACAATGTGCTGAATTTGAACTTGATGTCTTGAATCCTGATATTATGAGCCGCAGAATGTTCAATTCTCATACTTTGTTTCTTCCATTTCTTCACTTAATAAATACATGACTTATTAAGCTATTTCAGATAGAACTTTTTTTCCCTAGTTTGTACAAATGTGATAAAATCTGACAATTATAGCTACTAATTAATTACTGTTTTGATATAGAAAGGAAAAGAATGACCCATTGAAAATAAGTTGATTTAAGAGCAACAATTTGGTTTTAATATAATAACATAGTACAATCCATGTAAATTATATTAGCAATTTAATTGATCAACATAACTAAATATATGATCCTTTCTTGTATGATATTTTAATTATGGTAAATTTGTAGTTTCAATGGACTACTCAAGTGAGAATAGAAGGATGTATAAAAGAAAAGGGGGAGTAAGGATGGATAAAGAAATCTTTTTTGGATGGTTTGGATGATTGATGAATTTTTGAACTAACAATTGCACGAAAGATGTAATCTGTTGCACTTGCATTAAGTGTGATAATAGGAAATTGCAAAAGATGATATCGTAAGAGAGCATTTACTGTGAAAAGGTTCACACTTGATTAATATATATGGAAATAACACGGGGAAATGGAGAGAACATCTGAAAGAATGAACGTTGGTGAAAATGAAACCACAAATTACTATGAACCAACCATCTTAGAAAATAGAATGTTGGAAATGGTTTACGATATTGCAGCTTCAACGCGACATGGTTATCATGTTAAAGAGCATAATGTGGAGGAGGATCCTAACCCGGAAGCAAAAAAAAAAAATTATGACTTGTTGTAAGCTGCAAATCGACCATTGTGGAATGGTTTTGAAACCTACACGGAGTTATCAGCGACGGCTAGGTAGCAATAAGAGCAAAATACAATACTACAGAAAATGAATTTGATGCATTTCTCCAAGTGAGCAAAGAATTGTTACCACCTGATAATGTGTTAAGAGAAACCTTTTACAAGATGAAAAACCAAATTTCTGCATTTGGTTTGCCATATCAAGAAGTAGATACATGTATGTTAACGGGCCTTTTGGTCCGGTTCCCAAAAGTATGCAAGACACGCTCGACTCAACATATCATATGATATTACAGCCCAGAGGTGTTTCTAGTACCAGAAGTCTCGAATCTGGCCACTAGTAGAATGTCGTATCCCTCGAACGCGACCTCCATCAGTATCCGTCCACAGCCGAGCCGAAGGCGAGCCGTGTTTCGGGCCGAAGGCGAGCCGTCAAGCGAGTCCGGGCGCAGCGCCAGTGGGGGTTCGGGGCCCCACAGTCCCGTCGGCGATCGACCTAACTCTGCGTTCATCGCTCACATCCTCTTTAGTTAGCAAGTACTCGAGCTCCGGGGCAGTCCCCCACCTATCTCTACACCAGCTTACTCATCACAGGACCTGAGGAGGTCCCCACCAACTCCCGCTCTGGAAACCATTCGAAAGAGGAACACACACCTCGCCACGAGGATGTTCCAGACCCAAAAGCTCGGGTCTCGGAAACTTCTAACCTCCTGCCAATACTTGGTAGACCGTGTGTAGAAGCCTGATCCAGAGGATAGAGGGAGCAATACAATCACCAGTTCCCCGAGGAACTGGAGAATTTAGACAAGTTCTCAGTATGCGAAATAAAAAATTCATATCTCGATGCAGGCTCTCGAGTTCCCATGGCTTGTTCATTAGGTTCGCAAAGTCTCAACGCCCTGCCAGCAAACTCATACTTAAGCGCAAAGCGAAGCTGACCCACACCTCTCGACGCCAAAGCTTGCTACTTACGAGAGCATTAAAATACAGTGACAACATCTAGTTTTAATAGCTAAAACTATGATTACCGGTAACCATCAACACCATTTTCAGATCGGATAATGATCATGACATAATTGGGTTAGAGAATAACGACTCGACTGTATGTCCACATCTTACACGCATATCCGAGCAGTCAGTCCGAATAATTTCATTTCCAGAATCATTCCCCAACCAGTTGTGTTACGTTCAACTTCAATTACAAACCTGACATGAAACCTTGAGCAACGATCCGAACTTGCTAGCTCGTCCCTGACGTCGAGCAGAATCTTGCAGATACACGGGCTTGGGAGCAGCCCTCTACCGATTATCGGACCGACCTGGAAATAGACCCGATCAGATCCCCTTCAGTCCCTGCACTGGTGTCATCTTCATAGCATCTCTTGGAGCCACCATCTTGAGAGCGCCTTCACCTCGCAATGAAGGTAATCCAGAGCCAGAGTCCAGTCCCTGGAGGCTTTTCGGCTTTCCATCAGTGCCCGAACTCCACAAAAGTAGACACTCCAGAAAAATAATGGCAACCTTTAGCCTCAACAACTAATGTCAGGGCCATCGCCAGCCGCAAGCGCGATGCCTAAGTCAAGATGCAGCTGCATCGTGGTTGGGTTATTGATCGGATCCCGAGACTAACGTCTCAACTATGCGTCGGTATCCTACATACGCATTTGAGCCGACAGTCCACGCATGTCCATTCCTCGAGAACCTCATTGCGAGACTTAAAATCAGTGATCACTATCCACTCATCTGGCACCACGCAAATGTTTTATTTTACTAGCTTAAGCTTGGAGCCTAGATTAAGTTATCAAAGTGCGAAGTTATGCGTCATGCTCCCACGCACTTGCTAGATTATCACAACCCTCAAACCGACTTCCACCTCTTGAGAAACCAGGAGGGTTTATTAAGTCTCCTTGATACGAAGCCCAATCCCGTATTCACACATACTTGGTGACCTTTATCCGAATTTCTAATTTCGTTTCCCAAGATCCGCCGCTCCACGTTCTTGAGTGCCAAATCTGAACGCCCTCTTACTTTCCATATCTCTCTTCCCTTTCTCCTGAAAACCTAACAACACTTCGAGCATCCAAAGTACAAAAGAAGTATTTCGATATCCTCCATTCCTTAAGCTAAATTTCTATGCATCTGTATCCGTACGCAGCCGAGATGAAGGCAAGCTGTCAAACGGGTCCGGGCGCAGCGCCAGTGGGGGTCCAGGGCCCTATAGTCCCGGCGGCGATCGACCTAGCCAGTTAGGTCGAAACAGTGGGCACCCCACGAGGTTCGAAATTTTCACCCCAGGGCTGGGTGCGAAAATCTGGCATGTGCAGGTGCCAGGTGCGAATTTCTGGGTGTGGTCCCCTATTTTTACCTACTCCTACCTAATCATACCTAACCCCATTCCTATAAATACCCCGCAACATCACACTTCAAGGGGGTTGGAATTTGAGACCTTGAGACTTCATGAGATCTCCTTTAATGGCATCTCCGCTTTGAGGAAGAAGAAGGGTAAAAGTGTATTTTTCCTAGTATATTAAATATATGATAATTATGACATCATATATGACGATGATGACATCATGTCTTAGAGGCGACATCATATAGCCTTAGAAATGACATCATATAGCCTTAGAGATGGCATCATATAGCTTGGAGATGACATCATATAACTTTGAGATGAATGTAATGAGATGTCATGAGATGGTCTCAATCTTGTTGCCTTTTGTGATCAATAATATTCCAACAACGCTTCAAAGTAGACGTAGGCCCTTTCCGAGGCCGAACCACTATAAATCTCTTGTGTTATTTATTGCTTTCCGCTCTCGTCTATTCGACCAAATTAATTATTCCTAGTAATTGGAATCTTTGGTGTTTACGACATTTTTTGTCGTCAACCATGTAAAAATGGATGCATGTTATATTGGAAAGATGACATAGATCTAACTAATTGCAAATTTTGTAATTGGTCACGATACATAATGAAGAAGAATAAATGCAAAGATGTTCCTTACACTCGAATGCATTATCTTCCCGTTACACCAAGACTACAAAGGCTGTATACATCTCCAGCAGTTGCATGTCATATGAGATGGCATAAAGAAATAATTCATGAGGAAGGAATTTTATGTCATCCATCAAATGGTGAAGCTTGGAAGCATTTTGACAATATTTAACCGAACTTTGCAAATGAATCACAAAATATCAGATTTGGCTTATGTACATATGGGTTTGAACTGTTTAGTTAGTTTGGAAGTAAATATTCATCGTGGCGTGTTATTTTGGCACCGTATAATTTACCACTTTGGATGTGTATGAAAACCTGTATATATTTGTGACTCTTATTATTCCCGAACCACGAAATCCAAAAAATGGAATCGACATGTATTTGCAGCCTTTAATCGAAGAGTTGAGGAAATTATGGGTTGAGGGAACTGATACCTATGATATATCTAAAAAAATATTTTCAGAATGTATGCTTCTTTATTATGGACCATAAGTGATTTTCCTGCTTATGGAATGTTTTCTGGTTGGAGTACAAGTGGTCGACTATCTTGCCTATATTGAATGGAACATAAACAAGCATTTTGACTACAAAATGGTGGAAAACAATCATGGTTTGATTATCGTCGTTGTTTTTTGCATATTGATAACCGTTATGGATATAACAAGAAGAATTTTAAAGAGAACAAGGTTGAAAGAAGATCGTCACCACCAAATTTATTTTGCAAAGAAATTTATGAAATCATTAAAGATTATCCAAAGATCCATGAAGTTGGTAAAGAAGAAAAAAAATTAGGTAAAGGAAAAACTCATAATTGGTGCAAGCAAAGCATATTTTGGGAATTTCCATACTGGAAACATTTGTTTCTTTGACACAGTATTGATGTAATGCATAATGAGAAAAATATGTTTGACAATGTCTTTAACACATTGTTGAATGTTAGTGGAGAGATAAAAGATGACTTGAAATCAAGACGAGATATTACATTGTACTGTAAGCGGCCCGAGCTTGAACTTGACCGAACGCATGATAATATTAAACCTTTAGCCTGATATGAGTTAGATCATGATCATCATAAGAATTCATTGGAATGGATTAGTATTCCAAAATTTCTAGATGGTATCGCTTCTAATATAAGATGATGTGTTGATTTAAAATCTAGGAAAATGTCAGGAATGAAGAGTCATGATTGCCATGTTTTTATTGAAACACTTCTTCCAATAGCTTTTAAAGAATTATTACCAGCTATAGTTTGGAAAGTCGTCACTGAACTTAGCATGTTTTACAAAGACTTGTGTTCAACTTCATTGAAAATAGAACATTTGAAAAAAAAAATAAAGAAGACATACCAACATTACTTCGCAAGATGGAACAAATATTTCTCCCAAGATTATTTAATGTTATGGAACATCTTCTCATACATCTACCTAGTGAAGCGTTGATACGAAGGCCAGTTCAGTATGGATGGATGTATCCGTTTGAGAGGTAATTAAAAAAACTAATGACCTTTATTATTAAATAAGTTACATCATGTATAACATAAAGTACTCATGTGTAGGTACTTGGGTTATTTGAAGAAAAAAATAAAACAAAAAACACGCGTAGAGGGGTCAATTTGCGGGGCATATATTATGGAAGAAGCATCCACAATTTTTAAGCATTATTTCGAGGAGCACATTAAATCAATGCTTAATAGCATTCCTCATAACGTTGAAGGTGCCATGGATGATTCATTTGAGAATCTTATCTCTGTGTTTAGAAACCATGGAAGATCATCTGGTAAATGTAAAGAAAGCTGGTTGAATAATAAAGATTTTCATACTATCAGAACTTATGTACTCCTCAATTGTCCCAAAGTAGCCCCTTTTATTAGGTAAAATTTTCTAGTTATATATCGAATGACTTACCTAGATACTCCAATAACGTTTTTGATTACATTAATATGTGACCAAACAGAATTTTTGAAGAAGAGCAATCAACACTCAGGCTCAGCAAGAAATTTGTGGATTAGTTTTTGAATTATGTAAGTATGTTGTTACTATCGAAATTAACTCCGAAACAGGCTATCGGTGAAGGGGTAACAGACCATCACAAGCATAGAAAAATAACCCGTAAGTAAGAATCATGCACAAGGTAAAGCCGAGAGCATAAGGAAACCATATGAAACCCAGACAACCGACACTTTCATTAATGAAAAGAACTCAAAACCAATACAAAGGAGGAATACCGACAAGGTAATTCCGGCATGAAGGGTAGTTAAGAAAGGGTCACCCAAAACCAAAAGCCAATGAAGTGAAAGACTAGGAATCCTACAGACCGAGACCTAGAAGGACGAAAGGGCTATTAGTATTAACTTGCTTAATACTGATACATCGAGGAACAAGAGCATCAAAAGTACAGAGTTTAAAACATAAGGGAATCATCCGAGAAACAACTACCAAGACCCCCATCAGATGGTCACCGAGAGGCCACCTTAGTGAGCAACTAATAAAGCACCGGAAGCAACCTATCGGAAAGTCGAAAGCGTATTTTAGGGATCTACCGATAGGCAAGGCGAAACCTTGAAGAAAGACACGTTATCCATACAAATCTACTTAGTTTCGATACCGATGGGGGTAGTGGATCCAGTAACCATCCACATGAATCATAAAGGCAAGTTCCATGAAGAATTAATAGTAAGACCGAAAGCTCATGACCGAAAGCCTATATCCAGAAGCCTAAAGCCTTCTAAAGCTATCCATATTGATAGGTTTGACATCAACAAGAATCTCCCAAGACCGGGACCATCTTCCCGAAAGCCAAAACCAGCACCTTAAAAAGCCATAAGCAAAGCCTAAAAAGCGGCCAAGAGCCAAAGCCTTCAGAACTAAAAGGAAAGGAGGTCGAGAGCCAAAGCTTCCAGAACCAAAGGGAAAAGCTGCCAACAGGGGCTTCTGCTGGCCCAATAGCAAAAGGGACCCCGATTTGTCTATAAATAAGACCCCAGAGATCTCATTTTCGGGGCGATTATCTCATTTCTCATCCTTGTACTCTTTTTCTCTAGAGTAAACCCTTATTTCTAAATCAATTTAGGTATTTCTATTGTAATCACTTATATACTCCAAATCAAAGATCAATAATGAGCGGATCAACAATTAGCATATTTCTTATGAGTTTTCTTTGCTATTTCCTATACAGTAAACTATATGCTTTCTACATAGTCATCGGTTCCTACTTAAGTCTAGATCCTTCTGCAAAGTTATTGTGGAACCACTTCCTACAATCCGTTTAGCCTTCTATCGAGGGTTGTGCTTAGGGAACCCTTGTCCCAAGATAACTGTTGGTTCTTGAGTCGCTTAAGCGTGATGCTCACCCCATCGAGGGAAGAGTAACTAATCTTTTGGGCTCTAAAACTTGATATCTAGGAAACAGTGAACGATCTCAAACTCGTGAGAGCTGAATAACCCCATTTTCCCCTTAGGTCCACTTCCATAGTCCTATCTCCGGTACAGACGAAAAACATCGTTAATATTTTGGCGCTAGAAGGCGGGTTGAACCTCCGACCTTGTGGTTAACAGTCACATATCAAACTGTGTTGTTCCGTCCTTGGTTGGACTAGTCATTGAAGAAGCATAAATTATGAATAGAAGGTTTCTACTAGTAACTAATGAGTTTCCCATGGTTACATCTAGCATTAATGGGTGATGGACAATCGAAAAGGTTAAGTTAGAAACCTTACATATTCAAGGTAAAGAAGGATATGTAGAACCTTATGATCCTGATCATTGGAGCATTAACCTTTCCATTTGGGACCAACCCCGATCTTTTCCCTAAGCGATTCTACACTGGAAGAACATAACCCTTTTCTTCGTATCAAGGAAGCCATCCAAACACAGGCTAAGGGGATGATATTCGGGAAAAGGATTGAAAAAGGTTCCGCTTATCCTACTGCGAAAGAGTTTAGAAGGAGTACGCCCTTGTACCAAGGCACGACTAAAAGAAAGTTCAAGGACAAAGAGGAAATAATGAAATCGAGTGGTAAAAAGGACAAATTCCAACATCGAAAGAAAATCTTTGAGTTGAGATTACCAAAAGGACGTGAGCTTACTACGTTAATGGAGGATATATACTTCCTAACAAAGCATGAGTTAAACTTTTGGCCCTCATTAAAGAAGAAACTAAAGAATGAAGATAAGTTGGGAGGGCCTTATTGCTACTACCATATGATGAATGGACATGAATGTAATCACTGCAGAGTCCTAGTGCGGATGATTATCAACTTTTTAAGCTAAGGAAAACTACATAAATATGTAAAGAAAACATAGTCGACTACAACAATACATTCTTTGAGAAAAGACTTGGCAACATAATTTCGGAAACAGAAACCCTCTCAAAACTTGAAATGACCAAAGATGGATCAAGCACAAATGGATAAAAACCCTTGTCACCGCCGAGTCGTCCAGGGAAAGGCACTCCCCGAAGGGAGAGTGATGTTAAGCCTTTCTTCGCGCCCGAATCAGAAAGGGTCAGGTTAAAGCATCAAAAGCATAAGCCTCCGACCCACATCAAAAACAGTCATGATAGAGCATCTAACTAGCACACCCTGCCACTGCTCGTAGAAGAGTGCTCCTTGCCTTTGCTATGAACTAAGCACGTCCTACCTTAGTTCGCAGAAGAGCACGTCCTATCTCTGCTTATGTTCCGCGTTACTCGCAGAAGGGAACGCAATCTCTTATCATCCCTTATGATGGCCGAGATAAGGAACTTCTTGGAGAGGGTGGAGTTTAAGCCTCTATCACCGCCTATGATCGCCAGGGTAGAGCGTATAAAGAGTAAGCCTTAAGTATGCATCTGTGATGGCCCGGTTTAAGCATCTAAGACCTTATCATCGCCTAAAATGGTCAGGATAAGGCACCTCCTGAAGGGAGGACGGGTAAGTCCTTAGGCCATGCTAGTGGATAAGCTATCCAAGCGCGTCGGACACACGTGCCCAGAGAGTGACCAACAAAGCACGTACATCATCTATTTTGATAACCGAAATCCTAGAGAGTGGCTCAAGAAGAACGTACATCCTCTGCTTCTTAAATCGAACCTAGAAGGGGAAACAAAACTTATTACCAAAAGTGTGTTTCAAGTTTTCTATTAAATGCCAGAATTCGAGTCAGTTCGGGACTTCTATTAAATACCCGAAATTGGATTACCTCGGGATTTCTATTAAATACCAGAAGTGGGTTTCTGGCTCTCTATTAAATAACCCGAATCTGGGTTGGATCCGACTTCTATTATTCCAAGTGGAAAATTCCCAAACATCATTCAAAAACTCTAGTCCAACGTACGGACCAAGGCTTTTACTCATTACCAAAAGAGGCATTCTGGCCAACTCCCATTAATACCCTAATTTGGGTTACAAAGACTTGAATTTTCACTTTCGGAGAAGGATTGGGAAAACAAGACTCGACGGAAAATGCAAAATCTATTATTCAAAAGGCTTTCTAGCGAAGATAGTAATACTCCACCTTGTTCATGGAGATTTCTTAAACCTATTTTGTACAAATCATTATTGTTTTTATTCAATACAAGAAAAAGTCACATGACGAGTGATACACATACAATTTACTAGTTTATTTACAAAGACTACATCATTGGCTATTCAAATATGGGCACGTATACGTTACAATCACAACCCCAATCAAGCATCCTGCTCCCCTTCATGTTCGGGTAAAGGGAGAATGATGGCATGGCGAATTACGTTGCTTTGGAGCTCATTAAGTCTACACAATTTTTTACTAATCACGTTAAGGTTATCAGAGGGTTTGACCTGAAGTTTCAAAGCTCTATCAGAAGTTCTACCCATGGCCCTAAGAGACTTATTGTCTTTTTCTAACTAAAAAATTCCTATGCATAGATCATGCTTTTCCCCTTGTAAATATCTGATTTGATCAACATACCGATTAACACGACTGGATGTATCCTTAATTAATTTGGTGTCGTAGATGCTTTTCATCTCAGTTATCACTCTCATGCACCATTAAGAAATAACTGATTCTTCTAACCCTCGAGGGGGCTTATTCAATTAAAAATTACTTATGGGAGGCTGAGGCCCTAGGCACAATTGTGATTCTAGAAGGCCGAGACATCGTTATAATAGGAATGTTATTGAAAGAGTATTCCCATGTCTTACATTTTGTGTTAACATTGTCTAACTCAGTTTTCAAGTTAGTAACGCATTGGCGTAAACCTCATAATTCATCTGCGATATCAATAGGGAGTTTGGTCTTTATACACATCCTCAATCGAAGAATATTTTTTTTCCTTCTAGTTATCCTTTCAGGGTAGATATTTTATCATTCAAGTGCTTGATAGATAAATCTTGGAACAAGATCGTTCTCTCTTGAGATGCAGAGGGTCCCTCACTTGACCTACCCCTTTTCTCAACAGCTATTGGCACTTCATCTCGAGGTGGAAAGGTCTCATGTTGGTCCGCTTGCCCACAAAAATAAGAAGTGGTTATGCATAAATCTTTTTGCCAAGAGGGGTGGTATTATTCTTTTAGATAAAAGTTTTGCAGGAACTTTATTCCAAACCTATTTTTAATCACTTCAATAGACATGTAAGACAAAAAGAGTTACAAGGGTTCAAACTCGCTTATCGATACACTTATTGTATACGTATCAACTCGACATGTTCAATCCTAAGTCTTTTTATGGTCATCTCACGGTCTTCACCCAAGAAGATAAGGGAAAGTCGGGGGAAATTCGCGTAAACACTCTTAAGCTCTCTTAGAAAGCATTTTTCCCAGAAGCATGGGATGACGTTGTTAAAATTCATTTCTCAGCGTACAAGTTAAACGTAGCGCGCCTTCTTGGTAAATGAAGTTCTTTCATAACATATATAAGGGAAATCAGCAACCATAAATCGCAAGTAAAATTACAAACACATTTCACACATTCACCACATCTAGTTTACAAATACTCCTCCTATTCATATAAGATCAACCTCTTAAATAGTTCAGCGATAAACATATCCTTATTGTACTTAAGCTTTTCTGGGGGAAGGTCACCGGACATTGAGTGAACCCTTTCAAGATTCTAGCAGGCCCCAGGATGTGGGTCAGATCCAAACTCATCTAAATAAAGCCTATGAAGGCTTCGTATTAAACCCCCACTATAATCCCTTAGAAAAGAAACGTCTACTGTTGTGTATCTTTTATAAACTTCATAAAAAAATAACTAAATATTTCTATCCTCTATAAACATTCAAAACAAAGTCACCAACTCCTTGTTTTCCTCCTGAAGGGCTTCCTTGTGCTTGCGGGCTTTCCTCAGTCTGGGTGCAGCCTAATGCTCCTTCTAATATATAAGCTTAGATGCGCTCTTCTCCATATCATGATATTTCCGAGACAAAGCATTATAATCTTTTAACAACCTTGCTTGCTCTATACAGGATCAATTTATTTCCCTCTGTTTTTTTATCTAATTCTGCTCTAAGGTGGGAAACAATATTTCTTTTGGTCTATTCAATATAATAACAAGAAACTAGTTACCACCACATACTTGAGAAAGGAAAAAGAAATGCGAAAACAATAGCTATCTCTGGGAAGGAGAGAACTCAGGTTGAGTAAGCTGTTCTCTTCCTAATGGCTTAGAAGTACCATCTTCCTTGTCTGGAGGAGCTTCGGAGTCCTTAGCAGCACGAGCACTTACAACGTTAGGACTATTTTGTATGAAATCGTCCGAGACCTCAGGTGTTGTAAAAGGATCACCCTCGCCCTTTTCATGATCATCATGACGGTCATCACCATAAGGATCATCACTATTATCGCCTCCATCGTCATCAACAAAAGCTAAATGTTCTTCTTTATCTTCAGAGTCATCAGAAAGATCCTTAATGTATAGAAGATCTTTAGCTTTGAGTCTGTTCCACTTTAGCATCTTGACCCTTTGCTTGGCCATATTGATCCTTTCCATGGCCCTATCCCTAACGAAAAAGGGAGCAGTGGTAAATTGCATCTCGGGAAGAATCCAAAGGTCATCAGAAAGAACATGAAATAAGGCATCCTTATAGTATTTAGTCTTAATTTGGGGAAGATGAACTTGCAAAAAATAGAAGATTCTGCTCTTGGCCTCGTAAATTATCTGCGCCGTGCGAGAAAGCTTGTCGTCTTTCCTCTTGAGTTCATCAACATGGCTAACCACATTTTCTACTATTTGGTGTTCGAGGTTTGAAACTTGGTCATATAAAAAACTCTTTGTTTGCCTCTCTTTTTCAAGGGTTGCTTCGGCATGCTCAAGAGTAGCCTTCAACCTCTTGCTTTTGTCGCTTAAAGCCACGTTTGCTTCCCAGAGTCGAATAGCCTCCAAAGGACATAAGGAAGGGGTTGTTTTGGACGAAAACCATCTTTTAGTAATCTAAGACATAAATGAAACCCAATTAGCCATCAGGGAAAATTAAAGACAAGAAAAAGATCAAGAAAGAGAAGTAATATGTACCAAGAGCTGCTATTTGACTAAATGCTAATAAAAAGCCTCCCCTTCTGAGGAAGTAGAAGGTAACAAAACATTTGTAATTTTGGAGGAATAAAGTGTGAGTCTCACAAGATCGTCAAAGCTCATGCTTGGCACGAGAGACTTTGGGGGGTTGACATGTTGAGAAGCAAAAGTTTGGATCATGACATGCTTGTCCACTCCTGACATACTTGGAATGGTTGATGGTAGAACGCAACCCTCACGCTCACGACCAAGTGTACCTTCGAGAGAGACAGTAATAGTCACCACAGTAAGCTCGACAACAGAGATTGTGGAAACAGGAACTTATTTATTAGTAATCTCAACAACGATATCCTGAGAAAGAGGAGCAGAAAGTGTCATGTTTTAATCTTTTAGCTGGTAACTCAATAGTCGATTCGGTTGGCCTCTTGATAGCCACGGCAGTGAATTGATTTAGAGAATCAGTGGGAGTTACAACCTCAGAAGCCAAGGCCCCTGGTCAAATGTAAATACAAAAAGTAAACTCTGGAGTGAATATCTTATAAATTAAAGATGCTCCGAAAAGAAAGTAGCAATCCCAATAAGGATGCATGGAAATAAAGGAGACGAAATAGTAAACATGTTCGAACCCAAAGTCAAATGCTTGGATCCTAAGAAATGAATGGGTGGATGTCCCAAGATCTTTTTCCCGTTGTGGGGAAGGTTATATTGACGCAATTTGTTCAAGATCAACAAAACATATCTACTAAGCGTCTCTTCAAATGCTTTGTAAATAATTTTAAGTGCGTGAGACTCACTCTCCGTTAAAGCAACTCTCTTAGAAGCAGAATCTGGGAAACAAAGTAACGTCAAACAGGAAAAATATGGTTACTCATGAGTAATTAGGGGGACTCACCAAAATCTGCAAAGTCACCCGAAATACTAGCAGGACATTTAATAAAAAAGAACCGATCTTCCCAGGCCTAGTCTTACTAATACTTTGGCATGCAAAGTAGGCAAGTCTGCTCCTTTTGAAAACTGTACCAAATGTTAAATAAGATTGGAAGTAAGGGAGGCCTGACCCGATTTGAGTGCCAAAGCTTTGAGACATAATATTAAAGAATAGGTATTTGGTATAAGTTGGATAAGTGCAATTCCCAGGTCCCGTAAGAGTCGAGATATAAAAGTAGGAAAGGGGAAGAAGCCTCCATGCCAAATGTGAATGGCAGAATATACAAAGTAACCTTCTAGAGGATTTCTGATATTATACTGATTAGTGGAAGGAACAACATCCACATCAGGCATTCTGAAGCTGTCAAGAATGGAGTTTACTTCATCCTGATAAGTAATGAGGGATTTCTCCAAGGTGAATTGTTTATTTCTCCGAAAGGTGCTACGAACGCCAAACTTTGGTTGACTAGATCTCTTTTTGTCAAACATAGTGTGCCAGGTGATATAATTTGATAGCACATACATTAGTACCACATCCCATTATGCAAAATAGGTAGACAACATGTAAACCTATTAATGCTAAAAATTCAACTAAAGCATTTCAGGATAGTCCTGAATATTGATCTGGGTAGAATTCATGCAAGGTTTGCATTCACTTAGAAACAATAAATCCCTTAATGATGACAAAATTAGTCATTATGGTTTCAAAGACAAAAAGAAATGAAAGAATGGGGTCGGGAAGACTAAAAGGAACTGGTAACGGTTAAATCGAGACAAATGATCCTGAGTCATCACCAAAAGCCTGATTGGCCTTCAGGTCCGGCATACCTGGAGTCAAAGTCGAAAGGTTATGGCAATAAATCTCTTAAACTTTACCGACACCGACCGAAGATGGAACCATTTCTTCGACAGCCCTTTCGGATGATTCACCATTTTGGATTAATACAACACTTACACACTACACAAATGTCGGAATTAGTGTCGGTAAAGTCGGAACAATCGAGTCGATAACATTATCGGTGAGTTCACTGGCACCGTAGGCATGAATTTCACTTTGTAATAGTAAATAACCTTTCTTATGAAAATTGTACATCTCAAATCCCCAAGAAATTACATTTGGGGAAAGAGCATTCATTTAGTTCACCATGGATTGTAATCTAAATTGCCTATGATTGAATGACTTGTATATCACACGCGAATCCTAATTGATTTAACTGCTAAGCTTAAATTTCCACTTATAATTGAAGTAAGAATACTTACAAAGGATCGAATCTGAAATCCTTGAAAAAAGCTTTGATGATTCTCGATAAATAGTAATCTGGTTTGCATAATTGTTGTTGGAGGTAAAAGAGTGAAGAAGAAGAAGAGGTAATAAATATGCCAAATTACTTTTAATCCAAGCCGTACAGGCAAGAACCAATCAATGGGTCCGATCGAGGAAGACCAAGAGACAAAGAATTGAAACGTCGAAGGGACATTGAAGTTTGACTTGGAAACTCGAAATTACCCTTCACAAAGGGGGGCAAAATGTTACTGCTGAAATTAACTCTGAAACAGGCTATCGGTGAAGGGGTAACGGACCATCAAAAGCATAGAAGAATAACCCGTAAGCAAGAAATAGGCACAAGGTAAAGACAAGAGCATAAGGAAACCATCCGAAAGCCAGACAGCCAACACCATCATTAAAGAAAAGAACTCAAAATGAATACAAAGGAGGAATACCGATAGGGGAGTTCCAGCACGAAGGGCAGATAACATAAGGTCACCCCAAACCGGAAGCCAATGAAGAGAAAGACCAGGAATCCTACAAACCAAGACCTAGAAGAATAAAAGGGCTTCAGTATTAACTTGCTTAATACCAATACAATGAGGAACGAGAACATCAAAAGTATAGAGTTTAAAACATAAGGGAATCATCCGAGAACCAGCTATCGATATCCCCATCAGATGGTCACCAAGAGGCCACTTAAGCAAGCAACTAATAAAGTACCGGAAGCAACCTACCGGAAAGCCGAAAGCGTATTTCCGGCATCTACAGAAAGGTAAGGCGGAACCTTGGAGAAAGACATGCTATCCACACTAATCTTCTTTGTGTCGATACCTACGGGGGTAGCGGATCTGATAACCATCCACTTGAATCATGAAGAATTAGTAGCAAGACGAAAGATCATGACCGGAATCCTATGACCAGAAGCCTATGATCGGAAGCCCAAAACCTTCCTAGAGCTATCCATACCGAAGGTTTGACATCAACAAGAATCTCCAAATATTGGACCATCCTCCCGAGAGCCAGAATTGGCACATCAAAAAGCTATAAGTAAAGAATAAAAAGCGGTCGAGAGCCAAAGCCTCTAAAACCAAAAGGAAAAGGTGTCCGAGAGCCAAAGCTTTCGGAACCAATAAGAAAAGCGATCGACAGGGGCTTCCGCTGGCCCAATAGAAAAAGGTGCCTAGATTTGTCTATAAATAGACCCCAAGGGTCTCATTTTAGGGCAATTTTCTCATTTCTCATCCTTGCACTCTTCTTCTCTAGAGTAAACCCTAATTTCTATATCAATTTGGGGATTTGTATCGTAATCAATTATGTACTCCAAATTAAAGATCAACAAAGAGTGTATCAACAATTAGCATATTTATTATGAGTTTCTTATGCTTTTTCTTAGCTATTTCCTATACAATATACCATATGCTTTCTGCATAGTCATCGATTCCAACTCAATTGAAGATCCTTTCGCAAAGTTATTGCGGAACCCCTTCCTACAATCCGTTTAGCCTTCTATCGAGAGTTGTGCTTAGGGAACCCTTATACCAAAATAATTGTTGGTTCTTGAGTCGCTTAAGCGTGATATTCGCCCCATCCAGGGAAGAGTAACCAATCTTTTGGGCTCTAAACCTTGGTATCTAGGAAATGGTGAACTAACTCAGAATCGTGAAAGCTGAATAATCTTATTTTCCCCTTAGGTCCACTTCCTTGGACCTATCCCCAGCGTTGACGAAAAATATCGTTAACATATATTATATAATAAAAATTATTATTATCAATTACTCAAAAATTTAATATATCACTAGTACATCATGTTATTAACATATTGTACAATAATTCATAGGTATGTGCAAATAATATCATCGATATTGTCTTGAAGTATCTTGCACATGGACCACAACTTAAAGTTAGAAAATTTCCAACGTACTGTGTCAAAGGGTTCAAATTTCACACACAAGGAAATGGAGCTCACAAATAGACATTCAATAGCGCTGAGTATGTAAAAGATAGCGATGATCCAAATGTCCATATCGATGATTGCAACAGTGTGTTGGAAGAGATTATTGAATTAACATATTCACTTAAGCCAGAACAAAAGGTTTTTTTGTTCAAATGTGATTGGTTTAACAACAAACCAAATGTTGGTATTTGCGTGCCGAAAGATTATCCACTTATTGAAGTAAATCATACTCTCAGGTATTTATAGTATGATCCATTTGTTTTGGTAAGGCAAGCAATACAAGTGTATTACACACTTAGCAACTCAAGTAAGTCGAAATGGTGGGTTGTTTGTAAAACAAAAGCATGATATTCTTTTGATGCTAGCCCAGACTTACCAAGTTGATTTTGATGCAAGTGAACAATTAAATATAGTAGAACATGATGACGTTGTTGGACCTCTTAATGACGAATCAAATGTTGTTGTGGAACTCTTCGAAAATAAAGATGAAGAAGAAGAAGATACAGAGGTTGAGCATGAATGTAATACCGATATTAAGTAGAAGATGACACCGATGAAGATTGGTAGAGTTTAGAAAGTTTTAAACATGCACCTAGAGCCTTTTCCAAATGGGTTCTAGCATAATATGAAATTCCTATATGTTTTTAGTTGAAATTACTGGGTCTAAATAATTTTATTTTTGTATTCCTATATCTTGTAACCATATTTGGCAAATCAACTACTATTGTTTAGCATAGTAAGTGCTATTGTGATAGTACGATATTCATTTTGACTTGTTAATTTTTTTGGGTCATTTTCTTCTCCAAGTTTTCTCTTTATTTATAAAAGAATTCTCAATAATTCTTATACAGAAAATGAGCTTAAGGAATAATTTGGGTTTGTTATTCATTGCTTACATATTTCGGGAGTTAGGCAATTTGGAAATGCAGAAGATCACTATGTAGCACCTTCTTCGATGATGAAAAATGATGGAACAATGATTGATCATGGCATTGCTTATATGTTAATGCTTTTAGCTATTCTTGTTACGTACCTTGTTCATTGATCTTTTTTATTCAGTTCCCATTAATTAATTAATTTGTATTAAACTATTGCATTTATATTCCGTCATTGTTTTGTATATTGCAGTATTTTCCTTGCAAATATAATCAGCATGATTGGTTTTCTTTTAGTTTTTGCAGATATAATCAATAGCTCCATCCTTACGTTTAAGTGCCACAGTGAAATTAACCTCACGCAAAAATGCAAACATAAAATGGCTAAATTGTAGTCATGTAGTACAGTAGAGGCATATTTTTTCTGCTGGGTGTCGTGGATTACTTTTATATATTTATTAGCCTTGTTCGTTAGTCCCCACTTTGACTTCAATATGTTAATCCACTAATATTTTTATTAACTAACTGGGAGTTGTTTAGCTATTAACACTAGTAAATGTGTCATACTAGTGTAGCCGTTCTTTTGGTTTAATCACATTTTCATCAGATACATCTTGAAATAAGATATGTTAATACTCATATTTCACATGCCCGCTACCTGTGTCCAGGTAATTGTACTATAAGTAAACTTTTGAATTCTTTTTAAAATTTACTTCAATCATTGCAGATGTTTACCGAGCTTGAGATTATCTTGGACTCTTAGCTCTAGGAATTGAAAATTTAACAAGACTACAACCTATGTAAGTTCCTTTATTTCATTCATATCCTATTTGTATGGTTTCATATTATCTTTTTTGCAATATTCATGAGATAGCGGTGAAAATAGTAATATAACCTTGTTATAAGCTTATGCAAAACTGGATAATGGTATCATAGTATCAGTTTTGCAATATTTGTATGGTTTCATAGTATTAGTTTGCATTACCTTGTTATAAGCTTTTGCAATATTTGTATGGTTTCATGGTATCAATTTTGCAATGTTCAACCTAATGCTGTGTGTCGTAGTTTATGCAAACATAAAATGGTCAGGGGTCTGTCTGTTCCCTTATAGAGGGAGCACATAGGGACTTTGAAGGTCCAAAGCTGGGTACCCAACTATTTCATGCATATGCATAATATAGGTGTATAAAATTTTACATGTTGAAGACTTCCATGCATTGAGCTTTAGATATTTTAAGTCTCAGAATAAGTACTTCCGAATATATATGTATGTAAAGTTTTTGATGCAATATATTTTAAACATATAAAATAATATTTAGAGTACAGTATAAATGTGAACAATTTTCACATATATTCGGTAATATTTTTATGATCAATCCGTTTCATTTAGGGATTAACACAACTAGTTATGTACAGAGTGCATGTTAATCCAACTATTACTTTGTTATAAGATACTCATCAATACATGGAATGCTGATAAATATAATACAATTATCTATATTCCTACATTGGATAAAAACTTGATTTTTATGGAAACCTGAGAGACTTTTTAGTTTCTTCTGTTTCAAAATTATGGTTTGCCTTTTCAAAATTATGCTTATTGCTTTTCGTGAAATCTCCTCGTGAAACTTTTTCAACTGCTTGTAAATCTTGTTTCTACAATTTAAGCAAGGTCTACAACCATTTATGTTATAGTATCGTTCTCAGTCATCTAGAGCTCTTTCTTTTAACCTAAATGTAGATCCCTTGTATTCCTTTTTAAAATTTGATTTGAAATCAAAGTGGTTGAATCTGTCTTCTGTCAATGTGAGTTTTGGATCTTTACTAGCACTTTGAACCAATATAGCTAAAACAAAGTGGTTGAATCTAATGTTGTATACCCTAAATGTAATTATGGCTTCAAAGAATGTATGGCATAAAATTGCCTTTGAACTATTATAACTAAAACATCAACATTCGAACATGTCATAAAATTAATCTAATAGAAAGTAGAAAGAGTAAATGACACTAGTAAAACATTGATATATATGGCTCAAATGTGTTAAGATATTCTCTGAGCCAATGTTGCTTGTAACTATGCAGCCAGCGTGGCATATCATTATGAGAAAATAACAAATCTATACCTATATATATATATACACACAATCGTATTAAAAAAAATGAATGAAGCTTGTCCCAAGTTGAAATTAGTTAATTTTATATTGAAGCCTGAATTATCAACCACAACATTTAGTTAAGTCAGAAGTAATGAGCATAATGTCCGGTCTGAATGAAACTTTTGCAACATAAACAATAAATTTGCAACTTTTGGGTGAATATATCTTATGGCTTTTATGGTACTTAATTATGCTATGTAGTATTACGGATTACTCATGTTTTATCCCCAAGCATACATAACTAGCAACTCCTTTATTATAGAATTATCGACAGTCATAATTTAAACAACAGATGTTAATAAATGATCTAGAACACTATATAGAATTTCGGTTTAACATGATATACAGTTTATGCTATAGAGGACTTTGGTTTGATAGGATTTTGGTTTAACATGCTATATACAGTTTATGCTTCCATAAATTATCATGAGTGCTATTTGTTATAGCTTGTTTGAAAATATTGGGGTTTTATACGAGTTTGAATTCAAAGGAATACCTTAGGCATTAATTGAAGCTGCTACTTATTTTTCTTTAGGTGGATCAAAATATGTCAGCACATTATCGAGGAAGAGGTGACAATATTATCAGTAGAGATATACTACAGAGAATGGTTGTGGCTGTAGTCGAGGAGCTCAATCCAGTCATATTGTTCGAACACTTAAATCACACCGTCTTGTACAAGAGTGATATCACATCCTACCAGCGATGCGTTATTGACCCACGGTGAGCCTGAGACAACTGCTATGGCAGGTCATGGTTGGAAAGCTCAAACCAATCATGATATTCGTGTTACAACTCGATTGCCTTCCCACTAAGTGAGAGCAACAACATGTATGACTAGCGATGCATTATCCTCTCATGATGAGCTAGATGAGCCAGGAGTAGCTGCATCAGGACCATTAGCTCAAACATCTGACGTAGACTGCCTTGGCACACCCACCATGTCTATACATCACCAAAATAAAATGTGAGAAATTTAGTATATTCAGTCTTTATTTTAGCAAATATTAAAAATCTTACATGATCAAACATGAGTGGTTAATATACAATTTTGGGTCTAAGTATTTCAATCCCTTTTGTTTACATTAATATTTGAGTATCGAACAGAGGTGGTGGAATGGTTCATACAAGAAATAGGAGTTTAGTAACACATATTTAACCTTAAGCACTATTAGATGTTGCTTCGAACGAATGTATGAAAAATTTCTAGCCTAGAATGAGTAGTATTCCTCCTGACACATTGGACATATTATTATCAGATATTAAGGTAATTAAACACAACCTATATTTTAAGGTACTATATATTTTAGTCAGTGTAATGCAGCTTGTGCAGCTGTGCACTTGGTGTTGTGCGTGTTCACTTCAGCATATGTTGTTCTCAGTTCATGGGGTGCCTGTGTACATATGTCCTCACTTCTCTGGGCTATTTTAATGTTTAGGGACACTTGTTCTTACACTACTTTGGCCCTTTCATGTATGTGCCATATTTTCAAGTAATTTCGTGATTTAACTGTTGCAGTACTGTTATACTCGTTTATTTCATGATTTCACTTTTGCAAAACTATTATACTCGTTCTATTCTTCGTTAGCAACTGCACATAGTATACCACCTAATTATATAAGTATGAAAGCAGTTTTTGTACAATTGAGGTTTTTGTTAACTGTTACAAAGCGGTAAAAGAAATTAGTTGGGAGTAGAGACAAAGTGGGCCAGTTGCAGTAAACCATCAACAGGCACTTCAATTTATGCCCACATTGTCCAACTTATCAAACTATAATTGAAAATAAGTAAAACATTAATAGGAGCTTTTATGTGTTTAGATGTAAATTATGTATTTCGACCATTGTCCAAAGTAATTAAATATAATCTGTTTGATCTGAATAGTTTAGTAGTGCCAAAAGCATGGGAAATTGATGTACATGGCTGAATATGTTATAACATAATTGTAAATCAATTGTCATAACTTAAATTAACTACTAAATAACATCAGGGAACAGGCAGTGTATCACTGATAAATAGGTTATAGACTGTTACCATTATATTGTTAATAAATTAGAAACTAAGTAATTATGGTACGTTTGTATCAGTCAAAGGTCACAACTGTAAATGTGTCATCAAATGTAGATGGTTGGAAAATTACATACGTAAAATATAACAGGAAAACTAAGTATAACATGTGAAATAGTTCATATTGATTATGTAAGGCCACATGGAGATTTGTATCCAATATTATAAATAATTGGCTTTATTGTAGCTTTATTAGAGATTAAATTCAGAAAGATAATTTGCAGAATATTGGTGAATGTAAACAAATAATTTTGGGGCATTTCTCCTTTATCTGCTGGCAAACAACATTATAATATATTTTAAACTAAGTCCAAATATTTACATAAATATGCAGGATCAAATTTTGTGTCCAACAGGAACAGATTTTGTAATGGTTAGGCGCACATGGAAGCGTGTGGCAGGACGCTATTACAGAGGCTTTGTTTCTACCATGAAAATGCGAAAGAAGGGACATTTTCTTAGTGCAAGGATTATAAAGAAGCTTGAGGAATATTGGAAGAAGCCTGCAGTGAAGAAATTGTTGGAGATAAACACTAAAAATCGACATAAAAATGTCACAATGCACGAAGATGGGTCAAAGTCATATATGCAACATCAACGAGATTTGGTAAGAGTTCAATTCACAGCTAGATATCTATCATATTAATTAATTCATAATTAAATATGTTATTTAAAAATGGCTGAGCTTTGCATTGCATTGATTTTATTTCAGCGTAATGAGTTAGGAAGATAACCGACTTATATGGAGGTGTACATGCAGGTTCATAGGGTCGAGGTAGAGGATGATGATGGAAAGGTAACATATGAGTGGGTAGATAAGAGATCTTCCAATTTTTTTAAGTATAAATACTTATTTAACATATGAGTAGGTACATCGTACGTTCTTCCTCATCACGGTTCATTGCTGCCTAAATTTAGTTTTCCTCAACACAGTCCACGACTTCCAAGAACTGCCATTTTAATCCCATAGTTTCATTACATCCAACTCCTTTTGTATTACTTGACTTTTGCCGGTCTACCAACAGTTGTCAGATTTTTATTTTGATGTTGCATTTTGATTTAGCAGTACGTAATTCTCTAAAAACATTAACAATAAGTTGCTCTACATGCGTACATGTAACAATCTGAATTATTTGCATTAATAAATAAAGTCTAACTTGTTACTGAAAGTCAAATCATAAGTACAGGTCACATGAAGCATCACCTTATCATTTATTCTTGATGTACTATCAGTTTGACATGTGAAAAAGGTGTTATTTATTAAAGTAAAATAGTATATGTTAATGAGATGTTTAAGCCACTGGACCAGTGTATTTGGGATATTGACCAGTGTATTTGGGATATAACCCATGCAGACCAGGAGTTACCACTATCTTCATAGTTAACAAAAAAATTAAGCATTATCTCCTTTTGAGTAAAGTGAAATCCATATACAAGTTTATTACCATTAAACAACAACGTCGTTTTAGGTTGTTACTTTGTATCATTGCCATTACAAGAGAATAATATATTTCAAATGAATTCATAGTTGATAATGCCTTTTGTTTTCATTATTCTCATATTAAGAACGTAACATATATGTGATTACATATGTGCAAAGCATTTCCAGCATTTCACGTATTTACAACAAATGACTCACCAGTATCAATGGTTTTATAAAGATAATTGTTATCAATTACGCTAGTTTTAGCGACAATAAATAAGATCTATATATTAGTATTTGGACAATTGACTGAAAATAATTATGGGGAGAATAAATAAAAGAAAACAATAGGCTATAATTGTTTTGAAGAATTATATTTTATAAACTATTTTAACATCTCTCATGGTAGTGCTTTTCATTTGGATTCAACGTCACAATCTATGTTTGACCTCTATGTTTCAGATAATGAATTTCAGAGATGTATATAATTATGAAATATACTTGCTACCATCATGAAGTAAATTTGCCAAGAATTCTAAGTTAACAACTAGTTTTTACTTTTCCTTCAATCTCCTTAGCGGCATATAGTTTGTGTTAAAAAAATTAGAAGGAAAAGTTGATGTCGGTATGGCTCTCATTTAATTTAAATATGCATCTTATTTTATAGCTTTTTGGGAACTTGATCCTTAGAAATTCTATTTTTTTTTTCTTTTTGCTTGGAACACGTTCGGTTCTTTTTTTTTTTTTTTTTTTTTTTTTTTTTTTTTTGCCCTGCATGTTTGTGACATAGTCATGGGCTGGAAGTGTATATTTGTATCCAGTGACATGCCTGACCGTATACATAGTTTTAATCTTAACCTGCAAGTTGACAAAGTCTGGAACTATATTGGGTTTTGGCTATTTTCCTTATAAGTTTGGTATAAAGTCAAACATTTTAAGAAACTTAACCTACAAGTTTGGTTTTTCCTCTTTTATTTTGTTTGGAAATTTTGCATTCATATTTTATATTAAGAAAGCATTGAATGTATTGGGTTTCTAATAATTTTTAATCGTACCAGAGAAAGGTTCTACATATTTCTTTTGTTTTTAATTCTTAACCAAATGGGTTGACGTGTTCATGTGCTTTGGAACCGTGTACCTAGAAGGAGTAGCCTCGCTATGGTTCACAAAGCTCCCACCGAGATCAATAGATGACTTCTCCTCTTTGGCCAAGAAATTCAGGGAACGGTTCAGGTTGCGGTCTACAAAAGTCAAAGACATAACGTCACTGAACGACACGGAGCAAAGGCCAGGGAATCAATCAAAGTTTTCCTGTATCGATTCAACGCTGCAGCGACGGAAGTGGCGAATTCAGAACCCCGATTAGTTCTAATGGCATTGAAAAGCGCTATAATCAAGAAGTCAAAATTTGGAAAGTAGCTGAAAATGAAAAAACCAAAGACCTTGGAAAGATTCTATGTAAAGGCTGAGGAATATATCGATGTAGAAGATGACCCGTACTATGCCATGGACATAGCTGAGGAAAGCGAGGCTCCGTCAAAGAAGGAGAACAATGTTCCAGATAATCAAAAGAAATTCAGAGGTCAGCAAAGGAGCAATGATGCTAGGGATAATCGAAGTAATAAGAAGCTCTACTTTTTCAAGAATTCAGAATTGATTCCACTTACGGATACTTTAGAAAATGTGTTTCTTGCTACTAAAGATACCAAAGATTATCCACAACCGAGGGCGGTAAAGGTCATTGATTCCAATATAGTTCGGGAAGGTTCTATTGCTTCCACAACCAGCCGGGTCATAACATGAACAAGTGTAGGCACTTGAAAAAACTTGGTTGAAGAATTAATCCGAAAAAATAGACTACAACAGTTTGTAAGAAATCCACAAAATGCTCCGGCTGCTCAGGGAAAAAACACTCCCAAGGACCGGTCTGGATTAGGGGATAGAGCCCCAACACCTGTTAATCCTCGACTATGTATTAATACAATCTCAGGAGGTCCTCATCCAGCCGGAGGTAGAGGGGGGATATGGAGAAGTATGCTAGTGAGCTGAAAAACCCTTTAGAAAGAGGAAAATTGCATGGTCCTAAGCAATACATTCCCAATGAAGGCGCTAAGGACTTCGGGCAAGGATGTGGTATTCAAAGACAGGGACTTTGATGGGTTGTTGACACCAACTGTCGATCATGTGGTCATCACTATCGGCATCAGTCCGGCTATGGCACGAAGGGTGTTGGTTGATAGTGTGGAATCTGTCAATGACCTTTTCATTTATGCATTCAAACAAACGAATTCTATGGAGGATGTGCGAGCCTCCACGAATAAAATACACGAATTCACCAGATAACCTACTAACCAATAGGTGTGGTAGACCTTCTTACGGAACTTGGCAAAGGAGAGAAAAAGGTTGCAATGATGCAGGCTTTTGTCTTGGTGGACGAACTATCAGCTTGTAATGCATTCCTTGGAAGACCAGCATTGATCGCTTTCAAGACTGCACTAGCTTCATGTGCCTTACCATGAAATTTCCAACTGAAAAAGGGATTGGCGTGATTAAAAGTGATCAAAAAAGGGCTAGGGAATGCTATATGGTAGAATTGGTCGAAGCCAAGAAGAAGGAAATGGAAAAGAATGTGGGGGCTCCCCTCCGCATTCGTGACACCTCCTTATAGCAATTACGACGGGGCCCCCTGTACTGGTGAACATAGAGAGGCCCAAGAAGAGATGGATCCAAGAAAGACTGGTATAGGAGAGGGCCGTGCAACACCAGCTGAAGCCACAATCTTAATCCAAGTTCATGATTGGCTTGAAGCTGCAAAAAGATTTGACTATGTTTTTAAGAGAAAATTTAGATGTTTTCGCTTAGAGTCATTCCGATATGTGTGGTTTATCTCCTAATGTAATAGTAAAAAAGTTGAATGTTGACCCAAACATGACTCCTGTAAAACAAAAAAGACGAACTCAAGGACCTGAAAGATCTAGGGCACTTTAAGAGGAAGTGGAAAGGTTGATGGAGAACGAGTTCATTTGTGGATCCACATATCCAAAATGGGTCTCTAATCCAGTACTTGTGAAGAAATCCAACGGCAAATGGCGAGTGTGTATCGACTACTCTGACCTTGACAAAGCATGCCCGAAGGATAACCTCCGGCTTCCCAGGATTGATCAACTTGTTGATGCGACCGCAGGGCATGAGCTTCTACATTTCATGGATTCCTATTCAGAGAACAACGAAATAATGATGCACGCTCCAGACTAGGAAAAAAACGAGCTTCATAACAGATTTAGGCCTATATTGTTACAAGGTCATGCAGTTTGGATTAAAGAATGCGGGAGCCACTTACCAGCGTCTTGTAATTTCAATGTTTAAAGCACAAATTGGTACAATCATGGAAGTGTACATTGATGACATGCTGGTTAAGTCAAAAGTGGCAGAAAATCATTTAGAGAATCTCACTGAAATGTTCCACATTCTTAGAAAGTATGGGCTGAAGTTAAACCCTCTCAAATGCTCATTTGGAGTAGCATCTGGAAAGTTTCTTCGGTTTATGGTCAATGCCAGGGGCATCGAGGCTAATTCCACTCAGGTTTCAGCTTTGCGAGAGATGCACGCTTCTTAAACGAAGAAGGAACTTCAAAGCCTAAATGGCAAGATAGCTACTTTGAGTCGATTCATTTCAAAGGCGACGAATAGGTGCATTCCGCTGTTTGATGCATTGAAGACAGAAAAGCAAGGTTTTTAGTGGACCCTTGAGTGCCAAGCAGCCTTTGAAGAGTTAATCAAACACATGGAATCGTCGCTAATGCTCTCAAAACCCAAGGATGGGGAAAGCTTATTTCTGTATCTGGCAGTCTCATCTCATGCCTTAAGTGCAGCTCTAGTCTGAGAAGATAATAAGGTTCAATGGACGGTATATTACATTAGTAAATGACTTACTGGAGAAGAACTAAATTATCCTAAATTGAAGAAGCTTGCGTAAAGTCTACTCATCGCCTCAAAGAAACTCCAGCCATACTTCCAAGCCCACTCTATTAGAGTCCTCACAGATCAACCTCTAAAGCAAGTCTTATTCCGTTTAGAGACTTCGGGAAGATTGCTAAAGTGGAATATTGAACATAGTCAATACGACATCACTTGTCAACCTCGAAGAGCAATAAATAGGAAAGCTTTAGTAGACTTCACCGCGGACTTTACAGATAGAGGGGAGGAGAAGGAAGAACCCATCAAACCAACCGCAACATGGAAGTTGTTTGTTGATGGGGCTAAGAATGATTATTGTGCTGGGGCAGGGATAGTTCTAGAAACCCCTGAAGGCCGATCAATATGTTGTTCTCTAAGGCTGGAGTTCCTTGCAACTAGTAATGATGCAAAATATGAAGCATTAATCGCTGAGCTGAATCGCAAAGGAGTTGAGTTTGAAAGCCTTGCAAATCTTCGGCGACTCGCAACTGGTGGTATCTCAAGTCCGAGGAGAGTTCCAAACCAAATGAGGAAATCTTCCAGCTTATCTATCTAAGGCCAAGGAACTTCTCGATGACCTGGAATACTACGTGATATCTCATATTCCTAGAGAAGAAAACATGAAAGCAGATTCACTTGTAAAACTAGCTAGTACAGGAAATGCTTAGATGCTTGGGCTAGTTCCCGTCAAAGTCCTTTCCAATGCCAGCATTGATGATTGCGACATCGATTGGATCATGGAAACCACTATAGAACCAGACTCATGGTTAACTCTAATAAAAAATTATCTCCTTAAGGGGCAGCTCCCAAATGAATCGAAGAAACGAAAGAAATTGCTCTGAAAAGCATCCTTATATCTCATTCAAGACGGTCATCAATACAAGCGAGGCTTCTCTATGCCTTTGCTTCAATGTGTGATTAAACAGGAGTCTAAAGCTATATTAGCAGAACTTCATGAGGGAGAGTGCGGAGGTCATACAGGAGGACAGACATTGGCCAAGAAAATTTTGTGATAACGCTATTTCTGGCCTGATATAAACTTAGACTCTGCAACTTACACCAAGTATTATGATCGATGTCAGAGGTTCGCAAAGATTCCTAGGGCTCCATCTACCGCGTTGACCCAAATAGTCAGTCCCCGGCCATTTGCAGTCTGGGACATCGACTTGATTGGAGCACTCCCTATAGCAAAGTCCAACTTCAAATATGCCATTGTCGCCATAGATTACTTTACTAAATGGGCTGAAGCTAGGCCATTGGCCACCATCACTTCAAAAAAGGTGATCAGTTTCCTCTTAAAGAATATCATATGCAGATTCGGTGTGCCGCAGAAGATATTCACAAACAATTGAACACAATTTGAAAGTGCCGAATTCAAAAGTTTATGTGCCAGGTACAAGATTCGAATTTCGCAGCAGTTGCTCGCCCGTAAGCTAACGGTCAAGTTGCAACAACAACAAAAATCATAAAATAAACTATCCAGAAGCGCCTTGAAAAAGCCAAAGGTAGTTGGGTAGTCGAGCTTCCACTTGCACTATGGGCGTATCACACGACTCACAAAACTGCGACGGGGCATACTCCATTCTCCCTTGCCTTTGGGTCCGAGGCTATGATTCCGGTAGAGCTAGAAGTACCTACTCACCGCAGAATTCACATCAACTAGGTGGAGAATGAGAAGCTGCAGCTCAAAGCACTTAACTTACTCAAGGAGAAAAGAACTGAGGAAGAACTGAGAGTCACTTCCCACCAAAGGAGGGCTTCTAAGCACTTCAATTCGAAAGTCAAACAAAGGACCTTTGGAGTGGGAGATTTGGTGTTGAAAAAGATAATGACTGAACGGGGGTTTTCGGACCTAACTGGGAAGGTCCCTTTGTTATAAGTCAGAAACTCTTAGACGATACTCTCAAATTGAAGACAACAGATGGACTAGTAATCCCAAGGGCGTGGAACAATGACCATCTACGTCGTTACTACAATTAACTTTTCATTCATTTTCCTATAAAAGTTGTAACATCCCATAATTTTAACAACTCTAAAGAGGATAAATTAAAGAATAATTAATTTAATATTCAGAATTATGGCAAAGGACGATGCCATTGCGTTCGTCTCAAAATTCAGGTCAAAATAGACACCTAGTTTGTGTAAATAGACATCGTATGAATAAGTTATTAAGGTTTGAAGTTTGTATACACATAAGAAGGGTATATATACATACATATGTATAATCCAGAAATTCAAAATTAAGTCAAAACAGTTCAAAATCTCGAAATTCAGTGGAGCGGAAAAAATCCCGCCATAGGGTGTCGACCCCATCAAGGGGGTGTCGACCCCAGGGTCGACCCCTTAAGGGGGTCGACCCCCCTTCGGCAGATCTGGGCAATATTCTATTTTCTGAACCTGGACTCCTTTCTGGACCTGGTTCATTGGTTTTAGGCAATAAATAATACCCCATTTCTCTTGTTTCTCCACACCTAAATCAATGAAGAACTAGATGATGCCTCTTCCTAAATTGAACCATGTCTTTTCTTCTTCAGCAATTAATTAGAGTTGCTCAAGTTAGAGATCTGTGATTCAACGTCTACAATCTTTCTTCTATCTTTCTAGATCTATACACTGTGAGTTTAAGTTACTTTTAGATATAAATAATTAAAAAGTAAATATTGACATGACTATAATTTGGATCTATGCCCGGGACTATGTGAATCACATGAGATCTGTTATAACCTATTATTCTGACATGACTACGACTTAGATCTTAACCTTTATCATGTCAGATCTACCTTTGATTATAGATCTAATTCACTGTTTAGATCACTTTATACCTGTTCTATTATGTTTATGGCCAAATTAGATCTGTTATTAGTTGGACATCTAAATTACTGTTTAGACCATATCATACGTGTCCCTATTATGTTAGAACAAGTACTATTATCATATGTTCATCAGATATGTTCCTATATGCCACTTGTCATTATGCCACTATATGTTTTATGCCTGTTTCTGCCACTATATGTTCATCATGTTAGTATGATCATCTCTATTCTATTCCCTATATCTTTTTCCTTCTATTTTTATAGTCAGGCTACCTTCGAGCCTAGGCATGCCGCTGAAATATGTGAATACGTTCGATTAGGAATGAGGGGAAAACGTTAATATTGGGCATAACTTGAATAAAGTGTAATAATATGAATTTGGGGCATGTAGTTCATTATGAACATAACTTGGGAAAGGGGCATGAAAACCTATAACGAAATAGGTAAACTTGGTTAATAATTGTAATGCCTAGAATTACAATAACTGAAATTGTAATCGTGCTTAGACAGAAGGTTATATTACACTTGTGGTGGAAGTCTACCTGGACCCGCCCGGCATAACCAACGACCACAAGTGGTGAATCTAATGTGTGGGGTCGAAGTGCATAAACACGTGACATGCTAAGACACGAGGTTAAGCCCGATTGGTGGAATAAGTCTGCCCGGACCTGCCCGGCATATCCAACATCGAAAAGCTGTAGGGTTAATGTAAAAGGTCTAACATATTATAACCATAAAATATATGGTAATAAACTTGAATACTTAACCTAGTTGAATCCATAGGGATTGTGTGAACATGTCAATTTGAATAGGGGTTAAGTAAACTTGGTTGAAACAGTAGGAGGGTTAAGTATATCTGGGTTGGGTGGGTAATATTTATATATATACGCCCACAAAATTAACCGATTGGGGTTATGTAATTAAAGACACCGTTAGGTAAGCATAACCTATGGAAATCCTAGTGGGGATGCAAGACAAAGGGGAGAGCTTGCATCATCTTGTGTATGGGACCTGTTTCAACCAGTAACCCATATAACAATATCAAACCAATACTCGCCCTAGGTCGATGTCGGGGCACACCTACTGGGCTGACTGTAAGAGATCCAAACGTAGGGGACAGTGTGGGCAACGCGTACCGACCGGGTCATGTGCGTGCATGGTTCGAACAGAGAAAAATATGACGCCGTGGCACTTGTAGATATGTTGTGCATCATGAAAACTAAGGGTTGTCATTTTAGGGAGTGGTACACGCTACTGTGGGGCTAGCATGGGGTATCTACGGAGTAGGGTGTCGGTCGACTAGGGTAGTAGTTATGGTACATTTAGACGTACGCCTAAGTCTACCATCTTGTAGTTATTGGGGATCATCTTGTTGACAAGGCACTATTATTGGTGTAGAGAAATCATTAGAGAAGCGTAGTATACTCTATCATGTTGTCCTGTTTACCTTGTCATACCTGCTTATTATGATGTTATCTTTCTTATCCACTTTATATGCCTTTCATGATACTTTTACTTATTTATTTGTTTAAAGTAACTGGATTTTCCAGACTTTATGTCTGACCAGTTTTTTTCCTCTTCTTTCTTTTCCGTCCCCTCGCCCCCAGTTCATCAGGGTGGGAATACTCAAGCTTGATCAGGATTCGACTATCGTCTTGCTTGGAGATGCTTAGATGTATTGCTCAAGTTTTTATCTTTTCCAATATAGCTATGTTTCTTTTGGAGTTTATGCTTTTTTTACTGTTGTACTCTGATGTTTTCAGTACATGACAGAAATTTTAATGATGTATTGGGTTTATGTATTTTCAGAATATGATGTTTTGAATCACGATGCTTTGTGATTAGTAAAGTTTTTTTTTATTATTCCACTGCTATTTTATATCTGTATTGTAATGTTTCTATTTACCTATAATGCTTCACGAAACATAATGCATTCACTTAATGACTGACATTAACGGACATGGGGTGTCACACTTGGTATCAGAGCTGAAGGTTACCTGGTCAGATAAAAGTTTTTGAAAATTATTTTCAAAAAGGTTTTAAAAGAAAGCATTTTAAAAAGAAAAGTCAGTTTTGAAGAACTTATTCCCCAAAGCCATATGTAATATCTTTCCTTTTCTTTTCAGCATGTATGGGGAACCTAATATTCCTAAGGGCGTTCAGGTACTAGGCTGGTTCCATAACTGTCTTGAGGCTACGACGCCTATTGAAGGCTAAGGAAACACTCCACCCCCAGGTGCACCAATCATTCCTCCTCCTCCGCGAGCAGATAATTCTCTAAGATCTGCACAGACTTTCGTGCTATGGGTGGAAAACTATTCAATGGAACTGATACTTTCATAGAGGCAAGAAACTGGCTCAAAGAAATAGAGGATTTATTTGGAATTTTCCAAGTTGATGATCATAGGAAGATTCAATTAGTCGCCTGGCTACTGAAAGATGAAGCTTCGTCCTAGTGGGAAGTGACGCAAGCAGGGCGTCCAGTGGAGACTTGGAATGATTTTCGGCAAAGGTTTGAAATGAAGTTTCTATCTCAAGTCGAACAAAGAATGAAAATGGAGAGATTTCTGGAACTCATGCAAAGAGGTATGACTGTCAAAGTATATGTTAACAAATTCAACCAACTAGCGAGATTTGGTTTGGGTCCAGTAGATACTCTGCATAAGAAGGCTTTGTGATTTGTTAAAGGACCGAATGAACCCCTCCATAGGTTAGCTATGTCTCACATTCCAAAGGGAGCAACTTTTGAAAGGCTCATTGATATGGCCTTGATGCATGAGGAAGACAAAGGTAAAAGAAAGTAGTTAAAGTGGAGGAAACACAAAACAAGAAAGTATGGCCAAAGAAGGGACAACAACAATAAAAAGAATGGTGGAAAGAATGATAAGTCTAAGGATAAGAGAAAGTGGCACAATTGCGGACGTGAGGGTTATTTGATAAAGGACTGCAAAAGAAGGAAGAATGCTTGCTTCAGTTGTGGAGAGGTCGGACACTTTTCTAAAGAGTGCTCGAAAAAGCAAGGACAAGATCAAAGGGCAGGAACTTCTAGAGGGCAAGTGCATGCTCTCACTATTAGTTCTCCAGATCGAGGTAGGAAAGTTTCCGTGGAAGGTTTGATTTCCCTTTCCAATTACCTTATTAGAACTCCTTTTTATTCTAGCGCTTCGAATTCATTTATATCTGACTCTGTAGTTGAGATTCTGCACCTTAATACAAGTATGGTAGTGGATCCCATTGTTGTTTCAAACCCCATTGGTGGTTCGGCTCATTTGTCCATGATTTTTCAGAGTTTTAGAATATCTGTATTAGGCGTCAAGTTTGAGTGCGACGCATATGTGCTCGGTTTTATAGGCTATGGTTTGATTCTCGGGATGGATTGGCTAGCCAGGTATGGTTCCATCCTAGATTGTGAGAGGAGGGTTGTTTGACTTATGACCTGCCACGGGAGGACCCTTGAATTTTCTTATGACCCCAAGGGGTCTGTCATGCTTAGTTTCCTAGAGTCTCTGGATGAATCTATCGATGATCTGCAATCTGTACCAGTAGTCCATGAGTATTCTGATGTTTTTGAGGAGGTTCAGGGCTTACCTTCGAGGCGCGGGATCGACTTTTGTATATACTTGGTAGACAATGCAATGCCAGTTGCATCACCTGTGGGCCATATGGCTCCAAGAGAAAGGAGGGGGCTTAGTAAGCAAGTAGGGGAGCTACTTGAAAAAGGGTTTATCAGGCGAAGCATATCCGAATGGGATTCTCTGGTGGTATTCGCAACTAAGGCAGATGGTTTGCTTCGCTTGTGTGTGTATTATAGAGAGTTGAACAAGCTCACTAAAAAGAACAGGTACCCACTCCCGAGGATAGATGATTTGTTCGACCAGCTCGTTGGTGCATTAGTAATTCTCTCAGTTAAACCTGGCCATGGGGTTTCATCAGTTGAGGGTGGATGAGGATAGTATAGATAAAACTGCTTTTAGGACTCCAGATGGTTTCTTTGAATGGCTAGTTATGCCTTTTAGGTTGACGAATGCACCTGCCTATTTTGTTGATTTGATGAGTATGGTGTTTCGAGAGTTTCTAAATAAGTTCATCGTGGTCTTTGTTGATGATATTTGATCTTCTCCAAGAGTGAGGAAGAGCATGCCTAGCATTTGACAGAAGTTCTGAAAACTCTGTGTGTGCATCAACTTAAGGCAAAGTTCTCCAAATGCCATTTTTGGAGAAAAGAGATGAGAATGTGGTCTCCAAAAATGGGATAGCAGTAGATCCCGCAAAGGTAGATGCAGTTCAAGATTGGCAAATTCCAAAGAATGCAATAGAAGTGAGAAGCTTTCTTGGATTGGCAAGCTATTATATGAAGTTCATTAAGGACTTCGCAAAGGTATTTGCCCCACTCACCAGGCAAACAAAGAAGAATTTGGCGTTTTCATGGGATATAGATTGTGATGTTGCTTTCCAACGATTGAAGAGGGCTCTGACAACAGCCCAGTCTTGACCTTGCTCGACGGAAACAATGTGTTCACAGTTTACACTGATGCATGTGGTACATGGCTTGGTGTAGTTCCGATGCAAGAAGGAAGGGTAGTATGTTATGGGGGTATACTGCTAAGTGTTCATGAGAAGAACTACCCTACCCATGACTTAGATTTAGCTACCATAGTATTCGTGCTTAAGACGTGGCATCATTATTTGCTTGGAGATAAGTTCGAGTTGTACACCGATCATAAATCTCTCAAGTACTTGTTCTTGTAGAAGGATCTTAATTTAAGGCAACAAAGGTGGAGGGAGTTCCTAGCATCTTATGACTTCGAGATTGCTTATACCGCTGGCAAGGGTAATGTAGTGGTAGACGCAATAAGTAGGCAGAGGATGGCCTTAAGTCCTCTGTTTGTGGAGAGGAAAAGCTTGGAGTTCATACTAAATTTTGACTTTAGACCCTCCACCGAGTTTTTGCCTAGTTTGTTTGCATCGCTAGAGATACGACCGACTCTTATGGATCAGATAGAAGCTTCACAGAGAAAGGATCTACATATTTCAGACATCTTGGATAGGCTCAGTGAAGGGGAGACTTATAGTCACCTCGGTAGATATTCCATAGACTATAAAGGGTGGTTGCGACGAGATGGGAGGCTTTGTGTTCCCCAAACTGGGAGTTTGTTAATGACGGTCCACGAAGAAGCCCATCATTCTAAGATGATTATTCATCTAGGCGGTGATAAGATGTATAGAGATATGAAGAGGGTTTTCTTTTGGGATGGGATGAAGAAAGATATGGCAGAATTTGTTTCTCAATGTTTGGTTTGTCAGCAAGTCAAAGCTGAGCAAAAGAAGCCCGGTGGTTTACTTCATCCTTTGGAGGTTCTGCAGTGGAAGTGGGAGAGCATCTCTATGAATTTCATAGAGGGTTTGCGTAGATCGAAGAAAGGCAACACCAGTATTTGGGTTATAGTAGATAGACTTACTAAAAGCACTCATTTCATTCTGGTTAAGAGTAAGAGGACGACATCATGGTTGGCAGCAGTCTATGTTCGTGAAATAGTCCATCTTCATGGAGTACCTTCCAGCATCGTAAGTGATCATGACCCCATCTTCACTAGTGAATTTTGGAAGAGCTTGCAAGAAGCATTAGGTACACAGTTATGTTTGAGCACTGCTTATCACCCTCAGATCGACGGATAGACAGAAAGGGTGAATAGAGTTCTTGAGGATCTTTTAGGGCTTTATATCCTTGACTTCAGAGGGACTTGGGAAGAGCATCTTCCTTTAGTAGAGTTCTCCTACAACAATAGCTATCAAGCTAGCATTGGCATTGCACCCTTCGAAGCATTGTGCGGACGACCCTGTAGATCACCAACTTGTTGGTGGGAATCTACAGAAAGACTACTACTTGGATCAGATATGGTTAGGGAAACGTCCGAGAAGATTGACCTTATTAGACGATGAATGAAGACCGTGCAAGATAGGCAGAAATCCTACATAGACAAGAGAAGGACCAGCATTGAATTTGAAGTAGGAGACATGGTTTTTATTAAGGTGTCACCTTTGAGGAATGTGGTTCGCTTTGGATCTATGGGGAAATTGGTACCAAGATTCGTAGGGCCATTTCCCATGACAGAAAGGATTGGCCTATAGAGTAAAGCTTCCAAAGAGGATGTCCGGCGTTTATGATGTTTTCCACGTTTCTCACTTGCGGAAGCGTTTGCATGATGCGCGGAAGTAGTTGAGCCGAGTATATTGAAGAAAGTAGAGGTGGAACGGGAGGCGACAGTCAGATGAGTTCCTACCCGCATTCTTGGATCAGAAATTAAGAAGCTACGAAATAGAGAAGTCAAGTTGATGAAAGTTCTGTGGGGAGATAACCCAAAGGATGCAACTTGGGAGATCGAAGACAAGATTCGTGCTTCGTACCCTTTTCTTTTCAAGGGTATGTTCTTAACTTCCTTTCTAAAGCTTTTATTTATACTTGTTTCTACCATTTAAAGTATGTCTTATCGATTGACTCTTCGACCTTTAGGTAGAAATCCCATGAATGTAAACATGTGTTTGAGACATGTTATGTTTGATGGATGCAAGTGGATGCAAGTGGTTGCTAGTGGTTGCTCATGGATGCATATACACACATTAGGCACTAGATCGGCTTAATTACTCATATACTACATATGGATGTGTATGCATTTTTCTTATTTTATGGATGAAAGTGAGTGTATCATCATATGGATGTTGCATTTATGTGGATGGGTGTGCACACATATAGAACTTACAAGTTATAATACGATTATTTGCATATATGTTGGATTCATGACACTAAAATACATTGCATTAAGGAGGTCGACTGAATCAGTAGACTGCCTGATCTTCGCATTAGTATACGGAAATATACACACACCTTTGCATATGTTCATATAAGCATTAGAAATCTTTTAAGGACAATGGATGCCCATGATTGGTGGATGAGTAGATGGATGTGGATGTTAGGATAGACATTCTTCTTAACTTGGAGACTTTGGGGACGAAATCCTTTGAGTAGGGGAGAATGTAACACCCCGCAATTTTAACAACACTAAAGAGGATAAATTAAAGAATAATTAATTTGATATTCATAATTAGGGGAAATGGATTGTGCCATTGCGTTCGTCTCAAAATTCTGGTCAAAATAGACACCAGGTTGGCGTAAAACGGACACCGTATGAAGAAGTTATTAAGGTTGAAGTTTGTATACGTGCAAGAAGGGTATATGTATATGTATATAGTCCAGAAATTCAAAATTAAGTCAAAACAGTTCAAAATATCGAAATTCAAGGGAGCGGGAAAAATCCCGCCCTGGAGTGTCGACCCCATCAAGGGGATGTCGACCCATAGGGCGACCCCTCATGGGGGGAGGGGGTTGACCCCCGTTCGGAAGATCTGGGCAGTATTCTATTTTTTGAATCTAGACACCTTTTTGGATCTGGTTCATTGGTTCTAGGCTAAAAATAAGACCCCGTTTCTCTTGTTTCTCCACACTCAAATCAATGGAGAACTAGATGTTGCCTCTGCCCAGATTGAAACAAGTCTTTTCTTCTTCAGTAATTAATTAGAGTTACTCAAGTTAGAGATCGGTGATTCAACGTCTATAATCTTTCTTCTATCTTTCTAGATCCAAACATTGTGAGTTTAAGTTACTATTATATCTAAATAATTAAAAAGTAAATATTGACATGACTATAATTTGGATCTATGCCTGGGACTATGTGAATCACATTACATCGGCTATAACCTGTTGTTCTGACATGACTACGACTTAGATCTTAACCTTTATCATGTCAGATCATCCTTTGATTATAGATCTAATTCACTATTTAGATCACTTTATACATGATATATTATGTTTATCGCCAAATTAGATCTGTTATTAGTTGGACATCTAAATCATTGTTTAGATCATATCACACCTATTATCACATGTTCATCAGATTTGTTCCTATATGCCACTCTTGTCATTATGCCACTATATGTTTTATGTCTATTTCTGCCATTATATGTTCATCATGTTAGTATGATCATCTCTGTTCTATTCCCACTATCTTTTCCCTCTTAATTTTATAGTCAGGCTATCTTCGAGCCTACGCATGCCGCAGAAATATGTGAATACGTTAGTTTGGGAACAAGGGGAAAACGTTAATATTGGGCATAACTTGTAATTGGTAATTGGGGCATAACTTGAATAAAGTGTGGTAATATGAATTTAGGGTATATAGTTCATTATGAACATAACTTGGGAAAATGGGCATGAAAACCAATAACGACATAAGTAAATTTGGTTAATAATTGTAATGCCTAGAATTACAATAACTGAAATTGTAATCGCATATAGACACAAGGTTAGATTACACTTGTGGTGGAAGTCTACCCGGAGCCGCCCGGCATAACCAGCGACCACAAGTGGTGAATCTAATGTTAGGGTCTAAGTTCATAAACACGTGACTTGCTAAGACATGAAGTAAAGACCGATTCGTGGAATAAGTCTGCCCGAACCCTCCCGGCATATCCAACATCCACAAGTTGTAGGCTTAATGTGGGAGGTCAAGCATATTATAACCATAAAATATATGGTAATAAACTTGTATACTTAACCTAGTTGAATCCATAGGGATTGTATGAACATGTCAATTTGAATAGGGGTTAAGTAAACTTGGTTGAAACAGTGGGAGGGTTAAGTATATCTGGGTTGGGTAGGTAATATTTGTATATATACGCCCACGAACTTAACTGATTGGGGTTATGTAATTAAAGACACCGTTAGGTAAGCATAACCTGTGGAAATCCTAGTGGGGATGCAAGAAAAAGGGGAGAGCTTGCATCATCTTGTGTGTGAGACCCATTTCAATCAGTAACCCATATAACGGTATCAAACCAGTACTCCGCCCTACGTCGATGTCGAGGCACGCTTACTGGGCTAATTGTAAGAGATCCAAACGTAGGGGATGGTGTGGGCAGCACATACCGACCGGGTCATGCGTGTGCACGGTCCGAACAGAGAAAAATATGATGTCGTGGCACTTGTAGATATGTTGCGCATCATGAAAACTAAGGGTTGTCATTTTAGGGAGTGATACACCCTACTGTGCGGCTAGCACGGGGTATCTACGGAATAGGGTGTCGGTCGACTAGGGTAGTAGTTAGGGTACATTTAGACGTACGCCTAAGTCTACCATCTTGTAGTTATTGGGGATCATTTTGTTGACAAGACACTAGTATTGGTGCAGAGAAATCATTAGAGAAGCGTAGAATACTCTATCATGTTGACCTGTTTACCTTGTCATACCTTCTTATTATGATGTTATCTTTCTTATCCACTTTATATGCCTATCATGATACATTTACTTGTTTATTTGCTAAAAGTAACTGGACTCGCTAGACTTTATGTCTGACCATTTTGTTTCCTCTTTTTTCTCTTCCGTTCACCCCTCCCCCCCCCCCCCCCAAGGTTCTCAGGGTGGGAACACTCAAGCTTGATCAGGATTCGGCTATCGTCTTGCTTGGAGTTGCTTAGATGTATTGCTCAAGTTTTTATCTTTGCTACTATGGCTGTGTTTCTTTTGGGGATTATGCTTCTTTTACTGTTGTACTCTGATGTTTTAAGTACAAGACAGAAATTTTAATGATGTACTGGGATTATGTATTTTGAGACATATGATGTTTTGAACCACGATGCTTTATGATTAATAAAGTTTTTTTTAACTATTCCGCTGTTATTTTATATCTGTTTATAATGTTTCTGTTTCTGTTTACTTATAACACTTCACGAAATTTAATGCATTCTCTTAATGAGTGACATTAACGGATGTGGGGTGTCACAAAAGTTTTAAATACTTTCTATGCGTCGCAGCTAAATCTTGTGTACATATGAATGAAGAAGTAAAGTTTCTTGCTTAAATATTATATGTTCAAACTTTTGACTAATTGTTCAAAATTGCTAAAAATGATTTTTGATTGCTGGCCATCAAACGATTGCCTATTAACGAGCTGAATAAAATTTGGTGACCTCTACAGCAAATCCTGGTAGGGACAGCTTAAACAATGGGTGTCATAAACATCATTTACAGCAAATACGATGGTGTAAAGCACTACCTTGCTAAGAAAAATGAAGGCCACCGAGATCCAGATAGCTAAATGGTGCAACGTCAAATTTCAAAATAGGTGAAATGCAAGTTTCACCAAAGGGGCAATTATTGGAAAGGGAGGTTCACGACCCTAGTCCTATACTAAGATAGCTTGTTACGACAAGCATCTAGTAATGGAACTGCCGTCCGCCCCATGGAAATGCACAATAACCAAGCCCCTCGTAATGAAGCTAGATAAAGACCTCTTCGAGGCACTTGATCAGTTTGTTAGGGTCTGCTGATCACAGACTCGGCAATCAACGGGCTACAAAGACCTCCTATGAGGCACCTGATTAGCTCATTAGTGACTGCTGATCACAGACTCAATGGTTAACAGGCCCCAAAAGATCTTTCCAGGAGCACCCAGTTGATCGTCAGTACCAAGAATTACCTGGTCCGATTATAGCAAGCACTGAGCTTCAAAAACCTATTCGGGGGCGTCCGACAAATTCGACAAGTGTTTGAATTATTCAGTCACAACGAATAACGGATTCAAAAGACCTCTTCAGGGGCATCTAACCAGATTAGAGTCTGATTATTTCAGACTCGTCGATCGACAAATTTCAAAGACCTCTTTGAAGGTAAAAGACCTCTTCGGAGGCGTCCAATCATTTGCGTAATATTTGGTTATCCCAGATACGAAGAATGTTGGCCAAAGACCTCTTCGGGGGAGTCCGACAAATTCGATAAGTGTCTGAATTATTCAGTCACAACGAATAACGGATTTAGAAGACCTCTCCTGAGGCACCCAATGAAACCACTGACGCTAGAATACATCAGCCTAGTGAGTATCTCCTATGTCTGAATTAACAAGTCGATAAAAGATAAACATTGGCTGAAAATATAAGACCTCCCAAGCAAGGGGCATAACAACATGAAATTCCCTCCACCAAAAAGGCATGGGTCTGATTAGCTAAGCTAAGAATCCTTGATTAATAAGCAGACTAGGAAGTTCCAATTACAATGGTGAAAGCCATAGGCTTAGCCATCAAATCAAGAACTTCCCATGTTTTAGCCATAAGCAAGGGACTCCAGTATGTAGATCATATCCAGCCTTTAAGGCTAGTAATGACCTTTTGGTATGAGGCATCACCACTGCATTAAAACAAGTCAATAATGCTCTCAAAACATGCCACAAGATCACTACAGCTTGCTAATCAAAAATAACTTGTATTGTAAATGTGTAAAGAAACAGGTGTGGAATGCAAAAATGGAAAGTACGATAAAGATAAAGTAAAAAAGCTTAAGTACAGTAAGCAAAACACAGAACACAGTTTCATCGCATCAGCAACAACACAAGTCAGATACAAGTCAAGTACAGAACAGAGTTATAGACACAAATGTGCATAAAAGTGATAAGCGAGGACCGACACTCGCATATACAGCTGGTCTAAATGTATGTAGTACGTAAAAGGAAATAACAAAAGACAAATAAAATTAGTCACAAGTGCTACTTCTTCTTCTTGTCGCTCTTGGAATCACCAGACCTTAGAGATAATCTGGTAGAGGAAGGAAGAGGTGTACTGGCTGGCTGGTTGCCATCCTTGACTACCAGGCCACTAGGACTTTCTTGGGAGGATAGATTGATAACTCCTCCTCTTTTTATAATAGAGAGATCTCTTATTTTGTATCCCGAAGTCGACGAGAGCTTAGTTTTATTCTTCCAAGCATCTTTAGCATCTTTTCCTAAGGTCTCGTCGGTATAATCAGAATCCTTGTCACTCAGGATATAGTCATCGTCATCATCCAAGTTGGCAATCAACCAATCTTGGTATCTTGTGACCCTAGAGTCTTGGCACCAAACAAAGATGCATCGCCCGGAGTAGTAGTAGTAGTAACTAGGGCAGGAGGAATCGACACTAAAGTCTGGTCAGTGATAATGGCCCCGGTTGTCGTCTTGCCTAAAGCGAGGGAAGATAGGGGTGAGATTAAACCTAAAATAGATGAATAGTAGGTGTAGAATGCAGTTGTTCTAGGTGAAGGGCATAGGAAGTCTAGGTATAGCATAGCTTGGACAACGTCAGTTTTACCTGCGGCTTCAAGGTTCGCTTGAATATTTCTGTGCTCCTCGACCTCAAATCTGTCTGCATCATTGTCATCTCTCTCATCATCTCCACTGTGTTCCTCAGTAACACCTCCCTCAACATTGTGGTCCTTGACAACTGTGTCCATCTCTTTAAGAGCAATATCGGGATCAATAGGAATTTGCGAACTAGTGGCCTCAACATTAGCAAGAAGAGAAGGGGCATTAATATTGGTTGTGTCCCGAGCTTGCTCCCCTGAAGGAATGGCCCTGTCATTTAGCATTTTTCGCACTTTCTTTAACCGAGTCTTTCCCTTAGCTAAGCTTTTGCGGGACTCTTCATCTAAGAGATCTTCAATAAGATCATCTTTGCTGTGATCATCGTCATCAATATCAAGTATCCACTCCCAGACAAGAGACAATGTAATTTCAAACATATCTTCCAAACAATGTAAGCTTCCTCGACTCGTGGCGTTGTAGACACAAAAATTAAATAAGGAAGCATCGGCATCCAACTGGGCATTTCCGAGAGCGGCTATTGCTTTAAGTCTTTCTTCTTCAAGAGTCTTATTATTCGCCTGCACTACGGAAAGAGTCACACTTTGAGAGGTAATCTTTTCACAAAGAATAACATTTTCTTGCTGAAGAACAGCGGAAGCATTCTTTTCAGTAGTTGATTGAGACTTCGCAAGTTGTCAAGCAGACTGAGCCTCCTGAACCTGTGATGCTAATATACTTTCCTTTTGCTTTGCGGCAACGATCTCTTCTTTGAGATTCTAATTCTCACCTTCTAAACCCACTAAATTTGTGTTTCTTTGTGAAAAGGAAGCAATGGTTTTGTCCCTGGATTCAAAGGCCTTGATAAGCTCGACCTTGTTGTTCTCTAAAGTAAGGAATCAATATATGTTCTCCCCGTTAATCCTTTGGAGATCATGAGGAAACGTATACCAAACACCAAGTTGTTTCTCAGCATGATTTCTAATCGTATCTAACTGTGTCTCTAACTGGCTCTTGGCAACATCAAATTGTGTGAGCATGCAACTTTTCATAGGGGCCATTTCACCGAGTATGATCCGTTTATCGGACGGATATATGTCCAAGTCAAAGTACATCCCTTGTAAACTCTAACCCTTGAAACTCTCAGCAAGCTCAAGATTACATAATCTGGGAACATGGCGAGGACTGCTTATGATCATTTGAAGGTCAGCCGAAGTCGGAGTGACAGATGGAGAGGTCAAGGACGGTTGATCGGAAGCAGTCGGAATATACGGCATTGGAAGTTTGTCCGATGTGTAATGCTTTCGAGAATCACCCTTGCCTTGATCATCCTTGCCCAGCTTCTTCCGGCGATTCTCTTTATCATGGTGATCATCATATTCATCACCGAGCCAAGCACGTCGTCTCATTTCCTCTCATCCTCTTGATCTTGGTGATGCCTCCTTCTCCTTTGCTCATCAGTTCCTGGGAGCTCAGGAGTTGCTGAGGTTGGTTGGAAGGTTGCGGGTTCTGATAATGCTGAGATCGCTGAGAATGCTTTGAGTGTTTCAGAAGGCATTTTGGATTATGTTGGCTTGACTTTTCATTGAAATCCTTCATAAACGAGGGCTTCATTTCCGGACCCGGAAGAAAGAGACAAAGCAGAAGTTCAGTACTCGCATTAAAAACTACCGTGGCAAGTTCAAAAAAGTAATGCAATGAATCGTAAGCTCGTGGCATAAATAAAACGTTTGCTAGTGTACATCTAATAACAAACCAAGTTTCATGGTCGGTTCTAAGGAAATCCCTAGATTAACAAACATTTTTCCTGGTAAGGTGAGGGGAGCTTCAGCTATGTTAGTTCCTATTTTAGTGGCCTGGGGCTTAGGAGGCTGGATGACAATATCACTCTATATGAGATCTTTAGCTGGGATTATATCACTCAAATTCTTATAAGTGTCTGAGGAATCTCCCCTTGGGTAACTTGAATATCTTGGATAGCGTGATTTTTTTTTCAATTTTCTAGGTAATTAAATTTTCCTTAGAAGTAACTCCAGCATCTCCAAAATGCTTGATCCCCTTCATCGGGTCAGAAGTAGTATCTGAAGTAGTTTTATCCTCCTTAACCCACTCAGTTTCCTTCCTAGGATCCAGGGTGGTATCTTCTTTTCAACCTTTCCTCTCTTACCCTCGCACTGCTGAGACTCCTCTTCTCTAATAGAAAACAGCTTAGACCTGGGAGGCATCTTACTACTGCCCGCAATGTCAGAGCACTTCTTTAGAGAAGCTTTCTTAGCCGAGGATTTGCTAGCAATCTCCTCCTTAATGGTTGGGTCTAGTACAAGAGTCCATGAAGGATGGAGAAGCTGATGTTGGCGAAGAATTCCCTCAGTGATTAAGAATTTTCTGCTACTCTCCCCTTCGTCAACGACTTTCAAAGAATTAAACAACTCCTGACCAATGTTATCTTCTGGGTCAGAAGATGGGAGTTCTGTGAAACAAAAAGGGATTTAATACTCAGAGCTTAAGTATAGGAAGAAATAAAGGAGTGTTCGATAGTAGATTCTCACCTCCTTCCATCCACCTTCCATAAAAGCTGTCGGGACATCGTATGTAGTAGTAGTGGTCTGCAAATCCCTTAACGCTTTCCAACAAAGATCAGTTATAATCTTAGGATACTTTCCTTCGACGAAAATAATTGATGGCTTTTTGTTTACTCTTAAAAATATATAAGGAACATGTCTCTTGAAATGTAGGCGCGCGCTGCTTAACCCTCATGAAAAGCACATAAAGACCATTTAAGATGGCATTGCCATTTGGGTGTAGTTGTATGGGGCGATAGCTAAGAGCTTAAGGATCATTTCCAGGAATGGATTAAAAGGAGGGACGGCTCTCATTGCTAACATGTGTCAATTGACTGCAACATACCCAGGAGGCGGGGAATCCGCAAATTCATTCTTTTCTGGGAATTTAGCTTCGGTTTCCAGAATCCTAAATTGAACACATAAGCTCATATATGAACGCTCAGAAAGTTGGGTCGATTTTCTATGACTAGGTATTTTAGTAAGAGTCCTAGACACGGGGAATTCTGGATTAATGTATGATCCATGAATATTAGTTGTAACTACATCAAAAACTTGGGCAGAAGTACTAGCTTGAATGGATTTAGATGCTTCCTCAAGTTGTTGGCGCAATTTCTGTCTAGTTGCCATTTCTACACAAACAAACTACAGGTGCATGTTTCCTAAAATTAGAAGTGGTATGTGTAACTAAGTAAAGGTAAGGTTTGGAATTTATAATTTGTCATGAAGTGATCAGTTAATTCCAAGTTTTACTACAAACTTGTATTTGAATGCTCAAGTTTGTGTGGGAGATATGTGATTAAGTTAAAATGATCGACAAGGCACTCCAACACAAACATATCATTCAAGTATAAGCTATATAAATTCTTTACACAATTGTCTAACTTGTTGTCGATACGAGCAATCGATAGCAAAGTATATTAGCCAAATACAAGTGTTTGTGTCGCAGGACATGAAACAATACAGAAAACACAATCAAATCATAGAAGGACCAGTTTCATCCGACCCATAATGGGTCAGCCTCAGCTGACTCGGAATGAGTCGGCATCAGCTAACCCAAAATGGGTCGGCTTCAGATGACCCAAAATGAGTCGACCTCAGCTGACCCAAAATGGGTCAGTCCCAACTGCCCAAAATGTGTCAGGTTCAATTTGTGATTCTCGACTGGGTAAGCATGGTCAGCACTACAAGTGTGTAGCACAGTAAAAACAGAAGAAAGCATATATCCTCACAACAACGATGTCAAATGCAAGTTCATCTAAAAGGCAGTCGATATCAAAAATTATACACAATATCATTGCCAAAGTGTGAAGTGGTGTTGACATTGTGAAGTCGCAATCATGACACAACCAGATTCTAATCTCAAACATTTCAGCAAGCAAAAGACAAGCGTGACTATAACAACAAAATTAAGTACATGAGCATGAGCTTCTTACAAGATTTCGGGTTTTAGGCATTTCAACAAGCGCCTCATGTGCGTTAAACTAAAGGCTAAAATTTAGGCACAACCGGAATCTCTTATAAGTTCATATATGTAACCTTAATCCCAATTTAAGTTTCAACCATTACAAATTCCCTATTCTATCAATTTCAATCTCCAGTCAAACGGATTAAAATTTACAAACTGAAACCCTCATATGGCCAAGTGTTTATCTCAGACCTCATACTGAACCGATTAAAACCCTAACACAAGAATTGCCAAGCTTAACACGAATTTCAAAGAGGATTAATACTTGCGGTTTTAGTAAAACAATCGAATTTGAAGCATGGATTGGTATCGGCGGCGTCAAAGAGTTTCTGGTCTGGAGAAATTCAATTTGAAAATTTTCTAAGATCCGGCTGCGAGCGAGATAGCGGATTTGATTGAGGAAAGGAGCTAAGAGTTTTTCGGACTTGATTTACTTCAGCAGATCGAGGCAGCCACCATTGGAGAGACTCTTGATCGGTTTGCAGAAATCAAACGAGAATATGAAAGAACAAAGGCAATAAGAGGTTATATAAAGGCCATGGATGATGGGCCAAACCGACCGGTCACTACCAAACCGACCCAGGCGCGAACAAACTAGTCTGTTACAAAAAGTCAATCCGTTCCAGATATGTTAGTTCACGACCGACCCGTAATTGAAATATATAATGCAGCATGAATGATCCATCAAAATATTATGTATTCATATGTTCATTTCGGAGCTCACAATTTTATACAAACAAAAAATTATGAACTCCAAGGGGCAAAGGTTAATCCACTGTGAATAAGAGTTTAAATGGTGGATCGGTTATATAATAAAATCATGGGTCGGTCTAGAACATAGAAAATGGTTCGTTCCTGAATAGAGAAAACGGTTCGGTCCTGAATAAAGCAGGTGGGTCAGTCTGAATAAGCTTCACGGGTCAGATGGTTCTTGTGCACAACTGGTCGGTATCAAAGTAGACGCACGGGTCAGCTTCAAATATAAGGCGGTGGAAAAGTTGTAAAACAACGGATCGACATCAAAGTAAATGTAAGGGTCGGTACTTTGAAGAAGGTGTGGATCAGTCAAGCAGATAAGGTACGGGACAGTCGGTTGGAATACAAGATGCGGGCGTTAATTAGGTCGGTCGGTACCATTCTGGTCGGTCAATGTTGGTCAGTACCATTCTGGTCGGTCAATATTGTTATGGTCGGTCGGTACCATTCTGGTCGGTCAGTGTTGTTTGGGTCGGTCGGTACCATTCTATTCAGCCGAGAACTTAATAACTGGCAACAACTGGCAACAACTAGTAGTGGCATTTTCGTAAATAACGTTGAGACCGACCCAAAACCTGCACACTATATTTCAGCCTTTCCTCACATATTTAAATAGGCCATGAACTCCATATTAACGGGGATCAATCTCCAACACCATGAAGTGCTGCCCAACTATTTTCTCCACCATCTCAAACAATTCTAAACTCCATTGAACTCCTCCAAACTAAGATCTATCATGAAATCATCCATGGAGTTGATCAAAATCGTTCAAATACTCAAATGTTGACGCTTTCTACCAAGCAATCTCCATACATAGAGGAATTTCATCACTCCATTGATAGATTCAAGTGAATCAAAGAGGGTTTTAGGAAGTAGAGAGAGAACTCTTATAAAAAAGGAGAGAATGAATGTAAAAGCATTTTATATGTACTTTGTAAACTCAAGTGTGATAATGAGAAGCGAGTCTATAGTGGATGTAGGATACTTATAAAGCTGAACCACTCTAAAATTTTATGTTCTTTACTTTTTATCATTTATTTTGTGATTGTGGCTCCGTTTTCTCATTTCTAAGCTTTTGGTGAAGTGCTTTAAGTGCCCCTTTGGTGTTGTGGCCTTTTTTTGGTTACAACATATAGTCTTGAAAAGCCCTTAAGAACAACTCTGTTTGTAATCCTGAAAGTCACAAACAATCAATTCATGAATGGTATTGTATAGTAATATAAACTTGCCCATAACTAGTGTAATATCTTCCTACACGCTTGTCCAAACAAAATTCATAACTTGTTGATATTACTAGTATTGCTCCAAGCTGCTAAATATTGTTGTAGCTTGGTACCCTGAACAAAATTATTTGGATGTGTACAAAATATAATGCAAAGATATCCTCAAAACAATTCATATTGCTGAATCATTCTCAGTTGAGTATTTCTTTTGAACTCTCTCACTACTACAGGTATATATTTGATTACAAATTTAAAAAATACCCATGCGGGATCACCAGATGCCAATCCCTGATAAGTACTTTTCCACTTGGCTAGAATAACCAAAAGAATATGTTATTATTGATCAGCTTGTTAAGAACTATTTACTAGCAGTATTGATCAGCATGTTAAGAACGAATTACTTGAAAGACATCCTAGATTTAAGGAGCATAAATTTACAAGATTAATGTTCGTGGATGACCTATTACTCTAAACTAAGCACTAAGCATAATATTTAATGAAGTTACAGTTTTTGTTTAGGAATAGTTATTACCAGTCATTTTTTGTACAGACAAAGTACATTGGTTGATCTATGTATCTCCGTAGAAGGGCTCCTGGTCAATCGACATAAAGATAAAAAAAGAAGTACTGCATAGTGAAAATGTGTAATTCCAAAAATGTCAAAACAATGTTTAATTAAGTGAATGTTGAAGGAATAGTATGTAGATGGCCTAGCTTGTATTATTTCCATAGAAGTCCTTCCAATAGTAGAAAATTAAACAACATGCTAATTAATTCTATCAAGAAGGCACTTATGAAGAAAACCACATGAAACTATGATTATACAAATCTTGGGACCTAATGGGGTAAAAGCAAGCTCGCAGTTAGAACGTACTGCCAAAACTATTGCTTGCTAAAGATAGGTTAATTAAATGATTTTCTCAAGTAAATCCTACATATGTGCTATATGGAAATGGCATGTATCATCTCATTATTTTTTCATGCATAGTCATAGCTTATATTCGGAAATGGAGTAGGATTAATCTTGTATGGCGGAACTCGTACAAAAATGCTAATTTTTATATAAGAAAGTCAAAACATCCAAGAACAATCCAAAACTAACTGTAAAAGCTATGACATCTAAGTATAGAAAACATGAAGAGATCTGTGTGAGTGCATTGTGTATATGTAAAAATCAACCAAATCGGATCCAAGCACAACAAATACACGGATGGAGATAATGGAAATATATGTATGGAATAAGTGTAATAATTCTTACCTCGCAATGTCAAAGCCTACATGTGTTGGGCTTTTAATGACCACTGAAAATCAAATTTGCTTATGGCTATATGGAATAAGTGTAATAAAATTATAGGATTAATGTTCGTAGATACACATAGTCAGTCAATGAAAAACTGTAACTTCATCAAATATTAACTGTTGATGCCCAGTGCCGGCCCTAGACATTCTGGTGCCCTAGACAAAGGCCCAAAAAAAAAAATTCTAGGGTAAAAATATGAACAAGTAGAAGCTCCACCAGGATTCGAGCCTTGATGGATTAAGTCACAGAACTTAAAGCTGCCACATTATACCACCACACCACTAACTAGTTCATTATTTTGCTGCCCTTCCACAAAAAAATGTAAACAACTTTCAAAGGCTCAGCTTCTCCACCGCTGCCCCCTCGGCCACCTCCGGTCCGGTTGCCCTAGGCGGCCGTCTTGGCTGCCTAGGCCTTGGGCCGGGCCTGTTGATGCCATGTTTTTACTGCTTAATTACAGGCTGCTTGGCTTTGCTTCTGGTTTCGTCGTTAACTGAAATAAAGCTGCCTCTACTTAAATTAAGGACTGCTATAGTATTTTGTAAGAAAGATAATCAAAGATGCCAATGCCCATGCATACCTGCATTGTGAAAGAAAGATAATTAAAGAGGACTGAAAATGAAAGACTTACAGGTTGTTTTTCTTGATTGAGATTTTCAGACATGTCACTGTATCATGCCAATGCCCATGCATACCTGTGCAACAACTTAAAATGTACTTGCATATAATCAAAGATGTGGATAAAAAACAACGTTAATATTACCTATCTATATTTTGATTCAAACTAATGCAACTCATGCCTCAATTTCTTCTAGCTTCTTAATTGTTTCCTCAAAACTTTGTGCACGAGATGCAGACCTAAAAAAGTTGTTATCTACACCAAAAAAGGTAATACATCATGCATACTACTGTATAAATATTGTATTTATGTGCTAATAAAGTGTAACAACAAGAAGAAAGCAAGTATCATAAACAACAAATATTTGTGTGCCAGATTTTAATTGGATAATTCACAAGGCTATAGGCCCACAGTTTAATTGAACAAAGCATTGTCATGGTCCTTTGCCATTTCCATCTGTAAAATCAAAACTTGTTTTACGGAAAATGAGAAACTTGTGTCAAGCATAAACAAAAAAAAAAAAAGTATCCATGTTCATTTACAATTGGAAGCTTCTAGGCAAATAACAACATATCTTTGCTCTCTTTCTTCTAACTTAAAAGCAAACAGTTACACATTACCTCATGAATTCAATAGGCATATCCGAGAGTACAGTAGATTTTAGAGATCTCGGAATGATTTTTATGAACAACACACCTAGACAACACTCGCAAAAAGGTGGGATATCTTTTAAAGCAACCATGTTTATAAAAAAATTGCAATAAACTATGACATGTTTATTTGGATCCCTAAATCTGCAAAAACTTGCAAAAAACTAACCATCACTTATTTTTAACAATAGTAAGCACTGAGCATCAAAATCTATACCATAGCCTCTGTTTGTGTATTTTTATATTCATCTTTAATTGTATACCCTTGGACTAACCAATCATCAGATGATGCGTCCCTTCAACTTGGCTAAGACTAAGTTTGATCATATGATATATCAAAATGAGTGATCTCCATGAATGAAGCATTAAAAAATATTAGTACTATTCTTGCAAAATACCATCATCTTCATCAAAAATTGAATCACCTTACCATAAAAATAAACCCAAGATACTAAAGCAAGATCAATACTTGAAAATAATTTTAAAATAATGTAGAAATTAAATTAGACATAAAGATAGATTAAAAAAGTTCCCGCCTTAGATAACCACAACACATTGATTAAAAAAAAAAATCTGCATCTTACATACTAACATGCATTACTAGTGGATTGTGCAAGTCGATCCTAACTGTTGTCTATTCATCATTATTCAACTGAACTGAGCTAACTCTACTAAGTTCACATACAACGACCATGTTCAAAAATAAATTCTCAACATCATGTGTGATCCAATAGTAAAAGCTGCTTCATAAGTATTTTAACTAGCTTTCAACTAAACAGAATAAAAGCGACTGTAGAATTTGGTATCATAAATAGTGCGTTAACTACATTTATAATAATATATTCTAAATTTGTACAGGAAAGGGTAGTGTCCTAAAATATGGGTGCGGCTATCGCCACCCCGTTATTTGCTCTTTGCCCCCCGTCAATTTAAAAATAAAATGCATACTCCATGATTTTCTTTTGCCACCCCGTTTTTTCCTACATTGCCATGTTGTTTTTCATACTACTTTTCCCTTTTTCCATCTTCCGTTCGTTTCTATTGTCATTAAAAAAAAAAAAATCTACCTATTTCAATTTAGTTAAAACATATCCATGGAAAACAAAGGAAGAAGAACGAAGCAACCCTACAGTCGTCAGCATTGAAGAAAGAAAAAAAAAAGGTGATCTGTATCCCACAATCAATGTTTGTCTTAAGTGCCCATTAATTTTGATCAACGTCGACTAACATCATTTGAATTGTATCAAAGTTGAACATTAACTTGGTTTCTAAGATTTCAAAGTCATGCTGAAGCGTGGATTTCATCGTCCATATGGTGTCTGGGTTTCAGGATTTCAACATTCGATAAAATTGTGGTTTTTCAACAGTCTCCATTGATTTATACAGGTGTTCTATTTTGTGTATGCAACTCCTTTTGATGGCTACTTTGTTTGAGTTCTATCAATGTCAAACAGCACATGTATATGTTTAAGGGTACAATGGGAAACTTCTTTTTAAAAGTTCTTAATGGGGTGTGAAGAGCGAAGAATGGGGCGCTAATAACTAGACCCCTAAAATATTTCTTATTCATACAATGCAACAAAGATAGAAAATCATATTACCCAACATGACTACTGGTGAACATGGAACCTCATTGTTATTACACAGTATTTCAAACCTTTTTTCGCAGTGTAATTGACACATTTTTGGTATTAAAAATCTAAACTTGATGAAATAAAAAAAACCTGAAAATCCAAATTTCTGATAAGGTTGTGAACTCAGTTAATTTGAAAAGTAATCGCTTCGAATTCGGTGGTTTCCAAACTAGGGTTATGTCTCTTTTTGTTGAAGATTTAAGGAAATCGTGCATTGAGGATTAGGAATCTGAAAACGAGCGATCGAAATACCAAATAGGGTCATTTTTCTTATCAAAATTTTGCAAATGAATAATCACCTCCCTTGATTTTAGGAAACGGTTCTCCTTATTTATTGTGATTTAGGGAGGTTTAGACCTAGGTTTACGTCTTTTTGGGTAACTTAGGGTGGAATGATTAAGAGGGTTGGGCTGATTTTGAACTGCTTATTTGATGGTTTAAACGGGCTGCGTCAGAAAAAGAATTTTTTTAAATGGATCAGATCCAACCCTTTTAGTATTAGGGTTAATGGGTCGGGAAAATAGGTAAGGATCAAGTTTGACGAGCCTACTTCCGCTTGCCAATTCCACACCCATCACAACAACAAATCCAAGCATGGCCAAACGTCCATTTATTCTCTCTGGTGTTGGTCCACTGAACGCTAGCAAATCTCCAAATTTTGTGCTTACCTGGTTTTTTCGTTCATCACTCTAATTATAATTAACAACATTTGATAACTAAATGTTCACATGTATATAAGTTGTATGTAGCATAAATATGTTAGAGAACCCTAGATTATCACAAAACCAGTTGGCTATGTGAAGGGTCAACTCTTAATAGTTATACAGGATTTATTTTACAAATTCCCCGATATGGGACTTGTCTCAACAAAATACATACCTTGACAGCTACCTTGGGCTAAATTGATGTCGGAGTTGGAGTTGATATGAAGTTATTCATAGAACCTTTTTGTGTCATTGACAACATGGTTATATGATATTTCTGAAGATATTCTTCTCATTAGCTTCTGATTAACCTAGCTTAACAACGTAGATAATAGCTAAAAACTAATAATTTGGATTAAATCACATTTATGTCAAGAAGATAAACATCAGATTTTTATTACACATCCATATCTGGTACGTTTACAATGGGTGTGATATATACAACTTGTAAATTAGAAATTAAACAAATGAATTTTAATTTGATCCCACAACAAATAAGATTAATATATGTATCAATGTGTAATATATAATAGTCAATTAATCAATGAGATCAATCGAAACCAGAAGCAGTAGCTTCGCTCTAACTCTAGGAGAAATACGAATATGGCATAGTTTTGGCCAACCAATGCTATTTCTGCTTCTGCCTCTAATATTAGCTCATTATCAGGTATTCTATGTTAGAGGAAATTTGAAATAAAGGAAAATTTTGATTTGTCCCACATCATGAAATATAACATGGTATGCAACTATATATGTAAAAGCATGATGTGTTATATCAAAAGAAAGAGGAGGAGAGATAAGGCAAGAACATGACATACATGTCATTGGCATGAACATTAATATTTAAAGGTCAAAAGATGGGCCTTAGGCCTTTGGGCTCTTGGGGTATCGTGATTATTGTGTAGCAGATCATTTTATTTTTTTCCTCGCAGGCCAGATGTCATTATCAGTCAACTGATACAGGGTTTTGGCATAACCAGTCGACTGGTCAGGTGTTAGACGAAAGGGTTTGTTCGAATTTAAACAAATAGACACAGCCTTTAATTTAGAGTTGCCTAGTATACATACCAGTTGACTGGTACGAAAGGTTGCGACTGTTTCTAAACAGAAACAGTCGCTACTGTTTGAAGAGTTGCAATCTTTTTAAATAGATGAAACTGTATCTCCTCACTGCTATATAAACTGGACCACACTTTAGTTTTAAATCACTTGAATTTCTTCTCTAACATCATCTTCTCTCTGATCTACTAAATTTCAAATAAATTATACAAGTTCTAGTTCTGCAGGCTATAGCTTTATTATCTTATTACTGCAGCGATAAATCCAGATAGCGAATCGTCGTGTTTGTGCAACCACGTCGATTAAAGATATTGAATATCTGCTCCGTTGTATCTTCGAATAGATTTTCCATTACTCATGCACACAATATAAAAGGGAAATTACTGTTTTAGGATAGCGATCACCACGTCGTACCTCGGAGTTTTAATACAATCAGCGATAAATTTAGTCAACAATCTAAAATAGTATTTTGGCAATGGCTCCTCGTAGTCTTAAGGAATTTGCCGCTGATTTTACAAAGCTAGAGAGATTCGATGGTGTTAATTTTCTTCAATGGCAAAAAAATATGCATTTCTTGCTCGTTGGAATGAAAGTGGTATATGTTCTAACTACTCCAAAGCCAGTAGAGACAGAAGATGAAACTATTGCGCAGACCTGAGATCGGATCAAATGGGAACAAGATGATTATATTTGCAAAGGTCATATATGTAATGCAATGATGGACACACATTTTGATATGTACTACAACAAGGCAACTGCAAGGGATGTTTGGGATGCATTAAAGGTAGAGTATCTAATGGTAGACGCAACTATTAAGAAATTTCTATCCACCAAATTTTTTAATTACAAAATGACTGATGATCGTTCAGTAGTAGAGCAATTCAATGAAATCATACACATAATTAACCAATTCAGTCAATATAAGTTAAATATGGATGAGGAAATTTAGGTTTCCTCGATAATAGACAAGTTAACCCCATCTTGGAAAGATCAAAGGAAACTATTGAAACACAAGAAGGAGGATATGAGTCTAGGCGGCCTTGCACAGTATTTGCAAGTTGAACAACAACTGAGGCAGAAGGATGCTCAAAATGAAACAGTTGTTGATACATGAAAAGTTCATATGGTGGAGGAAAAGAAAGCAAATAATGCTTCGAATAACTCTTCTAATAAGAAGATGAAAGGGTAGAACAACAATAATTCCCAGAATAAGAAAAACAAAAATGGTTGCTACTTTTGTGGTAAACCTGGACATTTCAAAAGAGATTGTCGCTTCTGGAAAAAGAAGTAGCAATCTAAAAAAGAAAAGTTTGCAGTAGTCATATCAGAAGTGAATATGATTGAACAAGACAATTTTTGGCGGAACGATTCTGGTGCTACTAAGCATATCTGCATAGATAAGAATCAATTCAAGAAGCTGGAACCGACCAAAGGTGAAGAATACCTATACATGGGAAATTCGGCGAAGGTGGAGGTCAAAGGGAAGGGGACTGTGGATTTGGAATTCACATACGGAAAAGTTCTGACTTTAAATGATGTATATTATTTACCTGAAATTAAGAAGAATCTTGTTTCGGGAAGTCTTCTTAACAAGTATGGTTTTAAACAAGTCTTCAAGTCAGACAAATATGTGTTGACCAAAGGCGGTGTGTTTATAGGAAAAGGGTACATGTGTGATGGTAAGTTTAAACTGAATGTTTATATTAATAAAAGTATGAATTCTGCTTATATTGTTAACTCATTTTTATTATGGCTCAATAGACTAGGACATGTTAATTATAAACGTATGCTTGATATGATATCATTGAATCTGATTCCCGAACACCAAAATGATATGCTAGATAAGTGTAGGATATGTTCATTAACTAAGATCACTAGAAAACCATTTCCTAAAAAGGAAAGTGCAACAAAAATTTAACAACTTATTCATAGCAATGTATGTGATATTCATAGTACTCCTACTAGAGGTGGAAAGAAATATTTTGTCACATTCATAGATGATTATTCAAAATATTGTTATGTTTACTTTATGCATGCTAAAAATGAAGTGTTAAATTCATTTATGTCATACAAAACTGAAGTAGAAAACTAGTATGATGCTAAAATTAAAACACTTAGATCTGATAGGGGAGGCAAGTATCAATTTCCTGAATATTGTGAATCAGTAAGAATTATACATGAAACATCTATTGATTATACTCCCCAACAAAATGGAGTGGCTGAAAGGAAAAATAGAACCCTTACCGAAATGGTAAATGCAGTGTTGTGTAATTCTGGACTGAACTCTAGTTTCTGGGTAGAAGCTTTACTTGTCGCATGTTATATTCTAAATAGAATACCTCATAAGAAAAGTAAAATTACTCCATATGAACTTTGGAAGAAAAGAAAACCAAATCTTGATTATTATCGAGTTTGGGGATGTAGAGCGGTTGTCTGATTACCTGAACCAAAAATAAGGAAATTGGGACAAAAGGCTATCGAGTGCATATTCCTAGGATATGCTCAACATAGCAAAGGAAACAGGTTTCTAGTAATAGAACCTAATAGCTCTATAGAAATAAATACAGTAATAGAATCAAGGGATGTAGTGTTTTATGAGAATAGATTCATATCTATTCAGAATACAACAATTCATGAAACAGTGGAGGTTAATACACCTATTATTGAAATGGTGGAGGTTAATGAACCAACTATTGAAACTGTAGAACACATTGATGGAAATATCGACGAAAATGGTGATTCTCTTAGGAGAAGTAAACGAAGATGGATAGAAAAATCTTTTGGACCAGATTTCGTCGTATATTTGGTTGAAGGATCTAGAAATAATGTAGAGCATGATGATGAAATCTACAAATATAGAATCTGATCCTTTAACATATAATGAGGCAATGAAATCTAAAGACTCATCATTTTGGCAAGAAGCCATAAATGATGAAATGGGTTCTATTATGGGAAATAAAACATGGAAACTAGTAGATTTACCTCCTGGTTCTAAGCCAGTAGGATGTAAATAGATATTTAAGAAAAATTTAAAAGCAGATGGCACAATCAAAAAATTTAAAGCAAGATTAGTTGCCAAAGGATTCACACAGAAAGAAGGAATATATTATTTTGATACATATGCCCCAGTAGCAAGAATTTCAACTATTAGGACTTTAATTGCATTAGCTTCTGTATATAATTTTGGAATTCATCAAATGGACGTCAAGACTGCATTTCTAAATGGAGTACTTAATGAAGAGATATATATGTCTCAACCAGAAGGTTTTGTAATGCCTGGACAAGAGCATAAAGTATGTAAACTTGTCAATTCACTTTATGGTCTTAAGCAAGCACCAAAGCAATGACATGAAAAGTTTGATAAAACTATTATATCTAATGGTTTTAGGATCTTTGAATCTGACAAATGTGTCTATAGCAAGCTTCATTCAGGTAAAGGTGTAATTATATGCCTTTACGTGGATGATATGCCTATATTTGGAACAGATACTTCGAGTATTAAAGAAATTAAAAGATAGCTATCTTCATGCTTTGACATGAAAGATATGGGAGTAGCTGAAATGATTCTTGGAATAAGAATCATGAAAACAAAAGATGGGTTATCAATTACCCAGTCTCATTACATTGAGAAAATTTTGAAAAGCTTCAATCTATTCATTTGTAAACCTATGTCTACTCCGCTTGATCCAAATATGAAGTTATATGCTAATACTGGAAGAGCTATAGAGCAATTGGAATATGATAGAGTTATTGGAAGTTTGATGCATGCAATGATATGCACACGACTGGATATTGCCTATGTTGCTGGCAAAATGAGTAGATATACTAGTAACCCTAGTAATATCCACTGGAATGCAATACATAGAATTTTAAAGTATTTAAAAGGTACCATAAATTATGGTGTACATTATAATGGTTATCCAAGTGTAATAGAAGGACACACAGATGTTAGTTGGAACACTGGAAGTGTAGATAATAAATCAACTAGTGGATGGATATTCACTATTGGTGGGGGAGAAATATCCTGGGTCTCAAAGAAACAAATGTGGATTGCTGATTCAACCATGGCTGCTAAGTTTATAGCATTGGCTTCTGGTAGCAAAGAAGCGGAATGGTTAAGGAATTTATTATTAGTAATTCCTATATGGCCAAAACCTATGCCACCAATATCTATGCATTGTGATAGTCAATCTACATTGTCACAGGCTTACAACCAAGTTTATAATGGTAAATCTAAACATATTGGTCTAAGGCACAGTATGTTTAGGCAAATGCTCACTAAAGGGGCATGGATTTTTTGAGATCTAGCCAGAATTTGGCAGATCCATTTACTAAAGGAGTTGCAAGGAACTTAGTGATAAAAACATCACAGGGAATGAGTTTAAAGCCTATACAATACAATCGCCAATGAAGGAAACTCAGCTCAACATAATAAAGAAATTTGTTATCTTGAGTTCAAAGAGTAAAAGTACTTCATATGTTTGCAGTTGGAAGCACTATAATATTTAGTATGAAAAACTATATATTATCATACATTCCAAGGAAAAATGCTTGGTACTTATAATGATAAGGAGAGGATGTTCTGATTAGAGCTTAATAGGTTTATAACAGATATATTGTTGAGATGTGTGTTATAAGGCACTTCTGATAAACCTACCTATATGAATGCAAAGAAGGTGGTGCCACCTTCTACAAGATTTAGGCTTGATCTCTAAGGGCATTTCATGAAAGAAGATACATACCCAAGACCAATCCACCGGTCAAGCAAACATACTATCTGGAAAATATGAAAATGAGTGTGTGATAATCACGTCCGGTAGATCATATAGGATCGATGGTCCAATGCTTAGTCAATCACTTCATCCTGATATACTTTGATGGGTTTTCAATACGTATAGATTCAAGTATGTAAGACATCTATACTTATGCACAAATTTTCCTGCATATCAATGACAAGAGGGATTTATTTAAAATTTGGTAGAGGAATGTTAGAGGAAATTTGAAATAATGGAAAATTTTGATTTGTCCCACATCATGAAATATAACATGGTATGCAACCATATATGTAAAAACATGATGTGTTATATCAAAAGAAAGAGGAGAGATAAGGCAAGAACATGGCATACATGTCATTGGCATGAACGTTGATATATAAAGGTCAAAAGATGGGCCTTGGGCCTCTTGGGGTCTCGTGATCATATGGGCGTTGGAATGCCAATGGGCTTACTGTATAGCAGATCATTTTGTTTTGCCGGCAGGCCTGAAGCCGTTATCAGTCGACTGGTGCTATTTGCATCAGTCAACTGATGCAGTGTTTTGGCATAACCAGTCGATTGGTTCTATACAGGCCAGTCGACTGATCAGGTGTTAGCCGAAAGGGTTTGTTTGAATTTAAACAAATAGACACGACTTTTAATTTAGAGTTGCCTAGTATACATACCGTTCGACTGGTACAATAACTACCAGTAGACTGGTACAAAAGGTTGCAATTGTTTTTGAACAGAAACAGTCGCTGATGTTTGAAGAGTTGCAATCTTTTTAAATAGATGCAATCGTATCTCTTCACTGCTATATAAACTGGACCGTACTTCAGTTTAAATCACTTGAATTTCTTCTCTAACATCATTTTCTCTCTAATCTACTAAATTTCTAATATATTATACAAGTTCTAGTTCTGTAGGCTATAGCTTTATTATCTTGTTACTACAGCGATAAATCCAGATCGTGAATCGTCGTGTTTGTGCAACCACGTTGATTAAAGATATTGAATATATGCTCTGTTGTATCTTCGAACGGATTTTCCATTACTCGTGCACACAATATAAAAGGGCAAATACTGTTTAGGATAGCGATCACCACGTCGTGCCTCGGAGTTTTCATATAATCAGCGATAAATTTAGTCCAACATTCTGAAGATGTAAGTTTCAACATAGATGCTTGTTGTAGAAATGCATGATACTTTCACTGATAAAATTTCATGATGTTTCAATGGTGTATTAATTTTGGAGGAAAAGTTGGAAATAGAGGTAGATTTGCAATTTCCACCTATGGCTAATCCCACATTTTTGGTCATTTCATTATTCCCATGTTGACAACAGCTAGAGTAAACTTCAGTTTTTACAATGTCGTTTGCATCGATGTCTTCTTCTTTCACTTGTGGTTCTACTTTATAGTACTTATTCATCCTTAATGAAAAATAATTATTTAAATTCAAATTCAAATTCAAATATTCATTCCAAAAATAAAATGATAGAAAAAATCCTAGTGATTAAGCACACTAACCTTGAATCTTGTTTATAATCGTACAGTGACGACTTTTGAGGAGTGTCGAATGCCATAAAACCAGTGCGAAAATTATTTTTCCTGCATCCAAGTACACTGGTAGAGTTTTGATTGATCGTCTTCACCAGAAAGTTCTTAACTTTTAGAAGTGTGGAATGTTTATCATGTTTAGGGTAAAAGGAAGTAAAAGTGCTGGAGGCTGGGACAATGGATTGCATCTTGATGATATGCAGTAATAAATAGAACAAAACATTGATTATGAAGTGAATAAGAAGAAGAGTGTATTTTGGTGATTACTTATGAACATATATGTCATATTTATAGTGTGTGGATTACTGCACAATATTGTAACTTGCGCCAGCAAATTGTCAGATTATATTTTAAAAAGTTTTAAGCAAAAAAAAAAATGGAAGAAAATAAGTTATTTTCGACCAAATTGTGTAGTAGAAGACTTCAACATTCAAGTGAAATGATTCGTCTTGTCAAATTTGTTTAGGCACAACCTTTCAACTGTAATTCAGCATCATCCAGAGTTGTTTGCAAACTTCGCTCATTGCGTAAACTACTTCGCCCTTGGGCTAAGAACACTTGGAATTCATTGAAATCCAGAATCTCATCAACTCAAGATGCCATATTGAACCTTAACATTCTAGAAGAATCACGCCCTCTTACTGAATCAGAAAGACAATCCCTCGATTTCCATGAAAAGGAATTACAAAGACTGATTAAACAAGAAGAAATTGGCTGGAAACAACGATCCAAAGCAAAATGGCTAAATGAAGGGGACAAAAACACTGCATATTTTCACCGTTTAGCCAATGGTCGCCGTCGAGCTTCTTTCATATCAGAGATTCCCCACAATAACAACACCATATTTGATCCCAAAGAAATATGCTTTCTTTTCACTCAGTTCTATAGAAACATTTTGGGCTCTCAACCACCACCTTACCCTTCAATTGATTGGTTCAAACTTTATCCTCATTCTTCACAGCTTCCCATCGATCACCCATTCTCCGAAGATGAAATATGGATGGCCATCAAGGGCATGGCATCAGACAAGGCCCCTGGGCTTGATGGATTCGGCCCATGTTTTTTCAAACACTTTTGGCCCACAGTTAAACATAACCTAATTGAATTGTGCTCTGAATTTTACTCCAACCCTTCAGTAATCGCCAAACTCAATTACGCTAATATCATCCTCATCCCGAAATTTCCTGGTGCCAATTCTCTTGCAGCATTCAGACCAATCAGCCTCTTCAATACTACTTTCAAGATTATCACCAAAATCTTAGCCTCCAGACTTCAAAATCACATTGCTGATTTAGTGGACAAAGAACAATCTGCATTTATCTTGGGCAGAAACATTTTAGATTGTGTAGCTGCTACCCAAGAAATTATCTCCTACTACCATACCACCAACTTCCCAGGGGTGCTCCTTAAGCTTGATTTCTCAAAAGCATTCGATTCAGTCAATTGGGATTTTATTTTACAACTTGTGTCTCATAGAGGCTTCCCTTTGAAATGGTGCACCTGGATTAAACACATTCTCATCTCGAGCTACTCCTCAGTCGCCATTAATGGAGAATCCATAGGTAAAATTAAATCTAGGAGGGGATTAAGACAAGGTGATCCCCTGTCGCCCTTAATTTTTGTTCTAATAGCCGATGTCTTTAATCAAATGGTGAAGCAATCCTTATCCAGCAACATTCTTTCAGGCATTTCTCTGCCAAACTCTACCCTCACCACCACTAATTTGCAGTTCGCCGACGACACTATCCGCTTCACTTCACCAACCCCTCAAAATATTCATTGTCTAAAAGTCCTTCTTTACACCTTTGAACTCATTTCAGGACTTTCCATCAATTTCAAGAAAAGCTCTATTATAACGATGGGTAATTCCTCGAATCTTGGTGCCTCAATTGTTAATTGCCTTAACTGTAAGGAAGATTCTTTCCCCATCACTTATCTCGGTATTCCTTTGCGGCCTACCAAACTTCATAAGTCTGATTGGTTTCCTCTCATTTCCAAAATTGAATCTATACTGGCATCCTGGAAAGCAAACTCATTATCCTCTGCTGGCCGCCTGGTTCTCCTCAAAAGTGTCCTCTCCTCAATGCCATTATATTGGATGTCATTCCACAAATTACCAGTTTGGGTAATTAACAAGATAGATTCCATTCGTAGCTCTTTTTTTTGGAATGGTGACAAACTCAAACGTCTTGTAAATTGGCAAACTGTTTGTCTCCCCTACTCACATGGGGGTTTGAATGTTCCACATCTCTCAACCTTCAATTTCGCGCTCTTATCCAAATGGATCTGGAGAATACTCTCTCCAACCAATTGTATTTGGAAGGACTGGATCTTAAAACGTCACTACAACTCTAATCCACACTGGGTCCTTCATTTCACCCCTTACACACTGCCGTCTCCTTTTTGGAGCGGTGTTTTGTGCTCCCTTCCGAGAGTTAAAATGCTTTTCCATGTTAAAGTAAATAATGGAGAATCTTGCTTGTTTTGGCAAGACATTTGGAATGGTGAATTACCTTTATCCTCCTCCTTCAACATTCTCGGGCCATCAAACAGATCCAACCCGCTAAATCTTGCTGAGGCATTTAGATTAGGGCCATTGGGCTTTTTTCCTAATTCATGGGTTTGGCTTTCCACGCTTAACGAATTAATTCACATTGGAGAACTTATTAATAGCTGCAGGCTATCTGTTGGGCCAGACTCTTTCTCTTGGGCCTTGAGCTCCTCTAATACATTCTCTGTTAAATCGTGTTATAATTATCTAATCCACCCAGGCCGCCGCTTCTCTTACTCCAGAATTTGGAATTGTCATCTCCCTCCCCGTGTTATTTTTTTCCAATGGCTTCTAATCCATAATCAAATTAACTCTAAAGACAGACTTCGCCATTTCAACATCAATGTCGATCCACTCTGTGTCCTCTGCAACCTATAAATTTAATCTCTCAACCACTTGTTCTTTGACTGCGATTTCGCCTTCGCTGTTTGGGCGGCAATCAGTTCTTTCGTTCTTGGATTCATTCCTTCGATTCGTTCCTTCTTTGATTATTGGCAGCACTCCTCCCCCGATCCGTCTATTGATTCTCTGGTAGCGATCTTCTCTTGGTGTATCTGGTTAAAGCGCAACGCTTGCATCTTCGATAAACCTAGAAAGTATTTACTGGGAACATGTTATCACATTCTGCACCTCTTCGAACAATGGACAGGCACAATCAGACGCGCCCGTTTCAGATTCTCCCTCCCCAGGCCGCACTCTCCTGGAACCCAGGGCAGTAGCTCCTTGTTCCCTCCTTGAGAAGGAGTACCTGGTTGATTTATTTTGGGTATGTACTGCGCACTGTTATATAGTGCAGACATGTTATGTATTTTGCTTTCTCATGTGGTAGTTTTATCATGTATATATATATATATATTATCGGTATGCTAGACTGACTACTTAAGACCGTCTTGGTCTTTCTTATTCTGGATGCTACTGGTTGGGCTTGTCAACTAGCTACTATTTTATTTTATATCTATGCGTAATCGGCTGTGTAGTTCATGCTATACACCCGTCTTGCCTCAAAAATCATATGCTGCCAGGGGAGCAGAAATGTGGGAATTAGGAGGATAAAGTTAAAGTTTCAAGTCAATATCACAGTCAAACTGAAAGGAAGTCCAATAAATTAGCCTTAACCCACTTAGATTATTCAATTCATTCCTAGATCCATGTATAAGTAATGATCATACTGGAATTTGACCCGATATATTGAACTCTGGAGACTGCGTTCGAATGGTTTGATTACTAAAATTTAACTTAATCAACAAAAGAGAAGCTCATGATGTTAAAATTTCATTTTATTTCTGATTCAACTTTACATGCTTTTCAACGTTAAATGTATGCACTAAAATTATACATATTTTAGTATCTCTTTGACCAATTTCCTACTTTAATTACTCCTAGTTACATGTTTTATACATATTTTACCATATAGAGCCATGCAAGAACACATTTAAACGCATATGTTTATGAAATCTATCATTATAGTGTTTCAAGTCTGCAAAGGTTTGCTTATTGTTTAAACCAAAAATGGTTCAACACTAAAGGTACGTAAGTTGTACTTCACCAATATGGTTAGAAATTAAAAGGAGCCACAATCGCAAAATAAGCGGGAAAAATTAAGTAAATGCACAAGGATTTTTATAGTGGTTCGATCTAAAGTAGATCTACGTCCACTTTGGAAGCCATTTCATTATCATGGAGAGATTTACAAAGTTCATCATCTCATACATCTCATTTTGACTTATTCTCTCTTTTAACAATGATTTTCCTCGCTTTGATAACTTGATTCTCTCTAGACCATTATGAAAGTGGTTGGATCCTTTGAATGCGATGAGCGTGATAGTGTATGCTTCAATGTTTGAGCACTTAGAGGATCAACGAAGAGTCCATGGCGATTAATGGCTTTAGGAGAGAACTTTAACAGAGCTTGAGATGATGGAAATGATGGATCTCGGTTTGGAGATGGATAGAAAGAGCTTGAATCAATCTCTAATGGAGGAAGGAGGAGATTTGGTCCACTTGGTGATGGAGGAAGATGAAGTGAGCTTTGATGGCCATTAATGAAGTTTGAAGACAGCTTAGAGTGCTTAAGAATAGTGGAGAAGTGATTTGGGCAGCTCTTCGGGATGGAAGAATCGGTCCCTTGAAGTGTAGTGAAATGGAGTATTTATAGGAGAAGTTTGGACCAGATGACAAAGATGTAATTATGAAATGCAGGGTACGGGTCGCACGTACGAGTATTTACAGAACTGTTATCGGACAGCTGAACACAATTGGTATAGAAAAAGTGATGTATGACCAGAAAAGATCATACTCGAGCGACCCGGTTATGATGTATGAACGACCTCCCTCTTTGAATTAGATGCATGAACGAGCGCTTGAACTTATCCATGCACGAGCAACCTCAAAGTAATTGTGACCGACCATGCTTCAGCTCGTGCCACATGCTACACTCATAATTCATCTTTGCCACGTGTACTTTCTATGTTGGCAGTAATTCATTTATGTAGCTTTTTATTTATTCAAAAATGGGAACAAAATTAAGAAGATTGCCATCCAATCCTCTTACATTCGCTGCTTTGCTCGCTCTCTCCTACATGGGCTCGACCAAGAGTTGTTCGACCACTTCCCAACTGACGGCCCTTGACCCACTTAATATTTGGAGAGAAACGAGCGAGCCTTGTTTCAGTAATGAACGAGCCATAACTATTAGGGGTGAATGAGCCATGTCTATTGGAGGTGAGTGAGCGATCCAGATTGTATAGTACTACTCGACCTTGGGTGCTCGAGCATGGTGCTCAACCTACCATTTCGAAGGTGCTTAGTCCATGTTATTTCTCTGCTCAACCACTTGGTATAGGGACGTTTCTCGACCAGGTGTTGCCGACAGTGACCGACCAACATGAGGCTTACAAGGTGCTCGACCAATCCGAGCTGATGGTGCTTGATACCTTGGCTTACTGGGCTGGGTACTCGCACTTGAGATGTTCGACAAAATTTCTGAGTGAGTTTTTGGTTAGTTTACACTTATATAATATAGTATTGATTATTTGAGACCTCAACATGTTAATACACATGCTTATCAAATTTTAATTTTTCTCACATGCACTAATCATGTGTCTCATATTGCAATGTTTTTGTACATCCATTAATCACCAATTTCTTATAAAGTCAAGTCCGCAATGGTTGCCAATGAAACACACTTCTACAGGTTCAGTCTTAACTTCTAGCACAAAAGACAAGAGTGTTAAAAATTGGGTGGTGCTAAATGCAGTAAAAATTTCCTTCATGCAGTAATCAAAAATTGGTCTAATTTACTGTAATATCCTTCACTTATTTTCTGTGCCCTTGCTAAATGTAGTAAAAATTTCCTCCATGCAGTAATCACTATCAGTGTCTTTCCTGAGAAATGGTGCCGCTCAGCAGTCTACTCCAATAATGAGCCATCAGGTCATTTAATATTAGCAAGGGCTAATCTGTAATTGTCGTTTACTGTATGGAGAAATTTTTTATTGCATTTAGCAGTCATGTAAAAATTTCAAAATTTGAGTGTAAGTTTGGAATTGCTGGATGTTTAATATTTTATTAAGGAGAAAGAGGGAGAAAATATGGAAAAGAAAATTTTATACTTGGAAATATCCGTTTATTGATGTATATTTTTTTGCTTGATACAACTTGATTAATACAACAGATGAGAGAGTCTCTATATATAACATAACAAGTGTTCTAGACTCTTCTTTCTCAAGATAGTTCTATTGATAGCTCTATATTTATTATCATTTATTTTTCCCTTTCTAGTGACACACTCTCTAATGTAGTGATAGCATGTATCAATATGCTTACTTCGATCATGAATGACTGGATTCTTGGCCAAAGCAGTTGCTGACTTGTTATCCACGAAAATCTTGGTCTTGTACCTTTCAACTTTTTCTTTGTCATTTTTCTTTACTTTGCATACTCTTTTGACACCAACTGCATTGTGTCCTTTTGGAAGTGAAGTTTATCTCCCATATGCCATTTTCCTTGATCTCCTTTATTTCTTCGTCCATAGCATCTCTGGAACTTCTCTTTTGCAAAGCTTCTTGAAAATTTATAGGTTCACAATCCGCAAATAGAGAAAAAAGAGTAAGATTGTCTTGGTTTTTGTTTACATCGTAAATTTCTTGAAGGCTTCTAAAACGAGGAACCCTTTCACTTGATCTCCCATCTTCTTGACAACTTGTCGTTGGTGAAGCAAGTGGAGAAGTAGGATCTTCATTTGGTTGTTCGATCCTTAGTGTTTGTATTTCATCTTCTTCAAAATATGGAAAGAAGTTGTAATTTTCATCATACGATTTCCACTCTCATTCTCCTTCTTCATCGAATACAACATCTCGGCTAATTATTATCTTCTACATATCAGGATTGTAAAGTTTATAGCCTTTAGAATTATTTTTATAACCAATAAAAATATACTTTTCACTTTTGTCATCCAATTTGCTTCGCTTTTCATTTGGTACATATACATGAGCTATGCTTCCAAAAACTCTTAGATGAGAAATGTCAGGCTTCCTTCCGCTCCATGCTTCTTATGGCGTCTTCCCCCACACACTTCTCGTTGGAGATCGGTTTGATAGATAAACAGTGCGTGCCACAGCTTCAGCCCAAAATTCCTTTGCTAGCCTCTTACATTTGAGTATACTCCTCGCTATTTCAAGAATTGTCCTATTCTTTCTTCCTGCTACTCTTTTTTGTTGAGGAGATCTAGGCATTGTTAGTTGGCGTCGAATTCCATTATCTTCATAATACTTTTGAAATTCTCTTGATGTGAACTCTCCTCCACGGTTAGATCTCATGGCTTTTATCATAAGGCCTCTTTCCTTCTCAACATCAGCATTGAACTTATTGAAGCTCTCAGATACCTCTGATTTCTCCTTCAAAATAAATACACCTATGTTTTTCTTGAAAACTCATCAATAAAAGAAGGAAATATTACTTTTACCTAGTGATCTTGGCTTGATTGGCCCATACACATCCATATGTATGAGCTCTAATGGTTTTTTGGGCCCTGTGTGACTCTTGTGGAAAGCCCATTTTGACTTGCTTCCCAAGTAGACATCCTTCGCACAGTTGATCAGGATGACCTATGCAAGGCAATCCACTCACCATTTCTTTTTTGAAGAGAAATTCTAGTCCTCTGAAGTTGAGATCAAAACGAAGATGCCAAAGCCATGATACATCTTGGTAACATGCCTTAAGACATTGGGAGACATCATGTTTAATGTTGAGCACAAACATTCTATTTCTTGACATTGGTACCTTAGTAATGAGGTTACTTGCATTGCCTCTTATGGAAAGGTTTTAATCTTTTAATCAAATATCATACCCTTCCTATAAGAGTTGTCCTAAGCTCAAGATGTTACTTTTCATGTTTGGCACATAGTAAACGTTAGAAATGAATTGATGCTTTACATTATTCAATTTGATAAGAACATTACCTGTTCCTTTCAAATCTATCTTTGATTCATCTTCAGATGCCACATTGCCCTTTTACTGTTTCATCAAACTTTACGAACATATTTTTTCTTCCGTACATATGTTTGCTTGCGCCGCTATCTAGCTACCATTGATTATCTTCTCCTTTTTCATTTTGTTTATGGGCAAATAATAATTTAGCATCTTCTGTAATTCTTTCTTCAATATAATTGGTCTTCTCTTCAACTTTATTATTTCTTGGAGCTCAACATTTAGAAGCATAGTGTCCAAATTTGTCGCAATTGTAGCATTTGATCCATGACTTGTCATTCCTTGAATTTGAATTGTCTCTCCCACGACCTCTAGTTGTGCTTTCTCCTATTTGATTATTGTCACTATGGTTGTTTTCATTGTTTGGCCTCCAACCTCGTTCATGTCCATGTCCACATTCTCTTCCTCGTTCTTGACCACGACCCCACCTTTATTGGCTTTGATTGTTTTCTTCCATTTTTGAATCAATTCGTGTCTTAAGAACCACGGTCTCTTCCTTCTTCTTTTTATTTTCTTCATAAGCTTGCAATGAGCCTAAAAGCTCCTCTATAGCCATGGTCTCCAAGTTTTTTGTTTCTACAATGATGGTGACAATATGTTCAAACTTTGGATCTAATGATCTAAGAATCTTCTCCATGATTTTGACATCATCTAATTTCTCACCATTTCTTTTCAAATTATTAGTAACAACTAAAACTCTTGATAAATAATCAGAAACAAGTTCACCTTCTTTCATATGTAAAGATTCAAATTCTCCTCTTAAAGTTTGAAGACACGCCTTTTTGACTTAATCAGATCCCTTGTAAGATATCTGAAGCTTTTCCTATGCTTCTTTTGTTGACTTTGCTTTTGAAATCTTTTCAAAAATGTCATCATCCAATGCTTTATAAATTAGACTAAGAGCCTTCTTGTCTCTCGTCCTCAAGTTTCTCAATTCATTCTTTTGGGTTTGAGATAGACTATCTTCGTCTTCTTGTTCAGTATAGCATTTCTCAACTATTTGCCATACATCATGTGCTCTAAGGAAACCTCCAATTATTATAGTTGCTCATGGTAAGCATTGGAATAGGTACGAGAACGCTGTTATTCTCCATCTTTTAGGATCTTCAAGCTCCTTCTTCCTTTTTTTTGAAAGGATCTTATAGCTCGGATACCACTTTGTTGAATATTTTATTAAGGAGAAAGAGGAAGAGAATATGGGAAAAAAAATTATATTTGAAAATATCCTTTTATTGATGTTTATTTATTGCTTGGTACAACTTGATTAATACAACAGATGAGAGAGTCTCTATACATAACATGACAAGTGTTACAGACTCTTCTTTCTCTAGATAATTCTATTGATAGCTCTAAATTTATTATCATTTATTGCGATCTTTCCTTAAAACATGGATTGAATTTATAACGTAATTGCTGTTTACTTATAAAACCAAATTTATTTGTTTCCTTATAAAACAAAGTTTATTTTTCAACACTGAATAAATGGTGCAGATATAACTCTTTAGAACGAACAACGTGATGAAAAGGATAGTTGGAATGAGCTTATAAGTCGATAGTTTCATCACACAAATTGAGGCTAGTGTTACACAACATCTACTTCACTACGAGGAAATGTACATTGCTAATAAAGTGCCTCGCTTTTACGAAGAGAGGAATAAATAGCTCAGACCAATTATTTTGCTTCAACTAAAAGAAGGAATTCCCATCGAATAGAAGGAATTGTTTCATTTAGAATATGCCAAAGTTAAGTATAAAAAGCACTTCACCAATGAGTTATAACAAAGACATGGAAAAAGCTTTGCTCGGAGACACTACATTTTGCTCATAACATTTTTCTTAGGCCCTCAAAATGCTTTGCTCATAAAAGGTAGTAAATCATTTGGAATATAATGCATGCCTGGATCATGCTACTGCAGCTGAGCATGCAGCTGAATACATTTATTTGGTGCAATGTTTTATTATGTGGGTCGAATACTAGTTAAAGCCTAAGTGAACCAAATATATATGTGCTGTCTTTTCACACAAGATGAGTGACAATAACAGAAAGTGACTATGAGAGAAATGTAAGGGTTTAGCTTCAGCTGCCATAAGAGATTAGTAAGCTTTATTTTGTATCTCTCTTTTGCTTCTCCACTATGGTAAATAAAGAACACTCTCTTTTCCCGAAGACATAGGTTATGTGTCGAACCTCGTTAAACTTGTGTGTCCTCATTTACATTTTCTGTTTCTTACAATATTGATACTTTTATAGATATTATTAAAGTATACTTCCGCTGTGTATAAAAGCTCAGATCTACAATTGGCATCAGAGCTCCAGCTTTAAGGAATTGGATTTTTTTTTTTTAAGTTTTGTTAAGTGCACACAAGGCATTTAAAGAAATTGTTGATAAGTCAGATCTTGCTTGTGTTGTGAATATGAACGAATCTGCTCAATTTGAAATTGTTCAAGTGCCAAAAGAGGAGAGAACAATTTATCATAGAGCAAGGCTAAAGGTAGATAAGTTTAATGGTACCAATAACTTTGGTTTGTGGAGAACTAATGTGGCCAATTTAAAATTTATTTTAAGTGATTTTAAATGAGTTTTGATATTTAAAATAATCTATTTTAAATAATAAGGATCACAAATTTGGTTCAAATCGAAGTTAGAATGAATAAATTAATTTTAATTATAAAAAGAGCTAGAAATAGCGCGGTAGTTTGAAAAGTAAAACTTGAACTTTGACTGACCATACAGGATGCAAAATTTAACGGATTTTAGTGAAACCAAAAATATTAGAATTTATTTAAAAATATCTTTCCAACGAATCCGAAAAATCGAAATTTCATAGCGGAAATCAAAAGTTATGGCCAATTCAATTTTTAGAAAGGTCGTTGGGTAATTTGCATAGGCCAAAAATGCTACTTTTTGCATACGAAGGAATTTGAACACGAAACCACTTCCATTGGTTTCAGAATGACGTTTCTGCATTGAAAAACAGTAAACACTTATATGTTTCGAGTTTCAGAAAATATTTGTTTAAAAATGTATTTTTAATATTAAATATATTCGCCCTGAAAATAGTCATTTTTCAAAAAGTCTCAGAATTCAACGAAATAAATTTTGTTGGATTCGTATCATCAAAACAAAGCTAAAAATGATTTTTCGGTAATTTTTGGAATTAATATATAATTATAATTGATTTTTCAGTGTAAACGGACAAGTTTTGACTTTAAAAATTCATACGGGCTCAGAATTGAACGAAATTAATTTTCATAGGTCCACAGTATCAAAACATAGCTAAATATATTTTTCGAGAATTTTTGAAGTTAATTTGTGACCTCGGTGAATTTTCACGTACGGTATACATTAAAATATTTATAAATAATGTAATTATTCCAAAACTCATAACAGACATCGGAATTGGACCCCGGTACATGTTCCATTGCGTTCAGAAGGCCTCAAAACCTTAAGAACGACAGTAAGCAGGCTTAAATCGGGGTTCGGACCAAAACGGGCTTTAACGGGCTAATTAAATTATTAAATAATGATTAGGAAAACCTAATATAATATTATAAAACTCGGAATTACTGTTCATTCATCTTCCTCTTCGTCATTTCAGCCGCAAGTGAACCCACCTCCCTTCGAAAATTCAAACTCAGTTTTCTCTCTCATTTCTTAACGGAATTTGGCGTGTGAGTACTCGTTTCGATGCTCTCGCCGAGCTCTTCGATTTGATACCAACCTCAGCCATTCTCGTGCCTCGATCCGCCTGCCCCGTCCCTCGAAAGGTCCGCCGGTCGCAGCCTCCCCTGGGCCCCACGCCGCCGCCGCACCTCGCCACCTTCTGGCCGTGCGTAGCTCTCTCGTAGCCGGTCCTTCTCCAACAAACGGCTCGTCGTTTCGTCAACTACAACTCCAGAAAATCGAATTTGAAGTTTTGAACGTTCTAAGGTAGATTTTGTTTCAGATTTCCCCACGCTTTTAAGCGTTACACAGCCAGTTGTAAAAAGCTGATTTTTGATTTTGTGTATGAATTTGTATTCGAATCGTTCCAGATCTGAAATCGTCTTGAATTGGAACATCGAATCTGACCGAACCTGAATCACCTCTCTGACCAAACACTGTGAGAATTTTATTTTTAAATTTAATTTAATTTATTTAATTATTATTTGCATGATTATTAACAGTAGAATTAATATGACACGATGTTTAAACATAGATCTAAACCGTTCATAACATATGATGTGGAATCTAAATTGCCTATGGTGCTATGTGATTAGATCTGAAATTTTAGGCTAAAATCTGAATTTATAACTAATTAAAATTAATTATGTGTTATTTATTTAACCATGCCATGTTGATTTTACATATGCTGTGTGAAACCCCATCTTGCAATTTACCTCGATGTTAGTATTGAATCTGATCCTATTGTTGTATTTGGATGTTGTTATGCGATGTGATGAGAATTTACAGTTTATTTGATGTAAATAAGAACGCGACTTGTGATGAAATTTACATATTCTTTTTTTTTTGTAGAATTGAAATAGGGAAAAATTAACATGTATTTTGATGTTAATAATAAGTAATTTACGTTGTATGAAAAATTAACATTTATTTTGGTGTTAATAATAAGTAATTTTCAATGCATGAAAAATTAACATTTTTAATGTTAATTAAATAGTAATTTTACCGCAAGTATACATTAACATTTTTTTTATGTTAATATAAAAAGAAATAAAACGTAGGATGAAATTAACATTTTTAATGTTAATATTATAAAAATTCAACCGTATGTACATTAACATTTTTAATGTTAATATTATAAAAATTCAACCGTATGTACATTAACATTTTTAATGTTAATATTATAAAAATTCCACCGTATGTACATTAACATTTTTAATGTTAATATTATAAAAATTCAACCGTATGTACATTAACATTTTTAATGTTAATATTATAAAAATTTCACCGTATGTACATTAACATTTTTAATGTTAATATTATAAAAATTCAACCGTATGTACATTAACATTTTTAATGTTAATATTATAAAAATTTAACCGTATGATGACATTAACATTTTTAATGTTAATATTATAAATGAAATATTGGACATGTAAAATTTCACATTTTTACTTATGTGAATAAAATGAATTATTAGACATGTAACACATTTTTATTAATGTGAATAAATTGTAATGTGAATAAAATGGTAATTTTAACTGTATGCACAATATACATTCTTATTAATGTAACATATATAAGAATTTACTCCGCAGGTGAAATTTTAAATTTTTAGAAATGTAACTAAAGTTTACCTTTTATTTTATGTAAACAAATTGAGAATGTGAAATGTAACTAAAGTTTACGTTTTGTTTTATTAAGAATGTGATATGTAAATAAAGTTTACATTTTTATTAATGTAATATATTCAAGGACTTCACCGTAGGAAAAAGATTACATTTTTATCAATGTAATTAAAGTAGGAATTAGTGTTAACATTAAATTTACATTTAATTATGTAAAATTAAGGAATGAAATTTGGAATGACATAAATTTACATTTAATTATGTAAAACCAAAGTAGGAATTTGTGTTAACATGAAATTTACATTGAATTATGTAAAATTAAAGTGATGAGAAATTAACATTTTTTTTAATGTTAAATATAAGGAATTTACATGGTATGAGAAAGTAACATTATTTTTAAATGTTAATAATAAGAAACTACACCGCATGAGCAATTAACATTATTTTTAATGTTAATTAAATAGTAATTTCACCGCATGAGTAAATTAACATTTTTAATGTTAAAGATGACACCTTATGATGTAATTAACATTTTTAATGTTAATATAATAAAACTTTAACCGTAGGATGTCATTAACATTTTTAATGTTAATATTAAAGTATTTACAATGTATGATAAATTAACATTTTCGTGTCAATGTTAAAAATAAGTATTCGCATCGAATGAAAATTAACAATTTTGTTAATGATACAAATAAGAATTTACATCGTAGGATGATTAACACTATTTTTAATGTTAATAAAAAGAATTTACACCGTAGGATGATTAACACTATTTTTAATGTTAATAAAAAGAATTTACACCGTAGGATGATTAACACTATTTTTAATGTTAATAATAAGAATTTACACCGTAGGATGATTAACACTATTTTTAATGTTAATAAAAAGAATTTACACAGTAGGATGATTAACACTATTTTTAATGTTAATAATAAGAATTTACATCGTAGGATGATTAACACTATTTTTAATGTTAATAAAAAGAATTTACATCGTAGGATGATTAACACTATTTTTAATGTTAATAAAAAGAATTTACACCGTAGGATGATTAACATTATTTTTAATGTTAAATAAAAAGAATTTACATCGTAGGATGATTAACATTATTTTTAATGTTAAAGTAAAAGAATTTCACCGTAGAAGGATTTAACATTATTTTTAATGTTTAAATAAAAGAATTTTACCATAGGGTAATTAACATTATTTATAATGTTAGTATATAATGAATTTGACCGTAAGATGAATTAACATTGTTTTTAATGTTAATATATAGTGAATTCCACCGTAGTATGAATTAACATTATATTTTGTTTATGTTAAAATAAAGGAAATTCAACCGTAGGTTGAATCAACATAATTTTAATGTTAAATTAAAGAGTAACTTAACCGTAGGATTGAACTACGTTATTTTTAATGTAAAGTAATAAAGTAATTTAACATAAGATGAGATTACATTATTTTTAATGTTAATAAAGGATAATTTAACCATAGGGTTAATATACATTTATTTTTAATGTTAATATTAAGAGAATTACTTCGTGGGATAAAATTTACATTATTTTATAATGTTAACATAAAAGAGAATTGACCGTAGGAATGTTACATGTTTTTTTTTTTATGAAATTAAGAAGGAATAACACCATAGGGTGAGTTAACATTATTTTTAATGTTAATAAAGGGTAATTTAACCATAGGATAAGTCAACATTATCTTTAATGTTAAAATTAAGAAAATATGCATCGTAGGATGAGTTAACATTATTCTAAATGTTAATATAAAAAGTGTATATACCATAGGGAAAAATTTACATTATTTTAATGTTAAAATAAAGGAATTCCACCGTAGGATAAGTTTACATTTTATTCAATGTAAATAAGTAAGAATGTGACATGTAATTGCAAGTTTACATTTTATTAAATGTAAAGAAAACAATAATGCGATATGTAATGAAAGTTTACATTTTAATTAATGTAAATAAAAATATGATTTTGAGAATGCGTCGTAAAATAAGAAGTTTGACTATTTTAAATAATTAAAATAGAATGAATTGTTAATAAAAATAATTATTAACAAATAAGAAGGATTTTCAAAATAGATATATATATGTATATACATACGAGGATTGTCTGGGAAGTCCGAGATATTCTCATCCCAAATTAATCCAGCGGCGTTAAAGATCGAAGTAAGAAGACGAAGCATGAAGACCGTAAATCTTCCCTCGAATGGACAGCGATCAAGATCCTGAATTGACTTGCTACCAATTAATGGGTCAAGGTCATTGCCCAGACGTACGCGTTGATTTCACGGATTTGACTTTCGTTCAGACCCAGAGCATAAGTTTAAATGGATGGTGTGTCTGACATCGTACTTCGTTATATATCATATTGTTGATTTTCTGTTAATATATAAATATTGATGGTGGAGAATTTATTCTCTACTTAACACCCATTTATGTATTGATGGAGAAGCAATGGTATAGTATGGAGTGACAGTGTGGCATACTAAGATGCAATGATCAAGGTTTCTTGTTGAAAAGCAGAACCTTGTGGTGACAATCAAAGCACTGCTTGAATAAGCAGAGCTTTGTGTATTACGTAGCCTCATGAGCCTCACAAACCGGTAGAGTCTAAAACGGGCGAAGGGAACGTAGGGAAAGCAACACGTTTCTTTCTAGCTAGAAGTAGTGTCAGGGACCTCCCAGCGCTGATACTTTACTTATGTGGATGATGGAATGTGGCGCGCCTCGGATAGGTCCTATAGGACCGGGAAACGTGTGCTTAGGAATTGCCAATCCGCTAAGGTATATTTGCGGACCGGCCCTGCCATTTCCAAGGGTTCTCCGCGGGGAATCCTGAGGCACTAGCTAGAGTGTCTCGAATCGGTAAGGAGCTCCGCTCTAGCCTTGACTCATGATGGAAACCAAAATCCAAATACGAACCAACGAATTTGATTGTATTACTAGTACGGAGGCATAATATATGGTACCTATGCTTCCTAAGATTAATACATTTACTTTGAAATGCTTTCATATACACTAATAATAATATTAGATGCGTATTTGCCGTATTTAGCATGTTTAATCACCATAAGGTAAAACCCTATCTTCTGGTGTGCGTTGCATTGTGTGATGAGACTTGGGTCTTATGGTGATTCCATTTTTTCCAAAAAGCATTGCGTTGTTTACGATGTATTTAATTATTTGTTATGACACTTTAAATTATGCACGGCAGCTCATTAGAGTAAACCCGTTCCGCGTTAGCGGCGTAGTCTTTGGATTTGCCTTATTTCTAATAGTTATTTTAGTTAAGAAATCTCACACCAGTCCCACGACCGACCCATAGTTTGTTTCACCATTTTGCAAACTTGGGTGCCCTCTCTTGCACACGGGCAGCCAAGTAGACAGGTTCATTCCTTGCTTGGAGCTTTTCTTTGAAGCTACTTATTTTCTATCTCTTGGATTTGCTTTTGTGGAGTGGTGACGACTTGGAGCTAGAAGACATTTATCTTTTGTTTCTATGGCATCTTTTCTTTTCTTTTTAGACATCAAACTTTTTTTCTTTTCTGCAAACTTGTTGTAATAGCTTAGATTCTGTGACTGTGGATTTTCTGTGATTGATGACATTATATTTTTCCGCTGCTATAATGTTATTACTCTATGAATTTCCTTTGCTATATTGTATCTGTGTTCTGTTTTATTGTATTTATGTTGTATTCCGAAAATGATTACTCCTACTTTCATTCCGTGGAAGTTTGGGGTCATCACAGTTGGTATCAGAGCTTTGGTTTACAAAGCGGAATATAACATATTTATAATAATTCGTTTACGTAGAATCACTATATTCTACGGCGAACATTTCATGGGATACATAATAGTCAGTCACTTTATCGTCATCTTTTCATCCATCCTTCGATCTTTTCTATCTCCTAGAATCACCATTTCAGTTTTTTTGACTCTTCCCTTGATCGTGCGTTCGAAGAAGACTAAGTGAAGTGGCGATGCTCAATTGGCACATGTTTACGAAGGAACGAAAGGACCAACTTCTTCGGTGGAAAGCCTGATGTTATAGACGGTACCATCTCTGTTAAAAACATTCTCCGTGTTTATTCTTCCTCTTCTATTTTTCTTTTTCCTTTTCGGGGACGAAAAGTTTTTAAGTGGGGGAGACTGTAACAACCCTGAATTTTGGGGCCAATTTAAAATTTATTTTAAGTGATTTTAAATGAGTTTTGATATTTAAAATAATCTATTTTAAATAATAAGGATCACAAATTTGGTTCAAATCGAAGTTAGAATGAATAAATTAATTTTAATTATAAAAAGAGCTAGAAATAGCGCGGTAGTTTGAAAAGTCAAACTTGAACTTTGACTGACCATACAGGATGCAAAATTTAACGGATTTTAGTGAAACCAAAAATATTAGAATCTATTTAAAAATATCTTTCCAACGAATCCGAAAAATCGAAATTTCATAGCGGAAATCAAAAGTTATGGCCAATTCAATTTTTAGAAAGGTCGTTGGGTAATTTGCATAGGACAAAAATGCTACTTTTTGCATACGAAGGAATTCGAACTCGAAACCACTTCCATTGGTTTCAGAATAACGTTTCTGCATTGAAAAACAGTAAACACTTATATGTTTCGAGTTTCAGAAAATATTTGTTTAAAAATGTATTTTTAATATTAAATATATTCGCCCTGAAAATAGTCATTTTTCAAAAAGTCTCAGAATTCAACGAAATAAATTTTGTTGGATTCGTATCATCAAAACAAAGCTAAAAATGATTTTTCGGTAATTTTTGGAATTAATATATAACTATAATTGATTTTTCAGTGTAAACTGACAATTTTTGACTTTAAAAATTCATTCAAAATTCATACGGGCTCAGAATTGAACGAAATTAATTTTCATAGGTCCACAGTATCAAAACATAGCTAAATATATTTTTCGAGAATTTTTGAAGTTAATTTGTGACCTCGGTGAATTTTCACGTACGGTATACATTAAAATATTTATAAAATAATGTAATTATTCCAAAACTCATAACAGACCTCGGAATTGGACCTCGGCACATGTTCCATTGCGTTCAGAAGGCCTCAAAACCTTAAGAACGACAGTAAGCAGGCTTAAATCGGGGTTCGGACCAAAACGGGCTTTAACGGGCTAATTAAATTATTAAATAATGATTAGGAAAACCTAGTATAATATTATAAAATTCGGAATTACTGTTCATTCGTCTTCCTCTTCGTCATTTCAGCCGCAAGTGAACCCACCTCCCTTCGAAAATTCAAACTCAGTTTTCTCTCTCATTTCTTAACGGAATTTGGCGTGTGAGTACTCGTTTCGAAGCTCTCGCCGAGCTCTTCGATTTGGTACCAACCTCAGCCATTCTCGTGCCTCGATCCGCCCGCCCCGTCCCTCGAAAGGTCCGCCGGTCGCAGCCTCCCCTGGGCCCCACGCCGCCGCCGCACCTCGCCACCTTCTGGCCGTGCGAGCTCTCTCGTAGCCGGTCCTTCTCCAACAAACGGCTCGTCGTTTCGTCAACTACAACTCCAGAAAATCGAATTTGAAGTTTTGAACGTTCTAAGGTAGATTTTGTTTCAGATTTCCCCACGCTTTTAAGCGTTACACAGCCAGTTGTAAAAAGCTGATTTTTGATTTTGTGTATGAATTTGTATTCGAATCGTTCCAGATCTGAAATCGTCTTGAATTGGAACATCGAATCCGACCGAACCTGAATCACCTCTCTGACCAAACACTGTGAGAATTTTATTTTTAAATTTAATTTTATTTTTAAATTTAATTTAATTTATTTAATTATTATTTGCATGATTATTAACAGTAGAATTAATATGACACGATGTTTAAACATAGATCTAAACCGTTCATAACATATGATGTGGAATCTAAATTGCCTATGGTGCTATGTGATTAGATCTGAAATTTTAGGCTAAAATCTGAATTTATAACTAATTAAAATTAATTATGTGTTATTTATTTAACCATGCCATTTTGATTTTACATATGCTGTGTGAAACCCCATCTTGCAATTTACCTCGATGTTAGTATCGAATCTGATCTTATTGTTGTATTTGGATGTTGTTATGCGATGTGATGAGAATTTACAGTTTATTTGATGTAAATAAGAACGCGACTTGTGATGAAATTTACATATTCTTTTTTTTTTGTAGAATTGAAATAGGGAAAAATTAACATGTATTTTGATGTTAATAATAAGTAATTTACGTTGTATGAAAAATTAACATTTATTTCGGTGTTAATAATAAGTAATTTTCAATGCATGAAAAATTAACATTTTTAATGTTAATTAAATAGTAATTTTACCGCAAGTATACATTAACATTTTTTTTATGTTAATATAAAAAGAAATAAAACGTAGGATGAAATTAACATTTTTAATGTTAATATTATAAAAATTCAACCGTATGTACATTAACATTTTTAATTTTAATATTATAAAAATTCAACCGTATGTACATTAACATTTTTAATGTTAATATTATAAAAATTCCACCGTATGTACATTAACATTTTTAATGTTAATATTATAAAAATTCAACCGTATGTACATTCACATTTTTAATGTTAATATTATAAAAATTCCACCGTATGTACATTAACATTTTTAATGTTAATATTATAAAAATTCAACTGTATGTACATTAACATTTTTAATGTTAATATTATAAAAATTTAACCGTATGATGACATTAACATTTTTAATGTTAATATTATAAATGAAATATTGGACATGTAAAATTTCACATTTTTACTTATGTGAATAAAATGAATTATTAGACATGTAACACATTTTTATTAATGTGAATAAATTGTAATGTGAATAAAATGGTAATTTTAACTGTATGCACAATATACATTCTTATTAATGTAATATATATAAGAATTTACTCCGCAGGTGAAATTTTAAATTTTTAGAAATGTAACTAAAGTTTACCTTTTATTTTATGTAAACAAATTGAGAATGTGAAATGTAACTAAAGTTTACGTTTTATTTTATTAAGAATGTGATATGTAAATAAAGTTTACATTTTTATTAATGTAATATATTCAAGGACTTCACCGTAGGAAAAAGATTACATTTTTATCAATGTAATTAAAGTAGGAATTGGTGTTAACATTAAATTTACATTTAATTATGTATAATTAAGGTATGAAATTTGGAATGACATAAATTTACATTTAATTATGTAAAACCAAAGTAGGAATTTGTGTTAACATGAAATTTACATTGAATTATGTAAAATTAAAGTGATGAGAAATTAACATTTTGTTTAATGTTAAATATAGGGAATTTACATGGTATGAGAAAGTAACATTATTTTTAAATTTTAATAATAAGAAACTACACCGCATGAGCAATTAACATTATTTTTAATGTTAATTAAATAGTAATTTCACCGCATGTGTAAATTAACATTTTTAATGTTAAAGATGACACCGTATGATGTAATTAACATTTTTAATGTTAATATAATAAAACTTTAACCGTAGGATGTCATTAACATTTTTAATGTTAATATTAAAGTATTTACAATGTATGATAAATTAACATTTTTGTGTCAATGTTAAAAATAAGTATTCACATCGAATGAAAATTAACAATTTTGTTAATGATACAAATAAGAATTTACATTGTAGGATGATTAACACTATTTTTAATGTTAATAAAAAGAATTTACACCGTAGGATGATTAACACTATTTTTAATGTTAATAAAAAGAATTTACGCCGTAGGATGATTAACACTATTTTTAATGTTAATAAAAAGAATTTACACCGTAGGATGATTAACACTATTTTTAATGTTAATAATAAGAATATACACCGTAGGATGATTAACACTATTTTTAATGTTAATAAAAAGAATTTACACCGTAGGATGATTAACACTATTTTTAATGTTAATAAAAAGAATTTACACCGTAGGATGATTAACACTATTTTTAATGTTAATAATAAGAATTTACATCGTAGGATGATTAACACTATTTTTAATGTTAATAAAAAGAATTTACATCGTAGGATGATTAACACTATTTTTAATGTTAATAAAAAGAATTTACACCGTAGAATGATTAACATTATTTTTATTGTTAAATAAAAAGAATTTACATCGTAGGATGATTAACATTATTTTTAATGTTAAAGTAAAAGAATTTCACCGTAGAAGGATTTAACATTATTTTTAATGTTTAAATAAAAGAATTTCACCATAGGTAATTAACATTATTTATAATGTTAGTATATAAGGAATTTGACCGTAAGATGAATTAACATTGTTTTTAATGTTAATATATAGTGAATTCCACCGTAGTATGAATTAACATTATATTTTGTTTATGTTAAAATAAAGGAAATTCAACCGTAGGTTGAATCAACATAATTTTAATGTTAAATTAAAGAGTAACTTAACCGTAGGATTGAGCTACGTTATTTTTAATGTAAAGTAATAAAGTAATTTAACATAGGATGAGATTACATTATTTTTAATGTTAATAAAGGATAATTTAACCATAGGGTTAATATACATTTATTTTTAATGTTAATATTAAGAGAATTACTTCGTGGGATAAAATTTACATTATTTTATAATGTTAACATAAAAGAGAATTGACCGTAGGAATGTTACATGTTTTTTTTATGAAATTAAGAAGGAATAACACCATATGGTGAGTTAACATTATTTTTAATGTTAATAAAGGGTAATTTAACCATAGGATAAGTCAACATTATCTTTAATGTTAAAATTAAGAAAATATGCATCGTAGGATGAGTTAACATTATTCTAAATGTTAATATAAAAAGTGTATATACCATAGGGAAAATTTTACATTATTTTAATGTTAAAATAAAGGAATTCCACTGTAGGATAAGTTTACATTTTATTCAATGTAAATAAGTAAGAATGTGACATGTAATTGCAAGTTTACATTTTATTAAATGTAAAGAAAACAAGAATGCGATATGTAATGAAAGTTTACATTTTAATTAATGTAAATAAAAATATGATTTTGAGAATGCGTCGTAAAATAAGAAGTTTGACTATTTTAAATAATTAAAATAGAATGAATTGTTAATAAAAATAATTATTAACAAATAAGAAGGATTTTCAAAATAGATATATATATGTATATACATACGAGGATTGTCTGGGAAGTCCGAGATATTCTCATCCCAAATTAATCCAGCGGCGTTAAAGATCGAAGTAAGAAGACGAAGCATGAAGACCGTAAATCTTCCCTCGAATGGACAGCGATCGAGATCCTGAATTGACTTGCTACCAATTCATGGGTCAAGGTCATTGCCCAGACGTACGCGTTGATTTCACGGATTTGACTTTCGTTCAGACCCAGAGCATAAGTTTAAATGGATGGTGTGTCTGACATCGTACTTCGTTATATATCATATTGTTGATTTTCTGTTAATATATAAATATTGGTGGTGGAGAATTTATTCTCTACTTAACACCCATTTATGTATTGATGGAGAAGCAATGGTATAGTATGGAGTGACAGTGTGGCATACTAAGATGCAATGATCAAGGTTTCTTGTTGAAAAGCAGAACCTTGTGGTGACGATCAAAGCACTGCTTGAATAAGCAGAGCTTTGTGTATTACGTAGCCTCACGAGCCTCATAAACCGGTAGAGTCTAAAACGGGCGAAGGGAACGCAGGGAAAGCAGCACGTTTCTTTCTAGCTAGAAGTAGTGTCAGGGACCTCCCAGCGCTGATACTTTACTTATGTGGATGATGGAATGTGGCGTGCCTCGGATAGGTCCTATAGGACCGGGAAACGTGTGCTTAGGAATTGCCAATCCGCTAAGCTGTATTTGCGGACCGGCCCTGCCATTTCCAAGGGTTCTCCGCAGGGAATCCTGAGGCACTAGCTAGAGTGTCTCGAATCGGTAAGGAGCTCCGCTCTAGCCTTGACTCATGATGGAAACCAAAATCCAAATACGAACCGACGAATTTGATTGTATTACTAGTACGGAGGCATAGTATATGGTACCTATGCTTCCTAAGATTAATACATTTACTTTGAAATGCTTTCATATACACTAATAATAATATTAGATGCGTATTTGCCGTATTTAGCATGTTTAATCACCATAAGGTAAAACCCTATCCTCTGGTGTGCGTTGCATTGTGTGATGGGACTTGGGTCTTATGGTGATTCCATTTTTTCCAAAAAGCATTGCGTTGTTTACGATGTATTTAATTATTTGTTATGACACTTTAAATTATGCACGGCAGCCCATTAGAGTAAACCCGTTCCGCGTTAGCGGCGTGGTCTTTGGATTTGCCTTATTTCTAATAGTTATTTTAGTTAAGAATTCTCACACCAGTCCCACGACTGACCCATAGTTTGTTTCACCTTTTTGCAAACTTGGGTGCCCTCTCTTGCACACGGGCAGCCAAGTAGACTGGTTCATTCCTTGCTTGGAGCTTTTCTTTGAAGCTGCTTATTTTCTATCTCTTGGATTTGCTTTTGTGGAGTGGTGACGACTTGGAGCTAGAAGACATTTATCTTTTGTTTCTATGGCATCTTTTCTTTTCTTTTTAGACATCAAACTTTTTTTCTTTTCTGCAAACTTGTTGTAATAGCTTAGATTCTGTGACTGTGGATTTTCTGTGATTGATGACATTATATTTTTCCGCTGCTATAATGTTATTACTCTATGAATTTCCTTTGCTATATTGTATCTGTGTTCTATTTTATTGTATTTATGTTGTATTCCAAAAATGATTACTCCTACTTTCATTCCGTGGAAGTTTGGGGTCATCACATAATGTTTCTGATGTGCTTGAGCATTTGGATTTAGAAGCATGTTTGGGAATAAAGAAGCTTGATGACTAGTTCGACGAACAGTGGGAAAAGAATCAAAGGCTTTGATTGGCTGCAATCAGGGGCTGTCTAGAAACCCATATCAGAGTAAACTACCAACATGAAAACTCGCCAAAAGTGTTGTGGGAGAAACTGGAAGCAAAATACCTTGTGAAGAGTGTGACAAACCCAATTCATTTGAAGAGAAATTTGTATCGGTTTAACATGAAGAAGGATGCAACTTTAACAGAGCACATAGATTCTTTCAATAAGCTTCTAACCGAGCTAGTCAATTATGATAAGTTCAATATTCCAGATGAAGATAAGGCTTTATGTTTGGTGAATTCTCTTTCAAAGAAATATGAGCCAGTAATTAAGTCATTAATTCATGGCAAAGACAAGCTTACTTATGATGAAGTTGTCACGACATTATGCAGTGAAGAATTTCCTAAGATGCATAGTGATGATATCTCTAGAGAAGATAGTGGTGATACTCTAGTAGTGAGAGGCAGGAAAAATGACCGCAAGAAAAACGTTGGCCAACATCGTGATACCAGTAGAGGACGCTCGAAGGTAAAAGGGATATTAGCTAAAGATGAATGTGCTTGGTGTCATGAGAAAGGCCATTAGGCTAAAGATTGTCCCAAAGTGAAGGAGCGGGACAAGAAAAAGAAAAGTGCAGCAAATGTTGTGCAGTCCAACAAAGAAGCAGGGGGCTGAATTGGATTTTTCCTTAATCACAGTGCCTTCTATTCTTTTGGTAAAAAATGACGAATGGGTACTAGATTCTGGAGCTACTTTTCATGTGACTCCAAATAAAGAATGGTTCTCAAGCTTAACCAAATTTGAAGGTGAAGCATTGATGGGAAACCATTATTCTTGTAGCATTGTGGGTATTAGAAGCATTCGGCTGAAGTTGCATGATGGGATGATTAAAGAATTGAAAAATGTGAGATGTGTGCCAAGTATGAAAAAGAATTTAATTTCTTTGGAAATGCTTGAATCTAAGGGACTCAGGCTTCATGGTCAAAGTGGTGTTATGAAGGTGATTTCTGGTGCTATGGTTATCATGAAAGATACACGTCGTCACAACTTATACTACTTAAATGGAAGTACAGTTGTTGGAGAAGTAGCTAAAGCTGAACAAAGTGACGTTGCAGCTAAAGAAATGTCAATGCTATGGCATATGAGACTTTCACATCTTTTGATACAACAAAATTTGTTGAAAGGGGCTGCCGCTAGTAAGATAGACTTTTGTGAACATTGTGTGAAAAGAAAGAAGACCAGGTCTCATTTCAGCACAGAAATGCATAAATCTAGTGGTATTTTGGATTATGTACACTCGGATGTACGGGGTTCTTCTAAAAATGCATAGATGGGAGGTAAGCATTGGCTTGTGTCTTTTATTGATGACTTTTCTAGATGCGTATGATATGTTATGAAACATAAAAGTGACGTTCTAGAAATATTCGTGAAATGGAAGAAAGCAGTTGAGACTCAAACTGGAAGAAAAATCAAAGTGCTTCGTACAGACGAGGTGGAGAGTATACGAGTGGTCCATTTCATAAAGTATGTCAAGATGAGGGAAATAAAAGACATTTCATTGTTAGACAAATACCACAACAGAACGGATTTGCAGAAAGAATGAATCGTACATTGTTCGAGAGAGTACGATGTATGTTATCAAATTCTGGTTTGAGCAAAACATTCTGGGCTGAAGCTGTTACGTATGCATATTTCATAATTAATCGGTTGCCTTCATCTGCATTGAAAGTAAAAACACCTGTGGAAGTTTGGTATGGTAAGCCTGTTTATGACTATTAATAAAGGAAAGAAAGAATAGTTGGAATGCAATAGTCACATTCCCATTATAACATAGCAATGGTCACATGCCAATTGTAACAATGCAACGTTAACATTCCCATTATAACATAGCAATGGTCGCATGCCTATTATAATAAAGCAATGGTCACATGCCTATTATTTAAGCCTATTTACATTTATTTCTTGTATTATAAATAGAGGACTCCTATATACAATTTGTATTATCTATAATATAATTCATCAATAATAAAACTTCTCTTCAGTCTTGTTTCTTCTATTTTATTTTCTAATCTGGTATCAGAGCTTCATTAAGGCTTAACAGCCATTGATCCATATTTTCTTCAAATCAAAAGAGTTTTGAATAATCTTTCTCCTCAATTAATTTTCATCGCTTGTTCATCATGGCCAATGAAACTACTTCATCAGTTTTTGACAATGCTACTGGATGGATTGAAAGCCTCATTATTGTTGAAAAATACACCAAAACTGTAATTAGTCCTCAATCACAACTAATTACAGTACAACTAGATGAAAACAATTAATTACTTTGGAACTTCAGATCGAGACTGCTATCCAAGGTTATGGCCTTGAAGGATTCATCATGGGGGCTTTATCAATTCCACTAAAGTTCATTATTGATCAAGAAAATAAAATAGTCAGTAATGAATAATACATGAAATACCACAGACAAGATCGTTTAATCAGTTCTTGGCTACTATCTTCTATCAATCAAAGCTTATTACCATAAGTGATTGGTTGCAAAAGTGCTAACGAGATATGGACAACAATAGAAAAAAACTTCAACAATCAGTCTGCAGCCAAAGTTATGTTCTATAAAAGGCAATTACAAAAAATAAGGAAAGATGATGTTACTATGAGAGAATACTTAAGCAGAATCAAATCTGTTTATGACATGTTAGAGGCAGTTGGCCATAAAGTGCAAGATTCAGAATAAATTCTAACAATCCTTAATGGTTTGAGTGACGAGTATGAGGTCGTCGAAGCCATTATTTCTTCACAAAAGGAATTTTCTTCCTTATATGAAGTTCATTCAATTCTTTTAGCCCATGAAGCCAGACTTGAAAGCAAGAAATCTCAAGAAAGTGACTTCACTATCAATTATGTTGTCAACAAAAACAATGATAACAACAAAACACAAGCAAGTAATAATTATAGAACTAAACAAATCTTTCAAAGGACAACTTCATCACCAGAGGAAGAGGTAACAGAGGAAGAGAACGCTGGAGCAGCAACAACAATCCACCAAAGCGCCAAATTTGTAAGAAAATTGGCCACATTGCCATCAAGTGCTATTTCCGATACAATACAAACTACTGAGCAAACCGAGGCAACAACAATAGCCAAAGAAACTCCAACTATACTGCCAATGTTGCACAAACACAAGGTGGACCATCTAATCATGCTGATCAAATTCAATATGAATCATGGTACCCAGATTCTAGAGCTAGCAATCATATTACCAACAACCTAGACAACCCGAAACTCGGGAACAAAGAATACAAAGGTAATCAAACTGTAAGTATGGGCAATGGTAAGTGTGTTAAAATTTCACACATTGGTACTAGTAGTATAAATGGTAATAGGAAATTATTTTCACATAACTTATTGAGAGTCCCCACAATTAATAAAAACCTAATTAGTGTGTCTCAATTTGCTAGGGATAACAATGTATATTTTGAATTCTTCCCTAAACACTGTGTAGTTAGAGACATACTAACTAGAGAAATTCTTCTACAGGGTAATGATGTAAAGGGACTTTATGAATTCAATTTTAACAATCGCAATACTGCTATTAATGATCACCCACATTGTAATCTGACTGACATAACTGATGAAGTTCAAACAAGAAGTATTTTTGACCTATGGCATTATAAGTTTGGGCATCCTAGTGCTAGCATTGTAACAAAAATTCTTAATGATAATAAAATAAAATTTATTCCTGCAAAATTACCTTATGAATGTACTTTTTGCTAGATAGTAAAAAGCCACAAATTACCATTCTCTGATTCGTTAACTGTGTATTCCAAACCTAGTCAATTAATTACCACTGATATTTGGGGTCCATCTCCTATATTTTCTTATTATGGGTATAAATATTATATATCATTTGTTGATGCTTATACTAGATATACTTGGATATATTTCTTAAAAGCTAAATCAGATACTAAAAGTGTTGTCATCAATTTTATCAATATGTTTGAAAACCAAATAAACTGTCAAATCAAAGTCATGCAATCTGGTGGAGGATTAGAATACAAACCTCTGACAGATTATTTTAAAAGTAATGGTATTATACATAGAGTAACATGTCCCTATACTTCTGAATAGACTGGTATAGTTGAGAGGAAGCATAGGCACATAGTTGAATCAATTTTAACTTTGTTAGCTCAAGCATCTTTGCCACTTAAATTTTGGCCTGACGCTTTCACTACTGTTGTGTACCTAACTAATAGAATGCCTACTAAAGTACTGAAAGACATAACACTTCTAGAACTATTTAATGTGAAACTTGATTACAATAGTCTAAAAATAATTGGTTGTCTATGTTTCCCTTACCTAAGACCTTATAATCATCATAAACTTGACTATAGATCTAAACCTTGCACATTTATAGGCTATGGCAATAATCAAAAAGGGTTTAGATGTATAGGCAAGTCTGGTAGAATTTTTACAAGCAGATATGTTATTTTCATAGAAAATATTTTTCCTTATACAGATCAGATATACAAACCACGACCAAAATATATATTCCAAAGATCTGATCTGCATAGTATTGCTGGCACATGACATCAAGAGAATGGTGACAAGGCTGCTTGTAGTAACTCTGAAGGCCATCACAGTGATAGTGAAACTAGTGATGATCAGCCAGAGCAAACAGGCCATGCCATTCAATCACCTGCAGAACCAAGTTGCAGGCAATCAGAAGCAATAAGAGAAGAAACTGGCAATGTAAGCAATCAAAATATTAGCACCAGACAAAATAACTCACCAACTAAATCACTACATCATCAAACTGGACATCCATTGATAACCAGATCAAAAAGGGAATATTATAACCAAAGACTTACATTACAATCATTACTGAAGAAGAGCCAAATAGTTATCAACAAGGAGTGAAACACAAAAATGGAGGAAGGCAATGGATGAAGAATATCAAGCACTGATGAACAACTGTGCACGGGAACTAGTAAATCCACCAAGTAGCAAGAATATAATTGGGTGCAAGTGGGTATATAGATTGAAAAGAAATCCTGATGGGTCTATCAACAAAAGATATAAAGCAATACTTGTTGCAAAGGGGTCCACACAAGAATTTGGCTTTGATTATAGTAAAACTTTCTCACCAGTGGTAAAATCCTCAACAATTAGACTTATATTGACTATAGCATTAAGTAGTAATTGGAAAATCAAGCAGCTAGATGTCAACAATGCATTCTTAAATGTAAATCTACATGAAGAAATATTCATGCAACAACCACAAGGCTACACACAAGATCCAACATTGGTATGCAAACCGATAAAGCAATCTACGGCCTGAAATAAGCACCCAGAGTACGGTTTGAAAGACAAAAAGAAAGTTTAACAACACTAGGCTATTCACATACCATATCTTATACATCACTATTCACTAAATCGGTGAATCATCTACCACTTATATATTAATATATATGGATGATTTAATATTACAGGCAGTAGTGAAATTGAAATTAGAAAATTGGCAGATTATTTGAACAATAAGTTCTCAATAAAAGATTTGGGTGACATATCTTATTTTCTTGGAATAGAAGTCAAAAGGAAACCAGATAAAGAAATTCATCTTTGTCAAAGAAAGTACATTGCAGAGCTTTTAAACAAGACAAATATGATTGAAGTAAATGGTCAACCAACTCCTATGATCTCAAACCAACACTTACCAAAGAACAGCGGGAAGCTATCTTAAATATTAAACAATATAGGAGTGTTGTTGGAGCATTACAATATGCTACTATAACACGACCTGATATTTCTTTTAGTGTTAACAAAGTGTCTCAATTTTTGCAGGAACCCAAAAGTGAGCATTGGACAACAGTGAAATGAATACTAAAATATTTAAAAGCAACAATCAACTTTGGCATATCACTAAAAGGCAGCAGAGACTTAAGCATTACAGCGTACTCAGATGCAGACTAGGCTATATATATAGACGATAGAAAATTAGTTTCCGATTACTGTATTTATGTAGGAGAAAGTCTTATTTCATGGTGTTCTAAAAAGCAAACAACCATCTCGAGATCTAGTACGGAAGCAGAGTATAGGAGTGTTGTTAGCACTACAGCAGAAATCTTATGGTTGCAATCATTATTAAAGGAGTTAAAGCTATCATCCAACAAGAACCCTATAATTTGGTGTGATAATCTAAGCACAATCTACATGACTGCAGACCCTATTCAGCATAATCGAACCAATCACATAGAAATCGACATTTATTTTGTTCGAGAGCAAGTCCAAAAGAAGAATTTGCAGGTGAATTACATTCAAGCTTATTATCAGAGGGCTAATATTCTAACAAAATCACTTTCAGCTAAAAGCTTTCATAGATGTAGAGAAGCGCTTGGAATTGAAGAATTGCAAACAAATACGAAGTAGAAGATGGAATGTTTCTCGATAAATTAAGGCAGTAAAACCTAACCTTAATTTTAGAGGCAGTAATAAAGGAAAGGAAGAATAGTGGGAATGCAACGGTCACATTCCCATTATAACATTCAAAGCTTTCGCAGTAGCTTCGTCGATGTTACCTACCAAATAAAAGGCTTGCTTGGGAAGACTGTCTGGTTTCCCAGAAAGGATAGTGGGAATGCCTCACATTCCCATTATAACATAGTAACGGTCACATTCCTATTATAACAAAGCAATGTCATATGCCTATTATTCAAGCCTATTTACATTTATTTCTTTTATTACAAATAGAGGACTCCTATATACAATTTCATTATCTACAATATAATTCATGAATAATAAACTTCTATTCAATCTTGTTTCTTCTATTTTATTTTCTAATAACTATTGATATAATTCATGTATTTGGTTGTCCTGCTTGGTATCATGTGAAGGACAATAAGATTGGTGTACGTGCCATTGAGTCAGTATTTGTGGGCATAAAGAGTGGTGTCGAAGGATTCAAGCTGTGGAACCCTGTTGAAAAGAAGATGATCATAAGTAAAGATGTTACATTCAATGAAGATGCCATGTTGAAGTCAAATGATGCTAAACTGACAGAAATTAGCCCCAACAACCCCAAAAATGTGTAGTGTGTGAAGTTTGATGTTGTGAAACAAGCTCCAAATGATACTGAAATGTCAAAAACTGCTATAGAAATGTCAAAAACTGATGCTGAAATGTCAAAAGCTGCTACTGAAATGTCAAAAATTGCTGCTGAAATGGCAGAATTTGATGCTGAAATTGATGAAAGCTTAGTTGATCCGATCAATGCTAATGATGCAGAAACTGGATCAGAAAAAACAGTAGAAAAAGAGATGAATATGCAGGAATCAATTGCTACATGCAGGACAAAAAGGCATATCAAGAAACCAGATTGGTTTCGAGACTGTATAACCTATGCTTTGTCAGTTATTAATGAAGGAGTTCCTAAAACATATATGCAAGTTATTCATAATGTTGAATGTGACAAATGGAAAGAGGCTATGAGTGAAGAAATGACATCTCTTCACAAGAATGACACTTGGGTTCTTACCAAACTTCCAAAAGGCAAGAAAGCAATAGGATGTAAGTGGGTATATGCTCAGAAAGAAGGAGCAAAGAAGAATGAGGTCCGCTACAAGGTGAGACAAGTTGCAAAAGGCTATGCTCAAAAGGAAGGAATTGACTATAATAAAGTATTTTCTCCGATTGCGAAAAACTCCTCTAATCGCATTTTGTTAGCCTTTGTAGCACAATATGACTTGAATCTTGTTCAAATGGATGTAAAAACAGTGTTTTTACATGGATACTTAGAGGAGGAAATTTATACGTCTCAACCAAGTGGATTCAATGCTTATGGTGGAGAGGATCTTATGTGTAAGTTGAAAAGATCATTGTATGGATTGAAACAATCTCCGAGGCAATGGTATAAACGATTCGATCGCTTTATATTACATTAAGCATACACTAGAAGTCAACATGACCATTGTGTTTATTGGAAAAAGCTAAGTGGCGGTTCTTTCATTTATTTGCCTTTATATTTAGATGATATGCCTAATGCATCGACTCGTAATTCTAAAATTGAGATGTTAAAATGCAGGTTGTCGACTGAAATTGAAATAAAGGATCTTGGAGATGCTAAGAAAATTCTTGGCATGGAAATTGGAAGAGACAAGATGAATGGGAAAGTATGACTATCTCAAAAGGCATATTTGAAGAAGGTATTAAAGAAGTTTGGAATTAATGAGAGCATCAAACCAGTGAGTACACCTTTCGCTGCTCATCTATTACTTAAACATAAAAGCACAATCCCAAAAGAGCATACGTGGATGCGTATAACTCAGCAATTTCATTTTTCAGCTCTACCATTCACTTCATCTCTCCAACTTTTATAAAATTATTTAAAAAATAAACAAAACTTCCCAGATAACTCGCTGCCCACGTTGTCACAAACCCAATGTCCACTTTCGCAGATAACTCCCCAAAAATCCAATCTCTAATTATTGCCGCCTTTGCCATCGCCAATCCTTAATTCCGACTACCGTCGCCATCGTCAACAATCGATTGTCACCGGTTGTCACTGCTTTCGCTATCGTCACCCATGACACCTGATCTCCACTGAAATCAACAATCGACCGTCCCCCTACATGCAGTCTGTAATTCCTTCTCTATTCCAGTTTGGAAAACCCTGTAGGCGTCACCGTTTGCATCTACGCCGATGGTTCTCCTACTTCCATCTTTCGCAAGCCATAAGAGTTGAAATCGGAGAGTCGTTCTCAACATACTATTGCTGCAATTGTTCTTACCCCGCTAACCGATCCAGTTGACGATTGGAATAACATTTAGTACAACGAATTTGGTTCGATTTAGGTAATCATTCTTCATTTCGGTTTCCCTGATTGTATTCCATGCGGGTTAACCTATACATGCTTGTGACGGAGTACTGTTTTCACTTGCTTCTGTCTGCAAAAATTGACCTCAGAGTTTTTCAATATATGTTAATGTTTTAGCCCTGTTTATTAGATAAACAACATTGATGAGATCGACATCAATATTAGGAAGAGAGAAAAGATAGTGTAATCACTCAATTGATTTTGTTTAGTAGTTAAGTTGTAATATTTTTTCAAAGAAAACTCATTGTGAATTTTTTCCCGATGTGTTAGACTTGATTCCTACATAATAGGAAAGCAGATTTTGCAGCTAGATCTTAAGGAAGGAAGAGGTTAGTGTAAAGTTTTTTTTTTGATAAATATGCTATCTTCTACAGTATGTGTCATATAGATTGTGGCAGTGATGAACAACTCAAGCAATGCTCAAAAGTTATGATTGTTATTGAAATAAAATATGTGTACTATTAAGGTCTTATATTTTGCAAATATAGTTCGTTATTCATTTCATTAGACAACAATAAATATATAGACTATGTTGTATCCAGAGTAAATTTTTTATGAACAAAAAATAGTGCAATGTAAAGACTTACAAAAAAATATAGGTAATCAATATCTAAATTTTTGACCAACATTTGTATCAACCAAAATATTGCAATGTAAAGACTTACAAAAAAATTGCTAATCAGTATCTACATTTATCACCCACAATTTCATATGCCAAAATGAAACAAATTTTTTGCCAAATGTTAATTTAGGGGTTCACAATCACAAGTCCCAGTAAACTGCTAATCATGTATTTAGTTATCATAAATACTTTTTTTTTCAAATAATCTTGAATTGTGTATTTAATATACTCAACGTACTTCTGGTTGTTCATCCAGCTCGATTTTTAATAGAAAATGTTATAAATATTATTCTTAAGAATAATATTTTTCGTCTTATCCTTAAAATTCTATTGCTGATATAGTTTTTACTATTCTTGCTTGCAATTAATAATAAATTACCATTATTGCACCTGGTCTCAACCTCGCCAATTTTTTTTTAATTAAACAAATTGTTATATCTCTTAAAGGAATGATGTTTCACTATTGTGTTTTCTCTTTTACATATGGTTATGATGCATTTAATTTATGTATGAACAAAAAATAGTGCAATGTAAAGACTTACAAAAAAATATAGGTAATCAATATCTAAATTTATGACCAACATTTGTATCAACAAAAATATTGCAATGTAAAGACTTACAAAAAAAATTGCTAATCAATATCTAAATTTATGACGCACAATTTCATATGCCAAAATGAAACAATTTTTTTGCTAAATGTTAACTTAGGGGTTCACAATCACAAGTCCCAGTAAACTGCTAATCATGTATTTAGTTATCATGAATACTTTTTTTTTTCAAATAATCTTGATTTGTGTTTTTAATATACTCAACGTACTTCTAGTTGTTCATCCAGCTCAATTTTTAATAGAAACTATTATAAATATTATTGTTAAGAATAATGAAAGGATCTTTTGGCAAATTCTCAGTTCTAACTTCCTCCAAAGCCGAATTTCATAGCTACATTCAGATCAAAATCGTCTCTTAAAGTCTATTTTTGAGAGATCTAAGTGAGTTTATGCATTGTAATTGTGAAGTTGAGTGAGAATCATTGCTGTATTTGTATTCAAATCATCAATTAAAAGAAAACAAAGTGGACGTAGGCTCATTAACGCCGAATCACTATAAATCGTATGTTCTTTGTTGCTTTTTGATTCTATTTCATGCTGATATAGTTTTAACTATTCTTGCTTGCAATTAATAATAAGTTACCATTATTGCACCTGGTCTCAACCTCGCCAATTTTTTTTAATTAAACAAATTGTTATATCTCTTAAAGGAATGATGTTTCACTATTGTGATTTCTCTTTTACATATGGTTATGATGCATTTAATTTATCTTAGCCTTTTTTTTATAAATTTTGTTATTACCTATTTCTGCCACTGAATCAAATAGTGAGATTGAAACCGCTCTTTCTTGAAAATATTAGCGTGCCGATCCTAAGAATGTGGAACTGGAAAGCAGAACATAATTTAAAAATATATGAATAAGCACATCGGATAGCATATATTAGATTTATAAAAGGCACAGGTTTTGAATAGCCCAAAAATTAATTTTATAGAACAATTTGTCATCATTTAACTACAAATTGACTATTTTTAGCTTCAATTATGTTATTTTTATTTGTTTTAGATTGAGATAAGAGAGAATGATTTATAAATTACCGATCCTTATGCACCTATAACAGTGTTCAGGTTGATTTTCTTTGTGACATGTTTATAAATGGATTGTTATGTATTTCCAAATAATAATTCTCGAACTCAGAACTTTGCTCTTAATTTTTATAATGGTATCATTTGATACTTCGTACGTGACATGATGCTTTACAATTTGTCAACAAATTATCAATTATTTTGCCTTTTACATTTCAGTGGGCACAACTATTATTTGAATTTTAGATGATGGTGTAATCAAATTTTGAGGCAATTCAGCTATACTAATTGGAAGACTGCATTTTAGTATGCATATTACTAATTGATATTGTTTTGGTATGGCAGATCTGAAATAGCTTCATATATATATATATATATATGTGTGTGTGTGTGTGTGTGTGTGTGTGTGTTCTTTGCAAATGAAAATCAAAGGCAAATGAAATGAGCGAACTAATGGAAACAGCTGATAAAATTTATGGATTAAGCACAACTCTTAAGTTTTTGATTATCTTATATGTAGATATAAATGGTGAATTTACTAATTAATAAATGAGTATTCATGTATATTTACACTATAATGATAATAATAGATTTCCAAAACCCAAACTAACATTGGTGTACAAAAAAATACATTTTCATAAACATAATGTATACTGAAAAAGTATATAATACCTTTGATTTTTACTACTGTAACATATTTCAGACCCTTCCCTGTCATCCCAGTTAGTTGGATGTTATTAAAACAGATTTGCAAGAAGGTAACCATTGGAATTGTGTAGAACATAAAAGTATTCTTGATCAACAGATATTTTCAAGAGAAAATTATGTTTGTGATAGTAACCATCAGTGAAAATGAGGGTTTCTGGACTTTCGATCTGAACATAAAGCTAACAATTGCAATATAAAGGAAGTCATCATTGATGATTGCGGATTTAGACATTTTACAAACCAACATAGAGCTCTTATCATCCATGACAAAGCTATATATCTTACTAAAAATCTTTGAATGGTTCATTTTGCCTTTTCGTAGCTCTAAAACATTTTTTAATTAAATTCATTATCTTTATACATCAATCTTATCCCGTAAATTCAAATTAGCATTTAGATTTGCAGTCTTAACAGATCAGAAAGCTTGCTGGTTGTTAGATATCTTGCAAAAAATTTACTTATTCTATGAGATTTCACTCTAAGCATGCAGTGTAAATATAGATTCAGCATACTCAGTGTTAAAATTATTTAATTCTTGGTTCTTAGAAATCCTTCATGATCTGTGTGCTTATGCAGTGAAACGCTCCAGTCTCAACAGTGGACTGCATGTAGCATGTTATTTTCTTTCAACTATTTTTCTTATACTCGAAAGAAAACCTTGTAATTATGTCAAATCAAACAAAACCATACCCACATATCTATGCTGAATTCTCTAAGATGTTTTTTTTTTCAATTTTAAGGAGTAATTTTCATGGTATCGTTTATTATTTTTTGAATTTTAGATGACAATGTAATCAAATTTTGAGGCAATGCAAAAATACTAATTGGAAAAATGCATTTTACTATGCATATTACATTTTCCTGGTGGCAAATTTGCCGAAATCATTGCTTATTATTTGCAACACATGTTAGTTGCAGTGCCAAAGGACATATGCTGTATACATATAGGAGAAATTGGTGCTTTCGTTTCATATTTTCTTCTTTAATATGCTGGTTGATGAAAAATAAAGTGGACGTCCGATGGCACGCACAAGATAGTGTCAACTTTCAGTAATAATACTTCAAAAATTAATTCTACAACCTTATGTATTTCGTACTTATCATGATTCCTTTTCTCCACCACTATATATGAAATTTAAGAACTTGTGCATATTTTAAAATTTTGGCAGAAATTGAATACATTTACAATGGTACCTATACTTGTTGTTTTGAAAAGGATATGATTGCTAATTATATTATTTGTAACTGACGTATCTTACGTAAATAGGTAACGAATCCTTGATCGCCAAAATATTTTAATTATTTTCGAAACTTTTGCTCCAACTATTTCTTTTCCCACAACACTCAAAACTAACTCGTATACATGCCTTCATAACATTAAACTGCCACCACACTTAGCAAACGACTTCCAACGCAAAAGACGCGTGATTTCCAACGGCTTCCAACTGATAAATAAGGACACGTGTATGATGTTTTGAGCAAATAGGCCATTGGAAGCCGTTTGTATGGAATGACCTGTAAGCCGTCGCTGGCCGTTGGTCGCCGTTGGAAATCTGGGTGCTTTTTTTCCCGCAGATTTTAGATTTACCACTACAAGCCACACAACAAATATAAAACATTCTGAACTGCTCCATTTCGAGCATATAACTCACAATCTCAACCATATATGCACCCAAACACAATACGAAATAAAAAACAAACACAAAACACATAAATTAACCAATATTTACATAACATTACCACCAAATTTTGCCAAAACAACACCAAACCATCACCATGTCCAAAATAACATAACCATCTCCAAACAACATAACCAACACCATGTCCAAACCATACCATCACCAAACCATCATAACATCATGTCCAAACCATCATAACAAAATATATACAACTACCATGCATGTAGCAAGCCTCACCAACTCTCAAAACACATCAAAACATGCTAACCTGATCAACTCTCTTCCCCTGAAGATGAAGGTGTCGTACCGTGCTGGGCAATGTACTCCGCCAATCGCTGGTTAAGCAACTCCATCTGCTCTTCACGGCGACGATCACGCTCATGAAGCTCTGCAATCTGTGCTTTCAACTGTGCGATTTCTTCCTTTTCCTGAGCCTTCTGATACATCTGCTGAGATGCTGTAATCTATATATAATTTCAGATTTTCAGTATTTCATAATAGTATTTCGAATACATTTGAGTTTTTATTATAAATTTTAGTATTACCTCTAGATTTCCATAACCATATCGTCTGTTTCGGGTAGCAGGATCCATGACATCATCAAATATCTTGTCCTCATCTTCCTTGGTCAGCTCAGTCCTCCCTGTAGCTTCCAGTACCTGCGCCCTTTGCTTCTGAAATTTCTCCTGTTAAACAAAAATAAAATAAATTTAGATAACATTATTTTAATTAAATTATAAGTCTACTTAACTATGTTATACTTACATATCTCTTACGCGCCTTATCATCATGGTCCCAAGTGTACGAAACTGAGCCTGTGTCGTCAGTCTGAGTCAATGCATGTGTATGCTCGAAAACATCCCAGTACGACACAAGAGCCATACGCGCTCTCTCCTAAAATAAGCATGCACACATGTAAATTAAAACTTAAATCAACTATTAATTTTAACTAGTTATGAATTAAAATGTTAGCCTATGCAATTACAAAATATACGAGATCCTCACGATGATGCTGAAATGACTTGGACCCACCTCGATGCGTAACCGGATTCTTGCTCCTATTAGCTGCATTTCTCTCAGACGAGGCCTATACATTTAAATTTAAAAAAAAATGTCTTAGCCTAAATCACGTACTAGTTGAATAGAATAATTGAAATTAAAAATATGCAGTAAAATTTACCAGAAAGTCCTCATTACTATTCCAATAAGTAAGTAGATCATTCCACACTGACTCGCTCACCCAAGACTGCCTTTTCCCACTTGATTTTAAAGTGTTCATTGTTTGTCTGTAATTTGCTGCCACTTTACTGTTCCAGTGGCGCTTAACGAGATCCAAATCCGTCTCCTGGAGATCCACCGCACCCTGCGTTTTTTTTATAAATAGCATACATATAAAGTTATCAAATAGGAGCATGTACTTAATATAAGAAATGTTATATCATACATACGTACCAAAAAATCCTGCCATATGGCCTCCTTAACTAAGTCGGGTATCGAGCTCCAAGTGGGCCAGCATGCAGTCATGCGGGCCTGATAAGCACGTTTTGGTATCCTCAAAACGGTATTGGGCGGCTCCAACTCAAACCCCCTGTGTTAAACGGGAAAAAAAATACATGGTTGCTAGAATAACAATTTAAATAATTTATTGTACTTAAATTAAATTTATACTAAAAACTTAGTTTTTACCCTTTTGATGCTTTTGGCTTAAGCCAGACCACAGGACGAGATAACTCCAACGATGGACCACCCTCCTCGCCACCTGACGCCATACCTGTTACAAACAAAAACATAACAAAACATAACATAACTATATGTAAAAACATGGTATTAGATAACATGAGTACTTGATAATAGAAATGTCATAACATGAGTACAAGTTTGTTTCATAAAAGTGTTAAATATAAGTTTGATTCATAGATTTGTCTAGTTAACATATGATCGAGTTTGATTCATAGAAGTGTTAAATATAAGTTTGATTCATAGATATGTCTAGTTAACATATGAGTTTGATTCATAGAAATGTCATGAAAATAAATATATGGTTACTTGATAATAGAAATGTCATAACATAAAATTACCTTTTGAAAATGAGGAGTATTAGTTAGTCATCCTCATCACTTTCAGATTCCGACTCTATTTCCTCCTCCATATATCGTTCATCTGTAGTCTCAAATACATCAATTAATGTATTCGATTCATCGTTTAGAGGTCCAAAATCTGTTTGATCGTCGGTTATTACTATTTCTGCATTTTCCTCGACGTCTGCTTGATAAGCTTGGTCATCGGGAATATTACGTCCGTCAAATGTAAACCTTGCTTTTGTTTTGAAAACAGCCCACCAATCTATTTTGTCTCTTCTCATAGAAGGATAAGGAGCATAATATACTTGAAGAGCCTGTTTGGCAAGTACGAAAGGGTCGTACTTATAATAATGGGACGTATGTCTTACTTCTATAAGATTATATTTTGGGTGCATGTTGATTCCAGAACCCGGAACATTGCTGAACCACTTGCATTTAAACAAAAATACTTCTTCCACGGGTCTTGTGAAATATGTCAATTGCAGAATCTGGTTTAGCACGCCATAAAAATCGTGTACATGGTCGTTTGGATCATCACTACCTTTAACAAATACACCGCTATTATCAGTTAATTTTTCAGCACCATATTCTTTAGTGTTAAATTTATATCCATTGACAAAGAATATTGGATATGTCTTCACATTTCTTTTAGGTCCCAATGCCAAATGTTTCAATCCTTCATGCACAATACAATTTGTTGGAACAAAAACATAATTAGTAAACCAACTAGCGAATTCTTTGCTGATATCGCCGTTTGGATACTGTGATTCATAAATGCTGCAATCATAGGACATACGTTACATATATGATTAAAGATACAATACATGTATACATAGATGCATAAGTAGAGTACCTAACGAACGGTGCAACTTCGGTGCAATTGAGAAGAATATATGTGTGTGCTGCATTGTAATCTTTATCCTTCAGCCATTCCTCCACACATCTACCAGAAGGCCGACCATGTTTTTTAAAATAGATTAAGTCGCTTGGCAGTCATCTTGATCAATGCCTTCATCATTACGTGCAGTACTTGCAAATGAGATGTTCACATGATCACTAAAATAATGAGAGAGAAAAAATGAAGTTTCTTCTTCAATGTATGACTTGCAAATAGAACCTTCAACTCTGGCTTTCTGCCTCACTTTTTTCTTTAGATGATTTAAATACCTGTTTAGAATTATTGTAAATTATTTTTTCATACACTTAACCAAAATTTAATTAACTGAATATTAATATACCTTTCAAATGGATACATCCATCCGTATTGCACAGGCCCTCGAAGACATGCTTCTGATGGAAGATGAATAGGTAAATGCTCCATAACATTGAAAAACCCTGGAGGAAATATTTTTTCCAATTTGCAGAGTAATATGGGGATTTCTTCCTCTAGTTTACGTAGATGGTCAAGTTTTAATGTAGATGAACAAAGCTCTTTATAGAACAAACTAAGCTCTGTTACAACAGTCCAAACTTTCACGGGCAAAAGTTCTTTGAAAGCGACGGGCAATAAATTTTCCATCATAACATGACAGTCGTGGCTTTTCATCCCGCTAAGTTTACTGTTTTTATAGTCAACACATCTACGAAGATTGGAAGATATACCATCCGGGAATCTTAACCCTTCCATCCATTTTAAAAATATTTTTATTTGATTAGTATCCAGTTCATAGCACACTTTCGGTTTTCTAGTGTCATTTGGCTTTATATGAAGCTCCGGACGATTACATATTACTTCAATATCACGTCTGGATTTCAAATCATCTTTCGTCTTCCCTTTGACATTCAAAATTGTGTTGATTGCGTTATCAAACACATTTTTCTCATTATGCATCACGTCGATTTTATGATGAATCAGAAGATCTTTCCAATAAGGCAACTCCCAAAATATGCTTTGTTTCCACCAATTATGAATTGATGATTTACCTTGAATTTCTGTCTGTACTCCGATTTCATGAATCTTGGGAAAATCTTGTACAAGTTCATAAATTTCCTCACTTGTCCATACTTTAGGTGGTCGTAAAGTTTCAAGTCTATTAGCTGTAAAAAAATTCTTATCCCTTCTAAAAGGATGATTAATATGAAGAAAACATCTATGACAGTCAAACCATGAAATTTTCTTTCCAATAGGCAAAGAAAATGCTCTTGTTTCTTCCATACAGTACGGACAAGCTAGACGACCAGCCGTACTCCAACCTGAAAGCATCGCATAAGCAGGAAAATCGCTAATTGTCCACAATAGAGAAGCATGCATACGAAAGTTTTTCTTTTGGGAAATATCATATGTTTATACCCCTTCATACCACAATTTTTTTAATTCTTCAATCAACGGTTGTAAATAAACATCGATTCCTTGTGTCGGATCATCAGGACCAGGTATGACAATTGTAAGAAGCATATAAGGAGTTTTCATCTACATCAACGGAGGTAAATTATAAGGTGTTACAATTACAGGCCAGGATGAATATTTAGAACCAAATTGAGAAAATGGTGAAAACTCATCCGTACATAAACCTAGTCTAACATTGCGACTCTCAAATGCAAAATTGGGATACTTTTGATCAAAATGCTTCCATGCTTCTCCATCAGATGGGTGTGTTAACGTACCTTCTTCCTGTGCTCTCACCTTGTGCCATCTCATATGTTGCGCGGTTACAGAAGATGCATATAACCTTTGAAGTCTAGGAATAATCGGTAAATAATGCATACGTTTATACGGGACTTCCTTTCCCTTTTTCTTTCTTGGTTTGTATCTTTCTTGATTACAAATTCTACAATTCTTAAGCTTGATATCTTCCTTCCAAAATAGCATGCAACCTTTTAGACATGTATCTATTTTTTGATACGGTAAACCAAAGGCCGACATCATTTTTTTTACTTCATAATGGTTTTCGCACATTAAATTATTGGGAGGCATATGCCGCTTCGCAGCTTGTACAACAGCTGTAAATCCAACTTCTGTGTGGTTGTATTTAGATTTCATCGCAATGTATTCAACAGTTACTGATAATTGAGTTCCGCTTTCACAGCCTTCCCAAAGGGGTTTTTTTGCGGCATCTAATAAGTCATATAATTTTTTGGCTTCAATATTTGTTTCTTCTTCATCATTACCATCGTCATCATTACCAACGTTTTCATTAAATTGTTGAACCGGGAACATAGAACGTGCAACATCTTCAACCATTTGTTCTACGAGATTCGTCGTGGCAATTTCATTATTCGCTACCTCCTCAACTTGTATAGAAGTAGATGCTAACGGTTCTCCATGACGATCCCAAACTAAATAGTTCGGCACAAAACCATACTGACGCAAATGAACTCTGACCATTTGCGGTATCAAATGCTTCAATAACTTGCATCTACTACATGGACAACGGATTTCGACGTCGTTTCCATTGTTACTTAAAGCGAAATCAATAAACACGCTGACGCCATTAATAAATTGTTTGCTTATCGTGGATCATTTTCTCTTCGTTTGTACATCCAGCTTCGATCATTAAAATAATCATCCATTTTTTCTAAGTACATATAAAATTAGAAAGAATTATATAAAATTAGATTCATAATTTTTGTGTTCGATCGCTCAAACGCTAAGATTGTATTTTAATGACAACATTTCTTTTACATATTAATTATGATGATAAAATTTGCATTAACAATGTGTTAAAACAATTTTAGTGATTGATGCATGTTATGTTAATTGATCATTTACTGGTGGGTTATCCTACCTCCCATTACAAATACAATAATGTAATTAAATCGCGTAAATCTTTTCAATTTAAATGATTCAACAAAATTTCGGTAGCACTTCCCTTTAGTTCCCTGAATAGTACACAATTGCGTGTACACAGGGAACATAAAGGAACTGCTTTTGAAATTTTGAGAACCGTTTAAAATGAAATATTTTACGAGATTTAATTTCGTTGTTGTATTCGTAACTTGTCCAATACAAAGGACAAATCCAATAAATATTGTATACAATGAATATAAATGTCCGTTCCGCTAATAAAACGAACATCATATAACGATTATATACAATACTTATCAGACGGGGCCAAAAAAACTCTCTAAGGCTTTATGAATATAACATATTATGATTTGCTTTTTTTGTGATTGAAGTGTTTTTTGTACACCTTTGTGCGCCTTAGCGCCGTTGTGCGCCTTAGCCCAAAAAACAAAAACTTAAATCTTTGTATTTCCACGACACGTTTTCGACAATTAAATATTGTTTTCGATGAATTGGGCCTTAACCAAATAAACAAATGCATAGAGTGTCAACTATATTACGTGTATATATATACATAACACTATATATATGCATATATACATAGTCACCTTTAATTAATCAATTAACCCTAGATTACCAACATAATCAATGAAATCTATAAGCACAATCTCAATAACAACAACTACATCAACTAATTCAAACCCTAGATCATAGTAGCAACTAAGTAATTTATTACTAAAAACCCTAAATTAGCAACTAAAATGATTAAACCCCACATTTGCAACTAATTAACAGCACTACACACACAAACATACCATAATTATGCTTCAATTACACTAAACATAGGGTATTAAACAAAAATTAGGATAAACACATACCTAAAAATCGGAGGGAAAAGGAGAATAGAGAGGATGAGAGAGTGCTTTGATAGAGTCAGAGAGTTCCTAGGCGTAAGATGAAGTGGAATAGGATATTTCAGAAACTAAAGAGGGAAAATTTAGGGATTTGGGGGAAATTTTCGTGGGATTAGAGAATGAGGAAGAAGGAGGAAGCTTCGGCTGATTTGTACTCCAGTCCGTGTAACAGAAGGCAACGGCTTCCAACGGCTTAAAAACCAACGGCCGCAAAAGTTTTCTAACGGCGTATATTTTATATACGGTGTACAGATGGGTATTTTGGCTTCCGTTGGAAGCCGTTGGTCAATCCCCGTTGGAGGCCGTTGGAAGCATCCGTTGCAATACTGTTCAATTCTAGTAGTGATGTAGGACAATATTTTAGCAACCTTTTATTACTTTCTTACTTTCCTTCATTTCTTACAACTAAATTGACCACCTATATATAGTGGACTAAACACCCTTACAATACTAATAGATACCATTTCACTTAATGGACACATTACTTAATGGACATGTCTCTTAACCTTAAAAGACACAACAATACCAATGACATTATTATTCTACCAAAGCACATGTCTTTTGACTTTCCACATGTCAATGACAATTAATGCTTGGTTTATTTTCCACATGCGTGTATTACATTTTATGTTAGCTAACAACTGGGATAGGTTTATGATTTGGAAAGCAATGGAAAATAGTGTTTATTGGTTTTCACAAATCAACATTAAACAAGTAATATTTGTTGTGCCTAACAATGTAAAATACAATTGTTGTGTTCAAACTTGCAAACTATTACTCAGCTAATACAATGATCCGCTTTGGGTACATACTTATTATAAGAAAATCAAAACAAAGGATTTCATATCACTAGAATCTGAGTAGTTTTGGTCCACCAACTTTTTATTATAGAAAAACTTATATAATCCAAACTACCACAATGTTAAATGGATGAATAAACAACCAATGCGTAATTTTACGCTGTTAAAACAATAATACACCATAAGTTCACTTGTGCCATTATCTTTCTATAAACAAATTTACACCTGATGATTTTACTACACGGCCTGTTTATTTTGGCTGGGACAAATCATTATCATTCTCAAAGTATTTTCATGTGCATGCATCATTGGGTTTTCTGAATTCTAAGCTAACCGACTTAAATCTCAACTAAGTGGTAATTTTATTGTTTTCGCTGGAATGTTGATGGAAGTTTGCTTACAAGTCTCCAAGTCCACCCAAATTTTATTTATAAAAATTATACATAAACTGGTTTTGCTGAATTGACCTTTCAACTTAGTAATATCGACCTGTTTAAGTAATCATGACTGCGCTGCTTTTTATTTCTTTTTTCATCAACGTGGTACTGTTCGGCATTTAGTCCTGCTGCAAATACAAGTGTAATTTTGTTGTTCTCTTTGTTACATAGCTTCATCAATATTACATTGCAACATGGTTATATCCTATTAAAAGCCACTACTGAAGGGACTTTAGATGCATATAAAGGAGTGGCATGTTTTTAATCCCTTTTAACATTTTTTGCACTTCTATAACTAATTGTTAAGTGGCATTGGACCAGTAGGCCATTACTTATCTATTTCAGGATTCTCTTTAAATATTCCCTTAAAATGGCTCTATTACTCATATTTTCAATCATATACTGCTTTCAAAATCCTAATGTGGGTCTTCTTCTTTTCAATGCCATTTTACGACAAAATAATAATGATGATGATGATGATGATGATGCTCTATTCATGGTGTTCGGCTTAATTTTACAACTGGTGTTATTAATCGATCTACTTGAAATTGTTTACATACAATTTTCAATCATCGATTGACCAAAATTTTAACATTCAATGGCAACTTGTAGTTTATCTCTGCTGCTTTTTTTTATATCACATAACTCAGCCAATTGCATAATGTAAGTACTTCCATATGATAGTACTATGTTAACCCCAGTTTCTTGCAAAATGGTAATATATTCCCCTATGTAACTTTCTGATACGAAATCAAACTTATCAGCCATGTCCTTTACATATTTACATGAGAATATATAACTTTACAATTTGCTGTATAAAATTCTAAATTATGTCATCAATCAAGTACCATCCTGTAATACGTGAATATGGAGCAGGTAAATCTATTATTATTAACGTGTTTGTCTAAATCTCAATTTCTAGGCCATTATTGCATGGTAGGAACTCATTTGTATATTTATATGTGTTTACATGCTGTTACCAAAGCCTTTATTTACAGTTATTATATATTTTCGAAGAGTGGACTGATTTTGCATCCTAAATTTTTTATGGGCACCTGCACCAGCAAACATGTCAAAGTACTAGGCCTCACTGGGATATAACCCATTAATCATTTATTTTGTAGTAATGTTAACATAAATTTCAAACATTGAACTAGGCAATATCATGAACGCGTTATAACCTATAAGAAGTTCAACAATGGGTACAAACATATACTGGACAAGTACCAGAAATTTTCATTGCATAATACAATATTATATCAGAGTTACATGAAATATCAGAGTTACAACATAACAGCGGAAGAAAAGTAAATATACTCTCAGCGGAAGAAGCGGTATGATATAGCGGAAGCTCCAAACTCTAGCGTGAACTCCAACTCAGAAAGTGCTCCTAATCTTGCTCCAACGATCTATAACTGTAAACTAGACTACTAGCTGCCCGCGTGAAAATTAGTGGGCACCCAGAGTTTAGGAAGGAACAATAAACTCCAGGTCAGTCATGAGACTGGTGTGAGAACATAAAACAGTTGTTTTAAGATTTATTTTAAAGTTGGGAAATTCATCGGACTACGCCGCTAACGCGGAACGGGTTTACTCCATGTAAACACCCGTGCATATAAATTCACAATGGCTTTAAAAAAAACGAAGCTATAATAAGCTTATCCCACATCACGCAATGCAAGCGCACCCCAAATGGGAGAGTTTAGTCTTATGATAACCATGCTTTCATACGTGAAATCCTCTTTCAATACTATATATAGTTTGGAAAACCATTTCGCAAATAAATGTATTAATCCTATACGACATAATACCCATAATATTATGTTGCCATATATATATATATATATATATATATATATATATATATATATATATATATATAATCAAAACATATGGCTCGTATTGGAGATTTGAGTTTCCAACTTGATGATTCCTGACACGAAAGATCAATCGGAGCACACACGAAATGTAATATGGCTTTTTCATCCATATACGAACACCAACTAAAAATCATGAGGTAGATCAACGGTTTTCATCCAAACACGGACCCTCGAACATACCATGTTCCTCAAGTTCATAAGAGGTACCTCCGCCGCAGCTATCAATCAACAATCATACATATGTATGCAACCTAACCGCTAGTTTCTCATCATCCGGGGTGTGAGGTTTGTCGATGTCACGTCATACACGAGGCTATGCTTAAATAAGCAATGCCTTGATCGTACAAGCTCATTTCATATGTGAAGTATGTCACATTGTCCATTCACAACATGGTCACTGATTTCCATCATTACATAAACGCTTTGAGCTCATACACCACAAATCAGATAAATATCAAAGGGAATCAGTGTTGTGCTGTCAATTACAATGTCAGATATACAATCCAGACAAGTCCATTCTGGGTCTGAACGAAACAAAATCCAAAAATCCCCAAATATATTCAGACCTCATGCCACTTATAACCTTGTATCGGGGGATCAGCCCAACCGGGACATCAGCAATCAATCCAAAGATTTTCGGTCTTCATTCGTCTTTTACCAAGTTTTGAATTGCTTCATAACGTCGTATTATTACTTGGAATGGTTTTCAGCCATATATTCGATCCTGGTCTTTCCAAGTAATAAGTGTACTTTTAAAACAATAGTTATGGACCATACGACTTTTCAATTCAAATCACCTTCCAATCATTATCAATTCATTTACAGACCAAGGTTGGATTCATTCCGTAAACTCGTTATCGCCTTACCATTTCTTGAATAAAAATCCACTTCCAAACTTATATTTCAAAACATAATGCTTTTAATCATTGTTATCCTTTTCATAAGTTTTTGCAGTTACCAAATCTAAATTGGTTTAGATTCCGTTCACTATAGTTCAACCAACTTATATTTCCGATAGATTTCAGCGATTTATTTGTCCAACATCGATTCCCAACTTAAGAAAAATATTAGATTCCCCAATTAATAGAATATTTATGACTAAATCAAACAAATCTCTTTTTTTTTTCTTTCTTTTACATTTTCTAACTTAAAATCAATAGTATCAAAATAATTTTATACTAAATGATTTTTAAATCTTAAAATATTAAACAAACTCAATTCATAAATCTAAACAGGACTACAAATATATAAATCTTCGAACCCAAATCATTTTCAAATGAAAGTTATAATAACGTTAAAAGCGGTACTGAAAGTGCTGAATTAGCTATTTAGATCAAATAGGCTCGGAATTTTCAAAATTCGAATACTTTGAGTTGCATCATTTTAAAATAATAAAATATGATTTATCTAAACAAAGATTCCAAATTTTTAATAATTTATATAAACCTCTTTTTATTCAATTTTCCTTACGGTCATCGAACTGCACGTATAGCGACCTTCAATTTTTGTTTTAAACATAACTTGAAAACCATAGGTCGGAATTTGAAAATTCTTCCTTTTTTTTTCAAATCAAAAGTTATTATTAATAGAAATCCAATATTTCTTGTTTTGTGTTAATTCAACTTAAACGTTCAATTTATAATCGTTTGAAAATTAAAATCGATATTAACGAACTATCGCTATGCGACGCGTTCAATTCAATCATATAACGTTTAAATAAAATCGCCTCATTCATTTCATTTTTTCTCAAAATAAATCCAAATTTTTAAACTTAACCTTTTAAAACCATTTTCCGAATAATGTCCTATATTTTCATTCAAGTACCAATATTTCTTTATTTCAAAGTCCTTATTTTAAATTTTCAAATATTTCCGAATTATATTGAAAACTTAAATAATAATCTTCCAAATCTTAAAAATTCTCATGGTCGTTCATAGGAAGGAGGATTAAATCAATTTTTCCGCATAAATCCACAACCCTGGGGAGCGCGTTTTCATACAATCAAATTCAATCATATCAATCGACCATATAGCAAACATGGATCATTCATTGTAAACACAGCCATTGAAACAAACAATTAACCTCGCGCAAGTGTTACGTTCAATAATGCTCAAAACATTTCCACTACATGTCATCCATTTTGAATGCATACAACAAATAATTCGTAAGCATGCATTTAGGCAGTAACGCGCCTTGACATGGATTTTATATTGACAACCATGGCAATATTATCTGCAAATTTTATAACGTCATCTTCATAACTAGCGATCAACCATTCATGCAACCAATTACCATATATTTCCACATCTATCAAAATACCCAGTATATCATAACTTGAAATCATATAAAATTTAAATTCAAGTGCTCTCACCATCATTGCTTCCAACTCTTCAACGAAGAACCGCGTAACCACGGATGACCCCGTACAACTTACGGACAACACTAGCTTTACATGGACAATGTCAAACTCGTACAAATCATGAACCAAGCCTTGAACGAACCACGGATACTCCTTATGGATGCTGCAAAGCATGCAGCCCTTTTATTAACATGTATATATAAATTAGTGTATACTTAACATACATATATTTATTCAAACCTATTGATACCTATATATTTCGGTTTTCCCTAAACCAGAAGGGCCGAGGAGGTCTGATGCTGGATTGGATGGCTGGAGGAGGTGACTGTCGAACCTGAAAAGGGAGGCAACTGTCAGGCGAAGAGGAGGAGTGCTTGAAGGTGACGGTGGTGCGGTGGCTAGAGCGGTGAGAGGTGGGCGGAGAAGTGGCAAAAGAAAGTGACGAGATGCTGTTGTTTTTAAGGAGAGAAAGAGGCGAGGGGATGAGGAAGTGGTTGCGGTGTAGAGTTGGTTGTGGTCCGGGTGACGGCGGAGAAGCGGTGGTGGATGGTGTGTACTCGGAGGTGGTGGACGTGAAGTGGAGCAGCGGGTTCGGAGGGATCTGGGCGGTTGCAGGCGTCGGAGGTGCTGTGTCTGGTGCTGTCGGGGCGGATGGTGGCTGAGCGGTGGAGTTTGATGAAGGGGAGACCGATGGTTTTGAAGAGAAGACAGCGGTAGAGTAGCGTTTCTGGTTGATGGAATGGCGGAAGAACAGTTCTTTACTTCGGTGGAAGATGTTTCGGTGCAGAGAAAAATGATGGGAGAAACTATGTATATTTAAGGGGAAGGAAGTTGGATCGGAAAAGAAGAATTAAATGGGAAGGAGACTCTGTAGGAAGAGAAGAGTGTAAAGTATGGGTAGAGGAGAATTGCGTGTAGCAGGTGGTTTATGGTTTCCAACGGAGGAAATAATGAACGGTAGGGGAACCGGAAAAAGAAGTGCTCAAACGATAAGTGTTTTCCCTTTTTATTATGTGATTTTTATTTTTTATATTTAAAACAATGACATTTGGCATTCCACTTACATGTATAAGGACAAATATTCCTATTTTTATTTTTATTACAGATTCAACCAATGAATGCTTAACAAAATAAACTTATTTATTTAATTGTTAAATTTTGACTTTTAGTGACATTTGTGTAACAATTTAGATGTGTAACCAATTCCAAACATTTTTATGTGCAACAACCATGAGATTACAACATTGCTTAAAATATATGTTATATCCTTCAAAATTATACAAACAAATTTTAAAAACCTAATAATCTTAAAAAGATAATTTATATAAATATCATAAGTTGTAAAATTTATATCTCACTAATTTTTCATACGTTATCAAATAACATTACCAAAAATTATCTATACTTATGTCTTACCTACCATTAATCAAAAATAACAATTCCTATACAATTCATGTTCACATGAAGCCATTATAAATTAAATAACATTTTTTTTATTTATATTTAGAAAACCCAAATTACATAATAGAAATTCCATTAAACTAAGTTAAAATCTCGGGTTGTTACGGTATGTGCAATAATAAAACAATGTTAAACTCCTATGAGTAAAGTTTGAAAATTGATCTTTTCATCTGATTTATCATGTTATGGTTGAGAAGTTGACAACAAAAATGACAACTAACAACCATTATTAAATAAATTGCAGACTATTTACAAATATTTAAGCCTGGCACAAAATATATCCTGTTTCGAATTTCACTTACGAACATATGTATGTATATGTATATTAGTTCTTATAGCCACCTTTTGGGTATTTATATGCTTTAGTCCCTTTTATGTAGCTATTTTTTCCACTTTCAGTAGTTTATTATTCTGCAACTTATTGAAGCATTGTACCAAACCTACATACAGTTTGTTAGTAAATCTTTATTTCGTGTACCTCCATATATTAATTAGGTTTATAGAAGTTCCTTTAATTTTAATTGTCCAAATGAAATAAATAAGGTAATTTTTATTCTAATCCACGGTTTTAATAAATTAATCCACCATTTTACTTTAATAAGTTAATCCACAACTATTTTGTAAGTTAATCCACTAGTGGATTAACTTACAGATTTCACCCTATTATATATGGAGATTGTTAAAGGGACTCCAAATTTTTTTAAAGGGAGGATAATTTTAAGGGGACTCCAGCTTAATATTTTTTTGTTAAGGGGGGTCTAATTTATTTTAAAAAAAGAAAAAAGAAGACCAAACTACCCCTGATTTGTCATTTATGTTAAACAGTAACTTGCTAAATTCAGCGCAACTAATAAATGTACAAATTACAAAACACCCCAATTACAAAAAGGCTAATTATATTTATACATCAATAACATCATTACATACACCATAAAATAAAATAAACTACTATACACTAAAAATTTCTTTTCATACACCGTTTTTTTTTTACAATACTAGCCTTATTTTTTTCTTCCTCTTCCCTCTCTAAAACTTTAAAGTTATTTACATAAAATAGGAAACTATAGCACTAAATAAAGTTTAAATTTAGTAAAATGGATTTTAATTTTTTTGAGTGTACGGTATACAATTTATTATGCTACAAAAAATTCTTAATTTCAACAAAAGAGGCTCTGCTTTTAAATTAAATAACTCTAAATTATCACTTACTTGTAAAATTATCGTAATTCAAATTTTAGGTTTCATGTTTAAAAATACATTATGTTCTTCAAATTGTTTTACATAGATTTAATCTAATATCGTTGGTTACAATGTTATAGTTTGATGGGTTATCATTAAAAAGTATAAAAAAATGCAATAAAAAAAGAATGGTAATTTAGTAATATATATTTTTAGCAAAACAGTGGTATACATAAAGTAATTTTCGGTGTATAAATAAAAAATTTCTTACAAAAATTCGATACAACATATTAGAACAAAATTTTCGTTTTTGCATTTAAAATTAATCATAGCAATTCCAATATGAAATTATAATTAATTACCTAATCTGATGTCTACTGATTACCCATGAAATTTTCTTGTATCTCTATTACATTAACTATATACATTGTTTATTTTTATGTGCAACATTAAATTGTAACCATTAATTAAGGTTTAGGCTTTATAGTTTATATTAATGAGGATTATAGGGGGCTAATATTGGAATTTTAATTTATATGTTTAAGGGGAGGCTAATTTATTTTGTCCTCCCCATAACAATTATACAATAAATAAAAATTGGTCCTCCCCTTAACCAAATGTGGAGTCCCTTTAACAACCCCCTTATATATCTAACAATCTATTTTGTGCTTCTTGTTTCACGATTCTGTGTTATTTCACATTCTCATATCAGATTAATAATAATAATCCAACTAGCCTAAAATCAAGATCTCATACTAGATAATTATGTAAAAAAAACACAAAATTATAAATCTACTGTATGCAACATGTTTCTTATACAAACTATACCGACATGTCAATCTCACATAGTCATGTATTATTTATAGAGGGGAAAAAAATTGAAAATTGTACCTTATTATTTCAGAATGCGGATGTACAATATGATTTAAGTATTTGATCATCTAATTGTAGCATATCACTATTCTAAATAATATTACAATATTAAATATAAAGCTAAGTTATGTAACAAGTCTAATAACCGCATATAATATTATGATTACCATATCAAAATTTGATTTTTCAGGATTGTTTGAAGGTTGTTCCAAATGATCCATTATGTTTTTGTTTTCTTCTTTCACGGCTTCAACTAGCAATTCATCATCATCATTATTATTTATCAGTCTTGAATAAAACCCTTGATTTCCTTAGTACTGTAACAATCGTCTCCCTCATCTAGATGTAAACGGCTTCTTTTCTCAGACATATTTCTATCAATTTTTCAAGATTCCAAAAATAAATAACTGCAATTATATTTAATAATGGTGATATTAAAAAAAAACAATTTTTTATACAATTAATCAACTTTTTTAAAAAAAAACTATTTACTATTATGTTGAATTACTCCGCTTATCGCTTAAGCTTGGACTTAGATGCTAGGATTCCAGAACCGAGAAGACGATGGAAAAAGCAAGGAAGAAGAAAACACATGGAAGAAGAAAACACACAAAAGAAGAAAACACATAAGATTGAGAAGAGGAGAATACGTACATTTTTTTTTGGTGGATGTACTGATTAAAATTTAAATTTTAGTAAAAGTCAAAGATTCTATTAAATATGGTGGATTAACTTAATAATATGGTGGATTAGAATAAAATTTACCAATAGATAATTTTATTCAAATCTTAACATTTATTTGTTTCCTCTATTTTAGCATCCACTATGTAATATCTACAGTCCTTTAGAATTAATCAATTTATGTCATCTATAATTATAGTCCGATATTGATTTTCTATTAAAATTTGATGACAGCTCAGGTTATGTCGTCATGGAAAAATGCTACTGGTGCTCGACATTCTCTTTTGAAAAACTAGAGTCGAATATCTTTTTATTTCCTGGTAGCTGTTGATTAGAATACTTTTCCCTTCTTACATTTCTTTATACTCATGTTTTTTTCCCTTTTACATTTAGTTTTTTTCTTCGGATCTAACCACTCATGTGTATACAGTTTGTGGACTGTCCAAATCACCAGCTCTTTTGACTTCTAACACATGCTTTTACTTCTTTATCGAGTTGGGATCTGGATTGCGATAATATCAGGTAAATGTTAATAAATGATCAATACTTTGTCCATTTTAGATTTGAATCGTGCTTCTAATTATAAAATATGCTTCATATGTAAACAGTATGTGGATTGTGCGAATTACAATTCTTCTTACTTCTAATAGCTGCTTTTAGTTCTCTACCAAGGTAGGGTCTGGATTGCGATAATACTAGAAAAATGTTAATGAATGATCAATACTTTGTCCATAAATCACATTGTTATCAAGTCATACCAAGTATGCACAATCCAAGCTTTTTCAACTTAATTGTATGTCTTTAGGTCGCTGATTTTACTACTTGGACATTAATTGAATTATTAGAACATCAAGGCCTGTTAAAGTACATATAAATAGAGTAAAGTTGCATTATAATATGTTTGAAAGCATATTTGGTACTTACTTTTTTTATACTACTCTATGTTGCTATATGGATCTTCACTGCAAAGTCACTTTTAGACCTATAACATTACGTTGTAGTTATAGGCTGGCCTATCTGCCAATTTGGTTTAGAAATGCTTGATTCCGAACAACCTATATGTTTTCTTAAACTATATATTATGTGAGGCTATATGTATAGAAATTATCAATGAGTTATCATTTGCCACAGAAATAAATTTCATGCTCAGCGTGATTAATCATAATATGATCTCCTTCATGGGCAAAAATAATTTGTCCATAGAACCTTTCATTAACAGTACCGATTTAATTTGTTTTCTCACTACAAGAAAAGGGCTTAAATTCGACGGCCCATATCGACGGTTTCCGACGGCTTTTTCCGACGGCTTTCGACGGGCCGTCGGCGACCGTCGGAAACCGTCGATTATAATCGGGATTTCTTCCACCCGAGCCAATTTCTGCTTCATTCCATATCCTCCTAAACCCATTCAGCCGCGATTTCCAAACCCTACCTCCCCCAATTTTCGATTTCCCGCCTCTAAACACCAATTTTTTCGCGTTCGGATAGCTCCCGACTTCCTCTCAACCTTGTATCATCATCAATTTGAGGTATAATCTCGTTTTTACCTTAAAATTTTAATTTTTACCTAAACCTAAATTTGGTAAAATTAGAAAATTAGAGTTAATTGTTGATAGCAATTGGTTCCTATGGTGTTGTAGTATGTTATATCATCATATTATATGTGTGTTTCATTTGCTACACTGAAATTGAAAAAGTTATGTTAAATATTTGCATATTTGTGTATTTGACTTCAAAATTTAGGCATGTTTTGGATATATTGTTGTTTGTAGTGGTCATAAAAAATTGTTTAAAAACCCAGATATTTACAAATTGGTTTAAGTGTGTGTATGTGTTTCAATTTAGATTGTTTATGTCGTTGTATAATTTAGGATATTTTTGTACATGTGTGCCGTTATGCGCTCGTCATTCTTGCACGTGTTATTTGACATACGAATAATTGAATGGATGAACTATGAAAAGTACATCGTGCAAATTTTGATTTATGCACAAAAAAGCATGATTCTAAATTATAGTTGTGTGCCTATTGAATCGACGGTAATAATATTGTTTTAAGTTGATTGAAATGTTAGCAGATGTGATAAAATATAAAATATTTTTTTGTTGCAGTAAAACGTACTTTATATTAATATGCGCACATATAATTGAGTAATATCCCCTAGAGTGTTTTCGGCCCCGTCGGACGAGTGTTGTACATGATCGTTATATAAATAGTTGTTTTTTTTCAAATTAAAAAACGACCGTTTATATTCATCTGGTACAATATTTGTTGGATTTGTCCTTGTATTGGACAAGTTATAAACGCAATAAGCATCTACATTTTGTATACTACTTCGTTTCAAAAGATTCACAAAATTTTGGTTCCATTTTCCCTTTTGTTTCCTGCGTACATGTGTACAGTGCAGGAAACAAAAGGGAAATGCTGCCGAAATTTTGTTGAATCGTTTGAAACGAAGTATATACAATTGTAAATGTTTACTGTGTTTATAATGGGAAGTAGGATGCCTGACCATGTAAAAGAATTGCATTAAAAAAACTGTCAAATTTAACTGTGTTGGGTTATGGATATTTAAGATTATTTATTTTAAATAACAACGATTGATTTTTTGTTATTTAAGTTAGATTTTATAAATTAAAATAATTTATATTCCAAGACTAAAATGGCGCGGTAGTTTCAAAATTTAATTTTGAACTTTGAAAAATTATATAAAATTCATTTTAAATCGGATTTGGACGAAACAAGAAACGCTAGGACCGTATTGAAAATATTTTTCTAACGGATATAAGAATTTGAGATTTTAGTTCATAATTTGTAAGTTACGACAAAATCAAAATTTCAGAAAAACGCTATGGAATTAATATATAAAATACATATGGACCAAAACGCTATGGAATTAATATATTTTTAATATTAAATATATATGCCTTAAAAATGAAAATATTGTAATATACGTGCGTTTTATTACCATAAGTACAAGTTTTTTTTGTAATTTGAATTCTTAAATAAATATTAATTTTTGGACTTATGACTGAATTTCTCAACTAGGAAAAATGATTGATTATTTTGTTGATCGGAGGAGTTGGATGTACCAAAGAAGAGGACAGAGAGGTTCAATAAAAGAAGATTTTTATAATGGTATAAATGTCTTTGTTGACTTTGCTTTAAGTAATAATGGAAGCGATCCTGAAATTCGTTGTCCGTGTAGCAAGTGTAAACATTTGAAATATTTGTTACCCGATGTTGTGAAAGTCCATTTGTGCAAAAACGGATTCGTACCCGAGTATTATTTTTGGGATCGTCATGGAGAAGTTGTATCAAATACTCCTGTTGAGACTGAGGTAGACAATCCTGTTGAAGAAAATGTTAGCACGACCCGTATTGAAAATATGGTGGAAGATGCAGCTCGGTCTATGTTTCCTATGATTGCAGCCGACGACGACGATGGAAATGATGAAGAACCGAATATTGAAGCTAAGAAAATTTATGATTTGCTGGATAATGCTAAGAAACCTATTTGGGATGGTTGTACAAGCGGCACTCAGCTATCGGTAATCGCGGAATACATTGCGATGAAATCTAAATACAACATCACTGAAGCTGGGTTCACAGCAATTGTACAAGCTGCAAAAAGGCACATGCCGCCGGATAATTTAATGTGTGAAAACCAATACGAAGTTAAAAAACTTATGTCGGCATTTGTTTTACCTTATCAAAAAATAGATACATGTGTAAAAGGATGTATGTTGTTTTGGAAAGATGACGTAAACCTTAGAAATTGTAAAATTTGTAATGAAGAAAGATATAAACCACGAAAAAGAAGGGAAAGGAAGTTCCATATAAACGTATGCATTACTTACCTCTTACTCCAAGGCTTCAAAGATTACATGCATCTTCTGCAACTGCATCTCATATGAGATGGCATAAGGTGAGATCGGAGCAAGAAGGTACGTTGACCCATCCAGCCGATGGGGAAGCATGGAAGCATTTCGATAAAACTTATCCCAATTTTGCAGCGGAGAGTCGTAATGTCAGACTAGGATTATGTACGGATGGGTTTTCACCATTTTCTCAGTTTGGTTCTAAATACTCATCATGGCCCATTATCATCACACCTTATAATTTACCTCCATGGATGTGTATGAAAACACAATATATGTTTCTTACTGTTATTGTTCCTGGGCCCGATGATCCAGCACAAGGAATTGATGTTTATTTACAACCGTTAATAGAAGAATTAAAAACATTGTGGAACGAAGGAGTAGAAACGTACGATGTTTCAAAGAAATTTTTTCGCATGTTTGCTTCTTTGTTGTGGACTATAAGTGATTTTCCTGCATATGCAATGCTTTCAGGATGGAGTACTGCTGGTCGTCTATCATGTCCATATTGCATGGAAGAGACACGAGCGTTTTCCTTACCGCATGGTAGGAAAATTTCATGGTTTGACTGTCATCGATGTTTTCTCCATGTAAATCATGTTTTTAGAGCAGACAAGAAAAACTTTTTGGTTAATAGAGTAGAAACCAGACAACCTCCAACGTTATGGACTAGCGAAGAAATATATGAAATGGTTCGAAATCATCCAAAGATATATCAAACTGGAGTTCAAACAGAAATTGAAGGCAAATCGATTTATCATAATTGGTGCAAACAGTCTATTTTTTGGGAGTTGCCGTATTGGAAACATATTCTGCTTCGTCATAACATTGATGTGATGCATAATGAGAAAAATGTATTTGATAATGTGTTTAACACGATTTTGAATGTTAAAGGGAAAACTAAAGATGATTTGAAATCAAGGCGCGATATAGAAGAATTATGCAAACGTCCCGAGCTTCATATGAAACCTAATGACAGTAAAAAACCCAAAGCATGTTATGAATTAGATAATAATCAGGTTAACGTTGTTTTAAAATGGGTTGAAGGGTTACGATTTCCTGATGGGATTTCCTCAAACCTTCGTAGGTGTGTTGACTTCAAAAATGGTAAATTGAGCGGAATGAAAAGCCACGATTGTCATATTATGATGGAGGATCTATTCCCAGTTATGTTCAAAGAACTACTGCCGTTAAAAGTTTGGAAGGTAATAACGGAGCTTAGTTTGTTTTACAAAGAACTTTGTTCAACTACTTTGAAAGTGGAACGTTTACGTAAATTTGAGGTAGATATTCCAATATTGCTTTGCAAATTAGAGAAAATATTCCCACCAGGTTTTTTTAATGTAATGGAACATTTACCTGTTCACCTTCCAACTGAAGCACGATATCGAGGTCCTGTCCAATATGGATGGATGTATCCATTCGATAGGTAAACATAGACATATTAACGATTAATTTAATTGAATTTAAAACTATTAAATAATGTAAATTAATATTGCATAGGTATCTGAATCATTTGAATAAAAAAGTGAGACAAAAAGCACGAGTTGAAGGTTCGATATGTAAATCTTACATCGAAGAAGAAGCTTCGTTCTTTTTCTCTCATTATTTCAGTAATCATGTGAATATATCATTTGAAAGTGTTCCAAGAAACGACGAAGGAGACGAACAAGAATCGTCTCAAACAGTTTTGTCTATTTTTAGACAACACGGTCGACCTTCTGGAAAATGTGTTGACGTCTGGCTAAATGATAAAGATGTTCATGTAGCTCACACTTATATTCTTCTAAATTGTGCTGAAGTTGCACCATTCGTTAGGTAATCTGAAATATCAATTACTGCATTTTTATTTCTACATCTTTACATGTGTATAATCTAATGCAAAACACTATTTCTATTTACAGCGTTTATGAACGTGAACATCCAAATGGAGATATCAGTAAAGAATTTTCTGCTTGGTTTACAAATTATGTTTATGAACCCAAAAATTGTGTTGTTGATGAAGGGTTGAAACATCTTGCAATGGGACCAAAAAGATTGGTTAAGACATATCCAATATATTTTGTTAATGGATATAAATTTAACACAAAAGAATACGGTGCTGAAAAATCAACGAACAATACTGGTGTATTCGTTAAAGGCAGTGACGATCCTGAGAATCACATCAAAGATTTTTATGGCGTTTTAACACAAATTTTGCAATTGACATATTTCTCACGACCCGCACAGGAGGTGTTTCTATTTAAATGCGATTGGTTTAGCAATGTTCCGGGTTCTGGGATTAATGTACATAAGGATTATAATCTGATTGAAATAAAGCATACATCGCGTTATTACAAGTATGATCCTTTTGTACTAGCCAAACAAGCATTACATGTTTATTATGCTCCTTACCCGTCTCTAAAAAGAGATAAAGCAGATTGGTCGGCAGTTTTTAAAACAAAGGCCAGATTTACGTTTGATGGGAAGAATATTCCAGATGAAGGAGCCTATCAGGCAGAACTCGAACAGAACAATGAAATAATAATTGAAGATGATCATGCAGATTTCGGACCTCTAATCGATGAGGCAAATGCTTTGGTAGATGCGTTTGAGAGTGCGGAGGAAGATAGTATGCAATCTGAGGATGAATTTGAATCTGAAGAAGATGATGATTGATATAGATGATGATCGAGTACTATCTATCTATTGTAATGTAATTATGTAGTAAACCCAGCTTATTTTCCAATTCATGTAACTCTATTAAATTTTTAACTTTTATGATCGTTTTTTACATCTTTTGTGTCATATGCAGTTTTGCTTATTTATTTGTCTTAAATCTTCAATAATGTAAAAATGTTAATCTTTGGAATATGAGACCAAATCAAATACAGGTAAAAACAATTTCTCTTTTATGTCATTTTTTGCATCTTTTATGTCACTTATTTAGCAGCTTATATCGTTTGTTTAAGTTAGCTTAGATCTTTGAAATGATTTGTATGTGACAGGTATGTCATCTAGAGGAAATTCGTCAGGCGAGGGTTCTGGATCGCATCCCCACGTGCGTCCAGTCGTGTCCTTAGTTCCTATGAGTACTGGGTAAAAATTAAACTTTATTTAGCATGTTTATTATTTTATACAACACACTTATATGTTTTTCACATTTAATGCAGGACTTTCGATCTTCAGCCTTCGAAGACTATTTTGACCGCTTCGACAGCAGCATATAAGGCAAGGATGTCGGGATGTTGGCCTAAGTGGGATTTGATACCACCTCACATGCAGGAGGTCATTTGGCAGGATGTGCTAGTAAGTATTTTCTTTTATATTTTTTGCAATATAATTTATGTTAATCGCTGAGATATACTGTACATATTTTACTACTAATGTTTGTTTAACGTGAAATACAGGCTGAGGTTGATATACAGACCGATGATTTGGCATTGGCTAGGACGTATTGGATGCAAAAGATGAGGAAAAACTATAAAGATGCCATATCAACAATGAAAACAAATAGGAAAAAACCTACGTGGATGGGAGATAATGTTTGGAGTGGGTTTCTGAAGTATTGGGATAGTGATACAGCGAAGGTTAGTGTACTAATTTTTTTTTAAGAAATATTAAAATATTTAGACTGATAATTATAAAATTTTAAATGTGAAGGCGGAGTCACAAAGAAACAGCGCGAATAGGAATAAAAATCCAGTCACGCATAGAGGAGGATCCAAGTCATTCCAGCAGTATCGGCAGGAGTTGGTAATTTTTTTTAAATGCGACTTATTATGCTGTATATAGTTTTGAACATTTAATAATTGTGTTTAATAATCTAATTCAGGAGGCTGAGGGGCAGGGTCCAGTCTCCTATATGGATGTGTTCACACGTACGCATGCCATAGAGCATGTCGACTCAGACGGGAACATCACATACTCATGGCATGACGAGAAATCCAGGAAGAGTCACGTAAGATTTCATTTTATGTAGAAGTTTATGTAGTAATTGTTAAATTAATATAAAATACGATATCATGATATTAATTTTATATACATTCCTATTGGGCTTGCAGGAGAAGTTCATGGAGAAACGTCAGTTGCGTCTAGCTGAGACTGGAAATGAGCAGCTTACTACAGACGAGGAGGACATTATCTTCCAGTCAGTGATGGATCCACAGACGCGTAACAGACGATATGGATTTGGAAATCAAGTGGTAAAACATTTTTAGTTTAGTTTAATTTTTATGCGTTTTATTTTTATCTAGAAAGCTTAAGCCTCAAGTTCTTTAATTTTGTGATAAATATATCTTTCATGATACCAATGTTGCGTGCATTCAATGTTATCATTTGAGAGATCAATAATTATTGCTCTAAATTAACTCGATGAAGTGCATAGTTTACGGTATTAAATTATGCCATTTAAAGCATATCAAATTTCTTTAACATGTGATATCACACCTGTCATTGATTGTTGTTATAATTTAAAGCATATCAAATTTCTTTAACATTTGATACCAACAAGTAAGCATTAACTATGTTATTGTAATTTATAAAACGTTTTATAATCAATGTTATGCGTTGGCTTGGAATAGGTTCATTTATGGTCTTATTTACCATAATAGTTAAAAGAGGATATAGAATGTAATGATATAGTCGATAACCTTTTTATGTCAACGAAGATTATAATGTATTACTCCGAACTCTTTAATTACATATTTTTACGCCATGCAGATTATTAAAATAATTGTAAATGATTAAAAGAATTTTAAATAATTGTTACAGTCCACCAGTCAGCAGGCACGGGCCAGACATGCTAGAGAAGCTATGGACGCCGCAGAGATCGAGGACTTGAGAGCTAGGGTGGCACAGCTTGAGGAACAGAATCGCCGCCAAGCCATTGAGATGACTCAGATAGTGGATCGACGCATAGCAGAGTTCGAGCGACAGTATGGACGCTTTCCTTCATCAGCTGGCTCTGCAGAGGAGGGCGACCAGTGATGTTGCTTGTTAGGTATGTTTTTTTAGTTTGACATATGTACATATATGACTAGAGATGCGCTATATATATATGGGGGTGTATGACTGAACATTGGTTGACATTTCGTATGTATTTTGATGGTAGACAAGATGTGGTGGATTGATGTAGTAAATGTGATGTATTATATAGTGTGCAATCGTAGAAGTGTTATGTTTTATATGTTTTTTTTATCGTTTTTATGAATTTTTGGTTGAATTGGTTTGGTTTTGATGATTTTTTGGTTGAAATGGTGTGGTTTTGATGGTTTGTGTATGAAATGTTGTGATGGAGTTAAAGACCGACGGTCTGAATTAATGAATTGAGTGGAATGTGGGTTTGATGGTTAAATAACAGCTGTAATATAAAAAAAAAGCAGCAGTATTTCCGACGGCTTCCGACGGCTTAAAGGTTCAAATGTCTATAACGGTTTCCGACGGCTTGCGACGGCTTCCAGGTAAACGTCTCTAACGGTTTCCGACGGCCGTCGAAAGCCGTCGGAAATTGACGATAACCGTAGGAAACCGTAGGAAAAATATTCGACAATAGCCGTCGAAAACCGTCGGAAACACTGTGTGCCGACGCCTTTAATTGCGACGGGGATTTCCGACGGCTTCCGACCATTTCCGACGGCCGCCGACGGTTTTCAGCCGTCGGAAATCCGTATTATTCTTGTAGTGTCTATGGAAAAATCTACACTCATTATTTCTCACAATCTCATTTATGTATGGATAAACGTGTGAGTTTAATATAACATGAAGTTTGTGCTTGGAAGATATAATCAAATACTATCGAAAAAATAACTGTATGTAGATATGAGGCTCTAATATTTTACTATAGTATATTAATTTGATCAGTGATGGTTGCTAATTTGTTCTTATTTATAAAATATGGAAAATAATGTGAGGATTTAACACCATTAGAACTCATTAATAATGCATTTGAGGTCTGGTTGTAGCCATATTTGGAAAATATTAAAGCAAGTTGCAAATGGGACGATCGATAACTTGATTGGAACACACTATATGGAGTAAAAGTTCATCACAGTATTCACTTAAATTACATGTAAGCTTGATTAGTTTATTATGTAAACTGATTGGCATGATTTTAGTTTTTATTTGAAGTAAATATTTAGTTCTATATTTCCAGGATCTTCTTGAATTTGTTTGATGACACAGATTTTCATGTTATATATGCCCATTTTTTTCCGTATTGACTCTTATTTTACCTATCCTTAATTGAGGTATTTTTGAGTTTTTTCTTTTGTTAAGTTAGGCATCACACGTGTGGATATATTTTTTCTATCGTGGAATGCTATCAGCAGTCGTGCAAAAATAACTGCAAGTAATACTTACCATGTGATTGGTTAATACAATGGCAATGTGACTCATCTACTATTTAACAATTAATAAAAAAAACGTTAATAATATTGCCCTGACCCCATCACATAGCGAGTTTTACAAACAGTCGGTTTTGAGCGATTGATGGTCGCAATCCTCTTTTCTATCAGTATAACATAGAACATAACTATTATTTGGCAGTGTCAGTGGCATTGTTCTATATTTCAGAAGAAATTTAACACAATATACAACGCAAAATTTTATATTATCCATCTACCCATTTTTGGTTCTTCATGACGAAAAATTAACATGTCAACTTTTTTGTTCATGTGCTATCACATAATGAATATGTTTACAGTAAACTTACATGTTTCGTTTGCTTGAGCTTTCTGACCTAAAGATGTGGCCTCTTTGTATTCCCAAATGACATTTCCTTGATCATGGTTTTCTTCTTTCAATTCTTCCGCCAAGCTTAATCACATATATAGGGTTTCTATATTGTCGTATGGTTTCCTTCATCATGAAATATGCAATGCCATTTTTTTTTCCTGCACAAAGCATGTAGATTGTCGTATGTACTTTTATACTCATCAACTTTTTCATTTATTCATTGCTATTAATAATTGTGCCTGTTTCCTATATTGTCGGATTTCCATCCAACTTACGGATTTAAGGTAACTAAAGCTGTTTACTATAATCTTTTATCAATGAGATTTAAACATACAGCTAGGAAGAAAAGTGTTTGACATGTATGTCCAATGATTATTTTCACTATACTTTCAAACTTTAATACGAAGAAGAGATGATAAAATCATAAGTGCACTATTATATGCATGTCAACTTTTTGTGAACATATCATAGAATAAACATATATTGATCACTTTAAAATATATTAGTTATCTGCAACTTGTGACTTTAATTTTGAACTACATAGGAATTCAGAAGACAAAATAACATACTTTGGACTGTCTACAATTCAGGCAGTGACGGTTTCAGCTATGCTAGCTGTGAAATGAAGGCTTTCAACCTTGAGAAACTGGAATTTGCAAGTTCTGTAGGTATGATTTTTAAATGCTTTAGACCTAATCATATCTCTGTTGCTGCTACTCAACTTTGAGCTCATGGTAAATATGCATCATGGAATGGTAATATTGGAATCGATGACTGCGTCTTTGTGGAGAACGTGGAACATCCTTGCCAGATGACCCTATGTTACTTGCTCACTGTTCTACTGCTGCTAATGAGAACGATGGGGAGGTTTGAGATGCATTTTTGGTTTTCTTTACGTGGTGGTGTTCTTTTGGCTTTATTGGAAGCGGCAAAGCCAGAATAAAGTCACTGTATGCTAATTTTTACTATTCAATATTGTCATTATTTATTTTACTTTAATGGCTTTTAACGTGCATGGAGTCTTAGAGTGTGTTATTTTTTGTAGGATTTCTTTGCTATTACTGTTGTTGTTTAAGAGTGTATTCGTGTATCCGTTATACATGCTATCTTGAATTAAACTAACAACTGACTTGCACTACTAAAAAAGTACCAAAGATGTAAGCTAACACCAGCATATATTTGATTTGTTTATTACTTATCTTTTAGATTTTTTATACTCTCTTATGGTCATATTTGATTTGTCATATTACGTTGTACCGTTGCAACTTGCAAACTCTATTCTTATATATGCAAATCATTATAGATCTTCATATGTATAAGAATGCATAACTGGTTTTATTCCACGCATACATGGTTGTACGTGCTATGCGTATGCAAACATCTCATCTATTTCATTTGAAAATAGATCTGAAGAGCATAGAGTGTATCACATCAATAGGTTCAACTGATACAACCTATAGGACAATAGATGAAGACTGGACAATCGTCCTGCGTTCTGATAGTACTGTCATCAAGATCAATGATGTGGTTGAAAACATTCCTTTTTATAAATTTTGTTTCCACGATGAAAAACTACTTCCATCTAGACTGTACAAAAATGACAGGTTGACTGGTAACTTTTGTTTTATATATCATATATTGATAGAAAATTTGGTCTACAATTATTTACACATTACTGCTACTTGTTCGAACAAATATTCAGATGTATGTGGTCTTCTTCGATGTAAATCAACCATCATTCTTATAACCAAAAGAGACTGCAACTAAACTACTAAAGAGAGATACAGAATGAATATCAAAGGTATGAAAAACTCATCAAATTTTTTATTATTTTATTTGTGTGCCATATAAAATTAAAGCTTACCTATTTTTCAGTGGAAAAACGTATATTCTGTCTTTATGGTCGGACAAAATGAAATTGTTGGACGAACCGATAGTTGACGTATCTGTTGATTCAATTTCAATTATCGTTACCTCAACTACCGTGTCTAACTTTGGACTTAAAAACCTTTAACCCAAATTTTTGCGCTTTTACATTAACGTACTTATGCTTCCAAATTTGAACAAACACAGTGACAACTAACGTTTGAACTTGTGTATAGAAACAATTTTTCTTGCAGGCTCAATCGCTTTTGATTCATCATTTGCAAATAAGGTATATAAGAACATCAACATTATTGAGACGGAAATGATATTGAAAAGGTTATCATCCTTTCTTGGCTGTATAGTTTCTATATTTTAAATATTAACTTTCTGTCTTTCATAACGTTTAGCTTCTAATCACATATCACAACGAGGTGTGTCTTCCCATATTGCAATTCTACACAGTAATAGTTCGCCCAATCCTACTGGAACGATAGAAGATGTTCACTCAACCATTTTGCAAATGATGGATGATATACGAACTGCTAACTGTAGGGTAAGTCAAACTCTTAGCATTGCTAATTTTCATTGTCTACATATTCTAGACAATGCGCAATTTATTCACCTTCGATGAATCTAGGTGATTGTAAGAACAATTACTGCTGACATTTTAGGAAAAAAATTATATCATAACCGCAACTATTTTGAAACTGAGAGCAACTTCTACTTGGAGCTACTTATGTTGCGTTCTTTGCAACTCAACTGCCCGAAAGGAAGGCGAATGATGTATTTGTAGCAAATGTGATTTCTCAATGACCAGCCCAATCCATAGGTATTTTTTTCCATGTTATTTAACATTATTACTACAACACGTGATCGACTTCTGACAAAACCTTTTTTGTAGATATCGTTTGCTTGTGGATATCTTAGATGCATCAAGATCGTCGACCATCACTGCCTTTGATCGAGAAGCAGAAGCACTTATTGGTCTAACAGTAGATGAGATGCTAAGGATTTCTTACACGGTTATACTGCACACTTATTCTCTTCTTTTCCACATTATAATATCCTTATTGAATCATCCTTATTACGGTTACTAAATTAAACAGGAAAATGGTGTAGAAAAGGTTCAAAATATTTTTGAAAAAAAATTGCTGGATTAGATGCCCTATTTGAATTCAGGCCCACCAACCACGACATAAACAACAAAAACACGTGTAACTGCTAGAAAGATTGTCAAAAAGATTAAAGACAAAGGTTGTGACACAATAGCAACCGAGGCATGTGTTGCCTTTATGTCCCATATTTTACCATCCTTATTTAACAACAAAATTATTAGTTCTTTTCTCACAGTTCGCAACACAAAACGAGGAAAGTATGACACTCCATCAAACTTCTGACATAACAACTACAAGCACCATCATTGCTGCATCGCTTAAGGGAAAAATAATAACCAGCCATATATTACACACTACATTAAAATTACATATCAATTTTGCCTACTTACTTACTATTTCCACTTGCTAACGCAGAACAAAGTTACAAAATACGAAAATGGAAGCCCATCAACTACATCAACATTGCGAAATTCAAGTAGGAGGGGTTCACGGCATGGAATAACAACCACTGTAAGTATTCAATTCTACATACTTTAATATCCAATATATGTTTTACTGTATCACAATAAATAATTATTCTCATTTGCCCTATTTCTTCTACACATATACATTTTGTTAAATATGGTGATACAAAATCACAAATTGATTGAAACAAATTTGCAAATAAAGGAAAGTAAATATTTTATAATGGGAATGCATTGATTGCATTTGATGAGGTGTTAGAGAAATAAATGAAGGGATTAATTTTTTCCATCTATGCTAAAGAAACGGATTGGTTTACTTCCTATGTTTGCACATTTGTTGTTATGGTAATTTGCCTCCATTATATTATTACCATATGTTGGTAATTTAATTGATGACTCATATAGATTTGCACTGGCTATATATTGAGGGGTAGACTTTAGTGTAAACACATCCTGGCCTGAAGCCAGTTATCCCTAATGGTGTCTTTTCTTGTTAAACCTGATTGAGGTTTGGATATGTAAACTCTTATTTTGTAATCTCTTGTAATTCTTTCATGTGGAATAAAATCTCTCTCTGTTGGACTGGACGTACATTATCTCGAGGATAGTGGAACCAGTATAAATATTGTGTCTCTTTGTTTCTCTGCAATAGTGATTTACTACTTTGTTGATGTAATAGAATAATTGCTATCAGATTAGATTGGTGTTCAATTGACAAATCTAGATCCTATTTATTGCGCTTCCGCATATGCTCAATTTTGCATAAATGATTGGTATAAGAGCGAGGCGATTTGTTTTAAATTATGCATCAATTATTTCTACAAAGGTTGGTCGATTCAGTGGTGATTATGCTATTGCTATTTTAGAGAAAAGGAGACTTTGGTGGAGGAGATTATGTTGAGAGTGAAGAACGTTCCAATCTGGGAACTTTGACGTGATATGGAGTTTATTGTGAAGAAGCTCTCTGATATGGATGAGGGAAGATGGAAGAAGACGAAGAAGAAGGCGGGTGACTGTTGAAGAACCTAGTCCACAGCAAGGTGGAGAGGTTAATATGGTCACTGCTTATGGTCCTAAGGTGGAGGATCATGGTATCGACAAGGATCTAGATGTTGATGATGCTCGAGGGATCCCGGAGATGAAGAGATCATGTCAAACGAAAGACGGGTGTCGAGTTTTGAAATCCACAAAGACGGTGGAGATCTTGCGGTATTGCAAGCACTTTTTGGACCGTTGGTTTTTGCACGGTGCAGCTCAGGTGGTAGACGCATCTTTTGCAGGCGGTGGGTTGTGTTTGTAACTGAGGTGTGGTCGTAGTCCTTTCAAATCGACTAAGTGTATCTCGTTGCCCTGAAATCGAGGTTGGTTTTATTTGAGAGAATAATTTTTTGGTCTTGGTGGTGTTGAGATTACTTTGGAATCTACCTTTTTTTTTTGGATATTTGCAACATTTTATTGGCGGGCGGGGACGTAGTCTGAGCTCGTTAACAATTGTGTGATGTGGGTGGCTTTGCTGGAACTCATTTGGTAAATATTCATTTTTTGGTGTATCTCGTTGTGAGATTTTGATTGAAGGTGGAGTTTTGTTGAAGAGTTTTATGATGAGAAGAGAATTTGACTCAAGGTGGGGTGCTGGAGATATGTGATTTTACATCAACGTGGAGTGTTAAATTTGGTGATACAAAATCACAAATTGATTGGAACAAATTTGCAAAGAATAGAAAGTAAATATTTTTATAGTGGGAATGCATTGATTGCATTTGATGAGGTGGTAGAGAAATAAATGAAGGGATTAATTTCTTCCATCTATGCTAAAGAAACGGATTGATTTACTTCCTATGTTTGCACATTTGTTGTTATGGTAATTTGCCTACATTATATTATTACCATATGTTGGTAATTTAATTGATGACTCATATAGATTTGTACTGGCTATATATTGATGGGTAGACTTTAGTGTAAACCCATCCTGACCTAAAGCCAGTGATCCCTAATGGTGTCTCTTCTTGTTAAACCTGATTGAGGTTTAGATATGTAAACTCTTATTTTGTAATCTCTTGTAATTCTCTCATGTGGAATAAAATCTCTCTCAGTATAAATATTGTGTCTCTTTGTTTCTCTGCTATAGTTATTTACCGTTTTGTTGATGTAATAGAATAATTGCTATCAGATTAGATTGGTGTTCAATTGACAAATATAGATCCTATTAATTGCGCTTCCGCATATGCTCAATTTTGCATAACACATTTGTAATTGTACACATTACAAAAATTAATCTACCAACCTATATAAACTATCACAGGAATGCCAAGATGAAGTGGAACAAGTGGACTACAATGATATAAACCAAGCAGAGAAACAAAAGGAAGATAAGAAGAAAATTTGATGGTCTTCCTAACTCACCATTTGCCCTTTCACTTTAACCTCTTCGTTTCCAACATTAATAATTTCTGTTCTTCTGTTTTTAACTTTTTGTATGTGTTGTATTTTTTCATGTGTTTGAACCTCCTCTTCCTTCCACCATACAGTACCCTTTTCCTATTTGTACTTGAACTTGCTTTTCAATTTTATTGTCCTTTTCGTGTGGAAAACAAAGCTGTTTGAGTTGTCATTTATTACTCTTGTGTTCATTTTACTATGTTTCAATTTATTTGATTTCACTGTTCTTCATATGTCGGTGTTAATGCACGTTACTGGTCATACAAATTTACAACAAATTCATGTTTGGTTGATTCCATATTTTCAAGAATATGTTATTTTACAACTGTTGTGGGAATCACTTTGTGCATGGTAGACCAACTTTGAATATATTTGTCAACCAAATGATGAATAAATTTGAAGACCAACTATTGCTGGAACCACTACGTCACCTTTTGTTTGAATAATAAGCATTCCTATTGGTCGATGTATGGAGTTTAAGCAAGCATATTTGTGTCATCTGTGTACTATTGTAGTTCATCTAGATCTATCATTCACATCTGTCCATCTTCTCAAGCAATATGCCAAGCAACTTCATCTTCTCATGTCACCCTATAACAAACAAAAATAGATAAAAACAAATGTCCACCCATTATTATTCACCATATCTATCTTCAATTGAACTACCAACATTATCACATAATTACCCGTGTGCGAAGCACGGGTCCCAACCTAGTTTTAAATTAAATGCAACTATGTGTTCTTCTTCCAATGACGAAATTCAATTTATGGAAAATGTACTGTATGTTAATGCCATATGGAGTCTTATGTATGCGATGGTGTGTACACGACCTGAAATTTCACATGCCTTGAGGATGGTCAGTCGTTACAAGGATGCTCCTGGAAAAGAGCATTGGAATGTAGTAAAATGGATTTTGAGATATCTTTTGGGAACTATTGATGTTGGTTTGGAATTTGTGCGGGACATGAACAACAATCATTTGTGTGTTGGATATGTAGACCCAGATTATGCTGATGATCTTGATAAGAGACGTTCTACTACTGGATATGTGTTTACATTGACAAGTGGTCCTATATGTTAGAGATCGATTATGCAGTCGACAGTGGCACTGTCTACAACCGAGGCAAAATACATGGCTGTAACTGAAGCTTTTAAGGAGGCTATATGGCTACAGGGTTTGTTAGATGACTTGAGAGTGGTGCAAAATCAGCTTGTTGTGCATTGTGATTGTATGAGTATCATCCATCAAGCAAAGAATCAAGTTCATCATGTTAGAACAAAGCACATAAATGTGCGCTATCATTTCATCAGAGATGTATTGGCTGAAAATCAAATTTTGTTTGTGAAAATTGATACAAAAAAAAAAAAAAAAAAAAGCAGTACACATGTTGACTAAAACAATTCCTTATGTCAAGTTCAAGCATTGTCTTGACTTGATTATTGTGCTTGATGTTTGATATATGATACCCAGATTAGGTGAAGGTTCTTCGGAACATTATGAAGTCTCATTTGAGACATGTTGATGAACTACGGCAGCTTGATCCCCATTGGTATGTAGACAGCTATTAATTATGATGGTGCAGCTGATTATGAGGCAAATTAGAGTGGATTGTATGTGATCATCTCATGCTTTTGCGCATGATCCGAGATGGATAATTGTGGAATATAATGCACGCTTGGAGCATGCTACTGCAACTGAAAACATTTATTTGGTGCAATGTTTTATTATGTAGGCCGAATACTAGTTAAAGTCCAAGTGAACCAACCCATATATATATTCTGTTTTTCACGCAGAATGGGTGTGAGGGTCTTACGAGTGACCGAGAAAAACAATGGCAGTTTTAGCTCCAGTAGCCATGAGAGTTTGTAAGTCTTGTTTGTATCTCTCGTTTGCTTCTCCACTGTGGTAAATAAAAAACACTCTCTCTTTGCTCGAGGGCGTAGGCTATTTGCCAAACCTCATTAAACTTGTGTGCCCTCATTTACATTTTCTGTTTGTTACAATATAGATACTTATATAGATATTATCAAAGTATACTTCCGCTGTTTATAGAAGCTCGAATCTACAATTGTAACAGAGCTCTATATTTCAAGTTTTGATTTTTTTTTTTTTAAGTTTCGTTGAGTACACATAAGGTGTTTGGAGAAATTTCTGATGTTCAAGTAGGTCGCTTTGCAAGACTGAAACATTAGGTCGTGGCTTCGCACCTCGCTGTCTTTTTCTTTCCTTTGATTTACCATTGCATCGAATCAAGTGATTCACATTATCCTTAAAATATAGCTTTACTTGGGTATTAAAAGCTTTCTACTTCGTTCACCCTAAACATGAAGACAATTTCCTCCTTCTTAAGTAGAGTCGAAACCACTCCAAAGATAGCACGATGAAGCGAAGGCCAAAGCAAGTCATAGATAAGTGAAAGAAAAAGGGTCGAACCACATAAAGGGAATCGATACATGTCCAAGGTACCTATGCAAAACAAGACCAAACCCCTGCCTATATATAGAGACGGAGTAGAACCACTTCGAAGAGCTAGAAAATTGTATGCGTGTGTACAGTAAAAGAAGCTATAGACAACTTCTTTTGAGCTGTTGGCTATTTTTCTGATTAAATAGCTTATTTAACTATCAAGGGTTATTCCAAAAATGTTACTATAGTAACAGTTTTAAAATGTAAGTACTAAGCACAGTTGATAGATGAAGTCGTTGCTTTCATGACATGGCTCAACCGCGGTGCTCTAATATCTCTGGATCATGTATCACAATGGTTTGAAACTCAATCAAATCTGAGTCATGTATGAATTCAGATCGGATCTTTTCACCAACAATCCAACCGTCAGTTTTACATGGTTGGAACTAGGTTTTTCTATCTTAATTTCTCTTTGTGTAATTATTTCACTCTTGTCTTTTGTATCACTTTGAAAAAAGAAAAATAGATCTACGTTTCACAAGTCATTGTTCCAAATCAAAAATACAAACTACACCACCTCATGTTTTACCATCTCATTTTCTTCCAAGACTTTTGAAAGATTCGTCAAGTTTATCGTCATTGAATTTTTGACTTCGTTGCACTGCTACCGTTTACACAATAATAATGTGTTGGTAAGGTTGTGCACTAGAACAATATACAACTTCAATTATAAATCTTGAATAGTATATAGAACATGCCTACAAAGCAGTCTTATTTCACCATTTGGCATATAACTTGTGGTTAATTATGTAGATTTTCAAGAAAATAATCCTTGGCCCGTGGGCAATAAAACTACAATCATGGTTTGGCTCTGGAGCTGTTATGAAAACAATGATGAGCTTATTGTAGAATTTATCATGCCACACACCATGAGGGCAAAATTAGACTTAGAAATAGTGAATAAAATTTAAATGAGGACAGATCTAGATGATCGATGAAGAGATAGGTGAGGAGAGTTTAGAGGCTCAGAAATTCAAGGGGGAGTTGAGGCCTCTATTGTGGAACCCAATCATCTAATGATGACTATGAAGTTTGGACAATCTAATTGTTGGCAAAGTCAATTTAGCAGGAAGATATCCAAGACCAACAAGTAATGGGCTTCCAATATCTCATAGGAAAAACTATTAACGGTACTTAGAACATCCTTGCTCGCGGTTAAATCGAAATTGGTTGACCCGAGCAACCCCTAACGGTGGAGAGAGTCATGAAGCCTTAGCCGTCTTTTGTAAAACCGGCTAAAGCTTTAAGCATTTACTGTTCCTCTTTAGAAGGCTTTTACAAAGCCTTCTAAACGAAAGGGGGAGAATTTTTAATAATCCCCCCCCCCCTCTACCCCAAACCGACTTTAACGATGTCGGCTATCCTTAACCGGTTTTGTTGAAGCCGGATAACTCCGGTTGTTGGAGCAACCAAACGGTTGTTCCAACACCCTTAAGTGTTGCCACGACAAATTGCTGACCCAACTGTTGGGGGTCGGTTGTCAAGCAACCGACCCACGGTTGGGAATGCTCTTATGTATGGCAGTATGTGCCAGGACGGACTAGCTATTAGTAAGGCAATATGATGGGCGTGTGTAGTTAGGTGCTTGATTAGGGAGCTTAATATCTATTGCGAGAAAATTAAGAAATAGTATGAATGATCTTTTTTCTTAATATACAAGTTTGTGAACTATGTATTTAAATTCTACAAGTAAAAGCATTATGAAATGTCTAATATATAACTACATGACCATAATCTGGCTAAGGACATGAACAGCTCACAGAAATAGTAATCTTGCTGCTAAACACATACATAAGAGAGTAACATACAAAGAAGAGAAATCAAACAAGGGGTCCTCCCTTGACATACTCAGTGAAAGCCAGAGCAACCAAACCCAACATTGCAAACCTTCCATTCCACATTTCTGCATCTGCCGTCCACAGTCCACTAGATTTGGACTGAACGCTTATTCCTTTAAACAGTGGAATAAGTGATGCTGCAGAGAACAGAGTGGCTGCAATCACAAATGAAGGAACACCGCCGTTCATTAGCTGTGATGAGTGATTCGGCCCCCAACGCAGCAACAAATCCAAGCATGGCCAAGCGTCCATTTATTCTTTCCGGTGCTGGTCCACTGAACGCTAGCAAATCTCCAAATTTTGTGCTCTCCTGTTTGTTAATCTGATTATAATACGTGGCTTTTGAATTACAAATTACTCACTTGTACATGGGGCTTATACTGTATAAATAGATACCTTGGCAGCAGCCTTGGGCTGAACTGGGGTTGGAGTCGGAATTGACGGTGTACTTGATGGGGCTGATGTTGAAGTTTGCTCCTCTGGGGTTTGTTTATCCTATAAATTTCAACCAACGTACTTTGCATGATTAATTAGCTCAAATTACCCCACTACAATAACGTTTTGGAAATTAATACAACATATATGTATTACATACCTCAGCCTGGCATCGAACGGTCATGGCACGCTTGCATGGAAAAGAAACTAATGTGTTAGACTTGCTGTAGCTCTTGCTCAAACTAGAACGTGCAGTGGGAATGGCTATGCAAGATTGCATGGTTGCTGATGCTGCCATTAATTATTTGCTCTGTATTATGCGGTGAAGGTAAGCTTTACTTACTTGATTGAGAGTTAATTTGAGTCAGTTGTATTTGTATAGAACTGATTTGGGATTGTGTTGTGGAATGATAATAAATGCATAGAAGGCCAAGATATATAGAGAGTAGAAGTGGATGGCACTGAAACAGCAGTAAGATATGAAGTTAGGGACGTGGCCTAAGGCGATACCCATAATTTAATGTCAACACTTTCTGGAAATTTCATTTGTTCTTTACTGAACTTTTCTCGTGATTGGATTAAAACGTACGTAGCCATGTGTTCTGGAAGTTTCTCTGGTTACGTGACGTGGAGCAATATTCCTTAATAGAAAATTAAGATACAAAATCTTATGGGCTTTGAAATCACATCGCCCAGTGAACTGTGGCCATTCATTTTCTACATTGGTTTGAAGGTTATTCAAATACATTTAACTCATATGTGTTGCATGCTTAAGCTTATATTAGTTGAGGACAACATGGCTTGCCACCTTTGTTTTCCCATCCAAGGAGTGAAGACAGTGTTGAAAAATAAACTTGGTTTTAAATGAAAACAAATAAATTTAGTTTTATAAGTAAATGCCAATTATGTAATAAATTCTATCCTTGTTTTAGGAAAGGCCAAAATCAAATAAATGATAATAAATTTTGGTCTATCAAAATATGCAATAGAATCATCTAGAGAGAGGAGTGTAGAACACTGTCATGTTATATATAGATACTCTCTCATATGTTGTACCAATCAATGATCAATCAAGAAAAAAGAATCAAGCAATAAAAATATTTTTTCTCCTCCCTTAAAATATTCTACTTTCTTCTAATTTGTTTCTCTTCCTCCACATAATTTTTAACAAAGTGGTATCAGAGCTATAAAATTTTCCAACAAAGTGGTATCAGAGCCTGGTTAAAATTATGACATTTCTATTTTTTTCGACGTTTGTTCTCACAAAAGAGAATTTTGAAGAATGGAGCAGTAGGAAAAAAGAGGAGCTAATCTCAAAAGGTTTATGGGAGATTGTTGAAAATGGCTATGAATGGCGTAAAGACATGGAGAGTATGTCGCAAATGGACAAGAAAGCCTTTGCGAAATTAAAACGAAATGATTATCGTGCTCTTTCTGTGATTGCTGAGAACGTCGATGAAAAATCTTCGAATCTCATTTTTAGAGGAAGGTGTACAAAAGATTCATGGAATCTTTTGAAAAAGGTGTACGGAAAAGATGATGCAAAGATAATGAATGAAGATAAGTTGATTGATGGGAAAGATGAAAAGAATGATAGCGAAAGTGTGAATGAGAAGGAGCAAGAGAAGAAGAAAGAAGAGACTATGCCAGAGCCTATGGAAGAAGTGATGATGGATGAAACAGAGAAGAAGAGGAAAAATGAGGTGCAGAAGCAAAAGAAAGCTGGCAATGCTGCTTATAAAAAGAAGGATACTGAAGTTGGGCTTGATGCAAGTAATGCCATGAATGTTTACAGGGCGGTAGAATCAAATGAAGTAGGAAAAGAAAATATAGCTAAAGTTGAAGAAAGTTTAATGCCCATAGTCGAACAAGAGAAGAATGAATCTAATATTATTGAAGTGAGTTCGGTCATCGAGGCGGAAGAGGAGAATAAAAGTGCTAGTAACATTAATGCTATTGAAAAAAAAAGAGATTTGAAATCTATTGAAGTTAAGTTTTGCGCTAATGATGTTGAAGAAGCTGACAGTGTAGTGGAGTTGAATGAGGTAGACAATGAACAAAAAACTCAAGTTGAAGAAGTAAGTGAAGCGGTGCATAATACAAAGAATGCCGATAATGAGAAGCTTGATGATGTTACTGAATCTAAAATTATTGATGAGAGAGAGGATGCTGTCATGGAAAAAGAGTCAAAAGTCGTGCTTGAAGATGTTGGTGAGAAAAAGGCTAGCGCTGTTGTTTGTTCGGTATTAGTTAACACAAACAAATAAATTGAATTGAACAAATATTGTAAAAGTGAATTTTTTAAATAATCAAAAGATGTCATATATGACTCATTCAAAGTGTATGACACCGGAATAGAATGGAAGCTAGAGCACACACTTTTTGGAACGTCTTATGCGAATGAAGAAGGACAAAAAGAATGGAGCACCGTTAAAGAAATTGTATCGAAGATCTTCATATTGGGAAAGAGGAAGAAACGAAAAAAGAAAATTTGGATAATTTCTTCATTTCTGCCAAAACACGTGAGATACAAAGAAATCTGCTTGGAGTAATAAAACCAAGTTTAAGGGGGGATGTTGAAAAATAAACTTGGTTTTAAATGGAAACAAATAAATTTGGTTTTATAAGTAAATGCCAATTATGTAATAAATTCTATTCTTGTTTTAGGAAAGGCCAAAATCAAATAAATAATAATAAATTTTGGTCTATCAAAATATGCAATAGAATTATCTAGAGAGAGAAGAGTGTAGAACACTGTCATGTTATATATAGATACTCTCTCATATGTTGTACCAATCAATGATCAATGAAGAAAAAAGAATCAAACAATAAAAATATTTTTTTTCCTCCCTTAAAATATTCTATTTTCTTTTAATTTGTTTCTCTTCCTCCACATAATTTTTAACAAAGTGGTATCAGAGCTATAAAATTTTCCAACGGAAAGAGCTACTTTGACAGATAGATTGAAGGACCCTCACCATAAGAAAATAAATTGCATTACAAACGTAACATGTCATGTACAAATGTGTTACATGATATATGAACTCAATCAAGGTTCTTAATTTGACCGCTTATGCAACTCTGTAGCTTCGTTTCTTGGTGTTTTGGGATTAATTAAGTGTGCTGCAGGACAGTCTACATGGCTAAGGTGATGACTGGCTCTCGGCAACTCCTCTATGTCTTCCCATTCCTTGTGTTTCTCCAAAAAGTTGTCACTTGCATATTTTGAAACGTTTGTTATAGCAACTTGTCATGGCCAGTATAAATCATACCAAATTGGTTTTCTATGTAAGCATCGCTGATCTGACTTTCGCAACGAGCTTATAAAGTGAATAGTAATTATGATTTTTTTTTTTTTCAAAAGAATGTACCCTGGAAATGTCATGATATTTAGGTGGTGTTTGGTTTACCATTTTAAGTTTTGGGTTTTCGTCCATACAAAAATGTGCACAACGCATGTAAATCATGCAAAACAACAATTTTAGAAAACAAAGTTAACACACAAAATAAAAAACAAATTTTATCCATTTTTCATGTTTTGAGAAATGAGAGAAATATGGAGACCAATCCTCATTTCATGATTGCTACATCCCCTCCGCGGTCCCCTCCATCTTGCTTTCATTCTACCATTCCTTCTTCTACACCTTTAAAGTTTTGTAATTAATTTTGAAAACTAAAAACTCATTTTTAACCAAACACACCCTTACATTTAAGAAACTTACCATCCCATTCTTGATCTATCATATTATTGCAAGTAAATTCTTTGGTAATACATTCTTGAATGGACAATCTTGGCTGTTGAACTAAGGTACAATGATTGAGAGTACTGACATTCAAACTTGATAACGAGTTTTCGAGTTGAGTGTGGTTACGTTGTTCAGTGGAATATGACTTGGATTTTGTACCCAAGTAGGATTCACCGAGCGGATGAGTTCTATATTTTATGTTGGTCATTCATCTTAAATCTTGTGTGTTTAACTTTGCATTCGAACAACTGAAGTGGTTGGATTAATCCCATGTACTTATGTTTTATAAAGATCAGTCCATGCACATACCAGTTCTTTACCCCTAGTTTAGGTAACAGTTTTTGACTATATTCTTAAAGACAAGCAATTCTTGAGATGACCGAACATTTCCAAAACATACTTGAGCAGTGTGGCAAAATTTCACTGGTCGGAGTTGATGAAGTTAAGGGTACATGCCAGGAGTGGACCAGTCCGCAAAGGAAATAATGAATGAATTTCAAAAGAATTACTCGTTGGATATACATTGGACCTATGATGTCTAATATATCTTTCTAAATTTCACTTAGATGAAACCACTTTTTTTATTTAAAAATTTAAATTATATACAATTTTATTTAATTTATATTATATACATGTACATGTATACATATACATGTATATTCATACATGATAACAAACTCGATCAACTTACGTGAGTTTATACAAAACTATAATCCCTAAGTATAGCAGTTAAATCGGAAAAGTTAAGAATCTAAAAAGAGAGATTTCATACCTAATAATCCCAGATTGGATTGCTTGAGGAAAAAGATTGATATGGGGAAATCAATTTTTTTTCCTTTGTCATTTTTGTAAAGTCAGCGTGGGAGGAAGAAGAAAAGAAGTTTTGATTAGAATTTTGAAGTGGACAAGAGGAGGAACCTCCAATCTAAATGAACGGTCCAAATATAACTCTTTAGATCGAACAACGTGATGAAAAGGATAGTTGGAATGAGCTTATATGTCGATAGCTTCATCACACAAATTGGAGCTAGTGTTACACAACATCTACTTGACTTCGAGGAAATGTGCATCGCTAATGAAGTGCTTCGCTTTTTACCAAGAGGGGAATCAACAGCTCAGACCAATTGTTTTGCTTCGACTAAAAGGAATCCCTTCGAATTGAAGGAATTGTTTCATTTCGAATTTGCCAAAGTTGAGTATAAAAAGCACTTCACGAGTGAGCTATAACAAAGACATGGAAAAAGCTTTGCTCGGAGACACTGCATTATGCTCATGGAATTTTGCTTGGGCTTTCAAAATGCTTCGCTCATAAAAGATAGTAAATCACACCCTATTCAGATGTTCAAGTAGGTCACTTCGCTTTGCAAGACTGAAACATTAGGTGGTGGCTTCGCACCTTGATGTCCTTTTCTTTCCTTCGATTTACCATTGCATCGAACCAAGCGATTCACATTATCCTTAAAAAAGTCGCTTTACATGGGTATTAGAAGCTTTCTACTTCGTTCACCCTAAAGGCGAAGACAATTTCCTCCTTTCTAAGTAGAGTCGAAACCACTCCGAAGATAAAACGATAAAACGAAGGCCAAAGCAAGTCACAGATAAGTGAAACGGAAAAGGGCCGAAACACATAAAGGGAATCGATATATGTCAAAGCTACATATGCAAAACAAGACCAAATCTCTGCCTATATATAGAGACATGGTAGCACCATGTTAGAATTTTAGAGGATGAAGAGGAATAGATTGTAAGAAAAATGAATTTTTGTAAAAGAAGAAAACTTTAATTGCTTTTATTTCTCTTTTTTCTTGATTGATACAAATGAGGAGAGATCTCTTATTTATAAGATACAATGGATCATTCTAGATTTGCAAACAAATGGAAAATTATATTTTCCTAATTAATAGCAACATTAAAATCTCTAATTAAAATCTCTCTCAATAAAAATGCAAGAATATTCTAGAAATGCATATCAAGTTTATTTTTTTCCTTTTTTCAACACCCCCCTTTAAACTTGATTTGTAACTCCAAGCAAATTCCTCAATCTGATAAAGTCTTCATACTTGAGCGGTTTGGTGAAAATATCAGCAATTTGATCATTGGACTTCACATACTCTAGCTGCACTTCCTTTCTAGTGACGCACTCTCTAATGTAGTGATAGCGTGTGTCAATATGCTTGCTTCAATCATGAAAGACTGGATTTTTGGTCAAAGCAATTGCTGACTTGTTATCCATGAAAATCTTGGTTGGTTCCTTTTGTTGCAAATCTAATTCTTTTAGCAAGTTCCTTAACCAAATTGCATGGCAAACACATGAAGTACCCGCTACATACTCCGCTTCGCATGTAGAGAGCGTGACAATTGGTTGTTTTTTCGATATCCATGTGAATGCTGTGTCCCCCATGTAAAAACCAAAACCACTTGTGCTTTTCCGGTCATCTATATCTCCACTCCAATCACTATCACTATATCCAACAAGATCATAATTATTAGAAACAGAGTAGTACAAACCAAAGTTTGTTGTCTCTTTAACATAGCGAAGAATCCTCTTTGCTGCCTTCAAATGTGTTGTGGTTGGATTCTCCATGTATAGGCTTACAACTCCAACCGCATATAGAATGTCGGGCCTTGTGCACGTTAAATATCTTAAGCTGCCAACCAAGCTCTTGAAAAGTGTAGAGTCTACATTTTCTCCTTCTTCATGCCTTGACAATTTGATTCCACATTCAATTGGCGTGCAAACTGGATTAGATTCTTCCATCTTGAACTTTCTCAATATTTCCTTAGCATAGCCTTCTTGAGTGATTAGAATGCCTTCATCTTCTTGTTTTACTTCAATGCCAAGATAATAAGACATGTTCCCAATATCAATCATCTCAAACTCCTTCGTCATCTCTTTCTTAAACTCTTTAAACATGCTTGCATTGCTACCTATGAAAATCAAGTCATCTACATACAAACATACAATCAATGTATCACCATTTTGGATTTTAATATAGAGTGCATGCTCATATGGACATTTAATGAAGTTTCTCTCTTTCAAATACTTATCAATTCGAGCATTCCAAGCTCTTGGAGCTTGTTTCAACCCATAAAGTGCCTTCTTTAGCTTCAAAACTTTGTCTTCTTCTCCCTTGACTTCGTAGCCTTGTGGCTGCTCGATATAAACTTCTTCTTCAAGGACTCCATTTAAGAAGGAAGATTTCACGTCCATTTGATGTATCTTCCAATTGTTTTGAGCTGCTAACGAAATTATCAATCTTACAGTTTCTAATCGAGCAACTGGATCAAATACATCTTCATAGTTAATGCCAGCTCTTTGAATATAGCCTTCTGCTACCAATCTTGCCTTGTATCTCTCAACTTTTCCTTTGGCATTTTTATTTACCTTGTACACCCACTTGACACCAATCGCCTTGTGTCCTTTTGGAAGTGAAACTACCTCCCATGTGTCATTTTTCTTAATCGCCTTAATTTCTTCGTCCATAGCATTTCTCCAACTCTTCTTTTGCAAAGCTTCTTGAAAATTTATGGGCTCACAATCTGCAAAAAGACAAAAAAGAGTAATATTGTCTTGATTTTCTGTTACATCATAAATTTCTTGAAGGCTTCTAAATCGAGGAACCCTTTCACTTGAGCTCCCATCTTCTTGATAATTTGTTGTTGGTGATGCTAGTGGGGAAGTAGGCTCTTCACTTGATTGTTCGATCCTTGGTGGTTGTATCTCATCTTCTTCAAAATATGGAAAGAAGTTGTAATTCTCATCATACGATTTCCAATCCCATTCTCCTTCTTCATCGAATACAACATCTCGGCTAATTATTATTTCCTTCGTATCAGGATTATAAAGTTTGTATCCTTTAGAATTTGTGTCATAACCAATAAAAATTTATTTTTCACTTTTATCATCCAATTTGCTTCGCTTTTCATTCGGTACATGTACATGAGCTATGCTTCCAAAAACTCTTAGATGAGAAATGCCAGGCTTCCTTCCACTCCATGATTCTTGTGGTGTCTTCCCACACACACTTCTTGTCGGAGATCGATTTGATAGATAAACAGAGCATGCCACAGCTTCCATCCAAAATTCCTTTGGTAGTCTCTTACTTTTGAGTATGCTCCTTGTCATTTCAACAATTGTCCTGTTCTTTCTTTCTGCTACTCCGTTTTGCTGAGGAGATCTAGGCACTGTTAGTTGGCGTCGAATTCCATTATCTTCACAAAACTTCTGAAATTCTCTTGATGTGAACTTACTGTCCTCCACGGTCAGATCTCATGGCTTTTATCATAAGGCCACTTTCCTTCTCAACATGAGCTTTGAACTTCTTGAAGTTGTCAAATACTTCTGATTTCTCCTTCAAAAAATACACCCCTGTTTTTCTTGGAAAAATCATCAATAAAAAGAAGGAAATAATTACTTTTACCTAACGAGCTTGGCTTGATTGATCCACACACATCTGTATGTATGAGTTCTAATGGTTTCTTGGCCCTTGAGTATGACTCCTTTGGAAAGCCCATTTTGACTTGCTTCCCAAGTAAACATCCTTCGCACAGCTGATTGGGATGATTTATGCAAGGCAATCCTCTCACCATTTCTTTCTTAAAGAGCAATTCCAATCCTTTAAAATTAAGATGTCTAAAACGAAGATGCCAAAGCCATGAGACATCTTGGTAGCACGCCTTAAAACAATGGGCGACATCATGTTGTTGAGCACAAACATTCTATTTTTTGACATTGGTACCTTAGTAATGAGATTGCTTGCACTGTCTCTTATCTAAAGGCTTTTATCCTTTAATTGAATATCATAACCTTTCTCTAAGAGTTGTCCTAAGCTCAAGATGTTACTTTTCATGTTTGGCACATAGTAAACATTAGAAATAAATTGATGCTCTCCATTCTTCAATTTAATAAGAACATTACCTTTGCCTTTCACTGCTACCTTTGATTCATCACCAAACGCCACATTGCCCTTTATTGTTTCATCAAGCTCCACAAACATATTTTTTCTTCCGCACATATGGTTGCTTGCGCCGCTATCTAGATACCATTGATTGTCCTCCTCTTTTTCATTTTCTTTATGGGCCAATAATAATAATTCTTTCTTCAGCATAATTGGTCTTCTCTTCAACTTTATTGTTTCTTGGAGCTCTACATTCAGAAGCATAGTGTCCAAATTTGTTGCAATTATAACATTTGATTCGTGACTTGTCACTCCTTGAATTTGAATTGCCTCTCCCACGACCTCTAATTGTGCTTTCTCCTCTTTGATTATTGATGCTATGGTTACTGTCATTGTTGGGCCTCCAACCTCGTCCATATCCATAGCCACGTCCTCTTCCTCGTTCTTGACCACGACCCCATCTTTGTTGGCTTTGATTACTTTCTTCCTTTTTTGAATCAATTCGTGTCTTAAGAACATGCTCTACAGTCTCTTCCTTCTTCTTTTTCTTTTCTTCATAAGCCTGCAATGAGCCTAAAAGCTCCTCTATAGCCATGGCCTCCAGGTTTTTTGTTTCTTCAATGATGGCGAAAATATGTTCAAACTTTGGATCTAATGATCTAAGAATCTTCTCCATGATTCTGACATCATCTAAATTTTCACCATTTCTTTTCAAATTATTAGTAACAACTAAAACTCTTGAAAAATAATCAGAAACAAGTTCACTTTCTTTCATATGTAGAGATTCAAATTCTCCTCTTAATGTTTGAAGACACACCTTTTTGACTTGATCTGCCCCCTTGTAAGATATCTGAAGCTTTTCCCATGCTTCTTTTGCTGATTTTGCTTCCGAAATCTTTTCAAAAGTGTCATCATCCAATGCTTGATGGATTAGACTAAGAGCCTTCTTGTCTCTTGTCCTCAAGTTTTCCAATTCATCCTTTTGGATTTGAGATAGACTATCTTCGTCTTCTGGTTCAGTATAGCCTTTCTCAACTATCTGCCATACACGATTTGCTCCAAGGAGGGCCATCATTCTTAAGCTCCAATTATCATAGTTGGTCTTGGTAAGCATTGGGACTGGTACGGGAACGTTGTTATTCGCCATCTCTTAGGATCTTCAAGCTCCGATACCACTTTGTTAGAATTTTAGAGGAGGAAGAGGAATAGATTATGAGAAAAAGGAATTTTTGTAAAAGAAGAAAACTTTAATTGCTTTTATTTCTCTTTTTTCTTGATTGATACAAATAAGGAGAGAGCTCTTATTTATAAGATACAATGGATCATTCTAGATTTGCAAACAAATGGAAAATTATCTTTTCCTAATTAATAGCAACATTAAAATCTCTAATTAAAATCTCTCTCAATAAAAATGCAAGAATATTCTAGAAATGCAAATCAAGTTTATTTTTTTTTCTTTTTTCAACACACCATTTCGAAGGGCTAGAAAATTGCATGGACGTGTACAGCAAAAGGACCTATAGACAACTTCTTTTGAGCTGTTGGCTATATTTTCTGATAAAATAGCTTATTTATCTATCAAGGGTTATTCCAAAAATGTTATTATAGTAAAAGTCTTAAGATGTAAATACTAAGCACTTTTGATAGATGAAGTCGCTGCTTTCATGACATGGCTGCTTTCATGACATGGCTTAATACCTGTTGGTCATGTATCACAATCGTCTGAAACTCAATCAAATCCGAGTCATGTATGAATTCAGATTGGATCTTTTCACCAACAGTCCAATCGTCAGTTTTACATGGTTGGAACTTGGTTTCTTCTCTCTTAATTTATTTTTGTGTAATTATTTCACTCTTGTCTTTTGTATCACTTTGAAAAAGAAAATTAGATTTATGTTTCAAAAGTCATTGTTCCAAATCAAAAATACAAACTACCTCATGTTTTACTGTTTCATTCTCCTCCAAGACTATTGAAAGATTCATCAAGTTTATCATCATTGGATTTTTGTCTTCGCTGTGCACTGCTACCGTGTACACAATAATAATGTGTTGGTATGGTTTGTGCACTAGAACAATACACAACTTCAATTATAAATCTTGAATAGTATGCAGAACATGCCTACGAGGCAGTCTTATTTCACTATTTGGCATATAACCTGTGGTTAAATATGTAGATTTTCAAGAAAATAATTAATCCTTGACCCCGTGGGCAATCAAACCACAATAATTCTTTGACTCTGGAGCTGACATGAAAACAATGAAGAGCATATTGTAGAACTTATCATGCCGCACGCAGTGAAGGCAAAATTAGACTTAGAAATAGTGAAAGAAACTTAAATGAGGAGAGATCTAGATGATTGATGAAGAGATGGGTGTGGGGAGTTTAGAGGCTCAAAAATTCAAGTGGGAGTTGAGCCCCCTATGGTGGAACCCAGCCATCAAACGATGAGATGGGATAAGGTTGACTATGAAGTTTCGACGATCTAATTGTTGGCAATGTCAATTTAGCAGGAAGATGTCCAAGACCAACAAGTAATGGGTTTCCAATATCTCATAGGAAAAGCTATTAATGGTACTTATGTATGTGCCAGGACGGACTAAACTAGTAAGGCAATATGATTGGACGTGTGTAGTTAGGTGCTTGATTAGGGAGCTTAATATCTATTCCGAGAAAATTGAGAAATAGCTTTAAATATTCAGTTTTATAAAAAAAAAAAATATGAATGATCTTTTTTCTTAATATCCAGGTTTGTAAACTATGTATTTAAATTCTGCAAGTAAAAGCATTATGAAATGTCTAATATATAACTACATGAACATAATCTGGCTAAGTACATGAACAGCTCATGGAAACAGTAATCTAGCTGCTAAGAACATACATAAGAGAGTAACATACAAAGAAGAGAAATCAAACAAGGGGTCCTCCCTTGACATACTCAGTGAAAGCCAAAGCAACCAAACCCAACATCGCAAACCTTCCATTCAACATCTCTGCGTCAGCCGTCCACAGTCCACCTGATTTAGACTGAACACTTATTCCTTTAAAGAGCGGAATGAGTGATGCTGCAGTGAACAAAGTGGCTGCAATCACAAATGAAGGAACACCGCCGTTCATCAGCTGTGATGAGAGATCGCTTCCGCTTGCCAATTCGGCCCCCAACGCAGCAACAAATCCAAGCATGGCCAAACGTCCGTTGATTCTCTCTGGTGCTGGTCCACTGAACGCTAGCAAATCTCCAAATTTTGTGCTCGCCTGTTTTATTCATTCATCACTCTGATTATAACAGCATTTGACAACTAACTGACTGTTCACATGTATGCAAGTCTTATGTAGCATAAATACATACCTTGGCAGATGACTTGGGCTGAACTGGTGTCGGAGTTGGAGTGGATGGTGTACTTGATGGGACTGATGTTGAAGTTTGCTCCTCTGGGGTTCGTTTATCCTACGGATTTCAACCGATGCACTTTGCATGATTAATTAGCTCAAATTACCCCACTACAATAACATTTTGGAAATTAATACAACATATATGTATTACATACCTCAGCCTGGCATCGAACGGTCATGGAACGCTTGCATGGAAAAGAAACTAATGTGCTAGACTTGCCGTAGCTCTTGCTCAAACTAGAACGTGTAGTGGGAATGGCTATGCAAGATTGCATGGTTGCTGATGCTGCCATTAATTGTTTCCTCTGTGTTATCCGGTGAAGGTACGTAAGTTTTACTTGATTGAGATCTTGAGTCAGTTGTATTTGTATAGAAGTGATTTGGGATTGTGTCGTGGAATGATAATAAATGCATAGAAGGCCAAGATATATAGAGAGTAGAAGTGGATGGCACTGAAACAGCAGTAAGATATGAAGTTAGGGACGTGGCCTAAGGCGATACCCAAAATTTACTGTCAACACTTTCTGGAAATTTCATTTGTTATTTAGTGAAAATTTCTCGTGATTGGATTAAAATGTACGTAGCCATGTGTTCCGGAAGTTTCTGGTTACGTGATGTGGAACAATGTTCCCTAGTAGAAGATTAAGATGCAAAATTTTATGAGCAGCTCTGAAATCGCATCATCCAGCGTACTGTGACCATCCATTTTCTACTTTGGTTTGAAGGTTATTCAACTGCATTTAACTCATATATATATGTGCTGCTTAAGCTTATATTAATTGAGCACAACATGGCTTGCCACGTTTGTATTACAGAGGATGTCCATCCAAGGAGTGTAGACAGATATATATGAACTTAATCAAGGTTCATTGCCTGCTTCTGCTTATGAATATGTACGTGAAAAGGAAACTCCTAGAAGGGTGAAGATTAGTTCTCAAGGCTACTCTATTTCTTCCCACTACCTGTGTTATATCATACCAGATTTGTTTTCCATTTAAGCATCGCTGATCTTAATTTCACAATGAGCTTAGAAGATGAATAGTAATTCTGATTTTTTTTTCTTTTTTTTCAAAAGAATGTACCCTGGAAATGTCATGATATACATTAAGAAACTTTATCCTATTGTTGATCTATCATATTGTAAGTAGATTCATGTGCAGTACATTCTTGAATGGACAATCTGGGCTTTTGAACTAAGGTAGGATAATCTAGAGTACTGCCGTTCGAACTTGATACAGAGCTTAGCTTTCCAGTTGAGTGTGGTTCCGTTGTTCAGCGGAATATGACTAGGATTTTGTATCCATGTAGGATTCGATGACTTCCCATTAAGAGACTGTTAACTACCAAAAACCCGCTCACGCATTATGTCGAACAGAATATGTGCATTGTATATACCTGCAAGATCGTTCACCAGCGGCCACCACCTGGTCGGTCAGGAGACAAACTCCACCAGGTCGGTCACGAGGCCAGCTCCATCTGGTCGGTCTGCTCTCCAAAGACTGCTAACCAACATCCTGATCGATGCATGGAGGCTTCAACGGTTCGCTATAGTGGTCGGCTTCAAGCAGGTTGGCATCGCCACCTGGTCGGTCGAGAGGAGCACCATCTGGTCGCTCTCATTTTCTGGTCGGTCTTGGGAGGAGCACCGCCGGATCAGTCAAGCTCAAAGCATAGGTCGTACAGGAGCCTTCTTTCCAGTTGCATGGTTTGGCAGAGAAGTAGATAAGAGCGGTGACATAGTTGTAATATCAGAGGGTCGGTTTTTAACATTAAAGAAAGCTGGTCGGTTTGCAACTTTAAATCTTAGTCGGTCACGTGTATTAAAGTTGATCGGTCTCCCAATATAAAATGCTGGTCGCTCCGAATTCTGGTCGCGCTAACTCCTGTTTAATGCCAACCGAGTGCCAACTCGTCGCCAACCTAGCGCCAACTATACACATCAAATTACGAGTGTGCCACTACCCTTAGACTTCAACTATAAATACACCCTTTCTCCACACTCGAAGGGGGTGATTCCAACACCCCGAAGGGCTGCTAAAATCATTTCTCCAAGGCATTCTCAAGCTTCATCCATGGAAATCCATTCAAGCTCCACTTAAGCAACACAAGTCTCTATTGAATTCTCTCTAGAAACTTGGATCTACTATCAAAATGCTATGGAATCGAAGAGATCTACCTCTAAAGTGAAGCATTGAAGGCTTTTCATCCATTTCAATCAATACTTGGGGAGATCTAACCGATCCACTAGCTAATTCAAGTGTGATTCACATCAAAGAGGGAGAAATGAGAGATTCATTGTAAATTGAGGGAGATTTGTATGACATTGTACTTGGAATCATGAAAGTGATAATGGAAAATGTTTGCATAGTGGACGTAGGTCATGTTTGACCGAACCACTCTAAAAATTTTGTGTTCCTCTCTCTTATTGCTTTGTTTTTGCGAATTGCGGTCTCACATTTCTTCATACATGCTTTTTATAGTGTCTCTCCCCTAATTTGGAAACGTGCTTTCTTAGCACCTTGCCACTGAACGGACGACGCACTCTTTAGAGCATCGTATTTGGTGTTTGATCATTTTTTGATTAAAACATTAGGCGCCCACCGTGGGGCCGCATTCGCACTTCTCCCAAACTCGACAAGGTTAAGAACTTTGCACGTAAGATCTAGGCTTGCTTCAACCATAGATCTCGCAAATCTCAGATCTGGGCCAATCGACGAGCTATCTTCCAATGTCAAATCCATGTCCGAGATAATGGCTAAGTCCAAGAAAACCGCAAGTAAAACCGTTGGAGAAAACGACAACAACAACGACGTCAACAATGTTGCTAACAACGAAGCTACACCTCTTACTAACCGCTTCGAGGTTGGTCAAAATTCCATAACCGGAGCTGGAGTAACAAGGGCCGAGCTAGATGTCGTTGTCGCTAATCTACACCAACGGATGGAAGCTTCCAGTAAAGCCTTGTTGGATGCTAACAAAACTCTTGTGGATGCTAATCAAACTTTGATGGATAAAGTGAGCGCTCTCCTAAACGCTCAAGCCAATCCCGCTCCTCCTCAAAAGGCTCATGTCAACCTTGAGGGAAACACAAGTTCATCAACTTCCGATCATTATTGCAATGATAACATTGAAGGGTTCAACGGAGCCGACATTCATGCTTCCAAGCTGAAAGCCAAAAGCGTTTCCAATCGAGATGCCCGGCGAGTCGCAAGTCCTGAAAGGGGAGCACCTTCCCTTGCTGAAGGAAAAGGACCCATACACACTAATCGCGATCGAGCATCCGGAAAGGAAATCGAGGTCCGCTCTCCCAAGCGACACTACTCAAAAGGGGACATCGAGGACGTGGTGAAGCGGATGATGAAAGACGGCCTAACCCGCAAAGATAGCGAAAGGGAATGGGATTTTTCTCCGAGCAGAAACCCATTCACCAGGAGAATTCGCAAAGCTGAGCTTCCGAAGAAGTTCGCACATCCCACCTTGCCTCCATACGATGGGACTGCTGATAACACATGATAAATATTCTTTACCACTTGGTTCTCTGTTTATGTTCGTTTTTGGCATGAACACCGTCTTGGTTTTGTGTAACATTTACAAAGTTACATGTGTTGCTTAAATATTTAAAGACACAAGCATATATTACTTATACACACACCTTTATGTAAAACGTTAATTTTATAAACACACACACGTAATTATGTATTATTTAATGAATGTTAAGATATATTTGTGTACACATAATATACAATATATGTGCACACACACACGTTCAAAAAAATATTTATAATACTTGTATATACATATGTATTAATTAATAAAATTAGAAAGAATTTATTTTTTCACTTCTAGATTGTATACACGGCACAATGATATTTTATTGTAATATTTATTACATTAAAATATATACAGATCGATTAATAAGCCTGAATACAATAAGATGGTAGTTAAAAAATTTGCAAAGCATATATTTAAAATTTATTTTGATGTTCAGAAAAAGTTTCCATTATTTTTCCTAAGTATAAATTATCTTCTAATAATTAATTAATTTTCATCATATATTATAATGATTTTTTCTAAATGTAAAAGTTTATTGCAATTTGTTTTTAATGCCCACGGGCAAGGGCTTATTTCATGACAAAATAATTATGAAAAACTTAAAGGTTAATTTTTGAAACATATTTTACGTAAATTAATTAACTTGTATATTGACATACATAATAATAAAAAATTATATGAAAATAATTTACTAATATCAAAATTTATAATTATAACAAATATACATGTACTAATTATGTACCGAATAAAAAGTACGAACAGTAAAAAAAACATATAATTATAATTAAATTACATATTAATACGTATATATGTTAACATTTTTGTATATATGTAACTAATAAAATTATTATTATTATTATAAATAAAACATTATGTTATGCATATTTATAACCGTGCGAGTGTTGCTGTATAATTATTTATCCGTCAAAAATCATTCAAAATATGTGACTATGATAAAGGTTTTAAAATGTATGTACTAAGCAATTCGATAGATATAGCCACTACTTTTATGACATGACTCGCTCACGGTTTGATCTCGAATAACGTTGAACTACAATTGTTTGGAACTCAATTTCACATTTGTCGTGCATGAATTCAATTCAAACATTCGAACTAGTAGTCCGATCGTTAATTCGGTTGGATCGCGGTTTAATTTCTTAATGTTGTTTTACTTTCACTTTATGCAATTATCTTTCTTTCTCTGCTTCTCATCCTTTATTTCACTTAAATCAAAACAAATAGATTTACGTTGCAGTAGTCATCGTCCCAAATAAAAAAACAAACCACTACACTTTGTTCTTCACTTCAAAGACTACTGAAAGAGTCATGAGGTTTTTCACTACTAAACTTCTATCCTTATTACACATCGTTGCTGTGTACTTAATAATATATTGTGCTGGTGCGGTTGTGCAACATAGCAATACAATTTTGATTGCAATGGTTGAAGAGTGTCCACAAACATGCCGATGAGGCCATCTTATTTTAACATTTTAACACATATATATACTGAAATTAGAAGTAATAAAGGCATTTACAGCTGCCCTTCATATTATAAATAGGGACAAAAAAGCTCCTTCAACCGCCTTCATTATTATGAGAGGCAGAATTAGTTCTGCCTCAAAATAAGCCGTCCCTATATACTTTTAAGGGCAAATTGCTCCTTTAATTTGCCTCCGCTTCATTACATTCCACGCAAGCAGCAAACAAACTGTAACTCGATTAAAGACAAATACATACGCCCCTAAAACTTGCAGTACAGCTGGAAATATACAAATACTCTCTTGCTTCTGTGTAGCTCTATATGTTATATATGTTCAAACTTGCAGTACAGCTGGAAATATACAAATACTCTCTTGCTTCTGTGTAGCTCTATAGGTTATATATGTTCGTGTAGGCCATAGCCATCTTGTGAATGCTATATAGTCAAATAACAATATTAAAAAAAGATATCATAATAACAACAAAAATTTTCATACTGCAAATGGGTAATGCTACAGCAATTATAATACCAATACTCATGCACATGGCAAAGTGGCTAGCCAATAACATACTTTTAAAAACATCTCTAATTTGTACAACATATCTTATATTATGATTCAAATCAAATACAAAACTAAGGTATGAATCAACTAATCTCAAACCCAATATAACTTCCTATAAATTTGCATACTTGTGTTCTGCATTCAATTCCAGGCAGCAATAGTCCTTCAGCTTATACCATAACTTGTGTCAAAACTAAGCTTTCTTTTTCTTCATATCCTACTTCAATTTGATGCTTCTTTTGAGTTGGTGTCTTGCTGAAACGGGTGAGCTTGGCTTTCTCTACAAGAGTTCAACAGTTCAGGTTGCTCCTTCCGGCATATTATATGCGATGTAGTAACACAAGTTCCATTTTGTGGATTATAGTTCTTAGTTGAGCCACTTCCCTATGGCCGATGTTTGATTCCCAGCATTCCTTTACCTAAAAAAACAAAAACAAAAACTTATTTGTAAAGTGATGGATTCGTAAGGTTCTTTACTCTTGTTCCATTGCCGTAAGTTAATCCATAGTTAATTCGAAAACATGTAAAAAGGTTAATATATCGCTAATATGATATAGGTTTATAAACATAACATCTTGAAATCTAAAGAATATCTCACGTATATACCATAATCGATATCCAGATCACAGTTACACCTAAGAAGGTTTGTCAAATTAATCTCAGCCATCATATCGTAAAAGAAGATGTTGATAAAATAATTTGTACGAGCATTGATTTACTCAAACCAACAAATGTATATTTTTGGTCTGAACATATGAAAATTAAAATCCTATCATATTTTTTTCCAAATGAACTAAAGGTTTGAAAGTTGAGAACATCAATTAACATTTACATGTCATTATCCCAAGAAAAGAGAAGTTTCAACTCACTTTAATCCTTTTATGTTTTAAATATTGCTCAAAAGATTAGCCTATTTATGTTCACTTCATATGAGTCAACAAACTTAGTTATGTCGGTTCTGCTTTATCGGACTATGGTATATATTGAATCATATGTACATTTAACTTTTATATAGTCATGTAATTTGATAAATGATTAAATTGGGTATTCAGATCTAATCCTACAACGTAAATTTAAAGTATCAAATTGAACTAAAAGTTAATGCAAGTCATAGTACAGAGTTTTACAGAATTATTCTATTTTCACGCTTAATGGATTCTGTTGAATAACTCTATAATTTACTTCATACTTGTTAGTGGTGTTACATCTATCAAATCATGTGAAGCTTTTTTGTCAACTTAACTATATATTGTTAACTAGGCAAGGAAACATATATTGTATTAAAAACTGCAAGATTGTTGGAAAAAGACGAATTCCGTTAGTGGAACGAAGTTGAATAAACATTTGAGATTCAATAAAAATTATTTAGGAAAACATAAACTGATATACAATAATAGTAAATGCTTTATTCAGATGTGATAAGGTAACCTATGAATAGGAAGTTTCATATCTTATCAAAACTCAATAAAGACACGTAGTAATAAAAATGTGCTTGTGACAAAGAACATTAAAATGAAATCACTAAATGTAATCATCAATAGAAACCTGAATGTACCTGCATGGTATGGAGATAGCTCAAGCCATGAACTGGAAATCCACAAATATGCTTTATTGGCTTCAAAGTTTCTAAATCGAAAGTACTATGGTAGTCTCACCATATTCAACCTAGAATAAAATTAAACCAATATGTAAAAATGATTTCTTATCGGAATGAGACATTACATGTAGTTTAATGTCAAAGTTAAAATAAAAAACAACTTTATCTTTATCAACATTTTATAATAATCCACCGAGCTACCAAATAATTTATAGTTCTCACTCCACGCACCTTGATTTATATTGAAGAAATATTAATTATGTTGCGTAATAATAACAAAAACTACATTTTAACTTCTTCAAAAGAAAATAAATACAGTACCCAGAATTGGCACATTATACAGACCAGTAAACAAATTGTTTGCTATCCTTCTATTCCATATAAAACATGCATATAGTATCAAAATTTCATTAATATAAGTACTAGGCATTATCACAATGTTTAGGCATTTCAAATAGTGATTTGCTAAGGACAGGTGAGCCTCTAACCAGAGGCGCATGAGGCACGGGTTTATTTAGTTTTTACATTTTTTACACCTCAGGAATTTGAAGCTCGGTTTTCTTATGTAAACCCCGACCAATTTTTACTGGTTCATTGACGATGTATCATTACTCATTTTTTATATAAAAAAATAGCACGAAGAATACACAATGGAGACAAGCTTATATTTATTTGTTCTTTTAATTTGAACCATGATCCTCAAAATCAATCGAGAATCTTGATCGATACTGAAAATCTATTGGATTCCATCAACTTGGAATTAATAAGAGTTTCCTAAGCGATTTCGAGTCAAATTCTTGATGGATACTTACCACCAACAACCAGATCAATTCTCTTCCTTGATGGATGCTTGGCCACAACCAGATCAATTCTCTTAAAAAACAAGAGAGAAGAAATCGTAAGTAGATGAGAAGGAAATAAAATATACCTGGGCATTCTTCTGCTCTTTGCGTGCTATTTGCCAATTAAGTTTTGTTGCAGGCTATATTAAAATCCCTGCTGTGTAGTTAAACTAAGAATATATAACACACTGCTATAATACCCTACATTCCTTATTTTGTACGTTAAGAAAACTACTACTGCTCTTCAAATTAAAAAATGCAGCTGTATATTTAAAAAAAATGGACTAGTTCAAATTTTTTTTTTTACTTGTATAGATCAAAGTTCAAAAAAATCCTTTATATTTCGAATGTTTGTATTTGCAATTTATTGGGATTAAAGATTTAAATGTTAATGGCTGATTATATTTCATATACCCGAGAAATGCAGAAAACCACATTGACAATTGCAGCTCGAGGAAATGACAAGCCTGCATTTTTACAAAAAGCACCAAGCAATTTATCAGGCTATTATACGTCCAGCCCTCGCTCATTCACCATTCTCTACTGCTACATCAGCTCTATCATCAATACATGAAAAAAAAAAAGATGAAGAATGCGCAAGCAAAAACAGTCACAAACGGGTGAGTTTGCCACCGTATTCTCTGAAAATGAGTGGTTCTTTGATTGGTCAAAAGATAATAGGTCTAAAATCTTCTGAGAAAGAAGAACCCATCAGTGCTTTGAAATGGGTCAAGCAGAGTTGTCCATACATTCTCATATCTCAAATCAATAAGCTCTTCAGACTGAGACAGGTGTGTAAAGAATTTATGGATACCAATGGACCTGACATTGAAGCTGTAAAGAAGCAAACTAAAAGGGTCAAAGCAAAAGATACATTAATTTCTGGAGACGTTATATATCCATCTACCTCTTAGTGTTGAGAAGCATCACACAAAAATCGAAGATTTCTCCAGCAGTGAAATTGAAACCAGTTTTATTCGAAGCCTTCTATTGTATAAGGATCCAGCAACCGTTGTGATCAACAAGCCTCAAGGAATGGCTGTACAGTGTGGTGTTGGCATCAAACACAACATTGATACATTGCGTCAACATGCTTGAAATATGATTTCATAGAACCACCTAAATTGGTACACAGGCTAGATAGACAGAGGAGTGGCATTCTAGTTTTGGGAAGGACCCAAACCACTGCATCCATTATGCATTCAATTTTCCGTGAGAAAACTTCTAGTGTTAATGGTTTTTTAGTTTGTGGAATGATGTAGATTTCTCCAATGGAGGGGTTTTTTATGTCCTGTATGCTGAATGTATTAATATTTTAAGTGTTCCCTGTTTTAAATTATGATTAGATATTAATAGTTTTACTTCTATCCCAAAAAAATAATGGCTGATTACATTTAGTTTAAACTACTTTGAATGCTTTATATACCATACTTAATATTAGATATTAGCATTATTCTATGTTTTTTGTATAAAACTTTTTATACGTTATGCATTTATTATTTTTACATGAAAAACTTGTACCTCATTGTCACGAAGCTTACATCTTGCCTTACATGTACCAAAATGCCTTGCGTACACTTTTGTGTTTAAAACAGTTATCATGACCATATACTTTGTTTAAGTAGTTTGTAGAAAATTTACAACTATACTAAATGAATGATTACCGAAACAGAATCTAGTAAACAAATTGAGGAGAACTTCAACCAATTAAACATGCACATACATGAAGAATGAAATTTAGTTTTGGTCAAAATCATTAATGCGTAAAAGAACAATGAGAGTTATTTTTAACTGCTAACTAGTAAGTAATATATCCTATAAATTCCATACCATTTCCATGCCAATAGATAATTCTCTGGATCATTAATAATTATACTAAAGGATAGTCCTGTTTGATCCCGATCCGAGTTCAGTTGAACCATCCTACTCAATTTACACATACACAACTTGCTTTATCCTTAACTAATCTATTAACTCCATAATTCAAAAACATCAAATCATTCTAGACATGTTATTGACAAAATGTCCCTAAAAGGAACAAAATTAACAAAATAGCTTGCAGCGCTCACCATCATACTGCATAATTAAAGGTGCTGTGAACTTGTATTACATAACACATAATGCTTGCACATGTAAAAAAAATGTAGCTACATTTGTAATTTAAAAGGTAATTCTAATCATATAAGCATAAATGTTTCATTATGAAAAAAAAATTAGTTTTATCATACCAATGCCATATTAAGTTATTAACAATATCTATATCTGCAGCCGCCACATATACTACTCATGAAATTTTTATTTCAAGAAACAAGTAAAAATTAAAAGCAACGCCATGGTAGCATAGCTCATCCAAAGTAGAGATTCTAGTCAGATCACTTGACTTAAACCATTTCAAAGTTTAAAATTTTACTTCGATGCACATCTCAAATTTGAACTAATTAAAACTTTCTATATGCATAATTCATGTCTGTACAGAATCCCAACCTATCATATCCCACATTAAAACTTGGAGAAATATTTGAAGCTTTTGATGGTGCATGTGTTACTGGCATAATTTAAAACATAATTCTCCGAAACCTATTATTACAAAAACTGGTTTGTTCATTTGTTCCTCTTTTTTTTTTTTTTTTTTTTCTTTTTTTTTTTGGGTTTGCTTTTTAAAATCTAGCATTTAGCATACTGATGTGATTTAGTTGGAAATATTTGCAAAAGTGCTTCAACGAAATTGCTAACTTGGCACTTGTGAATGTAAGATACTCTATATTTCACTAATTCAGGCTTGAAATAATCAAATGCAAGCTACCTTGATATCAACTAAAAATAATATAGCAAATAAAACATGACACATGGAAAATCGTTGATTTTAAAACGCAAGCAAGTACTGCACCACTGCCTAGATAATTTGCAATGTGCAACATTGGGTAACATGATATTTTGGTCATGTACATGAACACGCATCCAAGAATTTAACTAAAAGAGTTCAAGCACATTAAAAGTGCGATGATATTAAAACAAAGCACTTACCTTTGTATGCTTTTGTGCAGAACAGCACACCACTTGCTTCTACCTTTACACTGTTTAAATTTGCCTGCAGTAAAAGTTTGACAAAGCATGGGTAAATCAGTGGCCACGAGTAACAAAAGAGTAGCAGAACAAATATTTTCCTTTTTAACTTCTTAGAAGGTTGATAAATATTATAGCCACGATCAATAAAAGAAACAGCAAAAATTCATAGCATGACAATTACATATCAAACTACTATTATAATTAGACAACACAACATTCTACATCTTCGCATTGACTACAGAAAGGTGCTAAAGGTCGAGGCATTTTTGTGTGATCATATGGTAAAACATAAACTGGAAAAAAAAGTAAAATGATTCATATTATTATTAGTCTGGGTAATGCATGAAGAACAACATGGGGCACCTCAAAGACTCCAAGTGCAAGCATCTTTATTCATACTCATTAACACAACCAAATTAAATATGAACACTGCAATAAAGATTAAACAAATAAGAATAAATTGTTCACTGCATTTTTTTGCTTCAAGCCCAAATGGAGAAGCATTCTCATTATTTCACATGTTTTCATTAAGATACTTCAAGTTTTAGGATATGAAATTCTTGCAAAGAAGGTATGTTGCCCAAAATAAGAGATATTTATTTACAGATATAACAACAAATTTTTAATGACATATGTAGCCGTTTTCATATATTCTATGATCATTCAAACATCATGAAACATATAAAATAAATAAACAATTGATAACTATTTTAAACCAATACAAAATACAATACCATAACATGGAAATAGTGAATCAATCGAACAGAAAATAACTTAGATAAATATGAAAGCAAACCATATACAAGTTGGTGACAATAAGCGAACCATATGCAAGTTGGTGATAACAAGCAAACAATGAAAGGAGCCTCATTTAGTTATCATACCCATTTCTTATACCTTGAGTCAACTCTTTAGTATCTACCCCAGTCAGAATCCATGAAATGTCTATGTTTACATAAATGAAAATGCAGATATATTAAAATAACTAACATGTCTCATTTCAAAAGTTTAAAAGAACTGCATGTTTGATCCAATGGAGCATATATATAACATCTAGAGCTTCATTAAAATGAAATAGTACAGCAGAGTTAGCATTATGAAGTTTCATTTTTTTAAGTTATGTACTATAATGCCATTTCCTATATATTGTACTAGTTATCTTAATATAGACTGACAATGAAAAATGACACTAAAAAAAAAGTTGTCTGACGTAACATAGAACAAGATATGGTAGTCAGGTAGCTTATAATCATGATCAACATCAAGCAAACAAAGATACAAAGTAATTGTAGCATGGTTTAACTAGTTTCACCCCTCATCTAAAATACAACCTAATAATGATACTTCTAAATTTAACAATGGGAAATGCCGAAAGAATGAGGTGACCTATGCATACTTCATCAAATAAAAAGGTTGTAACATCTTTTGATTTAGACTACAATATTTTCTGTAAGTTACAAATAAACATACCATTCTTAGAGTAGCATTAATGAACATTTGTATGTGAAACAAAGATATGTTTTAGGATGAATGATGATATTTCTTTCCCCTTTGGTTAACTGGGCGGGTTATGAGTCATTTCACCAAAAATCTACAAAACATATATTATCATGAGAGAGATTTTGATTACTCAAACAACAATTCCAAAAACAGTTATATTGCAGCCTTACAAAATTTCTAGCATATAGATACTCGAAATCGTAAATCCATGTTTGCAGTCTCGGCAAAAATCCTCAAATTGAGTCCCTAATTAAAAACCCTAATAGTAGAAAGGAACCCTAATAGTAGAAAGGAGAAGGTAATTTAAAAATCTAATCTAACTAAATAGATATGATTGATGAGAAGAACTGATACCTTTACAAATTTTAATGGAGTTTCGTAGAGCAGCAGGCGAAACTAAATTCATTTTGCATCAAAAGTATGAAAGAGCGGTAAGAGAAAATGGTTATTGAGGGAAATTATGGCGGTAGTTTTACCTCCAACCCCAAAAGAATAGTAATTTTAGCAGATGCTCTTTTTTATGCCTCGATTAGCTTAATTAGAGGCTGATGGCTATTTTGGCCTCTATTTAATTATTAATAGAGGCGGACCTTTAATTTTGCCCGTAGCATAACGCCCCTCATGCTCCAGAATTTGGTAGTGTTATATAACTTGCGGTTAAATTGTAGTTTTCAAGGAATATAATTCTCCATTCCGATGTTTCGAACTGTTGAGCCGTCGAAAGGTTTTCATGATTTCACTATGAATCGGTTATGAAAACAATGATGAACTTTATTATAGAACTAATTGTGTTGAACACAGTAAAGGCAAAATTAAAGGTTGTTGAACAGTATCATAGCACAGTATATCCTTAACTCATTTGGTTTCATAAAGTAGAAGCAATTATGGATTGCCTTATATACAACTGTATGACCGTAATTTGGCTAAGTACGCACGAACAGCTCACAGAAACAATAATCTATATAACTAAGCACGTAAATTAAGAGAGTAACATATACAAAAAGGAGAAATCAAACAAGGGGTCCTCCCTTGACATACTCAGTGAAAGCCAAAGCAACCAAACCCAACATGGCGAACCTTCCATTCAACATCTCTGCATCTGCCGTCCACAGTCCACCCGATTTAGACTGAACGCTTATTCCTTTAAAGAGCGGAATGAGTGACGCTGCAGTGAACAAAGTGGCTGCAATCACAAAGGAAGGAACACCGCCGTTCATCAGCTGTGATGAGAGATCGCTTCCGCTTGCCAATTCGGCCCCCAACGCAGCAACAAATCCAAGCATGGCCAAACGTCCGTTGATTCTCTCTGGTGCTGGTCCACTGAAAGCTAGCAAATCTCCAAATTTTGTGCTCACCTGATTTTTTCATTCATCATTCTGAATATAACAGCATTTGATAGCTAACTGCTCACATGTATATAAGTCTTATGTAGCATAAATACATACCTTGGCAGCTACCTTGGTCTGAACTGGTGTCGGAGTCGGAGTTGATGGTGTACTTGATGGGGCTGATGTTGAAGTTTGCTCCTGATCAGGGGTTTGTTTATCCTATAAATTTCAACCAATTTACTTTGCATGATTAGCTCAGATGATCCCCCACTACAATAACATTTTGGAAATTAATACAACATATATGTATTACATACCTCAGCCTGGCATCGAACGGTCATGGCTCGCTTGCATGGAAAAGAAACTAATGTGCTAGACTTGCCGTAGCTCTTGCTCAAACCTGAACGTGCAGTGGGAATGGCTATGCAAGATTGCATTGTTGCTGATGCTGCCATTAATCTGTATTATGCGGTGAAGGTAAGCTTAATTTACTTGATTGAGAGTTAATTTGAGTCAGTTGTATTTGTATAGAACTGATTTGAATTGTGTTGTGGAATTACAAATGCATAGAAGGCCAAGATATATAGTGAGTAGAAGTGGATGGCACGGGAACAGCGGAAGATACGAAATTAGGTACGTGGCCTAAGGCAATGCCCATAATTTACTGCCAACTTTCTGGAAATTTCATTTGTTATTTAGTGAAATTTTCTCGTGATTGAATTAAAAGGTAGCCATGTGTTCTGGAAGTTTCTGGTTACGTGACGTGGAGCAATGTTCTCTCTATTAGAAGATTAAGATCCAAAATCTTATGAGCTTTGAAATCGCGCATCATCCAGCGTACTGTGGCCATTCATTTTCTACTTTAATTTGAAGGTTATATATTCATTAGAATATCTAGTCTATTATTGGTTTACGAAAAAAGACTTTCTTCCTGATCTATGCAGCCATGGCTGCCAAGGTTTTCTTGAATCCTATTTTCGACAAAAGCCCTATTCAGTTAGGGACCTCCTCATCTTCTCCCCCATCTTCCTCAAATCCTAATAGCAACTTTCCCCAATCTTCTCCTCATTTCTTGGTTGATGAGGAAGGCTTCATCATAGTTAATAACCGCAAGAAAGGGCTTAAATCAAAGCAGAATTCAAATGATTCTGCTCACTTCCGACAAGGCGCTGGAAGGACCAACGAATTCCCTGTCAGAAACAAATTCAAACCATTTCCTGCCTCAAATGATAAAAGGTTTGAGCCTAGAAACCCAGTCAGTTCCGATCAAGAAACTAAGCTTCCGATCAAGAACAGAATAACATTAGAGGGAAAGGCCTCTTCGTGGGCAGACATGGTCAAGAGCGGAGGACAGAGCACTAACTTTGATCTGAGTTTTATAAAGCCGACTGAATTACCTAATGAGGAGAAGATTGTAATTGTTAGTGAGGAAACCAGTGCACGTACCGAGGGAAAATGTGAGATGTCTGTTGTGGCTTACGTGTTCGGTAAGCGCCCCACCTATCATCACTTTAGAGCTTTTGTGATTCGAACATGGAATCCGATAGGGTCATTTGAAATATTCACCCGAGAAAATGGATTCTTCATTATTAGATTCTCTAATAATGAAGATTGCGCCAAATTATTAACAGGAGGACCCTATTTCATCAATGGAAAACTAATCATATTAAAGAAATGGACCAAGAAATTAATTCTTGATCGCGATTTACTTAGTACTATGCCTGTTTGGGTAAGATTACCCGAGTTAAATCTGAGATTATGGGATAAGGAAGTTTTCAGCGCCATCGCAAGCCTAATTGGAAATCCACTCAAGATGGATGAGCAAACCGCGAAAGAATCGCGGTTGAGTTATGCTAGAATTCTTGTTGAAATCAGCGCTGACGCTGAACTTCCTAATGAAGCATCGATTTACATGCACGACGGAGAGATGATCTCTCAACCGATAATCTACGAGCTAATTCCTGATAGATGCAAGGAATGCAAGTGTTTTGGACACTCGTTTGAAAATTGTTCTAATAACAATAATCCGAACGAAGCACCAAAGGCACAAACAAATCTTGAAAAAGAATCGGCAGAAGGAATTAGCCCAGAAGTGTTATCACAAAAAGATACTCACAATTCGGAGCTACATCAAGAAGATATATATATAGATACCACTAATACAAATATGGGTATTTCAGAACCGCCTGAAACCCATAATTTGCAATTAGCCGCAAGTTCCTCTCAAATTCATCAGCAAGATCTGGATCAAGTCAAAACTAAGGAGGATAACAACGTCCCCTCAGGTTTGAATGATCTAATTCCCACAGTATCAGAAAATCAAAAAAACAAAGGGGGATTTGTGAATCTCAGGTCATTGAATCCTCACCCCCAAAGGAGGATTCAAGTTTATTTACAAAACAAAAAATCAATATACTGAAAGAAAAAGGCTTGGAATGTGAGGAGTTGCTGGCAGCGGATCCTATCTTCACTGATGAATCTCTGTTGGCTGAGAACCTCACTCCTTCTAAATCCATAACTGAGGACAGCATCCAAAAGGCAGTCAATCATGCCTTGGTTGGTTCCAAATCCTCAAAACCTGCATCACCAAAAAAGAAAAAGAAAAGCAGGACAAAAAGCCTAACAGACATAATTTCAGTTGAAGAAGAAGAGGATAAAATGGATCATGATTTCAGGCAGAAATACATCTCAAAGAACTCTAAATGGGATAAGCAATTAAAGACTGCTGAAAACATCAGCTTTAAAAGAAGTGGCAAACAGCCAGAGGGGAAAGTGGGTAGCAGCAAAAGATCTGACCCATCTTAAATAGGTGATATCCTTCCTATATATCTTTTATTTTTTAATTTCTTATGGATATCATTGTTTGGAACATTAGGGGTCTCAATTCCCCTGCTAGACAGCTTGACCTTACTAATTTTGTGAACAAGTATAAGCCTAGTATTTTAGGTTTAGTTGAGCATAAACTGAATGATGTTAGGATTAATGAACTGCATAACAGATTTTTCACAAACTGGAACATGATTAATAATAATCTGATGGGTGGAAATGGTAGGATCATGGTCTTTTTCAATCCTACCATCTGGTCACTCAACAACTATTTTATTGACAAGCAGTACATTCACTGCAGTTTTAAAAATAAAGGTGGTTTAGAATTAATTATCACCTTTGTATATGCTTCCAATTTTGAAAATGACAGAAATATGTTATGGAATTGCATTGAGCAGTTCAGTAATATTATTAAAAAACCTTGGATGCTATTAGGGGACTTTAACACTGTTTTTCATAATTGTGATAAGAGAGGAGGAAATCCTATTCCTTTTTCAAAACTAGAAATAGTTTCTAAGTTTATGATGAAATCTGGATTAATAGAGCCTATCATCTCTGGCAATAAATATACCTGGAAATCTGGTAAGTTCAGGAATATTCATTGCAAATTGGATAGGGTCTTATTTAACCAAAATTTCATAAACCTTTTCTCTAACACCAAGTGTTGCACCCTGCCTCAAAATTCTAGTGATCATACACCTATTCTAGTCTCTTTCATGTCAGATTTGAATTTGCACAAAAATACCCCATTTAGATTTGTGAATGGATGGGTGCATGATCATGATTATAAAGAGGTGGTTACTAAATGCTTTAATAATAATATTTTTGGCACTGCTCAATATAAGTTTAATAAAACTCTGCAGTTGATTAAAACTAATCTCAAAAGTTGGAACACTATTAGGAAAAGAGATGACATTAAAAATATTAGGGATGATTGTGAGAGACTTCAAAATGATCTTGACAAAGATAGCTCAGACATTATCAAGGCTGAGAATTTTTTTAATTCTCAAGCCAAACTGGTTAATGCTCTTCATATTAATTCTGTTAATCTTAAACAAAAAGCCAAGGTGAATTGGTTAACGGCTGGTGATGAAGCCAGTAAATTTTTCTACACTAAAATGTCTTGCAGGAAAAATAGGAATAACATTGGCAAATTATTGGATGCTAATGGTGAAATAATTAACAAAGCCTCTGATATTGAACTAGAGGCTATTAGTTATTTCAATTCTTTATATAACACCAATGATTATCCTACAGTTTTTCCTGACTTAGAGTTTAAATATACTGTGAACAACAATAGTGATGATATTCTTCTGGCTCCTATTAAGCAAGAAGAGATTAAAAATATAATCTTCAATGCTAATGTTGATAAAAGTCCAGGTCCAGATGGGTTTGGGGCCAAGTTTTACAAAACTCATTGGACAGATATTCAGGCCATTCTGTGTGATTCTATAAATGAATTTTTTAGAACTGGTAAATTATTGAAAAACACTAATCACACATTTTTGACTTTAATTCCTAAAGTGGAGAATCCTTCTGGACTAGAGGACTATAGACCCATAGCCTGTTGTAACTTTGTTTATAAAATTATCTCCTCTTTGCTATGCAACAGGCTGAAATGTTTTTTAAAATTTACTATTTCTGAATACCAAAGTGCATTCATACCAGGCAGATTGATTTCTGAAAACTCCTTATTAGCTCATGAGCTAATAAGGAATTTTAACATGAGAAATAAAAACCTTATGTGTATTAAAATAGATCTGCATAAGGCCTTTGATAAAGAAAACAGGAGCTTTATTATTTTTATCTTGCAAAAAATGGGGTTTAATAACAGGTTTTGTGATCTGATCAAGGAATGCATCAGCAATGTTACTTACTCAGTTATGGTTAATGGCTCCCCTAAAGGCTTTATTCATAGTAATAGGGGTATAAGGCAAGGTGATCCTTTGTCACCTTATCTTTTCTCTATAATTATGGAATACTTCTCCATCCAAATGGATATTGAAGTGGTAAGGGGTAACATTAAACCTATTAATAGAGTTAAGCCACATATCACTCACCTTTTATATGCTGATGATATGCTACTATTTCTAAAAGCTGATAAGGATAGTGCTATTGCTGTTCACAGTATCTTAAACAATATGGAAAAATTTGCTGGCTTAGTTGTAAATGCTAGTAAAAGCAAGATTTACTTTAGCAAATATGCCAGTAATAAGTTAGAGATTCTACAACTTTTGAATTTTAAAGAGGGTAATTTACCTGTTAAATACCTTGGCCTTCCCTTAAGCATTAACAATATTAATGATAGGGACTGTACCAGATTAATAGACATGATTCAAGGTAAGCTAGATGGTTGGTCTAGCAAACTCTTATCTATTGCTGGTAGGCTAGAACTCACTCACACAGTCATCACTGCTATGATCATGTATTGGGTTCAAACACATAACATCCCGGCTAATGTCATTCATAAAATTGACAAAATTTGCTCTAATTTTATTTGGAAAGGCAAATATCATAAGGTTGATTGGGACACAGTATGTAAGCCTAAAAAGTTAGGTGGGCTTGGGCTTAGGAAATTAAAAGATATAGCTGAGGTTTGCAAATTTAAGCTGTTTTGGAATTTCCTTAATGGTAATTCTCTTTGGGCCAGATGGCTGAAAGCCAAATATTTAAAAAACAAAAATTTCTGGCTGGCTAAAAAAGAGAATCATCATTCACACATTTGGAAAAGTATTTTAGACTGTAGAAATGTGGGCAAAAATCTCATTCATAGAAAGTTTAAAGATGGAACTCAAACCAGTTTATGGTTTGATCCTTGGTTAAATGGAAATTCTCTAATTAACCTTCTAGGATGGGATAATTTACATATATTGGGAGGGGTGAATGATAAAGTTAATAGTATTATTTTAAATTACTGTTGGAGCCCTTTGAATAATCCAGCAGCCTCCATTTTTAAAAATGCTATTTCTGGATATCATATTGATCAGAATGGGTATAAAGATCAGTGGTGTTGGAAACTTTGCTCTAAAGATAAATTTTCTTTTAAAAAAGTTTGGGAATATTTGCAAGGTGGTGAGGTAGAAGTGAATTGGCACAAAGTAATTTGGAGTAAGGCTAATTGCCCCAAAATGGCTCACTGTGCTTATTTTGCTTTATTAAATAAACTTCCCACTAGGGATAAATGTATTAAATGGAATAAAGGTTCTGAAAAAATTTGTCTCCTTTGCAAAAATGAAGATGAAAACTCCACTCATTTATTTTTTGATTGCAGTTACTCCCAGTACATTTGGTTCAATGCCAAATGTACTTTGGGTTTCAAACATAATGTTGCTACTCTAAACATTAGAGATAGCATTGAGTATATATTAAAGATTTTTAAGCCCAAATCCATTAACTTTAAAAAAGCTTATGTCCTTCTGACAGCTACCATTTATTTTATTTGGAGGGAAAGAAACCAAAGATTGCATAATGGCAAGGAGATTAGTTGTACACAACTTTGGCACAATATTTTATATGACAGTAACGTTGTTTTGCAAAAAGCTAACAATCAATTGCAGGATAAAGTGCATAGCCAGGGTCATTATAATAACAACAATGACTGTGATAAAATAGTTGAAGAATTCATACTTAATGGTAAGCAGAACTTCAGCAGCAAATGCCTAAATCTCTCATATGGTGATGCCAATCCCCAATCTGCTACCAGAGGCTCTAATGACAAAGGGAGTTATCATTTAAATGCTAACTACAACACTATTAGAACCACTAGTAAGAATTTTAATACTTCTCACTTACCTGGTGCAGATTTTAGGGATCAGCTCACTCGTGGAGAAGATTTAGAGACCAGATCCAGTGATTATGAAAGACCTGACTTCCTTCCTGAAGCTTCCATCAACCCCGATAACAATTATCATAACTGTGAGGGAAGTAAACAAGAATTAACACCTTTTGTGCGTGATTCTAGAGATAAATTGGATAATAAATGCACTTTTTTACCTGTTATAGGGGGAGGTACTCTCAGTAGTGATCCAGATCTGCACAACCACCTGGATACGAAGAAGACAGAAGGGAAAATCAGATTTTTACAAAGAATTGGGGAAAATCATTACATAAGCTCGCTTAATCACCAGATCTATCATCTTTCTAACTGGTTAGAAGGTGAGAGTAGCAGAGGAGGACCCTCCGTTGCTATCAAAGACACTCGACGGAGGAAGAGAGACTCTGACAACCCTACTAGCTCAGATCTGTTGGGTTCTAACCCTCAGAAGATTAAAGACGGAAACTGGAGTACGAGAGAAAAAGGAGATCACAACAAGTTCGGATCTAAAGTGAGGAGAAGTGAAGTCAGTGAGAATTTCATCTGGAAACCGCCATGATGAAGAAGGAGCTGATTTCTCAAGTCGTCGCCATTACCAGTATCGCAAATATTAGGGTTTGGCAAGTGATGTAGGCGGCTAGGGTTAATGTATGTTGTATTATTAAGTTGGGCTTAAGACCGATTCATGGGCTTTGGGCCTTTATTTTTATCATTTCAAAAAAAAAAAAAAAGTTATATATTCATCAAATACATTTAACTCATCTGTGCTGCTTAATTAAGCTTATATTAACAGAGCACAACATGGCTTGCCACGCTGGTTTGCTCATCCAAGGAGTGAAGACAGAGCTACAATGACAGATTGAAGGATCCTCGCCGTAAGAAAATAAACTGCATTACGAATGGGCTGCAAGTAGAACAAAAAAAGAATAAGAAACGTACAACTTGTCATGTACAACTGTGTTACATATATGAACTCAATCAAGCTTCTTTCACCGGTTATGCAACTGTGTAGCTCCAGCCTTTCTGGACTAATTAAGAGTGATGTAAGACTAGGGCTGGGTGCGGAAATTTTCCATTCCAACCGGAACATTTTCCACTTCTTCCAGATGATGGTGGAAATATGATATGCGGAATGATTTCCGTTCCATCAACTCTGGAATTCCGTTAAATGGAATTCATGGTTAATGGAAAAGACGGTATGGAAGATGGAAATTCCATCGTTTTCCAGAAAGCCACAAATAATCCAAAAAATTACGATTTATATTTACGAAAATACCCTTCATGTTGAAAAAATTACAAAAAACGAAAAAATTTCAAAAAATCCAAAAAATTACAAAATGAAAAGTATAAAAAGAATTATTCGAAAATTACGATTTCTAAAACTAAAAATGCCAAAATTACGAAAATACCCTTCAGTTTGAGAAAAGTAAAAAAAAAATCCAAAAAATTACGAAATGAAAAGTAAAAAAAGAATTATTCGAAAATTACGATTTCTAAAGCTAAAAATGCCAAAATTACGAAAATACCCTTTTTTTTTTAAAAATGAAAATTTTTCAAAATTTTCAAAAAATTACGAAATAAAAAGTAAAAAAAGAATTATTCGAAAATTACGATTTCTAAAGCTAAAAATGCCAAAATTACGAAAATACCCTTCATTTTGAAAGAAGTAAAAAAAAAATGAAGAAATTTCAAAAAATCAAAAAAATTACGAAATGAAAAGTAAAGAAAGAATTATTCGAAAATTACGATTTCTAAAGCTAAAAATGCCAAAATTACGAAAATACCCTTCATTTTGAAAAAAATGAAAAAATTTCAAAAAATCCAAAAAATTACGAAATGAAAAGTAAAAAAAGAATTATTCGAAAATTACGATTTCTAAAACTAAAAATGTAAATATTACGAAAATACCCTTTATATTGGAAAAATGGAAAAAAATGAAAAAAATTCAAAAAGTTTAGAAAATTTTGAAATGAAAAATAATAAAAGAATTATTCGAAAATAATAATTATTAAAGTTTAAAAAGATCAAAATTACGAAAATGACCTTCATGTTGAAATAAAGGTATTTTTGTAATTTTAGCATTTTTAGCTTCAAAAATCGTTATTTTAAAATAATTCTTTTTTAACTTTTCATTTCGTAATTTATTAGATTTTTTGAATTTTTTTCACTTTTTCCAATATGAAGGGTATTTTAGGATTTTTAGCTTAAAAAATCGTTATTTTAAAATAATTCTTTTTTAACTTTTCATTTCGTAATTTTCTAGATTTTTTCATTTTTTTCACTTTTTCCAATATGTAGGGTATTTTCGTAATTTTAACACTTTTAGCTAAAAAAATCGTTATTTTAAAATAATTCTGTTTTAACTTTTCATTTCGTAATTTTCTAGATTTTTTTCATTTTTTTCACTTTTTCCAATATGAAGGGTATTTTCGTAATTTTAGCTTAAAAAATCGTTATTTTAAAATAGTTCTTTTTTAACTTCTCATTTCGTAATTTTCTAGATTTTTTGAAATTTTTTCATTTTTTTCACTTTTTCCAATATGAAGGGTATTTTCGTAATTTTAACATTTTTAGCTTAAAAAATCGTTATTTCAAAATAATTCTTTTTTAACTTTTCATTTCGTAATTTTCTAGATTTTTTGAAATTTTTTCATTTTTTTTCACTTTTTCCAATATGTAGGTTATTTTCGTAATTTTAGTTTTTTTTAGCTTAAAAAATCGATATTTTAAAATAATTCTGTTTTGACTTTTCATTTCGTAATTTTCTAGATTTTTTGAAATTTTTTCATTTTTTTCACTTTTTCCAATATGAAGGGTATTTTCGTAATTTTAGCATTTTTAGCTTAAACAATCGTTATTTCAAAATAATTCTTTTTTATCTTTTCATTTCATAATTTTATGGAAGGAACGGAATTACCACGGAAAACATGGAAATTTCCGCTCTTTTACCGCTGTGTGTCGGAAGGAATTCCTTTCGAACTATCTATTTCGGAAAAGTGCCGAAACGGAAAATCTTGGAAATGTTCGGAAGGAAAACACTGGAAAAGCGGAAGACGGAAAAAAAACCCAGCCCTATGTAAGAGAATCTCTGAGCTTGTGCTTGTGATACGTGAAAGGCAACTCCTACATGGAGATCCACTACCAATTTTGTAGCTTTTGGAGACGCTTAATTAAGGACACTAAAAACGATTAGCCTTTAATAATAATTAATTAAGGCAAATTTTATGCCAGTCCCTATTAATATTTAAGAAGACACTTAAAACAGCCTTAGCCCTTAGATTAGTGGCAAAGTTAAAAACAGCCCCTAGTTGACAATTTCTGAGATGCATGGAACCGCCTCCTCTTGTTTATCAGGGAGAAAAGGGAAATTCGCCTCTCCTTCTTATCGCTAGGAAAGCCACCCGCCTCTCATAAATCGAGATATACAACAACGTGACGATTTTCTTTCTTCCAGTTGTCTGCTTCATCGCAATTCACCAGCGTCCTTCCTAATTATCTTATTTATCGAAATCCAAGGTATATTCAATTTATCTAATGATTCAATCTCGTATTCTATTCGAAACCCTAATTACAATGTCTTTTCAAAATCCAAGGTATATTTGATTCATCCAACAATTTAATCTCGTATTCTGTTCGAAACCCTAATTACGTTTAGTGACAAGAAATCTTAGATTCGATCTCGTATTAAGGTTTTATTTTCAATATTTATGAGTATTTTGATTATTCAATTAACGTATGCTGTTAACCTCGTTCCTCATTCTTCCCTCTTATTTGATACTTATTCCGCATTCCTCAATTCTTACTGCATTAAACGTATTGTACAACAGACAGTATTTCCTTGAACTTGGACTTATTACTGATTTAATTAATTTTTGATGGTGTATGTGGAAACTTAGAACCGTTTTTAAGAAAGTTGCATGTATTTCATATTAATCTTCTGATGAGAATGCGGTTGTGTAACTTTATTTGGATTGTTGCATTTATATACAGCACATAAAGAACACTATTTTATACTGCTATGATTCAAATTTCCATTATTATCTTGATTTTTGGATTGGATGATGGATGCTTGGATATTAGTCATGCAAGAAGAGTTGTTCATATTGCATATAAATATATAAATATTGACAATCTTGATTTCCATATCCTGCCTACATGTATAGAAAGTAATGAATAAACATCATATTAATACAGTAATAAAAATGAAAAAGTTAAGTAAAAATAATTTGGCTGCAAGAAATTTTGGTTTGTGATCTTTTTTGCCTTCCTTACACAGTTTACGCCTACATCCGCAATGATCAGACGAAGATGCTTTTATTCTTATTTTTTAATGCATAACGCAGGTGGTTCAGTACCTATTTTACAGTTTGTTTTTTGCCTTCTATTATGCTGATGAACTATTTTATTTTTATTTTTAATACATGTTTAAAAAAAGGAATTATGTATATCATAAATGCAAGAAGCTCAGGAATAAGGAAGGAAGAACAAATGAAAACCTTAAACACTATCTTGTTGAAAATTGGACCATTGACATTTATAAATCGATAACTTTACACTTACTTGAGGTTGATCAAAGTAGTTAATTGGTTTATATCTTTATTAGGTTAAATAAAAATTGGTCTTATATCTTTTGGTTAAGCATGCAAAGAGATACGGTAAATTGGATATGATAAAATGCTTCTCCCTTAAGATTAAAACATGAACTCTGTACCGTCACAATTCAATCCAATGTTGTGCATTTTCGCCCAAAGTCATCAACTAGAAAATAATGTAAAATTTCTTCCATTATATTTTAAAAATAGTCTCGGGTTTTCCCATCAAGCATGTTGATAGCAGCTGTTAAATTACAGCGGGCAGAGATAATAATGTGAATATTTTACAACAGTGAATCTGCAAATCAACTTTATAAGCTAGTTCATCACAATAAATTATGATTTTTAAACTGAGTTCACGATTTTTAGTATAGTATATTATTACCATAAGTAAGGGGATGAATGGTTTGGAGTAGAAAATTCATTTTTTGGTGATGTAACTATTCGAAGGCAGAACTGTGGAAGATGGGGGAGGACTGAGGTGAGGGGATGTTTTGCTTTTGAACGCTAATATTTCCAATGGTCAAAGGTGATCAGAACAGTGATATTTATGGTTATGACTATTGTTTAAATGGTGTTCGAATTTGGGGTGTTTCCACTTGAAGCAAGGAATCTTACAATCGGTAGTGACATACTTGCCTTTTTTTAATCTTAATTATGTGTGATTTACATGCATATATGTTTCCCTTTTCTAATTTCTCAAGCATGCATCTCACGTAAAAATGGATTTTTGCTTCCAATTTAGCTTATTAAAGCCATTAATGTGATTAATTGATGAAGACTAGTTCTTACCTGAATCATGTACTTTGGATAATCTTGAACAAGTTTGCACACTTCTTCATTACTTAGAATGCTACGTGGCTTTAAAAGTAATAGCAATATTTTCTCTAAAAATATACTTATAAAATCCAAAACAATCATTTTGGTGCAAAAATTGACAATGATGATTTCCTACTAAGTTTTTTTTTAACATCAAATTTTAATAGAAGTATTTTACTGAATCCATATAAACAAGTAAAAAAAATAGTAGGTGTACTCCATCTAGAAAACAGCATAGGAAAACCACATTGTCCATAATAATGATGCAAATGTTATTAGCAAATTAAATTTCCATAGTAAATTAGCAAATTGTAATATGAATTAATTAGTCTTAAAATTTGGTACGAGTATTTAGCTTTTTTGGAAGTTACATTGTAAAATGTTATATAAAAGTAATTTTGCTATTGTTAAATTTGAAATATTATAGTTGTGAACATTTTGATAACTATATGGTCTATTAGGCATGTCAAACATTCTTGCTATAAAAGTGATGTAAATATAATGTTAAATTAACAGTTCATATGCTTGATTCCTTCGTAGGAAATATCTAGAACTATGGATAAAAGTTGGGTAGATCTTGATCGGATTTCAGATGAATATAGATATAAACTGGATTTATTTTTGGATTATGCATTTGCATCTAAGATCCACAAGAAAAGACAAAATATTATGCCCTTGTAAGAAATGTTGCAATCGATATTTTAATGATAGAAAAACCGTTGAAGGTCATCTTCTTTGGCAAGGAATGGATATCTTATATAGAACAACTTGTTGGACACATCATGGTGAGCTTTTTAAGGATCAAGACAATGAACTAGGAAATGATATTAACTATATGGGTAATACGGAAACATATATCGATAGCAATGAAGATGGGGGTGAGATGCGTAGTTTTCTCAATGAAGCATTTGTGCAATCGTTGACTAGACAAAGTGTTGGTTCGTCAAGCCATCCTCCTATTTTTGAGAGTCAAGATCCCGAACAAGAAAGATTTCAAAGGTTGCTAGATGAAGCTAACAAAAATTTGTACCATGGTAGTAAGCATAAGAAACTAGATGCAATTGTGAGGTTATACCATATTAAGTGCTTAGGAAATGTGAGCAATGCAACTTTTTCTATGTTTTTGGAAGCATTTAAGCAGATATTGCCAGATGATAATTGTTTGCCAAAGTCGACTGCACAAGCTAAAATAATTGTTGATGATTTGGGTCTAACATATGAAAAAATAGATGCATGCCCAAACGATTGCATGCTATTTTGGAAGCATACATCACACTTGACTGCGTGCTCTCGTTGTGGTACTTCAAGATATAATGTCAACGATGTAGATGAGGATGGTCGTAAGAAAGTTTCAGCTAAGATGCTTCGTTATTTTCCTTTAGTTCCACGATTAAAAAGGTTATATATGTCGAAATATACTGCAGAACATATGATATGGCATTCGTTATGTTCTACATCTAACGACGGTGTTATGAAGCATCTAGCTGATTCGAAGGCTTGGAAACACTTAGATTCTACATACCCTGATTTCACGAAGGAAATTCGCAATGTGCATTTGGGCATTGCAAGCGATGGGTTCAATCCTTTTTCCAGCATGGACCGTAAACATAGTAATTGGCCAGTCATATTGGCCATTTACAATCTTCCTCCTTGGATGTGCATGGAGCAACCTTTTATGTTTATGTCTTTGTTAATTCCGGGACCTCGTGAGCCTGGAAACGATATTGATGTGTATATGCAGCCTTTAGTCGAGGAGTTAAGAGAATTGTAGGAGATTGGCGTTAATGCATATGATGCTTTCTCTAATCAAACATTTAATATGAGAGCAGATGTTTTATGAACTATAAATGACTTGCCTGCATATGCAAACTTGTCGGGATGGAGTACATGTGGAAAGCTTGCATGTCCGCATTGCAATCACCAAACATATTCAATACGTTTACCCAACAGTAAGAAGCAAAGTTTTTTGGGTAGTCGCAAGTTCTTACCTATCAAACATAGGTTTCGATATGATGCTTGCTCATTCAATGGAAAGCATGGTACCGATCTTCCACCTAAACCATTGTCTGGATTGGAGTGTTTAAGACAATTATCTGATTTGAGATTTACATTTTGTAAAATCCTTATAGTTGAACCTAATATCGGGCAGAAAAATCGTAGGAGTTCAAGTTCTGGTAGAGAATCCAAATTTACTGGACCATGGAAGAAGAAAATCATATTTTTTAGTCTACCATATTGGCAACATCATTTATTACGCCATAACATCGACGTCATGCATCTTGAAAAAACCGTTAGTGAAAATATTTTAGAAACATTACTTGGAACTTCAAAAAAAAGTAAAAGATGGAATTGAAGCTCTAGCTGACCTTGAAAGTTTAAAAATCAGAGAAGCACTCCAACCAATTCGTGAAGGGAATAAAACATATATACCTCCATCGATTTTCTTCATGACCAATGAAGAAAAAATATTATTTTGTAAAGCACTTAAAAATGTATGTGTTCCCGATGGATATTCAGCTAACATTGCTCGATGTGAAGCAAAAAAAGATACGTGGTTTAAAAAGTCATGATCACCATGTGCTTATGCAACGTTGCTTCCTCTTGCAATTCGTCCAATTTTACCTAGGCCTATCACACTTGTATTACTCGAATTATGTTCAATATTTCGACAATTATGTAGTAAGAAGCTACACGTTGCATCAATCGAGCAATTGAAATATAGGATTGTACTAGCCTTGTGCATGATGGAGAAAATATTTCCACCTTCATTTTTTATCATATCTGTTCACTTAATAATTCATTTAGCTCAATGAAGCAGCAATTGCAGGGCCGGTTCAATATCGTTGGATGTATCCAATCAAAAGACAAATTTTAATATTTTAATATTAATTTATGAAGATGTTATTGATTACTTTAGCAAATAATAATATTTATTTTCTATAGGTATCTACAAACATTAAAGAGGTATGTTTGAAACAAAACTATCCAGAAGGATGTATCGGGTAGGATATATTGCAGAAGAGTGTGTTTCTTTTTGTTTGATGTACTTAACAAACGTTGAGAATCGTCAAAATCGACGAGTTCGAAACGCTGATACTTCTTTGCCTCGCGATGTTGTTAGTGGTCTGCCAATATTTGCAAATGTTGGCCATCATTTGGGTAAATGCACGAAAATTGATTTAGAAAAAAAAATGGGAACAATGTCACTCTTGTGTCTTATTCAACTGCAATGAAGTAACACCTTATTTAGAATAAGATTATTCTTTTAAATATCTAGATTTACTTCTTAAGCACACAATTTAGTTCCCATATTGAATTATATTTTATGACTTGCAATTTAAACTAAATATTCTAACTTGTGTTTTGATAGAAAAAGATTGAAGGAGTTACGAAAAATTCATTGGCGAAAAACTGTTTGAGAAGTAGAGGTTTTGAGGAACAAAGATTTTCCGACTTGGTTTAGAAATCATGTATGTATCATTTTCCGATATGCATGAGCGATAATATGCAATCATGTGATAGATTATAATTTGATTTTCAAATAACATAAGATAATATGCTTATTTCTGTATATTTGGTTAGGTAAGTAGCCTTTATAACGTTGGCGATTTACCAATATCTGAAGATTTAATTCGGTTAGCAAATGGTTCAAGTAGGACTGTAAAGCATTATAAGAAGTGTGTCATTAATGGCTACAGGTTTCGATCTTATCCGATGAATGAAAGATACAAAAATCAAAATTGTGTTGTCTTTCTGAATGCTGAAACGTCAAGTTATTCAAGCGTAAGAGATTGTTATCCTATTATAGGCAATGTTGACTATTATGGCATGCTAAAGAATGTTTATGAGCTTGATTATAGATTTCCAGGAGAAAGTGATGATTGAGCATGTAAAATAGTATTTTTTGAGTGTGACTGGGTGAGCAGTTCAGGGAAGAAAAATGACCAATATGGTTTCGATTTAGTGAATTTCAATCGAGTGGCACAAAATGATGATAAGTTTATATTGGCTTCACAGGAGATTCAAGTTTTCTATGTTGTTGATCCAAAGGAGCCAGACTGGAGTGTTGTAGTTAAAATGAAACCTAGAGATCTTTATGATGTAATGGATGACAATGATGGATTTGACATGGATGATTACTATTCAACATCTAATCTTGATGATCACAGCTTAGACAATCAAGAACTACAAATAAGGACTGATGTTCGTGGTGTATATGTTAAGAAAATATTACTAGTGCATGTTGTGGACGATAACATGCCAAGAGAGGATGATCATAACGATGACGATGACGATGATGACGACGATGACGATGATGCTGACAGTGGTGATGAAATTTAGTATTTAAGCTTTTGATAAATTTGTGTTAAACTTGCTACATTTATGTTATCGAAACTATGTCAAACTTTCTAGTGTTCTGTTAAAAATGGTGATAGAATTTCTTCTTTTGTCTTCATTTTATTGTGCATGATTTTGTGTAATTACCATTTTTCATGCATGAATGTGTGTGTATATATCCATGTGCATGTTGTTGTGAAAAAAAAACGGATAGGAACGGATTGATGGTGAGACAAAACATACAACAGATAGTCACCAGCAAAGCAATCACAGATCTAGAAATATAATAAATAACACGAGGTTTATAGTGGTTCCACTAAGGTCTTGTTAGTGTACGTCCACTTGGGGAAAGGAGATTTTATTACTTTTCTCAAAAAGAAAAAATTACAAGACTGATAGTAGAGAAGAAGAAGAACTTTTAGAGATGACACACCTCACATTTTTGAGATGATGATACATTCACCTAATCCCTATCCTTATATAAGGATTAATGCTTGGGGTTGAAGTAATTGATTTATGATATAAATCAATGCCTAATTAATTCTCTAATTCTCCTAATAGGCTTCCTTATTTAACCCACCAATTAGGGAATTAATTCCTTACTTCACTATCCCAAAAAGAAACCTTTTTCAAATCCTTCCACTTATGTAGGTAATTTATTGTCTATCCCTTTTACAAATAAAAGAGCAATAAATGTTTGATATCTTCCAAATCTTCTGCAAATTAGAAATATTATATTCCCAAATCAACAATATTTCCCAAATCTTCTCTAATTGAAAATATCATATCACCATAATCAATAATATCTTCCAATCTTCAGCAAAAGGAAATATTGTATCACAAATTCTAACACACGCGTATATTTTAAAAGTTGTTTATTAATTAGTGGATAATAACAACAATATTTGTTACACTATTTACATGCATTCTTTTGTTTATCTCATTTGAAAATAAACTTGTTATGTTGAGTTCACATTGAATGCGCCCATTTAAAATTAATATTTACATAGAACATCTGAAACATATTTTTACATGAAATGTCTAAAACATAATTCATATTGAATTTTTAGTTCATAGCTTATGCTAAGTGCTTAAGACGTAGTTTATTTTACCTGAAATTTTAATATAGATGGATTTCTGGAAATTATAATTTATTTGAAATGCATAATGTTATATTTTACTTTTAATCAATGAGCATTACCATTGTTTTCTTTTTGTAATTGTTTAAATGAGTAGCTCTGGCCATTCAGATTCTAACCAAGAGGATCATTCAGACGATGATATACTGGAAAATGACAACTCTAGAAAAATTGGTATGCTTGTGGATTGTTATATTGAATTTTATATGATAATCGATATCGATTTTTTTTTTTGGGCTATTTTGATATTAGTTTTGTGAATAAACTAAATATTGTATTGCTTATAAACAGTTAGCTCCCAAATCTTTCTCCGGATGCTATTGTGATTTTATTGATTAAATATGGAGGAAAGTAGGGGAAGCACGTCTTTAATCACAAGACATGAAAAGGATGAGTTTTGAAGGTAGGTAGTCAAAGGAGGGAGGCATACACAAAGCGCTCGCCGATTCGAACGAAGTAGACAAACATACGTTTGGTGGGGTCGTAGGGTGGATTGTGCTATTGGTTGTAATGTGTGTACGCGATTTCAGAGGTTGAATACTTGATTGATTTCGATGTAGTCAATCTCAAAGAAACCATCTCATGCTAACACCATATCCCAGTTATTACAAATCTTTTAATTATCCCCTTCAAAGTTTACTTCTCTTCACCATCCCTCAATGTACTCACCGAACACTCCTTCATCCTCCCTGCCTTTAACAAACTACATGCCTACTTGGTAACCAAAGCCATATTCTAAAGACATATTTATTGTCTTTCTACCTTTCATTATCTATAATACCACCACTCCAAAGTAATACATGTCATTTTTCTCTGTCAGCTACCCACAATTCATACTTGATCCAATGCCAAATACTCATGTGTACTCTATGCATGTAGTATGATGTGATTGTCCTTTTACGAGTTTGTCTAGCCAACCCAAAATCAACTTCCCTTTTCCCATTTCACTATCAAGCAAGTATATTAGTGGCCTTTATACCACAATGACATGTCGCTATTTTTATTCAAGGTTTATATATATATATATATATATATAGACATGATTTTGATTTCTGTATGCATATGATTCTGTGATCAACTATCGTTTGAAAATTCCATGAGTTTGAAAAATGCCCCTTCTTCAACCTTTGCCTTCTCCCCTTGCTTTGCTAAGCATATCTTCACATGATCATTTAAGCGACTGGAATGTATGTATAGTTTACTTTTATAATTTAACTTTCTAGGTTTCACTTTTATTTAGTAAATGAATTCATTAATGTACATAAGATAAAAGGAATGATTGTTTCATGTCGCCATACACCCCCATTAAGATAATCTTTTCTTTTATCAGTTACATGCCAATCACAACAAAAAAAGCAGGGTCATAAAGATCCTTCATTGCATATTATTCACGTCTGAACAAAACTATGAGTATGTTCATACCAGAAAATGACATGAACGAATAATTTTAATTTTGATCACTGTTCATATAACCGTATATCATATTTTTCTATGTATAAGCATTTTATAGAAGGGAAACTAATCTTAGTTTCTATGAACTTTGGCTACCTTAAGGTCAGGTTGAGATTATACTAATTCGGATAGTCTAGGACTGATAGTGTAGTTAGGAACTGGACATTAATGGTTAAATTTGGAAATTAAGTAGGAGGTTAACATAGGTTGGCTCGGCTTGCATGACCGTTACATTTCTATGACCTTTTTGCAAGTGAATGGATTTATACATAAATACATAATGTTATTTTGTCAATGTGTTCGATGTAAGAGATTTTTTTTTTTGATGTTTGGCTAATTGTGGGTTGATGTTGTCCAAGGTTAAAATGTGTAAACCTTGTTTAAGTGAAGAGTTCAGACTTAATGAATGACTGACATTTCCACTACTTTCTATCGATTACCTTAAAATGCTCACAATCTAGTTATTTCATGTGACTAAGCTTTTGGTTTGCACATCAACTCCATATGTTATAGCTCAAAACAACTATTTCCTATTTAATTTTGATGTACTTTGAATGTTGGACTTGTAGAATGGTTTCATGTCATCAAAGTTTCCACCCACCATGACACACTGATTGGACTTGTAGAATGGTTTCATGTCACCAAAGTTTCCACCCACCGTGACATACTGATTTGAATGCTTTCTATAGTCGTCCACTAAAATTCAATTTGGCAGCTGGGATCAATCAATGCAATTTGATTAACTACTGCTGAAAATGAACCTTACGACATACTATTGTCTTTTAGAGGCATTATATATATATGTTATTATGAACAATGTGGATAATTAGTTTATTTATGTTTCCAATTTTAAGACTAAAGATAACTGCTCTCAAGATAGAGGGAAGTTTTTTAATACAATTTGATCAGGATATACAAGAAACTATTCATAGTATTTTTAGGAGTTATCGTTTCAATCTCTATTTTTAGGATTACGAAGAAGACGTGGACGTGGCTTTAACAAACCTAAATGGGGTAAATCGGGCAAAAAAAGCATAGAATTCACCGAAGATGGGTTATGTATTATTCCTAAAGACTCCTAGTTATCTAGATTCTTAGGTAGCTTACCAAGGAACTAAAATCTAGTACCATTACACCAATGGATTGGCAATATCTTGATGGACCAGAAGTGAAGAAACTGTGGAAAATCATAAAGGTAAGTTTATGTACATTTTTTGTTACATGTGCCCACACCTGAATACAATTTGCATGTAATAAATCTTATAGCATGAAGCAAGGACTAGAATTTTATAACAAAATCTTATAGCACCATGCCAGGACTGGCATGAATATTAATTGTTATTAGTTGACATTAAGAACTGTATTACGTTGCTATAAGTTGACATTAAGAACTGTATTACGTTGAATAGGACGTGCTCAAGTTTTAGTGGGTAACCGATTCAGATTATTAGCCCAGAAGTTGTTGAGGCTCAAACAGGCTAAACTAACTAGAACTGAGATAAATTTATGTTTGTAAAGATATCAAAGGAAGACAAATGGACATTAAAGAAGAATATGAAAATATAAGAAACTCGTACAACAGAATAAGTGGGTTATTATCAAAGCCTTCTCTGCGCAATAAATATAGCAGTTCGTCGTCCGATTGCTTTTGTCAAAACTTAAAGATTGTAGACAACCAACACAAACAAACCTAGAAAGAAAAAATCTTAGTAAAGAAGGCTAGTTCAGGGGCGCAAGAGACGAAAATCATGTTATACTTTTGTATTAGAGAGCGGAGAGGGTTTTGGAGAAAGATAGGTAAGCGGTAATGTGCTAGGGATTATCTGCTTTACACCTAAAATAAGTAACTCCATACCTATTTGGTCATCCTTTGCTTTTGTTATCTATCTAGACTATATATGTTTTTCTTGAAATTCTACTTATAGTTTAACTTATCCTTTTTTCCATTTCAAGAATACTATTGATTGGCGCGCTGAAGATATTCCTCATAAGCCTACAATTAGGTATACGCTTCTGAAAAGACCCTCTAAAAGGGTCAGGAACAATAGATCTGAGTTGAAAAAGAAATATTACACTCCATATGTGGGTTTACCATCACGTTCCACATGTGGAGATGAACGCGTGGATAATGAACAATGGAGGAACATAGTCAACTATTGGGATAATGATGAAAAAAATAAAGTAGGTCGTCTTATGTTTCTTGTTCTTTCTTCATAATATTTTTTTTCACAGTTTCTTTTTTATTTGCATTATTAATTGAAATGGAAGTGTCTTATTCATTATAGGTTAAAGTTGAAAGAAACATTGCAAACCGTAAGAAGTTGAAAACTAGTCACACGGGTGGGTCAAAGACCTTTGTTAGACACATAGCTGATTATGTAAGCATCGATACTTTAGTTTTAATAAATATTTTTTCCTTACTCTTAGAGTCAAATTGCTAATTTTATACCATGCACTTGTTAACGGCTTTATAATTAATATACGTACAATTGAATTTATATTGTGCATCAACAGAGCATTTCATACGACCATTTCATACAGTTGAATTTATACCGTATACCGCTACACTGAATTTCGCTTAGCTGCTATTAGATAAATGAACTTGTGCTTGGTGACATGTAAATTTTTACATATGGCCAGACTTTGAATCAAAATCTTGTACATAAGAACATGGATATACAATATTATTTTAAACTAAATATTTTAATCCGGTCATGTGTTTTATTAAATTAATTGATATTCAGTGTATCCTTGAATGTTTATCCTGATTAAAAGTGTGTAAAGCAATTTTGTTCACCTTGCTGCAATTGGGTTTGGGCCATGTTAACAGGTTGTCGATCGTTATATTATAGTGTTGTATATATGTATATAAACTTTGGTTTCTTTTTAATAAAGCAAGTACCCTGTTAAAAAAAAGAATCAGGTGTATTTTAGAAGGGTCATCATAAGCTAATTACAGTCCAATATATTTGAATCTAGACTTGCTTTTTCTAGTGTTGCTCATCGAACATGGGTTCCCTTTTCCAGTTTTTGAGTTTTGGGTCTAAGCCATGTCAACTTTGACACCACTTTATTTTGCTTTTCTTTATTCTGAGTCTTGATGTTCATTTATCATTTTTTTTTTACAAATATGATACATCACTTCATTTCAGTTTCTATGTTTGCTGGTTCGGTTCTGAGTTTCATGTTTCAGATTTCATGCATATGTCACTTTATTTGGGTTTCTCTATGGCCTCGTGATTTTGTAATCACATCATAGTTGATTTACATAGTAACAATACTCATGATAATCATCCACTGCATAGCATTAAAAACATTTAGAGAAGATGAACGTAAAATTACCATGTTTCCACATTTACATATATATTGGTTCAGCAATATTTTGGCTGAGCTGAGATATATTTGTCCTTTGCTTTAAAAAAGTAGTCGCATAAGCAAGTTTTTTTGCTTTTAAATTTTTGTATGTACCTTACAATTGCAAACATAAACAAGCATGAAACATGCAAACACTAAAAATTTCCAAAGGAAGCAAGTGTACAATCTACACTGTGACTTATACGTGATCAACTACTTCTTGAATTTCATGTACCTATATTTTGTGTCGGAGTAGATATACATTGTATAATTATTGTTATTTTTTGTCTTAATAGAAGGAAAAATATGGTCGTGAACCTGATCCTATTGAAGCATACGAGTTGCTTCACTAAAGAAGGAACAAACACCGAACTTGGGTGGACGTTGGATCAGAGCAAGTGGCGGTATTTTATTTACATTTTGAAACTTATGTTATACCATTTATATTATATTATATTCATATGCATCATAGGCTAAATTTGATGTTTGATGACTGTCAAACAGTCATTACTAGGTGCATGATTGGGTTCTCTGGCTCTGTTGGGGTCAATAACTAGGTTACTTAAAATATCAACCTTAGTCATGTACCATGCTTATTGCATATGAATCGACCTTAGTTTGGTATGACTTCGGCTCTACTATTTGTTCTGTATATGTTGATGTTTGTAATAAGGGAGGTAGTTGCAATATCACCGTCATATTAATGGCATGATTATATTCCAATTTGAAAGAAAGTAAACCCAGGTTACAAATTAGAACCTTGTATGTTGAGTGGATTAATATTGATAATTGCAAGTAAACCCTGGTGTTGGCTTCCGGAGGTTTTGATGGCTGTATTTGCCTTGAGTAATGGTGATTTTTGGTGTTGTTGCTTTGGTTTCTAGTAATGGGGTTTTTTCTAGTGTTTTTCGGGTAGGTGTAATAGGTATTCATCTTGTGTTTTGGTTGTAAGTGTCGACGTTTTGTCTTATGTGTCTACCGTCGATAGTTTTGGGTTAGTTTTGGAGTTTCTATGTGGTGTTGCAGAAGCTCCTGCTGCCATGGTCATATTTGGAGAAGCTCCCCTTACAACCAAAAAAAAAACTTATCAAACAATTTAAATGGTTCGACTGTGTTTTTCTACTGCAATCCAGTTAATCAAATCTTTAGAAATAGAGTGACCCCAGTAGAGACTATCCCAGACTGCTGATTTTGGATTGTATTGGTAGACCAAACGGTAGTAACAATTGGTCATGTGTCTCAATTTGTAAAAATATCATGTATTCCGGTTATACAACAACAATGAAAACTTAGTACTACAGATTATAGCATGAACATCTTACCATTTTGATCTTTAATGCTATATGTTTATCACCATGCATGGAATGTAAAATGTTTGCGTAAGTAGGCAAATTAATAAGTGGGCATGCATGTCATAATGGGAAGTTACCATTGATCCAATTTTTGGGAGGTTGAAAATAGTAAGCAGTCTATGTCGAGTGTTCATTATAGAAGAAGGAGTAATGCAACATGAATATGAATATATGTGAGAGCAAAGCTAACACATTGCTGAGAAAACATTGTTATATGCCATAGAGCATCATTAAGCTTTGCCACTAGGTAATAATCAAGAAGAGGAAGCTAGTAGTTATTATTAAACCACAAGCAACCCAAAAAATTGTACCGATAGGTTTTGTAGGGTAAATTTGGATAAAAATGTGGTTTATCAATTATCATTCAGAAGACAACTAAATTAAGAGTTTGGTACCTCAACAATTCTCTTAGCAAACGGAACACCTTGTTTACCAACTAACTAGAGAACAATATCAAAATATCTTATCCATTGCCGCCATTTATGTTTATAACTAATCTACGGACTGAAAGAACGACAAATATATTTATGCATTGTGATGAAAATTACGGAGCAAAATAAAATTGAGGTAAAAGAACGTGAAAACTCAAATCAACCTAAATAAGTACCTAATACTTAAGTTTGATTTACCATAAGACCCACTGATTTTGTAAACTAAGTATTTATTGGATTAGAAGACACATTTATTCTATCTGACACGTACCAAAAGAGTCAAGCTATTCAAAGGATCACATTCTGTTAATATCCAACTTAAAATAAACAAAACTATCTATGTTATTTTCAGTCCAAATATTAGTATGTAATCTTAATGGAGACAGATAAGATAAACCATCGATGAAAAAGTGAAGATCATAACTGCGAAACATTTATTAAACAAAACTTGGTAGTCATTAAACAAAACTATATATGAACTTGTTGATTAAACAAAACTTGGGTCTGAGACCAAGTCTTTGCGGTAGCTAAGTCTGCAATACTTTGGTAGTCATTAAAAAAAACTTGGGTGAACTTGTTGATTGAGCAAAGCTTTAGGACAAAAATGTTTATTTGTTTGCATTGACTATTTGATAACTCTTGATGTTCGATGCTTAGTCTACACTTAACATTTATTATACATTCAGTGATTTACTTAGTTTATAATATTTTACATTGAATCGTACTCATTTGGAAATAAAAAAATTTCAGACTAGAATATCATGTGAATTAAACCAACATGTAGCCACCCATGGTGAAGAGACTCCGGAACTGAGCTTGAAGGCTTATGTAGTAGTGATGGGGCATGAGACTAGAAATAGAGTTCGGTGTTATGGTGATCGTGTGACTCCGAGCATGGTACCTTAGGTACAACAGACTCAACCAGTATCGTCGATTCGTAAATCACGCAAAGGACGAGAATATGCGTCTTTGGAGTCAAAATATTTAAAGATGCAGCATATGTGTGAAAAGCAGAGTAAGGAGATAGAAGAGTTAAAACTTTTGGTTCTATCTTCACAACGTCAGTCATCAGATTTCGTGTCACTAGAGCCAGCATCCCAACGTTGCTCATCTTCAGATCATCAATCGTAACAGCCTCCTACTCAACAACCACAACCGTTTTCCACTGTTCAACTTCAATCAATCCCACGGCCACAGTCAACTTTTCAACATATAGAAATTGCACAACAACATATGTCACACCCCCATTTCAACCCAGGTCAGTTTTCATCATCATCTAGCCAGTTATACCACCCTCAATCATGTCGTCCTCCTTTCTACCCACAAATGGCGTATCCAGTTGGAGAGTTTACATCAATGTTAAATGAGAACGATTTTACTCAACAAGTTATGCCATTGGTAAATAATAAAAATAGATGCTTTACATCAATGCTCGGCATGGAAGATTTTTCGCAACAAGGCTTCCATCAGAGAAATAATCAAAGCGGAGAGTTCACATCAATGCTAAGTGGGGTTGAACTTATGCCGCAAGCCGTGCCCCTGAGAAATAATTGTGCTACTGAAAATTGGTACGTACTATTTTTAGCTCTTTCTTTAAACATGTTTTTAGTTTAATTTTATACATAATGTAATCATATCAATTCAAGTTCAAGCCTGTTCACAATTGTTTTATCATCGGTGTTCATCAATAATGAAGCTTGCTACATGTTAAGCATTTATGCTTGTTTTGGAGTTTGGAGAGTTGCTAAGCCTGTTATACGTTATCCATTTTTAACAAGGGATTTAGATGAAACATTACCTTTATATCGCTTCTTTATTTGTTCTTATTGATGTAAAGGCTTAAGTGATAATTCCATCTTTGGCCAAAGCTTAAGCTGCAGCAACAATAATGGCACCTTGTTCCTTCTTAATCATGTCAGTTTCCAGGCTAATCGTGAGTGCTTCTCTGGACTCCTCATCTAAGTCGGCTCCATTAGTCCATCCTCGATATATCTAGAAATAACAATACTGGTCATGACCTCTTCGTAGTCTATAGCAAGTGTACATGGGAACTTGGGGCCTAGTTAGTTTAAGCTTTCTTTATTCATCAGAGAATTGACATAGAAGTTTAGAGTAGTGGCATCTAAATTATATGTCTTTTGGTTAAAGTCATCATTATGGTTTATAACTTTATATACTCCTTTTAGTCTGTGGAAAGGTAGAAGCTTATGGTAGTCTTCTTTCTCATGAGATTATTTCCTAGATCTATTCGACAATGATTTGGTCCCAATATAGTTTCTTCTTATTCAACGATGGATTTTGCCTAAGCTTTTGTAATCTCTTTCCCACTCACGAATTGGGCCTTCAACATACCTTTATCTAAATGAAACTTCTTGAACTATTTATAAAGCATAACTTCTAAATTTTTGAATCCGTTTGATTGTTGGATTTTACTGTAGAAAGATTTTTAGATTTCGGCGTAGTAATGCTTAGGTTTTTGTGACAAATTACGCAGATTATTTTAGTCAAAACCTTACGTAGTATAACAACTGTGCAGTTACTATATGGTAATGGTTTTATCATATGTATCGTCTTACATTTTCTGAAAGGTGTCCCTTTTGATGTTTTTTTCAATTAACTTGGTAGCAACATTCAATAAGATACCAAGCTTTAGTCTGAATAAACAAAAAAAATGTAATTTGTTTTGCTGTTTGCAAGTGTGGAGGTAGTCGAATATGGTTTTATTGATCAATCGGCAAAAACAGTATTTTGCATCAGTTCATGTGAATAAGCATATATGGTATTTTACTTTACGATTGATGGTGATTGCATTCAAACTAGGTAGTGCTCGCTCTTCATTTTAGATTTCCTTGGCAAAACTTTAGTGATTTTTTGTCCTTTTTCTGGCAAGTTAAACTTTATTATATGTTAAATCATCAATTAGAATCCGTGATCCTTTGAGGATATATTTTATATTATTTTTCATTTTACACATTAGAGAACACAATTTGTTTTTTCATAGGTGGGTTTATGTTGTAAATTCGGTGAACGGTGCAAATTATTTTATCATTTAGATTTATCCTTGGCCACTGCCATATGCAGACTAACACTTTTTCCTCTTCTATCCAAGATCGACATCTTAATTTTTTTTTAACTGAGCAATCTTTCCATCACAATCTTTTGAGCTTCTATTATAATCTTCTTTGCAGATTTAAAGGACATGATTCCCCGACAGTTATTCTGGTTCACATCAACAATTAGCTAGCAACGTCGCTATTACCCTTTAATATGATCCAAGTTGCTCTGGATTGCTTTAATGTTAAACTCAGAAAAATAACTACTGAAACTTACAAGATTTGGAGGATAATCATACTTTATTTGATACTCTTACCGTGGCTTATACTTAATCATGAATTTCAAAGAAGTGATATACTTAAATCATAAATATAAAATTAGCTAACTGGTGCGGGTGCAATTGTGTGTCTATTTTGTTTGCTGTGTGCGTGAATTGCAGGTTTGCTGCTACCTGAGATATGTAACTTACTGTATTTTTCTACCAACTTTGTGCAACAATGTGGTGATATTTTAGTTAGAGTATTCAGCCGTAGAAAAATAACATGAAAAAAATTGTTCCTCTAAGTGAGTGTTTTATTCCATATATCATATAGCTGTCACATTCAATCCGTTATCGACAGCCTATATATCCATTCACTCATTCAATTGTCACTCTTTGTTACTAAAGTAAAAAGAAGCATGCCTTGTGAGTACAAATGACTGTAGCTTTTTTTTTTTCCTTTGCGTGCTTTCACCTTTGTAATTCACACATGCTTGCATTTTGCAATTCATATGTACTTTGTTGTTTCTTCATGGGTTCTACTCGTGCGAGCTTATATGTCTCAAACTTGAATATTCGCTCCACCATTCTAATTTCAGAGCTCCTGAGTACGTTCAAGCCAATGACCGTCCTCCCTAACCACCTCTAGTCGAATGCCCTTCCTTTGGTCTGTTGAGTTTTTTTTGGTTGCTTCATCTTGTTTTGAGATAAATGAAGTGAATTATATTTATAAAGGCTGAACCCTTTTTACTGTGTGAAGCCTTACGTGTTGCTACATTTGTGCTACTATTGTTCAAAGAAGAGGCCATTTTCTAAGTTTTCTAATTAATGCTTCATCAATTAGCTGGTCGTGACTTGTTATATACGTTGCCCAAGTCTATATTAGTTTCTTGGCTATGAGTTGTCTTCTTTGGGAAAAAATGAAACTTGGTTTGCTAAAAAATTGACTAAACTTTGCTACTTTGTAATCTGCAGATACGTATTGACGGAGAGTACAGGTATTGGAGCGAGCACAGATAAAGCATCTGAGAGTACAGAATATGATACGGCTGGTATTTGATTAAAAAACTTTGCCAATGGTTTACACAGGAGATCAGTGTTGTTTTGCTATAACTGGAAATGTTCTACCATGCTACTCCTTAAGCAAGACAATTCAGTACATTATAGAGAGTTAGATTGTAAATTTGTATCTAACACTTTGCTGCAAGTGAGTTTAACAATTTTAACATTGAAACTATGTATACACAGTTGCTATTTTTTATTCAATATACACAGCCACAATAAATCTGTAAAAATAGCAGAACGCATGGTTTCTTTATTTACAATTTTGTATATTATGTTATGTTTTTCAAGTGCTTGCTGTGGTGGATATGTATTGCAGAAACAGTGGTTGTTGTATTTCTATTGCAGAAATGACGGGGTTTTTTTTTTTTTTTTTGTACCTGTTTCTATTAATAGATGTTGATATTTACGCCTCCATTGTTTTGTTTAATTTCATTTCAGATGCATGAAATGTGACGTTTGTAGTGGCCTCTACTATTTTTAATAGAGGCGGTACTGTTTGAATTTAATAATTGTACTGTCTTACATGGCAGCAGCTTTTATAGGAGTAGTTGCAAAGTAAATTCAGCCTCTAACATCTTTTAAGGACGCCTTTTATAAACGCTGAAGCTAATTCGCCTCTCATAAATTTAGGGGCACTTTTATTAAGTTTTCTGTCTCTAGTTATTGTAGCATTGACTGACCTATGTGCCTTTGATATTGTTAAACTTAGTAGTGAGAAGGTGAAGTTTATAGTTCTCAAGGATACTCTATTCTTCCCACTAACTTTGATAGATCATGCCAGATTTGTTTTCCATTTTAGCATCGCTGATATGAATTTCACAACGAGCTTATATGATGAATAGTAATTATGAGTTTCTTTTTCAAATGAATGTACCCTGGAAATGTCATGATATGCATTAGGAAACTTATCCCATTCTTGATCTATTTTGTTGTAAGTAGATTCTTTTGTAGTACATTCTTGGAATGGACAATCTTGGCTTTTGAACTAAGGTACATTGATCAAGAGCATAGCTGTGAAGACAGAACCGAATGTCAAACCATGATAGTGCAAAGCTCAAGTTATTCGTGGTTCAACCGGTCAAACCGTAAGAACCGCCCTGATAGTTTAATTCTATTTTTCTGATTAAAACGTAAAAAAAATTTAAATATAGATAAAATTTAATCAATTATGCCATACACCCTTGTCTAAACAGATTTGCACACTTTTGACATTAATAGCGAGAATGATATATGTATAATACAAAGTCCAGTAGTCCATTATTATCAACTGTTTAGTACTGGGCCTAGCCCACTTCTTATTATATCTAGTCTATATATAGACTATTGTACATATCGGTACACAATCTTTCCGAATGCAAGTTTTACAATTCCTCTCAAATAATATCAGTTAAACAATTCTCTTATTGCATTCCGTATAAACACTGCTTGAAATCATTCATTTACAATATAGTTGTAAATCTATCTTGGTATGTTCGACATGGGGTAATCGATTGGTGTACGGAGTGCATTATACCACATTAATTCACATGACCTACAGATGTGACCTTCGCGAGAGTAGGTCATATATTGTTGCGTTACATGGACATGTACGATGAAAGAAGACCAATTCTTCTGTATCCAATTCCCCTATCTTTCATGTACCTCCAATCAAATCTTTATTTCGGTTTTTTTGCATTTTAGTCCCCGAACAATTAAAGAGTTTAATTGTAAAAAGAAAAAATCAGGGGACTGTGATTGGTTGGGTACACTGGACACACCGAATTTCGGGACAGAAGAATTGATGCGCAACAAAAGAACCTAGGCAACTTCTTTTGAGATGTTGGCTATGTTTTCTCAAAAAGTAGCTTATTTATATCTAATAAAAGCCATTCCAAAATGTCACTGCAGTAGAAGTTTTAAAATATGTGTAAGCAATGTTGTCAGATGAAGTCGCTGCTTTCATAACTTGATCCAACTACGGCATAAACTCAATCAGATCTGAGTCATGTATGAATTCAGATCGGATCTTCGCATCAGCAGTCCACACGCCAATTTTACACGGTTGGACCTTGGTTTCTTTTCTTTTTTTCTTACTTTCTCTTTGTATAATTATTTCACCCTTATCTTTAGTATCACTTTGAAATTGAAAAACATATTTATGTTTCAAAAGTCATTGTCCCAGATCAAAAATACAAACTACACCATCTCATTTATTACTGTTTCATTTTGCTGCAAGACTACTGAAACATTCATCAAGTTTATCATCGTTTGACTTTTGTCTTCGTTGTGCACTGCTAGCGCTTGTGCACAATAATACTGTGTTGATATAGTTGTGCACTAGAACAATACACAGCTTCAATTATAAATCTTGAAGAGTATGTAGAACATGCCTACGAGTCAGTCATATTTTACTATTTGGCATATAACCAGTGGTTATGCGGATTTCAAGAAAATAATCCTTGATCGATTGGGCAATCAAACCACAATCATGGTTTCGCTGTCGAGCTGCAATGAAAACGATGATGAGCTAATTGCAGAACTTAATTATCATGCTGCACACAGTGAAGGCAAAATTAAACATAGAAAGGTGAAGCAGTATCCATAACAGAGCTAATCCTTGTCACATTTGGTTTCATAAAGTAAAAGCATTATGGAATGCCTTATATATAACTACATGACTATAATTAATCTGGCTAAGTACACAAACAGCTCAGCACAGAAACAACAGTCTATAACTAAGCACGTACATTTATGAGAGTAACATACAAAAAGGAGAAATCAAACAAGGGGTCCTCCCTTGACGAACTCAGTGAAAGCCAAAGCAACCAAACCCAACATGGCGAACCTTCCATTCAACATCTCTGCATCTGCCGTCCACAGTCCACCCGATTTAGACTGAACACTTATTCCTTTAAAGAGCGGAATGAGTGACGCTGCAGTGAACAAAGTGGCTGCAATCACAAAGGAAGGAACACCGCCGTTCATCAGCTGTGATGAGAGGTCGCTACCACTTGCCAATTCCGCACCCAACGCAGCGACAAATCCAAGCATGGCCAAACGTCCGTTGATTCTCTCTGGTGCTGGTCCACTGAACGCTAGCAAATCTCCAAATTTTGTGCTCGCCTGTTTTATTCATTCATCTCTCTGATTATAACAGCATTTGATAACTAACTGACTGTTCACATGTATGTAAGTCTTATGTAGCATAAATTCATACCTTGGCAGCTACCTTGGTCTGAACTGGTGTCGGAGTTGGAGTTGATGGCGAACTTGATGGGCCTGATGTTGAAGTTTGCTCCTGATCAGGGGTTTGTTTATCCTATGAATTTCAACCGATGCACTTTGCATGATTAGCTCAGATTACCCAGCCACAATAACATTTAAAAATTAATTCAAGATATATGTAGCTAGTACAAACCTCAGCCTGGCATCGAACGGTCATCGCACGCTTGCACGGAAAAGAAACTGACGTGTTAGACTTGCTGTAGCTCTTGCTCAAACCAGAACGCGCAGTGGGAATGGCTATGCAAGATTGCATTGTTGCTGATGCTGCCATTAATCTGTATTATGCGGTGAAGGTAAGCTTAATTTACTTGATTGAGACTTAATTTGAGTCAGTTGTATTTGTATAGAACTGATTTGGGATTGTGTTGTGGAATGATAAACGCATAGAAGGCCAAGATATATAGAGAGTAGAAGTGGATGACATTGAAACAGCAGAAGATACGAAGTTAGCTACGTGGCCAAAGGCGATACCCATAAGTTACTGCCAACTTTCTGGAAATTTCATTTCTTCTTTGGTGAACTTTTCTCGTGACTGGATTAAAATGTAGCCATGTATTCTGGAAGTTTCTGGTTACCTGACGTGGAACAACGTCCTCAGTTATAAGATTGAGAGGCAAACTCTCATGAGATTTGAATTCATTTTCACACGGCGTACCATGGCCATCCATTTTCTACTTTGGTTTGAAGGCAATTCAAATGCATATATTTCATATATTTAAAGGAGCTTATATGGATTGAGCACCAACATCGCTCACAACGTTTGTATGTACATCCACAGAGGAATGAAATTCACAGATAAAAATTCACAGATAAAATTCACAGATAACAATATGAATTGCATTACAATTCACGGATTGGATACAGACATACAGAACGAAAAAGGAATGTAAAATGCAACTGATGTACAAATTGGATACAATATATAGACATCGACATCAATTAAGGTTCTTCACCATTCCAGCATTTCTTTAAGATTTGGGTCTGAAGAAACTGCCATTCCACAAATATGTGAGTGTGCTTCTGACATCATTAAAGGCAGCCTGCAGATGGAAACGATGGAAGAAAATGCTACCCACAATCTCTGTTGTATGACATCGACCTCCCTATGTAAAGAGATTGTGTATGACATGGTCCTTCTTCCTATGTAAATAGTAAATAGCATGGTTGTGAAGACCGAACGATACATCAAACCGTGATAGTGCAAAATTCAAAATTTTTGTGATTCAACCAGTCAGGCCGTGTGGATCACGCTGATGGTTTATTTTTATTTTCTAATCTAAACATAAAATTATTTTAAAAATAGATAAAATTTAACAAATTATGACAAACATCCACGTCCAAACTTGTTGGGACAATTTGACATGATCCATTAAGTCATGAGTTCAATTTTCGCCTTCAACCTACTTGTCATATAATATGATATACACTATCTAATTGAAATAATTATATAACAACTTATTATAGCAAAGTTGTAAATTGACTAATTTTTTATAGTGAAAGATGATTAGTTCAACAATAGTTCATAAAATGTACATAATAATGAATAATATCATCCAAAATTTAATAACAATTGTTATGAAATTATTTATTAAATTTATTATGTCAAAAAATGAAGAGTGAAGCAATTATTTTTCTCAAATTAGAATATCCGTGAGGTTCAAAGAGACCGAACTAAGGTTGGATCTTTAAAACACTCATAAATAGTCAATAAAATTTCAGTAATAGTACACTTCTTCCAACTCTAAAACTCATTTAAAACATATTAATTAGTCTTTATTAGAAGTAATTGATATACATAGACTGTCACCGGTTATAATATGTGACCTGGTTATTTTCTTGTATTAGGCTTATCCCATTTTTTTTCTTTTCACCGGTATATATATGTACCCATATCAGTTTGTACAAACAACATTCTTTTACATCATTTCTGCAATTCAATACAAAGTATATTTCTCCACAAAATCATTCGAGCAATCTTCTATAATTCCAAACTTGGTATCAGAGCAGTATGACACTTAACAGCGAGTTTCTGATCATCTTGTTTAGGAGATTCTCTGATTTGATCACCCGTCATACAGATTTCATCACCTTGGCGTCTTTTATCCAAGATTGTGCATCTTTTTCCTTGAGAGTTATGGCTTGTTTAATGAAAACTATGCCTCTCCAAGCATTTCACTGATGCATCATTTTTCACCAAATCAAGCAAGAAGCAAAACGTATCTGAAAGTCTAGAAATCTGACCAAATACTCAAAGAAACAACTACAATTCATCGTCGTACCTATCAGTAAAGGCCTATCAGTTAAGCTTTACAAATCTTACCATGAAATCATCACCATTTAGACCTTTTGGCTGATTCATCAATCAGTCGAAAGCATTTCTCTGAATCCCTAATTGAAGGAACCCTGTTCAGATAAGTTTTACATGTTTCTTAAGGCTATTGCATCTGCATCGCGTGATTTTATCATGGAAAATCAAGGAAGAGATGCAACTCCCCAGTTTTCACCCACAACCACATCTAAAAGCCTTCCTGACTCATCCCAAGAATTGATCAAATCGATCATAAAACCACAAAACCAACTAATCTCTGTGCAACTTGATGAAATCAACTGCCTATTATGGAAAATGCAAATTCAAACTGCAGTTAGAGGCTATGGCCTAGAAGATTATATTCTTGGAACTGAAGTAGTTCCAGCAAAGCAAATCAGAGACAGTGAGAATAATCTTGTATCAAACCAAGAATATATAATACATCAAAGGCAAGATAGCTTGGTGTGTTCTTGGTTAATGTCATCCATCAGTGCAGCATTACTGCCACATCTAATTGGATGTGTTACTGCCCATGATGTTTGGGCCTGTTGAAAGAAGTTTCACATGTCAATCATCTGCTAACTAGAATTCTACATTATAGAAGACAGTTGCAGAATATCAGGAAAGACGCACTGTCAATGAATGAGTATCTTCCCAAAGTTAAGAACTTATGTGATCAAATGGCTTCCACTGACCATGTTGTTATTAGATCTGAGCATGTTCTCTCAATAATAAGTGGTTTAGATGATGATTATAAAGCGGTAGTAGCCATAATATCATCCATTGAACCAACACCTACCCTAACACTGCTTGCACATGAAGGGAGAATAGAACAAAAGAAATCAAACAATCCAGCATTATCTATTAACTACATTGCAAATTTTAATGGAAAGCAACAAGAAAAGCCCTATGGTAAAAGATAGCAATACAACAACAATCAGACGTGTGGTTTTACTGGCAGAGGTGGTAGGTTCAACAATGGTATAATCAGGTGTCAAATCCATGGGAAATTTGGTCATAGTGCAAACAAATGTTGTTTCAGATTCAGTGCTAATTGCACACCCTTTCAACAAGGCAGAAGTTCAAATGCCAATACAATAAGTACTCAGAAAGACAAAAAAAAAGTCAACCAGAATTACAGAACACTGAATGGAAAAGATTGAAGATATAAGTGATGATAGTTGGTATCCTGATTCAGGTGCAACTAATCATGTCACAAACAATCTGAATGATTTAAATCTGGGAAATCAAAAGTACAAAGGTATGCAAAATCTCCTTGTAGGAAATGGTAAAAATGTGCACATTACACACACTGGAAATGCAAGAATTGATGGACCTAAACAATTGTATCTTAAAAACTTATTAAGGGTTCCATCAATTAAAAGAAACTTAATAGTGTTTCCCAATTTACCAAAGATAACAATGTGTATTTTGAGTTCTTTCCTAATGCATGCTTAGTTAGAGACATACCGACTAAAGAATTAATTTTGCAGGGTAGTGAGAGTAATGACCTATATAAATTTGATGTAGTCAATACTAGAAAGGCTAAGTGTAAAAGAAATAACTCTATTAAAGCCACTGTTAATGAAAATGAAGTGCAGTAATAACTCTGAAATGTGGCATAACAAATTAGGACACCCCAATCTACAAGTTGTAAAACATGTGATGCAGAGCAATAATGTTGATGTTGAAAATATCCTAAAACTCATGTTTGCACATATTATCAAATGGGAAAGAGTCACAAACTTGCATTTCCAGATTCTACAACAATTTATACAAAACCTGTAATGACCCGCATTGGCAGAGGTATTTTAATTAATTAATTTAATTATATAAATAGTGATATAGAGGACTTAATGTTCGTGGAATTTAATAATGATGAATATTTAATTAAAATAATAAATTAAATAATATATTTAATTCTGAAATAATCAGAATTGGCTGAAATGGCGATATGGTGTGAACTGGATCATCTGTGATATTTAATTCAGTTTAGAATTTGAATTAGAATAACGAATATATTTAATTAACGATGGTTGAACGTATAAATTATAATATAATTATAATCGAGCTTGAAATGGCGCTGCAGTTCGTAATTTGGCGATTTGAACATCAACTGAATGTACATGATTCGTTTTAAATCGGATTTCTGTGAAACAAGAAACGTACGGAGCTGGTGGAGTATATCTTTCTAGTGGAAGAGAAAAATCGGGATTTCATCGTGTAGATTTTGATTTATGTCCAAATCAAATTCTAGAAAAGTCGCTGTGGAATTCCTTTATAATTTATAAAGGAATTATTTATATTTTAAAAAGGAATTTCAATATAAATCGAATATCGGGTTGACCGAGAAGTGAATATCGAGTTAGAAATTCATATAGGAATATTCTAGAGCTGTATGGTATTCCACTGTGAATATATACGATAATATTTATTTATAAATATTTAATTTAATTATATTTAAATATATTTATATATTTAAACGGGTCATCCAGAGCTTTAAAAATAGCCAGTTTTGGAAACAGAGTCGGAATTCAACGAAACCAATTTTGTTGGATTCGTAACGTCAAATTATTGTTAGATGTTTGTTTCGTGATTTTTGAAGTCAGTATGTGGCCGTACCGATTTTTAAGGTGAAAAACAGTCAGTATTTTGACGGTTAAAAATACACTGTGTGAGCAAACGGAGTCGGAATTCGACGAAACCAGTTTCGTTGGGACCGTAATGTTGAACTCTAGTCGTATGTCCATTTTCGCGATTTTTGAATATCGTGTGTGATCACACGGATTTTTAAAGGGCGAAACAAATATAAAAATATAAATAGAAAAAATATCCTAACATTTCTTAGGATCAAAATGAGGCCACGCTCCAACTTATTTCAGCCACAATTCTTACCAACCACAACACAGCATATATATACACCAAACAAATCGAACGCAGCAATATTTCCAAGTTCTAAAATAAAAAAGGAATCAAATAAAAATACATAAATCTCAATGTCAGTGTATTCGAAATCGCTGAGGGTTGTCTTCGAGTAGGTGATCTTTTTGTTGGGTACGATGCAGTTACTGGTGCTCAGAAAGCGTCGCAGCCAACCTAGGGCTGAGCATTGACGATGAATGGGGGCGAGCTGGGTAGAACAGAGGTCAGCACGACGTTCATGGCAGCCAAGGGCATCAGGCGAGGCAGGTGGAAGGGGCTCTGGCAGTCTCACATGAGCTGCGACGTCGAGAACATCAACAGGTCGAGGTGAACGGGGGGCCATCGAGTTCGATGTTTGGGTGACGGAAGGGTAAGGGTTGCGGAGGAGAGTGGATTGGTGGTGGTTGCGAATTGGATAGATGAACGGGGAGGTGGCGGACGCTAGTCAAAGAAGGGTCAAAATCGGGTTGTTTTACAGAGAGGAGCGACGGGTTTGTTTGTGGATTGGGGGAAGAAGATGTTCGGTTTGGACTTTAACGTGGGCTGGGTCTGTTTTGTAGGGGAGTAGGCTGGTCAAAAGGGTAAAGCCCAATTGGATTATTTATTTAAAGTTTTAATTTAAATTCAAATATGTATTAACTTATAATGGCCGTATCTAGCTCGTACGAAGTCAGACTGACGAACCGTAAGTTGCATTGGGATCGTATGGACGGGAGCAAAACAATGAGACTGACTGGAAGTGGATTGGGGCTCGTACGAATTTATGGCGGAATAAACTGTTTGATTCAAATCAAATAACAGTGTATCGTTCTTTAATGATGAACTGCCAAAGTGCTTAAATCTCACTAACTCTGAACAGTTTATAATTTCATGTTGTATTTTTAGAACTGTTAAATATTGGCTGATTGACTATGTGTTGATTGTTCGATTGAACTGCTAGTCAGTTAGTTGAATTTCTATATTGATTATGTTTAACAGAATATATCATATGGAACTGAAAGTGATGTTGATTTTATTGTGTAACATCTGTGGATGCAGGGAAACAGGTTGGAGGAATCCGACTGGATTCCTCCACATTTATTTTACTGTTTTTCATATATTGTGATATATGATGTGATATATAATCTGTTGTCGATTATATGTGTTTGAACGATACTGATCATCATGATTTGATATGTTGAATACCATAACATACCGAAATGTTGATAAGGGAATATTTTCAAAGTGATATTTGAAAATAAAATATTTATAAATGGGATATTTATAAATAAGAAATATTTATAAATTGGAATATTTATAAATAGGAGATATTTAGAAAAGGGAAATTATAAAATCAAAGAACAGATTTGAAAAGGAAATATTTGCAAACCATTTGCAAATAGAATAACAGAAAAGGAGGTATTTGTAAAACCATTTACTAACAGAATTAAAAAGGAAATATTTAGAAAATAAATAGAGTTATAAAAAGGCAATCATTTGTAAAGTGAAGAACCGTTACTAAAAGTAAATCTTTATAAATGAATAGTTTATTCGAAAAGGGATTAATCGAACTTAGTTATTCGACAGGAGTTAAATCGAATATAGTTATTCGAAGGGAGTTAATCGAATATGGTATTCGAAAGTTAGTAAATCGAATATGTTATTCGAAAGGGGTTAGTCGAGAGGAGTTAAGTAAAAAGAGTTAATCAGTTAGAGTTAATCGAATATAGTTTATTCGAATAGAATAAAGGAGTTAATCGAATATTGTTTATTCAAATAGAATAAAGGAGTTAACCGAATATATAGTTTATTCAAATAGAATAATGGAGTTAATGGAATATATAGTTTATTCAATTAGAATTAATAGAGTTATCGAATATAGTTTATTCGATAGGAGTTAAGTGAATAGAGTTAAATCAAAAGAGTTAAGTGAATAGAATAAATTGAATAGAGTTATCGAATATACCTTATCGAAGGAAAGAATTATCGAATAGAAAAGATTTGAAAGAGAGTTACGTAAGGAAGTTTGTTAAAGAAATAGAAGGGTGAACTTTGTCTATTTCAAGGTTAGAAACGTTGTTCAGTTAAGGTCTGAGAGGTAGCTCTACCCCAACTTGATTGGCTTCGTATTTAACTAAGGAATGGTTAAGGTTCGGCAGTAAAGGATGGTTAAGTGAATTTAGTAATTAAAGGAAATAGTTTGAGTTGGCATCGCGATGGTTTGTTTAAACATCTGTCTAAGTCCAATGAAGAAGCTTTGGAAATATTTTCCCAAAGAAGAAACCAGAAATGTTTTCTAATAAAGAAAACAAGAAATGGAAATGTTTTCCATTGTTAATAACGTATATTTTCCAAATTTAGAAATTAAGAAATATTGAATATAGGGAAACAGGAGATAAGTAAATTAATGAAATAAAGAGATAAATGTTGAATGATGTTTGATCGATATAAATTTCCATTTGGAAATAATATCGTTGTTTGCACACCTGTTTTTCTTCGATAGTTAAATAACAGACTATCGAAGTTTTGACCATTTTAACGTTGTTAATATGGAGAGACCGGTCGGATTATTATCCAAAGAACCACTCTGTATTGGCATAAGCGTTGCGAATCATATATGCCAAAGGAAATTGAAGACGGAGTTATGCAAGGGCTATCCTGTTTACAGAATAGTGCCTTCGGTTCATCCTATTCCTGGATGACTTGTATGGACGGATGCATGACAGAGTATTTCCAGACGATCACGTATATTGATTTCTCCAGCTGTACCAAGAGTGGAAGCGGAGAAGGAAACTTCTTTTAGCTAACACATAATGTATGGTTGAGGACGTCAATCGGTGATTTGATGGATTTGACGATGTGGCATTCAAAGTGAATCTGGTGTGATGATAAAGCGTGGCTTCTAGCCTCACATCCGGTAAATGACAGAAATCGGGCAGGCAGCATGGCTAAGTCAGTCGCACCGAAGTAGGGTGTATAATCACCTGATCTAGAGTTTCATTTACTTCTAAAAATCTATTGTTGATGTTGTCCCATTCGGGAAACGGTTGCTGATCCCAACCGTTGGTGATATACATTCGATACACTCAAGCGAAATGAGTGGTCGGTTATGTGTGGCTGGGTTGCAAGATGTTCTTGTTGAACCCCTTGTATTCCTTTCTAGAGGTACACTAGCGAAAGGTGGTTCCATACCTTGTCATAGTTGGAAATCCATTACCCAATACGTGCTTGCGGTTTTGATTGTATACTATATATGTAGAACGTGAGATGAAAGCGTTTCTGCTAGATGATTATTATTTTGTGTTGATAGACATTATTATAATATCAAAAGGTTTTTGATATAAAGATATTTGGATTCTCAGAAGGGGAAAACCCGTTACGTTATACGGCGTGGTCTTATGAGATATCGATTACCTGCTTGAACTGTTTTAAACTGTTTTACTCATACCAGTCCCATGACTGACCCGGAGTTTATTTATTATTTCCCTAAACTCTTGGGTGCCTAAATTTGTACGGGCAGTCAAGTAGTCGGGATTTACAGATATACTGGAAGAGCTTGGAGCAGGAGGCTTCAGGATCATATAGCTATAGTATATTTCCATTGTGTTGTAAGTGTTGTACTCTGATAATGTTATTGTATACATATACTGATTTTATTTCAAGGATATGTTATCTATTATATGTTATTCGTTCCGCTGTGAGGTTTGTGTTACTCTGATGTTGTGTTTTCTTCTTCTTATATTCTAAGTTTCTATCTTATCTTTCCTCACCCTCTAATTTCTTTCATTTATGACCGGTATTTTTCGATGTTTGGTTAGTCATCATTGTGTTTATGGCGATAACCAAAGTCGACAAAATCCCGGGTCATTACAAAACCACTTGAACTCATTGCAATTGATTTATGGGGACTAGCTCCAGTCAGCTTAGATTATGGTTACAATTTTTTTATATCATTCATAGATGCTTGTACTAGATTTATATGGATCTATCTACATAGAAATAAATCTGAAACTTGCAATGTAGTTCAACATTTCATTTCTACTGTTGAAAATCAAGCTGGAAATAAAGTTAATTTTTTCCAGACTGATGGAGGCTGAGAGTTTCTACCTCTCAAATCTTATTTTTCAAATAAAGGAATAAATCATAGAATCACCTGCCCCTATACTTCTAAGAAAAATGGTATTATAGAAAGGAAGCATAGGCATATTGTTGAAATTGGCTTGACATTTCTTGCAAAAGCATCAATGCCATTAAAATTATGGCCTGAAGCTTTTGCAACAACAGTCTATTTAATTAATTTTTTGCCCGCAAAAGTTTTAAATTTTAAATGTCCATACGAAGTCTTAACTAGAAAGAAGCCAGAATAAAATCATTCATAAGTATTAGGATGCCAATGCTTTCCTCATCTAAGACCATATAATCCACACAAGCTAGAATATAGGTATGTTCCATGTACATTTCTAGGTTACCCATCCAATCAAAAGGGGTATAAGTGTCTAGATAACAAAAGTAGAATATATGCGTCTAGACATGTTGTGTTCAATGTGGGGGAATTTCCCTTCAGTAAAACAGAAATCAAAACAGCTCAAAAAGTTCATAATCCAAGACAACACACTCTAGTTATACCTGATGATGTGGAGGATGTAGTGAGACAACTCAGCCCAAATAGACTGGTAGTGACATTGAGTCTCAACACACATTTCCCATAGCTGGACCGGGTCAAGACCAACAAAGCTCACCAACCAACTCTGCTGCAAACTCTCCACAACAACAAGTCAGTAATGACAATCAATGTATTCATGGCGAAGACAACATTGCATCTAGCAACACAGAGGGCAATATAAATCTAGACAATGCTGCTAGAGATAATGTGAATCAACATCATATGATGACCAGATCCAAGCATGGTATTTTCAAGCCAAAAATATACAATATTAACATGGACTTGCAAGAGCCTACAACATACTATGAAGCCATGCAATCAGAAAATTGGAAATCAGTTATGGAAGAGGAGGACACAGTACTAATGAAGAACAAAACAAGGACGCTTATCACCCCCACCAAATCACAAAAATATTATTGGGTGCAAGTGGACCTTTAGACTTAAAAAGAATGTTGATGGTTCAATATCTAAGTATAAGGAATTGTTGAGTATAACGATGTGATTTTTGTTTGATAATAACAAACATATATATATATATATATATATAATTTTATAAATGAGTTTGTAAGCAGTACTATTCTTTATTTTACACACAAAAGTAAATATTTATTGGATAGAACACTACTATACAAAATTGAATATACAAACAGTGTTTTTATTCGAATAAATATTCTATTTCTACAGTTGAAATAGTACATATTCATTACTCCACTATTTACAATTCACTCAAATATGTTTGAATATTTCTGACATGACACATCTCACATGAAGGAATTCAAAAAAAAAATAGACAGATTAAATTGAACACAATAAAATAATATTTTATTTCAATCAAATCTGTTTATTACATACAATCAGTACAATTCTCTCACGGCTCCTCATTACAGTTCATTCATCACTTATACAATCATTTTATACACTGACACAATCGCTCAGTTGACATTTCAAATACAGTCACACATTAACACCGTTCTTGTCTTCATCTTCAATCTTCTGTCTTCACAGCTTTCAGACAGTCCATCTTCATACCTGTCACATACAGAAGAACACACATAATAGACTGCAATAAAAATAAAATTCAATACAAACAAATGAAATTATATTTTTAAATTTTATTTGCCTCAGAATTACGGTGTGTTTCTCATCATTTTTCTAGACTTGGTATGATATGCAGGGACAGAAAAACTCGTCTGGATGGCTGCATATACACACGCGTATATACAGGTGTGCACTGCCTCGCCAATCTAGTGTGCAACTAAGGAGTAGCCAAAAGGACTGTCTCGACTCAGTGCACGGTTCAAGCCAAAATGAAAAACAGTTCAACATACATGGTCGAGCCAAAAAGTGCAAACAAACATAAAAAGCCAAAGTGGTCGAACAAATCAGTTTGTGTTCAAGTCCATACAGTGATGTTCATATTCAAGTACAGTCAAGAAACTAGAATGGTTCATAAATAAGGTGCCGATCACAATGAAAACATGCATTTAAATGGAATAACAACAAGGTGCGGCTATACAGTGGCGAATAGTACAAATGCATGGACTACATGAAATACAACTCAAGTTCAGCATGGTCAAATAAAATGGAAAGAAACAAATAAAGAATGGGACAGTGAACTACAATGATTAAACATGAAGCAGGCATTTGTCAACATGGCACATTGATGGATGATTCAAGTACATGTAAACACAAGCAGCATGTTTATGTCAGAATGGAAATAAACAAGGCAAATATAGTGAAGCTTGCAAGCAAGGAATAATACAAGGCAGCAGCTGAATGGACAGTATGAATATAATCAGGGTAATATTTGTTCTTATCAAATAATTAAATCTTCTCAGCATAGTGTTAAGACATAGAAAATGGTATCAGCAAATGGATTTGATCTAGTATTCACAAAAGATACAAATGTGGGTATACAAGGATACACAAATCATGAAATTCAATCTGCAATTGTGGCAACAATTAAATGGTGCAATCGTATTTGGCAAAAGAGCAAACCAGGCCAGTAACAAAACTCGACCACTTGGAAATAGGGCCACAAGTATAGCAATGCAGACGGTCACATTAATGGTGCACACAAGCAAAACAAATCAGTTCAAATTCTGGATGGTCCAGTGACATAAGTGTAGTGCAAACAAGCACATGTGTAAACGAGTTCAAGTGGCAACAATACTCATCAATGCACACTATTTCAAGATCACAATACAGCAATTACATGTTCAGTTGCAACATGTTCAAAGAAAAATCAAAACAACAACATGTACTGGTGAACCATGGGACAAATGCACAGTTTCAAGAATGTATGCATGGAACAAACAAGTGCATATTTTCATTTCATTTCCAATACAATAGTCAAGTGGTGTTAAAGTTCAAAGGAAAGCAAGCTACAACAATGTGTTGACAACAATACACTAGTACTCTGCACAATGACGATTTCAAAATACAACAATAAAACAAGATTCAAATGTCAGCTTGAAATCATAAAGTTCCAGAAGTCAAGTATAGCATCAAATATAAAGTTAAGGCACTTCAATTTGTTCTAGCATCAGTTTAACTTCATTGAAAATTAGAGTATAACACCAGTTTTGTTTTGGCAAAAATGATTCAAAGAACAGGTCGAAATTTCCAGAAAATCAAAGTTTAAATTTGGGGTATATATGAAATATACTAGGAAGAAGTTATCTCGCAGGTTATCCCAAAAATATTTGAACAATTCAAACATAACAAAATCAAGCCGTGGATCTCAAGCTCCAATATTTCAGCATATATCAAACCAAATCTAATCTTCATGAAATCAGAGAAGATCTTGGACTTGAAACCCTATTTAACACCTACATCATCATTGGCATAAAACCCATCCAAGTGAAAACAAATAAAAGAGAAATTCAATTTGAAATAACATACCAGGGAACGGAAGCAACTTGGATCGAATCATTTCAACTCGATCAAATAATTAGAGCAAACACGAGCATACAGAGAACCAGATTCACTTTCCAATTTCAATTTCCAATTTCAGAGCATCGAGATTTGAGACGAAGAAACCCTAGCTAAATCGCCTCCACAGTTTTCAGAAAGAAGGAGATATCGGGACACAAATTGAAGCCAAAAGGATCGAGCATCAGAGAGCTATTTCAAATTTCCAAAACAACATAACAATTCAATATTTAGGGAAAAATTGAAAACCCTAGTGGTGTAACCGCCGCCATTTTTCCAGAAAGTAACAAAGGAGCTCGGGCTAAAGTGAAGTAGTGAACCAAGACAAAGTGGCCGACCTAATCATATTAAAGGCTAAGGGTTTTAAGGGAAACTAGGGTTTTGTTTAAAAGGGTTTTAAATTGTTTTATTTGTTTTTAAATTTTCAATTTGTAATCGAGTATAGTTTTCTAGTTTGTCTCTAAAACTAGGGAGACGAATTACAGGGTTTGTGATTCGGGGAAATCTGGTTTTGGGGATAGAAACCAGTGCAGGGTTTTGAGCGTAGGGTTAATATCAGTTGGGAGCGAGTATCGCGAGTTTACAGGGGATTGTAAGCGTAGAGATTGTTTTAACTCCTAGTAGAAACCTTTAGGAATGCAGCAGTAGGTAGGGTTTTGCCGAAGTTGGGTATATCTGTGTGTTATTTATTTTTCTGCATTTATTCTGATTATTATCTATGCTGTGATTATTTAATTACTCTGTGAAAATCTGCGATAAACCCTATTTACCCCCTCTCTAGGGTTAATTTAGATCCTACAAGTGGTATCAGGGCAAGAGTTTTTTTATTTTATTTTAACACTAGAGCCATGAATCTGTCTAATAACGCTTTTTCTGAGGGTCAGTCCATAGCTAGGCCACCAATGTTTAATGGAACTGATTATGCATATTGGAAAGCTAGGATAAAAATTTATTTGAGTTCAGTCGATTATGATGTGTGGGATATTATTGAAACGGGTTATAGATCTCCCACTGTTATTGTTAGCGGTGTTGAAATTCCTAAATCAAAAGACAGGTGGGATGCTAATGATAAAAAATTATTTTCAACTAATGCCAAAGTAATGAATGCTTTAATTCGTGCTCTTGATAAAGCAGAATTTAATCGAATTTCTCATTGTGAAATTGCACAGGAAATATGGCATACGTTGGAGGTCACACATGAAGGTACATCTCAAGTGAAGGAATCTCATCTCGCTCTACTCAGCAACGAATATGAAAATTTCTCTATGAAAAGAGACGAAGATATAAAAGATATGTATGGACGCTTCTCGTCACTAGTCTACAATGCAAAAGCTCTTGGCAAAACCTATACCGAAGTGGAATTGATCAGAAAAATATTGAGAGTGCTACCGATGAATTTTGAAGCTAAGGTGACGACAATACAAGAATCAAAAGATCTGAATAAAGTAAGCATGGAAGAGTTGATCGGAAATCTGATTACTTATGAGATGGAGTTAAAAGCAAGAGAAGAACGAAAGGATTCCGAATCAAAGAAAAAGACGATTGCTCTAAATAATTATGTTGAAAGTAATGATGATGATCCCGTTGAAGAGCTAGCCATGGTTTTGAGAAAGTGGGCCAAAGGAAAATACACGTTACGAAAGAAGAATTCAAAAATCGACAAGTCCGAAAGTTCAGACAGTTCAGACGATGAAGTGTTTTCTACAATTGCAAGAAACCCGAACATATCAAACCGAATTGCCCACAGCTTAAGAGTGAAAAGAGGAAGAAGTTCAGAAGGAAGAAGAAGGCTTTTGCTACTACATGGGATGACGAGGAAGGAGAAGAAGTTTTTGAAAGTGATGAAGAGGAAGCTAACTTGTGTATTATGGCTCAATCTGATTCGGAAGGTAGTGAAGAGGATTCAAGTGAGGTATCGAATTCTACCTATAAAGAACTAATTTTAATGTGTCATGACCTCACAAAAACCATTGATTCTCTTGAACTAAAAGTAAAAAAAATTGAAATCAAATAGGTTAAAACTAGTTCAAGAAAATAACAGTTTAGAAAGAGAACTTGAAAAAGTTAAGAATTCACCGTTTTCAGAATGCGAAAAATGTTAATTTTTGAGTAACGATTCTTTGAAATTCAAAACAGATTTTGAGTCACTTAAAAATGAAAACGTGAATTTGAAGAACGAAAATCGTGATTTTGAAAAGGAAATTGAAAAGCTTAGAGAATCTAAAAAACTTGATTTTGAAAACCGAAAACAATTTGAAATTGAAATTTCTAAGTCTAATGCTAAAATCAAAGCACTTGAAAACAAAAATTTGGTTTTGAAACAAACTGATGCTGGAAAAAGGAAAATCGCTATTAATCATTGTTCAAATTTAATAAAAGAAAATAGCTACCTTAAATTTAAAATTCAATGACTTGAGTCAACTTTAACTAAATTTTCCAAAGGAGAGAAATCATTGAATATGTTGTTTAAAAACCAACTTTTTGTTCAAAATTAAAGTGGACTTGGCTTTGGATCTGATCAAGATGAAAAACAAAATTCTAATGATTTTAAAAATTCTTTAAATGGTTTTGAAAATGATCAAATTGAATTTTTGAAATTTAATAATTTCAAAGGGTTTTTAAATCATAAACAAAATGATAACTTGTTTATAAACAATTCATTTAAACCGGTTTGGATTCCAAAAAATAACAAAATGAATTTGAGTAAGTCAAAAACGAATTTGAGTTCCAAAGGGTACGCTAAACGAAGATAAGAGTGGTAAAACAGTTTTTGTTAGACCACTCGATTCTATAATCATTTAGGTACCGAGGGAGGCTAAGGAACGACTGTGCTTAAAAGAGATATAATTTAAGTTGTTCCACTTTATTGAATTATTTGGAGTTCCTTAGCCATAGATTCAGAGTTGGAGATTCATTGGATCACATCAAGTATGGTAAGTCAGGTATGATCTCTAAACTCGTATTTTTATTTTAATTCCTTTTTTTAGTTTATTTTCCTTTTTAGTTTTTATTTCTTTTATTTTCTACTTGGTTGATTTTGAAATCATTCATTATTGACTGTTGAATTTCCTAGATTATAAAAAAAATTGATTTTTTTGTGATCTCAAATAATCATCTTTAGATTTGATCGTTGAATGATTCTTGTATGTGTGTAAAAATTCTCTAAAAAATTCACTTGTGATTCCTACTTTGAAAATAATTTTGTGTTGCTCTAATAAGGAAATTGATTTGATTTGGTGATTGGACGATGAGTTGAAAAATCAGTAATTAAATATCTTTAAAATTTCATAGACAATTTGAATTAAATATATAAGTTGTTTCAAAATTGAATAGGAAAAATCAGCATTAAAAAATATTAAAAAATTCCATTTTCTTCTAATTGATTTTTTTTGAAACTGATTTTTAACTTGCATTGATATTTTCAAAAACTCCTCTTGAAATTGATATTTTCAATTTTAAAATTATTTTTGATTATTTATTCAAAAAATTGAAATTATTGATTAATTTGAACCATTTTGAGACTCATCAAAATTATTGATAGATTTATGAAATTGTGATGAGTTATGGCTATGGTTAATTCATAACTAGAGGAGATGTTGTTTTAAATCTCATGATGATTGGACAAATTTTAAAATATCTTTGAATTAGAGCTTATTTCATGACCATCTTTTATATCTACCATATTTCTGTCATTCATCACGGTTTTATTTAATTTGGGGAGTTCTAATTATTCTCGGAATTAAAATAATAATAATAATAATAGTAATAGTAATAGTAACAATAATTTATCCTTGGTATTCACTCTCATTTAAAAGTCCTCGCGGTTATGCATGGGTGAATTACCTTAATCTCTATGTGCTTCCATTCTCACTTAAAAGACCTTTGGGTTGTGCATTGGTGGAATTCATTAGAGAGGATAAAGTTAAGTTCCCCATTTAAAAGACCTTTGGGCTATGCGTGGTTAGAAAGTGCTTAACACATTTTAAACTTATTTAAAATCTTCAAAATTCATATTCATATTTTTTTTTTATCAAACTCTCCTTATTCAATAAAATCCACCGTAAATCCATTCATTCTGAAAGTGAAATTTTTCTTCTGATTTAAAGATTATTATGATTTTTGTTTGATTAAATGGGATTTGCGATATATATTCTCTCTCTTAATCTGAATATATATTTTTAGTCTATATTCATCACTATTTCGGTTTCTATTATCCTTTTGATGATAACAAAAGGGGGAGAATGGTCAAGATTTTGATTGATGGGTATTTAATTCAAGAATATTTTAAAATTGGAAATTAAATATCTAGAGGAAGAATGGTCAATTGAATTCCATAATTTATATTTTTCACATATATAGGGGGAGTTCAGTTGTTGGGGGAGCATACAAATAGGAGGAGTAATATATTCCACGTTCAAACACATTCAAAATCTTGTATATGTTTGTCATCATCAAAAGGGGGAGATTGTTGAGTATAACGATATGATTTTTGTTTGATGATAACAAACATATATATATATATATTATTTTATAAATGAGTTTGTAAGCAGTACTATTCTTTATTTTACACACAGAAATAAATATTTATTGGATAAAACACTACTATACAAAATTAAATATACAAACCTTGTTTTTATTTGAATAATTATTCTATTTCTACAGTTAAAATAATACATATTCATTACTCCACTATTTACAATTCACTCAAATATGTTTGAATATTTCTGACATGACACATCTCACACGAAGGAATTCAAATAAAAATAGACAGATTAAATTGAACACAATAAAATAATAATTTACTTCAATCAAATCTGTTTATTACGTACAATCAGTACAATTCTCTCACAGCTCCTCATTACAGTTCATTCATCACTTATACTATCATTTTTATACACTGTGTGACGACCATAAAACCCCGTACGACGGTGGTAAGGGTAATCTTTGGAATATAACACATAAACAGAGACAACAAAACAGAAATAAATAAATACACCAGATAATGTACAACAGAATACACTGGATAAACATAATCATCAGAGTTACATAGTATACAGGATCATACTTAGTACAAAATACAGTTCAGCTATACATAAATGTCTACGGCGGAATACAAAACATAATATGTACAATAGGAGCTGAACAGCATAAAAGGAGATAAATGATAGAATCCATCTTCAGCTCCAGCTATCCAGAAAGAGCTTGCTAAAACCTGAACACAAGGCTGCCCGTGTAGAAAAAGGGGCACCCGAGTTTGCAAATGAAACAAACTACGAGTCAGTCATGGGACTGGTATGAGAAATCTACTTAACACGTTTTATTATATGGCCAATCACAGGACCACGTCACTTTCGCGGAACGGGTTTACTCCATTGGATTTCCAGTGCTTTAAAACAAGTTAATCTTTTAAACATCGCAATGCTTTTTACAAAAATGAAGCCATTATAAGACTCAGTTCCCATCACACAATGCAACACAAACCGGAGGATAGAGTTTTACCTTATAATGGCCAAAATATGCTTGATACGAATAAAACAAAAGCATTTAAGATTATTACTAGGGTTTATATGTTTCAAAAACAACTTCAAATCATAAGTATCAATCATAGACGGCATGGGTACCATATATCATGTCTCCATATATAGGTATACAATCAAAACCGCACAGTCACGTATTTGGAAATTGGATTTCCGCCATGTACCAAGGCAAAAGATAGTCCTTACCGAATTCGAGACTGTCTAGCCCAAGTCTCGGGATCAGATCTCGAGTAACCCTTGGATTGTCAGGGCCGGTCCACCGATGTGGATTAAAATGCCTGGACACTGCATTTCCCTTCCCTTTGGGGCATAAATGAGCCTAATGACTCCGTCGGCTCCACACAGTCACCGATATATTCGCGACGCCTCGCAACAGCAACAACCACACAGGTGAAAATAATATAAATGTCAGGGCTGGTAGATCACTGACACCACCCTAGCTAGAAGGAAACGCATGCCCTATCTGAGGTCCTCTCCTGTTTCTGGTTCATACCGGGGTGTGAGGCTCGCGAATCAACGTTATACACAAAGCTATGCCACACAGGCCGTGCTTTGATCATCAACCACAAGAGTTTTCTTTTCAACAGAAGCCTTGATCATCTGCCACTTAGGCATGCCACACAGGCAATTCACTCTATGCGACTGATTTCTATCGATATATAACCTCTGAGCTCGTACGTCTCAAAGAAGGGCGTTAAGCAAGAGAATAAATTCTCCGCCGCCAAATAGATATATATTTAGTAGTGATCAATCAGCACAGAACAAAATCCAATGTCAGACACACAATCCATTTACAAGTTCGTTCTGGGTCTGAACGAAACCGGGGGCACTATATACCTCGCATATCCATCGATCTCCAAGCACGTCTGGACGATCACCACTTATTATCTATATTTCGGGATGCCTCCCAATAAAGATATCAGTTATCATCCAACCGAGGTGAAGATCTCCAGTCTTCAACCACTGTCTTCATCATCGACTTCTTATCGTCGATCAATTATTTGAAATGAGATTTAACTCGGCCTTTTCAAATAATTCACGTATGTTTAGAATTTAAATCAATTCATTTCAATGGTTAAATTACTCTACATTAATAATTTTGTTATTAAATGTAATTTTCACACTAAACACATTCAACCATCAAATATCCAATAAACCGGGTAAATTCGGTTTATTTTCATTCCATATCGATTATAATATTTTATAACGATTTATCTCTATTTTAATTTATTTAAAAATAGCTAATTCATTCAAACAACACTTCAGGCCATAACGCGGCCGTGGCGCTGTTTTTCTTCAGATTTGATTTACACATATCTGAAAATCTAACCGTTGGATCTTCACAAATTTTATATCATTAGAAAGATCTTTTCAAAACGAATCCAATCGTTTCAGTTTGGGAAAATCCGACGGTCGGATCTCCCGGTACACCCGTTTGAAGTTTCGATTTCAAAATACGAACTGCAGCGTTGTTATTCGATTTAATTTAATTATATATATATATATATAATCGATTCTGGCGTTGTTTTTCTTCAGATTTGAATTAAACATTCCAGACAATCCAACCGTTGGATTTTCACAAAGTGGGTATCGTTGGAAAGATATTTCCAAAGCGAACCCAACGGTTTCGGTTTCGGGAAAATCCGATGGTCGGATCTCCCGCACTAATCGTTTGAAATCACGATTTCAAAATACGAACTGTAGCTTCGTTATTCGATATATTTTAATTATATTTATATTTATATATAAATATAATCGATTCTTTGACTTCAAAACCATTTCCACTTCATATATTTGATAAAAATGATATTTTTATCATCAAAAATATTTATTCAACACATGAATATTTTTAGCACTTCATATTCATAATAAAATGTAGATTTTATTGTTCAATCTATATATTCGACACATGAATGTTTTTGACTTCACACATACGATAAAAATATGATTTTTATCGTTTTAGTCCTTTATTCAACACATGAATATTTTCTATAGTTGATATATATAAAAAAATGTTACTTTTTTGGTGTTAAAACAATTTATTTAAACCATTAATATTTTATATAGTCTATATATATGATAAAAATGTTATTTTTATCTTCCAAAGAAATTATTTAATATACGAACTCCATTCAACACATGAATATTACTTCAACACATGGATTTAATTTCAACATTCAACACATGAATTTCTTATGATATTCTGGAATGGTCATATCTCCTTGTATCAGATAACAGAATTCATCACATAATCGCTCAGTTGCTTCTGGAGGAATAAATCTTTCACTGAAAATCTCTTTAAATCTATCCCAGGTAATATTACCTTCTGGATTATCCTTAATAATCGAATCCCACCAGAACAAAGCTTCCTCTTTGAGTGCCCAAGATGCCAATAACCTTTTCTGGTTATCCCTCAGCTTTAAACCCTCAAAGATTTTCTCAGCAGAACGAATCCAAACCTGTGTTTCCATAATGGATTCCTTTCCCAAGAATGGTGATCCACCCAGATTTCGATACCTCTTTACTAGTGCTTCAATATCTGGTTAAGTATTCCTTCTTCTGTTTCTGACACTCATTTTCTAGTACTTCTGCAAATAGCAGACCAAGTGTCAGGTCAATTGAAAAGATATTATAAAGCATAGAAACATATACTTGAATGTAAATGTGTCCATCGGGGTGTATTTTATTCTGCTATACTCATACTAGGATATTACTGATCCTTTCTGTAACGAGTTATTCGTCCTAGAACACTACTGGTTCTATTTCTGACGAATTCGTTAATATGTTATATTCCAGAACTAAGCTTAACCAAAGATCTGATACCACACTGTGACGACCCCAAAACCCCGTACGATGGTGGCAAGGGTAATCTTTGGAATATAACACATAAACATAAATAGCAGAATCAGAATAACTCGTTAGAGATGGGGTCAGAAATGCCCCAGAACGAGTCGAGAGTTATATGTTTATAAATAACGTATTTGTGATTATATATATAGTCTGGTTTTAGAAATATGATTTTTGAATATATAAATGATATATATTTGAAAAGTTAATCAACAAATTGACTGTTGTTTGTGTTGTGTGATTGTAGATTTGATTAATTAAATTATTAGAATGATAGTTAACTTAATCAAGAAGAGAATGAGGGTAAATCTATGAAATTAAATCAAGTATTGAACTGATTTAAAAATAGATAGAAATATATACATGTGCATTATATATGTTTGAACAGGTAAAAGGATTAGCTGTTGAGTAAAGAATGTATTTGCATGCCCGACAAGTAGGTAAACCTTAATGAGTTGGATGCGCAATTTTATCATTATATCAACTCCTGTGAATGCCATTGGATGCGGAGTGTTGGTTGTTTTGTGTGTAATAATAAATGTCGCCATAGTATAGTAACAATTAATTTTGAACTGCACTACATGACATACTTCTTGAAGATAGGCATGCTTCATCATATACCACATAAGCATTTGGGGCTTGTGTGACGAGGTTGAAGATTTACCATATGAGCGAGAGGCTTGTATGGCGATGACTATATATTACAGGTTAAACTGATGACTAATATTGACCATGTAAAATGTAATGGTGAATTGCAAGATTTATAAAAACCCCACACGGGTCTGAAGATGACAATAAACACATCTCTCTGGTCATTAAGGCAGAAAAACCATTTATAGGGTGACGAGAATTTATTCTCTGGAGTTATGATCTATACATACTCCCCTGTGGACACCGGAATATATCACTATAAATATGTGCATGCTTATTAGGATTTATTGTGTACCTAATACGGCCCAATAAATTTCCAAACCCTCCACGTACAAAGGAGGTTATGGCGAAATTTTTCGGAAATTTAGGGTGTTGGCCAAATTTTTGAAGAATTTGAAAATTCTTAGAAACTGAAAAGTTGAAGAATGGAAGCCAGGAGGAAAGTTGAGTTGGTTAATTAAACAACTTTCGACTTCGTTACTTTTCGAGGACAAAAAGTTTTAAGTGGGGGAGATTTGGAGCAGTTCATATATGCAGTTATAAAATAAATAACTGTACAGAAAATTTATAGTGAGAGAATTCTCACATTGGGATCCACTCCTTCAGTCTTTAACTGTTGATTTCAGTTAAAGACTGAAGGAGTGGATCGCAATGTGAGAATTCTCTCACTATAAATTTTCTGTACAGTTATTTATTTTATAACTGCGTATATGAATTGCTCCATGGTCTGTGGACGACGGGGAGTATATCTATACAATTATTTATTTCAACACATCACTATTTTTAACAATTCATATATATAATAAAAATGTGTTTTTTATTGTAAGACTATTGTTAAAAATAGTGATGTGTTGAAATAAATATCTGTTTGATAAAAATGATTTATAACGACCCGAACTTCCCCAGTAAGGAAAGCCCGGATTGCTTTGAGGACAACACACATCGGAACGCAAACAGAAGAACATTTCATTGTTTATTACAACAATTCCATCAGATACAAGAATATACAGAGTACAAATAAACAAAATACATTCGATAAATATCAGAGATTACAATAAATTACATAGCAGCGGAAAAACAATACAAAACACAACTGAAAGTAATACACGGATACAGAGCTTTCCGAGCATCGTTCCAGCCGTAAATCAGGATCCTGTGAATATAAATCTGCAAAACCAAAACTACTAGCTGCCCATGCGGAAAATAAGGGCACCTAGAGTTTAGGTTAAAACAATAAACTCCAGGTCAGTCATGTGACTAGTATGAGAACTAAAATAGTTATTAATCTTTATTCTTAAAGTTAGGTAAATCAAGGGACCACGCCATATAACACGGAACGGTTTTTTTTTACCCCAAGAATACCAGTGCGTATAACAACAGCGCAATGCTAAATAAAGAAAATGAAGCTATTATAAGACCCAGGTCCCATCACACAATGCAACGCAAGCCGTAGGATAGGGTTTTTACCTTATAATAGCCAAAAATGCTTGGTACGTGAAATTTCATCTTTTATTATTACTATAAGTGAAGAAAACAACTTCAATCATAAGTATCAATCATAGACGACATAAGTGTCCCATACCACTATGTCGCCATATTAGGCTCTACAAATAAAACACCGAAAGTCACGTATTGGAAATTGGACTCCATTATGAATTGAGGCAAGGGGAAAGCTCCTCTCCGATTCGAGACACTCTAGAAAGTGTCTCATGACCACACACAGCGATCCCTTGAAACCTCCAAGGCCGGTACTCTCTTACTTTTGAGGATTAGTTATTCTTGTACACACGTTTCCCGGTCCTATAAGACCTATATAATGGTCTGTACGTCGGCTCACATAGTGCCAGTTATCGACCACATATTCGAGGCGCCTCGCATTCCAACAACCGCATAGGTAAAAAGTGTATAAATGTCAGGGCTGGTAGGTCACTGACACCACCCATAGCTAGAAAGAAACGTCGTGCACTCCTTGGGTCCTTATCGCGTTTTTGACTCATATCGAGGTGTGAGGCTCGTGAATTAACGCTATACACAAAGCTATACCACACAGGCCGTGCTTTGATCATCAACCACAAGACTTTGCTTTTCAACAGAAGCCTTGATCATCTGCCACATAGGCATGCCACACAGGCAATTCACTCCATGCGACTGATGTCCATCAGTATACAACCCCTGAGCTCGTACGTCTCAGAGAAGGGCGTTAAGCAAGAGAATAAATTCTCCGCCGCCAAACAGATGTATATTTAATAGAGATCAATCAACACATAATAAAATCCAGTGTCAGACACACAGTCCATATACAAGTTCGTTCTGGGTCTGAACGAAACCGGAGGCACTTTCCTCGCATATCCATCGATCTCCAAGTACGTCTGGATGATCACCAACTGATTCCCTCCTCTTCGATGTACAACCCAATCAAGATCATCAATAATCATCCAAACGATGTGAAGACTTCCGATCTTCAACCACCGTCTTCATCTTCGACTTATCGTCTAATCGGTTATTCAGAATGGGTATGAACCCGGCCTTTCTGGATGACCCGCATATAAAATAAACAAATGTTACACAAACCCAACATACGCCTCATTCCAATTCAGAATATTCTTTTATTCCAATATTCACATTCTTAGGGAAAGGTTCCCATTAATTTTATCAAAGATAAATTCTTCTAAATTTATTCTTTAATCTTCCTTTGGATATCATTTCAAACCATGTTAAGGATTTCCAAACTAGTCGGGATTAGCGAACCACACCGAAGTAATTATTTATTTTATTTCCCAATCCCAACCTATTCATCCCATGGAGCAAAACTGGTAATACTCCATATCTAACACCACGGTGTTATCGGTAAATATTAATTATCATTTCACGTTCAAATCTAATTAAAGATTTAACTATCGCTTTGGAGCAAAACTGGTGATACTCCATCCTCGATCACTTTAATCTAATTAAAGATTCATTAAAACTCCACTTAGTTTTAATCTTCTCAAAAATCAATATCCTGTCTTTAACTGGGTTGAAGAACCAATGTCACATAAAACACGATTCACGATAAACCCAAAATCAAAAAATCACTTTCTATTGTTAATCGGGTTAAAGAACGGGTGTTATTCAAAACACCACTCACGATAAACCCCAAAAACCAATTCAAATACAATCCCAATTAAATACTAATTAACTGGACAATTTCACTAAATCTTAATTAAAAGATTTATTCTTTCCTAAATTGGGTTCAAGAACAGTGTTATTTAAGACACCATTCACGACGAACCCCAAAATCCCATTTGATATACAATACAAGGCTCTGAATAAAAAATACACCGGCTTATATTCAATATCAAAATTTTGAAACCAACAATTATCGTATTGGAAATAACGATATAAAGTATATCTTTCAAATTTCCACAACCATATCTGTATAATCACGAAATCCAACATCGAAATATTCCAAAGACAATTTCTATTCAAATCCATTCCAATTCAATTATTGGAAATTCTGGTTATTTTCAAAACCATTTCAAATCCAATTTATTTATTTTAAAAATAAATGGAATTACAATTCTAGTTCAAAACTAGTTCATTTCGATAAGAATCTATTTTTATCTTTTCAAATATGGAATTTTTCATCCCAATTCTTCACAAATCATTCCTTATGATTTTACATAAATTATTACTATTTTTAATAATTTTATCAAGGCCCGTACAGTCGATTTCCATCAACGGCCATCGAACTGCACTTACGGCGACCTTTTCCAAATTTGATTTGGACATAATTCCAAATCCAACCGTTAGATTTCAAATCTCTAATATTCGTTAGAAAGTTCTTTTCGATACGAACCCACCGGTTCTTGTTTTAGGAGAATCCGACGGTCGGATCTCCCGTAATGTCCATTCAAAGTCAATGGTCGAAATTCACGAACTACCACAGCGCGGCGCGTTCTATTCAGGCCATTATATATATAATATATATATATATGTATTATATTTATTTCGTCAATTTCCTTTTAAAATATATTTTTTAAATTGTTTTAAATTCGTTTTCGAAACGATTTCAACTTCATACTCAATTTCGAATCAAAATTGGATATTCACATCATCGCTATACAAATGATAATATTTTCAAAACGTTATATTTTGAAATCACTTCCTTTTTTATATTCATTATAAAAACGAATATAATTGATATAAATATCGTTCGCATCAAAATGGCGCATCTCTAATCAACACGGCTTTATATATTTCAATAACTTCGTTATTCTATTCAACAAATGAATATTTATTCTATTCAACACATGAATCTATATTTCTTTCAACACATGAATATTTATTTTTCTTTCAACACATGAATATTCTCAATACATGAGCATCGTCAACACATGACTATTTATGTTATTTAATATATTTTATAAAATTATGGTAATGATGTAAATTTTATTGTTTAAAATATTTTACTCAACACATGATATTTTCAACACATGAATATTCTTAACACATGAGTATCGTCAACACATGACTATTTATTCTATTCAACGCATGAATCTTTATTTTATAATATTCTTTATTTTCCCAATTGGAATGAGGCCCAATCAATTACCATATAATGTTAATTATATGGATTCCATACAACACATGTATATAATAGCAACGATAAATAATCAACCATCATCCCAAGTGCACCACACAACTGCATAAGCATTAAATATAAATAATTAACGATTACACAGTCTGTCGACCAATCGATCGACATACAACTAAATAATTGGGATTAGTGTACGCTAAATATCATCCCAACACCCGTGTGGGGTTTCAATCCACAAACACCTAATACTAGCAGTTGGGCGACGTATAAAATTTATTGTTCCAATCAATGTCCTTCAAATATGTGTACATAAACAAACCGTCCGGTTTGTAAATGAATATTTATTTATTCACATTCACGTTAAAAATTATATTTTTAACGATAATATATCTATTTCAACACATGAATATTTTATTATCCATTTCACATCAACATCACAACAAGCTTCACAACACATCAAACAAGCATACAAGTCGTCCATGGTCTGTGGACGACGGATGTCGGGTGCTGCTAAGCACCGTCTGCATCCTAGTATATAATTTAACTTGAAAACAAGATTTAAAGTGAGAAGTTCTCACCGACTAGCTAAACCAATACACCGCGACTCTTCATATGTATAAATCTTCGTCGTGCTCGCCTTTTGTCACTTTCATTGTCCATAGCCACTACATATATAAAAATCACAATTTTATATTGTTGCTATGTATATAAAAATTACGTTTTTATATTCACTCTATATGGATAAAAATCACATTTTTATACTGCTACAATATAGATAAAAATTCTATTTTTACATCGCTACTATATAGATAAAAATTCTATTTTTATTACCGCTACTATATAGATGAAAATTCTATTTTTACAACATTGTTCATATAATAAAGATCATATTTTTACCATGATAACTTCATAATAAAAATTATATTTTTATATCGCTATTCTTCTAATAAAGATTATATTTTTATAATGCTACTTATATAAAGATCAAATTTTTACTAACTATAGAATATAAAAATCGTATTTTTATTCTTTCTATACTATAAAAATCAAAATTTTATTATCTCTACTATATAAAAATCATATTTTTATATTCGCTATTACTTCATAAAAAATATATCTTTATCGAATATAAAAATCAAATCTTTTCTATTCTAAAAAATTCAATCTTTCTATTATTAACAACCCAATCCTTATCATATTTTCATTTCTAAATAAAATTTATATTTTTATAACCTTATCTAGATGGTAAGAATCACCTTTTCAATCACCTAAATAAATAAAACAATAATAAGGAAGACTTACGGTGGTCAGCTGATGCGTTCACTGGAGGGGGGTGGCAGTTCACGTCAGAGTTGGGTGGTGGCCGGCTGCTGATGGAAGCGGAGGAACGGTTTTGGCGATAGGGTTTTGGGGGTGGTGGGAATCGAGGCGAGGAAGGAAGAGCGAGGGGAGCACATTGTGACGACTAGGGGTGAGCAATATTCGGTTCAAACCGAATTAACCGACCAAACCGGTTTACTTCGGTCGGTTCGGTTCGGTTTTTAAACTAAATCGGTTTGAATTCGGTTTGTAAAATAAATTTATTTGGTTATCGGTTTAACCGAAGTTTTAATTTATTATCAAATTTATGATATTGTAGCACTTCAAAAAATTAGTTTAGTCATATAATACAAAGGCATGTGTTGAAAATAGATCAAATCATAAAATATACATAAAATTTACTATACAAAATTTCTCTAAACATGAATTTGTGTTTTACTTTGAGTGAATCCGTCATTTAAATAATAATAAATCCTTCAAGTTCGGTTAAATCGGTTACCGACCGAATTAACCGAAATTAATTTGGTTCGGTTCGGTTCGGTTTGGAAAATTTTCGGTTCCAATTCGGTTTAAGTATTTTTACGTCCAAACCAACCGAACCGACCGAACGCTCACCCCTAGTGACGACCCCCAAAACCCCATACAACGTTGGCAAGGGTAATCTTTGGAATATAACACATAATCAGATAATAGCAGAACAGAATTAAATAAATACACCAGATAATGTACAAATAATACACTGGATAAACATAATCATCAGAGCTACAAAGTATACAGGATCATACTTAGTACAAAATACAGTTCAGCTATACATAAATGTTTACGGTGGAAAAAAAAACATAATATGTACAATAAGAGCTGAACCGCATAAAAGGAGATAAATGATAGAATCCATCTTCAGCTCCAGCTATCCAGAAAGAGCCGGCTAAAACCTGAATACAAGGCTGCCCATGTAGAAAAAGGGGCACCCGAGTTTGCAAGTGAAACAAACTACGAGTCAGTCCTGGGACTGGTATGAGAAATCTACTTAACACATTTTATTATATGGCCAATCACAGGACCACGACACTTTCGTGGAACGGGTTTACTCCATTGGATTGTCAGTGCTTTAAAACAAGTAAATCTTTTAAACATCACAATGCTTTTTACAAAAATGAAGCCATTATAAGACTCAGTTCCCATCACACAATGCAACGCAAACTGGATGATAGATTTTTACCTTATAATGTCCAAAATATGCTTGATACGAATAAAACAAAAGCATTTGATATTATTACTAGGGTTTATATGTTTCAAAAACAATTTCAATCATAACTATCAATCATAGACGGCATGGGTACCATATATCATGTCGCCATATATAACGTATACAATCAAAACCGCACGGTGACGTATTTGAATTAAACAGTCGAATGGGCCTACGAAACATATCCGATTGTATTCGGAATGGGGGTATTTAGCTAGGGACGACAATCTTTGGGTTTGGACTGGAGCTAGTATGTGAAGAGGGGTATTTTTGAAATTTTAAAAATATAAATATAAAAAAAAATCCCTTGACCAATCACAACACGACACTCAACTCTCTCTTTCCCTGATCCTTCGTCGAACACGATGGAAAAGAGCTCGCCACTTCCCGACCAAATTCTGGCCGCCTCGTTCACTGTTGACCCTCGCCCCAGTTGGGTTTTTTGAAGAGCTCAATCTCCTCTCCACATCCATAGTCGGAGCGCCACATACTGATTCTAAAAATCCCAGAAAAATAAATCTAGCTATGTTTTGACGATACGGTCCCAACAAAAGTAGTTTCGTCGAACTCAGAGACCGTTTGAAAAATGGCCCCTTTCTGGTCGATCCAATTTAATAGAATCGACCAAACACATTTTCCTTTGCCATGCTCGCATACTAACTTCAAAAATTATGAAATTTGAAACCTAGCAATAATTTGACATCCCGGATCCAACAAAAGTGGTTTTGTTGAATTCAGAGGTCGTTTGCAAAATGTCTATTTTCAAGGGCTATATAAACTCTATAGCGACCTTTCTGAAAATTCATTTGGCCATAACTTTTAATTCTCGCTATGAAACTTCGATTTTTCAGATTCGTTAGAAAGATATTCACTAATAGATTTAAATAGTTTTTGGTTTCACTAAAATCCATTTTATTTTGCACCCGGTACAGTCAGTCAATGTTTGAATTCGAATTTTGAAACTGCCGCGCCATTTCAGGCCTTGTTTATAATTTAAAATAATTATATTCATTTCCAAACATCGATTCAAACATACTTTTCATCGTTATTATTTGAAATAATTTATTTTAAATATCTAAAATCCACTAATATAACCAAATTAAAATTTTTAAATTGGCTCAGATTTTCCGGGTTGTTACACACTGACACTATCACTCAGTTGACATTTCAAATACAGTCACACGCTAACACTGTTCTTATCTTCATCTTCAATCTTCTGTCTTCACAGCTTTCAGTCAGTCCATCTTCATATCTGTCACATATAGAAGAACACACACAGTAGACTGCAACAAAAATAAAATTCAATACAAACAAATGAAAATTTATTTTTAAATTTTATTTGCTTCAGAATTACGGTGTGTTTCTCATCATTTTTCTAGACTTGGTATGATATGCAGGGACAGAAAAAATCATCTGACTGTCTGCATATACACATGTGTATATACACGTGTGCACTGCCTTGCCAATCCAGTGTGCAACTGAGGAGTAGCCACAAGGAATGTCTCGACTCGGTGCACAGTTCAAGCCAAAATGAAAAATAGTTCAACATACATGGTCGAGCCAAAAAGTCCAAACAAACATAAAAAGCCAAAGTGGTCGAACAAATCAGTTTGTGTTCAAGTCCATACAGTGATGTTCATATTCAAGTACAGTTAAGAAGCAAGAATGATTCATAAATAAGGTGTCGATCACAATGAAAACATGCATGTAAATGGAACAACAACAAGGTGCAACTATACAGTGGTGAATAGTACAAATGCATGGACTACATGAAATACGACTCAAGTTCAGCATGGTCAAATAAAATGGCAAGAAACAAATAAAGAATGGGACAGTGAACTACAATGATTAAACATGAAGCAGGCAGTGTCAACATGGCACATTGATGGATGATTCAAGTACATGTAAACACAAGCAGCATGTTTATTTCAGTATGGAAATACACAAGGAAAATATGGTGAAGCTTGCAAGCAAGGAATAATACAAGGCAGCAGCTGAATGAATAGTATGAATATAATCAGGGTAATATTTGTTCTTATCAAGTAATTAAATCTACTTAGCATAGTGTTAAGACATAGCAAATGGTATCAGCAAATGGATTTGATCTAGTATTCACAAAAGATACAAATGTGGATGTACAAGGATACACAGATCATGAAATTCAGTCTGCACTTGTGGCAACAATTAAATGGTGCAATCGCATTTGGCAAAAGATCAAATCAGGCCAGTAACAAAACTCGACCACTTGGAAATAAGGCCAGAAGTATAGCAACGCATACGGTCACATTAATGGTGCACACAAGAAAAACAGATCAGTTCAAATTCTGGATGGTCTAGTGACATAAGTGTAGTGCAAACAAGCATATGTGTAAACGAGTTCAAGTGGCAACAGTACTCATCAATGCACACTGTTTCAAGATCACAATACAGCAGTTACATGTTCAGTTGCAACATGTTCAAAGAAAAATCAAAACAACAACATGTACTGGTGAACCATGGGACAAATCCACAGTTTCAAGAATGTATGGATGGAACAAACAAGTGCATATTTTCATTTCAGTTTCAATGCAATAGTCAAGTGGTGTTAAAGTTCAAAGGAAAGCAAGCTACAACAATGTGTTGATAGCAATACACTAGTACTCTACACAATGACGGTTTCAAAATACAACAATAAAACAAGATTCAAATGCCAGCTTGAAATCATAAAGTTCCAGAAGTCAAGTATAGCATTAGATACAAAGTTAAAGCACTTCAATTTGTTCTAGCATCAGTTTAACTTCATTGAAAATCAAAGTATAGCACTAGTTCTATTTTGGCAAAAATATTCAAAGAACAAATAAAAATTTCCAGAAAATCAAAGTTTAAATTTGGGATATATATGAAATATACTAGGAAGAAGTTATCTCGCAGGTTATCCCAAAAATATTTGAACAATTCAAACATAACAAAATCAAGCCATGGATCTCAAGCTCCAATATTTCAGCATATATCAAACCAAATCTAATCTACACGAAATCAGAGAAGATCACGGACTTGAAACCCTATTTAACACCTACATCATCATTGGCATAAAATCCATCCAAGTTAAAACAAATAAAAGAGAAATTCGATTTGAAATAACATAGCAGAGAACGGAAGCAACTTGGATCGAATCATCTCAACTCGATCAAATAATTAGAGCAAACACGAGCATACAGAGAATCAGATTCACTTTCCAATTTCAATTTCCAATTTCAGAGCATCGAGATTTCAGACAAAGAAACCCTAGCTAAATCGCCTCCACACTTTTCAAAAAGAAGGAGATATCAGAACACAAATTGAAGCCAAAAGGATTCAATCATCAGAGAGCTATTTCAAATTTCCAGAACAACATAACAATTCAAGATTTAGGGCAAAATTGAAAACCCTAGTGATGTAGCCGCCAGCATTTTTCCAGAAAGTAACAATGGAGCTCGGGCTAAAGTGAAGTAGTGAACCAAGACAAAGTGGCCGACCTAATCATATTAAAGGCTAAGGGTTTTAAGGGAAATTAGGGTTTTGTTTAAATGGGTTTTAAATTGTTTTATTTGTTTTTAAATTTTCAATTTGTAATCGAGTATAGTTTTCTAGTTTGTCTCTAAAACTTGGGAGACGAATTACAGGGTTTGTGATTTAGGGAAATTTGGTTTCGGGGATAGAAACCAGTGCAGGGTTTTGAGAGTACGGTTAATAACAGTTGGGAGCGAGTGTCGCGAGTTTACAGAGGATTGTAAGCGTAGAGATTATTTTAACTCCTAGTAGAAACCTTGGGGAATGCAGTAGTAGGCAGAGTTTTTCCGAAGCTGGGTATATCTATGTGTTATTTATTTTTCCGCATTTATTCTGATTATTATCTGTGCTATGATTATTTAATTAGTCTATGAAAATCTGCGATAAACCCTATTCACCCCCCCTCTAGGGTTAATCTAAATCCTACAGGAATGACTAGTTGCAAAGGGTTATCCAAAACAGAGTGAGTTTGATTTTACAGAAACCTTTTCACCTGCTGTGAAACCAACTTCAATTAGGATAATCTTAACCACTGCCTTACACAAACATTGGATCATAAGACAACTTGATGTGAATAATGCATTTTTGAATGGTATTTTGTAGGAAGAAGTATTTATGGAACAACCTCAAGGATATGTTCAGAAGGGAAAAGAAAAAATGATGTGCAGGGTGCACAAGGAAATCTTTGGCTTAAAGCAAGCTCCAAGAGTTTGGTTTGACAAGCTGAAAGCCACATTTGTCAAACGTGGATACAATTCAACCAAATCAGACAATTCAATTTTTACAAAATTTACTTGTGACACCACCACTTACATACTAATTTATGTTGATGATTTTATTATTACAGGAAGCATAAAAATGAAATCAATAAAGTCACTAGAATGCTTGATAAAGAATTCTCAATCAAAAACCTTGTAGAGCTAAATTATTTTCTGGGAATTGAGGTCAAAAGAAATGGTAACACCGAACTGCATTTAAATCAGAGAAACTACATAGCAGAAGTTTTATCCAGAGCTAAGATGGACAAAGCAAATGCATGGTCAACTCCTATGATCATAAATCCTCAACTATCTAAAACTAAGGGTGAAGCAATACATGATGTTAGGCACTACAGAAGTATAGATGGTGGACTTCAGTATATTACTATCACCAGACCTAACATAACCTACAGTGTCAATAAGGTCAGCTAGTATATGCACAGTCCTTTGGATCAGCACTGGAAGGCAGTAAAAAGAATACTTAGTTATTTGAAATGTACTATACATCAGGGTCTCATACTCAAGACAAGCAAATACCTTAACATTAATGCATTCTTTGATGCTGACTGGGCTAGTGATCGAGATGATAGGAAATGGACATCAGAGTACTGTGTGTATTTGGGCAGTAACCCTATTTCATGGTGTGCTAAAAAGCAAAGTACAGCTTGCAGATCTAGTGCCAAAGCAGAATTTAGAAATGGTGAGCATTACTGTAGAAATACTCTGGATAAAATCACTACTTAGTGAGTTAAGACTTAAATCAACAAAGATACCCACAATCTAGTGTGGTAATACCTGTGCCATTTCACTTTCAACTAACCCTATCTTAATTCAGAAACTAAGCATATAGAAATAGACCAATACTTCATTCGAGAACAAGTAATGCAGGGAAAGCTAAGAATATGGCATATACCTTTAAATTTTTAAAAAGCAGATATACTTACTAAGCCCTTGTCAAAAGTAAATTTTACCAAACTCAAGCTTGAACTTAACATGGATGAAGCAGACCCAAATCGCAGATATGACAAGCTCATCTACATTCCAGAATAGAAGCAGAGATTCTTCAGATCCATCACATTCCAGTGCATCGAAGACTCTTCTTAAGTAGATCTATCATTATCAACTGTCAATCAAGGCAAGGATAGGAAGACTGAAGTGAAGAATTTTCGAGGCACCGCCAATATTTCTATGTTACTTTAGCGAAACCATAACCCTCTGTTTGTTTTGAGGGGGGAGGGGTATTAGAAGTAACTGATAAACATAGATTGTCACCGGCTATAATAATTAACCAGATTATTTTCTTGTATTAGGCTTAGCCCATTTATCTTTTCACGGGTATATATATCTACGCATATCAGTTTGTACAAACAACTTTCTTTTACATCATTTATGCAATTCAATATAAAGTATATTTCTCGATAAAACCATTCAAGCAATCTTCTATAATTCCAAAATGTCTTGATTTTCACCGAATCAATTTTTTTGGTTTCCTTCACCTCCTATGTTCTACATATGCGCTAGTCTGCACTCGAAAACGAAGTTTGGAAGCATAGTCAAGTAGCAGCGGTTCATTTCAGAATACTGCTTGTGCTCGTATGTGAATCCGTTTATACATCTATGTTAGTCATTCGTATCGCTTGGACCATGTTTCATACAAAATTCTCCACTCACTAGAAAAGTGAGTGTTATAACTCATGACTTATATCTTTATGAAAAGCAAAATTATTTTTTTATCCGATCCACGACATATATATCGATATGCAAGTTAAGTTATTTAATTGTCGACTGGTAGTTTAAATTAACATTGACATGTTGACGTCCAAGCTAGTTGGCATTCAACATTGAAATTAAATTGAACTAGATGTTAATTGACTAGTTGTTAACTTATTTGATAATTAAATCAAATTTAAAATGATATTTATCGTATTGATTTTATGTTGAATTAATTTGAATATTTAGTCGTTTTAATCAAAGTTGAAACAGGAATTTGAATTGAATATCGACATTCAATATAATGACTGAAATAATTTTAAGTAAAAAGAATTTGAGATTTATTTATCTAAAATTCAATTTGATATTGGGATTTAATATTATTGTTAACCAAACACATGATATATGATTATTGCAGTTGACTCGGATTTGACCATAGTCGTGAATTTATTGACTTTTATGACAGATGATATTGTTTTTTTTAATGTAATATATTCGTCTCTTCATTACTGACTGTCCAAATGATATGCTATTGAACGATTATATATCATAAGCACAATTATAAACATTGATTAATAAATAGGTTGAGATTATATATATATATGGAATTTGTTCAGGGAGGAAACTGACTGCAGTCATAAAACCCCCTACTGCACCTTGCCCGGTCCACGCGTGTATGTATGTATAAGGTGGGTTATATGACACCCCTCTTTCGTGGCATCCTTTTGCACCCCAACACTAGCCATACACTTATAATGAAATAAGTTAGTGGGGGGGGGGAGGGGAGAGAGTTAGAAGGAAGAGAGAGAAACGAGAATGTGGTGAAAATCAGGGGGTTATAGGGGTGTTGCACTAATTGTGGTGCTCTTGATCATATATATATATATATATAGTATATGGAAAATTTTATGTTGACAAAAAATTTTGACGCAATTGATCTCTATCATTGAATCTTTCTCTAAATTCCTCATCTCCATATAAGGATAAAAAGATCCAACGATTAAGGCATTGTGGCTCTCATTTATTTGAATTATATAAATTGAATTATTTTAGAAGAATTTGTATCCAAAGCTTTGAATTTGCTAAAGAAATTTGAAATTAAAATTTGATTTAATGTAAGTTCGGCATTTAACTTGTTTTAAATTATATTGAAATTTAGATTACTTTAAGTTAGCTTTGAATTATAAATCTGTTAAGCTAGAAATGAATTGCAAATTTGCTTTAAGTTAATGATTTTTTTTAGTTTGAGCCGGTTTTTAAGACTTACAAAAAATAGACCAGTTTTAAAACTAATGACACAAATAGACCACTTTTTATTACATATAATACTGGCGGCATCTCGAATGCCACTAGTTTTTGTTTTTTTTCTATTGGTGGCATCCGAAATGCCGCAAAGTATATGATTTATTTTTTTACATTGGCTCCATCTTAGATGGAGCCAATGAAAAAAAAATGTAAAAAACTGGAGGTATCCGAGATGCTTCCAAGAATATGATTTATTTTGTACAAATGCAGCCAATGAAAAAAAATGTAAAAAACTGGTGGTATCCAAGATGCCACCAAGAATATGATTTATTTTGTACTAATGAAGAAAAAAAAAACTTGCAACATCCGAGATGCCGCCGGTGTTATACATAGGGGAAAAGTGATCTATTTTTGTAATTGCTTTGAAAACTGACCTATTTTCATTATAAGTCTTCAAAAACCGGCCCAAATAAAAAAAATCTTAAATTAAGTTGAAAAGGATTGTTTAATTCGAATTTTACATTGCATCAAATTTAATTTAGTCTGATGTTCGTATTTACCTTATAATAAAATCTCAAGTTTACTGGTCTCCAACTGGTATTCTAGACTCAAAGTGTTTTGGAAACAATGTTATTAACTCGAAATGCTTCAGTAAACAGTTTAAATTGAATGATGATATTCGATATAATAAGAATATTTTAAAATTAATATTTACGAAGTAATCTTATCGATGCAGTTAGTTAATGAACAGATGAGAATTCTGAAGTGGTAAGCTGAAAATATAAACCTTGATAAATTTGAAATGGTTTCCCAAATTTTTGGGGATAAAAACAAAAATATGAGTTGCGAAGTGTTTACGAATATTAGCGTAAAATATTTTGCTACTTCATGTAAAAAAGGACTTTATGTATTACCAATGATACGGATGATCCATAACTAAGAGATGAAAATTTGATTTGAGGGTTCATTTTGAGCTTGAGTATAAACCAATGAGGGACGTACTCCGATTGATTTGCTTACATTGGTTCGTGACACGTCCCAGCCACGGTCCAATTTTGAATATCCAAAGATCATGCATTACTTTGGTTCGATACTCAGTCAGACATCAGTTGCACATGAATCTTGGTCAGACTTTTGCACCCGCAGTCCAACTATCAGCCAAACATCAATCAAACATGAATCCAAACTGGACTTTCGCACCAACAATCTTATCATTAATCAGTCATCAATCATGCATGAATCTGAATCAGACCTTCACACTAGCAGTCGAGCTGTCAGTATTACTTGATTGGACCATGGTTTTTATTTTTTATTTGCTCTTACTTTTTTAAAGTATTTCACTCTTATCATTTGTATCAATGTAGATGAAATAAGTATTGAATTTGTTGATTCACATATTTTTTAAGGAGGAAAATAATCAATAATTGATTTGATTGATTGATCAATTAATTGATTTTGATTGATTGATTGATTGATTGATTGATTGAAGAGGAAAGTGATCTATCTTTGGAATTGATTGATTTTATAATAGGAGGAAATAAATGATTAAATTCAGCAGATATTTTGAAAGGACAATTTGGATATTTGTTTAGGCCTTCTATTCCCATATATATGCATCCTTCTTGGATAGATCAAAACATCAGTAACCATGTGAGAATATCTGGAGAGGTTGTGTGCCTCCAGGGATTGTGCCTTGAATAGGAAAATAAGGGAATTAGGGCTGAGAGAAGCTACTCCTATTTACTGCTGATAGAGTAGTTGGTATCTCTAGGTTGATTCCAGGATTTGCCTTCATTCTTCGTTACTTTTTCTTCCAACAATATTTGTAGTCATCTAAATATTCTTTCCCTTTCTTAATAAGGTTATTGACTCAACCATGGTTTGTTTATTTTGGCTTTATCCCATTAATGTAAACAAAATTTTAGTGAATTAATAAAGAGGGTGGTTGTGTGGAATATTTGTGTATTGCCATTATTTCAGATCTATTGTGTTGTTATTTTCAATCAAATTCATCTTCAAGTGATTAAGCGTAAAAGATATTTTTTGTGTTTTGTATTTTTCACCATGCACAAAACCCCAACAATAAGTAGATTTACATTGCAAAAGTCATTATCTCGAATCAAAACAACAAACTACACCACTTCATTCTTTACAATTGCAAGCTCCTCCAAGGCTGCTCAAATATTTATCAAGTTTATCGTCATTAATCGCTATCTTCTGTTGTGCACTACTACTGTGTGTACATAATATTATTATGTTAGCACGTGCGGTTGTGTAGCAGAACAATCCACAATTTCAGTTGCAAACATTCAGTAGTATTTATAACAGGTCTATGTGGCAGTCTTATTTTTACAATTTTGACATGTACTTATTGTTAACTGTGCAGATTTTAAAGAAAATAATCCTCGATTAGTTGAGCAATCAAGATGTTGTCATGTTTTCACTCACGACCCAGTTGTGAAAAAAACTGATGAGCTTATTCACTTCAAAAGTATATTAAATTAAATATTGACAGATCCAGCCTTTACTTAAAGAGTTCGGTCTCTTTATAAACATAGACAGAATAAAGACTGAATATTCAGTCTTTAAATCTTAGGTCTCAAATTTAATTTATAACTAAAATTTCTGTCTTAGTTGAAAAAGACTGAAAATGAACCTTAAATATTTGTAAAGACTGAAGTTTTAAGACTAAAATTTGATCCTCGATCGGTTTCAGACTTCAAGCAAACTAGAATTTGGATGTGATCATCATTCAATTTTATATGTACTTTAAAATCTTAACAGAGCATGAATAGGCACAACGAATTAAAATGCACTAGCGCAATATTTTTTTTTGTAATATAATGTATTTCAACATTTTACAACGTAGTAATAAAGTATCACTTCCCTATCTGTACAAACCGTTCAATAAAAAACATCACTATTAAAAAGCACGTTTGAATGTACAATCCAACATAAAAATATAATTTTTGTTCTGTCTACTAATTATTTCCATTTTCTCCAATAATAAATTAAACAAAAAAGATGAATCCTAACCCTAAGAGCATCTCTAGTAGTGCTGGTATGATGCTAAAATGGGGAGAATTTCTGCTTTGAATCTCTCCCTACGCTACAACTGTAGCGATTCAAACATGGGGAGAGAATTTAAACGGAGATTCTCCCCATTTTGTTTTCTGAACGGCAATTAAAAACGGGGTTCAAAACCCGTTTATGTTTTAAACGGTGTTTTGAATCCCGTTTAGTGCCAGTAATTTAAAAAAAAACTTCTGATAAACGCGGAAATGATCCCCGTTTATAGGCTTAAAAAAAGAAAAAAGGGAACTCACGTTTACCGCTGGAACAATGGCGGTTTCTCACGCTTTTTTTCCTCCTTCCCACCGTGAATTGCAACCAACTACTAGAGATGCTCTAAGGGGTTGATTTTGTTCTCAAGTTCTGACATCTTTTCATCATTCCTTTGAGAGTTCTATCACATTACTCCATGTCTTGTTGATCATGTTATCGCTAAACCCCTTAGATCGGTTCATTGAGGGAGTTTAAAATTTTAATTTTGCTATAGATTTTGATTCGTGGTGAAGATGATAAAGTTGTTGAGCTGAGGAGCAACCCCATTAGTCTTTTGGCATATTTTTGCATATTCCAGCTTCATTAATGTTATTATCTTTATTACTACACAAAGTTTGAAAAATCGGCAACCAAGAAAACTTGATTAAATTCAAAGACAAAACATCAAATGAATGTATCGTCGTAACAACAATGAAAACAAATCCATGGAAATAGCAGTAGTTTCTTTTTAAAGAAAAATTACGCTCATGGTAACAAACTGCATCTTGTATTAATGTTCTTGTTTCTCAAACCCGCCTTTCTCCACCTCATTCTATGTCCTTCTAAAAATCCATTTCGTTCACCTAAATCTTTATAGCCAAACGGGTCCTTTGTCTTTCTTCTAGGATCCATCAAGGCTCCAAACTAGATCTGGCCCTAAATCGTAATAGTAAATTAAGATATCGTGGAAGGAATTGGTTGTAGAGTGTGTAGGTGCTTTGTAGTGATTTTGGGTCTTTTGGCTCGAGTTGATGGAAGCAAGGGAATTTATTGCAGAGGGGTGGGGGCTTGATTATTGATATTTTCAGGCTTGGAAGAGGAATTTATTTAGGATGATAAAGAACATAAGCCCAATAAACCGAAGAAAATGGGGTGTTACCATGGAATTGTAGGCTAGGGAGAGGTAGATGCCCTATTAGTAGCCAAAGTGATTAATTTAGGATGCACGAATCGTGGAAACTTGAGGAAAGGTAAATTTTATTTGTATACACGTTTTTGGTCGGTTTATCCACCCCATAAAATAGGAATACTCGACTTTAAAATTACTATAAAATTACTTATTTCATCTGCCGATTACTTATTACCAGTTTTTCTGGTTTTATGTTCTACTTTTACCATATTCAGTTCATCTGCTGGATCCAAACGTAGACTTTGATGCCATTTTTCTTCCACCGCTAAACGTATAAACACTACCGAATAGAAATTTTTGTTACAAACTAAGGATCATCAATGTAAAAAATAAAATATTTATAATTTCGGTACCAATATGCGGTTCAAATAACTGTAGATGCATAATTTAGCAATTAAATTCAGTTTGTATTAACAAATTCAGTACAATGAAAAGTGTCTATTAATTATCAACCTACATTAAAGAGCCATTTACTCATCAAAATTTGATTAACTATCTTGCTTTAAATCGCGTATTACCCAGCAAAAAACATAACACGGTATGTATAGCAATATCAAAGCCAATTTCGTATTTCACTTTTTTTTACCAAAATATCCATCTTACCTGTGCTCTTTGAATAAAAAAATTAATAAGATTACATCTTGCATTCATTGCTAGTAGAAACACAAACACCATATAGTAAAATTATAAAACAAGAGATAATTTGGAAATCAGAAAAAGTGCTCCTAGATCGGATTTAAGACACGACATCTGAACTGGAGGAGGGCGCGACAGCTAAACTGGAGGAGAGGCAGCTTAACTGGAGAAGGAGGCAAAAATAAGTTTTTGACTTGAATAAAAGTTCAGGTCGATCGGATTTGTAGAGAAAGAAGGATTTGAGGGTTGGATAAAGTAGCCGAGTTTAGTGAATTATACAGTATTCGTGAGAAATAGGTTGAATACAAAGGAACATATTTGAAGAAGATAACGATATGTGGAAGAACTGATATACACAAAAATGAAAAGAAAAAGCCAAAAGAAGACGAAGATGGAAGGGTTGCAGAAGAAATCCTATACGCGAAAGACATGGCCACATTTGTAAAAATCCATCTGACTTAAGACGGACGGAAGTTATCCAGGATGTAGTAGATTTAAGAGAAACCGACAAAGTCGTTTTTATTAATTGTGCACAACATGCATGGCTTACCATGTTTGTACATCAATTCAAAGAGTAAAGAACAAAACTAGAGAACCCGTACTATACGAAAATAAATTGCATTACAAACGCAAAGCATTTATGTCATTCAAATACCGGAATACTACCACAACGATGAAAGAGCTAATAATATTAAAAAATAACTTCTATTTTCATCCATGTATTCCATCAATTATTTCACCATAAGTTGATCCACAAGGGGATTAACATATAGATTTCGTACTTCTTTTAATTAATTAGCTTGAGTATGTGTGCGATGTCTTATATAATGAATAGTAATAGAATCGACAAAAAATATACAAACAAGGGGTGAAGCCATCTTTTAATGAAAAATGTACCCAAATGCTACATATCTAAATCCACTGTATGCATAGATGACTGAAATGAATAACTATCGAGATCACTCTACTTTAAATCGCTCTTGTCACACGTTATGCTATCAATTTTTTAAGGTTCCAGAACATAACTACTAATAAATTCTATGTGGAAATGGTGATATACAAATACATCTGTTCATACATTTGATCAATTTCAAACTTGAAAAGGAAAAATTACTCATCGTAGAATATTTAATTTATATACTACAACTAGACTTGAATTCAAAAAGTAAGATTATAAGGAGAAGAGCTACTAAACAGAAAAGAAATAAAAAAATCTGGATTATGTGAATAAACTAATTAAATTTTAAATATTCTTAAATGTCAAATATTTTAATTCAAGGGTGGATTAAGTTACTAAAAATGTGCATGCAAATAAAATATACCATATTTAAATGATGGTTTGTGTTGGAAATTAAAGTGCATTCGCGTTTCAAAGCACCCACTTTGCATCAAAATAATGATCATGATCACCCGTTTATATTTAAATAATGACTGAGTGAGAGAAAGTTAGCGGAAATGAAGAAAAAAGGATTTTGTAATGAAAATCTGGAGAATTTAAGGGTGTTGTTGCACTATTTAAGGTGCACTGAGACTGCTCATTACACACACACACACATACATACATATACAAATACATACATATATATATATATATAAAGAGAGAGAGAGACGCCCCAGGGCATTCCCATTTTTTTAGCACCCTACTAGCAGCTCAATTCGGGCCACTCATTTATAATTAATAATTTAGTAAGGAAAGAGAAAATTAGTGGAATGAGAGAGAAACGGGGATGCGTGGTGGAAATCAGAGGGGCTATCGGGTGCTGCACTGTTTGGGGGTGCTCCTGATCCTATCATACACACACACACACACACACACACACACACACAGTGCTTTAGATTCGAAAATATCGCCCGAGATCTCCTCTGAGATCTCGTTTTGGACTCCTTCCAAAAAGAAACAGCAAATCTCACTATAAACCTAATTTCGAATATATCATCTGAGATATGCAATATTGAACGATATATCGACCGGGAGAGATACTGAAATATCATCTAAGATCTTGGTTTTTCTAGTTGAAATTTAAACTTATGGCTAAACTAAAACAATAATTATGAAAACTCAAATCCAATCATAATAATCTCTAGCAATTTTATATTTTGCATGTTAAATGAGCATATTTTATATTCATATATGTCCTACAATGCTTATAATTTTCATATTCATCAATTTTTTACTAGAATTTTACCTATGAAATTATGTATTTTGTGTTCTACTTATGATGATCTGTTCAATGTTTCCTTTTTATATTCTTTTTCAAACAATAATCATGTTTATGGATCATAAGTTGTAAGCGTTAATCTATTTGTATTATGTTATTTTATTTTATTTTAAGCAGATTATGATTTTTAAATATGAATGTTCTTTCATAAATTAAGAACAATGAGGTGATTTTGTAATCCAAGTTTAAATTACTATTTTTATAATAACATTCATGAAAATTATTATGTGAGAATATCAGTTTTTAACATATAATATACACCGAGATTGTTCCGATATGAGTTTTCAGATTCGAGATGGAAATTCGAGACAAACACCTAAGTTAGACTAGTCTCATCCGAGATCTCGCCCGATACAAGATCAAGTCACTAAAATCGTGAGATGAAACACGACCGATATCTAAGATTTAAAACCTTGTACGTATGTGTATATGTGTGTGTGTATATATAGGAGGGTTCTGCTACACCTCTTATTTTGCAGGTGAACTCTCCCCCTTAATCTCGACCACCTATTTCCCCACTCATTCTCTCTCTTCCTACTAAGAAATAATATTGAAATGGGATGACAGAGAATGAGTGGGGAAATGAGTGTTGGAGATTAAGGGGGAGAGTTCACGTGCAAAATAAGAGGTGTAGCAGAACGCTCCTTATATATATGTATATATATATATACATATAATGTAATTAATCCTCAAAACAAACCATCAAACATAGTCACTCGTTTCAATTTGAATAATAATGCATTTCTTATTAATTATATTCTCGAAAATAGTAGCCGAAAACATAAAGTTTGGATGGGAATTAAAAAGATGGGGTTGTTAATTGCTTCTCACAATATAAACACACACACACACACACACACACACACACTAACATATATATATATATAATGTTATATTATATATTGTATTATATATAAAGTTTAATAACTAGTGTGTGGCCCGTGCTACACATACGGGCAGAGTTTAAATATATAAATGTTGATGGTGTAATGGTTTTTGATTGTACTGACAATATTTAATTCGTAGGAAATTACCACAGTATGGAAGTGTGTGAAGTATCTGAAATATGATGTTGTTGTTTATTGATATTAATCATGAAAGATAAGATGTCGTGCAGTTATAAATAGCATCTAAAGGTTTGGATGGTTCTATTAGTGCATGTAATTATGGAATGAAAATATTGTAGGTCAGGCATAATGTGAAGATGTTCTGTGATGAACCAAATTTCCAGTAACTTTTGAGCTAATCAAACAACACAAATCCAACCCAAATTGTACTGGAAACTCAGATGTCAATAGAATGAAATTAGAGGGTGAGGTAAGAAAGAAATATTAGAATAGAAGAAGAAGAACCAAGAGAAACAGAGTCTCACATCGCAACAGAATAAAATATAATACATAAATAACTTTTTGACAGCCTGTAAAATACTTACAATCATCAGAGTACATCTATACATCTGGATAGTTATAATAACTTGTCCTCATATACAACACACAGCGGAAAAATAACTACATAACATCGTATGTCTGAACTCCTCCAGCCCGTCTCTGGACTTCACAGCATCCGATAAACTAAACCTGTACAACTCGGTCTAACATGAAAATTTCAAATACCGGGTCAGTCTGGTGAACCAAAGTGAGAAAAACTCGCAAAGTTTAAGGGGAATCATCCAACTTGATTTTAAAGTTCAAAATCTTTTCGAAAGAAAAGGATAATCGTAAGACCACATCCACATATAAATACAGACGGTTTTAACCTTACGATAAACTAAAACATTTTTGAAATCGATATCTTTTCTGATATTATAATAGTGTCTAAATACAAATAAATATCAATCTAGTAGAACACTTGCATCTCACGCTCCACATATATAGTATACAATCAAAACTGCAGGCGCTTATTGGAGATTGGATTCCGGCTATGACAAGGTATGGAACCACCTACCGATAATGTATCTCTAAAGGGGAATACACAGGGTTCAAGAAGAACATCTTGCAACCCGGTCCACACATGACTGACCACTCATTTCTCTTGAGTGTATCGAATGTATATCACCAACGGTTGGGATCAGCAACCGTTTCCCAAAAAGGGACATCATCAAAAATAGATTAAAGAATGAAAGAGAATTTCTCTAGATTGGTGATTATACACCCTAATGGGAGCGACCCACATAGCCATGCTGCCTGCTCGATTTTTTTAATTTCCTGGTTGTTGAGACTTGAGGTTTAAATGACTTTTGGAACATCTGGCCACCATTCACTTTGAATGCCACATCGTCAGATCCGTCAAATCACTAATTGACGTCCCCAAAAATACAATGCGCACATTTGAAGAAATCAATGTACGTGACCATCTGGAAATACTTTGTCAGACACTCATCCATACAAGTCATTCAGGAACAGGATGAACCGAAGGCACTCTCCTACCGCATCCAAAGGATAGTAGTGATAAGTCCTTGCAATCCGCAAAATCTCAACCACGACCGAATCACAGTTTAAAAACCTTTGGTAGCTAGCCCGAGAAATTCAACAGCAATCCTTTCGCTTATGAAGATCCACGGACTTCAATGCTCCATCTCGACCGTCTTCTGATATCTCTAGCAATTACATATTTGTTGGTCGAAATGGTTTTCAGATATAAATTCGACCCCGGTCTTTCCGAACCAACAATCGATTTGGCCAGATTTTGATAGTCGGTGATTTGACTATCAAAATAAACAATCATCATCCATAAAAAAAATAAATAAAGTGGATTTATTGGTTCAGTTTACAGCATCACGTGGCCATTTAGTTAAACATTCACTAATTAACCTTCTACATCTTCCAATACTTGGAATCCCGCTTTTTAATTCTTATTTCGAAATCATATTATTCAATCTTATAGCTTTTCGAATTTTAATTTATAATATCCTTCACCATCGTTTATAAACTAACATTATCCTTGGATAATCATGAAGTCGTTACAAGTTGGGGTATTTTATTTACCTCTTAGACATTGAGTCGACAACACTCTTATCTTCGGGAAATATATAAGTTTATATACGAAATCTCATTCAAATAATATCTCAACACTTCTATCTATTTTAGAATCCTTTTTAAATAACTATATAACTTAGTTTTATTCAAATAAACTCCTGTCACATCAAAATATTAATCTCTAGGTCTTTATCGTTAGATTCTCATTTTATAACTAGTTCAACCCACTAATTTTTCTATTCGATCTCAACATAAATCTTATTTAAACTCTCTTTTTACATAATTCCTTTTCGGAAATGAATCCAAAATCTTACTCATATCAATATGAGTAAACTTATTAAAATCCCTTTTAGTTATAAAACAAAGTCTTGTTCAACTAATCCCCTTTATCATTATTTCCATTTCAAATCTGGTTTCTTTCAAATATTATTCACTTTAAAAGTTAACATTATTCTTTTTTATAAAATTCTGGACTCGTTATATCAAACAACTTTGTTTTACTTTGAAAAAACTATTATATATTCAACTCTTGTCGATCAAATCACGTTATGAATTCATATTCATAATATACTTTAAAAATCCCGTTTACGGGTCAACTGCTTGTTAATTGTTTAATATCTTTTACATCAAATTATTTACTTCATTATCGACTATAAATAAAATAATTAATATTTTAAAAGGTCGTTTTAAAATGATATTTAATTTCAATAAAAATCAACAATCCAATAATAGTTTTTCATAATCAATGCACGCACAAGTAGTCGACTTGGTCATTTCAACACGGTTACTTTATTAATCATTTTATGCTTGGTTATTTCTTTAAATTAAATTAAATTTAAATAAATTTCATTTGATTTAGCAATCTAATTTAATAAATCTCATTTAATTGTTCATTGGAAAACAATCAATCTCACATTTAACCGTTTGGTTAATCACTGCTCATTTGCTTACAAAACTCATTAACATACAAATCTTGTTTTATTTATTCGTTTTAAAATTACATGATAATTATTTATTTCCTTTAATACTTCATTTAAAAGTAATAATATATATATAATAGATTTCATTGTCTTTAGTTATAAAACAAACTTTATAACTCTCTTTCTATTGATTTGTTAGATGGTAAATCAATCTCTATACAACTGTTCACTTACAGGCCATCTGTCGTCACTCAACCAATATCACTCATTGGTTAATGTCACACCATTGTTGAATTTAGATTCAACAATCAACAATTAATCAAATTGATAACAGTACATATAAATAAACAATATATTTGAGGAATCTGGTTGGATTCCTCCAATCTGTCCTTCCCTGCATCAAAATGGATTACTTCACATTCAATAAAACAATATATTAATTCATTATGATAAACAGAAATAAACAATTCAACTAATAATAGTCAATAGACAATTTATAACATCCAATCAACATTCAATTATTTATGTAATACGTTTATATTGTTATAAACGCAACCAACAAGATAAGTTATCCTGTTTGGAATGTATTCATTAAAATAAAGATTTAATTTTGATTAAATTAAACAAATGCTTAATTTAATCCATGAATATTAAAATATTCAGCACATATGCAAACAATCATCCAATCATCAACCATTAGCAAACATTGCACACAAAAAATAAAAACCGAGCTTATATAACATATAAACGGGGTAAACTGAGTGAGTTGAACTCACCATGGTTCTATTCGTTTCTGAAACATCTTGTTTTGATTAAATCAAACAGGCGTTTAATTTAATTAAAAACTACGATAGCTGCCCACTCTGATCAATCAGCTCCATTGTGTTGTGCTCGACGATATGGACCCGATATCACTTGTTCCATCTGGTTTCGTTACTGTGACCACGATATATACATTTATGACGTTACACACTGTTTATACACAATATCATAAATAAATCCTAATAATAATATTTTAAATTTCTAAACTTTTACTTAAAGTTTGTTAAACTTGATTAGGCCCAATTTATATCGATTAGGAACCCCCTTTCTGTGCAAGGCACTATTACTAAGAACTTAATATATTTTATTAACTAATCCTAAACTATGTCTTCATTAGGCATCACACAATGATGGCTCGGCATATTTAAGTGGCCACTAAAATCTAAAATACGATTAGGCAATGATTTTTCTTGTTAGAATATGAGATAGGCATATTAAATACTTAGCACATTATACAACTGTTAAAGGTAAGAACAATATATACCAGCCACATATACGAGGCACGTTCTACATATCTATATGGATTCAATCTTAGGCTCAGTAATAAAAGGGGTTAAGCATATAATATTATACCCGATCCACAAAAATGATGTAGATCTTCACCTGCTATGATTCACTTCCCCACTGCACTACATTTCGAAACATGCTCCACCACATAATACCCACGCTCCCTTCAGAACTCACTGCGTGCACTGTACTGATCGTCAAGTCCCATTCGTGCTTTACATACCATCACGCTGCTTCATCTATTTTTCACGTCCACCCTTCCCTTAGACCCAATACCCATTGTTTCTCTCGTTTTCACTTTGAGACTTCCACCGTTACTTTCTCCCTTGCTTTCCGTGCTATCACTCCAAAGAACTCCCCATCTTTTCCAGGTAGCATGCGCAGTACCCACGTTGCTTGCATGGGCAAGCCTTCCCCATACTTTCTTCTTTTGAAACTTGCTATCACTTTCCCAATCTCAAACCCTTCATTTAATACTGAAACCATGCATTAACTTCTCCCAGTTTCCCTCTCACGTCCATTTAGCTCAAGAATCTGAATAGTGCAACCGCACCATACAGCTTTCCAATGTATCATTCATTCATTCATTTTTTTCCGAAAGCTTTCCTGATGCTTTGCTTTCTACTTCTCACTCCACTGCCCTACACCCTTCATACTTTAACATTTCAAACCATACCCGCAACTCCTATGCTCATGCATGTCATCCCTTCCACAGTTCAAACAAGAATCTTTCCCATGCAGCATACATCTACCCGCCTAAATACCCATGCTGCCCTCAAAAAAACACGCCACATCCTCCTTAGCAACACCACACCACTTGCTAGATACCACGCAACCTAGCCTGTGTTTCATTTACAACCCATCCTTACTTGCTCATCCATCATTTACCATACCTCTCGCATCGAGTTTCAACTGGACAACAACTCCTCTTCTTGCTGTAATGACTCGCTCCATCCTCAGTCCTTCACCCTATACTGCTGCGTCCCCGCTCCATCCATGGCCACCTTAAACCAGTGCTCGTGCGCCTCTGGTCTATCGTGTTTTATGTTTGGAAATGAAATGAATGGAGGCTTGGTTCATTTACAAGAGGTTTTATATTTGAAGAATGAAAATGGTTTGGTTTCCACGAACTGGGGCTTGGGTTTATTTTCGCTGGATGAAGAAAAAAATGGGGTCAGTCGTAGTTATTTATACGGGAGAAGGTGTGGGGAGCAAGGCACTTAAAAAACATATTTTATTGGGTAGCGTGATGGGCACGGTGAGAAAGTGTGCGCGGCAAGGAAAACAAAAATATAATTTTGTATGTTTTATTTATTGTCGGTCATCATGAAATCATATTTCCTTTGTCTGCTCTGTAGTTTGATTTTGGCACTGCTGCACTGTGTTTCCATTTCGAAGGTTACGTAGCTTACGTTGTGCATATTTTGCATTACACATTTTATTACCAATCAAGTAAATGTTTATATATTTATTTATATAATTTGATGCATTTTGGGTAAGTTTGGTTATTGAATTATACCATCAACTATCGTTGCACGTTTTATAATTGCACTGCAACATATGAACCCCAAACATAACAGAAATAAATACACCTCCACGTCTCAATATTTCAGTCCCAATGAAATTATTTTCGTTCGAAACGGACTTCGTTTGCATAATGATACTATTTTAATTTATCGGTCCACCATTAAATTCCATCTGCCGACAAAACAACTCCGTTTGGGTCCAAACTGGAAATCTAGCAATGTTTAATTACACGTATTCCAATAACGCTTGTTTCGTCGAATACGGTGGTCGTTTGAAAAGAAATTTATGTCTAAGGTCTATATATTATTGATAACATGAAATTAAATTCAAAATAATCTATTTAAATTAGATTATTATAACTTCAAATGAAATATCATACAACTTCAAAATAAACCAATATATATTTTAAACTCGATATTCAAAAATTCGGGTTAAACCGATATCCAAATATATAGAAATCTCTTTATATATATAAATTACATTGTTATAATTTACTAACTATTCCATAGCGATTATTTAAAAATTTGAATTGGACATAACTCGCAATCCATACGATGAAATCTTGATTTTTCTCTTTTATTTGAAAATTATTATCAAACAGATTCAAATAGTTCTTGTTTCACGAAAATCCGACTTATATCGGATCCTGTATTTTCAATTAAAATTCAAATCGAAAATTACGAACTACCGCGGCGTTTCTAGCTCGTTTTAATTATATATATATTATATTCGAACTTCATTTTATAAAATAAATTCGATATAAATTCCATTATATTTCCAATATGATGTATAAAGAGATTTAAATATTCCAATTTAAATGACAGAAAAATTTGGGACGTTACATTCTTTCTTCTTAAAAGAATTTCGTCCCCGAAATTACAAGGTAAGAAGAATGCTACGACCAATTACTTTTTAAAATAACCATTTTGAAATTATTATCAAAAATAATCTAAGTTCTTAAATTTCGAAAATATTGTCAACACCTCCTCGCTGTGGCTCGATCGGTACTGCTACAACTGCCACTCCAAGCCTTAACTTCTCCAAAAGAAAAACGAGAGCCAAACAGCTACCCAAGTCAGGGGTAAAATCAAACTCTCCAATCAATACATTAAGGTTTACCTGTTTGTCAGGCAATACAGTCTTTGATTTCGAAGCAAATCAACTACTGCTCTTCGTCTGTACTTCAGCCTGTATGACCAAATCATCACCACAGCCTTCTGAAATCTGCACTAAACTCTACTCACAATGCAAATGACAATCCAGGGTTAAAATAACTTAATTCATTCCATAACCGATTTTATTTCCAATTTATTATATTGGGATTTAGTTCTAATCTATTCAACTCCTTATCGACTCATTGGATTTGATTAAACCAACTAAGATTCAATAAATCAAACATTTCACAATCAAATCAACTTATATTATATTTACAGGTCTGCATTCACTGTGGTTTATCATACATTAATATAAATCGGTTTATATTCGATTGATTTCCATTTGATTGGTTTACAAATCCCAAATTTATTTATTTCATTTTCATTTCTCAAATTTATTCTACTTAACCAGTTTAAGTTTTATTTCTATATCCAATTCAAGCGACTACTTGATTTTCTTTTCAATCATTTTAATTTCAATTCATAATTCAATTTGAATTCCAATCAAATCAAGCAAAACAACTAAACAACTAATATTACTATAGAAAACTATTTCCTTTTTATATAAAAATATAAATTGGGTAAAACTATTTCAATTACCCTTCTTACAAAACAATATTGCATCAATTTCCAATTCAAAATGGTTTCCTGATGCTTGAACTGATCAATCAACACAATACAAAACAATTTTATATAAAATCTACAAATACACTTTCTCGTACATACACTCAAACTCAATATAGGGTGTTACTAACCCCATTGCAATCGAGTTACGCTGCCAAGGTTACTATTCAACCAATAGCTCTGATACCAACTGTGATGACCCGAATTTCCGGTAACTTTTGAGCTGATCAAACAACACCAATCCAACCCAAATTGTACTGGAAACCCATATGTCAATAGAATGACATTAGAGGGTGAGGTAAGAAAGAAATAGTAGACTGGAAGAAGAAGAACCAATAGAATCAGAGTCTCACATCGCAATGGAATAAAATATAATACATAAATAACTTTATTGAAAGCTTGTAAAATACTTACAATCATCAGAGTACATCAATACGACTGGACAATTATAATAACTTGTCCTCATATACAACATAAAGCGGAAAAATAACTACATAACATCATACGTTTGAACTCCTCCAGCCCGTCTCTGGACTTCATAGCATCCGATAACCTAAACCTGTACAACTTGGTCTAACCTGAGCATTTCAAATATCGGGTCAGTCTGGTGAACCAGGGTGAGAAAAACTCGCAAAGTTTAAGGGGAATCATCCAACTTGATTTTAAAGTTCAAAATCTTTTTGAAAGAAAAGGATAATCGTAAGACCAGATCTACACATAAATACAGACGGTTTTTACCATACGATAACCCAAAACATTTTTGAAATCGATATCTTTTCTGATATTATAATAGTGTCTAAATACAAATAAATATCAATCAAGCAGAATGCTTGCATCTCACGCTCCACGTATATAGTATACAATCAAAACCGCAGGCCCTTATTGGAGAATGGATTCTGGCTATGACAAGGTATGGAACCACCTGCCGATAGTGTATCTCTAGCGGGGAATACACCTGGTTCAACAAGAACGTCATGCAACCCGGCCCATACATGACCGACCACTCATTTCGCTTGAGTGTATCGAATGTATATCACCAACGGTTGAGATCAACAACCGTTTCCCGAAAAGGGACAACATCGAAAATAGATTAATGAATGAAAGAGAATTTCCCTAGATTGGTGATTATACACCCTAATGGGAGCGACCCAGTAGCCATGCTTCCTACCCAATTTTTGTCATTTCTCGGTTGATGAGGCTTGAGGTTAAAACGGCTTTTGGAACATCTGGCCACCTTCACTTTGAATGCCACATCGTCAGATCCGTCAAATCACTAATTGACGTCCTCAAAAATACACTGAGCACATTTGAAGAAATCAATGTATGCGACTATCTGGAAATAATTTGTCAGACATTCATCCATACAAGTCATCCAGGAACATGATGAACCGAAGGAACTCTCCTACCGCATCCGAAGGATAGTAGCGAGAAGTCCTTGCAATCCGCAAAATCTCAACCACGACCGAATCACAGTTTAAAAACCTCTGGTAGCTAGCCAGAGAAATTCAACAGCGATCCTTCTTCTTATGAAGATCCACGGTCTTCAATGCTCCATCTCGACCATCTTTTGATATCTCTAGCATTTACGTATTTGCTGGTCGGAATGGTTTGCAGATATAAACTCGACCCCCGTCTTTTCGAACCAACAACCGATTTGGCCAGATTTTGATAGTCGGTGATTTAACTATCAAAATAAACAACCATCATCCGTTGAAAAATAAATAAAGTGGATTTATTGGTTTAGTTTACAACATCACTTTGCCATTTAGTTAAACATTCGCTAATTAACCTTCTACATCTTCCAGTACTTGGAATCCCACTTTTTAATTCTTATTTCGAAATCAAATTATTCAATCTTATAGCTTTTTGAATTTTAATTCATACTATCCTTCACCATCGTTTATTAACTAACATCATCCTTGGATAATCATGAAGTCGTTACAAGTTGGGGTATTTTATTTACCTCTCAGACCGTGAGTCGACAACACTCTTATCTTCGGGAAATATATAAGTTTATAAACGAAATCTCATTCAAATAATATTTCACCACTTCTATCTATTTTAGAATCCTTTTTAAATAATATATTTTAGTTTTATTCAAATAAACTCCTTTCACATTAAAATATTAATCTCTAGGTGTTTATCGTTAGATTCACATTTTATAGCTAGTTCAATCCACTAAGGTTTCTATTCGATCTCAACATAAATCTTATTTAAACTCTCTTTTTATATAATTCCTTTTCGGAAATGAATCCAAAATTTTACTCATATCAATATGAGTAAACCAATTAAAATCCCTTTTTGTTATAAAACAAAGTCTTGTTCAACTAATCTTCTTATCACTATTTCCATTTCAATTCTGGTTTCTTTTAAATATTATTCACTTTAAAAGTTAACATTATTCTTTTTATAAAATTCTGGACTCGATATATCAAACAACTTGATTTTACTTTGAAAACTCTATCATATATTCAACTCTTGTCTATCGAATCACGTAATGAATTTATATTCATAATATACTTTAAAAATCTCGTTTATGGTTCAACTGCTTGTTAATTGTCTAATTTCTTTTACATCAAATAATTTACTTCATTATCGACTATAAATAAAATAATTAATCTTTTAAAAGGATTTTAAAATGATATTTAATTTTAATAAGAATCAACAATCCAATAATAGTTTTTAATAATCAATGCACGCAAAAGTAGTCGACTTGGTCATTTCAACACGGTTACTTTGTTATCCATTTTATGCTTGGTTATTTCTTTAAATTAAATTAAATTTAAATAAATTTCAATTGACCTAACAGTCTAATTTAATAAATCTCGTTTAATTGTTCATTGGATAACAATCAATCTCGCATTTAACCGTTTGGTTAATCACTGCTCATTTGCTTACACAACTCATTAACATACAAATCTTGTTTTATGTATTCGTTTTAAAATTACATGATAATTATTTATTTCCTTTAATACTTAATTTAAAAATAATAATATATATATAAAATAGATTTCACTATCTTTAGTTATAAAACAAACTTTATAACTCTCTTTCTATTGATTTGTTAGATGGTAAATCAATCTCTATACAAAGGTTCATTTACATGCCATCTGCCGCCACTCAACCAATATCACTCACTGGTTAATGTCACATAATTGTTGAATTTAGATCCAACAATCAACAATTAATCAAATTGATTAATAGTACATATAAATAAACAATATATTTGAGGAATCCAGTTGGATTCCTCCAATCTGTCCTTCCCAACATCAAAATGGGTTACTTCACATTCAATACAACAATATATTTATTCATTATGATAAACAAAAATAAACAATTCAAATAATAACAGTCAACAGACAATTTATAACATCCAATCAACATTCAATTATTTATGTAATATGTTTATATTGTCATAAACGTAACCAACAAGGTAAGTTACCCAGTTTGGAATGTATTCGTTAAAATAACAATTTAATTTGATTAAATTTAACAAATGCTTAATTTAATCCATGAATATTCAAATATTCAGCACATATGCAAACAGTCATCCAATCATCAACCATTAGAAAACATTGCACACAAAAATAAAAACCAAGCTTCTATAAAATATAAACGGGGTAAACTGAGTGAGTTGAACTCACCTTGGTTCTACTCGTTTCTGAAACATCTTGTTTTGACTAAATTAAACGGACGTTTAATTTAATTAAAAACTCTGATAGCTGCCTACTCTGATCAATTTGCTCCATAGTGTTGTGCTCATCGATATGGACCCGATATCACTTGTTTCATCCGGTTTCGTTACTGTGACCACGATATATACATTTAAGACGTTACACACTGTTTAGATCCAATATCATAAATATATCCTAATTATAACATTTTAAATTTCGAATTTTTTTACTTAAAGTTTGTTAAACTTGATTAGGCCCAATTTATTTCGATTAGGAACCCCCTTTCTGTGCAAGGCACTATTAATAAGAACTTAATATATTTTATTAACTAATCCTAAACTATGTCTTCATTAGGCATCACACAATTATGGATCAGCATATTTAAGAGGCCAATAAAATCTAAAATACGAATAGGCAATGATTTAGCTTGTTAGAATATGAGATAGGCATATTAAATACTTAGAACGTTATACTACTGTTAAAGGTATGAACAATATATACCGGTCACATATATGAGGCACGTTCTACATATCTATATGCATTCAATCTTAGGCTCAGTAATAAAAGGGGTTAAGTATATAATATTATACCCGGTCCACAAAAATACTACAGATCTTCACCTATTATGATACACTTCCTCACTGCACTACATTTCGAAACATGCTCCACCACAAATACCCACGCTCCCTTCGGAACTCATTGCATGCACTGTACTGATCATCAAGCCCCATCCGTGCTTTACATACCATCACGCGGCTTCATCTATTTTTCACGTCCGCCCTTCACTTAGACCCAATACCCATTGTTTCTCTCGTTTTCACTTTGAGACTTCCACCATTACTTTCTCCCTTGCTTTCTGTGTTGTCACTCCAAAGAACTCCCCATCTTTTCCAGGTAGCATGCGCAGTACCCACGTTGCCTGCATGGGCAAGCCTTCCCCATAATTTCTTCTTTTGAAACTTGCTGTCACTTTCCCAATCTCAAACTCTTCATTTAAAACTGAAACCATGCATTAACTTCTCCCAGTTTCCCTCTCACGTCCATTTAGCTCAAGAATCTGAACAGTGCAACTGCACCATACTGCTTTCCAACGTATCATTCATTCATTCATTTTTTTTCGAAAGCTTTCCTGATGCTTTGCTTTCTCCTTCTCACTCCACTACCCAACACCCTTCATACTTAAACATTTCGAACCATACCCGCAACTCCTATGCTCACGCATGCCATCCCTTCCACAGTTCAAACAAGAATCTTCCTCATGCAGCATACATCTGCCTGCCTAAATACCCATGCTGCCCTCAAACGAACAAGCCACGTCCTCCCTAGCAACATCGCACCACTTGCTAGATACCACGCAACCTAGCCTATGTTTCATTTCCGAACCCATCCTTACTTGCTCATCCATCATTTACCATACCTCTCGCATCGAGTTTCAACTGGACAGCAACTCTTCCTCTTGCTATAATGACTCGCTCCATCCTCACTCCTTCACCCTATACTGCTGCGTCCCCGCTCCATCCATGGCCACCTTAAACCATTTCTCGCGCGCCCCTGGTCTATCTTGTTTTACGTCTGGAAATGAAATGAATGGAGGTTTAGTTCATTTACAGGAGGTTTTATATTTGAAGAATGAAAATGGTTTGGTTTCTACGAACTGGGGCTTAGGTTTGTTTTCGCTGGATGAAGAAAAAAATGGGGTCAGTCATGGTTATTTATACGGGAGAAGGTGTGGGGAGCAAGGCACTTAAAAAACATATTTTATTGGGTAGCTTGATGGGCACGGTGAGAAAGTGTGCGCACCAAGGCAAACAAAAATATAATTTTGCATGTTTTATTTATTGTCAGCTTCGTCATGAAATCATATTTCCTTTGTCTGCTCTGTAGTTTGATTTAGGCACTACCGCACTGTGTTTCCATTTCGAAGGTTATGTAGCTTACGTTGTGCATATTTTGCATCGCACATTTTATTACCAATAAAGTAAATGTTTATATATTTATTTATATAATTTAATGCATTTTGGGTAAGTTTGGTTATTGGATTATATCGTCAACTGGCATTGCACGTTTTATAATCTCACTGCAACATATGAACCCCAAACACAATGAAAATAAATAGACCACCACGTCTCAACATTCCAGTCCCAATGAAATTATTTTCGTTCGAAACGGACTTTGTTTGCACAACGATATTATTTTAATTTATAGGTTCACCATTAAATTCCGTCTACCGACAAAACAACTCCGTTTGGCTCCAAACTGGAAATCTAACAATGTTTAATTATACGTATTCCAATAGCACTTGTTTCGTCGAATACGGTGGTCGTTTGAAAAGAAATTTATTTCTAAGGTCTATATATTATCGATAACATGAAATTAAATTCAAAATAATCTATTTAAATAAAATAAAATAAAATTATTATAACTTCAAATGAAATATCATACAACTTCAGAATAAACCAATATATATTTTAAACTCGATATTCAGAAATTTAGGTTAAAGCGGTATCCAAATATATAGAAATCTCTTTATATTTATAAATTACATCATTATAATTTACTAACTATTCCATAGCGATTATTTAAAAATTTGAATTCAACATAACTCGCAACCTATACGATGAAATCTCAATTTTTCTCTTTTATTGGAAAATTATTATCAAATAGATTCAAACGGTTCTTGTTTCACGAAAATCCGACTTATATCAGATCCTATATTTTCGATTAAAATTCAAATAGAAAATTACGAACTACCGCGTCGTTTATAGCTCGTTTTAATTATATTATATTATATATATATATATACATATCCGAACAACATTTTATAAAATAAATTCGATATAAAATCCATTGTATTTCCAATATAATATATAAACATATTTAAATATTCTAATTTAAATGGTAGAAAATTTTGGGATGTTACATTCTTTCCCCCTTAAAAGAATTTCATCCTCGAAATTATTAAGGTAAGAAGAATGCTACGACCAATTACTTTTTAAAATAACCATTTTGAAATTATTATCAAAAATAATCTAAGTTCTAAAATTTCGAAAATTTTGCCAATACCTCCTCGCTGTGGCTCGATCGGTACTGCTACAACTGCCACTCCAAGCCTTAACTTCTCCAAAAGAAAAACAAAAGCCAACTGCTACCCAACTCAGGGGTAAAATCAAATTCTCCAATCAATATATTAAGGTTTACCTGTTTGTCAGGCAAAACTATTTTATATTTCGAAGCAAATCAACTACTGCTCTTCGTCTGTACTTCAGCCTGTATAACCAAATCATCACCACAGCCTTCTGAAATCTTCACTAAACTCTACTCACAATGCAAATGACAATCCAGGGTTAAAATAACTTAATTCATTCCATAACCGATTTTATTTCCAATTTATTATATTGGGATTTAGTTCTGATCTGTTCAACTCCTTATCGACTCATTAGATTTGATTAAACCAACTAAGATTCAATAAATCAAACATTTCACAATCAAATCAACTTATGTTATATTTACAGGTCTGGATTCACTTTGGTTTATCATACATTAATTTAAATCGATTTTTGTTCGATTGATTTTCATTCGATTGGTTACCAAATCCTAAATTTATTTATTTCAATTTCATTTCTCATATTTATTCTACTTAACCAGTTTAAGTTTTATTTCTATATCCAATTCAATCGACTACTTGATTTTCTTTTCAATCATTTTAATTTCATTTCATAATTCAATTTGAATTCCAATCAAATCAAGCAAAACAACTAAACAACTAATGTTACTATATAAAACTATTTCCTTTTTATATAAAAATATAAATTGGGTAAAATTATTTTAATTACCCTTCTTATAAAACAATATTGCATCAATTTCCAGTTCAAAATGGTTTCCCGACACTTGAACCGATCAATCAACACAATACAAAGCAATTTTATATAAAATCTACAAATACACTTTCTCGCATATACACTCAAACTCAATCTAGGGTTTTGCTAACCCCATCTCTATCGAGTTACGCTATTGAGCCAAGGTTACTATTCAACCAACAGCTCTGATACCAACTGTGATGACCGGAATTTCTGGTAACTTTTGAGCTGATCAAACAACACCAATCCAACCCAAATTGTACTTGAAACCCAAATGTCAATGGAATAAAATTAGAGGGTGAGGTAAGAAAGAAATATTAGACCAGAAGAAGAACCAATAGAATCATAGTCTCACATCGCAATGGAATAAAATATAATACTTAAATAACTTTATTGAAAGCTTGTGAAATACTTACAATCATCAGAGTACACCAATACATCTAGACAATTATAATAATTTGTCCTCATATACAACACACATCGGAAAAATAACTACATAACATCATATGTCTGAACTCCTCTAGCCCGTCTCTGGACTTCACAGCATCCGATAACCTGAACCTGTACAACTCGGTCTAACCCGAGCATTTCAAATACCGGGTCAGTCTGGTGAACCAAAGTGAGAAAAACTCGCAAAGTTTAAGGGGAATCATCCAACTTGATTTTAAAGTTCAAAATCTTTTCGAAAGAAAAGGACAATCGTAAGACCAGATCCACACATAAATACAGATGGTTTTTACCTTACGATAACCCAAAACATTTTTGAAATCGATATCTTTTCTGATATTATAATAGTGTCTAAATACAAATAAATATCAATCAAGCAGAACGCTTGCATCTCACGCTCCACATATATAGTATACAACCAAAATCGCAGGCGCTTATTGGAGATTGGATTCCGCCTATGACAAGGTATGGAACCACCTGCCGATAGTGTATCTCTAGAGTGGAATACACCTGGTTCAACAAGAATGTCTTGCAAGCCAGCCCACACATGACCGACCACTCATTTTGCTTGAGTGTATCGAATGTATATCACCCACGGTTGGGATCAACAACTATTTCCCGAAAAGGGACAACATCGAAAATAGATTAAAGAATGAAAGAGAATTTCTCTAGATCGGTGATTATACACAATAATGGGAGCAACCCACATAGCCATGCTGCCTGCCCGATTTTTGTCATTTCCCGGTTGATGAGGCTTGAGGTTTAAACGACTTTTGGAACATTTGGCCACCATTCACTTTGAATGCCACATCGTCAGATCCGTCAAATCACTAATTGACGTCCCTAAAAATACACTGAGCACGTTTGAAGAAATCAATGTACGTGACCATTTGGAAACACTTTGTCAGACACTCATCCATACAAGTCATTCAGGAATAGGATGAACCGAAGGCACTCTCCGACCGCATCCAAAGGATAGTGGTGAGAAGTCCTTGCAATCCGCAAAATCTGAACCACGACCGAATCACAGTTTAAAAACCTTTGGTAGCTAGCCAAAGAAATTCAACAGCAATCCTTCCGCTTATGAAGATCCATGGTCTTCAATGCTCCATCTCGATCGTCTTCTGATATCTCTAGCGTTTAAGAATTTGCTGGTCGGAATGGTTTTTGGATATAAATTCGACCCCGGTCTTTCCGAACCAACAATCGATTTGGCCAGATTTTGATAGTCGGTGATTTAACTATCAAAATAGTTCAGTTTACAGCATCACTTGGCCATATAGTTAAACATTAGCTAATTAACCTTCTACATCTTCCAATACTTGGAATCCCACTTTTTAATTCTTATTTAGAAATTAAATTATTCAATTTTATAGCTTTTTGAATTTTAATTTATAATATCCTTCACCATCGTTTATAAACTAACATCATCCTTGGATAATCATGAAGTCGTTACAAGTTGGGGTATTTTATTTACCTCCCAGACCTTGAGTCGACAACTCTTTCTTATCTTTGGGAAATATATAAGTTTATAAACGAAATCTCATTCAAATAATATCTCAACACTTCTATCTATTTTAGAATCCTTTTTAAATAACTATATATCTTAGTTTTATTTAAATAACCTCCTTTCACATTAAAATATTAATCTCTAGGTCTTTATCGTTAGATTCTCATTTTATAACCAGTTCAATCCACTAAGGTTTCTATTCGATCTCAACATAAGTCTTATTTATACTCTCTTTTTATATAATTTCTTTTCGAAAATGAATCCAAAATCTTACTCATATCAATATGAGTAAATTTATTAAAATCCCTTTTAGTTATAAAACAAAGTTTTGTTCAACTAATCCCCTTTATCACTATTTCCATTTCAAATCTGGTTTCTTTCAAATATTATTCACTTTAAAAGTTAAAATTATTCTTTTTATAAAATTCTGGACTCGATATATCAAACAACTTGGTTTTACTTTGAAAACACTATTATATATTCAAATTTTGTAATAACCCGGAAATCTGAGCCAATCTAAATTTTTTATTTTGGCAATTTTAGTGAATTTTGAATATTTAAAATGAATTATTTTAAATAATAACGACGAGAAATTTATTTTGAATAGAATTAGAACATATATATTTATTCGTATCGTCGTTTGAATATAAATATTTTATTTTAGTTACAAAAGAAAATTGAAAATGGCGCGGTAGTTTGTAATTTCGATTCCAAATTTCAAATGAATGTGTAGGATTCAAAATAAACCGAATTTTGGAGAAACCAAAAATAATTGAATCTAATTGATCTTTCCAACGAATCCGAAAAACTGAAATTTCATAGCGGGAATCAAAAGTTACATCCAGTTGAAAATTCAGAATTGTCGCTATGGAATTCTGGCCCTTAAAAATGGAAATTTTGCTAACGACCTCGGTTTTCGATGAAACCACTTTTGTTGGATCCGTGATGTCAAGTTATTGCTTGGTTTCAAAATTCATAATTTTTCGAATCAATATATGAGCGTGGCACAGGAAAACGTGTTTTGATAGTTTGAGTTGATTTTAATCGACTGGAAAATGGCCATTTTTCAAACGGTCTCAGAATTCGACGAAATTAATTTTGTTAGGACCGTATTGTCAATACGAAGCTAGAAAATATTTTTCGGGAATTTTTAGAAACTGTATGTGGCCCCAGTAAATTAAAATGTGCGTTTAAATTGAATATATATATATTTATTTTAATTTAAATAAAAACTGGTCGAAACGATGGAATTGGCCTACGAAACATATCCCATTATGTTCGGAATGGGGATAATTAGCTAAGGACGACAGTCGGTGGGTTCAATTTCGAGTTCGAAATAAAAGGTTGTTTTTTGGAAATTTAAAAATAATAAAATATATAAATATTTATATAGCCCCCCCATATGTTCTCTCTCCCCGTTAGAATCGAATTAGGTCAGAAAAAAAGGAAAGAGGATGCGACAGCACCCAGCGCCGCCTGGGTGGGCCACCGCGCCACCTCCGCCCCCTTGGCCAGCTCCTCGTCGACTCCGCCCCTCCGAGTTTCCCCCCTCCTTCTTCCTTCGCTTCCCACATCCTCCCTCCTCCTTTGAAATGAAAACAGTACCGCCGCCTATATTTGGCCACCACCTCGACGCCAGCCCCCCCTGACGACCTACGACCCTCTGCACTGCCTCAAGCGTCCCCGCCTCCAACCGAGCAGCCCTCCTCCCTTTCTTGAGTCGCGCAGAGCACCATTCACCCCCCTCCTTCCTACTCGAAACAGCCAAGCCCCCTCTCCTAGTACAAATTGTAAGTGTTTTATTTTTGTAAATATAAAGCTTTGTTTTCTTTTATTTATATATGATGTCTAGGTTAAAAAGTTTAAATTTTTGATATGAATAAAGTTTAAATTTTTGATATGAATAAATATAAAAGGTGAGGTTTTAATATAAAGAACATTATTATAAAAATGTAATCTTTATAGGATGGTCAAATAAAGGAAGGAGTGATTTTTGAAAACGAATAGTAGTGATTTTTGAAAATAAGAAGAAGGGATTTTTAAGATAAGAAAAATATAAATTTTACATCACAGGGAAGTTAAAAATATAATTTTTATTCGAGTAGTAAGTTAAAAATATGATTTTTATATAGTAGAGATTATTAAAATATAATTTCTATAAGGTAGAGAATATAAAAATACGATTTTTATATATGTAGAGAAATAAAAATCTGATTTTTATTATATATATATAGTGGAATAAAAATGTGGTTTTTACAGCATTGAAATAAAAATGTGATTTTTATTATGAACAGTGTGAATAAAAGTGCGATGGAATTGACCGGCAGCAAAACATAATCCAGACAATTCAAAAATAAAACTGGTGGAGTGGAACCCTCGGTGAGAACTCCTCACCTTTAATTTATTTCTTGTTTGAAATATATACTAGGATGCAGACGGTGTTTAGTAGCACCCGACACCCGTCGTCCACAAACCATAGATGACTTGTTTGTTTGGTTGCTGTGTTGTGAAATTTGATTGTGTGATGTGAAATGAAATAAAATATTTTATAGTGGAAAATATTTTATGGTTATAATATAATTTTTAACGTGTATATAAAATAAATATTCATTTACAAATCGAACGATTTGTTTATGTACACCGATTTGACTGATATTGATTGGGACGATAAATTTTACACATCGCCCAACTACACAAATAAAAATCCGTGTTTGTTGATTTGAAACCCCACACGGGCATTGGGATGATATTTGACGTACACTAATCCCGATTGTTTAGTTGTATGTCAATCGATGGGTTGACAGAGTGTGTAAGCGTTAATTATTGATATTTAATGCTTATGCAGTTGTGTGGTGCACTCTGGATGATGGTTGATGATTTATCGTTGCTGTTATATACATGTGTTGTAGGGAATCCATATAATAAAAGTTATATGGTAATTGATTAGGCCTCATTCCAATTTGGAAAATCGAAAATAAATATTCATGTGTTGAATAGAAAATATATATTCATGTGTTGAATAAAAATATATATTCATGTGTTGAAGAAAATATTCATTTGTTGAATAGAATAACGAAGTTATTGAAATATATAAAGCCGTGTAGGTTAGATATGCGCCATTTTGACGTGAACGATATTTATATCGATATATTTGTTTTATAATGATTATAGAAAAGAAAGTGATTTCAAAATATAACGTTTTGAAAATATTATCATTTGTATATCGATGATGTGGAATATTCAATTTTGATTAGAAATTGAATATAAAGTTGAAATCGTTTCGAAAACAATTTTAAAATGATTTATAAAATATGTTTTGAAAGGAAATCGACGAAATATATATAATATATATTAAATGGCCTGAATAGAACGCGCCGCGTCGCGGCAGTTCGTGAATTTCGACCATTAACTTCGAACGGACATTGCGGAAGATCCGACCGTCAGATATTCCTAAAACCAGAACGGTTTGGTTTGTATCGAAAAGAGCTTTCTAACGAATATTAGAAATTAGAAATCTGACAGTTGGATTTGGAATTATGTCCAAATCAAATTTGGAAAAGGTCGCTGTAAGTGCAGTTTGATGGCCGTTGACGGAAATCGACTGTACGGGCCTTGATAAAATTATTAAGAATAGCAATTATTTGTGTAAAATCATAAGATATGATTTGTGAAGAATTGGGATGAAAAAATTCCATATTTGAAAAGATAAAAATAGATTTTTATCGAAATGAACTAGTTTTGAACTAGAATTATAATTCTATTTATTTTTAAAATAAATAAAGTGGATTTGAAATGGTTTTAAAAGTAACCAGAATTTCCAATAATTGAATTGGAATGGATTTGAATTGAAATTGTCTTTGGAATATTTCGATGTTGGATTTCGCGATGATACAGATATTTTTATGGGAATTTGAAAGATATATTTATATCGTTATTTCCAATACGATATTTGTTGGACGTAGAATTTGATATTGAATATAAGCCGATATATTTTCTATTCAGAGCCTTGTATTTAATATCAAATGTGATTTGGGTTTGTCGTGAATGGTGTCTTCATTAACACTGTTCTTAAACCCAGTTGAGAAAAAGATTAAATCTTTTTATTTAGATTTAATGAAGTGTGACAATTAAATGGTATTTAATTGGAATTGAATTTGAATGTGATTTTGGGTTTATCGTGAATGGTGTTTTAAATAACACTTGTTCTTTAACCCGATAATTAATGGAATGTGATTTTGGGTTGTCGTGAACGGTATCTTCAATAATACTGTTCTTAGACCCAACGGAGTTAAGAAAATCAGAAACTAACTGGAGATTAGTTAAGTTGAATAGTTTCTTGGGTATTGATCTGATGTTGGTTTCGGCCTTCGCGGTTAATATTTGGGGAGTTGTTCTCTTACTAATTTACGGTTAGTGACTGATGAATTGGAATGAGGCATATGTTGTGTTTGTGTAACACTTGTTTATTATATACGTGAGTTATTCAGAAATTCCGGGTTTATCCCATTCTGAATAACTGATTCGACGTGGTGTCGAGGATGAAGACGGTGGTCGAAGACCGGAGGTCTTCACGTCGTTTGAGTGGTTACTGATGATCTTGATTGGGCCGTACACCCAAGAGGAGGGAATCAGTTAGTGGTCGTCTAGACTTACTTGGGGATCGATGGATATGCGAGGTACAAGGTGCCTCCGGTTTCGTTCAGACCCAGAACATACTTGCAAATGGACTGTGTGTCTGACATTGGATTTTATTCTGTGTGATTGATTTCTATTAAATATATATCTGTTTGGCGGCGGAGAATTTATTTCCTTGCTTAACGCCCTTCTCTGAGACGTACGAGCTCAGAGGTTATATATTGATGGATATCAAACGCATGGAGTGAATTGCCTGTGTGGCATGCCTAAGTGGCAATATGATCAAGGCTTCTACTGAAAAGCAGAGTCTTGTGGTTGATGATCAAAGCACGGCCCGTGTGGCAAAGCTTTGTGTAGCGTTGATTCGCGGACCTCACACCCCGGTTGTGAACCAGAAACGGGAGAGAACCTCAGAGAGGACATGCGTTTCTTTCTAGCTAGAAGTGGCGTCAGTGGTTTGACACGCCTTGACGAGTTTGACTTATGTGGTTGTTGCTGTTGCGAGGCGCCTCGGATATATCGGTGACTATGTGGAGCCGATGGAGTCATTTGTTGGCTCATTTACGTCCTAAAGGGCGGGGAAACGCAGTGTTCAGGCATTTTAATCCACATCAGTGGACCGGCCCTGATGATCCAAGGGTCACTTGAGCTCTGATCCTGAGGCTCAAGCTAGACAGTCTCGAATCGGTGAGGACTATCTTTTGCTTCGGTTCACAGATGGAAATCCAACTTCCAATATGTGACTTTGCGGTTTTGATTGTAGAGCCTAGTATGGCGACATAGTGGGATGGGGCACTTATGCCGTCTATGATTGATACTTATGATTTGAAGTTGTTTTAATACTATGCACTTATAATAGTATCAAATGATTTGTTTTTAGCATATCAAGCATTCTTTGGCTATTATAAGGTAAAAACCTATCCTCCGGCTTGCGTTGCATTGTGTGATGGGACCTAGGTCTTATAATAGCTTCATTTTCTTTATTTAGCATTGCGCTGTTGTTTTATGCACTGATATTCTTGGGAGGAAACTCGTTCCGTGTTATATGGCGTGGTCCCTTGATTTACCTATCTTTAAAATAAAGATTAATAACTATTTTAGTTCTCACACCAGTCACATGACTGACCTGGAGTTTATTGTTTTAACCTATACTCTAGGTGCCCTTATTTCGACATGGGCAGCTAGTAGTTTTGGTTTTGCAGATTTATATTCACAGGATCCTGATTTACAGCTGGAATGATACTCGGAAAGCTCTGTATCCGTGTATTACTTCTAGTTGTGTATTGTATTATTTTCCGCTGCTATGAAATGTATTGTAATCTTTGATATTTATCGAATGTGTAATGTTTATTCATACTCTGTATATTCTTGTATTCTGATGTAATTATTGTAATAAACAATGAAATGTTCTTCTGTTTGCGTTCTGATTAATCTTGTCCTCAACTCAATCCGTGCTTTCCTTCACGGGGAGTTACGTGTTATCACAGTGGTATCAGAGCTCTGGTTTACAGAGCTCGAGAACAAGACCCATTAGAACCATACAAAAGAATTCATCAGAAATTGGATTAGCAATATCCAATGAGAATGACTCGTAAGAGATGGGATCAGTAGTATCCTAGAACGAGTGTGAAGAGTATGTTTTTAAAATGAAAACCAATTTTGTTTTTAAATTTAAATCGTTTTATATGTATTTGAGTATTTATTTACATTGATTTGGGCAATCCAATATATAAAGACTTTGCATATACGCCTTGCAAACGTGTAAACGAAATTTTAATATACTGGATAGATATAGAATCACACTCTAGTCGCTCGGATATGATTCTGATGATTGACGCGTCATCATCAGAATTTATTTTCGAGTTTCGAAGGTGGGATTTCTATATATTTCCAATTGACTGGTGTAAGAATCGAAATTAGATAGGGCTGATTGTTGTGATTTGGCATCAAAAAATGATTCTCTGTATATAGATCAAAATTATGAATTTGAAACGTTAATCAACTAATTGATTGCTGGTTGTGTTGTTTGATTATTGTTTGATTAATTAAATGTTGAACCATTAGCAAAATTGAATCAAATAGTGAGTTGTATTGAAAATTTATCACATTTGCATGTATATACATGTACTTACATTGAACAGGCCATAGCAAGGAGGCTAGAGAAGAGGAACAAAATTGTTTGCCCGACAAATAGGTACATGTTTACAAATTTATTGGGTTTTTGATGATTTTATGAGCCGATTGGTTAGCCGCTTGGCTGTTTCTTTTTCTTTTTGGATTGATGAGGGCCATGGGAGGCTATTTGAAATATCTCGAAGTCCCCAGTGCAGGGGAGATTATGGCGAAATTTTTCGAAAATTTAGGGTGTTAGCCAAATTTTTGAAAATTTTGAGAAGTTCTTAGAAACTGAAAAGTTGAAGAACTTAAGCCATAAAGAAAATAATGAAAGTTGAGTTGATTGGTTAAACAACTTTCGGCTTCGTTCCTTTTCGGGGACGAAAAGTTTTAAGTGGGGGAGATTGTAATAACCCAGAAATCTGAGCCAATTTAAATTTTTTATTTTGGCAATTTTAGTGAATTTTGAATATTTAAAATGAATGATTTTAAATAATAACGACGAGAAATTTATTTTGAATAGAATTAGAACATATATATTTATTCGAATCGTCATTTGAATATAAATATTTCATTTTAATTATAAAAGGAATTGAAAATGGCGCGGTAGTTTGAAATTTCGATTTCAAATTTCAAATGAATGTGTAGGATTCAAAATAAACCGGATTTTGGCGAAACCAAAAATATTTGAATCTAATTGAGAATATCTTTCCAACGAATCAGAAAAATTGAAATTTCATAGCGGGGGTCAAAAGTTACATCCAGTTGAAAATTCATAATAGTCGCTATGGAATTCTAGCCCTTAAAAATGGAAATTTTGCAAACGACCTCGGTTTTCGATGAAACCACTTTTGTTGGATCTGTGATGTCAAATTATTGCTAGGTTTCAAAATTCGTAATTTTTTGAATCAATATGTGAGCGTGGCACAGGAAAACGTGTTTTGACAGTTTTAGTTGATTTCAATCGACTGGAAAATGGCCATTTTTCAAACGGTCTCAGAATTCGATGAAATTAGTTTTGTTAGGTCCGTATCGTCAATAAGAAGCTAGAAATTATTTTTCGGGAATTTTTATAAACTATATGTGGCCCCGGTAAATTAAAATGTGCGTTTAAATTGAATATATATAGATTTTTATTTTAATTTGAATAAAAACTAGTCGAAATGAAGGAATTGGCCTACAAAACATATCTCATTGTGTTCGGAATGAGGATAATTAGCTAGGGACGACAGTCGGTGGGTTCGATTTCGAGTTCGAAATAAAAGTTTGCTTTTTGGAAATTTAAAAATAATAAAATATATAAATATTTATATAGCCTTCCCTATATGTTCTCTCTCCCCGTTAGAATCGAATTAGGTCAGAAAAAAGGGAGGAGGACGCGATAGCAGCCGTCGCAGCCTGGGTGGGCCACCACGCCACCTCCGCCCCCTTCGCCAACCCCTCATCGACTCCGCTCCTCCGAGTTTCCCCACTCCTTCTTCCTTCGCTTCCCACATCCTCCATCCTCCTCTGAAATGAAAACCGCGTCGCCACCTATATTGGGCCACCACCTCGACGCCAGCCCCCCTGACGACCTCCGACCCTCTGCACCGCCTCAAGCGTCCCCGCCTCCAACCGAGCAGCCCTCCTCCCTTTCTTGAGTCGCGTAGAGCACCATTCTCCCCCCCCGTCCTATTCGAAGCAGCCAAGCCTCCTCTCCCAATACAAACTGTAAGTGTATTATTTTTGTAAATATAAAGCTTTGTTTTCTTTTATTTATATATGATGTCAAGGTTAAAAAGTTTAAATTTTTGATATGAATAAAGTTTAAATTTTCGATATGAATAAAGTTCAAATTTTTTATATGAATAAATATAAAAGGTGAGGTTTTAATATAAAGAACATTATTATAATAATGTAATCTTTATAGGATGATCAAATAAAGGAAGGAGTGATTTTTGAAAACGAATAGTAGTGATTTTGGAAAATAAGAAGAAGGGATTTTTAAGATAAGAAAAATATAAATTTTATATTATAGGGAAGTTAAAAATATAATTGTTATTCAAGTAGTAAGTTAAAAATATGATTTTTATATAGTAGAGATTGTAAAAATATAATTTCTATAAGGTAGAGAATATAAAAATATGATTTTTATATATGTAGCGAAATAAAAATCTGATTTTTATTATATATATAGTGGAATAAAAATGTGGTTTTTACAGCGTTGAAATAAAAATGTGATTTTTATTATGAACAGTGTGAATAAAAGTGCGATGGAATTGACCGGCAGCAAAACAGAATCCAGACAATTCAAAAATAAAACTGGAGGAGTGGAACCCTCGATGAGAACTCCTCGCCTTTAATTTATTTCTTGTTTGAAATATATACTAGGATGCAGACGGTGTTTAGTAGCACCCGACACCCATCGTCCACAGACCATGGATGACTTGTTTGTTTGGTTGCTGTGTTGTGTAATTTGATTGTGTGATGTGCAATGAAATAAAATATTTTATAGTGGAAAATATTTTATGGTTAAAATATAATTTTTAATGTGTATATAAAATAAATATTCACTTACAAATCGAACGATTTGTTTATGTACACCGATTTGACTGATATTGATTGGGACGATAAATTTTACACATCGCCCAACTGCACGAATAAAAATCTGTGTTTGTTGATTTGAAACCCCACACGGGCATTGGGATGATATTTGACGTACACTAATCCCGATTGTTTAGTTGTATGTCAATCGATGGGTTGACAGAGTGTGTAAGCGTTAATTATTGATATTTAATGCTTATGAAGTTGTGTGGTGCACTCTGGATGATGATTGATGATTTATCGTTGCTATTATATACATGTGTTGTAGGGAATCCATATAATAAACGTTATATGGTAATTGATTGGGCCTCATTCCAATTTCGAAAATAGAAAATAAATATTCATGTGTTGAATAGAAAATATATATTCATGTGTTGAATAAAAATATATATTCATGTGTTGAAGAAAATATTCATTTGTTGAATAGAATAACGAAGTTATTGAAATATATAAAGCCGTGTAGGTTAGATATGCGTCATTTTGACGCGAACGGTACTTATATCGATATATTCGTTTTTATAATGATTATAGAAAAGAAAGTGATTTCAAAATATAACGTTTTGAAAATATTATCATTTGTGTATCGATGATGTGGAATATTCAATTTTGATTAGAAATTGAATATGAAGTTGAAATCGTTTCGAAAACGAATTTAAAACGATTTATAAAATACGTTTTGAAAGGAAATCGACGAAATATATATAATATATATTAAATGGCCTGAATAGAATGCGCCGCGTCACGGCAGTTCGCGAATTTAGACCATTGACTTCGAACGGACATTACGGGAGATCCGACCGTTGGATTCTCCTAAAACTAGAACCGTTAGATTCGTATTGAAAAGAGCTTTCTAACGAATATTAGAAATTAGAAATCAAATGGTTGGATTTGGAATTATGTCCAAATCAAATTTGGAAAATGTCGCTGTAAGTGCAGTTCGATGCCCGTTGATGGAAATCGATTGTACGAGCCTTGATAAAATTATTATGAATAGTAATAATTTGTGTAAAATCATAAGAAATGATTTGTGAAGAATTGGGATGAAAAAATTCCATATTTGAAAAGATAAAAATAGATTTTTATCGAAATGAACTAGTTTTGAACTAGAATTATAATTCTATTTATTTTTAAAATAAATAAAGTGGATTTGAAATGGTTTTAAAAGTAACCAGAATTTCCAATAATTTAATTGGAGTGGATTTGAATCGAAATTGTCTTTGGAATATTTCGATGTTGGATCCCGCGATGATACAGATATTTTTATGGGAATTTGAAAGATATATTTATATCATTATTTCCAATACGATATTTGTTGTACGTAGAATTTGATATTGAATATAAGCCGATATATTTTCTATTCAGAGCCTTGTAATTAATATCAAATGTGATTTGGGTTTGTCTTGAATGGTGTCTTCATTAACACTGTTCTTAAACCCAGTTGAGAAAAAGATTAAATCTTTTTATCTAGATTTAATGAAGTGTGCCAATTAAATGGTATTTAATTGAATTTGAATGCGATTTCGGGTTTATTGTGAACGGTCTTTTAAATAACACTTGTTCTTTAATCTGATAATTAATGGAATGTGATTTTGGGTTGTCGTGAATGGCATCTTTAATAATACAGTTCTTAGACCCAACGGAGTTAAGAAAATCAGAAACTAACTGGAGATTAGTTAAGTTGAATGGTTTCTTGGGTATTGATCTGATGTTGGTTTCGGCCTTCGGGGTTAATATTTGGGGAGTTGTTCTCTTACTAATTTACGGTTAGTGACTGATGAATTGGAATGAGACGTATGTTGTGCTTGTGTAACACTTGTTTATTATATACGCGAGTTATTCAGAAAGACCGGGTTTATCCCGTTATGAATAACTGATTTGACGTGGTGTCGAAGATGAAGACGGTGGTCGAAGACCGGAGGTCTTCACGTCGTTTGAGTGATTACTGATGATCTTGATTGGGCCGTACACCCAAGAGGAGGGAATCAGTTAGTGGTCGTCCAGACGTACTTGGAGATCGATGGATATGCGAGGTACAAGGTGCCTCCGGTTTCGTTCAGACCCAGAACGAACTTGTAAATGGACTGTGTGTCTGACATCGGATTTTATTCTGTGTGATTGATTTCTATTAAATATATATTTGTTTGGCGGCGGAGAATTTATTCTCTTGCTTAATGCCCTTCTCTGACACGTACGAGCTCAGATGTTATATATTGACGAATATCAAACGCACGGAGTGAATTGCATGTGTGGCATGCCTAAGTGGCAATATGATCAAGGCTTTTCTTGAAAAGCAGAGTCTTGTGGTTGATGATCAAAGCACGACCTGTGTGGCATAGCGTTGTGTAGCGTTGATTCGCGGGCCTCACACCCCGGTTGTGAACCAGAAACGGGAGAGGACCTAAGGGAGGACATGCATTTCTTTCTAGCTAGAAGTGGCGTCAGTGGTTTGACATGCCCTAACGAGTTTGACTTATGTGGTTGTTGCTGTTGCGAGGCGCCTCGGATATATCGGTAACTATGTGGAGCCGATGGAGTCATTTGTTGGCTCATTTACGCCCCAAAGGGCGGGGAAACGCAGTGTTCAGGCATTTTAATCCACATCGGTGGACCGGCCCGGACGATCCAAGGGTCACTCGAGCTCTGATCCTAAGGCTCGGGCTACGCAGTCTCGAATCGGTGAGGACTATCTTTTGCCTTGGTTCACAGATGGAAATCCAACTTCCAATACGTGACTTTGCGGTTTTGATTGTAGAGCCTTGTATGACGACATAGTGGGATGGGGCACTTATGTCGTCTATGATTGATACTTATGATTTGAAGTTGTTTTAATGCTATGCACTTATAATAGTATCAAATGATTTGTTTTTAGCGTATCAAGCATTCTTTGGCTATTATAAGGTAAAAACCCTATCCTCCGGCTTGCGTTGCATTGTGTGATGGGACCTGGGTCTTATAATAGCTTCATTTTTCTTTATTTAGCATTGCGCTGTTGTTTTATGCACTGGTATTCTTGGGACGAAACCCGTTCCGTGTTAAACGGCGTGGTCCCTTGATTTACCTATCTTTAAAATAAAGATTAATAACTGTTTTAGTTCTCATACCAGTCACATGACTGACCTGGAGTTTATTGTTTTAACCTCAACTCTGGGTGCCCTTATTTCGACACGGGCAGCTAGTAGTTTTGGTTTTGCAGATTTATATTCACAGAATCCTGATTTACAGCTGGAACGATACTCGGAAAGCTCTGTATCCGTGTATTACTTCTAGTTGTGTATTGTATTATTTTCCGCTCCTATGAAATGTATTGTAATCTCTGATATTTATCGAATATGTAATGTTTATTCAAACTCTGTATATTCTTGTATTCTGATGTAATTGTTGTAATAAACAATGAAATGTTCTTCTGTTTGCACTCTGATTCGTCTTGTCCTCAACTCAATTCGTGCTTTCCTTCACGGGGAGTTACGGGTTATCACAAATCTTGTCTACCGAATCACATTATGAATTCATATTCATAATATACTTTAAAAATCCCGTTTACGGGTCAACTGTTTGTTAATTGTCTAATATCTTTTACATCAAATAATTTACTTCATTATCTACTATAAATAAAATAATTAATCTTTTTAAGGTCATTTTAAAATGATATTTAATTTCAATAAAAATCAACAATCCAATAATAGTTTTTAATAATCAATGCACGCACAAGTAGTCGACTTGGTCATTTCAACACGGTTACTTTGTTATCCATTTTATGCTTGGTTATTTCTTTAAATTTAATTTAATTTAAATAAATTTCATTTGATTTAACAATCTAATTTAATAAATCTCATTTAATTGTTCATTGGAAAGCAATCAATCTCACATTTAACCGTTTGGGTAATCACTACGCATTTGCTTATAAAACTCATTAACATGCAAATCTTGTTTTATGTATTCGTTTTAAAATTACAAGATAATTATTTATTTCCTTTAATACTTCATTTATAAATAATAATATATATAAAATAGATTCCATTGTCTTTAGTTATAAAACAAACTTTATAACTTTCTTTCTATTGATTTACCAGATGGTAAATCAATCTCTATACAACGGTTCATTTACATGCCATCTGTCGTCACTCAACCAATATCACTCATTAGTTAATGTCACACAATTGTTGAATTTAGATTCAACAATCAACAATTAATCAAAATTGATTAACAGTACATGCAAATAAATAATATATTTGAGGAATCCGGTTGGATTCCTCCAATCTGTCCTTCCCTGCATCAAAATGGGTTACTTCACATTCAATACAACAATATATTTATTCATTATGATAAACAGAAATAAACAATTCAACTAATAACAGTCAATAGGCAATTTATGACATCCAATCAACATTCAATTATTTAGTTAGACGAAAAATTGGTTCTAACACCCAGTTGATCATGTTTTATAGAGAACAATGAGAAATCATATACGAGAAAGCAAGAGAAATCAATCAACACACAAGATTTATAGTGGTTCGGCGTTAATAACCCTACATCCACTTTATAGATTCTTAATTCAACATAGAATTACAATTACAAGACTTTGAATCATTCAAGCACTTGATTACAATGAATTTATCTCTCCGGATTCATGGATTCTATTGGAGGAGATGACGATTTGCTGTGGAGGAAAATTTCTCATGGCTGCCATGAACGAACTAAGTGCTAAAAATCCATGTAAAGTGGTGCGAATTCATATATTTATGGGTAGAAATTCGGTTGGGATAAATGGTCACATGGCAGCATCAAAGAGATCCTCGAAAATAGTGGGAAATGTCGGAGAAGTTATATCCTGTTCATGTGTGCCAAGTGTAATCCTTCCCATGAAAGGAGGAGTAAAAATAGGTCCAATCTCATATGCTTGGTAACCGCTTCAAGCATAAAAGGGGGTTGGGTCAATATATATTCAACCCGTGCCATTGATGCTGCCGAACCGGAATCCTTCAGTTATGGTTGAAAGGATGGGATCAGATCTATGCTTCTGATCTGATCCGATCTATTCGTTGTGTCTTATTACTTGCAGCCAGGTTAAGTACGAATCCAGATTATTCGACCCAAAGTAGTCTCCGACCCGAAGTTGATGTAGCAAGGTAGAGATGCCATCTATCTGAGTCAAGGTTGTTCGATCCAATCCGATCTGAGCAGTCCAATCCGACCCGAGCTTTATAATCCGATCCGATCCGAATTTTGGTTTTAGAACATATAAGAGCTTTAACCTCTAATGTATGTAACCGTGATCGTTTGGGTTTTGGGCAGCCTGGTCACAAAACAGGCTAACATTTTGCCCTCCGAAGTACGTCTTATCAACGGTGAGGCGTGCTTTGAATATGCCGAGCTGAATATTTCTGGGAAGTATCTGTCCTTGAGAAGGTTTTATCAAATTGTTGCATTGCTTCCGTGGGTGCTAGTTAGTCCAAATTATATGAAAGGAGTAGTTGAAATGATCAGCTAACCATTTAAACTTCGTCGAATCAAGAGGTCTAATTCCTTCATCATAAGTCACGTAGGGTCGTTGGCTCACTTGGATGGTCCAGATGAATCAGGTCATATTCCATAGACATAGTGCATATGTTCTAAATTACACATCAAGTCAGGGTCATGCTCAAAGCCAGTTTGCTATTTGAAGCTAGTGCTTCCTAGCATCCGTAGAGGACAAGTGAGGTCAGCGCTTATTCCCCCAGCATATGTTGGAGTTGGATCAGGTCAATCAAACATCTAGTCTAAAAACGCTTATACTTTCCATTGTTTCATCGGGTTAGAGTTGCAGGTTTAATAATCTTAGTTGACCCAAGTCGTTCTGTGCTCTTTCTCATGTTAGCAAAAGTCAGAGTTGTATGCACGAATGGTCGAGTCGCATTTGCTTTGGTGTCATTCCATCTCTTTAGCCAAAAAGCGAGGATTGATCCATTAAGTGTTAACAAACTTGGATACTCTCCTTCCATCAGTCACGGAGTTGAGAGTAAATTCGCCAATCATGCGAGCGAAAGAATGCCACTAAGGAGTTATTCAAGCTCCTTCATTCATGCTTTGGCACAATTCGAAATAGCCGTTATAATCTTGTTGAGTCTATTTTTGATGGTTGGTTCCATTGAGCTTGACAATCAAGATCGTGGGCTCAATAAATGAAATTGGTCCTTTTTGGAATTGTACATTCCAGCCAGTCTTTTCAGGGCTTTTCTTTTGTCATTATCATTTCAAAAGTCAGATGGTTCTCCATTCTCTGTCATGAAAACATTGAGATCATCCATCTCAACATTAATATACTCTTGTTGCAACAATTCACCAAAGCCTCTTGGTGGGTCTTGATGCAGAAAATCTTTGATGTCTGAGTTACCTAGAATACTGGGTACTACTGCCATAAACACCATAGATGGTTCAGCCAATCTACCTGTGTCATTGCAGTGCTGAATCTTTTGAGGAACGAATGCAGGATCTCGTCAGACTTCTGTTTGATTGAAATGAGTAGCATGATGTTCTTGGGTTGATAGATGTGGACCTTTGAATGCTTAATGAAGTCGGTGACCAAAGCGTTCCAACGGTTGATCGATTCAGATGCATGCCGCCAAAATTGTACAGCAACAATGTAAATCATGATCCCTAAGTGGTAGCTTGAAGTATGGGGGTTCGTTGAGATCTCTGATGTATTTTGTTTAAGGGTTTTGATTGACATTGCTTATGTTGCCTTTGAGTGCGCCACCTCTTGTGAAGCATCAATTAATGTTGGAATCTGGTCTTCATCTTTGAGAAGTTGTCGTCAATTATCCAATTTAGAGCAGGTGCCCCCAACATGAAGTCTTGAAGTAGGTGGAAGCCAGTTTTGGCTTCTTGGTTCCACATATGTAGTAGCCGTCAATCAGGCTTCTGTCTTTTAGTTCTGGATGATGATCCACTGCTCGGAACTAATATCTCATGCCACTCATCCACAGAGGTTTTGCTAAGTGGTGCGCATCAAATCCATGTCACATTCCCTTATCAAGCCATGAGTTAGAGATCGATACAAAATGATTTATTCGTGTACAGCTCATGTTTATCTTTGGTATCCCATCCAGGCTCTGGGGATCGGAGTCGGGTAGCGATAAGGTCAAATTATAGTCACTTCGAATGTTTCCACTTGTCCTTAAACTAAGGAATGGGAAGCTTCATGTTGAAGTTGATTTGGATTTGAAGCATTCATCTGAATTGGAGCATAGTTTGGTCGGACACCGTTTAAGTTTCTGGTCGCTCTTGCATTGTCGTCGCTTTAATCCAAAATGTTGCAGTCAGAAGTTGCACGCTGCAAATGTTTAGGAGGAGGTTGATTGCACCTTTTTTCAATCAAGACAACATTTCCCACTCGTCCTGGGGTGTCATGTGATCTGAACTGCGGAACAGGTGTTCATGAGCAAAATTCTTTATTGCTTGAATTCCTACGATGCTCGCTGCAGCGAGTAAGTCGTAGTTGCTCGGCCTTCCATCTATCTATGTAAAGAAGTTTTCCATCATTTTTTGTCATTTCTAGAGAAGTTCATCTTTTCGAGCATCTGGGTTCTCAATTCAGCAATGACACCATCCATTTTGTATCTAGTCTGACATGTTGAGGGATCATCGCAAGAAGAAATCTGCTGACTTCCTTCGTTCCTAGCGCCTTCTGCACTAACATCCTCAGTATGGAAGAAATTTCTATCTTCCTTCTTAGCTCTTGAGTTGGAGTATCAGGCTATTCGCTTCCTTGCAAGCTAGGAGTCAAAGTAATGGCGTGCCCCCTAATCCGGGGTCTATCAATCGGGAAGTCTGTCAGGACTAGCAAATGGACGTTCACTCTGCATCCATTCTGTGGTCCTCAAGCGGCCTTTTAAATTTATACATGGATGCATGGAAAAGAGAAATTGCTTTCAAGGCTTAAGGGATTGAGTTATCCAAGTGCTTAAGTTATTGCATTTTCCATTCAGTGTATTTGCCAGGTGGCACTTGTCATTGCACTTGGGTTAGGGCTAGTCGTATTGTAACAACCCGTATTTTTAAATAACATGTTATAACATAAACCAAGGCAGAATTAAATGATAAAATCTGAATCAAGGGAAACGGGCTGTGCCATTGCGTTCGTCTCGGAAAAATACGCGAAATAGAGTCCGAGTTTTCGAAAATCGGAGTCCGTATGAAGAAGATATGGACGAACGAAGTTAAGCAGAAAAACCGAAAACAAGCCAGAATGCACTGGCGCACTTGTGAAGTGCGCCAGCACAAAAATACACTGGCACACTTGGGAAGTGCGCCCGTGTCGAGCCAGAAACCTGCACAGCTTTCTGGTTTGACCGTGGCTGGCTTGGTGCAACTGTTTTGGTTCTCTGGTCTGTTCTGCTGGCCTATGACGATTTTTGATGGTTTAGATCTAAACTAGGGTTAATCCTATGGCCTAAACTAACCTAAACTTCTATAAAAGGACCCTAATACCTAGCCTAAATCATCATAAATCAATCCTACAACTAGATTATGCCAAAATGTTTAATCATGGCCTCCACCCTCTTGTCATAGCCTCCATCTTCATTCATATGAGTTCCTAAGCTTGTTTGAGAGTTTCTAAGTTTGATTCAAGGCCAAAGTTCAATCTTTCTTCATTAAAACAAGGGTCTTTCTTCATACAAATCATTGGAGCTTATTATTTGGGGTTTTTTAGAGTTGCTAGTGGCTTCGTCTCAATCTTATTTTATTTCATTGGTCTTCATAGCATTGTAAGCCCTATTCTACTCTTAGATTCTAACTATGAAGTTAAATATGACATGTTGCAAGTTTGAGTTTGGGCCTAAGTATGATTTGTGTTTTGATTCTATCATGTTATGCATGGATTTATTCTATGCATGTTTGTAAAGCTATCACCTTGACTTTGTGCATAGAAAGCTATGAGCTTTGATTCTATCATGTTATGCATAGATTTATTCTATGCATGTTTGTAAAGCTATCACCTTGACTTTGTGCATAAAAAGCTATGAGCTTTGATTTGAAATGTTGCATAAAGCAACATAGAAACTCTCATAACCCTTATGTTATCTTGCATATGATGTTATATGCGAATCACTAGCTATCATCCTATGTCATTTATGACCATGTTTCACCTATTATGCTAAAGTTGATATCATGCATGTTTTGAGGCTTATAATGTAATATGCAAGTTTATGAACACATTTGCCTCATGTGCCACCATGTTTAACTTGTGGCCAAACCTTATTAGTTATGTCATGCTTCTAAAGTTCCCTCTTTGAGATCTATTTGCGTTTATGCGAACTTGCATGCGATGGGGAAACGTTATGGGTAAACTAAAATGACATAAAAACATGACTTGAAAAATGACATGAAATATGACATGTGATTATGCTTGGAGCATGAACATGAACTTGGACATGACTTCTAGAAAACATGAAAATGGCCAACTCGAGGTTGGGTTGAGTTTGTAGCATAAATCTACCCGGAACCGACTGGCTTAACTAGTGGCTACAAGCAATAGGACCCAATGTGAGTAGTTGGTCATGTCGCACTTGAAACCCGAGGTTAGACTAAGTTGTGGTGTAAAGCTACCCGGACCCGCCCGGCTGAACTAGTAACCACAACAAGGTCTAATGTGAGAGGTTGGGTGCATTAAATTAATTAATGCCACATGATAGGGTTAAGTCATGGACCACTTGAATACTTAACCAATTAAACACGATGTATTGATAGGGTTAAGTCATGGACTGCTTGAATACTTAACCAATTAAACCCGATGTATTGATAGGGTTAAGTCATGAATTACTTGAACACACTTAACCAACTCAATACATGGTTAGGATGGGGTTAACCACACTTAACCCATTTGAAATCCTAGTTGCGTGGTCCTTTTCAGCCGTAACCCACAAGAAGTATCATGGATACCCTGGACTAGGCTAGGGTGGGGCACGATTACTAGACTGATTATAAGAGACCAAAAGAGACGGTTGAATGGTGCACCGGTTGTTCAGGCGGACCATGGTCGTGCACATTAAGTCCGGAGTTGAACATGGGCACCAGTAGGTTTAGACTGTGCGTGCTTGAATTGTGTCTGTGGTTTACACCTTAGGGCTGGATACACCCTGGGGTGGACCTTGCACAGTTAACTACATTCCATGATTAAGCCGTATGACACCGATACACGACGAGTTAGGCTTATAGGGAGCCGATCGACTAGACCGAGTAGTTGGACCTTGATTTAGGTCACCTCATGATGTTGGGCCAACTTTGGGCCAAGGGATCATTTCTTGTTTATACTTGACATGGATTAGAATACTAGTACACCTGGTGCAACTTAACCTTGTATATGCGATGCCACACTTGATCTATCTTGTTAACTTTTCACCATGCCAGTTATCATCGTATGTTTCATCTCTGTTTTACATGTCCAGTTAACTTTATTAGTTTTTATACTAATAGTAGGTAGGACTTACCAGTCTTTTTGACTGATCCGTTTTCTTTCGCCTCTTTTCTTCCGTTCCCCCCCCCCCCCCAGGTTCTCAGGGTGGGAATACTAGCACCTAGCTTGGATCTTTAGCTTGCTTACTGGATAGCTCATGTACGGTTTGGACTTGAGCTCGCTATGGCTTTACCACGTCTACTTTGGGGATAGTTTACTTTATGTTATTTCCAGTTTTCAGTTTATGTTTTTCTAGACTTTGTTTTGTTGGGAAAATGATGACTAAGTACTTTGATGTAACTTGACTATGGTTTTGAAATAGTAATTTTATCCGCTGCTTTACTTACTCTATTTTACTTATATGTTCTGTCTTGTGATATCGTTATGCATGTTTACCTTGTCCAACACCCCTCCAAAGCTAGTGTACTTGCAAGAGTGACCCTGGCGGAGGTGGGGTGTTACATTTGGTATCAGAGCATAAGGTTTACGAGATTGAACAAAAGGCTTTTTAAACTTACCTTTTGAAGAACTATTTTCAAAACCAATTAAGTATTTTCCAAGAAAAGTCTAGTTTATTTTAAAAGGCTATTCCTCAAAAGCCATTTGCACTATCCTTTGTTTCCTCATTCTCAAACTATCTTTTTCTTCGTTTCAGTATGGCCGATAATTTTGCCATTCTGGAGGGCGTACCAGTACCTATTTGGTTTAGAAGGTACATGGAGGCAAGGGCGAATGAAGCCGGCCCCGCGAACATTCCTCCTCCTTTCCCCGTGGCTAACATTCCTCCTCCTCCCGTAGCTGAGGTTCCTCCTCCTCCTCCTCCGCATCCACAAGAGGATTTCGCGAAGATTTGCAAGGACTTTAAGGCGATGGGTGGCAAGAATTTTATTGGGACAGAGACTTATGTTGAGGCAAGAAACTGGTTAAAAGAAACTGAAGACCTCTTTGCTATCTTTGATGTGGAAGACCGTAGAAAAGTTATGTTGGCAGTATGGCTATTGAAAGAGGAAGCTGCATATTGGTGGGTAGTCACCACCACTACTAGGCCAATCCAGACTTGGGATGACTTTAGGAGAAGGTTTGGACTGAGGTTTCTATCATCGACAGAAGAGAACCTTCAGATGGAGAGGTTCCTATCACTAAAGCAAGGGGACATGACCGTGAGGGAATACGTGGATAAGTTTAATCAGCTTGCTCGGTTCGGTTTAGACTTGGTTAACACAGCTCAGAAGAAGGCCCTACACTTTGCTCTAGGATTGAACCAGCCATTGCACGGTTTGGCCATGTCCCATATACCCATGGGGCCGACCTTCAAGAGTTTGGTGAATATGGCCATGCTTCAAGAGGAAGATAAGAGTGGCAAGAAGGAGGTCAAGGCAAATGAGTCTTAAGGCAAGAAGGAAGATTCCGAGAAAGGAGACAAGAACAACAAGAAGGGAAACAAGGCCAACAACAACATGGCAAAGGACACAAGAAAGTGCAACTTCTGTAGGATCACTGGGCACATAGTCAAAGACTGTAGGAAGAAGAAGAGGAAGTTGGACAAATGCTTTCATTGTGGAGAGTCTGGACACTATAGCAAGGATTGCCCGAAAAAGCGAGGACAAGGGAAAAGGCAAACTCAGCGAGCAGGACCCTCTGGAGGGTAGTTGCAGGCTCCCCTCGCTCTTCCAGCTTTTGATCGAGGTAGTGTTTCTATAGAAAGTCATGTTTACATTTCTGATTTCCCTGTTCGCACCTTATTTGATTCTGGCGCATCGCATAGTTTTATTTCTGATCTTGTTGAAAGTTTGCACCTAAGTACTAGTCTAGTTGAGGATCCCGTTAGAGTTTCAAATCCAATTGAGGGTTCCGCCCATCTATCTGTGATTTGTGTGGATTTGAAGATTTCTATCGTGAGCGTAGAATTCATGTGTAATGCTTATGTTCTCGGGTTTTCGGGATACGGGTTGATTTTGGGCATGGATTGGTTGTCCAGTTATGGAGCCATTCCTGATTGTGAGCATAGGGTGGAGAGGCTCATGACTCGCCTCGGTAATACCCTAGAAATTTCTTGTAAACCTCTGGATCCCGTCATGTTATGTTATCTTGAATCCCTCGACTCGTCTATTGACAACCTTCAATCTGTGAGGGTGGTCCGAGAATATCCTGATGTTTTTGATAAGGTGAAGGGGTTACCCCCTAGAAGCGAGATAGACTTCCGTATTTATCTGGTTGATAATGCCAAGCCAGTTTCATTGTCTGTTAGGCACATGGCCCCGCGAGAAAGAAGAGAGCTTAGCAAGCAAATCAAGGAGTTGCTTGAGAAAAATTTCATTAGGCGAAGCATTTCGGAATGGGGTGCTCCGCTGGTATTCGCTACTAAGGCGGATGGTTCGCTTCGTCTATGTGTTGATTATCGTGAGTTGAACAAGCTGACAAAGAAGAATAGACACCTGTTACCGAGGATTGATGATCTCTTTGACCAGCTGGTTGGCGCTTCTGTTTTCTCTCAGCTCGATCTAGCCACCGGATTCCATCAGCTTAGAGTGGCTGAGGATAGTATTGATAAGACTGCGTTTAGGACTCCAGATGGATTCTTTGAATGGCTAGTCATGCCGTTCGGTTTGACTAATGCACCCGCATACTTTGTTGATTTGATGAGTAGGGTGTTCAGGGAGTTCCTTAACAAGTTTGTGGTTGTTTTCGTGGATGATATTCTGGTCTTCTCTAAGGACGAGGAAGAACGTGCTACACACCTCAAGGAGGTTATGGATACGCTTAGAGCTCATCAGTTGAAAGCCAAGTTCTTTAAATGCCATTTTTGGAGAAAGGAAGTTCGGTTTCTTGGACATATATTTAGGATGAAGGTGTCCACTTAGTTGACCAAACTTTTTGGGCTTTATGGGATATGGGTCATAGTTGATAGACTTACGGAAAGTGCTCATTTTATTCCGGTGAAGAGCAAGAGGACCGCATCATGGCTAGCATCTGTTTATCTTCGAGAGATAGTACGATTGCATGGAGTTCCTTCTAGCATAGTCAGCGATCGTGACCCAATCTTCACTAGCCAATTTTGGAATAGTTTGCAAGAAGCGATGGGTACGCGATTGAATCTAAGTACGGCCTATCACCCACAGACAGATGGCCAGACCGAAAGGGTGAATATGGTACTAGAAGATCTGTTGAGGCTATGCATCCTTGACTTTGGTGGTACTTGGGAAGATCATCTTCCTCTAGTGGAGTTTTCTTATAATAACAGCTACCAAGCAAGCATAGGGATGGCACCATCCGAAGCTTTATATGGGAGGCCGTGCAAGTCACCAACATGTTGGTGGGTGACGATGGATAAGCTTATACTTGGGTCCGACATGATAAGGGACACATCCGAGAAAGTTGAGTTGATTCGAAGGCGGATGAAAACGGCCCAAGATAGGCAGAAATCCTATGCAGACAAGCGAAGGACAGACTTAGAGTTTGAAGTTGGAGATATGGTCTTTGTGAAGATTTCTCCTTTGCGAAATGTGGTTCGTTTTGGAGCAGTTGGAAAGCTAGCACCAAGGTTCGTTGGACCTTTCTCTATCATCGAGAAGATTGGGCAAATGGCTTATAGGGTGGAATTGCCCAAGAAGCTGGCTGGAGTGCACAATGTTTTTCATGTCTCGCATCTCCGAAAATGCCTTCATGAGTCAGCCGAAGTAGTTGAGCCTAGCATTCTTGAAGACATGGAGGTAGAGAAAGAGGCAACCTTGAGGCGAGCTCTGATTCGTATCTTGGGAACGGAGATCAAGAAGCTAAGAAATCGAGAAGTCAAGTTGGTGAAGGTTCAGTGGAGTGAGGCCGAAGAGGATGCAACTTGGGAAACTGAGGAGAAGATGCGTGGGCTTTATCCATTTCTTTTTGAGGGTACATTCTCAATTCCTTTTCCTAGTTAGCATATCTTTCTTTTGCTATCCATGTTTATCTTGTTATCGCGTTAACCTTGTCATGAGAACCTTAGGTAGAAACCCTTTAGATGAAACATGTATTTGAAACTTGTTATGCTTGATGTTTGCAAGTGGTTGCAAGTGTTTGCAAGTGGATACCCGTGGATGCATGATACACATTAGGCACTAAGATCGGCTCACACACTTTCATATTGCATATGCATGAGTGCTTATACTTATTCATGGCTGAAACTTGTTATGCTATCACGTGGATGTTGCATATGGATGAATGTTATGTGCACTCATATAGAGATTATGAATTATGTTAGGAATTTGCGTACATATGGACTCATTTCACTAACATACTTTGCATTAAGGAAGTTTACTGAATCAGTAACCGCCTGATTTTCGCATTAGATAAGTACATATACACACACCTTTGCATATGATCATACAGCATTTAGAATCTTTTAAGGACAATGGCTGCACGTGGATGATGTTTTGAGTAGATGGATGATGGATGGTAGGATATGTTCTTCCTAACTTGAAGATTTCGGGGACGAAATCCTTTAAGGAGGGGAGAATGTAACAACCCGTATTTTTAAATACCATGTTATAACATAAACCAAGGCAGAATTAAATGATAAATCTGAATCAAGGGAAACGGGCTGTGCCATTGCGTTCGTCTCGGAAAAATACGCGAAATAGAGTCTGAGTTTTCGAAAATCGGAGTCCGTATGAAGAAGATATGGACGAACGAAGTTAGGCAGAAAAACCGAAAACAAGCCAGAATGCACTGGCGCACTTGTGAAGTGCACCAGCACAAAAATACACTGGCGCACATGGGAAGCGTGCCCGTGTCGAGCCACAAACCTGCACAGCTTTCTGGCTTGACCTTGGCTGGCTTGGTGCACCTGTTTTGGTTCTCTGGTCTGTTCTGCTGGCCTATGACGATTTTTGATGGTTTAGATCTAAACTAGGGTTAATCCTATGGCCTAAACTAACCTAAACTTCTATAAAAGGACCCTAATACCTAGCCTAAACAATCATAAATCAATCCTACAACTAGATTATGCCAAAATGTTTAATCATGGCCTCCACCCTCTTGTCATAGCCTCCATCTTCATTCATATAAGAGTTCCTAAGCTTGTTTCAGAGTTTCTAAGTTTGATTCAAGGCCAAAGTTCAATCTTTCTTCATTAAAACAAGGGTCTTTCTTCATACAAATCATTGGAGCTTATTATTTGGGGTTTTTTAGAGTTGCTAGTGGCTTCGTCTCAATCTTATTTTATTTCATAGGTCTTCATAGCATTGTAAGCCCTATTCTACTCTTAGATTCTAACTATGAAGTTAAATATGACATGTTGCAAGTTTGAGTTTGGTCCTAAGTATGATTTGTGTTTTGATTCTATCATGTTATGCATAGATTTATTCTATGCATGTTTGTAAAGCTATCACCTTGACTTTGTGCATAGAAAGCTATGAGCTTTGATTCTATCATGTTATGCATAGATTTATTCTATGCATGTTTGTAAAGCTATCACCTTGACTTTGTGCATAAAAAGCTATGAGCTTTGATTTGAAATGTTGCATAAAGCAACATAGAAACTCTCATAACCCTTATGTTATCTTGCATATGATGTTATATGCGAATCACTAGCTATCATCCTATGTCATTTATGGCCATGTTTCACCTATTATGCTAAAGTTGATATCATGCATGTTTTGAGGCTTATAATGTAATATGCAAGTTTATGAACACATTTGCCTCATGTGCCACCATGTTTAACTTGTGGCCAAACCTTATTAGTTATGTCATGCTTCTAAAGTTCCCTCTTTGAGATCTATTTGCGTTTATGCGAACTTGCATGCGATGGGGAAAAGTTATGGGTAAACTAAAATGACACAAAAACATGACTTGAAAAATGACATGAAATATGACATGTGATTATGCTTGGAACATGAACATGAACTTGGACATGACTTCTAGAAAACATGAGAATGGCCAACTCGAGGTTGGGTTGAGTTCGTAGCATAAATCTACCTGGAACCGACCGGCTTAACTAGTGGCTACAAGCAATAGGACCCAATGTGAGTAGTTGGTCATATCGCACTTGAAACCGGAGGTTAGACTAAGTTGTGGTGTAAAGCTACCCGGACCCGCCCGGCTTAACTAGTAACCACAACAAGGTCTAATGTGAGAGGTTGGGTGCATTAAATTAATTAATGCCACATGATAGGGTTAAGTCATGGACCACTTGAATACTTAACCAATTAAACACGATGTATTGATAGGGTTAAGTCATGGACTGCTTGAATACTTAACCAATTAAACCCGATGTATTGATAGGGTTAAGTCATGAATTACTTGAACACACTTAACCAACTCAATACATGGTTAGGATGAGGTTAACCACACTTAACCCATTTGAAATCCTAGTTGCGTGGTCCTTTTCAGCCATAACCCACAAGAAGTATCATGGATACACTGGACTAGGCTAGGGTGGGGCACGATTACTGGACTGATTGTAAGAGACCAAAAGAGACGGCTGAATGGTGCATCGGTTGTTCAGGCGGACCATGGTCGTGCACATTAAGTCCGGAGTTGAACATGGGCACCAGTAGGTTTAGACTGTGCGTGCTTGAATTGTGTCTGTGGTTTACACCTTAGGGCTGGATACACCCTGGGGTTGACCTTGCACAGTTAACTACATTCCATGATTAAGCCGTATGACACCGATACACGACGAGTTAGGCTTATAGGGAGCCGATCGACTAGACCGAGTAGTTGGACCTTGATTTAGGTCACCTCATGATGTTGGGCCAACTTTGGGCCAAGGGATCATTTCTTGTTTATACTTGACATGGATTAGAATACTAGTACACCTGGTGCAACTTAACCTTGTATATGCGATGCCACACTTGATCTATCTTGTTAACTTTTCACCATGCCAGTTATCATCGTATGTTTCATCTCTGTTTTACATGTCCAGTTAACTTTATTAGTTTTTATACTAATAGTAGGTAGGACTTACCAGTCTTTTTGACTGACCCGTTTTCTTTCGCCTCTTTTCTTCCGTTTCCCCCCTAGGTTCTCAGGGTGGGAATACTAGCACCTAGCTTGGATCTTTAGCTTGCTTACTGGATAGCTCATTTACGGTTTGGACTTGAGCTCGCTATGGCTTTACCATGTCTACTTTGGGGATAGTTTACTTTATGTTATTTCCAGTTTTCAGTTTATGTTTTTCTAGACTTTGTTTTGTTGGGAAAATGATGACTAAGTACTTTGATGTAACTTGACTATAGTTTTGAAATAGTAATTTTATCCGCTGCTTTACTTACTCTATTTTACTTATATGTTCTGTCTTGTGATATCGTTATGCATGTTTACCTTGTCCAACACCCCTCCAAAGCTAGTGTACTTGCAAGAGTGACCCTGGCGGAGGTGGGGTGTTACACGTATGTTGGTTTGATATGTCACTCTTAGGGCCTCTTTCGCTTGTTGCCTTAAGTTGTGTGGCATGTCATTAAACAACTCACTCTCAAGGCCTCTTTTTGGTCGTCGCCTTGAGTCGTATGAGAAGTTTAGCATTGGGCATCGGCGTTGGCCTTCTGGACATGGCCCTTTACTTATTTTTTACTAGCCTGCTATTGTTGCGAGTGTGAGCCTCGTGTTCTTGACTAGTTATCCTCTATAAATCTACCATCAGCAAACAAAGCGGTATTCCTGCAATATCATACATTTGCAAGTTTGTTATATATATTTCAATCAAATATACTTGTAGTCATAACATTACTACACTGAGTAGCAAGCAATAAATCGCTTCACAAATCAGATAAGGGTTTCAATTCAGTATCCCTGCGAATAAATATGATATCATATTGCGGCCATCATAGGGGTGTGATGTGTGTGTGTGCCCCCAATCAATAGTAAATAAGTGCTTGGCCAGGGCTTTTGGGATTGATTAGGATCGACAGTGTTGTCCTCCATGTCTAGAAATATGGAATTCAGGCTCAGCTTTCATTCTTACCCCCTATCCTGCAGTGGGGTAGGAGCCCTTCCATGGCATTTAATCGTAATGCCTTTATAATCTCCTGTCGTATGCCCAGGATAGAGTTCGAACTCAGCTTACAGTCTGCCCCCCAATCCTTCAGGGGGGTAGGAGTTCATTTGCAACGCTCAGTCCCTGGCGCCTTTATACTCTCCAGTCGAACACCAAGGGTAAAGTGGAATCAAGACGATCTTTAGTCGTGGCGCACCATCACGCCTTGGGGACGTCGTTTTCCCATCCTTTATACTCTCTCTCGAATCATGAGAGTTGGAGTTAATCAGGCGAACGGTCATGTCATTCGCCCCGGCTTTCCTTCTGCACTCTAATCCTAAGAGTGGGATTATGCCGGCTCGAGTGTCGTTCTCGAAATCGATTTCAATCCATACTTCCGCTTCGCTCTGGTGGATGTACATTATCGGGCAAGTGGTCGGGCCACACTTGCCAAATCTTTGCATTCCTCCATTCAATCTATGGGAGGAGTGGTTGGCACCAAAATTTGGATACCTACATCATTCATATTGCATGAGTTAGTCATGTCAACAACTCAGGAAGCATGTAAAAGTAGATCGTATAATCGAAAAGTAAGCATATCAAGGGGCAGTGCTGCCTCCTTTATTTGGATTCATGTAATATGGTGGTGTGAAATATAGGATTGAGCCATGTAGATGGTCGAACTACATCAAACTAAAATCAGATTCCGACTTTGAAATGTAAGAGTCAATGCATAATTATCTTTAGCTCTGCCACATATGAGCCAAGGAGTGGATGGTTATCTCAGATCCACCTGGAGCTATACAACCTCTTTTAGGCGGAGGGCATGGCTTTGTAAACGAGCGGTTCAGTCAAGCTTGTCATGATATTGCTCCAAAACTCTATATGCGGGTGCTAGAAGTCTGATCAGTATCAAATCCTAGGTAACTACACCATCCACATATTAATTCATTTCAGTTAATTTTATCAATAACTCATAAAACATGCAAATATAAGAGTTATGGTTAAAGAGTAATCCTGTTAAAGGAATGAATATCATTCGGAGTAAAATTGGCACTGTAGGTTTTTTGTAGGTCTATTTTGTCTTGCCTAATCTCTGCCAAGGGATGGCTTGATTTGGGTCTTGGAGCGACAGAGGCAGCTAGGTAAACACTATAAGCGAATAACGAGGTTGCGTCTCCTTTGAATCGCCCTCTTGCCCCCATGCCAAAGGCAAGGATTGAGTGTCAGGGAGTCACCTCTGTACCGCTAATAGTAGCACATCATCATATGGGTTTTAGGACGGTGGTTGGCAGGAGAACAATAGATCTATACTTTACACTCTCCATGCTATGAAGCAAGACATGGCTGAAAATGGGTCCATGCTTAAAGGATTTTTGCCCCTTCCATGTCAGGAAGTTGGTGCTGGAGCCATAAGGATAAACATGCCTCATCCGTCTGCAGACATGCCTTCGATCCCGTGCCGAAGATAAAAGCTTATATACAAACAATCAATCAGCATCCAGATTCAAGTGTTCCAAACCCTTAAATCGCCACTCTTTGGGAAAGACTGAGGCAATCAGACATGCAGGCTTATGATGTATCAGCATTGAATTAGATAATGTAATCACGAGCATTCCACACTTGATTCTCCTATTGCCCCCAACATTTGGGGCTCGAGTTACTTGCCAGATAATCGATCAATGAGTGGAATTGTGAATCTTCATTTTCTAACTCCAAGATGTCTTTCGTCAGAAGCATCATCCGTGTACATCTCCCATCTAATGGGAAGCTGATGAGTGCTTTTGTCTAATCATTTAGGATGGTGTATTCAGCAATAGGATTTGTTGCTATCAATCTTAGGACAACCTTCCCAAGGAAATAAGCAATGTCGCCTTGCTTGTTATATATTGAGGCATAACAAACGTTGGAACGTCTTTCACTTCTCCTTGCTGGATGTAGTCTGTGCTGCAGGAAATTCTTTATGGGGGCAGTCTATGAATATCTTTCGGGTTCGGTCTCTAACACTGGATCAACTTCCATCTGATCAATGGTTGGAGTTTGTAGTGTCTTGATTAGGATTATCTTCATCTCTTCTGGATTGTCAGAACTTTCTAACTTGGCCAAGTAATCCGCTTTCTAATTTTCTGTGTGCTGAATACGAGACATGTTGTAATGTCCTCATCCATCAAACAGCTCTTCTATCCGTTCTAAGTAAGCTGCGAGTCATAGTCCCTTCGTCTGGAATTTCTTTTGTATCAATACAACCCAATGTTGGACTGTCGATTATTATTTGCACCCTCTGTACACAACTTCCGGGTGCTTGGTTTTCACCTTTCGTTTTGAGGGGTCATCTCCTTCATCTAACACATCTACTTCGAGAACAGTAAACTCGGCGATGAAGTCGGGTAACTTTTTCCCCTATATGGATTTCTTCAGGAGGGAATTGAGATCAAACTGGTTCAGCTTGATGTTTCGTTCGAGCAATCATTCTGATGCCTCGAGTCGTTGTAGGACCTGTGGTATAGGCCAATCAATGTGTATCACAATTATATGAACTTGGAAATAGTGGCGGAGTTTTCTTGAGGTAATCGACAAACTGTAAGCGAACTTTTCAAACTTTGGGCAGTTGCTTCATTAGATGTCGCCCTCCTGTATCCCGAATCTTCATCTTCTCTGAAATCTATGTCTTTGGGAAGATCATCGGGCAACTCTTTGTGTGATGTTTCCTTTGCTTGCTAAGTCGATGCCTCCTTCGCACTTCATCTCATCAAGAGGGGAAGCGTATTTGGATTCCATCTCAGATGTGTAGCATATTCCATTTAGGCAAATAGCAGGATCTTCTAGTAACTTAGTCACCACGGACCATTCCCACTGTAGCTTTGGTTGGAAATTCTGGCAATAGAAATTAGGCTACAATGTAAGTTCTGAATTTTGTTGGAGCCGATCGGTCTAGACCTTGATCAGATAAGCTTGAATACGACCACATAGTTTTCGAGACTTTAAGTAATATTCATGCGTTATATCACAATGGAAATAAGAAGTAAACAGCTAATGGTTGATTCATATTTGCTTTAATCTCGAGCTCTCATCACTTGACCAAGGTCGTATGGTGGCTGGGGAGCAGTCAAGTTGCTATAATCCGGGAAAGGATCCATAGGTCCAATCATGGCATGTGGTGGTTCAACTAGTACCTAACCCTGGGCACCAAAGTATGTTGATCTAACCCTTATTCGATGGAAATCGGTCTTCCTCGATGTTGTTGACATCAAATAGCCATTGCAAAGGTTAGCCAAGTTCTTCGGCAGGTGAACCTCAGGACATATTTCATTCATCACATCATATGATTAAAGTGTAGCTTTGGGATGTTGGGATCCTTAGTTGCTTTCTGGTATCCCATTATTGACAACCATGGTCATTAAGATCATATGAATTATCTTCGGATTAGTGCTCGGACTGTTCCATATAACCGACATTCGATGCTCCGCCGATTGGACAAGTTTAAGTCAAATAAATAAGGTGGTCACTAGTCGTTAGGGAAGAACATCAATTGTGTCGGTGAAATCTATACACCATCGGAGCTGTGGAAAAGGAAGCTGTTAGGAGACAATCGTTGTCTCGTATACTGTTATTGATAGCAAGTTGAATCTGATCGATAGCTCCTTGCATTGGCTTACTGTTGTAAGTAGGTGTCATGGCTCTGGGAAGAATCCCAGAGTCTATCGATTTAATCTTCATTGACAATCTTTGAAAACTGCCGCTGGCTAAAATGTACGCCGAGCCTAAGGCGAGCCGTACTCCGAGCCGAAGGCGAGCCCGTCAGCGGGTCCGGATTCGGGGCCCCACATTCCCGACGGCAGTCTACCTAGCCGGTTAGGTCTAAAATGTGGGCACCGCACGATTTTTTCGATTTTGGAAGGTGAAGCCTTTTCTGAAATGATCTGAAAAAATATTTTTTCCTCGAAAACAGCCGTTCCGGGTCGGATCGGAATTTTCCTTCAAATCATGGTTTGGGAGCGCCTTCAGGTTGGGTCCAATCAGACACGCTCCTCCAATCCGGATCGGAGCGTTATCAGCTGGTCGGTTCGAGTGCCACTCCAGGTTGGATGTCTTCAGGTCAGATCGGATCAAGTATGTCATCGGATCGGGTCGAGGTTACGTCATCAGCAGGCGGCCGTTCGGATCTCCCCTTTAGGTTCGGGTCGGAGGTTCTTTTTTAGGTCGGGTAGGATCCGATCCGACCCCCTCAGGGATATTGATCTGCGCTTCATCTACATCCGATCAGAAGCTTTGTTGGACTCTGTTTTTGATCTTTAGCGATTGCTTCTATATGGCATGGTGGTGACTTCACTTCTACTGATTTCCACAATTGCAAAGTCAATAGAATTCATAGGATTTTCTCATCGGACTTGGCGATCCAATAAGTAGATTGGAGAATCCCTAAACGTTGAGAATCTTCATTTCTCAGTGAAAGCACCAAAATGTTAGACGAAAAATTGGTTCTAACACCCAGCTGATCATGTTTTACAGAGAATAATGAGAAATCATATACGAGAAAGCAAGAGAAATCAATCAACACACGAGATTTATAGTGATTCGGTGTTAACAAGCCTATATCCACTTTATAGATTCTTAATTCAACATAGAATTACAATTACAAGGCTTTGAATCATTCAGCCATTTGATTACAATGAATTTGTATCTCCGAATTCATGGATTCTATTGGAGGAGATGACGATTTGCTGTGGAGGAAAATTTCTCATGGATTCCATAAACGAACTAAGTGCCAAAAGTCCTTGTAAAGTGGTGCGAATTCATATATTTATGGGTAGAAATTCGGTTGGGATAAATGGTCACATGGCAGCATCAAAGAGAACCTCGAAAATAGTGGGAAGAGAAGTTATATCTTGTTCATGTGTGCCAAGTGTAATCCTTCCCATGAAAGGAGGAGTAAAAATAGGTCCAATCTCATATGCTTGGTAACCGCTTCAAGCAAAAAAGGGGTTTGGGTCTATCTATATTCAACCTGTGCCATTGATGCTGCCGAACCGGAATCCTTCAGCTATGGTTGAAGGGATGGGATCGGATTTATGCTTCCGATCTGATCCGATCTATTCGTTGTGTCTTATTACTTGCAGCCAGGTTAAGTCCGAATCCAGGTTATTCGACCCAAAGTAGTCTCCGACCCGAAGTTGATGTAGCAAGGTAGAGATGCCATCTATCCGAGTCAAGGTTGCTCAAACCAATCCGATCTGAGCTCTCCAATCCGACCCGAGCTCTATAATCCGATCCGGTCTGAATTTTGGTTTTAGAACATATAAGAGCTTTAACCTCTAATGTATGTAACCCTGATCGTTTGGGTTTTGGGTGGCCTGGTCACAAAACAGGCTAACATTTATATTATTATAAACGTAACCAACAAGTTAAGTTACCCTATTTGGAAAGTATTCGTTAAAATAACGATTTAATTTGATTAAATTAAACAAACGCTTAATTTAATCGATGAATATTAAAATATCCAGCACATATGCAAACAGTCATCCAATCATCAACCATTAGCAAACATTGCACACAAAAATAAAAAACCCGCTTATATAAAATATAAACGGGGTAAACTGAGTGAGTTGAACTCACCTTGGTTCTATTCATTTCTGAAACATCTTGTTTTGATTAAATTAAACAGACGTTTAATTTAATTAAAAACTCCGATAACTGCCCACTCTGATCAATCAGCTCTATTGTGCTGTGCTCGTCGATATGGACCCGATATCACTTGTTCCATCCGATTTCGTTACTGTGACCACGATATATACATTTAAGGCGTTACACACTATTTTGACACAATATCATAAATATATCCTAATAATAATATTTTAAATTTCTAAATTTTTACTTAAAGTTTGTTAAACTTGATTAGGCCCAATCTATATCGATTAGGAACCCCCTTTCTGTGCAAGGCACTATTACTAAGAACTTGATATATTTTATTAACTAATCCTAAACTATGTCTTCATTAGGCATCACACAATTATTGCTCGGCATATTTAAGTGGCCACTAAAATCAAAAATACGATTAGGCAATGATTTAGCTTGTTAGAATATGAGATAGGCATATTAAATACTTAGCATGTTATACTACTGTTAAAGGTAAGAACAATATATACAGGTCACATATACGAGGCACATTCTACATATCTATATGCATTCAATCTTAGGCTCAGTAATAAAAAGGGTTAAGTATATAACCAGTCCACAAACATACTGCAGATCTTCACCTATTATGATTCACTTCCTCACTGCACTACATTTCGAAACATGCTCCACCACACAATACCCACGCTCCCTTCGGAACTCATTGCATGCACTGTACTGATCGTCCAACCCCATCCGTGCTTTACATACCATCACGCTGCTTCATCTATTTTTCACGTCCGCCCTTCACTTATACCCAATACCCATTGTTTCTCTCGTTTTCACTTCGAGACTACCACCGTTACTTTCTCCCTTGCTTTCCATGTTGTCACTCCAAAGAACTCCCCATCTTTTCCAGGTAGCATGCGCAGTACCCATGTTGCCTGCATTGGCAAGCCTTCCCCATACTTTCTTCTTTTGAAACTTGCTGTCACTTTCCCAATCTCAAACTCTTCATTTAAAACTGAAACCATGCATTATCTTCTCCCAGTTTCCCTCTCACGTCCATTTAGCTCAAGAATCTGAACAGTGCAACCGCACCATACTGCTTTCCAATGTATCATTCATTCATTCATTCATATTTTTTTCCGAATGCTTTCTTGATGCTTTGCTTTCCCCTTCTCACTCCACTACCCAACACCCTTCATACTTAAACATTTCGAACCATACCTGCAGCTCCTATGCTCACGCATGTCATCCCTTCCACAGTTCAAACAAGAATCTTCCCCGTGTAGCATACATCTACCCTCCTAAATACCCATGTTGCCCTGAAACGAACACGCCACGTCCTCCTTAGCAACACTACACCACTTGCTAGATACCACGCAACCTAGCCTGTGTTTCATTTCCGAACCCATCCTTACTTGCTCATCCATCATTTACCATACCTCTCGCATCGAGTATCAACTGGATAGCAGCTCTTCTTCTTGCTGTAATGACTCGCTCCATCCTCACTCCTCCACCCTATACTACTGCGTCCCTGCTGCATCTATGGCCACCTTAAACCAGTGCTCGCACGCCCCCGGTCTATCGTGTTTTACGTCTGGAAATGAAATGAATGGAGGCTCGGTTCATTTACAGGAGGTTTTATATTTGAAGAATGAAACTGGTTTGGTTTCTACGAACTGGGGCTTCGGTTTGTTTTTGCTGGATAAAGAAAAAAATGGGGTCAGTCGTGGTTATTTATACGGGAGAAGGTGTGGGGAGCAAGGCACTTAAAAAACATATTTTATTAGGTAGCTTGATGGGCACGGCGAGAAAGTGTGCGCGGCAAGGCAAACAAAAATATAATTTTGTATGTTTTATTTATTGTCGGCTTCGTCATGAAATCATATTTCCTTTGTCTGCTCTGTAGTTTGATTTAGGCACTGCCACACTGTGTTTCCATTTCGAAGGTTACGTAGCTTACGTTGTGAATATTTTGCATCACACATTTTATTACCAATCAAGTAAATGTTTATATATTTGTTTATATAATTTGATGCATTTTGGGTAAGTTTGGTTATTGAATTATACCGTTAACTGTCATTGCACGTTTTATAATCGCACTGCAACATGTGAACCCCAAACACAACGATAAAAAATACACCGCCACGTCTCAACATTCCAGTCCCAATGAAATTATTTTCGTTCGAAACGGACTTCGTTTGCACAACGATATTATTTTAATTTATCAGTCCACCATTAAATTCCGTCTACCGACAAAACAACTTCGTTTGGCACCAAACTGAAAATCTAGCAATGTTTAATTATACGTATTCCAATAATACTTGTTTCATCGAATACGGTGGTCGTTTGAAAAGAAATTTATTTCTAAGGTCTATATATTATCGATAACATGAAATTAAATTCAAAATAATCTATTTAAATTAAATTAAATTATTATAACTTCAAATGAAATATCATACAACTTCAGAATAAACCAATATATATTTTAAACTCGATATTTAGAAATTCGGGTTAAAGCGGTATCCAAACATATAGAAATCTCTTTATATTTATAAATTACATCGTTATAATTTACTAACTATTCCATAGCGATTATTTAAAAATTTGAATTCGACATAACTCGCAATCCATACGATGAAATCTCGATTTTTCTCTTTTATTGGAAAATTATTATCAAATAGATTCAAACGGTTCTTGTTTCACAAAAATCTGACTTATATCGGATCCTGTATTTTCGATTAAAATTCAAATCGAAAATTACGAACTACCGCGGCGTTTCTAGCTCATTTTAATTATATTATATATATATATATATATATATATATATATATATATATATATATATATATATATATACGAACTTCATTTTATAAAATAAATTCGATATAAAATCCATTATATTTCCAATATAATATATAAATAGATTTAAATATTCCAATTTAAATGGTAGAAAAATTTGGGAAGTAACATGTTCCAACTAAAGCAGCACCATAGATACAGTATATTTAAAAAAAAAACGAGTGGACAAATTGGATTTACCACACTGAGTTGTCATGTTGTGATGAAGTTCTATGAGCAGAACCGAGTGCATCAACTGTTTGACTGAAAAACAGTTCTTATTGTGACATGTTGACAGTATAAAACAACACGGGCAAACACGGCAAATTAAATTTGTAAATAAATAAAAACTGCAGGATATAACTATAAGTTAAAAGTGATTGGATGAATTGATAATCAATATAGTACACTGCCAGAAGCATGGGCAACATGTAAAATACCCATTCAAACAATTGCTTGTTGTAGTATTATAGTAGACAGTCATGAGTTTGCTTATGTTTTGAGGATAAGGTGCATGTGTAGAAAATGAACGGTTGCTAGCTTCAACGTGTTAAACATCAAACTGTAGCAGCAAAACGACTGTCAAGGATGGAAAAAAATTCATGAAATTTTTACTGAGCAGTAATAAATACCGGTATTACTTTACCACTAATATATCAAACAAATAAAATCCACCAACTTTTGAGTGATAACATCAACAAACAATCCAGCGAAATTGAATGTAAATTACATATAAAATCAAAATTAATATGCCCTAATTCATAGGAAATAATCAATTCGAACAAAGGCAACAAAAATATACAGAAAATTGGTACCTTGAAGAAAGGATTTGTGATTTTCCTATCTGAGATGACATGGCGCGAAGGCTGCAATAGTCAATAGAGGAGCGCCTATGTAAAAGTGATTACCGGTTTTGCATGAGTAAAATTTAAGGTTTTTGGTGCAGATCAATTCAATATTTGTAAATTCATAGCAAATATCAATTCAAACAAAAGGAAGAAAAATAAATAAAATCCATACCTTAAAAGAATCATGTTTGATTTTCCTTTCTGAGATGACATGGCAAACTAACAGCAATAGAGAAGGAAGCATGTACGTCAAAGAGATTATTGGCTTTGCTTGAGTAAGATTTTAGTTTTTGCTGCAAACCAATTTTGGGTATGTTAATTGTAGACAATTGGTTGATTTTACCATCAGTTCTCCGTAAAAGGTGTAGGTTAGAAGGAGTGAATGTGACTTTGGCTACAAAGGAAAGTATGCATAAATCAAGGGTCACCTATACCTGCTTGTGTAATAAGAACATGACTGATGCTTCTCATTACGGTGGTCATTCCCAATGTTTTGCGAAAGAGGGAGAGTACCTGATTTCAGGTGGAAATGAAGTGTGTGTAAAAATTTGAATAAAATAAAGATTAACTGATTATACACCACTTCAAATGATTCATATAACCTCAAAATATTAGAAGTTTACATAGATTCGTATATCGAGAAAGAAGGCATGAATAGTTTAAAACGTCAATTGTAGGAGTTTATATAAAGATGAAACATGTAAGGGGTTATAGACAAATCATATTATTATTTTGGTTAAAACCAAAAAAAAAAAAAAAAAAAAATCATAAAATATCAAATATTCAAAATGTAAATAGCCTGAAATGAAAATATAATGAATAGATGGTTGGAAGAAAGCATACGATGTGTTAATCAAATTGATGTACAAAAGTGTAAAACAAATATAGGCAGATTATTCATACACAATTACTTGAAATTGATATATTAGGCCATACCATTAAATATAAGATTCCACTTCAAACTTAATAAATGAACTTATCATATCCAGCTTCCAACTAACAGGTTTTATGTTTTTAGACAATTAATCATAATTTGAGTGGATAGAAAGGAAAATAAGAAACGAAACTGACTCTAATTTGACGTAGGAGTGTTGGGTAAATCTTACAGAAGAAAGTTCAAATAAGTGGCAAGCATCTGTACAACTTAAATGCTAATTCCAGTAAAGTCCCAACCATAGAAATATTTTTATTTTTTCTCCTCAAGAATTGGAACAAACAACACATTAAAATCGAGCCCTAAAAATGAAGCATCTGAATTGTCTTGGACGAAGTTGATAGGTTGAAGCTTCTACAATTGTCATACATACTGGTTTTGAAATAAGATTATGTACAAAAGTGGATTTGTCGGTCCGTCGGAAATAAAAGACAGAAGGCAAGGTGTTATATAGTTGGCTTCAAACACAAAATTAAACCAATCAGAATTTTAGTCACATTAGTTAGATTTTAAACAAAAATTTGAAACAGTTGGGAACGAATTTACATACCTGGTAAAGTTGGAAGCTGAAAGCGACACTGTCCTCAAATCAACTATTTCGTTGGGCTTCAAAATTGAAAGAAGGGTCTTGCAGATGCACAATTACAGGTGTGCACAGTTTGTGCGCATATAAAAAGTCAGTTGAAGATTACTATGCTATAAACATGTTGAATTTTTGAGCTACTCCTGCATTTAAATAAAAAAACTCAGAAAATCAGTACTTATATTACCAAAAAAGTAATTATATTACTACAGATTTGCACTGTAGTTAAACCAATAGTTGCAAAGGAACCCTGTTAATTTAAGAGTAAGTGAATAAACAAAAAATAAATTTGCAAGTTGTATTACTGTTAGTCTACTTATTTTAATACCAGTGGAAACCAATTAAATAAAAGCAAATCTGTTGGTAAACAATAAAATCATAAGCAAGAAAGTTAGATACCCGATTTGCAAAGTTGGTTCACTATGCATTGCATTAGACTCTGAATGATTCATATCATAATTTCCATTAACTTACACACTACAATCACATGCAATTTGAATTGCTGTGAATGTCGCGCCTTCATGTTCTAGCTGTAAAATACATTACGTGTGGTGCAGTTTAGAATCAACAATAAAATGTGTATTTTTACAGGCCTAAGCTTAAAAAAATAATTTAGGTGTTAAATAAGGCTGGGAAAACAATTATGTGATATACATAAGTCTTCCAGCTAACAACCAAAACTTCACATTCCCCTGCGTATTGATTTCCGTAAGATGGTGCTCATGGCAATAAGATAGATTAAAAATGAATTAAAAACATGAAATATTAAAAAAAAAAAAAAAAAAAAAAAAAAAAAAAAAAATCATAGATGAAGCTCCTGGCATTATGATGGAGTGTACATTCTAATATTTATTTCATATCATGAATTATAAATTCTGGCACATTTGGTTGTGATACAAAGAGCAATGGCACCGAGGTGTTTTTCTAACCACCAAAACTAACAAACCAGACAGTGCACTCTTGTTTGGTTATAAAACAGAGATGATTTTCTAAAAGTTCATAATATATGGGGGCAGAAATAATTAATGAAACCCATATTAGCACAATCTATGAATAGTATAGAAAAAGTACTCTGTTCACGGAAAGATCACAAACAAACATAACATAGTGTTTTCATAATTTGAAATCAAAGAAAGATTAGTTGACGTAAACTCTGTTGAATATTTTTGAGGACAAATAGGACTTAGTGCAACAATTAACTGTTTTCTAATGCTTGTATTGAGCAATAACATTTGTTTTAAGGTTTAGATGACATTTTTTTAAACTAGTTTACTTAGGAATTGTCCATTCAGCTCCCAAGGCCCATATAACTTAAATGGAGAACAAATCCAGTACAATACACAAATGTAATAAAAGATGATATAGTATGGGAAAAAGCAAGAATTCGAACGATTTAATACTTTAACCTTGGGTACAAAAAAGTGAGGTTCTTCTAATGCGAAGAAAAATAATCTACTCAGAGACAAACAATTATTACTGTACATTCTTAAATCTTATATGCGACCCATACTTGCTATCAATGCACCTGCTTATAGATAGTTTTCTGCTGGCTAATTATGCGATCACCACATCTAGCAGTCTTATCCGTTAATTGGATTTACAATTTTGAACTCAGGCTATATTGAATGAAGCTGAATATCTTTAGATCGATGAAACAATACAATCAATAATTAGCGCACCTAATTGCATCTGTCCAAATCTTCTAGAATGTGATATGGATTCGGTTAATAAGATGTATCAAGATGTTATGATCAAGTCGTCTTAGGATGTTGTGCCATGTAGGAATTGCACCTGGTTGAAGTTCGAGAGTGTACAGCATGTCTAGTAGTAACTGAAATGAGATTATAATAACCAGCACAAAACACAGTGATCAGTGCATATATACTACGTATACCGGCGACTCCAAAATAGGACTTGGTCGTGTTTACATTTGTGAAAACATAGCAATCATTATGCATTAAGTATTTCTTATTACATTTTAATATAAAAATTATTATAGCTAATAGATTTGAAATATTGCTAATTTGATCATTCAGATATTCTATATTAGTACAATATATATGCCTTCCGAAATTACGAATATTTGGTTTTAACCCATATTTTCTTCTTATAACTCTTGATCATCAAATGATTACATCGCTTTCTTTGTTAACTTTAAATCTGAAAACTGGTATATAAAATTGTAAGGTAAGTTATAAAGACATGAAACTAAGTGTATTCACAATTATTAAAATTCACAGTAATGTTCTGATTAATATATTTCTGAAGGGCCCAATTCAGAAGTTTGTCCATAGCCTTCATTTGACTTTGGATCGACACTGGCTAACAGTTGCCCTTTTGGTTCAAATGTGCAATTTTTCGTTTGATCATCAACTTGATGAGTTTAACGGAATTCTTTGTGCTGTCATCTGTTCAAGCTAGATGTATAATATTCAATTGCACTGCCATCACCCTTTTAGTTATCTATGATAATAAGTTCGACATAGACCTCTTTATTATTAAGGATTACACTTTTATCCAAAAAAATACCATACATCTTGTCAATGTTAACTACATATGTATTATATGCCTAAATTTGTGAGAAACACTGTGTAGATTATATGGGGTCCACATATAACTTATTCAATTTTTTCTAATTGGTACATCCAGCAAAATCACTCTTTGTAACTAATCATGTTACATTCAAGATTTCCCTACTGTCTATATAGAATAAATATGTATTTGAAGAAACCACCTAAAATTATGTGATGCAATAAAAAGGAGGGGAAATAATTGAGATTAAATCAATAATAAATATAGCATGGCAGGGAAACTTCAATTGACGTTAAATTGCAAATTGTATTACCTCTTCTAAAACACATGAATTCTTTCTCCAAGTCAAAGATAAACAATTTTGGTTACATTGCTCATCACAATAATTAATAGTGAAATTAAAATTTTAAAATGTGATAGCAAATTTAGATCATAAATGTTAAGCTAAAATCATGGATTTTTCAAATTTTCCAAATGATATGGATTTTAATATAAAGAAAATGATTATGGGTTGGAAAATGAAAAATCTTTTCCATTTTGCCATTGTATTCTAATTTCCGTATTGCTTACATTTCATGTCCCTAAACTTGAAACATGCATCACCTATAAAATCTAAAATAATAATTAAAGTGTGGTGCTAAGGGCACCCCAATATGTTTTTCCTTATATCGTGACTAAAAAATACTATAATAATTAGTATTACACTCTTCTTAATACCACACGCTTAAAAAATAGGGGCTACCACACTGTTTTACCCTATTTCTATTTTGCTCGATATTCATTCGTCCTCATCCGTAAAACAGATCAACGAGCTAAACCCTAGATTTATAACCAATCAATGGATTCTACGCCACAACATACAAAATGTAACAACCCGTATTTCTAATAACATGTTATGATGTAAATCAAGGTAGAATTAAATTCTAAAATCTGAATCAAGGGAAACGGGCTGTGCCATTGCGTTCGTCTCGGAAAAATATGCGAAATAGAGTCTGAGTTTTCGAAAAACGGAGTCCGTATGACCAAGTTATGGCCCAATGAAGTTTTCAGAAAATTCTAAGCCCGAAAACAGTTCAAATTCGAATTCAGATTCGAATTACAACCAAGGCAGAATGGGCGGGAATTTTCCCGCCCCAGGCAGGGTCGACACAGGGGTCGACACCTGTGTCGACCCCCCCCCAATGGGTCGACACCCATGTCGACCCAGGGGTCGACCCCCCCCCCCCCCCCCTGTCGGACCAATTTTTCTGGTGCACCATTTTGACAGGTTGGGTCTTGTTCTGGAAGTTTCTGACGGGAGTTGATGGCTCAGATTCGATTTAGGGTTAATCCTATGGTCTAAACTACCCCTAATCTCTATAAAAAGACCCCTAGACCTAGCCTAAACCCTCATTAATCATTCCTACAACTAAATGCTGCCCAAATGTTCACCAATCATGGCCTCCACCTTCTTCATGAGAGCATGAGTGTCTCAAATCAATCTATGTCATAAAAGAGCCATCTTTCTTAAGTAAAAGAGCCTTCTTTCTTTGTCTTTGGGGTTATTCCTTCTTGTTCTCAAGTCTTGAAGTGGAGTTTATCATCTTCGGTTGCGGATTTGCTAGTGTGGCTTCGTCTCAATCTTATTTTATATTAATTCTAGTCTTCATAGCATAGTAAGCCCTATACTACTCTTAGATTCTAACTATGAAGTTAATATGACATGTTGCAAGTTGAGTTTGGGCCTAAGTATGATATGTGCTTTGATCTTATCATGTTATGCATAAACATATTCTATGCATGTTTGTAAAGCTATCACCTTTGCCTTATGCATAGAAAGCTATGACCTTTGATTTGAAATGTTGCATTATGCAACATGAGAACTCTCATAACCTTTATGATAACTTGCATATAATGTTATATGTGAACTTCTAGCCTCGATCCTATGTCATTTATGATCATGTTTCACCTATTTGCTTAAGTTGATATTATGCATGTTTTGAGGCCCATGATGTAATATGCAAGTTTATGAACATACTTATGCCTTGTATGCCACCATGTTTACCTTGTGGCCAACCTTATTACCTTATGCCCCTTTTTTCATGCTTTTGCCAAGTTCCCTCTTTTGATCTATGTTATGTTATGCGAAACGTACATGCGATGGGAATACGTTGGGTTTGGGTAATATTAATGACATGAAAACATGGTTTTGAAATATGACATGAACATTGACTTGTGATTATGTTTGTAAACATGAATTTGGACATGACTTCTAGAAAACATGAGAATGGCCAACTCGAGGTTGGGTTGAGTTTGTAGCATAAATCTACCCGGAACCGACCGGCTTAACTAGTGGCTACAAACAATAGGACCCAATGTGAGTAGTTGGTCATGTTGTGCTTAAACCCGAGGTTAGACTAGGTTGTGGTGTAAAGCTACCCAGACCCGCCCGGCTTAACTAGTAACCACAACAAGGTCTAATGTGAGAGGTTGGGTGCATTAAATTAATTAATGCCACATGATAGGGTTAAGTCATGGACTACTTGAATATACTTAACCAAGTAAACACGATGGATTGGTAGGGTTAAGTCATGGACTACTTGAATACACTTAACCAATTAAACCCGATGTATTGATAGGGTTAAGTCATGAACTGCTTGAATACACTTAACCAACTCAATACATGGTTAGGATAGGGTTAACCACACTTAACCCACTTGAAATCCTAGTTATGTGGTCCTTTTCAGCAGTAACCAACTTCGAAGTATCATGGGTACCCTGGACTAGGCTAGGGTGGGACACGATTACTGAACTGATTGTAAGAGGCCAAAAGAGACGGCTGAAGGGTGCACCGGTTGTTCAGGCGGACCATGGTCGTGCACATTAAGTCCGGAGTTGAACATGGGCACCAGTAGGTTTAGACTGTGCGTGCTTGAATAGTGTCTGTGGTTTACACCTTAGGGCTGGATACACCCTGGGGTGGACCTAGCACAGTTAACTACATTCCGCGATTAAGCCGTATGACACCGATACACGACGAGTTAGGCTTATAGGGAGCCGATCGACTAGACCGAGTAGTTGGACCTCGATTTTGGTCATCTCATGATGTGGGCCAGCTTTGGGCCAAGGGATCTTTTCTTGATTATACTTGACATGGATTGGAATACTAGTACACACCTGGTGCAACTTAACCTTGTATATGCGATGCCACACTTGATCTATCTTGTCAACTTTTCACCATGCCAGTTATCACCCTACATCTCATCTCTGTTTTACATATTCAGTTAACTTTATTAGTTTTTATACTAATAGTAGATAGGACTTACCAGTCTTTTTGACTGAACCGTTTTCTTTCGCCTCTTTTCTTCCGTTTCCCCCCCCCCCAGGTTTACAGGGTGGGAACACTGGTACCTAGCTTGGATCTTTAGGTGCTTTTCTGGATAGCTCATGTACGGTTTGGACTTGAGCACGCTATGGCTTTATTCTACCTTGGGGATAGTTACTTTATGATTTTCTTCCCAGTTTTCAGCTGATGTTTCTTGACTATGTTTTGTGGAAAATAATGACCAGGTACTTTGATGTAACTTGACTATGGTTTTAAAATGTTAGTTTTATCCGCTGCTTTATTTACTCTGTTTTTACTTATATGTTCTGTCTTGTGATATATGCATGCATGTTTACCTCGTTTAACGCCCCTCCAAAGCTAGTGTCCTTGCAAGAGTGGCACTGGCGGAGGTGGGGTGTTACATTTGGTAACAGAGCATGAGGTTTACAAGATTTGAGCAAAAGGTTTTTAAAACTTACCTTTTTGAAAAACTATTTTCAAAACCAATTAAGTATTTTCCAAGAAAAGTCTAGTTTATTTTAAAAAGGCTATCCCCCAAAAAGCCATTAGCACTATCCTTTGTTTCCTCGTTCTCAATCTATCTTTTTCTTCGTTTCAGTATGGCCGACAATCTTGCCATTCTGGAGGGCGTACCAGTACCTATTTGGTTTAAAAGGTACATGGAGGCAAGGGCGAATGAAGACGGCCCCGTGGACATTCCTCCTCCTTTCCCCGTGGCTAACCTTCCTCCCCCTCCCGTAGCTAAGGTTCTTCCTCCTCCTCCTCCTCAGAATCCACAAGAGGATTTCGCGAAGATTTGCAAGGACTTTAAGGCGATGAGTGGCAAGAATTTTATTGGGACGGAGACTTTTGTGGAGGCAAGAAATTGGTTGAAAGAAACTGAAGACCTCTTTGCTATCTTTGATATAGAAGACCGTAGGAAGGTTCTGTTAGCGGTATGGTTATTGAAAGAGGAAGCTGCATATTGGTGGGTAGTCACCACCACTACTAGGCCAATTTAGACTTGGGATGACTTTAGGAGAAGGTTCAGATTGAGGTTTCTATCATCGATAGAAGAGAACCTTCAGATGGAGAGGTTCCTATCACTAAAGAAAGGGGACATGACCTTAGAGAATACTGGATACGTTTAATCAACTTGCTCGGTTCGGTCTAGACTTGGTTAACACAACTCAGAAAAAGGCCCTATGCTTTGCTCTAGGATTGAAAGAGCCATTGCGCGGTTTGGCCATGTCTCATATACCCATGGGGGCGACTTTAGAGAGTTTGGTGAATATGGCCCTGCTTCAAGAGGAAGATAAGGGTGGCAAGAAGGAGGTCAAGGCAAATGAGTCTCAAGGCGAGAAGGTAGATTCCGGAAAAGGAGGCAAGAATAACAACAGCAAGGACAATAAGACAAGAGAAAGGAGGAAGTGCAACTTCTGTGGGATCACTAAGCACATAGCCAAAGACTGTAGGAAGAAGAAAAGGAAGTTGGGAGAATGCTTTCATTGTGGAGAGTCTGGACACTATAGTAAGGATTGTCCGAAAAAGCAAGGACAAGAGAAAAGGCAAATTCGGCAAGCAGGACCGTCTGGAGGGCAGTTGCAGGCTCTCCTCGCTCTTCCAGCTTTCGATCGAGGTAGTGTTTCTATATAAATTCATGTTTACATTTCTGATTTCCCTGTTCATACCTTATTTGATTCTGGCACATCGCATAGTTTTATTTCTGATCTTGTTGAAAGTTTGCACCTAAGTACTAGTCTAGTTGAGAATCCCGTTAGTATTTCAAATCCAATTAGGGGCTCCGCCCATCTACCTGTGATTTGTATGGATTTGAAAATCTCTAGCTTGAGCGTAGAATTCATGTGTAATGCTTATGTTCTCGGGTTTATGGGATACAAGTTGATTTTGGGCATGGGTTGGTTGTCCAGTTATGGAGCCATTTTTGACTTCGAACATAGGGTTGCGAGGCTCATGACTCGCCTCGGTAATACCCTCGAAAATCTCGTGTGACCTTTAGGGGTCCGTCATGATTAATTATCTATAATCCCTTTGCACTTTTTGGAAATTTTTAATCCAATCGAGTAGTGTTCGCCACTAAGGCGGATAGTCCATTCCGCTTAAGCATGGGTTATAGAAATCACCCTAGTAAGAACATTTGGCAACGTGGAGTGGCATTTGTTTTCAAGGGAGAGTTTTTCTGCGTGGAATACCATATGGTATGAAAACGAGATCCAGGATCCACTAACGAATTTTGTAAAGCTTGCATGAAACCATGAGCACGCAGTTGTAGCCAAGTATTTTTAGGAAAAGAATAAGTGGAAGTGGAACGAGAGGCAACAGTGAAATGAGTTCTAACTCATATTTTGGAAATAAGAATTAAGAGCTACGAAATTGTGGAGTTAAAAGACGGTCAAGGCACGATGGGATTAAGTACAAGAAAATGCGGCTTAGAAGATTGAAGACTAGATACGCGCATTATATCTCTTTCTAAGAGTATATCCTTGATCCCTATTATTATGTAGAGCTTACTCGCATGCTATCTTTTAAGTATATCCTCTCGGTCCTATTCTCGATCTTAGTTCTGTTGCGAACCCCATAAGGAGTATGACTCGCCTGTCTGTGATTTATAATTGGGGTGAAGATGTCCATTAAGATGACCAAACTATTTGGCCTTTATGGGATATGGGTCATAGTTGACAGACTTACGAAGAGTGCTCACTTCATCCCAGTAAAGAGCAAGAGGACCGCATCATGGCTAGCATCTATTTATCTTCGAGAGATAGTGCGGTTGCATGAAGTTCCTTCTAGCATAGTTAGCGATCGTGACCCAATTTTCACTAGCCAGTTCTGGAATAGTTTGCAAGAAGCAATGGGTACGCGATTGAGTCTGAGTACAGCCTATCACCCCCAGACGGATGGTCAAACCGAAAGGGTGAATAGAGTGCTAGAAGATCTTTTGAGGCTTAGTGTTCTTGACTTTGGTGGTACTTGGGAAGACCACCTTCCTCTTGTAGAGTTTGCGTATAATAATAGCTATCAAGCTAGCATAGGGATGGCACCATTTGAAGCTCTATATGGGAGGCCGTGTAGGTCACCATCTTGTTGGTGGGAGACAACGGATAGGCTTATACTTGGGCCCGATATGATACGGGACACATCCGAGAAAGTTGAATTGGTGAGAAGACGGATGAAAGCGGCCCAAGACAGACAAAAATCCTATGCTGACAAGCGAAGGGCAGATTTGGAATTCGAAGTGGGAGACATGGTTTTCGTGAAGGTTTCTCCTTTGCGTAATGTGGTACGTTTTGGAGAAGTGGGGAAGCTGGCACCAAGGTTCGTAGGACCCTTCCCCATCATAGAGAGAATTGGGAAGATGGCTTATAAGGTGCAATTGCCCGAGAAGCTGGCCGGAGTGCATAATGTCTTTCATGTCTCGCATCTCCGAAAGTGCCTACATGAGTCCGCTGAGGTGGTTGAACCAAGCATTCTTGAAGACGTGGAAGTAGAGAAAGAGGCAACCTTGAGGAGAGCTCCGATTCGTATCTTGGGAACAGAGATCAAGAAGTTAAGGAATCGAGAAGTCAAATTGGTGAAAGTTCAGTGGAGTGAAGCCGATGAAGATGCAACTTGGGAAACCGAGGAGAAGATGCGTGGGCTTTATCCATTCCTTTTTGAGGGTACATTCTCAATCTCCTTTCTTAATTAGCATATCTTCCTTTTTGCTATCCATGTTTATCCTGTTTATCTTGTTATCTCGTTAACCTTGTCATGAGAACCTTAAGTAGAGACCCTTTGGATGAAACATGTATTTGAAACATGTTATGCTTGATGGTTGCAAGTGGTTGCAAGTGTTTGCAAGTGGATACTCGTGGATGCATGATACACATTAGGCACTAAGATCGGCTCACACACTTTCATGTTGCATATGCATGAGTGTTTATGCTTATTCATGGATGAAACTTGTTGTGCTATCACGTGGATGTTGCATATGGATGAATGTTATGTGCACTCATGTAGAGGTTATAAATTATGATAGGAATTTGCATACATATGGACGCATTGCACAAACATACTTTGCATTAAGGAGGTTTACTGAATCAGTAACCGCCTGATTTTTGCATTAGATAAGTACATATACACACACCTTTTGCATATGTTCATACAACATTTAGGAATCTTTTAAGGACAATGATTACTTGTGGATGATGTTTTGAGTAGATGGATGATGGATGGTAGGATACATTCTTCCTAACTTGAAGATTTCGGGGACGAAATCCTTTAAGGTGGGGAGAATGTGACAACCCGTATTTCTAATAACATGTTATGATGTAAATCAAGGCAGAATTAAATTCTAAAATCTGAATCAAGGGAAACGGGCTGTGCCATTGCGTTCGTTTCGGAAAAATACGCGAAATAGAGTCCGAGTTTTCGAAAAACGGAGTCCGTATGACCAAGTTATGGCCCAATGAAGTATTCAGAAAATTATAAGCCCGAAAAAAGTTCAAATTCGAATTCAGATTCGAATTACAACCAAGGCAGAATGGGCGGGAATTTTCCCGCCCCAGGCAGGGTCGACATAGGGGTCGACACCTGTGTCGACCCCCCCCCCAATGGGTCGACACCCATGTCGACCCAGGGGTCGACCCCCCCTGTCGGACCAATTTTTCTTGTGCACCATTTTGACAGGTTGGGTCTTGTTCTGGAAGTTTCTGACGGGAGTTGATGGCTCAGATTCGATTTAGGGTTAATCCTATGGTCTAAACTACCCCTAATCTCTATAAAAAGACCCCTAGACCTAGCCTAAACCCTCATTAATCATTCCTACAACCAAATGATGCCCAAATGTTCACCAATCATGGCCTCCACCTTCTTCATGAGAGCATGAGTGTCTCAAATCAATCTATGTCATAAAAGAGCCATCTTTCTTAAGTAAAAGAGCCTTCTTTCTTTGTCTTTGGGGTTATTCCTTCTTGTTCTCAAGTCTTGAAGTGGAGTTTATCATCTTCGGTTGCGGATTTGCTAGTGTGGCTTCGTCTCAATCTTATTTTATATTAATTCTAGTCTTCATAGCATAGTAAGCCTTATACTACTCTTAGATTCTAACTATGAAGTTAATATGACATGTTGCAAGTTGAGTTTGGGCCTAAGTATGATATGTGCTTTGATCTTATCATGTTATGCATAAACATATTCTATGCATGTTTGTAAAGCTATCACCTTTGCCTTATGCATAGAAAGCTATGACCTTTGATTTGAAATGTTGCATTATGCAACATGAGAACTCTCATAACCTTTATGATAACTTGCATATAATGTTATATGCGAACTTCTAGCCTCCATCCTATGTCATTTATGATCATATTTCACCTATTTGCTTAAGTTGATATCATGCATGTTTTGAGGCCCATGATGTAATATGCAAGTTTATGAACATACTTATGCCTCATATGCCACCATGTTTACCTTGTGGCCAACCTTATTACCTTATGCCCCTTTTGTCATGCTTTTGCCAAGTTCCCTCTTTTGATCTATGTTATGTTATGCGAAACGTACATGCGATGGGAATACGTTGGGTTTGGGTAATATTAATGACATGAAAACATGGTTTTGAAATATGACATGAACATTGACTTGTGATTATGGTTGTAAACATGAATTTGGACATGACTTCTAGAAAACATGAGAATGGCCAACTCGAGGTTGGGTTGAGTTTGTAGCATAAATCTACCCGGAACCGACCGGCTTAACTAGTGGCTACAAACAATAGGACCCAATGTGAGTAGTTGGTCATGTTGTGCTTAAACCCGAGGTTAGACTAGGTTGTGGTGTAAAGCTACCCGGACCCGCCCGGCTTAACTAGTAACCACAACAAGGTCTAATGTGAGAGGTTGGGTGCATTAAATTAATTAATGCCACATGATAGGGTTAAGTCATGGACTACTTGAATATACTTAACCAAGTAAACACGATGGATTGGTAGGGTTAAGTCATGGACTACTTGAATACACTTAACCAATTAAACCCGATGTATTGATAGGGTTAAGTCATGAACTGCTTGAATACACTTAACCAACTCAATACATGGTTAGGATAGGGTTAACCACACTTAACCCACTTGAAATCCTAGTTACGTGGTCCTTTTCAGCAGTAACCAACTTCGAAGTATCATGGGTACCCTGGACTAGGCTAGGGTGGGGCACGATTACTGAACTGATTGTAAGAGGCCAAAAGAGACGGCTGAAGGGTGCACCGGTTGTTCAGGCGGACCATGGTCGTGCACATTAAGTCCGGAGTTGAACATGGGCACCAGTAGGTTTAGACTGTGCGTGCTTGAATTGTGTCTGTGGTTTACACCTTAGGGCTGGATACACCCTGGGGTGGACCTAGCACAGTTAACTACATTCCGCGATTAAGCCGTATGACACCGATACACGACGAGTTAGGCTTATAGGGAGCCGATCGACTAGACCGAGTAGTTGGACCTCGATTTAGGTCATCTCATGATGTGGGTCAGCTTTGGGCCAAGGGATCTTTTCTTGATTATACTTGACATGGATTGGAATACTAGTACACACCTGGTGCAACTTAGCCTTGTATATGCGATGCCACACTTGATCTATCTTGTTAACTTTTCACCATGCCAGTTATCACCCTACATCTCATCTCTGTTTTACATGTTCAGTTAACTTTATTAGTTTTTATACTAATAGTAGATAGGACTTACCAGTCTTTTTGACTGACCCGTTATCTTTTGCCTCTTTTCTTCCGTCCCCCCCCCCCCCCCAGGTTTACAGGGTGGGAACACTGGTACCTAGCTTGGATCTTTAGCTGCTTTTCTGGATAGCTCATGTACGGTTTGGACTTGAGCACGCTATGGCTTTATTCTACCGTGGGGATAGTTACTTTATTATTTTCTTCCCAGTTTTCAGTTGATGTTTCTAGACTATGTTTTGTGGAAAATAATGACCAAGTACTTTGATGTAACTTGACTATGGTTTTGAAATGTTAGTTTTATCCGCTGCTTTATTTACTCTGTTTTTACTTATATGTTCTGTCTTGTGATATCTGCATGCATGTTTACCTCGTTTAACGCCCCTCCAAAGCTAGTGTCCTTGCAAGAGTGGCACTGGCGGAGTTGGGGTGTTACACAAAAGCCGTGAATAAGGCTTGGACTAAACAAACTAGAAGAGGAAGTGAGAGATTAGGGTTTTCAGATCACCAAACAATTGAGAGTTACCGTACGAATTTGAATTTTCCCACGAGAGATGCGAAGAAAACAGCTATTATGAGATACTAGGGTATTTATATTAGCTTAGCACGTGATTAGTTCGACAAATAATGATTGAGTGAGAGATTAAAATGGAAAGGTAATGTGGTGTTAGGAAGCATACAAAATTTAATGAATTTTACTTTTGCAATTGCGGTATTAGGAAGAACATATTAGGGTGCCCTTTGCACCACAATAATTAAATTCCTAGTTATTTAAATAATAAGATAATTTCTACTTTAAAATCAAGACTCAAATGGTGCGCCGTTGGGTTGATATATTAGGAAAACGATATATGCTCCATAAATATGAATTTTTATTTCGTATATAGCTTTACTCAACATTGCTCGTTTATTGATTAATTTTCAATGTTATTTGCAAAATGGATATGAATTTATGATTCCTGGTTTTAAATTGTGATTGTTCATCAGCTAATTCCCATGAAAAAACAGATTGCTAACCAACTTTAAAAATTATAACTTGTTTTCCTGGTTTGAAATTCAAATCCATGTAAAAATAATCCCATCAGTGACCAAACTAATTGTAAAATTATCTTATTTCCTATTTTGTAATACTAATATGTTAATCCCTACAGATACGTATACGTGAACAGAAGATAAATTTAATAACAAACTTATACAATGATAAAATAGTCCAAGAAACAACATTCATAAAAATTAGGTAAAAATAAGGGATAGTGTGCTTGAAATTTATAAGGAGCATGACCATCCTTTTTAACAGTTACTAATATAATTTGTAACAAATTCCAAGTCCATTTTCATGATTTTTGCAACACCAAGATGAATGGCAAAATTAATTGCATGAGCAATAACAATGATTGACTATAGAGACGAACTTATTAGAAACATAGCCGTTTATAAACTAATATCATGTAAATTTGGAAGCATAAACCAATAACTTACCGTTAGATAGTTACGTATTTCTTCTGTAATTTAACTCCATGTTATTCAGTTGTAAGTCCATTTTCAAACTAAAATTCAATTGATCTTGGTGGTAACAATGGATTTTATAATGTTAGATTTTAGTAGGAACTAAAATGTAGTATGTGTAATAATAGATGAGAGCAATGAATTTGAATTTGGATTGCAGGAAGGTTATGTAGCTTGTTAACCACTATATTTCCTAAATACGATACTCTAGGTTATGCATAGGTAAGTGCGTAAATTCAATTTCTTAATGCATAGACTACAACGGGTATGGACCACTGTTGATGTTTTAAGGGAATGATTATGAAAACGGATTAAATATACTACTACCATGGTTATTATACGAAACAGGGATGCAGCTTACGAAAAACAAGTATTACGACTTTGAAATTTATATAATCAAAATTGTATTCAATTTAACAATAAATAGTTCATAAGATTGTGCATGTAACTGAATGCAGGTCTGATAAAAATTTGAATAAATTGCCTACAAAATGAATGAACTCAGTAAGAGTGCAGTGCTTAAAATATTTTTCAAATTTACATATTAGTTGATTCCTAATATACGGGGAAATAATCATTTTATGTATTACAACAATCAAGGTTATTACGACGCCAAGTCGAGCCACTACCGTCTAGAAGACTAGTCGACAAGTCGTCCGACTAGTTGACAAGTCTTTTATATACATATATTTATTAGACTTAAATATATAATATAATTAGATATAAAGATAACATAATAATAGGTTCAAATTCAACAAAGATAACATAATAATAGGTTCAAATTCAACAAATCAGTTAATTATTTAATTAGGTTATAAACTTATCAGTTAATTAAAAAAAATCCAGTCACTTAAAAACAAATCAGTTAAGCCTAGGGTTAATTCTTATGAACAAATCAGTTAAATAAAAACTGATTGAGTCTTCTGAAATAATTTTTACGATGAAAAAAAAATCATAACATACCTGGGGCTGGCGGCGGAGGAGCAGCGGCGAGGTCACAAGATGCAATTAGGGTTTTTTTATTTTTAAATTGATGCTCGATTTAGTGATCGATGGATTAATCGATCAGAATATGGATGTCAACTCATCTCAATTAGGGTTTCTGGGCTCGAATTAGGGTTCGATTTGGCCCACCATCGTCGAAATGCGCAAGTCGAGAGTCGTCGAATTCCTCAGAGCGACTTCTCAACTTGTCGACGACTAGTCGTCGACGTGATAACACTGACAACAATACAGTTATATGTAAACTGATTATTGTATGGTCATGATAGTAACTTGACAGTAAAGTCATAGTTATCAAGGCGCGCGCTTAGGCGCGCCTAAGCGCAAAAAAAGCCCAAGGCTCAAGGCATGCGCATTTTTGCAGTTTGAGTGCACCTTTTTGCAGTTTGAGGTGCTTTTTTTTGGATAAATTCAAAATTTTGTTTGTAAATAGTTAAATAAAATTTTTCATCGTTCAACAAATTATAAAATATGGTTTAAAATTTAAATCTTGTTAATAAAATATGTAAATAATCGAATGAATTATAAAATATGGTTTAAAAATTAATTTGTAGTTAGTAAAATAGCAGATCAAACTCATTTAAAAGGCACACAAAAAAACCCAAGGCTCAAAAAAGCCCCAGGCTCAATGCTTGCGCCTTAGCGCCTTAATTATTATGAATAGAATAATAAACCACCAACCTCACACGTTGCAGATTTTTTTTTAGTTTATACTCAATAACGTTGATTGGAGTACAAACCATAAGCTACATTCAAATATTTTATGGTATGGAAATGAAAAAAAGGAACCATCATATGTAGTAAATGAAGAACTTAAATTTCAACAACTGTTGTCAAATAAAGCAAATATTATCTATATCAGTGATTTAAAAATATTGCAGCTATATATCTAAATGGAGATCAGTAAATGTGCATTAGATGGATTTATCACAAAATATAATTTCAAATCTTACATTAGATCAAGTCGAAGTGGTGATTGAACATTGCAGTCCTCTTATTCCTCCTCCTAAAATACCGTAAAAGCTTTTTATGTGCGACTTGCATTCATTAGGAAAAAAGTAAGTTGGGTATGTGTATAGAAGTGCGTGAACGTGACATACGCCCTGCGACAATTTATAACAATAACCTGTTTATGTAAAATACCATGTTCACTCGTTTCGTACAAAATTCAAATTGGAATTGGAAATCTATGAATGACATTGTGCACACCCCTAGCTGCAGTGAAACAACAACAGATAAAATAAGGTTAGCAAATCACAAAACATAAAGTATAGAGAAATAGAAATCTGGTGCACTGCTAATAAGTTGGTGGAAAATTATACTTTTGGTGTACTATAAACCCCATCATACTGGTGTATATATTATAATCAACAATGTAGGTGCGTATGACAAAGTTATCTAAAGCATCAACAAAGTAATAAGCATATACAAATGGAGATAAACCTCAGCAGAAAAATTTTGGTTAGGAAAACAATGAAACCAAAAATACGACAAATTATAATCAGGTGCATAACAAATAAGTTGGTGGCAAGTTTGCAGTTTGTGTAATGATAGGAAAACGTCGCAGATCTTAAAATTAGGTATCCGCTGCAGAATTTAATAACTATCAAAGTGTAAACAGAGGAAAATTGAGAGAACGAAATTATCACAGTATACTGTATAAACGGCGGTGAATTCTGCAAAATGAAGCGAGTAAGCAGAGGGCGGGGGTTTATGTAGTACGGTGCCCTACTGGTGTGGAGAAAGGTATAAGGAGAGTTGACGGTTTATGGTGGAAAACTGGCGTTGATAACAAACCCGGGTAGGGAGGGGGAAAGAGTGATTATGAACGACGGATTTTGGTGAGTAGAAGGTCGTCAGCAAGAATGGTGATGGTAAAGAGGGGTATTTACGGGTGATTAGGTAGGGCAGCATATCGGTTTTGGGAGAAACTCGGAGGGCGATTGAACGGTTGCACGACCAAATTGATGGTAAAAGAAAACGAAGAAGCGTGTGAAATAAAAGGGGACAGATGTCAACACTACCAGAATGACTAGATTCCTGCTTTCCAATATAAGTAATATTGTAATAAGATGGACTCATTATATTCTCTCTGTATTCATTTTCACATCAAATGAAGCTTCCTTACCAACTTGAGGGATAATTTTTGTGACGGCCCGCCCCGTACCAGTCGACATTTCCAATGAAAGTGCACTGTGCCAATGCCCGACCAACACGGGACGGTCGCCAAAGAAAGAAAAAGAAAGGAATTTGAACCAACAAGGAACCTGTAGAATGTCTCACAACGCATGGGATAAAATATAATAATAACATACGTTGACATAAACAGGCGAGACAGTGTATAAGATGAAAACTAAACATCATAGCAGCGGAAAATACAAATACAGCTTATGTTCCACATCATCATTATTACAACTTTTGAAAACTGTCTCTAAAGAAAAGTAAAGGAAAAGTACACTACTAATGCCCAAAGTAGTGACCAGCAGCGACACAGGGAGAATATCTTTGTATATCATATGTGGGAGCCTCCTGCTCGTCTCCGGTACAGCTACTCGTGCATACCACTTAACTTGTCTCTAGTCTGCCCGTTTAAGAGCACCCAGAGTAATAAGAAACGACATAAAACTCTGGGTTAGACAAAAGTCTGGTATGAGCGATAAGCAGCAAAACAGAACAATAACAGGTATACTAAACCATACCTGAACCTGGACTTGCAACCAAAGAGTTATCAAAACATACCGCTCAATACTCTAAGGTGCCACTAAACATAAGGTGTAAGGAATACGGGGGTGGGGGTGTGCATGACATAGTGATGACAAACAATCAATCATAGCAACCATCCTCACATCTCTCACTTAGTGCGTAAAGCATACGATATCCACCACTTTGATCACTAGATCCATCGAGGTAGTGACGGAGTCCGACTTGTATAACTATTGCTACCACTAAGCTTGCCCCCATGGAGTCACGACTAAATCCTTACAAATGACCCCACTCATTGGTCTATAGCCAATAGTCCTACCTAGGCCACTGCAGCCCTGAATCCGTCCACATACCCCGCACTCCATAGTGATCCAAAGTTATAGACATCGATAACCCCTTAGCACACATCCTGCAGCAAAGCCCAACTATGAAGATAACTCGTTAGTTCCCAACTGGATCCTGAGTTCTACTTCCTATTTGGACTTCCTTTGCATCTCTGGTTTTGGTCGAATTGGAGTTGGTCTTCAAAAAAATCATCGCGTGGAAGTGGGAGTACACATCCGGTTCTATTCAGATATACCATGCTCAAGGTTCTCCTGTTCGGTTCAGTCTGCTCCCCTCAGTTCGGTTCGGATTCACGATGTTCGAGTTCCCCATTCAGTTCGGTTCGGTGCTTCTGAAGCGGTTCGGTTCGGTGCTCGAGTCTCTGGTTGGTTCGGTCCTTTTTCCCTCCAGTAAATCCGATCTGATCCTATCCCGTGCCAAGCTCCAGCCCAACTCCAACACAATCCAAATGGCCTTCCTTGTTGCCATGCCTTTCCTTTGGTGCTAGGTTCCGATCCGGTTCGGTTTCTCTGCCCAGTCCACCATCCGATCCGAGCCCCCTAACCCGATCTGAAACCCTGCACATTTTCCTGCAACTTTTCCAACGACTGTTTTACGCCATACGACGGCATTTTCGACCATTCTAACTTTTCTAATCAACCACAAAGCATACCATACAGTCATAGAAGCATGTATAATCAACCACAAACAACAAGACAATAATTTGATAGGTTAAAACGAATCAAACATAGCTAATATCCCATATTTTCCCTTAATCATGTTTAAGCATAACTAACGATATGATTAGCAAAAATTAACCAAATTAACCAAATTTTCTAATAGAGGCCTAAAACAATATTTCGAAATTTAAAAATATTTTTCCAGAATTTAATCATATTTAAATTCGCTAATTAACACTAATTACCTTTAGTTAACCATAATTAGTGAGGAACTATGCAAATCACTCACCTTAGCCAAAATAAAATACAAAATCTGAAATGATTCTTTATTTACGTTGTTCCCAAGGCTATACAGCAGTTCTACCTTGATTTTTGTGCCAATCCGCTTTGATTTGATGTAGATTTGGCTTAATTAGCGATTAGAAAGTGATTTGGGGGTGTTTTAGCAAGTAGGGGCCATTACTAGGGTTCCAAGAATGAAAGTGGCGGCTGAAAATGTGTCCAAAGAAATGTTTTCTAACCCTAATCAGCCCCTGTATACCCCTAATCCCGAAATTCCCCAATGGGCCTAGCTGTTAACAACCCAATTAAGCCCGGTTAAGCCGTTTTTCACCTCCTAAACCTTGTTTCAGCCATATCTCCCAAACGGTAAGTCCGTTTTTCACGTATGACCACTTTACGGAAAGGTAAACCATCATCCAGATCTAATGGAAGTGGTTTTAGATCAAAACACCTTTCCAATCAAAAGTTATGGCCGAAACAAGATCAACTAGGGGGTAAAATGGTCATTTAAAAATTGGCAAAAATCATGAACATGGGAAATGACCCCAATAGTCGTCTCCCAAAGTTACATGACCATATGACTTCGCATGTGAAAGAATTAATACTCTACGATCCTTTTATGCGTAGAATGCGGGTCGTTACACTCACCTCCCCCCTCTTAAGAAATTTCGTCCTCGAAATTCCTTAGCCCAAAACATACAAAGGATCCTGCATGCCTACCAATCATTAACAAAACAATAAAGCATACAAAACAGCACAACAAGCCTATCCTAGCATGCGGTTTATTAGCAAGGGAGTACTATACCAATATAAAATCCTTACTAGGCAAAGAGTTTTGGATACTTCCTCCTTATGTTCTCTTCTGTTTCCCAAGTACAGTCTTCCTCGTCGTCACCCCACTGAACTTTGACTAGTCTCGTCGCCTTCCTTCGAAGTTGCTTCGTATCATTCCCAACAATACGCATGGGCCTGCGGTTCCCAACCGCCTCGGGTTCAACCTCGATATCATCCAATTAATCCGGTGAAATAGTCACACTAGGGTCGTGCACAAACTTCCTTAACTGGGAAACATGAAATACATTATGAACTCCCGCCATCTTGTCTGGTAATTCAACTTTATATGCCAGATTCCTATTTTGCTCGAGAACTGGGAATGGTCCAACAAATCTTGGTGTTAACTTGCCTCTCTTGCCAAATCGTATCATGCTCTTTAATGGATAAATCTTGACAAACACCAAGTCGCCAATGGAGAACTTTAAATCTCTTCTCCTCTTATCAGCATAACTCTTCTGCATGTCTTGGGCAGCCTTTATTCGCTGTTGAATAATCTTGATCTTGTCTGAAGTTTCTCTTATCACATCTGGCCCAAGCACAAACTTCTCACCAGTTTCTAACCAACATGACGGTGAATTGCGTGGTCTTCCATACAAAGCTTCAAATGCAGCCATACCAATACTAGATTGATAACTGTTATTATATGCAAACTCTATTAGATGCAAATGGTCATCCCATGATCCACCAAAATCTAATATGCAAGCTCTCAAGAGATCTTCTAACACTCGATTCACCCTCTCTGTGTGATCGTTGGTTTGAGGATGATACGCGGTATTGAGATGTAATTCTGATCCTAACGCCTCTTGTAAGCTCTTCCAAAGTCCACTAGTAAACAACGGATCTTGGTCGCTCACAATGCCTTTGGGTATTCCATGAAATCTCACTGTCCACTTCATATACAGTTCTGCTAACTTAGCTATAGTTCTATTCGACTTGACGGGTATGAACCTTGCACTTTTAGTCAATCGATCTACGATTACCCAAATGCTATCATGACCTGATCTAGTCCTTGGTAAACGGTCGATGAAATCCATCGAGACTTGTTCTCATTTTCATTCTGGAATTTCTGATGGTTGCAACAAACCACTAGGCTTCTTTTGTTCAGCTTTAACTAGTTGGCAATTCATACATTGGGATATAAACTTCCCAACGTCTCTTTTCATCCCTTCCCAGTAGTAGGTCTGCTTCTTGTCTTGATACATCTTGTTACCACCGGGGTGTATATTCAGTTTTGAGTGATGACATTCTCTAAGCACTTCTTCTCTCATCCATTGACATTGGGTACAACCAGTCTTCCATTCTTTCTAAGCCATCCATCTCGATCAAGCCCATACTTGTTCATCCCCTCATCGATGCCCATCTCTAACTTGGAGATGATTTTCAATAAGTTAGGATCGTCCCTTTGACTGGAACCAATCCTCTCAATCAAAGTGGGTCTGACCGCCAAACTTGCTAATACTTCTGGAGCCAATTCACACTTTGGTCTGAAATCATACCCAGTGATGTACTCCAGTTTCTTCCACTCAAGAAACATAGCCCCTAAACTGGCATGTCTTCTACTCAATGCATCGGCTACCGCATTGCCCTTTCCTGGTGTGTATGCGATATCGAAATCGTAGGAAGCCAATAATTCTTACCACCTTTGCTGTCGGAGATTTAGATCCTTCTGAGAGAAAAGATACTTTAACGATTTATGATCGATAAACAACTCGAATCTTTCTCCCAAGAGATAATGTCTCCACATCTTCAATGTGAATACGATCGCTGCTAATTCCAATTCATCGGTAGGGTATCTTTTCTCATGCGGTTTCAGTTTCCGACTAGCATAAGCTACAACCCTACCTCCTTGCATCAATACAGCACGTAGTCCGGTACCAAAGGCGTCCGTGTATACCGTCATCTCTTCATTCATCTTAGGAATGACTAACACTGGTGCACATGTCAACTTATCCTTTAGACTCTTGAATGCATTCTCACACTTTTCGTCCCAGACGAAAGCTTGATTCTTCTTGGTCAACTGAGTCAACGGTGCCGCTATCTTGGACAAGTCTTGGATGAACTTACGGTAATATCCAGCTAATCCCAAAAAACTTCTTATGTCCGTTGCATTCTTGGGCGTAGACTAATCTTGTACCGTAGCCACCTTCATAGGGTCCACAGCGATACCATTCTCTAAAACAACATGGCCCAAGAATCTCACATCCCTCCTCCAGAAGTGACACTTAGAAAACTTTGCTTTCAATTGGTGTTTTCTCAACACCTCCATCACTATCCTCAAGTGTTCCTTGTGTTCTTCCTCTGTCCTTGAATAAACAAGTATATCATCCACGAACACAAGAACAAACTTATTCAACTGATCTCTGAATATCCTATTCATAAGATCCACAAAATATGTTGGTGCATTGGTCAACCCGAATGGCATGACCAACCACTCATAAAATCCAGACGGCGTCCGAAAGGCCGTTTTAGCTATACTCTCAGCTTCCACTCTAAGCTGATGAAAACCTGTCGCGAAATCCAATTGGGAGAACACTCTCGCGCCACTCAACTGATCAAACAACTCATCTATCCGTGGTAAAGGATACTTATTCTTCCTCGTTACCTTATTCAATTCGTGGTAGTCCACATACAAACGAAGGGAACCATCTGCCTTGGTAGCAAACACAACTAGTGCTTCCCACTCAGAAACACTTCTTCTGATAAATCCCTTCTTCAAAAGATCGCTTACTTGCACCCCGAGCTCTCACTTCTCCCTTGGCGCTATATGACGAAGTGGCATCACTATAGGTCTGGCATCTTTCACCAAATCAATACAGAACTCAATCTCTTGGTGTGGTGGAAGTCCGGTCACTTCCTCGAAGACGTCCGGATACTGGCCAGCCACGGGTACATCTGACAACTCATCATGCGGGATGTCGAGGGAATTTAGAAAACTAGCCATTACCCCATCACTAGGTAGACCACCAAACACTACCCTCCGCCCATCCTCCGCTCTAACTGTCACCAAAAAGCCCTCACAGTCTACCACTACCCCGTATCTTTGGAGCCAATCGACTCCCAAAATAATGCCAAACCCAGTAAAGCCCAAAACAAAGCAATCACAAACAAACATGCATACACGACTCGATAAGATCACATTACGACAAATCATACAAAGGCTAATCGAACCACCAATCGAGCTCGTCACTGCTAAAGGCCTATCGACCATCTCGGGTTCCAATCCCAACCTATCTACCAGGTCATTAGATATGAAGGAACGGGAAGCTCCGGTATCAAACAATAATCGAACAGGAACATCATAAGCAGAAAGCAGACCTTGAATGACGACATTCTTTCCTTTCTCTGTCGTAGTTGGGGCATTCGACGAAGAAGGAACAACATTGATAGCATATGCTTTCACAATCTGCTTTTCTTTAGGGGGTTGCGGAAACTATCCTTGTGATGTCCCACTTGGCCACAGTTGAAGCACTTCCTATCCGCTGGCTTGGCCCGACATTCTTTGGCATAGTGGCCCTTCTTACCACAACTGTAGCACTCAACATCTTTCTTATTCTTTTTCTTCTAGACATCCTTGGCCTGATTCTTCTTTCTTTTATTCTGAGAACCATTCTTGCCTCCAGCGCTTGCTTGCAGCTTTGGCTCCTCTGCAGATGCAACCTCAGTCTTCGACTTAGGGTATAGACTCTCTGATCTCAAAGCTTTCCCCACAATCGGTTCAAACGTCTTATCGATGTGGTTTATAAGTCTTTCCCCCAAGTACTGATCTAAGCCTGTTATGAACTTTTCATTTTTTTTCTCAGCAGTATCAATAAGGGACAATCCGTATTTCGATAGAGTATCGAACTCTGCAATGTACTCCGAGACTGCCCTACCATTCTGCTTAAGCTCCAGGAATTTCCCAAAACAATTCTGACTTCTGGGCAGCTGGGATGAAATTATCACTGAATCGGACCTTAAACTGATCCCATGTAACTTGATCCTCTGGAGTAGCTGCTTTAATAGCATTCCACAAATTCATCGCCCGTCCATGCTGCTGACAGGATGCTAACTTCCTCTTCATCGCATCCTCGATACCCAAGTCTTCGAAGATACGCTCACAACTATCCAACCAATCTAGAACATCCGTGGCCGATTCCGTTTCGTGGAACGACTTTCCACTAAGACTAGTGTAATCCTTGCATAGCTTGGCGAAATCGGCCCTAGGCGCCTGCACCGCTGCACCACCACCATTAGCAACATTAGGAACTACCATCTGAACGTCCCTAAGCATCTCTCTCATGAAGTCAGTGAACATAGTCCTTATGTCAGGAGCATTCCCATTATTGGCTCTTCTACCAGAACCCCTCCGGCTCATCATTCAATCTGTAAAGAGAAACGATTAACCATCCTCTTTGTGGTGTCAGTGCAGGGCGACTTTATCCTTAGCTATACTAATAGTACATCTATATATATATATATAGCTTTTGAAAACCAAATTAATCAAAAATACGCGCTCTCATATAAGTATACTATCTCTCCTCGTGCCTTTCCCTAGGTTAACTACACAACCTAGAGCTCTAATACCAGAAGTGACGGTCCGCCCCGCACCGGTCGACATTTCCAATGAAAGTGCGTTGTGTCAATGCCCGACCAGCACGGGACGGTCGCCAAAGAAAGAAAAAGAAAGGAATTTGAACCAACAAAGAACCTGTAGAATGTCTCACAGCGCATGGGATAAAATACAATAATAACATACTTTGACATAAACAGGCGAGACAGTGTATAAGCTGAAAACTAAACAACATAGCAGCGGAAAATCCAAATACAGCTTATGTTCCACGTCATCATTATTACAACTTTTGAAAACTGTCTCTAAAGCAAAGTAAAGGAAAGGTACACTAATAATGCCCAAAGTAGTGACCAGCAGCGACATAGGGAGAATATCTATATATATTATACGTGGGAGCCTCCTGCTCATCTCCGGTACAGCTACTCGTGCATACCACCTAACATGTCTCTAGTCTGCCCGTTTAAGAGCAGTCAGAGTAATAAGAAGAGACATAAAACTCTGGGTCAGACAAAAGTCTAGTATGAGCGACAAGCAGCAAAACAGAACAGTAACAGGTATACTAAACCATACCTGAACCTGGACCTGCAACCAAAGAGTTATCAAAATATACCGCTCAATACTCTAAGGTGCCACTAAACATAAGGTGTAAGGAATACGGGGGTGGGGGTGTACATGACATAGTGATGGCAAGCAATCAATCATAGCAACCATCCTCACATCTCTCACTCAGTGCGTAAATTATACGATATCCACCACTTTGATCACTAGATCCATCAAGGTAGTGACGGAGTCCGACTTGTATAACATTGCTACCACCAAGCTTGCCCCATGGAGTCACGACTAAATCCTTACAAATGACCCCACCTCATTGGTCCATAGCCAATAGTCCTACCTAGGCCACTGCGTCCCTGAATCCATCCACATACCCCGCACTCCATAGTGATCCAAAGTTATAGACATCGATAACCCCTTAGCACACGTCCCGCAGCAAAGCCCAACTCATGAAGATAACTCGTTGGTTCCCAACTGGATCTTGAGTTCTACTTCCTATTTGGACTTCCTTTTCATCTCGGATTTTGGTCGAATTTGAGTTGGTCTTCAGAAAATCATCGCGTAGAAGTGGGAGTACATATCTGGTTCGGTTCGGATATACCATGCTCAAGCTTCCTATTCGTTCGGTCTGCTCCCCTCAGTTCAGTTCGGATTCACGATGTTCGAGTTCCCCATTCAGTTCGGTTCGGTGCTTCTGAAGCGGTTCGGTTCGGTGCTCGAGTCTCTGGTTGGTTCAGTCCTTCTCCCCTCCAGTTAATCTGATCCGATCCTATCCCGTGCCAAGCTCCAGCTCAACCCCAACACAATCCAAATGGTCTTCCTTGTTGCCATGCCTTTCCTTTGGTGCTAGGTTCCGATCCGGTTTGGTTTCTCTGCCCAGTCCACCATCCGATCTGAGCCCCCAACCCGATCCGATCCGAAACCCTGCACATTTTTCCTACAACTTTTCCAGCGACTGTTTTACGCCATACGACGGCGTTTTCGACCATTCTAACTCTTCAAATCAACCACAAAGCATACCATATAGTCATAGCAGCATGTATAATCAACCACAAACACCAAAACAATAAATTGATAGGTTAAAACGACTCAAACATAGCTAATATCCCATATTTTCCCTTAATCATGTTTAAGCATAACTAATGATATGATTAGCAAAACTTAACCAAATTAACCAAATTTTCTAACAGAGGCCTAAAACAATATTTCAAAATTTATAAATATTTTTCCAGAATTTAATCATATTTAAATTCGCTAATTAACACTAATTACCTTTAATTAACCATAATTAGTGAGGAACTATGCAAATCACTCACCTTAGCCAAAATAAAATACAAAATCTGAAATGATTCTCAAATTGCGTTGTTCCCAAGGCTATACAGCAGTTCTACCTTGATTTTTGTGCCAGTCCGCTTTGATTTGATGTAGATTTGGCTTAATTAGCGATAAGAAGGTGATTTGGGGTGTTTTGACAAGCGGAGGCCATTACTAGAGTTCCAGGAATGAAAGTGGCAGCTGAAAAGAAATGTTTTCTGACCCTAATCAGCCCCTATATACCCCAAATCCCGAAATCCCCCAATGGGCCTAGCAGTTAACTACCCAATTAAGCCTGGTTAAGTTGTTTTTCACCTCCTAAACCTTGTTTCAGCCATGTATACCAAACGGTAAGTCCGTTTTTCACATATGACCACTCTACAGAAAGGTAAACCATCATCCAGATCTAATGGAAGTGGTTTCAGATTAAAACTCCTTACCAATCAAAAGTTATGACCAAAACAAGATCAGCTTGGGGCAAAACGGTGATTTACAAATTGGCAAAAATCATGAACATGGGAAATGACGCCAATAGTCGTCTCCCAAAGTTACATGACCATACGACTTCGTATGTGAAAGAATTAATATTCTATGATCCTTCGATGCGTAGAATGCGGGTCGTTACACTCTCCCCCCCTTAAGAAATTTCGTCCCCGAAATTCCTTTGCCCAAAACATACAAAGGATCCCGCATGCCTACCAATCATTAACAAAACAATAAAGCATACAAAATAGCACAGCAAGCCTATCCTAGCATACGGTTTATTAGCAAGGGAGTACTATACCGATACAAAAACCTTACTAGGCAAAGAGTTCTGGATACTTCCTCCTCATGTTCTCTTCTGTTTCCCAAGTACAGTCTTCCTCATCGTCACCCCACTGAACTTTGACTAGTCTCATCGTCTTCCTTCGAATTTGCTTCGTATTGTTCCCAACAATATGCATGGTCCTGCGGTTCCGAGCCGCCTCGGGTTCAACCTCGATATCATCCAACTGATCCGGTGAAATAGTCACACTAGGGTCGTGCACAAACTTGCTTAATTGGGAAACATGAAATACATTATGAACTCTTGCCATCTTGTTTGGTAATTCAACTTTATATGCCAAATTCCCAATTTGCTCGAGAACTGGGAATGGTCTAACAAATCTTGGTGTTGGCTTGCTTCTCCTGCCAAATCGTGTCACGCTTTTTAATGGAGAAATCTTGACAAACACCAAGTCTCCAATGGAGAACTTTAAATCTCTTATCCTCTTATCAGCATAACTCTTCTACATGTCTTAGGCAGCCTTCATTCGCTGTTGAATAATCTTGATCTTGTCTGGAGTTTCTCTTATCACATCTGGTCCAGGCACAAACTTCTCACCAGTTTCTAACCAACATGACTGTGAGTTGCATGGTCTTCCGTACAAAGCTTCAAATGGAGTCATACCAATACTACATTGATAACTGTTATTATATGCAAACTCTACTAGATGCAAATGGTTATCCCATGATCCACCAAAATCTCTAATGTTGATGAAACCATTAACGATACTATAAAGGTTCACAATTGCACATGTAATCAAACATCTTTTCTTATTCCACATTCCAAATACCAGTACAAAACTATTATACTCTTTTCATTTCCCAAACATCGATTGAAGTCATTTCTTCAATGAACATTAAATAAAATAAATTTAATCTACTACTATATTTTGAATTTTCCATAAGTTATTAGAAAGAATCTACAAGTGAATTTCATTCTTATTTTCACCTTATAATTTGTTGTTTTACTATTTTAATTTTACTCTATTTGGTTTATTTTGAGGTATGTTTTTTCTTCTCTAATACTTCTCATGTCTTTGAATATGATGTATTCCCTACATAATTTTGACAAATTTGAGTGTTGTGCCATGTTTCAATTATTTGGTTTGGTAATTGTTTGGAACATTTTAGTTTTAAAATTGAATGAGATTTCTTATTCATTGTTTACCTATTTTTATCCGGGTGCTACTGTTCATACCCCTATTTACACTTCTTGCCACCAATACTAAAAGCACCCCAAATATTTTAAATTTTTCTACTCGCCACCATATAAATTAATAAGCTAAAAATGGAGGGGCGACCAACACCTTCCTCTACATGAACGCTTTCTTCCTCACTTACATCATGCATTTATGTCTTTTGATTCATTTGATTAAACATCTTATATCATATTATCACAATATTCATATTTATCTTCCAATTTATCATCATTTAAATACTCCATCTGTCAAACAACAACAAAAATTTAGTGCATCAATTTGTAAAATAAGTTACTTAAGTTATATAGATAAAACACCTACAAGTCAAAACTTACATTGTCATTCTCTATTACAACGTCGTCAAATTTAATGTCTTCCTAGTTTGAAAGTTCCAACGAAGAGGACTAAAATACTCTAAAATGCAATAAAACCCTAACCATTAAAAAAAACCCTAACATGTTCTATAACATAATAGAAAACAATAAAAATCAAGCTCTTTTTTATCCTCATCTTCTGTCTTTATTAGACACAAAAGAATATATGCTTTTGTTAGGGTTTAAGGGTTTGAAATTGTAGAGAAAAACGTGTTTTTCATTAAAAAATACGATGGTGAATAACTGAGTGAAAAATAATATATGGTGGCCAGAAGAATATAAAAAATAACCATTTGTATTAAATTTAGAAAGGTGGTCGGAAGTGTAAACCAAGGTGTGAATAGTAGAACCCTTTTTATCCCTTTTTGCTAATCTTGATTGTTATTATTTTTCGTAGTTATTTGGTTTAACAATTGTTCCATAAAATTATCATTTAGTTTAAATTAATCAATATGTACACGGTTATAATTTTATATTTGAAGACTTTTCACACTTTTACTTTTAAGATTTAGTTTGGAAATTAAAGAGTGTTTTTTGGATATGTACGGTCATTCATTAGGCACAAGTTTCGTATTTATTTTAGAAATTAGCAAATCTCATTTCATTTATCTCAATTTCACTTCTTAGAAAATAATCCACATGGTGTTGGCTGTAGTTTCTTCATTTTATTCATCCATAATAGTTTCAATTTGTTTTTCTATTTTGAAAATTAAACTTTTTGTTCTTTGATAATTGTTAACTTTAAGCTAAAAATTATATTTTGTAGGTTTCTTGTTCTTTCCTATAATAAATGAACAATTGTATAATGCTTTACAGTTTATCCGAATTGCTTTTTCAAAACGGTATTGCTTGATTATACGTAAATTAAGGATCGAGGCATGGTTATCTATTCTAAAAATAAATTATTTTCAAAGGTAAATTTTATTTGCGTCACATGATTATTCTTTTATCCATCCTATTTTTATGTTTAATATGGGCTCAATACTTAATTACAATCGACTAGTTAATCCACATTCATTCCTTTTTTTAGTCATGCACTTTATACAGACTGTAAAAACCCATAGCTTCCCCGGTAAGGAAAGAGCGGATACTTTGAGGACAAGACAGATCAGATCGCAAACAGAAGAACATTTCATTGTTTATTACAACAATTCCATCAGAATACAAGAATATACAGAGTATGAATAGATATTACACATCAGAGAAATATCAGAGATTTAAATACATTACTGCAGCGGAAAAATATTACAATACACAACTGAAAGAGATATATGGATATAAAGCTTTCCGGATATCGTTCCAGCTATAAATCAGGATCCTGTGAACATAAATCTGCAAAACCAAAATTACTAGCTGCCTGTGCGGAAAATAGGGGCACCTAGAGTTTAGGTTAAAACAATAAACTCCAGGTCAGTCACGTGACTGGTGTGAGAACTAAAACAGTTATTTAAAGCTTTACTTTAAATCAAATATATCAAGGGACCACGCCATATAACACGGAACGGGTTTCCTCCCAAGAATACCAGTGCATATAACAAAACAGCGCAATGCTTTTTGGAAAAATGAAGCTATTATAAGACCCAGGTCCCATCACACAATGCAACACAAGCCGGAGGATAGGGTTTTCCCTTATAATAGCCAAACATGCTTGGTACGTTAAAAACAAATCATTTGATACTATTATAAGTGGATAGTGTATAAAACAACTTCAAATATAAATGTATCAATCCTAGTTGGCATGGGTACCATATATCATGTCACCATACTAGGCCCTACAATCAAAACCACAAATGTCAAGTATTTGGAAGTTGGATTTCCATCTATGAACCGAGGCAAGGGATCGTCCTCTACCGAATTTGAGACTGTCTAGCCCGAGCCTCAGGACCCAGACTCAGGTGGGCCCTTGGATCGTCAGGGTCGGTCCACCGATGTGGATTAAAATGCCTGAACGCTGCGTTTCCCTGCCCTTTGGGCCGTAAATGAGCCAAATGACTCCATCGGCTCCACATAGTCATCGATATATCCGACGCGCCTTGCAACTGCAGCAACTACATAGGTGAAAATAATATAAATGTCAGGGCTGGTAGGTCACTGACACCACCCTAGCTAGAAAGAAACGCATGCCCTCTCTGATGTCCTCTCCCGTTTCTGGTTCACAACCGGGTGTGAGGCTCGTGAATTAACGTTACACAAAGCTATGCCACACAGGCGGTGCTTTGATCATCAACCACAAGACTTTTCTTTTCAACAAAAGCCTTGATCATTTGCCACTTAGGCATGCCACACAGGCAATTCACTCCATGTGATTGATATCCATCAATATTTAACCTCTGAGCTCGTACGTCTCAAAGAAGGGCGTTAAGCAAGAGAATAAATTCTCCGTCGCCAAACAGATATATATTTAATAGAAATCAATCACACAGAATAAAATCCAATGTCAGACACACAGTCCATTTACAAGTTCGTTCTGGGTCTGAACGAAACTGGAGGCACCTTTTACCTCGCATATCCATCGATCTCCAAGTACGCCTGGACGATCACTAACTGATTCCCTCCTCTTGGGTGTACAACCCAATCAAGATAATCAGTAATCACCCAAACGATGTGAAGACCTCCGGTCTTCGACCACCATCTTCATCCTCGACACATCGTCGAATCAGTTATTCAGAATGGGATAAACTCGGTCTTTCTGAATAAACTGCGTATATAATAAACAAGTGTTACACAAACACAACATACGCCTCATTCGAATTCAGAATATTCTTTTATTCAAATATTCTTATACTTTGGGAAAGGTTCCCATTAATTTTATCAAAGATAAATTCTTTAAATTTATTCTTTATTCTTCTTTTGAATATCAATTTAAACCAAATTATGGTTTGTCCAAACTAATCGGGATTAGCGAACCTTACCGAAGTAATCACTTGTTAAATTTCCCAATCCCAACCTATTTATCCCATGAAGTAAAACTGGTCATATTTCATATCTAACACTATGGTGTTATCGGTAAATTCAATTACCATTTCACGTTCAAATCTAATTAATGAATTAACTATCGCCTGGAGCAAAACTGGTGATACCCCATCCTCGATCATTTCAATCTAATTAAAGATTCATTAAAACTCCAGTTGGTTTTAATCTTCCCAATAATCACTATCAATGATTATTTAACATGGGGAAATCATATCCTGGCTTTAACTAGGTTAAAGAACCAATGTCATTTAAAACACGGTTCACTATAAACCCAAAATCACATTTGATATTAAATACAAGGCTCTGAATAGAAAATATATCGCCTCATATTCAATACCAAATACCACGACCAACAAATATCGTATTGGAAATAACGATATAAATATATCTTTCAAATTTTCATAACAATATCTGCATAATCACGAAATCCAACATCGAAATATTCCAAAGACAATTTCTATTCAAATCTAATCCAATTCAATTATTCGAAATTCTGGTTATTTTCAAAACCATTTCAAATCCACTTTACTTATAAAAAAATGGGATTATAATTCTAGTTCAAAACTAGTTCATTTCAGTAAAAATCTATTTTTATCTTTTAAAATTTGGGATTTTTCATCTCAATTCTTCACAAATCATTTCTTATGATTTTACACAAATTATTACTATTTTTAATAATTTTATCAAGGCCTGTACAATCGATTTCTATCAACGGCCATCGAACTGCACTTACAACGACCTTTTCCAAATTTGATTCGGACATAATTCCAAATCCAACCATTAGATTTCAAATCTATAATATTCGTTAGAAAGTTCTTTTCGATACGAACCCAACGGTTCCGGTTTTAGGAGAATCCGACGGTCAAATCTCCCGTAATATCAATTCGAAGTCAATGATCGAAATTCGCGAACTGCCGCGGCGCGGCGCGTTCTATTCAGGCCATTATATATATATTATATATATTTCGTCGATTTCCTTTAAAACATATTTTATAAATCGTTTTAAATTCGTTTCAAAACGATTTCAACTTCATATTCAATTTCTAATCAAAATTGAATATTCCATATCATTAATCTATAAATGATAATATTTTCAAAACGTTATATTTTGAAATCACTTCCTTTTTTATATTCATTATAAAAATGAATAAAATCGATATAAATATCGTTCACGTCAAAATGGCGTCAATCTAATCAACACGGCTTTATATATTTCAATAACTTCGTTATTCTATTCAACAAATGAATATTTTCTTCAACACATGAATTTTCTTTTATTCAACACATGAATATAATTTATTTTCTAAATTGGAATGAGACCCACTCAATTACCATATAATATTACTTATATGGATTCCATACAACACTTGCATATAATAGCAACGATAAATAATCAACCATCATCCAGAGTGCATTCTACACTGTATAAGCATCAAATATAAATATTCAACGCTTATAACAGCCTGTCAATCAATCGATCGACATACATCTAATTATTGGGATAAGTGTATGTCCAATTTCATCCCAACACCCATGTGGGGTTTCAAACAATCAAACACATATTTTATTTGTGCGGTTGGGCGATGTGTAAAATATATCGTCCAAATCAATATCAGTCAAATCGGTGTACATAAACAAATCGTTCGATTTGTAAATGAATATTTATTTTATTTCAACACATGAGTATATATTTTATTCTACTCAACACATGAATTTATATTCTATTCAACACATGAATTTATATTTCTATTCAACACATGAATTTATATTTCTATTCAACACATGAATTTATATTTCTATTCAACACATGAATTTATATTTCTATTCAACACATGAATTTTATTCTATTCATTCCACCTCACAATCAATTTTCACACAAACAAACCAATCCAAACGAAATCAAACAAACAAGTCGTTCATGGTCTGTGGACGACGAGTGTCGGGTGCTGCTAAGCATCGTTTGCATCATAGTATGTATTTCAAACTAGAAATAAAAATAAAAGTGAGGAGTTCTCACCGAGAGCTAAACCAAATGCCGCGACTCTTCACATGTAGGAAATCTTCGTCGTGCTCGCCTTTTGTCACTTTTGTCGTCCGTCGTTCGCTATATATATAAAAATTACATTTTTATATTCTCTAGTATATAAAAATCATATTTTTAATTCACTACATATATAAAAATTACATTTTTATATTCTCTATTATATAAAAATAATATTTTTAATTCACTACTTATATAAAAATCACAATTTTATATTATCTATTATATAAAAATCATATTTTTATATAAATGAAAATCATAACCCTTTTATGAACAAAATCATTCTTTTATGTTTTACATATAAATAAAAATCAATTCTATTTATTCATTAAAAATCTAAACTTTCAAAGTATAAAAATTCAAACTTTTAACATATAAAATTCATATCTTTTTATACTTCAAAAATTATAACTTTATGTAAATAAAATTCTAGCTTTATATAATGTTGTATAAAATTAAATAAAACTGAAAATAAAAAACGATATTGTAAAAACTGACATTTTTACTTGTAAAATTCGAATCTTTGGTCGCCAGAGTGGGTTTCACGTCGGCTTTGGGTGGTGGGGAGGCGCGCAGGTGGCACCTGAGGTGGCAGCAGTTCCATCAGTGGCGGGGGCGAGGTCATACGAGGTGGCGACGGCTTTTTCCACTGGTTTGGATCTTGGGGGCGTCGGATGGAGGAAGGAAGAGGAGCATAGGGGAGAAGGAGGAGGATCGGACCACGGTGGAGCGTGCGATGCGGTAGGACTGGCGGTGGCTGGATTTGGGCTCGCGCTAAGCGCTGGAGGAGGGGAAAGGAGTTCGACGGGGGGAGAGGGTGACGCGGTGGAGGGTTGAGCGGCGGTGGGGCTAGGCGTCGGCGGCGACGAACTCCGATGGGGAGTGGAGCACGGTGCGGCAGAGCAATGAGCTGGAGCGCCGTTTTTTTTCTTTTTATTTAGATCTGAATCGGGAAAGAGGAAGTGAAGGGGGGGCTTTCATATAAAAGAAAATATAATACTATTTAATTCTATTATGTTCTAAAAGTAAGTTTTTATTCCGAACTCCGCTTCAAACCCAACGACTGCCTTCCCTAGCTAATTACCCCCATTCCGAACACAATGGGATATGTATCGTAAGCTGATTCGATTGTTTTAATCAGTTTCCGTCAAAATAAAAATATAACTATATATATTGAAATTGAACGCACATTTCAATTTATCGGGGCCACACACGACTCTAAAAATTCTCGAAAAATATTTTCTAGCTTTGTATTGATGATACGGTCCTAACAAAACTAATTTTGTCAAATTCTGAGACCATTTGAAAAATGGCCATTTTCCAGTCGATTAAATTCAATTGAAACTAGTCAAACGCGTTTTCCTAGCGAATTTTGGAACTTAGCAATATCTTGACATCACGGATCGAATAAAAGTGGTTTCGACGAAAACCGAGGTCGTTTGCAAAATTTCCATCTTTAAGGGCCAAAATTCCATAGCGACTATTCTGAAATTTCAACTGGGTATTACTTTTTATCCCCGCTGTGAAATTTTAATTTTTCGGATTCGTTGGAAAGATATTCTCAAATAGATTCAAATATTTTTGGTTTCGCTAAAATCCGGTTTATTTTGAATCCTGTACATTCATTTGAACTGTGAAATCGAATTTTTGAACTACCGCACCATTTTCAATTCCTTCTATATTTAAAATGAAATATTATATTCTAGCGACGATTCAAATAAATATATTCGTTCCAATTCTGTTCAAAACTAATTTCTTGTCGTTATTATTTAAAATAAATCATTTTAAACATTCAAAATTCACTAAAATTGCCAAAATAAAAATTCTAAATTGGCTCAGATTTCCGGGTTATTACACTAACTTTATTCATTCCTTAAGAGCATCATTTTCAAATTAAGATTGACTATAATTTTAGAGGCTACGGAAGTTACTTGATGATGAAGACTATCAATCTCTATTATTTCGATCAATCGAAAACATATTGTATTTTTAGTAAAAGTGAACGGGTAGGTGTGTTTTGCTTTTTTTTGCACATGCTCAATTGCAGTATTGTAGTCGTAGAAATGCATATGAACATATACATTTTATAGGCCAAAACGTATATAGAAGAAAGCAAAGATTCTCAATTTTTTTAAAAAAAATCACCACACTGTCATGGCGTGAAGACTGCCTTTGACCTTGATGCTTATCAGAGCGATACTGTAACGACTCATATTTTACGCATTAAAGGATCGTAAAATAATTATATTTAATTCTCTGGTGGTCAAATCATCCTTAGATTTTAATATGTTGTTCATGGGGATGTGGGACATGTCCATGATTTTTACTGAATTCATTATGACCATTTTCCCTTTGAGTTTATTGTTTTAGCTATAATTTTTAATATAAACAGAATAAGGTGCTGAGACCGGTTTTATGGGATTGGAATAATGGTTTATAATTCTGTAAAGTGGTCACATGTAAGATTCGGGTCAACGGTTTGGGAGAAATTGTTGTCATAAGTTCAGCTTTTTTTAGGCAGACTAACTAATAACTAATGGGCTGATTAGTGTATCCCATTAGGCTGATGACTTCAAACCACAAATAGGGTTTTGGGGAGAGAATTAAGGTTACTCTCTTCATTCAAACATTAATTAGGTTCCTGTGATTCTCCAGTTCAGCCTAATCCCTAATTCTTCATCATTTCATTCTTGATAAAAATCCAGAGCAAGATCTACATCAGGGAAGATTAGATCTCGCTTTTTTTCATCAAATCAGAGGCTCTTTATGCTTCTCTTAGTTGTCCAGGCCTTAATTCATCAGTATTTCACCGGACCTAAGTTTTTGTAATAACCCGTATTTTTTTAACGATTTAATAACTAATTTTATTTAATTATTCAAATAATGGTTTGGTAATTTAATGGTTTAAATAATATAAAATTAAATATTTAATTAATATAATAGTTAAATAATATATTTAAATTCCAGAATAGTTGGAGAATAGTAGAATTTACAATATTGTGTGAATTGGATTATTTATAATATATACTTGAGCTTAGAGTTGAATTATATTAACGAACATATTATATAAACGATAGTTTAACGTATAATTATATTATAATTATAATCGAGCACGAAATGGCGTGGTAGTTCGTAATTTGGCGATTCAAACTTTAAATGAATATACATAACCCGTTTTAAGTCGGATTTCTATGAAATAAGAAACGTTTGGAGCTGGTGAAGTATATTTTTCTAATGGAAGAGAAAAATCAGGATTTCGTCGTGTAGATGGAGAGTTAAGTCCAAATCAAATTTTCGAAAAGTCGCTATGGAATTCCTTTATAATTTATAATGATTTATTTATATTACAAATGGATTTTCAATATAAACTGAATACTGATTTAATATGGATTTGAAATGCCGAGTTATAAATTCAAATAGAAATATTTTGGAGCTGTATTATATTCTATGTGAATATATACAATAATATTAATTTATTAATATTAAATTTAATTATTTTTAAATATATTGATATTTAAATGGGTTTATTTAGAGCTTTAAAAATAGCCATTTTTGTAAATGACCTCTGTTTTCGATGAAACTAATTTTGTTGGACCCAGAATATTAAATTATTGTTAGATTTCAGTTTTCGTGATTTTTGGAGTTAGTATGTGGCCGTACGGGATTTTAATGTGAAAAAAAAATCAATAATTTGACTTTGAAAATATGCTGCGTGAGCAAACGGACTCGGAATTCGATGAAACAAGTTTTGTTGGGTCTGTAATGTCGAACTGTAGCTGGATGTCCATTTTCGTCAAAATTGGATACCGTGTGTGATCACACGAAATTTTTAATGACCAACACAAGCAACGAATGATTAAATCGAGATATAAAATTCGAATAAAAAATTATTAAAACTATTCTATATAATATCCTTACCAGCCTAACCCTAAATCATTCTCTGGTCAACGAAAGAATGTGTCGCTACTTCTTTTCTTTCTCCAGTTAAAACGTTAGTTTTAAAAATGGAAAAAACAAGTCTAAATAAAATCCTCAAAATTGTTAAAGCCATTCATTTAAGCTCATTTTCATTTGAGCTTTTCATTGATGCCCTTCATTCCAGACGTGATGGAGTTTACTGAGGTGCGACTTAGAAGCAACAAGTCTAGGGCTTCGAATCATGTGGAATCAAGGCGATTTAATGGAGATTCAACAATGGATTCTTGTTCACATCATGTATTAGATTCGGTTCTTTTTTTCTGGGATTTTATAAAAACAAAATATGTCGCGAGTTTCATTTGGGCGAGGTTCTGGAACCTGACGTCGCGACTCTGATGTTGCACTGTAACCTATCAAAATTAAGTGAAGGTGGATGGGATTCTTTCGGGTAGTTGAACGATGGTGAGAGTTCGGTCAGCTATTGAGCGGATAAGAAGGTAACGACTCGAATATTTCCATGGTTTGATGTCTCAGTAGTTCATATTGGAGCCGGGTTTTTCCAATTGAAGGAGAAGGGGTTAGGAACTGATTAGGCGTGAATCGTTAGGAATTTCACGGTGAGATGAGGTGCGATGGGTGGAAATGAGATTCCAACATTTCTGGAAGATTTTTGTTCATTATCCTGTAGCACGACAAAAGGATGATGTTGAAGTCGATCTCTTCTAGGATGTTGCGAGCTTTATGTAGTGATGACAAGCCTGTAGCATTTGCGAAGGGGGGTATAAATCTGATGATGTTAGGCTTGCATTGTGATGGAAAGCAGCTTGAGGTAATATGCAAATTAGTGATGAAGTGAATTGGTTTGGGTGTGTGAATTTTACATAGAGCTTGTGAAGGAAGTTGGCTGTTGCGATTTTCAGGTAGTGAGAGTATCATTTTTGATAAAGGAGTTGAGTTCGTTTTACTGCACAGGAGAGAATAGTAAAACATGGAAGAAGGGTATAATTTGAACCAAGGTTTGCGGGAATGCCATAATGGATGTTTGCAGTGATTAGCAGGGAAGAAGGTATTGTGGAGTTCAACAAGAAGGATCAATGGTTTGATGTATATTTACCATATTGAAGTGAAGTTGGTAATTTGGATATGTGTGGTTATTTGACGTTGGTAATTTGGATATGTGTGGTTATTTGCAGTTGCAAGTGGGAGGTTCTTGTTTGGAAGAATGATGTTTCCTGGAGAGGGATTTAGAATGTGAAGAGGGAGGAGGCACTGTAGATACGGGTTTGAAGGAGATGGGCTAAAATGTTGGTGAGGCCCAAAGTAATGTTTAAATCAAGATTTATTTAAATTAAATATTATATAAACTTGTATAATGTATAACTTCATCATACGATATCAGAATTTGACAAAGCAAGATCCGTTGGGATCGTATGGACGACAACTTCACAATGGAACTGGCTGGGAGTGAATTGGAGCTCGATACAATTTATAGCGAAATAAATTGTCTATCAACCGACAATTATCGTTATTTAACGATGATCGTCCAATGTGAGTAAATCTCACTAACTTTATACAGTTTATATTATTATAAATATAATCTAGTATTGATAAATGAGGGTTGATTGCTGTGTATTGTTGTTTGGTTGAATTACTAATTTATTGGTTAAAATTATAGATAACGATATATATAAATCGTTAATCAAATATTGATTCTGTTTATCAGAAAATTTCATATTTAAATGAAATCGATGTTATTTATATTGTTTAACATCTGTGGCTACAGGAAAACAGGTTGGAGGGATCCAACTGGATTCCTTAATATTTATAATGCTGTATGTTTTTCATATATTGTGATATATGATGCGATATATAATCTATGATTGATTGTGATGACATTGGTCATGTTATTTGGTATTTTAAATATCATATGAAGTACTGGAATGTAAAAAGGAAAATTTCAAAGTGAATAAATAAATAGGATATTATAAAAGGTAATACTTGGAAAACAAACATTGGAAAATATAATTAAGGAAATATTTGGGGAAATAAATAGAATTATATAAAAGGATTTTTATAGAATATGTAGAATTATATAAAGGGAATTTTAAATGAGATTTAAGTGTTAGAAATAAAAAGGAGATTTGTATGAATAATTCTACAAATAAAAATATAAATAGGATTTGGATTTAAGGTATTGTTTTTAAATATGAAATCAAACTATTTGATTATATAAAGAAATATTATTCACATTCTATGTGAAAAATTAGATTAAAGTAAATATTTTGCAAATAAAATATTATAAAGGAATTGGGGGTTTGAATTAGGAATTTAAATGGAATTACTGAAATTAGAAACTGACTGGAAATTAGTTGAGTTGAATGGCTTTCTGGTTATCGATCTGATGTTGGTTTCGGCCTTCGGGATTTATGCTTGGGAAGTTGTTCTCTTACTAATTTACAGTTAGAGACTGATAGAGGTGGGAAGATATTGATTCGTGAATCAGAAATGAAAACGTTTTCCAATGTTAATAAAGTATATTTTTTAATTTTAGAAAATAAGGAATTTATGAATATATGGAAACGATAAATGGGAAATTGGGAAATGAAATGATGATTGATCGGTAAGGTTTCCATTTGGGAATACGACCGTTGTTTGTACACATGTTTTCCTTTGATAGTTAAATCACCGACTGTCAAAGATTTTGACCATTTCCGTTGTCAATATGGACAGACCGGGGTCATATATAATATCTGAAAACCACTCCGTGTGGCATTAGCGTTGCGAATCAAATAGGATGAAGATAATTGAAGATGGAGTTATACGAGGGTTGTTCAGTAAATCCTAGGTAGAAATTGCCTAAGATGGATTTACAGAATTGTACCTTCGGTCTGTCCAGTCCCAGGACGACATGTGTGGAAGATTGTCTGAGAGTATATTTAATAAATCGCGTAAGTTGATCTCTCTAAATATATTTATGTTTGGTGGAGGAGGAATTTGTTTCTCTTAGCTATATACTCGTGGTATATTTGGGGAAATCAATTTGTGATTTGGCGGGTATGACGATGTGACATTCAAAGTAAATAAAGGTGTGATCTGTACGTTTTGGCCTCAAGCCTCACAAACCGGAATGGTATGAAATTGGGTAGGTCGCATGGCTAAGTGGTTAGCTGCCAATTAGGGTGTATTGTCACCTGATCTAGAGAAATTCCATTTACTTCTATAATCTATTTCGATGTTGTTCCTTTCGGGAAATGGTTGCTGATCCCAACTGTTGGTGATAATACATTCACTACACTCAAGAAAAATGGGTGACCGATCTTGTTTAGCCTGGGTTGCAAGATGTTCTTGTTGAACCCGGTGTATTCCTCTCTAGAGATACACTGTCGGAAGGTGGTCCCATACCTTGCCGGTTGGAATTCATTACCCAGTAAGCGCCCACAGTTTTGATTATATATTATGTATGTAGAATGTGAGATGAAAGTGTTCTACTAGATGATTATTATTTTGTAGTAAATAAACATTATTATAATATCAAATGAGTTTGATATAAAGATTATTGTTCCTTTCAAAAGGTTTTTGAATGTTAGACCAAGTGTTTTGGATTCTCATAAGGGAAAAACCTGTTCTGTTATACGGCGTGGTGTTATGAGATATCGTTTAATTGCTCAAACTGTTTTAAATGGTTTTACTCATACCAGTCCCATGACTGACCCGGAGTTTGTTTTGTTTTTCTTTACCCTAAACTCTTGGGTGCCCAATTTTGTATGGGTAGTCAAGTAGTCAGGATTTTGCAGATATACTTGGAGAACATAGAGCAGGAGGCTTCAGGATTATATAGCTATTGTTATTTCCGTTGTGTTGTAAGGGTTGTACTCTGATAATGTTACTGTATACATATACTAGTTTTATTTAAAAATTATGTATCTATTATATATTGTTCGTTTCGCTGTGAGATTCGTGTTACTCTGATGATGTTGTATGTTCTTCTTCTTCTATTCTAAGTTTCTATCTTATCTATTCTTACCCACTACCCAATGTTTTCAGTTCTTGGATGTTCGACATATTGTTGTATGCCAATATCCAAGGTCGTAAATTCCCGGGGTCGTTACAGTGGTATCCGAGCTGAAGGTTAAGTAATTACCTTGGCTCTGTGGCGTGACTCAGTAGAGATGGGGTTAGCAATACCCTAGATTGAGTTTGAGTGTATATATACGAGTGAACGTATTTGTAAATTTTTATAAAAATGGTTTTATATTGTGGAGATTTATTGGTTGAGTTGTTTATGGATTCTGATCGATCAATTTGATCCACTATATCGGTAGGAGCTTCTAAACACTTGAATACGATGAACCGGCACGGTATGTTTTGAAAAGAGGGTAAATGAAATAATTTTACCCTAAAATTTATTTTGGATATAAAGATAGCATTTATATTGGAATTATTATAACATATAAGATATGTTGGTTGTTATTATAATCGGATGAGATTATGAATTGAAATGGTTATATAAATAACCAACTAGAATTCATATAAGTATAATATATTAACTCAGATGAATTAAATCTGAATTTAAATCAGAATTAGAATTAAAATTCCAAAAAACATGAAAAATGTTTGTAAATGAAATTGGATTAAATATATGATAATTTTAAAATCCTGGGAGATTTTAAATTGTTTACAAGCATTGTTTAGGATATTTTGAAAGTGATTTCAAAATGAAGGTGTTTAAATATGGTTTTGAAATTGTTATAGTATTGAACACACTTCGATAGATGGGAAATAACCCTGATGATGATGGCCACATCACCAGTGTCATTTTCGAGTTGCTAAGTGATGGATTACTACCAAAGATTTTGTTTTCAAATTATTTTGGGAAAAAAAGTTGTTTTGATATTCTGAAATGAATATTTGATTTTTGAAAAGCAAAGCTATTTGAAATTCCCAAGGAGAGATTGTTTGAATTAAAAATAAGTTAAAGTAGAATTTGTGAAAGCAAATTGGAATTAAATTGAAGTCAATTAGGTGGAAATTGAATTAGATTAGAATGATATCAAGTGAGCTGGATTGATAACAGTTTGGAATCAAGAACGAAACTTGAGTTTGAAATGAAATTTGGCTTGGATAGAACCGAATGATTGGGGTTGAGGATAAAAATTAATTGGAATCACATTGGTATATGCTGGTAGCATATGGGAAATGAGAAAATGATATGCCCGACAAAAAGGTACAAATTTATTTACATATGAATTTGGTGATTTATGAGCCGATTTGGCAAGCCGCTTGTTGTTTAATTTTGTTTTGGATTGGTGAAGGCCTAGAGAGGCGAGTTGTAGTTGTACTGATTGAGCCGCACAAAGGAGGTGCTGCGAAATTTTTCGAAAATTTAAGGTGTTAGAAAATTTTCAGAATTTTTGAAAATATACGTTAATGAGAATGAATTAATAATTTAGTTGAAATTAATTGGTACAGTGAAACTAGAGTTCAGAAGTAAAAATAATTTTTAACCTGGTTAATAGGCTTTGTTTTCTACCTTAGCAATTTCGAGGACAAAATTATTTTAAGGGGGGAAGAATGTAACACCCCGTATTTTTTAACAATTTAAAAATTAATTTTATTTAATTATTCAAATAATGGTTTGGTAATTTAATGGTTTAAATAATATAAAATTGAATATGTAATTAATACAATAATTAAATAATATATTTAAATTCCAGAATAGTCGGAGAATAGTAGAATTCACAATATTGTGTGAATTGGATTATTTATATTATATACTTCAGTTTAGAGTTGAATTATATTAAAGAATATATTATATAAACGATAGTTTAACGTATAATTATATTATAATTATAATCGAGCTCGAAATGGCGCGGCAGTTCGTAATTTGGCAATTCGAACTTTAAATGAATATACAGAACCCGATTTAAGTCGGATTTCTGTGAAACAAGAAACGTTCGAAGCTGGTGAATTATATTTTTCTAATGGAAGAGAAAAATACGGATTTTGTCGTGTAGATGGAGAGTTATGCCCAAATCAAATTTTCTAAAGTCGCTATGGAATTCCTTTATAATTTATAACAATTTATTTATATTATAAATGGATTTTCAATATAAATTGAATACTGATTTAATCTGGATTTGAAATGTCGAGTTATAAATTCAGATAGAAATATTTTGGAGCTGTATTATATTCTATGTGAGTATATACGATAATATTAATAATGCTGTATGTTTTTCATATATAGTGATATATGATGCAATATATAATTTGTGATTGATTGTGATGACATTGGTCACGTTATTTGGTATTTTAAATATCATATGAAGTACTGGAATGTAAAAAGGAAATTTTCAAAGTGAATATTGAAATGAAATATTTATATACGAAATAAATAGGATATTATAAAAGGTAATACTTGGAAAACAAATATTGGAAAATATAATTAAGGTAATATTTGGGGAAATACATAGAATTATATAAACGGATTTTTGTAGAATAAATAGAATTATATAAAGGGAATTTTAAATGAGATTTAAGTGTTAGAAATAAAAAGGAGATCTGTATGAATAATTCGACAAATATAAATATAAATAAGATTTAGGTTTGAGGTATTATTTTTAAATACGAAATCAAACTGTTTGATTATATAAAGAAATATTATTCACATTCTATGTGAAAAATTAGATTAAAGTAAATATTTTGCAAGTAAAATATTATAAAGGAATTGGGGGTATGAATTAGGAATTTAAATGGAATTACTGGAATTTGAAACCGATTGGAAATTAGTTAAGTTGAATGGCTTTCTGGGTATCGATCTGATGTTGGTTTCGGCCTTCGGGGTTTATGCTTAGGAAGTTGTTCTCTTACTAGTTTACAGTTAGAGACCGATAGAGGTGGGAAGATATTGATGCATGAATCAAAAATGGAAACGTTTTCCAAAGTTAATAACGTATATTTTCTAATTTTAGAAAATAAGGAATTTATGAATATATGGAAACAATAAATGGGAAATTGGAAAATGAAATGATGATTGATCGATAAGATTTCCATTTGGGAATACAAACATTGTTCGTACACATGTTTTCCTTTGATAGTTAAATCACTGACTATCAAAGATTTTGACCATTTTCGTTGTCAATACGGAGAGACTGGGATCAAATATATTATCTGAAAATAACTCTGTATGGCATTAGCATTGCGAATCAAATATGATGAAAATAATTGAAAACAGAGTTATGCAAGGGCTATTCAGTAAATCCTAGGTATAAATTGCCTAATATGGATTTACAGAATAGTACCTTCGGTCTGTCCAGTCCCAGGACGACCTGTATGGAAGAATGTCCGATAGAGTATATTTAATAAATCGCGTAAGTTGATATATCCACTACAACAAAATGGACTTTGCATATCAATATCAAATAGCGTTCCCTTATTTGATCTTTACACGCTTCGGAAATTTTTGGATTTCAACTCTATTTGAGACACGTAAACCGTATACTCAACGCTATACAGGAGAGAGAGAGGCGGGAAATAAATTTCCTTGTGCGGGAACTTAAATAAACGTGATTTTTCCCTTCTCTGCAGGAAATAGCCTTTATTCACTTCGCCGCCTCACTTCCAGAAGAAAACCAATTTATCACCTCGCATCTCGCAGCTCTCCGAATCGCCCCCTTTCATCAATAGTCGATCCCACATCTCTCCATATAACCCTCAATCCTCTACCAAAATCGGGACCAAGAACAGGAAATCCGAAATGACGAACTAGTACTACAGGTACTACAGATTTTATCATATACTGCTTATCTTTGTGGTACTTAATTTATTTACTACTGAATAATAATTTGTCAGAGACTGAATAATAGTAATTTATTGTATTATAAGGTCATCAACAGTCGATGAAGGACGTAATATTCAGTGATCTGAATATTACGTCCTTAATTGTTGAAGTTTACCCATATTGTAATAGTAAATTATTATATTATAAGGGCATCAACAGTCAGATTTCAGGCGCCTATTAAATAGGCGCCAGCCCATTTTCACCTGACAAACACCAATTAAAATGAAATTTTGACCGGGGAAGCAAGAAAAGAAAATTCTCACTGTTAAATATGTGTTCTAGCGCCCATTTTATAGGCGCCATAATCCTGGCGCCTAATAAATAGGCTCCAGAATTCTGGCGTCCATAAATTGGGCGCCCATATTATTCAGGATCCAATTCAGGATCCTGAATTGGATCCTGAATATTAGGCTTAATATTAAGCCTTAACGCAACGACTGGACCAACTTTGCTTAATATTAGATCCTTAATATCAACGACTGGAGATGCCGTATGAAAGTAGTTTATGAATATAATTTAAGATATTTTATTACTGAATAATAGTTTATGAAAGCAATTCTCCTGTTATCTGTGTTTGATTTATGTGTTGTGTTATGGCTTGTATTTGTTGATAATGTTTTTAACAAATATTGTACAATGTTAAGTTGTCCGTTGCTTGGGAATAGTTTGACGAACTATTTATAAAAAAGTTTTTATATAGACTAACGAACTGTAATTTGGTACAGTGAATTACAGTTTCTTCCATGTACAGAATCATAAACCGTATTCAAATATTGAGTTAATTATTCATTTGTTAAGTACTGTTTATGATAGAACAAGCATGGTATGAGAATCCGGTTATTCTAAGGTGGATCCCTTAACTGTACACTACTATTTTGCACTATAATCTTGCATTTTTTTTAAAGGCGAATGAAAAAGATTTGTTGAATTTTTCGAAAGTTACACAGTTGATACCTAAGGATGACAAAACAGAACAAAACACTACCATTCAATAGTCATCTCTATAAACACAGTTTTGAGTCTTAAAAAACATATTGTTGGTGTATGAAAATAATCCGTATAAATAGTTTTGAGTTTTTTCAAAAATATATTATCTTTGGAGTATTTGCAAAAAAAAAAAAGAAAAAAAAAATCAAATCAGGTTTTGGACGCGATGATGGATCAAATGTTTGGGAGTTCGAAAATTATCTGTATAAACAGTTTAGAATTATCTGTATAAACATAGATTCCTATAGCATATACACCCCCACTTGCGTAATCACAGAGTCTTTAAGGCATAAGTTCAGGCATCTCTATGTAAACTATCTTTACTCTCTTTCTACTGAAGCAGAAAATCTAATTTTTATGACATTGTAATTGTATAATGCAGCCATGGTTGTCGAGAGCGTATGATCCATGCACTGAACAATATTCCAGGATGTACTATAATCATCCTGAAGTGTAAAGAGCAGTTCATGCGAATATATCAGGGATGATACATTACATATGGGATTCATGCAGGTTTATTTTCGTTCTTATTGTGTCTACCTTATTATAAATGCAGTATATATGTCACTTTGATTACTCATGGCAGTGATGTAGTTGGGGTAAACTAGGGAGATTCCCATAAAAGTGTGTTGCCCATTCATCAAAAGCTTATTGCTTCAGGTTTACATATATGGGTCTTCAGGTATTTCTTCGTATTTATCAGTAAATGCTTCATAATAATCAAAGTTGAAAGTTACTGTTTTTGATGTTTTGGGCATGCAGTGGAGATGCAGACTCTGTGATTCTAGTAACAGCAACAAGATATTCATTTGATGACTTAAATCTCACCACTGTAACTAGTTGGTATCCATGGTATGATCATGGACAGGTAGAGATTCATCCACTATGTACAATATACATACATAAATATGTATTCCTGTACATATATACATATGAATTGTAGTTATATATCACTACACAAAAACAATGATTTGGCAACATTTCATATTTATTGATTTATTACACTAGTAATTGTTATAAACAAACAACACTAAAAAAGTGCGAGGATGGTGAAAATAGTGCTAGTAAAAATATTACACACACACACACAAACATATAACATGTGTGTTTGATTACTGGTACTTGGGATTTTTAACAACTAACATTAGAACAAAACATGATACGAGTTTTTGATGTTTCAATATTTATTTAATTTGTGTCTATTATTTTTGTTTTCATAAGTTAAGATAACTTTTGTTCAACAAAACAAGCATTTTTAAATCCTTTTGTTTTTTTACTAACTTGTTCAGTCATTTACATGTGTCATAAATGCATGTTTGTATTAAATATATCCTAATTTTATCACAAAGTTCAATTTTTGAATTGAACCAATATTCAAATGATGAATTGCAGATTCAAATGGGTTCTTCAAACTACAATAATTTTAAAGAACACAATGGATAACATTTTATTTTTCGCATAACATGCTGAAGAAATGATCCATATAATATTCCAATCAAACACAATATAATAATGACCTTATTTTGGCCAGTACAAGGTTGTCAAGCTGGAGCGTCTCTAGTGTTCCACTATTCTGGTCAAAGGTGCTATGAAGAGGCAGATGGATTTGATATAATTCTTTGCTTGCTAGATTTTGAAACACAAGGAGTGATTGTTGATGACGATATTATTGTAGCCAATATCCGACAACTTCCTCGTGGAATCAGGCTTCATGCATTTATAGATGCTTGCCATACTAGTGTTGTGCTTGATCTGCCCTTTCTTAATAGAATGAATAGGTATGCTTATTTCTTAATGGCAATTTTTTTCCTTTTATGTATTTTAGCTGAGCATCTTTGAGACTTAGATGGCTTCTGCTCTTAACAAAAAGACAGAAGATTCTCTATTTTAATTAAGTTTAACATATCATAATTCCCGTTTGTTGCTTTATTAACAATTATAGGTGGGAAGTTAGCAACTAGTAACACCAAGTGATATTGTCATTATTGACACCCTGCCATCACATATCCGTTTATGTATGACTAACACATAAGCTTAAGCTCAGTCCAATGCATCATGTTAACCATTTAATTACTTTTAAGAATAATTTCAATTTGCTCTACCACCCTGTAGTTTGTCCTTTTTACAGTGCTACTCTAAAGCTTATTATTTTCAATTTACTTCCCCGTAGTTTCACTTTTGTTGTCATTCTCATTGCTGTCATGAACAAACAAAATTTGTTATCACCTGTAAACGACAAAGAAAATGAAAGAAAGCACATGTTGAGTTGATATTTTCTAAAATCAACTGTCACGATCTAATGGTGAAGGTAAAATGTTATCAAATTTTTTAAAAGAATACATCTTTGAAATGTAAGATTATTTTTTGCTCCCAGAAATATTATAATTTTCTTTGACAATTTTAAACAACAATAGATATAGTTCACGGTAAATTCTTTGCTGTCTTTTTAAAGAACCGGAAATGTGAGGTATCAACTTAAATAAGGGAAAATGATTTGTTGTAGATTGACAAAAGACGTTTTTTATTATGAATATTTGCCTTAATACTCAAACTTTGCCAAGAAATATTTAAAATTTCATAGAGTAAATTTTAATCTATTCTTGGATGTCCCTGCTGGTCGAAAATTTTGCTTTGACAAAATTTTCTTTTTAGTCTTACCAATTTCACCTTCAGCTATTGTTAATAGCACCATACAGTACATAACATACTACAATATCAACTCAATAAAGAGGTTGCTGTAGCATATTAATTAAGCTAATCAAGCAAATTTGAAATTAGAGCAGATTATTGTAGCTTACTACCTAAGCTAATTAACTAGATTTAAAATACAATCAAGGCATACAAGTGTTGCTAAATGAGAAAATCATGCAGCTAAAAGAAATTTGACCTGAAACTCTTATTCGAGTTTAGGAAAGTGGGGGAAAATTTTGCACTGTAGTTTAAGATAGAAGTGGGAGGAAACAAATGCTAGATCACAGCAGTTGAAGCAAACATTTAACTTGCCCTTTTCCCTCTCTTTTCCCTCTTTTATTGATGAAATCATTTGATAATATTTTTTGATGCTTGAAATTTTTGAACAGTGCTTTCTATAATTAAGTATATGAGTTTTTTTTTCTGAAGCAATATTCCTTATATGGAATATGATTTGATGCTTATTGAATGTTTCCTTTTCAATTTCATACAAATTTGATTCTTATTATATACAGTGATTCTAATAGATACTGCGCAATTATCAGATATCTACTTGGATTTCTTTATACAATGTCTCGCGTCATCAGCTATTCTATTTTTGAAAAGTTACATAATTCGCTTTAATCATGACAGTGCTTCCTCATATGATTATTTGACATTTTGACTTTGATATTTATTACATGACCTGATTTTTTTTCAATATTTCAGGAAAGTAAGATCAAAGAAGGTGTGCTTATGATGGGACTACAAAATAAGATATTTACCTTTCTTGGTTTATAACTTATTCCATTCAGGTAATTCTTTTCCTTGTAATAATTTTTTTCCTTCAAATTTTCTCAAATGGAAGTATAATTGGCTTGAATGAATCAGTTTTCATCCGTTGTAATCTGTCAATGATACATTATATTTGGTAGTATTTTTCTTTTAACAAAATTCGAAATTTCAAATTTGTAAACTGAATAAACACAAATAGTTGACCATTTGTCAACAATATTTGTGGAAAAGGCTATCTGTCATTGATTCGTTTGCTAAAGCAAATACAATTTATATTTAACTTGCGAGTTTGAAGTCTTATAGTGAAAAAAAATTCTGAATTTATTTGAAATGTTGTTATTATAAAGTCAAATCAAAATAATATTTGAAGTCTTGTAGTGGGACTGGAAATGGGTTTGATGAGGGAAGAGGCATTTGGTGCATTAAAGCGTTAAAAGGGACGAATTGATATGTTCAGATGATTTAAGTTTGTGCTTTTTCCTTAAAAGTTAAGACACTCAGTACTTGGTAGAGGATCACTTTTTTATTGTTCACCTACTTCATATAATATTTTGAAAATATGCCTATATGGTTGAATCTTATACTGGAATTATTTAAGATATAAATATGTTCAGGTTGATGTCTTCTTCTTTAGAGATCCAGAAGAAACAAAGCAACAGGAGGAGGCAGAAGCAGTTTTGCCTGGTCCAGAGTACAACTCGGCTGATTACACTACAATGGGAGCAAATGACCAATGGGCTGCTGCTGCTGGTCCAGATTGGACTAAGTATCGATTCCTCCTCCTGTGGCTACTGGTGCTGACTGGGAGGCTGTTCAAGGTTTTAATTTAATTTAATTATTCATTCAGTTTTCTCTTATGTTAATAGTTTTTGGTTGTTATAGCTTACTCCCCTGCAGTTAGTCATTCATATCCTGGTAGACAGTCAACATTAAATATTTTATATATTCTGTTCAATTCATTAGTTATGCTATAAAGACAACCCTAAATTTTAAATCAAATTAAATTTCAAGGTAAGAATTTAGTATCTCATTTGTTAAGCATGATGACATTCCCATTACTTGACTATATAGTGCCTCTTGTGCTTGATATTTGGCATACGCTAGTGCAATGTTTACAGGTATCTTCACTTTTAGCTTCTTCCATAATCTGCTTGGGTTATTGTATGTTTTCTAAGTATGCTGCGATTTATGTACATCAAATGAGAATGATCCAAGAGATATGTTCATTAGTGGTTCAAATTTTATAGTTTACGCTTATATAACATGAGTCGCCTGTATGAATTTGAGGTATATATTATTATATTGCCTAATACGATTCATAGTTGAAAAAAGTAGCAATTTCAATGAGTTTGTGACTAAAATTTGCAGCTCCTGTGGCGCTACTGAATGGGATGCAGCAGTACCTCCTATTGAAGATGTTGCTCCTGCAGCATAGTTCAGGTGATGTAAGTTTGTTGCTTTGTCCCTTCTAGCAATATAGTTTTAGAAATTATTTATATTTCAAAATTAGTGTCCGGTCATGGAAGAGGGCATAACTTGCAAAACCCAACATCAAGTTATTCTCTTCATATGAAAAATTAAATGAACTTTTCAGTACTTAGAATAACAAATTAAGCAATCCAACTAATTCAAGTAAATGAACAAGAACATATTTTGGCTGCATTTCATGCAAGTGCATGATATTTCTATTTTCAAACTGAATCTGGTATGAATATTATCATTTAAAATGTCAAAACATATGACAACTTTGTAATTACTATTGTTTCTATGGACATATTAAGGATTTACCTATGAAGTTTGCAACACCTAAATATAAAAACGAATACTTCCAAAAGTCCTATTTGAAGGAATAAGAGAATTTGAGTTGCATATTTTAGTACATACATAGCACGCCTAGCACTGACGAAAACTTTCGAATACTTCAAAAAATCCTATTTGTGAACTCATGTTATAGACTGCAAGTATATTTATTTTGTATAATGCCTAGTATGAGTTCTAGTTTCCAGAGAGAAAAAGAAGGGTGCTTGAGACGACCCGAACTTCCCCGTGAAGGAAAGCACGGATAGAATTGAGGACAAGACAAAATGGAACGCAGACGGAAGAACATTTCATTGTTATTATAACAATTCCATCAGAATACAAGAATATACAGAGCATAAATGAATAAATTACATTCGATAAATATCAGAGATTACAATAAATTACATAGCAACGGAAAATAATACAAAAGCACAACTAGAAGTGATACACGGATACAGAGCTTTCCGAGCATCGTTCCAGCTGTATATCAGGACCTTGTGAATATAAATCTGCAAAACCAAAACTACTAGCTGCCCGTGCGGAAAATAGGGGCACCCAGAGTTTAGGTTAAAACAATAAACTCCAGGTCAGTCATGTGACTGGTGTGAGAACTAAAGCAGTTATTAATCTTCATTTTTAAAGTTAGGTAAATCAAGGGACCACGCCGTATAACACGGAACGGGTTTCCTCCCAAGAATACCAGTGCATAAAACAAAAAGCGCAATGCTAAATAAAGAAAAATGAAGCTGTTATAAGACCCAGGTCCTATCACACAATGCAATGCAAGCCGGGGGATAGGGTTTTCCCTTATAACAGCCAAAGCATGCTTGATACGTTTAAAACAAATCATTTGATACTATTATAGGTGTATAGTGTCAAAACAATTTCAATCATAAATATCAATCATAGACGGCATGGGTACCATATATCATGTCGCCATACTAGTTCTACAATTAAAACCGCAATACACGTATTGGAAATTGGATTCCATCATGAGTCGAGGCAAGGGGCAAGCTCCTCTCCGCGTTCGAGACACTCTAGCAAATGCCTCGGGACCGCACACAGCAATCCCTGGATCCTCCAAGGCCGGTCCTCTCTTACTTTTGAGGATTGGCAATTCCTGAACACACGTTTCCCGGTCCTTACAGACCTATATCCGAGGCGCCTCGTATCCAACAACCACACAGGTGAAAAGTATAAAAATGTCAGGGCTGGTAGGTCACTGACACCACCCAAGCTAGAAAGAAACGTCGTGCACTCCTTGGGTCCGTATCCCGTTTTTGACTCATACCGAGGTGTGAGGCTCGCGAATTCACGTTATACACAAAGCTACGCCACACAAGCCGTGCTTTGATCATCAACCACAAGACTTTGCTTTTCAACAGAAGCCTTGATCAATTGCCACTTACGCGTACCACACTGGCAATTCACTCCATGCGACTGATGTCCATCGATATACAACCTCTGAGCTCGTACGTCTTAGAGAAGGGCGTTAAGCAAGAGAATAAATTCTCCGCCGCCAAACAGATGTATATTTAATAAAGATCAATCAACACAGAATAAAATCCAATGTCAGACACACAATCCATTTACAAGTTCGTTCTGGGTCTGAACGAAACCGGAGGCACTTTCCTCGCATATCCATCCATCTCCAAGTACGTCTGGACGATCACCAACTGTTTCCCTCATCTTGGGTGTACAGCCCAATCAAGATCATCAGTAGTCACCCAAACGATGTGAAGACTTCCGGTCTTCAACCACCGTCTTCATCTTCGACATCTCGTCGAATCGGTTATTCAGAATGGGTATAAACCCGGCCTTTCTGAATAACCCATGTATATGATAAAAAAATGTTGCACAAACACAACAAACGCCTCATTCCAATTCAGAATATTCTTTTATTCACGAAATCACATTCTTAGGGAAAGGTTCCCATTAATTTTATCCAAGATAAATTCTTCTAAATTTATTCTTTAATCTTCCTTTGGATATCATTTCTAACTAGTCGGGATTAGCGAACCATACCGAAGTAATTATTTATTTTATTTCCCAATCCCAACCTATATCCCATGGAGCGAAACTGGTGATACTCCATTCCTAACACCACGGTGTTATCGGTAAAATTAATTACCATTTCACGTTCAAATCTAATTAAAGATTTAACTATCTCTTTGGAGCAAAAATGGTGATACTCCACTCTCGATCACTTTTCAGATTTGATAATTTAAATTATCAATTCACTTTTCAATCTAATTAAAGATTTAACTATCGCTTTGGAGCAAAACTGGTGATACTCCACTCTCGATCACTTTTCAGATTTGATAATTTAAATTATCAATTCACTTTTCAATCTAATTAAAGATTCATTAAAACTCCACTTAGCTTTAATCTTTTCAAAAATCAATATCCTGTCTTTAACTGGCTTAAAGAACCAATGTCATCTAAAACACGATTCACGATAAACCCAAATCACATTTGATATTAAATACAAGGCTCTGAATAGAAAATATATCGGCTTATATTCAATATCAAATTCTGAAACCAACATATCTCGTATTGGAAATAACGATATAAAATATATCTTTCAAATTCCCATAACAATATCTGTATAGTCACGAAATCCAACATCGAAATATCCCGAAGATAATTTCGATTCAACTCCAGTCTAATCCACGTATTGGGAATATTGATTATTTTTAAAATCACTTTCAAATTCAATTTATTTATTTCAAAAATAAATTGATTATAATTCTAGTTCAAAACTAGTTCATTTTGATAAAAATCAATTTTTATCTTTTCAAATATGGAATTCTCCAGCTCAATTCTTCCCAAATCATTTCTTATGATTTTACACAAATTATAGATATTTTTAATAATTTTATCAAGGCCCGTACAGTCAATTTCCAACAACGGCCATCGAACTGCACTTACAGCGACCTTTTTCGAATTTGATTTGGACATAACTCCAAATCCAACCGTTAGATTTCAAATTTCTAATATTCATTGGAAAGCTCTTTTCGATACGAACCCAACGATTCCGGTTTTAGGAGAATCCGACGGTCGGATCTCCCGCAACGTCAATTCGAAGTCAATGGTCGAAATTCACGAACTGCCGCGGCGCGGCGCGTTCTATTCAGGCCATTAAATATATATTATATATGTATATATATATATATATATATTATATATTTCGTCGATTTCCTTTTTAAAACGTATTTTATAAATCATTTTAAATACGTTTTCAAAACCATTTCAACACTATATTCAATTTCAAATCGATTTGATTTCAATTCAATTCGAATTCATTTCAATTCAATTCCAATTCTATTTCATTTCAATTCAATTCAATTTGAATTTACCTTCTATTTGATTCAATTCGAATTCGTTTCAAATTGATTTCAATTCAATTTCAGTTCGTTTTAAATTTCATTAAAAACGATTTCAATTCGTTTTTAATTCAACTTCAATTTAATTCAATTCGAATTCATTTCAAATTGATTTCAATTCAATTTCAGTTCGTTTTAAATTTCATTAAAAACGATTTCAATTCGTTTTTAATTCAACTTCAATTTAATTCAATTCGAATTCATTTCAAATTGATTTCAATTCAATTTCAGTTCGTTTTAAATTTCATTAAAAACGATTTCAATTCGTTTTTAATTCAACTTCAATTTAATTCAATTCGAATTCATTTCTATTTTATTCGAATTCAAATTCACTTTCTATTCAATTCGAATCGAATTCATTTTCTATTCGATTCGAATTCATTTCAAATTGATTCAATAAAATTTCAATTTGAATTTTAATCTAATTCAATTTGAATTTCCTTTCAAAATATTAAATTTTGAAATCACTTTTCAATATTCATTATAAAACGAATAAAATCGATATAAACATCGTTCGCGTCAAAATAACGCATCTCTAATCAACACGGCTTTATATTTCAATAATTCGTTATTCTATTCAACAAATGAATATTTGTTCTATTCAACACATGAATCTATATTTCTTTCAACACACGACTAATCTCAACACATGAGTACTGTCAACACATCACTATTTTTGTTATGTAAAATATTTTATAAAACTATGGTATCTATCGTTTGATTTTTAATTAGACTTCTACGGGGAAGTAGTTCTAATTTTAAATATGATAAAGATGTAAATTTTATTATTGAAATATTTTACTCAACACGTGAACATCGTCAACACATGACTGTTTTTATATTTAACACAAGAATTTTCTTTTATAATATTCATTATTTTCCCGATTGGAATGAGGCCCAATCAATCACCATATAACGTTAATTATATGGATTCCACACAACACATGTATATAATAGCATTGATAAGCAATCAACCATCATCTAAAGTGCACCACACAACTGCATAAGCATCAAATATAAATAATCGACGCTTACACAGTCTGTCGACCAATCGATCGACAATAATTAAATAATTGGGATTAGTGTACGCCAAATATCATCCCAACAACCGTGTGGGGTTTCAAATCAACAAACACATATTTTTGTTTGTGCAGTTGGGCGATGTGTAAAATTTATCGACCCAATCAATATCAGTCAAATCAGTGTATATAAACAAATCGGTCGATTTGTTAATAAATATTTATTTATTCAAATTCACGTTAAAATTTATATTTTTAACGATAAAATATTTTATTTCAACACATGAATTCCTATTCAGTTCATTTACACAATAAAAATGATATTTTTATTTTTCTAACATATTTTAGAAAATTTCGGCAGCATAACGGCACTATACTAGAAACGGAACAAGGCCAAGCCTTATCCACGGTCTAGTGAAGGCCCACGCCATTCACATATCAATCAAATCCATTCAATTCACTAAACAATTCAATTCAAACCAAATAATCTAACCAACTACACAACCAAACAATTAAACAAACAAGCCATCCATGGTCTGTGGATGACAGGTGTCGGGTGCTACTAAACACCGTCTACATCCTAGTATATATATATATATATAACTAGAAAAGGAGATTTTGAGTGAGAAGTTCTCACCGATAGCTATCCAACTTCACGACACTTCATTTAGAGAAATCTTCTTCATTCTCGCCTTTTTATCATCTTCGTTGCCCGTAGTCACTACATATATAAAAATCACACATTTTTATATTTTGATGTCTTTAAAATAAAAATCACATTTTTATTTATCCACTTTCAATTTAAAAATCATATTTTTATAATCACTTCATATATTTAAAATTCGAATTTTTACTATGCTATTCAATATATAAAAATCCTATTTTTACATCGATGCTATATAGTAAAGATTATATCTTTATCACGCTATTCTCTATATAAAGATTTCGCCTTTTTAAAATAAATATTTCGCCTTTTCCAAAGATAAATATTTCGCCTTTTCCAAAGATAAATATTTTATATTTCTTCCTATAAAAATGTAGTCTTTCATATGAATAAAAATCCCCCTTTCATACATGAGAAATCATATCTTTCGTCATCTAAAAATCATAACCTTACTCGTCTAAAAATTCAAAGCTTTATCATGTTAAAATCAAAGCTTCTCAAGTAAAAATCATTTCTTTCTACTCTAAATATATAAATAAAAATCATTTATGTTTATCGATGTCATGATATTTATAAAACTGATTTTATTTAATCACTAAAATCTATTTAAACCAAATAAATAAAATAGAGTAAAAATCACCTTTTCGAATCGAGGAGGGCGCTCAGCCGGAGATGGTGACTGAGGGTGGGCGCGTCGGGCTCGGCAGGTGATGGGGGAGGTGCGGCGTGGGTGGAGCTCGGCGGTGGGGTCTCTCTGGCTCCGCGCGGCGATTTAAAGGTGGAGGGAGAAGAGAGAGGAGCAGGACACGAGAGGAGGGAGGAGAGGAAGGAGCGCGAGGTGGAGAAGAAGAGGGGAGGGGGCGGCGACGCTGAATCGAGGGGGGGGGGCGATGTGAGCGACGGGATGTAAGGAGGAAGGGGGCGCGTTTTTGATGTTTGACCGTGGGAAATTAAATGAGGGTTTGACCAATTCAATTTGACCTAGGGTGTATATATATATTTTATATTATTTAAATTCAAAAAGTAACTTTTTATTTTCAACTCGAAATCGAACCCACCGACTATCGTCCCTAATGTTTCACCCCCATTCCGAACACAATGGGATATGTATCGCAAGCTGATTCGATCGTTTCGATCAGTTTCCATTAAAATTTACATTTAAATCACTATATTGAATTTTAAACGTACATTTCAATTTACCGGGGTCACATACTAACTAGAAAAATTCTCAAAAAAATATTTTCCAGCTTCGTATTGACGATACGGTCCTAACAAAAGTAGTTTCGTCGAATTCTGAGACCATTGGAAAAATGGCCATTTTCCAGTCGATTAAAATCAACTGAAACTGGTCAAACGCGTTTTCCTTTGCCACGCTCACATATTGATTCGAAAAATTATGAAATTTGAAACCTAGCAATAATTTGACACTGCGGATCCAATAAAAGTGGTTTCGTCGAAATCCGTGGTCGTTTGCAAAATTTCCATTTTTAAGGGCCTGAATTCTATAGCGATTATTCAGAATTTTCATTTGGACATATCTTTTGATTCCCGCTATGAAATCTTGATTTTTCGGATTCGTTGGAAAGATATCATCAATTAGATCCTATTATTTCCGGTTTCACTAAAATCCGGATTATTTTGCACCCGGTACATTCAATTGAAGTTTGAAATCGAATTATCGAACTACCGCACCATTTTCAATTCTATTTATAATTATATATAATTATTTATACTCTAACGACGATCTATATAAATATATTCGTTCGAATTCTATTCAAAATAAATTTCTTGTCGTCATTATTTAAAATAATCTATTTTAAATGTTCAAAATTCGCTAAAATTGCCAAAATAAAATTTTTAAACTGGCCCAGATTTTCGGGTTGTTACAATCTCCCCCACTTAAAACTTTTCGTCCCCGAAAAGGAACAAAGTCGAAAGTGGTTTGATTAATCAACTCTACGTTCGATCTGGCTTCCATTCTCCAACTTTTCAGTTTCTGAGAATTTTCAAATTTTCAAAAATTTGGCTAACACCCTAAATTTTCGAAAAATTTCGCCATAACCTCCCCTGCACCGGGAGCCACGGGAAAATCCCGAAATTGCCATATAGGCCTTCTGATCTCAAAAAGAAAAAGAAAAGGCCAAGCGGCTAGCCAATAGGCTCATAAAATCATCATCACCCAAACAAAACAGTAAATTATAGTAAATATGTACCTATTTGTCGGGCAAACAAATTTTATTCTCTGCTCTAGCCTCCTTGCTATGACCTGTTCAATGTAAGTATATGTATATGCAAGCAAATGCGACCAATTTCAATACAATTCAATATTTGGTACAATTAGGCATAATGGTTCAAAATTATTAAACAAATAAACAAGCAACACAAACATCAATCAATTAGTGAATTAGAGTTTCAAATTCATAAATTTTGGTATATATACAAAAAATCATGTTTTGATGCCAATTCACAACAATGTATTCTAGCTATATTAGTTTTTGTTCTCACACCAGCTAACGGAAATATATAGAAGTCATACCTTCGAAACACGAACATAAATACTGATGATGTGGCCACATCATCAGAATCATCCCCGGGTGTCTAGAATGTGATTCTATATCTATCCAGTATATTAAAACCTCGAATATACGTTCATGACGCGTATACGCGAAATCTTTATATATTGGATTGTCCATATTCAAAATAAATAAATAATCAAATACGTATAAAGCGATTTAAATTTTCAAAACAAAATTGTTTTCATTTGAAAAATATACTCTTCACACCCGTTCTAGGATACTACTGATCCTATCTCTAATGAGTCATTCCAATTGGATATTACTAATCCAATATCTGATGAATTCTTTCGTATGGTTCTAATGTGTCTTGTTCTCGAGCTCTGTAAACCAAAGCTCTGATACCAAACTGAGACGACCCGAACTTCCCCGTGAAGGAAAGCACGGATAGAATTGAGGACAAGACAAAATGGAACGCAGACGGAAGAACATTTCATTGTTATTATAACAATTCCATCAGAATACAAGAATATACAGAGCATAAATGAATAAATTACATTTGATAAATATCAGAGATTACAATAAATTACATAGCAACGGAAAATAATACAAAAGCACAACTAGAAGTGATACACGGATACAGAGCTTTCCGAGCATCGTTCCAGCTGTATACCAGGACCCTGTGAATATAAATCTGCAAAACCAAAACTACTAGCTGCCCGTGCGGAAAATAGGGGCACCCAGAGTTTAGGTTAAAACAATAAACTCCAGGTCAGTCATGTGACTGGTGTGAGAACTAAAGCAGTTATTAATCTTTATTTTTAAAGTTAGGTAAATCAAGGGACCACGCCGTATAACACGGAACGGGTTTCCTCCCAAGAATACCAGTGCATAAAACAAAAAGCGCAATGCTAAATAAAGAAAAATGAAGCTGTTATAAGACCCAGGTCCTATCACACAATGCAACGCAAGCCGGGGGATAGGGTTTTCCCTTATAACAGCCAAAGCATGCTTGATACGTTTAAAACAAATCATTTGATACTATTATAGGTGTATAGTGTCAAAACAATTTCAATCATAAATATCAATCATAGACGGCATGGGTACCATATATCATGTCGCCATACTAGTTCTACAATTAAAACCGCAATACACGTATTGGAAATTGGATTCCATCATGAGTCGAGGCAAGGGGCAAGCTCCTCTCCGCGTTCGAGACACTCTAGCAAATGCCTCGGGACCGCACACAGCAATCCCTGGATCCTCCAAGGCCGGTCCTCTCTTACTTTTGAGGATTGGCAATTCCTGAACACACGTTTCCCGGTCCTTACAGACCTATATCCGAGGCACCTCGTATCCAACAACCACACAGGTGAAAAGTATAAAAATGTCAGGGCTGGTAGGTCACTGACACCACCCTAGCTAGAAAGAAACGTCGTGCACTCCTTGGGTCCGTATCCCGTTTTTGACTCATACCGAGGTGTGAGGCTCGCGAATTCACGTTATACACAAAGCTACGCCACACAGGCCGTGCTTTGATCTTCAACCACAAGACTTTACTTTTCAACAGAAGCCTTGATCAATTGCCACTTACGCGTACCACACTGGCAATTCACTCCATGCGACCGATGTCCATCGATATACAACCTCTGAGCTCGTACGTCTCAGAGAAGGGCGTTAAGCAAGAGAATAAATTCTCCGCCGCCAAACAGATGTATATTTAATAAAGATCAATCAACACAGAATAAAATCCAATGTCAGACACACAATCCATTTACAAGTTCGTTCTGGGTCTGAACGAAACCGGAGGCACTTTCCTCGCATATCCATCCATCTCCAAGTACGTCTGGACGATCACCAACTGTTTCCCTCATCTTGGGTGTACAGCCCAATCAAGACCATCAGTAGTCACCCAAACGATGTGAAGACTTCCGGTCTTCAACCACCGTCTTCATCTTCGACATCTCGTCGAATCGGTTATTCAGAATGGGTATAAACCCGGCCTTTCTGAATAACCCACGTATATGATAAACAAATGTTGCACAAACACAACAAACGCCTCATTCCAATTCAGAATATTCTTTTATTCACGAAATCACATTCTTAGGGAAAGGTTCCCATTAATTTTATCTAAGATAAATTCTTCTAAATTTATTCTTTAAACTTCCTTTGGATATCATTTCTAACTAGTCGGGATTAGCGAACCACACCGAAGTAATTATTTATTTTATTTCCCAATCCCAACCTATATCCCATGGAGCGAAACTGGTGATACTCCATTCCTAACACCACGGTGTTATCGGTAAAATTAATTACCATTTCACGTTCAAATCTAATTAAAGATTTAACTATCGCTTTGGAGCAAAACTGGTGATACTCCACTCTCGATCACTTTTCAGATTTGATAATTTAATTTATCAATTCACTTTTCAATCTAATTAAAGATTTAACTATCGCTTTGGAGCAAAACTGGTGATACTCCACTCTCGATCACTTTTCAGATTTGATAATTTAAATTATCAATTCACTTTTCAATCTAATTAAAGATTCATTAAAACTCCACTTAGCTTTAATCTTTTCAAAAATCAATATCCTGTCTTTAACTGGGTTAAAGAACCAATGTCATCTAAAACACGATTCACGATAAACCCAAATCACATTTGATATTAAATACAAGGCTCTGAATAGAAAATATATCGGCTTATATTCAATATCAAATTCTGAAACCAACATATCTCGTATTGGAAATAACGATATAAAATATATCTTTCAAATTCCCATAACAATATCCTTATAGTCACGAAATCCAACATCGAAATATCCCGAAGATAATTTCGATTCAACTCCAGTCCAATCCACGTATTGGGAATATTGATTATTTTTAAAATCACTTTCAAATTCAATTTATTTATTTCAAAAATAAATTGATTTTAATTCTAGTTCAAAACTAGTTCATTTTGATAAAAATCTATTTTTATCTTTTCAAATATGGAATTCTCCAGCTCAATTCTTCCCAAATCATTTCTTATGATTTTACACAAATTATAGATATTTTTAATAATTTTATCAAGGCCCGTACAGTCGATTTCCAACAACGGCCATCGAACTGCACTTACAGCGACCTTTTTCGAATTTGATTTGGACATAACTCCAAATCCAACCGTTAGATTTCAAATTTCTAATATTCATTGGAAAGCACTTTTTGATATGAACCCAACGGTTCCGGTTTTAGGAGAATCCGACGGTCGGATTCCCGCAACGTCAATTCGAAGTCAATGGTCGAAATTCACGAACTGCCGCGGCGCGGCGCGTTCTATTCAGGCCATTAAATATATAATATATATATATATATATTATATTTCGTCGATTTCCATTTTAAAACGTATTTTATAAATCATTTTAAATTCGTTTTCAAAACCATTTCAACACTATATTCAATTTCAAATCGATTTGATTTCAATTCAATTCGAATTCATTTAAATTCAATTCCAATTCTAATTCGTTTCAATTCAATTCAATTTGAATTTACCTTCTATTTGATTCAATTCGAATTCGTTTCAAATTGATTTCAATTCAATTTCAGTTCGTTTTAAATTTCATTAAAAACGATTTCAATTCGTTTTTAATTCAACTTCAATTTAATTCAATTCGAATTCATTTCAAATTGATTTCAATTCAATTTCAATTCGTTTTTAATTCAACTTCAATTTAATTCAATTCGAATTCATTTCAAATTGATTTCAATTCAATTTCAGTTCGTTTTAAATTTCATTAAAAACGATTTCAATTCGTTTTTAATTCAACTTCAATTTAATTCAATTCGAATTCATTTCTATTTTATTCGAATTCAAATTCACTTTCTATTCAATTCGAATCGAATTCATTTTCTATTCGATTCGAATTCATTTCAAATTGATTCAATAAAATTTCAATTTGAATTTTAATCTAATTCAATTTGAATTTCCTTTCAAAATATTAAATTTTGAAATCACTTTTCAATATTCATTATAAAACGAATAAAATCGATACAAACATCGTTCGCGTCAAAATAACGCATCTCTAATCAACACGGCTTTATATTTCAATAATTCGTTATTCTATTCAACAAATGAATATTTGTTCTATTCAACACATGAATCTATATTTCTTTCAACACACGACTAATCTCAACACATGAGTACTGTCAACACATCACTATTTTTGTTATGTAAAATATTTTATAAAACTATGGTATCTATCGTTTGATTTTTAATTAGACTTCTACGGGGAAGTAGTTCTAATTTTAAATATGATAAAGATGTAAATTTTATTATTGAAATATTTTACTCAACACGTGAACATCGTCAACACATGACTGTTTTTATATTCAACACAAGAATTTTCTTTTATAATATTCATTATTTTCCCGATTGGAATGAGGCCCAATCAATCACCATATAACGTTAATTATATGGATTCCACACAACACATGTATATAATAGCATTGATAAGCAATCAACCATCATCCAAAGTGCACCACACAACTGCATAAGCATCAAATATAAATAATCGACGCTTACACAGTCTGTCGACCAATCGATCGACAATAATTAAATAATTGGGATTAGTGTACGCAAAATATCATCCCAACACCCGTGTGGGGTTTCAAAACAACAAACACATATTTTTGTTTGTGCAGTTGGGCGATGTGTAAAATTTATCGACCCAATCAATATCAGTCAAATCAGTGTATATAAACAAATCGGTCGATTTGTTTATAAATATTTATTTATTCAAATTCACGTTAAAATTTATATTTTTAACGATAAAATATTTTATTTCAACATATGAATTCCTATTCAGTTCATTTACACAATAAAAATGATATTTTTATTTTTCTAACATATTTTAGAAAATTTCGGCAGCATAACGACACTATACTAGAAACGGAACAAGGCCTAGCCTTATCCCCGGCCTAGTGAAGGCCCACGCCATTCACACATCAATCAAATCCATTCAATTCACCAAACAATTCAATTCAAACCAAATAATCTAACCAACTACACAACCAAACAATTAAACAAACAAGCCATCCATGGTCTGTGGATGACGGGTGTCGGGTGCTACTAAACACCGTCTACATCCTAGTATATATATATATATAACTAGAAAAAGAGATTTTGAGTGAGAAGTTCTCACCGATAGCTATCCAACTTCACGACACTTCATTTAGAGAAATCTTCTTCATTCTCGCCTTTTTATCATCTTCGTTTCCCGTAGTCACTAGATATATAAAAATCACACATTTTTATATTTTGATGTCTTTAAAATAAAAATCACATTTTTATTTATCCACTTTCAATTTAAAAATCATATTTTTATAATCACTTCATATATTTAAAATTCGAATTTTTACTATGCTATTCAATATATAAAAATCCTATTTTTACATCGATGCTATATAGTAAAGATTATATCTTTATCACGCTATTCTCTATATAAAGATTTCGCCTTTTCAAAATAAATATTTTGCCTTTTCCAAAGATAAATATTTCGCCTTTTCCAAAGATAAATATTTTATATTTCTTCCTATAAAAATGTAGTCTTTCATATGAATAAAAATCCCCCTTTCATACATGAGAAATCATATCTTTCGTCATCTAAAAATCATAACCTTACTCGTCTAAAAATTCAAAGCTTTATCATGTTAAAATCAAAGCTTCTCAAGTAAAAATCATTTCTTTCTACTCTAAATATATAAATAAAAATCATTTATGTTTATCGATGTCATGATATTTATAAAACTGATTTTATTTAATCACTAAAATCTATTTAAACCAAATAAATAAAATAAAATAGAGTAAAAATCACCTTTTCGAATCGAGGAGGGCGCTCAGCCGGAGATGGTGACTGAGGGTGGGCGCGTCAGGCTCGGCAGGTGATGGGGGAGGTGCGGCGTGGGTGGAGCTCGGCGGTGGGGTCTCTCTGGCTCCGCGCGGCGATTTAAAGGTGGAGGGAGAAGAGAGAGGAGCAGGACACGAGAGGAGGGAGGAGAGGAAGGAGCGCGAGGTGGAGAAGAAGAGGGGAGGGGGCGGCGACGCTGAATCGAGGGGGGGGGGGGGCGATGTGAGCGACGGGATGTAAGGAGGAAGCGGGCGAGTTTTTGATGTTTGACCGTGGGAAATTAAATGAGGGGTTTGACCAATTCAATTTGACCTAGGGTGTATATATATATTTTATATTATTTAAATTCAAAAAGTAACTTTTTATTTTCAACTCGAAATCGAACCCACCGACTATCGTCCCTAATGTTTCACCTCATTCCGAACACAATGAGATATGTATCGCAAGCTGATTCGATCGTTTCGATCAGTTTCCGTTAAAATTTACATTTAAATCACTATATTGAATTTTAAACGTACATTTCAATTTACCGGGGTCACATACTAACTAGAAAAATTCTTAAAAAAATATTTTCTAGCTTCGTATTGACAATACGGTCCTAACAAAACTAGTTTCGTCGAATTCTGAGACCACTGGAAAAATGGCCATTTTCCAGTCGATTAAAATCAACTGAAACTGGTCAAACGCGTTTTACTTTGCCACGCTCACATATTGATTCGAAAAATTATGAAATTTGAAACCTAGCAATAATTTGATACTGCGGATCCAACAAAAGTGGTTTCGTCGAAATCCGAGGTCGTTTGCAAAATTTCCATTTTTAAGGGCCTGAATTCTATAGCGATTATTCAGAATTTTCATTTGGACATATCTTTTGATTCCCGCTATAAAATCTTGATTTTTCAGATTCGTTGGAAAGATATCATCAATTAGATCCTATTATTTTCGGTTTCACTAAAATCCGGATTATTTTGCACTCGGTACATTCAATTGAAGTTTGAAATCGAATTATCGAACTACCGCACCATTTTCAATTCTATTTATAATTATATATAATTATTTATATTCTAACGACGATCCATATAAATATATTCGTTCGAATTCTATTCAAAATAAATTTCTTGTCGTCATTATTTAAAATAATCTATTTTAAATGTTCAAAATTCGCTAAAATTGCCAAAATAAAAATTTTAAACTGCCCCAGATTTTCGGGTTGTTACAGTGCTGCTCAGCAGCAGCTCATCTCAAAAAAAGAAAGGAAAAAAAAAGAAAGCAGCCACAGGGGTCGCTGCCTGTTGTTCATTGAAAAAAAAACTGAATTTTAAAATTGACAGGATTTAGCAATTGGAGTGAATGTGAGAGTTTAGGTTTGCATTATAGTGGCGTTGATGATGTTTGTTGTGGTGAAGAATTGATGTTCAATGGTTGTAGAGCTGCATAACGTATGATAAATAGATTATACTGAACGTGAGAGTTTGTGGGTGGGGCCACATGTGAGTATGTGTGTGTATGTATATGTATATGTATATGTATATATATATATATGTGTGTGTGTGTGTGTATATGATATGTATTTGTGTGTGTGTGTATATATATTCAATATATATATATATATATATATATATATATAATTCAATATATATATATATATATAATTCAATATTGTATAATACAATCGCATTGGCTTGCTGCATAATATTTTAAGTCTTAAACATATTTTTTCTTCCTTTGGGTCTCTTTTACTTTGTGAATATTTGACATAACAATTATTAAAATCTTGATTGCTTATTTGTATTGCAGATGTTGGAGAGAATATCAAAAGCAATGCAAGATGAAATCAAATGTTTGATTGGTTTGTAAATTAATACAAATACATATTACGAAGTATTTTGTATGGACATAGGAAAAGTTGCTAAAACGATATATATGAAATACTATGTTTGGATACGGTAAAATTGTTTGAATATGCATGAAATGCTACACTTGGATATGCCAAAAGTTTGAACATGTACGGAATCTTTGTTTATATAAGAGAAAGCTGTTTAAATATATATGAAATATTGTGATGTATTTACATATTTTTTGTCTATGAAAATATGTTAAATTTATATGTTGAGAAGAATTGGGTTAGTGTGTACTATTTATGTGAAAAAGCCGAAAGGGTAGTAAATAAAATTTATTAATAAATATTAAATTTAATAGCGTTTGAAAAACGCTATCTTAAGCAAACGCTATAAAATGTTACCATATAAAACGCTAATAAAATTAACCATGGGGTGATCTTTTATATAGCGTTTTAGTCTAATAGCACATGAAAAACGCTATAGAAAAGTTATTTTTTATAGCGTTTTTTTTTGCTATTTATAGCTAAGGGCCTATGATAGCATGTCGTTCCTTAGCGTTCTCTGAAACGCTATAGTAGGATAACATAGCGTTTTACAAACGCTATGAAAGCTCTTGTTTGTTGTAGTGATCCAAACGTATTTATATTTGGTGGCGGGGGAATTCGTTTCTTTTAGTTGTATACCCGTGGTATTTTTAGGGAAATCAATTTGTGATTTGGCGGGTATGACGATGTGACATTCAAAGTAAATAAAGGTGTGATCTGTACGTTTTGGCTTCAAGCCTCACAAACCGGAATTGTATAAAATCGGGTTGGTCGCATGGCTAAGTGGTTAACTGCCAATTAGGGCGTATTGTCATCTGATCTAGAGAAATTCCATTTACTTCTATAATTTGTTTCGATGTTGTCCCTTTCGGGAAACAGTTGTTGATCCCAACCGTTGGTGATAATACATTTGGTACACTCTAGCGAAATGAGTGGCCAGTCATGTTTCGCCTAGGTTGCAAGATGTTCTTGTTGAACCCGGTGTATTCCTCTCTAGAGATACACTATCAGAAGGTGGTCCCATACCTTGCCAGTTGGAATTCATTACCCAGTAAGCGCCCACGGTTTTTGATTATATTTTATGTATGTGGAACATGAGATGAAAGCGTTCTGCTAGATGATTATTATATTGTGGTTGATAGACGTTAAATGAGTTTGATATAAAGATTATCGTTCCTTTCAAAAGGTTTTTAAATGTTGGACCAAGTGTTTTGGATTTTTATAAGGGAAAAACCCATTCCGTTATACGGCGTAGTCTTATGAGATATCGTTTAATTGCTCAAACTATTTTAAATGGTTTTACTCATACCAGTCCCATGACTGACCCAGACTTTATTTTGTTTTTCTTTACCCTAAACTCTTGGGTGCCCATTTTTGTACGGGTAGTCAAGTAGTCTAGATTTTACAAATATACTTGGAGAGCTTGGAGCAGGAGGCTTCAGGATTATATAGCTATTGTTATTTCCGCTGTGTTGTAAGTATTGTACCACTACAAGAAAACGTTCTATTAATAGCAAGCATGATTGCACGAAAATTTAATTTGCTATAGTTGAGTTTGCTAATCACTATTTAAGCTAAAACATAGCTTTGACCGGTAAAAGATTGCTTTGAACAACGCAATACTTTATCCCGTGCCCTGAAATTTTAGCGGTCGAAGTTTTAGATTCCCTCTAATTTCTGTGTTGCTAAATTTTCCTTTTCATTTTACTTCACCGCCAATTCAGTCACTCTAAACCCTTCTCGACCCACGGACTCTTCAATCGCCATTCCCTTCGCCCCCAAACCCCTTCTCCGTTCATGAACTCTCTTCTCTCTTCAATCGCCATTTCCTTCGATTCTTGATTCGAAGAAGCTCGCGTGCGATTGCTACGGAAGTGGATTCCTCAACCTCAACGACGACGAAGAGCGATTCCTGGTTCGAACAAGCTCGCATGTGATTGTCAGGGAAGTAGATTCCTTGACTGTCGAATTCGATTTTAGGTATGAATTGCAAACTCGATTTCTTTCATCTTTGAATCGTTGAGCGTTCATTAGATTTGCGAACTCAAATTTAGGTTGTTCTTGGTGACTTTAGTTTTTTTTTTTTTTTAACCATTTAGATTTAGAATTTTGTCAGTTGCCCTGAATTGCAACCTGAACATTGCACTGAAAATTATATTCATGATGATGATGAACTGTCTGAGATGCTCTTAATCAAGTTATGGTAAACTAATTGTTCTCTTTGAGAAAGTAACCATGCACTTTAGGCTCATAGTATGTAGCATTAGTTTCAGACTCTAGTACTTGGATTTTAGTTAACAAAAACTATATTAGGATATGTAGACATTTTATTTTCTTCAGTTCCTATAATAAGAATCAGTGTTTTAACCATTTTTCATACGCAATGTTTTAGGTGGACTTACGCAGACCCTTCTTGGGCATGAATCGCTGCGCTTGTCCAAGCAGTCATTTTTTCTATGGAAAGTGGTAAAGAACTTGCCAACATAATATTGCATAATTCTGTTCAAGAGTTAGCTGATAGTGTTAAAGCTGTAGTCCAAAGGCTTGGACTATGTGGTAAAGGTAATGCAAGCAAAAACAATTAATATTGACCGCTGAGAAGGAGATTCTAAACTAAAATTGATTGTGCTGTTTTTGGTATTGGGCTCCTGACATGTTGACCTGGAAAATGATATTTAACATCCACATATACTTCAGAATTCAGTAACTCTTTAACTTCTATTTATTTAGATATTATATGATGAAAAAGTGATCGTCAATGCACACTGTTAAGCATTTACAACAACCTAAATCCTTCCTGTGTAGAATATATCTTGTTTTGACAAAATGGTAATATAATCTAATGGTGATTTCACAAAATGGTAAGATTATTGAGTGTAACTGTTGGCAATATATTGTCTAATTTCAGCTAACCTTTGTAAACAAAGTTATAAAAACAAGATTTGATTAAGAATTGCGGATGGAAAAGCAATCTTTTCCCCTTGTTATGGTTGGAGGCGTTCTTGCTAACAAGGGGTGGGACATAACACAAGAAATAATAGATAAGGTCTCTGCTGTTTTCCCAGGCGTTCAGCCCATTCGACCTGAGGTAGAAACTATCAACTTCAGTATCAACTATATCATATACACTCGTTTAATAATTTATCATATTTTGTTATAGGAGATTTCTGCAGTTCTTAAATGTATAAAGTTCTGAATTTAAAGCTTTTATGTAGAATCGTTATTTTTTTCTCTTGCATGTGCGTGTGCAAATACACTATTTTGTCCTGAATAATTTATGACTTCAGAGCAGGTAATTGTAAACTAAAAATGTCAATGTGATACTTGGATAATAAGGTATAACTTAGGGTTTCTTGGTGTTGTTACAGTTGTTGAAAAATAAACTTGGTTTTTAATAGGAAATATTAATTAATGACATAATTAATTATTGTATTAGGAAAGGGCAAGATAAATGGAAATAAATTATAAACATATTAAAATGAGAAGAATCTAGACTAGAGAATATGTAAAAGAAAAGTCTAGAAAAGGAAGTGTCTGGAGATTGTCTCTTGTATAAATTAAGGATGTAATCACTCATTTGAGAATATAAGATGTATGTATGAAGAAAGAATCAAGAAATAAAAAAGTATTTTTTTCTCTCCTTCCATAAAATATTCTATTTTCTTCTAATTTGTTCCTCTTCCTCCACATAATTTTTCAACAAAGTGGTATCAGAGCGAGGTTAGTGAAAGAGTGATAAATGTCAAACAGTGGAATGTTTCCCCTCCAATATCCTCGTCTTACAAAAGAAAATTATGAAAAATGGTGTATTCGAATGAAAGCTTTACTTGGAGGACAAAGAGTATGGGAGATCGTAGACAAAGGCTACGACGAGCCAGAAAATGAAAATACATTAACTCGAACGGAGAAGGAAGCTTTAGCAAAGACGAAGGAAAAAGATCAACTTGCTCTTAGCCTCATCCATCAATGTTTGGATGATTCAATGATAGATAAAATAGCGGATGCAGCCACTTCAAACGAAGCCTGGGAAATTTTAAAAAAATCTTTCCAAGGAGTTGATAAAGTAAAGAAAGTTAAGCTTCAATCACTAAGGAGTGATTTCGAAGCAATGAAGATGAGTGAATCCGAATCGATTTCGGATTACTTTACAAGGGTGAAGGAGAATGTAAATCAATCAAGATGCTATGGAGAAAAAATTGCAGATGTTCGAGTGGTGGAGAAGATTCTTCGTTCTTTGACACCGAAATTCGATTATATTGTGTGTGTCATTGAAGAAACGAAGGACCTCGAAGAAATGACAGTAGAAGAATTGGAAGGTTCCTTACGCGCTCAAGAAGAGAAAATAAAGAGAAGACAAGAAGAACCACAGGAGCAAATTCTTAAAACTAAAGCAACTTTAAAAAATGAAGAAGGAGAAAAGCAGTACTTTAGAGGAAGAGGACGCGGATATGGACGAGGAAGAGGACGCGGAAGGCAAGGACGTGAACAAGAAAGAAGCGATGGTGAAAGTTCAAATAACAAAGAGAGAAATCCTTCATATTTTAGAGGCCATGGAAGAAGTCGAGGACGAGGTCATGGAAATTATCAAAGATCAACTGAAAGAAGGTATGACAAGTCCAAAATTGAATGTTATAAATGCCATAGATTTGGTCATTATTCATGGGAATGTCAAACTGCTAATACTGAAGAAAGAGCCAATCTTGTTAATGATAACCAAGAAGTTGAAGAATCCACCTTGTTGCTAACTGAGAAAAAGGAAGAAAATGAAGTTGAAAGCTCGTGGTATTTGGATAATGGTGCTAGCAATCATATGTGCGGATACAAAGAAAAATTTGTGGAGATCAACGACAAGGTGAAAGGTAATGTTTCCTTTGGAGATTCTTCGAAAATTCACATTGAAGGCAAAGGTACAATTCTCATCTCTACAAAGATTGGTGACCATAAATTGATCTCTGATGTTTATTATGTTCCTAAACTAAGAAGCAATATTCTTAGTCTCGGACAATTTGTTGAGAATGGTTATGAAGTTTTGATGAAAGATAATTATCTTTGGCTTAAAGATAGAAACAATAACTTGGTTGCAAATGTGGGCATGTCACGGAACCGGATGTTCAAATTGAATGTCCAAACTGTTGAAGCAAGATGTTTGAAGGTTAATGTGCAGGATGTGGCATGGTGTTGGCACATGAGATTTGGACACTTGAACTTTGGATCTTTGAAAGCAATGGGAGAAAAGATGATGGTAAAGGGAATGCCAACAATTGAAAATCCAAATCATTTGTGTGAAGCATGTCTTCTTGGCAAACATGCAAGGAAAAGTTTTCCAAAGAAAGCAACATCTATAGCCTCCAAACCACTTGAATTGGTGCATACGGATATTTGCGGGCCTATCAATCCACCGTCTTTTGGTAAAAGTAAATATTTTATACTTTTTATTGATGATTATAGCAGAAAAACGTGGGTTTATTTTCTCAAACAGAAATCAGAAGCTTTCACCACATTCAAAAATTTCAAGACGCATGTTGAGAAAGAAAGTGGCTACAATATCAAGGCATTGAGGTCTGATCGAGGAGGCGAGTTCACTTCAAAGCAATTCAATGATTTCTGTGCAGCGCATGGAGTTCGTCGTCCTCTCACTGTTCCTAGATCACCTCAGCAAAACGGCGTGGCAGAGAGGAAAAATAGATCAATTCTTAATATGGCAAGGTGTATGCTTAAAACAAAAAATATGCCAAAGGAGTTTTGGGCTGAAGCCGTTTCTTGTGCGGTGTATTTGTCAAATCGCTCTCCAACTGTGAATGTCAAGGACCAAACCCCTCAAGAAGCATGGAATGGAAAAAGGCCAAGTGTTCATCATTTGCGAGTATTTGGTAGCATCGCTTATGCTCAAGTTCCGCAGCAAGAGCGTTCAAAGCTAGACGATCGAAGTGCCAAGTATGTTTTTGTTGGATATGATTATCATTCCAAAGGATACAGGTTGTACAATCCTAACAATGGCAAAGTGGTGGTAAGTCGTGATGTTGAATTCGATGAAGGAGCAACTTGGGATTGGGATGGACAGCAAGAGAGCACATATAATTTTCTCCCATATCTTGATGATGATCAAGAATCAGAGAATGTTGAAACTATACAAGAACCTTCTTCTCCAGCTTCAGATCTTGAAGGCTCAAATGAAAGACCGTCAAAAATGAAATCGCTTGCTGATATATATGAAAGAACTGAAGAAATTAATTTTAATAATGATGAACTTTATTGTTTTTTTGCAGATAGTGAGCCAATAAATTTTCAAGAAGCCGTGCAAGATAAGAGGTGGAGAGACGCTATGGATGAAGAAATTAAATCCATTGAAAAGAATGACACATGGGAATTAACTTCTCTTCCCAAAGTCATGAATCCATAGGCGTTAAATGGATATACAAGGTGAAAAGAAATGCAAAAGGAGATGTGGAGAAATATAAAGCAAGACTTGTGGCGAAGGGCTATAAACAAAAGCATGGAGTTGACTATGATGAAGTGTTTGCTCCAGTTGCACGCATGGAGACTATTCGCTTGTTGATTTCTCTTGCTGCTCAAAAGAAATGAAAAATTTATCAAATGGATGTCAAGACAGCTTTTTTGAATGGATATCTTAAAGAAGAGGTGTATGTTGATCAACCGTTGGGCTACGTAGCTGAAGGGAATGAAAAGAAGGTACTGAAACTCAAGAAATCATTGTATGGATTGAAACAAGCCCCACGAGCATGGAATAGCCGCATCAACCAATACTTTCAAGATCATGGGTTTGTTCGTTGCTTAAATGAGCATGCTTTATATTCTAAGTTTCACAACAATGGAGATGTTATATTTGTTTGTATTTATGTTGATGATCTCATTTTCACGGGCAATAAACCCGATTTGTTTGATGAATTTAAAAGTTGTATGTCGACAGAATTTGAGATGACAGATTTGGGGGCAAATGACATATTATTTGGGATTGGAAGTGAAACAAATGGAGGAAGGTATATTTCTTGCTCAAACAGGTTATGCAAAGGAAGTGTTGAAAAGGTTTAAGATGATTGATTGCAATCCTGTGAACACACCCATGGTTGCTGGAATGAAGTTGTCCAAGGTTGAAGATGGAGAAAAGGTAGATCCTACTCTTTACAAAAGTCTTGTGGGAAGTTTGAGATATTTGACAAATACAAGGCCCGACATACTTTATGCCGTTGGAGTGATAAGTCGTTTCATGGAGACTCCTACTTCTGTCCATATGACCGCTGCTAAGCGAATTCTTCGTTACATTAAAGGAACGCTTGATTTTGGAATATTTTATTCCTCATCCAATGATCTTCTGTTACATGGATTTTGCGATAGTGATTTTGCTGGTGACATAGATGATAGAAAGAGTACTACGGGCTATGTATTCTTCTTGGGTGATTGTGCTATTTCTTGGTTATCAAAGAAGCAAACCATTGTCACGTTGTCAACATGTGAATCTAAATATGTTGCTGCAAGTTCAAGTACATGTCATGCTTTATGGTTAAGAAAGCTGTTAAAAGAACTTCATTTGCCACAAAATGGAGCTACTGAAATATGCATTGATAATAAATCAGCACAAGCACTTGCAAAGAACCCTATATTTCATGATCGAAGCAAACATATCGACACGAGATATCATTTTATTCGGGAATGCATTGCCAACAATGAAGTGGAGCTGAAATATGTGAAAACTCAAGATCAAGTTGCGGATATTTTTACCAAGCCATTGAAGATTGAAGATTTTCGAAGAATGAGAGCTCTGCTTGGAATAATAAAACCAAGTTTAAGGGGGGATGTTGAAAAATAAACTTGGTTTTTAATAGGAAATATTAATTAATGACATAATTAATTATTGTATTAGGAAAGGGCAAGATAAATGGAAATAAATTATAAACATATTAAAATGAGAAGAATCTAGACTAGAGAATATGTAAAAGAAAAGTCTAGAAAAAGAAGTGTCTGGAGATTGTCTCTTGTATAAATTAAGGATGTAATCACTCATTTGAGAATATAAGATGTATGTATGAAGAAAGAATCAAGAAATAAAAAAGTATTTTTTTCTCTCCTTCCATAAAATATTCTATTTTCTTCTAATTTGTTCCTCTTCCTCCACATAATTTTTCAACAACAGTAATATACGCATAGAACCATCCATTCATTTTAAATGAATATATAAGTTTTTATGCTGATTATTACATTTTTATGTAGGCTAACAACTAACACATAAGTATGTAAAAACATTGATCATTCTCACACGTACTATTTTCTACTTCTCAAAATGAATTTAAATAAGATAATTTTTCAGTTGTGAATTCAATTAGATTTGAATAGTAATTTGAGAATCAGATTGTAATTTGTGAATTATTTTGTTATTGGAGAGATTCGTTTCCAAACAGGATTTTACATAGTACGATTTTTAGATTTTCAATAACAATATTTTAAATTAAAACAAAGATGTGTATGGTTAGTTTGGAAATTATAAAAGCTTCATCATACTAATGCCCTTGCTTTACTTACAAAAATGTTGTATTAGACTTTGACTAACTTGAAATTTGCCTCATATTCAATATGAATTCTTGATGACATTTTTGTTACACGTCAAAAAACCCGTGAATAGGGCCTCAATTGATAACCCATCCGCTGAAAAACTCATGAAAGATGCACTAGTCTAATATCATGAAGGCAGTAAATCATTTTTGTTTATTTCTCAAGATTTGGGTGTGTCATACGTTGTATCAAATGCTTACCATATTTAAAAAGTAAAACTTGGTCGATATGAACAAATAAATTGTTCATTGTAAGGGGGCATGATTTTTACATATTGTTTTATAGCCAAAGTAGCACAATATTGTACCAATTGCATTGTGCAGCTTATAATTGCCTAGAATATTATTCTAGTTATATATGTTGAAAGGTCAAGAATAGCTTACGTCTTACTCTGTTTCTTCTATGTCCAGACCGGTATTTTATTTGTACACCGGTGAGTTACTTTGTCAGGTTTGTTTTATCTCTTCATTGATTCAAAATAATATTTTCATATCCATGAAGTTTTATTTTTCTGCGCCTTTAATCGCTTGATTTCGTTCAACAAGGCTACAAACTTTCTAATCATTCAGCTTCTGTTTGGAATCATTCTGCTTGTTTATGTTCCTACATTGGATCTGCGCCAAGGTTACATACGAATCAGACCCAAGGTTGAATCTAATAATTCTTACTATGAACCACTTGTTGTTGAAGAGCAAATTTGTCCTGAGAGACGTGCAAATATTATCTCATGTAATGCATAATCTTTTTTTTTTTTTTTTTTTTTTTTGCAACATGGAGCTGATTTTCCCTTAGTTTAATTTATTTGAAATAAAAAAATCAAATATTTTTTTGGATTGATGACTCCCCTCATGCAGCTTGGTTATAAAAGGCCTATTACTGAGAAAGATGTTTGGAAATTGGATGTAGGATAAAACGGAAACACTTTATAGAAAGTGAGTGTTTATATATATGAGGAACCAAATAAACGTGTAAGGTTCTTCTTGAGTTGTGCTGATGTAAATTTTCCAGATTCCAAAAAAGTTTGCTGGTTGAATCACAAAAACTAAAACCTTGGCTGTTGAGAGCATTATGCCTCAGTCTCGGAGGAAGGCATAATTATGATCCTTCCTCTTTTTCCACTGAGTTTGATGTTTTGTTATTCTATTTTTTGCTGTGAAGATACCAATTTTACCAATAATCACTTGTTATGCTGCTTTGATTTTTGTGTTTGGAGGTTTTTTCAAGGCAAAGTCTAAGAATCATTTATTCATTCTGATCTGTTTTAGTCCACCTTTGTGGATATCTTACAGTGCAGTCCAGTTTTAATTTATCTCATAAGTTGGTAAATTCCACTAATAAACTATAAATTTCTTTGCAGATTGGTATTGATGCTTCTCAATTTGTTGGTCTAATCATATTGAACCTTCTCCTAGAGGTGATATTTCTTTAGTTGTTGCTTTGTTTTGTCCATTCATTTCATTTCCTTTCTATAATTTTAATGAAACGAATACTATTTGTTATTCTTAATTGTGTGCAGGCAATGCAAAAAGGTGATCCATCTTGGAATGGCTACTTTTATGCATTCTCAATATTTGCTGGAGTGATATGAATTTGAACATACATATAATTACGCGGTCTTTTTTGAAGGCTTGTATAATTAACTATATGATTGTTATATTGGTTGTTCTACTTGTACTTTCTTATTATCTCTTTTTGTTGAACTGGATATTAGATGTTAAGCATGGGAAGGCAGTTTCCAGTCTAAGGTGCAAAGCATTTGTAATGATGAGCTTTCTTGGTTTCGTAAAGCAAGCTCGGCTATTAGCTGTGGTATGTTACATATAGAAGAAGAGGTCTTATACACATGCTCGTATGCCAAACCAACACGTGCATGCGCACATATGCGCACATCATCATCATACTTATATGTTTAACACTTAATTGTGAGAAGGCTTGAACATGAAATAGAATTGAAAGCATTGCATAATCCTGGCAGTAAGGGTAGAAGTGACAATGAAAAGGCTGCAGCAAGTCAAAAATCTGCATTTTCTACTGCTTAGGAAGTCGAGTTGGAGCTGCGGAAATGACTTCAATTCCAGGTTTGCTATAATACAAAGCTAGTCAAATTTTAGAAAGTCAAAGAGCTGCATTATCTGAAATAAGATTTTAAACATTAACTCTTGCCATATTTCATGTATTATGACTTACTTATAAGACTGTTTTAACGTTATATGTCATAATGTGTTGAATTATTCTCTTGGAATAATGAATCATATTTTCAACTATTTCATTTATTGTCACATTTTCATGTAGAGAGCTTTGCCAAAAAATATTTTGTAATTTGAAAACAATGTTAAAATTTGAACAGTTAAATTACAAACACCATAACATATTTTAGATTGTTGATATAGATTTTTTTTTTATTACTTTGTTTCACTTACGGGATAATGTTACTCGATGGTTTTAGTTATTAAAGTTTGTCTACATTACCTATTGAAAAAAATATCAGAGTGTCAGCTGTTTTTTAGATAGTAATAACTAAACGCAGATTACTTTTCCATTTACCACTAAATTACATTTAATGCAGTCGTTTGTTTTTAGATCAATTTTCAGTGGAAAAGATATATCCTTTGTACTCACCAATTGGATATATCCATTTATACTCACCAGTGGTAAAAAAAAAATCGAAATATTAATATGTGAAAACCGTTTTATGACTGTCAGGTTTTAACCCTTTGTACTCACCATAGATCCTGGATGTACAATCAGCTAGGAAAAATTATATGGATGTACTGTCAGGTTTTACCATGGTGTACTCAAGGCAACATTTTAGGGCTTCAAATCAGATGTGTAGATGCTCTTGTGTATACAGTGGTTAATAGTGCTTCCTGTTTCTTTATCAGATCTGGACTGACCTCTTCTGAATCACCACATGTAACAGTGGTGTCGTTTGGGCTGTACTCTTGGCGGGGACTTGACACCTGCAAAAGGATTCACATCATTGTCGTTATTTTCAGTTTTCGTTTCCCTTTATTTATGCTTCCAAATCTGATAACTCAGGTAAAATTTGCACATCACTTGTAGCTAACTAGATGTGGTCAAAACATATGCGTTTCTCTGTTGTTTAGAATTTTTTTATTTGATATTTGACTATCTTTAGACTGGTATCAAACAACAAGCTTGTTATAATTGTGATAATTATTATAAGGGTATATATGGCCTTTTTTATTTCATTTTTCCTAATATAGGGTGAACTGCAAACTTGATGGGGTATAAATTATTCAAAATCCAGGCACCGTAAAATCCATGATTTGAAACCTTCTATTGAGCTAGTGGTTCTCTTAAAAATAATAATAATTCATGATACCCCTTGTATACAAATATAGTGCTGCTTCTACTGATTTTGTTAGCCATCCATAAATAGTGTAGACCACACAGTAAGTTCACTTTGAATACTAAATGATGCAGTATTGTGTGCTTTACAATGGTTGGGATGGTTCTTCAGTATTTTTTTTTTATTATTTTGTTGTTACATTTCTATTTATTAGAGTATTTTCTCAAAAAATAGTGTAGACCACACTATAAGTTCACTGTGAATACTAAATGATGCAGTATTGTGTGCTTTACAATGCTTGGGATGGTTCTTCAGCAAATTCATTATTATTTTCCTGTTCCATTTCTAATTATTAGAGTATTGAATACTAAATGATGCAGTATTGTTCACTTTACAATGCTTCTGTTGGTTCTTTAGTAAATTCGTTATTTTCCTGTTGCATTTCTAATTATTGGAGCATTTTTTCAAAAATAAAAATAAAAAAAATAAACAGGTTGCACTTGCAAATGTTTCTGTGAAACTGTTGGAAGAGCTGTTATTATCTGAAGAGAGAATACTTTTGCGAAATCCATCTCTTGACCCGGAGCTTCCAGCCATTTCAATAAAAGATGGATTTTTTTTTCATTGGATTCGAAGGTATGTTATTCATATTGTAATGGCTTGTGTAACTTCAGTTTTTTTTTCCTGTTGTACATAGTTGGTTTAACATATTGTGGGTTTGAATTTTGTTGACCTGTGACTACTGCTGTTTTCACTCAACATTTTTCTTTATATTGTGTGCATTCCATATTTTTTAAGTCACTTTTGAAGCTAAGGGTATATATATGTGTGTATTTCTATATATATGTGATTTCCAATAACCATTAGTCAAGCGTTGAGGCCTGGTTAAGTGGGTCAGAGATAGGTCAGGTATCTGGTTTGCTAAGTTAGGGGATAAGCCAGGGTTGCTATTTCTGTTTGACACAGCAAGCCAGGCTTGCTGTGCCTAACATGAAGCATTGGCAGGCTTGCTGTTTAACGTCATCAAGGGAAAATTTTGAGCTGCATTCAAATTCAGGATCCTTGACCTCCTTGAATTGGGAACAACACACATATGCTTGCCTGTTTTTGTGTGTGCGTTCTTTCCTGGAATTGTTGTTACCAGTAGATGAACCTAAAAAAGTCCAATTTTTCTTTCATAGATAGTAAACTAATGTCTCATCTTTGAGCATGTGGATAAATTCCGACCTTTGTTATTCTATGTTGGTCTAGTTTACTATGCATAGAGACTGCTGATAGGCCTGGGTTACTCTTGGAGGTCATCAAGATTTTAGCTGACATCAATGTGGACGTTGAATCAGCAGAAGTTGATACTAAAGTACTTTTTAAACATTTGTTCCTTTAGTGATACATTCTAACAAGTCATGCTGGTAATTTGAGTCCCTAACTTGTTGATGTTGCTTGTTTAACAGGGTTTAGTGGCAAAAGGTAAGATCCATGTAAGCTACAGAGGTGCTGCACTGAATGGTTCTTTATCACTGGTGTACTTGTATGAAGGGTGCTATAAAACACATTTTAACACCTTTCACAAAAAGTATTTACAAACTGCAGTTAGGTGCATTTTTTATGCTGATGCAACCATGGCGGATATTCAATATGACAAGTAGCCACAAGTGCTGTAGGTCTTGAATTATTCATCCTTTTTTCTTCTGAGAAATTTGATTGCATAGAAAAAAGGCTTGCTTCTGGAAAATAATAATAATTGAAGAAAGGCCCCTTGTTTCATATTTCTTTAACATTATTTCTGCCTATAGAGCAAATGAGTGGAAAGGGTCACATGTAATATCTGCATTTTCTTGGTGGAATCAGCTAATTTGGTACATGCAAAATAAAAACAATAATCATAACAGTGAACACACCAACTCACAAACAATTATTTGAATACATTTCTTACTGCCAAAGAATCGATGTTGGTTAAATTATGATTATCTGCTATTTGTTCACTGAGTTCAGCGGAAATGATTAAGAAAATAAATATTCATTTCCATTACTTTCCCAATAGTTCATAACCTGATAATTATAAATGTTAATATTTTTTTCGCTTGCAATATGCCACTGTCAAACACTATCAGTTGATATTGTTGAAATGCCTAGCTAGATGTTATAATGTAGTTGTCCTTGCATTTGAATTTACCTATTGCATGAATAACTCCATTATCTAATCCATCGACTTGCAGGTTCGCAAATGCATGAATACTTGGCAAGTTTGCTCGCTATTTTGAACAGCAAGCCAGGTTGGCTCGCTGTGTCAAACAGAAAGCATGCCAATCCTCGCTGTTTGAAACAGCAAGCTGGTTTCTTTGATTAGTTTACTTGAATAGAGTTCAAGTCATAGTTTTATATTCCACTGCTAAAACGAATTTACACTATCATATTAAATATTACAAAATTTTAATATTCCACCTGTTAATTTCTTATTTCTTTTCAGTACATGCAAAGGTGTGGAGGTACACTTCTGTAACTTATTTATCTTTAGGCATGTAGTTTATGCCTTTGAATATTCTATTTATGGTGAGAAAATTATCAACAATGTTGAAGCAAGCAACAAGTAAGGATCAGTGGCCTAAAATCTTCAAACTTAAATATGATTTAGCCACCATTTACCATAAAATGGAGGGCGGTTCTTCATCAATCTTGATGCATGCATTCTTAGGAAGGTTAAGGGTGGGACTTAGGTAAACATAGGAGTTTTTTTTTTCTTTTTTTTTTTGGTCAAATGGTGACATGAAAAAAGCAAGCTAATTTTTTTTAAATGTTGTTATTAAGGTTGCTAAATTCTAGTAGCAGCCTACGAAGTTCATTACCTATTAAAGACGGATATATTATGTTATTTCTCAGCTTTTGAAGTTGCAACATCTCATTTTTTATTTGTGATTTATTGAACCTACAAGCTGTTGCTGTTGAAAGTGATGACGAGGATGCTGATGTGCTTGAGCTATTGATCAGTTGCTTTAAATGGTGAAAGGCATGAAAAAATATGTTGTCGCACTTAATTTCTTTCAAATAAATTTTGCATCGATGTTCATACATCTTTGCTTTTATTATGTATCGTTTTGGTTAGCTACGGTTGTATGAATTGTTCTTTTTAGTATGTATTGTTTTGGTTAGCAACGATTGCAAGAGTTGTTACTTTTCATCATAAATATTTATGTGCTTCAAACTTTGTATGACATACTTTTAATCATAAATGTTTGTATGCTTAATATTGTGTATGAAATACATTTAATAATGACTGTACATACTATATAGCTATGCTATGCAATAAAAATATTCTGCGATGATTAAATAGCTTTAATGGCAAGTAAATAATGCTATAAAATAGTAAATTGAACTTTCTATAGCGTTGTATTGTGCTATAATAATCAGGCTATGAAATTTTACAGCGTCTGTTGTTGCCATAATAATCAAGCAATGCTCATATATAGCATTTTTTGTATTTTTTGTTGCTATAAACCGCAATTAAACGACGCCATAAATATTAGCACCATGAACTACAATTCTGCGTATAAGTTTTATAGCAAGCAACAAACGCTATAGAAAAAACTTTGAAGTTACAAATTAGCCATTTAATAGCAATTTTGAAATGCTGTGAGTATCATCATTTATTGCATGTTTTTTATAGCAATTACTAGGTTGCAATTATAGATTTTGGATATATTACAACATATTGATATACAGCGTTTATGAAAACGCCATTGTATCCTTTTATAGCGTTTTTTAAACGCTATAAAAAGGTATTTTTCTTGTAGTGTACTCTGATAAGGTTACTATATACATATACTAATTTTATTTCAAAGTTATGTATCTACTATATATTGTTCGTTCCGCTGTGAGATTTATGTTACTCTGATGATGTTGTATGTTCTTCTTCTTCTATTCGATGTTTCTACCTTATCTATTCTCACCCTCTAATTTCTTTCATTAACTATCCGGTGTTTTCAGCTCTTGGATGTTCGACATGGTGTTGTGTGCCGATATCCAAGGTCGCAAATTCCCCGGGTCGTTACAGTTTTGTTGAGTAACGGATATCTCTCACACAGTGTTTTATTCAATGTTTGTTTAATTACTCTTTTACCCGCGAAAGCAATGTACGCGTTAGGTTCAGCAATAATGACATCTCCCAACATACGAAAACTGGCCGTTACTCCACCAGTTGTAGGGGATGTAAGGATTGATACATAGAATAACTTTTTATTTGATTGATAATTATATGAAGCAGAAGATATTTTAGCCATTTGCATCAAGCTCAAACTTCCTTCTTGCATACGTGCTCCTATGGATATGTGTAGATATAGGATTATTTCACATCATGCATGTTTAATTCACCTAAAACTGGATCATCTATGTCAATTTCAATATTAGAAAGTACTAGAAACCTAAAATAATCCGATTTGATCATATACACTGGTAAGTCATTAAATTAATCGTGATTAATGTCCATTTAGATCCTACCTATGCTAGATCCATGATTTTTATGCTATATTGCATGTATGTTCATGTTTGTATGATTGATCATGATTGAAATTAGGTGAATTGTTGTTTGATTTGTTGAGTTGTTTAGTTTTGATTGATTTGGTCATTTAGAATTGTGTGTCGTAGGCTTAGAATTGATAAACAGAGCAAATCAGAGGTTTAGATGATCAGATTTAGACAAAACTTAATGGATGAGATCTTGGGGGTGTCGGGATAATGCCTAAAAAAATTCATCTCAAAATGTGCCAAGGCTATGGACCTGTACCAGTCCATAGGGGATGCATCTCCTGTCAATCTGATCCGTAGGATGGACCTCTTGGGGGTCCATCAAAACTCATCAGATTTAGGTGAAACTGGGGGGTGGGGGTGGAAGGTTTAGAGGATGCCAAGAGGTTCCCCAAGGATTTTCACTTGAAAAATCCTTAAGTACATGGACATTACCAGTCCGTATGGACCGATACTGACCCATCAGATCAACATGAACTGACTTGATTTTTGGTTTGTGGTGTCATGGGACTTCAACAAAGCTATGGATAAAGTTGGAGCCAAAAATAATCTAAGGCTATGGACTGGTACCGGTCCATAGGGGATGGATCTCCTATCAATCCGGTCAGGTCCAGGCCATTTGCTCGTTTGGGCACGAAATTTTGGCTATAGCAAGATTAGATCCTTAGAATAGTATGGTGCAAGTTTGGTTGGAATTGGATAGGTCGAAGTATGATCGCTCGAGTTCTCATTGTTGGACAGATAGAGAAAATTATCGGGAAGGAGTTAGACTTAGAGACTTGACCGGTAGGAAGTAGGGGCCATTTGGAGCTCGTTGGTGAAATAAATTGTGAAATCTTCAATGGGATGGAAGTATTTATCAACGAGGTGATATTTCTTCGATCACGAACTCAAGGCAGGAGTAGTTGAAGCTGAATTGAGGTACAACTAATCGTGGGACGATGCGATTAGGTGATGAATTAACTCAAGTGAGACTTGAGCTCGTAAGACGAGGGATTGACTCGGGTGGGACTCACGCAAGAGAGACAGTAGATAATTCGACTGAGACTCAAATTAAATAATGGAGTCTTCGAGGATGGCTTGGAGATTAGAAGCGATAAGGAATCATTGATATTCAAAGGTTCTAGCAGACTCAAAGTGGGGGCATAGTGGGGATACCTATCAGGATCTGAGAGATTGAGTACCTTGGATTGCTCAGAGAGTGATCTAGTTGTCTCATGGGGGTAAACGTGTGTGGGAGTATGGAAGTTTGAATAGAATCGGGTTTTCCATTAGTCCTTGATGGATGGAAATGACCATTCATTTGATATCTATGTATTTGAAGCTATAGTCAGTGATAGCCAGATTATTGTTTGTTATGGTTATTATAGTTGCTTGTGTATAACCTTTTATACTTTTTTGGGTAGGCTGTCACCGTACGACATTAAAGAGAAGCGGGATTGGGAATGCTATACTGACTCGTGTCTATTCTGTGTGTTTTCAGCATATTATAATGAGATTATTATGTGCTAACTACGTAGGTCTAGGGATGGCTCAGGTGAGATCTGAAATGTCTATTATCATATTATCATATCTAACCATTGATAGTTATTTTATCGCTCACTAAGACTATCATCTGACTCAAGGTTTTATGTCTCCTTTATTTACCTTGGGCTACTCATTGATTTGATCGATGAGTAGACTGAGTAGCAGGTTACAGGTTTAGTGGCGCTGATGTTGTACGGTGTCGACCAGGAGGCTGGCATATTATTTTATATTATCTTATTACTTTTCCGCTGTTTTTGTTGAGAGACTCCGAGGGATGTAGTGAGGCATATTGTATTCATATATTCATATTGGGATGTATTGTACATGAGATTTTACGGTTTTATGGAGATGGGATCTTCTGTTCTGTTATGCTTCACTACTATATCATGTTGTATATTTCATTATTATATGTTATCCATGCGCTGTCAGTTATACAATAGGTTCTGCTTCGTGATTATATACCTTGACCATTGTGCCATATTGTTGTGATACTATGGATTAGTAAAGGAGGTGTGGAGAAGTAGTCACATTCGGTATCAGAGCCTTGGTTATTTGATTTTACCCAAAGTTCACGAGCATAAAAGCGTATGAGAGATGTAATTGTAATTTTTAATGGATGACTACTATACTATATTACGTATATAATGCAGTATAGTATACTAGTAATCTCTTAAGCTCCATTGCGGCCTTTCTCTAACTTGACCTAATCATTTTTATTTCAAAGTAAGAATGAGTCATCGAACTTCGAGACACGGTACTAGGGATGAGCCTTCTACTAGAGGTGTAGGCGAGGGAAACTAGTCGGGAGCTGCAGCTGCTATGCTTGATTATTCTGCTATGTTCGAGGCCATGATGGTAACGATCGTGAGAAGGATGCCCACTCCAGAGGCGGTAGTAGAGGGTGGTGCTCATGTGCATGCACCTAGGGCTGTTGATTCGGCCAAGTTGTGAAAGGATTATACTTCTTTGGGTGGCAAGTCATTTGTTGGTACGAAAACTACTGTTGAGATTCATAATTGGTTGGATACATGCACTCGCATCTTCGGAGATTTGGGAATTAATGTTGCAACTAAGGGGAAGCTTGTATCGAGCAGCTGCAAGGACGGGCAATGGAGTGGTGGAATTCTATCACTCTTGAGACTCCAAAAGACCAGGTCACTTGGGTTCAGTTTATAACTAAGTTTGAGGAAAAGTTAATTTCTACAGTATAGAAGTCGATACTCTTCAATAAGTTTGTTGAGCTGAAGCAAGGTGGGTGGCATATCTCTGAATATGTGGCGAAATTCGAATTTTTGTCGAAGTACGCTCGTTCATATATCGAGACTCCATATCAGAAGAATGAGAAGTTTATAATGAGTTTGGATGAGTGTCAAGGAAAGCAGATAGTGGATCATATTGAGGATCCGTATTAAAACTAGTCGAGAAAGCTTTGAGAAAGAAGAGTTTGTTCCCTAATAAGGAAGAAGTTGTTGTTGAGAATAATGATGATTCAAAACTGTAGCAAGGTGGTGGGGGTAAGAATAAGTGGAATTGAAAGAGAAAACAACAGCAACAAGGGGAAATGGCCTGAAGAAACCTAAGGGAGAGTTTACTTGCTTTAACTGTCATGGGAAGGGACATTATTCCAAGGATTGTAAAGTTCTAAAGGCAGAGAGGAAGTGTTATAATTGTGATAAGCCTGGGGATTTTAAGAACTGTCTAAAACCACTGAAAGATAAGCAGGTTGTGAAAGCATATGCGTTGGACGTTGTGTCGTCTTCCTCTAGGGGTCTGACCGCTGCAGACAAGGGAAGAGTGTTGTTATGCAAGGTACACTTTCTGTATGAGGTATTTCAGCTCGGGTTTTTTTTGATATTGGAGCATCACATTCTTTTATTTGTAATGAACTTGTCTGCATGTTAGGTTTAGAACCTGAAATCGTTGATAGCTCAATCGTTGTGACTAACCCTATAGGGGGTTCGTCTAGTCTTTATATGTTTTGTCATGGTCAACTTTTATCAAGTTAGGGTTGTTCTTTTGTGTGTAATTGTTTTGTTTTGAACTTCACTAGGTTTGGGATCATTCTTGAAATGGATTGACTCAAGAGGTATGCGGCTATAGTAGATTGCGAGAGGCTCGAGGTGACAATAGGGAATGCGGAAGCGTGAACGGTTTTGATACGTTACCTGCAATAGGATAGGGTCCTAGTCTCCTTTTATACTCACTTGCAATTCCACAGGATGGATTGTCATCGGTGCCAATCATGCGTTTTCATATCTCTTTGACGAGGTCAAAGGACTTCCGTCACAAAGGGAAATCGAGTTTCGGATTGATTTAATGGATTGAACCAGACTTATTGTTATGCCCCTTAGGAGGATGACGCCGAGGGAATAGCAAGAGTTAGAGGTTCAAGTGAATGACCTTTTGGGAAAAGGATTTATTCGAAGAAGCGTATCCGAGTTAGGAGCACCATTTGTGTTTGCGACCAAGGTTGATTGATTGCTGCGATTATGTGTGGATTACGGTGAGCTGAACAAGGTGACTATGAAAATTAAGTATCCATTGCTGAGAACCGATGACTTGTTTGATCAGCTTCACGAAGCCAAAGTGTTTTCCCAAATGGATTTGGGGATGGTATTTCACCAGTTGAGAGTAGCTAGGGATACCGTGCCAAAGACTGCTTTTAGGACGCCATCTAAATTTTATGAGTGGCTAATGATTCCATTTGGATTGACTAACGCACCAATATTCTTTGTGGATCTTATTAATCGAGTTTTCATATATCAGTTGAATAAGTTCGTGCCTGTGTTTGTGGATGGTATATTGGTTTACTCAAAGATGGAGGAAGAATATAAGAACCACTTGAGAATTGTTTGGGAAATCTTGCGAAAGCATCGGCTGAGAGCTAATTTTTCAAAGTTCCAATTCTTCAAGGAAGAAGTGAAATTATTATATCACGTCATGTCAGGAAGGGAATAGCGGGGATCCCGCAAAGGTGACAAAAACCTAGGATTGGGATCGACTTAAGGATGCGACGGATGTTAGAAGTTTCCTTGGTTTAGCTGGATATTATTGGCGATTTATCAAGGACTATTCGAACATCACTGCACCATTAACTTGATTAACAAAGAAGAATTAGATCGTTGCACGGGTTGCAAAGTATGAGTGCGCTTTTGGAATTCTGAAAGATAGAATAACGAATGCTCCTATATTAGTTATTCCGAGTGGGAATAACGAGATGGTTGTGTATAACGATGCATATGGTACTGGACTTGGAGAAGTACTAATGTAAAATAATAGAGTTATGGCTTATGTGAGATGATAAGTAAACCCAAATGAAAGGAATTACCCGACTCATGATATGTAATAAGTGGAGATAGTGTTTGCTTTAAAGATTTGGAGGCATTACCTGTTGGGAGTTAAATTCGAATTGTTTACGGATCACAAGTCATTAAAGAATCTTTTCTCTCAAAAGGATTTTAATCTTCGGCAGTAGTGATGTTTATAATTTCTGGCATCGTATGATTTTGGTATTGCTTACACTCTGGGAAAAGGTATCGCAGTGGCCGATGCATTAAGTAGAATACATGCAACTTTGGGAGCAATGTTTTCTGAATGGAAGCACCTAGAGTATTTGGTTGGGTTTTATTTCAGGCCTCCTGTGAGTTCGAACCTGACATGTTAGCGAGCTTATCGTCTAGATCGACTCTCATCGAAAGGATCGGCGAAAACCAAAAGCGAGATGGTAAGCTTATGGACATCATAAAGAGATTAGATATGAGAGTGGAACCCAAGGAACTAAAGGATTACGAAGTCGATCGAGATAGTTAGCTTTACAAGGGCGGGTAACTGGTTGTTTCTGATTTAGACGGATTGAGGGATGAGGTTCTGAGAGAATGTCATCACTCTAAATTGACTATTTACCCCAGTGGTAATAAGATGTATAGAGATATGAAACGAGTTTACTACTAGGAAGGTATGAAGATGGATGTCGGGAAGTTTATCTCGAAATGTATGAATTGTCAATTGGTTAAAGCTGAGCTAAAGAAGTCGAGCGGATTGTTACAACCATTGGAATACCTACGTCGAAATGAAAGCAAGTTTAGATGAATTTTATTGATAGATTACCTTAGACAAGGGCAGGAAATGATAATATTTGGGTTGTCGTAGATGGCTTGACCAAAAGCGCAAGGTTTATTCATGTCAGATCGACTACAATTGCATCAGAATTGGCTAAGTTATATCTTAAGTGGATAGTTTGATTTCAGGGATACCTAAGAGTATTGTTAGTGATCGAGACTCGTTGTTCACCAGCGGATTATGGGAAATTTTGCAAAAGACAATGCGAACTGAACTATGTATGAGTATGACTTATCCTCCCCAGATAGACGGTCAGACCGAAAGGGTTAATCGAGTATTGGAAGACCTCCTAACATCATGCGTATTGGATTTTTGAGGATTGTGGGAATATCATCTGCATTTAGTCAAGATTGCGTACAATAATAGCTACCAGTCGAGTATTAGAATGGCGTTGTATGAGGCATTGTATGGAAGGTTGTGTAATTCTCCATCTTGTTAGTTAGAGACTGGAGAGAAATTGGTACTTGGGCCTAAAATGATAAAAGAGACATCGGATAATATTGAGATCAGTCGGCAACAAATGATGGAAACCCTAGATCATTAGAAGAGTTATATGGATAAGTGACGATAGAATTTGGAATTCTCAGTTGGAGATATGGTGTTTGTGAAAGTCTCACCACTAATGAATATGGTTCGTTTTGGAGAGAAAGGAAAGTTAGCTCCAAGGTTTATTGGGCCATTTCCAATTGTCAAGCATATTGGGAAGCTCGCTTATAGATTGGATGTACTTGAGAAAATAGCGAGTGTGCATAATGTGTTTCATGTATCGTTTCTACGAAAGTTTGTGCTCGACCCAAATATTTTGGTATCTCATGATCATCTTGAAGATTTAGGGATTGAACCTGAAGTTTCTACACCTTGTAAGCCACTTCTTGTCATGGGGAGTGACACGAAACAACCTAGGAAGATTGTTAAGCTAGATAAGGTACAATAGGGCGAGGACGATGATGATTGTACGTGGGAAATATAAGAGAGTGTGAGCTCGACCCATCTAGAAATATTTGAGTGGTATGTCCCATATATCGTATCTTACTTATACCATTATGTCTTGCACTATTAGAATTCTGCATTCTAGGATAGGATTTTGGTTGCATGGATTGATGGATGCTAGATTGTTTGGTAGATTGACTACTCGTATATGGTAGGCATGCGGGATACTTTGTTTGCTCGTGTTTTCTTAGAATTTCATGGGCGAACTTCCTAAAATGGGAGAATGTAAGACCTTATTTTACGCATTGGAGGATCGTAAAATAGTTATATGTAATTCCCTAGTAGTTGGATCATTCTCATATTTTAATGGGTTGCTCATGGGGATGTAAGACATGCCCATGATTTGTACCGATTTAAATTGCGACCATTTTACCCTTGAGTTTACCGTTTTAGCTATTAATATTGATAGAGATCGAATCAGCTGATAAAATTGGCCTTATTGGATCAAAATCGTGGTTTACGATTTCGTAGAGTTGGTCACGTGAAAATTTTGGCTCAACAGTTTGGGAGAAACAATTGTTTTATAAATTCATATTTTTTATGTAGATTGATTAGTAACTAATGGGTCGATTAGTATAGCCCATTAGGCTGATGACTTGAAACTATTAATATGGGGTTTGGGGAGAGAAATAGGGTTACTCTCTTCATTCAAACATTAGGTTGGGCGCCTATGATTCTCCGGTTCAACCTAATCCCTAGTTCTTCATCAATTCATTCTAAATCAAAATATAAAGCAAGAACAACATCAGGGAAGATCAGATGTCGTTGTTTTTCACCTAATCAGAGGTTTTCTAGGCTGTATCTTTGCTGTCCAGACCTTAATTCATCAGTAATTCACCAGATCTAAGTTTTGGTAAGTGATGGATGTCTCTTACATGTATGGGTAATATGTGTAGATCTAGGGTTATTTCACACCATGCATGTTTAATTTGAAGGGTTTGTTCGATCTAATCAACAACCATGTTTTAACAATTTTAACAATCTAAATTTCTAGGATCTATGCGAAATTAGTAAATCAAAATTCATTTCGATTAGGGTTAACACCTGCCGTGATTGAATACATAGACAGGAATAAATTTCGAAATTGTAGGAGCTTGGAAGGAGCGAATCGCAAATCTCAACTGTAACACCTCGCATTTTATGACAATTAAATATTTAATAATGCATATGCGTATAAATATGCATAAACATAAATATATAAAAGAAGAATAAAATAATTATAATATATGATTGCATGTAATAAATACATGCATTGAAAAAGAAGAAAAGGTTAATTCAAATAACAATGCAATGATTTACAAATATTATGCATTAATAAGGAAAGAAAATGATGCATGCAAATTGATAAGGGTACATGCAATGGTTTAAATGAAATATTATAATAAACATGAAAAGGAGGAATAAGAAAAGAACAATGACCACTATTGTTCTAAGCCTTGTTAGCAATAGCCTAAGTAGTCTGGTTGGTTAGAACATGTGGCTTTCAAGTGAGAGGTGCAAGTTTCGATCCCCGCCAGCACCATATTTATGTTTAAGGGAACGACTAAAATAGTGCATGCTCTAAAGGAAAAATATGTATAAACGCACATATAAGGAAAAGTATACATATAAGGAAGTATAGAAAAATGTATGTATATATGTATGTTGTATATATGTACAGAAAAATATAAACATATACAAGAGAAAAGTTCAAAATAAGGCTGCAGTCAAAGAAATATGGTGAGAATTAAATAACGGAATAACACCATTTGAATTTTGAAATTGAAATAAAAGTTGTGCGTATATGTATATATATATATATATATTTGGGTGTAACAAGGGCATTTGAAGTTTCGTATACATATAAGAAGATTATATGTAAATATAGTATTTAAAATAAATCAAAGGAAGTATAATGGGATACTAGTCAAACAGTCAAAATCAAAAACGTCACAATGGTAAACATCTGCCGAGAAAATGCTAGGGGATCGACCCTGGGGTCGACCCTAGGGTCGACACACACACATGGAGGTCGACCCCGGGTTCGACCCACCCCAGATCCGGGCAGATTTGTTAATGAATCTGGATTGTTTTCTTAACCATGTTCGTTGCTGACTCAGCGCTGCATGTACGATAAGATCTTGAACACATATAAATAGGCTAGCAGAGCCTGGACTAAGTCTTACATTTTCTGAGAGACTGCCTAAGCTCCTCCATCCTTCTTCCTCCTCAAATCTCTTCAGAATAATAAAATAATTAGTCTAGGAAAATTTTGATTCAAGATCTAGGGGAAAAGGATGTATATTAATTAAGAAGGTGTTCAGAATTCTATTCAAAGTAAGGTAAATTCTTGGATCTGGTCAATTTAATTTTCTCCTCTTTCTTCCCTTTTTTTTAGTTGAGAATTGTGGATCCATGGTTGTTTAGGTTCTAAACTCAGTTAGGAGAACCATGAATGCTAGATCTAGGCCAGATTCAGGATTTGGAAAGCAAATAGGTGAGTGGATTTAAAATATACCTTTTTGAAAATGGTATATTTATTGTTTGACAATCCTCGTTAATATGAAATGTAAATCTGTTAGAATGATTAATATGTTGAAACATTAATATATTGAAATATACACATGCTAAAATGTATAAACCTATTAAAAATGTGGACACGGTTACTGTTGTGTACATACATGTTTTAATAACTTGTTAATCAAATGCTGTAAGTTAAATTACAATGAAATTAGGACAATTACTTATTGATCCGTGACATCATATGTACTGGAACCTTTAACTGTAAGAATTGGGATAACTACATGTTAATTTGTTAGAATGGAATAATTACATGATTCGATAATTACATGTTATTTTAAAATAGAACTAATTACTTGTTAGGAAGAACATGCGACATGATAATTAGAAAATGGACTTAATATGATATTAAGTATGACATGTAAAAATAGTTTACAGAAAAATTTGGAAAGAATGAATATGCCTAAAGTTACAATAAATAGAAAATTGTGAACCCACTTAGATACGAGGTTAAATTCAACTTGTGGTAGAAGTCTTCCTGGAATCACCCAGCAAATCCAGCATCCACAAGTTGTTAACTTAATGTGAGGGGTCTAGTGCGTAAATAAACAAGTAACAGTGCTAAGACATGAGGTTAAGTCAACTTGTGGAAGAAGTCTGCTCGGAACCGCCTGGCATATCCAGCATCTGCAAGCGGTCGGCTTAATGTGAGACATCTAGTGCAAAAACATATATATGAATGTATGTATATAAAAGGATAGTAATAAATGGAACAATATGTGATTAAAATGAATGGAAATGAATGATAGTTACAACAGTAAAAGAAAGGAGTGAACGGGGAATGATAATAACCTATTATAGCTAATTACATTGATGAGAATGTTATATAATAGGTAGGCTTTTCCTAGGGACAAGTGGAAATTATAACATAAGTTATAATAAATGGGAAACAAACTTATTGATAAACCTTAGTTAAGAGAACTAAGTTAATAAGAAAACAACAACAAGTTGTAGTGAAAGTATAAGATGGAATTATGGTTAAATGAGAAAGACCAAGGTGAATATATGGGATGAAGTAAGTTATATTTAATCATAAATAATAAGTGACGTTTCAAACAGAAAACATGTGAATTGAGATAATTTATGTAATGAGATAAGTTGTACTTAATTTTAAATTAAGTAATCTTTAAATTGGGAAACCTGAAGCCTGTTATTTGTAATAAGTAGAGAAAAGGGGGAAAACTTATGAAATGCCATAAGTTGTGCTTAATTACAAATTAAGTGATTTACAAATCTGAGAATCTGAGTCCTGCTAACAAGAAGAACATTATATCTGTAAACTTGAGAATCTGAAATCTACTGATAAGAATAACATGTTAAAGGCTTATTAATGAACTTGATTGGGTAAAGTTATATAACTGAAATTAATAAGCAAGAGGAAGTTGGTAACTTGAATAAGAAGTCAATATGACTAGGAATAACCAAGTTGAATTGAAATCTGAAATGAAAGAGCAAGCGCATAATTAAATGACTAAACACAAGGTCTAATAACACGTTAACCTGAGGTGCTTGGACCAGTCCGTACGTCTGAAGATGAATAACCCAACAAGGTAGATCATCGTGGTGTCATGGGACACAAGGGGAGCGTACGTCCATCAGATTATTCTGCCTATTCTACCTATTGTTCTGCTGATATTCTACTGGCTTCGAAGGACTGGAAGGGGAAGCACACAATTTCGTAGGAAGTGGAGGGTACTCTTGGTAGCCCTTTGTCTTTGACAGCATTCGACTGTGCTCACAGAGGTTAGGTCTGTGAGTTTCTACCCGGTGAGTATGCCTTGATTGTTATCAAGGCTATCAAAGCTATGGGAGAGGGACCAGCCAATTAGGATTTGTTGTTTGTTGTTTTCTTTTAGGCCAGGTCACTAGTTCTCAACCTTGTTCGTCTTTCACTAGTTGAGGGAGGGGTCAGATGGGACCATAGCCACTGAAAATGCAGATCTTAACATCTGTGTATACAGATATCTAAAAATCTCCCGATCGAGTTTCGTGTTTCTTGTATAGCCCTGCCATGGGACTTGGTGCATATTAGAGGATATGTGCGGATAAGGCATAGAGTGCGATTGACGATACGTATGTGGGAAAGTCTAGATACATGCACTAGGGCGTTACTCGGTGATCTGATTGGATCAAAGGTGGAAGTTCATATGCTTAGATAGTATGGCGATGACGGTTCTATGCGCAACGTAGCATTGTAGTCTAGAAATCCGTATGTCACTCCGGCGTAGGATGAGGGACTGCATATATTTCTGTGGCGTTACGGCCTACATATATATTTTATTAGGTTAATCCACTTGGGAGTAAATGGGTACGACGTGTGTGTAAGCCTTGAGTGTTGTTAATCCAAGTAACCTAATAAATAAGAAAATGTAATTGAACGGTATATGTAGGGTTATCCCAAATGTGTAGTTTAAATCCAGTCACCAGAATTTGTGTTCTGACCCCCTCTTCATCACATACTCGCAGGTTAGACTTATGACAGAGATATGATAGCTTTGGATACTGGTTATAATTTGGGTAAGGCTATATTTTGATTATATTATATTTTATCCATTTCGCTATGATATGTTTTCTGTGCTCTGATATATTTTAAATCTCTATCTTTTCTGCAGGATACTAGAAAGATCAACACAAGTTTCGATAGATTCGAATTAAAAACAAAATTCGGTCTTTCTGAATTTGGGTATTTACATCTGGTATCCGAGCCTAGGTTTAGGAATCCTGTATAAATAGCGAGTGAACATATTTGTGCTTTTAAAATATAAATATATTATATATATATACCTAGATTCATAGAGGAACCCGCTATACAGAGAAAAGCATAATATGGTAAAAATTAGGATATCTGTTCTGTACACTAAAAGAATGAACATGAAAATCTGAGACCCTAAGGTAATTTAGGTGGGAAGTGTACATTATACTTTGTATGGAAAAAGGTAAATCCCATAAGATAGTATTTCAGGTTAGTGGGTTTGGCAGTAAAACCTTATAAATTGGAAAATGTTAAAAAGAGAAAAATGGATTAAGAATATATATAGTTGAGAGAATAGACATTGTGGGAGTGCCTAGGAAAGTTAGAAACCCACCTTGAGTCTAACCCATTGTTAACTTTTAAGAACTTGAAGTTATAAAAACTTTTGAAAGACGGTTTATGGTGTTTTCAAGTTTTAATCTTAAAAGTTATAGTTTTAAATATGTAAAGAACATATTAGAAAAGTACATATTGAGTTTTGATGTAAAATGGGGTGTAATTTGGGAACAGTGATTTCTTGTGAAAATTTTGTCTAAAATAATTTTCTCTCAGTAAAAGGTGCACATTAAAGAGCATGTATAGCTATTATATAAAAGGATAGAAACAAATGACACTAATTGTGATTAATGGAAACGAATGGAACCGAATGAAAGTTACAACAGTAAAAGGATTGGAATGAACGAGGAATGATAATAACCTATTATAATTAATTACATTAATGAGAATGTTATATAATAGGGGTCCACTTAACCTCGTCGGCTCTGCAAAAAAAAGAGAGAGAATGTTATATAATAGGTAGGGTTGTCTTAGGGACAAGTGAAAGTTATAACATAAGTTATAGTAAATAGAAAGGAAACTTATTTGTAAACCTTAGTTAAAACAACTAATTTAATAAGTAAACAACGACAAGTTGTAGTGATAGTGTAAGATGGAATTATGACTAAATGAGAAAGAACAAAGTGAATGTTTGGGATAAAGTAAGTTATATTTAGTCATAAATAAAAAGTCACATGTTAAACAGAAAACATGTGAACTGAGATAACTTATGTAATGAGATAAGTTGTACTTAATTGTAAATTAAGTAATCTGTAAACTAGGAAACCTGAAACCTATTGTTTGTAATAAGTAGAGAAAAGTAGAAAACATATGAAATGCCATAAGTTGTGCTTAATTATAAATTAAGTGACTTACAAATCTGAGAATCTGAATCATGCTAACAAGAAGAGCATGATATCTGTAAACTTGAGAATTTGAAATCTACAGATAAGAATAACATGTTAATGGCTTATTAACGAACTTAAATGGATTAAGTTATAACTGAAATTAATAAGCAAGAGGATCTTGGTAACTTGAATAAGAAGTCAATATGACTAGTGATAACCAAGTTGAATGGAAATCTAAAAGGGAAGAGCAAGTGTATAATTAAATGATTAAACATAGGGTCAAATAACACGTTAACCTGAGGCGCTTGGACCAGTCCCTACCTCTAAAGGTGAATAACCCAACGAGGTAGATCATTGTCGTGTCATGGGACACAAGGGAAGCGCACATACATCTAATTATTCTGCCTTATCTGCCTGTTGTTCAGCTGATATTTCGCTAGCTCCGAAGGAATGGAAGGGGAAGCATGCAACTTTATGGGACATGGTGGGTACTCCTGGTAGTCCTTTTTGCTGTGATAGTGTTCGACTGTGCTCACAGAGGTCAGGTCTGCATGTTTCTACCTAGTAAGTATGTCATGATTGCCACGATAGTGGGCAATCAAAAGACTGTAAGTGTAACGGCCTGGGGAATTTGCGACCTTAGTTATCGACATAAACTTAATGTCGACTATCCAAGCATCGGAAATACCGGAACGTTAATACAAAGAAGTTAGAGGGTGAGAATAGATAAGATAGAATCAGAGTAACATGATTCTCACAGTGGAACGAATAATATGTAACATAAATTTGAAATAAAACCAGTATATGTATACAATAACATTATCAGAGTACAACACTTACAACACAACGGAAATAAACAATTGCTATAAAATCCTGAAGCCTCCTACTCCAAGCTCTCAGTATATCTACAAAATCCTGACTACTTGACTGCCCGTACCAATTTGGGCACCCAAGAGTTTGGGGAAAACAAAACAAAATAAACTCCGGGTCAGTCATGGGACTGGTATGAGTGAACAATTTAAAACAGTTTGAGAAAATAAACGATATCTCATAAGACCACATCGTATAACATGGAACGGGTTTTTCCCTTATGAGAATCCAAAACATTTGATTCAACATTAAATTTTCTTTGAAGGAAATGATAAGCTTTATATCAAAACTCTTTTGATATTAAAATAATGTCTATCAACCACAATCTTAAAATCATTAGCATAACACTTTCATCTAACGTTCCACATACATAATATATAATCAAAAACTGTGAGCGTTTATTGGGCAATGGATTCCAACTGGCAAGGTATGGGACCACCTTCCGACAGTGTATCTCTAGAGAGGAATACACCGGTTTCAACAAGAACATCTTGCAACCCAGGCTAAACTTGACCGATCACTCATTTCGCTTGAGTGTACCGAATGTATTTTCACCAACGGTTGGGATCGGCAACTGTTTCCCGAAAGGGACTGCATCGAAATAGATTATAGAAGTAAATGGAATTTCTCTAGATCCGGTGACAATATACCCTAATTGGCAGCTAACCACTTAGGCATGAGACCTACCCGATTTTATACCATTTCTCAGTTGTGAGGCTAGAGGCCATACGTATAGATCACACTTTTATTTACTTTGAATGTTACATCGTCATACCCACCAAATCACAAATTGATTTCCCTAAAAATACCACGGGTATATAGCTAAGAGAAATGAATTCCTCTGTCACCAAACGTAAATATGTTTGAAGAGATCAACTTACGCGATCTATTTAATATACTCTGTCAGACATTCTTCCATACAGGTCGTCCTGGGACTGGACAGACCGAAGGTACTATTCTGTAAATCCATCTTAGGTAATTTCTACGTAGGATTTTCTGAACAGTCCTTGCATAACTCTGTCTTCAATTATCTTCATCATATTTGATTCGCAACGCTAATGCCATACGGAGTGCTTTTCAGATAATATATCTGATCCCAGTATCTTCGTATTAACAATGGAAATGGTCAAAATCTTTAATAGTCGGTGATTTAACTATCAAAGGAAAACAAGTGTACAAACAACGGTCGTATTCCCAAATGGAAATCTTACTGATCAATCATCATTTCATTTCCCATTTATCATTTCCATATATTCATAAATTCCTTATTTTCTAAAATTAGAAAATATACGTTATTAACTTTGGAAAACATTTCCATTTCTGATTCACGCATCAATATCTTTCCACCTCTATCAGTCTCTAACTGTAAACTAGTAAGAGAACAACTTCCTAAGTATAAACCCCGAAGGCCGAAACCAACATCAGATCGATACCTAGAAAGCCATTCAACTCAACTAATTTCCAGTCAGTCTCTATTTTCATTAATTCCATTTAAATTCCTAATTCAAACACCAAATTCCTTTATAATATTTTATTTGCAAAATACTTACTTTAATCTAATTTTTAACATAAAATGTGAATAATATTTCTTTATATAATCAAAACAGTTTGATTTCATATATAAAAAAGAAGCAATATCTCAAACCCAAATTCTATTTGTATTTTTATTTGTAGAATATTATTCATATAAATATCCTTTTTTATTTCTAACACTTAAATCTCATTTATAATTCCCTTTATATAATTCTGTTTATTTTATATAAATCCTTTTATATAATACTATTTATTTTATATAAATCCTTATATATAATTTTATTTATTTTATATAAATCCTTTTATATAATTCTATTTATTTTATATAAATCCTTTTATATAATTCTTTTTATTTTATATAAATCTTTTTATTTAATTCTTTTCAATATTGACTTTGAAAATTTCCTTTTTACATTCTAGTATTTCATATGGTATTTAAAAATACCAAATAACATGACCAGTGTCATCATAATCAATCACAGATTTTATATCACATCATATATTACAATATATAAAAACAAACAGTATTATAATATTGAGGAATCCAGTTGGATCCCTCCAACCTGTCTACCTGCATTCACGGATGTTAAACAATATAATTAACATCAATTTCATTTCTATATGAAATATTCTGATAAACAGAATCAATATATATTTAACGATTATATATATATATATCTATAATTTCAGCCAATTAATTACCAGTTCAACCAACAATCAACACACAGCAATCAATCATCATTTATCAATTCTAAAAATACGTTATAAAAATATAAACTGGGTAGAGTTAGTGAGTTTTACTCACATTGGACGGTCATCGTTAAATAACGATAATCGATCATCGATTCAGATCAGACAATTTATTTCACTATAAATTGTAATGAGCTCCAATTCACTCGTAGTTGGTTCCATTGCAAAGCCCTCGTCCATACGATCCCAACAGATCAGACCGTTCGAAATTCTGATACAGTATGTAGAAGTTATTAATATTACAAGTTTTACCTAATATTTATTTTGTTAAATTTCATTTCTATTATAATTGGGCTCACCCACAAAATCTGTCGGCCTGACACTTCTTCATTCCCATCGGACAGTGCTTCTTCCTCCTACTAACCCAACTTCATCCAATTTTCCTCAAAATCCCATTTCCATGAAAATGTGTGGCTTCCTCCAGTTCTTCAAAATGCCAATACTCACTTAATAAAAATTATTAAGCCTTAATCACCATTGTTAGCCTAATCCCACGCTTAACGTTAAACCCCTTCTGCTCATCACTTTACACAGCGTCTTCCCCCTGATAGAAAAAACTCGCGACCTCTTTCTACTTGCTCCTCCATTCCAGTTTCTTCCTCCACCTTATCTCGTGCTTCCCTCCATTAAAAATCATGAGAACTTCACCGTTCTCCTTCACTTCCCGGAAGCATCACCACCCGCCCATCTACCTCAACCTCGCATCAACCATCGCAAGTCCGTCCTCTGGAGTTTCAATGCAACTACCAGACAAGTCGCGATATCAATGTACCCAGAAAATCTATAGAACTTCACAACTTGTGCTATCTTCATCCCTGAGTACGAGTCCGACCTCAAATCCCCCTCACGCTCCCTCCATCACCTGCGATTCCATGCCCTAGGTCACGCCTTCTACATAACATCGAACCGGAATGCGTTCGAACTCGAAGAAATGGGTATGGAGATGATGAGCTCCCCTTCACAAATCCATTTATATATATATATATAAATTGATTTTAGGATTTTCTTTTGATTTGTTTTGGATTTTAATGTCTTGTGATTTTTTTCTGTGAAATGAAGAATAACGGCGACACAAAAATATTGACTTGAGAATTTTTTGTTTAGGTTTATGATGGTATGGTTTTTTATAGGGAAAATTTAGTATTTTAAATATTCAAATTTTATATTCATTTTTAATCAACTGTTATTTGTATTTACCATTTAAAAATTCATGCGATCATATAAAATATCCAATTTTGATGAAACTGGATATGCAGCTACAGTTTGACATTACAGACACAACGAAACTTGTTTCGTCGAATTCTGACTCCGTTTGCTCACACAGCATATTTTTAAAGCAAAATTATCGACTGTTTTTCACATTAAAATCCCGTACAGCCACATACTGACTCCAAAAATTACAAAAATTGGAATATAACAATAATTTAATATTCCGAATCCAAGAAAATTAGTTTCGTCAAAAACGGAGGTCGTCTGCAAAAATGGCTATTTTTTAAAGCTCTAAAATAAACCATATAAATATAAATATATTTAAAATAATTAAATTTAATATTAGTAAATTAATATTATCGTATGTATTCACAATAAAATATCATACAGTTCCAAAATATTCCTATCTGAATTTATAACTCGATATTTCAAATCCAGTGTTATATCGATGCCCAATTTATATTAAAAATCCTTTTATAATATAAATAAATCGTTATAAATTACAAAGGAATTCCATAGCGACTTTTCGGAAATTTGATTTGGACATAAATCAAAATCTCGATTTTTATCCTCCATTAGAAAAATATACTTCACCAGCTCCGAACGTTTCTTGTTTCACAGAAATCCGATTTAAAATGGATTCTGTATATTCGTTTAAAGTTCGAATCCCCAAATTACGAACTGCCTCGCCATTTCGAGCTCGATTATAATTATAATATAATTATATGTTCAACTGTCATTTATATAATACATTCGTTAATATAATTCAACCCTAAACAGAATTATGTATTCTAAATATTCCAAATCACACAATATTGTGAATTCTACTATTTCCGACTATTTTGGAAATTAAATGTATTATTTAATTATTATATTAATTAAATATTCAATGTTATTTAATTTTGGACACTTTAAATTACCAAACATCATTTAAATAATTAAATAAATTATTTATTATCCATTAAAAATACGGGTCGTTACATTCTTCCCCCCTTAATAATTTCGTCCTCGAAATTGCTAAGGTAGGAAACAAACACTGTTAACTGGATTACAAATTATTTGTTTACTTCTTAACTTCAGTTTCACTGTGCCAATTAATTTCAATTAAAATATTAATTCATTTTTATTAACGATAATTTTAAAAAATCCTGAAAAAATTTTAACACCTTAATTTTTCGAAAAATTTCGCCAGCGTCTCCTTTGTACGGCTCAATCGGTACAACTACAACTCGCTTCTCTAGGCCTTCTCCAATCCAAAAGAAAATCAAACAGCTAAGCGGCTTGCCAAATAGGCTCATAAATCACCAAACTCATATAAAAATTAACTTGTACCTTTTGTCGGGTATTTCGTTTTATCATTTCCATCTGCTACTAATTCAGCATATACCAATATCATCCCAATCAAACTGCGCTCAATTTAACCTTAAACCCAATCATTCGCTTGTATCCAAGTCGAATTCCATTCTCAATTCCAAATCTTAATTTACAAAACCAATTTTATTTCAACTTCTTATCTCACAAATCCAATTTGTCTTGATATCATTCTAATCCAATTCAATTTCAGTTACCACTTAACTAACTTTATTTTAAATTCCAATTTGCTTTCTCGAAATTCAATTCAATTTGTTTCTATTTTTAAACAATCTCTTCCTGGAAGTTTTAAACACCTTGGATTTTCTAAAATCAAACAACCCTTTTCGAATTTCAAACAACTTGTTTTCCCAAAACATTTCGAAAACAAAATCTTTGGTAGTGATTCGTCACTTAGAAACTCGAAAATGAACACCGATGATGTCCGGATCATCATCGGAATTATTTTCCTGCAAACGAAGTGAGTTCAATACTATATCACTTTCAAAACCATTTCTAAACATTTCCATTTGAAATACATTTTAAAATACCATTCACAGTGCTTGTAAAACAATTTACAATCTCCCAGGATTTTAAAATTCTCATATACTTAATCAAAATCCATTTACAAACACCTTTCCAAATCTCCAAGGTTTTAATTTCGATTCTAATTTAAATCCAGATTTAATTCGTTTCATAACACTTGTACGAATTTTATTTGGTTATATATTTATATAACCAACTCAATTTTAATCTTATTCGATTAATATAACAACCAACGCATCCAATATACTATAATATGTCAAATATCTATACTTTGTTTATATCAAAATATAATTTGGATAAAATTATTTCATTTACCCTTTTTTCAAACAATACTGTGTCGGTCCATCGTATTCAAGTGTTTATAAACCCTTACCAATATAGTGGATCAAACTGATCGATCAAAACCCATAAACAACTCAACCAATAAATCTCCACAATATAAAATCATTTTATATCAAATAACAAATACGTTCACTCGTATATATACACTCAACTCAATCTAGGGTATTACTAACCCCAACTCTACTGAGTTACGACACAGAGACAAGGTAATTACTTAACATTTAGCACTGATACCACTGTAACGGCCCGGGGATGCGTCCTTGGTTATCGACAGAAACTCAATGTCGACTATCCACGCATCGGAAATACCGGACTGTTAATAGAAAGAAGTTAGAGGGAGAGAATAGATAAGATAGAAAATTAGAATAGAAGAAGAAGAAGATCACAACAACAGAATCAAAGTACCTCGAATCTCACAACGGAACGAATAAAATATAACATAACTTTGAAATAAAACAAGTATATGTATGCAATAACATTTATCAGAGTACAACACTTACAACATTGCGGAAATAAACAATTGCTATAAAATCCTGAAGCCTCCTGCTCCAAGCTCTCAGTATATCTGTAAAATCCTGACTACTTGACTGCCCATACCAATTTGGGCACCCAAGAGTTTAAGGAAAACAAAACAAAATAAACTCCGGGTCAGTCATGGGACTGGTATGAGTAAACAATTTAAAACAGTTTGAGAAAATAAATGATATCTCATAAGACCACACCGTATAACACGAAACAATTGATTCAACATTCAATTTTTTTTGAAAGAAACGATAAGCTTTATATCAAAACTCTTTTGATATTAAAATAATGTCTATGAACCACAATATAATAATCATTAGTAGAACGCTTTCATCTCACGTTCCACATACATAATATATAATCAAAAACCATGGGCGCTTATTGGGTAATGGATTCCAACTGGCAAGGTATGGGACCATCTTCCGACAGTGTATCTCTATAGAGGAATACACCAGGTTCAACAAGAACATCTTGCAACCTAGGCTAAACATGACTGGTCGCTCATTTCACTTGAGTGTACCGAATGTATTATCACCAACGGTTGGGATCAGCAACCGTTTCCCGAGAGGGACAACATCGAAATAGATTATACAAGTAAATGGAATTTCACTGGATTAGGTTACGATACACCCTAATTGGTAGCTAACCACTTAGCCATGCGGCCTACCCGATTTTATACCATTTCTCGGTTGTGAGGCTAGAGGCCATACATATAAATCACACTTTTATTTACTTTGAATGTCTCATCGTCATATCCGCCAAATCACAAATTGATTTCCCCAAAAATACCATGGGTACACAGCTAATAGAAACGAATTCCTCTGCCACCAAATGTAAATACATTTGAAGAGATCAACTTACGCAATCTATTAAATATATTCTGTCAGACATTCTTCCTTACAGGTCGTCCTAGAACTGGACAGACCGAAGGCACTATTCTGTAAATCCATCTTAGGCAATTTCTACCTAGGATTTTCTGAACAGCCCTTGCATAACTCCGTTTTCAGTTATCTTCATCATATATGATTCGCAACGCTAATGCAATACGGAGTGGTTTTCAGATTATATATCTGATCTCGGTATCTCCGTATTGACAACGGAAATGGTCAAAATCTTTGATAGTCGGTGATTTAACTATCAATGGAAAACATGTGTACAAACAACGGTCGTATTCCCGAACGGAAATCTTACCGATCAACCATCATTTCATTTCCCAATTTCCCATTTATCGTTTCCATATATTCATATATTCCTTATTTCCTAAAATTAGAAAATATACGTTATTAACTTTGGAAAACGTTTCCATTTCTGATTCACGCATCAATATCTTTCCACCACTATCATTCTCTAACCGTAAACTAGTAAGAGAACAACATCCTAAGTATAAACCCCGAAGGCCGAAACCAACATCAGATCGATACCCAAAAAGTCATTCAACTCAACTAATTTCCTGTCAGTTTCTAATTTCAGTAATTCCATTTAAATTTCTAATTCAAACCCCCGATTCCTTTATAATATTTTATTTGCAAAATATTTACTTTAATCTAATTTTTTACATAAAATGTGAATAATATTTCTTTATATAATCAAAACAGTTTGATTTCGTATCTAAAAAAACAATATCTCAAACCCAAATTCTATTTATATTTTAATTTTTATTTGTAGAATTATTCATACAAATCTCCTTTTTTATTTCTAAAACTTAAATCTCATTTATAATTCCCTTTATACAGTTCTATATATTTAATATAAATCCTTTTATATAATTTTATTTACTATATATATATATAAATCCTTTTATATGATTTTATCAATTTTATATAAATCCTTTTATATAATTCTTTTTATTTTATATAAATCCTTTTATATAATTCTTTTCAACATTCACTTTGAAAATTTCCTTTTTACATTCTAGTATTTCATATGGTATTTTAAAATACCAAATAACATGACCAATGTCATCTTAATCGATCATAGATTTTATATCACATCATATATCATAATATATGAAAACAAACAGTGAAATAATATTGAGGAATCCTGTTGGATCCCTCCAGCCTGTCTCCCTGCATTCACAGATGTTAAACAATATAATTAACATCAATTTCATTTCTACATGAAATATTCTGATAAACAGAATCAATATATAATTAACAATTATATATATAACTTTATCTATAATTTCAGCCAATTAATTAGCAGTTCAACCAACAATCAACACACAGAAATCAATCATAATTTATCAATTCAAAAAATACACTATAAAAATATAAACTGGGTAGAGTTAGTGAGTTTTACTCACATTGTATGGTCATCGTTAAATAACGATAATCGATCATCGATTCAGACCAGACAATTTATTTCGCTATAAATTGTAACGAGCTCCAATTCACTTCCACTCAATTCCATTGCGAAGCCCTCGTCCATACGATCCCAACGGATCAGACGATTCAAAATTTTGATACAGTATGTAGAAGTTATTAATATTACAAGTTTTAACTAGTATTTATTTTGTTAAATTTCATTTCTATTGTAATTGGGCTCACCCGCAAAATCTGTCGGCCCAACACTTCTTCATTCCCATCGAACAGTGCTTCTTCCTCCTACTAACCCGACTTCATCCAGTTTTCCTCAAAATCCCATTTGCGTGAAAATGTGTGGCTTCCTCTAGTTCTTCAAAATGCCAATACTCACTTAATAAAAATTATTAAACCTTAATCACCATTGTTAACCTAATCCCACGCTTAACGTTAAACCCCTTCTGCTCATCACTTTACAGAGTGTCTTCCCCCTGATAAAAAAAACCGCGACCTCTTTCTGCTTGGTCCTCCATTCCAGCTTCTTCCTCCACCCTTATCTTGTGTGCTTCCCTCCATTAAAAATCATGAGAACTTCACCGTTCTCCTTCTTTTCCTGTAAGCATCACCACCCGCCCATCCACCTCAACCTCGCATCAACCATCGCCAGTCCGTCATCTGGAGTTTCGCTACAGCTACCAGACAAGTCGCGATATCAATATACCCAGAAAATCTCCAAAACTTCACAACTTATGCTATCTTCGTCGCTGAGTATGAATCCGACCTCAAATCCCCCTCACACTCCCTCCATCACCTGCGATTCCATGCCTTAGGTCAAGCCTTCTACATAACGTCGAACCAGAATGCGTTCGAACTCGAAGAAATGGCTATGGAGATGACGAGCTCCCCTTCACGAATCCATTTATATATTTAAATTGATTTTAGGATTTTCTTTTGATTTGTTTTGGATTTTAATGTCTTGCAATTTTTTTATATGTAATGAAGAACAACGACGGCACAAAAATATTGACCAGAGAAGTTTTTGTTTAGGTTTAGGATGGTATGGTTTTTTATAGTGAAAATTTAATATTTTAAATATTCAAATTTTATATTCATTTTTACTCAGTTGTTGTTTGTATTTACCCTTTGAAAATTCATACGATCATATAAAATATCCAATTTTGATGAAACTGGACATGCAGCTACAGTTTGACAGTACAGACACAATTAAACTTGTTTCGTCGAATTCTAACTCCGTTTGCTCACACGACATATTTTTAAAGTCAAATTATTTATTGTTTTTCACATTAAAATCTCGTACGGCCACATACTGACTCCAAAAATCACGAAAATTGGAATATAACAATAATTTATTATTCCGAATCGAAGAAAATTAGTTTCGTTGAAAATGGAGGTCGTTTGCAAAAATGGCTATTTTTAAAGCTCTAAAATAAATCATTTAAATATAAATATATTTAAAATAATTAAATTTAATATTAATAAATTAATATTATCGTATGTATTCACAATAGAATATCATACAGCTCCAAAATATTCCTATTTGAATTTATAACTCGATATTTCAAATCCATTGTTAAATCGATACCCAATTTATATTAAAAATCCTTTTATAATATAAATAAATCCTAATAACTTATAAAGGAATTCCATAACAACTTTTCGGAAATTTGATTTGGACATAAATCAAATTCTACACAATGAAATCTCAATTTTTCTCTTCTATTAGAAAAATATACTTCACCAGCTCCGAATGTTTCTTGTTTCACAGAAATCCAATTTAAAATGGATTCTGTATATTCGTTTAAAGTTCGAATCGCCAAATTATGAACTGTCGCTCCATTTCGAGCTCGATTATAATTATAATATAATTATAAGTTCAAATATCGTTTATATAATATATTCGTTAATGTAATTCAACTCTAAACTAAATTATATATTCTAAATAATCCAATTCACACAATATTATGAATTATACTATTTCCGACTATTCTAGGATTTAAATATATTATATAATTATTATATTAATTAAATATTCAATATTATTTAATTCTGGACACTTTAAATTACCAAAACATCATTTATACGCCAAAACATCATTTATACGGGTCATTATAGTAAGGTAGCATAGGTGATTCGATGATCCAAGTTGACTAGGCTGGGTTACGACCACTTTTCGAATACTGAAAGGTCTAACCATCTGTTGATAGTAAGTCGTCGGGTTCCTACCATCGACAATCATCTTGATACGTAATGCGTGATGCGGAAAGACGAAGAGCTAAACCAAAAGACCATAAACATTTTTGCTATCAAGGCTATAGCTGAGGGACAAGCCAATTAGGATTTGTTGTTTGTTGTTTGCCCTTGGGCCAGGTAACTAGTTCTCAACCCTATTCGTTTTTCACTAGTTAAGGGAGGGGTTAGGTGGGACCATAGCCACTGAAAATGCAGACCTCAGCATCTGTGTATACAGATATCTAAAAAGCTCCCGACCGAGTTCCGTGTTTCTTGTACAACCCTGCCATGGGACTCGATGCACTGTAGATGATATGTGCGGTTAAGGCATCGAGTAATATTGACGATATGTATGTGGAAAAGTCTAAATACATGCATATCTGCTCTGGGTGGTGTATCGTAGACTTTAGAGCATTACTTTGTTATGAAATCTGATTCGACCGAATGGTTCGAAGATGGCAGTCCGTACGCTTATGTAGCATGGAGATAGTGGTTTTGTGCGGAACGTAGCATTGCTAAATAGGGATCCGTACGCCACTCCGGTGTAGGATGGGGGACTACGTATATTTCTATGGCATTACGGTGGAGACCGTGCGAGTAGGGTACCGTGGGGTGTACATTAATTTAGGGGTAGCTACATGTATATTATATTAGGTTAATCCACTGGGAAGTAGATGGATACGACATGTGTGTAAGCATTAAGTGTTGTTAACCCAAGTAACCTAATAAACAAGAAAATGTAACTGAACGGTATACGTAGGGTTATAAAAAATGTGTTGTTTAAGTCCAGTCACTAGAACTTGTGTTCTGACCCCCTCCTCATTACATACTCACAGGTTGGATATCGGTTAGGCAGTATTATTATCTGGGTAAGACTATACTTTGATTATATTATATTTTATCCATTCCACTGTGAGATATTTTCTGAGCACTGATACATTTTATATCTTTGTCTTTTCTGTAGGATACCAGACAAACCAACACGAGTTTCGATAGATTAGAATTTTGAAAAAAAATCGGTTTGTTGAAATTTAGGTTGTTACATTTGGTATCATAGCCTAGGTTTAGGATTCATGTATAGATAATGACTGAACTTATTCGTATTTTTAAAATATAAATATATCATATATATACCTAGATCCGTAGAGGAACCTACTAAATAGAAAGAGCATAATATGGTAAAAATTGGGACATCTGTTTGGTACACTAAAGGAATGAATATGGAAATCTGAGACCCTTAGGAAATTTGGGTGGGAACTGTACTATATGTTTTGAAATACAGAAAGATGGATCCCATATGTTAATATTTCATATTAGTGATTTTGGAAGTAAAACCTTATAAATGGAAAAGGTTAAAAAGGAGAAAAATGGTTTAGGAATAAATATAGTTGAGTAAATTGACTCTATGGGAGTGTCTAGGAAAGCCTAGGAAAATTGAAAACCTGCTTTGAGTCTAACCCCATTGTTAACTTTTAAAAACTTGAAATTATAAAAGCTTTTTGAAGATGGTTTATGGTGTTTTCAAGTTTTAATCTTAAAAGTTATAGTTTTAAAATATGTAAAGAACATATTAGAAAAGTACATATTTAATTTTGATGTAAATTAGGGTATATTTTGGAAACAGAGATTTCTTATGAAAATTTTGTCTAAAATAAAATTCTCTTAATAAAAGGTGCATATTATAGAGCGTGTATAGATCGCTAGTTTTCAAGTTATATAGTATGAAAGGATTAAAAATCAAACATAGAAAATGTTGCATTTTGATGTGGCATTTTGTTAAAAGCTAGAATTTTTAATAAAGTTTTGAAATCTCTATTCTTTTGACAATCATTTTTGATAAATTGTTTTAAAGAGAAAATTTTGTTGGGTGGACAAAATAAGTTGTGGAAATTAAACATAGAATAGATGTTTGCACCTTGTAGTAAGAAAATGAACTGACCTTATATGCAACAACAAGTTATAAACCTGATTGAGAAATAGTTGTCCTCATCTACTCTGGTTTTTGTGATTTGAAAAAAAAATGATTTACATTTTTTAAGACGACATGTTTTTATGGTTTGGCAAAGGTAAGTTTTGATGGGGAAAATAAAGTTTTGATACTTTTAACTTTTGAAAGAAAAGTGAAATGAAAAAGAAGAACCGTGTTTTTAAAAAGTACGAAGTAGGTAAGGATTAGTGCTTAGGAAAGACGGGAAAAGTTTTGAGGCTATGAAGTAGATAGCGAGAATTATCTGGTCTAGAAATAATGGTAAGTTCCCATGGAATGTGTAAGCATTGAAAAGCCTAGGGTGTTGCTTGAAATGACTGTTGATACACAGTTAGGACTAGTGGTGACTACTGGATAGTAGAGGGCAAGTAAGTATTTACACCCTGTTGGTTGAATTTTTTTTCTGAGGGGGACATAGTCCTGAGATTCTTGGCCCTTAGTAGTAGCTGTGTGGAGCATTTGTTTTCCTGTTTTAGTTGAAAGACTAGAAGACTTATTTGAAACTAAACTTAGATCGGAGGATTAAGTTAAATAAGCTAAGAAAAGAGTAATGGCATAATTAAAAGGAAACAACAAATTCGGTAAAGCAACAAACATGACAGTTAAAGAAAGATGGAAAAATTCTAAGAAAAGACGAATAAGTGTAAAAATTTCCAAGATAAGATGAAAAGGAAAATTTGTAACAAAGAAAGTTTTCTTATGTAGGTTGTGCTTGGATAGTAAAATAGAGAATCTTTATATAATAGTTACATAAGACCCAAGTACAGTTAGAAAAAGGTTGAAAAGAAAATCGGAAGATGTGAAGTTTTCCACCTTTTTGTAACACAAGAAATCGAATTTAGAAAATTAGATTTTTCTGAAATTCGAAAAATAAAGTTGGTTGGTAGGAATTTGGATGCAACAATTGGATGAACTACACTCTTGCTCCGCAAGAGTGTGGGGAAATTTGGATGAAAATGTATTTTGATTTTTAAAATATTGCATTCATGTAGAATTGCTCGTATATTTACGATGTGCACATTATATTTTAAAGGATTTTTGAAAAAATTGCATACATATAGGAGATATTGCTTGGGCATACATGTATTATTATGTTGTATTACACTTTGCACATGTGCATAATGTTTGCAAAAATTCGATGCATACATGATGGATGGATATTATGTGATGGGTTATTTGAATTTTTTTACCCATAACAAGCCAAACATGTTTGGTACGTTAAAACAAATCATTTGATACTATTATAAGTGTATAGCCCTATCCTTTGGCTTGTGTTGCATTGTGTGATGGGACCTGGGTCTTATAATAGCTTCATTTTTCCAAAAAGCATTGCGCTGTTTTGTTATATGCACCGGTATTCTTGGGAGGAAACCCGTTCCGTGTTATACGGCGTGGTCCCTTGATATATATGATTTAAAGAAAAGTTTTAAATAACTGTTTTAGTACTCACACCAGTCACATGACTGACCTGGAGTTTATTGTTTTAACCTAAACTCTGGGTGTCCTTATTTTGACATGGGCAGCTAGTAATTTTGGGTTTTGCAGATTTATATTCACAGGATGTTGATTTACAGTTGGAATGATATCCGGAAAGCTCTGTATCCGTATATCTCCTTCAGTTTTGTTTTGAATGATTTTCCGCTGCTATGTAATGTATTGTAATCTCTGATATTTATAATGTGTAATACTGATTTATACTCTGTATATTCTTGTATTCTGATGGAATTGTTGTAATATACAATGAAATGTTCTTCTTGTGTTCGAATTTGTCGTGTTCTCAAAACAATCAGGGGTTTCGAATGGTCTTGGTCGGTTTAGCGATCGATTCGGATCGAGCGAAATTCCTTTTCGTTACAACAAATTTCGGGGACGAAATTTTCTAAGGGTGGGAGAATGTAACACCCCGCATTTTATGAATATTAAATATTTAATAATTCATATGTGTAGACATAAATATATAAAAGAATAATAAAATAATGATAATATATGATTGCATGTAATAAATACATGCATTGAAAAAGAAGAAAAGATTAATGCAAATAACAATGCAATGGTTCACAAATATTATGGATTAATAAGAAGAGAAAAATATGCATGCAAATTGATAAGGGTACATGCAATGTTTTAAATGAAATATTGTAACAAACATGAAAAGGAGGAATAAGAAAAGAACAATGATCAACGTTGTCCTAAGCCTCGTTAGTAAAAGCCTAAGTAGTCCAGTTGGTTAGCACATGTGGCTTTCAAGTGAGAGGTGCAAGGTTCGATCCCCACCAGCACCATATTTTTGTTTTAAGGGAACGGCTAAAATAATGCATGCTCTAAAGAGAAAATATTTATAAACGCACATATAAGGAAAATTATACATATAACGAAATATAGAAAAATATATGTATATATGTATATGCATATATATATATATATGTACATATATATATATATATATATATATATATATATACAAGAGAAAAGTTCAAAATAAGGCTACAATCAAAGAAATATGGTAAGAACTAAATAATGGCATAACACCGTTTGAATTTTGAAATCGAAATGAAAGTTGTGTGTGTGTATATATATATATGTGTGTGTGTGTGTGTGAGTGTGAGTGTGTGTGTGTATAAAATGGGCATTTGATATTTTGTATACATATAAGAAGATTATATGTAAATATGATATTTAAAATAAATATGATATTTAAAATAAATCAAAGAAAATATAACGAGATACTAATCAAACTTTCAAAATAAAAAATGTTAAAACGGTAAACATCTGCCAAGAAAAGGCTCGCAGGACCCAAGGGGTCAACCCTGGGGTCGACACCAACATAGGGGGGTCAACCCTAGTGTCAACGCACACACATGGGGTCAACCCCAAGGTCGACCCACCCTAGATCCGGGCAGATTCGTTAATGAATCTAGACTGTTTTCTTAACCATGTTCGTTGCTAACTCAGCGCTGCGTGTACGATAAGATCCTGAACACCTATAAATAGGCTAGCAGAGCCTAGCCTAAATCTCATATTTTTTGAGAGGCTTCCTAAGCTCTGCCATTCTTCTTCCTCCTCAAATCTCTTCAGAAAAATAGAATAATTAGTTTAGGAAAATTCGGATTCAAGATCTGGAGGAAAATGATGTATATTAATAAAGAAGGTATTTAGAATTCTAATCGAAGTAAGGTAAATTCTTGGATCTGGTCAATTTAATTTTCTCCTCTTTCTTCCCTTTTTCTTTTAGTTGAGAATTGTGGATCCATGATTGTTTAGGTTCTAAATTCAGTTTGGAGAACCGTGGAATGCTAGATCTGGACCAGATTCTAGATTCGTAAAGCAATTAGGTGAGTGGATTTAAAATATACCTTTTTGATAATGGTATATTTATAGTTTGACATTCCCCGTTAATATGCAATGAAAATCTGATAGAATGACTGATATGTTTAAACATTAATATGTTGAAATGTTAATTTGATATGTTGAAACGTTAATATATGAAAATGTGTAAACTTGTTAAAATATGTGGAAACGATTACTCTTGTATACAAACATGTTCTAATTACATGTTTATCTGTGGAATATTTTGTACTTGAACCCTTGACTATAAGAATTGGGATAATTACATGTTAATTTGTTAGAATGGAAATAATTACATGATTCAATGATTACATGTTATTTTAAAATGAATTTAATTACATGTTAGGAAGAACATGCGACATGATAATGGACATTATATAATGATAAGTATGACATGTAAAAATAGATTACAAAAAAATTTGAAAAGAATAAATATGCCTAAATTTACAGTAAATAGAAAACTGTAACCGCACTTAGACACGAGGTTAAATTCAAATTATAGTAGAAGTCTGCTCGGAACCGCCCGACAAATCCATCATCCACAAGTTATTAATTTAATGTGAGGAGTCTAGTACGTAAATATACATGTAACGGTGCTAATACACGAGGTTAAGTCAACTTGTTGCAGAAGTCTGCCCGAAAACGCCCGACAAATCCAGCATCCACAAGTGGTAGGCTTAATGTGAGAGGTCTAGTGCATAAACATATATATATATATATGTATATGTATATGTATATGTATATGTACATAAAAGGATAGAAATAAATGACACTAATTGTGATTAACGGAAATGAATGGAATCGAATGAAAGTTACAATAGTAAAGGATTGGAATGAACGTGGAATGATAATAACCTATTATAATTAATTACGTTATTGAGAATTTTATACAATAGGTAGGCTTGTTGAGGGACAAATGAAAGGACAAGTGAAAGTTATAACATAAGTTTTAATAAATGGAAAGTAAACTTATTAGTTAACCTTAGTTAAGAGAACAAAGTTAATAAGTAAACAACGACAAGTTGTAGTGACAGTGTAAGATGGAATTATGATTAAATGAGAAAGAACAAGGTGACTATATGGGATAAAGTAAGTTATATTTAATCATAAATAAAAAGTGATATGTTAAACAGAAAACATGTGAATTGAGATAACTTATGTAATGAGATAAGTTGTACTTAATTATTAATTAAGTAATATGTAAACTGGAAAACCTGAAACCAGTTGTTTGTAATAAGTAGAGAAAAGGGGGAAAACTTATGAAATGCCATAAATTGTGCTTAATTTCAAAGTAAGTGATTTACAAATCTGAGAATATGAATCCTGCTAACAAGAACATGTTATCTGTAAAATTGAGAATCTGAAATCTACTGATAAGACTAACATGTTAAAGGCTTACTAATGAACTTAAATGGATTAAATTATAACTGAAATAAATAAGCAAGAGGAACTTGGTAACTTGAATAAGAAGTCAATACGACTAGGGATAACCAAGTTGAATGGAAATCTGAAGGAGAAGAGAAAGCGCATAATTAAATGATTAGATACAGGGTCTAATAACATGTTAACCTGAGGAGCTTGGACCAGTCTGTACCTCTAAAGGTGAATAACCCAATGGCGTAGATCATCGTGGTGTTATGGGACATAAGGGGATCGCACGTCCATCTGATTATTCTGCCTGATCTGCCTGTTTTTCTGCTGGCTCCGAAGGACTGAAAGGGGAAGCACACGGCTTCCTAGGATGTAGAGGGTAATCTTGGTAGTCCTCTGTGCTGTGACATCGTTCAACTGTGCTCATAGAGGTTAGCTCTGCACGTTTCTACCCGGTGAGTATACATTGATTTCCATGATAGTGGCTATCAAAACACTATAGGGTGTCATAGGTGATTCTCTAATCCAAGTAGCCTTGACTAGGCTGGGTTACGACCACTTATCGAGTACCGACAGGTCTAATCATCTGTTGATAGCAAGTCGTTGGGTACCTACCATCGGCAGTCGGCTTGATATGTAATGCGTGATGCGGAATGATGGAGAGCTAAACCAAAAGACCATAAACCTTTAGCTATCAAGGCAATGGGTGAGGGACATCCCAATTAGGATTTGATGTTTGCTCTTGGGCCAGGTCACTAGTTCTCAACCTTGTTCGTCTTTCTCTAGTTGAGGGAGGGGTTAGGTGGGACCATGACCACTGAAAATGCAGATCTTAGTATCTGTGTATACAGATATCTAAAAAGCTCCCGACCGAGTTCCGTGTTTCTTGTACAGCCCTTCCATGGGACCCGGTGCACATCAGAGGATATATGCGTTAAGGCATCGAGTACGATTGACAATACGTATGTGGGAAAGTCAAGATACATGCACGTCTTCTCCGGGTGGTGTATCGTAGAATCTAGGGCATTACGCTGTGATGGAATCTGATTCGATCGAATGGTTGAAGATGGCAGTTTGTATGCTTATGTAGCATGGCGATAGTGGTTCTATGCGGAATGTAGCGTTGTTATATAGAGACCCGTACGTCACTTCGGCGTAGGATGGTGGACTGCATATATTTTTGTGGCATTACGGTGGAGACATGCGAGTGGGGTACCATGGGGTGTACCTTAATTTGCGGGTAGCTACATAAATACAACATTCAGTTAATCCACTGGGAAGTAGATGGGTACGACATGTGTGTAAGCATTGAGTGTTGTTAATCCAAGTAACCTAATAAACAAGAAAATGTAGCTGAACAATATATGTAGGGTTATCCAAAATGTGTAGTTTAAGTCCAGTCACCAGAACTTGTGATATGACCCCCTCCTCATAACATACTCGCAGGTTAGATTTGTGGCAGAGATATGATAGCTTTGGATATCGGTTAGGCAGTATTATTATCTAGGTAAGACTATACTTTGATTATATTTTATCTATTCGACTATGAGATATTTTCAATGCTCTAGTACATTTTATATCGCTGTATTTTCTACAAGTTACCAGACAAACCAACACGAGTTTCGATAGATTAGAATTTTGAAAAAAAAATCGGTTTGTTGGAGTTCGGGTTGTTACACCAACGAATACTGGTCCTCTATTGGTATCCATAAACGTCTGTTCGATCGCATCATACGAGATTGAAGATCAAAGGGACCGGTACTAGTCAACCGACATTGATTTTGATAATCCTCAGTTTTATTTTTGTGTGTTTTTCTATCTAATAGAAAGAGCATAATAAGAGGTCGACACTTCTTTTATGTTCACGAGAATAATAGGGTAAATCGTAATACACGGTTAGACTATTTCGAACAACAAGATCAACACTTGATATTTTATTTGTTTTGAATAGTCCTTCCTTTACAAACATTCTTTTTGTGTGACCCAATAGGCTATTACAACGTTGGCAATGATTTTAAATTATATTTAAAAACATAAACAATGAGCAACATCTAGTATTACACCACTGTAACCCAAATTATAATAAAATCAATGATTCGATACAACCTTTTCTATGACTGGTGTTTCAAATGTAATTTAATCCTTTTAATCAATATATCCAAGATTAAACTCGAGGAATTGAACATCTCATCCTTTTCATAATTTAATCCTTTTACCTTCATCGATGAGTAGACTATATAAAACAAATCAATATTTGAGCATGACTGTAACGACCCCGGGTTCCGCCCAACCCCAATCGATCACAAGATCGATTAAGACCGTTCAAAACCCGCGTACGTTAACTTTGGGCATACAACACATCAGAATAACAAAACAGACTTTTATAACATCAATAATAAATGTTACATCAGAGTACATAATATATCAGAGAACATCAATAAATAATACAGCGGAAGATACATTTACAATAAATTAAATACATTGCAGCGGAACTAATCACAGCGGAAGGCCATCAGTAATCTGGACCCAGCTTCAGACTTCAATCCAGGATCCTGCTTAACTATATCTGCAAAAAGCTACTTGACTGCCCGTGTGGAAAGAGGGCACCCGAGTTTGCAAAGTGAAACAAACTACAGGTCAGTCGTGGGACTGGTGTGAGAATTCTATACTTAGCTTATCTAAATAGTAGGCTAATCACAGGACCACGCCGCTAACGCGAAACGGGTTTACTCCATTGGATTGCCAGTGCATAATTAAAGTAAATCGTCAAATAACGTAATGCTTTTTAGAAAAATGAAACCATTATAAGACCCAGGTCACATCACACAATGCAACGCACACCAGAGGATAGGGTTTTACCTTATAATGGTCAAAAGATGCTTGATACGTAAAAACGATTTTATTATTAGTGTATATATATATATTTAAAACATTCAAATATAATATCAATCCTAGACGGCATAGTACCCCATCCTACTATGTCGCCATATATAAGTTTACAATCAAAACCGCAAGGGCGTATTGGGAATTGGGTTTCCATCATGAGATCGAGGCTAGGGATCATCCTCTTCCGATTCGAGACACTCTAGCAAATGCCTCAGGATCCCCCGCAGTGAACCCTTGGAATGGTAGGGCCGGTCCCCACCTAACGGTAGTGGATTGGCAATTCCTGAACATATGTTTCCCGGCCCCTTTGGACCTATAATGTGACCACTTCCGGCCTATAAAAACGAGGTACCTCAATCCAAAATCCACATAGTAAAATGCCGGGCCGTGTTAAAGCCAAACACCACTCTAGCTAGAAAGAAACGTATGCACTCCCTATGGTCTATATCCCGTTTTTGACTCATACCGGGGTGTGAAGTTCGCGAAGTCACGCTATACACAAAGCTATGCCTAAACAGGCTATGCTTTGATCATCAACCACAAGGCCTGCTTTTCAACAAAGACTTGATCATTGCATCTTAGCATGTCACATTGTCAGACCCTACCATATTATTGATCATCTACCAATATATATAACCTCTAAGCTCATACGTCTTAGAGAAGGGTGATAAGTAAAGAATAAATTCTTCACCACCAAACAGAAATATATAATCAGTAGCGTTCAACAAATACAGTAGAAGGGAATACAATGTCAGACACGCAATCCATTTACAAGTCCGCTCTGGGTCTGAGCGAAACAACGTGTCCGTCGATCTCCAAATGCGTTTGGACAATCATTACCAAATACCTTGCCTTGAAAGGCCAATCCCAATTCAAGATACTAGTCATCATCATCCCAACGATGTGAAAACCTTCGGTCTTCAATCACCGTCTTCATCTTCGACTCTTGATCGTCGTGATGATTATTCAGAATGGGTTAAACCCGGTCTTTCTGAATAACTCGCGTAATTTGGGATTAAAAAGCAAATATTGGAAAATCACACAGTACGCCACGTTCCAAATCAGAATATTCTTTTAATAAGATATTCGTTTTAAAGGATTCTCATTAATTTTATCAAAGATAAACACTGAAAATAAAATCTATAAATCAATTTCCGAAATATGGAATTCCACAGAAATCAAATCAATACATAATCGATATAAATTTCTGTATCGGACTAATAATATAAATGGAATAACGGCAAAGCCTCTTAAATTCCATATATAATATCGGTCTTCTTTTACAGAAGCCCACTTCGATTATTACCAATCGAATTTCCACTTAATTCCTATTTAATATATTAAATTGGAAAAACTTGATTTTTAGAAAATGCCCTTTTTAAATCTATAAAATAGATTTATAAATTCCAAATAATAATTTCAATGTAAATTGGATTAAAGGACAAATGTCATTTAAAACATCGTCCATGATAAATCCACTTCACATCTCAATTTATTTCATATCACAAAATATAATTGCAAATCCTAATAATCTTTTAAAAACCTATTTTAAAATAATCATAAAAATATTCTTTATATAAAGACTCTAAATGAAAAGTATGCTTTATATTACGAGTTCTTTCTTTTACAAATATTCTTTGTTTTAACATATACTTGGTTAAAAATATATTTTATATTAAAATATATTCTTTATATAAAAAGAATTTCTAATGTAAGAATATTATTATTTAAAAGAACACCTGAATCGAAAAGTGACTCAATCATTTACCATATAATTTTGGATTATATGGATTAACACACATCATACAAATGACAATAAAATAAATAATCATCAATTCATCCATTTTCATCCAAAGTGCAATTTCCACTGTGTAAGCGTTAAAATTCAATAATAACGCTCATCGCAGCATGTCGATCTAACGATCAACATACCACTAAATATTGGGATTAGTGTATGTTCATTTTCATCTCAACACCCGTGTGGGGTTTCAGCCAACAAACAAATAATAGATTCATTTGTGCACTTGGGCGATGTGTGAAAAATTATCGTCCTAATCACATACACAAGTCGGGTAACTTGTGAATGGAAGTGTAACACATAATTTATAATCATGACAAGAAAATGTCTCTTTTATTTCTATTCTCTTTTATCGCTTGTAAAATGTCAATAAAATTGAATACTTTATTTCTATTCTTTTATCGCATCTAAAATGACGATAAAAAAATATAATCTTTTATTTCAATTCCTTTCATTGTAAATAAATGGGAAGAAGGATAAAATCTTTAATTCCAATTGTTATAGGGAGTACAAATAATAACGAAAATATAACTTTTCATTTTATGCTTTATTTGCAATAGAGAATGCAAATAAAGATTCAGCTTTTTTTTTTAAATTGATGTTTATTTACATAGAGGAATGTAAATAAAAATTGTAACCTTTCATTTCATAATTTATTTGCATTAAGGATTGCAAATGAAAATGTATCTTTTTATTCTCATGTTTTATTTGCGTTGAGTAATGCAAATGAAAATGTAATATTTAATTTCTAGTTTTATTTACATCAAGAAATGTAAATAAAAGAACCACTTCTTATTTTATGTTTATTTACATCAAGTGAAGTAAATAAATAAATAAAATGTAACCCTTGTTTTATTGCTTTGTTTTAATAAATTTGTTTGCATCTGAATTTGCAAACAAAATGTGATTTTATCTCCTTATTTTATTTGCATGATAGAATGCAAATAAAAATGTATTTTCTATTTTCTATGTTTCGTTTGCATTATAGAATGCAAACAAAAATATAATTTTATATTTTCATGTATTGTTTGCATTGTGAAATGTAAACAAAAATGTGAACTTTCGGTTTCATGCAATATTTGCATTGAAAAAAAAAATTGCAAATAAAAATGCGCCACTTAAAATTTTATTATATTTGCGTTGGAGAACACAAATAAAAATGTAAATTTATTTTAAATTTTTATTTGTGCTTGAGAACACAAAATAAAAAGATCGTTTTATTATAAACAATGTTACAATAAAATATAATCCTTCTCAATGCCCAAAAATGTGTATTTTGGTGTAACTCTTTTCAATTTCCAAAAATGTTTATTTTGGTTTAACCATTTTAAATGACAAACTGGATGTTTGTACTTTATTTCTATAAAATGACCAAAAACGAATGTTTTCAATTCATTCTATTTAATTTGCAAAAATTTGAACATTTCCAATTCTTTTAAAATGACTAAAACTGATTATTTTTGTCTAATTCTTTTTAATGTAAACACAATGTTGATTTTGACTAGTCCTTTTAATGTAAACAAAATGTGATAATTTTGTCTAATCTTTTTAACGTAAACAAATGTGAATATTTATTTAATTCTATTCAAGGCATAAAAATGTTCATTTTATCTCCATAATCATGTTTTGACAAAGATGTTATTTTTATTACAATAATTATATTTTTGAAAAAATGTTTTCTTTTTATTTACATAATAAACTTCTAATCAAAAATGTCCTTTTGATTTGCATAACATATTTCAAATAAAAATGTTGTTTTTATTTTTCTAACAAATTTCTAATCAAAAATGTTATTTTTGATCTAATGTACATTTTACACTAAGAATGACATTTTATTCTTAATATACAATTTTCTCTAAAAATGATCAAAATAATATTTTATTTAAATTGAATTGACAATATAATTAAATTCAACAAATAATGAAAATCCATTGTTGTTCAAATTCTATCGTAGGTAACAAATAAAAATAATATTTTATTTGTCATTCAAATCCAGTTGTAAAATAAACAAATAAAATAAGGTTTTATTTGTTGTCTAAATTCTATTGTAAAGTAAACAAATAAAAATATTTTATTCGTTGACCAAATTCTGTTGTTATATAAACAAATAAAAATAAGATTTTATTTGTTAACCAATCTCTGTCGTTATATAAACAAATAAAATAAGGTTTTATTTGTCGTCCAATTTCCATTGTAATATCAACAAATAAAAAGGAGTTTTTATTTGTCGTTCAATTTCTATTGTTAAATCAACAAAAAAAAAGTATTTATTTGTTGTTCAGTCTCTATCGTAAAATCAACAAATAAAAATAAATTTTTATTTGGCGTTTAATTTCTTTTGTTATATCAACAAATAAAAATGAGTTTTTATTTGTCGCTCCAATTCTATAGTTCATTTCAGAATAATAAAAAAAAATTTAATAACATAAATAAATTATTACAACTAGATCTGAATAAATATGATTTAAATCAGAATAAAATATGTTTTAGATCTAATTTTCTAACTGCAAATAAATTCAACGATATATAAAATTCCAATGCGGATTTAGCATATCATGAACAACAACACATACAACAAGCAACAATTAACAATTCAAACAACACAGAACATTTCAGATCTGAATTAACATGATAATACAATTATTTTTAACGCGAAAAAATAATTAATAATTAATTAAATAAATAAAATTAGAATTCTCACATTTGAATTTTGGCTGAAAATCAACTGTCTCTGTTTCAGCTGCGGTCTAAGCCATCGCGAAGATCTCGGAAAGACGAGTCCAACGCAACAAACGGTTCGCAAAACGCACCTCGTATGAGAAAGATATTGATTTTTTAAAGATCGGACAAATTAAATACTATTAAATAAAATAATAATAAAATATTACCCTCTCCTTGCTCATGCTACATGATCACGGCCGAACCCATCTCGCCATCCCCTCCTTCTGCGCTCACCTCTCTGCACCGCACCGGACCACGATCAAACACCGCCAACTCGAAGCTCGTGCCACCACGTGCTCGCTCCACCAACCACCTGAAGCTCGGCCTCCCCAATCACCATGAAATCGAACCTAAACCGTCGTCCTTTAGGCTGAGAATTCGCGAAATCCGTGAATCAAAACCCGATCTTAACCGTATGGATGGAAAGGTCCCTCGAAGTGCTTCGATTTGGTATATCATATGTCGATTTTCGTTGAACGGATTGAGAGAAATTAGCATTTCAATTTCGGATGATTTCAGCCTTCGAAAATAGGGCGGCGGCTGCCATGAATTAGGGTTTCGGATTTAATATTATTTTATTATTATTTTAATATTAAATCTCGAAAATCGTGCTTAAAAGGTGGATTTTCGGACTTTCTCTGATTTGGGCCTGCTTACTGTCGTTCTTAAGGTTTTGACACCTTCTGAGCGCAATGGGATAGGTCTCGGGACCCAATTCCAAAATTTGTATATATTTTATTTAAAATTCCATTAAAAATTAATTAATTAAATACTGACCGTACATTTAAATATGCCGAGCCACATACGACCTCAGAAAATTCTAAAAAAAATATTTTTAGCTTTCTTATGACGATACGAATCCAACAAAATTATTTTCGTCGAATTCTGAGACTGTTTGAAAAATGGCTATTTTTAAGGCGTTTAAATTTAACTATAATTAGTCAAAACACATTTTCTTTTACCACGCTCACATATTAATTCGAAAAATTCTGAAAATTAAAATCTAGCAATAATTTGATATTCCGGTTCCAATGAAAGTGGTCTCATCAAAAACGGAGGTCGTTTGAAAAATGACTATTTTCAAGGCCAATATATTTAATATTAAAAATACATTTTTAAACAAATAAATTCCGAAACTCAAAATATATAAGTGTTTACTGTTTTTCAATGCAGAAACATCATTCCGAACTCAATGGAAGTGGTTTCGAGTCGAAATTCCTACATATGTGAAAAGTAGCCCTTCGGGCCATATAATATATATATATATATATATATATATATATTCTACAACGACCTTTCTAAAAATTGAATTGGCCATAACTTTTGATTTCCGCTATGAAATTTTAATTTTTAAGGTTCGTTAGAAAGATATTTTTAAATAGATTCTAATATTTTTGGTTTCACTAAAATCCGTTAAATTTTGCATCCTGTACGGTCAGTCAAAGTTCAAGTTTGACTTTTCAAACTACTGCGTTATTTCTAATTCCATTTATATTTAAATTAAATTTATTCGTTCTAACTTAGATTAAAATAAATTCTAGCCATTATTATTTATAATAAATTATATTATAACCTCAAAATTCATTAAAATTTTCTAAAATAAATTTTTTAAATTGGTTCAGAATTTGCGGGTTGTTACAATCTCCCTCACTTAAGATCTTTTCATCCTCGAAAAGGAAATGAAGCTAAAGTTGTTTATTTAACTAATTTAATTCTTATTCTTTAATTGTTTAATCATTTCATTTGTTGAATTCATATTCACACAACACAATCATCAATCAATTAGTTGATTAAATTTTCAAAATATATAACTTTTATATATTCAAAATCATATTTTCTAAAATCGAATTATAAATATAATAACAAGTACGTTAATTATGAATTTTCTACTCTGACTCATTCTAGGGCATTGCTAACCCCATCTCTAATGAGTATTCTCATTCTAGGTTACTGCTGATCCTATCTCTAATGAGTATTCTTATTCGATATTACTAATCCAACCTCTGATGAGTCTTCTGTTTAGTTCTAACGAATTGTACCCCAAAGATTTGAGATAACCTGGCTCTGATACCAGCTGTAACGACCCCGGGGTCGGGCATCCAACCTCTGATGAGTCTTCTGTTTAGTTCTAACGAATTGTACCCCAAAGATTTGAGCTAACCTGGCTCTGATACCAGCTGTAACGACCCCGGGTTCCGCCCGACCCCAATCGATCACAAGATCGATTAAGACCGTTCAAAACCCGCGTACGTTAACTATGGGCATACAACACATCAGAACAACAAAACAGACTTTTATAACATCAATAATAAATGTTACATCAGAGTCAGAATATATCAGAGTACATCAATAAATAATACAGCGGAAGATACATTTACAATAAATTAAATACATTGCAGCGGAACTAATCACAACGGAAGGCCATCAGTAATCTGGACCCAGCTTCAGACTTCAATCCAGGATCCTGCTTAACTATATCTGCAAAAAGCTACTCGACTGCCCGTGTGGAAAGAGGGCACCCGAGTTTGCAAAGTGAAACAAACTACAGGTCAGTCATGGGACTGGTGTGAGAATTCTATACTTAGCTTATCTAAATAGTAGGCTAATCACAGGACCACGCCGCTAACGTGGAACGGGTTTACTCCATTGGATTGCCAGTGCATAATTAAAGTAAATCGTCAAATAACGTAATGCTTTTTAGAAAAATGAAACCATTATAAGACCCAGGTCCCATCACACAATGCAACGCACACCAGAGGATAGGGTTTTACCTTATAATGGTCAAAAGATGCTTGATACGTAAAAACGATTTTATTATTAGTGTATATATATATATATATATATATATTTAAAACATTCAAATATAATATCAATCCTAGACGGCATAGTACCCCATCCTACTATGTCGCCATATATAAGTTTACAATCAAAACCGCAACGGCGTATTGGGAATTGGGTTTCCATCATGAGATCGAGGCTAGGGATCGTCCTCTTCCGATTCGAGACACTCTAGCAAATGCCTCAGGATCCCCCGCAGTGAACCCTTGGAACGGTAGGGCCGGTCCCCACCTAACGGTAGTGGATTGGCAATTCCTGAACATACGTTTCCCGGCCCCTTTGGACTTATAATGTGACCACTTCCGGCCTATAAAAACGAGGTACCTCAATCCAAAATCCACATAGTAAAAATGTCGGGCTGTGTTAAAGCCCAAACATCACTCTAGCTAGAAAGAAACGTATGCACTCCCTACGGTCCATATCCCGTTTTTGACTCATACCGGGGTGTGAGGTTCGCGAAGTCACGCTATACACAAAGCTATGCCTAAAAAGGCTATGCTTTGATCATCAACCACAAGGCCTGCTTTTCAACAAAGACTTGATCATTGCATCTTAGCATGTCACATTGTCAGACCCTACCATATTATTGATCATCTACCAATATATATAACCTCTAAGCTCATAAGTCTTAGAGAAGGGTGATAAGTAAAGAATAAATTCTTCACCACCAAACAGAAATATATAATCAGTAGCGTTCAACAAATACAGTAGAAAGGAATACAATGTCAGACACGCAATCCATTTACAAGTCCGCTCTGGGTCTGAGCGAAACAACGTGTCCGTCGATCTCCAAATGCGTTTGGACGATCATTACCAAAAACCTTGCCTTGGAAGGCCAATCCCAATTCAAGATACCAGTCATCATCATCCCAACGATGTGAAAACCTTCGGTCTTCAATCACCGTCTTCATCTTCGACTCTTGATCGTCGTGATGATTATTCAGAATGGGTTAAACCCGGTCTTTCTGAATAACTCGCGTAATTTGGGATTAAAAAGCAAATATTGGAAAATCACATAGTACGCCACGTTCCAAATCAGAATATTTTTTTTAATAAGATATTCGTTTTAAAGGATTCTCATTAATTTTATCAAAGATAAACACTGAAAATAAATTCTATAAATCAATTTCCGAAATATGGAATTCCACATAAATCAAATCAATACATAATCGATATAAATTTCTGTATCGGACTCATAATATAAATGGAATAATGACAAAGCCTCTTAAATTCCATATATAATATCGGTCTTCTTTTACAGAAGCCCATTTCGATTATTACTAATCGAATTTCCACTTAATTCCTATTTAATATATTAAATTGGAAAAACTTGATTGTTAGAAAATGCCCTTTTTAAATCTATAAAATAGATTTATAAATTCCAAATAATAATTTCAATGTAAATTGGATTAAAGGACAAATGTCATTTAAAACAACGTCCATGATAAATCCACTTCACATCTCAATTTATTTCATATCACAAAATAAAACTGCAAATCCTAATAATCTTTTAAAAACCTATTTTAAAATAATCATAAAAATATTCTTTATATAAAGACTCTAAATGAAAAGTATGCTTTATATTACGAGTTCTTTCTTTTACAAATATTCTTTGTTTTAACATATACTTGGTTAAAAATATATTTTATATTAAAATATATTCTTTATATAAAAAGAATTTCTAATGTAAGAATATTATTATTTAAAAGAACACCTGAATCGAAAAGCGACTCAATCATTTACCATATAATTTTGGATTATATGGATTTCACACACATCATACAAATGACAATAAAATAGATAATCATCAATTCATCCATTTTCATCCAAAGTGCAATTTCCACTGTGTAAGCGTTAAAATTCAATAATAACGCTCACCGCAGCCTGTCGATCTAACGATCAACATACCACTAAATATTGGGATTAGTGTATGTTCATTTTCATCCCAACACCCGTGTGGGGTTTCAGCCAACAAACAAATAATAGATTCATTTGTGCACTTGGGCGATGTGTGAAAAATTATCGTCCCAATCACATACACAAGTCGGGTAACTTGTGAATGGAAGTGTAACACATAATATATAATCATGATAAGAAAATGTCTCTTTTATTCTATTCTCTTTTATCGCTTGTAAAATGTCAATAAAAATGAATACTTTATTTCTATTCTTTTATCGCATCTAAAATGACGATAAAAAAAATATATAATCTTTTATTTCAATTCCTTTCATTGTAAATAAATGGGAAGAAGGATAAAATCTTTAATTCCATTTGTAATAGGGAATACAAATAATAACAAAAATATAACTTTTCATTTTATGCTTTATTTGCAATAGAGAATGCAAATAAAGATTTAGCTTTTTTTTTTAATTGATGTTTATTTACATAGAGGAATGTAAATAAAAATTGTAACCTTTCATTTCATAATTTATTTGCATTAAGGATTGCAAATGAAAATGTATCTTTTTATTCTCATGTTTTATTTGCATTGAGTAATGCAAATGAAAATTTAATATTTAATTTCTATTTTTATTTACATCAAGAAATGTAAATAAAAGAACCACTTCTTATTTTATGTTTATTTACATCAAGTGAAGTAAATAAATAAATAAAATGTAACCCTTGTTTTATTGCTTTGTTTTAATAAATTTGTTTGCATCTGAATTTGCAAACAAAATGTGATTTTATCTCCTTATTTTATTTGCATGATAGAATGCAAATAAAAATGTATTTTCTATTTTCTACGTTTCGTTTGCATTGTAGAATGCTAAAAAAATATAATTTTATATTTTCATGTATTGTTTGCATTGTGAAATGTATACAAAAATGTGAACTTTTGGTTTCATGCAATATTTGCATTGAAAAAAAAATTGCAAATAAAAATGCGCCACTTAAAATTTTATTATATTTGCGTTGGAGAACACAAATAAAAATGTAAATTTATTTTAAATTTTATTTTCATTTGAGAACACAAAATAAAAAGATCGTTTTATTATAAACAATGTTACAATAAAATATAATCCTTCTCAATGCCCAAAAATGTGTATTTTGGTGTAACTCTTTTCAATTTCCAAAAATGTTTATTTTGGTTTAACCATTTTAAATGACAAACTGGATGTTTGTACTTTATTTCTATAAAATGACCAAAAACGAATGTTTTCAATTCATTCTATTTAATTTGCAAAAATTTGAACATTTCCAATTCATTCTTTTAAAATGACTAAAACTGATTATTTTTGTCTAATTCTTTTTAATGTAAACACAATGTTGATTTTGACTAGTCCTTTTAATGTAAACAAAATGTGATAATTTTGTCTAATTTTTTTAACGTAAACAAATGTGAATTTTTATTTAATTCTATTCAAGGCATAAAAATGTTCATTTTATCTCCATAATCATGTTTTGACAAAGATATTATTTTTATTACAATAATTATATTTTTGACAAAATGTTTTCTTTTTATTTACATAATAAACTTCCAATCGAAAATGTCCTTTTGATTTGCATAACATATTTCAAATAAAAATGTTGTTTTTATTTTTCTAACAAATTTCTAATCAAAAATGTTATTTTTGATCTAATGTACATTTTACACTAAGAATGACATTTTATTCTTAATATACAATTTTCACTAAAAATGATCAAAATAATATTTTATTTAAATTGAATTGACAATATAATTAAATTCAACAAATATTGAAAATCCATTGTTGTTCAAATTCTATCTTAGGTAACAAATAAAAATAATATTTTATTTGTCATTCAAATCCAGTTGTAAAATAAACAAATAAAATAAGGTTTTATTCGTTGTCTAAATTCTATTGTAAAGTAAACAAATAAAAATATTTTATTCGTTGACCAAATTCTGTTGTTATATAAACAAATGAAAATAAGATTTTATTTATTAACCAATCTCTGTCGTTATATAAACAAATAAAATAAGGTTTTATTTGTCGTCCAATTTCCATTGTAATATCAACAAATAAAAAGGAGTTTCTATTTGTCATTCAATTTCTATTGTTAAATCAACAAAAAAAAAGTATTTATTTGTTGTTCAATCTCTATCGTAAAATCAACAAATAAAAATAAATTTTTATTTGGCGTTCAATTTCTTTTGTTATATCAACAAATAAAAATGAGTTTTTATTTGTCGCTCCAATTCTATTGTTCATTTCAGAATAATAAAAAAAAATTAATAACATAAATAAATTATTACAACTGGATCTGAATAAATATGATTTAAATCAGAATAAAATATGTTTTAGATCTACTTTTAGATCTAATTTTCTAACTGCAAATAAATTCAACGATATATAAAATTCCAATGTGGATCTAGCATATCATGAACAACAACACATACAACAAGCAACAATTAACAATTCAAACAACATAGAAAATTTCAGATCTGAATTAACATGATAATACAATTATTTTTAACGCGAGAAAATAATTAATAATTAATTAAATAAATAAAATTAGAATTCTCACATTTGAATTTTGGCTGAAAATCAACTGTCTTGTTTCAGCTACGGTCTGCGCCATCGCAAAGATCTCGAAAAGACGAGTCCAACGCAACAAACGGTTCGCAAAACGCACCTCGTATGAGAAAGATATTGATTTTTTAAAGATCGGACAAATTAAATATTATTAAATAAAATAATAATAAAATATTACCCTCTCCTTCCTCACGCTACATGATCACGGCCAAACCCATCTCGCCATCCCCTCCTTCTGCGCGCACCTCCCTGCACCGCACCGGACCACGATCAAACACCGCCAACTCGAAGCTCGTGCCACCACGTGCTCGCTCCACCAACCACCTGATGCTCGGCCTCCCCAATCACCATGAAATCGAACCTAAACCGTCGGCCTTTAGGCTGAGAATTCGCGAAATCCGTGAATCAAAACCCGATCTTAACCGTATGGATGGAAAGGTCTCTCGAAGAGCTTCGATTTGGTATATCATATGTCGATTTTCGTTGAATGGATTGAGAGAAATTAGCATTTCAATTTCGGATGATTTCAGTCTTCGAAAATAGGGCGGCGGCTGCCATGAATTAGGGTTTCGGATTTAATATTATTTTATTATTATTTTAATATTAAATCTCGAAAATCGTGCTTAAAAGGTGGATTTTCGGACTTTCTCTGATTTGGGCCTGCTTACTGTCGTTCTTAAGGTTTTGACACCTTCTGAGCGCAATGGGATAGGTCTCGGGACCCAATTCCGAAATTTATATATATTTTATTTAAAATTCCATTAAAAATTAATTTGTGAAAATAAGGCTCAGGTCCCTAAAAGCAAACTTAATTAGGCTCACATCCAGTGATTAACTTATTATAAATTAGGTCCCTATTTTTTAAAAGTTGCGAAATAAATGAAAAAAAAAAGTAAAAAAAATACGAAAATTATTATTTAAATAAATTATTCATTCGACCATTAATTCAGTTTAAAAAAATCATAAACATGTAAAAAAATAAAATCAAACAAGAAAAAAAACAGCGAAAAATGCAGTTAAATGCATAATATTATGCACAAATTCCAATTTTCTGCATATATATGTGCACAAATTCAAAACCATGAAATTCAGTTATTTTTATTTGCGTTCGGCTGTGCAAATAATGCGAAATTATGCACACATATGTGCAACAAATCTGTAGGCAAAACGTTAGCCTATTTTGTGCATATGCAATTATTGCATATAAGTATGCAACTATTGGCATAATTTGCATATATATATATATATATATATATATATATATATATATATGCAAGTTTTTGTTTTCAATTTCCGTGGACTGCTGCACTTATTTTATGATTTTAGATTTTTTTTATATACATGGCCGCACATTTTTTTTTGTAAAAAGCGAAGGAGCGAAGGGAGCGAAGTGGGTAGGCTGGACGTGAAAGTAGGGAGCGAATCCTTGATTGTAGGAGGCGGCTATTCAAAAATAGGGACCGGAAATGTATATGAAACTTTGAGCGGGTTTTTTTTTTTATTTTGAAACTTAATAGGGACCTCTAAAAAACGCACCCAATTAATTAATTAAATACTGACCGTACATTTAAATATGCCGGGGCCTCATACGACCTCAGAAAATTCTAAAAAAAAAAATTTAGCTTTCTTATGACGATACGAATCCAACAAAATTATTTTCATCGAATTCTGAGACTGTTTGAAAAATGGTTATTTTTAAGGCATTTAAATTTAACTATAAATAGTCAAAACACATTTTCTTTTACCACGCTCACATATTTATTCGAAAAATTCTGAAAATTAAAATCTAGCAATAATTTGATATTCCAGTTCCAATGAAAGTGGTTTCATCGAAAACGGAGGTCGTTTGAAAAATGACTATTTTCAAGGCCAATATATTTAATATTAAAAATACATTTTTAAACAAATAAATTCCAAAACTCAAAATATATAAGCGTTTACTGTTTTTCAATGCAGAAACGTCATTCCGAACTCAATGGAAGTAGTTTCGAGTCGAAATTCCTACATATGTGAAAAGTAGCCCTTCGGGCCATATATATATATATACATATATATATTCTACAGCGACCTTTCTAAAAATTGAATTGGCCATAATTTTTGATTTCCGCTATGAAATTTCAATTTTTCAGATTCGTTAGAAAGATATTTTTAAATAGATTCTAATATTTTTGGTTTCACTAAAATCCGTTAAATTTTGCATCCTGTATGGTCAGTCAAAGTTCAAGTTTAACTTTTCAAACTACTGCGTTATTTCTAATTCCATTTATATTTAAATTAAATTTATTCGTTCTAACTTCGATTAAAATAAATTTTAGCCATTATTATTTATAACAAATTATATTATAACCTCAAAATTCTTTAAAATTTTAAATTGGTTCAGAATTTGCTGGTTGTTATTTCATTGTCTCACTTAATTAAGAGGCCCGTGGATATCACTACTTATATTGTAGGATTAAACTCCATCTAGATCATATATAATTTTCAATCTATTCGAGATGTATCTGACAATCACCTTTATCATCTACTCGGTTAAAAGTAACTTTTGATGATATCAAAACACAAATATCCTCAAATAAAATCATAATGATTTCAGGTCTGAGGACCATTGCATCACTGTCACTATGAGAATAACTTATGATACTGTTAATTATATTCCATGTAATGATCTCATGTTGGGTCAGCCCAATACGTTATTCTCCAATATGTATTTATGCATTGACATTAATTTCACATATATTAATAATCAATGAGATATGATCATCAGTCAATTAACATACTAGTCTCAATATTTTATTGTTGTCCTGTATAAACAATAAAACTTGACTAGGGACATTTAAGAATTATAATAATAATTATTATATTATATAATCTCGTGTTCAAGTCACTTACTTGAACTATATAATTATGTATTATTATTTAAAGGACTTCTATTATATTAATATTTATATTACGCAGTAAATGTAACATAATAGAATATTTTATTCAAAATAAAATAATAACATCAACAGTTTTATTAATCACATCAACTAGATTGCCTCTAGGGAACAAACTCTAACAATCTCCCACTTGCACTAGAGTTAATCATTTGTGCATCGTATACCCATGAAACTAGTGTGATTATTATTCTTCTGCCGCGACAGAGTTTTATTCAGTGGGCCTGCAACAATACTTTCTATAAGTACTTTTGCAGATATGTGTATTTCCTCTACGAACAATTTCACATATGAAATTATATTTCTTAAATATATGTTTGGATCGATAATGAGATCAAGTTTTCTTGGCCTGATCGATAACTTCATTGTTATCGCAATGTGAAATCATTAGATCAACAATGGATTAAGTTCAACAACGAAATTCTTAATCCAAAAATTTCTTTTTAGTAGAATCAGTATCTATTTCTTGTTTTTAAACTAACATCATTCACAATAAGTAATATGTTATCTATATATAATATTATAACTATTGTGTCACTCCAACTCAATTTCTTGTCCATATAAGGTTCAATGGTATTTTGTAGTTCCCGAGATATTTCGAGTATTAATTTATTTCATCGGTATTTCAGAGACTAGTTCTCCTTTTAAAAGGATACCAATTCGATAAAATAAACATTATTTTACTCTCAAAGGATTTATAGAAATAATACACTTTTTCTTCTTTTGGATATTCCATAGAATAATTATCACATTTGGGTCTGATCTTATAAGAGGCAAGACGTTTAACAAACACCTCACATCCTAAATTTTCATAATAGACACACTAAGACAATTCCTAGTTCATATCTCATATTGTGATTAAAGAATTTTTTTAGTAGGATTATAATTAAATATGAATGTAATTGTTTCAAGGGGGAAACCCAAAATTTATTGGAAGATCTACATGACTCTTCATCAAACATACCATATCTTATAAGGTGCGACTTCTCCTTTCTGACACACACCATTCCAATATGGTGTTCTAGGTGGAGTGAGTTGTGAGGCAATTTCACACTCTTTTAGATAGTCATTAATTACTAGCTTAATTATTCTCTCGATCTGTTCGAAGAGTCTTTATATTCTTTCAAAATTGGTTTTGAACTTCATTTTTGAGTTCTTCGAACTTTTCAAAGGATTCTAATTTGTGTTTCATATGATACCCACAATCATATCTGCTGACTTCATCAGTAAATGTAACAAAGTAACAAAACCTACCTCTAGCCTATGTATTCACTGACCTGTATGCATCACCATGTATAAGGCCCGATATATCACTAGCCTGTTCATTGTGTCCAGTGAAAGATGCTAAAGTCATCTTGCCTAGTAAAAAAGATTTGCATTCTTCATATGATTGAAATCAAATGACCTCAAAATTCCATCATTATGGAGTGTTGATATGTGTTTCTTATTTATGTGACCTAATCAACAATGCCAATGTATGTTGGATTTTAAATCAATGGACTTAAACTTTTCAGTATTTATGTTATAATCAACCACATCAAAGTTAATGATTTATAAAGATCGTTAACTAATTGTGCATTTCCATAAGATATTTCATCTAAATAAAACGGACAACAATTGTCCTTTTGTTACAAATGAAATTCAAACTTGTCTAAACAAGATATAGAATAACATTTATTTTAAATAGAAATTTCATAACAACAATATTTTAAATCTTCAATTAAGCCAGTGATTAGAACAAAAGCAACTTCCTATGGATAATGCAGCAACATTTTCTTCATTTTCATTCGTAAGTCCACCTTTCTTTTGTCAGAGTTCTACTCTTTTGCAATTACTGCAAATTCACATTCATATATGTGATCCATATCTAGTGTCTAATACCAGAGATGTATGAGTAGATAGTTATAACATTTATACCTTACTCGTTTGAAGTCATACTTCAATTTTCCTTTTTAGATCTTCTATATATAAAAAACAATTACATTTTAATTATTATTTTTGCTTGAGGATGGTCCTAAACTTCAATTTAGTCAAGAAATTTGAATTAATTATGTTTATTCTTCTTAAGGATCAATTTTAGCAATAAATTAACAGAGTTGTTTACATTTAATATCTATAATAGATAATAAGTAATAAAATGATGATAAACGAATTTGCAATTTCTATACAAATTTTGATAATAATTATTTAGAACATTTCATAAATGTATAATTTAAACTAAAATGTGCTCCCACTCAAATCAACATCCTTATTGTTTATATACGTATATCAGCATATATATATGTCTTAGTACACCAAGATCCATATCTAATCATGCCTTGAGTTAGCTTTGCTTAATTACCCAAAACACAATCTTTCAGGTAGACATATTATGTCAATTATATCTCATATATAACTCTTGGATAGCATGATGAACAAATTTTGTTTATTATAAATATTAGATATTTCATGCTCTTTGCCATTAAGCCCATAATCTTAATATTGCAGCTTTATTAAGCCAAACCCAATTATACAATTGAATATCACATTTACTCTATCACATATAACAAAAATAAATAGTGTACTAATGCTTTGGCATTACCTACATTTATTAATCATGGCATTGATGAGTGTAATTATTAGAAGACGTCACCAGGACTTAATATAAATAGTTGGTGTAAAGAGATTTTATAACTTGAAGTGGCAAATCATATTATTCATACATATTCAAAATACAAACATTTTATATTAGCATAATTAATTACATAAAAGCAATAACAAAATCAACAAGTGTGTATAGTCATTTTTGAAAAGGATGAAACCAATATACTTTTCTGAACATTTTAGGTTTAAAAAAAAATTGTATAACTCAAACATGCCATGTTAGAATTATAATACATGCATTTGTGAACTTTCAGGTATGCCTTAAATTTTAATACAAATGTTTTGCAAAAAAAATTAGACATCCCATTAGAATATAATACAAACATTTTGTAAATATTACACAGGCCAACAAAAAAATACAAAATACTGTAAAGTGTAAATCTTCCCAGTTATGTGTATTAACTCTGGCAGTATAAATATAATGGCCTAATTAAAATACTCAGATTTAAAACAAATAATACAGCTGCGTTATCACAGTGATATTTACAAACAGATGGATGGCTTTTGTTAGGTAATCTTATACAAGTATACAGAGGGTATATTATCAATCAAAATTACCTGCATCCTGTATATTTACATTAACACTATAACATAGTATGCAATATCCTATACCACATAGCATTTATCCATAATTCAACTTAAAATGCTCCTCACAAGGTCAGGCATAATAGAATTCAATATATGTCTGTTACAATCACTGTTATACAAATGTAAATATATCATAGTGGATATATATACCTATGTAGTAGGATAGACATACAAACATTTTTTAAAATTAAAAGCAAGTCAGACTTGTTTGTCTCTCAAAGCATGCTTGTTGTAGCAGGTATTGCCAAACCCTGTTGTTGAGTTGCCCTTTATACTAAAACTATTTCAGCAGGAATAACTCCTTGAATATTAAAAATAATTTTAAAACACATGTTTGTCTTACTAAAAATACATCTAAATGCATGTTTCAATGCCCAACAATAATCATATGGGGATGTAGCTTCAAAATCCAACTTAAATTTTCAGTAAACCATGACTAATATCTAGTTAGGTTGCAAATTTAAATTATTTACTAATCTTTAACAGTAAGTTATAAATTTATATAGCTGTGAATTAAACTATGAACTATTTCTAGAGTTATTTATGAGTTGAGGTCCTTTCAGATTGCAAAGACCAATAAAGTCCAGATTCTAATCAGGAAAATGCTATCTTTTGAACTATTCATACATAAATTATAAAAGCATCCTTTTCTTCACTTCTAGGCACTGATATATATATATATATATATATATATATAAAGGAAAACTCTATTTAGACACAAAATGAGAACACAAAATTGGACACAATAAATCCCAACCATTGGATCCTCCCATGAATTACACTCTCCACATAAAGACAAACAAATCCAACGGTGGAGGTTTTGTGTCTCTCTCTTAGTGTTTAATTTTGTGTCCACATAGTCGGCCCTATATATATATGCATTAGTATGGGTATTTAATATGTATCAGCTAACTAGTTTATAAACACATTTATTACAAATACTAGCACTAGCAATTCTACATACATATACATGTATTAATACAAATACTAGATTAGCAACTTAAATGATTTACGTGTATGTATGCTACTGGATAAAATATTTCAATCGCAAAGTCAACATTTTTAAACATATTTAACATGGTTTTATGCACAACATTTCGAATTAACTTCATCTGCTTACAATTCATATATACACACACATATATAATATAACTGGAACTATATATATATATATAATACAAAAATGATGGATTGTTGAGAGGGAATCTTCTCTTATTGCCCGCCTAAAACTTTTTTCCTAATTATTCTCGATCTCAACTTATGAAATGCCAAATGTTCCTAATCTAATTAAACAATCTGAATATAGTGATCTAGATCTCAATCTCCAATATATTCAGCCATTGACAGACTATGTTTTCTGGAAACCACTTTCAAACTATCAGCGGATTCATGGCTCAATACGATAGTTCATCACCCAGTAGATTTCAGATTGTCAGTGGTGAAGCAAAAGGAACATATTCTAAAGTTTTGGAGACCTAAAGGTAAATTTATGATTCATATAGCTACTGGTTTTCATTATACGGTTAGATTTGAAGATGCTTTGGATTGTACTTCAGTATTAAAGACATCGACTAAATGATATATAAATGGTATCTTGGTTATCAATTTGAAAAGTTTAAGGTTCATAGAATTCAGATCTGGATTAAGTTGTTTGATTTAGATATGGAAATGTGGTTGAATCCAGCATTTCCAATGATAGCTAGTTTTATTAGGGATCCGATTAGTATTGATTGGAAAACAACTAATAAGATGATTACTGGATATGCTAAAATACTTGTGGAAATAGATATTGAATCCAAATTGGTCTCTAAAATTCCGATTGTTCTTCATAATGATCAGAAAAAGGATATTCGAGTTGAATATGATTTTATTCCTCCTAAATGTGATAAGTGCAAGAGATTTGGACATAAATCTTTAATTCATGACCTCTCTAACGAACCAACTTGCATTAATAACCAAAATATAGATAAGCCTAGCTCGTCTAATAATGGTTATAATAATGCTACTTCCACAATTCAGAATGACTCTTCTCATAGAGATACAGATGTTAATTTATCTAGTTCTAATAATCAAAGTGATACGTTGAATAATGAGACAGATATCAACTTTGATAATGTTGATTTGGGGTTCCTAGATGATGAGTTACCGAACGATATTATTCAAGAGGATATATATCATGTAGCTAACCATTTGAATGATAATCTAGTCATTGAAAAGGAATAAGATGTTTCAGGTGAAGTATCTAAGAACACAGAGTATTTAGCTCTTGCTAGAGGAAAGAAAGTTAACACTTCAATTGCTCCTCCTTTAGGATCACTTTAGAGCAACTCATCTATCAAATGACGATAATAGCTTGGAACGTCAGAGGGATTAATACTCCACAATGAATGCGTGATGTATTGTCTCTTCTGACCAGATTCAAGCCAACTATTGTTGGCTTAGTTGAGAATAAAATTAATTCAGTTAACCTAGGTTTGTTTGGTAGATTAATACCTAGATTTGGGATTTTTTTTCCATGTAATGCTACTCCTTTCTCAAGTAGAATTTTATTTCTTTGGAATACTTATATATGGTCTATCATTAATATGTTTTCTTTGAATCATCATGTTACCGTGCAAGCAACTAATCGAGGTGGTTTAGTTATTTTTTTGATTATAGTTTATGCAAGTAATAGCTTCGCTAAAAGGAAAACATTGTGGAAACACATCATTCAAGAAGAAGAAACTATGACAGGAGCATGTTTACTGATAGGTGATTTTAAAGTTTCCATGTCTCACTTGGATAAAAGGAGGTCTCCCCATTCTGTTTCTGTAAATACGAGCATTTGATAATTGTTTGGCACAAGCAGGCTTAATCGAAATGAAAGGTGTAGGGTTCAACTATACTTGGAGGAGAAGAGGTATGGCAAATAATTTAGATAAATTTTTTGTAAATCATCGGTGTTTACATAAATTTATTGCTATGAAAGCTATCTCATTATCTCAAATGTCTACTGACCACAATCCATTGTTATTAGAATTAATTCTCTCTTCTACCATAAAAGGGTATCCATTTAGATATTAAAACGATTGGCATATAAAAGAAGGATATGATGAATTTTTTTGAGAGGATTTAGTTCAAATGTTAGTGAATATCCAAGTTATGCTTTTCAATCTAATTTGCAGGCTTGTAAAATGGAATTGAAAATTTTAGGGTGAAAGATGATGAACTTCTATTACAAGCAGAAGTTGATTTTCATGAGAAGGAATTTGCATCTGACCAAGATGCTGAAAATTTAGAGCTTTACGAAAGAATGCTCAAGGCTAAACAGGCGTTATTAGTCCAGAAACATTTGAAATTTTGGAGTTATAAGCAAAAATCTAAGGTTTTTTGGCTACAAGATGGTGACACAAAATCAAAAAAAATTCACTCCAAAATGTCAAACAAAAAGTATTTGAATAATTTGAAGGCAGTTATTAATGATAATGGTGATCTTTTATTTAAACAGGATAAAGTAGAAACAGAAGTTATTGCATATCTTTCTTCATTATATAATGGCTCGGTTAGTAAAGAACTCCCTTTATTCCAATCCCCATAAGTGATCAATGCATGTCGACAACAAGCACTTACTAAATCAGTTACAATGGAAGAATCTAAGGCTGCAGTTTTTTCAGTCCACAATGAATCAATTCCTGGCCCCTATGGTATGAATTCTATTTTTTTAAATACATTATAAGGAGATAAAATGGGAATTATTAGCTTCCTTGCAAGATATGTTTATTTCTACTAAGCTGCCGAAGGGATGTAATCATATCTTTTTGACCCTTATCCCAAAGGTAGAAAGACCAACTTTAATCTCTCAATATAGACCTATAGCATGTTGTAATATGTTCTATAAAGTGTTTAGTAATATCCTTTGTAATCGAATAAAGTGGTATTTGCCTCATTTAATATCATCGGAACAATATGCCTTCATTCCTACTAGATACATAGGGGATAACATCCTTCTTGCCCACGAATTATTGAGAGATTTTAAGAAGCCTAATGTAAATAAGTTTTTGTGCAAAAGTGGACTCACATAAAGCTTACGACATGCTTAACAAGGAGTTCATATGGCATTTAATGATAAAAATCGGATTTCCCATTCATTTTATTAATGTCATTTATGAATGCATATCCACTCCTACATTTTCAATTTTGATACAAGAAGTGCCAAAAGGATTTATATCATCTAACAGACGCTTAAGACAAGGAGATCCCTTATCACCATATTTGTTTTCGATAGCAATGGAGTATTTTACTTTTGGAATGCATGAATTAGTGCTTCAAAATAAATTCTTCCCTGTGCATAAATTTGAGCCTACGGTAACCCATTTATTATATGCTAACGATTTAATGATATTTGGAAAATGTCAACCCATATGTGTTGCTTCTTTGAAAAATAATTTTGATAAACTTAAGCAGTTCTCTAGACTTGCTGTGAGTGAACATAAAACCAAGGTTTATCGTAGTTCACATGCTCGTAACATCAATGAAGTTATTGCAATTTTATGGGTTTAGGTAGGACAATTGCCGGTTAGATATCTTTGGGTACCACTGTCCTATAATTATGTTCATTATAATGGATGTTAATCTTTGTTGGATAAAGTACAAGCTAAAATTCAAGGATGGGATGTAAACTTTTCAAGTTTTGCAGGGAGATCCGAATTAATTCATTCAGTTATCACACCTACTGTTTTATATTGGATGTTAGTGTATCAGCTACTTGAGCACATTATTGATAAATTGCATACGATGTGTGCTAACTTTTTTTGGGGGAGTTCATCACATAAAATAAGCTGGGAGAAGTTATGTTTGCCCAAACTCGAAGGAGGAATAGGACTCAAATCATTTTCAGATTTAAAGAAAGTTGCTGGAATTAAGATGATGTGGAAGTATCTCTGTAGTTTTTCTCTATAGAGCATTTGGATGCGAAGCAAATATTGATGTGGCAAATTGTTTTGGCATATGAATATCGACAACAATGCATCAAGCTCATGGAAAACAATCACGAGGCTTCAAAACATAGGTAAACAATTTTTCAATGAGGTGATTGCTACAAGTATATCCACATATCTTTGGTTCGAACCCTGGCTTAATATGAAGTGTTTAGTTGATATAATTGGTTCGTCAGGAATTTATGTGTTAGAAAGAAACAATGAGTTTGTTTCCTCTATTATAAGTGAGGGTTGGATAGAAGCTTGCCTTCACCCAACTATATTAGAAATTCAACAAACAGTGAATGCAATAAATATGAATGCTGATGCACATGATGATTTTTATGAATGGTCCAAGGGTGGATCATTTTCGTTTCATAAAGCTTGGAATAAAATTTGAAATAGCCAGCCTACCAGATATGTGCTCAAAGTAATATGGCATAACAAAAACGCTAAGAGAATGTCACTAATATCTTTTTTAGTTGTTAATGACAGGGTTAATACCAAGGAGAGGCGAAGAAGGTTTGGTATTGTTGATGAAAGTTGTTGTATATTATGTGGAAATGAAGAAGAGACGGTAAGTCATATTTTTTTGAACGTGAATGCTGCGATTTGTGACATGAAAATCACATATGTTGAAAGAGACGAGGCATGGATGTGGTTGACGATAGTGGAGATGGTGTAGAAGGAGAAAGAAGGCAAGGAGAAGCAATTCTGTGTCGAGCTTCAGCTCAGACGTCTGAGCCATGCCTGTCAGACGTCTGAGTTGTCAGGGTTTGGAAGCCAAAAGCTTGGATAGACGTCTGACAGATATTGGTCAGACGTCTGAGCGGGTTTTCTGCTAGTTGACTCGGTCTTTCTGTGACTTATTCTGCAAGTAATAAAGGGGAAAATTGGGTATTTGCCTAGGCCTTATAAAGCAGCACATAGGGTTGGATTAATGTATGACCGAATAGAGTGGCAGCTGCATGCCTCTAGGGCTTGGTGCCCTAGAGAGTATTAGTGCCTCCAACTAATCCAAGGGTTAGCCGTCGTTCTTCATTGTTCTCCTTCATTAACAAGAGTTGTAGTCATCTAGATATTCTTTCCTTTCTCAATAAGGTTATTGATTCTTGTAGTTTGTTTATTGTTGGTTGTTGAACCAGTGAGTGTAAACAAAATTCGTTTTGAGAATCAATAAAGAGGGCGGTTGGGTGGAATATTTTGTGGTTGCGTGTGTGATTTCATATTTGTGTTTGTTTCCAAAGAAATCATCTTTAAGTAATTGGGTGAATAAGATCTTGGTCGCTTCCGCAAAGGCGCAATTTCCATAACAGTTGGTATCAGAGCTAGATCATCGCAAAGCTTAAAGTGGTTTTGGATTGGAAAAATTGGTTTTGTTTGAAAAAAATTGATTTTTGTGAGAAAAATTGATTTTTTTATGTTGGAGATGATGACGTTGTTGGTGATGACTAATTTTTGGGGATTTGAAGGCCTCAATGTTTTGATTGATGGAGATGAAGAGAATCCCTCAGATGTGGATGAGGGAAGATGGAAGGAGACGAAGATGCTAGCAATTGGTTTGATTTGCCTATACCTTGGTGATTTGGTTCATGTTTTCGACAGGGGTCTTCACGTTGATGATGCTCGAGGGATCAAGAGTGATCGAGGAAGGAGCTCAGGTCAAGTGGTAGACGGGTGTCGATGTGGAAGGCGAGTGACAGTTGAAGAACCTAGTCCACAGCAAGGTGGAGAGATTAATTTGGTCACTGCTGATGTGTTCGACATGGGTCTTCACGTTGATAATGCTCGAGGGATCCGGAGTGATCGAGGAAGGAGCTCAGATCAAGTGGTAGACGTGTGTCGTTATGGAATTGCAAGCATTTTTAGACCGTTGGTTGATGCACGGTGCAGCTCAGGTGGTAGACGCATCTTTTGCAGGTGGTGGGTTGTGTTTGTAATGGAGGTGTGCTCGTAGTCCTTTTAAATCGACTAGGTGTGATTGTTGCCCCGAAATCAATTGAGTCCCTGTACTCAAAACAGGTGGGGTGTATCTCGTTGCCTGGAAATTGAGGTTGTTTTTAATTGAGAGAAGGTGTCGTTGAAAGAGCTAGATGACTTATGTGTTGGAAGTTTGTTTGATATGATGTGATTTCATATCAAGGTGGAGTGTTGTTATTTGTGACATGAAAATCACATATGTTTAAAGAGACGAGGCATGGATGTGCTTGACGATAGTGGAGATGGTGTAGAAGCAGAAAGAAGGCAAGGAAGAGCAGTTCCGTATCAAGCTTCAGCTCAGACGACTGAGCCATTCCTGTCAGACATCTGAGTTGTCAGGGTTTGGAACCCGAAAGCTTGGACAGACATTTGACAGATATTGGTCATACGTCTGAGCGAGTTTTCTGCTATTTGACTTGGTCTTTCTATGACTTATTCTGCAAGTATGAAGGGGAAAATTGGGTATTTGCGTAGGCCTTCTATTCTCCTATAAAAGCAGCACATAGGGTTGGATTAATGTATGACCGAACAGAGTGGCGGCTGCATGCCTCTAGGGTTTGGTGCTCTAGAGAGGATTGGTGCCTCCAATTAATCCAAGGGTTAGCCGTCGTTCTTCATTGTTTTCCTTCTTCAACAAGAGTTGTGGTCATGTAGATATTCTTTCCCTTTCTCAATAAGGTTATTGATTCTTGTAGTTTTTTTATTGTTGGTTGTTGAACCAGTGAGTGTAAACAAAATTCGTTTTGAGAATCAATAAAGAGGGTGGTTGGGTGGAATATTTTGTGTTTGTGTGTGTGATTTCATATTTGTGTTTGTTTCCAAAGAAATCATCTTTAAGTAATTGGGTGAATAAGATCTTGGTCGCTTCCGCAAAGGCACAATTTCCATAATAGTGAATACTCTTGTTTTATATGGGGTAACATTTCAATGAAGCTTGGATTTGTTTCTCTTGGCACTGGTTTGTTAGAGGATGAGGCTCTGAAAGTTCTTAATTACTTCACAAAGAGAGATCAGTTGTATGATATTGCTTGTGTTGCTTACACGGAGACAGTATATCAATTTTGGCAAGAAAGAAATGCTAAGATATTTAATGGTAGATGTGTTTGGAAGGAAGTGTGTATGAAGATGTTTGAGAAGGAGATAAAGTGGCTAGCGAACAACAAAGGAAGCAAGTCCCATAGGACACGTGAGAATGAAGATTTCTTAAGAAAGTAGGGAGTAGAATTATTAGATACTGGCTGATGATGTAATTCTGTTCTACGAACTTTAAAGTTTAGCTGTTTTCTTTTTTTTAATATTTGATCATGTATGAGAGGGTTTATGAGAGTATGTGGAGTTGTTACTGATATGTGATCATGTATGAGAGGGAAGTGGAGAGAGTTATATGTAATGTGAATATATGGAGTTTATATGTACTCTTTTCCCTTATGTAGTACTCATTTAGGTTATAGGGCATAAGGTTTTGATGAGACATATAAACAAAGTATATGATTGGTAGTTGCAATAATAGTTACCAATTTTCCAAAAAAAAAACAAATAAACTTGGCACAACTTTTATATCATATTATTCATTATTGATATAAAATAGAATGTACGCTTCTGGACATCCAACTATAAGTTATATATAAAATGCAACGTATATTTTAAAATCATACATATCCAAGTATCAACATTATATCAGTTTTACCAAAACCAATTTTCTGCCTAAATTTTAACATATGCACATACATACATACATACATACACATATATATATATATATATATATTAACAAAATGTATATACTGCTGTATGACAGGGGATATAATTCCTAATCAATATAATATCTTAACATATATAAGTATGGACGACTATGCAGCCATCATAATATATATTTATATATATGTCTTTATATATATATATATATGTTGTTATGTTCAAGCTGGCCATTTGAATCATACGATTAAAACATTGAATATCCATTCCCATGTCAGTTCCAAACTTGTATTTGCATATGCACAAACATAAATGCATGCCTAAATTATTAACAAGTCACAGTTACTTTTATATGCAACATAAATTTGGACATGAAAAACATATTTGCAGTGTCCTCGTTTGAATTCATATAAATAGTTTATCAATATAAGATGGATCAATTTAACACCTATGATACAAGGCAATGAACATATAATGAGTATCATGACAATGTGTGATATATGAGAGCAATTCATGTAATCTATTCATAACAATTGTAGAACTTGTTTACACACAATGAAATAAAATAATATTTATTTTATTAGTGATTCATTATCTTCCAAAAGATATAAATATGTATATATATCAAATATACATATGTCTAGGCAAAGCTTTATCTCCTAGATTTATTTATATTCAACAGGATATATTTATATATATGTATATGTCTAGGAAACAAGACATAAAATCAATGACAAATCATTGCAGTGTTTTAATTCTCACATTTATATACATATAAAATGTAATAAATCACTCATTTATATTTACTGTAATTATCAAATCACATTTTTTGTATCAATACATAATTATGTATGTATATAAGTAATACATTAAGATTGATATGAACCATTCATAGAAAATCAAATTTAATGCACAACAGAAATTTAGATCAATTATACAGTGTTGAACACCATATTTTATTACGCAGTTCATAACAAACATTGTACATGTATATATTGTTATAAAGATCCAACTAACATGAATTTTCATAAAACATTTAGTTCAGACATTTTTAAACATTTTAAGATAAATCATAGGCATTGTTAACTACTGTGGATATATGTATATATGTGTATATATATATGTGTGTATATATATGTATATATACACGTTAATTGCTGTGTTGAAGTTCAATTTGAGATATATATATATACACACAGCCTATATTTCTAAACTCATCAAACATGTTCAGATTTTAAATTATATGTTATATAGTAGCTCTAAAGGGTTTTATGAAAGGTTAAAATTTAAAACTGGTCACACTCGGTCTAATTCAAATTATATTTGTAGGAGTGATTCAATCACAAAAAGATATTATTTCATTGTGTCCATTAAAATCAGATCTTAAAAGGACTTAACATTTCGATCCATAAAAAATTATTCGATCAATCATGATGTTTCAAAATTCAATAACAATATGAAACAGAGTTAATTCCCTAAATTAACAATTATTCATTTCAAAATTTTATATCAAATATAAAATATTGTTTATAGTAAAACAAATTTACACCTTATATCAAATACAGTCTTTTCTTTACTGTGAAACAATTTCACTTTTGAAACGGGTTTGGTATTAATTCTTAAATCTGTGGTTTTATTGCTATCGATTATCCATGAAATCAAATATATAAAACCCAAATCTTATATCAAAGTAATAATTTTGCAAGCCTGGCTCTGATCCCACTGAACGACTTGTTCGATCTAATCACTTGACTAGGGACATTTAAGAATTATAATGCTTATTATTATATTATATAATCTCATGTTCAAGTCACTTATTTGAACTATATAATTCTGTGTTATTATTCTAAAGACTTCTATTATGTTAATATTTATATTACGTAGTAAATATAACATAATATAATCTTTTATTCAAAATAGAATAGTTATATCAACAGTGTTATTAATCACATCAAATGGATTGCCTCTAGGGCAAAAACAATAACATAATTCACCTAAAACTGGATTGCCTATGTAAATTTCTATATTAGAAACCCTAAAATAACCCGATTTGATTATATACACTGGTAAGTAGTTAAGTTAATAATGATTATTGTCCACTTAGATCTTAATTATGCTAGATCCATGATTTTTATGTTATATTACATGTATGTCCATGTTTGTATGATTGATCATGATTGAAGTTGGGTGAAATGCTGCTTGATTTATTGAATTGTATGATTTTGATTGAATTGATTGGATTTAGATGAAACTTGATGAAGGAGCTATGGAGAGTGCCCAGAAAATTTTATCCCAAAATAAGCTATAGCTATGGACCGGTATCGGTCCATAGGGAATGGATCTCCTATTAGTCCGGTACATCTCCTATTAGTATGGTCCATAGGATGGACCTCTTAGGGGTCCATCAAAATTCATCAAATTCACGCAAAACTTGGCGGGGAAGATCTGGAGCATGCCCAAAGGTTGCCTAACAATTTTCAGTTGAAAATTCCTCAAGTACATAGACACCACCGGTCTATATGGACCGGTATTGATCCATCAAATCAATGGATTGACTTGATTTTTGGTGCGTGGCGTCGTTAGACTTCATCAAAACTACGGATAAAGTTTGAGCCAAAAATAACCTAAGGCTATGGGTCGATATTGGTCCATAGGGGATGAATCTCTTATCAGTCTGGTCCATAGGGATAGACTTCGCGGAGCTTCATTCCATTTACTCGTTTGGGTACGAAATTTTGGTTATAGCAAGATAAGATCCTAAGAAGACTATGGTCAGTTTGGTTGGAATTGGATAAGTCGAAGTATGATTGCTCGAGTTCTCGTTGATGGACTGACAGAGAAAATTATTAAGAGGAAGTTAGACTTCGAGACTGAACCATAGGAAGTAGGGGCCATTTGGAGCTGGTTGGTGAAATTAGACTGTGAAATCTTCTATGGGATGGAAGTATTTATAAACGAGGTGATATTTCTTCGATCATGAACTCAAGATGGGAGTGCTCGAAGCTTATTTGAGGTAAAACTATATGGTGATGAATCGTATCAAGTAGGACTTGAGCTCGTAAGACGAGGGATTGACTTGGGTGGGACTTGAGCACGAGAGATAATGGATTAATTCGAGTGAGACTCGAACTAAATAATGGAACATCGACGACAGCTTAAAAATTAGAAGTGCTAAGGAATCGTCGAATATTCGAAGGTTCTAGCAAACTAAATCGTGGGGACGCCTATTAGGATCTGAGAGATTGAGTACGTTGGATTGCTCGGAGAGTGATCTAGTTGTCTCAAGGAGGAAAACGTACAAGGGACATATGACAGCCTGATTAGAATTGGGTTTTCCATTAGTCCTTGAAGGATGGCAACAACCAGTCATTCGATATTGATGGATTTGAAGCTATATCCGATGATACTTAGGCTATTGTTTGTTATGATTGTTATGATTACTTGTGTATGACCTTTTCGATCTTTGTGGGTACGCTATCCCTGTAGGACACTAAAGAGAAGCAGGATTAGGAATCCTATTCTGACCCATGTCTATTCTGTGTGCTTTTAGCACAATATAATGATTATTATGCGCTAACTCTATGGTTGTAGGGACGGCTTAAGTGAGATCTGAAATGTCTATTTTCATATTATCCTATGTAATTATTGATAGTTGTTTCATTGATCCCTAAGACTTCTGTCTGACTCAAGGTTTTATGTCTCCTCTTATTACCTTAGGCAACTCGTTGATGTGGTCGATGAGTAGGCTAAGTAGCAGGTCACACGTTTAGTGGCGTAGATGTTGTATGGTGATGAGCAGGAGGCTGGCGCATTATTTTATATTATTGTATTACTTTTCTGCTGTTATGTTGGGAAACTCTAAGGGATGTAATGAGGCATACTGTATTCAGATATTCATACTGGAATGTATTGTACTTGAGATTTTATGGTTTTATGGAGATGAGATTGTGACGGCCCGCCCCGCACCAGTCGACATTTCCTCCGATAGTGCGCTGTACACATGCCCGACTAGCACGGGACGGTGGCCTAAGAAAGGAAAGAAGATGAAGGAACTAACAAAGAAACCTGTAGAATGTCTCACAGCGCATGGAATAAAATATAATCATAACATATACTTGACATAAAACAGGTGAGACAATGCATAAGTTGAAAACAAACTATCATAGCAGTGGAAAATCCAAATACAGCTTATGTTCCACATCATCATTATTACAACTTTTCAAACTGTCTCTAAAGTTAAAAGCAAGATAAGGGAGGTACACCACTAATGCCCAAGTAGTGACCACCAACGACATAGGGAGAATATCTATATATATCATACGTGGAAGCCTCCTACTCGCCTCCGGATCAGCTACTCGTGCATCACTAGCTAACCTATCTCTAGTCTGCTCCCAGAGTAATAAGAAGAGACATAAAACTCTGGATCAGACAAAAAGTCTAGTACGAGTGATAAGCAGCTAAACAAAACAATAACAGGTATATTAAACCATACCTGAACCTGGACCTGCAACCAAAGAGTTAGCACTACATACCGTACAATACTCAAAGGTGCCATAACAAATGGTGTAAAGAATACGGGGGTGGGGGTGTGCATGTCATAACGATGGCAAACAAATCAACATAGAAACCATCCTCACATCTCTCACTCAGTGCGTAAAGCATACGATGTCCACCACTGCCAATCGCTAGACCCATCGAAGTAGTGATGGAGTTCAACTTGTACGACTACTGCCACTACCAAGCTTACCACATGGCGTCATGACCAATCCTTTACAAATGACCCCACTTCATTGGTCTATAGCCATTTAGTCATACCTAGGCCACTGTGGCCCTGAATCCGTTCACGTACTCCCTACACATAGTGATCCAAAGTTACGGACATCGACAACCCCTTAGCACACGTCCCGCAGCAAAGCCTAACTCATGAAGCTCACTCATTGGTTCTCAACTGGAACCTGAGTCACAGCTCCTTGTTTGAACTTCTTTTGCATCTCGGGTTATTAGTCTTCTCCGGATCGGTTCTTCACTTCAGTCTATACTTCAAATTCGGATCGTGATTCACGCCTCATGTCCAAGCATCTCGGTTCAGATCGGTCGAGCAACCCCCTTCGAATCGGGTCGGGGTCCTCATCTTGTGGCGGTTCGGATTGGTCATCATCACCTCCTGGCGGATCGGGTCGGGTTCTTCAAGTCCAATCGCCATGCATCGGTTCGGTTCGGAGGTAGCCATGCGGGTCGGGTCGGAGAATATGTTCCCCAATTTTTTAGATCATCTCGTGGATACGCAGCTTGGAGGGGCGGTTCGGTTCGGGGCTCCTTCCTCCGATCCGATCCGGATCGGCCAGATTCCTGCACTTCTTCCAGTGATTGTTTACGCCATTCGATGGCGTTTTCGACTAATCTAACACTTCTAGACAATCACAAAGCATACCATATAGTCATAGCAACGTGTACAATGAATCATAAACACCAAAACAACAATTATAGCATGTAAAATGGATCAAACATACCCAAAATCCTATATTTTCCCTTAATCATATTTAGGGAAAACTAATAATATGATTAGTAAAAATTAACCAAATCAAATTTCTAACAAGGGTCTAAAACATTATTTAAGAATTTACAAATATTTTTCCAGAATTTATTAATGTATAAATTCGCTAATCTTCACTAATTACCCTTAATTAACCGTAATTAGTGCTAAACTATGCAAATCACTCACCTTGGCCACCAATAAAATTTTCAGTACTGAAACCTCGCTGATTTGAGCGAATACTGATGTCTAACAGCAGCTCTTATACTGATTTGGTGAAGATCTTCTTTGATTTGATGTTGATTAAGCCAAAACTCGATTAGAAAGTGATTAGAAGTTGATCTGAGTGTTGGAGGCCATTATTAGGGTTTCAAGAATGAAAGTGGCGGCTGAAAAATGAAAATAAGATCGTTCTCTAACTGATTTCAGCCTCCTCAAAACTCTAATCCCGAAATTCCCCATTGGGCCTAGCTGTTAATCACCCGGTTAAGCCCAATTAAGTTGTTTTTCACTATCTGAAACTTGTTTCAGCCATATCTCTCAAACGGTAATTCCGTTTGGCTAATGTGACCACTCTACGGAATTGTAAACCATCATCCGGAGCCAATGAAAGTGGTTTCAGGTCAAAACTCTTTTCCAATCAAAAGTTATGGCCAAAACAGTATCGGCTAGGGGCAAAACGGTCATTTAAAAATCGACAAAAATCATGGACATGGGAAATGACCACAATAGTTGTCTCCCAAAGTTACATGACCATACGACTTCGTATGTGAAAGAAATAAATATTCTACGATCCTTTGATACGTAGAATGCAGGTCGTTACATTCTTCCCCCCTTAAGAAATTTCATCCCCGAAATTCCTTAATCCAAAACATACAAAGGATCCCGCATGCCTACCAATCATATATAACAATCAAACATGCAAAACAAACAAAACAAACTTATCATAGCATGCGGAAAGACTAAATCAAAGCTGAAATCTTACCAGGCGAAGAGTTCTGGACACGTTTTCCTAATGCTCTCCTCTGTCTCCCAAGTACAATCATTCTCATTCTCGTCCCACTGAATTTTGACTAACTTCACCGCCTTTCTTCGAAGCTGCTTCGTATCGTTCCCAACAATCCGCATAGGCCTACGGTTCCCAACCGCCTCAGGTTCAACTTCGATATCATCTAACTGATCAGGTGAAATAGTCACATCTGGGTCGTGTACGAAATTCCTTAACTGGGAAACATGAAATACGTTGTGAACTCCGGCCATCTTCTCTGGTAATTCAACTTTATATGCCAAATTCCCAATTTTCTCCAGAACAGGGAATGGACCAATAAATCTTGGTGCTAACTTGCCTCTCCTTCCAAATCGTATTATGCTCGTCAATGAAGAAATCTTGATAAACACCAAGTCGCCAATGGAGAATTTTAATTCTCTTCTCCTCTTATCAGCATAACTCTTCTGCCTATCTTGGGCAGCCTTCATTCGCTGTTGGATAACCTTAATCTTAGCTGAAGTTTCTCTTATCACATTGGGTCCAAGTACAAACTTCTCACCAGTTTCTACCCAACATGACAGTGAGTTGCACGGTCTTCCGTACAAAGCTTCAAATGGAGCCATACCGATACTGGATTGATAGCTATTATTATATGCGAACTCTACTAGATGCAAATAGTCATCCCATGATCCACCAAAATCCAACACACAGGCTCTCAAGAGGTCTTCTAATATACGATTCACCCTCTTTGTTTGACCATCGGTTTGAGGATGATACGCGGTACTGAGATGTAGTTCTGATCCTAACGCCTCTTGTAAGCTCTTCCAAAACCCACTAGTGAACAACGGATCTCGGTCACTCACAATGCCTTTGGGTATTCCATGAAATCTCACTACCCACTTTATATATAGTTCCGCTAACTTAGTTGTCGTCCTGTTCGACTTGACGGGTATAAACCTTGCACTCTTAGTCAATCGGTCCACAATCACCCAAATGCTATCATGGCCCGATCTAGTCCTTGGTAACCCATCAATGAAATCCATTGACACTTGTTCCCATTTCCATTCTTGAATTTCTAATGGTTGTAACAAACCACTAGGCTTCTTTTGCTCAGCTTTAACTAGCTGGCAGTTCATGCATTTGGATATAAACTTCCCAATGTCTCCTTTCATCCCTTCCCAGCAGTAGGTCTACTTCATGTCTCGATACATTTTGTTACCACCGGGATGTATAGTCAATTTTGAGTGATGACATTCTCTAAGCACTTCATCTCTCAATCCATTGTTATTGGGTACAACTAGTCTTCCATTCTTTCTAAGCCATCCATCTCGATCAAGTCCATACTTGTTCATCTCTCCGTCGATTCCCATCTCCAACTTTGAGATGATTTCCAATAGGTTAGGATCGTTCCTCTGACTGGAACCAATCCGCTCAATCAAAGTGGGTCTGATCGTCAAACTTGCTAATATTTCTGGATCCAATTCGCACTTTGGTCTGAAATCATACCCAGTGATATACTCCATTTGCTTCCATTCTAGAAACATAGCCCCTAAACTGGAATGTCTTCTACTCAATGCATCGGCTACCGCATTACCCTTTCTTGGTGTGTATGCGATATCGAAATCATAGGAAGCTAAGAATTCCAACCATCTTTGCTGTCGGAGATTTAGATCCTTTTGAGAGAAGAGATACTTTAACGATTTATGATCGGTAAACAACTCGAATCTTTCTCCCAAGAGATAATGTCTCCACATCTTCAATGCGAATACGATCGCTGCTAATTCCAAATCATGGGTAGGGTATATTCTCTCGTGCGGTTTCAATTGCCGACTTGCATAAGCTACAACCCTACCTCCCTGCATCAATACAGCACCTAGTCCGGTACCACATGCATCCGTATATACCGTCATCTCTTCATTCCCTTTAGGAATGACTAATACTGGCGCATGCGTCAACTTTTCTTTTGGACTCTTGAATGCATTCTCACACACTCCGTCCCAGACGAAGGCTTGATTCTTCTTAGTCAATTGAGTTAACGGTGCCGCTATCTTGGAGAAGTCTTGGATAAACTTACGATAATATCCGGCTAATCCCAAGAAACTTCTTATGTCCGTTGCATTCTTGGGCGTAGGCCAATCTTGTATCGTAGTCACCTTCGCAGGATCCATGGCAATACCATTTTCTGAAACAACATGGCCCAAGAATCTCACTTCCCTCCTCCAGAAGTGACACTTAGAAAACTTTGCCTTCAATTGGTGTTTTTTCAACACCTCCATCACTATTTTTAAATGTTCCTTGTGTTCTTCCTCTGTCCTCGAATAGACCAAAATATCATCTACGAACACTAGGACAAACTTATTCAACTGATCTCTGAATACTCTATTCATAAGATCCACAAAATATGCTGGGGCATTGGTCAGTCCGAATGGTATGACCAACCACTCATAAAATCCAGACGGCGTCTGAAATGCCGTTTTAGCTATACTCTCAGCTTCCACTCTAAGCTGATGAAAACCTGTCGCAAGATCCAACTGAGAGAAAACTCTCGCGCCACTCAACTAATCAAACAAATCATTTATCCGCGGTAGAGGATACTTGTTCTTCCTCGTCACTTTATTTAACTCGCGGTAGTCTACACACAAACGAAGGGAACCATCCGCCTTGGTAGCAAACACAACTGGTGCTCCCCATTCAGAAACACTCCTTCTGATAAATCTCTTCTTCAAAAGATTGCTGACTTGCACCTTGAGCTCTCGTTGCTCCCTTGGTGCCATACGACGGAGCGACATCACTATAGGTCTGGCATCTTTCACTAAATCAATACGGAACTCAATCTCTCGGTGTGGTGGAAGCCCGATCACTTCCTTGAAAACGTCCGGATATTGGCCAACCACGGGCAAACCTGACAACTCACTATGCGGGATGTCGAGGGAATTTAGAAAACTAGCCATTACCCCATCACCGGGTAGACCACCAAACACTACCCTCCGCCCATCATCCGCTCTAGCTGTCACCAAAAAGCCCTCACAGTCTACCACCACCCCGTATCTTTGGAGCCAATCGACTCCCAAAATAATGTCAAACCCAGTAAAGCCCAAAACAAAGCAATCACAAACAAACAAGCATCCATGACTCGATAAGACCACATTACGACAAATCATGCTAAGGTTAGTTGAACCACCAATCGGGTTCGTCACTACTAAAGGTCTATCGACAATCTCGGGCTCCAATCCCAACCTATCTACCAGGTCACTAGATATGAAAGAACTGGAAGCCCCGGTATCAAACAAAACCCTAACAGGAACATCATAAACAAAAAGCATACCTTGAATGACGACATTCTTTCCCTTCTCCGCCGCGGTTGGGGCATTCGACGAAGAAGGAATAACATTAAGGGCATATGCTTTCACCATCTGCTTTTCTTTAGGGGGTTGCGGACACTTGTCCTTGTGATGTCCCACTTGGCCACAGTTGAAGCACTTCCTATCCGCTGGCTTGGCCCGACAATTACTAGCATAATGGCCCTTCTTACCACAGCTGAAGAACTCAACCTCTTTCTTATTCTTTTTCTGGCCATCCTTATTCTGGTTCTGCTTCTTCTTATTTTGAGAACCACTCTTGCCTCCCCCACTTGCTTGTGGTTTTGGCTCTTCTGCAGATGCAACCTCAGTCTTTGACTTAGGGTAAAGACTTTCTGACCTCAATGCTTTCCCCCACAATCGATTCAAACGTCTCATCAATGTGGTTAATGAGCCTTTCCCCCAAGTACTGATCCAAGCCAGTTATGAAGTTCTCGTTCTTCTTCTTGGCAGTATCAATAAGAGATAACCCATACTTCGACAAAGTGTTGAATTCGACAACATACTCCGAGACAGCTCTGCCATTCTGCTTGAGCTCCAAAAATTTCTTAAACAACACTGACTTTTGAGCAGCTGGAATGAACTTATCGCTAAAGCGAACCTTAAACTGCTCCCAAGTAATCTGATCCTCGGGAGTAGCTGCCTTTATAGCATTCCACCAATTCATTGCCCGTCCTTGCAGCTGACGGGATGCTAGCCTCCTCTTCATCGCATCCTCGATACCCAAATCTTCGAAGATACGCTCGCAGCTATCCAACCAATCCTGAACATCCGTGGCCCGTGGAATGGCTTCCCACCAAGACTAGTATAATCCTTGTTCAGCTTGGCGAAATCGGCCCTAGGCTCCTGCACTATTGGACCACCACTATTACCACCATTGGGAGCTTCCCTCTGCACATCCCTAAGCATTTCCCTCATGAGATCAGTAAACATCGTCCTCATGTCAGCGGCATTCCCATTATTGGGTTCTCTACCGGCACCTCTTGCGTATCGGCTCATCATTCAATCTGTAAAGAGAAAACGATTAACCACCTCCATAGTGGTGCTAGTGCAGTGCGACTTCATCCTTAGCTATACTAATGGTATATATATAGCTTTTGAAAACCAAAATAATCACAAATACGTGCTCTCATATAAGTATGCTACTTCTCCCTGATGACTTCCCTAGGTTAACTACGCAACCTAGAGCTCTGATACCAAAGGTGACGGCCCGCCCCGCACCAGTCGACATTTCCTCCGATAGTGCGCTGTACACATGCCCGACTAGCACGGAACGGTTGCCAAAGAAAGGAAAGAAGATGAAGGAACTAACAAAGAAACCTGTAGAATGTCTCACAGCGCATGGAATAAAATATAATCATAACATATACTTGACATAAAATAGAGAGTGCGTAAGTTGAAAACAAACTATCATAGCAGCGGAAAATCCAAATACAGCTTATGTTCCACATCATCATTATTACAACTTTTCAAACTATCTCTAAAGTTGAAAGCAAGATAAGGGAGGTACACCACTAATGCCCAAGTAGTGACCACCAACGACACAGGGAGAATATCTATATATTTCGTACGTGGAAGCCTCCAACTCGCCTCCGGACCAGCTACTCGCGCATCACCATCTAACCTGTCTCTAGTTTGCTCGTGAGAGCACCCAGAGTAATAAGAATAGACATAAAACTCTGGGTCAGACAAAAAGTCTGGTATGAGCAAAAAGCAGCTAAACATAACAATAACAGGTATACTAAACCATACCTGAACCTGGACCTGCAACCAAAGAGTTAGCACTACATACCATACAATACTCTAAGGTGCCATAACAAATGGTGTAAAGAATACGGGGGTGGGGGTGTGCATGTCATAACGATGGCAAACAAATCAACATAGCAACTATCCTCACATCTCTCACTCAGTGCGTAAAGCATACGATATCCACCACTGCCAATCACTAGACCCATCGAAGTAGTGATGGAGTTCAACTTGTACGACTACTGCCACTACTAAGCTTACCACATGGAGTCATGACCAATCCTTTACAAATGACCCCGCTTCATTGGTCTATAGCCCTTTAGTCGTACCTAGGCCACTGTGGCCTTGAATCCGTTCGCGTACTCCCTACACATAGTGATCCAAAGTTATGGACATCGACAACCCCTTAGCACACGTCCCGCAGCAAAGCCCAACTCATGAAGCTCACTCATTGGTTCCCAACTGGATCCTGAGTCACAGCTCCTCGTTTGGACTTCCTTTGCATCTCGGGTTATTAGTCTTCTCCGTATCGGTTCTTCACTTCAGTCTATACTTCAAATTCGGATCGTAATTCACGCCTCATGTCCAAGCATCTTGGTTCGGATCGGTCGAGCTACCCCCATCGGATCGGGTCGGGGTCCTCATCTTGTGGCGGTTCGGATCGGTCATCATCACCTCCTGGCAGATCGGGTCGGGTTCTTCAAGTCCAATCGCCATGCATCGGTTAGGTTCGGAGGTAGCCATGCGGATCGGGTCGGAGAAGATGTTCCCCAGTTTTTCAGATCATCTCGTGGATACGCATCTTGGAGGGGCGGTTCGGTTCGAGGCTCCTTCCTCCGATCCGATCCGGATCGGCCAGATTCCTGCACTTCTTCCAGCGACTGTTTACGCCATTCGACGGCGTTTTCGACTAATCTAACACTTCTAGACAATCAAAAAACATACCATACATTCATAGCAACATGTACAATCAATCACAAACACCAAAACAACAACTATAGCATGTAAAATGGATCAAACATACCCAAAATCCTATATTTTCCCTTAAGCATAATTAGGGAAAATTAATAATATGATTAGTAAAACATAACCAAATCAAACCAAATTTCCAACAGAGGTCTAAAACATTATTTAAGAATTTACAAATATTTTTCCAGAATTTATTAATGTATAAATTCGCTAATGTTCACTAATTACCCTTAATTAACCGTAATTAGTGCAAAACTATGCAAATCACTCGCCTTGGCCACCAATTAAATTTTCAGAACTGAAACCTCGCTGATTTGAGCGAATACTGATGTCTAACAATAGCTCTAATACAGATTTTGTTAAGATCTTCTTTGCTTTGATGTTGATTAAGCCAAAACTCGATTAGAAAGTGATTAGAAGTTGATTTGAGTGTTGGAGGCCATTGTTAGGGTTTCAAGAATGAAAGTGGCGGCTGAAAAATGAAAATAAGATCATTCTCTAAATGATTTCAGCCTCCTCATAACCCTAATCCCGAAATTCCCCATTGGGCCTAGCTGTTAATCACCCGGTTAACCCCAATTAAGCTGTTTTTCACTATCTGAAACTTGTTTCAGCCATATCTCCCAAACGTTAAGTCCGTTTGGCTAATGTGACCACTCTACGGAATTGTAAACCATCATCCGGAGCCAATGGAAGTGGTTCCAGGTCAAAACTTCTTTCCAATCAAAAGTTGTGGCCAAAACAGTATCGGCTAGGGGAAAACGGTCATTTAAAAATCGACAAAAATCATGAACATGGGAAATGACCCCAATAGTCGTCTCCCAAAGTTACATGACCATACGACTTCGTATGTTAAAGAAATAAATATTTTACGATCCTTCGATACGTTGAATGCGGGTCGTTATAGAGATCTTCTGTATTGTTATGCTTCACTACTATATTCTTCAATATAATTTATTATTATATGTTATCCTTGTGTTGTCAGTTATACGACAAGTTCTATTTCGTGATTATCTACCATGACAATCATACCATATCGGCTTAACACAATGGATTAATGTAGGAGGTGTGGGGAGGTCGTCACAGATACTATTGAAGTGGGAAAACACTATTCGCACATGCCAATTTCCAAATGTATGTTTTGTAGAAAACCAATAATCTAAATATCCAAAGAATGAGAATGTAAAGGGAGAACACAACTTTTATAGTGGTTCGACACTAACGCATACATCCACTTCATAGTAATCATTCATCATATAATTTTCGATTACAAATGTTATACAATTGTAATAACCCGGAATTTCTGAACCAATTTAAAATTTTAACTTTAGCTATTTTAATGGGTTTTGAATATTTAAAATGATTTATTTTCAATAACGACTAAAAATTTATTTAAATCGAAGTTAGAACGTATAAATTTATTTTAATTATAAAACGAGTCTGCAATGGCATGGTAGTTTGAAAATTCGATTTAAAATTTTAAATGATGTAAATGATTGAAAATAAATAGGATTTCAGTAAAACCAGAAATGTTAGAATCTATTTAATAATATCTTCCTAACAAATGTGAAAAATTCAGATTTCATAGCATAAATTGAAAGTTATGGCCAATTTAAAATAGTCGCTATGGAATTTATTTAAACTTTAAATATATATAGCCATTAAAAATGGCCATTTTGCAAATGTCCACCATTTTCAATGAAACAACTTTTGTTGGATCCGGAATGTCAAATTATTGTTAGGTTTCAAATTTCATAATTTTTGGAATTAATATGTGGGCATAGTGAATTTAAACATGTTTGATAATTTCAGTTCGAATTTAATCGATTAGAAAAGGGTCATTTTTCAATCGGTCTCCAAACTCGATGAAATTAGTTTTGTTAAGACCGAATCATCAAAACATAGCTAGATTTATATTTTAGAAATTTTTGGAGTCAGTATGTGACCCCGATAAATTAGAATGTATGTTTAAATTCAATATATAGTGATTTATATTTTATTTTTGATGAAAACTAATCGAAACAGTCGAACTAGCTTACGAAACATATCTCATTATGTCTGAAATGAGGGTATTTAGTTAGGGACGACAGTCGTTGGGTTCAGTTTGGAGTTCAGACATAAATTTTCACAACCAAAAAATTAACTGAATTTAATATTAATATTATATATATATATATGATATAACCCTCAAGAAATTAAAACCCTAGCTCACTTCATTCTCAGCGCCGCCAACTAAAGAAAGAACGACCGATTTCTTCAAAATTTTCCCTCTATTTTGCTTCTAATCTATTCAATGGTTTTCAAATCTTTTTTTGGCAATCCTCTAGAGTTCTGTGAGCTCGTCAAAATGAACGGCGGTGATCGTTTAACGATCGAAGTAGTGATCAGGGCACCGCTGTAAAGTTGTAGCATTCAATCTAGTTTTCGCAAGCCCAGAGGTTTTCAAGCTCATCGTTATTCACGGCGGTGGTGCAATTTGTCGTGGGCTTCAAGGTGGCACAACCCGATCGACGTCCGGCAACATGGATTGGCATGCAAAATGGAACCCTGGTTATCGACGATGGGTTTCGCAATTTCCTGAAGGATTACGGGAACAATAGAGAAGACGGGATGAAGGTAATTAAGGGCAAAATTGGGATTAAGAAATAGGTTAACTAAAATTATATATATTCAAGTGTTCAATGTTTAAATGGTTGTAACTTGTTCGTTCGACATCAGAATTCGACGAAACGAAGTACTTTGGAATCGCAGCGACAGGCTCTACAACATGGGACTGACCAAAATGATTTTGGAGCTAGTTGATATTTTTGATTAAATTAAACGTCATGTTTTATTTGATTAAAATAATCATTTTATCGATTTCTGAAACCGATCAATGTGGCAACTCCTTCCCACTAAATTATATTTTATCATGTTATCGTATTCATGTATAAAAATATATAGAATTGCCCGTGTAGATTTTTATCAGTTTTAATCATTATAAATTGTATGCGGTGTCTGTTAGCTCACCTCCCTCGTCCACATACCATGGACGATTTAATTGACTGTATTGTGTGTTGATGTGATGCTGAAATGTTTAAAATATTGAAATAATTTAATATTATTTTGTGGCAGTTGAAATTAAATTATAAATATCTATTTATAATTTAAACAGTGAAAATTGGCTAATTAGAAAAATAATTCAAATCGAATTAGAACTGGTTAAATTCATTAACCAGTGATTATTATGAATCGACTGCTGTTATTTGGAAACCCTACACGGGTCTGGGGACGATAACTTATTCATCTCCCCTGAATTTAATTATATATAGATCGATGGATTGACAGACAATGATAAGAGTTATTTAATTATTTAATGCTTATACAGTAGTAAATTTCACTCTGGATGTGAATTGGTTGTTTAATAGTTGCTTATCACTATTTTTGAATACATGTGATGTATGAAATCCATATAAATAAAATTGCATGTTAATTGATTGAGTCTGATTCTTATTAAAAAAATGAATATTTTAAATAATATTCAGTGAATAATCAAAATATGGTCCGATTTTGGATGGACACGAAAATATGGAAGTATATGAAGCCTAGTTAAGTTAATATACGCTATTTTAACCCGAATGGGCTTATCGATTGATTTTATTCATTTTATAATGAATACAAAAAAAGAAATGGATTTCAAAATCTGACATTTCAAAAATAATATCATTTTAAAATTACAATGATATGGAATATTAAATTTTGATTTAAAATTGAAAATGAAGTTGAAATCGTTTTGAAATGAATTTATAAAACGAATTTATAATCGAATTTATAAAACACGCTTTGAATGGATATCGATGATATTATACATACATACATACATATATATATATATATAGTTATAAAATGGCCTGAACAGAACGCATCGTGCAACGACCGTATGCGAATTTCGACCATTAACTTCAAATTGATTGTGACGACCCGCCCCGCACCAACCGACATTTACTCTAAAAGTGCGCTGTACACATATCCAGTTAGCATGGGACGGTCGCCAGAAGAAAAAGAAAGAAGAGAATGGGCTAATCAAGGAACCTGTAGAATGTCTCACAGCGCATAGAATAAAATATAATAACAACATACTTGACATAAAACAGGAGAGACAGTGCATAAGCTGAAAACCAAAACTAAGCATCATAGCAGCGGAAATCCAAAATACAGCTTATTACAACTTTCCAAACTGTCTCAAAAAGCAAAAGTAAGATAAAGGAGGTACACTACTAATGCCCAAGTAGCGACCACCAACGACACAAGGAGAATATCTATATATCATACGTGGAAGCCTCCTGCTCGCCTCCGAATCAGCTACTCGCGCATCACCAGCTAACCTGTCTCTAGTCTTCTCGTGTGAGCACCCAGAGTAATAAGAGGAGACATAAAACTCTGGGTCAGACATAAAGCCTGGTATGAGCGATAAGCAACAAAACATAACAATAACAAGTATAATCCAATCATACCTGAACCTGGACCTGCAACCAAAGAGTTAGCACTACATACTGTACAACACTCTAAGGTGCCCTTTCAAATGGTGTAAAGATAACGGGGGTGGGGGTGTGCATGTCATAGTGATGTCAAACAATCAAACTTAGCAAGCATCCTCACATCTCTCACTCAGTGCGTAAAGCATACGATACCCACTACCTTGGTCCTCTAATCCTTTGGGCCATGACGGAATCCAATCCCGTGTAACTATCACTACAAGCCCACTATCCATCTCTCAGTGGTGGACCAAAGTTATGAATACCGACAACCCCTTTGCACACGTCCCGCAACAAAGCCCAACCATGAAGTGAACTCATTGGTTCCCAACTGGATCCTGAGCTCTAACTTCCCATATTGGACTACCTTTGAATCTCGGGTCATTGATCATCACCGAATCGGTTCGGTCTTACTCCTCCAGTCCAAGTTTCTTGGTTCGGATCGGTCTTCAGCTCTCCATCACCAACATGGTTCGGTTCGGCCTAGTTCGGATCGCTAACACCCCCTGCAGATCGAGTCGTGTTCCTTCAGCTCGTGGATCCTCCTCCTGGTTCGGATCGACGTCACCACTTCGGGTTGCTTCATCCGGGTCGGGTCGCGCTTTCTGATCGGGTCGGGTCGTCGCGCCCTGGTACCCATCGACTCGTGAGCTCCCCCATCCTCCTCTGGTTCGGATCGTGAATACCCATTGGTTCGGGTCGTGCCACCTAGCTAAGTCGTGACTTGCTCCTTCAGACGGATCGTGGCGCCCATGCTGGAACGGGTCGGGTCGCGCTCCCCTCCACCGATCCGATCCGGATTCTGGGTCATTTCCTGCATGTTTTCCTGCGACTGTTTCTACGCCATTCGACGGCGTTTTCGACCGATCTAACACTTCTAAACAATCACAAAGCATACCATACAGTCATAGCAACATGTAGTATTGACCCCAAACACCAAAACATAAATCATAGCATGTAAAATGGATCAAACATACCCAAAACCCCATATTTTCCCTTAAGCATGTTTGGGTGAAACCTATGATATGATTAGCAAAACTTAACCAAATTATCCCAAATTCACATCAGAGGTCTAAAACAATATTTCAGAATTTATGAATATTTTTCCAGATTTTTAACATGCACAAATTCGCTAATTATCACTAATTACCCCTTAATCCCCCAAATTCTGGGATTTGCAAAATTAGTCGAAATTAACCCAAATTCATATCAGAGGCATAAAATGATGTTTTAGAATTTTAGGAATTTTTCTAGATTTTTCTGAGCCATAATTTCGCTAATCTTCGCTAATTACCATAATTAGCCATAATTAGTGAGGAACTATGCAAATCACTCACCTTAGCCACAAACAAACTTTAGATCTGAAATAATCTCTGATTTGGATCCAATCCCTATGTGTTCCAGCAGCTCTCTCTCTCTGATTTGGTGCTACCCTTCCTTTATTTGATGTAGTTTTGCCTAATCTTCGATTAGAAAGTGATTAGAGATGGTTTGGGATGAAATTAGAAGGTGGAGGCCATTGCTAGAGCTTGAAGGAGGTAAGTGGCGGCTGGAAAAATGAGTCTAAAACCGAAATCCTAACCTTAGCAGCCCTTAAATACCCCAAATCCCGAAATCCCCCATTGGGCCTGGTTGCTAATCACCCGGTTAAGCCCGATTAGCTGTTTTTCACCTTCTAAACCTTGTTTCAGCCATATCTCCCAAACAGTAAGTCCGTTTGGCTAATGTAACCACTCTACGGAAAGAGAAACCATCATTTGAATCCAATGGAAGTGGTCTCAGGTCAAAATTCCTTTCCAGTCAAAAGTTATGGTCAAAACAGTACCAACTAGGGGCAAAACGGTCATTTAAAAATCGACAAAAATCATGATCATGGGAAATGACCCCAATAATCGTCTTCCAAAGTTACATGACCATACAACTTCGTATGTAAAATAAATAAATACTCCACGATCCTATGATGCGTAGAATGCGGGTCGTTACACTCTTCCCCCCTTAAGAAATTTCGCCCCCGAAATTCTCTAACCAAAACACAAAAAGGGTTCCGCATGCCTATCAACCATAAACAACAATCAACATGCAAAACAAGTCTATCCTAGCATGCGGTTTACTAACAAGGGAAGAAACTATCACTACCAAAACCTTACTAGGCAAAGAGTTCTGGATACTTCTTCCTTATATCCTCCTCTGTTTTCCAAGTACAGTCTTTTTCATTCTTACCCCACTGGACTTTGACTAGTTTCACCGCCTTCCTTCGAAGCTGCTTCGTATCGTTCCCAACGATACGCATAGACTTACGGTTCCCAACCGCCTCGAGTTCAACTTCGATGTTATCCAACTGATCAGGTGAAATAGCCACACTAGGGTCGTGCACGAATTTCCTTAACTGGGAAACATGAAATACGTTGTGAACTCCTGCCATCTTGTGAGGTAGCTCTACCTCATACGCCAAATTCCCAACTTGCTCGAGGACTGGGAATGGGCCAACAAAATCTTGGTGCTAACTTACCTCTCCAACCAATCCGAATCACATTCTCTATGGAGAGATCTCGACGAATACCAAGTCGTTAACGAAGAATTCCAAATCTCTTCGTTTCTTACCGAGATAAGCCTTCTGCCTATCTTTATCCCTTCCCAGTAGTAGATCTGCTCTATGTCTCAATACATCTTGTTACCACTGGGATGTATAGTCAATTTCGAGTGATGATATGCTCTAAGCACTTCACCTCTCAGTCCATCTACGTTGGGTACAACTAGTCCCTTATTCTTTCGAAGCCACCCTTCTCGATCAAATCCTTACTTGATCATTCTCTTTCCATCGATACCCATCTCTACCCTAGAGATGGTTTCCAATAGATTAGGATCTTCCTTCTAACTGGAAACAATCCACTCAATCAAAATCGATCTAATCGTCAAGCTTACTAGCGTTTCTGAATCCAATTCAGTCTTGGGTCTGAAATCATATCCTGTGACATACTCTAGTTGCTTCCATCCTAGAAACAAAACCCCTAAACTGGCATGTCTCCTACTCAATGCAACTAGTACTGCACGCAAATCCTTTACTATGATCACTCTGCCCCATGGAGTCATGGCGACTACACTGCACTGATCCATAGCCACTAGTCCTTTGCTATGTCCACTCTGCCCCATGAAGTCATAACAACTCCACTGCACTGGCTCATAGCCTTACTATTCCTTTACTATGTCCACTTTGCCCCTCAAGTCACAATGACTCTACTGCACTGGCTCATAGTCCTACTACAATCACATTGTTCCCCATCGCCGGAACCCTACAGGTGATAGTCTACTCAAGAGAAGAAAGATAGGAACAAACATAGCAACCATAACATCCATCAAACAAATCCTATCTATCACCTGCTAAAGTCAAAAACACATCGACACCTACATGATTGGTCTAACCAATCCCAATATGTCGATTCCAGTCTGTCTGGTCCAACCAACATCAATAACTAATGGAAGCCCAGCCTCCATTCGGACTACCGTACGTCCAACGTACGTTTATCCTCCAAGGATAATTAAACTAATGGAAGCCCAGCCTCCAATCGGACTACCGTACGTCCAACGTACGTTTATCCTCCAAGGATAACTAGATCACGTCCAACGGATCCAAGGTAACGGGCGTCCCCGGATACCCCTGCTTTTAGTCCTCCTAAAATACTTGAGTCGAACCCAAGTCTATCCATTATCTTGCTGCCCTCTCGAGTCCAACTCGAGCTGAATCCAATTCCTTGCAGCCTTCTCGAGTCCAACTCGAGTCAATCTATAACTCAGACCCAGTCTTGAGTACCGACAAACTCTAGTCCAACGCGATTCGTCTCCCTATTCGTTGCATCTCCAAGATCAACGAACACCTATTTTCTTTTACGAGTTCAAGTCCAACTTAAATCGCTCTAATCTTCGTTGTATCTTCCATGATCAACGAACACATCCTATTCCTTCAAAGTTCTACTATCCAATAGAGAACATCAACATAGGGTCCTAAACAATACATTTCTTTGCATCTTTCTCGAGTCCCACTCGAGCAATCTCATAACCCTATAGAGTCTAACTCTGGGCAGTCTATACAATTGAACAGTCTCATCATGTTCCGTCTGCCCATCACTCCTCGAGTAAACCAAGATATCATACAATGAAAAATCACAACACTATTTACCCCTCACGCAAACCATCCTAGTCAAACTCGACATTCCCCAAGCACAAGCCCCAAAGGCCTAAACCAATATCAGACAAGCACCCAAGGAACATCTCCTCCGAGTTCGGACAATCCACATGAGGTGATACTAGCAAAACAATCTAGCATTGGAGTACTCATTTGCCTCCCAGAGACAACTAGAACAATGATAACCTTTCAGTTTCATTAACTCCAGTTACTATCGCAATCACTAGGTAGGTACCTAATACCACCCTATTCCTTTGGAGTAAATCGACTCCCCAAAATAATGCTAAACCCAGTAAAGCCCAAAACTAAGCAATCACAAGGAAACATACATCCATGACTCGATAAGACCACATTAACAAATCATGCCAAACTAGTCGAACCACCAATCGGGTTCGTCACTACTAAAGGTCTATCGACTAACTCAGGTTTGTCAAACAAAACCCGATCAAAACATCTTAAATAGAAAGCATACCTCGAATAACGACACCTTTTTCCTTCTACGTCGCAGTTGGGGCATTTGACGAAGAAGGAACAGCGTTGATAGCATAAGCTTTCACAATCTGCTTCTCCCTAGGAGGTTGTGGGCAATCATCCTTGTGATGTCCCGCCTGGCCGCAGTTAAAGCACTTCCTTTCCCCAGGCTTTTCTCGACAATCTCTGGCGTAATGGCCCTTCTGGCCACAACTAAAGCATTCGCCATCTTTCTTATTTTTCTTACTCTGACCATCCTTGGTCGAGTTCTGCTTCCTCTTGTTCTAAGAATTCTTCTTGCCTTCACCGCCTGCTTGCGGCTTTGGCTCCTCTGCAGATGCCGTAGCAACTTCGGTCTTCGACTTAGGGAAAAAGCTCTCTGACCTTAATGCCTTTCCTACAATAGACTCGAACGTCTCATCGATATGGTTTATAAGTCTTTCCCCCAAGTACCCATCCAAGCCAGTTATGAACTTCTCGTTCTTCTTTTCGACTGTATCGATAAGGGACCATCCATATTTCGATAAAGTGTCGAATTCAGCGATATACTCCGAGACTGCTCTACCGTTCTGCTTAAGCTCCAAGAACTTCTTGAACAGTTCTGATTTATGAGCAGCTGGAATAAACTTATCACAAAAGCGAGTCTTAAACTGATTCCAAGTAACTTGATCTTCTGGAGTAGCTGTTCTAATGGCATTCCACCAATTCATCGCTCGCCCTTGCAGCTGACGAGACGCTAGCCTTCTCTTCATCGCATCCTCAAGACCCAAGTCGTCGAAGATACGATCACAGCTATCCAACCAATCCTGAACATCTGTGGCCGACTCCGTTCCGTGGAACGGCTTCCCACCAAGGTTAGTGTAATCCTTTCACAACTTGGCGAAATCGACCCTAGGCGCCTGCACTACTGGACCACCACCATTTTCGGGATTGGGAACTGCTCCCTGAACATCTCTAAGCATGTCTCTCATGAAGTTGGTGAACATTGTCCTCATGTCAGGGGCATTCCCATGGTTGGTCCCTCTACCAGCACACCTTGTATCTCGACTCATCGTTCAATCTGTAAAGAGAAAACGATTAACGATCTCATACTGGTGCTGGTGCAGTGCGACTTCATTCTTATACTACCAATAGTATATATATAGCTTTTGAAAACCAAATTAATCACAATTACGCTCTCTCATATACGTACTATCTCTCCCTAGTGTCTTTCCCTAGGTTAACTACGCAACCTAGAGCTCTGATACAAAGTGTGACGGCCCGCCCCGCACCAACCGACATTTACTCTAAAAGTGCGCTGTACACATATCCAGTTAGCACGGAACGGTCGCCAGAAGAAACAGAAAGAAGAGAATGGGCTAATCAAGGAACCTGTAGAATGTCTCACAGCGCATAGAATAAAATATAATAACAACATACTTGACATAAAACAGGAGAGACAGTGCATAAGCTGAAAACCAAAACTAAGCATCATAGCAGCGGAAATCCAAAATACAGCTTATTACAACATTCCAAACTGTCTCAAAAAGAAAAAGTAAGATAAAGGAGGTACACTACTAATGCCCAAGTAGCGACCACCAACGACACAGGGAGAATATCTATATATCATACGTGGAAGCCTCCTGCTCGCCTCCGAATCAGCTACTCGCGCATCACCAGCTAACCTGTCTCTAGTCTGCTCGTGTGAGCACCCAAAGTAATAAGAGGAGACATAAAACTCTGGGTCAGACATAAAGCCTGGTATGAGCGATAAGCAACAAAACATAACAATAACAGGTATAATCCAATCATACCTGAAGCTGGACCTGCAACCAAAGAGTTAGCACTACATACTGTACAACACTCTAAGGTTCCCTTTCAAATGGTGTAAAGATAACGGGGGTGGGGGTGTGCATGTCATAGTGATGTCAAACAATCAAACATAGCAAGCATCCTCACATCTCTCACTCAGTGCGTAAAGCATACGATACCCACTACCTTGGTCCTCTAATCCTTTGGGCCATGACGGAATCCAATCCCGTGTAACTATCACTACAAGCCCACTATCCATCTCTCAGTGGTGGACCAAAGTTATGAATACCGACAACCCCTTTGCACACGTCCCGCAGCAAAGCCCAACCATGAAGTGAACTCATTGGTTCCCAACTGGATCCTGAGCTCTAACTTCCCATACTGGACTACCTTTGCATCTCGGGTCATTGGTCATCACCGAATCGGTTCGGTCTTACTCCTCCAGTCCAAGTTTCTTGGTTCGGATCGGTCTTCAGCTCTCCATCACCAACACGGTTCGGTTCGGCCTAGTTCGGATCGCCAACACCCCCTGCGGATCGAGTCGTGTTCCTTCAGCTCGTGGATCCTCCTCCTGGTTCGGATCGGCGTCACCACTTCGGGTCGGGTCGGGTTGCTTCATCCGGGTCGGGTCGCGCCTTCTGATCGGGTCGGGTCGTCGCGCCCTGGTACCCATCGACTCGTGAGCTCCCCCATCCTCCTCTGGTTCGGATCGTGAATACCCATTGGTTCGGGTCGTGCTTCTACTACCGGATTGTGCCACCTAGCTAAGTCGTGACTTGCTCCTTCAGACGGATCGTGGCGCCCATGCTGGAACGGGTCGGGTCGCGCTCCCCTCCACCGATCCGATCCGGATTCTAGGTCATTTCCTGCATGTTTTCCTGCGACTGTTTCTACGCCATTCGACGGCGTTTTCGACCAATCTAACACTTCTAAACAATCACAAAGCATACCATACAGTCATAGCAACATGTAGTATTGACCCCAAACACCAAAACATAAATCATAGCATGTAAAATGGATCAAACATACCCAAAACCCCATATTTTCCCTTAAGCATGTTTGGGTGAAACCTATGATATGATTAGCAAAACTTAACCAAATTATCCCAAATTCACATCAGAGGTCTAAAACAATATTTTAGAATTTATGAATATTTTTCCAGATTTTTAACATGCACAAATTCGCTAATTATCACTAATTACCCCTTAATCCCCCAAATTCCGGGATTTGCAAAATTAGTCGAAATTAACCCAAATTCATATAAGAGGCATAAAATGATGTTTTAGAATTTTAGGAATTTTTCTAGATTTTTCTGAGCCATAATTTCGCTAATCTTCGCTAATTACCATAATTAGCCATAATTAGTGAGGAACTATGCAAATCACTCACCTTAGCCACAAACAAACTTTAGATCTGAAATAATATCTGATTTGGATCCAATCCCTATGTGTTCTAGCAGCTCTCTCTCTGATTTGGTGCTACCCTTCCTTGATTTGATGTAGTTTTGCCTAATCTTCGATTAGAAAGTGATTAGAGATGGTTTGGGATGAAATTAGAAGGTGGAGGCCATTGCTAGAGCTTGAAGGAGGTAAGTGGCGGCTGGAAAAATGAGTCTAAAACCGAAATCCTAACCCTAGCAGCCCTCAAATACCCCAAATCCCGAAATCCCCCATTGGGCCTAGTTGCTAATCACCCGGTTAAGCCCGATTAGCTGTTTTTCACCTTCTAAACCTTGTTTCAGCCATATCTCCCAAACAGTAAGTCCGTTTGGCTAATGTAACCGCTCTACGGAAAGAGAAACCATCATTTGAATCCAATGGAAGTGGTTTCAGGTCAAAATTCCTTTCCAGTCAAAAGTTATGGTCAAAACAGTACCAACTAGGGGCAAAACGGTCATTTAAAAATCGACAAAAATCATGATCAAGGGAAATGACCCCAATAATCGTCTTCCAAAGTTACATGACCATACGACTTCGTATGTAAAATAAATAAATACTCCACGATCCTATGATGCGTAGAATACGGGTCGTTACATTGATGTAACAGGAGATCCGACCGTCGGATTCTCCTAAAACCAGAACCTTTGGGTCCGTATCGAACAGAGCTTTCCAACGAATATAAGAGATTTGAAATCTAACGGTTTGATTTTAAAATTTGTCAAAATCAATTTTGGAAAAGATCGTTGTAAATGCAGTTCGATGACCGTTTATGGAAATCGACCGGAAAGGACTTAATAAAATTATTAAAAATATAGAAAAATTATGTAAAAACGTAATAAATGATTTGGAAAGATTTTGGTTTATTAATTCCAAGTTTCTAAGAGATAAAATATATTTTTATCGAAATGAACTAGTTATTAACTAGAATAATTATCTAATATTTTTAAATAAATAAATTGGATTTGAAAATGGATTTTAAAATAACCAGGATTTTCCAACGTATGAATTGGAAAGGATTTAAATGGAAATAATCTTCGGAATATTTCGACATTGGATTCCGTGATTATACGTATATTCTTGAGGAATTTGGAAGATCGTTATTCCCAATACGATGGCCATTGGTTTTAGAATTTGATATTGAATATAAGCCGATATAATTTGTATTCAGAGCCTTGTATTTGATATCAAATTGGATTGTGAGTTTGTCGTGAAACACTGTTCTTAAACCTAGTTGAGAAAATAATAAATCTTTTAATTAAGACTAATGAAGTTTACCAATTAATTTAATTGGAAATGAAATGGAAATGGATTTTGGGTTTTGTCGTGAACAATGTTTTAAATAACGTTTGTTCTTTAACCCAAATTAACAGTGAAGATATGTTTTGGAATTTATAAATCTTTTTATTAATGGAAATTTTCCAAAGTAAATTTTTCCGTTCAATAGATTAAACTGGAATTGAATGGAATTCGATTTGGTAATAATCGAGATGAGCTTCTGTGAAAGAAGACCGTTACTATGTATTGAATTTAAAAGGCTTTGCTGCTGTTCCATTTATATTATTAGTCTGATACGGGAATTTATATCGATTGTACACTGTTATGATTTCCGTGTATATTCCATTTTGATGGAAGATGATTTTGGGTTTATCGTGACCAATGTTTTAAAGGACATTCATTCTTAAGCCCAGTTAAAGATAGGATTTATTTCCTAAATTTGAATAATCATTAAATAATGATTTTTGGGAGATTAAAACTAAAAATGGAGTTTTAAGGAATCTTTAATTAGATTAAAATGTTAATATGGTAATTAAATTTGCCAAATTTGAGAAGTGATTGAGAATGGAGTACCACCAGTTTTACTCTAGGTGGTAGTTAAATCTTTAATTAGATTCGAATGTGAAACGGTAATTAATTATACCGATAACACAGTTGGTGTTAGATATGGAGTACTACTAGTTTTGCTCCGTGGGATGAATAGGTCGGGATTGGGATCAATAAATAAATGATTACATCGATAAGGCTCGCTAATCCTGACTTGTTTATAAAACTTAATTTGATTTAGAATTGTGAAAAAACTTCTGAAATGATATCCAAAAGAAGATTAAAGAATAAATTTAAAATAATTTATTTTTGATAAAATTAATGGGAACCTTTCCAATATGAAGTGAATATTTGAATAAAAGAACATTCTGAATTGGAATGAGGTGTATGATGTGTTTTTATAGCACTTGATTATTGATTATAAAATATGCAACTTACTCGGGAAAACCGGGTTTAACCCATTCTGAATAACTAACACAACGACTAAAAGTTGATGATATAAAGGCAGTGGTTGAAGACCAGAGATCTTCACATCGTTTGGATGATTACTGATGTCTTGATTGGACTGCACACCCAAGACAAGGTAATAAGCGGTGATCGTCCAGATGTACCTCTTTTTAGCTAGAAGTGGTGTCATGGTATGGAGCCAAGACATCTTTGCTTATGCGGTTGATGGATTGTGAGGCGCCTCGATATATTGGTCGCTACTGGCCTAGTGATAGGTCCGATAGGACCGGAAAACGTGTGTTCAGGAGTAACCAATCCACTAAATTATGTGTGGACTGACCCTGCAGGATCCAAGGGTTGCCCGTTGGTGTGATCCTAGGTCATCTTGCTAGAGGTGATCCAAATCGGTAAGGAGACCATCCCTTGCCTTGACTCATGATGGAAATCCAATTTCCAATACGACATTATGGATTTGATTGTAAACCTATATAGCGACATAGTATATGGTAGCTATTCCGTCTAGGATTAATACATTTCCATTGAAAGCGTTTTAAACTGACTAGACACTAGTAATAATATCAAATAATTTTGTTTTATACGTATCAAGCATATTTGGCTATTATAAGGGAAAACTCTATCCTCCGGCTTGCGTTGCATTGTGTGATGGGACCTGAGTCTTATAGTAGCTTCATTTTTCAAAAAGCATTGCATTGTATTATGTTTTAAACTAGTATTCATGCGGAGTAAACCCGTTCCGTGTTATACGGCGTGGTCCCATGATTTCCCAACTTTTAAATTAAAGATTTAATAACTGTTTTAGTTCTCACACCAGTCCCATGACTAACTCAGAGTTTATTGTTCCTACCTAAACTCTGGGTGCCCATATTTTCCACATGGGAAGCTTGTAGTTTTGGTTTTCGTAGATATTTCTTTTCCCGATATCTTGGATTACAGCTGGAGCTAAATTCGGAAAGCTTTGTATCCGTGTATTTCATTCAGTTGTATTTGTGGATGTATTTCCACTATGCATTGTATTTATACATGTTATTTTTGCTGCTATGTATTTTAAATATCTGTTATTTTCCAATGTGTATATTATTTATTCATACTCTGATACATTATTGTACCCTGAATTGTTGTAATAGAAATGAAATGTTCTGTTGTTTGTGGTCTGATGAGTCGTGTTCTCAAAGCAATCCGGGCTTTCCCGTAAGGGGAAGTTTTGGTTGTCTCAGTTTGGCACCAGAGCTTTGGTTTATGAAGCTAGACAACAAGACACATTAGAATCAAACAAAAGAATTCATCAGAGATAGGATTAGTAACATCCTATAAGAATAACTCGTTAGAGATAGTGTTTGTAATACCCTAGAATGAGTATGAAGAGTATTATTTATTAAAAATGAATTTGGTTTTGAAATTATATCTTATTATACGTGTTTGATTATTTTATTTTAAATAGATTTTTGACTATCGAGTATAAGAAGATTTTGCATATACGTCTGATCCATGTGTATATGAAGTCTAAAATATACTGGATAGATATAGAATCACACTCTAGTCACCGGGGATGATTCTGATGATCGGTATACCATCATCAGCATCTATGTTCGAGTTTCGAAAGTGGGATATCTATATATTTCCAATTGACTGGTGTGAGAACCAAAACATAGTTAGAATTTATTGTTTGTGAATTGACACTGAAAATTGGATTTTTGAGTATATATTAAAGTTATATGATTGAAAATTTAACCAACTAACTGATTTCTGGTTGTGTTGTGTGATTATTAGATCAGCTAATTAAAATATTGGAACGATCAAACCAATATGAAAATGAAAGGTAAATTTAGCCAAATCGAGCCAAATATTGAACTGAATTGAAATTTGATTGAAATTGCACACATGCACATGTATATATGTTGAACATGTCATAGCATGGAAGCTAAGAAGAGGAATAAAATTGTATGCTCGACAAATAGGTACATGTTTACTATATTCATTGTGTTTGGTGATTTTATGAGCCGATTGGCTAGCCGCTTGACTTTTTCTTTTTCTTTTGGATTGATGAGGGCCCTATGAGGCAAGTTGCAGTTTTACCGATCAGCCCGTATAAAGGAGGTTATGGCGAAATTTTGCCAAATTTTTGAGAAATTAGAAATTTCTTAGAAATTGAAAAGTTGATGAACTCAAGCCAAAATGAAAGTTGAGTTAGTTAGTTAAACAACTTTCAGCTCCGTTCCTTTTTGAGGACGAAAAGATTTAAGTGGGGGAGATTGTAACAACGGGGAGTTTTTAAACCAATTTAAAATTTTAATTTTAGCTATTTTAATGGGTTTTGAGTATTTAAAATGATCTATTTTAAATAACAACTAAAAATTTATTTAAATCGAAGTTAGAACGTACAAATTTATTTTAATTATAAAACGAGCCTGAAATGGCGCGGTAGGTTGAAAATTCGATTTTAAATTTCAAATGAATGTATAGGATTGAAAATAAATCGGATTTTAGTAAAACCAGAAACATTAGAATTTATTTAATTATATCTTTCTAACAAATTTGAAAAATTCAGATTTCATAATATAAATTGGAAGTTATGGCCAGTTTAAAATTTATAATATTCGCTATCGAATTTATTTAAATTTTAAATATACATATATAGCCTTTAAAAATGGTCATTTTGCAATTGCCCTGGGTTTTCGATGAAACCACTTTTGTTGGATCCGGAATGTCAAATTATTGTTAGGTTTCAAATTTCATAATTTTTGGAATTAATATGTGAGTGCAGTGAATTTAAACGTGTTTGTTAATTTCAGTTTGAATTTAGTCAACTGGAAAAGGTCCATTTTTCAAACGGTCTCCAAATTCGATGAAACTAGTCTTGTTAGGATTGTATCGTCAAAACATAGCTAAATTTATTTTTCAAATTTTTTTGGAGCCAGTGTGCGGCCCCGGTAAATTAAATGTACGTTTTAATTCAATATATAGTGGTTTATATTTTATTTTTGATAAAAACTGATCAAAACAGTCGAATTGGCTTACGAAACATATCCCATTGTGTCCGGAATAGGGGTATTTAATTAATGGCGACAGTCGTTGGGTTCGGTTTGGAGTTTGGACATAAATTTTCACAACCAAATAATTAACTGAATTTAATACTAATATTATACATATATAACCCTCAAGAAATTAAAACCCTAGCTCACTTCGTTCTCAGCGCCGCCAACTAAAGAAGGAACAACCGATTTCTTCATATTTTCCCCCTATTTTGCTTCTAATATGTTCAATGGTTTTCAAAAAAAAAATCGGCAATCCTCTAGAACTCTGTGAGCTCGTCAAAATGAACGGCGGTGATCGTTTAGTGATCGACATGGTGACTAGGGCGCCGCTGTAAAGTCGTAGCGTCCAATCTAGTTTTCGCGAGCCCAGAGGAGTTTGAGTTCATTGTTATTCATGGCAGCGGTGTAGTTTGTCGTGGGCTTCAAGGTGGCGCAACCCGATCAACGTCCGGCTGCATGGATTGGCATGCAAAATGGAACCCTGGTTATCTATGATGGGCTGAGCAATTTCCTGAAGGATTACGGGAACAATAGAGAAGATGATAGGGGTGAGCAAACATCGGTTCGGTTTGGTTTTAGGGTAAAATCGAAATCGAAAGACCTCGGTTTTAAAAATCGATAACCAAAACCGTAACTGAAGCATCGGTTTCGGTTTTTATCCATATGATTTCGGTTTTAAAACCGATTTAAACCAAAAAATATTATAAATTTAAGACAACATAAAAGAAATTAAAATAAATTGTTTCAACCGAGTGTATTGAGACACATGGTATAGAGTACAGACTAATAGACTATAAGTCATCCAAAGTAGTACAAAGCTAAGCTAGCTAGCTCTAAGCCGAAGACAAGAAACAAAAAAAGGAAATGAGCAGGAGCACTCCAGTGAATCACACTACATCAGACCAGCAACAACTTAGAATTCTAGAAAAAAGTCTATTGGTACCTCAACTTTCATTTTCAATTCAAAACATCCAAGAATCTACAAAAACAAGAAATGGACATTTTATATTAGTCTACCCCTAATCCTGTATTCAGCTAAGTCAAATGAGTAAAGCAGTAGCCAGTGTGTATATACTATATAATACGAAACAACATGCAGCAAGAGATAATGTGCAACATTTTACAATTCGGTTCGGTTTGGACCTAAAACCGAAACCGAAGTATTAGTACGGTTCGGTTTTACGATTTTCGATTTTGGTTTTTTAGGGTTCAGTTTTTACCGGTTTCAGTTCGGTTTCAATTTTATTTCGGTTTTTTACTCACCCTAGAAGTTGGGATGAAGGTAATTGAGGGCAAAAGTGGGATTAGGAAAAAGGTTAACTAAAATTATATATATTCAAGTATTTAATGTTTAAATGGTCGTAACTTGTTCGTTCGACATCATAATTCGACGAAACGAATTACGCTGGAATCACAGCGACGGGCTCTACAATATGGGACTGACCAGAAGGATTTTGGGGCTAGTTGATATTTTTGATCAAATTAAATGTCATGTTTAATTTGATTAAAATAATCATTTTATCGGTTTCTGAAACCGATCAATGCGAGAACTCCTTCTCACTAAATTATATTTTATCATGTTATTGTATTCATGTATAAAAATACATAGAATTGCCTGTGTAGATTTTTATCAGTTTTAATCATTATAAATTGTATATGGTGCCTGTTAGCTCACCTCCCTCGTCCACAGACCATGGACGATTTAATTGACTATATTGTGTGTTGATTATGATGCTGAAATGTTTAAAATATTAAAAATAATTTAATATTATTTCATGGTAGTTGAAATTAAATTATAAATATCTATTTATAATTTAATTAGTGAGAATTGGCTAATTAGAAAAATAATTCAAATCGAATTAAAACAGGTTATCTGAATCAACTATTGTTGTTTGGAAACCTGACACGGGTCTGGAGATGACAATTTATTCACATCTCCCCTGAATTTAATTATATGTCAATCGATGGATCGACAGACTGTGATAAGCATTATTTAATTATTTAATACTTATATAGTAGTAAATTTCACTCTGGATGTGAATTGGCTATCGAATATTAGTTTATCACTATTTTTGAATACATGTGATGTATGAAATCCATATAAATAAAATTATATGGTAATTGATTGAGTCCGATTCCGATTCATAAAAAATGAATATTTTAAAATAACGAATATTTTAAAATAATATTCACTGAATAAACAAAATATGATTTTGATGTCCGATTTTGGATGGCACGAAGATATTGAAGTATATGAAGCAGAGTTAAGCTAACATACGCTATTTTAAACCGAACGGGTTTATCAATCGATTTTATTCATTTTATAATGAACACGAAAAAGAAGTGGATTTCAAAATCTGATATTTTGAAAATATTATCATTTTAAAATTATAATGGTATGGAATATTCGATTTTAATTTAAAGTTGAAAATGAGGTTGTAATCATTTTTGAAATGAATTTATAAAATACGCTTTGAATGGATATCGACGATATTATATATATATATATATATATATATATATATATATAATGGCCTGAATAGAACGTGCTGCGCAGCGACCGTTGACGAATTTTGACCATTAACTTCAAATTGATGTAACGGGAGATCTAACTGTCGGATTCTGTAAAACCGGAACCGTTGGGTTCATATCGAAAGGAGCTTACCAATTAATATAAGACATCTGAAATCTAACGGTTGGATTTTAAAATATGTCCAAATCAATTTTGGAAAAGTCGTTGTAAATGCAGTTCGATGACCGTTTATGGAAATCGACTGAAAGGGCCTTAATAAAATTATAAAAAATATGGAAAAATTGTGTAAAATCATAATAAATTATTTGGAAAGATTTTGGGTGATAAATTCCAAGTTTTGAAGAGATAAAATATAATTTTATCGAAATGAGCTAGTTATTAACTAGAATAATAATCCAATGTTTTTAAAAAATAAATTGGATTTGAAAATGGATTTTAAAATAATTAGGATTTTCCAATGTATGAATTGGAAAGGATTTAAATGGAAATAATCTTTGGAACATTTCGATATTGGATTTTGTGATTATATGGATATTGTTGAGGAATTCGGAAGATATAGATATCGTTATTACCCAATACGATATCCGTTGGTTTCAGAATTTGATATTGAATATAAGCAGATATAATTTCTATTCAGAGCCTTGTATTTGATATCAAATTGGATATTGGTTTTGTCGTGAATGGTTCTTAAATAACACTGTCTTAAACCCAGTTGAGAGAGAATAAATCTTTTAATTAAGATTAATTTAGTTTACCATTTAATTTAATTGAAAATGAAATGATAATGGATTTTTGGTTTGTCATGAACAATGTTTTAAATAACATTTGTTCTTTAACCCAAATTAACCGTGAAGATATGATTTGGAATTTATAAATCTTTTCACTAAGATTTAATGGAACTTTTCCAAGTAAAGTTTTCCAATTTAGTAGATTATATTGGAATTGAATGGAATTCAATTAGGTAATAATCGAGATGAGCTTCTGTGAATGAAGAACGTTACTACATATGGAATTTAAAAAGCTTTGCCGCTATTCCATTTATATTGTTAGTCTGATACGGGAATTTATATCAATTGTACATTGTTATCATTTCCGTGTAGATTCCATTTTGATGGAAGATGATTTTGGGTTTATCGTGAATGATGTTTTAAAGGGCATTCATTCTTTAACCCAGTTAAAGATAGGATTTATTTCCTAAATTTGAATAATAATTAAATAATGATTTTTAGGAGATTAAAACTGAAAATGGAGTTTTAAGGAATCTTTAATTAGACTGAAATGTTAGTGTGGTAATTAAATTCGCCAAATTTGAGAAGTGATCAAGAATGGAGTACTACCAGTTTTACTCCAGACGGTAGCTAAATCTTTAATTAGATTTCAACGTGAAATGGTAATTAATTTTACCGATAACACAGTGGGTGTTAGATATGGAGTATTACCAGTTTTGCTTCATGGGATGAGTAGGTAGAGATTGGGATAAATAAATAAATGATTACTTAGGTAACGCTCACTAATCCCAACTAGTTGATAAACCTTAATTTGGTTTAGAATTGTGAAAAGATAAAATATTTTTTTTTTTAAAATGATATCCAAAAGAAGATTAAAGAATAAATTTAAAAGAATTTATCTTTGATAAAATTAATGGGAAACCTTCCCATATGAAGTGAATATTTGAATAAAAGAATATTCTGAATTGGAATGAGGCGTATGATGTGTTTTTATAGCACTTGATTATTGATTATAAAATACGCGAGTTATTCGGGAAGATCCGGTTTAACCCATTCTGAATAACTGACACGACGACTAAAAGTCAATGATATGAAGACGGTGGTTGAAGACCGGAGAACATCACATTGTTTGGACGATTACTAATGTCTTGATTGGGTTGTACACCCAAGACAAGGTAATAAGTGGTGATCATCCAGACGTACTTGGAGATTGACCAGATATACGAGGACCCCTCTAATGTATTGGGCATATGGGACGAGGAATAAGGTGCCTCAGTTTCGTTTAGACCCAAAACGGACTTGCAAATGGATGGTATGTCTGACATTGTATTCTGTATTCGTTAATCTCTGCTAAATATATATCTGTTTGGTGGCGGAGAATTTATTCTCTTGCTTAACACCCTTCTCTGAGATGTACGAGCTTAGAGGTTACATATTGGTGGAAATCAGTGGTACAGTATGGATTGACAAGGCGGCATGTTAAGATGCAAATGATCAAGGCTTTTGTTGAAAAACAGAGTTTTGTGGTTAATGATCAAAGAACGACTTTAAATAGCATAGTTTTGTGTATAGCGTTATTTCGCGAGCCTTACACCCGGTATAAGTCAGAAATGGGATAAGGGAATGTAGGGAGTGCACGACGTTTTTTTTAGCTAGAAGTGGTGTCATGGTATGGAGCCCAGACGTTTTTACTTATGTGGTTGATGGATTGTGAGGAGCCTCGATATATTGGTCGCTACTGGCCAAGTGATAGGTCTAATAGGACCGAGAAACGTGTGTTTAGGAATAACCATTCCACTAAAGTATGCGTGGACCGACCCTGTAGGATCCAAGTGTTGCCCGTACGTATGATCCTGGGCAATCTTGCTATCTGGATCGGTAAAGAGACCATCCCTTGCCTTGACTCCTGATGGAAAGCCAATTTCCAATACGACATTACCGATTTGATTGTAAACCTATATGGCGACATAGTATATGGTAGTTATGCCGTCTAGGAATGACACATTTACGTTGAAAGTGTTTTAAACTGACTAGACACTAGTAATAATATCAAATAACTTCGTTTTATACGTATCAAGCATATTTGGCTATTATAAGGGAAAACTCTATCCTCCGGCTTGTGTTGAATTGTGTGATGGGACCTGAGTCTTATGATAGCTTCATTTTTCAAAAAGCATTGTGTTGTTTTATGTTTTAAACTAGTATTAATGTGGAGTAAACCTATTCTGTGTTATGCGGTGTGGTTCCACGATTTCCCAACTTTTAAATTAATGATTTAATAATTGTTTTAGTTCTCACACAAATCACATGACTGACTCGAAGTTTATTGTTCCTACCTAAACTCTGGGTGCCCATATTTTCCACAAGGGCAGCTTGTAGTTTTGGTTTTCGTAGATATTTCTTTTCCCATGATCCTGAATTAAACCTGGAGCTATATTCAGAAAGCTTTGTACCTGTGTATTTCAGTCATTTGTGTTTGTTGATGTATTTCCACTACGCATTAAATTTATACATTTTATTTCCGCTACTATGTATTTTAAATCTCTGTTATTTTTTGATGTGCATGTTATTTACTTATACTCTGATTTATTCTCTTACTCTGATTTAAATTGTTGTAATAGCAATGAAATGTTCTGTTGTTTGTGTTCTGATGAGTCGTGTTCTCAAAGCAATCTGGGCTTTCCCGTAAGGGGAAGTTTGGCTCGTCTCAACAAGTTCAGATAATTTCTATGTACAAAGTTGTATAATAGAACAACAAAATGTTTGTAAATTCTAAACTCTAACAAAATGCCCTTTTCCTTCTCTGTTGAGTTAAAGTGTGAAGCAATGTCCAAAAAGTGGCTTCAATGTCCAATAAATTCCTAAGATATCAAAAAATGTTCAATATTAGTGTAAAAGTCAAATAGAATGTCCAAATGATGTAGGCAAATGTTTATGTAGCGTTTACAAGTCCAAAATCCATGAAGATGATGAAGGAAGTCATTAACGGTGCTTGAAAGTCCAAGAAGTATCAAAATCCAACCCCTTTGAAGAATGAGGTAAGGGGTTTTTATAGGAAGTGGAGTTGGTGGGAGGAGGTGAGGTTTTGAGACAACGGCAGGAAATTTCTCATCCAAGGGAGGCGGGATATGAAATTTTGCATCCCGGAGCTTCGCCTAATTTGCATCCTTAAATCTTGTGCCAGACATATGTTGCTCAACCTAAATAGATTGATCTTCCCATGTTTCCATCCATGCCGAATTTCTTGGCATTTGTCATTTTTTTGTATCCCAGCCAATATGACAAATCCCGCATCCCAGAAGTCGCGGTGCGGTTCCATGGAAATTCGAATCTCATCGTGTTATTCAAGTGGTTCTGAGTTGCTAGTTTTCGAATCCTCCATTATGCCAATATTCTGTGCATGGGAAAATCTCATCCTAGGCCGATGCGATCACCTATATTTCGCAGCCCTCTCCTTAGCTAGAAATTCGCATCCCGCCTCTGCTATTTCCTTCACATCCCATGCTCGACTTAAAGAAATGCCTGCCGGGGCTTATGCAAATGTGTGGATTTCGTATCCTGGTTGGGATACGAAACGTTGGGATTCGAAATTCCCACGTTGCCATGCCAGAACTCGAGCCTTGCAGACCTGATGCGAACTCATGAAAATGAGTGGTTTTCTCATGCCAATCACTCTATTTTCAACGTGCCAAGACTGATGTTCAGCCACTTTCCAAACGAGATCAGCCAAGCACGAACACGTGATTTTTGATGATTTTCGCGTGTCGATCACTTGTTTTTGAACATACCAAACCAAAAAATTTCTAGGTGCCAGATTTTGATGCAGTGAATCGTGCAAGCCATTTTTCGTGATCGAGCCATGCCGATCAGCTATTTTTGCATGGAACACGGTTTTATCGAAATCTGTGTATTTTTTCACGGTGATCTTTGCCACGTGATCGGACCAACACGCTCAAGTGTTTTGATCTGATCGAACAGAGTCGATCATGTATATTTACCATGTTGGTTCTTCCAAGTTTATTAACGATGATTTTACAAATCGATGCTATTTCTAACCATTTTCACATTGGTCGCGACTTCGCCCAAATCGCTTTGTGTTTTCTGACAATGTTCTCCAAACTTGAGCGCATCGCTAACCAAAATCTTAACATGTGACAACTTTGATCAAAAAGCAACACTTTACCCCCCAAAATGTGTCTTGCTTGATTGAAGGAAGATGTGTTTTGTGAGAAAAACAGAAGTCTAGAAATCTAGAAATCAAAGCCAGGAGAAGTCTAAGGCGAGCTCCTAAAGCCATAAAATAGAAGAGCCATGATCTCATTGGATCGTATTAACCAAAAAACCTAAGCTAATGAACAAGAAATCCACGATCGCATTGGATTGTATTAACCATAAAACCATCACTCCATATCGTTACTTGAGAAATAATCAGAATTGCCGTAACAAGAACTCGGGAAAACCCGAAATCCATAAATCTAGAGTCGCAAATAAACAAATAGTCAGATAACCAAATGAATCGCCTTATCGGGACGATCCAATAACCAGACGAGCAGAATTCACTGATCAGACGAGTAGGATCCAAGACTCGCTACAAATCAAGGCGATCTTACCAGAGTAGGGAAAGATGACCAGGATAGCCATGAGTAAATAAACTTGTCACGTCACTAACAAGTCCACCCGATGTAAACAAATATCCAGATGAATCGTCTTGACAGGACGATCCAGTATCCAAACGAGCGGGATCCGTTGACCAGACGAGCAGGACCCAACACTTGCCACAAATTAAGGCAATCTTGTCGAAGTAGGGCAAGCTGACCAGGATAGTCGACGCTTATTAAAGTTTGCAATCAGGTTCCTGGTTTCATACTTTGCAAGCAAGCGTCCTTGCTTTGCGAAGTAATTTTATTAAAGTTAAAAAAGTGGGGATTTTTTTAGTAAGGCCAAAAAGAAAGCATAACGGTTCATCATCTGTAAAGAGCATGCCTAGGGAGTTGGCCTACCCTCGTGCATGGGTATGCGGACTTGACCGTTTTTAGATTAAAATTCATTTGTGAAGGATATTGAATGGTTTATCATTTGGGAAGATCACACCTAGGATCTCGTTGGTTCCTGTTACATGGACAAGCAAACTTAGCCATTCAAAATCCAAAGCCGGGAAAAGTAAACTTTACATTAATAACCAAAAGGGGTGATGGTGTATTGTCAGACGAAGAGTATGCGTAGGGATCCCGTCGGTTCCCGTACGTGGGTATGTCAAATCAACCATCTTTCAAGCCAAAATAACTAAAAATGATACATCCAAATGACCAAAGTCCTTAAAGCCAAAACCATGGGCCGAGGACTAAACAACCAAATCTAGAAAAAACCAGAACCAATCCATAAGACAAAGAGCCAAAAGCCATATAACCGAAGAGTCCAACATCCCGAGTGCCGGATGCTCGGAGAAAGCCAAAAGCAGAGCAAATAAAAACTGAAGATCGTGAACCAAGAAGACCAGAAGCCAAAATTCTGAAGGCCAAGATACCAAAGTCCAAAGCTGAAGAAATCTAGAACTAGAAGACCGAGTACCACGAGTTAAAGATATCATTGCCTCTGGGAACTAAATCCGAGACACCAGAGCCAGAACTGAGATCAATTGATAAACGGACCACGATCACTGGGATCGGGTCTGACATGAGTCGTAACGGGGTTGTACCTATCCAAGCATCGCAATCTAAGTCTTAACAATTCGTGTCATCCCACCGCGGCTTACATGATCCTCGATTGCATCCTAAAGATGTCGAAAATCATTTGTGTTATGACCATCGAGATCAGGGAATAAACAATGCCAACCAAAATTTCTTTGTCTCTTAGTGGGCTCCTGACTAAGAGGCTGTTTGAATGGAGCAATGGATTTTGACCTCCAAAAAGATCTCTTTCGGAATGCGTGCAAGTTCCGAGTAAGACAGGAACTTAGATTTGTTCTTCGCCATCGAATAATTATTCCTAGAAGAACCTTTACCAATAACTTTAGCTCGACTAACATGAGTTTCCACAACTATTCTTCCATCGGTATTGGAGATGATTCCGGATGTAGCGGAGCGGAACTGATCCAAGGATCGATGTCATCTTACTATAGAGTCACCGGGTTTCTCCTAAGTCCCAAGTTGTGGTCTGTGGAACATAAGCACTTGTTCCCATAATTCAGTTAGGTCATTCGATCTTCCAAAACCATGAAATCTACCTTCAATCCTAGACAGAAAGGTATTCATAACCTCCGCTTGTTAATCCAAACAAGAAATCATGCATCTAGCCAATTCCGTTGAATCTTCTTGAGTAACCAGGTCCGAGAGTTCTGCTGCCTTAGAGTGTTCCTGACTTCCTTCGCCACTAGCACTCTGTTCCTTAGAGTTACCATCGAGCCTTTTTCACTTAACCAAGATGAAAAGCGAGTGACAAAGTCGAGGTCGAGAACTGAAACCAAAGTCAAAAACCAAATCCAAGTACAAAGATGAAATCTGAAGTCGAAGTTAAAATCTGAGAAGAGAATCCAAAGCAGAAGGCCAAAGCTGTGCGCCCCCTTCCTGGCATGCCAAAGTGTTGACGTGGGGAAATCGCGATTCGCACGCGCCAATGTCTAAGATTATGTTTTGTCAATAATCCAAATATCCAAATTACGAGAATGTAAAGAGAGAACACAGCTTTTATAATGATATGACACTAACGCGTACATCCACTTCATAGTAATATTCATCATATAATTGTCGATTACAAATGTTATATAATTTGAGACAATATCTGTTTACAAAGTTGTATAATATAACAACAAAATGTTTGTTAATTCTAAATTTTGAGCAAAATTCCCTTTGCCTTCTCCGTTGAGTTAAAGTGTGAAGCAATGTCCAAAAAGTAGATTCAACATTAAATAAATTCTGAAGATATCTAAAAAAGTCCAAAAGCAGTGCAAAAGTCCGAAGGCAGTGCAAGTCCAAATGATGTAGGCAAACGTTTGTGTAGCATTTACTAGTCCAAAAGAAGTCCAAAATCCATAAAGATAATGAAGGCAATCATTAATGGTGCTCATGAGCTCCAAGAAGTGTCAAAAATCCAACTCTTTTGAAGGATGAGGTAGGAGAATTATAGAAAGTGGTTGAGGTGGGAGTACGTGAGATTTGGGGACCACAGCAAGAAATTTTGCATTCTAGGAAGGCAGGATACATAATTTCGCATCCCGAAGCTTCACAAAATTCACATCCCAAAAAGGTGTGCCAAACATGTGTTGGTCAACCCTAAAATCCTGATCTGCACGTGTTTCCATCCATGCCAAATTTCTTGGCATTTTCCACTTTTATTGTATCCCTGCCGATATGCCAACTCTCGCGTCTCAGAAGTCGCTATTCGGTGCCATGGAAATTTTGAATCCTAGTGTTGCTCAAATGTTTTCGAGTTACCAATTTTCGAATCCCCCATTGTGCTAATATTTCGCATCCTGGTCTGCACATAGTAAATTCACATCCCATGTCAATGCGTTCGCCTATTTTTCGCATCCCTCTCCTTAGCCAGAAATTCGCATCCCACCTCTGCCGTTTCCTTCATATCCCGTGCTCGACTGAAAGAAATGCCTGTCAGGGCTAATGCAAACGTGGGAATTTCGTATCCTGGTTGGGATACGAAACGATGGGATGTGAAATTCCTATGTTACCATGGCAAAACTAGAGCCTTGCTTGACCCGATGCGAAATCATGAAAATTAATGGTTTTCTCATGTCGATCACTCCATTTTCAATGTGCCAAGATTAATGATTAGCCACTTTCCAAACGTGATCAGCCAAGCACGAACACGTGATTTTTGATGATTTTCGTGTGTCGATCACCTGTTTTTGAACGTACTAAATTAGAAATTTGCCAAGTGCCATATTTTGATGCTGTGAGTTTAGCAAGCCATTTTTCGTGATCATGCCATGCCGATAGCTGTTTTTGAGTGCACGAGACACGATTTTACCAAGAACTATATATTTTTCAATGACGAGATTTTCTACGTGATCGGACCGAAACGCTCAAGCATTTTGAGCTGATTGGACCAAGTTGATCACGTATATTTACAATGTCGGTTTTTATATTTACATTGCCGGTTTTTCTGAGTTTATTAACGACAATTTTACGAATCAACGCAATTTCCAACCTTTTCCAAACACATCATGACTTCATCCAAATCGCGTTGTGTTTTCTGATGACGTTCTCGAAAGTTGAGCGCGTCGCTAACCAAAATCTTTATGTGTGACAACTTTTGACCAAAAAGAATGTCAACAAAAGCTACATAAAAATTATGTAGGAGTTTAACTGAAAAACTTTTTCAAATCTGTCTGTTTAATTGTTTTTTATTTTATTTCGTAATCATATTGAATTTAGAAGTTACTAAAAAACTAATAGTAAAAAAACAGACATTTTTACAATTAAATAGTTAATCTATTAGCGGATGTATATATTAATAATCTATAGGTAAGCAAAATACCAAAATTGTGGATTAACATATTAAAATGATGCACACAAGTAAAAATGTCCATTTTCAAAAGGTCATGTAATTCTTTGGTTTTCATTTTAGTGTTTTGCCCTTTCTATCTCTTGGAAAAAAAATCCAAAGATCTTACCATGTGCAAACACTAAGGTCAGTCACTTATGTGGTGCTCATAGATCGAGATTGGTGCACTAAGGGGTTTTTACGAATCCGGTCAGTTTTCCTTCTGAACAAATTAAAAAAGATCTTCGAATTTAATTCATCTCATACATAATATCCTTTTAGATAATTTTTATTATTATATTGTTGTATTTATTCAGTTCGGTAATTGTTTAGAGAAAAATGACATTACATATGATGCATGTCAACTTTCTTTCGTTGTTTATAATTTTTTCTCATTTATTTTTTTTGATTATTTTTCTACAATTGTTTGATCTAGTAAAATATATTCTAAATTACTTTAAGTTTCATACAAGTTCAAACACAAAATTAACCAAAACAGACATTGGGATTTCTTCGTTCTTCGCTCTCCCAAATCGAGTTTAATTCTTCAACTTCCCATCTATTAATAGATTCAGTTAAACTAATAGGTAGAAAATTATTAGATAGTGGCATCAATTTTCATACAGTTGATGAGAGTTACGAGTTACGAGTTCCTTGATTCTTTGATTTCATTAGCGAAGACACTGTAGAAGATATCAAAAAGGTTGAGCTTTGGTTTGAGATTTCTAGAAGCTATCCTCCATCTCCATTTATATCGAAAATAAAAGACGAGATAAATGTTCATATTGATAACGCGTGTAATTTGGGGAAGTGGAATAAATCAAGGAATTGAATGATATAGAGCATAATTCAGTACTTGCATTGGATAACTCAAAGTTGGCTTGGATGTGGTAAACAGTCAATAAAAAAAATGATGACAAAATGTCTTTTGGATATGCACCTGAAATTCAACTTTCTGATGCTAGTTTAACTCACCAAGAAGAGAACTCAGACAAAAAAAACATCATTCACATTTCCTATCCTTGCTTCACAAACCAACACAAAAGCTGAGTCACCTTCGACTGCATTATACAAGTCATGCACGTTAGAAGCAAGTTAAGGTTCTAACAACTGCACAGCTGAGGAAAATGCACCTGAAATTCAACTTTCTGATGCTAGTTTAACTGCATCATATAAGTCATGCACATCAGAAGCAAGTCCAGGTTCTAACAAATGCACAAGTGAGGCCAATGTAACTGATAAGTTAATATGCAGTTCAGTAAAAAATTACTCATCCTGTGCATGCCACCAAACTGGAGAAGACTACAATTATATGGAGCACCATTGACAGTGCAAGAAAGACCGTTATAGAGAGTATTCGTCAAGAGAATCAAGCTGTAAAAAGGTAGAAGTTGGAGGAAGGAGAATCAAAACAGAGTACATAATGTCAAACACCATGTGTTGCCTCACAAATCAAAGTCTTGCTTCTCATCGGGAAAAAGTGCCATTTGTATCGATTGCGGAGATGGTCAATAAGTTCCATTCAAACACTAGAAAAAGTGAAATGTCACAAAGTTCAGCTTCACATGAAAATGTGGTTTTGGTGATGCATAATAGACCACAACTCAAACTTACAAGACCAAACGCACCTAAATTTGAGACATCTAATAGAGTTTGAGCAGTAAGAATTAAGAGTACAATGGAGATGGAAGAAGAGATGCTAGCAAAGATACCTAAATTCACTAGTACAAAATAGGGTATTTGCATCTACTCCACTATGGATGCAAATGCAATGGACTTTTGCTTCTGTTGTTCAACAGACGCAAAATTTGTATATTTGCAATGCTAGCAAAGATACCTAAATTCACTAGTACAAAACAGGGTATTTGCGTCTACTCCACTATGGATGCAAATGTTAAAATACTTTTGCTTCTGTTGTTCAACAGACACAAATTTGGTATATTTGCATTTTTCATAGCGTACATTGGACACAGATACAAATACATTTGCATCTGCATTATTATTATAGCAGATGAAAATTTGATATATTTGCATTTTCTATAGCATACATTGGACGCAAATACCTATGCATCTGCGTCTGTTATACTATTACAGCAAATGCAAACTGCTATGTATGATAGTTTTACTCTTTAGTGCATTTGCATCTGTTTTACTACTACAACATATGCAAAAAAAAAAAATGCTTTTTATATTCCATGCGTACACCTCTGTACTTGTCATTAGAATACAGCATAATAGACTGGAATGTGCAATTGATTTCCTGAATAATATATGTAAATAAGATACTTGTACTTGAGCTAGAGTTATCACCAAACGGTACATCACTCATCACCGACTAAGTTTACACTGAATTATCATCTATTGTTTCTCAACTCATCCTCAGTCCCTATATGACTAGTAAGGCTATATTCCAAAATAAGAAGATTGTTACTAACTAAGTATACACTGAATGATATGCAATTTTGAAATATGTGGACTGTTAATCTCCGACTCATTTGGCAAACCGGATGAATTTGAATCTACAATTGGTTCAACAAATCTGAACCTTCTAGAACCAAAAGACGATGGTCTACTTTCAAGATCAAGTTAATGCCTTGAGTTGGGTAAAGGTGAAGTGTCAACTGAAAAATGATGTTCATTAGCATTTGAATATGCAAATCGAGCACTGTAAAAATAAAGATAAGTCGACTGCCTATTTAACTTAGTTTATTTTACTAACATATTCTCTACAGCTTAATAAAATAGTACATAGTTAGGAAGGAAACCTGCTGAAGTGCTAAGATAATGATGAACCAAGTTGACTTTCTTGATTTAGTTATGATCCCTTCTTCTGTTGAAGATTATGTAACATATAGATTTCAGATTCATAGATAATTAATGGTTTATGATTTCAAAATTATGATATTTCATGCATATTTATTTACTTCTTTGAGAACTGTAACAAACCGGATTCTGACAGACCGATTTTTTTTCAAAAACCCAATTTATCGAAACCCGAGTTGGGCTCTCTGGTATCCTACAGAAAAAGACAGAGATAAAGAAAACATATCAGAATTCGTAAGCATCTTACAGTGGAAGGAATTCAAAGTATAATATACTTCAAATATGGCTTTACCTTATAAAACATACTGCCTAACCAGTATCCAAAGCTTATACCATCTTTGTCATGAACCTAACCTGGAAGTATGTAATAAGGAGGGGGTCAAAACATAAGTTCTATGTGAGTGGACTTAGAATAAACTTCTGTATAATCCTACATATACCATTCAGTTATATTTTATTGCTTATTAGGTTATTCGTGATATTAGCTCTCTAGGCTATACTCATGTCCCACTAGTAGGTTAACCTAATACAACTTATATGTAGATACCCTCAACTCGTATAATCCTTTCCATGTATATATACAGTCCCTTGCTGTATGTCGTATGGGATTCATCATGTAAATCTATACTACTTTAGTGTAGTGCCACCATTCTCGAAATCGTTTGTACTACAACTCTTGATCTTGCTAGATTCTGTTTATTACCAAGATCTAATCTAGGGTTTTCTATCCAGCACTTCCCAGATTCAACCAGGGTTTACGCTACCTAGGGCCACTGGGGTTCATGCTACCTATTGAACGCTTTCTAGATCTGACCATGGTTTATGCTACCTAGGGCCACTAGGGTTTATGCTACCTATCGAACAATGCCCCCTAGTCTAGGACACGTTACCCAGAGCGATATATGTTCCTAGACTTTACGTCCGAATCATGTCGTTAAACGTGATAGATATCTAGTTGCACTGTCCTCTATATGTGCGGCCCGAGTCCCGTGGCAGGGCTAATCAAAAAACACGGAACTCGGTTGGGAGCTTTAAGTTATCTGCCGATGCAGATGCTAAGGTCTGTTTTATCTGTATGTGGCTATGGTCCCACTTGACCCCTCCCTTAACTAATGAAAGGCACCCAAGAAAATCAAGAATGAGAACTGTACACAGGCCCTGTATGCCCCCACAAACCTATTGGCTACCCTCACCCATAACTTGATAGCAAAGTATATGGTCTTTTGGAGTTCTCCACCTTTACGCTTGCGTATCACGATTGAATCAAGATGGTAGGTAGACAAAGATGTGCTATCATAGGTCTAAACATGATATCGCCGCCTCACGCTGACCTATCCTAGTCTTTAGGTTGCTTATATTGCAAGCAAGGCATACCCTTGGCTCTTCTAATGCAGACCTTAACCTCTGTGGGCCCCGGAGGATCATTTGCAACCTCACAGAGGGATACCAAGAGTACCCTCACGTCCCCTCGAAGCCGCGTGCTTCGTAACCCAGTTCGTTGGAGCCTTCTTCATGATTAGATGGACGTTCGCTCCTCCTCGTGTTCTACTTGGCTTTCTTGACTAAGGTTTACTACTTAGTTCTGTTAACTAAGGTTTACTACTTAGTTTCCTGAATCGTTAGCTTTTTTAACTAAGGTTCACTACTTAGTTTCCTGAATCGTTAGCTTTCTTAACTAAGGTTTACTACTTAGTCCTCTTAACTAAGGTTTACTATTTAGTTCTATTAATCGTTCGTTTTCTTAACTAAGGTTTACAATTTAGTCCTCTTAACTAAGGTTTATTACTTGGTTCTCTTAACCAAGGTTTGATACTTAGTTTCTATTACTCAGTTCTCTTTAACTAAGGTTTGTTACTTAGTTCATTTTAACTAAGGTTTACCAATGAATTCAAATATGACTTAAGTTCTCTTTATCCAATGATAGCTTACGGGTGTTTTCCCACATTTCCACCATAGATTAAGTTATTTCATGGTATAAGTCGTCCCACCCTTCGAGTCTTGTATTATATCTTAAGTCATATTCATTTCTTATACCTAGGGTAAGTTATCTATTATTTAATTTTATCATTCCCCACTTTTCCTTGCTTTGATATTGTTATATTGGTTAAGTTTGCCGATGCGTCCAAGTTGACTTAACCCCCAATCACGTATTTAATTCAACCCACGTACCGTGCTAAATTGGTTAAGTGTTCTCTACCAGTTCATGTTGACTTAACCCGCCCATATATCATGTCAAATTGGTTAAGTGTTATCTAGTGGTTCACGTTGACTTAACCCACCCATATATCATGTTGAATTGGTTAAGTGTTGTCTAGTGTTTCATGTTGACTTAACCTTACCATACTATCATGTGTCATTAGCACTAATTAATTATTAATGCCTAACCTCTCACATTAGACCTATTATTGCGGTCACTGGATGTGCCGATTGGTTCCGGACAGGATTACACCACAACTCAATCTAACCTCGGGTTTCAAGCACGTTATGACTAACTTCTCACATTAGAACCTATTGTTTGCGGTCGCTGGATGTGCCGGGTGGTTCCGGGCAGGATTACACCGCAAACTCATTCTAACCTCGAGTTAGCCATGTTTCATGTTAGCCAATTAACAATTCATGTCTATTCTAAGTGTCATAGGCCAATTATAAATTTACAAGCATGTTCATGTTCATTCTAGATATCAGATGTCAATTACCAATTCACAAGCATGTTCATGTTCAAGTTATGCCACTATTGTCAATTTCATGTTATGTGTCGAGTTCCATAATTACATAAAAACATGGTTTGTCCAACATATTCCATTTTTAATTATGTTTTCAGGATCTTAACGGCATCTCCAATTTTCAAGTCTCAAATTCAAGCTTTACCCAAAAACCCCAATTTATGTTCATGCTTATAATCTCGTTAATAGGCTACATCTATTATTCTAGTTTCCCATACATGTGTTCCTAACAGGTTGCTATCATTCCTCATATGTTGATTAAACTTATTCATATGTCAAGTGCTAATTAACCCATTTCTACTTTGCTTACACAACCATTCGTGTAATAATCTTTTTACCCAAATTGCCTAATTCATCGATTAAATCTCAAGCTATTTCCAAATAACTATAGTTTACGCGCTGTTGACCTTGACTTGAAGGTAGCCAAAGTTTCAAAAATGAACAGGAAGAATAGGGAAGAGGAATAGATTAAGCATACAAAGATTATTTTAAATTGTAACATGAATTTTAACTGAGGAATGATGAACAATAATAATGCTATTATGCATGAAGTGTATTGTAATCCCACTCACTGATTTAAGAATGGATCTTAAATTCTAGGATCTGATTTCTGAAACTGAAAAGCTATACCTTGACGTAGATTATCGATCCTCTAATTTAGATTTGATTCTTAGAAAATAGTTGTTGAAGTCGTTGAATTAGCCTTTGATTCTCTACTTGAATTCTAACGAAGAACTTGAGCAGCATAACCCCGTCTTTGATTTATTTTGATATGAATTAGGGAAGAGTATAGGCATAATGAAAATGTGTAGAGAAAACTGTAGCCTTAGGGGTGTTTATATAGGTGCTCAAGACCTTATCGTACACGCAACGCTGAGTCAGCATTGAACCCAGTTAAGAAAATAGTCCAGGTTCGCAGATGAATCTAGCCAAATCTTATCGTACACGCAGCGCTGAGTCAGCATTGGGTCCCGCAAGCTGTTTTGGCGCAGAAATTCGAAATTCGAATTGTTTTGGCGTAGAAATTTGATTTTTGAACTTTTGAATTTATGGAATTTATTTAACTGTTTTATTCACATGAAATATTCTTATATTTATACAATTACTCTACCGACCATTTTACGCGTATATATATACACACAATTTTCGTTTTATTTTCAAAATTCAAACGATGTTGCACCGTTATTTGATTCTTGTCATCTTTCATTGACTGTAGCCTTATCTTGAATTTTATCCTTTGTATACATATATTTATGCACATATATATATATATATATATATATTCTCATATATATACACATATTTTCTTTATTTCCTTATATGTACGTTCTTATTCTTTCAAATTTTGAATTTGTATACGTACATATATTTGCATGTTCAGTTGGCTCTCTATAAAACAAAGATAAAAAGTATGCCGCTGCCTGGGTTCGAACCCCCGACCTCCATGTTACAAATCCAATGTCTTAACCAACTGAGCTATGAAGTCTTTTGTTAATATGTTTTAGAACAATGATAATTATTGTTCTCTCCTTACTTCTCTTTTTCATGTTAGTTACAATACTTAAATTAAACCATTGCATGAATCTTTTTCTTTTAATGTTAACGCATTATGTTTGCAACTCAGTGCATGTAACATATTTACATTGCATGCAACCAGTCCTTTCTTTCTTTTAATGCATGCATTGCATTTATTTTAGTGCATGTATTTATTACATGCAATCCTTATTTTTATTCTTTATTTTATATTTTTATTTGTTTGTATATATATATATATATACATATATATATATTTCACTTGTGCGTATACAAACTTCTAGGCTTAATAACTTCTTCATATGATGTCCGTTTTACGCAAACCAGGTGTCTATCTTGACCAGAATTCCGAGATGGACGCAATGGTGATGTCCGTTTTACTTAATTCCTGATATTTAAATTAAGTATTTTATTTTATCATCTCTTTGATTACACACATTGTTATCGCATTAATTTCCTTACTCTTCAATGTACGAATTAATTTTTCATTATACATCACCGTTATTTACCTATTTATGCATATATACATATTTGTACATTTTTAATTATATTAAAAATGTAGGGTGTTACATTTTCCCACCCTTAAAGAATTTCATCTCCGAAATTCGATAAGAGTAAAATAGATAATCCCTCGCAATATCCATCCATCTAGTGTGCATCCAATTGTTGCAAACATTGTGCACATGTGCAAAGTGAGATACATCATAGTAAAGTATGTATGCCTAATTTAGAACCACCTATATGTATGCAAATTTTAAAAAACCTTTCAAAACATGATGCTCATATCCTAAATATACTTGCACTTCTATATGAATGCAATATTCTTGAAAAATCAAAATATTTTTCGTCCAAGTTTTCCCATACTCTTATAGAATAAGAGCTTGGTTCACCTAATTGTCGCATCCAGAACCCTATCAACCATCATTAAATTTGAAATTTAGAAGAAAAAAATCTAATTTTCTAAATTTGATTTCTTAGGTTTCAAAAAGATATAAAACGGAAGAATTTACATTTTCCGCTGTACCTTTTATAATTGCACTCGGATTTTTATATAACTATTCTATAAAAACTTCCTACTTTCCTATCCAAGCACAACCACATAAGAAAACTTTCCTTTCTCTTTCATCTTATCTTGGAATAGTTTCATATTTATTTATCTTTTTCTTAAGATTTCCATTTTCTTTTCTCATCACATTTGTTGCCTTACTAAATTTATTGTCTCTTGTTAGCTTAGGCTTTTCTCTTTCGTAGCTTATTTGACTTAATCCAATTACTTAAGTTTATTATTTCAAATAAGCTTTTTCTATTTTCAACTCAAACAGCATCCTACACAGCTACTACTATGGGCCAAAAATCTTAGGACTTTTTCATCTCAGACAATTACGAGTCCACACAACAGGATCTACCCACTTACTTGCCCTTTACTACTTAGTAGTCACTACTAGTCCTTGCTATGCATTACAAGCCAATATTTTTTCTCTCTTTCACAAGCAACAAACCTAGGTTTCTCAATTCTTATGCATTCTACGGGAATTTTCCATTAGTTTAATATTAGCTAATCCCTGATTGTAAATTGGCAAGAGAGTGACTCCCTAAATATCAACCCCGAAGACCGAAATCAACATCAGATTGACACTCAGAGAATCACTCAAGTCAAACAATCTCTAGTTGGTTCCAATTGTTTAATTCATAGCTTTAACTTTCTCTCGTCCTTTTCTAGGCACTAATTCTTATCTACTCCATTCTTTTTAAAACATGGTTTGGCCTCCTTTCTTTTCATTACATTTTTCTTTAAAGAGTTAAAAGTGTTAGAACTTTTTTTTCTTCTCAAAAACGTGTTTTCGTCAAACAATAAAAACATGTTAATGCAATTTTTTTTTTCCAAATCACAAAACTGGAGTAGACAAGGACTACTATCGGGCTTACATTGTTTCTAAGTACAATGTTAATTTAACTACTCGCTATAAGGTGCAGACATCTATTCTATTCCTACAACTTATTTTTTCCACCCAACAAAATTTCTTCGTAAATCAATAATCAAAATTTATTTTTAACGAAATAGAATTTTCTTTTACAAAACGCAACACTTTCTTTTTAATCCTTTCATATATTATAATATGAAAACTAGCAAGCTGTATATGCTCTATATTATGCACTTTTAAATGAGAGAGTTCTTTTAAAACAAGAATCATTATTTTACCAAAGTATACACCACTTTACTTTAAAAACCCAACATGCACTGAATATGTCCTTTACGTATTTTTCTTAAACATCAAAAATACTTTTAAGATTAAAACTTGAAAAACACCACAAACTATTTTACAAATTCAAGTTCTTAAAAGTTTGTTATTGGGTTAGACTCAAAGTGGGTCTTTCAACTCAACTAGGCTTTCCTAGGCACTTTCCAAACCAATTCTCTCAACTATAAATACTCCTAATCCATTTTCCACATTTTAACCTTTTCCTAACTTAAAAGGTTTCACTTCTAAACCCACTACTCTGAAATAACAACATTTCAGTTTTAATTCTTATGGGATACTTTCTTTCTCCAATACTAAATCATATTGTACACTTTCCAACCAAACCACCTAAGGGTCTTAAAATTTCTAGGTTCATTCCTTTAGTGTACAAAATAGCTATCCCAACTCTTTCCATTCCTAGTGGGCTACTTTATGGATTTAGGTTTATATATACATAATATATTTATATTTTAGAAAATACAAATATGTTCACTCATTATCTCCCTAAGATCACTAAACCGAAGCTCTGATACCAGACGTAACAACCCAGATTCCGACAGACTGATTTTTTTCTTTCAAAAACCCGATCTATCGAAACCCGAGTTGGGCCTTCTGGTATCCTGCAGAAAAGGACAGAGATAAATAAAACATATCAGAATTCGTAATCATCTTACAACGGAAGGAATTCAAAATATAATATACTTTAAATATAGCTTTACCTTATAAAACATACTGCCTAACCAGTATCCAAAGCTTATACCATCTCTGTCATGAACCTAACCTGGAAGTATGTAATGAGGAGGGGGTCAGAACATAAGTTCTGTGTGAGTGGACTTAGAATAAACTTCTGTGTAATCCTACATATACCATTCAGTTATATTTTCTTGCTTATTAGGTTATTCGCGATATTAGCTCTCTAGGCTATACTCATGTCCCACTAGTAGATTAACCTAATACAACGTATATGTAGATACCCCCAACTCGTATAATCCTTTCCATGTATATATACAGTCCCTTGTTGTATGTCGTATGGGCTTCATCATTTAAATCTATACTACTTTAGTGTAGTGCCACCATTCTCGAAATCGTTTGGACTACCACTCTTGATCTTGCTAGATTACATTTATTACCAAGATCTAATCTAGGATTTTCTATCCAGCGCTTCCTAGATTCAACCAGGGTTTACGCTACCCAGGGCCACTGGGGTTCATGCTACCTATTAAACGCTTTCTAAATCCGACCATGGTTTATGCTACCTAGGGCCACTAGTGTTTATGCTACCTATCGAAAAATGACCCCTGGTCTAGGGCACACTACGTAGAGCGATATATGTTCCTAGTCTTTACGTCTCAATCATGTCGCTAAACGTGCTAGATATCTAGTTGCACATGTCCTCTATATGTGCGGCCCGAGTCCCGTGGCAGGGCTAATCAAAAAACACGAAACTCGGTCGGGAGCTTTAAGTTATCTGTCGATGCAGATGCTAAGGTTTGTTTTATTTGTATGTGGCTATGGTACCGCTTGACCCCTCCCACAACTAATGAAAGGCACCCAAGAAAATCAAGAATGAGAACTGTACGCAGGCCCTCTATGCCCCCACAAACCTATTGGCTACCCTCACCCATAACTAGATAGCAAAGTATATGGTCTTTTGGAGTTCTCCGCCTTTCCTCTTGCGTACCACGATTGACTCAAGATGGTAGGTAGACGACGATGTGCTATCACAGGTCTAAACAAGATATCGCCGCCTCACGCTGACCCATCCTAGTCTTTAGGTTGCTTATATTGCAACCAAGGCAAACCCTTGGCTCTTCTAACACAGACCTTAACCTTTGTGAGCTACGGAGGATCATATGCAACCTCATAGAGGGATACCAAGAGTACCCTCACGTCCCCTCGAAGCCGCGTGCTTCGTAACCCAGTTCGTTGGAGCCTTCTTCATGATCAGATGGACGTTCGTTCCTCCTCGTGTTCTACTTGCCTTTCTTGACTAAGGTTTACTACTTAGTTCTCTTAACTAAGGTTTACTACTTAGTTTCCTAAATCCTTAGCTTTTTTAACTAAGGTTCACTACTTAGTTTCCTGAATCGTTAGCTTTCTTAACTAAAGTTTACTACTTAGTCCCCTTAACTAAGGTTTACTACTTAGTTCTCTTAATCGTTCATTTTCTTAACTAAGGTTTACAACTTAGTCCTCTTAACTAAGGTTTATTACTTGGTTCTCTTAACCAAGGTTTGATACTTATTTTCTGTTACTTAGTTCTCTTTAACTAAGGTTTGTTACTTAGTTACTTTTAACTAAGGTTTACCAATGAATTCAAGCATGACTTAAGTTATCTTTATCAAATGATAGCGTACGGGTGTTTTCCCACATTTCCAGCTTAAATTAACTTATTTCATGGTATAAGTCATCCCACCCTTCGAGTCTTGTATTACATCTTAAGCCATATTCATTTCTTATCCCTAAGATAAGTTTATCTATTATTTAATTTTATCATTCCCCACTTTTCCTTGCTTTGATACTGTTATATTGGTTAAGTTTGCCCATGTGTCCAAGTTGACTTAACCTCCAATCACGTATTTAATTCAACCCACGTACCATGCTAAATTGTTTAAGTGTTCTCTACCAGTTCATGTTGACTTAATCTGCCCATATATCATGTCAAATTGGTCAAGTGTTATCAAGCGGTTCACGTTGACTTAACCCACCCATATATCATGTCAAATTGGTTAAGTGTTGTCTAGTGTTTCATGTTGACTTAACCATACCATACTAGCATGTGTCATTAGCATTAATTAATTATTAATGCCCAACCTCTCACATTAGACCTATTATTGCGGTCACTGGATGTGCCGGTTGGTTCCGGGCAGGATTACACCACAACTCTATCTAACCTCGGGTTTCAAGCACGTTATGACTAACTTCTCACATTAGAACCTATTGTATGCGGTCACTGGATGTGCCGGGCGGTTCCGGGCAGGATTACACTGCAAACTCATTCTAACCTCGAGTTAGCCATGTTTTATGTTAGCCAATTAACTATTCATTTCTATTCTAGGTGTCATAGGCCAATTATAAATTTACAAGCATGTTCATGTTCATTCTAGATATCAAATGTCAATTACCAATTCATAAGCATGTTCATGTTCAAGTTATGCCACTATTCCCAATTTCATGTTATGTGTCGAGTTCCATAATTACATAAAAACATGGTTTGTCTAACATATTCCATTTTAATTATGTTTCTAGGATCTTAACGGCATCTCCAATTTTCAACTCTCAAATTTAAGCTTTACCCAAAAACCCCAATTTATGTTCATGCTTATAATCCCGTTAATAGGTTATACCTATTATTCCAGTTTCCCATACATGTGTTCCTAACCGGTTGCTATCATTCCTCATATGTTGATTAAGCTTATTCATACGTCAAGTGCTACTTAACCCATTTCTACTTTTGTTACACAAACAGTCATGTAATAATATTTTTACCCAAATTGCCTAATTCATCGATTAAATCTCAAGCTCTTCCCAAATAACTATAATTTACGCGTTGTTGACCTTAGCTCGAAGGTAGCCAAAGTTTCAAAAATAAAAAGGAAGAATAGGGTAGAGGAATAGATTAAGCATACAAAGATTATTTTAAATTGCAACATGAATTTTAACTGAGGAATGACGAACGATAATAATACTATTATGCATGAAGTGTATTGTAATCCCACTCACTGATTTAAGAACGGATCTTGAATTCTAGGATCTCATTTCTGAAACTGAAAAGCTATCCCTTGATGTAGATTATCGATCCTCTAATTTAAATTTGATTCTTTGAAAATAGTTGTTGAAGTCATTGAATTAGCCTTTGATTCTCTACTTGAATTCAAACGAAGAACTTGAGCAGCATAACCCCGTCTTTGATTTATTTTGATATGAATCAGGGAACAGTATAGGCATAATGAAGATGTGTAGAGAAAACTGTAGCCTTAGGGGTGTTTATATAGGTGCTCAAGGCCTTATCGTACACGCAGCGCTGAGTCAGCATTGAACCCAGTTAAGAAAATAGTCCAGGTTCGCAGATGAACCTAGCCAAATCTTATCGTACACGCAACGCTGAGTCAGCATTGGGTCCCGCAAGCTGTTTTGGCGTAGAAATTCGAATTTCAAATGTTTGAATTGTTTTGGCGTAGAAATTTGATTTTTGAACTTTTGAATTTCTGGAATTTATTTAACTGTTTTATTCACATGAAATATTCTTATATGTATACAATTACTCTACCGACCATTTTACACGTGTATATATATACGCACAATTTTGGTTTTGTTTTCAAAATTCAAAATTCAGTTGGTTTTCTCTAAAACAAAGATAAAAATTATGACGCTGCCGGAGTTCAAACCCCGGCCTCCATGTTACAAATCCAATGTCTTAACCAACTGAGCTATGAAGTCTTTTGTTAATAAGTCTTAAAACAATGATAATTATTATTCTCTCCTTACTTCTCTTTTTCATGTTAGTTACAATACTTAAATTAAACCACTGCATGAATCTTTTTCTTTTAATATTAATGCATTATGTTTGCAACTCAGTGCATGCAACATATTTACATTGCATGCAACCAGTCCTTTCTTTCTTTTAATGCATGCATTACATTTTTTTTCCAGTGCATGTATTTATTACATGCAATCCTTATTTTATTCTTTATTTTATATTTTAATTTATTTGTATACACACACACACACACACACATATATATATATATATATATATATATTTCTCTTGTGCGTATACAAACTTCTAGGCTTAATAACTTCTTCATATGATGTCCGTTTTACGCAAACAGGCGTCGATTTTGACCAGAACTCCGAGACGGATGCAATGGTGATGTCCGTTTTACTTAATTCCTGATATTTAAATTAAGTATTTTTATTCTCTCATCTCTTTGATTACGCACATTGTTATCGCATTAATTTCCTTACTCTTCAATGTACGAATTAATTTTTCATTATACATCACCATTATTTACCCATCTATGCATATATACATATTTGTACATTTTTAATTATATTAAAAATGTAGGGTGTTACAAAAATAGTGCCGACAGGAACAGTAAGAAAGACTTCAAATTTCATTGCCAACATATATGAAAGAGCCTTTATACTGAGTGTAAGTAAGATACAGGCTAAGTAAATATTATCCCAGCATGTTTGGTAAAGGAATTAAGATACTGAATGTCATGTAAACATTTTTACAGCTATATTTGATAGATATCTAAATCCATATGATCCCAAAAACTGACAGTGATAGTGGAAGATGTGTAAACATAAGAAAGTAGTACAACTTACTATATGCCACTACATGACTAAATCAACTGGAATACATATTCCTATTCATTTACCACATTTTCTATCAAATAGTAGAGTGGCTGGTAATAAATATTTATTAGATGCAACAATGCACCAAAAAATGGATGACTCAGACTGAAACTAACCTTGATTTTGTGTCTCTTCCTGTAACACCCCAACCTCCGCCAGGGTGGCTCTTGCAAGCACTCTGACTTTGGAGGGGCGTTTGAATCAGGTAAACATGCATAATGATATATCAAGGCAGAACAAGAACATATGTATATGCGTAAACAGAGTAAATAACATAAATAAAACAGCGGAAGATTTTAAACCATTTCAAAACAGGTTTGGTACAACATAGCTTTCCAAATAAACAAGTCTAGATAAAACAACATCAACTGAAAAACTGAAATACATAAGTGCTATCCCCAAATAAGTGATAACCATAGCTAGCTTCATGTCAAGACCGTACATGAGCTAAAATCCCACAAGCAAGCGATCAGAAATCCAGCTAAGCTCCAATATTCCCTCCCTGAGAACCTGGGGGGGGGGGGGGGGGGACGGAAGAAAAGAGGCGAAAGAAAACAGGTCAGTCAAAAAGACTGAGTAAGCCCTACTACAATCAATGTAAACTGATAAAGTTAACTGACATGAGAAGCAGGTATGATCATAAGGATAACAACATACTAGCATGATGATTAACTAAGAAGGTAGATAAAGGTGTCATCGCATAATCAGGATTAAGGTTTTGCACCACAGGTGTACTAGCAAACTAACATGACTTGAATAAACAAGTATTGATCTCGTGGCCCAAGCTTTGGCCCGATAACATGAAATGACCCTAATACAAGGTCCAACCAAACGGTCTAGTCGATCGGCTCCCTAAGCCTAACTCGTCACGTGTTGGTGTCAATACGGCCCAAACATAATTGTAGTCAGACTGTGCAGGGTCTCCCGTCGGGTGTATCAAGCCCTAGGGTGGTAACCCATGGACACCATAAACATGAGTGCACAGTCTCGATCTACTGGTACCCGTGCATGCTTTCCCCGGCTTCGGACTATGTGCACGACCATGATCCGCCCGGAACTACACCGGCGTACCCTCTGCTGTCGCTTTTGGTCACTAACCATTGCCCAGTAATCGTGCCCCCACCCGAGCCTAGTCCCTAGGGTCATGATGATACTAACTTGGGATTACTGCTGGAGTGGGCCCCCATTGCTAGGATTTTTCTAGTGGGTTAAGTACGGTTTAACCCCCTTGCTAATCATGGATTAACTTGGTTAAGTGTAACGATGAGTTCACGACTTAACCCCGATTAATCTACCGAGCCCAAATTAGTTAAGTACTAAGTGGACCATGACTTAACCCTAATCATGAGGCATTAATTAATTTAATGCGCCTTAACCTCTCACATTAGACTTTGTTGTGGTTACTAGTTAAGCCGGGCGGGTCCGGGTAGCATTACACCACAACTTGGTCTAACCTCGGGTTCAAGGTACAACATGGCCAACTTCTCACATTGAGTCCTATTGTTTGTAGCAACTAGTTAGGCCGGTCGGTTCCGGGTAGGTTTACGCTACAAACTCAACCCAACCTCGAGTTGGTCACACTTATCTTTTCTAAGTGTCATGTCCATCATGTTTCCAAAACATATTACACTTTTCAAGCAATTGGGTATACCTAACTTAATAGGTAAATTCCCAATGGGTAGACCTAACTTAATAGGTAAATTCCCAAGCTTATATTTTTATGTCTTTTAAGTTTACCCAACCCCAAACGCAATCCCATCGCTTACATATCGCAATAGCGCATAAAGGATAGAAAGAGGGAACTTGGCATAATCTTGACATAAAGGTGTTGAAGCCACAAGTTTAACATGGTGGCATATGAAATGTTCATGTGTTCAAACACTTGCATATTACATTTTTAGACCCCAAAAGCATGCATAAAACCAAACTTGGCATAACACAACTTGCATATCATATGACAACTTGCATAACATAACATGATGAACTTGCATATCATATCATAGCATACTTGCATAACATGATAAACTTGTATATTACATCATAGAAAACTTGCATAACATGATAAACTTGCATATCACATCATAGAAAACTTGCATGACATGATAAACTTGCATATCACATCATAGAAAACTTGCATAACATGATAAACTTGCATATCATATCATAATGATCAAACACAACTTGCATCATTCATTAACTTTAGAGTTTAAGTATGAAAGTAGAAAAGGGCTTACAATGCCAAAGCCCTTATGAAATCAAATAAACCCAAAATGCAAGCAAAACCCTTGAGCCAAAATGATCAAAACTCTTTCTTTATGATGCAAATATAGAAACTTGACTTGAATGCAAGCTAATGATGCTTATACAAGCTTGAAAACACTTGTATGCATGGAAAATCTCTTAAAAATTTATTTAGGAATTTTATGAAGAGAGTGGAGGCCATGAGAGGATTGATTTTGCCATAGTTTAGTTGTATGAATGAATAATGATGATTTAGGGTTAGGTTAGGGCCTTATTTATAGATTAGGCAAGTGTTTTAGGCCATAGGATTAAACCCTAGTTGCAATCTCAGCCCTCAAAACCGAATCTGGCCCCCAAGCTCAACACAATCTCTAAATGGTGCACCAGGCTAAACAGCCCGGCTGGACCAAGTCGACAGCCAAGTCGACAGGGCTGTCGACTTGGGTCCAACCAAGTCGACTCCCAAGTCGACAGGGCTGTCGACTTGGGTGCTCTGGCGGGAATTTTCCCGCCTGGCCCAAATTTCCAATTTCAAACTTGAATTTGAAATCTGTTTTTACTTAGAAATTTTCTGAAAACTTCGTTGGGCCTTAATCGGGTCATACGGACTCCGATTTTCGAAAACTCGGACTCTATTTCGCGTATTTTTCCGAGACGAACGCAATGGCATAGCCCGTTTCCATTGATTCAGATTTTTGAATTAAATTCTGCCTCGATTTACATCATTACAGGTTATTGAAAATACGGGTTGTTACATTCTCCCCTCCTTAAAGGATTTCGTCCCCGAAATCTTCAAGTTAGGAAGAACGTATCCTATCATCCAATCATCCATCTACTCAAAACATCATCCATGAGCAATCATTGTCCTTACAAGATTCTAAATGTTGTATGAACATATGCAAAGGTGTGTGTATATGTACTTATCTAATGCAAATATCATCAATGCAAATTATGTTAGTGAAATGAATCCATATGTATGCAATTCCTAACATAATGTATAACATCTATATGTGTGCACATAACATACGTCCATATGCAGCATCCATGTGATAACACAAAAAAATTCATCCATGAATAAGCATAAACACCCATGCATATGCAATATGAGGAGTGTGTGAGCCGATCTAGTGCCTAACGTGTATAATGCATCCACGAGTAACCACTTGCAAACACTTGCAACCACTTGCAACCATCAAGCATAACATGTTTCAAACACATGTTTCATCCAAAGGGTTTCTACCTAAGGTTCTCATGACAAGATTAACACGATAAACTAGATAAACATGGATAGCAAAGAGAAAGATATGCTAACAAAGAAAAGAGATTGAGAGTGTACCCTCAAAAAGGAATGGATAAAGCCCACGCATCTTCTCCTCGGTTTCCCAAGTTGCGTCTTCTTCGGCTTCACCCCATTGAACCTTCACCAACTTGACCTCTCGATTCCTTAGCTTCTTGGTCTCCGTCCCCAAGATACGAATCGGAGCTCTCCTCAAGGTAGCCTCTTTCTCCACTTCCACATCTTTCAGAACACTTGGCTCAACAACCTCTGTTGATTCATGTAAACGCTTCCGGAGATGTGAAACATGAAAAACATCGTGTACTCCGGCAAGCTTCTCGGGCAACTTCACTCTATAAGCCATCTGCCCGATCCTCTCTATAATAGGGAATGGTCCAACAAATCTCGGTGCTAACTTCCCAACGGCTCCAAATCGGACCACATTCCGCAAAGGAGAAACCTTCACGAAAACCATATCCCCAACATCAAACTCCAAATCAGTTCTTCGCTTATCAGCATAGGATTTCTGTCGGTCTTGGGCCGCTTTCATCCGTCTCCGAATCAACTCGATCTTCTCGGATGTATCTCTGATCATATCAGGCCCAAGTATAAGCTCATCTGAAGTCTCCCACCAACATGTAGGCAACTTGCACGGCCTCCCATATAAAGCTTCAAATGGTGCCATCCCTATGCTTGCCTGATAACTGTTATTATACGCAAACTCAACAAGAGGAAGATGGTCTTCCCAAGTACCACCAAAATCCAGAATACAAAGCCTCAACAGAGCCTCGAGTACCCTATTCACCCTTTCGGTTTGACCGTCCGTCTGTGGGTGATAGGTCGTACTTAGATTCAACCTCGTGCCCATAGCTTCTTGCAAGCTATTCCATAATTGACTTGTAAAGAATGGGTCACGGTCACTGACTATGCTAGAAGGGACTCCATGTAGTCTCACAATCTCACGAAGATACACAGACGCTAGCCAAGATGCGGTCCTCTTGCTCTTCACCGGAATGAAATGAGCACTCTTCGTAAGTCTATCCACAATAACCCAAATGCTCGTATTCCCTTTCCTTGACCTTGGTAGACCATCGATAAAATCCATGGAAATACTCTTCCACTTCCAAAGTGGAACGTCTAGAGGATGCAATAGCCCACCGGGCTTCTTCGATTCGGCCTTGACTTGCTGGCAAATGATACATCGAGAGACAAACTCTGCCACATCCTTCTTCATCATAGGCCAAAAGAAGATGCGCTTCATATCTTTATACATCTTATCTCCGCCCGGATGTATAGTCAACTTAGAGCGGTGCGCTTCCTCAAGAACTTTTCTTACTAAATCTTCTACCATTGGAACATATAACCTTCCGTCTCTCCTCAGCCAACCCTTGTCATCAATATAATATCGAGCGAGATGATTAGACGCCTCTCCTCGAATCAGCTTATCCATAATCTCAACTATCTGAGGGTCTTCTCTCTGCGAAGCCCCAACTTGATCAAGAAGGGTAGATCTGAGTTCCAAAGATGCTAAAGAACCGGTCGTCGACTCAATCTCCAAAGAGAAATCAAAGGTTGCCACATACTCTAAATTCTTCATCTCAACGAATAGAGGACTTAGGGTCAACCTTTTTCTACTCAATGCATCTGCTACCACATTCCCCTTGCCAGGGGTATAAGCTATCTCAAAATCATAGGACGCCAAGAATTCCATCCATCTTTGCTGCCTCAGATTCAGATCCTTCTGAGAAAAGAGATACTTCAATGACTTGTGATCGGTATACAGCTCAAATCTTTCCCCCAGAAGATAATGGCGCCAAGCCTTGAGTGCATATACTATAGCTGCCAACTCTAAGTCATGAGTGGGATAATTCTTCTCATGCACTTTGAGTTGTCTACCGCCAAAGCATATCACTCTTCCTTCTTGCATCAAAACAGCTCCTAACCCCGTGCCACATGCATCAGTGTATACTGTAAATAACTTCCCTCCATCGGGCAAAGCTAGAACAGGTGCTGATGTGAGGGCTCTCTTGAGCTTCTGAAAAGCAAGCTCGCATTCTATGCTCCAAGAAAAAACTAAATTCTTCTTCGTCAATTTAGTGAGAGGAGCGGAAATCTTCGCGAAGTCCTTGATAAACTTCCGGTAAAAGCCTGCAAGACCTAGAAAACTTCTCACTTCGGTTGCATTCCTTGGAGTCTTCCAATCCTGAACTGCAACTACCTTAGCGGGATCCACCGCTAAGCCTTGCTTAGATACTATATGCCCAAGGAATCTAACTTCCCTTCTCCAAAAGTGACACTTGGAGAACTTGGCCTTCAACTGATGCGCTCTAAGCGTATCCATCACCTCCACGAGGTGCCTTGCGTGCTCTTCCTCATCCTTAGAGAAGATCAGAATATCATCTACGAAGACCACGACAAACTTGTTCAAGAACTCCCTGAACACCCTACTCATCAAGTCCACGAAATATGCGGGTGCATTAGTCAAGCCGAACGGCATGACAAGCCATTCGAAGAATCCATCTGGAGTTCTGAACGCAGTCTTGTCTATACTATCTTCAACTACCCTGAGCTGATGGAATCCAGTAGCAAGATCAAGCTGAGAGAAAACAGAAGCACCGACAAGCTGGTCAAAGAGATCATCAATCCTCGGTAACGGGTGTCTGTCCTTCTTAGTCAGCTTATTCAACTCTCGATAGTCAACACAAAGTCGGAGAGAACCATCTGCCTTGGTAGCAAATACCACAGGCGCTCCCCATTCATATATACTTCGTCTAATGAAGTTCTTCTCAAGCAACTCCTTCACTTGCTTACTTAGCTCCCGCCTTTCACGCGGAGCCATGTGCCGAACGGGCAAAGAAACCGGATTTGCATTATCCACCAGATAAATGCGGAAATCAATCTCTCGCTTAGGGGGCAACCCCCTAACTTCATCGAAAACATTCGGATACTCTCGAACCACTCTCACAGACTGAAGAGTTTCCATTGACGAGTCGAGTGATTCAAGATAGCACAACATGACGGGACCTCTCGGATTACAAGAAATTTCTAGGGTGTTTCCGAGGCGAGTCACGAGCCTCACAACCCTATGCTCACAATCAAGAATGGCTCCATATCTGGACAGCCAATCCATGCCCAATATCAATCCGTATCCCCTGAAACCAAGAACATAAGCACTACACAAGAACTCTACACTCAGTATAGAGATCCTCAAATCCCCACATATCATAGACAGATGGGCGGAACCCCCAATAGGATTTGAAACACAGACGGGATCATCTACCAAGCTAGTACTAAGGTGCAAACTATCAACAAGATCAGATGAGATAAAGCTATGCGATGCACCAGAATCAAACAAGATACGAACTGGAAAATCAGAAATATATACAAGGCTCTCAACAGAAATACTACCTCGATCGGGAACTGGAGCGGTACTGAGAGCATGAACTTGCCCTCCTGAAGGTCCAGCACGCTGAGTCTGACCCTGGCCTTGCCCTTGCTTCCTCGGGCAATCCTTACTGAAATGTCCAGTCTCACCGCAGAAAAAGCATTCACCATTATTCCTTTTCCTCTTCTTACAATCCTTAATAAGATGCCCAACTGAACCACAATAATGGCACTTCCCCTTGTTGTTCTTGCCCTTGTTGTTGTTCCCCTTGTTGCCTTGACTCTTGTTCTTGTTCTTGTTCTGATTGCCTTGACTGCTCTGACCACTTGGATTATTCTGATTTCCTTTCCCCTGGGAATCAGTCTTCTTGGCTTGAGTATCATTCATCTTGATCTCTTTCTTGACATCTCCCTGAAGTAATGCCATATCAACCAAACTCTCAAACGTGGCCCCATGTGGAATATGTGACATAGCCAATCCCTGCAATGGCTCATTTAATCCTCTAGCGAAACGAAGGGCCTTCTTCTGAGGAGTATTAACCATATCCAAGCCAAAACGAGCTAGCTGATTGAACTTGTTCACATATTCTTTGACAAACATATCTCCTTGTTTCAAAGTTATGAACCTCTCCATTTGCAGATTCTCCTCAGCAGAAGATAGAAACTTAAGCATGAACCTTGCCCTGAAATCGGCCCAAGTCTCAACAGGCCTAGTACCATTGGTGACTTCCCACCAATAAGCGGCTTCATCCTTCATAAGCCAAACCGCCAACAAGATCTTCCTCTGATCGTCTAACCCAAAGATAGCAAATAAATCCTCGGTTTCTTTCAACCAATTTCTGGCCTCTACAAAAGTCTCGGTGCCTTGAAAGTTCTTGCCACCCATTGCTTTGAAATCTTTGCAAGTTTTTGCGAAGTCAGCTTGAGGATGCTGAGGGGGAGGAGGAAGAGGAACCTCAGCGACAGGAGGAGGAGGAACATTAACTACCGGAGGAGGAGGAGCATTAACTACTGGAGGAGGAGGAGGAACGTCCGCGGGGCCGGCTTCGGTCGCCCTAGCCTCCAAAAGTCTCCTATACCAAACAGGTACGTGTACTCCCTCCGGAAGAGCAAAGTTATCGGCCATACTGAAAATGAAGAAAAAGACATATTCAGAATGGAGAAAAACGAAGGAATTTTGCTAATGGCTTTTTGAGGAATAGCCTTTAAAATAAACTAGACTTTTATTTGGAAAATACTTTATACTTGGTTTTGAAAATAGTTTTCCAAAAGTTTTCTAAAAACCTTTTTGTTCCTTCTCGTAAACCATATGCTCTGATACCAAATGTAACACCCCAACCTCCGCCAGGGTGGCTCTTGCAAGCACTCTGACTTTGGAGGGGCGTTTGAATCAGGTAAACATGCATAATGATATATCAAGGCAGAACAAGAACATATGTATATGCGTAAACAGAGTAAATAACATAAATAAAACAACAGAAGATTTTAAACCATTTCAAAACAGGTCTGGTACAACATAGCTTTCCAAATAAACAAGTCTAGATAAAACAACATCAACTGAAAAACTGAAATACATAAGTGCTATCCCCAAATAAGTGATAACCATAGCTAGCTTCATGTCAAGACCGTACATGAGCTAAAATCCCACAAGCAAGCGATAAGAAATCCAGCTAAGCTCCAATATTCCCTCCCTGAGAACCTGGGGGGGGGGGGGGAACGGAAGAAAAGAGGCGAAAGAAAACAGGTCAGTCAAAAAGACTGAGTAAGCCCTACTACAATCAATGTAAACTGATAAAGTTAACTGACATGAGAAGCAGGTATGATCATAAGGATAACAACATACTAGCATGATGATTAACTAACAAGGTAGATAAAGGTTTCATCGCATAATCAGGATTAAGGTTTTGCACCACAGGTGTACTAGCAAACTAACATGACTTGAATAAACAAGTATTGATCCCTTGGCCCAAGCTTTGGCCTGATAACATGAAATGACCCTAATACAGGGTCCAACCAAACGGTCTAGTCGATCGGCTCCCTAAGCCTAACTCGTCACATGTTGGTGTCAATACGGCCCAAACATAATTGTAGTCAGACTGTGCAGGGTCTCCCGTCGGGTGTATCAAGCCCTAGGGTGGCAACCCCTGGACACCATAAACATGAGTGCACAGTCTCGATCTACTGGTACCCGTGCATGCTTTCCCCGGCTTCGGACTATGTGCACGACCATGGTCCGCCCGCAACTACACCGGCGTATCCTCTACCGTCACTTTTGGTCACTTACCTCCAGCCCAGTAATCGTGTCCCCACCCTAGCCTAGTCCCTAGGGTCATGATGATACTAACTTGGGATAACTGCTGGAGTGGGCCCCCATTGCTAGGATTTTTCTAGTGGGTTAAGTACGGTTTAACCCCCTTGCTAATCATGGATTAACTTGGTTAAGTGTAACGATGAGTTCACGACTTAACCCCGATTAATCTACCGAGCCCAAATTGGTTAAGTACTAAGTGGACCATGACTTAACCCTAATCATGAGGCATTAATTAATTTAATGCGCCTTAACCTCTCACATTAGACTTTGTTGCGGTTACTAGTTAAGCCGGGCGGGTCCGGGTAGCATTACACCACAACTTGGTCTAACCTCGGGTTCAAGGTACAACATGGCCAACTTCTCACATTGGGTCCTATTGTTTGTAGCAACTAGTTAGGCCGGTCGGTTCCGCGTAGGTTTACGCTACAAACTCAACCCAACCTCGAGTTGGTCACACTTATCTTTTCTAAGTGTCATGTCCATCATGTTTCCAAAACATATTACACTTTTCAAGAAATTGGGTAGACCTAACTTAATAGGTAAATTCCCAATGGGTAGACCTAACTTAATAGGTAAATTCCCAAGCTTATATTTTTATGTCTTTTAAGTTTACCCAACCTCAAACGCAATCCCATCGCTTACATATCGCAATAGCGCATAAAGGATAGAAAGAGGGAACTTGGCATAATCTTGACATAAAGGTGTTGAAGCCACAAGTTTAACATGGTGGCATATGAAATGTTCATGTGTTCAAACACTTGCATATTACATTTTTAGGCCCCAAAAGCATGCATAAAACCAAACTTGGCATAACACAACTTGCATATCATATGACAACTTGCATAACATAACATGATGAACTTGCATATCATATCATAGCATACTTGCATAACATGATAAACTTGCATATTACATCATAGAAAACTTGCATAACATGATAAACTTGCATATCACATCATAGAAAACTTGCATGACATGATAAACTTGCATATCACATCATAGAAAACTTGCATAACATGATAAACTTGCATATCATATCATAATGATCAAACACAACTTGCATCATTCATTAACTTTAGAGTTTAAGTATGAAAGTAGAAAATGGCTTACAATGCCAAAGCCCTTATGAAATCAAATAAACCCAAAATGCAAGCAAAACCCTTGAGCCAAAATGATCAAAACTCTTTCTTTATGATGCAAATATAGAAACTTGATTGAATGCAAGCTAATGATGCTTATACAAGCTTGAAAACACTTGTATGCATGGAAAATCTCTTAAAAATTTATTTAGGAATTTTATGAAGAGAGTGGAGGCCATGAGAGGATTGATTTTGCCATAGTTTAGTTGTATGAATGAATAATGATGATTTAGGGTTAGGTTAGGGCCTTATTTATAGATTAGGCAAGTGTTTTAGGCCATAGGATTAAACCCTAGTTGCAATCTCAGCCCTCAAAACCGAATCTGGCCCCCAAGCTCAACACAATCTCTAAATGGTGCACCAGGCTAAACAGCCCGGCTGGACCAAGTCGACAGCCAAGTCGACAGGGCTGTCGACTTGGGTCCAACCAAGTCGACTCCCAAGTCGACAGGGCTGTCGACTTGGGTGCTCTGGCGGGAATTTTCCCGCCTGGCCCAAATTTCCAATTTCAAACTTGAATTTGAAATCTGTTTTTACTTAGAAATTTTCTGAAAACTTCGTTGGGCCTTAATCGTGTCATACGGACTCCGATTTAAAAAACTCGGACTCTATTTCGCGTATTTTTCCGAGACGAACGCAATGGCATAGCTCGTTTCCCTTGATTCAGATTTTTGAATTAAATTCTGCCTCGATTTACATCATTGCAGGTTATTGAAAATACGGGTTGTTACACTTCCTTTCTCTCGCTCAGATGAAAACCATACTGTTCTAAAATAGGATGGATCTGAATATCTTTTTAGACAGGCTCCACTGCTATTGGTATCAAACCTGAAAAACCAAATTTTGTTAAAGGGCACGTATAAAATTTAATGGCAGCGGACATGAAATTTTTGACCTTACTTATCAAGAAGGTATAGACATGGACAGTCCCTACTTTCTTAATAGGACTCCATCAAATACTGTGGCAAATCAGTGGAAATTAGATGGCTCTACTCAAACTGAAGATTAGCGTATTACTCACAACCTATTAAATGAATATTAAAAATAATACCTCAAAACAGATGATTTGGCAGGTTTTACAATTGAATTCAGTAAACTGCATCATTAAATAGAATAGCATACATGAATTAGTAATACCTGCTAAATAAGCATAATGAATGTGAGACCTTTGACACTTAACTGCATTCTCTACCGGAGGGACTTCTGATTCCAAATTTCGAATTTGATTCGACAACTTCCGCCCTCTTGCAGAAGTAACCATCACTTTCTCATGCAGATCATGAAAAAAGTTACATGTGAGTGCCTAAGTTCCAAAATAAGAAGATGTACATTAAGTTTTTTTTTTTTTTTTTTTTTTTTTTTGCAGAAAGAAGTAAAATGAGTGCTAAAACAAAATAGTCATCCCATTTCCACCTTTCACTATTGAATCATTCTTCTATCAAATGAATTTTCATCAAAAATATCCTACCAGTCGTCCCCATTTCCTTTGCTTCCTTGCTTCCCAATACCCACTAATGTATTGAAACGTTCCATCTTCAATGTCTTTCTGAAACCATCTTTGTCTCCGCCCACTTTCTTGTAATTTTCTTGACTGAAACAAAGTTGATCGTAAAATAAGTAAACATCAACACTCACATAAATTTCACTGAACACATTAGAACTATAAACCCAAACCAATAAGATGTTAACCCCAAAAACAAAAAAATTTGGTTGACTAGAGTCCATGCATACTAAAACATGCACACATATATTCTATATGTACACCTCTGTATGAAAAGAATCCATGTCAAATGACTTAAAGGGATAAAAAAAAATAGGATAAATATCTTTGGAGTACACCTCTATATGAAAAGCTAAACTTCATATTATGAAATTGTGTGTTTTGACTTTGTACATGTCAAAGATATACTTGCAAGTTTAAAGACATAATATGATGCCAAACATGTAAGAAGTTTACCTTTGATATGTCATTAATAAATTATAAATGCTATACTAACATCACTTCACCAAATTGGCATGCATAGGTAAAGTTACTAATCATGCAAATTTGAAAAAATGAGATATATGAAGCATCTTTTAATTTAAATTATAAGCATATAATTTATGATTACAGTCGACTGCAGTAAGTATTGAGTTTAATCAAGGATTATTGACTATCATGTCGTTAAAATAAGTCACTGAAAGATTGAAAATGACTTATCACGTTACAGGGATTATGGCACCAGTTTTCAAGACCTAAGTTTATCATGATGCAAACCTGAATGTAGCCAGCCGACATTCCCAATAATAAGAATAAAATAGGAAATGAATATAACAGTAGCATTTCTGATCTTTACTATAAATTTGTGAACAACTAATCTTCAAAACAAATGAGAAATTCAACTTACTATTTTGGAACATCTGCTTACACGACTTCAAGAGCTCGTGCAACTCATCGATTGTCATAACCTGAAGAGTAACAGCTAAAACAAAAAACTATTCATTAAAGGTAAAAGAAACGGTTCCAAATATCAATGCAAGAAATGGGATATAAAAGTTTATGAAGTCCAAAGACTTTGACAGTGTTTTATATTTTCCTTTTAGAATTTTCAGGTCGAGGCATATTTTCCTTCATGCATTTAAAGAAAGAAACGGGTTTTACCAATTTACACAATAATATATAAACATTTTTTTAAAACCTTAGGTGCATTCAAGTGCGAATGAATACGTGAAACTGGATAAATCTCAGCATCACCCTATAAAAAATCATTAGCGTTGGAACGTTCCAATTAATAAACAGTCATTATCAAAATTTTCAATAAAAGCTAACTAAAATATATATATTTAGAAAGTAATAAAAATAAATTTTCATCTATCTGAATCAGGATTAACAACAATAGATCAATGTCAGGCTCTGTGAACAGAAGTTGGAGAGTAGTTTCCATTGTTTTGTTCCTTTTGAATTAATTTGCCAAGATAATCAATATAATTTGTGTGGAAAAAATAAAACAGAAATCATATTTCTTTTATTCAAAAAATTAAAAAATGAAGTAGTTGTATAAATCGAAGGACAATAGAATGATATCATATCAAGTTTTTAATTAGCATGCCTAATAAACTTCCAGTTGGAATATCTACACCAATGAAAACAAATTTGATCCATGCTGAATGAGTTAAATGCATTAGCATGCAATTTGGTCCATGCTGACATAACCACATCTTCTGTTGAGGTACGCTTAGTATGTAATCTGCATTCGAGTATCAGGATTGATGTGGATGGGTTTGTTTTTGTAGGTCTAAATCTAGTTATATTCTAAACTGATTTCAATTTGTGGTATCCTAATGAGATCTTAAAGAGAAGTGTAACTGCATTTCTACTAACATATAAAATATCAATAAATCAATCATGCGTATATTTAATTCTTATGAAATTGGGTTAATGCTAATAAATGTAAATAAATGTAAATAAATTAAAATGTGCAACATATTTTTTGTTAGAAAAAAGTACAAATCGAAGGAGTCATGGATAAATATGTTATTATTTATTTTTTACTAAACATACCTAGATGCAATAATGTGAATGTACGAAAAATGCAATGAGTAAAGCACAAGCTCACCTCAGTGTGTGATTTGTTGCAAAATGAATAGGGAACATCAATGATAAATATGATTTTCATAGTTTAAAACAGTAACAGGTAGACAGTTAACAATATATTGCAATATACACCAAATAGGTCGAGCTTGTAAAACCCCTCCTCGGCCTTCATATGGTCACTAAAACAACTAGACATGGTCCGGAAACAAACGGAAACTTGCTTCTGATATTCAGGGCCATTCTCTTGATGTTTAAAAATAAGATTTTTAATTTATTTTCAATTTGTGGGACAGAATCAGATTCAAACATTTGCAAACCTAGCATGACTGCCTAAGAGATAGGTACATCTGTAGTTCTTGTTGTAACCTATAATAAAAAATGAAATGACCTGAAAACCCATCCTGTGCTATTAAATTCTAGCAACAAAAATTAAAGCCTACTAGAATGTAAAAAGAAAAGAATATGTGCATGAACCTTAGCTTCTGCGAAAGAATTTGCTCCAGATCTTTCATCTCTACTCCGTCAAACTCAAAGAAAACTTTTGTCCAACGTTGTAGTCTATGCTGATAGAAAATTCAGGAGGGAATAAAAAGTCGCAGAATACAAGCTCTATCTCCTCGGATCTGTGGAAAATTTCAATGGTTTAACTGAGTGTTTATTAGAATAGGACAGAAAAGAAGAACTTTATAGGAGAAATAAGGAATCCAGTGTTAGAGGCTTGCAGTTATGCAAGGATTTCGAAAAGATCATGCAGAAACAGGCTTCCATAAAAGCAAATATAAGGGGATGCATACAGGGTTCAAATCTGTAGCTAGACCAGAAAACCAAATTCAATCCCATCTCTTAGAAGCTTATGTGGATGCATGAACAGAAGGTTTGAATACCCAAAACAGATTCTCCATACTAATCTACTTGCTAAGGAGAATGCATGTATGAATATTACACTATTGGTATGTAAGTTCACATTATAGCTGGATGCCTAACTTATTCAGGAATATTTTCTCACTGTTAAATAGTCAAAAAGTGAGGTATAATATCATGATCAAAAAGTGAGGCATGACAACCCAACATTAACACTATGTTATCTAGTTTCATTTAAGTGTATTTAAAGAAGTAAACAATCGCACCAACACCCTAATCAAATTGCATCTTACATACATTGATAACCTATGAATAATTAGACCTTTGGCAAATATGTGAAAATCATACACCTGTGTTGGTCACAAAACAGAGTGGTTTCCTGTGCTGCTGTAATCATAACATAAGATTTAACTAAGCAGAGTCATTGTATCTTAATATGAGAGGAAGGGAGAAGATAAAATTATTGAGAATGAAGAAGGTAGCAAAACTAGCATATACCTGTATCTTAATATGAGAGGAAGGGGGAAGATAAAATTATTGAGAATGAAGAAGGTAGTAAAATTTTCATATACCATAAACAAATCCAGTATTAGCAGTTAGAATTCAAAGCTAAAGCCAAGTTATATGGACATGCGACGTGAAAAACGTAGTTACAACTAATAGGAAAGATGGCACATTAAAGGCATGTTTCTGTCAACTGAAATGAACATTGTAATTGGGTAGGTCACCATGGAATCAAACCAATCTATACATAAGTCGTATAGCATCAATCCTCTGACCCCAAAAAGGAAATTGAAAAGAAAAAAGTTTCTTAACCTGGTTTCGGTGTCATATAAGCATCTAAGTATCTTCGCAGGAACCCAATTAAGTTCACTGGTATCTCCTTTTGACCAATAAAACCTATAAAGATCAGTCAATTTTTCCATTGTGTATCTTTTGATGGAGGGTTGTAAAACATCATATGCTTAGATATTATGTCAAACACAAACTCCTGTAAAAGAAAAACTAATTGTATGTTTCAACACCATACAGATTTATCTTGAAGACGACGCTCTGCTACTGGCCTAGCAGTTTCAACTGTTATGCCTTTTGAATGGTGTGCAACTCTATGTAAAGCGGTGATAACTTGTTGCCTAACAATTTCATCACCGTCCAACATCAAGTCGCAAAGAACCTTTGTTATATAGTTACATATATGTATTCAATTGCAATAATAAATGTTGTTACAGTTGTAATACACTAATGAACAAAAGGTCTGCTCACTGATTATTGAACATGATTGAAGTCGAGATGGATTTGAAATTGGAATGGTAGTTAAGTGTTCAACTATACTGGTCTGAACTTCAACTGCTTTGTCAGTCGACAAGAGCTATAGTTTTCTGCAATTAATCAAGTAACATTAACATCATGATTTTTTGATCTGGTAACAGAATACTTTTCTGCAATTAATCAAGTAACATTAACATCATGATTTTTTAAACACCGTCTTACATTGGAGCATTAACAGTAAACAAATAACTGCAAAACCCACCATTTTCAACTCCGAATATCAGTTTCCACTTTGAATCAACCAAATTTAAGGTTAATTTTCTAGTCTTTCACTTCTAAAAATAAGTAGATTGCTTAAAAAAAATTTGTCAAAAAGTTCGTTGTTGAGAAAGTAATTGATGGAAGATGAGGTTTGAAAGGTGAGGATAGAAGGATTTGAAAGCACACAAGTAACCTCTTACCGAAAATGGGCAGCGGCTTCTAACGCACTTCGAACGACCAAATCTGATTCAATAAGTTCAGCAGGAGTCTAGAATTTTCCCCAACTTCAAATTAAAACTGGTGAATAAAACGGACTGTTAATGCAGCAATATACATATACATCTATATAGTTCTAAAATGTTGAAGAATGCGATACTATATGTTGGATTGAAGAGGTCAAAGATAGCTTCGAGTCGGGGGTGACCGTTCACAAATCGGAGCTCGTATGTACGAGTTATGAGTTGGAAGGTGTTTGCTGTCAGCTGGGAACAGGGACAGACGTCTGTCATTGAGAGTGACAGACGTCTGACTATAGGGAGTTGGTTTCCCGAGAGCTCAGACAGTCGTCTGTCATATCCCTGGTATACGTCTATGCTGAGTGGATGAGCCTAATTAATCTCTGGAAGACTACTGACGTCTGTCAGGCGATGCGACAGACGTCTGATTGGGTATTGGGCTATTTTCGGCCTGGAAATTAATAAGCAGATTTGTGACTAATTCGGGGGCAATTTGGGTAATTGGCCAAACCTCTATATAAGCTATTTTCTGATGTGAATTAAGAGAGCTTGGAAACTTGATTTGGGATCAAGGGTTTATTCTCAAGGGAGAATTAGGGTTTATAACCTAATTCAAATTCTTTAATTCTATTCTCCTCAAACTCTTTTCTATATTGAAATATAGTGATTAATGGATCAATCTCTTGTATTCCTTTCATCGTGGTAATAAAATACTCTCTCCAAAGTGGATGTACACTAACAAGATGTTAGTAGAACCACTATAAATTCTTGTGTGATTTATTTTTGCTACTTTGTCATTAGTTCCTTGCTTGTGATTGAGATTTGGATTGTTCGTGATTGGTTGATCTTTGTTTTGTGGCTAGAGTTATTGTTTGGTTGTTTTTGCAAGTCTAACAACGATCTAGTCTTTCGTTAGCGCATTGTGGTTTAGATATCGGATTCGAGTGGTCTTGAATCGGATTAATCACAATGGTTACAACAGTTGGTTCGGAGCTGTTTGGTGCTTGTTAGGTGTTTGTGAAAATGCCGGAGATGGATAGTAGCTCGGTAATCCTTCAACCGGAAGTCCGAATAGTGTGGCGCCTTATGTACGGGGTTCGTATGCGGCGTCGGGTTCTCAATTGGTTATTGACAAGTGGAATGGTGATAATGACTTTGAGAAGTGGCAATGGAAAATGAAAGTGGTTCTTAGGCGGAATCGGGTGCACCGAGTAGTATTTGATACTCACTTATTGCCAAGTTATATCTCGGATGTTGAGAGAGAGGAGATGGAGGAATGGGCTTACACTACTCTTCAACTTGCTAGGAGGAGAATATGATCTCCGAAATTAGTGGTGAGACTACCGCTAAAGGTATTTGGGACAAGTTGGAAGAACTTTATATGAAGAAGTCGCTCATTAACCGTTTGATCTTGTTGCGAACGTTTTTCACCTTCAAGATGAAGGAGGGTAATTCGCCTAAGGCACATTTGAATGCCTTTGATGACTTTCTCATGAAGATGAAGGTCATTGATTTGAAGATTAAGGAAGAGTAAAAGACAATGATATTATTGTGTTCGTTGTTAGACCGTTATACAGGTTTCTCAAATAGTTTGATCTATGGCCGGAATACCTTGACTCTAGATGATGTCAAGACGGGTCTTCTTAGTGAGGAGTTGATAGATCAAATGAAGGAGATGAGTGAGGGTAGTAGTGGAGCTATTAGTTGTCACGGGTTGTTTGTGGAGAAAGAAAAGAATGCGAAGAAAGGAAGCCGGGGTGTTCTAAATCAAGAAAACCCGGTGGAAGAGGTAAATCGAAAGATAGAAATGACAAGTGCTTTATTTGTAAGAAACCGGGACATTGGAAGAATGAATGTCCGGACAAAGATAAGAAGGAAGTAGCGTCTTCATCCGTGGCGGTGGAGAGTGGGGATGGTGAGATAGATGAGAATGTGTTGACGAAGGTAGCAACGGGTGTTTCGGGTAACGAATAGGTACTCGATTCAGGTGCGTCGTATCATATGATGCCAAATAGAAATTGTTTTTCATCCTTTGAGGTCAAAGAGGAAAATGCAATTGCTATGGGAAATGGTGCTATTTGCAAGTCGATGGTTAGTGGCTCTGTGCAAATAAGGATGTTTGATGGAGTTGTTCGCATGCTCACTAATGTTAGCTATGTTCCAGGACTTAGAAAGTCGCTTATATCTTTGGGGCAATTGGATTCTCTAGGATGCAAGATCACTATCGAGAAGGATTGCTTGAGGGTTTCGAAGGGGGCACTTGTGGTTATGAAGGGTGCTTAGACTCATGGTATATATTTGCTTTAAGGTGTGACCATAGAAGGTGAGACTTGTGTGGGCGTTGATAGTTCTCGCGAATTGGATGCAACACGGTTGTGGCATTTGAGATTGTGTCATGTATCGGAGAGGAGTTTGGATATTCTTCGGAAGCGGGAGATGATCAAGGGTGAGAGTTTCAACAAACTAGAGTTTTGCAAGGAATGTGTCATAGGGAAGCAAACAAGGGTATCATTCGATGAAGGAAAGCATGACTCAAAGGAGGTTCTTGAGTATATTCATTCGGATGTTTGGGGACCGGCACCAGTTGTTTCTTTGGGAGGAGCAAGGTATTATATTTCTTTCATTGATGATTTGTCTCGAAAGCTATGGGTGTATGTAATGAAGTCCAAGTCGGAGGCATTTGCTAAGTTCAAAGTGTGGAAGGCTCTTGTTGAGAATGAGAGTGGTAAGAGCTTGAAGGTGTTAAGGACCGACAATGGCGGCGAATATGTTTCCCGGGAATTCTTGGAGTATTGTAAGCATCACGGAATCCAGAGACATTTTACTACACTGGGAGATCCGCAATCTAATGGAGTAGCAGAGAAAATGAACCGAACTCTACTTGAGAAAGCTCGATGCTTGAGAATGACATCAGGTTTGTCTAAGGGATTTTGGGCTGAAGCTTTGTCAACCGCGATGCATATTGTGAATCGAATTCCATGCTCATCCATTGGTAACAAAATTCTGGAGGAAGCGTGGAAAGGGAAGAGTGTTGACTTGAGATATCTTCGTGTGTTCGGTAGCCCGATTTATGTGCATGATCCGGGGAATGATAAGCTTGGAGCTAGATCATTCAAAGGGGGTCTTGCTTGGTTTCACGGATGGCATGAAAGACTATCGGATTTGGAATTCGGAAACGAAGAAGGTTGTTAATTCTCATCATGTCACTTTTGATGAGCCGGCTTTATTCAAGGTGAAAGAGAGCTCATCGGACATTCTGGATTTGGTTCATAGTGAATCAAAGGAGAAGGAAGTCATTCCCAAATTCCATCCAAGTGGTAGTAGAATTGAAGAAGCTGTGGGGTTGAAGAGGTAGATGAAACATCACATAGTCCACATGGTTCCTCTAGTGATATTGGTGATGTACATGACACCAGATAAATTTCGACTCAAGATGGAGCCGAAAGGGGTTTGGGTGATAGTATTGCTACTCGAGTTGGTCAACGTGCAATAAGGCCTCCCGAAAGATATGGTGACTAGACTACCTTAGCTTTTGTGATCATTTGGACAATGCTCTCAATGTAGTCCAAGATGAGCTGATGGACCCTGATGACATCATGGAGTCGAGAGAGAGCTCGAAGTGGATTTGTGCCATGGAGGAAGAGATGCAATCGCTTATGAAGAACCGAACTTGGGAGTTAGCTCCACTTCTTCAAGGAAACCGTGCTATAGGGTGCAAATAGATTTACAAGGTGAAGGATGATTGAAGGTACAAAGCAAGGTTAGTGGCAAAGGGGTTCTCACAAAGGAAAGGAAAGGAGTATGATGAAATTTTTGCACCGGTAGTTCGCCATACGTCTATCCGGTTTTTACTAGCCATAGTTGCTATCCATGACTTGGAGTTGGAGCAACCTATGTGAAAACTGCTTTCTTGCATGGAGACTTGGATGAAGAAATCTACATGGAGCAACCGGATGGGTTTGTTGTAGATGGTAAGTCTAAAATGGTTTTTAAGTTGAAGAAATCACTATATGGGTTGAAGCAATCACCTAGACAATGGTATAAGATATTCGATCATTTCATACTTGAAAGTGGCTTCCATCGAAGCATCAAGGATGCTTGCGTATATTTCAAAAGGTTGGGAAATGATTGTTGGGTGTATTCACTCTTGTATGTGGACGATATGCTCATTGCTTCCAAGGATCAAAATGAAATCAACAAGTTGAAGATGCTTTTGAAATCGGAATTCGAAATGAAAGAACTTGGAGAAGCAAGAAAAATCTTGGGCATGGAAATTGAAAGGGACCGAAAGCGTTTTGAGTTAAGATTTACTCAAATATTAACAAAGTGCTTTGCCGATTTAGCATGGAGGATGCAAAGGCGTTAAATACACCTTGACATTTGCATATGATGCTTTCGGAAAAGGGATCACCTATCAGAGATAAAGACAAGGCTTATATGGCAAAGGTGCCATATGCAAGTGCGGTTGGCAGTTTGATGTACGCAATGGTGTGTACAAGGCCCGATATTTCAAACACCGTCGGGGTGGTTAGTCGGTATATGGCTAATCCGGAGAAATCGCATTGGGAAGCCGTGAAGGCTATTATGAGATACTTGAAAGGCACAGCATCTCATGGACTTGTCTTTGGCAGTAGTGATGATAGGAGTTGCAAGTTGGTTGGTTATTGTGACTCGGACTACGCAGGTGATAGAGATCGGAGGAAATCAACTTCCGGGTATGTCTTCACACTTGGCGGGACAACCATTAGTTGGAGATCGCGATTGCAAACTGTGGTTGCTTTATCCACTACGGAGGCGGAGTTGATTGCCGTTGTGGAAGCTGCCAAGGAAGCACTCTACTCTAAGCGATTGTTGTGTGACTTGGGTTTCGAACATGAGAGTGTTGATGTTTGATGTGATAGCCAAAGTGCTATCCATTTGGCGGAGAATTTTCCGTTTAGCTCACGGACCAAACATATTGAGATAAGGGAGTCATTTCTTGTAGCCATGGATGAGGGTAAGCTACTATACCTTCAGAAAGTGCACACAAAGGATAATGCGGCGGGTATGTTTACGAAGGCATTGCCATATGGGAAGTTCGAGCATTGCTCGAACTTAATTCGCTTGTTGAGTTGTTAGGTGCCACGGGGTGGCACGAGGTGGAGAGAGTGATTTTGTGTTTGATGGAAAAGGAATAGCAGTGAGAGATTGGAAATCTATCTTCATGGTAAGTACTTGTTACACTCCCGAGTACATTGTCTTTTGGTGAGATGGTTTTGGTTTGAATGTTTTCGACACTACACTATCGGGTGGGGGCATTGCCTGAACTCGTTGGTGTAGTGCAATGGGCGGTGGCGATGCCGGAGCTCATTGGGAAAACATTCAAGTTTGCTTGGTCAAAGGTAGAAGGAAATGCTTGGAGCATTGGAGTTTGGAGTTGAGATGGTTATAGTATCGAGGTGGAGTGTTGAACTATGCGATACTATATGTTGGATTGAAGAGGTCGAAGATAGCTTCGAGTCGGAGGTGATCGTTCGCAAATCGGAGCTCGTATGTAGGAGTTATGAGTTGGAAGGTGTTTGCTGTCAGCTGGGAACAGGGACAAACATCTGTCATTGCGAGTGACAGACGTCTGACTGCAGGGAATTGGTTTCCCGAGAGCTTAGACGGACGTCTGTCATATCCCTGGCAGACATCTGTGCTGAGTGGATGTGCCCAATTAATCTCTGGAAAGGCGATGCGACAGACGTCTGATCAGGTATTGGGCTGTTTTCGGCCTGGAAATTAGCAAGCAGATTTGTGACTAATTCGGGGGCAATTTGGGTAATAGGCCAAACCTCTATATAAGCTATTTTCTGATGTGAATTAAGAGGGCTTGGAAACTTGATTTGGGATCAAGGGTTTATTCTCAAGGGAGAATCAGGTTTATAACCTAATTCAAATTCTTCAATTCTATTCTCCTCAAACTCTTTTCTATATTGAAATATAGTGATTACTGGATCAATTTCTTGTATTCCTTTCATCTTGGTAATAAAATACTCTCTCCAAAGTGGATGTACACTAACAAGATGTTAGTGGAACCACTATAAATCCTTGTGTGATTTATTTTTGCTACTTTGTCATTAGTTTTTTGCTTGTGATTGGGATTTGGATTGTTCGTGATTGGTTGAACTTTATTTTGTGGCTAGAGTTATTGCTTTGGTTGTTTTTGCAAGTCTAACAACGATATAGTCTTCCGCTAGCGCATTGTGGTTTAGATATCAGATTCGAGTGGTCTTGAATCGGATTAATCACAACGGTTACAACACTAAAATGGACTGTTAATGCAAAAAAATACATATGCATATACATCTATATATTCCATTTGAAGCTTTTGAAATGTCTAAATTTTCCTTTAAGATTTTAATATATGGTAAGGACAATTTTAGTATTTTGTCAATCTTGTTCACCACGTTTTGGCCCTCGCTTCAACAACAATACCGCTAAATCCACCTGCAACCGCCACAAGTTTATTTTCTTTAAAGCTAGGACCTTAAAAATGTCTGGAATCAACCTCTTCCTTCAAACCTAAACAGTTATTAGTGGCTTTGGATATGGTGAATAATAATGTTGGGGACATTAGTTTGTATGTATTTGTGTTTGTTAATGGATGATATGAGAAGATAAAGTTTGCTTGGCATATTGCGTGAGAAGTTAGACGGATGTGATTGGTAGATTACATGAAATACAGTAGAAGACAAATGACACAAATATGCTTGCGTAGACTACATGCTTGGAGCAGCCGAATGCGTATTATTCAAACAAAAGGGACATAATGATTCCAGCATAGTTGGTCTTGAAATTTATTCATCATCTGTTTTACGAATATATTTAAAGTTGGTACTCCATGCACGAAGTGATCCCAATAACATATTCTTTTGAACACGGAATCGACCAAACATGAAATTGGTGTAAATATGCATTACCAGTAATGTGCATTTACAGCGATGTATGTAGAACAGTGAATTCAAATATATTGAAACATAGTAAAACGAACACAAGAGTAGTAGATGACAACTCAAACAGCTATTTATTCCACATGCAGATGGTACTTAAAGTGAGAAGCAGGTTCAAGTACAAATAGGAAAAAGTTACTGTACGGTGGAAGAAAAATGAGGTTCAAACATACGAAAAAAGTACAATGCATACGAAAAACTAAAAAACAAAAACAACAGATGAACAGGAATTATTAACGTTGGAAATGAAAAGAAACATGTTTGAAAGGAAGAGCTTAAAGTGAAAGGGCGGACGGTGAGTTGAGAAGACCATCAAATTTTCTTCTTATCTTTCTTTTGTTTCTTTACATGGTTTATATCATTGCAGTCCACATGTTTCACTTCAACTTTGTATTCCTGGGATAGTTTATACCGGCTGGTAGATTATTTTGTGTAATGTGTATAGTTACAAATGTATATGTATAGAAGCAACATGGCGAGTGAGAATAATTATTTGTTTATACACAGTAAAACATATATTGGATAGTAAAGTATGTAGAATTAAATACTTACAGTGATTTTTATTTCATGTCATGAACCCCTCCTAATTGAATTTCGCATTGTTGATGTAGTTGAAGGGCTTCTGTTTTCATACTTTGCAACTTCCTTCTGCATTAGCAAACAGAAATAGTAAGTAGGTAGGCACAGTTGATTTGTAAATTTAATGTAATGTGTAATACATGGCTGATTTTTTTTCCTTAAGCGATGCATCAGTAATGGTCCTTGCAGTTGTTATGTCAGAAGGTTGATGGAGTGTTATACTTTCCTCGTATTGTGTTTGCGGACTGTGAGTAAAGAATAATAAGAAAAAAAAGGATACTAATAATATTGTTGTTAAATAAGGATGGTAAAATATGAATCACAAAGGCAACACATACCTCGCTTGCTATTGTGTCACAACCTAGTCATAAATCTTTTTCACAATTTTTCTAACAGTTACATACGTATTTTTGTTGTGCATGTCGTGGTTGTTGGGCCTAAATTCAAATAGGGCATCTAATCCGTCATTTTTTTGAAAAATATTTTGAACCTTTTCTGGTTCGTTTTCCTATTTAATTTAATAAACGTAATAAGGATGATTCAATTAGGATATTATAATGTGCAAAAGAAGAAAATAAGTATGCAGTATAACCGTGTTAGAAATCCTTAGCAACTCATCCATTGTTAGACCAATAAGTGCTTCTGCTTCTCGATCAAATGCAGTGATGGTCGACGACCTTGATGCATCTAAAATATCCACAAGCAAACGATATCTAAAAAAAATGTTTTATCAGAAGTCGATCATGTGTTACGGTAATAATGTTAAATAAAATGGAAAAAATACAATGGAATGGGCTGCACATTGAGAAAGCACATTTGTTACAAACATATCGTTCACCATCCTGTCGGGAGTTGAGTAGCAAAGAACGCAACATAAGTATCCCCAAGTAGAAGTTGCTCTCAATTTCAAAATAGCTGTGGTTATGATATAATTTTTCCCATAAAATATCAGCATTAATCATTATTACAATCACATGGATTCATTGCGCGTTTTATAGAACATGTGGCAATGAAATTTAGCAATACTAAGAGTGTGACTTACCCTACAGTTAGCACTTCGTATATCATCCATCATTTGCGAAATGGTAGGGTGAACATCTTCTATCGGTCCACCAGGATTGGGTGAACTATTATTGTGTAGAATTGTAAAATGGGAAGACACATCTTGTTTTGATCTGTGAGTAAAAGTGAAATGTTATGAAGGACAGAATGCAAATATTTTAAATATAGAAACAATACAGCCAAAAAAGGATGATTACTTCTTCAATATAAATTCTGTCTCTGGCGTGGTGATGTTCTTATATAACTTAGTTGCAAATGTTGAATCGAAAGTTATTGAGCCTGCAAGAATTTTTTTTCAATACACAAGTGCAAATGTTAGCTGTCATTGTGTTCTTTCAAGTATGGAAGTATAAGTATGTTAATATAAAAATGCGAAAGTTTGGGTTAAAGGTTTTTACGTCTATAGTTAGACAAGATAGTGAGGTAATGATAATTGAGAATGGATCGACAGATGCATCAACAATCGATTCGTCCAGTATGTCCTTTTTGTCTGATCATAATGACAGAATATACATTTTTCCACTGGAAAATAGGTAAGCTTTAGTTTTACATGGCATACAAATGAAATAATAAAAATATGATGAGTTTTTCATGCCTTTGATATTCAATCTGTATCTCTCTTATAGCAGTTTGGGTGCCATCTCTTTTGGTTATACGAATGATGGTTGATATACCTCGAAGAAGACCGCATACATCTGAATATTTGTTCAAACATTTAGCAGAAATATGTAAATTGTTATAGATCAAATTTCCTATCAATATATGATTTAAAAAACAAAGTTACCAGTCAACTTGTCCTTTTTGTATAGTCTAGATGGAAGTAGGTTTTCATCGATGAAAGAAAATTTATAAAAGGGGAAGTTTTCAACCGCGTCATTGATCTTGGTGACAGTACTGTCAGAACGCAAGACAATTATCCAGTCTTCGTCTATTGTCCTATAGGTTGTATCAGAATTTTTTTACGTTGAACATATTGATGTGATACACTCCATGCTCTTCAAATGTATTTTCAAATTCTTGAAAGATATGTCGCCCCACCGCGGCTTGCTTTTGATTTCCCTAAGGAACAAAAGTTGGGGATTATGTTGTAATTTTATTGTTGAAAGTATGTAAAGAATGACAAAGAAATATTCTAAAATATCACCAGGAGTCCACAAAAGTACCATAGTAACAAACTGGAAATTATGGTTGCATATAAAGATTGACAAAGAAATATTCTGAAATATCACCATGAGCCTACAAAAGTACCATATTGATACACTGGAAATTATGGTTGCACAGTACAATGTAAATGTAATAAAAAGCAATGTTAAAAAAAACAAATGTTACAAAAATTCACCTTATGGGAAGAAAAGAAGTGGTATACATGCACAAAATGTGTAAACAAAGTTAACCATGAAAAGGGTATTTGTATTGACTATCATATATGGCATAATAGAAAGTGCACAAATTTTATTGTTGTCATACACAACATAATATCACGTGTATGTTGATTCATTTACATAATATTATATTTAGACATAAATACCCACCATGGCATGCTGTTAGGATGTAGTAGCAGCAATGGAAAGCAATTCATAATACAATATTATTATTAGTATTAGTAGAAAGATAAGAAAGACAGAAAAACTTTGTCAATCAGAGCAATCAATTATGAGTGGAAAAAAAGATCGAAATTAGGTTAATTATGGTGCAAATAAACCAGTGTTAGATTGTTAGGCACAACAGAGTAATATGTGGAGAGATAGATAATAGATTGAATTTTTCTTTGATAATTTTTTTCATTTCATCAGTAAATGAGATACAGCTGTCTTATATAATGAAATACATTCTCTGGAGTATTCCTGACAATGCCTTATCTAGAATTCTCTAATATGTCATATATAGGAATTCTTTATTCTTAAATTATTCCTTACATTAATACAAGGCAAATTTGTAAATGCAATTAACTGTTGCCTAATAACAAGATTATTTCCAACAGATTAATCTTGAAAATTACAAATTAACTTTTAACACTCCTCCTTAATTTTTGATTTTTAATTGCTTTTTGAACTTTTCAAACTTCTCCAATGTGACTGTTTTAGTAAGAAAATCCGCTGGCTGCTCTTTTGTGCTGATGAAGTCCATGGCAATCTCCTTCTTACTAATCAATTCTCTTATAAAATGATAACGTATCTCAATATGCTTTGTGCGAGCATGAAACACTGGATTTTTGGTCATTGCCATAGCCGACATATTGTCACAGTAGAGTTTTGTTGGCTTGTCTTGAGTTTGCTTCATATCATTTAGAATTCTCCGTAGTCACACCGCTTCATAGGCTGCCTCTGTAGCTTCCATGTACTCAGCTTCAGCTGAAGATAAAGCTACGGTCTTTTGCTTCCTTGAACTCCATGAGATTACATTGGAACCGAGATAAAATACATACCTTGATGTGCTCTTCCGATCATCCAATGCTCCTGCCCAGTCACTATCAGTGAATCCGACTAACTTGCATTCGTCCTCTTTGACATATTGAAGCCCACATTCTTTTTTCTCTTTCAGATATCGTAAAATTCTTTTTGCTGCAATCAAGTGATTGTTACTTGGATTTTGCATGAATCTTGAAAGTATACTTACTGCATGACAAATATCAGGCCTTGTATGAGTGAGAAAAATTAGCGAACCAACCAAGCTTCTAAATATCTTTCCGTCCGCCTTCTTTGCGCCATCTTCTTGCTTTAATTTTTCATTTAGCATCATTGGTGTGTTAATGGCTTGCAATCTGCCATGTGAATTTTTTTGAGAATGTCTTCAATGTATTTCTCTTGTGAAATGATGATTTTGCCCCTTGCTTGTTTGACTTGCACGTCTAGAAAATATTTCATCAGACCGAGGTCAGTCATCTCAAAGTCCGTCATCATTCTTTCCTTAAATTCCTTAACAAGACTGTTGCTGGTACCGAAATAGATTAGATCGTCAACATATAGACATACAACCAGAAATTCTACTCCTTGATTTTTCACATAAAGGGCAGGTTCGTTCTTGCTTCTTTAAAAAACATTTTGAATGAAGTAGTTATCAATCTTGCAATTCCATGCTCGGGGCGCCTGTTTTAGTCCATAAAGCGCCTTTTGAAGCTTATAGACTTTATTTTCTTTTACTCTTATCACAAAACCTTCTGGCTGCTCAACATATTCCTCTTCCTTAAGCTCGCCATTAAGAAAAGAAGACTTCACATCGAGTTGGAAAACATTAAGCTCTAATTGCACGACAACTGCAAAAGCTTTTCTAATGGTTTCCATCCCAACTACTGGAGCAAATGTCTCATTAAAATCAATTCCGGGCTGCTGCGAATATCCCTTTGCAACCGGCCGTGCTTTGTGTCTTGTTATAGATCCATCTTCGCCATATTTTTCCTTGTAAACCCATTTCAGGCCAATGACTTCTTTATCTTTTGGCAAGTCAACTAACTGTCATGTTTTATTTTTCTCAATGGCTGTTATTTCTTCTTTCATTGCTTCAATCCACACATCTTCTTTGCTTGCCTCTTCAAACAACTGCGGCTCACAAGAAAAAAGAACAACATTGCATGAGTCATAAATGTCTTGTAAAGAGAGTACCTTTCGAATAGAAGAGTCCAAGTCTTCATATTCATTTTCATCATTTGAGCCGTAACTAGGAGCAGTATCTACGTGGATACTTTGCTGAGAACCGTCAGGTTGTGAGCCATTATTTTTAGATCTTTCTGGCTCCATAGAATTTGATTTTTGGTGGCCATCATGATCCCACTGCCATGCTTCCATTTCATCAAAGACAACATCTCTTGAGATAATGGGTTGATCATTTTTGGGATTTAATAACCGATATACCTTAGACTCTTTGCTGTAACCAATAAAGACACATTTCTCTCCTTTCTTCTCAAATTTATCTTTGTTTGGGCTCTGGTTCATTGCATACGCTACACTTCCAAATACTTTCATGTGGTCTACTTTGGGCTTTCTTTTATGTCAGGCTTCAAATGGTGTCATATTTCTAACAGCTTTAGTTGGCGAACAATTCAATATATAGACAGTCGTGTTGACAGCTTCAGCCCATAACTTTTTTGGCATGGATTTTTCTTCCAGCATACTTCGAGCCATTTCAACAATTGTTCGATTTTTTCTTTCTGCGACGCCATTTTGCTGCGGTGTATATCGCACGGTAAGCTGCCTTGCAATCCCTTCTTTCTTGCAATGATTCATGAACTCGCTATAAATAAACTCTCCTCCATGATCAGTTCGAAGAGTTTTTATTAAGTGTCCGCTTTGGCGTTCTACAAGATCTTTAAACCGTAGGAAACTTGAGAAAGCTTCTGATTTTTCACTTAAAAATAAATCATCATCGTACGAGTGTAATAATCAAGAAAAAGAATGAAATATCTCTTGTTATTTAGCGAAAGAGTCCTTGTAGGACCAAAAATATCAGCATGTATCAACTCCAAAACTTTTGTTCGCCATGAAATTTACGGAAAAGGAAATCTATGCATCTTGCCAAAAATACAACCTTCACACACCTTATTTTCATTCATGATGATAAGAATACCAATGACCATATTCTTTGATTTCAGCAAATGCAACCCCTTGTTGCTTAAGTGGCCATATATCTCTCAAATGTCATAAATGAGACACATTAGAATTTTCAGATTTGAATGCACAATTCTCATTTAGAGACATAAGTAGGCGGAAAATTTTATTTAGAGTCATGTCAATATTTGCCACTGTTAAATTACTTTTCTTATCAATGATCATGCAAGAATTATCATCAAAATTCACTGCATAACCTTTTTGAATAAACTGTCCCACAGTTAAGAGATTTTGAGCTAAATTTGGCATGTAAAACACATCATGAATAAGTTTCTTACCTTTTTTAGTGTGGACTGCATTGGTTTCTTTTCCTTCAACTCTTTGCGCCTTACCATCTCCAAGCTTTATCTCTGATGAAAATTTTGCATCAAATTCTACAAAAAAGTCTTTGTTGCCGGTCATATGGTTGCTACAACCACTGTCAATATACCAAGCATCTTGTGATTCATTTTCAATAGATAAACAAGAGTAGAAAACCTGCTCTTCATTTTCTTCACTTGTAAAATTTGCTTTGTCCTTCTCTTTTTTATTTTGATACCAACAATCTCTTTGGGAATGATTAGGAATTCGACATCTCATGCATTTGAAGCGACAATTTTAAGAATTAAGATTTGATTTATTGCAAATAACGCAATAAGTGGCAGAATTTCCTTGCATTTTCTGTTGTTCTCGTCTTTGTTCTCCTTTGCCTTAATAATTTCTTTCGTTGCCCTTTCTTTGGTTTATATTTTGCTTCTGAAATAAGCCATTCTTTTAGTTGTAATAACTTCGTTTCTTTTCTGAAACACTGAGATTAGATTGGAATGTTTGCTCCAATGAATTTGCTGATGTTCTATTAATTCTTTGCTCATGAGCTTGAGGTGAACTCAACAGCTCATGTGTTGACATATTGCCAAGGTCCTTTGATTCCTCTATTGTAGCGACGCAATGATCGAACTTTGGAGGAAGGCATCTCAATATCTTCTCTACCACCTTCTTTTCTTGAATGCTATCTCCAAGGCATTGAATTTGATTTACAATTTCAGAAACTCTGGAGAAGAAATCTCTGATATTTTCAGATTCCTTCATTTGCAGGTTGTCAAAATCTCTCCATAAAGATTGAAGTTTAATGGAGATAAATTTGTCATTGCCTCGAAATTCTTTTTGCAAAACTTCTCATGCATCATTTGCTTTTCTTTTATTGAAAATTCTTGGATAGATTGATTTACTCACTCCTTGTTTGATATACCGAAGTGCAGTGACATCTTTCTTTTGATTTTATTTGTACAACTTCTCTTGTGTAGCCGTCCATCTTGTAGAATCTCCATTTTAAGGTGGTTCCGGATAATCTTTTTCGATGACATCCCATAAATCATGAGAGACGAAGTCCATCATCTCACTGCTCCAATAGTCACAATGCTCGCCTTTGAATATTGGCACTTCACTTGGAGAGAAATTGAACATTGTAGGGACTGCTGCCATTGTTTTTGAGTGACTGATCAAGACTGTTGATATGGCTCTGATACCAAATTTGTTTGGCACAGCAGAGTAATATGTGGAGAGATAGATAAAAGATTGAATTTTTCTTTGATTTTTTTTTCATTTCATCAGTAAATGAGATACAACTGTCTTATATAATAAAATACATTCTTTGGAATATTCCTGACAATGCCTTATCTAGAATTCTCTAATATGTCATGTATAAGAATTCTTTATTCTTAAATTATTCTTTATATTAATACAAGGCAAATTTGTAAATGCAATTAATTGTTGCCTAATAACAAAATTATTTCCAACAGATTAATCTTGAAAATTACAAATTAACTTTTAACATAGATTGTAATTTTTGATCTGTTACCTGCTTTATCAATATCATGTCATATATACGTAGACCTGTAATAATTGAGGTCCACATAACATTATAGGATTATAAAATGGTATATGTGGTTATAGGAGTTGGTTTCCAAATAGTTTGCATTGTAAGTGTATTCGAAAATTAAATAATAATGGCGTAATAAGTTTGAGTAAAATGTTAAATTCAGACCAAATTCCGAGTGGAAAATTGCTGGGTGTCCCTCACTTTACCTCTCTTCCTTGGTTTGAAGTGTAATGATAGTGATGTTGCACATTATACTATCAACGTATTAAAAAGCAATTGTATTGAAGAAAACAAAACTGTGAAAAAAAATTCACTTACTGCACTGTCAAGTAATTGCATGTTGATTGCGAATAGTTCGTTTGTCTTTTGGTTTATAAAGTTCCACAATCTACCACCTCTAACTTTGATGGTGCTCCGGTTTGCTCCATAGTGGACTTCAGCCAGCAGTGCAAATTCCTGATTCATCTCCATGTATCGTAGTTGGTGTGGAATAACAGGGTGATCGAATATGACAGCACACGGTACATAATTTACCGTAGATAAAGAAGGAGAAGAGATAATCAGTAAATGACGAAGCAAGTCAATATTTATAGCTGTTAAATGTCAAACGCACGTTTGCATGAGGAGGTAAAAGTGGTAACTCAGGCTAGTGTCCGCATAATATGATATACGTTGCTAAAATCGTTCCAATTAACAGCTATTTTTACCTATTCAAAGATGACCTGTTATTTAATTTTAAAAA